>CP125979.1:448354138-451155405 GCA_030063025.1 Avena longiglumis
CCCGGATGTAGTCACAAACCGGGACTAAAAATATTTTCCGCCATTTCCCACCTCTTCCCGCCAAGTTTTCCCCTTTCCTTTCTACTAGAGCTTTTAGTCCGGATGTAGTCACTAACCGACTAAAGATATTCCGCCATTTCCCAAAGCTTCACGCCAAGTTTTCTCGCCATTTCCCTCTATATTTAGGGTGATCGTGTCATGGCTATCCACACATCCACACCTTCCTCTCTTAGAACAATGGACAACGCCTACTGGGCCATTCTGACCCTCGAGGAGACCGAGGCGCTGTGCTCCTCCAACTACCCTTGTCCCAAGCTACCGCCCTGGCCATTGGATCTTTGGCCGGAGGGTTCCTGTCCCTCCTGTCCCTCAAGGTTCCGCACGCCAGGCGGCCATCACAAACCACTTCTACCACGAGCTCACGCCGGAGCAGCGGATGGATCCCCAGTGGGATCCCGACAACTACGACACCTGGAATGCCTTCTTCGCTAATAGGCGGGAAAGGGAGCTCGCCAGGTACGAGGGTGATGGCCCGCCACCGGTGAACCACAACGAAGCCGGCCGTCGTCTGTGGTGGGCGAACCGTACTATCATCGAAGTGATGCGCTACATCGCCGGGGGAGACCATCCTCGCCTACGGTGCCCACGAGTCCACCCGCCACAGGCCTGCCCCGTGATGGCATCGTCTTCAGAGACCCTCTCCCACCGCCGTGAATCCGAGGCTGGAATGGCCTGGTATATGCCATGGATGGGTGAGGATCCCGAGTGGCGGTGGCGATGATGATGGCGGCGGCGATGAAGACCACAGGCTGCGTACTATAGGACTAGGCATGATTATGACTAAAGGGGCTTTAGTCCCGAGTGTTAGCTAGTCCCGGTTTGTCCCGGTTTTAATATTAATAAATGTCTTGAGTGTTACCTAATAAATAGAGGAAATGCCTATATAAAGAGAGGGTTCATATTTAGTCGGTTGGAGAAACCAACGCGGAAAGGATTGACAGTGGGCAGCAACACTAATAATAGGGGTGAGTGTCGACATTATGTCGTGGCTTACCTTGTCCCGGATGGTGTCACCAACCGGGACTAAAGATGAACCTTTAGTCCCGGTTGGAGACACCAACCGGGACTAAAGATGAGTCAGCCCTAATAATAGCGGTGAGTGTCGACATTATGTCGTGAGTGTCGACATTATGCCGAGCTGCTTGTACTATAAATATGCATCCTTGTGAGTCCAGTCCTCCAGCCGGTTTGAGGCATCTCCAAGATGGTTTTAGAGAGCAGGACACCACTACGGCCGATTCGAGGAGATGCCGGAGCCCAGTCCTCGGCATCTCCGAGAACCTGGTCATAACGGCACTCCCTGATATGTGAAATTAGTTAGCTACGAGGAGTATTGATCTAGTTAGTGAAGTTACAAGCTGCAAGATGGTTTTTGAGAGCAGGGACACCACTACGACCAGTTTCAGGGAGATGCCGACGAGCCCGATCCTCGGCATCTCCAAGAAAGCGGTCATAGAGGCACTCCCGGTCCAGCCACCAACGGGACTAACACTCAAGACATTTATTAATATTAAAAGCGAGACTACAAAACCGGGACTAAAGGCCACAAACCGAAAAGATATCCTTGGTCAAGTCACAAACCGAAAGACATGAACTAGAGTTACATAATATGAGCATGAACTTCTTGGCATATGTCATTCCTTATGACCGCTTGACGTAACCATGGAGCATCTTCTTTACTTAACGGAATGCTTGGGTCGGTTTCCTTTGTGAAGGCGGAATTTCATCAAACTTATTATAATCTTCCGACATATGTCTTGTCCTCGATTCCCACGATGTTTCTTTTCCACAAAAAGAACTATGTGGCTTTGGCTCATCATATGATGTATTCGTTTGCATATTTTTTCTTTTTTGATGCGGAGGACATGTCCTTCACATAGAAAACCTAAGACACATCATTGGCTAGGACGAATGGTTCATCTCTATAACCAAGATTGTTGAGATCCCTTTGTTGTCATTCCGCATAACTGGTCTATCTTTACCCCTTCCCCATTCAGTTGACCCATTTGCGGAAACAAAGGGACCTTAAAAGAGACTCCATAGTCTAGTTCCCATATCTCCTCTATGTAACCATAATATGTGTCCTTTTGTCCATTCTCGTCTATTGCATCAAAGCGGACACCACTATTTTGGTTGGTGCTCTTCTTATCTTGGCGATCATGTAGAATGTATTCCCATTTATTTCGTACCCTTGGAAATTCAATGATGAGAATATGGTGATCGGCCAACAAGTATAGCTGATCTCCAACAGTGGTGTCATTCAAGAGATGTGTCCGCATCCAACCACCGAAAGACTTCATGTGTTCATCTAATCCATGATTCAGGCTTCCCGGGTTTTGGGCGTACAATATTCTTGTGTTCCTCGATATCTGAGCTGCCAAGGTGGAATTATGTAGAACTATGTAGTGTGCTTTAGTGAAAGAATCCCGTCCCTACATATCATTGCTTTCTTTCCCAGTGCCTTTTCCACTTAGTCTTCCCTCATGCATGAGTCGAAACACCAATCGGCTTAAGGTCAGAATAAAGTCAACACAAAACTCAATGACCTCCTCATTCCATATCCCTTGGAGATGCTTCCTTCAGTCTAGCACGGTTATGAACATATTTCTTTAAGACTCCCATGAACCTCCCAAAGGGAACATATTGTGCAGAAATACGGACCGAGAATGGCAATCTCTTCCACTAGATGAACCAGAGATGCGTCATAATATTGAAGAAGGATGGTGGGAACACCAATTCAAAACTAACAAGACATTGTACCACATCCTTCAGTAACCTTGGCGGAATATCTGGATTGATTACCTTCGAGATATTGCATTGAGGAATGCACACAGCTTCACAATGGGTACTCGAACATTTTCCTAAGAAGCCCCTCAATGCAATCGGAAGCAACTGCGTCATAATCACGTGACAGTCATGAGACTTCAGGTTTTGGAACTTTTTCTCTGCCATATTTATTATCCCCTTTATATTAGATGAGAAGCCCGACGGCACCTTGATACTGTAAAGGACTTCAAAAAAGAATTCCTTCTCTGCTTTGATAAGAGAATAGCTGGCACGACTTAAGTGACGCCCTTTATCCGTCTTGTTATCTGTATGCATGTTCTTTGGGTCTTTCATAATTTGTTGGTCCACCCGTGCTTCAGGTGTATCTTTTGTCTTCCCATACACGCCTAGGAATCCTAGCAGGTTCACGCAGATTCTTAAATCACGTGCATCACGTCGATTGAAGAGCGGACACACAGGACTTTCCAATATGGAAGCTCCCAAAATATAGATTTCTTCTTCCACATGGGTGCGTGTCCTGTAGCGACGTCGTTCGGAACTGATTGACCGCCGGGACCCTTTCCAAAGATTACTTCTATGCCCTTGACCATACCAAATACATCATCACCAGCAGGGAGTTTAGGCTTCTTCCGGTGATCTGCCTCACCTTTGAAATGCTTGCCTTTCTTTCTTACAGGATGATTGGTCGGAAGAAATCATCGATTCGCCAGGTACACAACCTTCTTGCATTTATGAAAATATGTACCTTCGGTCTTATATAAACAGTGGGTGCATGCCTTATATCCCTTGTTTGTCTGTCCTGAAAGGTTACTAAGAGCAGGCCAATCATTGATGGTTACGAATAACAACCCTCGTAGATTAAATGGCTCTTGTTTGTTCTCATCCCACGCACGTACACCTGGTTTGCCCCACAACTGTAAGAGTTCTTCAACTAATGGCCTAAGGTACACAACAATGTCGTTGCCCGGTTGCTTCGGGCCTTGGGTGAGCACTGGCATCATAATGAACTTACGCTTCATGCACAACCAAGGAGGCAGGTTGTAGATACATAGAGTCACGGGCAGTCTTGTGGATCAGCTCTGCTCCCCAAAAGGATTCATGCCATCCGTACTTAGACCAAACCATAAGTTCCTTGCGTCACACAAAGTCGGGAAGTCTCTCGATTTTTCTCCCGTGACCCATCAGCAGTGTGTCTCAACTTCCCGTCTTTCTTACGGTCTTCTTTGTGCCATCGCAATAACCTGGCATGCTCTTTGTTTCTGAACATGCGTTTCAACATTGGTATTATAGGAGCATACCACATAACCTTATCAGGAACCCTTTTAGGAGGCTCTCCTCAACATCACCAGGGTCACCTCGTCGATCTTATACATAGCAACGTTGCATACGGACATTTATCTAAATTCTCATACTCCTTACATGTAGAGGATGCAGTCATTAATGCATGCATGTATCTTTTGCACATCTAATCCCAGAGGATAGAGAGTCTTCTTTGCTTCGTAGGTACTCTCGGGAAGTTCGTTATGTTTTGGAAACTTCGGCTTCATTATTTTCAGCATCTTTTCAAATGAGGAGTCAGTTAGACCACACTCTGCCTTCCATCGCAACAATTCCAGTGTGGTACCGAGATTTGTGCTGCCATCTTCACAATTTGGGTACAACAATTTCTTGTGATCTTCTAACATGCCCTCTAACTTCAACTTCTCATTTTCTGTTTCAGTCTCGCTTTGCATCAGAAATGACCCTACCAAGTTCATCAGCCGGCTCATCTGATGCCCGTTCTTCACCTCTTTCCTCTCCATTGTCTTCCATTGCAGTATCACTGTATTCAGGAAACATATGATGATAGTTGTTATCATCATCTTCTTCTTCACCATCTTCCATCATAACCCCTCTTTCCCCGTGCTTGGTCCAGCAATTATAGTTGGGCATGAAACCTTTCATAATCAGGTGGCCGCGAATGATTTTCGAGGAAGAGTACTCCTTGTTGTTCCGATATTGAACACATGGACAACGTATAAATCCATTCTCTTTGTTTGCCGTAGCCACATCGATAAATTTATCCACGCCTTTGATATACCCGGCTACCCGCCGGTCACCGTACATCCATTCCCGACCGTTCATCTGCATCATATAAGTAAGTTTATCAAAAAACAGGACATCATAAATAGTGAAATAACCAATTCACACCGACACATGAATTGTATCAATGACCTAGAAAAGATAAGATTGCTAACCTCGATCGAGGGAAATAAAGAGGAGAAAACTCAAGTGCGTCTCGGACACCTTCTATATTTTTGTTCTATGAGAAATTCAACGGGATTATTCACTCAAACATTTCAACAAACACCTTCAATGCATGCATGAGAAAAAACTAGCACACCCCCTCACACCTTCCACCATTCGAAAAAACAGAGTGGAGGCAGAGGGGGCTGGGGCGTTGCATTTATAGAGGGCAGGGGGTCTTTAGTCCCGGTTGGAGCCAGCAACCGGGACTAAAGGTGCGTGCCATGCCACGTGGCTGTGGCCAAACCTTTAGTCCCGGTTGGGGGCTCCAAACGGGACGCATGCCCCCTGGCCCCGTGCCCGCTCCAACCGGGACGCGTGCCAGCATTAGTCCCGGTTGGTGGCGCAACCGGGACTAATGCTCCGAGGGGTCGCGAACGGATAGCCCTTTTTACTCTAGTGCAGGTTTCTAAACCAAAGAGTGAAGATGAAGTATAGAACAAGTTGTGTTGCCTTTAGATTTGAGTTGTTGTGGTCCAGGTGTTGATATGTGTGAGGTTGTGTCTGATAGAGTCAAGCTAAGCTGATGCTATACCCGATTGTATGCGACTTGACATGGTGTCATCCTGTGTCCGCGTGTTGGTTTGTGTGAGATCCATTTCAGCTGAAGCATATCTTGTTTGAGTGATATGTATCACCAAGGGTGAAGATAGTGCACGAAGAAAAGATGGAATGGCGTGAAGATAGACGCGAACCAGTCCAGTTGAATTTGTAAATGAGGCCTAATTTGGTCAGATTGATTAGCAGGTTTGGTCTGGTAGATGTGCATGTCATGTTTGTTGTGTACATGCATGTGCGCGAAGTGCATACGTGCACGTCAACTAAATGGAGTTTCCAGGTCTAATTTGGTCACGTTGGTTAGCATTTGTCCGGCACATGCATGCCGTGTCGCCGTGGGACCGTCCCGTGATGTACCAAGAGTTTGTGTTTGAGTCGGCTTAACTAGGTACTACTCCCTCCGTTCGAATAAGTATACATCTAGCTTTTGTCTAAGTCAAACATAACTAAATTTGACCAATTTTATAGAAAAATATAGAAACATATATTACAGCATCAAATTGATATATTATGAAACTAGATTTAAAAATAAATCTAATGGTTATAATTTAGTGTCATAAATGTTGGTACGTTGCCCTAAAAAGTTAGTCAAAAATAATAAAGTTTGACTTAAGACAAGACTAGAAGTACACTTATTTGCCCTAAAAAGTTAGTCAAACATAATAAAGTTGTTGTACCCAAATTGCGAAAATGGTCTGAAAAAGCTGGGCAGCACACTGGAATTGCTGCGATGGAAGGCTGAGTGTGCTATACCTGACTCCTCATTTGAAAAGTTGCTGAAAATGATGAAGAATATGCTTCCAAAAGATAACGTATTGCCCGCCAGTACGTACGAAGCAAAGAAGGTTGTCTGCCCTCTAGGTTTAGAGGTTCAGAAGATACATGCATGCCCTAATGACTGCATCCTCTACCGCGGTGAGGAGTATGAGAATTTGGATGCATGCCCGGTATGCACTTCACTTCGGTATAAGATTAGACGAGATGACCCTGGTGACGTTGAGGGCGAGCCCCCACGGAAGAGGGTTCCTGCGAAAGAGGAACGTAAGTCAGACGGGATGTTGAGACACCCCGCTGATGGGTCGCAATGGAGAAAAATCGATAGAAAGTACCCGGACTTTGCAGATGACGCAAGGAGTTTAAGGTTTGGTCTAAGTACAGATGGCATGAATCCCTTTGGGGAGCAGAGCTCCAGTCACAGCACCTGGCCCGTGACTCTATGCATCTATAACCTTCCTCCTTGGTTGTGCATGAAGCGGAAGTTCATTATGATGCCAGTGTTGATCCAAGGTCCGAAGCAACCCGGCAACGACATTGATGTGTACCTAAGGCCATTAGTGGAAGAACTTTTACAGTTGTGGCACGAACCCGGGATACGCGTGTGGGATGAGCACAAGCAGGAAGAATTTAACCTCCGAGCATTGCTTTTCGTAACAATCAATGATTGGCCTGCTCTTAGTAACCTTTCAGGACAGTCAAACAAGGGATACAATGCATGCACACACTGTTTAGATGAGACTGAAAGTATATATTTGGAACATTGTAAGAAGAATGTATACAATGAGCATCGTCGATTTCTTTTGGCCAAGCATCCCTTAAGAAAGAAAGGCAAGCGTTTCAACGGTCTGGCATCTCACCAGACGAAGCCTAAGGAGCGTACTGGTGCTGATATATTTGATATGGTCAAAGATTTGGATCAACTGGTAACCTTTGGAAAGGGTCCTGGAGGAAAATCTGTTCCGAAAGACGCTGAAGGACACGCACCCATGTGGAAGAATAAATCTATATTTTGGGAGCTACCATATTGGAAATTCTTAGAGGTCCGCTCTGCAATCGATGTGATGCATGTGACGAAGAATCTTTGCGTGAACCTGCTAGGCTTCTTGGGCGTGTATGGGAAGACAAAAGATACACCGGAAGCACGAAAGGACCATCAACGTATGAAAGACCTAGATGGCCTGCATCCAGAATGGTTTCAAGGTCATGCCATCTACGCTCTTACCAAACAAGAGAAGGAAATATTTTTTGAATGCCTAAGCAGTATTAAGGTCCCGTCTGGCTTCTCGTCGAATATAAAGGGGATAATAAATATGGCAGAAAAAAAAGTTCCAAAACCTAAAGTCTCATGACTGCCACGTGATTATGACGCAAATGCTTCCGATTGCATTGAGGGGGCTTCTACCAGATAATGTTCGAGTACCCATTGTGAAGCTATGTGCATTTCTTAATGCAATCTCTCAGAAGATAATCAATCCTGAAGATCTACCACGGTTACAAAATGATGTGCTCCAATGTCTTGTCAGTTTTGACTTGGTGTTCCCACCATCCTTCTTCAATATTATGACGCACCTGCTGGTTCACCTAGTCGAAGAGATTTCCATTCTCGGTCCTGTATTTCTACACAATATGTTTCCCTTTGAGAGTTTCATGGGAATCCTAAAGAAATATGTTCGTAATCGTGCTAGGCCAGAAGGAAGCATCTCCAAGGGCTATGGAACAGAGGAGGTCATTGAATTTTGTGTTGACTTTGTTCCTGACCTTAAGCCGATTGGTCTTCCTCAATCGCGGTATGAGGGGAGCCTGAGTGGAAAGGGTAGTCTAGGAAGGAAATCAATAATATGTAGAGACAGACATTCTTACACGAAAGCACATTACACCGTTCTACAGAATTATATCTTGGCAGCCCCATATATCGAGGAACACGAGAAAATCTTACGCTCCAACAACCCTGGAAAGCATGACTCTTGGATTAGCGATGAACACAGGAAGAGTTTCGGCGGTTGGTTGCAACATCTCATAAAAAACAACACTCTTGGAGATCAGCTATACTTGTTGTCTAGGTCAACATCTTCGACTATATCGACTTTTCAAGGGTACGAGATAAATGGGTATACATTTTACACGATAGCCCAAGATAGAAAGAGCACCAACCAAAACAGTGGTGTCCGCTTTGATGCAACAGACAACAATGGGTCAAAGACCACATATTATGGTTACATAGAGGAGATATGGGAACTTGACTATGGACCTACTTTTAAGGTCCCCTTGTTTCGGTGCAAATGGGTCAAGATGACAGGAGGAGGGATTGAGGTAGACAAGAAATACGAAATGACATCGTTGGATCTCAACAATCTTGGGTACTTAGACGAACCATTCGTCCTAGCCAATGATGTGGCTCAGGTTTTATATGAGAAGGACATGTCTACCAAACCTGAAAAAGAAAAAATAAGAAAAATAATACATCAGACGATGAGCCAAAGCGCCACATAGTTATTTCAGGAAAAAGAAACATCGTGGGAGTGGAGGACAAGACAGACATGTCAGTAGATTGTGATAAGTTTCATGAAATTCTGCCCTTCGCGGTGAAGGATGACCCAAGAATCATGTTAATGAATGAAGATGCTCCATGGATACGACGGGATCAGAAAGGAACACAGGCGAAGAAATGATTTGTAATAATTGTAACATTTTATGAGTGAAGATGTTCCATGCATGTGTCCATTTTTATAATGTTGTCTGCAAACGATCTTGAGTGTGTTAGTCCTGTTTTGTGGCTGTACCGGGACTAAAGGAGGGCCTTTATTACCGATTCATACTTACCATTAAGATCTGATCTCCAAACGCGTGATGTCACATATTAGGGAGTGCCTCTATGACCAGTTTCTCGGAGATGCCGGAGGACTGGGCTCCGTCGGCATCTCCCTGAAACTGGCCGTAGTGGTGTCCCTGCTCTCAAAAACCATCTTGCAGCTTGTAACTTCTCTAACTAGATCAATACGCCTGGGAGCTAACTAATTTCACATATTAGGGAGTGCCTCTATGACCAGTTTCTCGGAGATGCCGGAGGACTGGGATCCGTCGGCATCTCCCTAAAACTGGCCGTAGTGGTGTCACTGCTCTCAAAAACCATCTTGGAGATGCCTCAAACTAGCTGGAGGATTGTACTCACAAGGATGCTTATTTATAGTACAAGCAGCTCGGCATAATGTCGACACTCACGACATAATGTCGACACTCACCCCTATTATTAGTGCTGACTCGTGTTTAGTCCCGGTTGGTGTCTCCAACCGGGACTAAAGGTTCATCTTTAGTCCCGGTTGGTGACACCATCCGAGACAGGGTACAAGCCGCACGACATAATGTCGACACTCACCCCTATTATTAGTTTTGCATGGCCCAGTCTGCCGCAATCCCTTCAGTCGCGGTTGGTTTCTCCAACCAGGACTAAAGTTGAACCGGGACACTTCCCTCTATTTATTAGGTAACACTCAAGACATTTATTAATATTAAAAACCGGGACAAACCAGGACTAGCTAACACTAAGGACTAAAGCCGCCCCCTTTAGTAATAATCATGCCTAGTCCTATAGTACGCAGCTTCAGGGTCTTCTTCGTCATCGTCATCATCGTCATCGTCATCGTCACCTGCCACTCCGGGGATCCTCAGCCCATCCATGGCATATACCAGGGGCCATTCCAGCCTCGGATTCACGGCGGGCAGGGGAGGGGTCTCCTGGAAGACGATGCCGCTACCGCCGGGCCGGTGTGGGGCCTTTTGTGGCTCTGTGGCGGGTGGACTCGTGGGCACCGCAGGCGAGGATGGTCTCCCCCGGTGATGTAGCGCATCACTCCGATGATAGTACGGTTCGCCCACCATAGACGACGGATGGCTTCGTTCTGGTTCACCGGTGGCGGGCCATCACCCTCGTACCTGGCGAGCTCCCTTTCCTGCCTATTAGCGAAGAAGGCATTCCAGGTGTCGTAGTTGTCGGGATCCCATTGGGGATCCATCCGCAGCGCCGGCGTGAGCTCGTGGTAGAAGTGGTTTGTGATGGCCGCCTGGCATGCGGAACCTTAAGGGACAGGAGGGACAGGAACCCCTCCAGCGCTCAGCATCCAGCCGGCGGGCGGCCGGTAGCCCGGTGGACAAGGGTAGTTGGAGGCGCACAGCGCCTCGGTCTACTCGAGGGTCAGAATGGCCCAGTAGTCTTTTTCCATTGTTCTAAGAGAGGAAGGTGTGGATGTGTGGATAGCCATGGCGCGATCGCCCTAAATATAGAGGGAAAGGGCGGGAAAACTTGGCATGAAGCTTTGGGAAATGGCGAGAAATATCTTTAGTCCCGGTTAGTGACTACATCCGAGACTAAAATCTCTCGTAGAAAGGAAAGGGCGGGAAAACTTGGCGGGAAGCGGTGGGAAATGGCGGAAAATAAAAGATATAAAAAAAAGAAAATTTACAAATGAAATAATTTATAAATGATGCAAACAGATAAATGATTATTATATTAAAATTCTTTATATTTTTCTGATAATAATAGACATATTATTTGTTTTATTTGGATTATTACAATAAAAGATATGATTTTCCAAAGTTTTTATATTTGATTTGAATAAAAAAAGAAAATTTACAAATGAAATAATTTATAAATGATTCAAACAGATAAATGGATATTATATTAAAATTATTTATATTTTTCTGATAATAATAGACATATTATTTTTTTTATTTGGATTATTACAATAAAAGATATGATTTTTCAAAGTTTTAATATTAGTTTAGAATTAAAAAAGAAAATTTACAAATGAAATAATTTATAAATGATGCAAACAGATGAATGGATATTATATTAAAATTATTTATATTTTTCTCATAATTATAGACATATTATTTGTTTTATTTGGATTATTACAATAAAAGATATGATTTTTCAAAGTTTTTATATTAGTTTTGAATTAAAAAAGAAAATTTACAAATGAAATAATTTATAAATGATGCAAACAGATAAATGGATATTATAGTAAAATTATTTATATTTTTCTGATAATAATAGACATATTATTTGTTTTATTTGGATTATTATAATAAAATAAATGATTTTTCAAAGTTTTGAATTAAAAAAGAAAATTTACAAAAGAACAATTAGTCGCGGGTTGTGGTTGGACCCAGGACTAAAGGGTGTTTGCGCGCGTGAAAACGAAGTGGCCGAAAAAACCCTTTAGTCCCGGGTCGTGGCTTAACCCACGACTAAAGGGGGGGTCTTTAGTCACGGGTTAAGCCACAGCCCGCGACTAAAGACCCTTTAGTCGCGGGCGGTGGCTTAGCCCGGGACTAAAGGTCTGTCCTTTATATTTTGGCGCCAGCGGAGGTGCTGCGCCCCAACATTTCGCATTTCTCGTCGACGACGAACCAGAGACGAAGACGAAGCATAGACGAAGACAGGGGAGCTGCTGTCCGATTCCGCCGCCGCTCCGCCGTGCGTACGTGCTCCGTCGTGCGGCCGCCGCTCCGCAGGTGAGATGGTTCTCCAGGATGTGCCGCTCCGTCGTTTCGCCACCGCTCCGCAATGACGGCGCCTCTGCGACGGTTAGGGTTCAGCCAGGGAAGGAAACGAGAGAGAGGGAGCAAGCCTGGGAGGAATGAGAGGATAGGGGAGAGGGATCGGCGTGCTCTCCAGGGCGGCTGGATCGGCGGCGACCACACCGCCGCTTAGCGGAGGGCGGGAAGGACGGCCGAGGTGGGCCGTGTTGGCACAGTAGGGGAGAGGAAGATATGGCCGGCTTTGGTTGGTCAGACTCTTTTTTTCAAAAATTTTTTTTCTGTTTTTTCCTTTTCTCTTTGTATTTTTTAAATACAAATATGTTTTATATTATTTTTTTAATTATTGTTTTAATTATAATTAGCTAGGATTAGGATTATATTGTTAGCTAGGATTATTTTAATTATAATTAGCTAGGGTTACTTTTCAATTATTGTTTTAATTATAATTAGCTAGGGTTATTTTTGTAATTATTGTTTTAATTATAATTAGCTAGGGTTATTTTTTTGTTTTAGTTATTAGATATGTTTATATTGTTTTACCACAATTAATATTAGATCTATTGTTTTACCACAAATAATATAAGGTTGTACCATAATTAATATTAGGAAATGTTATAGTTTTTTTCTATAATTTTTTTATAGTTTTTTTATATTAGGGTTTTTTGTTTTACTATTAGGATTATTGTTATAATTAAAATATTAGAATTAGGATTTGTATTATTGTTTAGTGATTTTTTTATTTATTAAGATTAGAATTAGGATTAGGATTAGGGTTTTTTTGTTTTAGTTATTATGATTATTGTTTTAGCACAAATAATATTAGGATTATATTGTTTTAGTTATTAGGATTATTGTTTTTTCTAACCTGTTTAACTCTCTTTTTGTTATAGATAATTAAGTCATGGATCCATCCGAAGATCCTGGTCGCATCGGTGAAGGTTTTCTTCAGGGCATGATAAGAGGTGAAATTCCTCTTATTACTACCGGCGCCGAAGATATTTTGCTCGAGGAAGAGATATCCTCATATCTGAATCCATCCGGTGATGGACTAGAGGAAAACCCAATGTACCAAGGGAAAGACCAGATGGACGAAGGGCAAAAAAAATAACAACAATAATGATGGCCCCTCGAGAGGATCTGGCGAGGTACATATATACATATATATATATATATATATATATACATATAAAGTCTTGTGTTACCTCTATTCATTAACTGATCTAGATATATATTAATCACTCTCTTCTTCTTTAGCCCACCGGATCGAAGCAATCGACAGCTCGAACGAAACGAGGGCCGAACAAAAAGTTGGATGGTAATCAGAGGTTCACCATCGAAGAAATAGATGATGATGGTGAAGCGATTTCATTATTTCATGATAAAATTCTAAAACCCTCCCAAGACCTTATTAAAGCAATGAACGATGCTGAATTGGGATTTTTCCGTCCCGAGAGAGAGAACGACGAGCTGACACGCGCCCTAGGGAATCCTGAAAAGGGAGGACGAACACGAGGAAAAGGCGCCGGTGTCTCGTGGAAGAAAGGGTTTCCTCAGTACGATGCCAGTTACAGAAGCCGTCAGAGAAAGAAGGACCGGGAGGCAGACCGTATCTCCAGGGTAGAGCAGGACCTAGCTGATCTGAAGAACCTCATGCATGAAATTAGCCAAAGGCCGCCGTCGTCAACTCACCCACGGTCTGATGATCCTGCATTGGATCTTAATGAACGGAGAAGCAGCGTGGCTTCCACGGAGGTCCGTGTTGATGATCAAGCACTGCTAGATGATGCACCGGCTTCTCACTATCCCGTGGATGATGTCAGAGAGATGGCACAATGTGAGCTACATCAGCCAATGAACAACTTGTCCTTCAAGGTGGCGATCGGCACTGCTTTACCTTGTCTACCTGGAGCACTCCACCATTCACTTCCGATTCCACCAGGCTATGCTCGTGTCATGGTGGATGACATAGTGGAGGATTTTGCAGACCTAGAGATTGAAATCGCTACGCCTGAAGTCCTTACGAAACTAGGAGATGTCAAGCGCAACATCATTCTATGGAATAAGAAGTACATCAAGTTTCTAGGCTCGGCTCCAAGTCCACCGACTCCAAGGAATCCAAATCCACCCCGCATCGAATATCGTCAACCTACAAGTCCACCCCAACCCGATTATCGCCAACCTCCAAGTCCACCCCAACCCGATTATCGCCAACCTCCAAGTCCACCCCGCCCCGCTGACGATCGCCGCAGCAGGAGTACATCAACTCGATTTCCGCCTCCGCCTCCGTGCAATACTACTACCTCATCGAAGAAACGGAAGTTTGACGGTCCCCCGCGCCCCACATCGAAGAAAGGTCAAACGCCGAAGATAGTCGATATCCCGCCGTCTCTTCCAAAGAGACCTTATGACAAGACCGATGAGGAAACTAACGCGGATGTGGCTGCCCAAGTTAAGGCGCATTTTGCACCCAAAAAGCCTGAGCCAAAGCCGGTATATAACGAAAAAACCAAAAAGTGGGCTATGTCCTTTCTTGAGCAACCATCCCAGATATCGATGAATCTAGAATATGACTATGACCGGGAGATTATTAAGCAAGCACAGAAGAAAAAAATCACAAGTGCAAAAAGCAGGAAGCAAGTTGCCCAGCTCGGAGCACAGAAGAATCAATCGGTCGCCCTGCTCAAAGTCATTTCAGACCTCGACAAGGCCTTCAGAGATGAAATGGATATGGACATGCAAATAATGGACCCTAGAGCCCGTAATAATGCTGCACTTATGGGAATCACTGTATCGGAGGCCAAAGCACTTGCTAACAAAGCAAATATGTATCTTGGTCAATATTTAGGCTATGAAGATACTCTAGTGGGTCAGATAGTACGACAGTATGTCCAAGGGCAGCCTCTAGTCAATAATGAGGAGCTCGCGCGTCTATTCACACATATACGAAATCTGCATGAATGGTACATGTCGCAAGCAGAAAAAAAGCATCATAAAGATTGGTTTCCGGTGGACGTTAGAAAGGAGCATCACTTCAAACCATACTCGATACAGGTTCAAATGACCGAACTGTTTTAGTTATACAACCGGCGCGCCCTCGACAAATCTATCATTGGTTGCTACTGTCTGTAAGTTATTTATTTCTATAATTAAGTTTGTAGCTTTAGCTCGTTCATTGCATTTAATATATTATCCTAACTCTATATCCTTTTGTATGATGATATTATATTCCACGGAATGAAGATGCTTGAATGCAAAAAAGCTAGAAGATACGACATTGGGTTCATTGACCCATATATCATTAATGAATATACGTTAAAGAATCACCCCAAAGACGTGGAGGAAAACCTGTCCAGGTTCTTAACCGAGAATAATTTTGTTAAGGAAATACTATTTCCTTACAACTTCAAGTGAGTGTTTATATCTTGTACACATTTTATTTTTTCTTACTGGATGAGCTATGCATGTATGCTTATGTAAATGTTCGCAGATTCCACTGGATCTTGCTAAACATTCAAGTTGACAACTCGCTAGTTGAAGTCCACGACTCATTAAGTTGGGACCAAGAGAAGTGGAGCGACATGAAAGCAATGCTCCATAAGTAATTTCAATCATTATCACATTATATCGTCCTCATTCATTCATTTCCTCATATCAAGTAACTAATAACTCCTTTGTTCATTTTCTTTGCCGAGCAGGTGTTGGACACGGTTCAGACAGAAAATATCAGGTCCATTCAAAGAGGAGCTAACTTATAGTATGGCGAAGAGTTTACAACAGCCACCGGGAACTCATTTATGTGGATACTACGTCTGCGAGTACATCCGCGAGTTGACCAGTGTGCGGAAACTTTACTTACATTATATTTATGATTTGAGAGCGAAACTAGAACCAGACCAACGCATAAGAGCAATTCAAGAGGAGCTGGCGGGATTTATGATGAAGGAAGTCCTTGATGTACATGGATAACATTATGCGGATGACGTGGAACTCGATTTGCCTTAGTCATCTCCATGTAGCTCATATGATATATATATTCATCAATGACCATGTAATTTCAAAACATTTCTTCCTTTTGATATGATTGATTATATGTATGCTTGCAAGGGATCGATTAATTATATAAATGCATCGACGTGTAGTGTGTATGTAGTAGCGTATAATATGTATACTGAAATATATGTTTGTTATAGTGAAACACAAAACGAAAAAGGAACAAAATGGCAAAAAAAGGAAATACACAATCTCTACCGCGGCAGAGAAATGTGGTGTTTCTCTGCCGCGGCAGGAAACCTTTTAGTCCCGGGTGGTGTTACAGCGCGGAACTAGAGGGTTTCAGCCCCCCGCGGCGCTGAAACAGCCACGTGGCTGTTATCAGTCGCGGGCCGTTGCGAGCCGGGACTAGAGGGGGTGCCTCTAGTCCCGTTTTCGCAGTCCCGGGCCCAAAACCGGGAATAGAGCCCGTTGCGGCCCGGGACTAGAGGCCTGTTTTCCACCAGTGCGACTATCTTTGTCATGTCTACAACAATAAGCACACGGAAAAGAAAACAATCACGGTAAAATACAGATAAAGAACACGACGAAGAAATAAACACGGCAATCGACAAACGAAGGCACATGGCAAAAATATCATCATGGCAAAATCACTGAAGGCACACGGCAAAGAAGTGGGCCCCGTGGCCTCGCAGGGTCACCTGCCAGCAGGGGCGGACGGCAGAATCTTTGTCGTGTGCTCTCGCCATTAGTGATCTCTGCCGTGTGTATTCTGTTGTATACACGGCAAAACATTTTTTTCACCTTTTTTCTTTTATTTAGTTAGCAAGGGTTTTATTACATATATGTTAGGTGATATTATTTCATAGGATCATGAGCACACACATATAAATAGGCATGCATCCCCCCTCCTTATACGATCCGGTTTCACCGAAACAGGGAGTTTCCCCTTTATACAAGTCCAGAACCTTCGCATCTAGGTTAGAGCGCATGCATGTGAGGGAGACAAATGCAAGCACCTATACCAACGTTGCACCACACTCACACACATATGCTAGGGACACATGCAAGTTTTCATTTGATTCCGATGTTCTCGTGGTCTTCCTCCGGCGAAACCCTAATCTGCGGCCTCGGATCGTCTACTCCCTAGACATTCTTCTGATGGGGGTAGCCCGACATAGCTCTCTATTGTTTTGTGTTTGATTAGCTCATAGGATGATGTAAAACCATGTTGGTTCACAAGCTGGGGCACTATCCTACCCGGTTTCACCGGAATGGGGAGATTCCCACTTATACAAGTCCAGAACCTTAGCTTCTAGGTAAGAGCGCATGCATGTGAGGGGGGACACATGCAAGCACCTATATCAACCTTGCACCACACTCACATACATATGCTATGGACACATGCAAGTTTTCATCTGATTCCGATGTTCTTGTGGTCTTTCTCCGGCGAAACCCTGATATGCGGGACTTGGATCGTCTATCCCCCTAGACATTCTTCTAATGGGGGTAGCCCGTCGTAACTCTCTCTTGTTTTGTGTTTGTTTAGGTCATAGGATGATGTAAAACCATGTTGGTTCACAAGGTGGGGTAATATCCTACCCGGTGTAGCACCCTGGTAAAATCAACACTAGAAAATCGCTGTGTTTTTATTTATTGCATCATCGACATCATCATGCATTAAAAACATTTTGCTAAAAGCCCTATTTTGTTTTCTATATTAATATCCTCCTTTTTGTTTCAAATAAAAAATGATCAATCTGAATCTGTTATTTGTCTAACAACTATTTACAAAAGTATTTTTAAACTAAATCAAATATATAAAATGTTTTGTTAGTGAGGAGGCAGCCCAGTCGATCAGGCCCAAAGCCCCAAGTAACAGGCCACCTACTACCCCAATAGACCAAACCCGAGCCTAAGCCTAACCAGATCCCACCCCAACCCCTCTGTCCTCACCCCCGCCACCACTCACTCTGCACACAGCACGCACACCCTATATGTAACACACAAAACGCACGCATCCAGACCCAACCCGCGCACAGCCAGCGAACACCACCCCGCGCCCTGGCCCAGCTGGCCCCACCCGCATCCTTGACCCCACCTGGACCCTCCCCGCTCCTCTTGTCTCTTCCCCCCATGTCGCCCTCTACCCTTGATTCTCTCTGGCTCCTCTTCAACCGCCGCCGCCAGGTCCCGCTGTCAGCACCTGCCGCGTCCCCGCCGAGCCTGCTCGCTCACTACACCCTGCCTGACGTCGCTCGGCCTCGAGGGCCTCTCGTCTCGCCGTCCTCGCCCGCTCGTCGATCCCCGCCTGTGTCCACGCCGCCGAGCTCGCTTGCCGCCGCCTCCCTTGATCCCATGTTCCCGCGCAGCGCCTGCTGCTCCTCCTCGCGCGCGCCCCGCCGTCGACCCCACCCCGCCCCAGCGCAACATCACCACTGCCCTATGAGTGCCAGCCATGCCTACTGGTGCTCCTCCACGCGGCGTTGTTCACGTCCCTGCTGTTGGCCGTCGACGTCGAAGTCTCGGGCTTCGTGGTTTATGTCCTAGTGTGCTGCGCGGGCACGTCATCTTCTCTGGTAGCTCAGTGTGTCGCTGCAGCATGCCCAAAACTTGTTCGATGTTTTGCTTATCCTGGTCAACAAGCCTTTTGTCTATCTGTTTCTCTAGAGAAAATTGCAGAAAGCTACCACAATTCGGGCTGTTAGAACGATTCGGTACCAACATTCTTAAGTTTTGCTTGTCAGTACCATTTTTCGGACGGGCCAATGTAGATCATGCCGATCCCTGTCTGACGCAATTTTTAATAGCGCGGCCCGACTGTCAGGTCCATGTGTGCAAACGGCCGTTGCGGTGTTGTTTGGGCCCAGATGTCATGAAGCCAAGATCCAACAATACTAATTATCATGTCGTCACCGAAGCTGTCGCCGGAGTTCGCGTCGCCGGAGCCACCGGAGCCGCCCAGCAGCTCCACCAGGCCTGCGACTCGCCCTACCACGGGTTGGAGGACGGCCATCTGGAGGTGTCGGGATGGAGGATAGGGGACAGGAGA
This sequence comes from Avena longiglumis, assembly GCA_030063025.1. NCBI lineage: Eukaryota > Viridiplantae > Streptophyta > Magnoliopsida > Poales > Poaceae > Avena > Avena longiglumis. The sequence continues at coordinate 448,373,187 of CP125979.1, forward strand.
GGAGTTTGGAATGGGCGGCGCTCGGGGCGGGCGACGATGACGAGGTAGGTGGGGCTCGAGACGGTGCCCACGTAGTGTGGCGGCGCTCGGGGCGGGCGGCGAGGTGGTAAGGTGGAGGGCGCCATGGCCGATCCTCCGAGCTCGCTCCCATGTCGGTCCTCCTTCCTCTTGAGGTGGTCGGCGGCGAGTGGTGAATGGGGACGGATGGGTGGCGCTCGGGGAGGGCGGTGACGACGAGGTAGGTGGGGCTCGGGACGGCGCCCACGGAGGGTGGCGGCGCTCGGGATGGGCGGCAAGGTGGGAAGGTGGAGAGCGCCATGGCCGATCCTCCGAGCTCACTCCCATGGCGGTCCTCCTTCCTCTTGAGGTGGTCGACGACGAGTGGTGAATGGGGACGGATGGGCGGCGCTCGGGGCGGGCGGCGACGACGAGGTAGGTGGGGCTCGGGACAACGCCCACGGAGGGTGGCGGCGCTTGGGGCGGGCAGCGAGGTGGGATGGCGGAGGGCGCCATGGCCGATCCTCCGAGTGCACTCCCATGACGGTCGTCCTTCCTCTTGAGGTGGTCGGCGGCGAGTGGTGAATGGGGACGGTGGTGAACGGTGACCAGCCTCTGCAGTGGTGGTGAACGGGCGACGGTGGTGAAAAGAAATGGGGGGTTGGTGAGGAACTATGTGGGGCTGACGTGTGGGCCTACTAGCGGACAAAGAGGATAGGATGGGTGTTCCATTTCACCACAACGGTCGATGCTCCAAACGCGCCGCAACGGCCGTTTGCAGACGTGGACCCTGACAGTGGGGCCACACTATTAATAAAGGCATCAGACAGGGATCAGCGTGATCTGCGTTGGCCCATCCGAAAACTGGTACTGACAAGCAAAAATTCAGAATGTTGGTACTGACTCGTTCTAACATCTCGAATTGTGGTAGCTTCCTGCAATTTACTCGTTTCTCTTGTTAGGCTTCCCTGATGTGGTGGTGTCTCTCCCTGTTTCCTGCAGTGACTCTGTTGCCGGGCTGCCTTAGGGTGGTGCTATGTTGGTGGACATGAAGAGGTGTCTTTATTGTGTCTGTATTGGTGTTGTGGCCGTGAAGAGTCGCCAAGAACGACTACAACGAGAGTGTCCGAAGCCGAGACCACGGACGCCAAGATCAGCCACATGCAACCACAAGCACTCCGTGATGGATCCGGTGGCTAAGACCCGAGCACCCCGAAGCCCGGATTCGAAGATCCGGAGCTCCGATGCCCCGATTTGAAGACCGAAACCTCGGACCCCGAAGACTAATCCCCCGCCGAACCCCTAACCAAGATCATCGATCCCCCATGTGTGACCCCTATCCGAGACCCTCATATTTTTATAATATATGACTTGTCGTTTCTTGCATAAAAATTGATCATATTGCATAGATCTTGTGTGGTTTGGGGTCCTTATGCCGATTACCCTCATAATTAAATATGGAGACCATATGCAGCATCTAGCCTTATATTGCCCCCATTTAAATTTGTGTAGCAAACCGATGCCATGTTTTGTCTTGTTAATACCATATTTAAATTGCGTGGTATCGAAACAACATGAACCATCTAATAAATTGTTGGGACTCCGGTTCCGCTTAATATTGCGTAGTTGCATCGCATCTTTCCCATGTCATATATCATACATGAATCATGTCGATCTTCCGTCATAGTATTAAATAGTGCATCCGGTGTTTCTTCTAGTGTTTTGCTTCTTCGCGGATAAGGCCGTTGAGTTGATGTGATCTTCGCCTCGATCTTCAGATGAATCTTCGTCAATGTTTTCCAGGCAAGAATTCTCCCCTTTCTACCTATCTTACTTTGTAGTCTTTATTTCCTCCTGTTGATCTATTGCTATCTGTGTTGCGATGCTATAGATTCTGTACCCCTTTATACTTCCCTGCAGCCGCTATATTGCCATGGACACCTCCTATTACCTGTTGTTTTGTAGGTAGTCATCCTTGCGAGTTGTAGTCGCTTGCTCAGGTGTTGATCGCATCGTCAATGTTCCACCGTTGTGGGGTGGTTGGCACATGCTTAGTGGTGGAGATGATCATGGATTTAATTACCGTTTAATAAATAAAATTGAAAGTAGGTAAATAATGCAGAGTCACCGATGGGTAGTAGACAAATTTGGTTTTTAACCGCTCACTGGTGTCCCGTAGGACCCCGAGTTCTTGACACATGTTCCGAGATCGAGCGCGCTAACCACAGGTGGGGTGTGCGGGCACCCTCATTAATTTAGTAGCTGATTTGAAAGTACTGTACTAAGGGCCACAACCTAGTTTGGGGATTTATTACTATCATGTACTTATGACATGTTTTACTGCTTTATTTACGATTGCGCATTGAGCGCCTGTACTGTTTAGGAACCCCGTGCCACGTTTTCGCTGTATCGACAAGCCCAGTAAAACTTTCGGGTTCCCAGTCGTTTACAGTCGTCGCCACACACCCTAGGTCCGTATCAGAGATGGCCGAATTCGTTACGGGTAGCTTAGTGGGGTGCCCACCATGTGCATTCTTTAGGTCTGGGAAATGTCGTGTCTGAAACCCTGTCGACATACCGTTGGGTGTATGTTTTGTGATCTAGTACCTACCTGATCTGACAACAAGGGTGTAGGTGCGTTTGGAAACTTTGGTGCACCCCTGCAGGGTTTAATCTTTTCGAGAAGCCGTGTCCGCGGTTATGGACGACTTGGAGCATAGTTCTCGATCATAGACAACTATAACTAAAGTTTACTATTATAATATGACTTGTATCTGATAAGACTAGTAAGTTAGATAATCACCATGGAATAAATGAATAAAACTGCCAACCGTGTGGGTTTCCTCGGCTTGACTTCCTCGTTTGGTCTCGAGGGGGAAATACCAGGATGGGTATGTTTGGTGGTAGTATCAGGTTGGATCCGAATAGGTCTTTATCATCTTTCTCTGATAGCCGACGGTTGTTTTGGGTCTCTATGGTTTTTTAGTGCATGTTGCGCTACCGCTTCAGTCCACCACACCTATGTAGGCGAGGACCTCTGAATTCTAAGACTCTCCATGTACTGGCCTCAGTACTGACCGCTCTCTTTTTCCTTTGCCCTTTGCCGGCACCCCTTTTGTTGTAGCAGGTTTTTGAGATCGACGTGGTTAGCAGGGTTACCCTTCCAAATTGGCCTGGGCAGGGTTATGGACGCCATTGGTTATTCTTCAGGGATCTTAGACCCATTTGCATATTGTCCATACTCGGACGTTGTATCTTTTTCAAGGTGATTTGGTCTTTGTATTGTATATCTGCATTCTTAAATCTTTGAGTCACTATTGTATATATATGTTTTGTGGGTTCCATCGTGGACTATTGTATAATGATATTAATTTGTTTTCCACCCGCACGCAAGTGCCTGGTGGGAACCTTTGAATCATTTCTATGCGGGTTTGGTGGGAATCGCTAAAACTTGCATAGGACCGATCCGAGGGTGTTACACCCGGTTTCACCGGAACATGGAGATTCCCTCTTATACAAGTACATAACCTTCGCTTCTAGGTTAGAGCGCATGCATGCGAGGGGGGACACATGCAAGCACCCGGAGACTAGTAGTTTTTGAATGTTCCAGCATAGCACCACACTTTCATGCATGTGCTAGGGCCACATGCATGCAGGTCCTTGAGGTAGTCAATATTGAGAACAATCTAAAGGATGTCAAACAACAAATTTCAGTCTTTGTCGTGAAATCCTCTCATCTTGGTCTTTTGATTGACCCAAAGAGTGAACTTTCTGTTTCAAAAGTAGTCCAATAGCTTTCTTGGTATTGTTGGTCAGCACCTCTACCGTGAGGGGAAATTATACTCTTGCCGATTGGTTGAGGATTGTTTCTCAAAGTTTGTGACTAGGCACCCACCTAATGGAAATGAAGTTCAGCATCCTCCAAAACCTTATGGTCTAGTGCAAAGTTCATATTTCCATGGTCTCAATCCTTATGAAGAGCTGGTACATTCTATATCTACAAGAGAAACTATCGTCCGCTCCTCAAGAGGGTTGATAGAACCAGGAACTCTGTTCAAGATGTAGTTATATGCTATCATGGAATTGTATAGTTCAATCTTTGCAACTTAAGTATAGATAAGATGATCTCACAGATTTTCCAAGTGCTATAACTCCTGGAGAACCGGTGGTATACCCCTATAGCTTTCTCCGTACGAGGGTAGCCCAGAGGACTTTTCTTTTTATTTTGGTTTTTTAGAACATATGTACAAGGAAAGCAAAGGTTGGGTCAACTTTGCCATAAAATAGGCTCTGGTTGCCCCATGGCGGGAGTTTCCACGTATATATACAGGATTTTACTAAGTGTTAACGCATGTCTACAAAGGGAGTCACACTTGGGACTTACACATGGGACCTACCAACCGTGCACCACACTCACACACATATGGTAGGGACACATGCAAGTTTTCATTTGATTCCGACGCTCTCGTGGTCTTCCTCCGGCGAAACCCTGTTCTGTGGGCCTCAGATCGTCTACCCCCCTAGACATTCTTCTGATGGCGGTATCCCGGCGTAGATATCTCTTGTTTTGTATTTGATTAGGTCATAGGATGATGTAAAACCATGTTGGTTCACAAGTTGGGTCACTATCCTACCCGGTTTCACCGGAACAGGGAGATTCCCCCTTATATAAGTCCAGAACCTTCATTTCTAGGTTAGAGTGCATGCATGCGAGGGGGTACACATGCAAGCATCTATACCAACCTTGCACCACATCACACACATATGCTAGGGACACATGCAAGTTCTCATCTGATTCCGACGTTCTCGTGGTCTTCGTCCAGCGAAAACCTGATCTGCGGGCCGCGAATCGTCTACCCCCCTAGACATTCTTTGGATGGGGGTAGCCCGGCGTAGCTCTCTCTTCTTTTGTGTGTGATTAGGTCATAGGATGATGTAAAACCATGTTGGTTAACAAGTTGGGTCACTATCATACCCGGTTTCACCGGAACAGGGAGATTCCCCCTTATACAAGTCCAGAACCTTTGCTTCTAGGTTAGAGCGCATGCATGCGAGGGGGACACATGCATGTACCTATACCAACCTTTCACCACACTCACACACATATTCTAGGGACACATGCAAGTTTTCTTCTAATTCCGACGTTCTCGTAGTCTTCCTTCAGCGAAACCATGATCTGCAGGCCTCGATTCGTCCACCCCCCTAGACATTCTCCTGGTGGGGGTAGCCCGACGTATCTCTCTCTTGTTTTGTGTTTGATTAGGTCATAGGATGATTTAAAACCATGTTGGTTCACAAGTTTGGGCATTATCCTACCCGGTTTCACCGGAATGGGGAGATTCCCCCTTATACAAGTCTAGAACCTTCGCTTCTAGGTTAGAGCGCATGCATGCGTGGGGGACACATGCAAGCACCTATACCAACCTTGCACCACACTCACACACATATGCTAGGGACACATGCATGTTTTCATCTGATTCCGATGTTCTCGTGGTCTTCCTCCGACGAAACCCTGATCTACGGGCCTCGAATCATCTACACCCTAGACATTCTTTTGATGGGGTATCCCGGCGTAGCTCTCTATTGTGTTGTATTTGATTAGGTCATATGATGATGTAAAACCATGTTGGTTCACAATTTGGGGCACTATCCTACCCGGTTTCACCGGAACAGGGAGATTCCCCCTTATATAAGTCCCGAACCTTCGCTTCTAGGTTAGAGCGCATGCATGCGAGGGGAGACACATGCAAGCACCTACCAACCTTGCACCACACTCACACACATATGCTATGGACACATGCAAGTTTTCATCTTATTCCGACGTTCTCGTGGTCTTTCTCCAGCGAAACCCTAATATGCGGTCCTCGGATCATCTAGCCCGCTAGAAATTCTTCTGATGAGGGTTGCCCGGCGTAGCTATCTCTTGTTTTGTGTTTGTTTAGGTCATAGGATGATGTAAAACCATGTTGGTTTACAAGTTGGGGCACTATCTTACCCTATTTCACCGGAATGGGGAGATTCCCCCTTATATGCGGTCCAGAAGCTTCGCTTCTAGGTTAGAGCGCATGCATGCAAGCTTATGGTCTAGTGCAATGTTCGTATTTCCATGGTATCAATACTAACAAATAGCCAACAAAAAGTTCACTAAAAACTTAAAATAAATACAATTTAAAGGAAAAATAAAAATAAAATTACAAAATACCAAATGGCACATGGCAAAGGAAAAAACACACGGCAAAGAGGTCCTTTGCCATGTGTCTCTGTAGGGTACACGACAAAGGTTCTTTGCCATGTGTTTTTTCCACCAGGTACATGGCAAAGATCTTTGCCGTGTTCCGTCCAGTTTGGCACAGGGCAAAGGGCTGCCAATAGTTGGCCCGTGCGGGCCCGTGTGTGCCTGCCTTATCCTCTCCCCAGCCCGAAACAAGCTCGCCTCCCAGCCTGAGAAAGCTCCTGCGCTGCGCCGCCGCCACGATCCGGCGCCGTCGCCACCGTCCACCTGCCCCCGCCTCCTTCTCTGGCCGCCGCCGCCGGAACCTCCGGCATCCACCGGCCCAGCCCCCGCCTCCACCCACCCCGACCCCATCCGCCCACGCCCAATCCGCCTCCGCCCAGCCCCGGCCCGCGACAATGGGAGCTCGCCCGCGGCTCCACCGGTAGGAGCTGGGCCGCCGCCCGCCCCGACCCTCATGCCCCTCCCCACCGACAACCTCATCCACCATCGGTATGTGCCTAGCTTCATGTATTTTTTGTAGTATATTGTTAGATATATGTATGTGTAGTGTAGTATAGTAGTAATCTAGTTATATACTAGAAATCTAGGATGTGTAGTATAGTAGTATTTTGGAAATAAATGTGTGTATTTGTAATTTAGCATGTATTTGTCCCATGTATTTTTTACATATATGTATAGTAGTATATATGTAGTTTCATATATGCATGTGTATAGTAGTAATTTAGGAATTATATGTGTAAATTTTTGGCATGTGTATAGTAGTATTTTAGTAATTTAGTAAATTTTCTTCGTGCAGGATATGTGTCGAGTCTGAGGGTGGGGATGTCGACGGCGTAGGTCATTTTGTGAGAGGGTCGCTGATCTTCTTCACCGCTCGATCACACTTTGAGGGTAAAAATCTGTTCTCCTATCTTATACCTAGGGTTATTTTCATGTGTAGATCACCAAGTCTGTCGCGTTACCTAGGCATGTCTTCCCGTCCGTAAGGGTTATACGGATAAATATGCATTAGTGGTCTCGCATATTAGAACCGTAACTCTTACGACATTTATCGGGATAGCCGACGGATGCGTAGTTGGGTATGTTTTCCTTGTTCTACTCCGGTGCGAGATAGGATTTCGGAAGCGTCTCCCCGTTGTTCTCCATATGCACATCCCTCTTGGCTTTTTGCCGAGACGTGTTTCAGGAGAGCAGCGGGGAGGTGCTGCCGAAATTCTTTCTCGGGTCGGGGTAGAGGAGGGAGAACATACTCAATCTATAGATCCGACGGTTGATAGGACCCTCTTTAGATATTAGAGAGATAGGTGGATATATGTATGGAGTAAAATATATGTTTGCTAAACTTAACCTAACTACTATCGGATTTATTTATATGGCATGATTAATTGAAAGCATTATATATGTCATTTTTGGTACTAATTAGAGGATGGAGAATCGTGACTGGATGTATGATGGCTATGTCAGTAAGTGGGACTTTACCTCAGAATATCAAGAAAAGGTCGAGGACTTCGTGAACCGGGCATTTGCCGTCCCTAGCAGACCAAGAAGAATTTTCTGCCCCTGTGCAAGATGCAAGAACCTGAACAGACATTCGAATGATGAAGTGAGTACTCAACTGGTCAATTACGGGTTCACACCAACCTACAAGACTTGGACATTCCATGGTGAAAAGTTAGCGAAACATGCTAGGAAGGAGTCACGACAGAGTCAGCAGCAGAGTCAGCCAAGGGGAGAAATTGATGTTGGATTTGATATGTGCATAGACAACTTTGTGAATGCTAATGCGCCTGAAAGCCCTAATGTATAGGTGGAGACACCTCAGGAGGCAGAGACATGTGAGGAGCCGAAGGAAAACACGACGAAGTACTACGAGACTTTGTTTGCCTCACAGAGACCCCTGCATGCACATACAGATGTTACCCAACTGGATGCCATAGCTCGCCTTTTGGCCTTCAAGAGCCACATGAACTTGACCAGAGAGGACTTTGATGATATGCTTGCCTTCGTTGGTAGCATTCTGCCGAAAGGGCACCTCTTGACGGAGAACTTCTACTATTCGACCAAACTCCTCCGTGACCTTAAGATGTCATATGAGCCGATACACACTTGTCCGAAGGGATGCATGCTATTCACAAAGGAGCATGCTAAGAATTATTGTTTCCGCTGCAAATCCTCTAGGTACTTTGAGGTCGATCCCAATGGTGATGGTCAGAAGAGGCAGGACGGGGTTGCCCAAAACATCCTCCGGTATCTTCCAATCATACCGAGGCTCCAGCGACTCTTCATGATCGAGGATACTGCCTAGCAGATGCAGTGCGGTGACCAGCATACCACTGCATGATGTAGTACACTATAGTCGTTGACATTACACCAATGAAACACCATTCACTAGTATTACATCCCTCAGAGTGGTACAACAGAAACACAACAGGTCCAAGACATGACTATAGGTTACAACTCAACTCTTTACACAAGATCCAGAGAACACTCTAGGTTAAAGAGAGAGAAAGAAACTTCTTACAAAGAAGAATCAGAAATAAACAACTCAAAAACTATCATACTATTAAGACTAGTTTTATAAATAATGGTCTAGCATTGCTGCTATTGCAATATGCTACAGAAATGGGTTCTATGGCTAGAGATTATATTCCTATTTAATAAGTAACTTCGTCTTCACTTGAGTTGGTGTATATGTTGAATTCCTTGACTTCATTGAAGAGCTTTATCTTTTGATGATGATTCCTGGAGCATATCTTGATATAGATGTCGTCTTAATGGCTTTAGGATCTAGCAAGGGTTAATAAGATACGTTGAGTACGAGCGTACTCAGCAAGTTCACCAGAAAGGAGTGTTTGATGCACTATACCTACAGCCACAGACCATAGGTCATAGGCAATGCAAGTTTTCGTAAACTTTTCTTCAAAGATTGCTTTTATTCTGAAAAGCTATGACCGTCAGCCTTCACTGGCTTACCAGAACTTTCTTGGAGTTCCTTTCCCGCCGCGTTCGTAGCTTCTTCCCGGAACAGGGAGTAACAAGTTATAGTTCTTATACTGTATAGAGGTGCATCACTTTACCCATGAGAGACCTTAGGCTTTGTTGCATGGACGGGAGTATGTTCCCGCTCAAACTTCCTTGGTTTGAGGCCCAACCTAAGATCCAAGCCAATCATTGCCCCCTTCACGTCCTCGCATGCCTCCTTGGTGTACACCATGCCCACATATTGAATTACGACAATGGTTTGTACAGACCATTAGATGCCAGAACTATCATGGGACGATGAGGGTTCCCACCCATATGCTGCATATCCTCTACGAATTACCAATCAATATGCATGCTACGAGTGATAACAGCCACGACCTGCACATCTGTCTACATGCGAGAGGAAGAAGATACAGATGACTTGTCTGTCCCATTCCAAATCTCATGGTCAACACGTAATATACGGCGTAAGAATCATTAGCGAAATTGGTTGTTAAATCCTAGGTGATATAGTCCTAAACAGTGGTATTCCAACTGCCAGATTTAATAGATTAGCTGATCACCCTGGATCAATAACAAATAGTTCACATTGTTATCAAAAATAGTGTTTTCTGACCTTTTTCAAATGCAGGTGATGACAACACTGGATTTGTAAAATAATTTACAGAAAATAATCAAAGGACATGAGCAAGTGTGAACTTGCCTTTTTGATTGCAAGATTATGCACTCACGGTCTTCAAGATAATATAAGATCCAATATCTGAAATCAGCATCATTGGTCCGATAAGGACTAATGTTTAAAGAAGCAAGATGCTATTACGCATAAGTAATGTAATACACTTGATAAATGCGAATCCCGGGGATAACGTTGATCTAGGGTTTGAATACTAGAAATGGTTCCTATTAGAATATGTTGTCCTTTTAGATAAGTTTCATATTTGTGCTTCTTATTAAGGCTTGTGATTGTGTGTGAAACAACATGTAATTATAATATCATAAAACAATGAGATACACATAAATGTGAAATGCTACTAAAGATTGCTTATGCTATAATTTTTTATCTTCAAATTTTTACTTTAGAAGTAATGTCATTATAAAGAACTTAAGTGTCATCAATCCTAAGTATACAAGTAAAGTATAAAGTAATATGATTATGATTAATTGTCATCTATTGACTGAAGTGGAAAAAAGAATAACATTTGAAGAAAAGATTTCTTTTCTAAGGTCTAACCAATCTCTGTGGTTAATTAAATGTGGTCGATGTTGTTTGTGCTTGCTTGAATAGTTTGGACTTGAGATGCTTTACGACTTAGTTATAACAGACCAAAGTTAACTATAAAACATATAACAAGGTTTTAGTATTATATTTAAAGTCTTGTAGACTAAAGTTAACTTTAAAGACATAGACGGACTAAAGGTATATTGCTTATGTTATTTGTACCTTGTGTACTTCATAATATTTCTCTAAGGATACTTTAAGAAAGGAAACACTTCTATTTGAATAGTGGTTTCCTAAACTTATACATGTATAGAAGGATTTATCTCATTATAAGGGTATGGTTATGGCTTGTGAATTAGTCAACAATATTATTTACTACTTAAGAATTATCTCTTGATTTAGTACATTATAAAGTTGTGAGTGAAACAATGGTAAAAGATTTTATTTAGTTAAAATATCATTCTTGAAGATTTTATATTTGTTAAAGATCTTTTTAGAAAATAAACTACACATATAGTTGAAGGATAATTCAATAAAATTGTATTTAAAATGTGTTGGGACCAATTTGACTTTATATTATAAATATTTAAGACTAATACTATTTATTAGACTTTAATTGGTTAATTTTATAATATTAGCAAAAAACTTTATTTACCCTTATCTGAATTATTAGCTAAGGAAATAGGTTTAAATTCAAGTTATTAAAGTGTTTAATTTTTTATTTACTTCAAAAGTGGAATATTATATTTTTAACATGTAGGTATTAGTTTTGTGATCATTTTGGTACATTACATTTATTTTTTGTGATTTATAAATAATAAGATATGATTTTTATAAGACTTATTACTATATAAATACTTACTAAATAATAAATATTTAATTAAGTGAAATAACAATTCATGATTATATTTTTAAATTATAGTTCTTATTTTTTTAAGTTTTTTGGTATTTTATTTATATTTTTATCATTTACTATTATTTATTTATGAATTATCAAAGTGTTATTACTTATAAAACCTTTATTAAATAATGTTTATTTAAATGATTAACATAATAATATTTGATAATAGTTTAATGTTATAGATTTTATTTTTCTGAGAATTTTCATATATTAAACGTATTTTTCTGAATTATAAGACAAAAGTTATTGATTTAACAAGTTTTAATCATTTTATTAAATTTCTGAAATCTTAAAATTGGAAATTACAATGTTTTATCTATTTATTAAACAAGCAATAACTTTTTACACCGAACCTGGACCTAACCTAGGTCACTAATTAGTGGGCCAGTTGCCACATCACCCCTTAGGTTTGATTAGTTACCAGCCTTGCTTCTACTCACATTCAATAAAAATGGGCCCAGGGCCATGTCACATGCCACATGGGCAAAGACCAGTCAAACGAACTGACGTGGCTGGGATCTGACGTAGGCATGATGTCATGCTATGCTGATACTCTCGGATCGAAGCTCGATCGGCTGATTGAGTTCTTGCACGTGACTGAGGCTAGGCTTGCTGGAATACGCATGCGATGGGGAGCTAAATAGTGGCGGCGCGGATAGTTTATGGTCGCCGGAGCACGATGCACGGCGATGGAGTTTGCAGGCTAGTGTGGCGAGAAGCAACCAGAGCACGAGAGAGCCAGGAAGATGGCTTACGATGACGGTGGACCCACCCTGGTGCGATTGGTGGCGACGGCGAGGTCGCAGGAAGTTTTTGGTGGCGGCAATTGACGATGAATGGCGGTGACTGGCGGTGGAGACGATGTGTCGATTGGATCGACAAAGGGCTCCCCGGCTTCCGTGAGTAGGGGAAAATGACGGACAAGATCACGTCGCGTTTGATAGTCATCTCCGTGGATCAAGGGGTGGTCGGAGATGGTGGGGAAGGTGATCTCCGACAAGCTAGGGTTCGGTGTTCATGCGAAAGAGGAAGAAAGAGAAGTGGAGTGACGTGCTAGGGTTTCTCGTCAGCGTCCAGGGCTACTTGTAGACGACCATGAGCGTTGGCGCGGATCTTGGCGCTCGCCGGCGACGAGGGTGCGGCCACCGAGCTGCTTGCAGCATCGGAAGGTCGGCGTCGATGCGAGAAAGATGACGAACAGACAACACGAAGGGGTACGAGCCGGTCGTGGGCTGCAACTAGGCCAGGTGGGCCATAGCAAAGGGAAAGATGAAACTGACTGCTGCTTCTTGTGGGCGACGGATAAGAAGGAGGAAGATGGGCCACAGGCTAGAAACAATTCCCTTTGTTTTTCCTTGTTCCTTTTATTTTTCTATATTCTGTTTTGTATTTTACTTTCAGATTCGTATATTACTTATTTGTTTGAAAATTTCTATAGAATTTTATCTGCTAGATAATTGCAGCAATACTAAATGTACTAAGAATTATTTTGGTGAATTTTTATTGTCTAATGTCATTATTTTTTATTTTGTTTATATACATACCTTTCCATTTAGTATTCGTAAGGGCTTTAGATATAAATTTAATTTATCTAATATCCATAAACTTATTAAAGAATGCATTACTATTAATCCATGAGTTTTGATTTTTATTGATTTATAATATTAAAGAAACTTTTATATATATTGATCCTTCATTATTATTTGATACATAAAGTTTTGAGTAATTAATATGGTTAATATTATTATCATAAATTTAGGAAATAGCAATGTATAAAATTTATTATAACTAACATAGAAGTTAGGGTTTAAATTGCAATTGCTTTCCCTAGGGTTTAGGGTTCTTAATATAATTATATTCTTTTATTGATGTGAATAAATATTAATGGCTAAACATATTGTCTTTATGTTGTGATGTTTAATGATATCACCCTTTTAAAATAGATAGTTATTTTTTGGGGATGAATTATGAGAGAGAATAGATAAAGATAACTCCTAAGCACATATGGTTATGATAATTGGAAATGACGAATATGTGCTTAAGGGATTTGCTATAGGAAAGTATTCCTATAAAGAATTGTGGAAATAAGATGATTGATCCAATAAATAAAATATATAATGAGTTTGATTACAGATTTAAGTTTGAATGTTTTACCAAGAATTCCTATCTCCCATAATTCATAATTCTGGTCTTCTCACTAAGGAATTCCTTTTCTAGATATACTACTCCTTCATAACCATCATCATGAGCTAACATGATGAGCTTTACTTCACAAAAATATCCTTAACCACCTTTTATTCTTCTAAATGTATTTATAAATCCAATGAGCTTGACACTAAAGCTCTTCATAATTTTCTTATCTCTATGCTTAGTTATCAAACTATTCTACTAGTAATAATCTTCAATCCAACATATGGTTACAATTGTATCCACTCATACTCTTCCCTTATCATCCATCACCATCATTACTCAAGTAGAGGTATATATATATATATATATATATCAAATCCTACTTCACCTCAAGTGTTTAGTATTTCCCAAGAGAAAAATACTAGTTATTTAATCCAATGTTGCTCTAAAATAATTTTAATCATACTATCTTGTCTCTACTTGACTCCAGTATCTAATACTCCAACCTTACATTATATTAATATGGCTTGTCATGGTTAACCTAGGATAACATATCTATACTAGGTTTCAATCATGTTTTATCCACCAATGTCACTTATATATGATATAAGCATTCAATCTTGGAGAGTAAGGCATGATCATTATAATCCTTTGATCCTTTATGGTTTAGGTTTCCAGTTGGCTAATCAAGGCCTTCATCCATACAACATTACAGTTGTATTATAATTATCTTTTGTTTATCTCTATTGGACTAAGATATATTATTCATTGGCTATACCTACCTAATCTAATAGGATTACTCCTGATAACTATCTTCAGGATTCATCCTTGTAATCTTCTTTGTCACCATATAATTATATATTCCAAATAACTCTTCTATTATTTCAAGAGTGAGTTAACTCCATCAATTATCACAATGATCTTATTCTCTTCCAACACTCCCATCCTATAAATGATATCTATAACTAGCATTACCATCTAACTCTTCTTACTCCTTTCTCTAAAGGACTTTAAATGAATGCTATGATAAGAACAAGAGTTGATAGATCAAGAATTGATAGGTTAGGAATTGGTGAATCAATAGTTGATTACTCAACATTGATGAACAACAGATATTAGAACAAGGTTCAATAGAGATGATAAGTTTTGATATGGAAAGAAAGTTATACAGTGAATGATCTTGACTTGGTTTCTTTCCTACTCAATCCCACTAAAGAGTTAAGGTTAGATATTACCATGATACTCATGGTATAAGTAGATGAGATTAAGATATATCAATATTTAGTTGTTACATTCCTATTACTTAAGTTATGTTTATAACTTGGTATTCATGAGTTGTGTAATGAATACTAGGATATGATTACTTAAGGATAAAATATAAATCATTAAGTAATGTATTAGGGTTTAACTTTTATTACATTTGATCTACCCTTAGATCAAATCTCCCTTACCCAAAATAAGGTTTTAGCAAAGGTCATATTGAAACTTATCGCAATCAACTTGATGATCTACTCCAATTCCATCAAGTTGAGAGAAGCTTCAATCACTTTGACAAGTTTTGTTCAAAAGCGCAAAAATTATTCCGATTTTCTATGCATGAATGCAATGCACACATCTGTGTTCAGCTTATTTCTAAGCTCTAATGCTAGGATGTTACATGCAGTGGGCAGTAGAAGGGAACAGATACCTCAACAAGATGATACATCCGCGGATGGTAGTGCATGGAAGAACTTTGTCAAGAAATATCCTGAGAAAGTCGGTGACAAGAGGAGCATATCAGTTTCCATATCAACCGATGGGTTCAATCCATATGGCATGTCGGCTTCAGTATACAGTTGCTGGCTAGTGTTTGTTATTCCCCTGAACCTCCCCCTGGCGTCTGCATGAGATCATATAACATGTTTGTATCGATGATAATCCCAAGGATGAAATACCCGGGTAAGAACATGAATGTCTATCTAGAACCGCTGGTGGATGGCTTGCTTCGTGGCTGGGAAGGTCGAGGGATCCGAACATTTGATGCTTCAAACAACGAGCACTTCGAAATGTATGTCTGGTACCATACCTCCCTGCATGGCGTACCAACACGTGTGTTGTTCTGCGACTGGTGTACACATGGGAAGTGGCCTTGCCCAGTGTGCATGCAAGCTCTGACTTTCTTCTGGCTGCGATGGGAGGCAAGTATTCATGCTTTAATCAATATCGACAGTGTCTTGAGCCGAATCATCAATACAGGAGTGACAAAAATAGGTTCAAGAAATGTTGTAGTCCAAGGTGGAACTACTCACGCTTCTTACCGGAGGATGGCATGATGAAAAAGAAGGCCTCTGGGATGATCCCCCCTCCGGCAGGGTGTCGGGAAGAGCTTCAGATCCCCCCAATCTAAGGAGGATGGTGGAAGTGGCTACATACGGTTTCATGGAATTTTGATCGGGTACTTAGGGTTTAGGCATCAGGGGCTTCTTATAGGTGAAGTGGCAAGGCTGGAGGGCCACCAGGGCGGTTGCATCCCCCAGGCGCGGGGTGGGCCCACCCATGCGGACAAGGGGTGTGGCCCCCTGGTGGGTCTCCTCCGTTTCGTACTCTAGCTTCATGTTCCCCACGACAAAATATTGATTTTGGCTTTTGTCCCGTCCAATTCCGAGAATATTGATTTTCTGCCTTTCTCGAACCAAAAACAGAAGAAAACAGGCAACTGGCACTGTGGCAACTTGTTAATAGTTTAGTACCAGAAAACATATTAAAAGTACCTCAAAGTGTGGACAAAGAAAAGCAAAGTAGATACTAAACAAGCATGGAACATCAAAAATTATAGATACGTTTCTGACATATCAAGCATCCCCAAGCTTAACTCCTGCTCGTCCTTGAGTAGGTAAGTGATAAAAGAATACTTTTCGAGGTCACATGCACAATCAAAACTAAGATCGAACCATTTGCAAGCATTGAAATATAGGATCAAAGAACTCTAAACATGTGCATGAAAATGGAGTTCTAACAATAAGACAAAGTAACCATGCATGCAACATGAAAGGCTATAAACAAAGATCATGAATAACATGCATTGAAAAAGTTTGTTTGTTTCACATACAGAAAACATGGCATAGTGGCATTCAGCTTGTCCCTCATGGAGTAGCAAATAGATGCATATGACACCTTCAAAGTTCATAAGAGTGACTAGATACAAATAGCACAAGAACAAGCAATATGCATCAATCAATAAGTTTTGGGACACTGCACATAGAACTAAGAATGGGAACTATGCTCTTTTAACTGATTCCTAGAGGTAGAAGTTGGAGACTCAATATAATAGTGGAAGAAAGAGCTTCCAAAAATTATGGTACTTGTTAGCTTTCAGCCCTCATTGCCCCTATCATAAGCATCTTGAAGTGATTACGGTTAAAGTGAACAAACTATGGAGTATATGCTTGACAAAGTAT
Source organism: Avena longiglumis (assembly GCA_030063025.1). NCBI lineage: Eukaryota > Viridiplantae > Streptophyta > Magnoliopsida > Poales > Poaceae > Avena > Avena longiglumis. Next base: position 448,390,088 of record CP125979.1, read on the forward strand.
AAGTTGGCAATCTCATGTCCCTTGAATATGAGGGACGCACCTCATGCTACTCAACTTTGGTCACCTGTAAGTTCTTGTCATAGTAAGTATATGTGTATCATAGAGAGCCACCAATGGGGTACCCCTTGCACATGGTATAGGAGCTTTCCCATAACCAAAATGATAAGGCAAGCAGACAATGAGCATCTCAGTGATCTTCTTATTTTCTATTTTCATAGGTTTTTATTGAGGATGCTTCACAGATTGCTTATTATGGTGATGCTACAAGTTTCCACCATGATTAGGCATGGCTTAGGCCTGCAGCCCAGACGTTTCTCTAACACAATATACATAACTCCATGGACTTACAATCTCCCTTTTTATTTCACACCGGCAACATCCATTGACAAAAGAGCATGATATGAACTATGTACAAAGTACAAGTGCAATGTTGAAAATGTTACCCGTGAAAACATGGTTCTGCTAATTCCAACGAATAAGTGCAAGCATATACAACATAGATGACACAATGGTTCAATTTTATTAGGGGCAAGAAAAAATAAAGTGTGCCATCAAGTTTGTGATAGATTTAATCACTAAGTTTTCACATAACAAAGAGACTTTTTAATTGGAAGGTAGATGAAAAAAAGAAGATACTTGGAATGGTGTAACACACCATGCATTGGAATTTATAGTGGACACTTTGGAATAACTTGGTTTCTTGGGAGTTGGATGCATGATTAGATCTTACTCATACAAGTGGAGGCTAGCAAAAGCCTGGGAGCGACCAACTAAGAGAGCAATAATGGCCATAATCATGCAGAGCAACAAAAAATTACTAATGAAATCATAGGGTGGTACTACAAGTCAATGACCAAATGATCATAGAGTCTATGGTGACTTGTTCATAGTCATAACATGGTGTGAGCATGTGCCAAGTCAACCCCAACAAAGCATCAAAGGAGAATACCACAGTACTATGCTTTTGTATGCTAAAACAACGCATAATTCTTTCAAGACACACTAAGAAATCCCAATTGTTTGGAACAAGTTATGCTACAACAATAATCACTAAGCATAAGGTCAAAAAAACACCTAGCATGACATTCTAAAGTCTAAGTCACCGTCAATGCAAGCTCCTCTTGCACTTTCAAGCAAGAACTTTCTACTCCTTTCCAACACCAATCAACTTATTTGAAACAACACAGCGAGAACGGGGGTCCAAACTACTTTATTCAATCAAACTAAACAAAAACAAAGACTCTCTAAGAACAACACAACAGTGCATGAAACAATAAAAATGAAGTGTCTAGGAAGACCTGATCTTTTTATTGATGAAGAAGGGGATGCCTTGGGCATCCCCAAGATTTGAAGTTTGTACCTTTTGGATATTTCTTGGGATGACATAGGAGTGGTATCCCCAATCTTGAGCTTTTGTCCATTCTTCATCTCATTACATCATTCTCTCTATACACCGGAAATTTTCCTTCATACAAAACTTCACACAATCTTCATTAGCAGCATTAGAGTATTCAAAAGATAATAGACCTTTGGGTTTAGCTTTAGAACAACAAAACTTTTGACTAAAAACACAAGCTACTATAGCAACTCATTCAAAAAGCTCAATTTCCCAAAAAGAACCCAAAAAAGAATCAATAAGAAGCAAATGCAAATAATGGTAGAAATTTGTCAAAACAGACCAGCAGGTAGAAACAAATTTTTTCGAAGACCTTATCTTGCTCAAATCAAAAAGTTTTGAACTAAAGAAAGTTATCTAACATACTGGGGGATTTATTCGTAAATTTTCATCTCAATCCGACTTACATTTATAGATACGTCGGAAACGTATCTATATATTTTTATATTCCATGCTTGTTTAGTATCTGCTTTGCTTTGTATACACTTTGAGGTGTTTTATATGTTTTGTGGTACTAAACTATTAACAATATGCCATAGTGCTAGTTGCCTGTTTTCTTCTGTTTTTGGATCCAGAAAGGCAGAAAATCAATATTCTCGGAATTGGACAGGACAATATCCAAAGACATTATTTTATCGTGGGCCCACACTGCGCCTGGGGGGTGCAACCGCCTCGGGCACTCCCTCACCCTCCCTCTTATCCTATAAGAAGCCCTCGATGCCTAAACCCTAAGTACCCGATCAATATTCCATGAAACAGTTTATAGACGCCGCCACCATCGTCCATAGATTGAGGAGGGGGGTCTGAAGCTCTTCCCGACACCTTGTCGGAGGGGAGATCATCCTGGAGGCCTTTTTCTTCATTATGCCAGCCTCCGGTATGAAGCGTGAGTAGTTCCACCTTGGACTACGGGTCCATGTAGTAGCTAGATGGTTGTATCTCCTACTTTGTGCTTTCATGTCTAGATATTGTGAGATCCCTTCATGATCAAGATCTCATATATTTGTAATCATGCACGTTGTGTTTGTGGGGATCCAATGGATATTGAGATTACTATGTCAGATTGATTAATGGTTTTGTATTACTGATTCTATCATGTCTGTGTTGTTTGTGATCTTGCATGATCTCCGTTGTTAGTAGCTATCTTGGCCAAGTAGTTGCTAGTGACTCCAGGAGGGGGTATTTATGATCGATAGTGGGTTCATGCCTCTATTTAATCTAAGAGAAGTGACAAAAATCTCTAAGGTTGTATATGTTCTATTGCCACTAGGGAGAAAACAACAGTCTCTTGTTAATGGAACAAGTGGATTGTTTACCTTACACACTTTGCTTAAAGCAATTGTCTGTTGCTTGCAACTTAATACTGGAGGGGGTTCGGATGATAACCCAAAGGTGGACTTCTAGTCATAGATGTAGTTGGATGGCGGTCTATGTATCTTATTGTATTTCCCAATCGAATCTCATAGGATCATGATGTCTAGTATTGCATTGTTATGCCTTGATCAGTCCAGTCAATTGCCCTGCTATAATTTGTTTACCCATGTCATGTTTGTTTATCTAAGGAGAACACCCCTAGTGAACTATGGACCTCGGTCCAATCTTTACCATTGATACATCATCCACTGTTACTATTTACTTTCTGCAAACCACTATTACCTTCCACACCATACAGTTAATCCTTTGTTACAGCAACCGGTGATATTGACAACCTCACTGTTCGTTGGGGCACAGCCTTGAGTTTGTGTTATGTAGGTCTCCAAGTTGCTAGCAACACCTTTGAGACGTTTCCTTCCCCCTACTGGATTGATAACCTCGGTTTCTTACTGAGGGAAGACTTGCTGTTGTGCTGCATCACACCTTGCTCTTGGGGTTTCTCGACGAAGCCCTTTCAGGCGCCATCACAAAAAATTGGTAATCAAAGCATAAAGTGGTATCACAAGTCAAAAACTAAACGATCATAGAAGCTAAGGTGACTGGTTCATGGTCTTAACATGGTGTAAGCATGTGCCACGTTAACCCAAACAAAGCATGAAAGGAGAATACCACAATACTATGCTTTTGTATGCTAAAACATCGCATGATTCTATCAAGGCAAATTAAGCAATCTCAATTGTTTGGAACAAGTCATGCTACAAAAATAATCACTAAGAATAAGGTCAAAGGAACATCTAACATGACATGATAAAGTCTAAGACACAGTCAAAACAAGCTCCTTTTTGTACCACCTAAGCATGAAGCTTCCTAGTCTTTTCCAACACCAATCGACTTATTTGAAACAACTCACAAAGATAATAATCAATAAAGATAAGTGAGCATGTCTCACAAATCCATAAAGAACTAAAAAGTTCTAAGCTAAAAGCACAATAAAACTAAAGCTAAACACAGTGTTAGCAAAAGTGAACACTCACAGAATAATAAGAATGAAGACTAGAGTGTTCTAGGCAATGAAAAAAGAGTGTCCCTCTCTCCAAAATAAGTGTGCTAGTATCCAAAGAACTTACTGCATAAAACTAAGCCAAAGAAAACTAAAAACAAAAAAAAATACGCTCCAAGAACAACACAACAGTGCATGAAACAATAAAAACAAAGTGTCTAGAAAGACCCGAGATTTTTATTGATGAACAAGGGGATGCCTTGGGCATCCCCAAGGTTTGACGCTTGTACCTCTTGAATATTTTTTGCGGTGACACGGGGTGTCATCCCCAAGCTTGAGATTCTGTCCATTCTTCATCTCATTACATCATTCTTTCCCTACACCTGAAAATTTTCCTTCATACAAAACTTCACACAATCTTCATTAGCAACATTAGTGCATTCAAAAGATCATAAACCTTTGGGGTTTACTTTCCAAATAGCAAAACTTTCATTAAAAACACAAGATACTGTAGAAATTCCTTCAAAAAGCTCAATTTTTCAAATAGAACTCAAAAAGAAATCGATAAAGAGGCAAATGCAAATAATGGAAGAAATCTGTCAAAACAGACCAACAGCTATAAACCGATTTTTTCGAAGACCTTGTGTTGCTCAAATCAAAAAGTTCTTAACTAACGAAAGTTAGCTAATAACCTGGGGGATTTATTCAGATAATTACAGCTCAATCCTACATTCAGAGATTTTTCAAGAATTTTTACAGTGAAGCACAAAAATCTGTTTCGGGATAGAACTTCCCCAAATCTCACTTCCCTCTCATTAGAGGTTATTATTGGCAAAAAAATCAAATAAAAAGGATAAGGAGAGGTTATTATAGAAGTATTAACTTCCAAGACTCAATAAAACTATTGGGTTATCTCCCAAGAAGTACTTTTCTTTAATGCCTTTAAGTTAGGCTTGATAGTTTGAGAAGATGCTCATATAAGAAATATGAATTGAAGTAAAAGAGAGCATCAAGAAGCACATTCAAAACACATTTAAAGCTAACCCAATTCATATGCATATGAATATTTTAAATAAACAAGTCAGGAAAGCACAAAGCAACAAGCATAGGAAAGCAAAACAAGTGCAACTTAAAAGTTTTCAACAGAAAGAGGGTAACTTAATATTATTGAGATACATAAGACCATGTTTCCCTCTCTCATAATAACTTTCAGTAGCAACATGAATAAAATTAACAATATAACTATCACATAAAACATTCTCATCATGATCCACATGCATATAATAATTATTACTCTCCACATAAGCATAGTCATTCTTATTAATTGTAGTGGGAGCAGATTCAACAAAATAGCTATCATTATCATTCTCATAACCATAATCATCAAATAAAGGAGGCATATTGTAATCATAATTAATTTTCTCCTCAATAGTAGGTGGATTCAAAATATCATATTCATCATTGTAATCATCATATATTGGAGGTATAGTATCATCATAAGCAATAGAATAGCTATCTTCCAAAGTGTGTCCACTTGTAAATATATCATCATTGGAAGGAACATGGATAGTACTAATAGTACAACAATTATTAATACCATCATTTTCAGAATTGGTACCAAAGAGATTTTCAATATCAAAAGTAGTGTGCTTTTCCCAATCATGATCACTACTATAGGTAATAGGCATAGGAACATCATCTAGTTCAGACTCATCATCAAAAACTATAATAGGAGCAACATGCTTAGGGGAGGATACTGTTTCCTCTCTCCTTTTACTCTTCCTATTCTTCTTCTTCTCCTCTTTAGGAGGGAGAGGCTTCAAAGGAAGCTTCTCCACATACACTAGTTTATTGATAGAGACAATAGGAGAAACTTTGGAGAATTCCTCTTTTTCATTAATAAGAACAAAACACATATCGGTCCTGTCATATTTTGGTAAAATATCATCTTTTATAATATTTTGTATGTAGGTAGTTGCGTGGAGGTTTTCAACACAATAAAGATGACAACCATGTAGGACGCTATTCATATCAAGAGTACTCATGTCTACCAAAGAAGTTTTTCTTTATAACTCTTCACACCCCAAAAATAATGTAAGTTCATCATGTTGATTATCAGTGATCACGTTATCACAATACAAACTTGAAGGATTATTATGGACCGAGCATTGAAAATTGAAATGACCCATTTCAAAGCAAAGTTCACAAATAAAAGGATAGAGGGCACAAACTTTTTTACCAAGATCACTTAGAGCCTTATACCACGTTCTAGTTTTTTCATTCTAGTGGTGATATAATAATCTTCTTCAATTTGATTCTTTTCACAAGGTCTATGTATTCCACAAAAATTAACATGCTTATAAAAATAGTACTTTTAGAAGTGTGAGCATGTTTATTGCAATCATTAATAATAGTTTCATTTTTCATGTAAGTGTCTTTAAAAGGTTCATGATACATGTCCCACTTTTCTTTAGGAGAATTAATATGGGAAGAAAAGGCTCTACAACAATCAGCAAGAATTTGAGCATCAATACCATACTTAGCACTAAGCACTTGAAAATCAGCAGTTTTAGTGAAAGACTTAATGCAATAATACCCATAGTTTATACCTGGTTCTTTACCTTTGTCGTTATCCCAATCTTCTGTATTGCTTTGAATTGCTTCAAGAAGATCCTACTTATCATTGACCTCCTTACTTGTGAAGGATCCCTCTAAAAAGGTATCTAGATAGTACCTGTAATGTCCTGAAAGCCTTGCATAAAAATTATTGATAATAATATTACTGGGGAGCTCATGAATGAGACATTTCAGCATTAGTGACTTCAGTCTTCTCCATTCATAAGCTATAGTTCCTCCATTATGAGGATGAAAATTATAAATATAATTCCTATATTTATGAATTTCATGAGGAGGATAAAATTTAGAGTAAAAGAGAGATTCAAGTTCCTTCCACTTCAAATGATGAGGATCATCTAGTAGATCATACCACTCCCTTGATTTGTCCCTAAGTGATAAAGAGAATAGCTTCCTCTGAACTTGGTCCATTGAAATACCTACACACTTGAACAACTCGCATAATTCATGTATAAAGAGTGAATGATCACAAGGATGGATAGTTCCATCTCCAAAATAGTAGTTATTCATAACAAGTTCAACAATTTCAATAGGTATTTTAAAAGGGACACTTTCAGTATGTGGATTTAAAATATCACAAGTATCATTAGAATTACAACATATGGGAGACAAAGTATCATAAGAGCAAATTTTCTTCCCTAAAGTTGGGGAACTAAAAAGATCTTTTTCATAAAAATAGCTTCCCCAAGCTTAGACGTTTCCATAGCATTAGGAACAATGGTGTTCAAAAAATTCATACTAATAACATTGCTATTATCATGCAAAGAAAGTTCCATAGGTTTTTTATTTTCTTTTCAAACCATTCATGTTCTAACTTAGGAAAAAATAGTAAAAAGCTCTCTAATCTTGTTGGTGTTTTCCATTAATCCTAACTAGTGAAAACAAGAAACAAAAAGACAAAATTGCAGAATCTAATGGAAATAACTTCGAGCACTCACACACCAAGAGGATGTGAGTACCTTTTTACCTCCTCGAAACGATGTCTACGCACTTCTATTCTTGTAGACAGTTGTTGGGCCTCCAAGTGTTGTGGTTTGTAGAACAACAAGAAGTTTCCCTTAAGTGGATTACCCAAGGTTTATCGAACTTAGGGAGGAAGTGGTCAAAAGAATCCCTCTCAAGCAACCCTGCAATCAACATACAAGAAGTATATTGTGTCCCCACACACCCAATACACTTGTCAGGTGTATGGGTGCACTAGTTCGGCGAAGAGATAGTGAAATACAAGTGGTATGGATGATTATAAGTGGTAACGGTGCCAGAAAAGAGCTTGGCGGGGAGGAAGAAACTAAAGGCATGCAACAGGACTGATTGTAAATTTCAATGCTTAGAAACAAGGGCGATGATACTACTCTGAACTACTCTCTGGTTGGACACTCTAATCCATGGTAGGGCTAAAAAAGCCCTCCTTAAAGTTTGCAATTGATGGTGGCTTAGTTAAATGTAGAGCTGCATTGGGAGACCCAAAGAGGAAGGTACGAGGAGCACAGTATTAAGTCTTCCCTCAGAAAGAAAACAAGGTTATCGAACCAGTAGGAGGAAGGAAACGACTCAAAGGTGTTGCTATTAACTTGGAAACCTGCACAACACAAACTCAAGACGTTGCCCCAACGAACAGTGAGGTTGTTAATCTCACTGGTTTGCTGAAAAAAAGGATTAACTGCATGGTGTGCAAGGTAATGGTGGTTTGCAGAAAGTAAATAGTAACAGTGGAAGATGTATCAATGGTAAAGATTGGACTGGGATTCATAGTTCACTAGAGGTGTTCTCTTTAAGATAAACTAACATGGCATGTTGGGTAAACAAATTACAGCAGGGCAATTGACAGGACAGAGCAAAGCATACCGATGCAATACTAGACATTCATGATCCTATGAGGTTTGATTGGGCAATACAACAAGATACATAGACCGCCATCCTACTGCATCTATGACTAGTAATCCACCTTTAGGTCATCATCCGAACCAGATAACTACTTTAAGCAAAGTGTGTAAGGTAAACAATCCACTTGTTCCATGAACAAGAGAACGTTGTTTTCTCCCTAGTAGAAACAAAACATCTATAGCCTTTTAGATTTCTGTCACTTCCCCAGATTAAATAGAGGCATGAACCCACTATCGAGCATAAATACTCCATCTTGGAGTCACTAGAATCTACTTGCCCATGATAGATACTATAAAGGGAGAGCATGCAAGATCACAAACAACACAGACATGATATAATCAATAATACAAAACCATTAATCAATATGACGTAGTTATATCAATATCCATCGGATCCCCGCAAACACAACATGCATGATTACAAATAGATGATCTTGATCATGAACGGAGCTCACAAGATCTAAACATGGTAGAACAAAGGAGTAGAGAAAACCATCTAGCTACTACATGGACCCGTAGTCCTAGGTGAAACTAGTCATGCTTCATACCGGAGGCTGGCATGATGATCTAGAAGGCCTCCGGGAAGATCTCCCCTCCGGCAGGGTGCCGAGAAGAGCTTCAGATCCCCCGATCAAGGGACGATGGTGGCAGCGGCTACAAACTGCTTCGTGGAAGATTGATCGGGTACTTAGGGTTTTGGTATCGAGGGCTTCTTATAGGTGAAGAGGCGAGGCAGGGGGGCACCCCCGGGTGGCCGTACCCCCTAGGCGTGGGCCAGGACTAGCCGCGCGGCCAGGGGTGTGGCCCCCTGGTGGATCTTCTCCGTCTCGTCTTCTGGCTCCATGTCCCCCACGGTATAATATTTACTTTGTATTTTGTCCCATCCAATTCCGATAATATTGATTTTCTGCCTTTTCTGGAACCAAAAACAGAAGAAAACAGGCAACTTTCCCTGTGGCATCTTGTTAATAGGTTAGTACCAGAAAACATATAAAAATACCTCAAAGTGTAGACAAAGCAAAGAAAAGTGGATACTAAACAAGCATGGAACATCAAAAATTATAGATACGTTTATGACGTATCAAGCATCCCCAAGATTAACTCCTGCTCGTCCTTGAGTAGGTATGTGATAAAAATAATAATTTTTTAGGTGACATGCACCATCAAAATAAAGATCAATCCATTTCCAAGCATTGAAAGCTGGGATCAAAGAACTCTAAACATGAGCATGCAAGATGGAGTTCTAACAATAATACAAAGTAACTATGCATGCAACATGAAAGGTTACAAACAAATATTCATGAATAACAATGCATTGAAAGACGTTTGTTTGTTTCACATATAGAAAACATAGCATAGTGGAATTCAGCTTGTCCCTCATGGAGTAGCAACAAATGCATAAGACACCTTCAAAGTTCATAAGAGTGACTAGATACAAATATTTCATGAGCAAGCAATATCAACAATATCCATCAATCAATAAGTTTTGGGACAATGCACATAGAACTAAGAATGGCAACTATGCTCTCTTAGTTGGTGCCTAAGAATAGAAGGTGGAGACTCAATATAATGGTGGAAGAAAGGCCCTTCATAAAAAAGGGAAGAAGGGATTTCAAGTCTCAAAAAGAGCTTCCAAAAATTATGGCACTTGTTAGCTTTCAGCTCTCATTGCCCCTATCATAAGCATCTTGAAGTGATTAAGGTTAAAGTGAACAAACTATGGAGTATATTCTTGACAAAGTATAAGTTGGCAATCTCATGTCCCTTGAATACGAGGGGCGCTCCTCATGCTACTCAAGTGTAGTTACCGGTAAGTTCTTGTCATGCAAGAAAGGCCCTCCATAGTAAGCACATGATACATGAGCTATCCCATAATCAAAATGACAAGGAAAGCAGACAATGAGCATCTCAAAAATCTTCTTATTTACCATGGGAAAATGGTTCCTTTTTCTCTCTTTCCTCTTTTCTAATATTTTTTTATTTTCCTCTATCTCTTTTTATATCTCTTTTTAATAAGAAGAATGCTTCATAGATTTCTCATTATGGTGATGCTGCAAGTTTCCACCATGATTAGGCATGGCTTAGGCTAGCGGCCCAAGCGTTTCTCTAACACACATACATAACTCCATGGACTTACAAGCTCCCCTTTCATTTCACACTGACGACATCCATAAACAAAAGAGCATGATATGAACTGTGTACAATGTACAAGTGTGATGACCCACAAGTGTAGGGGATCGCAACAGTCTTCGCGGGTAGTATTACCCAATTTATTGATTCGACACAAGGGGAGACAAATAATACTTGCAAGCTTTAACAACTGAGTTGTCAGTTCAGCTGCACCTGGAAATAGTTCTTGCTCACAGAATTTTATCAGTAGCAACAGCAAAGCAACAGCGTTAGCAACAACAACAGTGAGACTGTAGCAATAGTAACAGTAACGGTAACAGTAGGATTCGAGTGCTGTAGGCATATGGATGGATGGATGGGAGTTTCATGGACGAGTCTAAACATGTAACTTCAAAGAACTAGGGCATTGCAGATAAATAATAATAAGCATCCAAGTACTAAACAAGCCTATGCATGTGCTCCAAATATAGTCATATGTGCTAGCAATGAGAACTTGCACAATATCTTCTGTCCAGCCAGCCCATGGCAGCGGGGCCTCTAGGGAATTACTAGCAATTAAGGTTCTCCTTTTAATAGAGCACCAGAGCAAAACATTAACACTCCGTGAACACATGTGATCCTCACACCACAGCCATCCCCTCCGGTTGTCCCAATTATTGTCACTTTGGGGCCTTTGGATTACTCATTCATGCATGAGGGAAACAACGGTTGTTGATGGAGATGCATTGGTGATGAAGATGGCGATGATCCTCTCCAAATTCCCCGTCCTAGCAGGGTGCCAGAACGGAGTTTCTAGATCCGAATCTTGATATCTTGTGGCGGAGGCGGAGCGGAACTCTTTCTAGAAAACTAACGAACCCCCTCTGTTTTTAGGTCAAAAGGCAACTTATAGGCGCCGAGGGAGGCCGAGGAGCTGCCTAGGGTGGCCAGACCTCCCCCAGGCAGGTGGTCATTGCCCGCCTGGGTTGGTCTGACCTCCAGGCCTCCCTCTTTCTCCCTTCCGCCCGTGGATCTTCTGGTGAAATATAATTTTTGGCATATTTTCCGGGATTTTTCCTGATAGTACATTTTCTGCACAAAAACAAGACACCAAGGTAATTCTTCTAAAAATAGCGTCAGACCGTGTTAGTTGTATCCAAATCACACAAGTATAGAGGAAAAACAATAGCAAAATGTTCGAGAAAGTATATACATTTTGGACGTATCAACTCCCCCCAAGCTTAGCTTATTGCTTGTCCTCAAGCAATTTAGTTGAAAACTAAGTGTGATAAAAGAACTTTCACGAACACTTTGCTTCATATGATGTATATATTCTCAGCACAGGAGTAGATGCTTAGACAATTCATAATAAAGAGTATGCAACTAAGTCTACTCAATAGTCATTGGAAGCTATGAAGAGAAACCAACTCAATAATAATAAGTATAAGCAACATTGCAATGCTCATAATAAGGTATGATAGAGTGGTATCTCTCTTGCCTTTGTTTTAAGAGCACAATATAAATGCCAAGGCACCTATGAAGTTCATATGAAGACTAGAAATAAAGATATCAGAGAACAAGAATCACAGTCATGACATAATTAACCAAGTTTTGGAACAAACACAAGAATGACAACTATGCTCTCAAGAAGGTGCTCATAGAATAAGTGGCGACTCAACAAAATTGTGAAAATGGTTTTGTGAAGGTTTGAAAGGCTTCCCAATGCTGAAAGGAAGGTACTCATTAGCTTTGAGCTCTCATTGCCCCTATCACAGGCATCTTCATGTGGTTAAGGTGAAAGTGAGGTCCACTCTGAATCATATGCTTGATAGACCATAGACTGGAAATCTCAAGTCCCTTGAGTATGAGGGTCGCTCCGCATACTACTCAACTTTCGTCACCTGAAAGTTCTTTTCATTGTAAAGACATGCATATCATCGATATCCGCCAACGGGGTACCCCTTGCACATGGTACATGAGCTTTCCCATAACCAAAATGACAAGCCAAGCAGACAATGAGCATCTCAGCAATCTTTTTATTTACCATATGCATAGCTTTTTATTGAGGAAGCTTCATAGATGCTCATTATAGTGATGCTGGAAGTTTCCACCATGATTAATCATGGCTTAGGCTAGCGCCCCAGGTGTTTCTCTAACACAATGTATAAACTCCATGAACTAACAACTTCCCCTTTTATTTCACATCGTGGACATCCATAAACAAAAGAGCAAGGTATCAACTGGATGAGATATCCAAAAAGTGTTGAAAGCGTTCCCCGTGACAGCACGGTTCTGCTGACTCCTAGTATATAATAAGAAAGCATATAACTTTCATGGACTAGTCACAATGGTTCAGAATTATTAAGCGCAAAGAATAAAGTGTGCCATCAAGTTCGTGAGAGCTTTACTAACTAACTTTCTCAAAATAGACAAACATTTTATTTTGGAAGAAAACACGGCATATATAATATGCACTGAAGTAGCAAATGATGCTAATAGGTAGGTATGGTGGACACAGCTGGCAATATTGGTTTTTGGGAGTTGGAAGGATAGGTAGAGCACATACTCAGTGCAAGTGAAGGCTAGCAATAGAGAGGGAGCGGCAAACTAGAGAGCAATAGCTGTCATAATCATGCTTGCAACAAAACAGGACTAACTATGGCTTTTCCATTTTAAATAAACACTAAAACTTGTTAATTTATTTTAAATAAGATTTCCAAGTGTTTTAGTTTTTCAAATGACACCTACTGAAAAGATTTTGATATTATTTGGATTTCAAAAAGAGTTTTAAAATAAATTAAAACCTATTTTGAATTAAAGACTATGTTCTATTTATTTAATTATTATTAATAGATCCTAAAAGAATAAAAGTATTATTTTATTTTGGACTTTGAAATATGTTGATAAACAGAATTAAAACTCACCCAAAGTTTAGTGATGATTTGAATTCAAATGGAGATTGAATAGTATTATTAAAACTTATTTTAATTAATACTAGAGCCTATTTTAATTAATTAAAAGACGCTAAAAAGAATAAATAAATTATTATAAATTTGACTTTGGAATGTGTTGTTAATAAGTATTTGAATTTACACAAATTTTGGTTGAGGTTTGAATTGATTTATTGCTTGAATTGTTTGAATGAAAATCAAATCAGAATATTCAAAAACTGAAAAGAAAAAGGTTTAGTATAAAAAAATGGAAAACAGACCCAACCCATCTGGCAGCCCACTAAGGCCCAAAGACCCCTCCTCACCCGAACTGTTTCTCCTTACTTAGAAACTCACCCGCAGAGACACTGACGATTGGACCCCACCTCCTCCTTCTCTATCTCGCTGACACCAGGCCCCACTGCCACCTCACCGTCGTCCTCACCCACGCTGACCTCGCCCTCGACTACGGCTGTTACTGCTCGTTCAAACCTCAGGTCAATTTGCTCAATTCCGCCAACATTTCCTCCCCGCGATTACTCCCCTTTAACTGCCTCCCTCCCCTCCTTCATTCCCCTCAAACATCACATGACCAGAGCCACCAGGCTGTCCCAGATTTAGTTTGCAACCTCGCTGCCCCGACAAGCTCTTTTTCTCGATTCCGGCCAAGCCGCACCTCCCCTCTACCTCTAAACCCCACGAGCATGATCCCCACCCTCTTGCGCATCTGCCAGTAGCTCCAGATCATCCGCGCGTGCCCCTTATGCTCGGCAACAACCACGCCTGAGCATCGCCGCCGTCTGCTGTAGGGTTCGCAGCATAGAAAACAAAATTTTTACTACGATGTGAACTATATACCAAGATCTATATACTAGATACAAACAACGGGCGGATGTATATCCGTAGAGAACATACCCTTGAAGACCGACAAAGCTTAACGAGTTCAACTCGTGGTTGATGTAGACGATCTCTTGCCGATCTCAAGATCGAGAGGAAGTCCTAGCGCAAATCAGCAAGCATCCGTTTCGCACACACGTTTGAGGCACCGAGCAACCTCCGCCTCCTCGCTCCGATGCAGCGGAAGCACAACTCTTTCTTGCCGAATAGCCACCGGGAACATGTATCTCGCTAGTCCGAGACCATGGGGGATAAATTCTAGAGGGGGAGAGAGATCCTTCACGAGGAGGTGTGAGAGACAAGTGAGGAGGGGCTCCTTTTATAGGAGGAGGGGGGGAACCCCAAGGGGGTGGCGCATGGGGGCTGCCCCCTTGCCCTCCCCTCTTCATGTGGGTGGACACTCCACTCACAAAACTCCTCTAAATTCCCTCCACTCAAAAGTCCACTCAAAATTCCCATTAAATTTCCACCAAATTTAATGCAAACTCTCATTAAATAAAACTCTTTTATTTTATTCAGAATTTTGTGAATTACTTTAATGACAAACATTCACAAATAAACCCTTGCTAGAATTCTATTTCACATGCATAACCACTTTATGCAATTTCACCCGAAAACCTGTTTCGGTATCTAGTGAAATAAATTCCTGCGCTTGTTCATTCTTTCGGCATGAAACATTTGCTCCAATTGGATGTCGGTGTCTCTTAAGTGTGTCACCCTACGGTTCGTGAATAATGCGTACATGATCGAGACCCCTCTCAGATCAATAATCGAGCGGGATCTGAGACCCATCGACTCCCACACATTCAACGATGACTTTCTTGTGATCGTCGGAACCTTTTACGCTAGTATCTTAATCCCTTTGTTTCATGATATATTACATGTCCGAGATTCGATCATCGGTATCTCCATACCTAGTTTGATCTCGTTACCGACATGCACTCTTTTCTCGTTCCTGTGATATAACATTCTAGTGATCAAATCACTTGCTTGCAAGCTAATCAATGTGATATCACCGAGAGGGCCCAGAGTATATCTATCCGTCATCGGGATGAACAAATTCCACTCTCGATCCATGAGCCTCAACATAACACTTTATTAGTTCTTAATCCATCTTTATAATCACCCTGTTACGGTGTGACGTTTGATGTTATCAAGAAACTCTTCCGGTGTTAGTGATTGACATGATCTCATGGTCTAAGGATTAGGATCACTTCGTAAGTTGTTATAGCAATATAAACTCAATGACTTTGATCGTAATGCTATACTTCGGATGAATGTTCATCACATCATTACACTAATGTTGTGATCCCGTTATTAACAACATCCAATGTCCATGATCGAAACCTTGATCATCTTGTTAATCAACGAGCTAGTTTATGAGAGAGGCATAACTAGGAACTTTCGCTTGTTTATTAAACACACATGTATTAACATTTCCGTATTAATACAATTATAGCATGCAAAATAAACATCTATCATATACTTGGAATACACATAATAAACACTTTATTATTGCCTCTCAGGGCATATTTCCTTCAGTCTCCCACTTGCACTAGAGACAATAATCTAGTTACATAGTGATAAATCTAACACCCATTGAGTTCTGGTGTTGATCATGTTTTGCTCTAGGGAGAGTTTTAGTCAACGGATCTGCTACATTGAGATCCGTATGTACTTTGCAAATCTTTATATCTCCATCCTTGACATGCTCGCGGATGGAGTGAAACCGGCGCTTAATATGCTTGGAATGCTTGTGAGACCTTGGCTCTTTGGCATTGGCAATGGCACCATTGTTGTCACAATAGATCACCATTGGGTCCAACGCGTTTGCCACAACTCCTAGTTCGGATATGAACTCCTTCATCCAAACTGCTTCCTGAGCCGCTTCTGAAGCAGCAACATATTCGGCCTCCGTTGTTGATCCCGCTACCACAGGTTGTTTGGAGCTCCTCCAACTAACCGCTCCGCCATTCATGAGAAATACGTATCCGGATTGAGACTTAGAGTCATCCGGATCGGTGTCAAAGCTAGCGTCGACATAACACTTAGCGACGAGCTCTTCTTCACCTCCGTATACAAGAAACATATCCTTAGTTCTTCGTAAGTACTTAAGGATATTCTTGACCGCTATCCAGTGTTCCGAACCTGGATCCGATTGGTACCTACTAGTCAAACTAATAGCGTGTGCCACATCCGGTCTTGTACATAGCATGGCGTACATTATAGAGCCTATGGGTCAAGGATAGGGACTTTGTCCATTATCTCTCTTTCTTCCAAGCCGGACTTTGAGTCTTACTCAATGTCTTGCCTTGCAACATAGGTAAGAACCCTTCTTACTTCCGTCCATTTTAAACTTCTTTAAAATCTTATCAAGGTATGTACTTTGCGATAGCCCTATTAGGCGCCTAGATCTATCTCTATAGATCTTTATGCCTAATATGTATGACGCTAAACCTAGGTCCTTCATTGAAAATTTGCTGTTTAGATAACTTTTAACATTGTTTAAAAGTTCTATATCATTTCCGATCAATAATATGTCATCCACATATAATATCAGAAATGCCACATTGCTCCCACTCACTTTCTTGTAAATACAAGCTTCTCCATAAGTTTGGACAAATCCAAACTCTTTGATCACCTCATCAAAGCGGAGATTCCAACTTCGTGATGCTTGCTTCAATCCATAGATGGATCGCTGAAGCTTGCACACCTTGTTAGCATCCTTAGGATCGACAAAACCCTTTGGTTGTATCATATACAACTCTTCTTCAATATTACTATTGAGAAACGCGGATTTGACATCCATCTGCCATATTTCATAATCGAAAAATGCAGCAATTGCTAACATAATCCTAACTGACTTTAGCATCGCTACGGGAGAGAGAGTCTCATCGTAGTCAACTCCTTGAATGTGTCGAAACCCCTTTGCGACAAGTCGAGCTTTATAGATGGTCACATTACCATCAGCATCAGTTTTCCTTTTGAAAATCCATTTGTTCTCCACGGCCTTTCGGTCGTGAGGTAATTCCACCAAGTTCCAAACTTGATTTTCATACATGGATTCCATCTCGGATTTCATGGCTTCTAACCATTTGTTGGAATCCGGGCTCATCATCGCTTCTTCATACGTCGCAGGGTCATTATTTTCATCAACCATGAAATTCATGACAGATTTCCGTCTGCTCGGGGCTGCAGCGTCTGTTTGACCTGCGAGGTTCGGTGTACTCTCTTTCGGAGTTTCATGATCTCTATCATTAGTTCCCTCTTCAACGTGTGGAGCCAACTCCGAACAACTTCCGTATTGCGCTACTCGCCATACTTTGAAGAGAAGGTTCCACAACCTCTTGAGTTCTAACTTCCGACTACTCACACCTTTCGCGAGAAACTCTTTCTCTAGAAAGGATCCATTCTTAACAAAAACCTTGCCCTCGGATTCGTGATAGAAGGAATACCCAATAGTTTCTTTAGGGTATCCTATGAAGACGCATTTTTCCGCTTTGGGTTCGAGTTTATCCGGTTGAAGTTTCTTCACATAAACATCGCATCCCCAAACTTTAAGAAATGATGAGTTAGGTTTGTTTCCAAACCACAATTCATCTGGTGTCTTTTCAACGGATTTAGATGGTGCCCGATTTAAAGTGAATGCAGCTTTCTAGTGCATAACCCCAAAATGACAACAGCAAGTCCGTCGGAGACATCATAGATCGAACCATATCTAATAAAGTACGATTCGACGTTCGACACACCATTTATTTGTGGTGTTCGGCAGTGTGAGTTGTGAAACAATTCCACACTCTTTCATGTGAGTGCTAAACGTAACTTAGATACTCACCTCCACACGGTCGGACCGTAGAAATTTGATCTTTCTATTACGATGATTTTCCACTTCATTCTGAAATTCCTTGAACTTTTCAAAGGTTTCAGACTTGTGTTTCATCAAGTAGATATAACCGTATCTACTCAAATCATCCGTGAAAGTAACAAAATAACGATATCCACCTCGTCGACACACTCATTGGACCACATACATCGAATGTATGATTTCCAATAAATCATCGCCTGCTCCATTGAACCGGAAAACGGTGTTCTAGTCATCTTGCCCATAAGGCATGGCTCACATGTATCAAATGATTCATAATCAAGTGATTCCAAAAGTCCATCCGAATGGAGTTTCTTCATGCGTTTAATGCCAATATGACCTAGACGGCAGTGCCACATATATGCGGATATATCATCATTAAGTTTAATCCTTTTAGCATCAACATTATGAATATGTGTAACATTATCATTGAGATCTAACATAAATAAACCATTCATCATCGATGCATGACCATAAAGATTTCATTCATATAAATGGAACAACCATTGTTCTCAGATTTAAATGAATAACCACTTTGCATCAAACATGATCTAGATACAATGTTCATGCTCAGTGCAGGCACCAGATAACATTTATTCAAGTTTATGACTAATCCCGACGGTAAGTGGAGAGGCAGCGTTCCGACGGCGATTACATCAACGTTTGATCCATTGCCGACACGCATCTTGACCTCACCCCTTGCTAGCGGTCGCTTGTTCCGCACCCACGATTCGAGTTACAAATATTAGCAACCGGTATCAAATACCTGGTGCTCTGCGAGCACTAGTCAAGTACACATCAATAACATGTATATCATATATACCTTTGTTTGCCTTGCGGCCTTCTTATCCGCCAGATACTTGGGGGCTTGCGCTTCGATGGCGATCCCTTACAATAGTAGCACTCGGAATCGGACTTAGGTCCAACTCGGGGTTTCTTTTCGGTAGAAACAGGCTTGCCGCCTTTACTTCCTTCCGTTTTCCCTTCTTGTCTTTCTTGAAACCAGTGTTCCTATTGATCATCAACACTTGATGTTCCTTTTTATCTCCACTTCAGCTTTTAAGCATTGGCAAGCTCGGGAGAGACTTCTTCATGCCTTGCATATTATAGTTCATCACGAAGCTTTTATAGCTAGGTGGCGAGACGCAGAACACGATGGATGCCTAAGTCAATGGGAATCGTTATTCCCAAGGACACAAGCTTATCGACATATTGAGTACATGCTCACTAACGGAGATGTGCTCTTCCATCATGCACTAAAGAACTTTTACAAGCATTGTAGCTCTCTGACAGCATGTGTGTCGAAAATCATTTTCAACTCACCCATTGTATCAAATGCATTGCCGTTTTGAAACACTTTCAAGTTCGCTCTAGCCCATACAATATGCCAATGAACTAAGTTGTGGTCCTCCGACGAGTCGATAGACATTCTTCTCCTCGTCGGGGCATCATCAAAGGTGGGGGCCTAACGCGCTTCTAGCACATATTGCTTTTGTGCAAAGAGAGGAGAATCCTCAAATTCATGGCCCATTCAGTAAAGTTGCTACCGTTCGTTGCTAGTTTCTCTTTCTCCATGAACACATTGAAATTAAAAGCAGGTGGTGCCATCTACAACAGAATTTGTAAAGTTTAGACTAAGTGTATGATAGATCGAGTTCAACTAATCTATATTACAAATGAACTCCCACTCAAAAGCGACATCCCTCGTGTCCTTTTGGTGATTACATGAACCAAATCCACTACACCAAGTCCGATCATCACGTGAGTCGGTATAGTTTCAAAGGCGAGCATCAAATGGGCATCATATCAACTATATGACTCATGCTTAACCTTTCGGTCTGTGTTCCGAGGCCATGTCTGTACATGCTAGGCTCGCCAAGTTAGAACCTTAGTATTTGCGTGTTTAACTGTTTTACACCCGAAATATGGTCGTGGATCCAAGAACACCCGATCATCACGTGATGTCTTGGAGCGACGAAAACATAATCGTTGCATACTAAAGGAAGAACACATTCTTATCTTGATATTTAAATGAGGGATCATCTTATTATGCTTAACAAAGCGCTAAACAAGCAATATAAGATGTAATCAAACATCATATGTTTATTAGTGAAATTATATGGTTCCCGCAGATGATCTCTATCATGTGCATCGTGGTATGATCACTATCATACCTATATGTAAATCCAAGGTCTATGGATTTTACACGCTATGTGTGTAAGAGTATCATCTCATACTTCTACTTACAACACTACCATATCATAACACTAGCCCAAAGAACAATCTAAACTAGACGCCTCTAATTTATCCATTGCAAGTTTTACGTGGCTTAGGGCTTTCGAGATAGAACCGTTCTTACCTACGAACATGAACCACAACGAGGATAATCAGATTGTTGACAACTTGCAAAATAGATATTGACTATAGTAGGAGAGACAGACACCGCTAGCCAATGATGCAAACTAGTTGCATGTCAAGCGTGGAACAGGTCTCATGTGCGAGGACATGTAAAGTTTGTCCGGGCTTCATCCCACTATGCCACCAATATCCAAAATCACAACAAAGGAGCAACAACATGATCATCATTGCACACATACTCATATGTGTACTACCGTGTAAAGTATCTACGCATAGATCCGCTCGATACCCTTGTAGGGTTCGCAGATAGAAAACAAAAATTTTCCTACGATGTGAACTATATACCAAGATCTATATACTAGATACAAACAACGGCGGATGTATATCGTAGAGAACATACCCTTGAAGACCGACAAAGCTTAACGAGTTCAACTCGTGGTTGATGTAGACGATCTCTGCCGATCTCAAGATCGAGAGGAAGTCCTAAGCGCCGCAAATCAGCATCCGCGTGCTCGCACACGCTCGAGGCACCGAGCAACCTCCGCCTCCTCGCTCCAGCGATGCAGCGGAAGCACAACTCTTTCTTGCCGAATAGCCACCGGAACATGTATCTCGCTAGTCCGAGACCATGGGGGATAAATTCTAGAGGGGGAGAGAGATCCTTCACGAGGAGGTGTGAGAGACAAGTGAGGAGGGGCTTATAGGAGGAGGGGGAACCCCAAGGGGTGGCATGGGGGCTGCCCCCTTGCCCTCCCTCTTCATGTGGGTGGACACTCCACTCACAAAACTCCTCTAAATTCCCTCCACTCAAAAGTCCACTCAAAATTCCCATTAAATTTCCACCAAATTTAATGCAAACTCTCATTAAATAAAACTCTTTTATTTTATTCAGAATTTTGTCAATTACTTTAATGACAAACATTCACAAATAACCCTTGCTAGAATTCTATTTCACATGCATAACCACTTTATGCAATTTCACCCAAAACCTGTTTGGTATCTAGTGAAATAAATTCCGCGCATTGTTCATTCTTTCGCATGAAACATTTGCTCCAATTGGATGTCGGTGTCTCTTAAGTGTGTCACCCTACGGTTCGTGAATAATGCGGACATGATCGAGACCCTCTCGGATCAATAATCGAAGCGGGATCTGAGACCCATCGACTCCCACACATTCAACGATGACTTTCTTGTGATCGTCGGAACCTTTTACGCTAGTATCTTAATCCCTTTGTTTCATGATATATTACATGTCCGAGATTCGATCATCGGTATCTCCATACCTAGTTTGATCTCGCTACTGACATGCACTCTTTTCTCGTTCCCGTAATATAACATTCTAGTGATCAAATCACTTGCTTGCAAGCTAATCAATGTGATATCACCGAGAGGGCCCGAGTATATCTATCCGTCATCGGGATGAACAAATTCCTCTCGATCTATGAGCCTCAACATAACACTTTATTAGTTACGAATCCATCTTTATAATCACCCTGTTACGGTGTGACGTTTGATGTTATCAAGAAACTCTTCTGGTGTTAGTGATTGACATGATCTCATGGTCTAAGGATTAGGATCACTTCGTAAGTTGTTATAGCAATATAAACTCAATGACTTTGATCGTAATGCTATACTTCGGATGAATGTTCATCACATCATTACACTAATGTTGTGATCCCGTTATTAACAACATCCAATGTCCATGATCAGGAAACCTTGATCATCTTCTTAATCAACGAGCTAGTTTATGAGAGCGGCATAACTAGGAACTTTCTGTTTGTTTATTAAACACACATGTATTAACGTTTCCGTATTAATACAATTATAGCATGCAAAATAAACATCTATCATATACTTGGAATACACATAATAAACACTTTATTATTGCCTCTCAGGGCATATTCCCTTCATCTGCCTCTTCCCCGTCAACCTTTCCCGGTGAGAATAGACCGCCCCGAGCTCTCCCGATGAAGATCCTATGATCTATGCACTCGACCGCATCTAACCGTACCTTTTTCTTGCTTTCTGGTGGACTACAGCCCCGTCCCCGTCGACAAGCAGCAGCTTATGAAGCCACCCCTAGCTCCATCGAGCAATCACCATCACCCCCGTGCGCCCCTGACCCTGTGGCAACCACGTCGAGAATCAGCACAGCCCTGTGAACCTAGTGAGCTTCTCCCCACCCTCTCTCGCTTCCTGCAACGCCACCGCCAGGGCGCTCCGCCGCCAGCGCCGCTGGTAAATGGTTAGTGGTTGTGCATCGTTCGATTAGGATCCAACGTGCGCAATAGATTCACTTAAACCGAAATGGTATGCAATCTGATCCGTTCAATTCAGTTAGATCCAACGCTCCACAGCGATCGATCCGAGCAAAACGGTACTGGCTAATAAGAACTCGACACGTGGCCTGGAATCTGTTTTAAAAACAGAAATTTGTCTATTAGATGTTCCAATTTGAAAAATTCATAACTTTCAAACCACACGTCCAAATTTTGCAAATTTTATATCAATGGAATCAGCAAGACAAGTACTTTCTGACCATGCACTTTGTTTAGTAAAATGCTTCTGTTAAGTTGATTGTTTTTGCAGAAACTTGTGTAGGCATATTTAGAATATAAAATTTGTTCTAAAATGATTTTTGAGATTAAATCTTTAGCAGATGATTTGTTTTGAACCCACTGACCATAGAAATCAATTTGTGGTTTCAAAAATGTATTTGGTGAAGCAAAAACACAAATATTTGAATAAAAGCATTTCTAGCCAATTAAAAATGTTGATTATGGTTTAAAAATGATTTTGGAGGAAAATCTTTGAGAAATGTCTTGATTTAAACTCTCTGACCCCAAACACCAAGTTTTATGATTTGAAAATATATTTGGTGAACCCTATAAAAATTATTACTTTACTAAAGACATTTTCAACCACATAAAATAATGACTTGGTTTAAAAATGGTTTATGAAGAGAAATATTTTGCAAATGATTTTGCCACTTTATAAAATGACAAAAAAGTGTTTTATAATGTTTATAACCTATTATAAACCACTTTTTTAAATAAAAAAAGTTTGGCATGCTTGCATGCATTGTTTTGTTTTCATTATTTTATGTAATGTTGCTTGAATGGTAGATTGAAATTGTGCCCTTGCTTGATTGAATTGTAGTGATTTGAAGAGTGTGATCATTGCAAAGACAAGGAGTGAACTTATATTCTCTACCAAAAAGGCAAGTGATGCTCCATACTTTTGTCCCATTATTTTCACTATGCATTAGTGATATTTCTAAGTAGGACTTGCATGGATTTTTTGCTAAGTACAAACTATGCCATGGGAAATCATAGTAGATGAAACCTTAGTAGACATTTGCTAAGTTAAGAATCCTACTACTATCATGCTTAGAATAGCTAGTAGAAATCATGGGTGGAATATATATTCATACTATGGAATATTTCCAAGTCAATGAATTGTGTTTTGTTTAATAAAAAAACTAAGTGAATGAATCACCTGGGTGGAATGGAAGGCATGGTTTATGTTGAGTGGTTCACAAGGCCCGTTTCTATGGCTTACCTTGTGTATCTCACTTGTGGTTGGCCACCCAGGAACAAAGAGATTTGAGATGTCAAATGTTGAGAAGCTTCAAGTGCAGCCACTTGGCATTATGGGCTCTGCCTGGATCATATAGGTTGCAATAACTTAGCCAAATGGAAAGTTGGTGGTAGGGGAATGATAGGTTGGAACACGTCCATTCTTGTCTAAGGGAAGGCTTCTGAAAGATCCTGTCTTGGTGAAACCAAGTCTTGTGGGGAAAGTGCACCACCTCTGCAGAGTGTAAAATCTAAGTACTTAGCCATGTCCCTGGTAAAGGACAATTTGAGCATCAAGACATGGAAGCTATCAAGAATCTCCTCATCGCAATTTCTAAGTCAAAATCTTGTGGTTGAAGAAGGGATTGAAGGATCACCAATTTCTATTGGTAGATGCCTTGGGTGACTTTGTCAAGCAAAAACTTAGTGTTTTCAAATGATAATGAAAATCTATTTTGAGCAAAGCAAGCCTAAGCTCCACTTAGCCAAATGCATATAGATGATAGACTCCACCATACTACCATATTATTCACTTACCAATACAATTCAAATGTATTGACCCTTGTGGCTGTAACTTATTATGTTGCAGGTTTGTTTGATATTAGTGAAGTTTGTTGAATTAGGATTACAAGTCTACAACCAACATGTTTGCCTATGGCACTTTGAAGATGAAGGACCCCATGTTATTGTTATATTCTGCTGCATTGTAATGAGATAGCCAAATGAGCTATGTAAGATGTAATAAATTACTTTATTCCTGGTTATAAAGTTCTATTATGAACTTTGTTTCTTGATATTACATCTTAACTATGGATGCTAGCTATTGATCCAGGGACTAGCATTGTAAACACAGGGATCTCTACCTTATCAAAGGTTAGGAACCTTACATCACTTGTGTGACTTGAATAATTAACATGAAACCAAAACCCACTGAGGATGCCTCCTTGGTGTACACCATGCCCACATAATGAATTAGGGCAATGGTTTGTACAAACCGTTAGATGCCAGAACTATCGTGGTACGATGAGGGTTTCCACCCATATGCTGCATATCCTCTACGAATTACCAATTAATATGCACACTAAGAGGATAACAGCCACGACCTGCATATACGGCTTCATGCGAGAGGAAGAAGATATAGCTGACTTCTCCGTCCGATTCCAAATCTCATGGCTAACGCGTAATATACGGCACTAGAATCACTCATGTCAGGGGTTATTAAGTCGCTAATTGATCATCATTGTTGCAAATAGAACTCTATGTTCTATTGTTCCATTATATCATCACTTAGGATGATATCTATGATTTCGTTATTTGTGAAAATAATATTTTCTTTCTTTAGAGTATATATGATAACACAAAATTTGCAAATACTTTGATAAAGACTCTTCAAAGGATATGAGCAAGTGATGAACTTGCCTTGTGATGGAAAGGTAGTGAAGTTTGATTCTTGCGTTGGACCTTGAGCTTCTATGTCTACAAAAACATCATTATTGCCCGGTAAGGACAATATTTAAAGAAGCAAAATGATTATGCAAAGTAGTGTAATGCATCATTTAACTTGATATGTATTTTCCCCATTATTATAAAAATTCTTTTTTAATAATAAAGGATTTATAAATATTTATAATATATATTGTATATATTTTTATATATTTTTTCCCTTTTATTTGAATTTTATTGATTTAATAATTCTTTTAAGAATTATCACTTAAATATCAAAAATTGTTATTAAATATCTATTTAGTATTTTTCAAAAATACTACAATATTAATATATAATGAAAGTGATTTTTATTTATTTTATCGTCTTTCAATAATTTTGTAAAATTCCATAAGGAATATATAAATTACAAAATTCTTAATAAAATTTAATGTCTAAAATTTCATATCTTAATTTATTTGGATAGTTTGTATTATTGTGAATCCAAAAATATTTTATTTGTAATTTTTGGAGTATTATTTTATTTTCTAGAATCTAATTACGTTCAGGGGCATTTTGGTATTTTCCTATTTATTAAAACAGATTCTAAATAATTTGGGCTGGCCATTTGGGCTTATTGGGCCCTTGTGGCCCAATAGGGCAGGTTCAAAACAATCACCCCGAAGGGTTTTCGGCCCACCCAGCCCACTCATTCGCTGTCTCCTCTCTCGATCTCACCTTTCTTCTTCTTCTCTCCCGACACCGTGGAAAGAGATGATGTCGCCGGCGATTTGCGCCGCCGTGGTGCGGGGTGAGGTTTTCGACCATGCCCGTCCATCTGATCCATTTCGATTTGATCCTGTGATCCTACCCTGGTCAGGCTAGCCCCTTCTCGAACCCTAGGGTTTGGGGAAAGTGCTGTCGCCGCCGGCGCGGACTCTCCCTTGGTGAGGTGTGGTGCCCATGTACTGCTGTGGCTGCCGCCCTGGTTGGTGCAGGTTGTAGCACCCTCTAGGGTGCTCCCTGTGCCGCCGCAGGCTCGTCGGCCATTCTGCTTCCTCTTCAATTCATCAGCGAGGACCCTGGTGAGTTATGTCTTCGTGGATCCTAGTTCATCTTATCACCTTGGATTTCTTTGTGTGTACCTAGTGGATAGTTATAGTTTGTGTTTGTATTGCTACTAGGGTTCATCTCTAGTGCTTGTAAGATGCTCCTGTGATCTGGTTATGCTGTTTAATGGGGATTTGGGTGCTCTGCACCTCAGTGTTAGTGGCCACCCCATTTGATTGTGTGATGTTATTGTTAATTTGTGACTAGGGTTGGATTAAATGCTAGGGTTGCATATTATTGCTTCTGGTTGGTACTCTGGTGAATTGATGTGTTTATCTGTTGTCAGTATCTTGATACTGGCAATGATCTATTCAGCGAGAATTTACTGATCTAGTTATTGTTGGCTTGCCAGATTATGCTTGGTCTGAATTTTATTCAATAGAAACTAATGATTCTTTGATCATGAATAAATAATTAGGATATGATCCCTGTATCTAATTCCAGGGAGATGATTTGATACATGATTTGTGAAGATTGTACTATTTGATTGTCTTTGTGATAAGGTAAGTGTTTATGAAACCTTCTTAAGATGGTACATAAGTAGATGTTGTTACTAACTATACTTATAGTCATTTCTGGAACTTGATGGATGTTGATAGATAAGTTGGGTAACTATTGTTTGATCTAGCCAATGATGCTGGTCCAAA
The DNA here is from genome assembly GCA_030063025.1 of Avena longiglumis. Taxonomy (NCBI): domain Eukaryota; kingdom Viridiplantae; phylum Streptophyta; class Magnoliopsida; order Poales; family Poaceae; genus Avena; species Avena longiglumis. Next base: position 448,417,288 of record CP125979.1, read on the forward strand.
GCTCTAGGAACTAAGCTCCCATGTTGCTGTCATTTTCCAAATTGGTTAAGACATCAAATGCTTACTAGATCTTAGATCCTAGTTGGTTAATATATATGGTTTTGTTATTGGCTTATAAAATCTGAGGTGCTACTCCTTCTTGGAGATGTGCCCAGATTTTGTAAGAACAATTGATAGAACATAGAGGTTGCCTGTCGTGGGAATGACCACGGCAGATGCTGCAATCGGCAGCGAGTAGTAGAACGAAGGGCAAGGGCGGCCAGCCATCTGCGGTGCGAGATGAGGGCAAAGACACAGGGTTTTACCCAGGTTCGGCCCCCCGGAGGGTAAAGACCTACTCCTGCTAGATTGTATTATGGAGGTGTTTACAATGGCGAACTCGGCGACTAGGCGGCGAGTTGCTTGGGTGTATGAGGAACGTCTCTACTCACCCCTTAGGGAGGTTTATATAAGCTTACCTCCCTAGGGTTTACATATCTCAACCGATTGTTACAACTTTGTCAATCGTTTAACCTGCATCGGGCCTATCTACTACTTTGGGCCTTGACCTCCGATGCTGGTACCTGATGGGCTTTGATCCACTCGCCTCTGCAGCTCACTGCGACCTTTGGGCGATCGGAAGCGTCTCGAGGATACCCCAGAGGCATATCCCCATCAGTAGTCCCGAGGCCGTCGTTGATTAGGCGGGTGGCTGGCGATCGAGTATACGGCTGACTTCAAGTTGGCATCCATCGAATCGTCGGTGGGCTCCTGCGAAGGGAAAAATCCGCGAACCGAGTTGCGTCTTGGGTGAATCGAACCAACGGGTCGCGGCCTCGTGAGTAACTCAATAGCGGGTGGCGGAGGCGGACCGTCGGGCGTGGTCAAACTAGCCGTTAAGGTAACTTAACGGTAACTTTGTCGTAATCATCGCGCGGTAACGCCCCTAATTTGGCGGGCAGCTTCCGCTATATAAGAGGAATGGTAGGCTATCGGAAAGCCAACCGCCCACCATTTCTTCCGAGTACGCACATCTTTCGCCTGCTGATCTCGCGATCCGACCCGCAATCCTCCGACCTCCAAGCAAATCCTCAGCCATGGCCTCTCCACCGAACCTTGGGTAGATCCAAGTGCACCAGAATCGGCCTCCTTCGAGGAGGCCGAATCCTTGGCCGTTGGCGAATCCCATGGCCGAAGAACGACCCGAACCGCGAGAGAGAGTTCATCTGCTTCACTAGTCACCTCGAGCGGGGCTTAGGGTTTCCCACTTCTCTGTTCTTTCGGCGCTTCTGCGCCTACTACGGGATCCAGCCCTCGGATCTGGGTCCCCATAGTATCGAGCAGCTCGCCATCTTTGTGGCGTTCTGCGAATGTTACTTGGGCTGCCGGCCCTATTTTCCCTTGTGGCAAGATCTGTTCCACGGACGGATCAGCCGCGAGGAAGCGGGCGGCCCAATGCTAGCCGCGGGCGGCCTAACCTTCCAACTCAAATCCAAAGCCTCCTTCTTCGACCTGATGCTGCCGGCCAAAGCAGCGAGCGGGAAAAAGTCTTGGTTTTATGTGACCGAGGCGACCGGGGCGGCGGCGATCCCGATACTCGGCCAACCGTTCGAGCCATGCAATCTCCAGGTCGTCAAGCTCCCGACGACCAAAGAATGGTTGTTGACGAGATGCTCCGCACCATTCGTGGTCGAAGAAGAAGGGCTCAGACGGTGAACTTGTACAACTGTTGGCTTGGGCGGCTTGTTCCACTCGCCAACGCGAGCACTATATGTACCAAAGACGGGCGAGAAGACTCGACGAAGGCCTGCCTCGCCGAGTGGAAGCTGGAGGACTACCTCTGCGTCAAGAGGATCACCAGGCGGCACGGATCGCGGGCCGGGCTCCTCCATACACCACCAGTGTCCGGCTCCAACGGTAATAATTTGATCTTGTTCGCAGTCGTAGCATATGCAGTCGCGGTAATTCTAACTTTGTTCCATGTTCAACGCAGCTATTTCAAGTAGTGGAAGGGTGGCTACCACCCGCCGATGACGAGCTCCGCCATCCGCCCAGACACAAGCGATCGCCTCCGCCAAGGGTAATGAGGACGATGAGGACGAATCCGAAGAGATCGCCCCACTGGTCCGAAGACCAAGGGCAACGTCGGTAGCGAACTCGAGGCGGCAGAGCCTCGAGCGTCATGACGATGACGAGGAACTCCGGAGACCACCTCGCTCCGTCGGCCACTCCGAAGAAGAAGAAGGAGAAAGAGGCGAGGGCCCACGAGGAGGAGGAAGCCGCGAAGATGGCCTCACCGCCGCGCTCAGCGAGCAGCTCCGATGCCCACAGCTCGGCCGGTGACGGGGCGGCCCCGGCAACAACCGCGCTAGATGCACCATCCATGGAGGCACCGCTGGCCTCGATGCCCCCGCCCTTCGCGCCGGTCTCCGGGCTAGGGAAGGCTCCGGTGAGGCGACCGCCCGCAAAGGGGTCCCGAGCGTGGCGGTCTCGCCTCGCAAGGAGGCTCCGGTTGCGGCAGCTCCTTGCAAGGAAACCTCCGCCGAAGGCGCCCCGGAGGCGCCAACCGCTACTTCAACATCAAAGAAACCGTCCGTATCCTGGCGCCACAGCGCCTGGGCTCGATCGCCGGCTTGGCCCCGAGCTGGAGAAACCGGCCGGCCTTCGCACAGGGCTGCGTTTCATTCCAGTCGCCAAGTGAGTGTACTCGGCTTTCTCCTTTCTCTCTTAGTATTTTGAATGTTTTTTTCTGAATTGTCTCGACGCGTAGGACCGGAGTGAAGAAGATGTGCCACCCGACGGTGGTCAAGGTGCCCTCCGCCACTAGCGAGGAGGACCCTTCCCGTAAGAGGAAGGTGGACGAGGTCGCCGCTTCCACGGAAGGCAGCAAGAAGGCCAAGGGCGATGACGCCATCGCATCTCGACGACACGGCGATCGCTGGGCCCGCTGTGGAAGCGACCGCGTCCACGAAGGGAGGCATTTCGTTGCCTAGACCGGAAGAAGCGAGCTCCTTTGGGGCGGGTGCGACAATCGCTACCTTCCCCTGCTTCATGACCAAGGCGGCCACGGCGAGTGAGGCTGCGACTCCGAACCCCGCTCCGGAGACCGCCGACGCTGAGATTGACCAACGTCGCGGGCACACACCGGCGCTGCTTGCGTCCGTGGACGCGGCGCAACTGCACGGCATGCTTGGCGCAGCCATCCAGGTACCTCCAGTCCCGAGGATCGGTCGGTGCTTTGGCGGCCTGATTCTTCTCAGTTACTTGTTTTGTGCGTTGAGTCCGGTCCCGTGCGCTTTTCGCTAAATTGTAGCGGGTGGGCACGAGTGATTTTCGAGCCCGGTCCCGAGTGCGCTTTCCGCTAAATTGTAGCGGTGGGCATCGAGTAATTTTCGAGTGCGCACTCCGCTAAATTGTAGCGGGTGGGCCGAAAATTTCGAGCCGGTCCCGAGTGCGCACCCGCTAAATTGTAGCGGTGGGCACCGAGTTTTTCGTGTGTACCGACTTTGAAAATTTGCGGGGTTTACAACCTGAGTCGGCGAGCGATTGGCTGCAGTAAGCGTCTGAGAAGGAGTTGGCGCTCTCAAGAAATAAACAGGAGCTTCAGGCAATTGCGCAGTGCAGGTGGCTCGCCAGAGCTTGTCCTGGCGAGCGACGGCGGCGAGATCTGCGTTAAGCATCGCTGAGCAAAGGATCGCCGACGTCGAGCGCGAATCTGCGGAGGCGAAGAAGAAGCGAGCTCGGCGAGCTAAGGCGCCCGTTGCTGCCGCGGAAGAAGACCGGAAGGTGTCGGAAGCCCTCATCGTTGGGCTTCAGGACGATAAAACGTCGCTTCAAAGCTTCATCACGGGGCTCGCCCGCCCGTTGCTCGGTGAGTGCGTCTTCCCAGTCTTGTAGTTATATTGTTTGTGGTTTCCGTGGTGCTCACAACTGTTTCCGTCTAGCAGGCCATGTGATTGGTAGCCATGAAGAAGCGAGTTCTCTTGATGCGAGGGAGTGCGTGAGCATGCTCGTCGACTCGGCGACGCTGTCGGCGACTTGCATCCGCGCCTACCTTCAAGAGATGTCGCCCACGGAGGTTATTCCCAGTGACCTCGTTGAGGTGTGGGAGTACTTGGAGAAGGCACCCGCGGTCGTGGAGTTCATGACGCGGTCGGCGTTTCGACGTGGAGCGTCGACGGCTCTGAGCCTGGGACTCGCCCACTTCCCCGAAGACTTCGACCTCGACGATGTGACGAGTGGTTATCCTTCATCGTCTGGCGCGGTGGATCTGTCTGAAGTTCTTAAGCTGCAGGAACGTGCCGCCGCGTACTCGGAGCGTGTTTGGGCGATGGGCGACCTTCTTCCGTACCAGGAAACGGTCGTCGCGAAACGACCCGAGCCGCATCGCGACTTCAAGGTCGAGCAGCCCTTCCGCGGCGATGGCGGGCGAGTGACGACTTATCCATCGAACCCGTAATCGCATTCATCCGGCGCCGGACGCTGGTGCATCATCGTCGAAGCTCGTGGAATAGTGTTAGTAGCGATTACGCGAGTAGGCATATTTTGTAATGTAAGACAATGCGATATGCGATTAAATGGAACGTTGTGTTCATTTTGCTATTTGTTTGCGTGTTTTGGATTGATTTTGGGTGAGTCCCGGCGCGTCCGCCCTTTTGCGGGTTCACCTTAGATATGATGTTTTGTTGTTTATCATGTGTGTTGTTGGTTGAGTCGACTACTTGAAGCTCGGAGAGCCGATCAAGGCGACTCCTCGAGTGCTCAGTACTTTACCGTTTTCCGTCTGTGAACGGGCGGGTGGCCGAGTCCCCGGCGTGGTACTTGGTAGTTCAAGGCGTGACTCGAGGTGGTTGAGGACTGAGCGTTGGTGTGGCGCGTCACTCCTGCCTGGCCGGTGGGTCATCGGCGTGGCAGTCTGGGCACGCCTCTTACTTGGCGTTTTCCTGTCCGATCGAGACGAACTGGTATCCAGTCCCGGCGTGGTATTTAGCCGTTCGAGTCGCTATGCCGAGGATGCGGAGGACCAAGGTCGCTGTGGGAAGCGAGGACAGATGTCTTGGTTCGTAAAACCAGTCGAGCTAGGCGACTCCGATGGGGCTCCGGATTGGTGTTTTTCGTGGACGATGCAAGACCTGAAATGACTCAGTGCTCTTACATCGCACTTTTCTGCGTCGGTCGCTGGACCAAGGGTTGACTTCGTATTTTAGCATGGCTGTTAATTACGAAAAGTCGAGTGGCACAAGGCATGGAGAGTAGGCAATTTTGCGATGCCGTTTCTTTTATTCATAGCGATGGAGTACATATGTGGGGTTCTAGGTATAGAACTTCCGGAGATTTACATTCCACGGCCGCTGACGTCGAGTTCACCGTCCCCGCGACGTCGAGAGGTAGTAGGCGTCGTTGCGGCACGCGCCCGATAGGGAACGGGCCTTCCACGGAGGGGAGAGCTTGTGCATGCCCTTCTTGTCTGGATGAGGCGTAACACCAAGTCGCCTTCTGGAAGGTGCGGGTTTTCACCGTCGGTACGTGTAGCGACGGAGCCCTTGCGATAGATAGCGGTGCGCGATCGGGCGAGGTCGCGCGCTTCGTCGAGTTGGTCGAGCCCATCTTGGCGGGCCAGTTCGTTTGCGGCCTCCGTATAGTGGACGATCCGCCGCGAGTCGTGTTCGAGGTCAGTTGGCATGACAGCTTTAGCGCCGTAGACCATGAAGAAGGGGGTGAATCCCGTCGACCTGTTGACCGAGGTGCGGATTCCCCAGATGACGGAGGAAGCTCTTGACCCAGCATCCAGCTGCGCTCGAGTGGTACTTGGAGTCGGCTTCAGCCGTGGAGGATGCTTTGGTTGGCTCGTTCCGCTGGCGTTGGATTCCGTGTGCGATCGACGCGGTCGAGCGGATGTGGTGCTCTCGCAGAACTCGCCATTGCTCCTTGGCGAAGTTTGTGCCGTTGTCCGTGATGATGCTGTTGGGGAAACCGTGGCGGTATATGAGCTCGCGTAGGAACTTAGTGGCGATCTTCCCATCGCATTTCGGACTGGCTTGGCTTCTACCCACTTTGTGAATTTGTCGTGGCGACCAGCAGGTGGGTGTAGCCAGAGGGGCCTTCTTGAAGGGCCTACCATGTCCATGCCCCACACGGCGAATGGCGGTGATGGGGATTGTTTTGAGCGCCAAACTTGGACGTCGTCTGGTTGGCGTGCCGGCACCGCGCATCGCTGGGCGATATCGACAGCGTCGGCATGTGCGATGGGCGATGAAGCTTCGCATGGCTTTGGCGACCAGGAAGGCCTTGACGCTGCGCTTGTGTAGCTCGCCGTCGATGATGGTGTAGGACTTGCATCGGCGAGCGATCATTCTAGCGCTTGTCTCGTCTGCGGGCAGGTTGCCTGTCTCCAGGTAGGCGATGTAGGGCTTGGTCCAGTCGTCTGGCTCGGTGACGAGTGTGACCAAGGTTGCCTCTGGTTGGAGAGGAACTCCAATGTCGATCTCCTTCGGGGGAGAGACTGATGGCGTGAAGATGGTGTCGAGGAACACGCCGGCAGGTGGTGCGAGTCGAGCCGACCCGATGCGAGAGAGGGCGTCGGCCTCCTCGTTCTTCCTCCTGTCGATCCACTCGGCGAGTAGCGTGAAGTGGCCGCCACCTTGTCCACCTCTTGGCGGTATGCCGCCATGGTAGGAGGCGTCGCGGTGCCGGCGACTTGACCCTGAACGAGGTCGGAGTCTCCGTAGCATCGAAGGCGATTGACGCTCATCTCCTTTGCGGCTCGCATGCCGTGGAGTAGGGCCTCGTGTTCGCCATGTTGTTGGTGCAGGCGTGAATTGGCGGAGGATGTAGCGGAGCTTGTCGCCTTTGGTGGTCGGCACTATCCCGCTCTGCCGTCCGCGTTCTTGGACCCGTCGAAGTGCAGGCTCCATGGTGGAGGTACGGCGGCTTCTCGCTCTTGGGCCTCCTCCGATCGGCGAGGAAGTCGGCCAGTGCTGCGAATTAATCGCCTGCGTGGCTCGTGTAATGTTGTGGACGCCGATCTCGACGGCCACTTGGCGACTCCGCCTCGCCTCGCGATTGCGGATGATGTCTTGTAGTGGAGCCGAGGAGACGACCGTGATGGGGTGCTCTGGAAGTAGTCGCAGGCGCGCTGAGCTCTGAACCGCGTATACCAGCTTTTGGTATGTGGGTATTTGGCGCGACTCGGTTAGGACCTCGCTGATGTAGTATACCGGCCGGATCGGGCGCTCTTTCCTTCCTCGGTCGTTCGACGACCATTACAGCTGACGACGCGGCTCGGACGCCGACGTAAACCAGCATGGGCTCCTTGTCGACGGTGCGGCGAGTAGTGGTGCGGCGAGTAGCACCTTTTGAGGTCGTGGAGCGTCGTCCGCCTCCTTGTCCCCATGGAAGGTGGGATTCTTGCGCATCGGCGGTATAGGGCATCGCCTTTACCGTGCGGGGATGAAGCGGCCGAGCCGCTACACGCCCGACCAGCTTCTGGACGTCGCGCAGGCACTCGGGTTTGCCGAGCCGGGCGATCGTGTCGATCTTCGTTGGGTTTGCCTCGATCCCTCGTTTGGAGACGACGTACCCTAGTAATTGCCCGGCGGGTACACCGAAGGTGCACTTGCCTGGGTTGAGCTTTATCTTGTACCTCCGCAGGTTGGCGAAGGTCTCTGCGAGGTCGGCGAGTAGGTCTCCTTGGCGAGCGGATTTTACGACCACGTCGTCGATGTAGACGTGGATGTTGCGGCCAATTTGGCTCGCGAGGCATTCTTGCATGCACCGCTGGTACGTTGCTCCGGCGTTCTTGAGGCGAAGGTCATGGCGGTGTAGCGAAGGCTCGAATGGCGTGATGAACGCCGTCTTCTCCTCGTCCTCGACAGCCATTTTGATCTGGTTATACCCGGTAGGCGTCGAGGAAACACAGCGACTCGAGCCGCGGTGGAGTCGATTATCTGATCGATCGCGGGAGGACAACTGCTCCTTTGGGCGTATTTGTTCAGTTTGTGTAGTCGATACACATTCTCCAGGTCCCGTTCTTCTTCTCGACCAGGACTGGGTTTGCCAGCCACTTGGAGTATTTAATTGGCCGGATGAAGCCGGCAGCGAGTAGACGCTGCACTTCCTCGGCGATTGCCCGACGGCGTTCTTCGTTGAATGGCCGTAGCGATTGCTTGACCGGTCGCACTTTGGGGTCGGCATTTAATTTGTTCTCAGCGAGCTCCCTAGGGACACCAGGCATGTCGGAGGGTTTCCATGCGAAGATGTCCCTGTTCTCACGGAGGAACTCGATGAGCGCGCCTTCCTATGCTGGGCTCATGCCTGTCCCGATCGTCACCGTCTGGCTGGGTCGCTGGGACCAGCTCGGCAGTGCGGGTGTCGTCGTGGCCTCAAAGGTTGAGGTGTTTGTGCCCTCGAGTTGGGCTTCTTGAGTATTGTGGGGTCATTGTTGACCCGCTCGCGTGTTGGCGAGCTCATCGGCGTGACTAGCTTCCGCCGCGATGACGGCATCGGCGAGTTCGGCTCCTTTAGCCTCGCATTCGGCGGCCATGTCGGGGTCGCCGTTAATGGTGATGACGCCGCACGGCCCGGGGAGCTTCATCGCGTTGTACGCGTAATGGGGTGCCGCCATGAATTTGGCGAACGCCTGGCGCCCCAGGACGCAATGGTAAGGGCTGTCGAAGGGCACCAGCTCGAAGACGATCCGCTCGGTGCGGAAGTTTGCCGGAGTGCCGAAGGTGACGGGTAGCGTGACCTTGCCGATCGGGTACGCCTTCCGACCAGGGACGATGCCGTGGAACATGGTGTGGGTTGTCTCGATCATCGACTGCGGGAGTCGCAGTCGCCTGAAGGTGTCGAGGTAGAGGATGTTGATGGAGCTGCCGCCGTCCATCAGAGTCTTGGGGAGCCAGTAGTCGCCGACCTTGGGCTTGACCACCAGGGCGACTCGTCCTGGATACTCGATGCGTGGCGAGTGGTCTTGCCGGCTCCAGGTGATGGGCTGCTCCGACCAGTTCAGGAACTGGGGGACGTCTGTCTGGGCCACCGCGTTGACGGCGACAGCGCGGGCGATGACCTTCTTCTCGCGCTTCGTGGTGAAGCCGGTGAAGGTGTGGAGCGAGCCGCTACTTTGCGAATTTTCCGCCATTTTTGGTCGTTGTCGGTGTCTTCCCGCGCGTGCCGTGCCTTCTCGATCTCCCTGAGGGTGTGGCAGTCGGCGGTGGTGTGCGTGGCGGGCTTTCCTTCCCTACTGTGAAACGCACATGGTTGGTTAAGGAGGGCCGCGGGATCGAACCTTGGCTTGTTCTTGTAGTTCCTGCCGTCGCGTCGCTGCCCTCCGTCATGGCGGTAGCTCTTGGGGTCGCGTTGTGCGTGCCCAGCGTTGGCGACGAAGTCGACTCGCCCGTCGTTGCGGCGCTTGCCTGTGAGGCGAGTGCCGCTATGCGTCGTCGGTTCGGCCGTCGTTTGCCGCCCGTGCGTCGTTGCCCTCCGGACTCGTCGTCGACGTCTTGGTTGGGATCTTCCTCGGCGTACCGTTTGGCGATCTCGAGGAGGTCGGGGATGTTGTCGAGTGTGCGGGCATGTCGCTTGAGCTTGGCGACTAGAGGCTCGTAGCGGCACGAGGTCTTGAAGCAATGGATCGCGGTGTCCGGGTGGATGCCGACGCGTTATGCGAGCTCTTGCCACCGTTGGACCCGATTCGGGTCGACTCGCGGGTCCCTGGACGCATCGTTCGAGGTCCTCGATGGTGGTGGCGCGGTGTAGGAGCACTCGAAGTGCAGAGGCGTCTGCATTTCCTCCCGTGAGTCGATACTGTCACGGGGGCGTGTTGATCCATTGCCTGCGTCCCTCCATCATTAGTGGGAGGTAGCAGGCGGCGGTAGGTCGGTGTGACCGCGATCCCCATTGCCATGAGGTATGTGTCGAGCCGGACCAGGGGTCGTCACGAGGAGTCGTATTTTGCGATCTCCTTTGGCGCCTTGAAGTTGGGTGGGTACTTTTCGCCTCGGATCATTGGTCCGAAGCACTTGGGCCCTAGTCGACTGAGCGATCCCATAGGCTCGCCATCGCGGCGAGTAGTTAGGGTGTGCCGCAAGTCGTCGGGCTGGCGTGCGCGCCAGTTTTGGTTGTTGATGATGTGAGTGCGAGCGTCGATTGGCTCTCCATTAGCGGCGACGAGGTTGGTCGCCGGTCTGGGATCGTTGGTGGAAAGTGCCGCATTCGCGGTCGTCGTTGGAGCTGCGGTGGCTCTGGCGGCAATTGAGGGTGTTTGCCACCGCTGGGCGGCGCTGAGGCGCCCGCTTCGAGGAGCGCGAGTACACTCGCCCTTGCGAGTCGGCGCCTGCTTTTTGCTGTTCTACGGCCTTCGCGAGTAGGGCCCTGACGTACTGGATCTGTAAGGCGCCGTCGCCGGTCGCCGTGATGCTATCGGCCGCGGCTCGGCCTGCCACGAGGTTGTCCATCGGGGTGGAGAACAGTGGAAGGCCGTTCGCATCTCGCTCCCGTGAGGAGACGACTATCCGCGGCTGGTCCCTGGGAGGGGTGCGGTTGGGTGGTGGTGGGGCACCCATCGCCGTTGATCCTGGCGGGGGTCGAGCGCTTCCCCCTGGTGGCGCGTTCTCGCAGATCGCGCGCTCGGCTATGCGAGCCGGGTCGTTCTCGTCGTCGAAGTTCAGGGCGCGCCCCTGAACGGTGGGGTTCAGGCGTGACCTGATCCGCTGGTGGTGGTAGCGTGGCTTCTGCTGTCACCTCGAGGCGAAATTTTTCGCGCTCGGCCTGCTCCTTGCGTACTACCTCCGCCAGTTTTAGGCGGAGTTCCTCGACCTCCGTCGCCGTGGCGTTAGGAGGGATCGGGGTGGAGAAAGGGTCCTCCGGCGGATCGGTGCCGGTGGCCATGTAGGTCGCGGCGTGGCGATGGTTCCGTCGTGGAGGTCGGCGGAGTTTTCCGACCGAAGTCGAAGATCCTGAGGATGGAGGTGTCCTCGAAATCTCCCGCGTTGGAGACCTGAGCGATGGAGCCCGCGGACGAGGCCGCGGTGATGGATCCGGCGAGTGACGCCGGGGTCGCCGAGTCGGCGTCGTCGGTGAGGGTCGCGTCTTCCGCGGCCGCTGAGTTCTCGGCCACGTTCTTTGTGGGCGAGTTGTACTCGAGGCGGTGGATCGTGCGGATCTGGCTCTCAGAGAGCCGATCGCGTGGCGGCAACTCGCGGATGCGAGCCGAGTCCTCCGAGGTGATGACGTCGGTGAAGCCGACGAGGAGGCTGATCGTGCCGACTGGCAGGATCACGCTGTGCGTGACGGGTCGTGCCGCCGGGACGTAGCTGCTCGGCAAGATCTGGAGCATCTCGCCGATCGCTATCATGCGGCCGGTGGCGACCGTCTCGTTGATGGGCAGATTGGATCTCGCGCGTAACACCGCACCGGCCAGGCCGGTGGGCGCCACTGTCGTGGGAATGACCACGGCGGATGCTGCAATCGGCAGCGAGTAGTAGAACGAAGGGCAAGGGCGGCCAGCCATCTGCGGTGCGAGATGAGGGCAAAGACACAGGGTTTTACCCAGGTTCGGCCCGGAGGTAAAGACCTACTCTGCTAGATTGTATTATGGAGGTGTTTATAAGGCGAACTTCGGCGACTAGGCGGCGAGTTGCTTGGGTGTATGAGGGAACGTCTCTCTACTCACCCCTTAGGGAGGTTTATATAAGCTTACCTCCCCTAGGGTTTACATATCTCAACCGATTCGGTTATAACTTTGTCAATCGTTTAACTCGAGACCATTGGGCCTATCTACTACTTTGGGCCTTCACCTCCGATGCTGGTACCCTGATGGGCTTTGATCCACTCTCTGTTCTGCAGGCTCACTCGCCAGCCTTTGGGCCAGTCGGAAACATCCCGCTGAGGATACCCCAGTAGGCATATCCCCATCATTGCCTTTGGTATCACCAATTCTTCGAGGCTGGTATGAGAATTTGGTGTTTTGAAATGAGTTTGATCTTGATCTTTATCTTTAAAACCTCTAAGATAGCTTCACCCCACTTGGGTGATTATTGAGAGGTTGTCTTATGCATCAACATATATATTTTGCTTGGATAAGATAAATAGATCACATGGTTGTTTATGATGCTCACCACAAAATCTATGCTGGTGATAGCTTTATGTGATGGTGGTGTTGCTGGTATGATCCAGTCCTTCTTCTCTTGATCATGTTCTTGTGTTCCCTTGATGCTTCTGCTTGGCCTTGAGGAACTCTGATCCTCCTAGCTCCTGTGAGCTTGGCCTTGCTATTCACATGATCCCTTCCCTCCTTATGTCACCATCAGGTGATATGTGTCTTGATCTGGTGTGATATGGTGTTGCTGGTTTATTTTGCTATGGCTAAGCTAGCTGTTCTTGTGTATGTGAGTAGTGAAGAGATGAAAAAGTGCTTCTCCACAGCTGTGCTGAGCAGTTTTGTGTTGCTGGGATATTGCTAAGGTGCTGACAGCACACACCACGTAGTTTGGTGTGTGTGCTGTTTGTGTGCCTGCTACACATATGTGGATATATTCAGAATTTTGAAAGTTACTTTCATCTTGTTATTTCTACCTGGCTAGTGAAACTTCCCCTCTTTGATGTTATTTGCCTTATGGCTTAAATTTATGAAAGATACATTCTTTCATATTGCTGAAATTCGCCCCTTTTATAAGGTTACTCAATGATGAATCTTGATCGGTGCACTTCACTGACAAGTCTGAGAGTAATTCCATTTTAACCTTAACCTTCTTTATTTTTTATTTGTGTTTGTTTTGCAGGTACCAAACTTGGGAATTCAAGATTATAGTTTAGGTTATCTTCTTTATTTGTAGAATAACCCTATGTAATCTTCTTTATTCTTTTGTAAATTTAGTTCTATTCTTTTGTAAACTTTATTTTATTATTTGTAATAAAGATTATACTATGATCAATAAAGAAATATTATTCTTTATTTATTTATTATTGTAAGAATTGTGAATGATTTCCATAAGTTACATTTTTTTGTAACTTATTTATTTAATGAAAATATAAAATGGAGATTCTTATTTTTAATTACCTTCTTTATATAAAGTTTGATTTATTATTGGTTAACTCTTAATTGAATCAAATATTCAAACATTATTCAAAATTGTTTTGAACTACAATTCAAACACTCAAGTTTCTAAATTCAAATTCCATTCCCCCAAAACACATAAATACACAAAGATCATATCAAAGTCTATAACAATCATCCTTCAAGACTAAACCTATTCTCAAAGCATGAAAGAAACCTTGATCACTTTAGGTTTTTATTTGGCGAAAAAGTTACCCACATTTTTACAGATGAATGCATGCAACATTCCAAATTCCTAAATCTACCCTTCGTTAGTTCCTAAATGCTGGGATGTTACAGACTTCCCCCCTTAAATTAATCTTCGTCCCGAAGTTTGTTGAGGTGTACCCGAATAGTTCTGGATAGGTTTTTTCTTAAATCCTCTTATTTCTCCCAAGTAGGTTCCCTTTCAGGGTGATGTTCCCACTGTACTTTGCAGTACTTGATTGCTCTATTCCTCAACCTTTTCTAGTTTTCTTCCAAAATTTTACACGGATTTTCAACATAGGTCAAGTCTGCTTGTAATTCTATCTCCTGATGTGTGATTGCATCATCCGGAACTTTCAAACATTTACGAAGTTGTGACACATGGAAAACATTATGCACTTGAGCCAATCTTGATGGTAACTCTAAAACATAAGCTCTAGTTCTATTCTGACTCAATATCTTGAATGGTCCGATGTATCTTGGACTCAATTTTCCCTTAACTCCCTCTTCACTCCTTTCATTGGACTTACTTTCAAGTATACCATGTCTCCCACTTCTGGATGCCAAGATCTTCGACTTTGATCAGCATAACTTTTCTGCCTACTCTAGGCTATTTTCAGTCTATCCCTGATCTTATCAATGATATCTTGTCTTTGCTTGATATAATATGGCGCAAATTCTTTGCTGCTTCCAGGTTCATACCAACATATTGATGATCTACACTTCCTTCCATACAGAACCTGATATGGAGCTGCCTTCAGACTACTATGATAGCTATTATTGTAGGAAAATTCTGCCATTGGTAGATGATCTTCCCATGTACCTCCGAAATCTAATGCACAAGCTCTTAAAATGTCTTCTACTATCTGATTTGTTCTCTCTGTTTGACCTCCTGTATAAGGATGATAGGCTGTGCTGAAATCTAACTTTGAACCAAGTGCTTCATGCAATTGCTTCCAAAATGCTGAAGTAAACACTGATCCCCTATCAGTTACGATCTTTTTGGGTACTCCATTCTTACTTACTATCTCTTTGACGTAAACTTCAACTAACTTCTCGGCATTATCTTTCTGATTTACCGGAATAAAATGCGCACTTTTTGTGAGTCTGTCCACAATAACCCATATAATATCCTTCCATTTAGGTGTCATAGGCAATCTTGTGATGAAGTCCATACCTATTTCCTCCCACTTCCACTCGGGAATTTCTAAAGGTTGTAATGGTCCTGCTAGACTTTGATGTTCGGCCTTAACCCTTTGGCAAGTATGACATTCTGATACATATTTAGCAATGTCCCTTTTCATGTTATTCCACTAGAATAGTTCTTTCAAATCCATATACATCTTGGTACTTCCTAGATGTATAGAGTACGATGTTTCATGTGCTTCTCTGAGTATGACATCACGAATCTCAGTCACATCTAGAACACAAAGACGGTCTTGAAACCATAAGGACTCATAATCTCCAATGCGAAATAATGATGTTTTCCCTTCAGATATCCTCCGAATTTCTTCAGCAATGAAAGGATCTTCTGCTTGATGTGTGAAATTTCGTGCTTAAGATCACTGTCCTACTCTAAAACTACCTGTATAGTACCTAATCCTCCAAGAACCTCTGTTTTGATGAATTGAAGCTCTAATATTTCTAAGTCCATTTGTAACTCTTTTGGTATCTCCCGATTGCTAGGATGAATATCTGCACTCTTTCTGCTTAAAGCATCAGCTACAACATTTGCTTTCCCTGGAGTATAGTTGATTGTTAAATCATAATCTTTGATTAGTTCCAACCAACGCTTCTGTCTCATATTCAATTCCTTTTGAGTGAAGAAATATTTGAGACTTTTATGGTCAGTGTATAACTCACATCTGGCTCCATAAAGAAAATGCCTCCATCCTTTTAGCGCAAAAACTACTACTGCTAACTCTAAATCATGAGTTGGATAGTTGACTTCATGTGGTTTCAGTTGTCTTGAACCATAAGCAATCACTTTTCGATCTTGCATTAACACACAACCCAAACCTTCTTTAGATGCATCACAGTATACTGTAAAGTCTTTCCCTGTTTTAGGAACTGCTAAGATTGGAGCTGTGGTTAACCTAGTCTTCAACTCCTGAAAACTTGCTTCACACTTCTCATCCCAATTGAATGTTGTATTCTTTCTTAACAATTTGGTCATTGGTCCGGCTATTTTGGAGAAACCTTCAATGAATCTCCGATAATAACCAGCCATTCCTAAGAAACCTCGAATTTTCTTCACATTGGTCGGTGCAGTCCACTCTAATACTGACTGAACTTTAGATTGATTTACAGCAATTCCATCTTTACGAATCACATGACCGAGGAATTCTACGTCATCTATCCAAAAATCACACTTACTAAACTTAGCATAAAGTTTGTGTTCCCTTAGAGTCTGTAATGCTATTCTGAAATGATCAGCATGCTCTTCATTATCCTTGGAATATATCACAATATCATCGATAAAGACTAGGACGAACTTGTCCAAATATGGCATGAAGATCTTGGTCATCAGATTCATGAATATTGCTGGTGCATTGGTCAAACCAAATGGTACTACTAGATACTCATGGTGTCCATATCTTGAGACAAATGCTGTCTTTGGAACATCTTCCAATTTGATTTTTATTTAATGGTATCCAGATCTTAAATCGATATTTGAGAATACTCCGGCTCCTTTCACTTGATCAAACAAATCTTGAATTCTTGGTAAAGGATACTTATTCTTAATAGTAACGTTGTTCAGATTTCTATAATCTCCACACATCCTTCTTCCACCATCTCTCTTATCCACAAAGATTACTCGTGTTCCCCATGGAGATACACTTTCCTGAATAAATCCTTTTCTGGCTAACTCATCAATTTGCTCTTTGAGTTCTTTTAACTCTTTGGGTCCCATCTTATATGGTGCTTGAGCTATTGTAGATGTACCAGGAATTAGGTCAATAGTGAACTCTATTTCCTGGTCTGGTGGCATTCCCGGTAGCTCTGATGGAAAAACATCATGAAATTCATTTACTATAGGAATATCTTCCAATTTGACCTCTTTCATTGAGTTCCACTTCAGATCCACCATGATATTACTCTGCTTATCTCCACAGTTCCACTTGGTGAGGTTTGGGGAAAGTGCTGTCGCCGCCGGCGCGGACTCTCCCTTGGTGAGGTGTGGTGCCCATGTACTGCTGTGGCTGCCGCCCTGGTTGGTGCAGGTTGTAGCACCCTCTAGGGTGCTCCCTGTGCCCCCGCAGGCTCGTCGGCCATTCTGCTTCCTCTTCAATTCATCAGCGAGGACCCTGGTGAGTTATGTCTTCGTGGATCCTAGTTCATCTTATCACCTTGGATTTCTTTGTGTGTACCTAGTGGCCAGTTATAGTTTGTGTTTGTATTGCTACTAGGGTTCATCTCTAGTGCTTGTAAGATGCTCCTGTGATCTGGTTATGCTGTTTAATGGGGATTTGGGTGCTCTGCACCTCAGTGTTAGTGGCCACCCCATTTGATTGTGTGATGTTATTGTTAATTTGTGACTAGGGTTGGATTAAATGCTAGGTTTGCATATTATTGCTTCTGGTTGGTACTCTGGTGAATTGATGTGTTTATCTGTTGTCAGTATCTTGATACTGGCAATGATCTATTCAGCGAGAATTTACTGATCTAGTTATTGTTGGCTTGCCAGATTATGCTTGGTCTGAATTTTATTCAATAGAAACTAATGATTCTTTGATCATGAATAAATAATTAGGATATGATCCCTGTATCTAATTCCAGGGAGATGATTTGATACATGATTTGTGAAGATTGTACTATTTGATTGTCTTTGTGATAAGGTCAGTGTTTATGAAACCTTCTTAAGATGGTACATAAGTAGATGTTGTTACTAACTATACTTATAGTCATTTCTGGAACTTGATGGATGTTGATAGATAAGTTGGGTAACTATTGTTTGATCTAGCCAATGATGCTGGTCTAAAGCTCTAGGAACTAAGCTCCCATGTTGCTGTCATTTTCCAAATTGGTTAAGACATCAAATGCTTACTAGATCTTAGATCCTAGTTGGTTAATATATATGGTTTTGTTATTGGCTTATAAAATCTGAGGTGCTACTCCTTCTTGGAGATGTGCCCAGATTTTGTAAGAACAATTGATAGAACATAGAGGTTGCCTTTGGTATCACCAATTCTTTGAGGCTGGTCTGAGAATTTGGTGTTTTGAAATGAGTTTGATCTTAATCTTTATCTTTAAAACCTCTAAGATAGCTTCACCCCACTTGGGTGATTATTGAGAGGTTGTCTTATGCATCAACATATATATTTTGCTTGGATAAGATAAATAGATCACATGGTTGTTTATGATGCTCACCACAAAATCTATGCTGGTGATGGCTTGATGTGATGGTGGTGTTGCTGGTATGATCCAGTCCTTCTTCTCTTGATGATGTTCTTGTGTTTCCCTTGATGCTTCTGCTTGGCCTTGAGGAACTCTGATCCTCCTAGCTCTTGTGAGCTTGGCCTTGCTATTCACATGATCCCTTTCCTCCTTATGTCACCATCAGGTGATATGTGTCTTGATCTGGTGTGATATGGTGTTGCTGGTTTATTTAGCTCTGGCTAAGCTAGCTGTTATTGTGTGTGTGAGTAGTGAAGAGATGAAAAAGTGCTTCTCCACAGCTGTGCTGAGCAGTTTTGTGTTGCTAGGATATTGCTAAGGTGCTGACAGCACACACCACGTAGTTTGGTGTGTGTGCTACTTGTGTGCCTGCTGCACATATGTGGATATATTCAGAATTTTGAAAGTTACTTTCATCTTGTTATTTCTACCTGGCTAGTGAAACTTCCCCTCTTTGATGTTATTTGCCTTATGGCTTAAATTTATTAAAGATACATTCTTTCATATTGCTGAAGTTCGCCCCTTTTATAAGGTTACTCAATGATGAATCTTGATCAGTGTACTTCACTGACAAGTCTGAGAGTAATTCCATTTTAACCTTAACCTTCTTTATTTTTTATTTGTGTTTGTTTTGGAGGTACCAAACTTGGGAATTCAAGATTTTAGTTTAGGTTATCTTTATTTGTAGAATAACCCTATGTAATCTTCTTTATTCTTTTGTAATTTTAGTTCTATTCTTTTGTAAACTTTATTTTATTATTTGTAATAAAGATTATACTATGATCAATAAAAAAATATTATTCTTTATTTATTTATTATTGTAAGAATTGTGAATGATTTCCATAAGTTACATTTTTTTGTAACTTATTTATTTAATGAAAATATAAAATGGAGATTCTTATTTTTAATTACCTTCTTTATATAAAGTTTGATTTATATTGGTTAACTCTTAATTGAATCAAATATTCAAACATTATTCAAAATTGTTTTGAACTACAATTCAAACACTCAAGTTTCTAAATTCAAATTCCATTCCCCCAAAACACATAAATCCACAAAGATCATATCAAAGTCTATAACAATCATCCTTCAAGACTAAACCTATTCTCAAAGCATGAAAGAAACCTTGATCACTTTAGGTTTTTATTTGGCGAAAAAGTTACCCACATTTTTACAGATGAATGCATGCAACATTCCAAATTCCTAAATCTACCCTTCGTTAGTTCCTAAATGCTGGGATGTTACAGACTTCCCCCCTTAAATTAAACTTCGTCCCGAAGTTTGTTGAGGTGTACCCGAATAGTTCTGGATAGGTTTTTTCTTAAATCCTCTTATTTCTCCCAAGTAGGTTCCCTTTCAGGGTAATGTTCCCACTGTACTTTGCAGTACTTGATTGCTCTATTCCTCAACCTTTTCTAGTTTTCTTCCAAAATTTTACACGGATTTTCAACATAGGTCAAGTCTGCTTGTAATTCTATCTCCTGATGTGTGATTGCATCATCCGAAACTTTCAAACATTTACGAAGTTGTGACACATGGAAAACATTATGCACTTGAGCCAATCTTGATGGTAACTCTAAAACATAAGCTCTAGTTCTATTCTGACTCAATATCTTGAATGGTCCGATGTATCTTGGACTCAATTTTCCCTTAACTCCCTCTTCACTCCTTTCATTGGACTTACTTTCAAGTATACCATGTCTCCCACTTCTGGATGCCAAGATCTTCGACTTTGATCAGCATAACTTTTCTGCCTACTCTGGGCTATTTTCAGTCTATCCCTGATCTTATCAATGATATCTTGTCTTTGCTTGATATAATATGGCGCAAATTCTTTGTTGCTTCCAGGTTCATACCAACATATTGATGATCTACACTTCCTTCCATACAGAACCTGATATGGAGCTGCCTTCAGACTACTATGATAGCTATTATTGTAGGAAAATTCTACCATTGGTAGATGATCTTCCCATGTACCTCCGAAATCTAATGCACAAGCTCTTAAAATGTCTTCTACTATCTGATTTGTTCTCTCTGTTTGACCTCCTGTATCAGGATGATAGGCTGTGCTGAAATCTAACTTTGAACCAGGTTCTTCATGCAATTGCTTCCAAAATGCTGAAGTAAACACTGATCCCCTATCAGTTACGATCTTTTTGGGTACTCCATTCTTACTTACTATCTCTTTGACGTAAACTTCAACTAACTTCTCGGCATTATCTTTCTGATTTACCGGAATAAAATGCGCACTTTTTGTGAGTCTGTCCACAATAACCCATATAATATCCTTCCATTTAGGTGTCATAGGCAATCTTGTGATGAAGTCCATACCTATTTCCTCCCACCTCCACTCGGGAATTTCTAAAGGTTGTAATGGTCCTGCTAGACTTTGATGTTCAGCCTTAACCCTTTGGCAAGTATGACATTCTGATACATATTTAGCAATGTCCCTTTTCATGTTATTCCACTAGAATAGTTCTTTCAAATCCATATACATCTTGGTACTTCCTAGATGTATAGAGTACGATGTTTCATGTGCTTCTCTGAGTATGACATCACGAATCTCAGTCACATCTAGAACACAAAGACGGTCTTGAAACCATAAGGACTCATAATCTCCAATGCGAAATAATGATGTTTTCCCTTCAGATATCCTCCGAATTTCTTCAGCAATGAAAGGATCTTCTGCTTGATGTGTGAAATTTCGTGCTTAAGATCACTGTCCTACTCTACAACTACCTGTATAGTACCTAATCCTCCAAGAACCTCTGTTTTGATGAATTGAAGCTCTAATATTTCTAAGTCCATTTGTAACTCTTTTGGTATCTCCCGATTGCTAGGATGAATATTTGCACTCTTTCTGCTTAAAGCATCAGCTACAACATTTGCTTTCCCTGGAGTATAGTTGATTGTTAAATCATAATCTTTGATTAGTTCCAACCAACGCTTCTGTCTCATATTCAATTCCTTTTGAGTGAAGAAATATTTGAGACTTTTATGGTCAGTGTATAACTCACATCTAGCTCCATAAAGAAAATGCCTCCATCCTTTTAGCGCAAAAACTACTACTGCTAACTCTAAATCATGAGTTGGATAGTTGACTTCATGTGGTTTCAGTTGTCTTGAACCATAAGCAATCACTTTTCGATCTTGCATTAACACACAACCCAAACCTTCTTTAGATGCATCACAGTATACTGTAAAGTCTTTCCCTGTTTCAGGAACTGCTAAGATTGGAGCTGTGGTTAACCTAGTCTTCAACTCCTGAAAACTTGCTTCACACTTCTCATCCCAATTGAATGTTGTATTCTTTCTTAACAATTTGGTCATTGGTCCGGCTATTTTGGAGAAACCTTCAATGAATCTCCGATAATAACCAGCCATTCCTAAGAAACCTCGAATTTTCTTCACATTGGTGCGATCCACTCTAATCTTGGTGAACTTTAGATTGATTTACAGCAATTCCATCTTTACGAATCACATGACCGAGGAATTATACGTCATCTATCCAAAAATCACACTTACTAAACTTAGCATAAAGTTTGTGTTCCCTTAGAGTCTGTAATGCTATTCTAAAATGATCAGCATGCTCTTCCTTATCCTTGGAATATATCACAATATCATCGATAAAGACTATGACGAACTTGTCCAAATATGGCATGAAGATCTTGTTCATCAGATTCATGAATATTGCTGGTGCATTGGTCAAACCAAATGGTACTACTAGATACTCATGGTGTCCATATCTTGAGACAAATGCTGTCTTTGGAACATCTTCCAATTTGATTTTTATTTAATGGTATCCAGATCTTAAATCGATCTTTGAGAATACTCCGGCTCCTTTCACTTGATCAAACAAATCTTGAATTCTTGGTAAAGGATACTTATTCTTAATAGTAACTTTGTTCAGATTTCTATAATCTCCACACATCCTTCTTCCACCATCTCTCTTATCCACAAAGATTACTGGTGTTCCCCATGGAGATACACTTTCCTGAATAAATCCTTTTCTGGCTAACTCATCAATTTGCTCTTTGAGTTCTTTTAACTCTTTGGGTCCCATCTTATATGGTGCTTGATCTATTGTAGATGTACCAGGAATTAGGTCAATAGTGAACTCTATCTCCTGGTCTGGTGGCATTCCCGGTAGCTCTGATGGAAAAACATCATGAAATTCATTTACTATAGGAATATCTTCCAATTTGACCTCTTTCATTGAGTTCAACTTCAGATCCACCATGATATTACTGTGCTTATCTCCTTGGAAAAACATCATGAAATTCTTGCCATTGTTGTTCTTGCCATTATTTCCTCCTTTATTGGGTTGCCCATTTCATCCACTGGCTTGTCCTCCTCCCTTATTAGGCTAACCTCCTGTTGGTTTTCTCGGACAATCGGGCTTGATATGCCCCTTCTGACCACAACCCTAACAAATCACTACAGGCTCTTTGCATTCCCTCTGGAAATGCCCTGGAATTCCATAATTGTTACAAATAACATTCCTTCTCAGATTGGATTGATTTCCACCACTTCCCTTGTTATTGTTATTGTTGTTGTTGCCATAATTCATGTTCCGAGGTTTGAACTCCAGGTTGGGTTTAGGTTTGCTTGCCTGAAATCTCTTGGTTTCTTTCTTGGCTCTCTTCCTCCTATCCTCTTGGACATTCTTATAATCATCTTCAAAAGTAATGGCTGCATCCAGCAACTGCAGATAAGTTTGCTTATTAGCTAACCTTAGCTGTTTTTTCACAAATGGGTTTAACCCATGTAGAAAACGTTTCTTCCATTTCTCTTCAGTGTTAACATCCTCCTCAGCATAACGAGACAATTGACTAAACTCCCGGATGTACTTCATGACACTAGTATATCCCTGCTGAAGCTCCTCAAATTCTCTCCGCTTCAACTCCATAACACTTTCCGAAACATGATATTCACGGAATCTCTGCTTAAACTCCTAGGTGAACTCCCTTCCTGGTTGTTTCATAGCAAACTGATTCCCACCATGATGCTGCAGGTCCAGTCAGAAGATAAGTTGCATACCTCAATTTCTCCTCATCATTGCAACCTACAGTTTTCAGCTTCCTTTCTGTATCTGCTAGCCAATCCTCTGCATCCATTGGTTCAGGAGCTGATGCAAAAGTTAACGGCCTTGCATTCTGGAAGTCAGATAGACTAACTCCTCCACCTTCAGGTGCCCTCTGATTTTCTCGTCCCAGCAACTCTTCCATGAACTTTTTCTAGGTCTCTTGCATCATTTGCATGCACTGCATAAAGTTCTGCTCCATTAATGGCCTCATTGGTGGTGGTGGTGGCAATGCTCCCTGATTTGCTGCATCTGCATCGTTCTTCTGCTTGGCCTCTCGCCCCATCCGCTGCTGCTCAGTTTCGATTTCTACACCCGTATCCATGACCCTCTAGTCCTGCAACATAAAGCGAATACTCATAATTACATCATGCACATGTGTTCTGAGCTCGACTTTACGCACAGAACTAGTCAGACAATGAAGATCCAAAGAAAATCCAAATATGCATTTCACATATTATACATAATATCATAATAATACAAAGTCATTACAACAGATACCATATAAGTATAATCACAAAACTACCTTATTCATCTAACTATCTGATTTCTTGGAGTACAATACACGGTACTTAACATCGCTACATATCTGCCTACTTATAGTAGTAACTACGTTCATCATACATGCCTGATGTCCAACCGTGATGACGTGTTGTTTATCGCACAGTTTGTGGAACAAATGGCCTTCCAAAAGGAACATACTCTGTATATGATGTGTCAGGACTTGAGTTATTACTCAATCTGAGCGCATTGACTCCCTCCAGCTCAGTTGAAAAGTCTTTAGAAACATATTCAATATTATCTCCCGCTTGCATCTCCTGAGCTTCATTCCTTGAGTTGTTAACATGATACGCAGATCCTGCAGCTTCCCAGGTGCTCCTTTGGGCAAGATAGTTAAACACTAGATAATGTATATTCCCTGGGTTTTGATAAGATGTTGATGATTCAAACACTCTCTCCTCATGATCTTCTTCTTCATCCTAATTATCTATCGACATGGCATTTCTACTACTATTACTAGGGTTAATCCTTGCACCCATCCAGCTAGATTTTCCAACATTTCCATCAGAACCATCTGTGGACATCTGATGTTCATGAGATCCTTCATATGATCCCCTTCTCCAACCATCATAATTCTCAATAGGAAGTTCTGAGTCAGAACCATCCTCTGAGCCCTGTGGTACTGCATACCTCATATCCATAGTAGGATCATGTATAGGTTCATGACTTGGTGAATAAGGATATGTTATAAAAGATTCAGGATCTATAGGTATATCATTAAAGATAGGTGTTGCACTACTACTTTCTTCCTTCTCTAACTGGAATGCTAACTGCTTCCTCCTTTCTGGATCAGTTATATCCTCTAACATGTCATTTTTATCCTCAACAATCACTTGATGTGTCTTGTAAAAAGACGCAACATGTGTTCGGTATCTATCCATAAACTTGGAAGCTAACTTAGGATGCTTCTTAAACAAAGTTAGATGATCTGGTATAGGCTCTGAGTCTATAGAATCATGAGTTATCATAGAGAATGTGCTACCTTCTAACTCCTTGGTTTTATGCTCCCGGATATTAGCTATCGCCTCCACAACAGCAACATGATATGATGCTAAATGACTCCTACCTTCACCTATAGGTAGATCGTGATATAATCCAAGCTCCTCTGGAATTTGGATACTCACACGATACTTGGAAAACATCCGGCCATCAAGCTAAGTGATAGTATTCACTGGAATTCCAGTTGGAAAACTAAAGATCTTTAAAAGTTGATGAAGTTGGTCGGTGAATGATCCTTGATAATCATCAAGAGTCTCCTCTTTCCTTACCAAAGTCTGTTTTGGAAACTTTGGTGCCATAGCTCTGTATGTCATAAAAATAATTTTTGATTAGTAACCAATAATATATTGCATCATAACAAAGAATTATCACACTAAAACATATAACGAAATATTCTCATTTGAATACCCATTATATTACTTTTAGAGAATTCTTTATCGTTGCTAAACTTTCCTACAGGTAATACCCTTTACTATGTTTCCAACCTAAGGTCAAAGAAATTTTCTCTGATACCAACTACGGTGATCGAGCATACCACTGCATGTGTAGTACACTATAGTCGTTGACATGACATCCACAGAACAATGTTCCGTAAATATCACATCCCTCAGAGTGGTACAATAGAAACATTGCGGGTCCATATTACAAACATTCACACATTATTATTATTACAATACCAGAAGTTCAGGACATCAAAAGGTTTCAAGTTACAAACCCAAATATAAAGTGTTTCAGCGGAATTTAAAAGTAGCAAATCCGACTAGGAGTTGAGCTCAGCAGCTTATTCTATAGAGTTCATGTTGCTCGGCTCCGTTGGTTACTACTACCTGGGTACTTAGTTGGACTCGTTATCATCAACACCATAGAGGATTTCGTAATCCACTCCTTAAACACCTCCTGACAGGTCAGGCTCCTCGTAGAACACATCTTCTTGACATTCAACTGCATACATTGGCACGTCTTCGGAATCCTAAGAGTCTAAGAAAGGGATCAAAGGAAAGGATGAGTAATAGCATTATCCAATAAGTTCATTATATGCAAGGTGGGAAGTTTGATCCTCTAACTACCACCTCGGACTATAAGCCCTTGGCACTATGCAGTTTTTGTAAATCTTTCTTCAAAGATTGATTTTATTATAAAAATCTATGACAATCAGCCTTCACATGTTGACCAGAACTTTCATGGAGTTCCTTTCCTGCCGCGTTTGTAGCTCCTTCCCGGAACAGGGAGTAACAAGTTAAACTTCTTACACTCTACAGAGGTGCGTTACTTTACCCATGACAGATCAACTCCTTGTTGCACAACCGGATGTACTTTCCCGTCCACAATTCATGATGTGGGTACCAGTAGTTGGTCCAAGCCAATGTAGAGGTCTCAACCTAATAAGGTAGATTCCTCCTGTGTTTACAATGCTAGTCCCTGGATCAATAGCTAGCATCCACAGTTTAAGATGAAATATCAAGATACAAAGGTCATAATATAAATTTATAACCAGGAATAACATAGTTTTATTACATCATACATAGCTCATTTGGCTATTACATTACATTGCAGCGGAATATATAAGTATGGGTCCTTCATCTTCAAAATGCCACAGGCAGATGTTGGTTGTAGACTTTGTAATCCTAATCAAACAATCTTCATTCAAATCAATCAAACCTGCAACATTACAAGTTACAGCCACAAGGGTCAATACATTTTGAATTTTATTGGCAAGCTTCACTTCTATGTATAATAAGAGTGGATCCTATCAATACATGCATATTTGGCTAAGTAGAGTTTAAGGCTTGTTTGCACAAAGCAATATTTTATCCTATCTTTTCGAAAATGGTTTTGGTCCTTTTGTCAAATCTCTTTTCCAAGAATCCCTTGAACTCCTTGGTAGAAACTCAAGTGTTCAAGTCCTTGTCAAAATTCCTTGAGCACCTTGGTAACCCCAAGTGCATCAAGTTTTATAATATCTCATGAGTTCCTTGGTAACTCCAAGTACATCAAGTGTTTAAACAAAATCCCTTGAGCACCTTGGTAACCCCAAGTGCCTCAAGCTTAACAAAATCTCTTTGAATTCCTTGGTAGACACACAAGGGCATCAAGTTTTATTTTACTTTAGAAGTTGGAATGTCGAGATCTCCCATAGTTCAAACTTTAGTTGCTCAGTATTGTCCATAACCGGGGACACGGCTAAGTACTTAGATTTTATTAACTTCTGCAGAAGGAGTACACTTTACCCACATGTCACAATCCCATCTTGTTGCCACCAGTGGCCCTCTTGGATTAGTGCTCACCAAGATGGAGTACCGGCAGACTGAGAGTGTGACGAAGTCTTTCCAAAAGGTCCTCCCATACATCATTTCTAGCTTGTCTTCAGCCCCCATGAAGCATTCCAGATCCCCATGTCCGGTAACTAAAGACAATGTATGGGTCTTCCTAATGTAGTTGACTAAGACAGAGCCATAATAGCATGTGGTTGCACACGAAAGCCACAATTGGAGAAACATGTTCAATCTCTAAGTTTCCTAGGTGGTTTTCTTTTGGAGCACAACACAAAGTGATTCCCATAGACATGGTTCCTTTTGTTGCCACCTTCTCCAAAACTTAAGTATCCACCACCTAGGTGGTTCATTGAGTCCTTGTTTTATTATGTAAAACATAAGTCCTTTTCTCAACCTTTGTAAAATCTCAACATGTATCTCTTTTCAAAATAAAGCATGGCTAAGCAGGTACAACTACAATATTTTCACTAAGGAGTGTATAGGGAATCCTATTAGGATTTAGCATAGCATAAGTATAAAGATATCTTTTTCATGCATGTTTTCATAATCACTAAGTATAATGAATATAGTAGGGCATTTGTATGATAGTGTAACTTGCCTTTTTGGTAGGGAATGAGGGTTTACTCCTGGATCTTTATAGTCTCACACTTTGCTAATTTTACTACAATCAATCAAACAAGCATAGTATCAAGTAGCATTCCAAACCAATATTCAAACAACATTTCACACACACAAAGCAATGGATTCTAAGTCATGCATAAGCATGCAAAGGTTGGTTCTATTGCAAGGATGGTCTCCACTAGGCACCTAAACTTTGTAGGTTCCAAATCGGTCATTTACCAAAATGGCAAAGTCATTTGCAAATGGGTTTTATCTCAAAACCATTTTAAAATCCATTCATCATTTTATGTGGTGAAAAAATGTTTTATCAAAACAAAACCTTTTAAGTTTTTCACCAAATGAGTTGCTATTGCAAAACTTGGTGTATTTGGGTCAGTAGGTTTGGTCCAAAACATTTTTCCAAAGTTTTATTTGCAAAAACATTTCCATAATAAAATCAATAATGTTATTTGGCTAGAAAATGGCTAAGTCAAATAATCTAACCTAAACTTTACCAAAACAATTTTCAACACCAAGGGTTGGTTCCTAGGGTCAGTAAGGTCACAACAAACCATTTTGCAAAAGTTTTAATCCAAAAATCATTTTTAAACAATTTTTCTAATCCAAATAGGCACACAAATGTTTCTGTAAATTCAAACAAGCTAACAGATACTATTTGCTAAACTAAGGGCATGGTTGGCTAGGTCTTGTTCTCCTGAATCCAACGACATAAAATTTGTAATTTTTGGACGTGTGGATCCAAACTTATAAGGGTTTGAAATTCACAAAATATTCTGTTTTCAAATCAGTTTTTAAACAGAACAGTGACACGCGGCGCTTTCTAACTGGGCGATACCGGTTCGGCCGGATCACGCGCGTTAGCCCTTGGATCTAGTTAGATCGTGCGGTGCTGAGCGCATACCTCTTCGCGAATAAATGATCTAATCCTACCCGTTCAAACTAAATCCTACGGTACTAGTTCTCTGGACCAAAAGTGAGCGGCGCCGACGGCGGCTTAGCGACGGCGCACGGCCAGGAGAGGTGCTCGCGGTGGTTCTAGAAAGCAAGGATCGAGATGGGAATGCTCACCGTGATCGCGAGGACGAGGTGGTGCTCGGGGCGTGGTCGTTTGGTCGTGGGGCGTCCTGGAACAACATGGATTGCTCGCCGGAGTTGAAGACAACGTCGAACGGATCTGTCCGTGGTCGAAGACGAGGCTACTGATCACGAAAAGACAACCAGAGGTGATGGTTAGTTGCGAAAAACCGAGGCGAGTGAGGGAGCGTGAACGAGGAGGCTCGGGGTGGTCAGCGGTTACCAGGGAAGGTCGTCGGAGTTGTTGCAGACGGCGACGCTGCGGGTTGTCGATGTTGCCGACGCTGTAGGGTACCCGCGGATGAATGAATGGCACAGAAAGATGCGCCAGGGTGTGGTGAGCGTGCTCGTGTGCTCGGGGAGGCAGGAGGTGGTGTCGAGTCGCCGGAATCGGCTCTGGACTTCGTCGGAACAGAGGGTGCTCGGGGAGAAATTGGGACTGGGGCGTGCTTTGGGAGGCGGAGGAAATGAAGAAGGGACGCTGGCGATTTATCCTGAGTGGTGAAGGCGAGGTAAAGACACGGCATTAAGACGAATTGAAGCCGCGGGATTACTGCAGGAAACGGCGACGAGGGGGGAGAAGGAGTCGTGTGGGTGGGGAGGAAGAACAGGAGGAGTGGGGTCCGCTGGTCAGTGGGAAAAGAAACGAGGGGAAGGTCCACCGGTCAGTGTCTTAACGGGTTGCTTCTGTGGTGAGGAAAATCGGTTCGGGGGAGAGGGCAGATGGGCTGGACTGGGCTGAGGTGGGCTTTAGATGGGCTGGTCGTTTTACTCTTATTTTTTTCTGTTTGCTTTGTTTTATCTTTTTCTATTTTCTATTTTCTGATTTGAATTTCACCCAACTATTAAAGCATTCAAATAATTCAAACAATTCAACAATTGTAATGAGATTTTGGTTCTGTTTATCAACATGAACCAAATCTCAGAATAAAATAATATTTTTATTCATTTTAGGATCTATTTAATAATTAAATAAAATAGACCATAGTTATTTAATCAAATATGGTTTGATTTATTTAATAAAATCTTTATTTGAAACCTAAATATTTTCAAAACCAAATCAGTAGGTTTTATTTGGGAAATATAGAATATTTGGAAACTTGTTTTAAAACAAAACAACATTTTATTTTAGAGTCCATTATTAATTAAATATAATAGACTTTCATTACTAAATCAAATAGGATTTGCTTTATTGAGATATTTATTTTGAAATCTAAAAATAAAGCCAAAACACTTTAGTGGGTTTTATTTATGAACATCAAATATTTAGAAAGCTTATTTTAAATAATTTAATAAGTTTTGATGTTTCAATTAAATTGGTAAAAACCTTGTATTTGTATAAAATTTGGATATTAGGCCCTTATTGATTTATTTAAA
Source organism: Avena longiglumis (assembly GCA_030063025.1). Classification (NCBI taxonomy): domain Eukaryota; kingdom Viridiplantae; phylum Streptophyta; class Magnoliopsida; order Poales; family Poaceae; genus Avena; species Avena longiglumis. The sequence continues at coordinate 448,446,953 of CP125979.1, forward strand.
TAAACCTTTGTTATTTTTATTCAAAACAAAATGTTTTAATTCCAAAGCTTGGCCAAGGTTTAATTTGGGATTTCTAAAATGTTCTTTATTTATAAATCCACCTTTTTCTTTAAAACAAAATCTTTTATTTAAAAGAACAATAATGGTATTTCCAAAACATTTTATTTTCCTCTATTTAAAATGTTTATCCTTTTAAACCCCTTTAGGATTTTATTTAATTCAAATGGGTTTGGAGTTCCGATTGAATTCAAAAAGTTTCTTCTGGCTCTGAAAATCAAACAAAGTTCTATTTTATTCATTTATTTTCACATAACAAGATTTGGAAAATCTTGGGATGTGACAGGCTACCACCCTTAAAATAAATCTCGTCCCGAGATTTGGGGAGGCTAGGGTTACAAGAAAGTTCAAAACAACTAGGGTACTACCACCCTTAAAAATTTTCAAACAAAATTACATATTGTCCTTCTTGGGATCCTGGGGAAAATTTCTCTAAGCAAACATTTGCATGGTTTCCTTGGTTTCCATACTTGACTCATGGGCCAAGGTTGAGCTTCTCCATAGGCTTGTTCAACTTGTTCTTCATCTTTTCTGGACAATTGCTTGCATAGTGTCCTGGATTCTTGCAGTTGAAACAATGGATATCTTGAAGTTATTTACGTTGCTCTTGTGGACACGTTGCTACATAATGGCCTGGCTCCTGGTAGTTGTTACACACCACTTGGTCAATTCCCTTATTTTTCTTGTTCTCTGGGCACTCACTGGAGTAGTGTCCCATTTCCTTACATTTACGGCATTGCACAAGGTGCATGTCCTGTCTTGGTTTCTTGGGTGTCTTTGATCCTTTGAATTGGGTTGTCTTGTTTGGAGGTATGAGTGGTCCTTTTCCTTTGGTAGACTTGGATCCTTCTTGTTTCCTTTGTTCCACCATGGAGTAGATAGGGCATTGGATAGGAACATGGTCATTTCCTTCACAAAGGTAACAAGTAGCTTGAGAGGTGGGACATTGTCCAACAGGATGATTTTCTTCACAATTAGGGCATTGTCCTTCATGCTCCTTGGAAGTATGGTCCCTGTCTCCACAAATAATGCAAGATGGGGCTCCATCTAGAACAATATTCTTGTCCTCCTTGTTGTCATAGACTCTTTTGGGATAGTTTTCTTCCATGCTGATCATTTGATTAGTCACCTTAAGCATCAATTGGGATTGCTCTTCCAAAAACTTTTGCAGTGCTGGATCTTTATCACTATTGTTGGCTATGAACTGAGCTGTCAGTTGGTTCAACTGGTGTTGGGTTGCTATGAGCTCCTTCATGCTATCAGCTTGGTTGGTGTTGGTGTCATCAACCTTGGAGTCTTTGGGAGTATTCATCTGTTTGGGTTGAAGGGAGATTAGAATAGGCAAGATATTTCTAAGGAGTCAATTCTAATCACACACATCACAATTCACTCAAGCAATGTGCATGCAATCACAAACCAAACAATTCACTCAAACAACAAAGTTCAAGCACATACTTAGGCAACAAAATATTTTTGTTACACCATATAAGTTGGTGGTTTTGACTTAACTAGTATGTGGTGGTCCATCTATAGGGTTCACTTGTGATCTTTCCATCATTCTTGGTTGATGAGATCATGGTTTCCTTGGGAAAACTTTTGGTCACAATACTTCAAAGTTGTTGATGGCTCCTTCTTATTTTGCATTCCCTCAGTCTCTAAATCTTGAGTAAGATTTTCCTTGTTTCACTTGTGGTCCTTAGTGGTATCCAAGTTGGAAGTCCTTGGGAAATATGCTGAAGATGTTGAAGTCATTAGAGTTGAAGATGTTGAAGTCATTAGAGTTGAAGAAGTTGAAGAAGTCCTTTGCATATGGTGTAGTCTTTGGCCATGGGTAGGTCTTCCATCAAGTTTAAATAGAAGAGAAGTAGAGTTGAAACCAAAATGGTTGGGGAAAGAGCTTACAAGTGTGTTTGTAAAATAAGTATAACTCCTATTTTTCTAAGGGTTTTGTCCAATCCTAGTTTTACAAATCCTACAGGCAACACAATGCTCTGATACCATCTGTAGAGGTCTCAACCTAATAAGGTAGATTCCTCCTGTGTTTACAATGCTAGTCCCTGGATCAATAGCTAGCATCCACAGTTTAAGATGAAATATCAAGATACAAAGGTCATAATATAAATTTATAACCAGGAATAACATAGTTTTATTACATCATACATAGCTCATTTGGCTATTACATTACATTGCAGCGGAATAACTATAAGTATGGGTCCTTCATCTTCAAAATGCCACAGGCAGCTGTTGATTCTAGACTTTGTAATCCTAATCAAACAATCTTCATTCAAATCAATCAAACCTGCAACATTACAAGTTATAGCCACAAGGGTCAATACATTTTGAATTGTATTGGCAAGCTTCACTTCTATGTATAATAAGAGTGGATCCTATCAATACATGCATATTTGGCTAAGTAGAGTTTAAGGCTTGTTTGCACAAAGCAATATTTTAACCTATCTTTTCGAAAATGGTTTTGGTCCTTTTGTCAAATCTCTTTTCCAAGAATCCCTTGAACTCCTTGGTAGAAACTCAAGTGTTCAAGTCCTTGTCAAAATTCCTTGAGCACCTTGGTAACCCCAAGTGCATCAAGTTTTATAATATCTCATGAGTTCCTTGGTAACTCCAAGTACATCAAGTGTTTAAACAAAATCCCTTGAGCACCTTGGTAACCCCAAGTGCCTCAAGCTTAACAAAATCTCTTTGAATTCCTTGGTAGACACACAAGGGCATCAAGTTTTATTTTACTTTAGAAGTTGGAATGTCGAGATCTCCCATAGTTCAAACTTTAGTTGCTCAAGATTGTCCATAACAGGGACACGGCTAAGTACTTAGATTTTATTAACTTCCAGAAGGAGTACACTTTACCCACATGTCACAATCCCATCTTGTTGCCACCAGTGGCCCTCTTGGATTAGTGCTCACCAAGATGGAGTCTTGCAGATGAGAGTGTGACGAAGTCTTTCAAAAGGTCCTCCCATACATCATTGCTAGCTTGTCTTCAGCCCCATGAAGCATTCCAGATCCCCATGTCCGGTAACTAAAGACAATGTATGGGTCTTCCTAATGTAGTTGACTAAGCCAGAGCCATAATAGCATGTGGTTGCACACGAAAGCCACAATTGGAGAAACATGTTCAATCTCTAAGTTTCCTAGGTGGTTTTCTTTTGGAGCACAACACAAAGTGATTCCCATAGACATGGTTCCTTTTGTTGCCACCTTCTCCAAAACTTAAGTATCCACCACCTAGGTGGTTCATTGAGTCCTTGTTTTATTATGTAAAACATAAGTCCTTTTCTCAACCTTTGTAAAATCTCAACATGTATCTCTTTTAAAAATAAAGCATGGCTAAGCAGGTACAACTACAATATTTTCACTAAGGAGTGCATAGGGAATCCTATTAGGATTTAGCATAGCATAAGTATAAAGATATCTTTTTCATGCATGTTTTCATAATCCACTAAGTATAATGAAAATAGTAGGGCATTTGTATGATAGTTTAACTTGCCTTTTTGGTAGGGAATGAGGGTTTACTCCTGGATCTTGCTAGTCTCACACTTTGCTAATTTTACTACAATCAATCAAACAAGCATAGTATCAAGTAGCATTCCAAACCAATATTCAAACAACATTTCACACACACAAAGCAATGGATTCTAAGTCATACATAAGAATGAAAAGGTTGGTTCTATTGCAAGGATGGTCTCCACTAGGCTCCTAAACTTTGTAGGTTTCAAATAGGTCATTTACCAAAATGGCAAAGTCATTTGCAAATGGGTTTTATCTCAAAACCATTTTAAAATCCATTCATCATTTTATGTGGTGAAAAATGTTTTATCAAAACAAAACCTTTTAAGTTTTTCACCAAATGAGTTGCTATTGCAAAACTTGGTGTATTTGGGTCAGTAGGTTTGGTCCAAAACATTTTCCCAAAGTTTTCTTTGCAAAAACATTTCCATAATAAAATCAATAATTTTATTTGGCTAGAAAATGGCTAAGTCAAATAATCTAACCTAAACTTTACCAAAACAATTTTCAACACCAAGGGTTGGTTCCTAGGGTCAGTAAGGTCACAACAAAGCATTTTGCAAAAGTTTTAATCCAAAAATCGTTTTTAAACAATTTTTCTAATCCAAATAAGCACACAAATGTTTTTGTAAATTCAAACAAGCTAACAGATACTATTTGCTAAACTAAGGGCATGGTTAGCTAGGTCTTGTTCTCCTGGATCCAACGACATAAAATTTGTAATTTTTGGACGTGTGGATCCAAAGTTATAAGGGTTTGAAATTCACAAAATATTCTGTTTTCAAATCAGTTTTTAAACAGAATAGTGACACGCGTCGCTTTCTAACTGGGCGATACCGGTTCGGCCGGATCACGCGCGGTAGCCCTTGGATCTAGTTAGATCGTGCGGTGCTGAGCGCATACCTCTTCGCGAATAAATGATCTAATCCTACCCGTTCAAACTAAATCCTACTGTACTAGTTCTCTGGACCAAAAGTGAGCGGCGCCGACGGCGGCTTAGCGGCGGCGCACGGCCAGGCGAGGTGCTCGCGGTGGTTCTAGGAAGCAAGGATAGAGATGGGAATGCTCACCTGATCGCGAGGACGAGGTGGTGCTCGGGGCGTGGTCGTTTGGTCGTGGGGCGTCCTGGAACAACAGGGATTGCTCGCCGGAGTTGAAGACAACGTCGAACGGCTCTGTCCGTGGTCGAAGACGAGGCTACTGATCACGAAAAGCCAACCAGAGGTCATGGTTAGTTGCGAAAAACCGAGGTGAGTGAGGGAGCGTGAACGAGGAGGCTCGGGGTGGTCAGCGTTTACCAGGGAAGGTCATCGGAGTTTTTGCAGACGGCGGCGCTGCGGGTTGTCGACGTTGCCGACGCTGTAGGGTACCCGCGGATGAATGAATGGCACAGAAAGATGCGCCAGGGTGTGGTGAACGTGCTCGTGTGCTCGGGGAGGCAGGAGGTGGTGTCGAGTCGCCGGAATCGGCTCTGGACTTCGTCGGAACAAAGGGTGCTCGGGGAGAAATTGGGATGGCCTGGGGGCGTGCTTTGGGGAGGGGGCAGAGGGGAAATGAAGAAGGGACGCTGGCGATTTATCCTGAGTGGTCAAGGCGAGGTAAAGACGCGGCATTAAGACGAATTGAAGCCGCGGGATTACTGCAGGAAACGGCGACGAGGGGGGAGAAGGAGTCGTGCGGGTGGGGAGGAAGAACAGGAGGAGGGGTCCTGGTCGTGGGAAAACAAAGCGAGGGAAGGTCCACGTCGGTGTCTTAACGGGTTATCTGGTGAGGAAAATCGGTTCGGGGGAGAGGGTAGATGGGCTGGATTGGGCTGAGGTGGGCTTTAGCTGGGCTGGTCGTTTTACTCTTATTTTTTTATGTTTGCTTTGTTTTATCTTTTTCTATTTTCTATTTTCTGATTTGAATTTCACCCAACTATTCAAGCATTCAAATAATTCAAACAATTCAACAATTGTAATGAGATTTTGGTTCTGTTTATCAAATGAACCAAATCTCAGAATAAAATAATATTTTTATTCATTTTAGGATCTATTTAATAATTAAATAAAATAGACCATAGTTATTTAATAAAATATGGTTTGATTTATTTAATAAAATCTTTATTTGAAACCTAAATATTTTCAAAACCAAATCAGTAGGTTTTATTTGGGAAATATAGAATATTTGGAAACTTGTTTTAAAACAAAACAACATTTTATTTTAGAGTCCATTATTAATTAAATATAATAGACTTTCATTACTAAATCAAATAGGATTTGCTTTATTGAGATATTTATTTTGAAATCTAAAAATAAATACAAAACACCCTTAGTGGGTTTTATTTATGAACATCAAATATTTAGAAAGCTTATTTTAAATAATTTAATAAGTTTTGATGTTTCAATTAAATTGGTAAAAACCTTTTATTTGTATAAAATTTGGATATTAGGTCCTTATTGATTTATTTAAATAAACCTTTATTATTTTTATTCAAAACAAAATGTTTTAATTCCAAAGCTTGGCCAAGGTTTAATTTGGGCTTTATAAAATGTTCTTTATTTATAAATCCACCTTTTTCTTTAAAACAAAATCTTTTATTTAAAAGATCAATAATGGTATTTCCAAAACATTTTATTTTCCTCTATTTAAAATGTTTATCCATTTAAACCCCTTTAGGATTTTATTTAATTCAAATGGGTTTGGAGTTCCGATTGAATTCAAAAAGTTTCTTCTGGCTCTGAAAATCAAACAAAGTTTTATTTTATTCATTTATTTTCACATAACAAGATTTGGAAAATCTTGGGATGTGACAGCCAATCACTGCCCCCTTCGCGACCTCACATTCCTCCTTGGTGTACACCATGCCCACATAATGAATTACGACAATGGTTTGTACAAACTGTTAGATGCCAGAACTATCGTGGGACGATGAGGGTTCTCACCCATATGCTGCATATCCTCTAAGAATTACCAATTAATATGCACGCTACGAGAATAACAGCCACGACCTGCACATCCGGCTTCATGCGAGAGGAAGAAGATACATCTGACTTCTCCGTCCCATTCCAAATCTCATGGCTAACGTGTAATATACGGTGCTAGAATCAATGATGTCAGGGGTTATTAAGTCCCTAATTTATCATCATTGTTGCAAATAGAACTCTAAGTACTATTGTTCCATTATATCATCACCTAGGATGATATCTATGATTTCTTTATTTCTGAAAATAATATTTTCTTTCTTTAGAGTATATATGATAACACACAATTTGCAAATACTTTGATAAAGACTCTTCAAAGGATATGAGAAAGTGATGAACTTTCCTTGTGATGGAAAGGTAGTGAAGTCTAATGCTTGCGTTGGACCTTGAGCTTCTATGTCTACAAAAACATCATTATTGTCCGGTAAGGACAATATTTAAAGAAGCAAAATGATTATGGAACGTAATGTAATGCATCATTTAACTTGATATGTATTTTCCCCATTATTATAAAAATTCTTTTTTAATAATAAAGGATTTATAAATATTACTTTTTAATATTTATAATATATATTGTATATTTTTTTATATTTTTCCCTTTTATTTGACTTTTATTGATTTAATAATTCTTTTAATAACTATCACTTAAATATCAAAAATTGTTATTAAATATCTATTTAGTATTTTTCAAAAATAATACAATATTAATACATAATGAAAGTGATTTTTATTTATTTTTATCATCTTTCAATAATTTTGTAAAAATCTATAAGGAATATATAAATTACAAAATTCTTTATAACATTTATATGTCTAAAATTTTATATCTTAATTTATTTGGATTGTTTGGATTATTGTGAATCCAAAAATATTTTATTTATAATTTTTGGACTTTTATTTTATTTTCTAGAATTTAATTAAGTTCAGGGGCATTTTGGTCTTATCCTATTTATTAAAACTGATTCTAAATGATTTGGGCTGGCAATTTGGGCGTATTGGGCCCTTGTGGCCCAATAGGGCAGGGTCAAAACAATCACCCGAAGGGTTTTCAGCCCACCCAGCCCACTGATTCGCTGTCTCCTCTCTCGATCTCACCTTTCTTCTTCTTCTCTCCCGACGCCGTGGACAGAGATGACGTCGCCCGCGATTTGCACCGGCGTGGACCGTCCTGGCCGTCGCCGTGGTGCGGGGTGAGGTTGTCGACCACGCCTGTCCATCAGGTCCAGTTCGATTTGATCCTGGGATCCTACCCTGGTAAGGCTAGCCCCTTCCTGAACCCTAGGGTTTGGGGAAAGTTCTGCTGCCGCCGACGCGGACTCTCCCTTGGTGAGGTGTGGTGCCCGTGTACTGTTGTGGCCGCCGCCGTGGCTGGTGCAGGTTGCAGTGCCCTCAGGGGTGCTCCCTGTGCCACCGCGGGCTCGTCGGCCATTCTGCTTCTTCTTCAATTCGTCAGGGAGGACCTTGGTGAGTTGTGTCTTCGTGGATCCTAGTTCATCTTATCACCTTGGATTTCTTTGTGTGTATCTAGTGGCCAATTATAGTTTGTGTTTGTATTGCTACTAGGGTTCATCTTTGGTTCTTGTAAGATGTTACTATGATCTGGTTATGTAGTTTAATGGGGATTTGGGTTCTCTGCACCTCAGTGTTAGTGGCCACCCCCATTTGATTGTGTGATGTTATTGTTGATTTTTGACTAGGGTTGGATTAAATGATAGGGTTGCATATTATTGCTTCTAGTTTGTACTCTGGTGAATTAATGTTTTTATCTGTTGTCATTATCTTGATACTAGCAATGATCTAGTCAGTGAGAATTTACTGATCTATTTATTGTTGGCTTTGAAGGGATACGGGTAGGCTGCACTAGCGCAAATCAAAATTTTCTACCGCGTAAACCAGGAATACTGTTGTCCTAAATCACGAGATTACCACTAGACACACAGTTGCGGAATTGATGAAGCGCGTCGAGGCAGTGTAGACGTTCCATGTCTCCCCCTTATCCTCGTTCCACGAGAAGCTCCCCTTGCGCGGCTCGTCCAAGTGCCACAGATGCAGCACATCCGAGGTATCCACACGTGCGGGGTGGAAGCGTCAGACACCGGACTGCTAGGTCCGCGCGTGCAACACATGCGTGAGGAGTGGCGGCTGGGTGGAATGGTCTGACGTCTAACCCCGGTCATCTCGCCCTACCCTCTCTTATATAGGCGTCCCTAGTGGGCTTCTACATTAGCATCCCATTAGTAGCCTAAGCCTGTGCTAATTTGGATCCAATCCTCATTAGGCTTCCAGCCCCTTAAGTGTGTGACCCTATAGGTTCATATACGTGTAGACGTGGCACGAATACACTTATTCTTTCAATAGTTGGTAGCGGCCTCTAGCAAGACGTGCCAACTCCTAAACACATATAAAGATCATATCGGACGAACGATCACAAGGTTTAGTACATGTCTTTCCCTTTGCCTCACTATATTTGGTCTAGCTCCAAGTTGACCTCTCTTTCTCGATTCCATGATTCAGAATCCCTTTACTAGTTTAACTCTTAACCTTATGTAGAATGACCATGCATTTCTGGATCCGATCACTTGAGGGGCCCAGAGATATCTCTCTCAAGTAGAGAGGGGCAAATCCCATCTTGATTGACCATGACTTGCAGCATGCTTCAGGACAAACCCGAAAGCTACCTTTATGACTACCCAGTTACGGAGTAGTGGTTGATAGCCCCAAAGTAGGTCGATCCATATCTCAAGTACATGTGACAATATCAGGTCTAAGGAAAAAATGTACATGATGTGTAGAGAGAGAGCTGCAACTAATTGTCAGTCTCAAGTTGGGTCAGTCCAATCCCATGTTCATAACATGTGTCCACATCATTTGTTTGATATCTCCATGTCTATGACTTGCGAAACATAGTCATCAACCAATCGATGTGCTAGTCTAATATTCATGTGTGTCCTCACATGAACTCTGACTAGGGACAACTATTAAGTAACCATCCAAGTAAAGAGTTTCACAAACAATTCACATAATTGCCAATCAATACAATTTGCCTGATATGGATATTCAAGGATCATTACAACAACTCATGGATACATATGAAATATAATCATCTCTATGATTGCCTCTAGGGCATATTTCCTTGTGCACTAGAGTCAATCTAAAATGTATCTAACACCAATTGCTCTTGTGTGCGCTTCATGCGCGGGCTGCAGGAGAGGCTTAGTTAAGGGATCAACAACATTTGAGTCCGTATGTATTTTGCATATCATGACACTACCATCCTCAACGAACTCACGAATCTGATGGTAACGCATGTGAATATGTTTTTTCTTCTGGTGCTGTCTAGGATCCTTGGCTTGTGCAATAGCACCATTGTTGTCACAATAAACGTCCAAGGGATTGGATGCACCCTGAACCACACCGAGAGCGATCAGGAAATTCCTAATCCAAACAGCTTCCTTTACGGCCTCCGAGGCAGTAATATATTCAGCTTCTGTTGAAGAGGAGGTAACCGTATCTTGCTTGGAACTTTTCCAGCTCACAGCACCACCATTCATGACAAACACATAACCTGATTGCGATTTCGAATCATCTGAGTCGCTAAGGTAACTCGCATCTGTGTAACCCTTTACACTGAGTTCATCCTCACCTCCATAAACTAGGAACATATCCTTAGTCCTTTTCAAGTACTTAAGGATATTCTTTACCGTTGTCTAGTGACCTTCATCTGGATCAGTCTGGTATCTTCTCGTAACACTTAGAGCATAGGAAACATCTGGTCGAGTAGATATCATTGCATACATGATGTATCCAATAGCCGAAGCATATGGAACCCTACTCATGCGCGCACTCTCATCATTAGTCGAAGGACACTGAGTCTTGCTGAGTTTAATGCCGTGAGACATGGGCAAGAACCCTTTCTTAGCCTCTTCCATGCTGAACCATTTCAACACTTTGTCAATGTATGTACTCTGGCTTAATCCAATTAGCCTCCTTGATCTATCTCTATAGATCTTGATGCCCAGAATATATGCTGCTTCTCCCAAGTTCTTCATCGAAAAACTATTTTTCAATGAGGTCTTAACAGACTCGAGCATAGGAATGTCATTTCCAATCAGCAATATGTCATCTACATATAATATTAGAAATACCAGCGCTCTCCCACTTTCCTTCTTGTAAACACAAGGTTCTTGTTCGTTTTTGATGAAGCCAAACTCCTTTACAACTTCATCAAATTGAATGTTCCAACTGCGAGATGCTTGCTTTATCCCATAAATGGACTTAAGATGTTTGCATACCTTTCCAGCATTGTTTTGATAGACAAAACCTTCGGGCTGCATCATATACACATCCTTAGTTAGGATTCCATTTAGGAAAGTCGTCTTGACATCCATCTGCCATATTTCATAGTCGAAATGTGCAGCAATGGCTAGAATGATCCGTATAGATTTAAGCATCGCTACGAGTGAGGAAATCTCGTCGTAGTCAACTCCTTGAACTTGTCGAAAACCTTTTGCAACAAGTCGAGCTTTATGGATGTGAACATTTCCATCCATATCAATCTTCTTATTATAGATCCATTTGCACTCGATGGCTATAAAACCATAAGGCAGGTCAACCAAGTTCCAAACTTGATTGTCACCCATGGACTCTATCTCGGATCTCATGGAGATCAGCCATTTCTCAGAGTCTGGGTCCACCATCGCTTCTGCATAGGTCGTAGGCTCATCATTGTCTAACAATAATAATTCCCGCGCTTCGCGGAGCCTCGCCGACCTTTGTGGTTGTGGTGCTTCTGTTGCCACGGGTTCCTCAACTTGTTCTGCTACAATAGCATCACTCGTAGAAGCATCCCCAACTGGCTCATCTTGAACTTCTTCAAGTCGCACCGACCTTCCACTTGTTCCCTTTGTGAGAAACTCTTTCTCTAGGAAAATACCGCTACGAGCGACAAACACTTTGCCCTCTTCTCGGTTGTAGAAGTAATACCCTAAGGATTCCCTCGGATATCCCACGAAAATGCACTTATCCGATTTGGGTGTTAGCTTGTCCGAGTTAAGTCGCTTGACAAATGCCGCACAACCCCAAATCTTTAGAAAGACAAACTGGGATTCTTTCCTGTCCACATCTCATATGGTGTCTTAAGTACGGATTTAGATGGTACCCTGTTAAGTGTGAAATCTGCCGTTTCTAGAGTGTATACCCAAAATGATAATGGTAAATACGACTGGCTCATCATCGATCGAACCATGTCCAACAAAGTTCGATTGCACTGTTCGGAGACCCTGTTTCTTTGAGGCGTTCCGGTCGGCGTGAGCTATGGAACAATTCCGCAACTCTTAATATGATCGCTAAATTCGTGACTCAAATTGTAAGATCCCTCCTTTGTAAAGGAAAGGATCCCTGTGATTTCAATGCTAGTCCCTGGATCAATGCTAGCATCCATAGTTTAAGATGAAGTACACAGAAACAAAGGTCATTATTACATATCATTCCAGAGACAAACATAGTCTTTTACAACTCCATGGCCACAGGACTAATACAAGATTTCAATATATAATAAGATAAATAAGTCTTCATCTTCATGTGCCACAGGCAAGCATGTTGAGTGTAGACTCATGACTCCTAATCCTCATCAGAATATCCTGCAACATCACAAGTTACAGCCACGGTGGGTCAATACATTGGAATAGTATTGGCAAGTGATACCTTAGTATAATATTGGTGGACTAGATACTATATGCATTTTGGCTAAGTGTAGCTTAGGCTTGCTTTGCTCAAAATAGGTTTTACCTATTAGTTGAAATCACTAATTTTTTCTTTGTCAAAATTTTTCCCAAGGAACCACCAATAGACATTGGGGTCCTACACCCTTGTTCAACCACAAGTTTTACTTATAAATTGGGATGAGGAGATTCTTGATAGCTTCCATGTCTTGATGCTCAAGTTGTCCAATACCAGGGACATGGCTAAGTACTTAGATTCTTCCATCTGCACAGGTTGTGCACTTTCCCCACAAGACTTGATTTTCACCAAGACAGGACCTTTCAAAAGCCTTCCCTTAGACCAAATGGACGTGTTCCAACCTATCATCCCACTACCACCAACTGTCCAAATGGCTAAGTTATTGCAACCAATATGATCGAGGCAGAGCCCATATTGCCAAGTGGCTGCACTAGAAGCTTCTTAACATTTGGCCTATCAAATCCCTTTGTTCCTGGGTGGCTTTCCACAAGTGAGATACACAAGGTAAACCATAGAAATGGGCCTTCTGTAACCACTCAACATAAACCATTCCTTCCATTCCACCCAGGTGTTTCATTCACTTAGTTGTTTTATTAAGCAAAAACATAGTCCAAAGACTTAGAAATATTTATTCATAGCATGAATATAACCACCCTTGGTTGCTACTAGCTAGGCTAAGCATGGCATAGATAAGCATCTTAACTTAGAAAATTTCTAGCAATTCTACAACTACTAGGATTTCCCAAGAATACTATATAGATCAATAATATGCATGCAAGACTAGCAAAATATTTGTAATGCATATTTGAAAAACATAGTAATAAAATCTTTAAGCACCACTTTCCTTAGTAGTTTGGAGAGTAGTTACAATACTCACAATCACAATCACTATTTGCACCAAAATCTACACATAAAATGATAACACCTAATCACATACAAAATAAATACAAGAAAAAATATATGGATGCATGCAAAATGATATGTGATGATCTTCTATACTCAACAATACAAGTGTACAATACTGGTTCATAAACATGTCCTAAACTTGCCAAACAAACTTTATTTGAACACTAAATCATTTCCCAAATAATTAATATACCCAAAATAGGCCTACACATGTTTATGTAAAACTAACCATTTTAACAGAAGCAAAACATTAAACACATTGCATATATGGAAAGGGCTTTATCTCCTGATTCCTTTGATATAAAATTTGTCAAATTTGGACGTGGAAATCAAAGGTTATGAATTAAACAAGTTTAAACATCTAATAGATCTAAATTCAGATTTTAAATCAAAACACACGCATGCCTTGCTTCTAATCGGTACCGTTGCTACACGGATCACGCTTCTGAACCGTTGGATCTGTAGAGGGAGTATCCCAACCTTACAACAATATAAGGTGGAGTCCCCTGTGTTTACAATGCTAGTCCCTGGATCAATAGCTAGCATCCACAGTTAAGATGTAATATCAAGAAACAAAGGTCATAATATAACTTTATAACCAGGAATAACTTAATTTATTACATCTTACATAGCTCATTTGGCTATTACATTACATTGCAGCGGAATAACTATAGTCATGGGTCCTTCATCTTCAAAGTGCCACAGGCAGATGTTGGTTGTAGACTTTGTAATCCTAATCAATCAATCTTCACACAAATCAAACAAAACCTACAACATCACAAGTTACAGCCACAAGGGTCAATACATTTGAATTGTATTGGCAAGCTTCACTACTATGTATATTATGAGTGGATCCTATCATTACATGCACATTTGGCTAAGTAGAGTTTAAGGCTCATTTGCAGAAAGCAAAATTTATCCTATCTTTTCAAAATGGTTTTGGTCCTTTGACAAATCTCTTTTCCAAGAATCCATTGAACTCCTTGGTAAAAACTCAAGTGTTCAAGTCCTTGTCAAAAATCTCTTGAGCTCCTTGGTAACCCCAAGTGCATCAAGTCCTTAAAAGTTTTCTTTTAGAAATTAGAATGTCGAGATCTCCCATAGCTTCAATCTTTAGTTGCTCAGTATTGTCCATAACCGGGGACACGGCTAAGTACTTAGATTTTATTATCTTCTACAAAAGGAGTACACTTTACCCACATGTCACAATCCCATCCTTTTGCCACCAGTGGCCACTGGATTAGTGCTCACCAAGATGGAGTACTGGCAGATTGAGAATGTGACGAAGTCTTTCCAAAGGGTACTACCATACACCATTGCTAGCTTGTCTTCAGCACCCATGTAGGATTCCAGGTCCCCATGTCCAGTTAACTGAAGACAGTGCATGGGTCTTCCCAATGTAGTTGACTAAGCCAGAGCCATAATAGCATGTGGTTGCACACGAAAGCCACAATTGGAGAAACATGTTCAATCTCTAAGTTTCCTGGGTGGTTTCCTTTGGAGCACAACACAAGGAGATTTCCATAGACATGGTTCCTTTTGTTGCCACCTTCTCCAAAACTTAAAGTGTCCTTGGCCACCCAGGGGGTTCATTGAGTCCTTGTTTTATTATATAAAAACACAAGTCCTTTTCTCAACTTCATAGAAATCTCAACATGTATCTCTTTTTAAAATATAGCATGGCTAAGCATGTATCAACTACAATATTTTCACAAAGGAGTGTATAGGGAATCCTATTAGGATTTAGCATAGCATAAGTATAGAAAATTCCTTTCATGCATGTTTTCAAAATCCACTAAGTATAAGAAAATAGTAGGACTTTAGATGATAGTGTAACTTGCCTTTTTGGTAGGGAATGGTGGTTCACTCCTTGATCTTGCTAGTCTCACACTTTGCTAACTTCACTACAATCAATCAAGCAAACACAAAATCAACTAGCATTCCAACCAATAATCAATCAAACAATTTCACACACATAAAACAATGGGATCTAAGATCTAAGTCATGCATGTGAGCATGCAAGAGGTGGTTTTATTTGCAAAGATGGTCTCCACTAGGCTTCTAAACTTTGTAAGGTTCAATTTGGTCATTTTTCAAAGTGGCAAAGTCATTTGCAAAAGGATTTTGTCCTAAAACCATTTTTAAATCCTTTCATTATTTTATGTGGTGGAAAACATTTTATTAAAGCAACAACTTTAAGTTTTTCACCAAATAAGTTGTTGTTTTCTCAAAACTTGGTGTTTAGGGTTGGTCCAAACATTTTCTCAAAGTTTTTACTCCAAAACATTATCATAACAAAAACCATTTTTTTTATTTGGATAGAAATGACTAAATCAAGTTTTCCATCCTAAACTTTACCAAATCCATTTTCCAAACTAGGGGTTGGTTCCTAGGGTCAGTGAGTTTACAACAAACCATTTTGCAAAGGTTTCAACCCTAAAAACATTTTTAACAACTTTTCTAATCTAAACAAGCATACAAAAGTATCTGCAAAAACAAGCAAACTAACAGATACTATTTACTAAACGAAAGGCATGGTTAGCTAGGGCTTTTTCCACTGATTCCAACGATATAAAATTTGTAAATTTTGGACGTGTGGATCAAAAGTTACAAAGGTTTGAAAATCACAATCTAATCTGATTTCAAATCGGTTTTTAAACAGAACAGGTGACACGCGGCGCATCGCTATTCACGGGTACCGGTTCGGCCGGACCGGCCCTACGGTACGTTGGATCTAAGCATATCGTGCGGTTCAAAAGCGTACCGCTTCGCTGCTTAAGTGATCTAATCGCGAGCGTCAGATCTCGATCCTACGGTGCTACCATGCTTGACCATCTGCGAGCGGCGCCGACGGTGGCTAGCGGCGGCGACGGTCAGACAGTGGCGGCGCTGGCGAAACAGGAAGCGAGAGAGGGAGGGAGTAGGCTCACCGAGTTCGCGAGGACTAGGTGGTGCTCGACGTGTGGTCGACGGGGCAAGGGGCGCACGAGGGCAGGAGGAATTCCTCGCCGGAGTTTGGTCTGGCGACGGTTGGCTCTGGTCGAGGTCGAAGACGATGCTATGGGTCACGAGAAGGCAAACCAGAAGCAGGGTTAGACGCGTACGATCGAGGAGATGCTGTGTGCGTGAAAGAGGTGAAGAGGGGCGGTCTGGACTTACCGGAGGAGCTCGACGGAGGCGATACAGAAGGCGGCGCTTAGAGCTTTTGTCGAAGTCGGCTCCCTGGGGTGCCCGCGGTCGAACAAAGGGTACTGGGAGATGCGACAAGAAGTGGTGAGTGCGCTCGTGTGCTCGGGGATGTAGGAGGTGGCGAGGCTCGGCCGGAATCGAGGGAGGACGGTGGTCGGAGACAGGGGTTATCGCAAGCAATGCGAGCAGCCTGAGGGCAGAGAGGGAGTGGCGACAGAGGGGAAAGGAGGATGAGACGCTGGCGTTTAATAGCGTGCAGTCACGGCGAGGTTAAGGCGCAGAATCAATGCGTATTCAAGCCGCGACATCAACGGCAGAAACGGCCGGCGTGGTCGTCGCGAGGAAGGAGACGAGCTGGAAAAGTGGGGTCTGCTGGTCAGTGGGAAAAGGAGTGAGAGGGAGGTCCACCAGTCATTCACTCTGTGGTCGGGCCTGTGCGGCGTTTTTTCGGTAAAGAAGGTCAGGGCCTTATTGTTGGGCTGCTGGGTTGGGTTGAGTCTGGCTTCTAATTTTTTTCTTCTTGAAACTTTTTCTTTTTCTAATTTCCAAATTCTGTTTTGAAATTCAAACAAACAAGCAATATTCAAAACCAATTCAAACAACCACCAAACTTTGTAACACTGAATTTGGTTCTGTTCAGCAACATAATCCAAATTTCCAAAAAAAAAATTATTTTAGGGACCATTATTAATTAAATAAATAGACTATTGTTATTAAATCAAATATGATTTGATTTATTTAAAAACCTCTTTTGAAATCTATATATTTTCAAAACCAAAATAGTAGGTTTTATTTGGGAATATAAAATACTTGGAAAACTTATTTCTAATAAATAAATAAGTTTTGATGTTTTGGAAATAATAAAACGTTTATTAATAAAACTTGGATATTAAATCCTTATTAATTTATTTTAAAATAATCCTTTACTATTTTTATCAAAACAAAATGTTTTATTTCAAAAGTTTGGCCAAGGTTTTATTTTGGCTTATAAAGTAATATTTATCTAGAAAACTTCTGTTTCTTTTGAAAACCAAATCCTTTTATTTAAAAGATTAAAAATAGTAATTCCAAAACATTTTATTTTCCTTGATCAAATGTTTATCTTTTTAAATCTCTTTAGGATTTTATTTGATCCAACTTGGTTTGAAGTTCCAATTGTATTCAAAAAAAATTTCTTCTGGCCCTGAAAATCAAACAAAGTTTTATTTTATTCATTTATTTTTCACATTACAATATTTGGAAAATATTGGGATGTGACAGGATCAAACTTAATCACGCGGCTGTAATTGAAACTTACCGCTTCGCCAATGATCTATCGTGACCACTAGATATAAATCTAACGACGCTCAGCTCTCGACCAACAAGTGGCGGCGCTGGCGGCGGCGACAGGCGGCGGCGCGCTCTGACAGTGGCGGAGCCGGAAAACTAGGTCGCCCGGGGAGGTGGGAGGATGCTCACCAGATTCGCCACGACGTGGAGATACTCAACACGTGCTCGGTTGGCGAAGGGGCGTGCTGCAGTGGCCGTGGGAGCTCGTCGGAGTAGCGGACAGTGTCGGGCTTGGGTGGACGGCGATATTGGCGACGTTCTGATCCGCCCTAACACAAACGGAGGGCATCAGCGGGTGCGTATCGATCAGGCGAACATGATAGTGTCAAGGAGGGAGCAAGGGGCGCTCGATTCGTACCGTGATTTCTCACCGGAGAGGAAGAAAGCGTCGGGCACTTGCGGTCGTCGTTGTTGGCGAGTCTCCAGACGGTCCTAGCATGCACCAATAGGATGAGAAAATGCTCATGGATGCTGTGATCAGTCTGGCAAACTTAGACGGCAAGGGGCGACGGGGTCTTACCGGAATCGCACGCCGGAGGTTGTCGGAGCTGCGGCGGTATGGGCAAGACTACGGGCAGCCTGGTGGCGTGGAGAGGAAATTGAGTGAGGAAAAATGTCCGCGGTGGCGAGGTGATTAAGTAGACAGGAGGGTGGGGAAATCAAGTGGGGTTTCAATGCCAATTAAGCGAGGATTCAATCGCGGCGTTTCTGGAGGAAACGGCGGTCGAGACGAGGTCTGCGCGTGCGGGGGTGGAGAAGAAGGTGCTGACTTGGCTCGGGCCCAGTGGCAGTGGAAGCGGGCAGAGCGGGTGCGGGTGAGAGAGAGAGAAGGGGAAAACGACCCGGGTGGGCTTAGTGGGCTGGTTCCTCTGTTGGGCCAATGTCTGGCGCCGGCCCTTTTCCTTTTCTCAATTCATTTTCTTTTTCTGTTTTGATTTTCTGTTTCCATTTCAAATGAATTTTAAATATGTTTGAATTCAAACTCTTTCTGGATTTTTATAAAATGCAACCTGCACATTTTTAAGTATAGAACCATGCTGTTTCACTTAAACTTGCATTGGTCCATTTGAGTTTTAATAAAAACAGAGCCTTTACTAATTTTTTAATAATGATATAAAAATTGTTTTAAAGACATATTTTGTTTCTTTTAAAATTTTGTTCAAGCTTTGGAATACTCCATACTGCCATAAGTTCAAAATAACTGGTTTAAACCAACCATGTCATGAAAGAGTGTAACATTGGGCTAAAGTTTTGTTCACATAAAATAATGAGCACATATTCTCGTGTTTTTGAAATGTTTTTGAAATGAAACCCTAAATGATTCATGGATGCATGGATGACATGCATGAGTTTTGAAACATGATTTTAGGGATGTTACAAATCTAACCCCCTTAAGGTGAATCTCGCCCTCGAGATTTGGGTTGGCTAGCAAATAGGTGAGGGTGGTCTTTTCGAAGATCATCTTCTCTTTCCCATGTTGCTTATTCTTCGGAATGATGGTTCCACTGAACTTTGCAGAACTTGATAGTCTTAGTCCGAGTAACTCTTTCTGCAGTCTCAAGAATCTTGATAGGTTTCTCTTCATAAGTGAGATCACTTTCCAGTTGGACCTCTTCCAAAGGTATAGTATCCTTCAAAGAAGTTTCTTCCATTTCTGGATGACATTACTTAAGCTGACTCACATGAAACACATTAACTACTGATAAAGACTCTGGCAACTCAATCTCATAAGCAACTTCTCCTTGACGACTCAGAATCTTGAATGGCCCAACATATCTTGGGGCCAATTTACCTTCGACACCAAACCTCTTCACTATACGAAGTGGTGAAACTCTAAGATAATCGCTATCACCAACTTCATAGGCGACTTATCTACGCTTAGGATCTACGTAGCTTTTCTGTCGGGATTGTGCTATTTTCAATCTGTCTTTAACCAACTTGACTTTTTCTTCATCTTCTTTGATTAGTTCTGGTCCGAACAAACTTCTTTCTTCCACATCATTCCATAGCAATGGGGTGGTACACTTTCTCCCGTAGAGAAATTCAAATGGTGCCATCTCAATACTGGCTTGATAACTGTTGTTATAAGAAAATTCTGCGTAAGGAAGACTTTCATCCCAACTGGCTCCATAGTCTAGAGCACAAGCTCTCAACATATCTTCAAGAATCTGATTAGTCCTTTCTGTCTGTCCATCAATTTGAGGATGAAAAGAAGTGCTGAATTCCAACCTCGTTCCCAATGACTCATGTAATTGTCTCCAAAAATGAGAAGTGAATTGAGTTCCCCTATCAGACACAATACTCTTTGTTACTCCATGTAGACATACAATTCTACTAATATAGATCATGGCTAACTTAGCACTTGTATAAGTTGTCTTTACGGGTATGAAATGAGCCACTTTAGTTAGGCGATCCACTACTACCCAAATAGAATCATATCCTGACCTGGTCCTTGGTAATCCGGTAATGAAATCCATACCAATCTTTGTTATCGCCATATTTTGGCCAAAGGAGGAGATGGGCCGTAATCAAGATGGGCTTGGAAGATACATATATGCAACGTGTTTTTGAATCGGCCTTGTGCATGGATTTGGGCTAAATTGCCCGTGTATCTTATATTGTAGTAGGTTCCGTTTCGGTTTAAGTAAGAGATAGAGTTGTTAGGGTTATTCCAAAGATAGAAAGTCTCCGGACTATAAATATGTACCTAAGGTTATTGAGAAAAGGAGGACAACCACGTTCACAACAAACACAATCTCGGCGCATCGCCACCCCTTGTTTCTAGGGTTTCTTTCGTAGTAATATGTCGCCTAGATCGCATCTTGCGATCTAGGCAGTATCTGCTTATGCGTTATTTGGTGTTGCTCGTACTGAAGCCTTGTTGATGGCGAGCAATACTATTATCATAGATTTGTTTAGGTTAGCATCGGTACTTTTCGCTATGATTGTTTAGTTATGCTACCTCTAGTTATCTCGCTGCCTTTGCACCTTTTCCCGGGTGTAAGGGTAGCATCTTGCTTGATCTTTATTCAGTCGATTTGATCCGTTATAGTTTTGCCTTGTTTTCCAAGGTTTAGTTTGATATCCACGTAGTCAGGCCTTGCAAACGGGTTGAACGATCCAGTAGTACGTGAGGATATGGTTTGCTAATTCGAGAGGAGTTGTTCCGGGAATTGACTTTACGTCGGTTGTTAGGCCTTCTCTAGGGTTAGTTTTCTATCATCTTTGGTATTTACCAGGCTCAATTACGTGTAGGATGTTCCAACTACGTGGTGAAAACGTTAAACTGTCGTAGATCGATTTAACTTGTATTGATGAAGCAAAACCCCATGTTATCATAGATCTAATGCAGAACCATGGGATAATCGGCTCCAGGAGCCGATTCACAGGGAAACTGGAGCCGGTCACGGCTCAATTTTACGATACTTGTTTGCCATGCAGAAACTGATCAAGCAATCCATCACCTTCCGACCAGGTATAGGTCGTGGCACGCCTCGAACCAGCCAGACGTGTCGGAGTTTTGCGGGCGTTGCCCGAGGGACCAGGCCCACCAGCAGCCTGGAGCCTCCGGCTCTTCGTGTTGCTCGTCTGCTCGCCATGGGTTTTGACAGCAACACATTCTCGCACCGTGGGACATTCAACAAGATTCTGATCAACATCCGACGCGATGGGGGATGACCGGTCACGTCTGACGATCACCGAGGAGCACAAGGCGAAGTATGATGATATCAAAACACTCTTCGAAGCCGATCTCATCGGCTCTTTTGAGAGGACCCGTAAGCATGGCATCAGGTGGAAAGGGTTCTCACCCGAGGGTGCTCTTGATGAGGTGGATCTTTCTGTTCCTTCAGAGGAGCGCACCAGGGCTCTGCGACAGGAAGTCAATTACATAGTGGCTCATTCTCTTCACCGCCATTCTGAGAGCCTAGTGAACGCTTTCGAGCGCATCGCGGTTCGCGTAGTTCAGGAGATCATGAAACATCGATTTCTCCGGGGCCTACTCTAGGGACTCACCAGGAGAAAGATCGCCCATCAGGCCACAACTGCCATTCACACTTGCAGCCCCGAGCCACCGGGGCACCGCGCACGCCGTCTACAAGGTCGGAGGTGACCCAAAGGCGATTGTTCCTCTGTTTGAACCACCTAAAGAAATCCCACATGGATATGTGTGCACCTACGTGCCGGACTGCAATGGCTTCACGCGCACGAACCAGATTGCAACCGCATGGATTTCTGGGGCAGGAGTTTCTGGAGCAGGGGCTTCGGGAGCAGGTATTCCTGGAGCAGGGATGTCTGGGATGGACGCTGATAAACAGGCGTGGCTAGCCAAGTACGCCACCGGAACGAGTCATGAGAATTCAGCCCCTACAGCTCAAACGGTGGAGCAAATCCGTACCATCTTGAGAGACCAGTTCGGCTTCGTGCCGAAGAGAAGGACAATTGGCTATTCCAAGCCGTACCCCAACGAGTTTGATCTGATTCCGCTGCCACCCAAGTATCGGCTCCCTGAGTTCTCAAGGTTTAGCGGATCAGAAGAGTCGAGCTCGATCGAGCATGTGAGCCGATACCTGACACAATTAGGCATGATTTCAGCATCAGATCAGTTACGTGTAAGGTTCTTTGCGCAATCTCTAACAGGACCAGCTTTTGGGTGGTACACCTCGCTGCCACCGGATTCGATCCAAACCTGGAAGCAACTGGAAGAGAAGTTCCACATTCAAGATTCGTGGTTACCGAGGCTGGCATTGCGATCCGCACAAAGCGGCAAAAGCGGGGAGAAACGGTAGCCGAGTACATTCAGCGTTTCAGGACTGTCAAGAACCGATGTTATTCGGCTCGTTTAACTGAGAAAGAAGTAGTCGAGTTGGCAGTGTTGGGTCTCTCAGCACCTATCAAAGATCTGGCTTTCCAAGTAGAGTACAACTCATTGGCGCACATGGCCCAGAAGCTGACAATGTATGAACAGCGCCACCCTGAGTTGTACCAAGACAAGTTCAAACGTCCGATAGGCCTGGTCGATACAGAAGAAGGGAAAACACCAGTGCCTAATACAGTGGGATGGAGATGAAGTGGAGGTCATTCATGCAGATGATTCGATCGAGATCTCCATAGCTGGCATGAACGTCTGGGAAGCAGACGACCAAGAGCCGATCTCTGGAATCAGCCTAGACGGCTGTGAGCGCATTGGAGCTACAAAAAACGGGGTGAGGCTGGTCTTATCCACTGGCCTGACAGAGTAGCAAAGTCCACGATCGTACGTGGTATGGCCGATCCCTGCGATCGGCCACAAAAAATAAAAAGCAGTAATCTTACGACAAACAGGTCATGCAGTCGTAGTAGGGAGATTCCCTGCCGTTATAGAGCAGAAATAAGTTGTAAACCTTCCTTGACGAATGCAATCAAAAAGGGGGCCGATTTCGGCAATCGGCCCAAATTATTTTTGTTATCCTCACCAACTGTTTGCCCCGCGTCTAGCATCGATTTAGCAGGTGACGGAAAGCTAGGGTATGGGTTTACCTCCGCTGATGAGCTAGAGGAGATTGACATCGGTCCTGGGGATAAGCCACGACCAACATTTATCAGCAAGAAGTTAGACCCGAATCTGCGGGGTCCGATGATAGCTTTGTTGAAAGAATATCCAGACTGCTTTGCCTAGGACTATACAGAGATGCCTGGGTTAGACAGGAGCATCATTGAGCATCGACTCCCACTTAAAAAAGGGTTTCGGCCATTCCAGCAGCGAGCACGACAGATGAAGGCCGAAATGTTGGAAGAGGTCAAGAAAGAGATCGAGAAAATGTTGACAGCTAAGTTAATCAGGCCATGCAGGTACGCTGAGTGGATTTCTAGTATCGCATCAGAGAGAAAAGGATGATACGGCGTGTTGCCATAGATTTTCGGGATCTCAATAGAGCTACTCCAAAGGATGAGTATCCGATGCCGGTAGCAGAGACATTAATCAACGCAGCTGCTGGTCATAAGATCTTGAGCTTCATGGACGGCAATGCCGGGTACAACCAAATTTTTATGGCTCCGGAAGATATACACAAGACTGCATTCAGAGTACCAGGTTCGGTGGGGTTGTTTGAATATGTAGTCATGACGTTTGGACTGAAGAATGCCGGCGCCACATACCAAAGAGCCATGAATTACATTTTCCATGATCTGATCGGCAAGCTGGTAGAAATTTATATCGATGACGTGGTGGTCAAGTCTGCTTCAGTACAAGGACACTTGGACGATCTGCAATGCGTCCTAGACCGAACAAGAAAATTCGGGCTACAAATGAATCCAAAGAAGTGTGCCTTCAGGGTGACGGCCGGTCAGTTCTTGGGTTTCTTGGTCCATGAACGCGGAATTGAGATCGGCATGAAAATTCAGGAGGCAGTGCGAACAATGAAGCCACCTACCACGAAGAAAGAACTGCAGTCTCTCATCGGAAAGATCAACTTCGTCAGAAGATTCATCTCCAATCTGTCAGGAAGAATAGAGCCGTTCATGGGACTGGTGAAAATTAAATCTGATGAAGAGTTCCGCTGGGGGACAGAACAACAACGAGCCTTCGACGAGATCAAAGAATATCTAACAAAGCCGCCAGTGTTGGTTCCGCCCCAGCCGGATAGGCCGTTCTACATTTACTTGTCAGTAGCTGACACGTCCATCGCCTCGGTGGTGGTGCAGGTTTATGATGGTCTGGAGCGAGTGGTGTTTTACATCAGCAGAAGGATGCTGGATGCAGAGACAAGATATCCTGAGATCGATAAGTTGTGCCTCTGCCTGTTTTTCACCTGCACCAAGCTGCGCCATATCTTGCTCTCAGCAGAGATTATCATTATATGCAAATCAGATGTCATAAAGCACATGCTGTCGGATCCTATGTTGAAAGGCCGACTCGGCAAATGGATGTTTGCATTATCGGAATTTGACATCCGGTATCAACCCGCGAAAGCGGTTAAGGGTCAGGCATTGGCCGACCTTATCGCTGAAAGAATCAACACTGATATAGCAGCGCTGTCTATACGAGCGTGGGCTATGTTTTTTGATGGATCGGTTTGTGATGATGGTTGCGGTATCGGCATTCTACTCGTGTCGCCCCGGGGGGCAACATATTCCTTCTCCATCAGGCTAGTGACCCCTCGCACCAACAACGTCGCCAAGTATGAGGCGATCCGCAAAGGAATGGAGTTGCTCATCGAAGCTGGAGCAGAGGCAGTGGAAATTTTTGGAGACTCCAAATTGGTGATTTCCCAACTCACGGAGGAATACAAGTGTGAGAGAGAGTTGCTCTTCCCATTATGGTTGCACTGCCGTGAGCTCATGGCATAGTTCCGGTACATAAACTTTAACTGGATCCCGCGATCGCAGAATACCGAGGCGAATGATCTCGCGCAAATGGCTTCAGGCTACAAGGACGTAGCAGAGGGAACTGATGTTCAAGTACAGTTCCTGGAGGCAGACGACTGGAGAGCCGATATCTTCAATTACTTGAAAGATTCGACTCGGGGGGCACCTAAATGGATAAGGTACAAGGCCATGAAGTATGTGCTTATCGGGGACGACATGTTCTACAGGACTCTGCAAGGGTTACTGCTCAAATGTCTGGGACCAACCGAGGCCAATCGGCTCCTACACGAGGTACACGAAGGCACCTGTGGAACTCACCAATCGGCTCACAAGATGAAATGGTTGATCAGGCGATCAGGGTTTTATTGGCCCACCATGCTTAAGTACTGTTTTAAATTCCACAAAGGGTGTCAAGCATGTCAGAAATTTGGAAAAATTCAGATGGTACCCGCGTCAGCAATGAACCCCATCATCAAGCCTTGGCCATTCCGAGGTTGGGTCATGGATATGATCGGCAAGATCAATCCTCCATCAAGCAAAGGCCACATGTGGATTTTGGCCATTACGGATTATTTCACTAAATGGGTGGAAGCCGTCCCTATGAAGTCAGTAAACTCGAAGGATGTTATCAATTTTGTGAAAGAACACGTCATTCATAGATTTGGGATTCCCCAAACTATCACGACCGATGGAGGTTCGGTCTTCATTTCTCATGAGTTTAGAAAATTCATGAGGACATGGGAATTAAGCTGATCCGATCATCTCCATACTATGCTCAAGCAAATGGGCAAGCTGAAGCGTCCAACCAGAGCCTTATCAAGCTGATCAAGAGGAAAGTCGATGAGCACCCTAAGCGTTGGCACGAGGTTTTGTCAGAGGCTTTATGGGCTTATCGCATGTCATGTCATGGAGCGATAAAAACCTCGCCATACCATCTAGTCTATGGACAGGAAGCCGTATTGCCCTGGGAGATTACGGCTGGATCGAGACATGTCACTTTTCAGAACGATCTAAAGACTGAAGAATATGCGACCCTGATGAGTGTTGAGGATTTAACGAGCTTAGAGGCTGGTCGCTGAGAAAATCAAAGAGAACAAGGCCAAGGTAGCTCGTGCATATAATAAGAAGATGAGACCAAAGGAGTTCCACGTTGGCGATCTGGTATGGGAAGCTGTGTTGCCATTGGGGACTAAGGATGCAGCATATGGTAAATGGTCTCCAAATTGGCACGGGCCATACAGGGTCGATCAAGTTTTAAGGGGGAACGCGTACATGCTTGAGGAGCTGAACGGCGCGAAATTCCCAGTGGCTGTCAACGGCCAGCATCTCAAGAAATATTTCCTAAGCATGTGGGATGATGGACAGTGAAATGTGGGGGCCGATACGTGAAATCGGCCAGAATAAAAACAAAAAAAAAATATATATATATAGCCGATGCGCAGTCATCGACTCTAGAGGTTCAAACTGTTACGAGCAGGTGCCAGTTTACATGAATGAGCTACTGAAGGAATGCCTCGAAGGCGTGGAGGGCGTCAGCACGGACACGATCCACCTCGGCGATCTCGGCTTCGTCGTCTTCGTCCTTGCCCGTCACTAGCTGCTTGTTCAGGGCACGTATTTCCGCCAGATCAGTCTTCAGTTGAGCTTTGAGGCCTTCTGCTTCGTCCTGGGAGCAGGCGATGAATGCTTCCTTGTCACGAATGAGCTGTTTAGTCGCCTGGACCTTCTCTTCAAGATCTCCCAATTCCTTTACCAAGGATGCAAGCTCGGCGGTACTGACAGAGGTGTCAGTTTTGGCATCTAGAGACGCCTTTTTCTCGTTGAGCTGCTGGCATTTGTCTGCAATATTCGCCTTCAGCGGGAGATGGGCGCGGCGCAGGTTAATCCTCTCACGAGCCGACTTCACCCTTGACCCGTAGAAGGACAGAGTTACAACTGGCCAAAGCTTCACCTGCAAGGCTACTGGAAGTTGGTCCTTGATTTCGGCAAGAACGCTCTTCACCTCTTCAGAATCCTCGATCAACTTCTCGATCAGGGAGGAAAAGCAAGGCTTTGAGACGCTGGAATTGAGGTAGAACAGCCCTCGCTCGTGGTTCATCGTTGACGACAGAGAGAGTTGGTTCGATGGAATCAGGGTCGAACGTCAGCAGGCCTGAGATATCACAACCCTGGCAGGCCGAAATGGCGTCAGTATGCGTCCAACACGGAAGGATGAGCCGAAAGAAGCTGACGTACCTCTCCTGAGATCGAGGGGATAGCAGATGATGAGACAATCGGCTTGTGCGTTGTTGCTGGGGGCTTAGCCAAGGTGGTAACCGTTTCATCTACACCTTCAGGGATTACTAGATCCAGCCCTGCGAGGGGCATCGGCACTGCCCCGGCTTTTCCATTAGAGGTGTCAGTCGTCTGCATGGAAGGTGCTTAGTCGATGTAAATAATGATGAATCGGCAGATAAAAAAGAAACAATTGGTGGGAGCATGGAGGGTGATGACTTTCGAAACCTCCTGGCTCGACGAAGAAGTTTGCAGTCCCTTGCGAGCCCTCTTGGGCATAATCGCCCCGCCGACTGGTGCTCGGGGCGAGGTTCGAGCCGCCTTTTCACGAAGCCGATGGTGGCAAATCTGGCTGGCTCGGTGTGATGGTCCTCTCAGAGTCTGTTGGGCCCAATTCTCCTCGATTGGATTGTGTGTCCTCATTGGAGGTGTCTTGACGGAAGCCTCAGAAGAAAGGAGAGCTAGTAAGCACGAGCATGTTTGCAAGGATGAAAGAGATCAACCAAGGCATGGATCAGCGTACATGCGAACTTTCTGGAGAAGGGCTCCGGCGCCTCAGGGTCTTCCTGGCAGCTACCTTCCTCACCATCGTTCTTGTTTTAGTTGGAACTCGAGAGGCGGCTGACTTAGAAGTTGCTTGGTTCTTGGAAGCCGATTGTGGTGATATCGGCTGGTTCTGTATCACGACCTTTTTCAAAGGTGGCGAGTTTTTGCAGAAAAGGACCACAGGAGCTAGGGGGAAGAATTCGAAGGGGGAGCCATCACCGTGCGTAGGTTCAGGACCATCTTGTTGCTGCAAGGAGACAGAATGGGTTATTAGAAGGATCATTTGTGAGTTGCATCAAGAAAATGTACGAGTAGTGGTACCTGTTCCACAGGGATATCATATTCAGCATCAAGCTGTTCTAGCAACGGTCCCAGAGCTCTCCTGAAGGCATGAGTCTTCCACATCGACCACCAGTTCTCAAAACCATCGGTTGATGAAGCGAAGGTGAGGTTGTTAGGAATTGGGATGGTCAGAGCATCGAAGAAGGAGTAACACCTTTGACTGGTGAGAGGATCGGGCAGGTCAGCTCTGATCTCCGTAAGATGGTGGAGAAAGAAATGAGGAGGTACTTGTCCAAGGCCAAATTGCCGAGCCACTAGGACCGGCTGGTAGAATTCGTATCCAGGCTTGATTATTCTGTTGGATGTGCTCATGCCAACTGGAAGGAAACAGGGACGGATCACAGTGGAAAATAGCTACCGAGTGCTGGTGTCATCGGCAAAGTTGTCTAGCCTGAAGGAGATTGGATTTTCAAAATGTTCCGATTCTTCCATGTAAGGAAAGAAGATAGGATTGTCCAGGCCTTGAAAAAAGATGCTGAACCACTTGGATGCTTCCTGAGGGATCAGTTTACTACCTGGTACTCTATACAAAGCTTGGCCGTAGCTGGTGCATCGGATCTGCTTCCCTTTGGCATCTGGAAAGGTGCATCTCGCCAAAAGGGGGAAGTTTGGGACATGGTTTTGAAAGTATAGCTGGGCCCATAGCTGAATGAACCACCAAGGACCTCCTGTTTTGACTGCTATACCGGAGAATAGTTTGACAGACATCAACTGGAGATATCGATAGACCTCTCCAAGGAACAGTTTGCCGATGCCAAGTTGAGTGCCTTTGGCAAGTTCATAGGCCAGGGAGAGATAATTCTTGGTTGGAGCAAGGGAAGGGACACAGAATAAGAAATGTTCTAGCCAGAGGTTGAGGAAAGCTGTGTGTTCTTTCTCTGTGACAGGGCCTTTAGTTTTCATGTGGCTTTGAATATAGGCACCCCAGTTCGTGCAATATGTTTTGGAAGAAAGCTTGTAGGGGACCTTTGTCAGATTAAAAGCAGAGGGGCTGGGTGATCTAACGTCCAGACCAGTAATCATCACCACGTCTAACAGAGTTGGTGTCATGGGGCCATGACCGAACATGAAGCAGTTCAGAGCATCGGACCAGAAATAACCGATGGTTTTTAGAAGATTTTCATGTTTCTCAAGGGGAGACAATGACAAGTACAAGGCATCGGCTATTCCTGTGGTTTCCCATTGAGATTGGTAACTTTTGGCTACCCTGCTGTACCAAGAGACCCAATGTTCAGGGGGATTAGGCCAGGCTCGCAAGCAGTCGGCCCAAGAATTCAAATCTAGGTTTTGGCTTACGAAGGGGATTCTGTTTGCTTCGCAAGAGATCAGATGGGCAGGACTAGATTCTGTACGGGGGCCAAGGCAGAGAGAATTTGGGAGAGAAGGATGCGGCAGCAGGATGTCTGAAACCTAAAAAATTTAATGGTGGAATAAAGCATTAATTCAGGTGTTTTCCATTAATTCTAGCACCGTGTTCAGACTGCGAGGAGTAGGCGTACCTTCAGACCAGAGACTGCTGTGCTGGTGTTGGACGATTCCGCCATCTAGTTGGTCAGCAGAGATGGATCTATGCAATTGGGGATCGAGGGTTCTTGTCGCTGTGAGCTCGATCTATTCCGTGAGGCAATTGGAGATCTGGGTTGGCCTTTTTTGAAGAGGGTCGCAGGCTACCGTTTGAAACTGGAAAGTGGCCGCTCAGATTTGTCTAAGTATGCGACCAAATTTGACCTTGTCAACGTTTTTTGGGGAAAGCCGATGTTTTACCATCGGCTCTTTGGGCTTTGACTTAGTTGACAGATGAGCGTTGAGATGGTGAAAGCCGATACATTACTATCGGCTTCTGGAGCATTGACCTATTTTGACTATCGGCAAAAGCGAATTGGAAAAGCAATCTTTGTTGATTCAAAAGACGATTGTTTACAATGGAGCCGATTGCTTACAAAAGGAAATCTACTACTAGTACTACTACTAGTTCCTAATCTAGAGGCGGTGTCGCCGCCTTCGCCGTGCCGTCGGTTTCATCATCGCCAGCTGCCGGGCGTCGCCGCCGCCGAGGATGTCGTGGGGCCTCCTCGTCCTAAATGCCGTCTTCAGTGTCCTCGCTGGACCCGGCGCGGAAGCGCTTTACCGGCGGGTATTCATCGGAGGAGGTGTCCTCCTCCGCTTCCTCCTCCTCATCGGAGGATTCGACGCCATCCCAGGACCAGGCGTCGTCGGAACTCTCCAACTCCAGTTCCCCATCGACAAGGAACTGGAGGCCCTCCTCGCCGTCGGTCAGGGAATCGTCGTCCTCCGACCAGGCGGCGAAGTCCCAGTCCCTCTCGTCCCACCATTGTGGGGCGAGAGCCTCGTACGCCGCCATTGGCGGGTGCTCCGGCGTCGGCTCTCGGTTGCTCATCGTGTTGGAAGATTGGGAGGAAAGAGCGGATGATTTGGAGGAAGAGGAGGAGGCCATGGCGGAGGAAGAGGGTTTTTTCGGCGGAGGAAGAGGGTTTTTTGGCTAATGGAGGAAGATGGGGGCTGCAAACTGCTCAGATGAATTTAAATAAGGGGAATAGTGGGAGGCGGTTCAATGCCATAGCGGTTTCCCAGAATGTGGTGCCAAAATTGTCAAATCATGTACTGCGGAGGAGTTGAGAAGACAGGGCATCATGATGAAGGGGTGGCGTGACGATTCTACTCTGCAACGCGTAACCCGATATAAAAAAAAGGGGGAAGGAAAAAAACATCAACAGAGTGGTTTTGGAATTATTATTGCCAAAACCAGGGGGGCATGTGTTATCGCCATATTTTGGCCAAAGGAGGAGATGGGCCGTAATCAAGATGGGCTTGGAAGATACATATATGCAACGTGTTTTTGAATCGGCCTTGTGCGTGGATTTGGGCTAAATTGCCCGTGTATCTTATATTGTAGTAGGTTCCGTTTCGGTTTAAGTAAGAGATAGAGTTGTTAGGGTTATTCCAAAGATAGAAAGTTTCCGGACTATAAATATGTACCTAAGGTTATTGAGAAAAGGAGGACAACCACGTTCACAACAAACACAATCTCGCTGCATCGCCACCCCTTGTTTCTAGGGTTTCTTTCGGGTAAGTGTCATGCTGCCTAGATCGCATCTTGTGATCTAGGCAGTATCTGCTTATGCGTTATTTGGTGTTGCTCGTACTGAAGCCTTGTTGATGGCGAGCAATACTATTATCATATATTTGTTTAGGTTAGCATTGGTACTTTTCGCTATGATTGTTTAGTTATGCTACCTCTAGTTATCTCGCTGCCTTTGCACCTTTTCCCGGGTGTAAGGGTAGCATCTTGCTTGATCTTTATTCAGTCGATTTGATCCGTTATAGTTTTGCCTTGTTTTCCAAGGTTTAGTTTTGATATCCACGTAGTCAGGCCTTGCAAACGGGTCGAACGATCCAGTAGTACGTGAGGATATGGTTTGCTAATTCGAGAGGAGTTGTTCCGGGAATTGACTTTACGTCGGTTGTTAGGCCTTCTCTAGGGTTAGTTTTCTATCATATTTGGTATTTACCAGGCTCAATTACGTGTAGGATGTTCCAATTACGTGGTGAAAACGTTAAACTGTCGTAGATCGATTTAACTTGTATTGATGAAGCAAAACCCCATGTTATCATAGATCTAATGCAGAACCATGGGATAATCGCGGCCAGAGCCGATTCACGGAAACACAGGAGCCGGTCACGGCTCGAATTTTACGTATACTTGTTTGCCATGCAGGAAACTGATCGAAGCAATCCATCACCTTCCTGACCAGGTATAGTTCATGTGGCACGCCCTCGAACCAGCCAGGACGTGTGCCGGAGTTTTGCGGGCCGTTGCCCGAGGGACCAGGGCCCACCAGCAGTTCTGGGAGCCTCCCGGCTCTTCGTGTTGCTCGTCTCTGCTCGCCGGTGGGTTTTGACAGGCAACAATCTTGTCCCACTTCCAATCAGGAATAGGTAGTGGTTGAAGCAATCCTGCTGGTTTCTGATGTTCCGCTTTCACTCTACTACATACATCACACAAAGCTATATGTTCGGCGATGTCCTTCTTGAGATTATTCCACCAAAATCTTTCCTTCATATCCATGTACATTTTGGTGTTACCCGGATGAATGGAATACGGTGAGTTGTGTGCTTCTTGTAAAATCAGTTTCCGAAGCTCCGGATCTTGTGGAACACAGATACGTTTTCCATGCCATAAAGTACCCTGTTCGTCTTCATGGAATCCTTTGGCTTTTCCCTTGCCAATCTTTTCCTTAATCTCTTCAATTTCCTTATCAGTATTCTGGGCTTCTTTGATCTTATCCAACAAGGTAGGTTGAACATCCAAGGTCATGAGATGTCCTTCAGGCACAATCTCCAATCTGAGGTCTCTAAATTGGGCACACAGATCATCTGGTAACTCTCCCTTAGTAAGGCCATTCACAAAAACCTCACGACTTAGAGCATCTGCTACAACATTTTCTTTACCGGGGTGGTATTGCAAACTCAAGTCACAGTCCTTGATGAGTTCTAGCCATCTTCTTTGTTTCACGTTAATTTCTTTCTAGGTGAATATATACTTCAAACTCTTGTGATCTGTGAACACTTCACATCGTTTTCCCAAAAGATAATGTCTCCATGTTTTGAGTGCATGGACAATAGAGGCTAACTCCAAATCATGAGTAGGGTAGTTTACTTCATGAGTTTTGATTTGTCTCGAGGCATATGCCACAACTTTTCCTTCTTGCATAAGTACTGCACCTAATCCATGATGAGATGCATCACAATACACTTGGAAATGTTTCTCCAAATCTAGCAAACATAAAACTAGTGTTGTCACTAGTCTCTTCTTCAATTCTTGAAAGCTGATTTCATAACCTTCAGACCAAGCAAATTTCTTATCTTTCTTTAGCAATTCTGTCATTGGCTTAGCTACCTTGGAGAAATTCTCAATAAATATTCTATAGTATCATGCTAAGCCAAGGAAACTACGAACCTCTTTTACTGACTTAGGAGATTCACATTCAGTTACAGCTGAAAATTTAGCAGGATCAACTGCTACACCATATCCTAACACAACGTGTCCAAGAAATCCAACTTCATTCAACCAAAATTCACACTTGCTGAATTTGGCATACAGCTTATGCTCTCTAAGCTTCTCAAGTATCAAACGTAGATGTCCTTCATGCTCTTCTTTGCTCTTGGAGTAGACCAAAATGTCATCGATGAAAGCGACAACAAACTTATCAAGAAATTCCATGAACACCTTCTTCATCATATTCATGAAGTAAGCTGGTGCATTGGTCAAACCAAATGGCATCACGGTATACTCATACAATCCATACCTTGTGGTGAAAGCTGTCTTAGGTATGTCTTGTTCTCTTATCTTGAGTTGGAAATAACCTGACCGAAGATCAATCTTTGAGAACACACAAGCTCCTTCTAGCTGATCAAACAAGTCATTGATTCTAGGAAAAGGGTATTTGTTCTTGATAGTCACCTCATTTAGTGAACGATAATCTATGCATAACCTTTGACTTCTATCTTTCTTTTCCACAAACAAAACTGGTGCTCCCCAAGATGAAGAACTTGGTTGGATAAAACCTTTCTGCAACTGTTCTCCTAGTTGCTTCTTGAGTTCTTTCAACTCATCAACTGGCATCTTGTACGGTCTCTTTGCTATTGGTCCAGATCCTGGTAGCAAATCAATAAGAAATTCCTCATCTCTATCTGGTGGCATTCCCGGCAGTTCTTCCGGAAACACATCCGGATATTCACACACAATAGGCCCACTGTCTATGCTAACCCCCTTAAGAGAATTTAGCTTACTCCTTTTTGATTCAAAGTTAGTCTTGAATCTAATCCTTTTATTCTCTGGAGTTGTGAGTGAGACAGTATGGTTGGCACAATCTAGCACTCCCTTGTGTTTAGTCATCTAGTCCATTCCCAAAATGACATCCAATCCTTGGGAATTTAGGATTATCAGATGTTTGGAAACTTATACTTTCCAAACTCTATGACTAGATCATGACATCCTGAGTTCACTATCATTTCTCCGCCAGGAGAACTTACTTTCATAGGACACCCAATAGTTTCTACCGGTAGTTCATTTCTTTCAACAAATGCTCTTGATATGAATGAATTAGATGCACCAGTATCAAAGAGAACAAATGCTGGAACGGAATTGAGTTTGAACTTACCAGCAACAGCATCAGGCTCCTCATAAATTTCCTCCACATTGATGTGGTTCACTTGTCCCTTTTGAAAAGGGTTGGGCTTGTTTGGTCCTTCAACTTTCTTTTCTGGGCATTCATTTGCATAATGCCCCATCTTCTTGCATTTGAAACATTCAACCTGACTAAGGTCTTTCTTAACAGGCTGGCTTCCACTTCCATTGTGGCGGCTCTTATATCCACCCTTGTGGTTCTTGTATTTATCATTGTCATGACTACGATTGTGCTTGTTGTCATGATAACGGTTGTGGTTGTGGTGCTTGTTGAACTTCCCATGCTTGTCGGATCCAGAACTTCCACTGTCATCATAATGGGAACGCTTGTGAGACGATCCCGAGCTGTGCTTGTCAGAGTGCTTTCTCTTCCTGCTTTCCACCTGTTTCATTTTGTTCTCCAAAATAGCAGCCTTGTCACAAAGAGTCTGGTATGTGGGAACATAGGCGACAGCCAACTGCAGGTTCAGTTCATCATTCAATCCTTCAAGGAACTTTTCCTTCCTCTTAGCATCAGTGTCAACTTCATCCGGTGCATATCGCGCCAGATTGTTGAACTCCTCAATATATTCAGCCACACTGCGGTGGCGCTGCTTCAGGTTATGGAACTCTTTCTTCTTCAAACTCATCACTCCCGATGAGATGTAAGCAGTACGGAAACCATCTTCAAAGATAGCCCATGTCACATCTGCAATGGGAGTGGTGATTTGGAAGTTATCCCACCAAGTAGCGGTTGGTCCTTCCAACAAGTGAGCTGCAAATCTGACTTTTTCTTCATCAGTACAGCCAATTGTTACCAAGTCTTTGTTCACAGAGCGTAGCCAATCATTGGCCACCATAGGATTAGTAGTTCCTAAGAACTTTGCTGGCCTCAATCTCAAGAACCTAGTAAGCATGTCAAAACCCGGTGGGTTGTTCTGATTGTTGTTGTTGTTATTGTTGTTGTTATTGTTGTTGTTGTTCTGGTTCTGGATGAACGTAGTCATCATTTGCATCAGTTGAGTCTGAGTTGTCATCATTTGCTGCATCTCAGGGGTGATGTTGTTGTTGTTGGGGTTGGGATTGGCACGTCGGGGAGGCATCTGTGGTTTGTTCAATAGAGATAAGAATGAGATACCCATAGATGCTAACATGCACAATACATTTCATAGCAATCACCAAACATGCATCATAGTAATAGAAGTTCAACAACACAAACAACAAGTTTTTGGAAAAGTAAACACACCAATAGCAAGTCATCCACATGTTGGATGATCATTGCGACTCAATAAAAAGCATGATAAATAAATGATACATGAGTACTCATCACTACTCCTCAGCATCAACCTCCTCCTCAACAAAAGTAAGACCTACATTCTCCATAGCGGTCTTGTATTCCTCGACATTGGTGGTCAAGGTCTCTACTTCGGCTTTGAGAGCCCTCTTCTGTGAACGAAGCCTCTCAATCACTGTCTGCTGATGCTCGAGCTCGAAGTCCTTGGCCTCCAGTTCTACAGTCATGTCTCAAATCCTCTTGTTCCTATCTTGGACTCGCTTCTCTTGACTCTTGAACTTTCTGTCTTGACTCTCGAACTTGGCCTCCATCTCCTTGACTATCTCATCTTGCTCCGCGAAGAGCTTGTCCTTCTCACGAAGCTGCACCTGGAGTTCGTCATTGCTAAGCATGACGTTGGTCCTATCAGTTTCCACGTTCCTAAGAAGAACCTCTAAGTCCTGGAGGTATAGACGAATCGGCTGTGATGTCTCCCTTGAAGTGTCCTCGAAGTCAATGGCCTCACCATCCTCATCACGTCTACCGAAGGCGTGGAAGTGAGTACCTCTAACCTGTCGAGAGTGTCTCCCTAACAGACGTCCAATCAAGTCCTGCATGACTACCTCTAGGCCTCTCTCCTTGTCATCATGCATGAGCTTAAAGATGATGGCCTCCGTGACTGGCTCAGTCTGGCGTCCAGGCTGATTGACCTTGAAACCCCAAAGGTCTTTCCTCTCAAACTTGGTGAGGGGAAGTACCATGATGGTAGGAAGAGGGAGATTGAGCAAAGTAGTGAGCTCAATAATACGAGGGCCAAAATGAGTTCCCTGGAACTCTTCAGCAGTGCTGATAGTAACATTAGGCATCTATTTAATAAGATAGAAAAAGTTAGAATCAATTTACATAGAGATAAGTAACAAGACAAAACATCACATGCATATCATTGGCAAGCAAGTCACAATTCAAGACGTACAATACTACAAACATCCTAGACTCAAAATGACTAAGTTAAAATTTTGGAAACAAAAAGAAGTTGAGTGTGGTGGTCCAACTAATAAGGTACAATGCATCTTTCACTTTCTAGTCTAAAGGCTAACTATGCATCCTTCTATCAAAAGAGATAAGAAAGAAGATTAGATAAGTTTACTAGAAGAATAAGGCAAGTGTGGAAGTTTGTCAAAAAATTTCCTTAGTGGTTTCCAATCCTAGGGTCATAATCCTACAGGCAACACAGTGCTCTGATACCATCTGTAAGATCCCTCCTTTGTAAAGGAAAGGATCCCTGTGATTTCAATGCTAGTCCCTGGATCAATGCTAGCATCCACAGTTTAAGATGAAGTACACAGAAACAAAGGTCATTATTACATATCATTCCAGAGACAAACATAGTCTTTTACAACTCCATGGCCACAAGCATAATACAAGATTTCAATATATAATAAGATAAATAAGTCTTCATCTTCATGTGCCACAGGAAAGCATGTTGAGTGTAGACTCATGACTCCTAATCCTCATCAGAATATCCTGCAACATCACAAATTACAGCCACAGTGGGTTAATACATTGGAATAGTATTGGCAAGTGATACCTTAGTATAATATTGGTGGACTAGATACTATATGCATTTTGGCTAAGTGTAGCTTAGGCTTGCTTTGCTCAAAATAGGTTTTACCTATTAGTTGAAATCACTAAGTTTTTCTTTGTCCAAATTTTTCCCAAGGAACCACCAATAGACATTGGGGTCCTACACCCTTGTTCAACCACAAGTTTTACTTAGAAATTGGTATGAGGAGATTCTTGATAGCTTCCATGTCTTGGTGCTCAAGTTGTCTAATACCAGGGACATGGCTAAGTACTTAGATTCTTCCATCTGGCGTCCGGGCTGATTAACCTTGAAGCCCCAAAGGTCTTTCCTCTCAAACTTGGTGAGGGGAAGCATCATGATAGTAGTAAGAGGGAGATTGAGCAGACTAGTGAGATCAATAATACGAGTGCCAAAACGAGTTCCCTTGAACTCTTCAGCCGTGCTGATAGTAACATTAGGCATCTATTTAATAAGATAAAAAAAGTTAGAATCAACACAATTTAAGACAAATCACAAGACAAGACATCACATGCATAACTTTGGAAATCAAAACACACAAGTCATAGCATACATAAAAAACATTACAAGCATCCAAGGTTCAACTTAATTTAGACAACATTTTTCGAAAATATAATGATAAGTGTGGTGGTCCAACTAACGAAGTACGTTTACAATCCCATCTCACTTTCCAAGTTGGCTAACAGGGCATCCCTAGAGGCAATCTGTTTATCTAGATCACAAGACTCCATTGCTAAGTCTATGATGTCCTTCCTTAAACTTTGGTTGGTAGCCTCTAACTCTTGGGTATGCTTCTTTTCTTCCCTAAGGTCATTCTGGATGTTAAGCTTTCTGCACTTGATTCTATCACCAAGTTCTTTGATGGCCTTCCAAGATGCATCCCTTGCTGAATCAAAGAATGTAGTGTGCATCACTGAGTTGGTGACCATGCAGAAACCTAAGTCCCTGTGGTTGTCCTCCTTGTTTTTATACAACTGAAGTTGCACCCACCAGTACTCAACTCCTTCATCCATCATAGGAAAACCTTTATACACAGCTTCACCATGTATTCCCATGGCAACCATGAGGTCCTTGAGAGCCTTGGGGAATTCTGTCTCACACTCCAAAGTCATAGTCATGAGTGGTCCCTTTCTCACGGCTTCGTTGATGGAGTTCATCTACAAATAGAGATGAGAAAGAAGATTACAAAAGTTTATGAGAAGAAAAGACAAGTGTGGAAGTTGTTGAATAATTTTCCTTAGTGGTTTCCAATCCTAGGGTCATAATCCTACAGGCAACACAGTGCTCTGATACCATCTGTAAGATCCCTCCCTATATAAGGTAAGGATCCCTGTGATTGCAATGCTAGTCCCTGGATCAATGCTAGCATCCACAGTTTAAGATGAAGTACACAGAAACAAAGGTCATTATTACAAGTCATTCCAGAGATAAACTCCATGGCCACATGCCTAATACAAGAGTTTAAATATGTAATACGATAAATAAGTCTTCATCTTCATGTGCCATAGGCAAGCATGTTGAGCGTAGACTCATGACTCCTAATCATCATCAGAATAACCTACAACATCACAAGTTACAGCCATAGTGGGTCAATACATTGGAACAGTATTGGCAAGTGATACCTTAGTAGAATATTGGTAGACTAGTTACTATATGCATTTTGGCTAAGTGTAGCTTAGGCTTGCTTTGCTCAAAATAGGTTTTACCTATTAGTTGAAATCACAAAGTTTTTATTTGTCAAAATCTTTCCCAAGGAATCACCAATAGAAATTGGTGAACCTTCACCCTTGTTCAACCACAAGTTTTTTACTTAGAAATTAGGATGAGGAGATTCTTGATAGCTTTCATGTCTTGATGCTCAAGTTGTCCAATACCAGGGACATGGCTAAGTACTTAGATTCTTCCATCTGTAGAGGTTGTGCACTTTCCCCACAAGACTTGATTTTCACCAAGACAGGACCTTTCAGAAGCCTTCCCTTAGACCAAATGGACGCGTTCCAACCTATCATCCCACTACCACCAACTGTCCAAATGGCTAAGTTATTGCAACCTATGTGATCCAGGAAGATCCCATATTGCCAAGTGGCTGCACTAGAAGCTTCTTAACATTTGGCCTCTCAAATCCCTTTATTCCTGGGTGGCTTTCCACAAGTGAGATACACAAGGTAAACCATAGAAATGGGCCTTGTGTAACCACTCAACATAAACCATTCCTTCCATTCCACCCAGGTGTTTCATTCACTTAGTTGTTTTATTAAGCAAAAACATAGTCCAAAGACTTAGAAATATTTATTCATAGCATGAATATAACCACCCTTGGTTGCTACTAGCTAGGCTAAGCATGTCATAGATAAGCATCTTAACTTAGAAAATTTCTAGCAATTCTACAACTACTAGTATTTCCCAAGCATAGTATATAGATCAATAATATCCATGCAAGACTAGCAAAATATTTCTAATGCATATTTGAAAAAGATAGGAATAAAATCATGAAGCACCACTTGCCTTGGTAGTTTGGAGAGCAGTTACAATCCTCACAATCACAATCACTATTTGCACCAAAATTTACACATAAAATGATAACACCAAATCACATACAAAATAAATACAAGCAAAAATATATGGATGCATGCAAAATGATATGTGATGATCTTCTATACTCAACAACACAAGTGTACAGTACTGTTCATAAACATGTTCTAAACTTGCCAAACAAACTTTATTTGAACACTAAATCATTTACCAAATAATTAATATACCCAAAATAGGCCTACACATGTTTCTGTAAAAATAACCATTTTAACAGAAGCAAAACATTAAACACATCGCATATATGGAAAGGGATTTCTCCCCTGATTCCATTGATATAAAATTTGTCAAATTTGGACGTGGAAATCAAAAGTTATGAATTAAACAAGTTTAAACATCTAATAGATCTAAATTCAGATTTTAAATCAAAACCTGTGCCACGCGGCGGCTTCTAACTGGCTGGTACCGTTTCGCGCCGGATCACGCTTCTGAGCCGTTGGATCTAACTTAATCGCACGGCTCTGATTGAAACTTACCGCTTCGCCTATGTTCTATCGTGACCACTAGATCTAAATCTAACGACGCTCAGCACTCGACCAACAAGTGGCGGCGCTGGCGGCGGCAACAGGCGGCAGCGCGCTCTAACAGGGGCGGAGCCGGCGAACTAGGTCGCCCGGGAGGTGGGAGGATGCTCACCAGATTCGCTGCGACGTGGAGATATTCAACGCGTGCTCGGTTGATGAAGGGGCGTGCTGCAGTGGCCGTGGAAGCTCGTCGGAGTAGCGGACAGCGTCGGGCTTGGGTGGACGGCGACGTTGGCGACGTTCTGATCCACCCTAACACAAACGGAGGGCATCAGCGGGTGCGTATCGATCAGGTGAACATGATAGTGTCAAGGAGGGAGCAAGGGGCGCTCGATTCGTACCGTGATTTCTCACCGGAGAGGAAGAAAGAGTCGGGCACTTGCGGTCGTCATCGTTGGCGAGTCTCCAGACGGTCCTAGCATGCACCAATAGGATGATAAGATGCTCATGGATGCTGTGATCAGTCTGGCAAACTTAGACGGCAAGGGGCGATGGGGTCTTACCGGAATCGCATGCTAGGTCATCGGAGCTGCGACAGTATGGGCAAGACTACGGCCAGCCTGGTGGCGTGGAGAGGAAATTGAGTGAGGGAAAATGTCCGTGGTGGCGAGGTGATTAAGTAGCCAGGAGGGTCTAGGAAATCACGTGGTGTTTCAATGCCAATTAAGCGAGGATTCAATCGCGGCATTTCTGGAGGAAACGGCGGTGGCGACGGGGTCTGCGCGCGCGGGGGTGGAGAAAAAGGTGCTGACTTGGCTTGGGCCCAGTGGCAGTGGCAGCGGGGCAGAGCGGGTGCGGGTGAGAGAGAGAAGGGGAAAACAACCCTGGTGGGCTTAGTGGGCTAGTTCCTCTGTTGGGCCAAATGTCTGGCGCCGGCCCTTTTCCTTTTCTCAATTCATTTTCTTTTTCTGTTTTGATTTTCTGATTCCATTTCAGATGAATTTTAAATATGTTTGAATTCAAACTCTTTCTGGATTTTCATAAAATGCAACCTGCACATTTTTAAGTATAGAACCATGCTGTTTCACTTAAACTTGCATTGGTCCATTTGAGTTTTAAAATAAACAGAGCCTTTACTAATGTTTTAATAATGATATAAAAATTGTTTTAAAGACATATTTTGTTTCTTTTAAAATTTTGTTCAAGCTTTGGAATACTCCATACTGCCATAGGTTCAAAATAACTGGTTTAAACCAACCATCTCATGAAAGAGTGTAACATTGGGCTAAAGTTTTGTTCACATAAAATAATGAGCACATATGCTCCTGTTTTTGAAATGAAACCCTAAATGATTCATGGATGCATGGATGATATGCATGAGTTTTGAAACATGATTTTAGGGATGTTACACAAATATTCACCTCCATGATCAGATTGCAAAGCCTTTATTTTATTGCCACGTTGATTCTCTACCTCATTCTGAAACTCCTTGAACCTTTCAAAAGTTTCAGACTTATGCCTCATTAAATAGACATAACCATATCTACTGAAATCATCAGTGAAAGTAATGAAGTAGTGATATCCTCCTTTGGCTGTCGTGCTCATTGGTCCACACACATCAGTATGTATGAGTTCCATCAAGTCTGTCGCTCTCTCAGGTAAACCCGAGAAAGGCGATTTGGTCATCTTTCCAAGTAAACAAGCCTGACATGTCTCGTATGATTCAAAATCAAACGAAGTTAGAAGGCCATCACCATGGAGCTTCTTCATGCGCTTTGCACTTATATGCCCCAAATGACAATGCCA
The DNA here is from genome assembly GCA_030063025.1 of Avena longiglumis. Classification (NCBI taxonomy): domain Eukaryota; kingdom Viridiplantae; phylum Streptophyta; class Magnoliopsida; order Poales; family Poaceae; genus Avena; species Avena longiglumis. Next base: position 448,489,089 of record CP125979.1, read on the forward strand.
TAAATAGGTAGGACTCAAATCATTAGGCCGAAGCCTTTTAGCACTAACATTGTAAACAGATGCATCATCAAGATTTAAAATAAATAACCCATTCACAATGGGAGGATTATCCATAAACATATCATTCTTAGAGATTACACAACCATTGTTTGCACTCGCGAATGAATAACCATCCCTCATCAAACATGAATGTGATAAAATGTTTCGACCCATACTAGGAATATAATAACAATTATTCAACTCCATAATAAATCCTGACAGAAGGTGAAGTTGCATGAGCCGATGAACAATGCAGCAACCCTTTCTTTATTTCCGACGCAAAAATCCACTTCGCCTTTCTGCACTTCTCTTGTCCTTACTAGCCCCTGCATCGAATTGCAAATATGAGCAACCTATCCGGTATCAAATACCGAAGAGTTAACATAGGAATCAGCGAGAAGAATGTCCACAACATTTACAACAAGCATACCTGAGTGGGAAGTACTCTTACTTCCACTCTTCTTCAAACAAGCCTGGGACTTGCTACAGTTTCTCTTCCAGTGGCCATGTTCATGACAAAAGAAGCACTCAGTGTCTTCTACAGGTCCAGCCTTTTGCTTGGGTGTAGGCTTAGGGATCGTATCCTTAGCATTTCCCTTCTTCTTCCAAGAAGTACCTTTTTTCTTGAAGCTAGGTTTGTTCTGCACAGCCATCACATGGCTATGCCCTGCACACTTCTTCATGTCACTTTCTGTTGTTTTTAGCATCCCGCATAACTCATTAAGGTCCTTCTCCACCCCATGCATATGGTAGTTCGAAATGAACTGCCCATAGCTAGATGGAAGAGACGCCAAAATTAAGTCAGTGGCCAACTCTTGGCCTAGTGGAAAACCAAGCTTTTCAAAAGTCTGACTGTAACCAACCATTTTGATCACATGGGGGCCTACAGCTGCTCCCTCTGCTAGATTGCATTCGACAAAGGACTTGGTTCAGGTTCCATGCATGCAAGCATAATACAGCTAATACAAGCATAATACAGCTAACCTCAAGAGAATCATCACATGCTCTCTTGTAGGCGTTCTTTAGGGAAGCAGCTGCATTATCAGTAGGTTCATCGGGGATTGGGGTATCCAGAACCATTTCCTTTTTATCATACCTGAGAACAATTCTTAGGTTACAGACCCAGTCCGTATAGTTTGTTCCATTTAGTTTATCTTTGTCAAGAATCGAACGCAAAGAAAAAGGTGATGTAGTGTTCGGTGCCATTGATCTACAATAGAAAACATGCAAAATACTAACCCATGTAACCATGAAAGAGTAAAACATATTAAACAATTTAATAGCATATACTCCCACTTAAATCAATATCCCTCTATTGATACTAAGTGATTCAAGATCCACAATTAACAAGTCGACTAGTGAGCTTTAGCATCACTGCTAGAAGACAAGGTAAATCGGTAAGCAATACCTGCTAACCATATCACATATGACTCTTGTTGTTTGGTGAGATCTCTATGTCAAAACTAGGAGCCCAACCTTTATGCCCCAAGGTCCTTAAATATTAAGCTGACCTTGTCAAGCTCACCAACCCTTATGCATGTAGGTATCCCATACAAACCCATCCATCCAAGGAAAACCGCGGCACCCTAATTTCATAGGCCCACCAACAATTGTACAGGGCATAGGATGGTGCAAGGTTTGGTTGGGAGGGCATGGTTTAACTTAAACTTTTTGAGGGATCGTTCTACTACAATCATATAATCATGCATAGAGTAAAACGCATAAGAGTATCATTCACATAAATGTGACACAGTATGGCCCATTTTCTCATGGTGATCTTGTTGGGAATATGCCCTAGAGGCAATCATGTATGATGAGATTTACCATTGTATTCGTAAAGATATAAAGTTGTCCTTGTATAAACATCTTACGTGTATCATTCAATATGTGATTCGGATGTGGAACTATGCATTCATGTTGTTTGTACTAAATATCCTTGTTCATCGAGGTTGTGCTGGACACACAACTTAGACCAATGTGAAAGTTGGCTTGATTACTTGGTTCCACTTGTCATGGGCATGGAGATGCTATTCCAACTTAAATAGATTCGGCTAAAGAGTTTAGCGAGTCAGATTGACCCATATTGAGGTACAACGAACAATTAGTCATTTTTATATCTCAATCAATGTAATCCTTAGACCTGAGGTTGTTGCATAGTCCGAGTTGAGGATCACCGACTTAGGTTCTGTCAAACGCTGATCCGTAACTGGGAAGTCATAAAGGCAGATTTCGGGTTGACTGAGAATCAAGCTGCGTGATGTGAATAACCAAGATGGGATTTTTCCCCTACACTTGGAGAGATATTCTCTGGGCTCTCTTGTGAGATATGATTTGGAAAGCATGGCCATGCAAGACTCGGTTAAGTGTTAACCGAGGCGATCGACTAAGAGTTAGTCGGGTGAATCACTTATCTCGGATCGACAAGAGAGTCAGACTATTTAAGGGATGACATATATTCGCCTATAGTCTTACAAGGTATATCGTGAGGCAAAATGGATTCGGACGCAAATCACATTGGAAAGGAAAGTCGTCATAACTCTTTGGTACTTGGGAGTCGGCACGTTCTGCTAGGAGCCGCTACTGACTGATCGATTTAGAGTCGGACTCTAATCGTGTCCAAGTAGCCAAGAGCCAACGGGGTCACACACTTAAGAGTGGGAGAAAGTTCGGATTAGATCTGAACTTGTAATCTGGTTGGGTTGGACCCAAGCAGGATTAGGACTAAGTCAGTGAGTCGGACTCACGGTGACTAGTGTTATATGGGCTTTAGTGAATGGGCCACGGAGTGGAGCCCACGTTCACTCCCTATATATATTGGAGCACCGTAACCCAGAAAGGTTAATCATTGTTCGGTTAGGTCATTCCATGTATTGGAAACCCTAGCTCCACAGCAGTCCTGCCGTCGTATCGAACCTAGCAGTTCGCCTCCGGTTCTCCTCTTTGTACGTGTGGATACCAGCAGAGGTGTTGTACAATCAGCACCAGGACGATCGGATAGCAAAGGACTACACTGCATCAAATGATGCACTTCATCAGTAATCCGTAACTGCGCGTCTAGTGGTAAACCTCGTGGCCTTCTACCTCAGCTAGATCTTGGTATCACCATGTTAGAGGAAAAAGTTTTGTTTTATCTCTGCGTGGCCCAACTGTGGTATCAGAGCGATAGCTTCTGGTTTTAGGTTCGAGATCTTGCATATATGATATGCGGTTGGCTGTAGATGGGATCTATGTGTTGTTTTGGTGGTCGATCTATGAGATAGATTGGTTTTGTACGAGGTTGATTAGATCAACTGTACTCGAGGAATGGTAGATCTGATTTCCGTGATCATACTGCTTCGACATACCCCTACCGGTCGGCTTCCGCCATCGGGGTAGACTGTGACACGTAAATCCAGAGGCGGTGATCGCATATCAAAAGGTTTGATCGAATCGGAATAATTGTCGGAATCCATGTCCGGATCATAGACTGGGACCGCCGGCTTCGCCTTGTCGTAGCGCCTTAGATATCGTTGCGAGTTTCACAACTCTGGTAGACATTGTATCTATGCATAACTTGTTTTTGCAGGAAGTTGTGAATGGTATGGTTCATGTTCATGTGTGATGTATGTGTGTAATCCATATGTGATCTGCGAATCATAGTTTTGTCAGCCGGCTAGAGCCTAGGTGCTGTCATTTTATTGTATAACGACCTGCGTGTTGGATTCTCTATGTAATTTACTTTACTAAGCTAGTGTAGCTGTTTGGAGAATCCGGATGTCATGCAAGGCGATGTGCATGTCGGCGACATGGAGTAATTAAGATGGCAAGTGACAAGAGTTTGCACGGGTCGGATTACATGCTTTATGGAGATGAAGATCACCATGAAGAGGGCCATACCATTTCACATTATAATTGCTTTATTTTGTGTTATTGTTATGTCTTTGTTTTACCTCTATTAGATAGTTTGTAAAATTTAATCCCTCAAAGAAGGTCTAGTCGGTTTTCCCGCCAGTGTTTGCACCATCACAAGTCGGACATTTTTGGTAGTGGGCTCATAAAATTGAGGTGCTGCCAATACTTTCCGACTAGGTGGGTTCGAGTCGGACTCTTACTGCGGAAACACTCGGTAAGCTAGATGGGTCTATCACAACGGTTGTGGGGCTCGGGGAAAAGTCGGATGGTAGCCAGGGCATGTGATGCCACCCATCCAACAGGAGTCGTATGAGATACGATTGGCAAGGAGTTGTCTACCTAGATCACTTGGCGGCTAGCGGTGATGCTAAAGCTCACTAGCCGACTTGCTTATTTAGGATCCTGAATCACTAAATAACCATCGGAGGTGTGTTGGTTCTAGTGGGAGCATAAAATATTAAAATGTTTAATATGCTTTCTCTTTTATGAATACATGTCTTAAGTGTTTTGCATATTTTCTGTTGTAGATCATGGCACCAAGTAGCAGTCACTCTCAGATATCCGGTTTTGCTTTGAGAACTATCCTTGAGAAAGATAAACTGAACGACACTAATTTTACCAACTGGTATCGAAATCTGAGAATTGTTCTCAAACAAGAAAAGAAGGACCATGTCCTAGATAACCCACTTCTAGATGAGCCGAATGATAATGCGACTGTCGCTGCCACCAATGCCTACCGTCGGGCTCAGGATGAGTCCACAGATATTAGCTATCTTATGCTTTCTCACATGGAACCAGACTTGCAAAATCAGTTCGAGAATGTTGAGGCCTATGATATGATCGAAAGCCTCAAAAGTATGTTCCAGGCTCAGGCGAAGACTGAGAGGTATCAAGTCTCTCAGGCTTTGCTGAGTTGCAAGCTTAAGGATGTTGATCCACTGAGTCCGCATGTGATCAAAATGGTTGGTTACGTGCAGTCTATGGAGAGGCTAGGCTACCCCATAAGGGAACAGTTTGCTATGGATATAATTCTGAACACTCTTCCTAGTGCATATGGGCAGTTCATTTCGAACTACCACATGCATGGTATGGATAAGAATCTCACTGAATTGCATGGGATGCTCAAGCAGGCAGAGGAGGATCTCAAAAAGGGTGCTAGTCAAGTGTTGATGGTGCAGAATAAGGCTAAGTTCAAGAAGAGTTATTGGACTAAGAAGAAGGCTAAGTCAGGAGGAAAGCAGGCTCAGGACCCGATCCCAAGCGCTTCCTCAGGGACTAAGCCATATCCTTCATCCGGATCCACTTGCTTCTACTGCAAGGCGGATTGACACTGGAAGAGGAACTGCAGCAAGTATTTGGCCAACAAAGCCAAGAGTGGAGGTATGACTTCCGACTCAGGTACACTTGTTTGCAATGTTATAGACATATATCTTGCTGATGCACCTAATAGTTTTTGGGTATATGATACCGGATCAGTTATTCACATCTGCAACTCGTTGCAGGGACTGGTAAGAACTAGGAGCTTTGCTAGAGGCGAGGTTGATATTCGAGTCGGCAACAAAGCAAGAGTTGCTGCATTGGAAGTCGGCATGATGCAGCTTCATTTACCTTCCGGATTCATTATGGAACTAAATAATTGTTGCCACATCCCAAAATTTTCCAAATTTTGAAATGTGAAAAATAAATAAACAAAATAAACAATTGATGATTTTTAGGGTGAGAAGAAACTTTTTGATTCCAATTGGAAACATCAAAACCTATTTTGATCAAATAAAATCCTAAAGGGATTTAAAAAGATAAGAAATTAATAAATATAGTTATGATAGTTGGAATTACTATTTTTGGATCTTTTAATAAAAAGATTTGGTTTTCAAAAGAAAAGGTAGAATTATAAATAAGGATTATTTTATAGAGCCAAATTAAATCTTGGCCAAGCTTTTGAAATAAAATATTTCTATTTGATAAAAAGAGCAAAGGTTTATTTAAATAAAATAATGAGGACTTATTAATATCCAATTTTATTAAAGCAAAGGTTTTTCCATTTTAAATAAACACTAAAACTTGTTAATCTATTTTAAATAAGTTTTCCAACTGTTTTTTTTATTCAACGTAAACCTACTGAAATGATTTTGGTATTATTTTAGATTTCAAATTGAGTTTTAAAATAAATCAAAACCTATTTGAATTAATGACTAAGGTCTATTTATTTAATTTTTAATGGATCCTAAAAAGAATAAAAATTATTTTGTTTTGGACTTTGGATTATGTTGTTAAACAGAACTAAAATAAATACAAATTTTGGTGGTGGTTTGAATTGATTTGGTGTTTGAATTATTATTTTGAAAATCAAAACAAAAATTCAAATAGAAAAAAAAAACTTTCAGAATAAAAAAAATGAAACAGACTCAACCCACTAAGCAGGCCCAGCAAGCCCAACTCGCAGCCCATCTTTTCCTCGCTCAGCGAATCGTTTTCTTACCCAGCATCTTACCCGCAGAGTCACACACAGGTGGCCCCATCTCCCACTTCCTCCACCTCGCTGACAGACAGGCCCCACACCACTGTGCATCGTTTTCACCCGCGCCAGCCGTTTCCCCCTTTACTCAACGGAGTTCTGCCGCGATTACTCCGCTTGAATACGCGTAAATGGCCGGATTAAACTTGCCTGCGACCTCGCCCGTTTAATCGCCTCCCTCTCCCCTTCCTTTCCCCTCAGAAACCACTACACGGGAGCCCCAGGCTGTCTCCAATTTCTTATGCACCGCCGCCGTCTCCGACGAGCTTCGCAACCAATTTCGGCGATGTCCAGCCGCCTCTTGCCTCCCTCTGCACGCTATCTTGCTCTCCAGTCCCGTGCGCACCTGCCCATAACCCCAGCTCGCTCCCGCACGCTCTAGAAGCTCGGCTTCGTCAACATCAGAGCGCCACCGATGACGTGTTTACTCCGGCGAAGTCTCCCTGGTAAGCCAGACCGCCCCGAGCCCTCTCGATCATGCTCACGTGAACGCCACACTCACCCGCGTCTAACCGTGCCTATATCTTGCCTTAGGGCGACCTGCAGCTCCGTCCCCGACGACCTCCAGAGCCGTCTGACGCCGCCACCGACTCCGGCGAGCGATTACTTTCGTCCCTGTGCGCCCCTCGCCAAACCAACAACACCTCGAGCTTCACCTCGACCATGCGAACGCTGTAAGCCACTCCCCCCTCTCGCTCGCTTCCTGCATCGTCGGCAAGCTCTACGCCCGAGTGTGCGCCACCGCCAGCCGCCGCTAGCGCCGCCCAACCATGGTCAGAGCAACCGTGTCCGTTAGATCTTGATCCATTGGCTGAGAATAGATTTAAGCGAAGGGGTATGAGTTGAACTAGAACGCACAATCTTATTTAGATCCAACGACTCATAGAGGCTGATACGCACGAAGCGGTATCGTCCAGTTATATTGCGCCACGTGGCCAGACTCAGGATTAAAAACAGAAAAATATTCTAATAGAATTGCAAACATGTAAAATTCATAACTTTAGTTCTACATATCCAAAGTTTGCAAATTTTATATCAATGGATTCAGCAGAACAATTACTTTGCAACCATGTATTTTTTAATGATTTGCTTCTGGAAAATCGGTTGAATTTGCAGAAACATGTGTAGGCTTATTATGAGTATAAAAATTGTTCTAGATATAAATTTTAATGTGAAATCTTTGCAAAATGGTTTGTTTTGAACCTACTGACCCTAGGAACCAACTTATGGATTTAAAAATGTATTTTGTGAAGATAAGGAATAAATAATTGAATTAGCTCATTTCTAGTCAAATAAAAATATTATTTATGGTTTAGAAATGATTTTTGGAGTGAAACCTTTGGGAAATGTTTTGATTCAAACCTTCTGACCCTAAACACCAAGCTTTGAGAATTAAAATGTATTTGGTGAACCCTTTAAAGAGTATTGCTTTGCTAAACGAGTTTTCAACCACATAAAATATTGATTTGATTTAAAAATGGTTTATATATAAAACCTTTTGCAAATGGTTTTACCACTTTAGTAAATGACCACTTTTGAACTGTATAATGTTTAGAGCCTATTAGAAACCACTTTTGCAAGTAAAACTGTCTTTTGCATGCTTGCATGCATGACCTTGTTTCTATTATTTTATGTGTGATAAATTGGTTGGAATGCTAGTTGAATTTGTGTTTGCTTGATTGAATTGTAGTGGAATTAGAAGAGTGTGATATTTGCAAGATCAAGAAGTGAACCAACATTCTCTACTAAAAGGCAAGTGACACTATCATCCATGTCCTACTATTTTCATTACACTTAGTGGATTTTTGTAACATGCATGATAAGGACTAGTATATTTTATGATATGCTAAATCCTAATAGGATACCCTTATACATTCCTTAGTGAAAACATTGTATTTGTAGTATGCTTAGCCCTACTATATATTTGGGATGGGATACATGTTATGTTTATATGAAGAGTTGAAAAGTTATATGTTTTATATAATAAAACAAGTACTCAATGAACCACCTGGGTGGACAAGGATACTCAAGTTTTGGACAAGGTGGCAACAAAAGGAACCATGTTTATATGGCAATCTCTTTTTGGTTTTGCACTAGAAGAAAACCACCCCAGGGACTTAGAGATTGAACATGTTTCTCGTACAGTGGCTTCCGTGTACAGCCACATGCTAAATGGGCTCTATCTTAGTCAACTACATAGTGTAAGACCCATGCATTGGCATCTTTAGATTAACTAGAATTGTGTAAGGGAACTTGAAACCCTACATTGGTGCCTGGATGACAAGCTAGCATTGTGTATTGGGAGGACTTCTATGGAAAGAATTTGGCACATTCTCAATCTGCCAGTACTCCATTTTGGTGAGTACTTATCCAACGGCCACTAGTGGCATCAAGATGATATTATGTCATGTGGGTAAAGTGTACAACTTCTGCAGAAGATCAAAATTCTAAGTACTTAGCCGTGTCCCCGGTTATGGACAATACTGAGCAACTAAGGCCTGAAGCTATGAAAGATCTCGACATTCCAATTTCTCAAAGTAAAACTTGATGGTGACAACAAGGGATTTTGAAGCACTTGGAGTTTTCCAAGAAGTTCAGAAAGATTTGACAAAAGATCAAAAACTATTTTGAGAAGATAGGGTAAAACTATATTGCTTTCTGCAAAAGATCCTAAACCCTACTTATCCAAATATGCATGTAAATGATAGGATCCACTTATTTCTACATAGTAGTGAAACTTGCCAATACAATTCAAATGTATTGACCCTTGTGGCTACAACTTATTATGTTGCAGGTTTGTTTGAAGTTAGTGAAGTGTGTTGAATAGGATTACAAGTCTACAACAAACATGATTGCCTGTGGCACTTTGAAGATGAAGGACTCTATGCTATATAGTTATTCTGCTGCATTGTAATGAGATAGACAAATGAGCTACGTAAGATGTAATGAATTATTTTATTCCTGGTTATAAAGTTGTATTATGACCTTTGTTTCTTGATATTACATCTTAACTGTGGATGCTAGCTATTGATCCAGGGACTAGCATTGTAAACACAGGGATCTCTACCTTATTAAAGGTTGGCACCTCTACAGATGGTATCAGAGCACTGTGTTGCCTGTAGGATTTTAACCCTAGGATTGGACAAAACCCCTTAGAAAAATAGGAGTTGTATTTGTTCCAAAACTTATTTATCAACAATCTTGTAAACTCTTTTCTCAACCATTTTGGTTTTGATTCCACATCTTGTCTATTTCAACTTGATGGATAAAGCCTTCACCATGACCAATGACTTCAACTTTAGTTTCACCAAGGACTTCATCAACTCTAATGACTTCAACATCTTCAAGTGATTTCAACCTTGGATATCACTAAGGACTACAAGTGAAAACCAAGAGACATTAGATTGCCTACCAAAGACATTGATATCAAGTTAGAGTATGGATCATATTGACCTATGAGGTATGACATACCAAGTTAATCATTTCAAGAAAACTTGTTGTTTCCTTCAACTGATGAGTTAAGCTCATAAGTTGTTAAGTGGATAGTTGCTTGTTGATTGCTTGATTGTTTGTTTGAACTTGGATGTTTTCAGTTGTGTGTGAGAACTTCTTAAAAACCTATCCATCATTACTCATCCCTATCAAACCAACATATGCCTCCCCGTCGTGCCAACCCCAACCAAAACAACAACATCACTCCTGAGATGCAGCAGATGATGGCAGCTTAGACATAGTTGATGCAGGAGGTGACCACATTCATACAGAATTAGAACAACAACAACAACAACAACAACAACAACAACAACAACAATCAGAATAACCCTCCAGCACTTGACATGCTCACCAAGTTTCTGAAACTTAGGCCTGCAAGGTTCTCTGGAACAACTGATCCAATGGAAGCCAATGACTGGTTACGTTCGGTGAGTAAGGACTTAGTGACTGTTGGCTGTACTGATGAAGAAAAAGTAAGGTTTGCAGCATTTCTGCTTGAAGGACCAGCAGCAACATGGTGGGACAACTTTCAGATCACCACTCCCCTTGAAGATGTAACTTGGGCTATATTTGAGGATGGATTCAGAACAACTCACATCTCACCTGGAGTGATGTACTTGAAGAAACATGAATTCCGCAATCTGAAACAACGTCACCTCAGTGTGGCTGAGTACATTGAAGAATTCAACAATCTGGCACGATATGCACCGGATGAAGTTGACACAGATGCTAAGAGAAAGAAAAAAATTCTTGAAGGACTTAATGATGAGTTGAACCTGCAGCTAGCTGTTGCCTATGTCCCAACTTATCAATCACTCTGTGACAAAGCCACCATTTTGGAAAACAAGATGAATCAAGTTGAGAATAGAAAGAGGAAGCATAAACTCAAGAATTACTCAGGATCATCAAAAAGGAAGCATTCATTCAAAAAGAGCAATGAAGATTCTGAACCACATCAGCATCACCACAACAACAATGGAAGTGATAATAATGGAAATGATACTGACAATGGAGATGACCTTGGTCGGAACCAACATGGGAACTCCAGGAAGAAAGACATTAGCCAGTTGCAATGCTATAATTGTAAGGAACTTGGACACTATGAATCAGACTGTCCTGAGAAGAAGAAGAAAAAGGATGCTAGAAGAGCCAATGGAAGTGACTCCAATGTGACCCAGAAAGGACATGTGAACCACATTGACATGGATGGAAAATTTGAAGAGATAGAAGAAGTGGATGTTAGGAACTAGTTAACTCAAAAGAGTCAAATAAGGATTCCTTGCCTGGATATTAAGTGTTGAACCCATAGTCAAGTGAACCATCAATGTAACCCTATGAGACTTTATTATAAGGGTGGTAATACCCTAGTTGATTTGAAGCCAACTTGTAACCCTAGCCTTCCCAAATCTCGGGACAAGATTTATTTTAAGGGTGGTAGCCTGTCACATCCCAAAATTTTCCAAATTTTGAAATGTGAAAAATAAATAAACAAAATAAACAATTGATGATTTTTAGGGTGAGAAGAAACTTTTTGATTCCAATTGGAAACAACAAAACCTATTTTGATCAAATAAAATCCTAAAGGGATTTAAAAAGATAAGAAATTAATAAATAAAGTTATGATAGTTGGAATTACTATTTTTGGATCTTTTAATAAAAAGATTTGGTTTTCAAAAGAAAAGGTAGAATTATAAATAAGGATTATTTTATAGAGCCAAATTAAATCTTGGCCAAGCTTTTGAAATAAAATATTTCTATTTGATAAAAAGAGTAAAGGTTTATTTAAATAAAATAATGAGGACTTATTAATATCCAATTTTATTAAAGTAAAGGTTTTTCCATTTTAAATAAACACTAAAACTTGTTAATCTATTTTAAATAAGTTTTCCAAGTGTTTTATTTATTCAACGTAAACCTACTGAAATGATTTTGGTATTATTTTAGATTTCAAATAGAGTTTTAAAATAAATCAAAACCTATTTGAATTAATGACTAAGGTCTATTTATTTAATTTTTAATGGATCCTAAAAAGAATAAAAACTATTTTGTTTTGGACTTTGGATTATGTTGTTAAACAGAACTAAAATAAATACAAAGTTTGGTGGTGGTTTGAATTGATTTGGTGTTTGAATTATTTGTTTGAAAATCAAATAGAAAAAGAAAAAAACTTTCAGAATAAAAAAAATGAAACAGACTCAACCCACTAAGCAGGCCCAGCAAGCCCAACTCGTAGCCCATATTTTCCCCCCTCAGCGAATCTTTTTCTTACCCAGCATCTTACCCGCAGAGTCACAGACAGGTGGCCCCATCTCCCACTTCCTCCACCTCGCTGACAAACCGGCCCCACACCACTGTGCATTGTTTTCACCCGCTCCAGCCGTTTCCCCCTTTCCTCAATGGCGTTCTGCCGCGATTACTCCGCTTGAATACGCGTAAATGGCCGAATTAAACTCGCCTTGTTATTTGCTGTCATTTGTTCACAGAACTAAAAATTATGTTGCCATCACTTGCTTGCTGAACTTGTGCTTGTTATGGTGTATGGTCTATTCTCATTTTCTTATTGCAAGAAAATGACAACAAGGATTGTTGTTATTGTTGTAGCACTTGAAATTATTCTTGTGCTTGTATGAAGCACTTTATTATGTCCCGTATGCAGGTTCTTGTATGAAATGAGTCCTGATTTTTGCCGGAATGTTGATTAACTTCCGTTTCGGCAGAATTCGGGCACTCCTAGTTTAAGAAAATTAGCAAAGGTCATGCTGGATTTTTCCATGCATTTAACCAATTATTTGTTTTTTATTAGTACAAAGATGTGTGACAACGACGAGGCTGGATGTTCTAAGCGCATCAGCGCCGAAGGAGAACTCAGACCTCCGAATAAACAATTAACATTCTGGGAGGCGGCCCAACGGCTAGAAGACGATGAAGAATACCATCCTTCGGAGAGCGAGGATGATGAGATGGAAGACGCGGAGGAAGAAGCCAAAGGAATGGCGGATGATGAAACCACTGATGGCGGCGAGGGCACAGGAAGTGGTAGCAATCCTCCTAAGAAGAAGAAGAAGCCGAAGGACCGGCGCCCAAACATGGTCGGCACCATCAGGGAGGAAATTACCGAAGTGAGCCCATCAGGGGTTCCTTTGGAGCCCGCCCTTGTCGTCAAAAGGTACGGTGGGCAAGTGGCGGCGATCACCCGGACAACCATCTCGGTCAACACCGAGAATCTCTGGCATAAAGATAATGGCCACTTCCGCACACTCCTCTTAGAGCATCTGCATGCAAGATACAAGTTCCCCGCACAATATCAGAACACAAATTATCATGGGAATGAAGGAAACAAATCCGCCCTCGCAAAGATGAGCACCGCCCTGGCCAGCTGGAGAACCCGGATAAAGAAGAAGATCTATAAAGAAGGCAAAAGTCTCGAGGAGATCCAGAAGATTGACCCGCAGATCACCGAAGATCAGTTGCGGGAGTTCAAGGAGACGTGTGAATCCGAAAGACCCCTGGCCAATAGTAATCGGGGAAAGGTGCTGCAGGCGATGATATAGGTCACCACCATCTCGGATCTTGTGGATACAGAACCGCGAAGGCCAAATGGAATAAGGAGGATGAAGAGTATAGATCCAAGGGGATAGAAAACCCCTTTGCTAAATTCGAACCAGGGTAGGTTCGAAACTTCATCAGGGCCCGTTACCATGTGGACCCAAAAACCAAACAACTCACCGATCCAGCGGTGAAGGAATTCGAGGAAATTGTGGTAAGTATAATCTAATTACCGCGGATCAACTCGATTGCAATCTAATCGATGATCTAAACGATTGACTGTTACTTCTTCTGCGGGAGGAGAAAATTGTTGCTAGTCATGGATCCCAGGGTTCCTCATCCCAGGGGTCGACAGCGGCCACCCGGTGGGATAACCCTTTTAACAGGGCGATGAACCGGGCCAAGAAAATAGAGCCGGTTACGAAGAAGCCGTCGTCGGCTGGCCGTCTGGCCGGCCTCAGGGGTAAGAATTGGGTGGATCATTTTGGTCCACCGCCCAGGATGCATGTGGCGCCGTCCGGAAAGAGCGAGGAGGAAAACCGCGAGGTTCAAGAACTTAAGGCACAAGTGGCGCAGATACCGCAGATCGTCCAAGACAACCTGGCAATCACCCTCACATCCTTCCTGCCTACCTTGGTGGAGTCAATAGAGAACTGGAGTGCAGGTGGTCGAGTAGGGCCGTGCCCGATTCCAAACATGGTCAGCAGCCACTCGAACAACGCGACGCCGACGAATCATGCGAACTATGTGTTCGTGACTGTGCCCGCTAGCACCGCGATGCCGCAAGTGTAGGTGACTCCCCCTGCCATCACCGCGGCGCCGAAGTACATGTTGGTGCCCCCTGCCATCGTCGCGGAGGCACCGGAGCTCCAAGCACCCGTCGGTAGGGAGAATACACCGGCGGCCAGCACCGCGCCATCAAGCAGCCCTTCCGTCTCTTGCACACCCGTCGCCGTATGCGGTGCGTCGACATTAGCCGATCTCGACGCCATCACGGTAAACAAATTGCTTTAATTACTGCCTTTCGTGCCATCTATTACTCTTATGGCATCTCTGACGACGCTGTACATGTTTTCCGCAGACGGATATTCCTTGCACTATCTTATGCTACGTGAACAACGAGCTGAGGGATGTTGACAAGGGTACCATCGTTCAACCCTTGCAGCGCACGTTCCACTCAAGGACGATGCCAGATAGCGTGCACAGGGTTAAAATTAGTCGGGTGCTAAGGGGCTGCGACGACCTGGAACCTCCCATTCAACCCCTAGGAGCGGATGAAGAAGAGACGTTTGTCCTCAGAACTTGCTTCGGCTTATTCTTCCTATGGCCCAAGAGCATGATCCATTTGGGGACGGCGGGGGCCATCACGCCACATACAACAGCACCGCCTGTCGTGCCAGCGACAAGCAGTGGCAAGGCCCCCTTACCGCCCTTGCCGTCACCTCCACGCGGTGGGTCGGATGATCATGTTGATGATATGCACATGGAGCAGGATCCGACCGAGGAGGACGAAGACTGGAATGATCACTTCTTCAACACTCAGTTTAGCAACGAAGACCTAGATGGTGGCCCCACAGAGAAAGCCACTATCACCAAGCATCTGTTTGGTTCTCAGGAGACGCCTCCAGCTTGCGCCTTTACAGAGCCAGCTGATACAACCAACCGACCCTTTATTCTAAGCCCTGACACACTACATAGGGCGGCCGATGCTCAGATTGCGGTGCATGCCCGCTCTCTAAAAGGAAAAAAGGGAAGGAAAAGAAAATCTAGCAGCTCGAGCCAGCCGGTGGCATCAACAACTGTGAATCCGATCAGGTTTCGGGACGGGCCACCAAGACCCGAGGGTATTATGTGGAGGATTCATGTGGCGGGTGAGCCCATGCTACCTAAGAATTTGTGGAAGCTCGCCAGTTCGGAACTGCAGAGTGTGCATGACGGCGTGCTGACGATAGAGAGGCGCCTTCTATCGGAGAAAGATCCCTCGCACCCGGTATTCGTGGTTAAGGTGCCACCAGTCTTGGGCTTCGTCGACAATGCCCCTGCGGATCTGTTCTTCCTGCGGTTCGACGACATCTTCAATATGTTCCACCTATACCCGCTGCACTATACCATGGTTCGTATGTTTTCTCTCAGTCTGGCCATGCAGATCATTAGAGAGAACACACCGGGCATCGCTATAGTGGACCCCTACTACATGCATGACGGCTGCTTGGGTTCCCCCGCCGAATGACGTATCGTGGCCTCGTACCTAAAAAGAATCCTCGTGGCGAACAAGACAAAGGAATACATTCTCGTGCCTTACTTTCCAACACATCATTATTTTTTCCAACACATTCCATTTGAATTTTTTGCGCAGAGATGAACACTGCACGCTCATCTCCTTATCGCCGAAGCATTCCCACGCCACGTATTTCGACTCGGGGAGTCTAGAAAAGAAGAAAAACTATTACAAGATCAAGGAAGTTCTAGATGATGCTCTCACTGGCTTTGCCTCGACGGAAGGCTCCACCTTCGTGCGTACGAAGGTCAAGTTCGGCAGGCACATCTTCAACCACGTAACGGAGTTCCCCTGCGTGAAGCAGCCGGAAAACAGTAAGAAGGAAGCCTACTACGCACTCCATCACATGAGGGTGTTCCTACTTGACCTGCAGAATTCTACGCTGCCAGATCATCTCAAAAAGTGGGCCGAAGCAAAGGCCAAGATCACTGATTCAGATATTAGACAAGAGATGTATCGCATCCAGCAATAGTTTGGGGCAATCATTCTTCGTGATGTCATGACTTCGGGGGGGATCTTCTACGGAGGAAATATCCCGAATAAACGTGACATAGAAGATCACCTAGAGATGCAGGGTGCCTATAGGAAGTTCATGACGAGACAAGGTGTCCTCCCATTCCCTAAGCCGAGCTAGAAGGCTTGATGTTGGCTTAGTTGTAGTTACAAACTATAGATGACCTTTGTGTGTGTGGACAAGTGTACATGCTACTATACTTACCTTATTAGGTTTATGAATCACCGCTTACTTCTTTTGCTTATTATTATTATATATCAATCAATGCTTGGTTTTTTTGCTTACTCTTTGGTCCTTTGCTCACTTTGGTCCTTTTTTTCCTTACTCTTTTTTCGAGAACAATGCCGATGATTGAAATGTCGTGGCACACTATATATGTGAATGTGCTACGATGGGATTGTGAGCCTTGTGATATGCACAAGTCCAGGTCTTGTGCATCATACTTGTCTCACGGTTCCATCGTAGCATATTCCTGTGTCCAACGACCTATGTCTATATATGAGGCATTCTTTTCGAGTTATTTTTGTCTTTTTCGAGAATAATGCCAATGATTGAAATGTCGTGGCACACTATATATGTGAATGTGCTACGACGAGATAGTGAGCCTTGTGATATGCACAAGTCCAGGAATTGTGCATCCTACTTGGCTCACTATTCCGTCGTAGCACATTCCAGTGTCCAATGACCTAGCTAGTTATATATGAGGCATTCTTTTCGAGTTATTTTTGTCTTTTTCGAGAATATGCCGATGATTAAAATGTCATGGCACAATATATATATATATATGTGAATGTGCTACGACGGGATAGTTAGCCTTGTGATATGCACAAGTCCAGGAATTGTGCATCCTACTTGGCTAACCGTTCCGTCTTAGCATATTCCTGTGTCCAACGACATAGCTAGTTATATATGAGGCGTTCTTTTCGAGCTACTTTGGTATTTTTCGAGAATAATGCCGATGATTGAAATGTCTTGGCACAATATATATGTGAATGTGCTACGACAGGACTGTAAGCCTTGTGTTATGCACAAGTCTAGATGTTGTGCATCCTACTTGGCTTACAGTTTCATCGTAGCATATTCCTGTGTCCAACAACCTATGTATATATATATATATGAGGCATTCTTTTCGAGTTACTTTGGTCTTTTTCAAGAATAATTCCAATGATTGAAATGTCGTGGCGCACTATATATGTGAATGTGTTGCGATGAGATTGTCCGCCTTGTTCTATGCACAGGTCCAGGTGTTGTGCATCCTACTTGGCGGACGGTTCCATCGTAGCATATTCCTGTGTCGAACAACCTAGTTATATATGAGGCATGCTTTTTGAGTTTGGTCTTTTTGATTTAGAAGTACTTTCTATAAGTGTATCTTCGTATGCAACTTTAATTATATATTTTTTTTTCAATCATCGGTTAATTATTATTGTCAACATATAGATGACGTGGTACATCGTGTACAAGGGACGGGTTCCCGGAGTCTACGATGATTGGGAAGACTGCCGGAGACAGGTGCACCGTTTCAGCGGCAATAGCTACAAAAGGTACAACACTATGGCGGAGGCGGAAGCTAGATACACGCGCTATCTAGAGGGAGTTAGGACAAGGAACCGGAAGAAGACCTACACCTTCGTCGCGGCGGTGATCATGCTTATCTTCTTTGGTTGTTTATCCTGCGTTTGTGTCTAGCTAGTTTAGATGTCTAGGCGAGCTTCCGAGCTCTATCTTGTTCGATCGACACATGTATTCGCATGTCACCAACTACTTTGTAACTTGATCGAAAAAATGTAACTTATACTATGTATTCATGTATGAGACTTATCTATATGTATTTGTTTCAATCTTGTTTTTCAAATTGTGTATTTATATATATATAATTGTATATCTTGTATCTGTGTGTGTATATCTTCCTGTAATATTATATATAATCTGTATTGTATATAATCTGGCTCGGAAATTAAAAAAAAACACATGTGGCACACATGACCTACCTTTTGTGGCGCACTACACCTAAAGCGCACCTCAGAAGCTTAGTGGCGCACTGGGAAGTGCGCCACAGAAGAGCCTACGCGTAGCGCACCTGCCCACATAGCCGTGGCGCACTAGCAGGTGCGCTACGCCTATCTCGACACATCCGTGGCACACTAGCCAGTGCGCCACGTCTAGGAGATAGCCGTAGCGCAAGGCCCGTGGCACACGGCTAGTGCGCCACAGATTCTCTTTCAAGTGCGCCACGAATAGGCATTTCCCTAGTAGTGAGACCCGCGCCAGCACCTCACCGTACTCCGGGGGAAGGTTCACGGCGACGTCGTCCACTGCCTCCTGTTTGATGATGATGTCGTCGTCCTCGTCGTTGTTGTTGTCCTTGCTGTCGAGGTCGGCGTCGCAGTGGTTGAAGGCGCCCTCGTCGTCCGAGTCGATGCCGGGGACGTCGTAGACCTCCCTCGGCTGAAGGTCATGGCGGATGGTGGTCGCGCGCCGCACCTTGTACTCCCATTCGAGGAACTCTACCCAGTAGTCCTCAGAGTGGAAGCCCCTCTCCCACCGTTGGCACTATGGGAGGTTGCTAATCCCGCGGTGGATCTCCTCCACCAGCCCTTTGCCCTTTTTAGGCACGGGCGGCACCGGGACACGGTCCCGGTTGAGGTGCCAGCCGGTAGGAAGGGAGCCATCCATGTGTTGGATGCCTTGGCCCTCCCTCCACCGGCGCATGCATACCGCGACGCGGTAGTACCGCCGGTGTGGCGGGTAGTTCCCCACGGGGCAGCCCCGAAACTCCTCCGACCGCGACGGAGGCGGCAAGGATGTGTCACGGAGGAAGGCCAGCAGCCAGGAGCGCTGCCTGCTAGAGCCGTACGCTTCATGGTCGTTCTTGCTCCTCTTCAGCCAGGACGGCTACTTCATCTTTGGTGGTGGTGGTGGCGGCGTCTGCTGCTAGGGTTGCGATGAGGATATGTAAGGAGTACGGCATCGATGGGCGCAGGGTTAAATAGCCCCTCCACATGAACGCGCGCAGCTTCCCACTCCTTCGTCATCAATGTCGGTGCGGGAACACATGCGTTGCCCAGACAGTCGATGTGTCGTCTCGTCGCCATTGATGGCGCAGGCTGTCGCTGGTCAGGCTTCCGTGCAGCGCCTCTGAATTCCGAAAGGCCTCAGGACGATCTTTATTAAGATAGGAGGAGTTTACAGCTTTATAGCAAGCTCCGAGGTGGAGCGAGAGAAAGTAAACAGAGGCATCACTCCAGGATGTGTACAGGAACAGCAACCAGGAGACCACTTGACTTCAACAAGCTAACAAAGAACACGCTGTAGATTACAGCCCTAGAAATCTACAACGCATCCTGCAGCTCGCCAGAATGAAATCTCATCCCTAATGCCCTCGAAGATCTCCTCCGTCGAGTGCTGCACATGGTCAAAGATCCTAGAGTTCCTCTCCTTCCAAATCTTCCAGTGCACGAGGATCACGATAGTGTCAAAATCACGCCTAAGGGCCTTGGGCACCCTCTTCCTGACAAGGGCCCACCAATCCTCCGTGCTAGCAAAACTGGAATCCGGCTCTGTGAAGTCAGAAGCCGTCCACTGTTTGATGCGCATCCAAACCTGTCTCCCGAAGCTGCACCGAACGAAAAGATGCGTGCAAGTTTCAAGTTCGGTGAGGCAAAGCTGGCAAGAACCGGAATTAGGCCATCCGCGGCTCTGAAGATTGTCAGCGGTGAGGCAACGTTGATGAACCGCTAACCACATGAAGAATTTGCAGCGAGCAGGGCCTTGGAATTCCAAATCGCTCCGGCGCAAGGGAAGCGAATGTTGGCCGTGAAGAAGAGCTTGTAAGCGCTGCTTGTGGAAAAGCAGCCCACGCTGGTCAGGCTTCCGTGCAGCGCCTCTGAATTACTGCCGTGGGTGCGTCTGAATCGATGTTGTTGCCCGCGTCTAAATCAATGCCACGGTGAGCGGTGGCTGATGAGTGCGCCAGTGGAACTTGCGGGAAGGACAACCTACGCTGTCCGCGCACACTCAGACCGACGCAACATTGTCAAGATTTGGTGTACTGATGGGTCGGACCAGACATATCTGTCGGAATGGATGGTACCACCGGGGCGCAGCGCACGTTCCCCGGATGCAAGCCGACCAGGATGCCGGAGTGATTTCGCCGCGCTGTACATTGGATCTCGCGTGCCCGTAGGTCGGTACGTCGAGGTCATCTATGGCAAAACAACATCTCCAAGATTGCGCAGACAGGGCTACTAACTAGGGTACGACAAGATTGATCCCGTTGACCCCGGTACATACATGGAAAGGTAATGGTCGTCGTATAGGACGACTTCATGCATCCACTAGCTAGCAGCTAGGGGCAGATGTATAGGGTCTGCACTCTGCTGCTGCAGCTATATATATATATATAGTACGTGCGCAAAAGCCATGAGAACATAGCTCTCGCGCGCGCGCCCATCGATATGCGAACTTCCGGTTACCCATTGGTGCTGGAAGCCATGAGGGCGGAGGCGGCGGCCACGGTGCGGGAGGCGGGGAGCCTGGCGAGCCGTCTTGGGCACGCGGCGGTGACCCCGCTCCACGTCGCCATCGCCATACTCTCCTCCTCCTCCTCCACGCAGGCGGCCGACGGCCTCCTTCGGGGGCTCTCTGGCCACCAGTTCCGGCACGAGGACCTCAAGGTCTCCTTGGATGAGGCACTCGCCCGCATCCCGCCGGTTGTGTGCCCTGTTGGCGCTGCCCGGCCGCTTTATCTATCCAACGCACTTGTCGCCGTGCTGAGGCGCGCCAAGACGATTCCTATCCAGCGACGTTCGTCGTCGGGAAGAGTCCGACGACTGCGCCGGCAAAGGCTGCAGGTAGCCGCTGCCAAGATCGAACTGCAGCAACTCGTCACCTCCATGCTCGACGACCCCAGCGTCCACCGTGCCATGCGCAAGGCGGCGGACGTCGTCGACCACTCTAATCTGGCCAGGGCTGCACTACAGCCATCCTCTGGACTACTCGACAGGCCAGTTGCCACAAAAATCACCTGCCTCAGCGGGTAGGGTAGCGCAACGTGCTTTAATTTTCTTACTAGATTACTATATATATAGATTAACCTTTTTCATCCCCTGGCTTCACTGATCATGAAATTAACGAGAAGTACTACCCATTTATAACGCGCACTTTTTCCAGTTTACTAGTAGTATCTAAATATCAGTTAGTAGTACTAAATGTTTGGTCTAGCCTAATACTAGTACCGTACTAAGTAGTTTATAAGAATCCATGCATGCATGCATGCTGGATGCCAGACAATGTGGGGCTGCATGCAGCCCAGCCTATATTCAACTTCTTGTTGAAATAATTAGCACCTGTAACATTTGATATCAACTAGGAGCGGTGCAAGCCAAGGAAATCCAAGACAGGTGTTGCCGTCCTTGGTTGTCCAGTCCGGGGTAACCACAGAGACGGCCAGCCGCCTTCCATCGTGGCTCCACCGTCACCAAGATGCAATCCTTGAATCCCAGAGAACAACTATTCAGGTACATATGTAAATAAGAGGTTTCAGTTTTTTTCAAAGTGGAAAATGCATGGTCCACGAATTAGTATCCGCGAGTATTGATAGCCTATACTTGACGTACCTTTGCAAACTCATTTTGTATAACATAGGCATTGCAGCCTACCTGCTTCCGGCAACAAATGTTCGCACAGCTCTCCGCCATCAATTTTAAGATCATGTGCGAGGCGCTTGAGCTGCACGTCACACACCACAAAGATATCATCCCCGACATAGCGAGCACCGTACTCTTGTGCCGATCTGGCCTGATGAGGAGGGCGAGCAGCCTGACATGTTCAACGACTTGGTTGTTCTTCCGAGGCAAAGATTTCTATGGCAAGAAGGCAATGGCCGAGGAACTCTCCCAGCTCATTTTTGGTTCCTATACCAAGTTTTCCTTGGTGAAGGTCGTGGACAGCTCCAGCGACACAACCAACCTCGCCGTCAAGAGGAAAAGGTACTCACAACACAGTGACAAAGTATATCTGATAAGAATATTGTTCCAAGCCATCCAAGAAAACCCTCATCGTGTTGTGTTTATCGACGGTGTCAACCAACTGGACTATGAATCTGAAACTGCAATCAAGAACATGATTGCCACGGGGAGAATCATGGGGCCCAATGGCCGCGACATGCTTATCTTGGAAGACACCATTTTCGTGTTAAGCTCAGATGAGGCTTCCTGCTCGAGGAGGACATCTGCAATGTATCAAAAAATGGTCGATAGACAGAACCGCAAGGAAGACGTCACGGAGGAGAAGGGAGAGGGATCACGTCCATTTACCTTGGACTTAAACGCTTCTACGGAGGATAATATGGAAGATGAAGAAGACAATATTATTGCCAATAATGTGGGGATTATGAGTGTTGCGGATGGTGTTTTCTGTTTCGATTAGGAGAAATTTTTTAGCGCCAGTTTGGTGCTGATGTCTAATCAGCTGTGTTAACCAGCTGACTGCATTCGTTTTTTGTCTATGTTTCTATTCCATGTTTTCACTTATTTTTTGTACTCTTCATCGTCTAATTCTGTCTTGGCCTCTGTCCCGTATAATGAATATTCAGATTTGTGTACTATACTGTCCATATCAATGTGTCTTTTTTGTCAAACCTAGCTAGTTAGCTCACTCCGCATTACTTTTCACACCGAAAATACAAAGTGCTTACATGGTCCAGATTTTTCCCTTTTTCTATAAAATACTGAGCGCATTATGCTAAAAGGTTTATGTATTACACACAACCTCTGCATATCTAGGTGCACATAACCACGAACCATCCATACTGAGGTATAAAAGAAACAAAAAAGGCTAATTACATGAGGTCATCTAATGCAATCATGACGCCTGATCAACCAGATGGCCGAGTCTAAGCTCCCGTGGCCATCCCTTTCGGAAAAAAAAATATCCCTCTCTGTATCTCCAAGCATGTATAGACCTCCGTAAACAGGTCGTAGAACTCCACACAGCATAGAGACTATCATAAACAAAATGTAGCGGTGCTGCATAAGAAAAAAGAATTCTTACTAAAATTATTGTCATTTCTACATAGCCAAAGTGACCAGATAACGACAAGCGCTCCCACACCGAGAAGAGTTATATATTTAGCGTCTACCCCATAGCCAATTGCAAAATATATTTGCAACACTACTAGGAGGCCTTAGCCTAGATGCAACGTGGATGATTGATCTTATAGTCCTAGCGAATTTGCACCAGAAGAATAGATGTTTGATTGTCTTATCGTAATGACAAAAACACATTGATTGCTTCCTTGCCAATTCCGTCTAACAATGTTATCTTTACCGAGAATGACACCATGACAAAGATACCAAGTGAATATTTTTGTCTTGAAAGGTATGTTCAGCTTTCAATTTATTATTATTATTTTTTATTGCTGGTATGGAAGGCATAATCAACGCCTTATACATGGAAGCCACGGAGAACTTCCCGTTCTCAACAAATTACACCGTTCTCAAGTAAATTACATCGAAACTTACCAGAACCATCCGATAGATTCACCGTCGTTGAATGTTGAATCAAAGCTTGCCAAGATGCAAGTCTAGGACCAATCAAAGTTCCTCTGAAGAACACATTAGGTGGGAAAGATTCTAGCACTGATGCAATGGTATCCCCTTTATGTTCACATCCAAAGAGCTCAGTATAAAGATTGTTGATAATATAAGTATTAGATTTTTAGTTTTTTTAAATCATGTTCCATAAAAATAATTCGTATCATCAGTATATTAAAATATACATAATCCCCATCAACTAAACCACGCCTTCCAGACTTAGCACGCTCAAGGGTTCCTATTGTAGTAGTGGGGTGTCCTCCTGTAGCGCTACCTATATACAGAAACACCTTTGCAGCTAGACACGTACTCCTTCATGTGGGACAGCTCCTTCAGGAGCTACAGGAGTACTAGGGTTACGTTGGCAGGCGCGGGACGACATGTGGGACAGCTCCTTCATGTTTCCTCTCCAGATCTACTGCTAGACGCAATTCAGCCTTTGCAGTACAAAAGCAGGACGTCGCCTGCAACCCTACTACTAGCTAGCCAACCTAGCTGCAAATATGCACACTGTAGCATTCATCCATCAACGATCAATGTATTGTACCGTCGCGATGGATCACCTAGTCAGAGTAGACTGTCTAAACTTTCATCCATGAATGCTAGAATAATCCTCTGTTTTAAAATATAAAATGTTTTATATTTGTAAAAAAATGTACTAGACTTTTTTACGTGATTCACTCTAAACTGAGTGAACGTACATATTACAAGAAGATTAGATATATTTTATTTACAAAGTTAAAATATCTTATATTTTTTATATTTTAAAGCAAAGTAGTAGTTATTGAAAGGTAAATGATACGGATACCCGGGGGATCGTGTGATTCTCCGACGTTTCCTTCGGTAGGGAGAGACACTGGTGGGTCCACCACAACCTTATCCCCACACGCGCAGTCTTCTCCTCCGCTCCTCCCATGGATCGATGCCTAGCCTCCACTCCTCCCATTGATCCTCATGTCGCCCGCTGCTTCAAGGCACGCCACCATGGCTCTCGTCCCCGCTGCTCCAAGGCATGCCACCACGGCTCCCGTCCCCGCTGCTCCAAGGCACGCCGCCAGGGGCCTCAATCCGCCGCTGCTGCAAGGTGTGTTGCCATGGGCCTCCCTCTGCCGCTGCAAGGCGCGCCGCCATGCCCTTCCTCCGCCGCTGCTACAAGGCGTGCCGCCATGGCCTCTCTCTCAGCAAGAGCTCATGGCCAGCGTTGATGCTACCACTGATTTGCATGGATGCTAGCACCATGGTGCTGCTACAAGCGGCATCATCGCTTGCTATAACGGCGGCGAAGCATTGCTACATATGCCAGGCAACGCTGCCCCCGAAGGCGTCCATCATTGCTACCCGGGGCATCCATAGTTGCTACCTGCAGCAACATGCCCTGCTACACACGGCGATCGAACCTTCTACATATGGCTTTTGGTTTTGCTACCTGCGATGAGCGGCGGCTACTACAATGGCATATTTTTCGCTACAAGTTTTTGCTCTGACGATGTCTCCGGCAAAGCCGTCTTTTGCTACATTAGCATAATTATTTTACCGTATCAGTTTTCTGAATTTCCTACAATAGCGCAAACTTCTTGCTATGAGGTTTCCGGCGAGGTCTTTAGCGAGTGTCTCCGGCGATGTCGTCGGCAAAGTCGGTTTTTCTACATTAGGACATTTTTTTCGCTATACGGTCGCAGGCGAGGTCTCCGGCAAGATCCAGTTTGTTTTTCTATTTTCTGTACCAAACCGTTTTCTGCTACATGTAGAAAAAGCAAGATATTTTATAACAAAAATAGATGGTTTTGTAGAAAAAACTGGATTTGGGGTATTTTGGGAGGACACATGGCGTCCTGAGGACCCGGGGTTAGGGGAAGTTATCCCCCGGGGGACGCGTAGGGCCTACCTTCATCCATAGGGATTGTAGATAGGGCCAAGGAGCACATGCACCTATACATGTTCTGGTCCTGGGCTTGGTCATCTTGTTTTGATGTACCTAAGGCCATCTTTATCGGGCCGATCCATCCGGTCGATTTGGGTAGGGATTTGGCATGTTCGGTCAGCCGCGTCCCGGCGCGACCAATTTGTCCGACCTGGGCATGGCATTTTTTGCAAATTTAAACATAACCGTTCGCGCTAAAATTGACAAAGTTAATACTTAATTTACATTCAAAATATTAAAAAAGAATTTAAACTAGCCTAACCCTAGCTACCCATCTTCGTGCGTTGGCGCCGTCTCGTCCATCTATGGGCCGAGGTCGATGTACTCCAGCAGCGTCCAGAGGTTGGGTGGCGGCAAGGCCGGAGCGGGAGCGCGCGCAGGTGGATTGATCACCTGCCTAGGCCACGGCGGCCAACTATGCTGGAGGTGCGCCAGGTCCATCCCCACCTCCGGCGCGATCACCGGCGCCCATCCCAGCAGCGGCGATGGTGGAGGCAGCTAGGCGTTAGCCTACACCACTATGTCGGTGAGATGGAGGCCCTTCTCGTAGCCATGCCACAAGGCGTCGTCCTCGCGCGTTGGCCGCAATGGCATGCTCGGTGAAGGCGTCCTCGTGGTAGCCCCGCGCCAGCACCTAGCGGTACTCTGATGGCAGGTTCGCGGCGATGTTGACATGGTTATACCCTAGAGGTACACGACATTAGCATACCTGGTCCAGCCCAAGGAAGGCCTACAAGAATATACGCGGCCCATGAAGATTTTCGGGTGGCCCAAGCCCATGACATCTTTGGATCCTTGGAGAGCAAGACTAGAACAGATAGAATATTCAAAGGGGCAAACCCTAAACTTGTAACCGACTCGATTTGTGCCCGGGACCTGCCTATCTCTATATAAATGCTAGGAGGGCACGACGAGGAGGCTCTCTCTCATATCACCGTATACACACCTCCACGCCAGATTGCATCTGCGCACCCCTGTTACTTTCAGTTCCGCCGTAATCAAGAGCTGACAAGCAGGAGCAGGGTTTTCCCTCCGGGGGCCTGAACCTGGGTAAATCTCGTGTCCCCTGGTTGCTTGTCTGTTAACCATTCCGCGATCTCCAGCACCCCGTCTTCTCCAAAACCCAAGCTCATAACAATGGGCATTGACGAGATTAAACCTCGTCAATTGGCGCCATCTGTGGGAATCGAGGGAGTTGATTGTGCGATCGTGACAGTCCTGACCAAAGCGATCTACAACTCCTCGGCGACGGAGAGCCAACTCCTCTTCGGCGCTTTCGACTTCACCGCCCACTCGCCAGCCACCATGAAAGACTTCAAGCCCATAGGCGACGGGCTCGAGATCCTGTTCGGAAGCTTCTGCTTCCAGGTGGGACAGACCGGCACTATTCGCCTCCCAGAGCGGGTGACACTGCCATCGATCAGGCCCGCCTCATGGGCTCCGCATCCCGTGCTACGCACGTCAACATCGGAAGATGAGTCATACGACAGCAGTAGCTGCAACTCAGATCTGTGCGATCCCCCGTCGGATGAAGGGACCTACGGTTCCGGATCCGAAAGCTGCGACAACAGCTATCCAAACTACGGACGCTACCAATGCGCCTTGGTCATCCAAAGCGACGTGGACTAACAACCACCAGGTTCGGGTGCCCACATACCGCCACCCAACCCGTAGGGTAGAAACGGCAAAAACAGGAGGCAACCATCCCCCCGCCAAACGATGATGACACCTATGCCAATCGGGTAATCCACCTCAGCGAGGAAGGATGGAACCAAGCACGCAAAGCCGTGGCGGGCAACAAGATCCTGCCCGTGGGTGCCTCACGGGACCTACTGATGGCATACCACCTGGTCCTCATCGAAGAGCATAAAAAGCAGGTGAAGATGCAAGAGGTACTCAACAAGCGCAAGCAAGCGACCGCGGAGTCCAGCGCACAGCGAGCTGCGCTCTCCGTCGTTGGTGGCTCCAGTTCGCACGACAATCAAGCCAACCAGCATCGCTCTCGCACGGACAATATGGATCCCGCTACACGTCGCGAGATGACTCGAACCCTCAACACGTCCTTCATGGAGATGGACGCAAACGGCAACATCGCCCGAAGACGCCGCAAGCCGCGATCATAGAGGCTACCACATATCTCATGTTCCATCCACCTTCGGTGGGGGATCCGAAGAGAGCCATGCACAAGTCCGTGCTAGGCAGACTCAGACTCATCGGAGCTGCGCTCCATGATGAAACTCCTGCGGAGCCGAAAAAGAAAGTTGCTGTTAGATTCAACCGCAGCCCCACACCCTCATCCGACGAGGAAGAGCACGACCTACCTCGACGACGCAAGAGCCCATGACGTCGCAGCCATGACTACGACGCTCGCAGTGACCTCGCTTAGCGCAAGGTCGACAAGGAACGCGCCAAACGTGTGTGATCATCCGAATCCGAAGAGGATGACGACGAAGGAGAATGGCGATGAAGTAGAACTCTGCGAGCTCGATGCTTTGGAAGATCTGTTCGGCGGATGAGGATGCCAAGAAACTTCAAGCTTCGTTCGGACACTCCGAAGTTCGAAGCCACGCAGGACCTCAAGGTGTGGCTTAGCGACCACCTGTCATCCGTCAAGCTGCACGGTGAAAACAAAAACACTGCCATGCAGTGCCTTCAGCTGCAGCTGACAGGCACAACATGAATCTGGCTCAGCAGCCTCTCTTCAAGCTTGATCCGAAACTGGGAGGTGCTGGCATACAGCTTCAGCCGAAACTTCAAAGGCACCAGCAAAAGGCTGTCAACACCCGGATTTTTCAATCCTAGATGCCTGTTATGCCATACATCGCAATCCCAGGATTACCATTTTTGCGAGACATAACAGAATTGGATACCATAGTACTTCATCCATTACAACGATACATAAGTTCTTACACAAATAGGGATCTCATGATCCAGTCCTTAATACAACATCAAGCAGCGGAATACGCAATAATAACGGTAGCGTAGGCGAGGCTCCATCTTCGGGGTCACAGGCAATGCTGACGATGGGAGATGATCCTAGTTGTCGTAACCTTCCTGGGGTCCATCCTCCAGGTACTCCTCTTCATAGTCTGGCCATGGGAATAGCCAGGGACAAAGCCATGAGTACTCTTTAAGTACTCGCAAACTAATACTAACAAGTAAAGGGGTTATTGGATAATAGGACACTAGGCTCTAGGGTTGTTTTGCAAAAGCCAGGTTTATTTCTACTAAGTTCCAAAGTTGTTCACATTTTTATAACTCCTAGGTGGGATCTTGTATCTCTGGTCACAACTCTGTTGTGGTCAAGTCAAAGTCTCAAGTCGTTTCACGAGTCATTTTGAAAAGTCTGACGGGGGAACAGTATGGCCACTCCAACTGTCCATAACCGCAGACGCGGCTATTCGAATAGTTTGACACTCTGCAGAGATTGTACAGTTTCACCACAACATTCGATACATCCGTCAGGAACAAATCCTGAATTCACCATACTCAGTATGCGGATAATCAATCCTAACCTTTCAATTACACTCCCTAGTATAAGCACCTCTCCTGTGAGTTTGGCCTCCCAACCATGACCACTGTCATCTTGGGTACTGCACAGGTGGACAATCTTCACAAGATAGCCTCAGCTCAGACCTTGGCCGTGAGGGAACTAATACTAAGGTATATAAGTTTCCAGTCAAGCCCTACCCAATATTCGGGTATTGTGGTTGTACGATAAAATTGGAATTGTATCGCATCCAGACAACCATCAGTTTTATAAAGGGCTAAGGCTCATGCCTCAACATTTTCATCACCAAAATCATAAAGTGTTTGGAAACACCTATCCAAAACATTTCAATAGAATGATCCATCATTCCAAGGTTTTCATAACCATTTTTCCACCAAGTATTCCCATCTAAAGTTGATCAAGTTTTATGCTTAGCACTAGTAGCTACAGGTGGGGTAGTACTAATGGGGGGGTGGTAACTAGTGGAGTTTCAACTAAGTCCAACCTTATATCATAAGCTGATATCAAGGTTTCTAGATTAGGCCAAATTTTATGCTCTTTATGCAACCTTCAGCACAACTGTCTAGTATCTACCAAACTCTTAGGTAAACTCCAAATAAGGTTTGATAAAGAAATAAAGTAAGAAGCTTGCCACAAAACTAGGATTGGTTTAGCAAGTGGGTATGGTCACATACGCTTAAGGCATATAGTAATCATATCACAAGCATGGGTTTGTGGTAACAATAGGGTATCTGGCAAGTGTTAACTTGCATGGGTCAACTTGGTTAGTATAGCTTGCATAGTAAAGCTTGCATAGGTATAGTATCTTGCAAGTGTTAGCTTGCATTGGTCAACTTGGTTAGTAAAGCTTGCATAGGTATAGTATCTTGCAAGTGTTAGCTTGCATTGGTCAACTTGGTTAGTAAAGCTTGCATAGGTATAGTATCTTGCAAGTTTTAGCTTGCCTTGTGCAGAGCAGTGGTTGAAGTTTTCCTCGGCTTCCTCTTCGTAGTATCCTCCTTCCTCCTCGTATCCTTGGTTGGTACTAGCGTCTATGAATAAATACGAGGTACACAATCACCAAACAATACTTAACTACTTGCAATCATCACACACAAGGGTCCTATAGATGATCTAGCATCATCTCTAACATTACAAGGTTAAGGATTGTATTAAGTCTTTTTTTAGAAAAGTAATTTCTACTCATGAAAAACTACTTATAAGATTTAATATTCTCCAAACTAAACATGGGATCATGTTGACACATGTCATCACCACATATTGTAGTCCATTGGAATGTGATTTAAAGTGGTGTCACAATTTAATAAGGTTTTACCCTTTTATTTTAATTAATTAAAGTGGCTAGAAATGCTTATGAAGAATTCTTTTATTCCTTGAACATTATTTCTACAAGTAACCTATATATATTTTTATATATTCTGAAAGGTATGCTTGAATGTGATTTTTGAGAGTTGGAATCAACTCAAAAGCTATTATGGTTTAAATTTGAAAAATGTTTGAATGCAGAAAATCTTCTGCCTTGTTATTTTTTCTATGGGTGATCTACAGATCCAAATGACTTGAATCCAACGGTCTTGGATTAAGCATTCACAGACCTTTCCAACAAAATTGGTTTCATCTAATTTGGTGCACTAAATCAATCTGGGTTGATTTTTGAAGTTGGGTACAGAAATGTGTTTGAAATTAAAAAGAAAAGGTTTAATTTGAATTCTTTGGGCTGCGGGAAATTCTAACGGGCCGGCCTGCTAAGCGCAGTGCTCCCGCGGGCTGCTTAAGTGGGTGTCCCCAATCGTCAGTGACACGGGGCTGGGCGAAGCGGTATGGGCAAACGTGGTTCGTTCGATCTGGTTCTAATCCAAAGCCTGAGGGTCATCGTCGATGCGACAGCTCCGCGAACGAAACCTAGCGCGGCCAGTGAGGGTTCTGGGGCTCACCGGTGCAGGCGGGTCGGCGAGGCGGTACGAGGAAGTCGACAACGCGAACCTCCTGTACCGGTGGCTTCTCTGGGCGGCTCAATCGCTGGCTCCTTTCTTCTCCCGTGGCGGGCTCCAGTGAAATTCCGGCGAGGTGGTGCTCGCCTTGCTCTGAGAATGGTGTGGCACGATCAGTGAGGAGAGGGGAGTGAGATGGCGTGAAGAAATCGTGCGGGGGTGGCCTCTA
This sequence comes from Avena longiglumis, assembly GCA_030063025.1. Lineage (NCBI taxonomy): Eukaryota > Viridiplantae > Streptophyta > Magnoliopsida > Poales > Poaceae > Avena > Avena longiglumis. Next base: position 448,520,551 of record CP125979.1, read on the forward strand.
TTTATAGTTGAGCGAGGGGACCGTCGGGGCGCAAGGTAAGCTCGTCGGAGGCGACCTTACAGGCAGCTAATGGCATGGTCAAGGGTAGGGGTCGGTGCTGTGTCTCCTGGCGATGCTCAACGACATGGTCGCGAGGCATGGGGTGGTGTGGTTTGGTCTGGAACGGGCGGTGCTCTGCGCGGAAGAGGCGGCGTCTTCGACGGCGGGCGGTGGCTGTATGGCGCGGGGCGTTAAACGGGGATGTCTGGCGGTCTCCTGTGTCGGTGGTGATCGTGTGTGCGCGCGGTGAGGGCGGCGCGCGGTCTGTGGATGATGGTCGAGGGTGGCGCTCTGGCGCATGCTCGGCATGGTCTGGTCGTGTCTTGTGCGCGTGGTCCATGGCTTGGCAACGCTCGCAGCTGGGACAGGCAGTGGCGGTGGACGGTGGGCTGCCTCCCAGACGTGCTGGCTAGGCTTGCTGCTGCTCCTAGCTTGCTGTCCATATTGGGGTGACATGGGGCTACTCGGCTGTTCACCATTAATGGTCATGGCAAGCTCACAGGGGTGCTAGTGCTGGTCTAACCTTGCTAGATGATCTACTAGATTGTGTGAGAGCTAACTAGGGAACAAGTTAGGCTCAAAACACTGCACACTATAGTGTTTGATGTTTTGTTTGATTTGTGTCTGCAACCTGTTTGATGAAATGGCCGCATGAAATCAAGTTTTGAATTTTGAAATGATTTTTGGTGGGTTTGCTAGATTGGTTCTGGTGAGTCTGCAGATGCTTGGGTTTTGAAAATTGAGCTTGTTTGAGTGGGTTTTGAAAAAGTGGGATATTCCCATATGAAGAAGATTCAATTTTGAATTGCCATTTAAACTATGCATTTGAAAGTTTTTGGATGATCACAAAGTGGGCCTTGATACTTTGTTATGAGTACATACAAGGGGTGCAAAGATCCAGAAAAGTTTCTGTTAGGTTTTGAAAGTTTGAGACAGCCAAAGTAGGCATGGGAGTTAAATTGGTCAAAATGACCATTCACTTAATATATTTTTTTGATTTACTTGTCTTTAGGAAAAGTGTGGGAAATGTTTTAGATGATGTTCTTTTCACCTAAGAAACATTTTACAAGCAATGGATCACACAAACAAGGTGGTTTTAAAGAATTTCAAAATTCAAGCATACACATATACATGCATTCATGAATTGATTTAGAAAAGTTTTTGTTAACCCTAAACTTTAGGATTAGTGTTTTGTTGATCTATGTTTGATATTTTTGGGATGTTACAAAGGCCAACTTCGATCGAGGAGCATCGGTCCTGCACCCAGCGTACGGGCGAATCCATTCGCTCGTACATATTGCGCTAGACCAACATCAAAAACTCCACGGCACACATCTTAGAGGAAAGAACGATCGATGCCTTCAAAGACGGTGTCAAATGCCCTAACTTCAAGGAGGAACTTGGGCGCGTCAAACCCAAGACACTTGACCACCTCATGGACATCGCCAACAGGTGGGCAGATTTCCTCCACCAGGCACATTCGGATGAGGAGGATGAGTACGGCCGCAGACGTGAACACCGTAGCAAACGAAGATCGCACGTCTATGACGATTGCGACGGAACCGATATGGTCACGGTTGTCTACGCCGACCGCCACAACGAAAGCAACCGCAACAGTGGCGGATACCGTGGAAACAACTTCCGCGATGGAGGATGCCCAACGCAAACGTGGCAACGCCGCGGTCGCGACGATGAACCCTCGGCATACGACAAGTTGTCGGGACCATGCACCATCCACTTCTACATCGATAAGAAGGATGGAAAAAAGAAGGCCAGCCATATGCTCAAGGACTGCTGCGAGTTCCAGAAACTCAGTGAGAGCCTGGCCGAGATGAGACATCAGATCCCGAACCCTGGTTTCGGACACACACCTGCACCAGGCGACATCGCCGACGGAGCTCCTCCACTACCACCCGCGTGACCTTCGAATCACCCAATCGCACCCGTGCAGAACAATGGAGTAAACGGGTACCCCGCACCAGAAGGGTCGTTGATGATCCAAAAAGGGCGCCCGAAAAACAGGGTGCAAAAGAAGATCACCGGCCATGTCAGCTTGGCTATGACCGCTCCACCCGCCATCCCCGAGTAGCTCTGCGGTTCGGAGTCCTGCATCACATTCAGCCATTCAGATCACCCCCGCCAGATCCCTTGCCCAAGACATGCTGCCCTGGTTCTCGAAGCGCAGATCGGAGGGTTTGAGATGACTCGCGTATTCATGGATGGAGGCAGCGGCATCAACCTGATGTTCGCCAGAACGCTAGCAGCAATGCGGATCCCGCTATGAAGCCTGGAGCAATCAGACACAACGGTCCACGACATCGTCCCAGGAAAGGGCATATTTCCCCTGGGTAAGATATGGCTCGACGTCATCTTCGGCAAACCCGACAACTTTTGGTGTGAGCGATTCGAGTTCAAAGTGGTGGATTGGCCATCACAATACCACGGCATCCTCGGGCGCGTGGCATTCACAAGGTTCCTGGCAGTACCGCACTATCCGTACCTGCTACTTAAGATGCCAGGACCTAGAGGCTTCATCACGGTCCACGGGAGCTTCACCCAGTCCGACCACTACAACAGGGACTTCAACAAAATATCCCAGTCACTTGGCATGCAGGAGGAGGTCTCAAGGCTTCGAGAGGTGACAAACAATATGACGTTCGACTCAACTGTCAACACGAAGAAGGTGCAGATCCACCCGACGGACACCTCCAAAACGGCGCTGATCGCCAACGACTTCAGCCCCGCATAGGAAGGCACGCTCGTCAAATTCCTCCGTGAGCGCTGGGAAATCTTCGCCTGGTGTCCTGCGGACATGCCAGGACTTCACAGTGAATTCGCCGAGCACGCACTCAACGTGTTTCCAGACGCCAAGCCCGTCAAATAATCCATCCGACGACTGTCCAAGACACGGGCCGAAGCCATCAGAGTCAAAGTCAACAGACTGCTCGACGCTGATTTTATCAGGGACATCAAGGAAAGAGAGTGGCTGGACAACACCGTGCTGGTCCCTAAAAATGACACGGACATCCTGCGGATGTGCGTAGACTTCACATAGCTCAACAAGCACTGCTCGAAGGATCAATTCCCTCTCCCTCGGATCGATCAAATCATCAATTCGACTGCAGGATGCGAGAAACTTTCCTTCCTCGACGCCTACTCAGGCTACAATCAGATTCGACTGAAGGTCGAAGACCAGGAAAAAAAGACATTCATCACGCTGTTCGGAGTATTCTGCTACAACACAATGCCCTTCAGGATAAAAACACAGGTGCTACGTACCAGTGGTGTATGCAGGCATGCCTGAAGAGCCAAATAGGCCGCAACATACAGGTCTATGTCGACGACATAGTCATCAAGACAAGGGAAGCCAAGACACTGATCGACGATCTCCGCGAGATGTTCGACAACCTTGACCACTACAGGATCAAGCTAAACCCAGAAAAGTGCGCCTTCGGCGTACCATCTGGCCAACTTCTTGGCTACTTCATCTCCCAGCGAGGGATTGAGGCGAACCCGAAGAAAATCCGTGCCATACTGTCCATGGAGAAGCCGAAGAAGCTCAAAGGTGACCAGCAGCTATCTGGGCGCATCGCGGCGTTTAGCAGATTCATCAGCCGCATGGGCGAAAAGGCCCTACCTTTCTACCAGCTGCTACGCAAAGCTGAGAAATTCGAGTGGACACCTAAAGCAGATGACGCATTCTATGATCTGAAGAGGCTGCTCTCCACCTTTCCCGTCCTGGTCACGCCAAAGGAACGTGAGACTCTACTTCTATATATAGTAGCCACACATCAGGTGGTAAGCACTGTGCTCGTAGTCGAACGACCCGAAGATGTCAAGACCCATGGGGTCCAACGCCCAATCTACTACCTCAACGAGGTGTTGACACCAACAAAACAGAGGTACCCTCACTACCAAAAACTCGCCTATGGCGTGTTCATGATAGCCAGTCGGCTGAGTCACTACTTCCAGGAGCATCAGGTGATGGTCGTCAATGAGGCACCTCTGAACAGCATCCTGAAAAATCCGGAAGCTACAGGACGCATAGCCCTGTGGGGCATCGAACTGTCCCTTCTAGACATTGTTTATGAGAAGCACCACGCAATCAAATCTCAGGTCCTCTCGAACTTCCTCGTCCGCTAGATGGAGCTGTAGCTGCCAGATACCACAGTGTAGCACCCCCCCGGGGTTAGGCTTAAACTGTCCTCAGATCACCATATAAGATAAGTTCAACTCCCAGACACGGAACATCACAGTATGATTCAGTAACATTAGAGAACACAGGGATTCAACAGAATAAGTTTAAACTCTTACCAGAGTAAGATATTAGAGTATTACAAACCAGAGGTCATAGACCCAACATTACATAAGACAGCGAAAGGCCTAAAAGGCCATAAAAAAAGCGACGTCCATCCCATAGTCCTCAGGCTGCTACCTGGGACCCCCAACTACTCGTCGATGTCAACGTAGAAGCCACCTTCAGTTGCAACCAGATCCTCTGTAGAAAACATCAATGGCGCAAGGCCGAGTACGAGAATGTACTTCGCAAGACTTAGATAACCTAGCACCTACATGCTTTGGCTAGAAAGGCTTTCTCTGGATTTTCTTTTGCGGAAAGCAATCTTTATTTGTAAACAAGAAAGAGAAGAGGCTCGTCTACTCAGAATCTTTTAAAAAGGGATAAGATATCTACTTCTTCATCTTGTCCATCATATCTTGGTAACAACCAGCTTCATCAGAACCTCCTATCTAGGATCACCCCCTCGACCCAGAGGAAGCATCCTTAAGCACACGTGGATCAACAAGTTTTACAGTGGTTAGAGTTATCTATGATCTTAGAATCTGGTCATCAAGCATTCATAACTGTGAACATGGCTTTTCGAAAAGATTAGTACCCTGTAGGGGTGTACAACTTTACTCACACGTATCAACCGAATCTTAATGCCAAATATTATTATCCCTCTTCCGTGCAGGGCCGGCAGAGGGTGGTTGACCACGACTTTTACCTTTCTTTTGCTGAGACCATGAGTCACGCAATAAGTATGATTCTGCCGTAATGGGTCAAATCGCAAAGCCGGTACTTAAAGATGTGAGGAGAGGTTGGTTTACCAGGGACGCTATCCACCCCAAGCAACCCGGTCCACGCTTCCCTACCTATTATGATGCACCTCCATCACCTGCTCTTTCAAAAACGTTTTCAATGCGTGTGCCAATTGGAAAGCCCGAACTATGTGACTCATGGAATCTACTAGGCAAGTTAGTCAGTCGAGGGGTTCCCAAGCCACGTGTGGCTGTACGCTCGTCTCGGTTCCAAAGGCAAGAACTCAGTTCCTAGTGGTGGCGAGCATGGGACTACGAATACCACACCCAACGTGGCCTCCCATACAAGCCTTAGCATGATTACTTAACTCCTTCAAACATGTCACCATCTCCTACCTTTCTAGATTCTCCGGCCTCTCTGATTCATCTTTGAATAGATTAGACATTCTTTCTATGTTTGGCTAAGCTGTCGGTAACAAGAGCTCTACAACGCTCACATGCCAAACCTAGGTATGCTATGAGTAGTGGATCAGGAGTATAAGGCTACAAAAGGGAAACAGTGCAGCAGATAGGTAACACTAGCTACTGACAAAATACCACGTTGGAATCATGTGCATCATAGCGAGAAAGTAATATACTTTATAAAACATAGGTTCAGAATGAGAGGCTACGCTTGCCTTGTCCGTCAGAAGACATGTATGAATCTTCAGTGTTGTTGACTTCTGCTTCGGGTTCGGATCCTATCGCGAAGAACCAATACCGGAAAGAAAGGCAACAATCATGACATGGCATCGATGCAATGCTCAAACAAGGATGATGATATGACAAATTTAATTGCATTGAAATGAAACCCTAAAACTTGTTCGGCAATTTAAACAGGGTTCTGAGGGTTGAAAACCCTAATTCGGGAAACTCCGGAAACACATGAGAGGGGTTGATTTAGTTCTCTAATGAAACTTGTCATTAAAGTTGATTAGCAATGCATGACGATAGCTTAAGTAGGTAGAACTAATTTTTCTGAACATTTTGATATATTATTTGTATTTTTCTGACTTATAAATAATAAGTTATTGAATTTTCAATATTTAAATCAATTTCTGAAATTATTAAACCTTTTATTAATTTAAATAAAGACATGAATACTTTTAACACATGGGGCTAGGCTAGCTACGGACATCGACAGGTGGGCCTGTGGCCACCTTAGCAGCCACGCACGCGAAGAGGCTTAGTGACAAATTTTACCGGGGCAGAGGCTACCCACACCGACTGACGGGTGGGGCCAAGGCCACGCAGGAAGGCCACGCGAGCGCCACGCGGGCCTCGCCGGAGCACGACCAGACGGCGGCGGCAGGCGGAGGTAGGGGTCGATCTGGGACACGCGGAGAGGCCTAATCGAACCAGAGCGTCACCACGAACCTAAAAAGGGCGGCGCCGCTAGGGAATGGTCGCCGGAGCGGGCTGCACGGCGACGATCGGCGGCGGTGCTCTCTGTTGTACGGCGCGGGCGCGACACAGCGGGGTAGAGGGGAAAATAGGGGTGCCTTGAGCACCAGGGGCTCACCACGGTGCTAGCAGAAGGGTCGGGGAGGACAAGCGAGGCCGGAATAGATGGCGAGGAGCTCATCGGACCTCGTCGGTGTTGAAGAGGAAGGGGTCGATGCGGCGGATTGGGGGTGTCCCAACCCGATTCCTTCGGGAGGAGGAAGCTCGCGTCCAGGCGGATCTCGTGGCGATGTCGGATGGGCGAGGGGAGGCCGGAGACGGCGGCTAGCCGGCGGCCATGGCGGGTAGGTTTCGGTGGGGAGGAGCTCTGCCGAGAGAGAGCGAGAAGGGAAGGGATAAGGGGACGAGGAGAGAGAGACGAGCAGCGACGTTATTATCCTGACTCCTGGGGTGGCGGGGTGCTACGATTCGGGCGAGGATCGGGCGACGGCGGCGCTGCCACGCAGGAGCTTCACCGGCGTCCACTGGTGAGGAAGAAGAAAGAAGAAAAGAATCAAAGGTGTATGTGCCTTCTCCTGGGCCGCGGGTGGACTTACCGAGGCCGCGGGGAAGGGAAAGAGGGGAGGAGGTTGTTGGGCTGCGTCCTGATTGCTCCTGCTCTTTTTTTAAAAATAGAAGCTTTTCCTTTTTCTGATTTTGATTTATTTTTGTAGTTTCAAATTCACTTACTGTTTTGAATAATTTTAAAATACCAGAGGGTTTTTGGCAAACTTTCAAAATACTATGAGGGCCCTTTAGTCCAATTGGGCTCCAAATATTTTGTCATTTTCAAAATTCAAACTATTTGAATGGATTCCAAAAAGAGGGGGAAAACTAGGGTTTAGGGTTTTGCAATTGTTCTTTGGTTCACACACTTAAACACATGCAATACTTATTTGAGTTAACACATGCATGCAATGCTTAGGTACTAATTACATATATATTACAAACATGGGCTCTTACAGCTCTACCCCCTTACAAGAATATCGACCCGAGATTCCTAAGTTTTAGAAAAGAAGGCAGGGTACTCAGATCTAAGATGATCTTCTTCCCAGGTTGCATCATCCTCAGAGTGATGGGACCACTGAAATTTCAGGAACTTGATGTTTTAATGACGAGTCTTGCGCTTGGTTTCATCAAGGATACGAACAGGATACTCACGGTATGTCAGATCCTTCTGGAGATCAAGAGTGTGGTGATCAACACCACGAACAGGGTCTTTGAAACAATGCTTGAGTTGAGACACATGAAAGACGTCATGCACCTCATGGAAGTTTGCAAGCAGCTCCAACTTGTATGCGAGGTTACCTTGCTTTGAAAGAACACGAAAAGGACCAACGTAGCGAGGAGCTAGTTTGCCTCTGATACTGAAACGATGGACACCCTTCAAAGGAGTGACCCGGAGATAAGCTTGATCTCCGACTTCATATTCAATATGTTGATGGTGACGATCATGATAGCTTTTATGGAGAGACTGAGCAGTTTTCTGACGAACTTGATCTTCTGCTTCCTGGATCATATCCAAACCAAAGAACTTTCTTTCGCCGGTTTCTGACCAGTTCAAAGGAGTACGATAGGTTCTCCATATAAGAATTGGAAAGGTGCCATACCAATACTGGACTGAAAACTGTTGTTGTAGGATAATTCAGCAAAAGAAAGGCATTTCTCCCAGTTCTTGCCAAAAGATATGACACATGCTCTCAACATGTCTTCAAGTATTTTATTCACACTTTCCGTTTGGCCACCGGTACTAGGATGATAAGTTGTACTAAAGGACAGACGAGTTCCCATTGCTTGTTTGAAACTTGCCCAGAACCTTGAGGTGAACAAGCTTCGACGGTCAGAGACGATTTTCTTCGGTACCCCATGAAGGACAACTATTCGAGAGATATACAGATCAGCCAACTGATTAGCAGTAATGCTCTCGCGAACAGGTAGAAAGTGAGCAACCTTGGAGAGGTAGTCAACGTTTACCAAGATGGCATCATTTTCTTTCTGAGTCTTAGGAATACCAGTAATGAAATCCATACCAACTTCATCCCATTTCCATTCAGGAATTTTATGTGGTTGCAGGAGACCAATGGGTCTTTGGTGTTCAGCTTTGACGCGATGACAAACGTCACATTCAGCAACAAAACAAGCGATATCCTTCTTCATACCAGACCACCAGAATCTTTGACGAAGATCCCGATACATCTTGGTACCTCTAGGGTGGATATAAAGAAGTGATTCATGAGCTTCGGTAAGAATTATCTTCTTCAAGTCCTTTCCATTTGGTACTACCAAACGTGTACCGAAATATAGGACACCTTCCTCGCTAAAAGAGAAACATTTAGCAACTCCGCTAGTAATGTTCTCTTTAATTGTATCCATCCTAGGATCTTGCCTTTGAGCAGCTTCGATCTGATCCTCTAGAGAAGACTTCACTTCAAGAGTAGAAAGGAATCCACGAGGAACTACTTCAAGGTTGAATCGAGAAAATTCCCCGTGAAGAGAAGGTTGTGCTTTTTTTATCAACAGGGTGTTGCAATAAGATTTACGGCTCAACGCATCAGCAACGACATTGGCTTTGCCAGGTTGATAGTTGAGACCCAAATCATAGTCCTTGATGAGCTCCAACCTTCTTCTTTGCCTGAGATTCAGATCAGGTTGTGTGAAAAGATACTTCAGACTCTGATGCTCTGAGTATAACTCGCAACGACTACCAAGAAGGTAATGTCGCCATTGCTTGAGAGCATGAACAACAGCTACAAGCTCAAGATCATGAGTTGGTAGTTGTTCTCATGTGGTTTTAGCTGACGGGAGGCATAAGCCACCACATGCCCATCTTGCATCAACACACATCCGAGAACTTGGTGAGAAGCATCACAAAAGACGACAAATTCTTTGCTGGTGTCTGGGAGAACTAACACGGGTGCAGTGGTTAACTTGGTTTTCAACAACTGGAAGCTTTCTTCAGCCTTATCAGACCATTCAAACTTCTTCTCCTTCTTAAGAAGATCAGTCATTGGCTTTGCAATCCTAGAGAAGTTCTCGATGAACCGACGGTAATAACCATCCATCCCTAGAAAACTTTTGACATCCTTGACGGATTTAGGAGACTCCCAGTTGAGGATAGTTTGAACCTTATCGGGGATAACAGCAACCCCGTTGGCGGAAAAAACATGACTAAGGAATATGATCTCTTGTAACCAGAACTCACATTTAGAAAACTTGGCATAGAGACGATGTTCTCGGAGTTTTGTCAACACCAAACGAAGATGCTCAATATGCTCTTCTTCAGTCTTGGAATAAACCAGTATCATCGATGTAGACCATGACGAACTTGTCAAGATACTCCATGAAGACAGAGTTCATAAGTCGCATGAAAGTGGCTGGAGCATTGGTAAGACCAAAGGACATGACTGTATACTCGTAAACACCATAACGAGTGGTGAAAGCAATCTTTGGAATTTCTTCCTTACGGATCTTTATATGTTGATACCCTCACCTTAAATCCATTTTGGAAAAGACAGTGGCACCACTTAACTGATCAAATAGATCGTTGACCCTAGCGAGAGGATATTTGTTCTTAATAGTCACGGCATTGAGTGGGCGATAATCCACAACCAGACGCGGTATATTGGTATCCTGTTTCTTGACAAAGATGGTAGGACATCCCCAAGAAGATGTGCTGGGCTGAATGTATCCTTTTCCTTCTAACTCCTCTAATTGCTTCTTCAACTCCACAAGCTCATGAGGAGGCATACGATAGGGTCTTTTAGAAACAGGAGCAGTTCCAGGAACTAACTCTATGAAAAACTCCGCACTTTGATCAGGTGGCATGCCAGGCAAATCCTCAGGAAAGACATCCGGAAACTCACAGACCACGGAAACATCTTGGATCTCTAACGGAGGTAAAACTTCAAGAGCATACATCTCTGCTTCAGGAATAGAGACATCTGAAGGAGATAGTGACCCTACGGTCCAATACTTGACTGTTATGCCAGCAGGACTAGTCAGAGTCACAGACTTGGTTGTACAATCGAGAATGGCTTGATAACGGGTCAACCAGTCCATGCCCAAAATGATGTCAATATCAATTGACTTGAGGGCGATCAAAGAAGTGGGGAAAAGTTGAAATGCAACTTCGATTAGATTCCCATGACTAACCATGGTGGAACACCACCTAGAACCAGAAGACTGAACTAGCAGAGGAACAGATAACCCCTCAAAACTTATCCCATGCATTTGAGCAAAAGCTTGTGACAGGAATGAATGTGATGCTCCAGAATCAAACAAAACTTTAGCTGGAATTTGGTTGATACGAAGCATACACATTATCACACTTGGATCTTCCTGAGCCTCCTCAGCAGAGATATGGTTTAGGTGACCTCTTACAGCACCTGGATACTTATCATTCTTCTTTGGTGGTTGTGCCTTCTCAGCAGCACTCTTTTGAGGACAGTCTCTTGCATAGTGGCCCGGCTGGCGACAGTTGAAACATATGAGGCCTGATCCAGTACCAGCAGCAGGATAATTTGATCCACCCGCATTGCTTGAAGTAGCATTTGGACGAGGAGCATACCCGGAAGTCCTTGGAGTATAAGGAGCACGTGGCACATCACTATAAGGCACGAAGACACGACGCTTCTTATTACTAGAACCAGCCTTGTTGTACCCCTCCTGAGGACGCTTACGAGTTTCTTCATACTCCACCTTTCCACTTTCGGCTTTCATAGCCTTATTAACAAGATCTTGGAAGTTAAAAAAGTTCATGTGATGGATATCACGACGAACCTCAGGATACAGTCCCTTGCGGAACAAAGCTTGCTTCCTAACATCAGTGGAGACCTCTTTAGTAGAATAGAAGGCAAGGCGATTAAAGTTGCGCTGGAATCACACACGGAACCAGTGCCCGCTTAAGCTTGAGGAACTCCACTATCTTCTGATCCATCAGACCCTCCAGAATATGATAAGCTCGGAAGGCTTCAGTGAACTCTTTCCATGTAACAACATGTTGAGCTTCTTGCATAGCCAAGAAATTTTCCCACCAGGAATTAGCTGCTCCCTCCAGATGATAGGCAGCAAAAGTCACCCAATCAGCTTGAGCAACATGACCAACCTGAAGTTTGCGCTCCATGGTGCGAAGCCAGTAGTACGCATCAAGTGGCTCAGTGGAATAACTGAAAATTGGCAGAGTGAGACGTGTGAAGTCTTTGATTCCAACTTGATTGTGCTGGCATTGAGAAGTGTTGCGCTCAATCCTTTCAAGGAGCCTCATGTTGTCAGCACGGTTGGTTTCATACATGGCCATGAGTTGAACCATGGACGGTGGTGGAGGAAGGTTGGAAGATTTACCCTCATTTGCGGCACCCCGAGCATGAGCACGGGTATGGGCACGAAAGGTATCACCCATCCTGAAAGAACAAAAAGAAGGTTAGACAAGGGATCCAAAGGAACAAGACGGAAAGCTGAGCAGGGATTACTTGATTTAAAAGTATTATCTTATCAATCATGGTAGTATAAAAGCATACTAATGTATACACTAACTACCTGACTTACAAACCATAACAATGGAATGCTAAAATGTTACACACCAAGCAAAACTGAGATATCTTGGAACTCTAAGAATAGCAACGAAGTATGGAGTATTTTTTTTAGAAGAACAACCCCAAAACCACGACCCTAAAAGTTTCGAGATATAAGGAAGGAATGAAAACCTTTTCAAACCAAATAAGGTAAGGGAAACTCCAGCATCAGAATCACACCAGAGAAGGAGTAAAAAGAATCCTAGTAAGAGTTTCTAAAAATAGTTTTTAACTTTCAAATAGTTTTGTCAACTTCTAGACTCAACATCGACCAATAAAAGGGTTTCCTACAGGCAGTCCTGCTCTCATACCACAACCTGTAGCACCCCCCGGGGTTAGGGTTAAACTGTCCTCAGATCACCATCTAAGATAAGTTCAACTCCCAAACACGGAAGATCACAGTATGATTCGGTAACATTACAGAACAAATGGATTGAACAGAATAAGTTTAAACTCTTAATAGAGTAAGATATTAGAGTATTACAAACCAGAGGTCATAGACCCAACATTACATCACACAGCGAAAGCAAATTATGTTGTTCTACACAACAACTTAGCAAAAGGCCTAAGAGGCCATAAACAAAAGCGACGTCCATCCCATAGTCCTCAGGCTGCTACCTGGGACCCCCAACTACTCGTCGATGTCAACGTAGAAGCCACCTTTAGTTGCAACCAGATCCTCTGTAGAAAAACAACAATGGCGCAAGGCTGAGTACGAGAATGTACTCCGCAAGACTTAGATAACCTAGCACCTACATGCTCTGGCTAGAAAGGCTTTCTCTGGATTTTCTTTTGCGGAAATCAATCTTTATTTGTACACAAGAGAGAGAAGAGGCTCGTCTACTCAGAATCTTTTAAAAAGGGATAAGATATCGACTTCTTCATCTTGTTCATCATATCTTGGTAACCACTAGCTTCATCATAACCTCCTATCTAAGATCACCCCCTCGACCCAGAGAAAGCATCCTTAAGCACACGTGGATCAACAAGTTTTACAGTCGCTAGAGTTATCTATGATCTTAGAATCTGGTCATCAAGCGTTCATAACCGTGAACACGGCTTTTCGAAAAGATTAGTACCCTGCAGGGGTGTACAACTTTACCCACACGTATCAACCGAGTCTTAATGCCAAATATTATTAGCCCTCTTCCGTGGAGGGCCGGCAGAGGGTGGTTGACCACAACCTTTACCTTGCTTTCGCCGAGACCATGAGTCACGCAATAAGTATGATTCCGCCGTAATGGGTCAAATCCCGAAGCCGGTACTTAAAGATGTGAGGCGAGGTTGGTTTACCAGCGGCGCTATCTACCCCAAGCAACCCGGTTCACGCTTCCCTACCTGTTATGATGCACCTCCATCACCTCCTCTTTCGAAAACGTTTTCAATGCGTATGCCAAATGGAAAGCCCGAACTACATGAATCATGGAATCTACTAGGCAAGTTAGTCAGTCGAGGGGTTCCCAAGCCCCGTGTGGTTATACGCTCGTCTCAGTTCCAAAGGCAAGAACTCTGTTCCTAGTGGTGGCGAGCATTGGACTACGAATACCACACCCAACGTGGCCTCCCATACAAGCCTTAGCATGATTAATTAACTCCTTCAAAGATGTCACCATCTCCTACCTTTCTAGATTCTCCGGCATCTCTGATTCATCATTGAATATATCACACGTTGTTTCTATGCTTGGCTAAGCTGTCGGTAACAAGAGCTCTACAACGCTCACATGCCAAACCTAGGTATGCTAGGAGTAGTGGATCAGGAGTATAAGGCTAGAAAAGGGAAATAGTACAGCATATAGGTAACACTAGCTACTGACAAAATACCACGTTGGAATCGTGTGCATCATAGCGAGAAAGTAATATACTTTATAAAACATAGGTTCAGAATGAGAGGCTATGCTTTCCTTGTCCGTCAGAAGACATGTATGGATCTTTGGTGTTGTTGACTTCAGCTTCGGGTTCGGATCCTATCGCGAAGAACCAATACCGGAAAGAAAGACAACAATCAAGACATGGCATCGATGCAATGCTCAAACAATGATGATGATATGACAAGTTGAATTGCGTTGAAATGAAACCCTAAAACTTGCTCGGCAATTTAAACGGGGTTCCGAGGGTTGAAAACCCTAATTCGGGAAACTCCGGAAACACATGAGAGGGGTTGATTTAGTTATCTAATTAAAATTTTCATTAAAGTTGATTAGCAATGCATGACTATAGCTTAAGTAGGTAGAACTCATTTTTCTAAACATTTTGATATATTATTTGTATTTTTCTGACTTATAAATAATAAGTTATTGAATTTTAAATATTTAAATCAATTTCTGAAATTATTAAACCTTTTATTAATTTAAATAAAGCAAGGAATAATTTTTACACAGGGGGCTAGGCTAGCCACGAACACCGACAGGTGGGCCCATGGCCACCTCCGCAGCCATGCACGCGAAGAGGCTCATGGACAAATTTTACCGGGGAAGAAGCTACCCACACCGACTGAAGGGTGGGGCCAAGGTCACGCAGGTAGGCCACGCGAGCGCCATGCGGGCCTCGCCGGAGCACGGCCAGACGGCGGTGGCAGGCAGAGCTAGGGGGCATGCGCGGAGAGGCCTAATCGAACCAGAGCGTCACCACGAACGTAACCAAGGCGGCGCCGCTAGTAAATGGTTGCTGGAGCGGGATGCATGGCGACGATCGGCGGCGGTGCTCTCTGCTCTACGGCGCGTGCGCGACTTAGTGGGCTAGAGGTGAAAAGGAGGGTGCCTTGAGCACCAGGGGCTCACCACGGTTCTTGCAGAAGGGTCGGGGAGGACAAGCGAGGCCAGAATCGATGGAGAGGAGCTCATTGGACCTCGTCGGTGTTGAAGAGGAAGGGGTCGATGTGGCCGATTGGGGGCGTCCCAGCCCGATTCCTTCGGGAAGGAGGAAGCTCGCGTCCAGGCAGAGCTCGTGGCGGTGTCGGATGGGCGAGGGGAGGCCGAAGACGGAGGCCATGGCGGGTAGGTTTCGGTGGGGAGGAGCTCTGCCGAGAGAGAACGAGAGGGGAAGGGATAAGGGGACGAGGAGAGAGAGCCGAGCAACGACGTTCTTATCCCGACTCCGGGGGCGGCGGGGCGCTGCGATTCGGGCGAGGATAGGGAGACGGCGGCGCTGCCACGCAAGAGCTTCGCCGGCGTCCACTGGCGAGGAAGAAGAAAGAAGAAAAGAATCGAAGGGGTACGTGCCTTCTCCTGGGCTGCGGGTGGGCTGACCTGGGCCGCGGGGAAGGGAAAGAGGGGAGGAGGTTGCTGGGCTGCGGCCTGATTGCTCCTGCTCTATTTTTTTTAAATAGAAGATTTTCCTTTTTCTGATTTTGATTTAGTTTTGTAGTTTCAAATTCACTTACTGTTTTGAATAATTTGAAAAATACTAGAGGGGTTTTGGCAAACTTTCAAAATACTGTGAGGGACCTTTAGTCCAATTGGGCTCCAAATATTTTGTCATTTTCAAAAGTCAAACTATTTGAATGGATTCCAAAAAGAGGGGGAAAAACTAGGGTTTAGGGTTTTGCAATTGTTCTTTGGTTCACTCACTTAAACACATGCATTACTTATTTGAGTTAACACATGCATGCAATTCTTAGGTACCAATTACATATATATTACAAACATGGGTTGTTACACACAGATATGACACAGTCATGGACTATGCACTTTGACGGATCCAAGCGCGAAGCTGGAGCGGGATCCGGGGTCACACTGACGTCCCAGCAGGGCGACAAGATAAAGTACATCCTGTAGATGAAATTTCGAGCCTCCAACAACGAAGCCGAATACGAGGCCCTTATCCACGGCATGAGGATGGCCAAGATCTGCGGCACAATGCGCCTAGTCATCTACGGTGACTCGAACCTCGTCGTCCAACAGACGATGAACGAGTGCGACGCACACGCCACCAACATGATCGTGTACCGCACTCTCTACAATTCACTCGAATGAGATTTTGACGGCTGCGAGCTTCGGCACATTGGCAGAGAATGCAACGAGGAAGCCGATAGACTCGCCAACATTGGCTCCACCAGCGCGCGGGTGCCACCAGGTGTGTTCCTCGAACAAATCTCCGTGCCATCCATCAAAAGGAAATTCCCCAAGGGATCACCCGAAAAGGCAGACCACTCGGGGGCTGCGCTACCTGAAGGACACAAAAAACTCGACACGGAAGTCGTGCTGGTCAACCTGATGCAAGTCATGGCAATCGAAGAAACATGGACGCGGTCGTACCTCCGGTACCTGATAAACAGGGAACTGCCTGATGACCCGACAGATGCCCGGTGCATATCTCGCCGGTCCAAGGCCTACACCATCCTCAATGGAGAGGTATACAAGCGTAGTATTTCGGGTGTGCTCCAAAGGTGCGTCACTGTCGGTGACGGCAAAACCATCCTCCAAGACATCCACGAGGGCATATGCGTCCATCACGTGGGAAGCCACACCCTCGTAGCCAAAGCTCTACGAGCTGGGTTCTACTGGCCAACGGCCACGAATGATGACAAGGAGATCGTACGAAGGTACGACGTGTGCTAGAGGTTCGCAGATAAACCACACACACCAGGATTGGAGCTTAGGACCATACCTCTAGCCTGGCCCTTCGCCTAGTGGGGCCGCGACATGATCGGCAAACTGACCAAATCCTCGAAAGGAGGCCACGTCTACCTCCTGGTCGTAGTCGACAAGTTTACCAAGTGGATCGAAGCCATGCCTGTTACCAACCAAAATGGTAAAATGGCCGTAAAGTTCTTCGAATCCATAGTCTATAGGTTTGGTGTGCCCCACAACATCATCACCAACAACAGATCGAACTTCATCTCCAAAGAGTTCTAGAACTTCTGCGAAGGCCTAGGAATCAACATATCATATGCCTCCGTGGTGCACCCGCAAACCAATGGGTAGGTCGAAAAGGCCAACGTTCTCGTGGGAGGTGGCATCAAAAAACGCCTCCTCAGCCCACTCGAACGGCTTGCGGGAGCCTGGGCAGAAGAACTACCCTCCGTTCTCCGGAGCTTGCGCACAACGCCAAATAACTCAACGGGCTACACGCCTTTCTTCATGGTGCACGCAGCCGAAGCCGTGCTACCTGCAGAAGTGCGCCATAAGGCCCCTAGGTCGTCGCCTATAGTGAAGCCGAATCAATGACCGCACTCGAAGACGCCGTTGACACACTCGACGAGGCACGTGACATCGCCGCGGCTCGCTCGGCGGTCTACCAGTAGATCCTCCGCAACTTTCACAACCGCCGGCTGCACCCGAGGTCCTTCGTCGAAGGAGACCTGGTCCTACGATTCAAACGAGAGCGGCCGAAAAAGCTCGAGTCACCCTGGGAAGGACCCTACATCGTCACCGAAGTCATCCCAGGTGGCGCGTACTGCCTCAAGCATGTGGAGTCCGGAGTCGCATACTCCAACCCATGGAACGTCGCACAATTGCGACGCTTTTACCCCTAGCTATCCCCCTATTTACTTTCAATAAGGCTACTCAGCCAAGGCTACTCAGCCGAACAATGTACCTCATCATTACGATATGAATAAAGCTAAGTGTCTCGCCCGAAAATTTATCATTACGATATGAACACTCGGGGGCTCCCCCCTCACCTCGCGACTTCGTCCACTGAGGATAAAGCATGTGCACCTGAGTAGCTGATCACGTCAGTCTAACGAAAAGGGCACGCATACAACAAAGCAACACGTTCTAAATACAATTAACCTTTACAACAAAGGGCACACTACGCCCAATCGAAATATATACATGTTTTACATCTATATTTTTATAGGACCTACCTACGCTGAAGGATAACCTGCGCACGATGCTCAAAAAGATCTACAATCTCTTCGGCATACTGCCTAACAGCCGCGTAATGCGGGCACATGTCCCATAAGCGACCATCTGGCCGAGGAGGTGGCCCAGCCGCCACAGCCGCAAGATTAACATCGGGACGATGCAGCCGCATGAGGGAAACAACGGCCTTCACCCCCGCAACCAACTGGTGCCACACCAACTCCCTGACGTGACGCACGTCTCGAAATTTCGCCAGCAAATCTCAGAGAGCTGATGGCCCTTCATCAAGAGGAAACATGCCGTGCAGAATCGACGCCTGAGAAGTCTTCACTTGCCTCAGCACCCGTGACACCTAGTGAGAGCGGTCCTGCACAGTCACGAGGACAGTGGCCCGGTCGAGTTCCATCCAGAAAAAGCCTCTGGCTTCCATATCCTGCTGGGTCAAGCAGTTGATCCAAAATGTCACGCGCTCCTTCTCCTCCCTCGGAACAAGGTTGGCACCAGTAGTAAAAACAAATTAGGATGACTCGGAAAACTAGGAGCATCCGAAAACGAGCAGCAGCTCGAAGAAACTTACACTACAGCTGCTCGGCCAATTGTCGAAGCTCCCCCATCAGATATTCCTCTCTGGCGGTTGCTCGCTATGCTTTCGATTTCCATACATCTGCATGACCTCGGATGCCAAGTATCTCCTTCTCAAGGCTACGGACGCGGTCACAAAGGAAAACAAGCTGCGAGGCACCATCCAAGGATGGCCGCGACTGCGGAGCAGACGAAGTATCAACGGGGTCCGCGACTACTTTAGCACAGGGAAATTGTTCGTCAAAAGATTACAACAAAAGAAGAGGCTAATATTCTACAACTACAACGACGAAGCCTAAGCAGCCACATCCTAAGTGGCCTCGGAGCCATATTGCCTGCTCTTGACTTGCTCCTGCTGCTTCGCCGCATACTCCGCCAGCAGGTCAATGAGTTTCGGCCCATAGCGCTTACAACGAGAAGCGTGGAGAGCTAAGGCTACCTAGGAACCATTGGGAGCCGTAGGCATCTGGGAGGTGACCTGATGAAGATCCAGCTCCACCCCGGACGCCATGGCCATGGCCAATCCCATGGAAGCGCCAATGCCCTTGTGCTTGCGCTTGTGGGCCGTAGGCGCATCCGCTGACATCACCTCCTCCAAAGAATCCACATCCTAAAGGGTGAAACCCTTGGGAACGAGCTCCTTGTAGAGGCGCCCGATGATCTCCTTGGCCTTGGCAAGGGAGCCCGAAGAAGTATTGTAGCGGTCTTCGACCGCCACTGCGACATCGTCTAGAGCACTCCCGTGCTCCAAGGCGTCGCGATTGAACTCAATGCCTAAAGCATCTGGAGCACAAGACAACAAAGGAATCGAATAAGGCAAGGGAGACAAAGCAGCCGAAATAGAACAAACAGGAAAAAATCACTAACCCGAAATGTCCTTGGCAGCAGCCATCAGCTTCTCGGCCACCTCCTTCTCGCGCGAAGCCGCGGCAGTGGCGAGCTGCTCCTCGCGATCCGTAGCTTCTTGCTGCAGGCGCTCCTTGGCCGCTGCTGCGTCAACCAGCTGCTTCTCAAGACGCTCCTTCGCTCCATCGGCATCCTCGGCCTTTTTCTCCCCTCGCCCAAGGCTCTTTTTGAGAGCATCAAGCTCGCGGAGGGCAGTGTTATTCTCATCTGCACAAGGCAAAAAAAACATACATGAGCTTCACAACTAACAAGCAGACGAAAAAGAACAGGATCACTTTAATATATACCTTGAAGTTGCCGCATGCTGGCCTCCAGTGCCAGGTGCTGCTGCACAAGAAGGTTTTCACCTCGCACAAAGGGATGTGAGAAGAAACAAAGAATCAGAAAAAGAGCTCAGGGGCTGCGCCCAAGAAACGAGAAGACATCAAACACATGAAAGCGCTCGGGGGTTCCCCCGAGACACGCATAAAGTAAGCAATGATCAGCGGATCATACGAAAATATGGCTCGGGGCCTCCCCCCACAGCAAGAGAGAAAAAACTTACATTTTCAGCTGGAGACTCCGAAGGACCCGGTACAATATTCTAGGAGACGATCACTCGAACCTCTTGCGGATACGGGTTCGGAGCAGTGCCCCCAGAAGTGGCCACCGCCTGAGAGGGCGGAGGCGTCACCTTCGGCTCCCCTACTACCTCCTGAGTGGCGTCACTAAAAGAGCCCTCAGAAGAGTGGCTGAAAAGGAAAGAACCAGTCAAAAGCAAGAAGACAAGAAGACAAGAAGACAAGAAAAGTAGCAAAATGCATCCGAAGGCACTTATGAGTCCATGTCGCTCAAGTCAAAAACAGGCAGGGCCTCTAGCCTTTCTTCCCTTCCTTCTTCCTCTTCGCTGGTGGTTGCGGCGCCATAGCCCGCATAGGCATGACCATAATAGGCGAGGAAGAGGCATCA
This sequence comes from Avena longiglumis, assembly GCA_030063025.1. Taxonomy (NCBI): domain Eukaryota; kingdom Viridiplantae; phylum Streptophyta; class Magnoliopsida; order Poales; family Poaceae; genus Avena; species Avena longiglumis. The sequence continues at coordinate 448,540,922 of CP125979.1, forward strand.
TCACCTTCGCTGTGACGGACAACGAACGACGGGTCCCTAGGCGTTTGCGGAGTTGAGGCATCCGAAGATTCGCTCCAGCTCCGTGTCCGCTTTCGGGTCTACCCCTCGCTTGCCTCGGGGGCTTCCTTAGTTGGCGACTGCGCCGGCGGAAGCTCAGACTCGGAGTCCACAACTTAGTTCTCTGGGGCAATCGGAAACCTCTTGGGTAGCGGAGGCACCATGCCAGCCACCTTGAGCCCCTGCACAATGAAGACATAACTGTTAGTACAAGCAATTACAAGGACGAGCACTCGAAAATAAAGCGCTACGCACACGTCGCAGATCTACACTTGCGGAACCGGTCCCGCGGTGCTAAACGGGGGCGTTAACGATTTCCCCGGAAGGTCCTCGTCGGACTTGAACTTCAGCAGTGGCCGAAGAACTCTGTCGAGGTACCCCTTGGAAAGCTCCTTAGCCGAAACTCTCGTCGGGTCATGGAGGCCAGAGTAAAGATACATCGGATGCGCCCTCGCCTGGAGCGGCTGCACCCGACGTTGGAGGAAGGTGCGGATGATGTCTACACCGTTTACCTCCTTCTCCGCAACCACCTGGAGAGCCTCCACCCGACGGTAGAGCTCCTCTAGCTCCTCCACCTCGCCTTCCATGATATGACTCTTCTAGGATCTCTTCTTCAAGATCTCCTAGATGGAGTCGAAAGGCGCAAGGCCAAAGCTTTGCCCATCCACTGTGGAGTCGTGGATATAAAATCACTTCCTCCGCTAGTATTGGACGGACTCGGACAAAGAGAAAGAGAAGAAAAGAACAGTAGATCGAAGAGAAATGATGTAGACTCCAATCGGATAAACTCCGTCCGAGCCGGATTGCCTCTTCACAGAATAGTGCTTCCAGAAGAGGCCAAAGTGCGTCTCGATACCGAGCCAGCACTCGCAAAAAGAAACAAAGCAAGCAATGTGGATAAGAGAATTTGGAGAGAGATGGTGGAGTTGGATGCCATAGAAAAACAACAATCCACGAAGAAAATCGTGGACTGGGAAAGAGAGGCCGCGAATAAAAAATGCGACAAACATCACCCGAAACCCTGTGGGTGGACGAGGAGTTACCTCATCGCCGGGGATCTTCACGACCTCCTTATCCTGTGGGATTAAACCCCGCTCACAGAGCTTGCGCAGATCGCCCTCGCGCGTATCCGTGCGCCGCCACCCACCATCGGTGACGCGAGCGGCGGCGGTGCCCTTCTTGCTGCCAGCCGCAGCACTGGTGCCCCCTACGGTGGAGACCTTCTTCGGCTTACGCATCCCGGCATGTCGATGGCGGCGGTGTGCATGCAAGAAAGAGGAAGGGAATGATTAGAGAACGTGCAGCGCATAAAGGGAAAGCTCTAGAAAATGGAAGCAGCGAAAAGCAAATGACTAAGATGAAGACAAACTACAGTTTTCCCCACGGTTATAAGGATGAAAGCGATGAATGGGGACTATTCATCTGGAAGCCCTAACATCAGGATCAAATCCTACCGTCCACATGTCAAGACAGCAGCGAACCATCGCTCGCACGCCGTCCACTACGCACGGAAACCGAGGATACGCCGTAATTCTCGCCACGTCGCATGTGATTAGTCAACTCAAAGTTAGAAAATGGGACCCGCGTTCGTCCATTCACATCACCTCTGGCGACACAGATGCCTGAGGTCACCGATCATCAGCACTGACGTCATCAAAATCACACCAGCAACGGTTAGAAATCTTCGGCTGACAAAAGTACTTACTCGAATCTATGATTTGAGTAACTACTTGGGGGTTACTCCTATCAGGACCGCTTGCCACGCACCCGAGACACAAATAAGGTAATACACCAATGATCTATTCTTCGAGTCCTACGTTGAGTCTACTACTCCACTACGGACTCGGGGGCTACTCCCATAGGAAGGATTGATTCAAGCATCCAAAAAATTTGTGTCCCATGACCAAGCTAACAACGGTGAGTTAAAGTCTGCCGAGTCTCACTCGAACAGACACTCGAGGGCTACTCCCATAGGGAGCGCTGGTCGCACACCCTATGAATTCTTCGACTATGATCCTTCGGATCAAAATGCAAAACCTTTTTTGCAACTTTGCCCCAACCAATGCTAATAGAGCAACATCCTCTTTGGCCACCCGAAACACCTCCGCGGTGATAAAACTTCGGATGATGTGTCTGCGACGCAAAGATAAGACCTATAGATACTGTCTGATGGCCATGTAACGCAACTGACTGCGCTCTACTAGTATAAATCCGTGCTAGAAGGCGCGATGAAAATCCCGACAGACGTGTTGGATACATCATTCGAAAACTACTGGGATTTGACCCCTGTAAGACCTCAGCGACCTGAGTCGAATTACGCCAACATTTGTTCCAGAGTCGAGTCTAGGGACTATAATATGAAGAAGATCGTGTTGTTTTGTCCTGGGACAGTTACCTAACCTTGATCCTTCAGGAGAGTCAGTCTCACGCATCAACAATCCCTACACACTAAAATTATTCTTTTCTCTGATAAACAGGAACAACTGCGCCCGAAAGATTGAAGAGTCCTCAGCGGAATCTACGATTTGACTGAATACTCGGGGGCTACTGACATGGTTATACCCTATGGGTATAGGACATTAGCATACCTGGTCCAGCCCAAGGAAGGAACACAAGAATATACGCGGCCCATGAAGATTTTCGGGTGTCCCAAGCCCATGACATCTTCGGATCCTTGGAGAGCAAGACTAGAATAGATATAATATTCAAAGGGGCAAACCCCAAACTTGTAAACGACTCGATCTATGCCCAGGACCTGCCTATCTCTATGTAAAGGATAGGAGGGCACGACAAGGAGGCTCTCTCTCATCTCACCTCATACACACCTCCATGCTAGATTGCATCTGCCCACCCCCTGTAACTTTCAGTTCCGCCGTAAGCAAGAGAAGACAAGCAGGAGTAGGGTTTTCCGTCCGGGGGACTAAACCTGAGTAAATATCGTGTCCCCTGGTTGCTTGTCTGTTAACCGTTACGCGATCTCCAGCACCCCCATCTTCTCCAAAACCCAAGCTCATAACAATGGGCATTCACGAGATTAAACCTCGTCAGATATCGTCCCCTAGATATGGGGGCTAACAAATTTCACATATTAGGGAGTGCCTCTATATGGCGATCTCCTCGAAGATGTCTCAGTACGGTATCCTAAGACATCTTTGAGAAGCTCCACCATAGTGGTGTCCCTTGTCTTGCACAACATCTTGCAGTTTATAACTTCTCTAGCTAGATCAATACGCTGGTGGAGCTAGCAAAATTCGCATATTAGGGAGTGCATCTAGGGAAAGCTCCTCGAAGATGTCTGAGGACGGGGTCCTAGGCCATCTTCAAGTAGCTCCGCCGTAGTGGTATCCCTTCTCTCACACACGATCTTCCTTGAAGTTGATATTTAACAAGGAATCCTATTTATAGATTAAGCAGCACAACATAGTATCAACACTCACGACATAATGTCGACACTCGCCCCTATCATAGTGTCTCCACCCACCGAAATAGGGTCACCACTCACTGGCATAGTGTCCCCACTCATTACATAGTGTCGTCACCCACTTTTAGTCCCGGTTGGAGACACCATCCGGGACTAAACGGTCTCATGTCATCCCTAGCCTACCGCAACCCATATAGTCTCGGTTGATGTGTCCAACCAGGACTAAAGAAGATAGAAAGTTTTTAAATCAGTGCATAGTTTTTTGATGTATGCTCTGTTCTTTTGTTTTTAGACTGGTACTAATCTTAGCATCGTGATTATGTTTGATGTACTTATATAATGTAGGTGAGTCGATAATGGATGTATGCTCACCGAATCTCTGGCGAGTTCATTAAAGGCGTGCGTTCTTTTCTTGTTGTGGCCGAGGCAAACAAGCAGAATGGTTTTATGTGTTTTCCATGTGGTGATTGTCGGAATCAGAAGGAATACTCTTCCTCAAGAGTCCTTCACGGCCATCTATTTCGGTCTAGTTTCATGTCTGGCTATAATTGTTGGATCTAGTAAGGAGAAAGAGGGGTTATGATAAAAGACAACGAAGAATAAGAGAATGATGACAACTATCCTATGTCCCCTGAATACTGTGGTACTAAAATGGAAGACAATGATGAAGAAGAAGCAGAATAACTTGCATCATATGAGCCAGATGATGATCTTGTTCGGTCATTTATGATGCAAAGGGAGAATGCGAAAGCGAAAGGGAGATGTTGAAATTTGAGCAGACGTTAGAGGATCACAACAAATTATTGTACACGAATTGCGAAGATGGCCATAAAAATCTAGGTAGCACACTAGAATTGATGCAATGGTAGGTAGAGATCGGTGTGACTGACAAGGGATTTGAAAAGTTGCTAAAAATGAAGAAGATGCTTCCAAAGGATAACGAACTGCCCGCCAGTACATACGAAGCAAAGAAGGTTGTATACCCTATATTATTAGAGGTACAAAAGATACATGCATGCATTAAGGACTGCATCCTCTACCGTGATGAGGATTACGATAATTTGGATGCATGCACGGTATGCACTGCATTGCAGTATAAGATCCTACGAGATGACCCTAGTGATGTTGAGGGCGAGCACCCCAGGAAGAGGGTTTCTGCCAAGGAGATGTGGTATGCTCCTATCATACCATGGTTGAAACGTTTGTTCAGAAATGAAGAGCATGACAAGTTGTTGCGATGGCACAAAGAAGACCGTAAGAAAGACTAGATGTTGAGACACTCTGCTGATGGGTTGTAATGGAGAAAAATTGAGAGAAAACACCCATACTCTGCAGGTGACGCGAGGAACTTATGGTTTGGTTTAAGTATAGATGGCCTGAATTCTTTTCTGAAGCAGAGCTGCAGTCATAGAACCTGGCCTGTGACTCTGTGTATCTATGACCTTCCTCCTTGGTTGTGCCTAAAACGGAAGTTCATTATGATGCCAGTGCTCATCCAAGGCCGGAAGCAACCCAAGAACAACATTAATGTGTATCTAAGGCCATTAGTTAAATAACTTTTCAGCTGTGGCACGGACAATGTGTACGTGTGTCGTATGACCACAAACATGAGAAATTTGACTTATGGGCATCGCTATTTGTAACCATCAATGATTGGCTTGCTCTCAATAATATTTCAGGACAGAAAGACAAGGGATACAACACATGCACCCACTGTTTAGGTGAGACTGAAAGTATTTATTATGTAGAATGTGTACCTGGGAAATCATCATTTTCTTCCGCCTACACATTCCCTAAGAAAAAAAGGCAAGAATTTCAATGATGAAGTAGATCACCGGAGTAAGCATATCTGCCGTACTAGTGATGATGTATTTGATATGGTGAAGGATTTAAAAGTAATCATTGGAAAGGGTCCTAATAGACAATCTATTCCGAATGACGCTAGCGGACACACACCCATGTGGAAGAAGAAATCTATAATTTTGGAGCTACCATATTGGAAAGTCCTACAGGTCCGCTCTGCAATCGACATGATGCACCTGACGAAGAATTTTTTTTTTTTGAACTTTTCTACTATAGGGGTGTCCCCCACAGCCCTTTATTAAAATAGAAACAAAATAGAGCTAGTCTTTACATATAATTATAGGGCCAAAAAGGGGGGAAATATGTACATGGCCCTAGGCTAGAACACCTAAGTTAAGTTGTCAAGCCATGATGATAGCAAAACTTTAACCTTCTTGTTTAATATGTGCTTAAGTAGGGTTAAATCATATACGATGCCAGTCTTCCAACCCATGAATGTGGTTATTTCATCTCTGAAAACCAGTCCATTTCCCGCTGGTTAGCAAAAAAGGGATTCCAGGTGTTGTAGTTGTCAGGATCCCAATGGGGATCCATCCGCTACTCCGTCGTGAGCTCGAGGTAGAAGTGGTTCGTGATGTTGAGGAACAGGAGGTACAAGAACTCCTTCAGTGCTCAACATCTAGTAGGCGGGAAATCGGTAGCCCAACGGGCATGGGTTGCTGGAGGTGCATAGCGCCTCGGTCTCCTCGAGGGTCAGAATTTCCAAGTATGTGGTGTCCATTGTTGTGAGAGGGGAAGGTTTGGATAGCCATGGCGGTCGGCCTAGATATAGAGGGAAAGGGAGGGAAAACATGGCGGGAATCCGAGAGAAATAGCGGGAAAGAATCGAGGGAAATATCTTTAGTCCCGGTTATTGCCTCCAACCGAGAGTAAAGGCCCTCGAAATAGTTATTCAAACATAAAATATGGATACATGATGCAAAGAGGTGTATGGATGATATATTCTCATGCTCGTTATTTTTATGATAATAATAGACAAGTTATTTGTATTATTTGGATTTATATAATAGGAGCTATGAATTTCCAAAGTTTTCTAATTGATTTGAGTTATATAAACTAAAAAATAAATAAATGGAAAAAACCCTTTACTTTAGAAAACAAAAAATATTTTTGGACTAGTTATTTGTTTAGTATTAAATTGTTTTGTATTAATAATTTTATTATTAATGTTTAGGGTTTAGTATCAATATTAGTTTAATATTAATATTTATTTAGTATTAATATTTGTTTAGTGTAGAAATTTTTTTTAGTAGTAATATTTGTTAAAGTAATATTTGTTTCCTAGAATTCTTATTCCATTAAATATAGCAATGCACTTATATTGCAATGTATTAAAAAAGAGTCACCTTTTTATTGAGATATGAGCAAATAATACCTTTATTTGCTCATATCTACATAAAAAGTGCCTTTTTAGTACATTGCTCATTTCATACTAATGTTTCAAACTTGTTTTACTTTTCTTTCTGGAATAATTATGTCATGGATGATCACAGTAGTGAAGATCTTCTTCAGGGCATGATAAGAGGTGAAATTTCTCTTATTACTACTAGTGAAGATATCGAGCTCGAGGAAGAGATATACTCATATGTGAATCCATCCGGTGATGGATTAGAGCAAAAACTAATGTACGAAGGGCAAGACCAGATGAACGAAGGGCAAACAATCAACAATGATGGCCCCTCGATAGCATCCAATGAGGTATATATATTAAGCATCGTGTGACCTCTATACATTAATGGATCTGGATATATATATATTAATCACTCTCTCTTATTTTAGCCCACCGGATCGATGCAATCGACAGCTAAAACGAAACGAGGTCTTTACACAAAGTCGGATGGTAATCAAAGGTTCACCATCGATGAAATTGATGATAATGGAGAACCGATTTCTCTAGAAAAGCACCGAAGGATGTTTACAAATCAATGCGGGGTGATTGTTAGGGACAACCTCCCGATCACCATTCAAGAATGGAATAAGTCAAAGAAACCAGATGAAGAATCCAACAGTTATGTCACCGATGATGCCAAAGATGACCTTTGGCAGACTCTCATAGCACATTTCCTACTACCTCCAGAGTATGAAGAATTTGAGGAAGATGGTACTACCTCCAGAGTATGAAGGATGGGTGGGCTCGAAAATAGAGAGAAACTAAAGGAATGGACTCTAATGAAGATGGCCGAACTATAACTGATACACAAGAAAAGTTTATGCGCGAAGTATGTCGCGAAAAAGAAAATTCCAGACTTCAAACGAGCAAACAAGAAGTTGAGAGAATAGTGGCCCGATTTTGTAACGTACAAATTTCTTCTGTAGCAAAGTAAAAGTCAAAAACGAATGCAATAAATGCTGCCAAAAAGAAATACCACCATAAAATGGGTACATGTGGCTATAAGGGTGTTGTAGCTAAGTGGGAAACTATGGTTCAGGACATGATGGATAGAGGTATCACTGCCGGTACAGACGGATAGCCTGAGAGGTCAAAGCACTGGTGGTACTGGCACGGGGGATCGTTGGACCCAGAAATAGGGAAGACATTATTTCAAGAAAAAATTCTAAAACCCTCCAAAGAACTTGTTAAAGGAATGAAGAAGCTTAATTGTGATTGTTCCGGCCCAAGAGATATAACGATGAGCTGACAGGCGCCCTCGGGAATCCTGAAAAACATGGACAAACACGAGGCAAAGGCGCCAGTGTTACATGGAAGAAAGGGTTTCCCTAGTACGATGAAAGTTACAAAAGCCGTCAAAGAAAGAAGGACCGGGAGGCAGACCAAATCGGGAAGATAGAAGATGACCTAGCTAGGATGAATAAGCTCATGGAAGAAATTAACCGAAGTTGGTAAAATCAGCCGCATGCTGATGATCATGCATTGGATCTTAGCTAGCGGAGAAGCACCGGGGCTTCCAAAGATGTCTGGGCTGATGATCAAGCACAGATGGATGATGCACCGGCTCCTCGCTACCCCGTGGATAATTTCAGAGAGATGAAACAATGTGAGTTACATCAGCCAATGAACAACATTTCCTTCAAAGTGGCGATCGGCACTGCTTTACCTTGTGTACTTGGAGCACTCCACCATTCTCTTCCGACTCCACCATTCACGTTGGATGACCTAGTGGAGGTTTTTCGGACCTACTAGAGATTGACATCGCTATGCCTGAAAGCCTTAGGAAGCTAAGAGATGTCTAGCGCAACATTATTCTATGGAAGAAGAAGTACATCAAGTTTATAGGCTCAGCGCCAAGGCCACTGATGACCCACAAGTTTAGGGGATCGCAACAGTCTTTGCATGTAGTATCACCCAATTTGTTGATTCGACACAAGGGGAGCCAAAGAATACTTGCAAGCCTTAACAACTGAGTTGTCAATTCAGCTGCACCTCAAAATAGTTCTTGCTCACAGAATTTTATAAGTAGCAACAGTTTGGTAGTAGCAACAGCAAAGCAACAATAGCCATAACAACAATAGTGAACAGTAGCAACAGTAACAATAACGATAACAGTAGGATTCAAGTGCGGCAGGCATAGGGATGGATGGACGGGCATTGCATTGATGAGTCTAAACATGTAACTTCAAGATCTAGGGCATTGCAGCTAAATAATAACAAGCATCCAAGTACTAAACAATCCTAGGCATGTGCTCCATATATAGTCATACGTGCTCGCAATGAGAACTTGCACAACATCTTCTGTCCAGCTAGCCCATGGCAGCGGGGCCTCTAGTGATCTATTGGCAATTAAGGTTCTCCTTTTAATAGAGCACCGGAGCAAAGCATTAACACTCCGTGAACACATGTGATCCTCACACCACAGACATCCCCTCCGGTTGTCCCAATTATTGTCACTTTGGGGCCTTTGGATCCGGACAATGATATGTGTACACAACTTGCAGATAAGATAACAAACAATACTATTATAATGATTCAATAATAAGTTCAGATCTGACATCATGGCACTCGGGCCCTAGTGACAAGCATTAAGCACAACAAGTTGCAAGAAAGTGAAATAGCACAGAAGATACTAGGCACTATGCCCAAATAATCTTATTTGATTACATGATAGAACTCATCCAATCCCATCCCCGATCCTACAGCGGGGGATTACTCACTCATGGATGAGGGAAACATCGGTGGTTGATGGAGATGCGTTGGTGGTGACGATGGCGATGATCCTCTCCAAATTCCCCGTCCCGGCAGGGTGCCAGAACGGAGTTTCTGGATCCGAATTTTAGTTTCTGGTGGCAACGGCGGAGCGGAACTCTTTCTGGAAAACTATCGCCCCCCCCCCCCCCGGTTTTTAGGTCGAAAGGCAACTTGTAGTCAGAGAGGGAGGTCGAGGAGCTGCCTGGGGAGGTTGCACCCCTCCAGGCACGACCATAGGTGGGCCCGCGCCTGGGGTGGGTCTAGGCCCCCCAGGCCTCCTCTCCGTCTCTCCTTCTGGCTCCGTGGATCTTCTGGTGAAATATAGTTTTTGGCATATTTTCCGGGATTTTTCCCGATAGTTCATTTTCTACACAAAAACAAGACACCAAGGTAATTCTGTTGAAAACAGCGTCATTCCATGTTAGTTGAATCTAAATCACACAAGTTTAGAGGAGAAACAATAGCAAAGTGTTCGAGAAAGTAGATACGTTTTGGACGTATCAACTCCCCCCAAGATTAACTTATTTCTTGTCCTCAAGCAATTCAGTTGAAAACTGAGTGCGATAAAAGAACTTTCACGAACACATTGCATCATATGATGTAAATATTCTCAGCACAGGAGTAGATGCTTAGACAATTCATAATAAGGAGTATGCAACTAAGTCTATTGAATAGTCATTGCAAGCTATGAAGAGAAACCAACTCAATAATAATAAGTAGCATGAAACATAAACATAAGCAACATTGCAATTCTCATAATAAGGTATGATAGAGTGGTATCTCGCTTGCCTTTGTTTGAAGAGCACAATATAAATGCCAAGGCACATGTGAAATTCAAATGAAGACTAGAGATAAAGGTATCAGACATACAAGCATCAAAGTCATGACATAATTAACCAAGTTTTGAGACAAACACAAGAATGACAACTATGCACTCAAAAAGGTGCTCATAGAATAAGTGGTGACTCAACAAGGTTGTGAAAATGGTTTTTGGAAAGTTTAAAAGGCTTCCAAATGCTGAAAGGAAGGTACTCATTAGCTTTGTTCTCTCATTGCCCCTATCATAAGCATCTTTATGTGGTTAAGATGAAAGTGTGGTCCACTCTGAATTATATGCTTGACAGACCATAGACCGGAAATGCCAAGTCCCTCGAGTGTGAGGGCCACTCTGCATACTACTCAACTTTGGGTCCAGGCAAGTTCTTGTCATTGTAAATATTTACATATCATCGAGAACCGCCAACGGGGTACCCCCTTGCACATGGTACAGGAGCTTTCCCATAACCAAAATGACAAGGCAAGCAGACAATGAGCATCTCAGCAATCTTTTTATTTACTATATGCATAGTTTTTTATTGAGCATGCTTCATAGATAGCTCACTATGGTGATGCTGCAGGTTTCCACCATGATTATGCATGGCTTAGGCTAGCGGCCCAGCCGTTTCTCTAATATAGAATACAAACTCCATGGACTCGCAAGTCCCCCTTTAATTTCACATCGTTGATATCCACAAACAAAAGAGCAAAGTATCAACTAGATATAAATATATCTAAAAGGTGTTGAAAGCGTTCCCCGTGATAGCACGGTTCTGCTGACTCCCAACATATAATTTGAAAGCATATAACTTTCATGGACTAGTCACAATGGTTTAGGATTATTAAGTGCACAGAATAAAGTGTGCCATCAAGTTCGTGAGAGCTTTACTAACTAACTTTCTCAACACAGACAAACATTTTATTTTGGAAGAAAACACGGCATATAGAATATGCACTGAAATAGAAAATGATGCTAATAGGTAGGTATAGTGGACACAACTGGCAATATTGGTTTTGGGGACATGGAAGCACAGGTAAAGCACGTACTCAGTGCAAGTGAAGGCTAACAATACAGAGGGAGCGACAAACTAGAGAGCAATAGCTGACATAATCATGCTTGCAACAAAACATGACTAATTATGGCATGGAAGTACTACAAGAACTCTGAGGCAAATAAATCATCGAGGCTTACTGACTATTGATTATTCATATGCATGCGTGAGCATGTGCCAAGTCGATTGGCATGAACAGTCAGAGGAGGATACCACAATATCATACCAAAGTATGAATAAAACAATGCAAGCAAACATTCATATGACATGCTACAAACTATTAGCAAGCTGTAGCTAATCATAGAAAAGCAAGAACTACTAAGCATCCATAATGACATACACCTTACACAAACAGGCTAAGCATGCTCACAATGATGAGTATATGTACAAAAATGAAACAAATAGAGTTCGTTACTAGCCTCTTACCACTCCTCGCGTTGTCTTAATCTTTATTATTGCTCTTCACTTGTGTGACTTGAATGATAACATGAAACCAAAATCCACTGAAAACGGCTAAACCCTGCAAAGAACTCACAAAACCAAAGAAGAACAACAAATATTTTTGTTGTTTTCGATTTTTTAGAAACAAGCAAACAAAGAAAAACCAAGCAAACAAGAAGCAAACAAAACAAAGCAAACAAAGAAAAATCTTTTTGGATTTTTCTTTTAAGGCAAACCAAAGAAAAAAGCAAAGAAATAAACCAAGAGAAAGAACGAAAATATTTTTGGTATTTTTGTGTTTTTGAGGAAGAACCAACAAGAACCAAAAAGAAAGCGAAAACAATGGATATAGAATGAACCGACCGCACGTGGTATATATATGAGTCTGATGTCGGTATACCTCCCCCGAAGCTTAGGCTTTTGGCCTAAGTGCGGCTCAATAGTGCGGGTAGTAACTCCAAGCTGGTGGGTCATCATAGGAATGATCATTAGTCATGCGCCTGCGATGAAGAAGATGACGCGCCCCAATCAAATGAGGGCTGCTGGTATGAAGACTCTCCCAAGTTGGAGGGCTGAACCAAATTATCTTCGTCATCCTCTTCAACATTCTCCTCTGGCTGGGAGAGTTCCCCCACATATGTGTCAACCTCCTCCTCCGTAAGTGACCATCCTTGCCTGTTATCAAAATTAAACAAAGCAAGTGCAGGCAAATAAACTATTTTGTCAGTCCTACCCTTTCTCCGTCCTTGCTGGGAAAAGGAAAATTCATACGGTAGACTTCTTATGTTATCCCCCAAAGAAACAAAACCATGTTGAATCATGGATTCAATATCAAGCCTCTCAATGGGAAACCGATAATCTGAATAGTGAGGCTCTAAACCATGGAAAGCTAGCAACCTAGAAGCAATGAGACTTCCACAAATTCCATCCTTCTCATGGTTAGTGGTAAGACAGTGAGCTATCAGAGCACCCAGGCTATAAGATCTATTCCTACTCAAAGCAGCTGCGATAAAAGCTAGATCAATAGAAGACAACATTCTAGCAATCTTTCTAGCAAGAACACACTTGGTAATGAAGTAGGCAAAGTATCTAATAGCTGGGAGCTGAATGTTCCGAATTTTACCACTTTCCTTCGAGAAGTCAAAACCTTGGCAAATCTCAGCATACAAATCAATAAGTGACTTGGGCCTTTCCTTAATCTTGTCACAAGATCCCCACTGAGGTACTCCAATTGCTCCACAAAAATCAGCAAAACGCAGGTCAACAAATATATTATATATTTTTTAATGGAACAGGGGATTCGAAGTAGACTAAGTGAACCGGAAGTCCTACATTAAAGCCATGTTTATCTTAACATATTGGAATGGTTCACCTTCAACAAAGTGTTCCAACCCTGCATTTGTAACCATAGTTTGGAAATCTTGGAGGATCCCCACAGCTCTCATAAATTCATGGCATGTATATCTGGAAGGAAAAACTACCTCCTCACGATGAACCTTCATTGGCTCATGCACCATCGAGTCATATTGGTTCAGTGGATAAGCACTCATATTCCTTGCTGAAATTTTTAGACAACCATCAAACCAAGTAATTTCTAAGTTGATAAATGATGTGCAACTACTATAGGAACTTGCTAGAGGAATACACATGCATCAAAACAAAGTTTCTAAGCATAGAACAAGCATGCAAGGTCAAACAACCTAACACCTATAGCAGCAAAATACTCAAGATACAATCTACCAATCACAAATCTAATTGGACCAGTGGAGAAGGCACATACCAAGGAGCAATCCCTCCAAAAATCAGCACTTGAGATTGTCTGAACAAGGAGATCTAAAATCACGAGCAAGAACAACAAGAACTCGAGCTTGAGCAAGTTTTCCGGTGTTTTTCGGGAGAGAGAAAGAAGGTGCCTTTGAGGAGGCACCCTGGAGGGGCCCAGGTGGGCCAGACCCCCCAGGCGCCACCTCCTGGTAGGCCGCGCCTACCATGGGTGTGGGGCCCTGGGGTGGCCCCCTGGGTCACTTCAGGTGCCTCTTTGTCCCTTTTTTCGAGGAAAAATTTATTTTGAATTTTATGGGTTTTTCGGGAAACTTTCTTATTGGCCAATTTTCAGGGTATGAAAATTGATTTCCTCGCAGAAATAGTTTTTCAGAAGAAGCAAAAGCAAACCAAAGGCCAAACTACAGGAGCTCTAAGAAACTCAAACAAACAAACAACTAACAAAACTAAAGCTAAAGCAAAGACTAGGAAGGAGAAAAGTAAAAGAAAGAAAGAATAACCACAATGACAACATTATTTTGTTCATTAAAATCCTTTTCTTAACAAGGTTAATAAGGTGTTGTTACCAAAACAATCTTAGATGAGACAAAACTTTGTATTCCACCGAGTGATTATGTTACCTCAAGCTTGATAGCAATGGTCCCAATCATAATAGTTTCAAAATTTTCTTGTGGAATGGGACAATATATTTCTCCAACATTGATGCTCTCAATATTTTCAACGGAATTCGGGCAATAGCTCTTAGCAACCTTCTTGGGGAAATAGAAACTTTGCTCTTTGCCATTAATATTGAATGTTAGTTTTCCTTGATTACAATTGATGACAGCACCTATAGTATTAAGAAAAGGTCTCCCAAGAATAATAGATATATTATCATCTACAGGCATTTCAAGTACAACAAAATCAGTTAAAACCATGCAATTATGGGATACTTGAACAGGAACATCCTCACATATACCAACAGGAATAGTAGTTGACTTATCAGCCATTTGCAAAGATATATCAGTTGGTATCAAATTTTCTGTAACATCCCTAAAATCATGATTTCAAAGATTGCATATCATTCATGCATGCATATAATTTTGAGATCATTTTCCAACTATTTTCAAGAAAACAGAAGCACATAGTGCTATTATTTTATGTGAGCAAACTTAAATCAAATGACCATCCTCAATTGAGAGCATAAGTGTTTTAAACTAAGTTTTGTTGGCTTCCTTGTTGATTGGATTGAATGTGGAGTTTGGACAAAAATTCATAGAACAAATGTGGTTTCAAAACCATTTTCAAAACATTTCCAAATCAAATGCTTTGTCAATGTTTATTTTTATTTTATTCTAAATGACCAAGCTAATTCAAAGTAACCACTTGTTTTTATGCCCAGAAGTGTGAATGTTGCACCCTACAAAATACTGAAAGGGTTTGAATTCAAAAAGCTTTTGAAACCATTTGAAATTCATTCCAGAAATTCAAAACAGAAAAAGAAAAAGAGAAAGGAAATAGAAAAGGGCCAGCGCCAGGATTCTGGCCCAACTGAGAAAGAAGCCCACTAAGCCCACCCGGGTTCCCTCTCCCCCTCTCTCACTCGCAGACGCACCCTACTCTCCCTCTGTTTCTCTCGCAGAAAACTGGGCCCCGTCCACGTCACCGTCGTCTTCCCCAAATCTCGCCCGCAGACCACGTCGTCGCTGCCATTGATGCCGATAATGGCGCGGCGTAATTATCCTTGATTCTGCAAGTGTTTCCTGTCGCGCTTCGGCCTACTTAAACCCCACCCCTCCGCGGTCATTTCCCCCCACACTGCACACTCTTCTCGCCACCAGGCTGCCTCTAATTCGTATTGCACCGCCGTAGTCAGAGCCAACTCCGGCGAGGTATTCCGGTAAGACCCCATCACCCCTTGCTGTCTAAGTTTGCCAGAATGATCATGACAACCATGCGCATCTTCTCACCCTATTGGTGCATGCTAGGACCATCTGGAAACTCGCCAACGACGACGACCGCAAGTGCCTGACGCTTTCTTCTTCTCCGGCGATCGATTGCGGTAAGCACTGACCGCCCCTTGACCTCTCTCGCATACGACTAGGTTCGCCTTGTCCTTGTGCAGCTACTGATGCCTCTGGTTGGTACTAGGAAGACCCAGGGCGTCGGCAACAACTTCGTCTGCAACCACCCGACGCCTTGCACGACTCCGACGAGCTCCAGCAGCCCACTCCGTGCGCCCCTTGCCAAGCCGCCGCCAGGTTGACCATCAGCACGTCGCCACGGTTCTGGTAAGCCCCTCTGGAGACCCTAGGATGACCTATAGAGCCGCGCCGCCGTAGGAAGAGCTCGATGCCGCCAGCGCGGCTCAGTTTTGGTCGATTGATTTGTAGCCGTCAGATCTAGATCCAGCGCGTAGGATTAGTTCACTTAACGAACCGTTACGCGTTAGATCTGGCCATGCATCTTTAGTTAAATCGTGCGGCTCTTGTTGATCAATCCGTCCGAACCGGTACGGGCCAATCAGAAGCAGACGCGTGGCTAGGGTTTAGATTTAAAACATGATTTGAATCTGATTTATGTTCAAATTTGTATTGGCTATAACTTTTGATCCCCACGTTAGAATTTGACAAATTTTATACCGTTGGAATCAGGAGAGCAAGCTCTTTCTAAATATGCAATGTGTTTAATGTTTAGCTTCTGTTAAAAAAGGTTTATTTTGCAGAAACTTGTGTAGGACTAATTAGAGTTTATGAAATGTTTAGGAAATGATTTAGAGTTTAAAAATATTGTTGTTTGGCAATTTTTTGACTTGTTTATGAATCAGTACTATATACTTGCTTTGTTGAGTTTTAAAAATCATCACATATCATCTTTCATGCATGCATATATTTTTGATTGTATATGTTTTGTGTGTAATTTGTTGCTACAATTCTTTGTGTAGATTTTGGTGCTAGTGATTGTGATTGTGAAGAGTGTAACTACTCTCCAAACTACCAAGGCAAGTGGTAATTCATGAATATTTTATCCCTATGTTTTATATTAAGCATTAGAAATATTTTGCTAAGTCTTGCATGTTATTATTTTGCGTATATGCCATGTTGGGAAATCCTAGTAGTTGTAGAATTGCTAGGGAATCTCTAAGTTAATTTACTATCTATGCCATGCTTAGCCTAGCTAGTAGCAACCAATGGTTGGTGAATTATATACATGCTATGATGAAAATATTTCTAAGTCTTTGGACTTGTGTTTTGCCTAATAAAACAACTAAGTAAATAAAACACCTGGGTGGAAGGGAAGGATTGGTTTATGTTGAGTGGTTACACAAGGCCCATGTTTATGGTTTACCATGTGTATCTCACTTGTGGAAAGCCACCCAGGAACAAAGAGATTTTAGAGGCCAAGTGTTGAGAAGCTTCTAGTGCAGCCACTTGGCAATATGGGCTCTGCCTGGATCACATAGGTTGCTAGAACTTAGCCATTTGGACAGTTGGCGGTAGTGGGATGATAGGTTGGAACGCGTCCATTTGGTCTAAGGGAAGGCTTCTGAAAGGTCCTGTCTTGGTGAAAATCAAGTCTGGTGGGGAAAGTGCACAACCACTGCAGATGGAAAAATCTAAGTACTTAGCCATGTCCCTGGAAAAGGACAACTTGAGCATCAAGGCATGGAAGCTATCAAGAATCTCCTCATCCCAATTTCTAAGTAAAAATTTGTGGGTGAACAAGGGTGAAGGACCTCAATGTATATTGATGGTTCCTTGGGAAAAGTTTTGACAAAGAAAAACTTAGTGATTTCAACTAATAGGCAAAACCTATTTTGAGCAAAGCAAGCCAAGATACACTTAGCCAAATTGCATATAGTATCTAGTCCACTTAAAATTTTACTAAGGTATCACTTGCCAATACTATTCCAAAGTATTGACCCACTTTGGCTGTAACTTGTGATGTTGCAGGTTACTCTGATGAGGATTAGGTGTCATGAATCTACACTCAACATGTTTGCCTGTGGCACATGAAGATGAAGACTTTTATTTATTTACTTATTAAAACTCTTCTATTAGGCATGTGGCCTTGGAGTTGTAAAGACTATGTTTATCTCTGGAATGGCTATAATAAATGACCTTTGTATTTGTGTACTTCATCTTAAACTGTGGATGCTGGCATTGATCCAGGGACTAGCATTGCAATCACAGGGATCCTTTTCCTTTATAAAGGAGGGATCTTACAGATGGTATCAGAGCACTGTGTTGCCTGTAGGATTATGACCCTAGGATTG
The DNA here is from genome assembly GCA_030063025.1 of Avena longiglumis. NCBI lineage: Eukaryota > Viridiplantae > Streptophyta > Magnoliopsida > Poales > Poaceae > Avena > Avena longiglumis. The sequence continues at coordinate 448,558,753 of CP125979.1, forward strand.
GAAACCACTAAGGAAAAAATTTCAACTTCTACACTTGTCTTATCTTCTCGTAAACTTTTCTAATCTTCTTTCTCATCTCTATTTGTAGATGAACTCCATCAATGAAGCCGTAAGGAAGGGACCACTCATGACAATGACTTTGGAGTGTGAGACAGAATTCCCCAAGGCCCTCAAAGACCTCATGGTTGCATTAGAAATACAAGGTGCAGCTGTGTACAAAGGTTTTCCTGTGATGGATGAAGGAGTGGAATACTGGTGGGTGCAACTTCACTTGTATAAAAACAAGGAAGACAACCACCAAGAAAAAGGATTCTGCATGTTCACCAATTCAGTGGTGCACACTACATTCTTTGAATCAGTAAGGGATGCATCTTGGAAGACCATCAAAGAACTTGGTGATAGAGTCAAATGCAGAATGCTCAACCTTCAAAATGATCTAAAGGAAGAGAAGAAACATACCCAAGAGTTGGAAGCTACCAACCAAACCTAAAGAGGAGACATTATAGACTTAGTAATGGAGTCATGTGAGCAAGATAGGCTGATTGCTTCTACAAACATTGTGTTAGCCAACAGATCCAGTGAGATAGGACTGTAAACGTACTTCGTTAGTTGGACCACCACTTATCACCTTATTTTCCAAATGTTGCTTTAAAATAAGATTGAACCTTGGTTGTTGTAATGGTTTCATGTATGCATGACTTGTGTGTTTTGCTTTCCAAGGATGTGTATGTGGTGTTTTGCCTTATGTTGTAACTTAAATTGTGTTGTTCTTACTTTTCTATCTTATAAATAGATGCCTACTGTTACCATCAGCACAGTTGAGGAGTTCCAGGGAACTCTCTTTGGTCCTCGTAGTGTTGAGCTTACTACTTTGCTCAATCTCCCTCTTCCTACCATCATGGTGCTTCCCCTCACCAAGTTTGAGAGGAAAGACCTTTGGGGCTTCAAGGTAAACCAGCCCGGACGGCAGACAGAGCCTACCACGGAGGCCATCGTCTTCATGCTCATGCATGATGACAAGGAGAGAGGCCTTGAGCTAGTTATGCAGGATCTGATAGGACGTCTGCTAGGGAGACACTCCCGACAGGTTAGAGGTACTCACTTCCACGTCTTCGGTAGACGTGATGAGGATGGAGAGTCCATCGACTTCGAGGACACTGCGAGGGATACAGCAGAGCCGATTCGTCTATACCTCCAGGACATAGAGTCTCTCATTAGACACGTGGACACTGATAGGACCAACGTCATGCTTGGCAATGACGAACTCCAGGTGCAGCTTCGCGAGAAGGACAAGCTCTTCGCGGAGCAAGATGAGATAGTCAAGGAGATGGAGACGAAATTCGAGAGCTAGGACAGAAAGTTCAAGAGTCAGGAGAAGCGAGTCCAGGATAGGAACAAGAAGATCCGGGACATGACTGAAGAACTGCAGGCCAAGGACTTCAAGCTCGAGCATCAGCAGACGGTGATTGAGAGACTTCGTTCCCAGAAGAGGGCTCTCAAAGCCAAGATAGAGACCTTGACCACTAGTGTCGAGGAATACCAGACCGCGATGGAGAACGCATGTCTTACCTTTGTCGAGGAGGAGGTTGATGCCGAGGAGTAGATTTGACTACTCATTTATCATTTATTATCGTACTTGTTGCTTGAGAACTTGTATTTGACCATCCGACATGTGGATGGCTTACTACTTGTGTGTTTTACTTTGCGAACTTGTTATCTTGTTGTTGAACCTTTATCATTGTGTTGCCTTCTTTGTGTTTGGTTATGTGATGTAATGTGCATGAAAGCATCTATGGGTATCTCATTCTTATCTATATTGAACAAACCACAGATGCCTCCCCGTAGTGCAAACCCCAACCCCAACAACAACAACAACAACAACACTCCAGAAATACAGCAAATGATGACCGCTCAAACTCAGTTGATGCAGATGATGACGACGTTCATCCAGAACCAAAACAACAATAATAATAACAACAACAACAACAACAACCCACCGGGTTTTGATATGCTTACCAGATTCTTGAGATTGAGGCCAGCAAAGTTCTCAGGGACGACTGATCCCATGGTGGCCAACGATTGGCTACGTTCTGTGAACAAGGACTTGGTAACCGTGGGCTGTACGGATGCTGAAAAGGTCAGATTTGCAGCACATTTGATGGAAGGACCAGCCGCCACTTGGTGGGATAACTTCCAGATCACCACTCCCATAGAAGATGTGACATGGGCTATCTTTGAGGATGGCTTTCGTACTGCTCATATCTCATCCGGAGTGATGAGTCTGAAAAAGAAGGAGTTTCATAACTGGCAAGCCATATCGCAGTGGCTAAATATATTGAGGAGTTCAACAATCTGGCGCGATATGCACCAGATGAAGTTGACACTGATGCTAAGAGGAAAGAAAAGTTCCTCGAAGGGTTGAATGATGAGTTGAATCTGCAGTTGGCTATGGCCTATGTTCCCACTTATCAGTCTCTCTGTGACAAGGCTGCTATTTTGGAGAACAAAATAAAGCAAGTTGAAAGCAGGAAGAGGAAGCACTCTGACAAGCACAACTCGGGATCGTCACAGAAACGATCCCATTATGATGACAGTGGAAGCTCAGGATCCCACAAGCATGGGAAATTCAACAAGCACCACAACCACAACCGTCATGACAACAAGCATCACTGCAGTCATGACAATGACAAGTATAAGAACCACAAGGGTGGATACAAGAGCCACCACAGTGGTAATGGAAGTGGAAGTGGAAGCCAGCCTGTCAAGAAAGACATTAGTCAGGTTGAATGCTTCAAGTGCAAGAAGATGGGGCATTATGCAAATGAAAGCCCAGAAAATAAAGTTGAAGGACCCAACAAGCCCAACCCTTTCCAGAAGGGACAAGTTAACCACATCAATGTGGAGGAAATCTATGAGGAGCCTGATGCTGTTGCTGGTAAGTTCAAACTCAATTCTGTTCCAGCATTTGTTCTCTTTGATACTGGCGCATCTCATTCATTCATATCAAGAGCATTTGTTGAAAGAAATGAACTGCCGGTAGAAACTATTGGGTGCCCTATAAAAGTAAGTTCTCCTGGTGGAGAAATGATAGTGAATTCAGGATGTCATGATCTAGTCATAGAGTTTGGGAAGTATAAGTTTCCCGTTAACTTGATAATTCTAAACTCCCAAGGATTGGATGTCATTTTGGGAATGGACTGGATGACTAAGAACAAGGGAGTGATAGATTGTGCCAACCATACTGTCTCACTCACAACTCCGGAAAATAAAAGGATCAGATTCAAGACCAACTTTGAAGCAAGAAGGAGTATGCTAAATTCTCTTAAGGGGGTTAGCATAGACAGTGTGCCAATTGTGAGTGAATATACGGATGTGTTTCCGGAGGAATTGCCGGGAATGCCACCAGATAGAGATGTGGAGTTCCTTATTGATTTGCTACCAGGATCTGGACCAATAGCAAAGAGACCATACAAGATGTCAGTTGACGAACTAAAAGAACTCAAGAAACAAATCGGAGAGTAGTTGCAGAAAGGATTTATTCAACCAAGTTCTTCATCTTGGGGAGCCCCAGTTTTGTCCGTGGAAAAGAAAGATAGAAGTCAAAGGTTATGTATAGATTACAGTTCACTCAATGAGGTAACTATCAAGAACAAATACCCTTTGCCCAGAATCAATGACTTGTTTGATCAATTAGAAGGAGCTTGTGTGTTCTCAAAAATTGATCTCCGGTCAGGTTATTTTCAACTCAAGATAAGAGAACAAGACATACCTAAGACAACTTTCACTACAAGGTATGGATTATATGAGTATACCGTGATGCAATTTGGCTTAACCAATGCTCCAGCATACTTCATGAATATGATGAACAAGGTGTTCATGGAATTCCTTGATAAGTTTGTTGTCGTATTCATCAATGACATTTTAGTATACTCCAAGAGCAAGGAAGAGCATGAAGGACATTTATGTTTAATACTTGAAAAGTTAAGAGAGCATAAACTTTATGCCAAATTCAGCAAGTGTGAATTCTGGTTGAATAAAGTTGGATTTCTTGGTCATGTTATGACAAAGGATGGGGTAGCAGTTGATCCTGCTAAAGTTTCAGCTGTAACGGAATGGGAATCTCCCAAGTCAGTAAAGGAAGTTCGTAGTTTCCTTGGATTAGCAGGTTACTACAGAAGATTCATTGAAAATTTCTCCAAGGTAGCTAAGCCTATGACTGAATTACTAAAGAAAGACAAGAAATTTGCTTGGACTGAAGGTTGTGAACTCAGCTTTCAGGAATTGAAGAAGAGACTTGTGACAGCACCAGTCTTGTGTCTGCCAGATTTGGAAAAAGATTTCCAAGTATATTGTGATGCATATCATCAGGGTTTGGGTGCAGTACTTATGCAAGAAGGAAAAGTTGTGGCGTATGCCTCAAGACAACTCAAAACTCATGAAGTGAACTATCCTACTCATGATTTAGAGTTAGCCTCTGTTGTCCATGCACTCAAAACATGGAGACACTATCTTTTGGGAAAGCGTTGTGAAGTGTTCACATATCACAAAAGTTTGAAGTATATCTTCAACCAGAAGGAAATTAATATGAGACAAAGAAGATGGCTAGAACTTATCAAGGACTATGACTTAAGTTTGCAATACCACCCCGGTAAAGAAAATGTTGTAGCAGATGCTCTAAGTCGTAAGGTTTTTGTGAATGGCCTTACCAAAGGAGAATTGCTAGATGATTTGTGTATTCAATTCAGAAAACTCAGATTGGAGATTGTGCCTGAAGGACATCTCATGTCTTTGGATGTTCAACCCACTTTGTTGGACAAGATCTAAGAAGCCCAGAAGATTGATAAAGAAATTGAAGAGATCAAAGAAAAGATTGGCAAGGGAAAAGCCAAAGGCTTCCATGAAGACGAACATGGTACTTTATGGCATGGGAAATGTATCTGTGTTCCACAAGATCCGGAGCTGCGGAAACTGATTTTGCAAGAAGCACACAACTCTCCGTATTCCATTCATCCGGGTAACACCAAAATGTACATGGATATGAAGGAAAGATTTTGGTGGAATAATCTCAAGAAGGACATCGCCGAACATATTGCCTTGTGTGATGTGTGTAGTAGAGTGAAGGCGGAACATCAGAAACCAGTAGGTTTGCTTCAACCACTACCTATTCCTGATTGGAAGTGGGACAAGATTGGTATGGATTTCATTACCGGATTACCAAGGACCCGTTCAGGATACGATTCTATTTGGGTAGTAGTGGATCTCCTAACTAAAGTGGCTCATTTCATACTCGTGAAGACAACCTATACAAGTGTAAGTTAGCCAAAATCAACATGAGTAGAATTTTATGTCTACATGGAGTGCCCAAGAGTATTGTGTCTGATAGGGGAACTCAATTCACTTCCCATTTTTGGAGACAGTTACATGAGTCATTGGGAATGAGGTTGGAATTCAGTACTGCTTTTCATCCTCAAACTGATGGACAAACAGAAAGGACTAATCAGATTCTTGAAGACATGTTGAGGGCATGTGCCCTAGACTATGGAGCCAGTTGGGATGAAAGTCTGCCTTACGCAGAATTTTCTAATAACAACAGTTATCAAGCCAGCATTGAGATGGCACCATTTGAATTTCTCTACTGAAGAAAGTGTACCACCCCATTGTTATGGAATGGTGTGGGAGAAAGAAGTTTATTCGGACCAGATCTCATCAAAGAAGCCGAAGAGAAGGTCAAGTTCGTTAAGGACAGGTTGAAGATAGCACAGTCCCGACAAAAAAGCTACACGGATCCTAAGCGTAGAGAAGTCACCTACGAAGTCGGTGATAGAGCTTATCTTAGAGTGTCACCACTTCGTGGAGTGAAGAGGTTCGGAGTCAAAGGAAAATTGGCACCAAGGTATGTTGGACCATTCAAGATTCTGTGTCGTAAAGGAGAAGTTGCCTATGAAATTGAACTGCCAGAGTCTTTGTCAGCAGTTCATAATGTGTTTCATGTGAGTCAACTTAAGAAATGTCATCCAGAAATGGAAGAAACTTATTTGAAGGATACTATACCTTTGGAGGAGGTTCAACTAGAAAGTGACCTCACTTATGAAGAAAAACCTATCAAGATTCTTGAGACTGCAGAAAGAGTCACACGGACTAAGACTATCAAGTTCTGCAAAGTGTAGTGGAATCATCATTCCGAAGAGGAAGCAACATGGGAAAGAGAAGATGATCTTCAGAAAGACCACCCTCACCTATTTGCTAGCCAATCCGAATCTCGAGGGCAAGATTCACCTTAAGGGGGTTAGATTTGTAACATCCCTAAAATCATGATTTCAAAGATTGCATATCATTCATGCATGCATATAATTTTGAGATCATTTTCCAACTATTTTCAAGAAAACAGAAGCACATAGTGCTATTATTTTATGTGAGCAAACTTAAATCAAATGACCATCCTCAATTGAGAGCATAAGTGTTTTAAACTAAGTTTTGTTGGCTTCCTTGTTGATTGGATTGAATGTGGAGTTTGGACAAAAATTCATAGAACAAATGTGGTTTCAAAACCATTTTCAATGACTAAGCTATTTCAAAGTAACCACTTGTTTTTATGCCCAGAAGTGTGAATGTTGCACCCTACAAAATCCTCAAAGAGTTTGAATTCAAAAAGCTTTTGAAACCATTTGAAATTCATTCCAGAAATTCAAAACAGAAAAAGAAAAAGAGAAAGGAAATAGAAAAGGGCCAGCGCCAAGATTCTGGCCCAACTGAGAAAGCAGCCCACTAAGCCCACCCGGGTTCCCTCTCCCCCTCTCTCACTCGTAGACGCACCCAGGAAGTGACTGACGCCAGGACCCCACCCCCCCTCTGTTTCTCTCGCAGACAACTAGGCCCCGTCCACGTCACCGTCGTCTTCCCCAAATCTCGCCCGCAGAGCATGTCGTCGCTGCCATTGTTGCCGATAATGGCGCGGCGTAATTAGCCTTGATTTTGCAAGCATTTCCTGTCGCTCTTCGGCCTACTTAAACCCCACCCCGCCGCGGTCATTTCCCCCCACACTACACACTCTTCTCGCCACCAGGCCGCCTCTAATTCGTATTGCACCGCCGCAGTCAGAGCCAACTCCGGCGAGGTATTCTGGTAAGACCCTGTCGCCCCTTGCTGTCTAAGTTTGCCAGAATGATCACGACAACCATGCGCATCTTCTCACCCTACCATCTGGAAACTCGCCAACGACGACGACCGCAAGTGCCTGACGCTTTCTTCTTCTCCGGCGATCGATTGCGGTAAGCACTGAGCGCCCCTTGACCTCTCTCGCATACGACTAGGTTCTTCTTGTCCTTGCGCAGCTACTAATGCCTCTGGTTGGTACTAGGAAGACCCAGGGCATCGGCAACAACTTCGTCTGCAACCACCAGACGCCGTGCACGACTCCGACGAGCTCCAGCAGCCCACTCCGTGCGCCCCTTGCCAAGCCGCCGCCAGGTTGAGCATCAGCACATCGCCACGGTTCTGTTAAGCCCCTCAAGCGACCCTAGGACACAGTAGCGCCGGCCGCCATAGGCAGCTCACCGCCAAAGATCCGCCGCCGCTCAGTTTTTGTCGATTGATTCGTAGCCGTCAGATCTAGATACAGCGCATAGGATTAGTTCACTTAACGAACCGTTACGCGTTAGATCTGGCCGTGCATCTTTAGTTAAATCGTGCGGCTCTCGTTGATCGATCCGTCCGAACCGGTACGGGCCAATCAGAAGCAGACGCGTGGCTAGGGTTTAGATTTAAAACAGGATTTGAATATGATTTATGTTCAAATTTGTATTGGCTATATCTTTTGATCCCCATGTTAGAATTTGACAAAATTTATACCGTTGGAATCAGGAGAGCAAGCTTTTTCTAAATATGCAATGTGTTTAATGTTTAGCCTCTGTTAAAAAAGGTTTATTTTTTAGAAACTTGTGTAGGACTAATTAGAGTTTATGAAATGTTTAGGAAATGATTTAGGGTTTAAAAAATTGTTGTTTGGCAACTTTTTTACTTGTTTATGAATCAGTACTGTATACTTGCTTTGTTGAGTTTTAAAAATCATCACATATCATCTTGCATGCATGCATATATTTTTGATTGTATATGTTTTGTGTGTAATTTGTTGCTACAATTCTTTGTGTAGATTTTGGTGCTAGTGATTGTGATTGTGAAGAGTGTAACTACTCTCCAAACTACCAAGGCAAGTGGTACTTCATGAATATTTTATCCCTATGTTTTATACTAAGCATTAGAAATATTTTTCTAAGTCTTGCATGTTATTATTTTGCTTATATGCCATGTTGGGAAATCCTAGTAGTTGTAGAATTGCTAGGGAATCTCTAAGTTAAGTTACTATTAATGCCATGCTTAGCCTAGCTAGTAGCAACCAAGGGTTGGTGAATTATATACATGCTATGATGAAAATATTTCTAAGTCTTTGGACTTGTGTTTTGCCTAATAAAACAACTAAGTAAATGAAACACCTGGGTGTAAGGGAAGGATTAGTTTATGTTGAGTGGTTACACAAGGCCCATGTCTATGGTTTACCTTGTGTATCTCACTTGTGGAAAGCCACCCAGGAACAAAGAGATTTTAGAGGCCAAGTGTTGAGAAGCTTCTAGTGCAGCCACTTGGCAATATGGGCTCTGCTTGGATCACATAGGTTGCTAGAACTTAGCCATTTGGACAGTTGGTGGTAGTGGGATGATAGGTTAGAACGCGTCCATTTTGTCTAAGGGAAGGCTTCTGAAAGGTCCTGTATTGGTGAAAATCAAGTTTGGTGGGGAAAGTGCACAACCACTGCAGATGGAAAAATCTAAGTACTTAGCCATGTCCCTGGAAAAGGACAACTTGAGCATCAAAGAATGGAAGCTATCAAGAATCTCCTCATCCCAATTTCTAAGTAAAAATTTGTGGGTGAACAAGGGTGAAGGACCTCAATGTCTATTGATGGTTCCTTGGGAAAAGTTTTGACAAAGAAAAACTTAGTGATTTCAAGTAATAGGCAAAACCTATTTTGAGCAAAGCAAGCCAAGCTACACTTAGCCAAATTTCATATAGTATCTAGTCCACTTAAAATTTTACTAAGGTATCACTTGCCAATACTATTCCAAAGTATTGACCCACTGTGGCTGTAACTTGTGATGTTGCAGGTTACTCTGATGAGGATTAGGTGTCATGAGTCTACACTCAACATGTTTGCCTGTGGCACATGAAGATGAAGACTTTTATTTATTTACTTATTCAAACTCTTGTATTAGGCCTGTGGCCTTGGAGTTGTAAATACTATGTTTATCTCTGGAATGGCTGTAATAAATGACCTTTGTATCTGTGTACTTCATCTTAAACTGTGGATGCTAGCATTGATCCAGGGACTAGCATTGCAATCACAGGGATCCTTTTCCTTTATAAAGGAGGGGTCTTACATTTTCTAGCTAGAGTCTCTTATGGAGATAAAAAGGCATAACACTTACTCCAGATCCCAAATCACATAAAGCAGTTCTAACATAATTATTCTTATTAGAGCAAGGAATAGTTGGTATACCTGGATCACCAAGTTTCTTTAGAACCTTACCATTGAAGGAGTAATTAGCAAGCAAAGTAGAAATCTCCTCATTAGGAATCTTCCTTTTATTAGAGACAATATCCTTCATATACTTTGAATAAGGAGGCAGCTTAATAGCATCAGTCAAAGGAATTTGCAAAAATAGAAGTTTCATCCACTCACAAAACTTGTTGTAGTGTTCTTCCTCCTTTGACTTGTGTTTCTTACCTGGAAAAGGCATAGGTTTCTGCACCCAAGGTTCTCTCTCTTTACCATGTTTATTAAAAATAAAATCTTCCTTAGTGTACCTAGTGTTCTTAGTGTGCTTATCAGGTTCTTCCTCAACTTCCTCATTATCAGGAGCATCATTTTTATCATTACCACTCTCAGTTTCAGCATCAAAGATAGATATACTATTAGGATCTACAGCAGGTTCAAGTGGTTCCTCGACTATCTTATGTATCTTTTTCTTCCTCTTACGAGGACTACCACTGTCTACTTGTTGGGGATCATGCTCAATTCTTTTAGGGTGTCCTTCATGATATGAAGGATCTAGAGTAGCTATACAACTCCTAGTTCTAATTCCATAAGCATGTTTATCTCCTGGAGCATTAACTAGCATATCCTTTTGTACCTTAGCAAGTTGATCAAGTTGAGTTTGAACCATTTGAAAGTGTTTAAAAAGCATTTTAATATCATTAGAAGTTCTTTCCACAATATCTTTCAACTCATTGATAGCTCTAGAGTTTTCGAATAAATGATTCTGAACTTGTTTATTAAAATTACCTTGTTTAACAATAAAAATGTCAAGTTCCTCTAAGCATTGATCAAGAGGCTTACTATAGGGAATATCACCTTGATCAAAGTGTTGGAGAGAGTGTACCTCAATAGTAGATGAGTGGGGCATTGGCTTACATAATTCTTCTATTGGAGGTAGATTCTTCACATCTTCAGCTCTAATACATTTCTCCTTTAGACACTTTTAGATTCCTTCATCACTTCATCATTTAATGCAATAATTCCTCTCTTTTTTGGTGTTGGTGTTGGAATTGGTTCAAGAACATCTGGTTCAGGAGTAATAGGCTCAGGTGTATTTAGTTCAGTTGAATTCCAATCATCATAATTCTTGATTATCTTAGCCATTAATTCTTCGGCATCTGTAGGAGTTCTTTTGCTGAAAACACAATCAACATAGCTATCTAGGTAGGTCCTAGAATCATTAGTTACTCCATTATAATAAATATCAAAAACTCATTCCTAGGTAATGTACATCCAGGATATGGATGAATCAAGGCACAGAACCATCTCCATGACTCTAGCAATTTATCTTCCTCTCCCTGTTTAAAATCAAAAAGTCTCTGCAAAGAAGCATGTCTAGCACTAGGAGGAAATATTTCTGTAAGAAAGAAGCAATCAAACAATCAGGGCTATTAATGGAACCATGAGGTAATCTATTAAACCAAGCCCTAGATTCTCTTTTTAGTGAAAAAGGGAAAACCTTAGTACAAAGTACTTGCGCATCATAAAACCATCACAGAATAAAGCACTCATAGTAGAAAGCTCATTCATATGAGCCACAACACTCTCATTTTCAGTCCCACGGAAAGGTTCTTTCTCAAAAATATCTAAATAAGATAAATCAAGAGAGAAATCATAATCTTTATCTTTAATATCTATGAGAGAAGTGGCAAACTTAGGATCAGAGGACAACTTAGGAATAATGGTGCATCAAACAAGAGACTCTTAACAGTACTAGTACCATGTGTGTTTCGGCATTCTTCAACAAATTCATAAGTGAACTCAATGTAACCATCATTAATATCATAACTCTCACTAGCCTCCGGTGAGCTAACAGGTGTAACAATGCCTTCACTAGGAGTTTTGGTATTTCCTAGACTAGGCATAGTAGCATCTTTAAAAGGACCTAATGAACCACTTGCATCTAGCACCGTAGAAGTAACATCATGAGTAGCAAAAGCAGTTTCAGATTCAGCAGTAGTAGCAGTGTGTGTAGCATGAGCATGTGTTGGTGGTGTGACAAGCTAACTTAAAACAGACGGTGAATCAAGAGCAGCAGAGGTGTTTAGGACAGTACCTCTTCTTGTAGTGGATGGTAAAATAGGGAACTTTCCATCACGAGACTTCCCCATGATGAAAGGAGTAGGAGTGCACAATAATATATCCAAGTGAACTTACAAATAAAGCTATGCTCCCCGGCAACGGCGCCATAAAATAGTCTTGATAACCCACAAGTGTAGGGGACTGCAACAGTCTTCACGGGTAGTATTACCCAATTTATTGATTTGACACAAGGGGAGCCAAAGAATACTTGCAAGCCTTAACAACTGAGTTGTCAATTCAGATGCACCTGGAAATAGTTCTTGGTCAAAGAAGTTTATAGGGATGGATGGACGGGAGTTGCATGGACGATTCTAAACATGTAACTTAAAGATCTAGGGCATTGCAGATAAATAATAACAAGCATCCAAGTACTAAACAATCCTAGGCATGTGCTCCATATATTGTCATACATGCTCGCAATGAGAACTTGCACAACATCTTTTGTCCAGCCGGCCCGTGGCAGCGGGGCCTCCAGGGAACTACTGGGAATTAAGGTGCTCCTTTTAATAGAGCACCTGAGCAAAGCATTAACACTCCATGAACACATGTGATCCTCACACAACAGACATCCCCTCTGGTTGTCCCAATTATTCTCACTTTGGGGCCTTTGGATCTGGACAATGATATGTGTACACAACTTGTAGATAAGATCACAAACAATACTATCATAATGATTCAATAATATGTTCAGATTTGAGATAATGGCACTCGGGACCTAGTGACAAGCATTAAGCACAACAAGTTGCAACAAAGTCAAATAGCACAATATATACTAGGCATTATGCCCTAACAATCTTATTCGATTACATGATAGAACTCATCCAATCCCTACCATCCCCAAGCATACAGCGGGGGATTACTCACTCATGGATGAGGGAAACATCGGTGGTTGATGGAGATGCGTTGGTGGTGACGATGGCGATGATCCGAATCTTGGTTTCTGGTGGCGGCGATGGTGGTGACGATGACGATGATGATGGAGATGCGTTGGTGGTGACGATGACGATGGCGATGATCCAAATTTCCCGTCCTGGCAGGGTGCCAGAACGGAGTTTCTGGATCCGAATCTTGGTTTCTGATGGCGGCGGCGGAGCGGAACTCTTTATGGAAAACTATCACCCCCCCCCCGTTTTTAGGTCGAAAGGCAACTTATAGGCGCAGAGGGAGGCCGAGGAGCTGCCTGGGGAGGCTGCACCCCCTCCAGGTGCGGCCAGTGGTGGGCCCGCGCCTAGGGTGGTTCTGGGCCCCCAGGCCTCCTCTCTGTCTCTCCTTTTGGCTCCGTGGATCTTCTGGTGAAATATAGTTTTTGGCATATTTTCTGAGATTTTTACTGATAGTTCATTTTCTGCACAAAAACAAGACACCAAGATAATTCTGCTGAAAACAGCGTCAGTCTGTGTTAGTTGCATCAAAATCACACAAGTTTAGAAGAGAAACAATTGCAAAGTGTTCGGGAAAGTAGATACGTTTTGGACGTATCAGCCGCCGACTCCGAGGAATCCAAGTCCACCCCGCCTCGATGATCGTTAACCTCCAAGTCCACCCTGCCCTGATGATCGTCAACCTCCAAGTCCACCCCACCCCAATGTCGATCGCCATAGCGTGAGTAAATTGATGATGGCTAGCATGGTTGACGTGGATCCTGTTGGGAACCCCAAGAGCAATGTGTGAAGCAGCACAACAACAAGTTTTCCCTCAGTTAGAAACCGAGTTTATCGAACAAGTAGGAAGAAGGAAACATCACACAGGTGTTGCTAGCAACGTGGAGACCTGCACAACACAAACTCAAGACTTTTCCCCAACGAATCAGTGAGGTTGTCAAGCTCACCAGTTTTCTATAACAAAGGATTAAACATATGGTGTGGAAGGTAATGGTTTGCAGCAAGTAAACAAGTAACAGTGGAAGATGTATCAATGGTAAAGATTGGATCAGGGTCCATAGTTCACTAGAGGTGCTCTCCTTAGATAAACAACATGACATGAATGGTAAACCAATTACAACAGGGAAATTGACAGGAACTGAGCAAGGCATAACAATGCAATTACTAGTCAGAAAGATCCTATGAGATTCAATTGGGAAATACAACAAGATACATAGACCGCCATCCAACTGCATCTATGACTAGAAGTCCACCTTCGGGTTATCATCCGAACCCCCTCCAGTATTAAGTTGCAAGCAACAGACAATTGCTTTAAGCAACAGTCCACATGTTCCATGAACAATAGAACGTTGTTTTCTCCCTAGTGGCAACATCACATTCTACAACCGAAGAGATTTCTTTCACTTCCTTGGAAACTAGAGGCATGAACCCACTATCGAGCATAAATACCCCCTCTTGGAGTCACTAGCAACTACTTGGCCAAGGTAGCTACTACAACGGAGAGCATGCAAGATCACAAACAACACAGACATGACAGAATCATAAAGACAAAACCATTAATCAAACCAACATAATAATCTCAATATCCATCGGATCTCCGCAAACACAACATGCATGATTACAAATAGATTAGATCTTGATCATGAATGGAGCTCACAAGATCTATACATGAAAGCACAAAGGAGGAGATACAACCATCTAGCTACTACATGGACCCATAGTCCAAGCTGGAACTACTCACACATCATACCGGAGAGAAGGCATCCGGGATGATCTCCCCTCCGACAGGGTGCCGGGAAGAACTTCAGATCCCCCCGATCTGGGGATGACGGTGGCGGCGGCTACAGAAGGTTTCTGGAATATTGATCGGGTGCTTAGGGTTTCTGCATCGGGGGATTCTTATAGGCGAAGGGGGAGGCCGAGGAGGCGGCTAGGGGCCCCACACCCTGCCTAGGCGCGAGCCCGCCCCTGGACGCACCTAGGGGGGTCTAGGTGCCCTGGCCGGCTTCTTCGTCTCCTCTCTGGACTTCTTGTTCCCCACGGAAAGTTATTGACTTTGACGTTTGTCCCGTCCAATTCCAAGAATATTTTATTACTAGATTTTCTGGAACCAAAAATAGCAGAAAACAAGCATCTGGCACTGTGGCAACTTGTTAATAGGTTTGTACCAGAAAACATGTAAAAAGAACCTCAAAGTGTAGACAAAGCAAAGAAAAGTAGATACTAAACAATCATGGATCATCAAAAATCATAGATGCTTTCCGACGTATCATACATTAACTCGATCTTTGCCTCCGTGCAATACTACCTCGTCGAAAAAACGGAAGGTCACCGCTCCCCCGCACCTAACTCGGAAGAAAGGTAGAATGGTGAAGATAGTCGACATCCCTCCGGCTCTTGCCAAGAGACCTTATGACAAGACTGATGACGAAAATGACGCGGATGTGGATGCCCATGTTAAGGGTGTTTTTGCACCCAAAAAGCCTGATCCAAATCAGAAAAAGCGGAAAAACAAATAACAAGTGCAAAAAGCGGAAAAAAAGTTTCCCAACTCGGACAACATAAGATTCAATAGATCCCCCTCCTCCCCGCTCAAAGTGACTTCAGATACCGATAAGGACTTCAGAGGTGAAATGTATAAGGACATGCAAATAATGGACCCCAGAGCCAGGGTTGCTGCTTGATGGCTCAGTTATGTAGAGCTAGTTGGGTACCCCAACAGGAAGGTATGATGAGCACAACAACAAGTTTCCCTCAGTTATGAAACGAAGGTTATCAAACCAGTAGGAGTAAGGAAACAACTCCAAGGTGTTGCTAGCAACTTGGAATCCTGCACAACACAACCACAAATCTTTGCCCCAACTTACAGTGAGGTTGTCAATCTCACCGGTTTTCTGAAAACAAAGGATTAAACGTATAGTGTGGAAGATAGTAATTGCTTGCAGAAAGTAAACACTAAACAATAGATGGAATATTAATGGTAAAAGAATGGTCTGGGATCCACAGTTCACTAGAGGTGTTTCTCCTTAAGATAAATAGCATGTCGGCTGAACAAATTACATTTGGGCAATGATAGATTGAAAATGCATAAATATGCATGTACAAGTAATGATGATTCCTATGAGATTTTTTGGGCATTACAACATAATACATAGACCATAATCCAACTGCATCTATGACTAATAATCCACCTTCAGGTTATCATCCGAAACCCTTCCAGTATTAAGTTGCAATCAACAGATAATTGCATTAAGCAAAGTGAATAAAGTAAACAATAAAATTGCCCTTGGAGAAAGGATTGTTGTTTTCTCCCTAGTAGCAACAACACAGCTACAACCTTAGAGATTTATGTCACTTCCCCAGATTACTAGAGGCATGAATCTACTATCTAGCATAAATACTCCCGTTTGGAGTTGCAAGCATCTACTTGGCTAAAGCATCTACGAACAACAGAGAGCATGCAACATCACAAAAAACACAGACATGATAGAATCAATAATCAATCTTAAACATAGTACTCAATATCCATCGGATCCCAACAAAAACAACATGTAGGATTACATATAGATGATCTTGATCATCAACCGAGCTCACAAGATCTAAATATGATAGCATAAAGGAGAAGAACCAACCATCTAGCTACTGCTATGGACCCATAGTCTAGGGGTGAACTACTCACGCATCACTCTGGAGGTTGGCATGGTGATGAAGAAGGCCTCCGGGATGATCTCTACCCTCCGTCAGGGCGCCGGGAAGAGCTTCAGATCCCCCCGGTCTAGGGATGGAGATGGCGGCGACTATAGACTCTTTCGTGGAATTTTGATCGGGTACTTAGGATTTCTACATCGGGGTGCTTTTATAGGCAAAGGGGCAAGGTCGGTGGGCGCCCCCGGGGCCCACACCTTGGCCTGGCGCCGCCCCTAGGCCACGCCGCCACCAGGTGTGGCCGCCTTGTGGCCCTACTTCGGCTGCCCTCCGGACTCTATGTTCCTTCTGGTAAAATATTGACTTTTTCTTTTGTCCTGTCCAATTCTAAGAATATTTACTTACTAGCTTTTTTGAAACAAAAAACAACATAAAACATGCAACTGACACTGCGGCATCTTGTCAATAGGTTAGTTCCGAAAAATGTATAAAAATACCTCAAAGTGTATACAAAACATAACAAAATTGATATAAAACAAGCATGGGACATCAAAAATTATAGATACGTTTACGATGTATCACTGCTGCACTAATGGGCATCACTCTAGCGACGGCCAAAGAACTTGCTACCAATGAGGGTATGTCTCTTGGTCATTTTTTATACTATGAAGATACGCCAGTGGGTAAGATAGTACGATAGTATGTCAAATGGGAGCCTCTAGTCAGTCATGAGGAGAAAATGTGTCTATCAACACATATGCGCAATCTTCATGATTGGTACACTGCGCAAACAATGAAAAGGCACTAGAAAGATTGGTTTTCGGTGGATGTTAGAAAGGACCATCACTTCAAATAATACTTGATACAGGTTCAAATGACCGAAGCGTTTTAGTTATACAATCAGCGCATCCTCAAAAAATCTATCATTGGTTGCTATTGTCTATAAGTGATTTATTTCTATAATTAAGTCTCGAGCTCAGCTCGTTCATTGCATGTAATATATTATCTTAACTATATATCATTTTGTATGGTATTATATTCTACAGAATGAACATAATTGAATGCAAAAGAACTAGAAGATATGATGTTGGGTTCATTGACCCATATATCGTTAATGAATACATGTTAAAGAATAACCCCCAGGACATGGAGGAAGACATGTGCATGTTTTTAATCGAGCATAATTTTGTTAAGGAAATACTATTTCCTTACAACTTCAAGTGAGTGTTTCTGTCTTGTACACATTCTTTTTTAAGTGTAATTAATGAGTGATGCATGCATGCTTATGTAAACATCCTTAGGTTTCACTGTATCTTGCTAAACATTCAAGTTGATAAGTCCCTAGTTGAAGTCCACGACTTATTAAGTTGGGACAAAGAGAAGTGGAGTGACATGAAAGCAATGCTTCATAACTAATTTCAATCATTATCGCATCATATCAGCCTCTTTCGTTTATTTCCTGATATCAAGTAACTAATAATTCCTTTGTTCATTTTTTTGCCGAGAAGGTGTTGGACACAGTTCAAACAGAAATAGATGGTTCATTCAAAGACGAGCTAACTTGTAAAACGGTGAAGGGCTTACAGTAGCCATCAGGGACTCATTTATGTGAATTCTACGTCTGCGAGTATATTCGTGAGTTGACCAGTGAGTGGAAAGTTGATTCACATTATATTCACGGTTTGCAGGAGAATCTAGAGCCAGAACAACGCGTACAAGCAATTCAAGAGGAACTGGTGGGATTTCTGATGAAGGATGTCCTTGATGTAAATGGAGAACATATGCGGAGGTCTCGAAACTCTATATGCCTTAGTTATCTCCATGTAGTTGCTATGATATATCATCAATGACCATGTTATTTCAAAACATTTTCTTTCTTTTCAAAACATCCGGTTGTAGAATATGATTGGCTATATATCCGGTTGTAGAATATTGGGCAATATATATGTATATATGTATATATATGAGATTGGCTAAATATGATTTTTAACATCTTTGGATCGGATTTCATAAAGATGGAGAGGCAACTAGGAGACAAACCCATCTAGAGTTCGGTACTCCCGTCGGTGACGCCGCCGTTGGCCTCGAGGCCTCGAAGATGCGGCGGACCACGACCTCTCGCTGGTGTGAGGTTTTCTCGTTCATTGTTTAGGTAGTTTTCATTGTGTTTTTCGGGATGTTGAGCCGCCGTCTATATCTTGAAGTCAGAATAAAATTCTCCCCGCCCTATTCTAGCTCCGGTGGTGCATCTAGCTCCAGCTGAGTGCACGTGGAGTTGTGTTTCCAGTGGACCTCCTAGGATCTGGTCCGTTTTGTGTTTGTCGTTATGAGTTTAGATCAGTCTCTTCCGATTTACATATGTCATTATTCATGATGATTGATGTTCTAGTGCGCTGGTTCTTTAGGGTCTTAGCACGATGATGTCCCATCTGGCTACAACAACCTCTACTACGATGAGTTGTGTCCGACTCCAACCATAAAGGGGTGAGGACAGTTGTGTCCGACTCCGACCATGGAAGGGTGAGGATGGTGACACGCCTTCGCCTCATGCTACTATTTGTAGTCGTCGCTATATGATTTTTCTTTTCTCGTTTAGATAAATTGGAATTTTGTTTAGATACCACCAACGCTTTGTGTGCGCCTAGAAATCATGCAAGTTCTCGCGTGCTCACGGATTATGATCCGTTCAATGTTTATGATAGATCCGTTTGTTTAGTATACACTGTACAATGACTGCTACATAGATGTGGTGCGGTGGCGATGGCTGGTCGCTGCAGTTGCTTCATGCATGCTAATAAATAACATGTCGAATAGAGTAGATCCGCTACCGTCTCTGAATAAATGTACACGGCCGGTACATATATATTATCCATCTGTACCAAATCTATCATGCATACAGACAGGAAACGTACATGTTACATTATGTGATACCCTCGTAGTGTGTTTTCACGATAGATGACTATCTATTAAAGGACTAATATACACAAAAATTTAGTCCCAATACATTTTTTTTAGAAACACACTAGTAGAAAACATGTCTTCATTCATTCCACTCCGAGCCATCAGTCCCGGTTCCCTCACGAACCGAAACTAGAACTCACATTAGTCCTGATTCGTAAGGCCAAAACGGCACACGGGACATGGCGACGATGTGACACCCCGGTTCTGATAAGACCGTGGCCTCTATGTGACATGCCAATCCCTGGATCGGTTCATTGGCCCACAATAGAGTAAGATAGATAATCATAGCAAATAACCGTGTATCATGATCTACAAAGATCCAGAGTACCATTATTACAATATAAAAGCTTAGCATAAAGCTAGCTCAAATTGTTCAGGTAGCAACAAAAGCGAGTAAATCCTCCAATCTTCAAATTGCCCACAAGTGAACAAGTGCCGAGTGGAGTACCGTGGCCTATAACGATCAATCAGAATCGGAATAACCTGCAGCATAAAACGCAACAGCCCCGAAGGGTCAATACATGGAATGTATGGCAAGTAGAGCTAGTAAAGGAGACATTAGTACTAACATCTACATGCATATCTGGCAAGTGGAGCTGTGTCTGGCTTGCATTTGCAAATAACTTTGTCCTACTTTCATAAACAGTTTTGAATTTTCTTTGAAAAGATCCCAATTAAGTTAACCCAACAATATTAAAACAATTATGAAATTAGAATGAGCGAGAAACATGTCATGGAATCAATATCTAGCAACTCAGATGTCCATAACCGGGGACACGGCTAATCGATTAGATTATACACTCTGCAGAGGTTAGTACACATTACCCATGTGACTTGGCCAGCCCAGCTCGTACCATCACTCTCATTTTGAGTGGTGATAGGGAGAAGTCCAAGAAGAGACTGTTCGGGAAGTAGCTCCTCAATCCCGACGCGCACCGGTCCAACCTACCAAAATTCTACATCTCTGGATACGCGGGTTCGAGTTACCACAACCTACTAAGTCCAACCAACCGCCCATTTCATTATTGGCACATGGTTGTACACGTAAGCTACACAATAAAGAAGCCAATCATTCTCTCTTGATACCTGGGTGCCTTTCCGCAATGAAACCACCAAAAATTATCAATACCATCACACCCAGGGGGTTCATTGATTAAGTTGTTTTAGTTTTCACAAACCAATACTTTGAGAAAACAAGTAACAATGATGTAACCCAGCCCTCGTTCAACATAGCATGGCTAAGCACATCTACAACGGTGGTTCATCTACAAGGAAAGCCCTACCACATAATAGGTCATAGCATAGCGATAGTATCATCCTACACATGCATCTACAAAATACACGACAATGCATTGAAAATAGTAGGACGATATCATGAACAAAGTAGCATCTACTTGCCTTGGTTGTAGCGGTCGGAGGAACAATCCACACACGAGCAAGGGTTGCACTCCACACAATCTACACGACACAATTGCATTCATAAACAAACAATTCACAAACATATGCAACAAAGATGATGCATGAATGCAAGAACGGCAAGCGGATTGGTGCTACAGCTGCACCACATAATACTAATACATATTACTACCGAATACATGCTTAGGAAATAGATTTGGCGCAAGGGAAACTATTAACCAAAAGTAGTGATCACTACTAGAGCTAGAACTTAAATAATTCACTACCGGTAGTAAACAGTTTGTAAAATCTTGGAAATATTCTACCGCAAAGGCATCGCTGATAAGAAACAGTACCAATTGGAATTACTCAAAAAGGAGTTATAAAACATCCCGAGTAATTAAAACACTGCAGAAAGCCATTAGACAAATACTGCAGAAGTTTTTACTGTAAGCCTATCTTTTTATTTCACGATGAGATTCCCCTCGTTCACACGAGTTCAGGGACATATCACACGCGATTTTTGGAGCTACGAAACTTTTACTACGAATTTATTACTCCGGAAAGTCCACTAACTAGTTTGATTAAACTGTACTAAACCTGACAGTAAAAGTCTGAACCAAAGCTGCAGCAAGATTCTACACGACTCACTGAACGCGTACATATTTTATTTGCAATTTTTGGCCAAGCGGTTTAATTTCTACGCAATTTACAAGATTCTACCGAAATCTGTCAACTAATAGGATTAACGAAATTGACCCAGTCAATCGTGGTTCGATGATCGGCGCTGACCGGACGACCAGTCAACGTCTGGGGCGTCTGACTAGTCAACGTCTGGAGTGCTGACCAGTCAACGAACGATCTAAGCCGCTGATCTGAGATCTGACGGTGGCTGCTGTCTTACCGGAAACGGACTGCGAAACGAACTCCGGCGAGCTCCGGACGGCGGCGACGGTCGGTTCCGGCGTCGTGGTTCTACCTGCACGTACACACACGGTCAACTACGGCTCCCGGAACAATAAACGCGTGCGCGTACGCGGCGATCTGCAGGGCGCAGTTGGCGGCGGCGGATGGAGACGCGAAGCACGGGAACGGAAAGAGGGCGGCGAGACGAACCCGACAACAGACGAGGCGATGGCCGGCGACGGAGGGGTGGCCGGTGGCGGCGAGGAGAAACGGCGGCGGCGGCGGGCGCGTGCGTGCGCCAGGGAGGCGGCTCGCGCGGGTCTGGGAGGAGGCGGGGTCGGGCACGACTTCCGAGGCGGTAGGGCCCTTTTATTTGATCCTTCACGTGAGAAAAGAAAAGAAAAAAAAACTGAAACAGAATCGGTCCGCGGTTGGACTACAACTCGGAAATCGGTCCGAATTTTCGGACAGTTTTCCGGCGGTTTACTAAAACGTCCGAGTCTTTTGCATACGAACTCCGATTGGAGCGATTTTCGCGCCTACGGGTTCGTATCGTCGAGGGGAACAACCTTCAGTCGAAGTTTGATCGAAAGCTCGAACCTACAGGGGTGGTTGTCGCAAGTCCCTCTAAAGCTCCCCGCAGGAAACTCGGGTCGAAACAAAAATAGGTTTTCGCAAATAGCGTTTCGTCGATCCTCTCTACTCGACGGTAATGCATGGTAAGATATGATGCGATGCAATGAATGATATGCAACCTCTTCAGCTGGGACACGTGGAACACATTGTGAACAGCAGACAGAGCCTCTGGTAACTCCAACTGATAAGCAACCTCTCCTTTGCGTGCTAAGACTCGATATGGTCCAATAAATCAAGGTGCCAGCTTACCCTTAATACCAAATCTCTTAATTCCACGAAGCGGCGATACTCTGAGGTATGCTCTATCACCTATCTCATACACCACCTCCTTGCGCTTGGCGTCAGCGTAGCTCTTCTGTCTTGATTGTGCTACCTTCAGTCTGTCTCTAATCAAGGCGACCTTCTCCTCATCGTCCTTGATCAAGTCAGGTCCAAACAACTGACGTTCTCCTACTCCATCCCATAGCAATGGTGTTCGGCACCGTTTTCCATACAGTACGTCGAACGGTGACGTCTTGATGCTGGTTTGATAGCTGTTGTTGTAGGAAAACTCGGCATACGGCAAATTCTCATCCCAACTAGAACCATGAGCCAAGGCGCAAGCTCTTAGCATGTCCTCCAAAATCTGATTCACCCTCTCGGTCTGTCCATCAGTCTGTGGGTGAAACGCTGTGCTAAACTCCAATCTAGTACCAAGTGACTCGTGTAGCTGGCGCCAGAAGTGCGAGGTAAATTGGGTGCCTCTATCAGATACGATACTCTTGGGAACTCCGTGTAGGCACACAATTCTGTCCATGTAAATCTTGGCCAACTTTGCACTCGTATAGGTCGTCTTCACCGGTATAAAGTGGGCTACCTTGGTCAAATGGTCGACCACTACCCAAATAGAGTCATATCCTGACCTGGTCCTGGGCAATCCTGTGATAAAGTCCATTCCCACTCTATCCCACTTCCAATCCGGCACAGGCAATGGCTGTAGCAATCCTGCTGGCTTCTGGTGTTCTGCCTTCACTCGGCTGCATACATCACATAGGGCAATATGCTCCGCGATGTCTCCTTTCATGTTGTTCCACCAGAATCTGTCCTTTAGGTCCATATACATCTTCGTGTTGCCCGGATGTATGGAATACGGCGAGTCATGAGCTTCCTGCAGAATCAACTTCCTTAACTCCGGATCGTTGGGCACACACAAACGATCTCCATACCACAAGGTACCTTGCTCATCCTCGCGGAATTCCCTTGCTCGACCTTCCTTCATCTTTTCCTTAACTTCATCTATCTCTTTGTCTCCCACTTGAGCCTTCCTGATTCTGTCCTGAAGCGTTGGTTGGACTTCCATTGTAGCCAAGTATCCTTCAGATACTACCTCCAGCCTAAGGTCCTTGAATTGCTTGCACAAATCCGTGCAATTCACCAATTGCCAATCCATTGGCATAAACCTTCCGACTGAGCATCCGCTACTACATTGGCCTTTCCGGTGGTACTGTAGATTCATATCATAGTCCTTGATAAGTTCCAACCATCTCCTTTGTCTCATGTTCAGTTCCTTCGTGTAAATATGTACTTGTGCTCTTGTGGTCGGTGTATACATCACAGTGTTTTCCCATTAAGTAATGCCTCCATACCTTGAGCGCATGAACCACTGACGCTAACTCCAAGTCGTGTGTGGGGTAATTCCGCTCATGGTGCTTGAGTTGTCGCGAGGCATATGACACTACTCTCCCATCTTGCATCAGCACACTCCCAAGTCCCTGTCGTGAAGCATCACAGTACACTTGGAAATCCTTCTGAAGATCTGGTAAACATAGAACAGGCGCAGTCACTAGTCGACGCTTCAGTTCCTGAAAGCTGGCTTCACATACGTCTGACCATTCAAACTTCCTCTCCTTCTTCAAGTTCACCATCGGCTTTGCAATCTTGGAAAAGTTTTCTATGAACCTCTGTAATATCCAAAGAAGTCCCAAAAGCTTGAATCTCTCCGCATTCTTGGGCGCTTCCCACTCATCTGCGGTCACTTTGTTTGGATCAACAGAATTCCTTCTCCGACACTACGTGTCCAAGAAACCCAGTGTTAAGCCAGAATTCACACTTGCTGAATTTGGCGTACAACTTGTGTTCTCTCACTTCTCCATAATCTCTCGATGTTTCTCATGCTCAACATCATCCTTGGAATATATCAAGATGTCATCAATAAACACCACCACGAACTTGTCCAAATACTCCATAAATACCTTGTTCATCATGGTCATGAAGTATGTCGGGCATTCGTTAGTCCAAAAGACATAATCAGTATACTCATATAAACCATACCTAGTGGTGAAGGCGGTTTTGGTACATCCTCCTCTCGGATCTTCAATTGAAATAGCCCGATCGCAGATCAATCTTGTGAACACCTTTGCTCCTTCCAGTTGATCAAACAAGTCATTTATGTTCGAGAGGGTACTTGTTCTTAATGGTTACTTCATTCAGCGGCGATAGTCTACCACTAATCTCTTGGTGCTGTCTTTCTTCTCCACAAATAGAACAGTGCTCCCCATGACGACGCACTAGGCTGAATGAATCCCTTTTCCATTGTTCCTTCAACTGCTTTCTTCAATTCCTTCAGCTCATCCACATCCATCCTATATGGTTTCTTTGCTATAGGTCCTATTCGGCATCGTGTCGATAAGAAACTCTACATCTCTGCTGTGGCATACCAGCTCTTCCGAAACACGCTGTGGTAATCCCTAATCACCGCACAAGATCCATGCTAACCCCTTAAGAGAATTCAGCTTACACCTTCCGGTCGTGCAACCGACTTGAATCTAATCCTCTTACCATCCGGGTTTTAAGTGAAACAGCTCATGTGCACAATCTATGTGCCCCCATGCATAGACATCCAATCCATACCCGAATAACGTCTAATCACGTGAATCCAACACTACTAGATGTGCGATGAAGTTGTGTGTTCCAATCCTCACAGTTAAATCACGGCATCCCGCACTAGCTATCATATCTCCTCCGTGAACTCACTCTAATAGACCTTTTCATAGACTCGAGGTAACTTATACTTATCCACAAATGCCCTTGATATGAATGAATGCGATGCACCAAAGATCGAAAAGTATAAGTGCAGGTAAGTGTTGATTGGGAACTTACCAATCACAAGGTCGCTCATCTGGAATCTCTTCCACATTCATGTGGTTCACTGTGGCCTTCTCGCCGTTGGTTGGCTTCATCCTTTCCTCTCCTGACAGTTGTCGATAGTGTCCCTTCCGCTTGCACTTGAAGCACGCCACCTCACTCAGATCCTTCTTCACGGTTGCGATCACGGTTGCGGTCATGTCCACCGTGTCCTCCAGAGTGGTGAGAGTGTCCTCCTTGTGGTTGTGGAGGCTGCTCCTATGGTTGTCATGACGATGTCCCTCGCCCCCATGGTGGTGACGATCATGGCTCCCATGGTCACTTCCTCCATGCTTGGAGTATCCATCATAATGAAGTGCGAGACTTGTGGTGTGAACCAGAGTGGTGATTGTTGTTCTTTCTCTTGCGGTTCTCCACCTGCTTGTGTTTCCCTTCCAAGATTCTGGCCTTGTCCATAAGCTCCTGGAAAGTGGGGCAATAAACCACAAGTAGCTGTACTGAAAGCTCATCACTGAGGCCATCCAGGAATCTCTCCCTCCTTTTGGCATCAGTGTTCACATCCTCAGGTGCATAACGGGACAGGTTGTTGAACTCCTCAATGTACTCGGCCACGGTGCGATTGGTTTGGCGCAAGTTGCGGAACTCCTTCCTCTTCAGGCTCAGAACTCCTGAAGACACGTGGTTGGTCCTGAAACCTTCTTCAAACATAGCCCAAGTCACGGTATCCAGCGGGTGGGTGATCTGGAATGTGTCCCACCAAGAAGCGGCTGGTCCCTCCAGTAGGTGAGCGGCAAACCTCACCTTCTCAGCATCAGTGCATCCGACAGTTACTAGATCCTTGTTGACTGAACGCAACCAGTCGAGAGCAACCATTGGCTCCGTTGCGGTAGAGAACTTAGCTGGCCTTAACCTCAGAAATCTGGTGAGAGCATCTCACAGGCTGATTGTTTCCATTGTTGTTACGATTCGCCATGAACTGGGTCATCACTTGGGTCAGTTGTGCCTGAGCGGCCATGAGCTGCTCCATCTCAGTGGGTTGGCGACGGGGAGGCATCTGCGGTTCAGCATAGGTAAGTTTAGAAAGAATCAACTACGGTAATAGGATTCTACCCATGCATATGAGCAATCAACAACAAACAATAGCAGACAATCACAAGCAAGCAACACATCAACAAACAAGCGATCCAGCAACCTCCCAGGTGTTATCCTAGCAGTATATAACTACTGAAATAGTTTTGCAAGAGTTGGCAATGGTTAACTAAACAATAGATCATCTTATCAACAAAACAGCAATTCTGCCAGAACAGTCCAACAGCTTTCACAAATTTTTCCGCCTGACTTAAACTCGTCAGAAAATTTAGCCAATTTTTGTGCATATGGAACAGAGAGTTTCGCAACAGCCCAATTTTTTTCAGATTTTTCTGAGTTACCAGAAAAATATGAAAAATCGCGCAGTACTGCTGTGTCAGCAGAAAAACTACAGCGAAGAACACACAGATAGTAACCAAATTTCCATAACTCTTTCATTAAAATTCGCACAAATAAATCCTGGGATATTGGAGTACACAAATAAGCAACTAAACACTTTTAATCTAACACGAACTAAGCTTCACAACGATCGAGACTAATCCTAACGAATTTGCCTAACGTGGTCTAATTGGTGGACTTCTATCTATTTCTTGAAGAGATTGAGGTAGGTCCTTGCGGTCATGCATTGGCGCTTCGGCTCGCGGTACAACCATGGCGGAGTGTACACCTCTCCTGAACCATCACTTGAGACTTCAAACTCCACCTCTTCTGGATCCTCCTCTTCTTCTTCATCCTCACCGCAACAGCAACGGCCTCATCTCCTCCACCATCATCGTCTTCATCATCATCATCCTCGTCCTCATCATCATCATCGTCTCCACTGTCATCATCATCCCCATTGTTGTCATCATCTCCATTGTCATCATTCGGGGTGGATTCAGCTGCTTGGAGAGCGGCAATCTGGGCTGTCATAGCTTCAATAGTTTGATCCCTTTCTGGACTGTCCCCTGCATTCTTTGTATGTTCAGGTGTTCTCCTGCAGTACCATGAAGATGTGCTATGGCTGCATCTCTGGCTATCAGGGCATTCTCCAGAACTCCCACAGCTTCATGCAAAGTGTCAATCTCCTGTCCTTGGACCACCATACCATTGCTAGTAAAATCTGCAATCTCCTTTATCATCCTCACCTTTTCTGCTAGAGCTCCATTCTCCCTTTCCATGTCCTCTATGTGCCTCCGACGGGGCGGCATGTTGTTCCTGTCGCCCGGGGTAACCACAATGTTCCCCTCTTCATCACGCCTTCCATAGTCACGGTAGGGTGAATCTGCTGGTAGTAGGTGGCGGACATTATGGCCTTTGGCGACAGGCTTCATGTATGGCCAAGTTGATTCCAAGTCCCCAGTTGCGGTATATCTTGGTGTAGACCAAGTGCACGGGTTTGGCAAGCGGCATCTCTGAATATGAAGGTAGTGATCTCCCATGCATCCTCTCCATATCCATAGGTGTACAGCCTTCTTCCCTTGAACATGGGCAAGTGGCAATCCCAATCGAGAGAGCTGAGCTAAGCGCCTTGCAAAGGGCCTTGGTGACTCCATGGTGACATACTCAGTCCCACGTCTCCCATCTATCAAGTAAGAGAGGAAAGTGTGAGAATAGCATATGGTAAGAATTTTACGAGGGTGAAAGGCATAAGATGAAAGACAGAGTTAATATAGGCTTTAGTAATTCTATGGCTTCCTAATCCAATCCTAGGTCACGATCCTGATGACACACGGGCTCGATACCATCCTGTGACACCCGGTTACGATAAGACCGTGGCCTCTATGTGACATGCCAATCCTGGATCGGTTCATTGGCCCACAATAGAGTAAGATAGATAATCATAGCAAATAACGTGTATCATGATCTACAAAGATCCAGTACCATTATTACAATATAAAAGCTTAGCATAAAGCTAGCTCAAATTGTTCAGTAGCAACAAAAGCGAGTAAATCCTCCAATCTTCAAATTGCCCACAAGTGAACAAGTGCAGAGTGGAGTACGTGGCCTATAACGATCACTCAGAATCGGAATAACCTGCAGATAAAGCAACAGCCCGAAGGGTCAATACATGGAATGTATGGCAAGTAGAGCTAGTAAAGGAGACATTAGCACTAACATCTACATGCATATCCGCAAGTGGAGCTGTGTCTGGCTTGCATTTGCAAATAACTTTGTCCTACTTTCATAAAAAGTTTTGAATTTTCTTTGAAAAGATCCCAATTAAGTTAACCCAACAATATTAAAACAATTATGAAATTAGAATGAGCGAAACATGTCATGGAATCAATATCTAGCAACTCAGATGTCCATAACCGGGGACACGGCTAATCGATTAGATTATACACTCTGCAGAGGTTAGTACACATTACCCATGTGACTTGGCCAGCCCAGCTCGTACCATCACTCTCATTTTGAGTGGTGATAGGGAGAAGTCCAAGAAGAGACTGTTAGGAAGTAGCTCCTCAATCCCGGCGCGCACCGGTCCAACCTACCAAAATTCTACATCTCTGGATACGCGGGTTCGAGTTACCACAACCTACTAAGTCCAACCAACCGCCCATTTCATTATTGGCACATGGTTGTACACGTAAGCTACACAATAAAGAAGCCAATCATTCTCTCTTGATACCTGGGTGCCTTTCCGCAATGAAACCACCAAAAATTATCAATACCATCACACCCAGGGGGTTCATTGATTAAGTTGTTTTAGTTTTCACAAACCAATACTTTGAGAAAACAAGTAACAATGATGTAACCCAGCCCTCGTTCAACATAGCATGGCTAAGCACATCTACAACGGTGGTTCATCTACAAGGAAAGCCCTACCACATAATAGGTCATAGCATAGCGATAGTATCATCCTACACATGCATCTACAAAATACACGACAATGCATTGAAAATAGTAGGACGATATCATGAACAAAGTAGCATCTACTTGCCTTGGTTGTAGCGGTCGGAGGAACAATCCACACACGAGCAAGGGTTGCACTCCACACAATCTACACGACACAATTGCATTCATAAACAAACAATTCACAAACATATGCAACAAAGATGATGCATGAATGCAAGAACGGCAAGCGGATTGGTTCTACAGCTGCACCACATAATACTAATACATATTACTACCGAATACATGCTTAGGAAATAGATTTGGCGCAAGGGAAACTATTAACCAAAAGTAGTGATCACTACTAGAGCTAGAACTTAAATAATTCACTACCGGTAGTAAACAGTTTGTAAAATCTTGGAAATATTCTACCGCAAAGGCATCGCTGATAAGAAACAGTACCAATTGGAATTACTCAAAAAGGAGTTATAAAACATCCCGAGTAATTAAAACACTGCAGAAAGCCATTAGACAAATACTGCAGAAGTTTTACTGTAAGCCTATCTTTTATTTCACGATGAGATTCCCTCGTTCACACGAGTTCAGGGACATATCACGCGATTTTTGAGCTACGAAACTTTTACTACGAATTTATTACTCCGGAAAGGCCACTAACTAGTTTGATTAAACTGTACTAAACCTGACAGTAAAAGTCTGAACCAAAGCTACAGCGAGATTCTACACGACTCACTGAACGCGTACATATTTTATTTGCAATTTTTGGCCAAGCGGTTCAATTTCTACAATTTACAAGATTCTACCGAAATCTGTCAACTAATAGGATTAACGAAATTGACCCAATCAACTGTAATACGATGATCGGGCTGATCGGACGTCTGACCAGTCAACGTCTGGGCGTCTGACTAGTCAACGTCTGGAGTGCTGACCAGTCAACGAGCGATCTAAGCCGCTGATCTGAGATCGGCGGTGGCTGCTATCTTACGAAGCGGACTGCGAAACGAACTCCGGCGAGCTCGGACGGCGGCGGCGGTCGGTTCCGCGTCGTGGTTCTACTGCGTACACACACGGTCAACTACGGCTCCCGGAACAATAAACGCAGCGTCTGACGCGGCGATCTGCAGCGCGATTGACGGCGACGGATGGAGACGCGAAGCGGAACGGAAGAGGCGGCGAGACGAACCCGACAGGCGATGGCGGCGGCGGAGGGGTGGCCGGTGGCGGCGAGGAGAAACGGCGGCGGCGGCGGGCGCGTGCGTGCGCCAGGGAGGCGGCTCGCGCGGGTCTGGGAGGAGGCGGGGTCGGGCACGACTTCCGAGGCGGTAGGGCCCTTTTATTTGATCCTTCACGTGAGAAAAGAAAAGAAAAAAAAACTGAAACAGAATCGGTCCGCGGTTGGACTACAACTCGGAAATCGGTCCGAATTTTCGGACAGTTTTCCGGCGGTTTACTAAAACGTCCGAGTCTTTTGCATACGAACTCCGATTGGAGCGATTTTCGCGCCTACGGGTTCGTATCGTCGAGGGGAACAACCTTCAGTCGAAGTTTGTGCGAAAACTCGAACCTACAGGGGTGGTTGTTGCAAGTCTCTTGGTTTACTAAAACATCCGAGTCTTTTGCATACGAACTCCGATTGGAGCGATTCTCGCGCCTACGGGTTCGTATCGTCGAGGGAAACAACCTTCAGTCGAAGTTTGATCGAAAGCTCGAACCTACAGGGGTGGTTGTCGCAAGTCCCTCTAAAGCTCCCCGCAGGAAACTCGGGTCGAAACAAAAATAGGTTTTCGCAAATAGCGTTTCGTCGATCCTCTCTACTCGACGGTAATGCATGGTAAGATATGATGCGATGCAATGAATGATATGCAAGACCAAATCGAAAATTTGGGATGTGACAGACGATCTGTCCCGATTCATGATTACCCTTTAGTCCCGGTTTGGAGCAGAACCAGGACTAAACATGTCTCGCCACACGTGGCCGCTAACGCAGATGAGCCGACAATGAATGTACGGTGACCAATACACTAACGAGTTCATTGCGGGTCTTCATAATTTTATCGGTGTTGTTGAGGAAAACAGAAGTAACGGTTTTATGTGTTGTTTATGTGTTAAATGTCGGAATCAGAGGGATTACTTTTCCTCGAGAACCCTTCACACCCACCTGCTTGAGCATGGTTTCATGCACAGTATAATTGTTGGACCAAGCACGGAGAAAGTGGAATTATGATGGAAGACAATGAAGAAGAAGATGAAGAGAATGATGACAACTTATCATATAATTCCTGAATACGCATATACACAGAGAGAATACGGTGATACAACTGGTGAAGCTAAAGATGAAAAGGCACCCGATGATGACCTCGTTGATGATCTTCGCCGGGCCATTGTTAATGCACATAGAGAATGCCAAAGTGAAACTGAGAAGTTGAAGTTGAAGCGCATGTTAGAGGATCAAAAAAATTTATTGTACCCAAATTGCGAATATGACAAAACAAAGCTTGGTACCACACTGCAATTCCTGCAATAGAAGGCAGAGTATGATTTAACTGACAACGGGTTTGTGAAGATACTAAAAATAATAAAAAGAAGCTTTCAAAGAATAATAAATTGCCTGCTAGTACGTACGAAGCAAAGAAGTGACTATATGTAATCTGAATTTTGCTATTGGTGGTTTTTAAGATGTAATCAATATGTATTCTAAAACTTTTATTGGATCTTTGAAGGCTCATTGGAAATCTTTTTGGATCTATGAAGAAACATGATATTATGAGTCTAAAAATGATTTTTTTCAAAAAATCATGAGCATTAGATCTTGTACCTGTAGTTCAAACTGGAGCCACTTTCCACCGATTCGGCAGATATTTGTCTTTTTCTTCCGGGGTGGACCGAAAGATTTGAGATCTCCCGGTTGGGACATAGTGCATTTAAGGTGGTCTAGTATTATTGAAAAATGGGGTGGTAGCATTCTGAAACAGCAATTTGGTGGCTGCTTCACAAAACGCCCCTTTTTTGCGCCCAAAAAATGGAAAATGGTTTTTTCGTGCGATGAAAAGGAAAAATTCCTCCTACAACATTATCGACATCCCAAGATACACATGCATGGACAATTGGACATAGTATTAGAAACTATGCCGCAATTCTAGCCATAACATTGGTCATTTGGACCAAAGCCATGAAACCTCGAACATGATAGGTCATTTTATGAAGGTTTTTTTAGACATAATCAATATACCAAGTTTTGTATTTTTCCTAGCAACTATGTCAAAATAATATGACACCATGCGAAAGATTTACATTATTTGGACCGTTTCTGAATTTTTTATGGCCGTTTTAAAATTTTCCCGTTTCAAACTATGGTAAAAACTGTAGGGGTTCGTAGCATGGAAAACAAAAATTTTCTATCGCATACAAACAAACAAGCCAAGATCTATCTACTAGATTGTAGCAAAGAGTCGATAGAGGAACTCACCCTCGAAGATTCCAAAGCGGTTAACGAGAGCAGATTCTCGTGGGTGATGTAGTCGTACACTTGCCGATCTCAAGATCGCGTAGACGATCCTTCCGGCGCTGCGTTCCGGCAGCGCTCCCGCAGTCGGTCACACGTTCGGTACTCGACGAAGACCTTCCTCTCCCTTATTCTAGCAGGCAGCAGAGGTTGTAGCACTCTCCTCGCAATTCCGGCAGCACAACGGCGTGGTACCGGAAGTAGAGGGGAGATCCCGCAGGGCTTCGCCTTAAGCCGAAGCGAGTATGGTGGAGTATGAGAGAGCTATTAGTGGTCTAGGGATTCACTACAAGAAATGTGTTCATCTATGACCTTTTGATAGTGACCATGGAAAAAATCGTCATATATCCATTCTGATTTCACAACTGATGGACTCAAGTGGTTTGTAGGCGTAAAAACCCAGAAAATTAAGACGATTTGGTCCGAAAACGTCATAGTTTTATTAGGTAAAATCGTCATAGTGCTAGGAAGGACAAAATATAAGCGGAGGGAAATAACAGCCGTTGGATCTCAATAGGATGGACGGCTGAGATGTGATCTGTGTCCTGGGAACATGCCGTGGATCGATGACCTGGCACCACCCATCGCGCGCGGCCCAGCAAAATTTTGGGTCCAATAGGCGCGAGCGTGACTGCGTGAGATGAACCAAGTTAGCGAACCCTACCCTCCCAGAGTTGCTCGGTGCCTCGGATCGGACCAAAACAAAACCTCCGCTAGGGTTTATCTCGCCGCCTCTTCCGCCCGTCCTCTCCTCGCCTCCAGCAGCCCTCGGCGGCGCCATGGCGGAAGAAGCGCAAGTCCTCGGAGAAGCCACCCAAGGGCAGCCGCCTCCCGCTCGGCGCCGACGCGGACGCGGTGGCCGACGCCGGGAAGCGTCGCCGCTCGGGCGCCGCCAAGCGGCACCAGGCGGAGGAGGAGGCCACCGTCGCCTCCACCATCGCCAGCACCGCCGCCCCACCACCACCATGCGGCCACCGCCTTTATCTCCCACCCCGCCGTCCCCATACCTTCGCCTACATCTTCTGCCCACCACCATATGCCTGCCTCCACAACAAGTACAGCCATACCACTCCAGATCTGCACGGAGGTGTAGTGGATGCTTGGGCTTCTGCAACAACCAACCAGCCGACGACGTCTTGGTGCAGGAGATGAAGCCGAGGATGGAGAGGCCGGGGATGTGAAATAGAAAGAACCGGACGGCGCTTTCCAGATCTGGTCGCCACCCGCTTTTCCAAGGTAAGTCTTCGTCCTCTCAAATTCTTTACATGTATTCTTGATGTATGCCTTTGTTCCGGAATCAGGTACTCATGACCACCTATTTGAGCTCTGCTTTTCCAGGTTTGCAGTTCACCAAGATCGGGTCAACATATAAAATTCAGGATGTCTAAAGCACATAATTTTGCTCTTATCACGGTATGTTTTTTTCTTACTTTTTTGTCCCCTGTCTCCAAAGTTTTATCATGGATAATTGTCACTGAAGTTTTCTCTAATGTATGTATACGTGTGCTAAAATCTGAAATGCGTACACTGAGTAGTAGCTTAGTGAGTTCCCATTTATAGTACTAGTTGATTTTGACAAGATCGTTGTCATTGCTTTGCGGTATTCTAGGAGCACCGGACATATGTTGCTAGCTTTCCATGGCTTAGTCGTCGAGATGCTTTAGATCTAAGTAGCTGTTTCATTGAAGAAACAACATGAGCATATATCTGCATATCGATTTTTATTCAAACACACTATAGTCTGTAGTCTGCATTACTACCTGAATTGCCTCATAAGAACTCAGTTGTCTTTGAAGAAATCTAATGTATTTACAACCCTTGTTATTGGTGCTTAACAATGAGAAGCCCTTTATTTTGCTTTAATAGGGCAATATAAATATTTTATCTTTGCTATGCACATTAGCTAGGTTCATCTATGGAGAAGCAGGATGGGACGACAAGGAAGTTGGCAAAGTGGCGCAGCACCCTCGATCCTCGATATGACTTCCTCCTAACCATTGAAGGTATATTTTGTGTTGCTTCCACTGTAATTCTCCCATAAGTTCCTGTTGTGTGCTGCTTTGAAATGGAAGTTAGATCATTACGAGCACCTACTTAAGATCCCTTTTCCTATTTGCAATTCATCTAAAACAGGAGTAAGATACTCCGTGTGATATATTATCCATTTTAATGGATTTGTGTATATATATGTTGCGGTATATGGTAAACCTGCCCTATTACCCGCACTAGTTATTCAGATTGTACTTAATTGTAAATAGCACACACTAGTTTAAAGGGCAGGGATTCATGTAAATTATTTTAACAAACTGAAAAGAAGACACTTCACTCTTCGTTACTGAGTATTTTGTAGATTAGGTTGAGCTACGTGTTCAAGAAATATCATCAATTGATCTACATTGATTCTACAAAGTTTCTTTCTTACTTTCATTGTCCCCTGTCTCCAAAGTTTTATCATGGATAATTCTCACTGAAGTTGTCTCTAATATATTTACAATGAGAAATAAGCCCTTTATTTTGCCTTAATATAGTGAAATAAATATTT
This sequence comes from Avena longiglumis, assembly GCA_030063025.1. Lineage (NCBI taxonomy): Eukaryota > Viridiplantae > Streptophyta > Magnoliopsida > Poales > Poaceae > Avena > Avena longiglumis. Next base: position 448,593,936 of record CP125979.1, read on the forward strand.
TATCTTTGCTATGTAGATTAGCTAGGTTCAGCTATGGAGAATCCAGGAGATGGGACGACAAGGAAGCCAGCAGAACCCTCAGAATGACTGCCTCATAGCCATTGCAGGTATATTTTTCGCTGATTAAAATCCCTTTTCCTAGTTAGATCATTCTGAGCACCTACTTAAAATCCCTTTTCCTAGTTGCCTTTCATCTAAAACAGGAGGAAGATGCTCCGTTCTATATCTTATCCACCTTTTTTATGGATTTGTGTGTGTGTGTATATATATATATATATCATGGATTTGTGTATGTATACCTTCAGATATGTCTAGTTCAAAGAGAATTTATACGTGTCATGCTTGGTGTCTGGGCACCAAGGTGCACCGGTCATTTTACCTATATATATATACATACATACATACATATATATATATATATATATATATATATATATATATGTTGGCTTGGCACATATCACTCAATTGTTATGTGATAACTTTACTGGGATGAATACAAGTTTTATTCAAAGTTAATGTGACAAACTGGGATGCTGAATAGATGCTAAATCGTATAGACATGGTGCTTGCGATCTTACTTTTGCTGTTTACTGCAGGTTAATCTGAAAGAAAAGTTTGCAACTCAAGCTGAAATTTTGGTGGAAAACGAGGTGCATATGTAGTTGAAGCACTTAGGTATTCTTAGCTTTGCACGTGTTTTGATGACCTTGAATTTTTGTATTCTGGTCTCGGTGTATTTGCATACCAAAAATTCATGTGATTTTGTAGAGTTGTGATTGATGTAAGCTATAGATGTTTGATCTGAAATTTACAGAGTAATGGGTCAGTTATGTGGAAAGCAATCTTTTTTTTTCTGTCCAATTCCTATTTTCCTGAAGGTTCTATCCTGACAGGGATATAACTTTTTGCTGGTGAACTATCTTCTTTTCTCGTATATAGTTGTGGCATTTACCTGCAATTCGTTTAATAGCTTCTTATTACGTTGCAACATGCTGTAACCTGATATCTTTCTTGCAGTTACTTTATCAAGATATTTCTTGATAAGAAGTATGCTTTGCCGTACCGTGTACTTGATGCAGTTTTTGCCCATTTCATGCGGTTTCTTGACGATGAGAGGAACATGCCTGTTATATGGCACCAGTCGCTGCTCGCCTTTGTGGAAAGGTCAGTGATGGATGTGTAAAGTTCGAAAGCATATTTTGGTTAATCTGAAAGGCATTGCTCTTAATGCTGCAAAACAACCACTATGCTTGACTGCTTGCAGTACTGCAAGTAGTCTTTCCCTGGTTATCTTCCTGGTAAACCTTTTTCATTACCAGGACAAAGTATTAAACCCGAACTATGGAAAATGTTATGCTATACAATGTGAGCAGTAACCAGCTTCTTTGCTATTTGTGGCTCAGAGGTCTGATCCCTGATGATATAATGATAGAATATATTTTAACCTCTCTTAGTACAGATCCATGGAAGTATCCAATGGACTTTGATTAGTCATCTTGTCCTTGACATTTTTGTTTTTGCTCTTTGTTGTGGAGAGACTCCAGGATCATCAGTGATGTCGTACACTAGTGGTTGCCACTTTCCAAGGCTGACTTTGGATCCTCCAGGAACTACCCGCAACAGGCTGTATGCAAGGGCCGTTCTTGCAAGGTCTGCTCTCTATAGATCTCTCCTGATAGAAAAGCTTCCAGCTGTTTGTATTGTACTGTATTCTTGTTGGTTCATTGATGCATTTGGGAAATTAATCTCTCGATACCACTTCTATTTTGAATCGATGAAACGAAGAATTATTTGGCTGGTAGTGTGCTATTGATTTCTTAACTTTGTCTTTGTCATTAACGGTGATAGAAACATGTAGTGTGGTACTTGCAGATATATATTCTATTGAATATTTTCTATTCTTTGTCATGTGGCTTGTGGAACTTGCTCTATTGCTTGTCGCTATACTATCTAGTTTACTTTTTGACAATGGAGGCAATCTATCTGGTGGCCTTAGCATGTCCGCTAGTTGATTTTGCATCTTAATTGTATTGGAACTAAAACTAATTATGTGGTGGGTTCTTATAGTTGTGCCTGGTACAAATCCAGACATAACTAACTTCTATAATTTTTGCAGATGCTTGGTGAAATCTTGTACCACTTATCGATCAACCGAGTATGATCACCATCTAAGGTTACCGAATGCTTCTTGAGATGGACCAGACTATGGTTCACCTGATGCTCTGAAGACCAAGGTGGTAGAAGTTGATCAGCTGGATTCTCTTTTTGAGAAATGACTTTGTCGCTTCTTAGTCAGGAGCTATCTGTTCTACTTTCTATGTGTGCTTGGTGTTTGAAATAGATTTTAAGTGTTCTGATTATCAACAGATGAGACTTTGATGTTTTGTTAAATGTTGAGATTGAAATTTGATTTATCTGTGGATTTTTTTTTGCTTGGTTCCTGTACTAGTGATATGGATCACATTTGGGCTCTAAGCAGGCCACAATCCAACAAAAAACCTGATTCACAACTGTGTACAATTCAGAATAAAAGAATAAAAAGGTTAAAATAGAATAAGTATTGTACTGTGAAAAGGGAAGACTGAATGGACCAAAAAGGCCAAAGCCCAACATTAAAATGGATAATAAAAACACTAGCCCTAAAAGAAAAATGACACGGAGAAGGCCACGCCCAATTCAATAAAAGGCTGAATTTTTTGGGCTTGGCCCATATAGACCGCCAAAATGGACCGGGCTGATTTCACACTACGACGATATTATATTATTTCATAATTTTGCCACATCGGATCAGCCACGTAGGATCTGATCTGTCCAGGCGAGATGGGCCATGACGATATTGGATCGTCATAACGGCTATGACGATCTAATATCGTCATAGATGGTTATGACGATTTTATCAAAATCGTCGTTATAGTTCATTTGCGACGCCCAGCTTTCGACGATCTCAAAATCGTCATAGAATCGTCATAAATGGACTACTATGACGATTTTGTGACGAAAATGGAGGGTCATATATTGCCAGATTTCTTGTAGTGATTAGACACACCAATTAGAAGGCTCTAAACCGAAGGCTAGGGCAATTAGAAGCTCTAAACCAAAACGGCTCTAAACCGGAGATTAGAGGATAAGAACTTGTGTGTCTAGAGGAGGAGGCCCTGCCCCTCCTTTTATAGGTGGGAGGGGCGGCCAAGGGGAGGGAGTCCCTTCCCAAGTCGGCCTTGGGTGGCGCGCCGGCTTGGAGAGGAGGAACTCCTCCCCAAGTCGGTTTCAACCTCCTCTTGCTTGTTTCCCACAGTTTCCTGTTTTAGCCGTTTGACTTTCAAACTGGCCGTTTGACTTTTCAGTTCGGGATTCAATTTCATCCTTTATTTGGAACAGCGAGAACACTTAGTACATGATGCAATCATTCCAATATGTAATGACACATTCATGTACCCTCCCCCCCCCCCCGGAGTGTCGGACATTTTGGAACCTTCTAGAACATTCCCGATGAAAACACCGGAATCATTCCCGAACTCCGAAACGGGACTTTCCTTATATGAATCTTATTCTCCGGACCATTCCGGATCAACTCGTGATATCCCGGATCCCATCCGAGACTCCGAACAACATTCGGTCTCTTTCTCATAATACCATAACTACTCAAACAACATCGAATCCTTAAGTGTGTCTACCTACGGTTCGAGAATTATGCGGACATGATCGAGACACTTCTACGATCAATAACCAATAGAGGAATCTGGAAATTCATATGGCTCCCACATATTTCTACGATTACTTTGCGATCGAATGAACCACTTACATATGATACCAATTTCCCTTTGTCTCACGATAGTTTACTTATCCGAGGTTATGATCGTCGGTATCTCTTATACCTAGTTCAACCTCGTTTACTGATAAGTACTCTTTTCTCGTTCCCGTGATATGTGATCCCTTGTGAGCCAGTCACATGCTTGCAAGCTAATTGGATGACATTTCACCGAGAGGGCCCAGAGTATATCTATTCGTCATATGGATGGACAAATCCCACTCTTGATCCATGTGTTTCAACCAATACTTTCTGAACACTCAATGCCACCTTTATAGCCACCCTGTTACGGTGTGGTGTTTGATGACATCAAAGCATCCATCCGGAAAAGGTGATATGCATGATCTCATGGTCGAAGGAATTAGGTTACTAGGTATCAGAAAGCATATAGCAATTGAACTATTGAAATGACTTGATCTTTATGCTACTTATCTATAGGAGTATGTCCATCACATCATTCTCCTAATGATATGATCTGTTGTTAATAACATCTCTATGTTCATGATCGAAACCATGATCATATATTAACCAACAAGCTAGTTTAACAAGAGGCTTTACTAGGGACTCTTATTTTAGTTTACAAATCACACAAGTATTAATGTTTCCGGTTAATACAATTATAGCTTGGTATGTGAACATTTATCATAAGTGTGAATATATGATAATAACCACTTTATTATTGCCTCTTGGGCATATCTCCAGTCTCCCACTTGCACTAGAGTCAATAATCTAGTTTCAAATCTTTTGTGTTTTCAACACCTATGGCTTTCGGTGTTGTATGTACGATTTCTAGTGGTCAACTGATCTCCGGATCGACACTTCCAGTCCGTGTAATTGCATGTCTTTGCGTCTCTACGCATCACTCATTCTCTAATGAGATGGCTTTGTATAAATTTGGTTTTTCGGTGTGACCTTTAGTTCTTTGGGGTTAAAACATGTTGATAATATTGTCGCACAATATATCTTCATAGTATTATCCCTCTGTGAACTACACCTAGTTTGATAACAAACTACTTGACACAAATGCCCTCTTTTGCTGCTATAATAGCAGTCATATACTTAGCCTTTTGTTGTAGTATCTGTCACAATGTCTTAACTTTGGAACTCATCTAAATCCATTATGGAACTCACTTTCCATTATATTGTGCCACCCTTAGTTTAGATTGAGATAAACTTCATTTGTACTTTGTGACAAAACTAGTATCAATGTAGTACTTTTACAATGAACTAACCATCTATTTGTCACTTCTACAAATAATATACTCTTAGTTCTTCCAAAAGATCATAAGAATATCCTTACTATTGTCCAATGATCATCTTACGAATCATTCTGGTATATGCTCACAACATTTAGAGCATAGGACATATCTGGATTTGTACATATCACAGTATGATTGATATAAATACTCTTTGTGATTTCATACATCAAATATCAATCTATACTTGATTATTTGTTTCACTTTACCAAATGTCAATACACTTGAATATATCATCAACTTTGAACTCTTTCAATCCTTTCTGTGCGACAAGAACCTTTTCTTGTAGTTTCTATATTGAACTCATTCAATATCTCGTCTATGTACTTCTGGCACAACCATATTAGCGTCTATTGATGCCAAATATTTGGGTTTTGCCTAAGTCTTTCATCGGGATGAAATTCTTATCTTGTGTTAATAAAAAGATACATCACTTCCAATCAACAATATGTCTCCTACATAATGTATTAGAAATATGTCTTAGCGCTCCCACTTAATTTCTTGCAAATGCAAGCATCTTCACTGTCTCTGATGAATTTAAACTCTTTTAACAATTTCATCATTGTGAAGATTCCAACTCCGTGATGCTCACTTCAACCATTGAAGTTTGCATATGCTTTTAGCATCCTTTGAATTAAGAAAACCCTATGGACCGTGTCAATCACACGTCCTAGGTAACAATTCTATTAGAAGAAGTTGTTTTGTTTATTCAACTACCATATAACAAAATTATATGTAGTGGTTGCTACTTAAATCCGTCTAGACTAAATATCGCTATGAAAGATCAAATCTTGTCATATACAACTTTTGAACATTGTTGTGAACTCTTTCCCAACATGTCGATAATTTCATAGATGTGCAACATCCATGTCTATTTATTTATAGATCCAAACACAACTGTAAGGTCTTACACCTTTCTTGAGGGTCCTTCAAGTTCAAAACTTGATTTTTCGTGTATGGAACTATCACGGATTTTATGGCTTCAAGCCATTAGACGGAGTCAGGGCCCATCATCGCTTCTTTGTATGTAGTCGGATCAATATTGTCAAATAATGATTTAACTCTCAAATCTTGGTACTTGATTGTTTACCCGACCTACTTGTTTCAATAGGAACTTAGATCTCCGTCACCACAACCTTTGAAGTACGCGAGCCATGAGCATTGTTTGCTAACTCCGGAACTCTTTTCGGTGCTGCGCAACTCTGCACATACAACTAAGGTTCTTTTAACCTTATCAAAGTTCTATTGTCCTCCCACTTAACTTTTCACGAAAAATTCCTTCTGAAAGAAACTTGACGTTTTAAGTGACAAACACTTTTGTCTCCGATGTTATGGAGGATTACTAAACAGTTATACAAAGACATGTTCATCCGACTTTGGTTGCACACATCTTTCTTATGCATAGCATACCAATGTTTAAGAAAGGAAAACTTGGGTTTTATCCCAAACCATAACTTTATATGGTGTCATTTCAACGGATTATGATGGAGCTCTTTTCAGTGGAAAAACGGTAATATCTAAAGCTTTTAATCTTTAAAATATAATGGCAGTTTTATGAATTATACCTTTGATCTTACCATGTCAAACAAGGTTTAATTACATATCTCAAACGCTCCATACTCTTATGGTGTTTCGGGAAAATGCAAATCCACGGAACGATTCCTTATATCTTAGGTATTATGCTAAACTTGTAACTCAAATATCTTTCTTTATGATCTTATCATAAACTTTTTATATTCTTGTTACAATGATTTTGCACTTCATCTTGAAAATCTTTGAACTTTTCAAATATTTCACACTTCATCCTTATTAAGTAAATATTCATATATTCACTCAAATTTTTGGAGAAAGCATATGAAGTTGAAATCCATCGCTCTTGACTACACATAATGGATTTCGTACAACAATATGTACAAGTTTCAATAAGCTAGTCATTCGTTCCCTTTTGGCCTATGAACGAAGTTTCAATTATCTCTAGGAAAGTTTCACAAGCGTCATGTGGTCAAAATCAAAAGACTCCAAAATTCCATCCACATGGAGTTTATTCATGTTTTCTTTCCAATATAATTTAAACGGCGATGTCACTTCCTAAGTGATCTTTCAATCAATTTGTCTTTCGACATTTTTAGCACTAGTTTTATGGATGTGATTTTTCCAACGAGATTTGTGAATCATCCATCTTTTATGGATTACGGCAATTATTTGAACAACCCTTTTGTTCTCATAATACCTGATAAAACAAATCTTGAAGGCAAGCTTTGATGTTTAACGAGCAACACAATAACCCTTTATTTGTTTTCGATGAACATCATCACATATTCTTTTGCTAATTACTTAGGACACTGTAGTTCATGAATTCTGTTGTTTCGTATGACGATTCATACCAACAAATTCAGTATTAAATACTTAAGAACCACATTGTTTAATAATCAAAGAATATAGCCATAACATGTATATCATCTATATACTTAAACTGAACAATTCTAGTCTTTTCCTTTCTGCCATATATTTATGAGATTTTCTTTCAATATTTCCTTTTCTGTTTGAAAGAATCTATCAACATCAATAGTGGAGTCATACATATGACATATAGTCCAAAGCGTGTATAGTTAAATACCAATCTCTTTGGACTTGCACTTTGAAGTAGATCACCATCATCAAATGTTTGGTGTTCTTTCAAATTCCTTTCTTTAGTAATCTCTTGGTGTAGTAAACATTTTACCTACATAAAATATTCACCCTTATCATGGAATCGTCCATGATTAAGCTACTTTTATCTTATAACGATGAATTATGAGTATAATGTTGCTATCCAAAACCTTTTGGAGGATTAGGACAACAAGTGTCTCCAACCTTTTGCAAATTCTCATCAAAATATGAGAACATGAACTTTGCCATATTATACTCTATCATGTTGCAACCAAAACTTCGTTTCAGATATCACAATATCTTCCACACACCATGGTTTCTGAAACAACTCTTTCAGATCCTAGATAACCTTGATATTAAGAGAATCCATTGAATATCAAGAATCATGGAGACAAACATGATACTTATATACTAACACTTGGAATTGTTACTCTTGATTTAATACTAATTATTAAACTTCATGGAGTAACCGGAACTTACTGAAAGTTTGCAATAGGACTTTAAACTTTAGATTAACACTTCAAAACAATACGATACCAGTTCGTAAAGTAACTAACCAGAATTCTATAGTTCTATCATCTCAATTATAACTAAGCGCAAGGTGGTAAACGGATGCCAATGACTACAACAACTATGCAAATTCACTTTGATTTAGTTTATGATAAATTGAGTTCTAATTAATAATTAAATTAATCTAGGTGAACTCCCACCAAAACAATATCCCTCACATTGTTTTAGTGATCACACGAACCAAATCCACCACATCAAAACCGATCATCACGAGAGTTGATATAGCTTCAATGGCGAACAATCAACATGTTCATCATATCTACTATATGACTCATGCTCTACCTTTCAAGAATCCGTGTTCCGAGGCCATGTCTGAACATGCTAGGCTCGTCAAGATCAAACCTTAGTTTCCGCATGAGCAAATCTGGCTTGCTCACGTTGTATACACTTGTAGAATCTAACACACCCGATCATCACGTGGTGCTTCGAAACAACAAGCTTTAGCAACGGTGCTAACTAAGGGTGAACACTTTATGACTTGAAATTCATGTGCATGAGGGATCATCTTATAATGCTACCGTCGTCTACTAAGCAATACAAGATGCATAAAGGATTAACATCACATGCAATTCATAATATGTGATATGATATGGCCTTTCTTCTTTGTGTTTCCGATCTCCATCTTCTAGCACGAACATGATCTCCATCATCACCGACATTGCATCAAGGTCAATGATGCTTCTCCATGGTTGTCGTTCACCGGCTTCAACTATTACAACTATTTTGAATAGACACGCGAGTCTTAACAGAAATTAAAGACAACCATATGGCTCCTGCCGGTTGCCGACTTACAATAAGGAACATTGCATACATCATATATAATCACAATCATGGCCATATCACATCATCGACACCCTGCAAAACAAAGTTAGACGCCTCTACTTTCTTTGCATGTTTTACGTGGTTTGGGGCTGTTAATAAGTGTCGTTCTAACTTACGAACATGAACCACAACATTGATACTAGTATTGTTAATCACCCGTTGTAAATTGGATCTTAACTATGCTAGGAGAAACAGGCACCCGCAAAGCCATTTATGCAATACAAGTTGCATGTCGAGCGTGGAGCAAGTCTCATGAACGATGTCATGTAAGGTTAGCCCGGCCGCTTCATCCCAACATACCGCAAGATGCAAAGTACACAAGAAGCAATCGACAATAAAAGCATCAACGCCCACAATGACCATTGTGTTCTACTCGTCAATGATCTACATATAGACACGGCTCGATACACCTTGTAGGGGTTCGTAGCATGGAAAACAAAAAATTTCTATCGCATACAAACAAACAAGCCAAGATCTATCTACTATATTGTAGCAACGAGTCGATAGAGGAACTCACCCTCGAAGATTCCAAAGCGGTTAACGAGCAGATTCTTGTGGGTGATGTAGTCGACACTTGCCGATCTCAAGATCGCGCGTAGACGATCCTTCCCAAGATCTGCTCCCAAGAGCGCTCGCAATCGGTCACATCGTCGGTACTGACGAAGACCTTCCTCTCCTTGTTCCAAAGAAAATGGAGGTTGTAGCACTCTCCTCGCGATTCTGGCAGCACAACGGCGTGGTAACGGAAGTAGAGGGGAGATCCCGCAGGGCTTCGCCTTAAGCCAGAGCGAGTATGGTGGAGTATGAGAGAGCTATTAGTGGTCTAGGGATTAGACACACCAATTAGAAGGCTCTAAACCAAAGGCTAGGGCAATTAGAAGCTCTAAACCAAAACGGCTCTAAACCGGAGATTAGAGGATAGGAACTTGTGTGTCTAGAGGAGGAGGCCCTGCCCCTCCTTTTATAGGTGGGAGGGGCGGCCAAGGGGAGGGAGTCCCTCCCCAAGTCGGCCTTGGGTGGCGCTCCGGCTTGGAGAGGAGGAACTCCTCCCCAAGTCGGTTTCAACCTCCTCTTGCTTGTTTCCCACAGTTTCCTGTTTTACCCGTTTGACTTTCAAACTGGCCGTTTGACTTTTCAGTTCGGGATTCAATTTAATCCTTTATTTGGAACAGCTAGAACACTTAGTACATGATGCAATCATTCCAATATGTAATGACACATTCATGTACCCTCCCCCCCCGGAGTGCCGGACATTTCGGAACCTTCTAGAACATTCCCGATGAAAACACCGGAATCATTCCCGAACTCCGAAACGGGACTTTCCTTATATGAATCTTATTCTCCGGACCATTTCGGATCACCTCGTGATATCCCGGATACCATCCGAGACTCCGAACAACATTCGGTCTCTTTCTCATAATACCATAACTACTCAAACAACGTCGAATCCTTAAGTGTGTCTCCCTACGGTTCGTGAATTATGCGGACATGATCGAGACACTTCTCCGATCAATAACCAATAGAGGAATCTGGAAATTCATATGGCTCCCACATATTTCTACGATTACTTTGCGATCGAATGAACCACTTACATATGATACCAATTTCCCTTTGTCTCACGATAGTTTACTTATCCGAGGTTATGATCGTCGATATCTCTGGATACCTAGTTCAACCTCGTTTACTGATAAGTACTCTTTTCTAGTTCCCGTGATATGTGATCCCTTGTGAGCCAGTCACATGCTTGCAAGCTAATTGGATGACATTTCACCGAGAGGGCCCAGAGTATATCTATCCGTCATATGGATGGACAAATCCCACTCTTGATCCATGTGTTTCAACCAATACTTTCTGAACACTCAATGCCACCTTTATAGCCACCCTGTTATGGTGTGGTGTTTGATGACATCAAAGCATCCATCCGGAAAAGGTGATATGCATGATCTCATGGTCGAAGGAATTAGTTTACTATGTATCAGAAAGCATATAGCAATTGAACTATTGAAATGACTTGATCTTTATGCTACGCTTATCTATAGGAGTATGTCCATCACATCATTCTCCTAATGATATGATCCTGTTGTTAATAACATCTCTATGTTCATGATCAGGAAACCATGATCATATATTAACCAACAAGCTAGTTTAACAAGAGGCTTTACTAGGGACTCTTATTTTAGTTTACAAATCACACAAGTACTAATGTTTCCGGTTAATACAATTATAGCATGGTATGTAAACATTTATCATAAGTGTGAAGATATGATAATAACCACTTTATTATTGCCTCTTGGGCATATCTCCAACAAAAACTTCGGGCATGAAGATAGGGGAGGGGGCTCATTGGAAATATCATTGGATCTGTGAAGAAGCATGATATTGTGAGTCTAAAAATGATTTTTTTCCAAAGTTCATGAGCAATAGATCTTGTACCTTCCTACCGATTCGGCAGACATTTGTCTTTTTCACCCGGGGTGGACGGAAAGGTTTGAGATCTCCCGGTTGGGACATAGTGCATTTAAAGTGGTCTAGTATTTTTGAAAAATGGGAAAACTTCCTCCTGAAACATTGTTCGCCATCCCAAGATACACATGCATGCACAATATGGACAAAGTATTAAAAACTATGTGATATCCCACAAGTATAGGGGATCGTGTGTAGCCTTTTCGATAAGTAAGAGTGTGTAACCAAACGAGGAGCTAAAGGTAGGATAAAATGTTCTCTTAAGTTCTATCAACCACTGATACAACTCTACGCACACTAAACTTTTGTATTATCTAGGAAATAAAACAAGAGCAACAATATGGGTAGGAGAGATAGCTTTGCAATATAATAAATACAAGAAAGTAATTGTTAGTGCTGCAGCAATAAAATATACTAGGTAACCATAAACTAATAGTACCGTGAGTGTGGAAAAGTGGTGGTAATTGTGGTGGCTTTGTCCAAGTTTAATTAGCGAATAAATCAGGTTCATTGTCTTTGATGCAGTTTTCTATGCGGGAGAGGCTAAATATACATGCACTTCACTACTTAGAATTACAAGCACTATATGATTGGATTGTTAGGAAGCATCTGCAAATACTAACAAAGCATTAAGGTTTCCCCACCCATAGCCTTAAGTTAATGGTCCAGTTACTCCCATACGTGCAACGTTCCGGTTCACGTCCTCGGGTTTCACTCACTATGGCAGAACTTCCCCCTTCCTTCAACCAAAGACATTCAACCAAGCAATCAAAAGAAAAATAAACTACACAAACATGACAGATCATAGGATTATAAGTTATATCATCGAACACCATATTTATATAGGACGGTACAGAGGTGTGTGGGAGGATAAACCACTGTATACATGGAGGAGTTGGTGATGGAGATGGCGGTGAAGACGATGAAGGAGGGAGCGAGAGGTGCATGGCGGTGGAGGCACCGGTGGCGGCGTAGGGAGCTCCTTTCCTGCCGTCGGCATCATGGGGGAGTGCCGCCTCTTAGCCCCCTTCCTTCATGGCTTCTTGGGAGCCCTCCCCCATGCAGATGGGATCCATGGGGGAGGAAAAAACGTGGCTTTGGGCGGCTGCAAATTTGTGGGTAGAGGAGTACCCCATGAGTTAGGTTTCCTCCTTTTATATAGCTTCTCGGATTTCTGTCAGCCCATTTAGGGTTGAAGTAAATCGGGCTTATCTCGGCCATCCGGACATAGAATCAGTTAAATTTTATGTCTTGAATGTTCCTCGTGAAATTTCCAAAAACTTTATAGTAGGGGAGTTTTCCGTTTGACGCCGTCTTCGACCCGTAACGTGACCATCTTCGAAAAGAGTTCTTGGGCAGATTTCTGGAGAGTGCCGATTTGAGTCCAACAAGGTTTTCTCCTGTATTCTTGGTAATTCCTACACATGAAAGTGTAAAACAAAAACATTGTGCACTTTTGCAACTATTAGTAGCTTAGTACAAATAAATCATAAACTTTATATAAAAACAAGTGTCAAAAGTATAATATTAGCATAAAGCCATAAAAAATTATAGATACATTATGGACGTATCACAATGCCGCGATTATATCCATAATATTGGTCATTTGGACCCAATGCCATGAAACCTCGAACATGATAGGTCATTTTGTTATGGCTTTTTTGAGATATAATCAATATACCAAGTTTGAGATCTCTCAGTTGGGACATAGTGCATTTAAGATGGTCTAGAGACCCACTAGTCCCGATCCTTAACACCGACCGGGACTAGTGGGGGTGCACCCTGAGTGCGCAGGGGCAGCCGTGTGGACATCCACTAGTCCCGGCTGGTAACTGGGCCGGGACTAGTGGTGGGCCTCTAGTCCCGCTTGATTAGTCTCGGTTCCGCAACTGGGACTAAAGGCCCTTACATATCAGGACTAGAGGCCCTGTTTCCACTAGTGAGGATAAATCCAATCAAAATTCTTTTCAAAGGCTTCATGCATTCCAAGAAGATTAAAGGGTTTGGGTATCTTGAATTCTTCTCTAGGTTTGCTTTTATCTGAAGTACCCACAACATCTACACATGAGCCTAGCATATTGAAATGCTCAAAGACCTTTCTAGCTTCCCTAGCAACATCATGGAACTCTTTTAGTAAAGTTTCAAGAATGAATTCTCTCTTTTTAGCATTCTTTTCTTTTTTTTAGTTTTAGGAATGAACATTGTATCATGGGGTTAAGGCTAACAAACCTATCCTCCAATATATGAACTAAAGAAGCTGCAGCAATCTCATAATTAGGAGTAAGTTCTGCTATAGATCTATCTTCAATATCCTCATGCTTGCTAACATGATTAAAGAATTCTTCAATATTATCTTTCCCAATTATGGAGCGACTACCTATTGCATGATCCTTCAGGGCGAACTTTGGGAACAACATGGTGAGCTAGAGCAAGGTGGAAATTAGAGTAGGAACTAATTTTGTGTGTGTTTTTGAATAGAGAAAGCAAACCAAACTAAACTAATTCTTTTTGAGTTTTTTATAAAAAGAGGCAAACAAAACCAAGCAAAAGAAACTAAGCAAACTAAAAACAAAGTAAAGAGAAAGGAAGTGTATGACTCCCCTCGTGAAGACGTCCTTAGCCTCCCCGGCAAAGGCGCCAGAAAAGCTTGATGAAACGCTGGGTTGATGTAGGAGAACTTCGTTGGGAACCCCAAGAGCAAGGTGTGAAGCAGCACAACAGCAATTTTTTCCTTAGTAAGAAACCGAGGTTATCGAACTAGTAGGAGGAAGGAAACGTCACACAAGTGTTGCAAGCAACGTGGAAACCTGGCAACACAAACTCAAGACTTTGCCCCAACGAACGGTGAGGTTGTCAAGCTCACCGATTTGCCGTAACAAAGGATTAACTTCATGGTGTGGAAGGTGATGATGGTTTTCAGCAAGTAAACAGTAACAATGGAAGATGTATCAATGGTAAAGTTTGGACCGGGGTCCATAGTTCACTATAGGTGCTCTCCTTAGATAAACAACATGGCATGAAGGGTAAACAAATTATAGTAGGGCAATTGACAGGAACTGAACAAGGCATAACAATAAAATACTAGACAAAAAGATCCTATGAGATTCGATTGGGCAATACAAAAAGATACATAGACCGCCATCCAACTTCATCTATGACTAGAAGTCCACCTTCAGGTTATCATCCGAACCCCCTCCAGTATTAAGTTGCAAGCAACAGACAACTACTTTAAGCAAACTGTGTAAGGTAAACAATCCACTTGTTCCATGAATAAGAGACCGTTGTTTTCTCCCTAGTAGCAACAACACATCTACAAACAAAGAGATTTTTGTCACTTCCCTTGGAAACTAGAGGCATGAACCCACTATCGAGCATAAATACCCCCTCTTGGAGTCAATAGCAACTACTTCGCCAAGATAGCTACTAACAACGGAGAGCATGCAAGATCACAAACAACATAGGCATGGTAGAAACATATAGACAAAACCATTAATAAATCTGACATAGTAATCTCAATATCCATCGGATCCCCGCAAACACAACATGCATGATTACAAATAGATTATATCTTGATCATGAATGGAGCTCACAAGATCTATACATGAATGCTAAAGGAGGAGATACAACCATCTAGCAACTACATGGACCCATAGTCCAAGGTGTAACTACTCACGCTTCATACTGGAGAAGAAGGCCTCCAGGATGATTTCCCCTCTGGCAGGGTGCCAGGAAGAACTTCAGACCCCCCAATCTAGGGAGGATGGTGGCGGCAGCTACAGAAGGTTTCATGGAGTTTTTATCGGTTGCCTAGGGTTTCTGCATCGGGGGCTTCTTATAGTCGAAGAGGCAAGGCTGGGAGGCAGCCAGAGGGCCCACATCCTACCCAGGCATTGGCCCACCCTGTCCATGCCTAGGCAGTTTGGCAGCCCTGGCCTTCCTCTCCATCTCTCCTCTCGACTTCGTGTCGCCCACGGTAAAATATTGACTTTGGCTTTTGTTCCGTCCAATTCCGAGAATATTGATTTTCTGCCTTTCTGGAACCAAAAACAGAAGAAAACGGGCAACTGGCACTATGGCAACTTGTTAATAGGTTAGTTCCAAAAAACATATAAAAACACCTCAAAGCGTAGACAAAGCAAAGCAAAGTAGATAGTAAACAAGCATGGAACGTCAAAAATTATAGATGCATTTCTGGCGTATCAGTGTTCTAAGGGAATGCTTCTGAAAAGTCTCGTCTCGATGCATGTAGAGTCTTGTGGGGAAAGTGCACCACCTCTCGAGAGGGTAAAACCTAAGTACTTAGCCGTGTCCCCGACAACGGACAATTTGAGCATCAAAGACATTGAAGCCATCAAGGATCTCCTCATCCCAATTTCTCTAAGTTAAAACTTGTGGTTGAACAAGGGTAAAGGTTCACCAATGTCTATTGGTGGTTCCTTGGGATTTTTATCAAACAAAAACTTAGTGTTTTCAACTAATAAGAAAAACCCTATTCCGAGCAAAGCAAGTCTGAGGTACACTTGACCAAATTCATATAGTTATTAGATACTACTATTCTACTATGGTATCACTTGCCAATACAATTCCAAATGTATTGACCCTCTGTGGCTATAACTTATGATGTTGCAGGTTACTCTGATGGTGACTAGGGTTGTGAGTCTACAATCAACATGTTTGCCTGTGGCACATGAAGATGAAGACTTTTATTTATCTACTTATGTATGAACTCTATGTATTAGCCTTGGGCTCATGAGTTGTAAAACTATGTTATCTCTGGAATTTGCAACGAGTTGTCAACAATTTGGTTATCCTCGCTGTGGTTCATGTTCGTAGGTAAGAACGGTTCTATCTTCGAAAGCTCTAAGCCACGTAAAACTTGCAATGGATAAATTAGAAGTGTCTAGTTTAGATTGTTGCTGGGCTAGTGTCATGATATGATGATGTTGTAAGTAAAAGTATAAGTCGATATTGTTACAACACACATAACTTGTAAGTTCCATAGACCTTGGCCTTACACATAGAGGAATGATGACGATCATACCCTGATGCACATGATGGAGATCAAGTGCAAGAACCATATCATTTCATTTTTAGCACGTGATGTTTATTGCATCTTATATTGCTAGTTTGGCATTTTATTAGCATAATAAGATGATCCCTAATTTAGATATCAAGATAAAAATGTGTTCTTCCTTAAGTATGCACCAACAATGTTTCACCGCTTCAAGACATGACATGATGATCGGGTTTACTTGAATACTACGGTTGTTACTTGGTGAGCCTAGCATGTGCAGACATGGCCTCGGAACACGGACCGAAAGGTTAAGCATGAGTCATATGTTTTGATATGATGACCATATGGATGCTCGCCTTTGAAGCTACACCGACTCACGTGATGATCGGAGTTGGTGTAGTGGATTTGGTTCATGTAATCACCAAAAAGACACGAGGATGTCGTTTTTGAGTGGTAGTTCATTTCTAGTTTGGATTAGTAGAACTGAATTTATCATAAATTCCATCAAAGTGAATTTTCATAATTTGTTGTAGTCATTGGCATTCGTTCACCACTTTATGCTTAGTTGTAATTGAGATAATAGAATTATAGAATTCTGGATATTTACTTTACGAATTGGTATCGTATTGTGTTGAGTGTCAATCTAAAGTTTAATGTCCTATTGCAAACTTTCAGTAGACTCTATTTACTTCGTAAAATTTAATAATTGGTATTAAACCAAGAGTAACAATTCCAGTGTTAGTATCTTAACTATCATATTTTCCTCCATGATTCATGATTGTTTTTAATATCAAGTTTATCTAGGAGCTGAAAGAATTATTTCGGAAACCATAATGTAGGATAGATATAACAATATCTGGAACAATGTTTTGGTTTCAATATGATAGAGTATAATGTATGTTATCATATTGGATGAGAATTTGCGAAGGTTGGAGATGCTAGACATCCTAATCATCCAGAAGGGTTTTGGAAAGTAACGTTATACTCACGATTCACCTTTATAAGCTAAATTAGCTTGATCATGAAAGTCGTCATGATAAGGATGAATAGAAGATGTATGTAAAGTGTTTACTACACTAAAAGATTACTAAAGAATGGATTTTGAAAGAACGTCAATCAATTGATGATGGTGATCTACTTCAATGTGTAAGTCCAAACGTTTTTGTATTTGAATATAAACGCTTTGGACTATGTGTCATGTATATGGCGCCACTATTGATGTTGATAGATTCTTTTAAAAAAGGAAAATAAATGCTGAAAAATATATTTGGCAGAAAAGAAAATACTGGAAATATTCAGTTTGGGTGTATAGATTATATACATGTTATGGTTGTATTGTTTGCTTGTTAAACAATGTGGTTCTTGTGTATTGAATACCGAATTGGTTGGTATGAAATTTCATATAGAACGATGCAATTCATGAACCTCAATGGCCTAAGTAACTAGCAAGAGAATATGTGATGATGTTCATCGAAAACAAACAAGCCGTTGTTTATATTTATCGTTGACATCAAAGTATACCTTCAATATTTGTTTTAATAATCATTAGTTAAATCAGGCATTATGAGAACAAAGATTTTTCAAATAATTATCGTATTCCATATAAGATGGATGATTTAAAAATCTAGTTGGAGAAATCACATCCATAGAACTAATGCTAAAATGTCGCCAGACAAATGATTGGAAGATCACTTACAAAGTGACGTCGCCGTTTAAATTATATTGGAAAGAAAACATGAAGAAACTCCATTTTCATGGATTTTTGGAGACTTTGATTTGATCAAATGACTCTTGTGAGACTTTCCTCGGGATAATTAAAACTTCGTTCAAAGGCCAAAGAAGAACGAACGACTAAAATATTGGAATCTATACATATCGATGTATGTAGTCCATTATGTATATCGTAAGCGATGGACTTCAACTTCATATACTTTCTCTGGAAATTTGAGTAAATATTCACTTAATGAGAAAGAAGTATGAAATATTTGAAAACGTTCAAAGATTTTCAAGATGAAGTGTAAAATCATTATAACAAGAATTTTTTTTATGATTTTATCATCAAGGGATTTATTTGAGTTGCAAGTTTAGCAAAACACCTAGATTTGCATCTTCCGAAACACCATATGAATATGGAGTTTTTGAGTTTTGTAATGAAACCTTGTTTAACATGGTTTGATAAAAGGTGTTATTTATAAATCTGCCATTATGTTTTAAAATATTAAAGCTTTAGATAATACCGCTTTTACACTGAAAAGAGCTCCATCTTGATCCGTTGAAATGACACCATGTAAGTTATGGTTTGGGGTAAAACCAAAGTTGTCCTTTCTTAAATTTTGGTATGATAAGCATAAGTAAGATGTTTACAACCAAAGTCGGATGAGCATGTATTTGTAGGTTATATCGAATAACCATTGGGTATTACTCCATAACACCGAAGACAAAAGAGTTTGTCGCTTAGAACGTCAAGTTTCTTGAAAAAAGAATTTTTCACAAAAGTTAAGTGGAAAGACAAAAGAACTTTAATAAGGTTAACGAACCTTAGCTATATGTGCTAAGTTATGCAGCGCCGAAAAACATTCCGGAGGCAGCAACAATGCTCATGGCTCACGTGCCTCAAAGGTTGTGGTCACGGAGATCTAAGTTCCTATTGAACCAAGTAGGTCGGATAAACAAATCAAATGTTGAGATTTGAGAGTAAATTATTATTGTTTGATAGTGATGAACCGACTACATGCAAAGAACCGATGATGGGCCCTGAATCTGTCAAATGGCTTGAAGCCATAAAATCCGTGATAGTTTCATACACGAGAAATCAAGTTTTTTGAACTTGAAAGACCCTTTTGAAAGGTGTAAAAACCTATCGGTCGTATTTGGATCTATAAAGAAACAAACATGGATGTTTCACATCTATGAAATAGTCTACATGTCTTAAAGTATTTTACAACATTTTTCAAGGAGTTTACTATGACAAGATTTGATCTTTCATAGCGATATTTAGTCTGGACGGATTAATGTAGAAACCACTACATATAATTTTGGTATATGGTAGGTGAATAAAAAAACAAGTTCTTCTAATAGAATGGTTACCTAGGACGTGTACAAGACTTGGTCCAAAGAGTTTTGTTAAATCCAAAGGATGCTAAAAATGGCATGCAAACTTCAATGGTTGAAGTAAGCATCGCGGAGTTGGAATCTTCACTGTGATGAAATTGTTAAAGAGTTTTTCATCTTGAGACGATGAAGATGCTTGCATTTGCAAGAAATTAAGTGGGAGCGCTGAAACATGTTTCTAATACATTATGTGGAGGACATCTTGTTGATTGGAAATGATGTATCTTTTATTGACAAAGTTTAAGAATTTGATTTCGATGAAAGACTTAGGCAAAACCCGAATATTTAGCATGAATGTCTATATGGATAGATTGTGACGCTGATATGGTTATTCCAAACATACATATATGAGCTAATGAAGGAATTCAATATGTAAACGATGAGAGGAATATCTTGTCGCATGGAAAAGAATTGAATCAAGATTCAATTGTATCGACACTTGATAAGTGAAACAAGATTCAAGTGCTTTGACACTTGATGAGTGAAATCACAATAATGTTTTGATTAATCATACCATGATATGTACACATCCAGATATGTCCTATGCTCTAAGTGTTATGAGCATATACCACAATGAATCATAAAATGATCATTGGACGATAGTAAGGATATTCTTATAATCTCTTGGAAGAATTAAGAATATATTATATTTGTATAGGAGACAAATAGTTCATTGAAAAATGATACTAGTTTTGTCACAAGATACAAATTAAGTTTATCTTAGTTTAAATTATGGGTGGCACAATGTAATGGAAAGGATATTCCATGATGGATTTGGATAAATTCCAAAGTTAAGACTTGTGACGGATACTACAAAAAAGGCTAAGTATATGACTGCTATAGTAGCAGCAAAGGAGGGAATTTGTGTCAAGTAGTTTGTTATCAAACTAAGGTGTGGTTCGCAATGGGCTAACACTAGAGATATATTGTACAACAATAGTATCGAATTGATTTAACACCAAGGAACTAAAGGTCTCACCAAAATACCAAATTTATACAATGCCATCTCATTAGAGAAATGAGTGATGCGTGGAGACGCAAATACATGCAAATACACACGGACCTGAAAGCATCAGATCCGTAGATTATGTTAACCACTTGCAATCGCGTATATGGAACACCAGAAAGCCATAGCTGTTCAATACTCAAAGTTTCTAAACTAGATTATTATCTCTAGTGCATGTGGGAGACTGACAGGAATATGCCCGAGAGGCAATAATAAAGTGGTTATTATCGTATTCCTTAATTATGATAAATTTTCATTTTGCATAATATGGAAATGTTAATATGTAGAGGTCCCAGCCTTTAATAAGGTAGAGATCCCTGTGTTTACAATGCTAGTCCCTGGATCAATAGCTAGCATCCACAGTTAAGATGTAATATCAAGAAACAAAAGGTCATAATATAACTTTATAACAAGGAATAAAATAATTCATTACATCTTACATAGCTCATTTGGCTATCTCATTACAATGAAGCAAAAATAACTATAGCATGGAGTCCTTCATCTTCAAAATGCCACAGGCAATCATGTTGGTTGTAGACTTGTAATCATAATCAACACACTTCACTAACATCAAACAAACCTGCAACATAATAAGTTATAGCCACAAGGGTCAATACATTTGAATTGTATTGGCAAGTGATACTATGGTGGTATAGTGGAGTCTATCATATATATGCATTTGGCTAAGTGGAGCTTAGGCTTGCTTTGCTCAAAATAGATTATCCTTATCATTTGAAAAAACTAAGATTTTGCTTGTCAAAATCACCCAAGGCATCTCCCAATAGAAATTGGTGATCCTTCAACCCTTGTTCAACCACAAAATTTTAACTTAGAAAATTGGGATGAGGAGAATCTTTATAGCTTCCATGTCTTGATGCTCAAATTGTCCTTTACCAGGGACATGGCTAAGTACTTAGATTTTACACTCTACAGAGGTGGTGCACTTTCCCCACAAGACTTGGTTTCACCAAGACAAGATCTTTCAGTAGCCTTCCCTTAGAACAAAATGGACGCGTTCCAACCTATCATCCCCTACCACCAACTATCCATTTGGCTAAGTTATTGCAACCTATATGATCCAGGCAGAGCACATAATGCCAAGTGGCTGCACTTGAAGCTTCTCAACATTTGACATCTCAAATCTCTTTGTTCCTGGGTGGCATTCCACAAGTGAGATACACAAGGTAAACCATAGAAATTGGCCTTGTGTAACCACTCAACACAAACCATTCCTTCCATTCCATCCAGGTGATTCATTCACTTAGTTGTTTTATTAAACAAAACACAAGTCCTTGACTTAGAAATATTCCATAGCATGAATATAATCCACCCTTATTTTCTACTAGATAGGCTAAGCATGATAGTAGTATGAAACTTAAATTAGGAAAATTACACTAAGGTTTCATCTACTAGGATTTCCCATGGCATAGTTTATACTTAGCAAAATTCCATGGAAGTCCTACTTAGAAATATCACTAATGCATAGTGAAAATAATGGGACAAAAGTATGAAGCATCACTTTCCTTTTTGGTAGATAATTATAAGTTCACTCCATGATCTCGCAATATTCACACCCTTCAATTTCCACTACAATTCAATCAAGCAAGCAATATTCAATCTACCATTCAAGCAAACATCACATAAAATAATAGAAACAAAGCAATGCATGCAAGCATGCTAAAGATTGTTTTATTTCGAAAAGTGGTTTATAATAGGTTATGGACATCATAAAATATATATTGGTCATTTATAAAAGTGGCAAGGTCATTTGTAAATGTGGTAAAATCATTTGATATCATGTTAGTGAAAAATGGCCATTTTAAGTCATTTTTGTTTTGCTAGAAATGGTTCAAACCAAAGTAATATTTTCTAGTGTTTAACGAATACACTTTTAAACATAAATGTTGGTGTTTTATGGTCAAGTGTTTAAAATTAAAACCATTTTCAAAAGGTTTTTCCTATAAACCATTTTTATACCAAATCAATATTTTATGTTGTTGAAATTGCCTTTATAAAAGCAATATTCTTTATAGGGTTCACCAAATATATTTTTAATTTTAAAACTAATTCTAAAACTTGGTGTTTGGGGTCAGAGATTTTAATACAAATCATTTCCCAAAGGTTTTTATTCAAAAAGTATTTTTAACATATAAACAACATTTTTATTTGACTAGAAATGCTTTAATTCAAATATTTATTCTCTTGCTTCACAAAATATGCTTTTTGAATCCACAAGTTGGTTTATATGGTCATTAGGTTCAAAATAATCCATTTGCCAAAGATTTTATCACAAAAATAATTTTAGAATGAATTTTATATTCAAATTATGCCTACACAAGTTTCTATAAAAACAACCATTTTACTTGAAGCAATTTATTAAACAAAGTGCATGGTTGGATATTACTTGTTCTTCTGATTCCATTGATATAAAATTTGCAAAATTTGGACGTGTGTATCAAAAGTTATGAATTTTACAAACTTGAACATCTAATAGATCAATTATGGTTTTTATAAAAACTGACTGGCCACATGGCGTGATTCTACTGGGCGATACCGGTTCGCGCGGATCGGCTACATGGAGCGTCAGATATAATGTGCATCGCATGTCTCACATCACTCGATACCTCTTCGGTTAGTCATTCTATCTCATCCTTACGATCTAGATCCGACGGTCCTCAACGCATAGACTAAGAACCAGCGGCGTTGGCGGCGGCTGCGCGGCGGAGGCGCTCTGCCAGTGGCTTTCCGGTGAACCAGGAAGAAAGGGATAGAGGTAAGGGGCTTACTGGGTTCGCCGTGGAGTGGGGATGCTGGAGGTGGTCGTGGGAGAGCAGGGGGCGCGTGGGGTCGTTGTCAATCCTTCGCCGGAGTTTGCATCGTCGTCGGGTACGATCTATTGTCGACGGAGACGAGGTTTAGAGGCACGCTAAGGAAAGAGGGAAGTACCGTTAGGTTTGCACGAGAATTGCGAGCATGTGAGAATCACAGAGAGGTGAAAGGGAGGTCTGGGCTCACCAGTAGATGCCGCCGGAGTTGGAGCAGACGCTGGCGATGCTCGATTGTCGTCATTGCCGATGCTGTGGGTCAATCGCGGGCAAGACGAGGCTACCGGGAGATGCAGCGGTTGATGGGGAACAAGCTCGCGTGATATAGGGAGCAAGGCATGGCGAGGAGTGGCCGGAATCGACCGGAGAAGGTCGTCGGAATAGTGGGGGTGCGTGGAGAAATTCTTCCAGCCTAGGGGCTCCTGGGAGGTGTCGACTGAGGGGAAAGAGGGAGAAGAGGGAGGCGTTTAAGGGAGCGTGGTCACGGTGAGTAACGGTCTCTGCGTTAATGCGAATTGAAGCCGCGAAGATCAAGCCAGAAATAGGAGGGAGAGAGGAAAAACTGGTCGCTGGGGTGGGAACGACGACTGACGTGTGGGCCTAGCTGGTCAGTGAGAGGGAGAGAGGAGAGGTGGGGCCTAGCCGTCATAGTCTCTGCGGGTTTAACTGATGGTGCAAAACGTTTTTCCTGCGGGAGGGGGAGATGGGCTAGTTGGGCTTAGTGGACTGGGGTTAGTTGGGCTGGATTCGTTTCATTTTTTTGTACAGATTGTTTTTCCTTTTCTTTTTCTATTTATCTGTTTTGATTTCTATTCAAACAAATCAAGCACTATTTGAATTCAAACTTCAACGAGACTTTGTGTATACTCAAATACTGATTAATAATTCATTCTAGAGTAAATTTTAAAATAAATATTTTATTCTTTTTAGGGAATATTAATTATTTGAAATAAGCCCTTGTCTTAATTCAAACAAGATTTTAAATATAATTTCAACTCTTATTTGAATTCAAATTTTTACCAAACCTTTTCAGTAGGTTTTATTTATTTATTTATTAGGGTGTCAAATATTTCACTTTGAATTATTTGGAATATTTTTCATATGATTTATTAATCATTTTAATTGGGTATTTGTCTTCATTCCAATGAAATCAAATATGGTTTTAATTTGCATAATTTTTATTTAGAAGATTTCTTTGATCCCATTTGAGTTAATTAAATAACTTTTATTCCACTTGGGTAAATTCCAAATTCTATTTTCCCATGATTTAATTAATTATACATATTAGGGAAATTTGTCCTAATCCAATAGAATAGAATTTGGTTAAGGCCATATTATTTTATTCCAATATTATTTATCCATTTATTTCATTTGAACTTGGATTATGATTATTCCATTTGTTTATGGTCTTGGACAACTTTTATTTGGCTCTTATCAAATAGTCTTTTTTTAATATTTCTTCCTTTGTCTTAAAAAACCATATCTTTTTATTTAAAGACCAAAACTTGGTGATTCCAATTTGTAAAACCTTATTTAATATTTGTTTATCTTTTCAAATTTCTTTAGGATTAATTGCTCACCATTTGGTATGGATTTTTAGATAGGTGATTTATTAGCTTTGGAAATTCAATTTCCTTATCTTATTAAATTCATAAGATTTTATCTATGGCTCCGAATTAAGTGAAATCACTTTCTATGGTTTTATAATAATTCCATTTGTCATTCTTGATCATTTTGAAATGTTTGTTTGACCAATTTTTATGTTGATCAAATCCATAGCCTTAGAGATAACTTGAAAATGTTTTTCTTCCATTAGGATTTTTAGGGTTTTGGTTTATTTTCCAAGTGTTTAAATTTCAAGATGCATTTATGAAGAATGCATTTTACTTGATTTGAATTTAGTTGGATTCAAACATTATTCAGAGTTTGTTCAAGATGGGTTTTAATGTTTCCATTTAGAAACAAAAAGTTTCTTTTCACCCTAAATTTCAACAATTATTTATTTTGTTTATTTATTTTTCACATTACAAAATTTGGAAAATTTTGGGATGTGACATAATACATGTGTGATTAATAAACAAACAGAAAGTTCGTAGTTATGTCTCTCTTATAAACTATCTCATTCATTAACAAGATGATCAAGGTTTCCTGATCATGGACACACTACAGGAAATCCGGTCTATTGCAACAAAATATATTGCTACAGCTGACTTTTGTTGCAATAAAACACAATATTACCACAAAAGTGTTGTTCGTTGGAATAGGTCCTACTTGTTGCCACAATTTAGTTTTGTCACACTATATTCCCTTTTTGTTGCAATAAAGGCTAGGTACGGCAACAAACTCCAACATCGTTGCAATAAAGGCTAGATATTGCGACAGCCATGGTTTGTTGCACAAATTAGTTACTTTGTTGCAATAGGTAATAAGTATTGCAACAAAAGAAACTTTCATGGTAATATTCATCAATATGTTGCAACAATTCTGTCTTGCCGCGTTAGGCGCACATATTGTTGCAAAAAATGGCTTCTTACTGCAACAAAACACAAATTGGTCGCAAGTGCACACACTTTTTGCCTCAATGTTGTTTTGTTGCAATAACTATTATATATTGCGACAAGTTGTGTATCCATGATAATATGTAGAACATATTGCAACATTTTCCTACTATTGCAAAAAAGGAACATGATATTGCAACAATTCCCTATTGTCGTGAAAAAGAACATGATATTGCAACAATGTTCTCTATAGTCAACGGCGAACCTTCACGGGCTCTCATGGGTCGTGCCCACCATGTAAAATTGTAATTTTTCTAGTAGGTACCCCTAATACAACCATATCATAGATCCCATCGGCCCATTTTGTAGCCATCACCATAAGAAATAAAAAATCGAGAAAAAAAGAGAACGACTAAGAGGAACAACTTCTTTCTCATCTCGTTTGTCCCAAACTGAATCGGTCGAGCGGTGGTTGGGGTTGGACTAGGCCATGGAGGGGTGGCCCATGAACCATAGCCATCAGTGCGTGTGAATCAAATTCAACTGGACTCATAGAACTTCGGACAGTACACTACTCATGCACGCATTTCTACACTCCTATATAGTATCAACCACCTTTCTCTATAGCATTCCAGAAGCATCCTTGAACTTTCTCTCGCCACCTCAACGCTCACTCCGTTTGGTAATCTACCTAAACCGGACGACAGACTCATAGCACACTAAAAGTCATTTACATACATTCATTTCGAAAAAACTAGAACATCTTATATTATGGAACGTAGGGAGTATAATATAAATAGTCTTTACTACTCTAGAAAAGTACCGCCCTAGTTTCTATCTACCTGGCAATGTTACCACACTTGTCAAATTATAATCAAAACTAACAACAATTTAAAATTTCTGTAGCACCTACTTTGTTTCAAAGGACATCCATGACAGGAACACAATAGTGTAATGTATATATCCAATATATATAACATAAAAAACCATGCAATTCATATATTGCATAACCAACCACGACATGAGTAATAAAACTAGAGTGACTAAAGGATCACAGAATACATGCAAAGAACTCCACGAACTGTGGTGAAGTACTAAGTATAAACTAATAATTATACGAGTAAACGTCTGTGATGTATAGTGTAGAATTGTGCGCCGAAGTGGTGGTGAACTACTCCTTCACATGCATATCTCTATGGTGAATACCTGAAAACCCAAATAAGAACAAGTTAATTTCCTAGTCATCCAAAACAATAGCAAAACCAAATAAAAACAAGTTAATTTCCTAGTCGTCCAAACCAATGGCAAGACAGCCTTTGTGTGTCAATATACAATGGAGCAGATGACCGAGTAATAATCTGAATATTATATGAAACTAGCATAAATGCTCGTGCCTTGCTACGGGATGAATTTTTGCGAAAGTAGCTATTTTGGGTGAAGACCTAACAATTGTGGCGGCCAACTCGATTAAACTCAGAACAGTTACATTTTCGCACTTAAGTGACTAAGGTGTAATACCTAGTGACCAATCTCCACCAGTAGAATGGACACAATGCAATTATAATAAATTGCGATAATATGCAGTTAAGCAGTATCTAAAACTAACAAGCCTTCATCAACTGAAGTTCAAAACGGAGTGTACCTCCAGTCCTTCACACCAATATACAATCTGGTATGTTTATACTTTGCTAATGAACCAGAAGCTGTGTATACCAAGTACCAACATGAATTTTATTCATGAAAATTACGTGAACTCGGTAGACAGTAGCAACAAAAATTAAGAGCCAATGCTTGAACCATGTGCAGCCAAAATTCCAACTAAAAAGAGTAGTAGGTGACGTATCCAGAACATACAAATCTTAGAACCCAATTTATATTTATAATAAATATACAACTAGCTGTTTCAGTATAAAGACTGGACATTGATGAATAACAGTACTAAGCACTATTGTTCAAGACTAAGAAAGGAAATAACAGTCTTTACTAAGGCTGTCTTTACTAAGGCGGGATTATGTATAACAGTATAGACAACTTCGAAGAACTAAAATGCTGGATAAGAACTAAGCAAGTATCCAGTCCTTGCAGAAGCTATATTGTCGAAAAACTATTGTCAAGTGCTCTAAATTACAGAAATAAGAGGAATCAACAAAGATGACAGGCATGTGAGGTAATACAGCAGATTCAGGAACAACACACGAACTACATCTGCAAAAAGACTCGGAAAACATTTGAAACTTTTAATACAGTGTACAAAAACCACAGTAAGTGCAGGTGCAAACATATTCATGAAACCATCACAGATAAACTAGTCCAAACTATTGTTAATATACAACTAGAAACTAGTATAAAATAAGCAAGTGCACACTATCTATGGTCAAGATCAAGTAAATAACCATAGTTGGAATTAAACTACTCCAAACTAGTATAAGTATACATCTAGCTGTTTTAGTATAAGGACTGGGCATTGATGAATAACAGTCAACACTAAGTACTATTGGTCAAGTCAAAGGAAGGAAACAACAGTATTTACTAAGGATGGTTCGGTTATTACAGAGGTAACTCCTAGTACAACTCTAGAGTCTAGATCTGATGTTTGGATGCCTGACATATTAGTCTTTGTTTTTTCCAACACAATTGTTCACTGAGACCAAGCACTTCTGCTCCATGTTTCTGTTCCATGTTTGCTGGTGTAGAGTCTGATCAGATGAAAATTATTTCTTATGCGTCGTTTCAGTATGTTCAAGGTGTGACATGATCAAGTGGACATGTCATCATGAATAATATCCCTGAACTCTCCATAATGCATTGACCGTGTATATTACCATCACTGCTAGTGTTCATCTATGATTATGAGTAAATCAGTTGTTAGTAATACAAACTTCAAGTGTATGTTCAATGCTCCATTCACTACATAATATTGTTGTGCATTCTGCACACTTCTTCATCAGCTGGGATTCATGTGGTGGATTGTACTTTTTGTATGTAGGAAAAAGCATGTCAAGAGGTTCAAAACAAAGAAAAGGAATCTCAAGGTCCAGTTTCAAGTGAACAGAGAAGCCACATATTCCAGACTGCATACAAAGAAACTCTGAAATGCAAGTCATCGCAGCCTCGTGGGTATGGATACATGGCCAAACCATCAAGTGGTTCTGAACGGTTTCGGTCCCAGTTTGAAGAGCAAGCTCGTGAATTCCAAAAGAAAAATGTTGAGCTCTGCCAGCATGTCACCGAATTACAAGATCAATTACAAGCTGAACGTGAAAGCACACAAGAGAGGATTAACTTGGAGCGTGCTGAGAGAGAAATCCTTGAGGAGAAGTTAGAACAAGAGCGTGCTGATAGGGAAAGATTGTTGGAAGAGGAGCGAAGATCAAGAAAGGAGTTCGAAAAAAACATGATGGAAAAGTTTGCAAAAATGAGCCAAATGTTTGAAACCCAACAGGTAATTATAGTCATATGCTTGCGAACTTGTAAGATCCATTTTGCTTACTTGCATAGCTAAAAGTGCACACCTATTTGTAGATAACTAATAAAAGGAATGCCAAGGAAAATAGTAACCCGAACTTGCAAAGTACTCCTTCATGGACCCCTAGTAAATCTGGGACTATAGGTACAAGGCAAAGTTTAATTGCTCCAAATACGCTCATACAAGCTTCAACAAAGAATTCTCGAATTTTTCGAGCACCGGTAAGTCACAGCCTTGCTCTCATGTTGACTTTGTTTGAAATGTTGTAGTTATACTTGTACAAAAGCTTGAGTTTGCCTAGGCATAGCAATTTGATTTGTTCCAACCCAAAACTAAGAATCAGGTTGAAACTATAGATCAAGTAGTGGTTTGGTTTTAGTTTTGGTTGACACAACCTACAATTTGGTTTAGTTTTGGTTTTGCGGGAGGATTTGTAGCGTGGTTTAGTTCTGGTTCTCAACTACACATTGATTGGATATGGTCTGGGTTTGGTTTAGTTGTAGGACCATTAGTAAAACTCACACGTGATACTAGAAGTATAGAATCAAAGATTGCCGTGCTACTGTACCGTGTTATAAAAAACTTGATGTTTCCAGACTGCCATGGAAGCGGCCGACAAGGGGGAATTAGAGTCCAACTACTAGCGTGGTACTGACAATACCTGGATCAATGCGCTGGTAGCCTGATTTGGTGATTCCCAATGTCCCTATCTGAATTGCAATGGATCATTGGAGGCTTGCACGCCGGACTATATTGGCGTCGAGACGTGTTTTAGATTGATCGGAAAAGAGAGTTGGAGACGCGAAACTGCTCGCCAGCTCGATCGTTGCTGCCATTTTTTCCTTGCTGCCATTTTTTCCTTTCGATCACATCGCTCGGCGTTCCTCTTCTATGCAGGCTGGCCTGCTAAATTTCTCCGCTAAGCATACCCTCAGAGGTCGATCGGTGCTACCAGTTTTGAATTGTTGGATACATTTCAGTAGTCCATTTTTTTAAATGTTTTTGCCATATAATTCATTGTTTCTTGTTATACTACCAGTTTTGAAGTATTTCCTTTGCTAAAGCTTATAGACACTTGAGCTAAAAAAAATTTCTTGATTGCAGGAACAAAATAACTAATCGGACTGGACTCTAGACCATGGACGTATTAGTATTATCACATAATTAGGATGGCACATTCAGTATGTTGAATGATTGCTAAATTATATTACAGTTATTTTTGTTGGATGTTGCTATGCCAACTATGTATGGATCACGTATGGTTTGAATCATGTATTTGAATGTCATCATTTTTTTGGTTGCAATATTCTATTATCACGATCTACTTTCGAGTGCAATAGGGTAATACCATGGAAGATATAGCGTTGCTCTAATTCTCGTTCGCCATGGTTGCTTGTTTTGTTGCATTAGACTATTGCCATAGAGAAATTTGCAGTGTGGCAATAACCTATGCCCACATTTGTTTCACACGTCGAGATAGCTATTTGCTGCCACTAAATTCAGGTTTGTTGGAATAGACTGTCGCCACAAAAAAATTGTATTATCGCAAGAGCTTTTTGTCACAAACCTCTTGTCTATTGTGATAACCATTTGTCTCCACCAAAACGAGTATGTTGCAATATTTTTTTACCACGACTAGATATGTTGTTGCCATAACCTAATGCAACAAATAGATAGGCTCGAGGCGAAAGGCTAGTGCCACAAAAGGAAGAGTTATTGCCATAAGCTAATGCCACAAACACATTGGTTCATGGCGAAAGTATGATGCCACAAAATTAATAATTGTTGCCATAAGCTAATGCCATGAACATGGTGGTTCGTGGCGGAAGGGTCATGCCACAAAAACAAGAGCTGTTGCCGTAAGCTAGTGCCACATGCATGGTGGTCCGTGGCGAAAGGTTGGTGCCACGGAACCAAGAGTTGTCGCCATAAGCTAACGCCACAATTGAGTATTGCCACAGAAAGGTATATGCCATGAAACAAGCGTTGTTGTGATAGGTTATTGCCACGAATGCCTATCTCAACGAACGAGCAAACGCCACGGTTTTGGTATTTTTTGCAGCAGGTTATTACCACAAACCGAATTGTGGCAGCAAAGAGCATGACGCCACGGGAGAAAATGTGGCAACTCAACACACGCCTGTTGCAATAGAATATTTTATTGCCATGCTTGGTTTTTTGTGGAGATAGCCTATTACCATGAGATCTCTCGCAACGGTCGGCAACGAACGCCATGTCGTGGAAATAGGCACCTATTGCGACAAACTGGTACTTATTGCGACAAACTTTTTTGTTGCAATACACCAGAATTCTTGTAGTGACATTGGATGTTGTTAATAATGAGGTCACAAAATTATTGGAATGGTGTGATGAACATTCATTCGAAGTATAGGATTACGATCAAAGTCATTGAGTTTATAATTCTATAACATCATACGAAGTAGTCCTAATCCTTAGACCATGAGATCATGTCAATCACTATAACTGGAAGAGAATCTTGATCACATCAAACGTCACACCAAAACAGGGTGATTATAAAGATGGGTTTAGTGCTACTAAAGTGCTATGTTGATGCCCATGGATAAAGAGTGGAATTTGTTCATCCCGATGATGGATAGATATACTCTGGGCCCTCTCGGTGATATCACATTAGTTATCTTGCAAGCAAGTGATTTGATCACTAGAATGTTATATCACGGGTACGAGAAAAGAGTACATGTCGGTAACGAGATCAAACTAGGTATGGAGATACCGATGATCGAATCTCGGACATGCAATATATCGCGAGACAAAGGGATTGAGTTAAATGCGTATAAGGTTCACATGATCACAGAAGTCATCGTTGAATTGTGGGAGTCAGTATGGATCTCTAGGTCCTGCTACTGATTATTGATGGGAGAGGGGTATCGATCATGTCTACATTATTCGCGAACCGTATGGTGACACACTTAAGGGATACCGACACCATTCGTAGCAAATAATATGCCAGAGAAAGAAAAAGAAAGCACAGGAATTTATTTCACTAGACACCGGAATCGTTTCGGTTGAAATTGCTAAAACTAGTTCTGCATGCGAAATTGAATAATAGCAAGGGCTTTTATGTGAATGTTTGTTAATTCAAAAAATTAACGAAATTCTGAATAAGTAAATAAAAGAGTTTTATTTAAATGAGAGATTGCATTAAATTTGGGGGAAAATTAATGCTCGTGAGTGGAGTTTTGAGTGGAGGCATGTTTATGTGAGTGGAGGCTTTTCATTTTGTGTGGGAGGTCCACCCACATGAATATGTAATAGGGGGGCATCCAGCATGGCTGGGCGCCATGCCCCTTGGGTTCCCCCTCTCCTCCTCTCACATCACACCTCCTCGCGAAGGATCTCTCTCCCCCCTTTAGAATTCCCCCATGGTCTCGGATCAGTGAGATACATGTTCCTGGTGGATTTTTCTGGAAGGATTTGTTGCTTCCGCTGCTTCGCTGGAGCAAGGGCATGGAGAATGTCGGGGTGCCCGGATGTGTGTGCGATCAAGGATGCACCACTGCTTTGAGGTGCTGGACCTGATGGTGCTGGACCGGCTGTACCAGATGGACTTCATCATGATCTTGAGATCGGCAAGCATTCGACTACATCATCCACGAGTACAAACTCGTTAACACTATTCGGTCTTCGATGGTATGTATTCTATGGATGTATATCCAACCGTTGCTTGTATCTAGTAGATAGATATTGGTACTTAGTACCCATCGTAGGAAATTTTTTGTTTTCTATGCTGCGAACCCTACACTATGTCAAAATAATATGACACCACGTGAAAGATTAACATTGTTTGGACCGTTTTTGAATTTCTTATGCCCGTTTCAAAATTTTCCCATTTCAAACTATGGTAAAAACTTCGGGCATGAAGATAGAGGATGAGGATCATTGGAAATCTCATTGGATCTATGAAGAAACATGATATTTTGAGCCTAATTTTTTTTTCAAAAAATCATGAGCATTAGATCTTGTATTTGTAACACCCTCAGAATCGTCCCTATGCAAGTGTTAGCGCTTCCTGCCAAACCCGCATATAAACGATTCAATGGTGCCCACCAGGCACTTGCGTGCGGGTGGAAAACGAAGTAATATCATTACATAATAGTCCTCGATGGAACCCACAAAACAGAGGTTTATAACAACGACTCAAAGAGTCAAGAATACAGATATACAATAGAAAGATCCAAATCACCTTTAAAATGATACAGCGTCCGAGTACGGACAAGATGCAAATTGATCTAAGAGCCCTGAAGAATAACCAATGGCGTCCATAACCCTGCCCAGACCAAGCTGGAAGGGTAACCCTGCTAACGACGTCGATCTCAAAACCTGCTTAAACAAAAGGGGTGCCGACAAAGGGCAAAGGAAAAAGAGAGCAGTCAGTACCGAGGCCAGTACACACGGCGAGACTAGAATTCGGCGGTCCTCGCCTACATAGGTATGGTGGACTCAAGCGGCAGCGCAGCATGCACTAAACAACCTATAGAGACTCAATACAGCTGGCGGCTATCAGATATGGATAAGAAATACCTATTCGGATCCAACCTGAAACTATCACCAAGCATACCCATCCTGGTATTTCCCCCTCGAGACCAAACGAGGAAGTCAACCGAGGAACTCACATAGTTGGCAGTTTTATTCATTCTGTTATATTCGCGGCAATTACTAGTCAGATATAGATAGCATGAATCATCCTGATATAATAAGCAGTGGGCAGTTTTAGTTATACATTCGGTTGTAGTTGTAGTACTTACTAGTCAGATACATATAGCATGAGGCATCCCAAAATCCAGCAGTTGTTGGTACTTTTATTTAGCCATTCTATTGTAGTTGCAATACTTACTAGTCAGATACAATGGTAACAGGCAACAAACCAAACCAGCAATTTTTGGCACTTTTATTTAGCCATTCCATTATAGTGAAGCTAATTACTAGTCATTATAAAGTCAAATTTATAGCACTGCTTTAGTTATAGTTGTCTATGATCGAGATACTGTGCTCCAAGTCGTCCATAACCGCGGACACGGCTTTCAGGGGGCCACCCCACTAAGCTACCCGCAACGAAGTCGGCTGTCTCCGATACGGACCCAGGGTGTGTGGCGACGCTGTAAACGACTGGGAACCCGAAAGTGTGACTGAGCTTGTCGATACAGCGAAAACGTGGCACGGGGTTCCTAAACAGTACAGGTGCTCCACGCGCAATCGTAAATAAAGAAGTAAGACATGGCATAATACAGGATAGTAATAAAGCCCCAAACTACTTTGTGGCCCCAAGAAATAAATATGACTCAAGCTCTGGCTAGGGGGATTCATG
Source organism: Avena longiglumis (assembly GCA_030063025.1). NCBI lineage: Eukaryota > Viridiplantae > Streptophyta > Magnoliopsida > Poales > Poaceae > Avena > Avena longiglumis. The sequence goes on from CP125979.1 coordinate 448,628,768, forward strand.
GTCCCACATGCGGATAGTGCGAATATTCAAAGAACAGGTATCATGTACTCGGGGTCCTACGGGACACAAGTGGACGGTTAAAAACCAAATAACATCTATTGCCCACCTGTGCCTCTGCATTATTTACCTACTTCAATTTCAGTTATTAAACGGTAATTAAAGTTATAATCATCTCCAACATTAAACATAAGGCATTACTCCAACAACTGTGGAACATCGACGACGCGATACAACACCCGCGCAAGCAACTACGACTCGCAAGGCTGACTATCTACCAAACAACAGGTAATAGGATGTGTCCAAGGCAATTTAATGGATCCAATGGATATCACGGGTATGAAAACTACAGCATCGCATCGCAGATAGCAATAGATCAACATGAGGAAATAAAGACTAGAAATGTAAAATAGGTAGAAAGAGGGAGATTGCTCGCCTAAAAAACACTGCCGAAGGTTCATCCAAAGATCTGGTCGACACTCGCATCAACTCATCGTCCTATTCTGTGAAGAAGCAAAACACTAGCACCAACACCGGATGTACTATTTAATACTACGACAGAAGATGGAGCATGATGCATGTATGATGTATGACATGGCAAAAATGTGGTGCAATTAGGCAATATTAAGCGGAACCGGGGTCCCGACAATTAATTAGATGGTTCGTGTTATTTAGATACCCCACAATTTAAATGTTGTATTAATAAGGTAAAAACATGGCATCGGTTCGCTACACAAATTAATGGAGCCAATATTAGACTAGATTCGCCCGCATATGGCCTCCATATTTAATTATGAGGTGAATCGACATAATGCCCCCAAACATCCAAAATATGTATGCAAACATGCTCATTTAATATGCAACAAGATCAATATCATATATTATAAAAATATGAGGGGTCTCGGATAGGGGTCACACATCGAATGGCAATCTTGGGGTTCCGAGGGTTCGTGGGATCGGTCTTCGGACTCCGAGAAGGAGAACTTGGCGTTCGGCGTCCTTCGGTTCCATGAGGCAGATCTTGAGGTTCGGCGTTGCCGGGTTCAGGGGAAGTTCTCGGCCTGGTCGCTCTGGGTGCATATGAGACCTTGCGGTGTTGCGGATCACCTCGATGCATTGCCATCAGATCGGTCTCGCACCATCCTCATGGGGTCCTCTCATCCATGCCAAGGGAAAAACTTGGAAACCAACACGCCAAGACACCATCTCTTCACATCACCTGATCTTCGCAGGAGGGGAAAATAAAATAAAGGGGCACACATGCACAGTCAAGTGCTACACAACAGGAACTGGATCAGCACTTGGGTACCAGCATGACATCGAAGGTGACGCGGGCGCTATAGGGCTTCGCAGCGGGGACACGACGCACGCGATGGAGCTTGGTGCAAAAGGGGCGAACGGCAGGGGCAGGCCTCGCGAGAGGCGGAACCGTGTGGGGGGAGAGGGGCAACGCTGAGCGACAACAAAGACATAAGAGGCAGGCTCACAGTAGGAGGCGGGCCAGTGGGCGCGGCGTCAAGGCTGACGTCGACGACGGCCAGGAGGAGAGAAACACGGAGGTGGCCGAGCTTGCGTGGGATCGGAGACTGCAGGCGGCGCCATGGCCAGGGCTGCGGCTGCTGGTGGCAGAGGCTGGGTCGCGCGATGCCGGGCGCAAGGAGGCGCAGCCGGAGAGGAAGGCGTCCTGCAGTGGTGTCAAAGACGAGGTCGCATGGACGCGACGGGGCGAGGAGGCGAGGCGCCCTGGCGGCGTCGGGCGAAGCTTGGCGCCACGCTGGTCGTGGGTGAGCTCGAACGGCGGCGAGCCCCGAGAGGAGAGGAGCACGCGACGGACGAGGGGAGAGGAGGAAGGAGGCAGGGAGGAGCTGAGCAGAGGCGGGGCTCGCGCCAAGAGGAGAGGAGCACGAGACGGCCGAGGCGAGAGGAGGAAGGAAGCGGGGAGGAGCTGAGCAGAGGCGGGGCTCGCGCCGAGCGGAGGTGGCGGCGTCGGCGCCTGGGAGGAGCCCGTGTACGGGGGTGGGGAATCAGGGGGAGTGGGAGAGGAGCGTACAGGGACGCGCGCGCGCGGGGGGGGGGGGGACCGTGGGATCGCGGGCGGGATCAGGATCCCGTGAGCGTGTGTGCCGGTAGGGTGAGTGCGTGGGTTGTGTTGGCAAGCGTGTGTGTGCGATGTGTGGTGTGGCGTCGAGCGGGAGTGGGGGTGGGGATGGCTGCGCGCGTGTCCTGGGTAGCGGCGGCAGGGTGGGGTGAGAGCAAGGATTAGGTCTAGGGTTGAGGTTTGACTAGATTAGGGTTTGGGGTTAGTCTAGGTTTTGTCTAGTTTAGGCCGGGTAGTAGGTTGCTGCCAGCTGGGCCCTTTGGGTCTGGCCGGTGGCGGCCTCCCCGGTGATAAAATAGGTTTTTATTATACTATATATATATTTTTTAACAAAACAGTTGCAAATATGTTTAGACAAATAAAGATCCGAACGGACCGGGGTTTGACTTTTGAAATAGAAAGGGGGATATTTAGAAAACAAAGTATGGCTTTTCGGAAATAGTTTTAGACAGATGGATGCATGCTGATGTCATGATGATGCACAAAGTATAAACAACAGCGATTTTCTAGTAGTGGATTTACCCGGGGTGCTACAGTATCTGTAGTTCAAACCGGACCCACTTCCTACCAATTCTGCAGAAATTTGTCTTTTTCACCCGGGGTGGACAGAAAGGTTTGAGATCACCCGGTTGAGACACAGTGAATTTAAGATGGTATATTATATTTGAAAAATGGGTTGGTAGCATTCTGAAACAGTATTTTGGTGCCTGCTTCACAAAACGCAATGTTTTTGGCGACCAAAAAATGGAAAATGGCTTTTCCGTGCGACGAAAAGGAAAACTTCCTCCTGTAAAATTGTTCGTCCTCCCAAGATACACATGAATGCACAATATGGACACAATATCACAAACTATGCCAAAATTCTAGATATAACATTGGTCATTTGGATCCAAAGCCATGAAACCTCGAACATGATAGGTCATTTTGTTAAGGTTTTTTTTGAGATATAATCAATATACCAAGTTTGGTATTTTTCCTAGCAAATAGGTCAAAATAATATGACACCATGCGAAAGATTTACATTGTTCGGATCATGTTTGAATTTCTTATGCCCGTTACAAAATTTTACCGTTTCAAACTATGGTAAATACTTCGGGCATGAAGATAGGGTATGAATTTCATTGGAAATCGCATTGGATCTTCGAAGAAACATGATATTTTGAGCCTAAAAATGATTGTTTTTCAAAAAATCATGAGCATTAGATCTTGTACCCGTAGTTCAAACCGGACTTACTTCCTACCGATTCGGCAGACATTTGTCTTTTTCACCCGGGGTGGACAGAAAGGTTTGATATATCCCGGTTGGGACAGAGTGCATTTAAGGTGGTCTTGTATTTTTGAAAAAATGGGGTGGTAGCATTATGAAAAAGAATTTTGGTGTCTGCTTCACAAAACGCCCTGTTTTTTGCGTCTGGAAAATTGAAAATGGCTTTTCCGTGCGACAAAAAGGAAAACTTCCTCATGTAACATTGTTCGCCATCCCTAGATACACATGCATGCACAATATGGACATAGTATTAGAAACTATGCTGCCATTCTAGCCATAACATTGGTCATGTGGACCCAAAGCCATGAAACCTCAAACATGATAGGTCAGTTTGTTAAGTTTTTTTTGAGAAATAATCAATATAACAAGTTTGGTATTTTTTCTAGCAACTTTTCAAAATAATATGACACCACGCGAAATATTTATATTGTTTGGACCATTTTTGAATTTCTTATGCCCGTTTCAAAATTTTCCTATTTTAAACTATGGTAAAACTTTGGGCATGAAGGTAGGTGATGAGGCTCATTGGAAATCTCATTGGATATATGAAGAAACATGATATTGTGAGCATAAAATGATTTTTTCAAAAAATCATGAGCATTAGATCTTGTACCTGTAGTTTAAACCGGATCCACTTCCTTCTGATTCGATAGACATTTGTCTTTTTCACCTGGGGTGGCCAAAAAGGTTTGAGATCTCGCGGTTGGAACATAGTTCATTTAAGGTGGTCTAGTATTTTTGAAAAATGGAGTGGTAGAATTCTGGGTTCAGGGTTAAGAGGTTGTGGTAGGCTAGGGCCGGCACGAGCATATTTAGTCCCAGATGGTGTCTACAACCGAGACTAAAGATGAACCTTTAGTCCCGGTTGGAGACACCAACCAGGACAAAACATGAGTGGAGACACTATGCCATTAAGTGGCGACACTATTTAGGTGAGTGGCGACACTATGCTGGTGTGGGCGACACTATTTCGGTGAGTGGCGACACTATGTCGGTGAGTGGCGACACTATTTCGGTGGGTGGTAGCACTAATTACAGGGGTGAGTGTCGACATTATGTCGTGAGTGTCGACACTATGTTGTACTGCTTAATCTATAAATAGGCATGCATCCTTGTGAAGTTATCAACTTCAAACAATATGGTGTGTTAGAGAAGGGACAATGCTACGGCCATCTTGAGTGAGATGCCGGCGGAGCCTAGTCCTCCGGCATCTCTCTTAATCTAGACATAGATGAACTCCCTAAAATGTGAAATTAGTTAGCTCTCAAGCGTATTTATCTAGTTAGAGGAGTTATAAGCTGAAAGATGGTGTGCGAGAGCAGGGCCAACACTACGACCAGTTTGAGGGTGATGCCTAAGGATCGAGTCCTCGGGCATCTCCAACAAATTGGGCATAGATGCACTCTCTAATATGTGAAATTAGTTATCTCCCAGCGTACTGATTTAGTTGCAGAAGTTATAAGTTGCAAGATGATGTGCGGGAGTAGGGACACTACTACGGCCAACTTTAGGGAGATGCCGCTGGAGCCCAGTCCTCCGGCATCTCCAAAAATTTGTTCATAGAGTCACTATCTAATATATTAAATTAGTTAGCTCCCCGGAACAAGAATAGAACAACATATTCATAGTTTGGTCCATTATTAATCCCGGTTTCCTAAGTGGGACTACAGCTATTAATATCTTTAGTATTCCCGTTATTGGCTCCAACCAGGACTAAAGGCCCTTGAAATATCTTTAGTCCCAGTTACTAGTTTTAATAGTTAGACTAAATATTTTAGAAAACCTAAAATGATTTTATACTAGTCAATAAAATTCAAACACTTTTGTGTTAAAAGTTTCATCACATTCGAAAATATGAAAGATATGGTTTAATCAATTTTTAATTCAAAATGGCAAAATGGTTAATAGTTAGAATCCACATTTGAATATGATAGTCATATAATCCACATATTGATATATATACTTTTAATATGTTAAAAGTTTTATTTAATAACATTGTAATATGCAATAAGGCGGGAACCATAGTTTGTGGCAAACATTTCTAAAAAAACTTTCAAAAGGCACTTTAGCCCAGGGTCATGGTAAGAACCGAGACTAAAGGGGTGCGGTTAGCACGTCTCCTCGGCTGCTCGCCGAAAACCCTTTAGCCCTGGGTCATGGCTTGACCCGGGACTAAAGGCCCCCCTTTAGTCCCGGTCGGCCCTTTAGCCCTAGGTCGAGCCATGACCCTGTACTAAATGACCATCCCTATTTAACACACATAGCTTCTCCCCCAATTCCCCATCTCATTCTCTTCCAGTTTTGCAGGATCTATCGGAGGTGCCCCCGACGACGCGCGACGCCGGCAGGCTGCCCGATTCCCGCGCCATCGCAGGACGCCCTCCGGCCGCAGCGCACTCGTACCCTCTCTGGCCGCGTGCTCCTCCCCCTCTCCGGCCACCGCGTGTCACCACCTCCAACGGCCACGCGTGCCACCACCTCCAACACCGCCGCCGTCGGGTACGCCCCGCCATCTCGATATATAGGATTATGGTTAGGGGCATCTAGGGCATCGATCTGTGGCAGCTATGGGACGCGAGGTACACGCGGGCCAGCGACCACACGCCGGCGGCGAGGACGACTATGGCGGTGGTGGAGCTAGCCTCTGCAGGCGAGGCGGAGCTGGCCTCTATGGCCGCGCATGGTGAAGGCTACGCTGGCCTCTACGGTAGGCGGCCCTGGCCTCTTCATTCATGTCACCTCTATCGGCCAGCTTTTTTCTAGAAAAAAAGAAACTATATTTATTGTGTATTAATCATAGTTAGAGAAGAATATATGGTGTATACTTTTTAGAAAGTATTTTGTTGTGTATTGTACATATTATTATTAGTGTATATAATTTAATTGTTTATATAGTGTAATATTTAGTGTATATAGTGCAATATGTAATTGTGTAATAATTTTGTCTTATGTAATTATTATGTAATTGTGTATATAGTGTAATATTTAATTGTGTACATATTATAATTTTGTGTAATATGTAATTGTGTACATATTATAATTTTATGTAAAATGTAATTCTTTAATAATTGTGTATATAGTGTAATATATAATTGTGTAATTGTGTAAATAGAAAAGGTTATTAAATAGAGAAGCTAAGTAAGTCCATGCTATCTAGTAATTTTTCTACCTACTTACCTACTATTGGATTTGAACCAATGACTCCTGCCGTAGAAAATGAGAGCAGTGACTACTAGTTATTAGTGTATAGACGATGGACGGGCGCGACAACGCGCAATATATAGGTTTTCTTAACTTATTAGCGTCAATCTATGGAGTCAATCATTCTGCGCGGTGTCCTTAATTTATTAGTTATTTGCTGTGTTTATCGCATTGAAATAACTAGCAATAAGTGTTCAAAGAAACTATGGAGCGCGATAAACTTCAATAAGGTATAATGAAGGGTATCATAGCCAGTGATGAGCCATTGGTTTTTCTAAACGACTCCAATGAGGGAGTGGAGGATCTCGCGCGAAGAGACGACTTCGGTGAGGAAAGAGAAGACACCGATGAGCGAAGATATGGCTCCGGTGAGGGAAGACAAGACATCGGTGAGCGAACAGACGACTCTGGTGGAGGAACCTTTACTACAAATTCTGGCGAGGTATATAGCTTAAGCCACTTCTTACTAGGTGCATTAATTGACTTGCATATGTATTTACGATTCCTTATTTCAGCCTTCTGGGTCAAAGCAATCTTTTGAAACCAAACGAGGACCGACTAAAAAGCTAGCCCCCGATGCTAGGTTCGCGACCAAAGAAGTCGATGCAGATGGCTCCTCGATTTCTCCCAAGGACAACTCAAGAAATTTTGGAAATCAATGCAGAGTTGTTGTGAGGGACAATGTCCCGATCACCATTCGAAAATCAAAATAAGCCAAAGGAGGGTGGAGTTAGTTATGTAGATGATAGATGCAAATATATTCTTTGGACTACGCTTATGACAAATTTCACTCTACCGCATGAGGTGGATCTAGAAAATAAAGTTATAGAGCCAAAAGTCAAGAAGTGGGCAGCCGGCTGATAATCTAACGGTTGTTTTCACAGAGCACCCGGCTGATAATCAGATGATGGTTTCCATAGGGCACCCAGCTGATGATCTGATGATGGCTCGTTGCTACCCCGTGGACGATATCATAGGGTCAACAATGTGTGAACTACATGTGAAAGTTGTGAACATATCCATAAAGGTGGCGGTCAGTTTTGCCTTACCTATTTATGGACCTAGACCAACTTACCATTGCTCTCCGGTTCCAGATGACTACGCTATTGTCGGGGTGGACGAAATTATGAGTGCATTTTACGGGCTAAAGCTTGACTTCCCTGTAGGTGAATGAGATCTGAATGAACTTGGAGATGCCAAGAATAACACTGTTCTATGGCGAATGGAATACATCGTGCTTCCAAATTCGATGCCAAGGCCACAGACTTCTCCCAGTTGCAATCCATCACAATCTCCAGCGCGTATAAAGGCTGCACCACGCCAGCATACTCCCCTGCCTACACCGCGTCTGTAGTCTCTCCCGCCTTTGTTGGGTCAGCAGCCTCCGCCACGTTAGCATACTTCCCGGGCTCAGCAGTGTCAGCAGCCTCCGCCACGTCAGCGAACTCCGCCACATCAGCAAACTCTCCGACCTCCGCCGCATCAACAGACTCCCCCACCTCCGCCGTGTCAGAAGTCTCCGGTGCCCCAATTGCAAAAGTGGAAAAGCACCACCGCTTCGATAGCTAGTACTACATACGTGAAAAAAACCTCTGCAGGTACAAGAAAGAAACTTAAGGTGGCTCCTACTAAGTTACCTTATGATATGACTGATGAGGAAAACAAAGAGGTCGTGTATGAATATGTGAAACAACAGCTTGCACCGAAATAGCCCAAGCCAAAGCAGTTTATAGCACCGAAAACGATGAAACACTTTGTGGACATGCTTGAAAGTAAAAAATCAGATAATCTGCCATCAGACTATGACCGCTCTATTGTGAAGTCATATAAAGCGAATCTATAGTGGTCGATATGTAGTAGTACAAGCGGGAAAATAATTCCCTAGCGCGGAGAACAGAAAAATCAACTGTATCCCCCACTCAAAGTGTTTTCCAATGATTATGATTCGGAGGTTCCACGACTATGCGCACTAACGGCTATAGGTGATCCTTCTTTTCCCACAGCTGAATTAGCATACAGATACAAGTACAGGGAGCCTCTCGTCATACCTCAAGAGGTCCTGCATCTACAAACACAATTGTGAAAATTGCATAGCTGGTATCTCGATGCCTGTAAGGAAGGTAAGATCATGATCACAGTGGAATTTAAAGATGAGCATTAATTCCATGGTGACAACGAGATACACATTGACTTCGAAGAATTATTTCAGTTATTCAGTCAAGACGCCCTCGACAAATCTATTATCAGTTGTTATTGTCTGTAAGTGATTTAGTTCCCACTTTGATTAAATCTGTAGCTCAGCTTGTTCATTACATGTATAATTATCCTCGCTATATTCTTTTGTATAGTATTATGCATACTAAAGAATCTAGAATGCAAAAGAGGAAAAATCTATGACCTTGGGTTCATTGATCCAAATAACATTAATGAACATATGGTAAAAAAGAATCCCCAGGAAATTGAGGATTATTTGCTAAAGTTTTTACTGAACCAACAAACCAAAATAGAAATACTATTTCCTTACAACTTCGAGTGAGTGTTACTATCTTATACACATTTGATTTTATTTACTCAATTTTAAGTGTAATTTTTGAGATATGCATGCGCAGATTACACTATATACTGCTAATCATTCACATTGACATCGGAAAAGTACTTGTCAGGACTCGAAATGTAAAGACCCTAAGAGATGTCGGACCTGATTTATATGCTTCCGAGGTAATTCCAATCATTATCGCACTATATTGGCATCTTTCGTTCATTTCCTGATATCAAGTAATTAATTACTTGTTTACTCATTTTTCGGAAACCGGGCATGGTTTGGAAACGGTTTATCAAGGCTTTTAGGGGTGAATGGAAAGAGGAGCTGACATTTCGACAAATCACTGTAAGTACTACTATTTACTGAATGTTCGCGCATCTCTTCAAATCTTGTTTCAATACCATTATCATGCTTTATTATTATGATTGAACTCTATTCTCATGAAGTGTTTGAGTCTGCTAGACGGGAATAATATATGTGGATACTACGTTTGGGAGTTCATTCGTCAGACGACCTATAAAAGGAATGTACCTTATAAACAATATGAAGTACGTGAACAATGTTTACAATATTATTTTATTACCATCAATTGTGTTGAGTTACATTTATATATATATTGATCCCCTTCTTTAAATTAGATCGAACGGATTCAGGAAAATCTCCTAGAGCAGGATCGCGTACAAGCTATTCAAGAGGAATTAGCGTGATTCTTAGTTAAGGAGGTCATATATCCAACCGGAGAATATCATCGAGAACTTGTATTTATACAATAGGGATCATGTAAGAGAAATTATATTATATATATGCATGAAGGTGTGTACTGTATGTAATATGTTGAACCAAAGCACGAAAAAAGATTTCACTCTTCAATCTCTATATTCATTACGATGTTCTGTAATGGTTCCTATCACAAATACCAAACCTCGCTTGCTCTTCCTCCTCTATCACGGCAGAAAAAACGTCCTAAAACTCTACCGCGACAGAACCTGCTGCCGCACACCCACCCGCTGTTGTGACTCCAATTGGTTGATATAGTCGTTAAACACAACACGGTGAGGTTTGTTTTTGGATGACTTGTGTCAATCATAAATTGTAAAGGACTCTGATGCACATGGTGTTGTACACCAATCGGTCTCTGTCCCAATCTCTTTCTGTCCATGTAATGCTAGATGTAATTGCCACCGATCCTGGGGCTTTTTGCAAGGCGGTATCTCGAAAGGCGGTATCATTCCTCGCACAACAACATGGTATCCAGAGCATTCTGATTGTCGATTATGATCTTCAATCCTCCAAAAAATTCCTAGAATCTGATTGTCGGTGATGATCTTCCGTCCTCCACAAAAAATCTTCCCTCCCTCCCCCTGGTGAACTCCTCTACTGCCTCGTCGCTGGTGGCCACTCTCGGGGGTCCTCCCATGAAGAAACTCTCAAGGGAGAATTATCTCCTCTGGAAAGCTCAAGTTCTTCCAGCCTTCCGTGGTGCTCAGGTCATGGCGCTGCTGGACGGTACCGACCCAGCACCCGCAGAAGTTCTGGAAGGCGCTCCAAACCCTGTATGACGTTTGGGTTGCAAACGATCAACAAGTTTTGTGCTATTTGCTGAACTCCATGAAACCCGTGGGACTTTCTCAAGTTTTTAGGCTTCAAACCACTGCAGATGTATGGGAAGCTATCGAGGATATGTATGCATCCTAGTCCAAGGAACGTGTTTCTATGCTTCGAGGTGCCCTTGTCAACATGAAGAAGAACGATATGCCTGCTGCACAATTCATCGCCAAGATGAAGGGGTTTTCTTCTAAACATGCAGCTGTTGGTCGAATCATTGAAGATGAAGAGCTCAAGGAGTATATCCTCAATGGCCTTGATGGAGAATATAATTCTCTTGTGTATTCTGTCCACGTTGTTCCAACTACCACTCTTTCTGATCTTTATGCTCAACTCACAGCATATGATTATCGTCTACAAATGCTCGCTGAAACTGGCCAAGGATCACGGTCTTTTTAGTCATCCGCCAATGTTGTGCAACGTGGTGGTCATCGTCCCTACTTCAACTCGCGTCAGAACGCACATAATGGTGATGGCCATACTCGAGGATGTTCATATAGTATTCATGATAGGCATCACCAAGGTCGCAATACACAAAAAATGAATCATGATCGTGGTCGTGGTCGAACTCCCTCACCACGTCAAGATATCACATGTCAAATTTGCAAAAAATATGGCCATCCGGCAAGTGAATGTTGGTGGCAATACTGTGATAATAATGATGATGATGATGACTCTAACCCTGAAAACAAGTGTGCACATCTTGCTTCATATGGCGTGGACACAAATTGGTATTTTGATACAGGCGCGACTAATCATGGCGCTAGCGAGCTCAACAAGTTGACTACTCGTGACAACTACAAAGGTCATGATCAAGTCAACATAGCTAATGGAAATAGTATGACAATTACACATGTTGGTCATTCAATTTTGCATACCCCTCATAATTCCCTTTCACTAAACAGTATTGTACACGTTTAAAATTCAAACAAAAATATTTTTATTTGTTCATAAACTTTTTTGACACCTTTACCGTAGGGGAAGCCCCTACGGTGTAATTTTATATATAATCAAGAACCAAACAGGAGAAACATGTGGAAAAAAGGGTCGATGAAAGTTAGGGGGGGGGGTTTAGGGGGGTAGAAGGGTCTAGAAGTCATTACACTCATGCTACAAATGAAAAAACCATCCATTCAACCAAGGGTTGAACCAGGATCGGTTTTAATCTATGTCTATGCAAAGCTAAGTCACTCTGAAATCCTATTTTCCATCTTGAGAAAGAGGCTGGAGTATTATCGAAAATAAGGTCATTGCGCATTCTCCAAATATTCCAAGCTGCACAAGCAAAAACTTCAGTGAAGCACGGGCCATCGAAGGCATTCTTGGCTGCAGCAAATACTTCAGCAAAAGACCCACTGTCAATCCAGGGGATGTGAAGGAAGTCCCAGCAGGTTCTGGCGAAGCCACACTCAGAAAATAGGTGATCTTTAGTTTCCAGCATATCCAGCTCACAGACGACACAATTCATACCAGAATCCACCTGCCAATGTTTACGTTGCATGAGGTATTTTGTGTTCAGACGATCCATCATAAGTAACCAGCAAAACACTTTAATCTTAGGCAAAGCACTCGAAGACCAGATCGCATTAAGAGCTAAATCCTTGGGGAGCCTGTTAAATAGAAAATTATAATATTTGGAGGGCGCATACTTTGTACCCCAAACAAAGACACGCCTGTCCACTCCCCCTTCGGAAATATTGATATTGGCCAAAATATGGGAGACCTGTTCCCATTCCTGGTAAGCCTGGATCGAAAGCGGCAAAGAGAAGCATATGTTCAGGTCATTAACTTGCTTAAGATCAGCTACAGTCAAGTCTTCATTGATCACAAAGGAGAGTAAGCGAGGGAAACGATCGCATAGTAGCCCACCCTCGTTCCAAAAATCTTTCCAAACCAGGACCGAAGAGCCACCAACCACTTGGCATTGTGTAATCTAGCGATATTCCCCTACCAGGCTAAAGATATCCCTCCACCAGAAGGATCCACGCCTAGATTGTGCATGGGGAGCCCCATCCGCATATAAGCGCCAAACAAGCTGAACCCAAGGGACATTCTCTTTAGAATAAAATTTGTGCAACTGTTTCATATGCAGAGCTTTATTCCGAAGTTCTAAGTTCAGCACACCTAGCCCACCATGTTTTCGGGGGCGGCAAACCAAATTCCAGGCTGCTAGAGCATTAACAGAGGATGAATCTTCATCCTTAGCCTATAAGCAGTGTCTTTGAGCTCTATTTCAAATATTAAGTATCGTCTTCTGAATTTTAAGGGAACACATATAGAAGTTGGGAAGAGAGGACAAGACAGATCTGACAAATTCTAACCTGCCACCGTATCCCAGGAATCTAGCACTAGAGTTTAGTCTTCTTTCCACCAAGCCAACAAGAGGCATCATATCTTGAATTCTAGGTTTAGAAGTTCCTAGCGGAAGGCCAATATAGGTGAAAGGTAAGACACCAATTGAGCAGCCAAAAACACATGTGAGCTCCTCTAGGCGTTCCAGAGACACATTGATGGGCATAAGGGCAGACTTGGAATAAGCTTTAAGGATTAGAAAAGTGTCGTCAGCATACTACACAACGGGAAAGTCGGTATTTGGAATGTTGAGGGGTGCTGAGAGGATCCCATCATGAAACAACTGATTTACCATGACCTGCAATAATTCAGCAACACTCACAAAGAGGAGAGGGGAGAAAGGGTCTCCCTGACGAACCCCACGTCGACAAGCAAATTGTTTTCCCGGCACTCCATTGAGATAAATGGCAGAGGTACCCGTAGACATGATCATATGCATCCACTTCAGCCATCTCGGGTGAAAACCCAGGCATTGAATTTTTTTCAAAATGTCTTCATGCTCCCCAGTGTCAAAGGCTTTAGAAAAATCCAGTTTGAGAATAACCGTTTGCATGTTACCTTGTTTGCATTGGTGAATGTACTCATAAGCCCAGCCCACACAATCTTGAATGTTTTTAGATTTCAAAAACCCATACTGATTAATATGTACTAGCTCAAGAATTTTTTGCTGTAGACGGTTAGCAAGTAGTTTGGTGAGTAGTTTCATATAGATATTGAGCAAGGAAATAGGATGATAATCATTCGGTCCTTCGGGGGAGATAGTTTTGGGAATTAAGGTGATAAATGAATCATTGATACTTTGTAGATTCACCTTGCCTTCCCAAAATTCAAGACATAATCTATAAATTCATATTTCACCACCGGCCAGCAAATTTTCAGAAATAAACCCGAGAAGCCATCTGGCCCGGGTGACTTGTCATTTGGCATATGAGAGACCACCTTGTCAATTTCATCATGCGTGAAAGGAGCAGCGAGGCTATGCAGATCTTCCAGATGTGAGAAGTACTGAGAGAAATCAATAGAAGCATTAATAGGAATGGAGATGCCCAGGCGCTGTCTGAATGATTCCCAGAGGATCCCAGGTTTTTGATGATGTTCCGAAGCAATTGAGCCATCCTCTCTAGTTAGGGTAGCAATCAGATTTTTTCTATAACGAATAGTGGCCATTGAGTGAAAAAAGCTGTGTTTTCATCACCAAGCCGCGCCCATCTAGCTGTGCATCTCTTGCGCCAATAATCCTGCTTATAGAGAAGTAGGTGTTGCAGTATGGCTTAGTTCTTCAAAGCTGAAGTTCCACTCGGTTATATGTAATTGTCTTAGTTCTTCAAAGCTGTCAAGATCAAAGATGACTTTATTGCAATTATTGATTAAAGTGTCAAGAACAGCAAAACTTGCGCTCCATTGTTTTAACCCTTTGCGCAGTCGTTTGAATTTGGCAGACAAACATTTAGCACTATCTCCAGGACAATGGACATCCCAAATAGATTTCACTTTGTCCAATAATCCTGGTAATCTGATCCAGTGGTTCTCAAAACGAAAAACATGTGCCTTGGGGATATTCGTACCAATGGAGACCACACAAGGCACATGATCCGATGTTGGTCTAGCCAAAGGAGAGACCAGCGTGTTAGGGAATTTTAAGGTCCATGCCGTGGAGGTAAAGAACATGTACCATGAGAAGGTCCAGTTGCATATTGCTCCAAGTGAAAGAGCGCCCTTTAATAGGTAGCTCAATGAGCCCAAGATAACTGATAATTTCATTGAAGGTAGCAATATCAGAGAGATTAGCTCCTGCACGGCTACGGTTTTCAGCAAATCTATACAATTTAAAGTCACCTAAGAGTAGCCCAAGAGCATCTGCCACAATATCTAGAGAAAACAGCCAAGCCAGCCAATACCTAAGAGTAGCCCAAGAACTTTCTTCCAGAATCACCTGCCCATCAAACATTTTACCATTCCAGAGAGTCAGTAAACCACCAGATGCACCCTCCGACGGTATATATGCAAATTTGTCAAATCGGCGCGGAGCGAAACCTTTTAAAAAGCAAGCATCAAAAGAGATCTTCTTAGTTTCCTGAATATAAATAATAGAGGCATTACTCTCCTCAATCTTGTTACGGATAGATGGCCATTTCGACTGATCATTGAGGCCACGGATGTTCCAACACAAGACATTCTACCAGCAATCAATATTCATCACAACAGAAACATCAGGAGGTTCGGACACACTAGCAAACAAGCTTCCACACACAGGGGTGGTGGCAATCACTTATTAGAAACACCAGCAGTAATTTAATATCAGGGCGACGCTGCTGCAGACGCTCCACAGTGAGCTCCTCCGGCTCAATCTGGCAATCCTCAATGCCAATGCGTTGCATCTCTTCTATCTGCAGGATGGAAGGTGGTGAAGCTTTTGGCACTTTGGAGATTTTGCGACGTGATGGTTGCATAGGTAACGCCATTTCACAGTAGCCTTCCTTGTTGTGACGTGTACAACATTTGGAAACCAGCGCTGCAGAAGATTTGGGGGGGCGACCACGACCAAGAGGAGCAACAGAAACATCATCTCCCAACACCTCCAGCAGAGAATTGGAGTTTAGTGTCACCTCACTGTTAACAGCCATGGCAAAGGGACCTACGGACAGAGCCCATTTCCTGATCCTGTAGATCAATATCAGACAGAAAACCCAGTTCCTAGAGAGAGGACCCCCCCATACAAAGATCAGACCCGAGCATCCTCGAGTCAATCAGTTGAAACCCAATAGAAGTGTCCTGGACCAGAGCCCCATCCAAATTCAGAGACAACCCCTCAAATGCTTCAGCCAAAGGTCTCTTGCTTGGAGCCAACAACCTTTTAATTTCAGACGCGACAGCTAAGTCAGAGGGAGAAAACACAAAGAGGTACTGATGAAGTATAGTAGGAAAAAACCCATTCATGAGCAGAGAGCAGAATTCAGAGTTAACCAGACAATCATCAACCTTTGGATAAGCCACAGACATTTTAACCCACAAAGTTTCAGCTGAAGATTCAGACTTGGTTTCAAGGAAAAAGGATTTCTGGTAAACCTTATTATTGAAGAATGCTATCATATTACGAAAGTTACTGACCGTGTACTGGACACCAGCCACCTCAACCAATAACACGGCAAAAGGAGCCCCAACATATCCAGAGTTGTTTCCTGAACTTTGTCCCACCTCGAAAACACTTTGTCTGCCCAAGCTTTCCACATCCATAGCCACATTAAGCCCTTCAGCCCGGATAAAATTGAACTGACCCAACTGACCACCATTAATAAGACGATTAGACACAGCTTCCACTTCATCAGAATCCTCAAAAGCTGGTGACCAGGTACTGGGATCATCATGGATGTTACTCTCTGGGGGCACACCATCAAGCATAGACACACCCTCATAGCCAGTCAAATTGCGAAGGTTAACACCAACGAACTGCTGTTCCTCTTGAGGCCAAACGTCCCATCCCACATTTTGCTACTCCACAGGAGGTGCCGCATTATGCTCCCAAGCGAGATCAGCATTGAGCTGGTTCCAGTTCTGCAGATCAAGAGGGAGTTGCTGCAAATTATTCTGAGTAGTGGGCTATTGTGGGTGTGGCGTGACATTCATGGCCGGGAGGGGATCTTCATTGCCTACTGCTGTTCGGGATCTACCATTCAAAATATAGGTGGGAACCGACCACGATGCACCAACAGTACCAAACAGATCACCCGCATGTGACATCACGAAACTAAAAGGCACCACACTCAAATGTTAACTATATTTATCTTGAGTTTCACCCATTTTTATTTTTTATTAAGGATCAGGCCACGAAGAAAATTCTATTTAAAGGTCCATGCCATGGTGGAATTTATCCAATTATGCCTTCTTCCATGGGGTCTCCCAAGCATACCTTCATCACCATCAAGCCTTCATCTTTTATATGGCACTATCATTTAGGAAATCTATCCTCCATTATTGTTCAAAAGGTTCTCACGAAAAATAAACTAGCATATGCTCCTAAAATAAATCCATATTATGTGATTCTTGTTAACAAGCCAAGAGCCACCAACTACCATATCCCATGACGACCAGTGTCTCAACTATTCCTTTAAAACAAATATCCTCTGATGTATGGGCCCTGCCCCTGCCTGTGTTGGGAAACGCTTATACTATGTGAGCTTTATTGATGACTATAGAAAATCCACCTGGATATATTTTCTTAAGAAATATTATAATGTTTACCAAGTGCTTCTCAATTTTCAACAACTTGTTGAACGAAAAATTGGTCGCAAAATAATTACCATGCAAACTGATTGGGGTGGTCAACATAGAAAACTCAATGCATTTTTTTCAAAAAGCTGGTATCTCACACCATGTTTCATGTCCACATGCTCATCAACAAAATGGTACTGCTGAACGCAAACACCATCATATTGTTGAGGTTGGTCTTGCTTTGCTTGCTAATGCATCTGCCTGTCAAGTATTGGGACGAAACTTTTCTTACAGCTACATATCTTATTAATTACTTCCCACAAAAGTGCTTGATCATATGACTCCTACTGAAAAGATTCTCAATGTCCAACCAAATTATGAGTCACTTCATGTGTTCGGGTGTGCATGTTGGCCCAACCTGCGTCCATATAAACACAAACTCGCTTTCTATTCCAAGCTATGTATTTTGTTAGGGTATATCTGAAGAGAATATGCCTGAGAGGCAATAATAAAGTGGTTATTATATTATTTCCTTATTTATGACAAATTTTTATTTTGCATGCTATAATTGTATTAATACGGAAACGTTAATACATGTGTGTTTAATAAACAAATAGAAATTTCCTAGTTATGCCTCTCTTATAAACTAGCTCGTTGATTAACAAGATGATCAAAGGTTTCCTGATCACGGACATTGGATGTTGTTAATAACGAGGTAACAACATTGTTGGAATGATGTGATGAATATTCATTTGAAGTATAGCATTACGATCAAGGTCATTGTGTTTATATTTCTATAACATCATATGAAGTAATCTTAGTCCTTAAACCATGAGATCATGTCAATCACTAACACCAGAACAGTATCTTGATAACATCAAACGTCACACTATAATAGGATGACTATAAGGATGGGTTTAGTGCTACCAAGGTATTATGTTGAGGCTCATGGATCTAGAGTGAAATCTGTCCATCGCGATGACGGAGAGATATACTCTGGGACCTCTCGGTGATATCACATTAGTTAGCTTGCAAGCAAGTGATTTGATCGCTAGAATGTCATATCACGGGAACGAGAAAAGATTACATGTCGGTAACGAGATCAAACTAGGTATGGAGATACCAATGTTCGAATCTCGGACATGTAATATATCGCGAGAGAAAGGGATTGAGTTACATGCGTATAAGGTTCACATGATCACAGAAGTCATCGTTGAATGTGTGCGAGTCAGTATAGATCTCAATGTCCCGCTGCTGATTATTGATCGGAGAAGGTCTCGATCATGTCTACATTATTCGCAAACCATAGGGTGACACACTTAAGGGATACCGACACCATCTGGAGCAAATAAGATGCCAGATAAAGAAAAAGAAAGCGCATGAATTTATTTAACTAGACACCGGAATCGTTTCGGTTGAAATTGCTGAAACTGGTTCTACATGTGAAATTGAAATGTTATAAGGGATTTTATGTGAATGTTTGTTAATTAGAGTAATTAACAAAACTCTGAATAAATAAATAAATAAAAGATTTTTATTTAATGAGAGATTGCATTAAATTTGGTGGAAATTTAATGGAGGAGAGTGGATTTTTGAGTGGGTGGATATTTATGTGAGTGGGAGCTCCACCCACATGAATGTGGAAGAGGTGGGGGCACCTCCATGGCTGCCGCTCCATGGGAAGGGGCTTCCCCTTCTCCCTATAAAAGGCACCCCACTCCCTCCTCACATCTCACACCTCCTCGCGAAGGATCTCTCCCCAACCATTAGAATTCCCCCATGGTCTCGGATCAACAAGATACATGTTCCCGGTGGCTTTTTCTGGAAGGATTTGTTCCTTCCGCTACTTCTATGGAGCGAGGGCGCGGAGGTTGTCGGGGTACCCGCACGTGTGTGCGATCATGGATGCACCACTACTTTGCGGTGCTGGACTTGTGTAACATCCCAAAAATACTAAACTTGGATCATCAAACTCTAATCATCAAATTTAGGGTTAACAAAAACTTTGCTAAATAAAAATATGGAAGCATGCATATGTGTATGCATTTAATTTGAAATTATTTTGAACCAACTTTTTTGTGTGTTCCTTTGCTTGTAAATGGATGCTTAGGTGAAATAAATATCATTTAAACATTTCCCACACTTTTCTCAAAGACAAATAAATCAAAACAAAGCTAAATGAGTGAATGGTCATTTTGACCAATTTAACTCCCATGCCTACTTTGGCTGTCCCAAACTTTCAGAACCTAACATAAACTTTTCTGGATCTTTGCACCCCTTGATTGTACTCATAACAAAGTAGCAAGGCCCACTTTATGATCATCCAGAAACTTTCAAATGCATACTTTAAATGGCAATTCAAAATTGAATCTTTATCATATGAGAAGATCCCATTTTTTCAAAAACCACTCAAACAAGCTCAACTTTCAAAACCCAAGCATCTGCAGACTCACCAGCACCAACCTAGAACACCCACCAAAAATCTTTTCAAAATTCAAAACTTGAATTCTTGCGGCCATTTCATCAAACACTTGGCAGAAACAAATCAAACTGGCCTAACTTCACTGTTGGGAGCAGTAATTTGGCTAAGCAATGTTCACCATTGATCACCCTTGTCTCCCCAAGTGTCAACCAGTGCTTGGAAAAACCCTAGACCCTACCCTTTGCCCCATGCCATGACAACCCGAGCATCCCCTTGCCAGCCGACAATGGCTAGCTAGCCAGAGCAAGCACCAAGCCTGAACAACATGTCTAGGAGACAACCAACACCCCACCGCCACTCCCTGTCCAGCGCTCGAACCCTGCGAGCCACTAGACCACACACACGAACCATGCCAAGCTCGCCAGCAACCATGCCGAGAGCACGCCCAGAGCGCCACACTCGACCGACACCCACAGACCGCGCGCCGCCCTCGCCGCGTGCATACACGATCACCACCGACCCAGGAGACCGCCAGACATCCCCGTTCACCGCCCTATGCCGCACAGCCACCGCTCGCCATCGAAGACGCCGCCTCTGCTACGCAGAGCGTCGCGTGTTCCAGACCAAACCGCACCGCCCCACGTCTCGCCCCCGTGTAGTTGAGCATCGCCAGGGAACACCGCACCGCCCCTACATTCGCCCATGCCAATAGCCGTCATTTATCGCTTCGACGAGCTCACCATGCCTGGTCCCTCGCTCGACTATAAATAGAGGCCACCCCCAGCCGAATGGAGCACACCATCTCACTCCCCTCTCATCACTGATCGTGCCACCCCGTTCCCGGAGCAAGGCGAGCAGCACTTCGCCGGAATTTCACCGAAGTCCGCCGCCTCTGGAGCAGAAGGAAGCCAGCGATTGGAGCCGCCCAAGAGAAGCCACCGGTACCAGGAGGTTCGTCGTCATCGACTTTGTCATTCGCCCGCTTCGCCGACCCTCGCCTGCACCCCGGTGAGCCCCCAGCAACCCCCATTGGCCGCGCTAGGTTTCTGTCTCGCTGGCGTTGCTCAACGACGACGATGACTCTCAGCCGTTGGATTAGAACGAGATCGAACGTTCCATATCGCCCCATACCGTTTCGCACCCCCCGTCTCACTGACGCGTGGGGACAGCCACTTAAACAGCCCGCGGAAGCGCTACGCTTAGCAGGCCGGCCCGTTAACTTTTCCCGCGCAGCCCAGTTATTTGAATTAAACCTTTTCCATTTTATTTCAAACACACTTCTGCACCCAGATTCAAAAATCAACCCAGATCGATTCAATAAGCCAAATTGAATGAAACTAATTTTGTTAGAAAGGTATTGAAATGCTGAATCCAAGCCTGTTGGATTCAAGTCATTTGGATTTGTAGATCATCCTTGGTAAAAATAACAAGGAAAAAGCTTTTCTGCATTCAAACATTTTTCAAATTTAAACCATAATAGCTTTTGAGTTGATTCCACTCAAAAATCACATTTAACCATACCTTTCAGAATATATAAAAATATATAGGTTTACTTACAGAAATAATGTTTAAGTAATAAAAGAATGCTACATAGGCATTTCTAGTCACTTTATTTAATTAAATAAAAGGGTAAAACCTTATTAAATTGTGACACCACTTTAAATCACATTCCCATGAACTAAAATATGTGGTGATGACATGTGTCAACATGATCCCATGTTTGGTTTGGAGAATATTAAATCTTAAGTAGTTTTTCAATGAGTAGAAATTACTTTTCTAAAAATAAAAGAAATTAAACCAAGCTTTAATCTTGTAATGTTAGTGATGATGCTAGATCATCTATAGGACCCTTGTGTGTGATGATTGCAAGTAGTTAAGTATTGTTTGGTGATTGTGTACATCGTATTTATTTATAGACGCTAGTACCGACCAAGGATACGAGGAGGAAGGAGGATTCTACGAAGAAGAAGCCGAGGATAACTTCAACCACTACTCTGCACAAGGCAAGCTTATATTGATACTGATGCAAGCTTTACTAACCAAGTGGACCAATGCAAGCTAACACTTGCAAGATACCCTACTAATGCAAACTAATATTTGCTTGTTACCCTGACCACTATATTCCTTAACCATATGTGATCATATCTACCTGATAAACCAATCCTAGTTTTACCTACAAGCTTTATACGTTATTTCTTTATCAAAGCTCTTACTTACATTTTACCTAAGTGAATGGTAGATACTAGAAAGATATGTGAAGGTTGCATAAAGAGCATAAAATTTGGCCTTAGCTAGATAATCTGGATATCTTCCCAAGGCATAAGATTGAACTTAGTTGAAACTCTACTAGTTTACCACCCCTCATTAGTAATTACCCCACTTGTAGATGCTAGTGCTAAGCATAAAACTTGATCAACTTTAGAGGGGAATACTTGGTGGAAAAATGGTTATGAAAACCTTGGAATGATGGATCATTCTATTGAAATGTTTTGGACATGTGTTTCCGAACACCAGAGGATTTTGGTGATGAAAATGTTAAGGCATGAGCCTTAGCACTTTATAAAACTGATGGTTGTCTGGATGCGATACCATTCCAATTTTATCATACAACCACAATACCCGAAGATTGGGTAGGGCTTGACTGGAAACTTATATACCTTAGTATTAGTTCCCTCATGCCAAGGTCTGAGATGAGGCTACCTTGTGAAGATTGTCCACCTGTGCAGTACCCAAGATGACAGTTGGTCATGGTTGGGAGGCCAAACTCACAGGAGAGGTGCTTATACTAGGGCATGTAATTGAAATGTTAGGATTGATTATCCGCATACTGAGTATGGTGAATTCAGGATTCGTTCCTCACGGATGTATTGAATCTTGTGGTGAAAGTGTACAATCTCTACAGAGTGTCAAACTATTCGAATATCCGCGTCTGCGGTTATGAACAGTTGGATTGGCCATACTGTTCCCCCTTCAGACTTTTCAAAATGACTTGTGAAATGAATTGAGACTTTGACTTGACCACAACAGGGTTGTGATATGAAATACAAGTTCCCACTTAGGTGTTATAAAACTTCAACTAGAATTCGTTGCATCCAAACTTGGTAGAGATAAATCTGGCTTTTGCAAAACAACCCTAGAGCCTAGTGTCCTATTCTCAAAACCCTTTTTACTTGTTAGTATTAGTTTGCGAGTACTTAAAGAGTACGCATGGATTTGTCCCTGGCTATTCCCATGGCCAGACTATGAAGAGGAGTACCTGGAGGATGGACCCCAGGAAGGTTACGACAACTAGGATCATCTCCCATCGTCAGCATTGCCTGTGACCCCGAAGATGGAGCTTCGCCTACGCTATCGTTATTATTACGTATTCCCCTGATTGATGTTTTATTAAGAACTGGATCATGAGATCCCTATTTTTGTAAGAACTTATTGTACGGTTTGTAATGGATGATGTACGATGGTATCCAATTCTGTTATGTCTCGCAATGGTAATCCTGGGATTGCGATGTATGGCATAACATGCATCTGGGATTAAAAACCCGGGTGTTGACAACTTGATGGTGTTGGACCGGCTGGACCAGATGGACTTCATCATGATCTTGAGATCGGCAAGCGGTCGACTACATCATCCACGAGTACAACCTAGTTAACGCTATTTGGTCTTCGAGGCTATGTATTATATGGATGTATATCCACCCGTTGCTTGTATCTAGTAGATAGATCTTGGTACTTAGTTGTTCCTATCGTAGGAATTTTTTTGTTTTCTATGCTGCGAACCCTACAATATCCCACTTCATAAAGGTGTCAAATGCCTTGATGTATCTAGTGGACATTTTTATATATCACGAGATGCCGTGTTCGATGAGAGTATTTTTCCGTTTTCCAAACTAAATCCTAATACTGATACACATCTTCGTCAAGAAATTCTTCTTTTACCATCATCATTATATATATCAAATTATGAGGGTATGCATTCTATTGACCACATGTTAGTTATACCTGCTGCTACTAACTCTCCACAGGTGATGGAGGAAATAATAGGTGAAACTAGTGAAGAAAATAATACAAGTTCCACTAAAAATAGTCAGAATAATTACTCCTCGGGTACAGATCTCCGTGCACCAAGCAATTCTGCTCTCGATGACCCCCAAGCAGATTTTCCCGCCAAGGAATCTGCATCGGATCTGATGCCAGGGCTGTCCCCCGCGTCATTGATGGTTGTGATAATACAACTTTTTACCTATATAATTTGTGTAATTTTCCTATCATATCATGCTCCATCTAACTATTGCTATCCTTGATATGCATGATTACTTGTTTTCATTAAATTCAATATGAGTTATGCACATTTAGTAGTTTAGGTAGAATTTTATACCTCTTCCTTGTATTTGACATGTGTGTAGGTGTTGATGATGATTATGGATAAAACAAAGGCAAAAGGAACAAAGAGAGCACAGTATGGAGGAGCTGCAGGGACCAGACTTAGCCATTTGAGAGGTTGGAAAAGTGAAATTTTCCAACTTCTCAAAATAAATATCCAATACCAAGTGTTTGTACTTCTTGTCAAGACGAATCCAACGAGCCCAAGAATACCCAAAACAGAGTTCATATGAAGAAATGGCGACCAAAATACGGAAGACACCCGAAGGTTTAACGACCAACTATACGACCGGATCAAAAATTCCGGCCGTATAGCTCCCGTCGTATAGTTGCCAAAAAGGTCAGAAACGACGGGATTTCGCCCCAGGAAGCTCTAGAACCTTCCCTAAGTCATATGAAGGTATTGGGGGAACCCTAAGGCAACCCCAAGGCCAATATAAAGGAGGGAGGAGTCAAAGAAGAGAGGAGGAAGCCATCACCAACCATATACAAGATCTAGATCCCATCTACCGCCTCCACGGCGGCGCCCTGCCATCGTGCCACCTCCATAGCCTCTATAGCTCCACCAAGAGTAAGATCTCCATCAACACCATCAAGACATCCAGGAAAGAATAGGAAGAGAAGGAGGACGCCACCATCACCACGCCGTCATCACCATCTCTATCATCGCTACTCCTTTATCCTTCCCCATCATGGTCTCTGTGATGGGTTGTAACATGGCTTGAACACCCTTTTATTAATGCTATGATGATTTGAGTAATTGAAGTTTGGTGTGTTCTTGTTAATTAATATGTTTGTTCTTTTTCTTTACATTGTTCTATTCATGATATTATTCGAGTGATTGGAGAAGTCCAATCTATTGTTGAGGAATTTACTAGGGATTCACGGTGTGTTAAAAAACTTATCATTAGTCCCTTCTCTTCCATGGGTAGAACTAATAGGATATTTGCTACAAGTGGTTTGCAGAGGTAATAACATCTTAGGATGGTGATAGCTGTGAGATTTGACACATTAGGATATTTGCTACAAGTGAGATTTAATGGTTTCTATCGATGGTTTTCGTTTGAATTTGATGGTTTTCTAGCTTTACCTAACGCTAATACTTAAGTGCAAAGAAAACTTGGGTTTTTAATGTGTGTTTCAGGTTCTAAACATCAACAGAGGGATTTAACAACAAAAACGCAATAGTAAGACGAAAACAAGCAAGGCTCTTTTTGGAAGCAATCGAAGGGAATAAACTGAAGCTTTAACGAGAAAATATACGGCGGGAATATTTCTCT
This sequence comes from Avena longiglumis, assembly GCA_030063025.1. NCBI lineage: Eukaryota > Viridiplantae > Streptophyta > Magnoliopsida > Poales > Poaceae > Avena > Avena longiglumis. The sequence goes on from CP125979.1 coordinate 448,654,121, forward strand.
GGCCGTATAGTTTCCACCGTATAGCTTCCATCTCCTTTGTCTTATTAAAAGGGACAGTCGTGAAGAGGCGGAGGACGAAAATAGAACACACGAGCTGCCATCCCATCCATATGTGAGAAAGAATAGATTTAGAGAAGAAGGGGAAGATGTTCTTCATCTTGCTCCTCGATATTCGATCTCCCAGCCACCACACCTCCATAGCCATTAGTTGTACTTGAGAGAGAGATCTCCAACTTGCAATATTAGGGTTAGAGATTATTCTTGCTATCTTGAATTGTGTTCAATTTATTTCTATTTCTTATTGTGGATCTCCATAGTAATATCAAGAAGAACTCCCTTTATTTAATTATATAGATCATGCTTTCTTATCTCATGTGTGAGTAAGTTCCCTTGGGCGTGGGAGATGTTGGGGATTGGTGAGATGTGATGTGCCTATATAATTTCCATTAAGTTTGTGGTTAATTTTAACTACTATATTATGTGTGCTTGACTCTCTATGGGATGCTAATGCTTGTTGTGCAATTAAGGGCCTAGACAACATGATGCTTTGTTCTACATAGTATAATCTTATTCGCTAGCCGACAGGCGATCCTCGAGTGACACGGGGATATCAATGGGAAACTAGTTTGACTCAGGGATAACAAGGAGACATCGAGCTTATTGCATTAGTCTGATCCAAGGAGCTTAATAGCTAAGAAACCTGAAGGATCTTAATCATCTATTGACTGACCATGGTTGTGGTAAATAGGCTAATAGGATTATTGAAGTTGGTATGAAATCTATCAAGTGGAGTTCCAGCTAATTATGGGTTGCTCGCCTACACACATACTTATAAGATTATAATTGTTACATTTATCACTCATCCACCTGGTAGAAAACAACAAACAGATCTATCTTTACTTTTTATGCATTTTATTTCCGAATTTTACATTTTAGTTTTATTTAAATAATTTATTTTAATCCAAATTATATTCTCATTTAAACACTTGAAGTAAATTCATTCGAAGACCTATGACAACTTCGGGTGTGACAGATACTTCACCCATAAAAACTTATGTTTGGGATCCCTGTGGGATCGACATCTTAACTTCGAAACTAGGTACAAACGATCTATGCACTTGCATCCATCAAGCTATTTCCTGGCGTCGTTGTCGGGGAGCTAAGCACTAAGTGTTTTGTCTCTTGACCTTTCAAGTGTTACTATTACAAGATGGTCTGCCTAGGAGACAAAGGATCTACACGCTCTGGTAGGGCTTATCTACTATATTATCTTGATCATGTACCTACTCAAAGGCGCGAGGAAATTATTGAAAAACTTTTGAGAAAAAATAAAGTTGAAGTTGAAAACCTAAGTGACTTCAAGGAAATCATGTCCATTCATAGGACAACTCCCAAGAAAACTGAGAAGACTCTTAGAGAATACAGTGCTCCTAATTCTTCTTTTCTTAAACAACCAATAGAGTTTGCTAATCCCAGAGTTAGGAAATATCGATTTGGTGGTGAGATTATTAAAAATTTGCAGGAAAAAGCTTTCAGTGGAAGGGAAGAAGAAGACCCAGGAAAACATCTTAGAGAGTTAGACGATGTGATAACATCACTTGGACCAAAATGTTTGCCTAGAGAATTCTCTCGTCTAAAAATATTTTGTTGGTCTCTCAAAGGTAAAGCTCTAGACTGGTTATATTCTCTCACTCATCATTACATTAAATTTTGGAAAAAATGCATTGTTAAATTCATAAATAGGTTTAATCCTTTTACAAAGGTAACATAAATTAGAAAGAATATATCCAATTTTAGTAAAAACGTGGGAGAAAACACCCGCAAGCCTGGGAAAGATTCTTTGCAATGATCAATAATATTCCTAATCATGGCTATTCCGAGTTAACTGTTTGCCACTTATTTTACCATGGTCTTAATACAAAATGATATGGGGTGGCCCGATCTTCTCAGCAAGCACTTGTCGATGATTATGGTGGATGATAGATAACTAGCATGTAGCTATGAACTCTCCCGCTCGAACCCTGATGCCAATGCAACAACTCTCGAACCCTGTGGGATATTCACAACACCACGCTCTTGAGCACGCAGCCGTCGACCACGAATGGTAGTTTGCAATCTACTAATTCCCAATGGAACAACAGATCACCCTCAATCGCAGTAGATAATTCGATCACAGGGTAATTTCAGAGGTTCTAAAAAATAATCAACTCGAAAATCTTTTAACGTGGTCTGCCTCGAAAAAAACGGTACCCCCATCTATTTAAGAGAGAGGGGGCGGCTAGGCTAAGAGTCCAAGACGCAAACGACTACAACTAAGATACATGCCGACCCAAGTGGGACAGCTTTCTAGGCGCACAGGCCTATTCCTGCCGTGGCAACGTATTGGGCCTAAAGCGTGCCGCGGCAGGACTATTCTGTTGTGGCAAGATTTCAGCCACTTTCTGTGCCGCGGTAGCCTACCGTGGCAGGATTTGGCATCGTTTCTCTGCCGCGGCAGAGACTCTGCCAGGTGTTGATCCCTTCCTTTGTAGCTCCTTGCGCTTCCTCCCTCTCCTCCCTCGCGCTTCCCCTATTGATCAACACACCTTGCTCCATGTTCTTACCTCCTCGCTACGTGCTATACCTTCTTTTCCAACGTACCTGATCATACAATAACACATAGACTTAGGTAGTATAAAATTCTCATTAAGTAAAACATCAGGCTCATTAAGAAACAAATTCACCTGTTGTTCTAGTAGCTTAGCACGAGCTCTTGTAATTGGTCCAATCCTAATCTCATTGGACTTATCCTTGTTAGTAGCAGCTGGAACATCATCAGTAGTAACTGGGGTAGGTGTAAGTATATGGATGTCCTCATCATCTCCCCCCCTTCAAAAGGCGTCGACCTCGACGCTCCAAGGTTTTCTCCATCATATGGTGATAAATCAGCAACATTGAAACTGTTGCTAGCTCCACCGAATTCAGCAATAGGTATATCAATCGAGTAGGCATTATCATTAATCTTGGCTAACACCTTGTAAGGACCAGCACCGCGCGACTTCAACTTGGATTGGCACAGCAATGGGAACCTATCCTTGTGAAGATGTACCCAAACCATATCACCAGGTTTGAACAACACTTCCTTCCTTGCTTGATTTCTTGCAGCAGCAATGTTCTTGCCTTTCTTCTCAATAGCCTCTCGAGTCTTCTCATGAATCTTCTTCACATAGTCTGCACGTCTTGATGCCTCCATATCAACTCTCTCATGTAATGGTAGAGGCAATAAATCCAGTGGTGTCAATGGCTTGAAACCATACACCACCTCAAAAGGACAAAGTTGAGTAGTTGAATGCACTGCCCTATTGTAAGCAAACTCGAGATGTGGCAAACACTCTTCTTACTCCCTCAGATTCTTCTTTATCATAGTCCTTAAGAGTTGTGATAATGTTCTATTCACCACCTCTGTCTGACCATCTGTCTAGGGATGTCAAGTATTACTAAATAGTACCTTTGTTCCCAGCTTCCCCCATAAAGTCTTCCAAATGTAGCTCATAAACTTCACATCCCGATCAGAAACAAAATTGCTCTTGGTACTCCAGGTAATCTCACAATGTCCCTGAAAAACAGGTTAGCAACATGCGAAGCGTCGTTGCTTTTGTGGCAGGCAATAAAATGAGCCATCTTAGAGAATCTATCTACTACCACAAATATAGAATCATGCCCTCTCTGGGTTTTAGGTAGACCTAGCACAAAATCCATAATAATGTCTTCCCATGGTGTAGTTGGCGCAGAGAGAGGGGTATACAAACCATGAGGCTTCAATTTGGATTTCGCCCTGTGACATGTAACGCATCGACTCACAAATCTATACACATCACGCCTCATCTTGGGCCAATAAAAATGATCAGCAAGCATGAGTAATGTCTTCTCACGACCAAAGTGACCCATCAAACCACCAGCATGTGATTCCTGCACTAAAAACAAACGCAACGACGATTCTGGAATACACATTTTGTTAGATCGAAACAAATACCCATCATGTATATGATACTTATCCCATGCGTTTCTAAGAGCACACAAATGATATGGTTCAGAAAAATCATTGTCAGTTGCATAAAGTGCACAAATACTCTCTAATCTAGGAATTTCAACATCAAGTTTTGTTAATAGTATGTTTTTCCTAGACAAAGCATCAGCAACGACATTCTCTTTTCCTTTCTTATATTGAATGATGTATGGAAAAGATTCAATAAATTCAACCCATTTAGCTAATCTCCTATGCAAGTTTGATTGAGCTTTTAGATACTTTAATGCTTCATGATCATAATGTATGATAAACTCTTTTGGCCACGAATAATGTTGCCAAACTTCTAATACACGAACAAGTGCATACAATTATTTATCATATATAGGATAGTTCAATCTAGCACCAGTAAGTTTCTCAAAAAAATATGCTATAGGGCGACCCTCTTGCATCAAAACTCCACAAATACCTATACCACTAGCATCACATTCAACTTCAAATTGCTTTGAAAAATCAGGCAATGGAAGTAATGGTGTAAAAGTAAGCAAACGTTTCCATGTATCAAATGCAATATCTTGGGCTACGCCCCACACAAATGGCAGACCTTTCTTAGTCAAATCATTCAATGGTGCAGCAATAGTGCTAAAATCATTCACAAATCGTCTATAGAATCTAGCTAATCCATGGAAACAACACACTTGACTAACATTCATGGGAATAGGCCAATTCTGAATTGACTCAATTTTAGATTGATCTACTTATACCCCATGCTTAGATACAACATAACCCAAAAATATGACCTTATCTTTTGCAAATGTGCATTTCTCAAGATTAGCATACAATTGATTATCACGCAACACTTGCAAAACTTGTCGGATATGATTACAATGTTCAATTTCGTTGTGGCTATAGATAAGAATATCATCAAAATAAACAACCACAAAACGACCAATGAATTCTCTCAAAACATGATTCATTAATCTCATGAATGTACTAGGTGCATTAGTAAGCCCAAAAGGCATGACTAGCCATTCATATAAACCAAATTTAGTTTTGAAAGCAGTTTTCCACTCATCCCCTTCTTTCATCCTAATTTGATGATAACCACTACGCAAATCAATCTTAGATAAAATAGCAGCACCACTCAATTCGTCAAGCATATCTTCTAAGCGTGGAATAGGATGACGATATCGAATAGTGATGTTATTAATAGCTCGACGATCTATACACATGCGCCATGTACCATCTTTGTTAGGAACTAAAGTAACAGGAACAACACAAGGGCTAAGAGAAACACGAATGTACCCTTTGTCGAGTAGTGCTTGTACTTGTTTCTGTATCTCCTTAGTTTCGTCGGGGTTGGTCCGGTAGGGTGCACGGTTAGGTAAGGTGGCTCCTGGAATAAGATCAATCTGATGTTCTATGCCGCGCATGGGAGGAAGCCCAACGGGCACCTCCTCTGGAAACACATCACCAAAGTCCTGCAAAATAGTAGATACACCAAGAGAAATAGGGGTCATGTCATTAGAAACTAAAACCACGCCCTTATACATGAGCACAAGCGGCATGGCACTAGGATCCTCTCGAAACTCTCTCATATCTTCCTTGGTGGCTAGCATTACTAGGTTAGGCACTTTCTCTCTGTTCTTTATATCACTATTTGTAGGCTCTATAACGTCATGTACAGCTGCAACACTCTCACGGCTTCCAACAGAAGCATCTGTTAAATTCACCTCTATTTTCTGTCTAGACTCATTGACAATCTGTTGTGGTGTCATTGGTTGCAGGTTAATCTTCTTGCCTGTAAACTCCAAGTGATAAGTATTGGCACGGCCATTGTGTTGCACATGGCGATCATGTAACCAAGGCCAACCCAATAACAAATGGCAAACAGTCATAGGAACCACATCAAAATCAATAGAATCTGTTGTGGTGTCACCATATGGTTTACTTTCATCTCACCACTGTCACTTAACCACTGAATGTAGTATGGCTTAGGGTGAGGAAAAAAAGATAAATTCAGCTTGGCACATAACTCCTTGCTTGCAAGATTCCTGCAGCTACCTCCATCAATAATTACTTTGTAAGCTTTGTTAGGCCCAACGAGAGATTTTGTTTGGAACAAATTGCAGCGCTGAGAATCAAAAATGGGTTGCACACTAAGAATGCGTGGTGATACCACAATAGTAGGTGCATGCACAGGAAAGGCATCCAGACCTTCCTCTTCATCATCAACACTATGATCATCAGGATCAACATCATCTCCACTCTCATATTCTCCTTGATCATTGACAAACATCACCTTGCGGTTTGGACAATCTCTCTGATAGTGCCCTCTACCCCCGCAAGTGTGGCACTCCACATAGCGAGTGCGTGCAGTTGACATATTCGAACCCGTACTAGTAGCAGGAGCAGCTGGTTTCTTAGCATTCGAACCAAAAGAGGGCGAGGGGACATGCTTGGCCGTCGATGTAGAAGGGTAGCTTGTCGCTGCCATAGGAGATGGCGTGGACCTGGGGAACCGGCTAGTGGCTGGAAAATGACGTGATTTAACTTCCTCCGCGAGATGTGACTCGGCATCTCTAGTATGATGCAACAGTTCGTTCATTTTCTCATACTTGTGATGACGCACTATGCTCTTTATGGGTAACCTCAAATTGTTGAGAGCTCGTTGCATGGTCATCTCAAGTGATTCTCGGATTCGATCACGTTGCATAAGCATCTCCATCTCCATGTAGTACTCATAAACTGTCAAGTTCCCTTGCTTCAATTGTGTCAACTTATCAAAAACAGATCGCAAGTAATTGGTGGGTACAAAACGTTCCTTCATGATACGCTTCATATATCGCCAAGTCATCACCGGAAGGTCATTATCATCCCTTCTATGTTGAACAAGAGCATCCCACCAACGCAAAGCATAACCATCAAATTCTGACGCTGCAAGCTTGACCTTCTTTTCTTCAGTATACTCATACAAGCGCCATAGCTTCTCTATCTTCAACTCCCATGTCAAATAATCTTCAGGATCAATGGAACCATCAAACTTGGGAATTGAAAATTTAGGCTTGCCCAAACCATCATCAACCGGCTTTATAGGTACACGCTGAGTACGATCTATAGGGGAAAAGCCATGACCATGTACTGGTGCAGGTGCAGGATCATTAGGGCGTCCCCTGCCTAATGGCGCAGCACCACCAACACTGCCATCAGCTTCATCCTCGAGCTCCTCATGCATTGGTTGCTGTTGTCGTTGCTCAATAGCAAGTGTCAAGGCCTCTACGGAACGCTGCAAAGCTGTCACGTTCGTGTTGAGGTCTGTCACTTGTGTCTTGATAGTAGCCACGTCCCGAACGTTTGCTTTCAAAGTCACTTGCACGTCCTGAAGACTCTTGTCAATGGCATATGTTGTGTTGTTAAACACTAGTGTCAAATGGGATATCAATGCTTCATATTCCCGCCAATTGACACACTCATCATCCTTCTTTTGCTGTGCTACACCATCAGAAGCACTAGTAGACATGATTAGTAGATTAGTGCAACAAATAAAATCTGTTTGGTGGAATCACTCAATTCACTCACACTGACAAGAAAGTAGATCTTACCGTTCCAAAGTGAATAGAGATGCGTAACCAAACGAGATCAAGACTGACGCACTGATGTGATGAAGTGAATATCAAGGGTATAGAGACGATCATAGGGCACACATGTTATTTATGGTGGAGCTGTAGGTATGGAATCCTAACTACACCGTAGACAAGTCCTAGTGCTGATCGTTATGATAACCCCAGAAACACACGGGGTGGATCGGGGCTGCTGATTGTGCGATCGTGACGGCCCCGACCCGATCGATCTACAACTCTGCGGCGACGGAGAGTCACCTCCTCTTCGGCGCTTTCGACTTCACCGCTCACTCGCCGGCCACCATGAAGGACTTCGAGCCCGTAGGCGATGGACTCGAAATCTTGTTCGGGAGCTTCTGCTTCCAGGTGGGACAAACTGGCACCCTCCGCCTTCCTGAGCGGGTGCCCGTGCCATCAATCAGGCCCGCCTCATGGGCTCCACACCCTGTGTTGCGCACATCACCATCGACAGATGAGTCCTACGACAGCAACAGCTGCAACTCTGATCTGTGCGATCCACCTTCGGATGAAGGGACCTATGGTTCCGGATCTAAAAGTTGCGGCAGCAGCGGACCAATCTACGAGCGCTACCAATGCGCCGCAGTCATCCAAGAACAGCAAACGCCTAACCCGCCGCCCAACACGAACCCCAACCCGCAGGACGGAAACGGCGGAAACGGCGGGAAGAGAAGAAGCCAGTCCCCCCACCCGAAGGGGAAAACAACGGCCACGTCATCCAACTTATCAAAGAAGGATGGGTCAAGGCACACCGCGCCGTAGCAGGCGAGATAGTCCTGCCTGTAGAATCCTCACGTGAACTACTGACGGTATACCATTACCTCCTCATCGAGGAGCATAAGAAGAAAGTCAAGATGCAGGAAACACTTGACAAACGCAAGTAAGCAGCCTCTGAGTCCAGCGCGCGACGAGTTGCGCTCTCCGCCATGGCCCCCGGCTCTAGAACGAACAGAAACCAAGGAAACAAGCACCGCTCGCGGGTGGAGAACATGGATCCCAAGGAGCACCGTGATGTGACCCGAACTCTCCATACATCGTTCATGGAGATGGATGCCGACGGCAACATCATCCCGAAGACACCACAAGCTGCGATCATGGCAGCCACCGCATATCTCGCGGCCCACCAACCTCCGGAGGGGGACCCGAACAGAGCCATGCATAAGTCCGCACTCACTGGACTCGGACTTATCGGAGCTGTGCTCCACGAAGACGCTCCTGCGGAGCCGAAGAAGAAAGCTCCGGCTAGGCACGACCGGAGCCCCACCCCTTCATCCGAAGAGGAAGAGTAGCACGACCTTCCTCGAAGGAAGAAGAGCTCGCGTCACCATAAACGCGACCATGATGCTAGAGACACGCTTACACAGCGCAAAATCGACAAAGCACGAGCCAAACGTGCATGCTCGTCTGAATCCGAGATGGACGAAGACGAAGGAGAACTCTATGGAGCCCGATGCTTCAGCAGATCTGTTCGGCGAACACAGATGCCACGCAATTTCAAACTCCTTTCGGATACTCCGAAGTTCAACGGCACGAAAGACCCAAAATCCTGGCTCAGTGACCATCTATCATCCCTCAAGCTGCACGGCGGCAACAAAGAAACCACCATGCAATGCCTTCAGCTACAGCTGACAGGCACGGCACGGGTCTGGCTCAGCAGCCTATCATCAGGATCCATCCGAAGTTGGGAGGAGCTAGCTTACAGCTTCATCCGAAATTTCAAAGGCACCAGCAAGAGGCCCGCCTCAATCGAAGAGTTGCGAGCCTGCACTCAGAGAACGGGCGAATCTATCCGCTCGTACATACTACGCTGGTCCACCACCAAGAACTCCGGAGCACACATCTCCGAAGAGAGGGCCATCGACGCCTTCAGGGACGGTGTCAAACGCCAAGATTTGAAGGAGGTGCTTGGGCGCGTCAAGCCCAAAACACTTGACCACCTCATGGACATCGCCAACAGGTGGGCAGATGGAAAGATTGCATTCACCGAGCACAATCGGATGAAGAGGACGACTACGGCCGAAGACGGGAATGCCGCAGCAAGAGGAGATCGCGCGTCTACGAGGACCGCGACGGACCCGGACATGGCAGCGGCTACGCCGACGCCGCAACAACAACAGCCGCATAGCGGAGGATACCGGAGGAAACTTCCGCGGTGGACGCCAGCTGATGGCAACGCCGTGACCGCGACAACGGACCCTCAGCACACGACAAACTTTCGGGTCCATGCACCATCCACTTCTACATCGACAAGCAAGATGGCAAAAAGAAAGCCAGCCATATGCTCAAGGACTGCCGCGAGTTCCAGAAACTCAGCGAAAGCATGGTGCAGATGAGGAAACAAGCCCCAACACCCGCGTTCGAAAACCCACCTGTGCCAGGCGAAATAGCGCTCGGAGCACCTCCACCGCCGCCTATTGGAGGCCCAAACCAACCAGTCGCACCAGCACAGAACAACGCTGGGACCCCACCGAAAGGAGCGCTAAATATGATCCAGAAGGGGCGCCCCACGAATAGGGTGCAGAAGAAAATCACCCGACAAATAAACTTGGCCGTGGCAACTCCACCTGCAATCCCTGAGTACCTCAGTGGATCGGAGTCCTGCATCACATTCACTCGCGCGGATCACCCTTGCCAGATCCCTCGCCCAGGTCATGCTGCCCTGGTGCTGGAGGCGCAGATCGGAGGCTTCGAGATGAGTCGCGTCTTCATGGACGGCGGCAGCGGCATCAACCTAATGTTCGCAAGCACTCTCGCGGCAATGCGGATCCCGCAATGCAGCCTGGAACAGTCAGACACAATGTTCCACGGCATCGTTCCAGGGAAGGGAATATTCCCCCTGGGCAAGATAGGGCTCGACGTCATCTTCGGGAAGACGGACAACTTCCGGCAGGAGCGACTTGAATTCGAAGTGGTGGACTAGCCATCACAATACCACGCCATCCTTGGGCGTGTAGCATTCGCAAGGTTCCTGTCTCTCCCACACTACGCATACCTACTACTTAAGATGCCAGGGCCAAAGGGCGTCATCACGGTCCACGGGAGCTTCACCCGATCGGACCAATGCGACAGGGATTTCAACAAAATCTCCCAGTCTTGCGGCATGCATGACGAACTCGTAAGGCTCCGCGAGGTGACGGACAACGGGGCACCCCCAGTCACAAGGCAAAACGCACCTGACATGTCTTTCGACTCCACCGTTAACACAAAGAAGGTGCAGGTCCATCCGACTGACGCCTCCAAGACGGCGCTGATCGCCAATGACCTCAGCCCTGCATAGGAAGGCGCGCTCGTCGAATTCCTCCATGAGCGCTGGGAAATCTTCGTCTGGTGTCCTGCGGACATGCCAGCAGTTCCCAGGGAATTCGCCGAGCACGCCCTCAACGTCTTTCCAGACACAAAGCCAGTCAAGAAGTCCATCCGGAGACTGTCCGAACCACGAGCCGAAGCCATCGGCAAGGAAATCAACAGATTACTCGCCGCAGACTTCATCAGGGAAATCAAGGAAAGCGAGTGGCTGGCAAACACAGTCATGGTCCAAAGAAAGACACGGACATCCTGCGGATGTGCGTGGATTTCACGTCACTAAACAAGCATTGCCCAAAGGACCACTTCCCTCTTCCTCGGATCGATCAGATCATCGATTCGACTGCAGGTTGTGAGAAACTCTCCTTCCTCGATGCCTACTCAGGCTATAAACATATTCGAATCAAGGTCGAAGATCAGGAGAAAACAGCGTTTATCACACCGTTCGGAGTATTCTGCTACAACACAATGCCCTTCGGGCTAAAGAACGCAGGTGTTACGTACCAGCGATGCATGCAGGCCTGCCTCAAGGACCAGATCGGATGCAACATCCAAGTCTATGTTGACGACATAGTGATAAAAACAAAAGAGGGAAGAACACTTATCGATGATCTTCGCGAGACGTTCGACAACCTTGATCGCTACAGGATCAAGCTCAACCCGGAAAAGTGCTCCTTCGGCGTCCCATCGGGTCAGTTGCTTGGGTACTTCATCTCTCAGCGAGGGATCGAGGCGAACCCGAAGAAAATCAGAGCCATCATGGCAATGGAGAAGCCGAAAAACCTCAAAGGCATCCAGCAGCTCGCAGGGCGAATAGCGGCGCTAAGCAGATTCATCAGCCGTATGGGCGAGAAGGCCCTGCCATTCTACCAACTGCTGCGCAAGGCAGACAAGTTTGAGTGGACACCAGAAGCCAACGATGCATTCGAAAGCCTCAAGCGGCTCCTCTCCACCTTGCCCGTCTTGGTCACGCCAAAGGAGCGCGAGCCTCTGCTGCTGTACATAACAGCCACACACCAGGTGGTCAGCACCGTACTCATGGTCGAACGACCCGAAGAAGGCAAGTCCCACGGGGTCCAACGCCCAATTTACTACCTCAGCAAGGTATTGACACCAACAAAGCAGAGGTACCCTCACTACCAGAAGCTCGCCTACGGCGTGTTCATGATGGCTCGACGGCTGAGCCATTACTTCCAGGAGCACCAGGTGATGGTCGTCAACGAGGCACCCCTGAAGCCAGAAGAACCTAGAAGCCATAGGAAGCGTAGCCCTGTGGGGCATCGAGCTGTCACTCCTAGACATCATCTACGAGAAGCGACTCGCAATCAATTCTCAAGTCCTTCCGGACTTCCTGGTACATTGGATGGAGGTGCAGCTTCCAGATACCCCAGATATGTCGCAGTCATGGACGATGCACTTCGACGGCTCCAAGCGAGAAGCTGGAACAGGAGCGGGGGTCATACTGACATCCCGCAAGGCGACACGATGAAGTACGTCCTTCGGATGAAATTCCGAGCTTCTAATAATAAGGCCGAATAGGAAGCCCTCATCCACGGCATGAGGATGGAAAATATATGCGGCGCAACGCGCCTGGTCATCTACGGTGACTCCAACCTCGTCGTCCAGCAGACGATGAATGAGTGCGACGCACACGCCGAAAACATGATCGCGTACCGCGCGCTCTACAACGCACTCGAAGGAGAATTTGACGGCTGCGAGCGTCGGCACGTCGGAAGAGAAAGCAACGAGGAAGCTGACAGACTCGCCAACATCGGCTCCACCTACGCGAAAGTGCCACCGGGAGTGTTCCTCGAACAGATCTGTGTGCCATCCATCAAGCGGAAATTCCCCAAGGGATCACCTGAAGAAGCAGAACACTCGGGGGCTGCGCTGCCCGAAGGACATGAAGGACCCAAGAAACTGGACACAGAGGTCGCCATGGTCAACCTAATGCAGGTCATGGCAGTCGAAGAAACTTGGACTCGACCATACCTCCAGTTCTTGATAAACGGAGAACTGCCTGACAGCCCGACAGATGCCCGGCGCATATCTCGTCGGTCAAAAGCCTTCACCATCATCAATGGTGAGTTGTACAAGCGCAGTATTACGGGTGTACTACAAAGGTATGTCACCATCGGTGACGGAAAAGTCATCCTCCAAGACATCCACGAGGGCATCTGTGGCCATCACGCAGGCAGCCGCTCCCTTGTCGCCAAAGCTCTACGAGCCGGATTCTACTGGCCAACGGCCATGAGCGACGCAAAGGACATCGTCCGAAGATGCAACGGGTGCCAACGGTTCGCTGACAAACCGCACGCACCCGGGTCAGAGCTCAGACCCATACCCATAGCTTGGCCCTTTGCTCAATGGGGCCTTGACATGATAGGCAAACTGCCAAAGTCCTCGAAAGGGGGACACGTTTACCTCCTAGTCGCAGTCGACAAATTCACCAAGTGGATCGAGGCCATGCCCGTCACCAAACAAAAAGGAAAAACTGCCGTCAAATTCTTCGAGCCAATCGTCTACAGGTTCAGCGTACCACACAGCATCATGACCGACAACGGATCGAACTTTATCTCCAAGGAATTCCAGGACTTCTGCGAAGGACTCGGAATCAACATCACGTACGCCTCAGTGGCACACCCGCAAAAAAACGGGCAAGTGGAAAAGGCCAACGGCCTAATCGGCGTTGGCACCAAGAAGCGCCTCATGAGTCCACTCGAAAAGAAAGCCGGAGCCTGAACGAAAGAGCTACCATCCGTCCTGTGTACTTACGGATTACACCCAATAGCTTCACAGGCTACACACCGTTCTTCATGGTGCACGGAGCTGAGGCCGTGCTACCAGCCGAAGTACGCCACCAGGCCCCCCGGGTCATCGCTTACAGGGAAGCCGAATCTACGGTTGCACTCGAAGACGCCGTCGACACACTCGACGAAGCAAGAGACATAGCAGCAGCTCGATCAGCGGTGTACCAGCAGAGTCTCCGCAACTACCACAGCCGCCGGCTGCGCCCAAGGTCCTTCGTCGAAGAAGACCTCGTCTTGCGACTCAAGCAAGAGCGACCGACAAAATTCGAGTACCATGGGAAGGACGCTACGTCATCACCGAAGTCATCCCAGGTGGCGCCTACCGCCTCAAGCACATGGAGTCTGGAGTCGCATACTCCAACCCATGGAACATCGCGCACTTGCGACGATTCTACCCCTAGCTACCTACCCCTTTACTTTCAATAAGGCTTTCAGCCAAGGCTATTCAGCCGAACAATGTACTCCCTCCATTACGATATAAATAAATCTAAGTGTCTCGCCCCAAACTCCAGTTCATTATTTGCAACTCTACTTTACGCTGCAAACGCACTCGGGGGCTCCCGCCACCTCACGATTTCGTCGACTGAGGATCACGCGTGTACACCTGAGTAGCTGACAACGTCAGGCAAACGAAAAGGACACGTACTCAAAAAAAGCACTGCGTGCTCACAACAAACAAACCTTTACAAAGGGCACAACACGCCCGGTCAAAATATACAAATTTTACATTTATCTCCTTTTACAGGTACTACCTATGTTTAAGAATAACCCGAGCACGCTGCTCAAACAAATCTACGACCTGTTCGGCATACTGCCTTTCAGCTGCGTAATGTGGCCACATGTCCCACTCACCATATAATTACTAACTATAATTTGAAACCAAAGAAGGGAGGATGTCTCTCCACGTCTCTCCTTCTCTCCTTCCTACCTCCACGGTGGTTTGCTCCGATGATCATCGGGGGCTGATCGGGAGCTGGAGGGCCATAATCCGCGAGGTGGCCGATGATCTGATCAGTCCTTGCCGACGGGGACAGATCTCGAGAGAGTGCTCGGGACAGGTGTCGTTGTGGGATGCATCGGGGCAATTCCTAACGAGTTGGTGCTCGGTGGTGAGTTTTCAAATGGGACACGCCCGTACATGAGCGATGGCACGTTCTCGTGGGTCCGCCGGTGGTGGAGAGGGCAATTTCTAGCGGTGTCGCCGGTGCGTCGCCCTACGTGCGTACGTGCCGGGTGATACGGCTTGGTGGGTGTGGGAGAACTGTGCGCGCTGATGGTGGGGCTTCGCTGGCGGAGGTCCACTTGCCAGGGGATATGCGGAGTACTAATACGGCGGAGTGCGAGCCGCGGTCAGTTTCATCTTCTATTCGTGTTTTCCCTAACCCTAAATCGAGAGCCGTTTCCCGTTTCGCCATTTCTAGATCTCGCGGTGTGTGTGGTGTGGTGTTCGTCCGGGAACTGCCTCTCGTTCAACCATCGTCGCCGCGGGTTGCTGCTCCGGTGAAGTGGAGCGGTGTTGTTTCGGGTGATTCTAGATCGTTTGATCAGGTGGTGGCTGCAGATTTTGACATGGATCAGAGATTTCGTGGTGGGCGTGGTTCGCCTTCTCGTCCCCCAGTCCGATCTGGTCCCTATGCGAGCAGATTCGGATCTGGGTATGGACAGGGCCGCTTTCCTGTTGATCGCAGAGGTTTGGAGGGGGATCCTAGGGAGAGTGGGTGGATCCGTGAGCAGGAGCGGCGCCGTGAGGAGCAGGATGCTCGGCGTCGTGATATGAGGCATCGTGATGAGTTGATGCAGGCGGAAATTGAAGCCAGGTTGGAGGATCAGCGCAGGGAGGCTCAGGCACGGGAGCGTGCACTGTCGGAGTCTCGCCGTCGTGAAGTGGAACAGGCTTGTAATCGGGGCCGGTGGAGCCATCGCCCGGAGATGCAGCAAGGTTCTGGGTCTGATGCGACGTCTTTCCCAGGCAGATCAGGTAATTCTGACTCAAATCCTAGAAGGGGGGAGCCGGTTTTTGCACGAACTGTTGAGCAAGTTAATGTGCCTAGAGTTGTGCTGAACACTTCTGTGCCTACATTTCGATCTGCTTCTGGTATAAACACATCGGCGTCCACTTCTGTTAATGTTCCTGTGGGGGGGAATCGTCCTGTAAATTTGTCTCCAATCTTATCAGTTACTCAGTCGGATGCAGTGGCTACTACTCTGGTGGGGTCCTCTGTACCACCACCAGTAGTGAGTATGCCGAGGGATGGTGTTGTGGCTGGTGGTTCTGGGGATGTGCAGTTGCTTGATGTGATTGAGGAAGAGGTTGTCTGTGATAATTGTGGGAAGGATCATAGCATTTTGGTATGTCAAGAGAGGAAACCATGGGAGTATGTTCCTCTCTTCTTTGGCAGTACAGATTTTGAGCAGGGTTTTCATTCTATTCCCGTGGTGGAGTCAAATGTTCAGTCTATGGAGCAGTTACATTATGCTCATATAAGTGTGGTGAGGGGTGATGTCACTGGCAAGGATCTGGAGAAGGAATTTCAAATTTGGGCTGATGCTTTGGGATCTGGATGGAGATTCAATGCCAGGTCCATTAATGATGTGGAATTTTTTATGAGGTTTCCTTCTGCCAGGTCCATTGATGATTTTCATTTTGGGAAGGTCTTCATGAAAACAATTCCTGATGCTGTGATTCAGATGTCTAAGTGGAATGGGGATTTGCAACCTGTTCAATGGTTGGAAGAAGCCTGGTTCAGAATTGTGGGTATCCCTATGAAGTACAGGGAGAAATCAATTGTCTTCTATGTTGCTTCCTTAGTGGGCAAGCCTGTGGCCCTGGACAGGAATAGTTTGAGGAACCTAGCCTATGTGAGAGTGAAAATCTCCTGTTTAGATGTCTCTTTGGTTCCTAATACCAGAAGGGGGGAGATGCAATGTGGGATTTATGAATTCAAGTATACCAGGGAGATTTTTGCTCCAGATGCTGTTTCAAATCTGCCTTTTGCTGTGGGGATTGATGGACAGGATGGTAATGATGGGGTGAATAAGGAGAATGAGGATCAAGATGTGCTAGGGAGACCTGCTGATGATAATGGGCAAAGAACTGTTCCTGGTGCAAGTATTGTTGGAAGTGCTGGGGGTCGTCAACATGGTGGGAATGGTGCTGGTGAAACTGGTTTGGACAAAGGAAAACAGGTTGTGGTGGAGCAGGAGGACTCTGGGGGTGTCTCTTTTGGGACTAAAATGTCTAACATATGGGCTAGTGAGGGAGGTGTTGGTCGTTCGAGGGGACTAGTGATTAGAGAGAATGTGGCAGGTGGCTCTGGCGTTGATGGTGGGACAAGCAATCAAAATAAATCAGTTGTTGTGGGAATGCAGGTTGACTCTCAGGAAAATGTGGTTGGGGGAGATGGGCTGGGTGGTAATCTCATGGATGTGGAGCAAGATCCACCTTCTGGGGGGGTTAAAGAGGTCAATACTGAGGTTGCTGCTGGTCCCCAGAGGTTTGATGACTTTATCAGGGGGTTGTTGAAGGATAAGAGTAGTGACAAACATTATGAACTCATGAAGCAATATGGGCATCTGCCGGAAGAGGAGAATGAGCAAGAGGAGGGTGAATAGGCAAGGAATGATAGTGCTTCTACTGATGCTTCATTTGGGTCCTCTTTTGATAGTGAGAAAAAAGGAGCTGTTGGGGGTTCTGGGTTGGAGGGTGCTCAGGACATGGAAGTTGTCAATCAAGATCAGGAAACAGTGGCTATTGGTCTGTCTCAACCTGATGGTTCTACCCAGGAAAGTGTGGATTCTCAATCTGATACGGTGGTTGATGTGGAAGAACAGCAGGGTATTAGAAGGAGCTCGAGGGTGATTGATCAAGGTGGTGTTAGAAACATGGCTGAAGGACATTTGACTCAACAAAATCCTAGAGACCTTTCAGGTACAAATCTAAATTTACATAATTCTTTTGCTGTTCTGGATGATGATGTTATTATGCATAGAGCGTTGGAAATGGGGATAGATGCTTCCTCTATATCTTTGGAACATATTAACTCTTTAAAAGAATTAGAGATTGCTAGGCATAGTTTGCAGGATAGGAGGCAGGTAGTGAATGAATGTACTCCTGATATGAATGAGAAGGTTTTGTTTCTGGATTGGAAGGAGGCTAGTAATGATGAAGAAGAATTCACTCCTGTGGTTTCTAGGAGACAAAAGAAAAAGCTGAGAATTGGTTCTGTTATGAGGGAGAGAAAGTTAAAGGCTGCTGCTGTGAAGGTTCACAATTACCACCCTATGAGTGGTATTTTGACTGGAACAAGGGAGAGAATATCTGTTTATGATAGGTGCTATTTTGAATATTAGGGGTGTGGGGAAGAAAGGTGCAGGTGCTTATTTGAATAGTTTGTTGAGGCAGGAGAGGGTGGATTTTATTGGTTTACAGGAAACTATTAAGAAGGGCTATTCTGAGGCTTTTTTCAGGAGGATTGATCCTATGAATCAATTTTCCGAGCTGCCATCTGTTGGAAAATCTGGGGGCATTTTGGGGGGCCTACGTTCCTCTAAATTGACTCAGGTTGGTGTGTCTGTGGGTAAGTTTCATGTTAAGTTGAAGGTGTTTGATGTTCTGAAACAGATTCATTGGCATCTAGTGATTGTGTATGGGGCTGCCTAAGAGGAGAATAAAGAGGAATTTTTGGTTGAGTTAGCTGAGGTTTGTCAGGATCAAACTATTCCTTTGTTGGTAGGAGGTGATTTTAATGTGATCAGGTGTGTTTCTGAAAAGAACAAAGGTCATGTTTTCAACAAGTGGGGACACATGTTTAATTCGATTATCAATGCTCATGGGTTAAGAGATATCTATATGTCTGGTGGGCAATTTACTTGGTCTAACAATCAGAAGAATCCGACTTTGGAGAAACTGGATAGAATCTTAGTTTGTAGAGAATGGGAGAAGTTGTTTCCTCTTACTACAGTACACAAGTTGTCTAGGGAGGTTTCTGATCATAGTCCTTTGATCCTGGATACTATGGAAGGGCAAGAACCTGGGGGTAGAGAATTCAGATTTGAGAAAAGTTGGTTAAAGTGTGATGATTTTTTGGCCAGAGTGGTGAAAGTTTGGAAAAAACATGTGAATGGCAAGAACAGTCTGGATAGATTGCAGAAAAAACTCAAAAATGTCATGTGGCATCCCGCAAAACCACTACTAGAAAATCGCGTTGAATTTGTGCATTGCATTGTCATCATCATGCATCGTTTGCCGAAACTATTTTCGCAACACCCGTTTTGTTTTCTAAAACGCCCCCTCTTGATTCAAACATCAAAACCCGGGTCGCCGGAATATTTTGTTTTGTTGCTACCGGTTTGCAAACGGTCCAATTAAAATAAATAAAATATTTATTTATTTTAGTAGGGCAATGAGCAGGCCAACCGACCCAACGACCCGACCCAGATTTTAAAACGTCCAACTACACCGCTCCTAAATCCTAAAGTTACCAACTAGTCTACCCACACCCTTGGCCACATCACCCCACCCAATCCCCTAACGCCACCTCACCTCTCTCCCTCTACCCAATCCTAATCGCCACATCACCCCTCCTCTTTTCTCTCCTCTCTCCAGCCCTCCACCGCCACCCTGGCCCCACACGCCTCACACCCACAACACACGCACGACTCAACCACACTCAGCCGCCCACAGGTCCCACGCCGCCCCCACCCACATACACGCCCAGGCCCCCTCCCACCCTCGCCTCGCCGCTTCCCCACGCGTCCGCCCCGCACGCCTCCTTCTCCCTCCTCCCATCTTCCTCGCGCCACGGCAACCTCCCTCCGACGCGACGCTCCCTCCCGCCGCCGGAGACCGCCTCCACCCTCCGCTGCGATCGCTCCTCTCCGGCTCCAGCACGCATGCATCCCTCCCCATCTCGCCCCGCCAGCGAGCTCGCCGCCGCCTGCTCCCCCTTCCCGGCGCCTCCACGCATCCACCCCCCCCACCTCGCCGGCCGCTCTCGCCTCCCCACTCGACGCCACCGCCTGGCCCCGGTCCTCCCCACGCTCGCCGGAGCCCGCGACCGCCCCTCCGTCCGCGCCAGACGCTCCGCCAGCAGCGCCGCCGCCAAGGCTGATCCCTCGCCCGCCCTCCTTCTTCGCCGACGGCGAACCCCCGCCGTCGCGTGAGCTTCCTGTGTCCGCCGACCTCCTGCTCGCCTCGCGAGCGCCGCCAACCACGCACCGCCATGCGCGCCGCCGCGGAACCTTCCGTGGCGCCATCGCCGCCGGCGCCCGCTCACCACCGCCACCGCCACGGCCGCAGCCGACCTCCGCCGCCGCTCCGCCAGCCCGGCTCGCTCTGCCGCCGGGCTACCTCACCGCCTCAGCGCCGCTGTCCCGAGCCTGCCGCTGCCCTCCCATGCCCAGCTCGCCGTCGTCTGCCGGCTTCCACCGCACCATGAGGCCAGCCACGCCTCAATCGCCTCCGCTGCCTCTCCGCAGTTCGCCTGCCAGTTTCGCCGCCATCGCGCTCTTCACCTCTGCTCGCCACCATCGGCCAAGAACATGGTTGCAGAAGGCGTTTGTTCGTTTGTCTGGACCGAGTGAAGCCAACGTGTGATACTCCAAGTACTTCATCCGAGACCGAACCGTATCAAGTTCTTCGCTCCCGGCGCCAAGATCTCCTCTCGGACCAGGCCAACCCGAAGACCGACAGACCCCCGCCAAGTTCGCCAAGGCCGTCCCCGGATTCCGTTTTGTCGAGCTCGAACCCGTGGAACCGAAACCTCCCCAAGATCCACCGCCGGATGCCAAGATCTTCCCCTCGGAACCGCCAAGGTCGCCGAGACCCCCCCCTACCCGAAGGCCGTGGATGCAACAAGATCATCTCTCGGACGCCCAGGTCGCCACCCGGTGAACGCCAAGTACTCCTTCTCGGATGCGATGCTCGAGAACCCGGACGATAAGAACATCGACGCAGAACGCCGAGTGCTTCACCCGAACGCCAAGACCGACCCGACACGCGGACCCGACAAGTTCTTCTCGACGACAAGATCATCGACATAGAACCCGAAGGACACATGTGCGACAAGGACTCCCTCGAGGACGCCGAGTGCTTCACCCCGGACACCGAGACCCCGGATGCGCCAAGACCCTAACCCCGTAGCCGAGAACGCATCCGTCGAACCCCGAAACCCAGACCCGTCGAACCCTGGACCCTGAGACCGACCCCGAACCCCGGAACCCCAAGTTCGTCGAACCCTAACAAGATCGTCGAGACCCCTAATGTGTGAACCCCTTCCCGCAAACCCTATTTTTATAAATGAAATACAACTTGTCGCATATTAAATTGTCATTCTCGCATGCATATCATGTGGTTTGGGGGCCTTATGCCGATTCACCTCTAATTAAATATGGGGCCCATATGCGGGCAAATCTAGTCTCATATTGGCCTCATTTAAATTTGTGTAGCGAACCCGGTGCTATCTTCTACCATGTTAAACAACATTTAAATTGCGGGGTACCTAAATAACATGAACCACCTAACTAATTGTCGGGACCCCGGTTCCGCTCAACATGACCTAATTGCATTGCATCTTCGCCATGCCATGCATCATACATGCATCATGACGATCTTCTGCCGTTGTATTAAATATTGCATCCGGTGTTTCTTCTAGTGTTTTGCTTCTTCGCGGATAAGGCCGTTGAGTTGATGTGAGCTTCGCCCGATCTTCGGTTGAACCCTTCAACAATGTTTTCAGGCGAGCACCTTCCCCTTTCTACCTATCTTACTTTTATAGTCTTTATTCCCTCCTGTTGATCTATTGCTATCTGTGTTGCGATGCTTTAGTTTCCGTACCTGTGATATACCGTGCAGCCCTATATTGCCTTGGACACACCCTATTACCTGTTGTTTGGTAGATAGTTGGACTTGCGCGTCGTAGTTGCTTGCTCAAGTGCTGATGTGTGTCGTCATATGCCACATTTGCTGATGTATTGCCGCATGTTGATGTTGAAGATGATTCTAGTTTTACTTATCGTCACTTTAATTCCTGTTTAACAACTAAAAATTGAAATAAGAAGAGGCATCGGTGGGTGATAGAAAATATTTGGTTTCCGAACGCCCACTTGTGTCCCGTAAGACCCCGAGTACTTGATACCTGTTCCTTGATTTATCGCGCTATCCACATCCGGGAGGTATATGGGACACCCCTGAGCCAGAGCTTGATTCCGTCTTATTTCTTGGGGCCACAAACTAGTTTGAGGTTTTATTTACTATCCTGTACTTATGCCATGCTACTTATGTATTTACGATTGTGCGAGGAGCACACTGTACTGTTTAGGATCGGGACACGTTTACGCGGTATCGACAAGCCCAGCCACACTTTCGGGTTCCCAGTCGTTTACCGCCGTCCACCCAAACCTTGAGGCCGTCTCGGAGTCAGCTAGCTTCGTTGCGGATTCCACTTAAGGGGTGGCCCCCTGAAATATTTCTGAATCCTGTGATTGTTCAGTCGTGAAAGCCTCGTTGGGTTTTGATTTGGTTTTTCCGAGGTTGATCGAGCGTGTGTTGCTATTGGTGCACCCCGGCCGGGTAAAACTTTTCAAAGCCGTGTCATGGATATGGACGACTTGGAGCACAGTATCTCGATCATAGACAAGCATAACTAAAGTTTACTGCTATAAATTTGACTTATAATGACTAGTAATCAGCTTCACTATAACGGAATGGCTAATTAATATTGCCCACAACTGCTTGTTTGAGTTGTCGCTTGCGACCATTGTACCTGACTAGTAAGTATTGCAACTACAACAGAATGGCTGAATAACAGTACCAACAACTGCTGGGTTTTGGGTTTATCTCATGCTATCCGTATCTGATTAGTAATTGTTGCAACTACAACGGAATGATTAAATAAAAGTGCCCACTGCTTACTTTATCAGGACGATTATCTAAACCTGACTAGTAAAGTGCCGCAACTACTGAATAAGTAAAACTGCCAACTGTGTGAGTTCCTCGGTTGACTTCCTCGTTTGGTCTCGAGGGGGAAACACCAGGATGGGTTTGTTTGGTGTTAGCTTCAGGTTGGATCCGAATAGGTCTTTCTTATCCCTCTCTGATTGCCGCCAGTTGTAATGAGTCCCTATAGGTTGTATAGTGCATGCTGCCGCTGCCGCTCAGTCCACCATACCTATGTAGGCGAGGACCGCCGAATTCTAGCCTCGCCGTGTCTTGGCCTCGATCTTGGCTCCTTCTTTCCTTCTTGCCCTTTGTCGGCACCCTTTTGTTTAAGCAGGTTCGTGAGATCAACGTCGTTAGCGGGGTTACCCTTCCGCTTGGCCCAGGCAGGGTTATGGGCATTGGTTGTTCTTCAGGGCTCTTAACCCCATTTGCATCTTGTCCGTAGTCGGACGCTCTATCAGTTTCAAGGTGATTTGGATCTTTGTACCTTATATCTGTATTCTTGACTCATGGAGTCTCTGATATATATATTTGTTCTGTGGGTCCCATCGAGGACTGTTGTGTAATGCTATTACTTTGCTTTCCACCCGCACGAAAGTGCCTGGTGGGCACCTTTGAATCGTTTCTATGCGGGTTTGGCGAATTTTGCTAAAACTTGCATAGGTCCGATTCTGAGGGTGTTACAGAGTGGTATCAGAGCACAGCAGTTACGATACCCCACAAGTCCAGCCTGTAGGATAACCTAGCTAACGGCCGAAGTAGAGTGTCAAAACTATTTTTGAAAATCGGTTGGATAGTTCTGATTAGGTCTGATTTTACTCCTTACCCCTCTGCTATTCTCCTCTTATCTCGACGTGTTTTAAATCCGCTCTCTTCTTTTCTTTGAGTCCAGGATTTCTCGTGGTTGATTTTCCGTCGTACCTTTAGGGTTTCGCTTTCTCCCTTTTGTAACGGAGGCGCTACGATCATCAATCTGCAACTTGTCTGTTGTGCCCTTCATCCGACCTTTTGTTCTTGAGCTCTTTATCCATATGTGTTCCTTGCCGGTTGTCCGTGTCGTTGAAAGACATATGAGAAGGACGAGCATTGGTGAAGTTGGAGTTGACCTTGAGCATGTGTTGTTCATGCCAATGGAACCATCGCGAAACCTAATCATTGTGTCTTTCACACGATTTCTGCTGGCATCATCCTTTTGTTCCGGATACCGCCTATGAAGATCTTCAGTATAAATCTCGAGAGTTGAGTTGCCTGATTCTCCTACCCATGTATAGAGATGATAGTTGGGTCCGGGATGGACTGATCACCCTACCCGACTCTTACTGTTCGCTCTGTACATCAAACTGGTGGATCAATGTAACTTTTCCCTCTTCTTATGGAAGTTAGAGGTGGCCTTATCGTTTGATACCTCTACCTTCGTCCTTTGTTTCTCCGGAGCGTTCTCTCGACGATCAGGAACAACGACCCTTTGTTGGTGGTGTCGCCGAGTTCCAGATGGAGGATGAACCATTGTTAGTGGTGTCGCGAGGATCTACATGAAGTGAGAGGACGCCGACCACCGACCTTCCTTCCGGTACCATGAGGCGGATCTCGAGGGCGAGATCCATTGTTAGTGGTGTCGAATTGTGGCATCCCGCAAAACCACTACTAGAAAATCGCGTTGAATTTGTGCATTGCATTGTCATCATCATGCATCGTTTGCCGAAACTATTTTCGCAACACCCGTTTTGTTTTCTAAAACGCCCCCTCTTGATTCAAACATCAAAACCCTGGTCGCCGGAATATTTTGTTTTGTTGCTACCGGTTTGCAAACGGTCCAATTAAAATAAATAAAATATTTATTTATTTTAGTAGGGGCAGTCGAACGGGCCAACCCGACCCGAACGACCCGACCCAGATTTTAAAACGGTCCAACTACACCGCTCCTAAATCCTAAAGTTACCAACTAGTCTACCCACACCCCTTGGCCACATCACCCAACCCAATCCCCTAACGCCACCTCACCCTCTCTCCCCCTCTACCCAATCCTAATCTGCCACATCACTCCCCTCCCTCTCTTTTCTCTCTCCCTCTCTCACAGCCCTCCACCACCGCCACCACCCCCCACCTCACACCCACAACACACGCACGCACTCAACCACTCAGCCCGGCCCACTGGTCCCCCCACCCCCCCTGGCCCACGCCCCCAGGCGCGTCCCTGGGCCCACCCCCTCCTGCCGCTTCCCGCACGCGTCCCACGCGCGTCGCCCAGCCCCGCACGCCTCCTTCTCCCTCCTCCCATCTTCCTCGCGCCACGGCAACCTCCCTCCGACGCGACGCTCCCTCCCGCCGCCGGAGACCGCCTCCACCTCACGCGATCGCCTCTCCGGCTCAAACAAAGACGCATCCCTCCCATCTCGCCCGCCAAGCCGCCGCTCCCCTTCCCGGCGCCTCCACGCATCCACCCCACTCGCCGCCTCCCCACTCGACGCCACCGCCTGGCCCCGGTCCTCCCCACGCTGGCCGCGCCCTCCGTCCGACGCCCGCCAGCGAGCGCCTCGCCACCAAGGCCGATCTCGCCTCGCCCCG
Organism: Avena longiglumis; assembly: GCA_030063025.1. Classification (NCBI taxonomy): domain Eukaryota; kingdom Viridiplantae; phylum Streptophyta; class Magnoliopsida; order Poales; family Poaceae; genus Avena; species Avena longiglumis. The sequence goes on from CP125979.1 coordinate 448,679,378, forward strand.
TCCTCCTTCTCCCGACGGCGAACCGCCCGCCGTCACAGAGCTTCCAGTCCCGCGGACCTCCTGCCGCTCGCGGCGCCGCCAACCACGCACCGCCATGCGCCGCCGCCGCGGAACCCGTGGCGCCATCGCCCGCCGCCCGCGCACCTCACCGCCTCCGCCGTCCGAGCTCGCGCCCGGCCCTCCCATGCCCAGCTCCGCTGTCGCCCGCGGCTTCCACCCTTGAGCCAGCCACCCTCAATCGCCCCCTCGTCTCCTCTCAAGCCCGCTGCAGGCTCGCCCATCGCGCCCTCTTCACCTCTGCTCGCCACCATCGGCCAAGAACATGGTTGCAGAAGGCGTTTGTTCGTTTGTCTGGACCGAGTGAAGCCAACGTGTGATACTCCAAGTACTTCATCCGAGACCGAACCGTATCAAGTTCTTCGCTCCGGCAAGATCTCTCGACCAGGCCAACCAAGACCGGCTGCAGACCCCCGCCAAGTTCGCCAAGGCCGTCCCCGGATTCCGTTTTGTCGAGCTCGAACCCGTGGAACCGAAACCTCCCCAAGATCCACCGCCGGATGCCAAGATCTTCCCCTCAGAACCGCCAAGGTCGCCGAGACCCCCCCCTACCCGAAGGCCGTGGATGCAACAAGATCATCTCTCGGACGCCCAGGTCGCCACCCGGTGAACGCCAAGTACTCCTTCTCGGATGCGATGCTCGAGAACCCGGACGATAAGAACATCGACGCAGAACGCCGAGTGCTTCACCCGAACGCCAAGACCGACCCGACACGCGGACCCGACAAGTTCTTCTCGACGACAAGATCATCGACATAGAACCCGAAGGACACATGTGCGACAAGGACTCCCTCGAGGACGCCGAGTGCTTCACCCCGGACACCGAGACCCCGGATGCGCCAAGACCCTAACCCCGGAGCCGAGAACGTATCCGTCGAACCCCGAAACCCAGACCCGTCGAACCCTGGACCCTGAGACCGACCCCGAACCCCGGAACCCCAAGTTCGTCGAACCCTAACAAGATCGTCAAGACCCCTAATGTGTGAACCCCTTCCCGCAAACCCTATTTTTATAAATGAAATACAACTTGTCGCATATTAAATTGTCATTCTCGCATGCATATCATGTGGTTTGGGGGCCTTATGCCGATTCACCTCTAATTAAATATGGGGCCCATATGCGGGCAAATCTATTCTCATATTGGCCTCATTTAAATTTGTGTAGCGAACCCGGTGCTATCTTCTACCATGTTAAACAACATTTAAATTGCGGGGTACCTAAATAATATGAACCACCTAACTAATTGTCGGGACCCCGGTTCCGCTCAACATGACCTAATTGCATTGCATCTTCGCCATGCCATGCATCATACATGCATCATGCCGATCTTCTGCCGTTGTATTAAATATTGCATCCGGTGTTTCTTCTAGTGTTTTGCTTCTTCGCGGATAAGGCCGTTGAGTTGATGTGAGCTTCGCCCGATCTTCGGTTGAACCCTTCAACAATGTTTTCAGGCGAGCACCTTCCCCTTTCTACCTATCTTACTTTTATAGTCTTTATTCCCTCCTGTTGATCTATTGCTATCTGTGTTGCGATGCTTTAGTTTCCGTACCTGTGATATACCGTGCAGCCCTATATTGCCTTGGACACACCCTATTACCTGTTGTTTGGTAGATAGTTGGACTTGCGCGTCGTAGTTGCTTGCTCAAGTGCTGATGTGTGTCGTCATATGCCACATTTGCTGATGTATTGCCGCATGTTGATGTTGAAGATGATTCTAGTTTTACTTATCGTCACTTTAATTCCTGTTTAACAACTAAAAATTGAAATAAGCAGAGGCATCGGTGGGTGATAGAAAATATTTGGTTTCCGAACGCCCACTTGTGTCCCGTAAGACCCCGAGTACTTGATACCTGTTCCTTGATTTATCGCGCTATCCACATCCGGGAGGTATATGGGACCCCCCTGAGCCAGAGCTTGATTCCGTCTTATTTCTTGGGGCCACAAACTAGTTTGAGGTTTTATTTACTATCCTGTACTTATGCCATGCTACTTATGTATTTACGATTGTGCGAGGAGCACACTGTACTGTTTAGGATCGGGACACGTTTACGCGGTATCGACAAGCCCAACCACACTTTCGGGTTCCCAGTCGTTTACCGCCGTCCACCCAAACCTTGAGGCCGTCTCGGAGTCAGCTAGCTTCTTGATTCCACTTAAGGGTGGCCCCTCAAATATTTCTCCTGATTGTTCAGTCGTGAAAGCCTCGTTGGGTTTTGATTTGGTTTTTCCGAGGTTGATCGAGCGTGTGTTGCTATTGGTGCACCCCGGCCGGGTAAAACTTTCTGAAAGCCGTGTCCGCGGATATGGACGACTTGGAGCACAGTATCTCGATCATAGACAAGCATAACTAAAGTTTACTGCTATAAATTTGACTTATAATGACTAGTAATCAGCTTCACTATAACGGAATGGCTAATTAATATTGCCCACAACTGCTTGTTTGAGTTGTCGCTTGCGACCATTGTACCTGACTAGTAAGTATTGCAACTACAACAGAATGGCTGAATAACAGTACCAACAACTGCTGGGTTTTGGGTTTATCTCATGCTATCCGTATCTGATTAGTAATTGTTGCAACTACAACGGAATGATTAAATAAAAGTGCCCACTGCTTACTTTATCAGGACGATTATCTAAACCTGACTAGTAAAGTGCCGCAACTACAACTGAATAAGTAAAACTGCCAACTGTGTGAGTTCCTCGGTTGACTTCCTCGTTTGGTCTCGAGGGGGAAACACCAGGATGGGTTTGTTTGGTGTTAGCTTCAGGTTGGATCCGAATAGGTCTTTCTTATCCCTCTCTGATTGCCGCCAGTTGTAATGAGTCCCTATAGGTTGTATAGTGCATGCTGCCGCTGCCGCTCAGTCCACCATACCTATGTAGGCGAGGACCGCCGAATTCTAGCCTCGCCGTGTACTGGCCTCAGTACTGACGCTCCTTCTTTTTCCTTTGCCCTTTGTCGGCACCCCTTTTGTTTAAGCAGGTTCGTGAGATCAACGTCGTTAGCAGGGTTACCCTTCCGGCTTGGCCTGGGCAGGGTTATGGACGCCATTGGTTGTTCTTCAGGGCTCTTAACCCCATTTGCATCTTGTCCGTAGTCGGACGCTCTATCAGTTTCAAGGTGATTTGGATCTTTGTACCTTATATCTGTATTCTTGACTCATGGAGTCGCTGATATATATATCTGTTCTGTGGGTCCCATCGAGGAATGTTGTGTAATGCTATTACTTTGCTTTCCACCCGCACGAAAGTGCCTGGTGGGCACCTTTGAATCGTTTCTATGCGGGTTTGGCAAATTTTGCTAAAACTTGCATAGGTCCGATTCTGAGGGTGTTACATGTCAGAAATGATTTGAAAGGTTGGGGGGTCCATTTAAGGGGAGAGGAAAAGAAAAGGAAGAACAGGTTGGTGGAGGAATTGATGGAACTTGAAAGTATTGAGGAACTGATTTTACTTACTACTGAGCAACTTCAAAGAAAAGCAGTTATTCAGAAAGAGTTGCTGGAGATGTATGAAAATGAGGAGAGATTTTGGCAGCAAAGGTCGAGGGACAATTGGTTGCTTAGGGGTGACAATAACACTGAATATTTTCATAGGATTGCTAATGGGGTGAGGAGAAAGAAAATGATTTTTTAATGAAAGATGGGGAGGATGATATTCGGGGGACCTATGATCTCCTGAAGCATGCCACTAGTTATTATAAATCTTTGTTTGGGCCTGCTGGTGGGTTTTCTATTAGGCTTGCAGATGATAATTGGCAGGACTAGGAGAAACTTAATGATGATGATAGGGAGAAAATGGGAGTGCCTTTTACTAAGAAAGAGATTAAGGAGGTTATTGATCAGATGGAGAAAAATAAGGCTGCTGGTCCTAATGGGATTCCTAATGAATTCTATCAGCATTGTTGGGTAGTTATTAAATCAGATGTTATGGCTGTGTTTGATGATTTCTTTGCTCATAAGATTGATTTAAGAAGTATTAACTATGGGGTGATTACTCTGCTGCCCGAAGGTGATGATGCTGATAGGATTCAGAAGTATAGGCCTATTTGTCTGCTCCAGGTGTTGTTTAAGATTTTTACCAAAACCCTGACAGTTAGAACTGAGCCTGTGATGGGGAAATTAATTGATACTTGTCAGACTGCTTTTATTAAAGGGAGGTTTATGGCAGATGGTATGACTTTATTGCATGAGATTTTGAAAGAGTCGAAAAGCCAGAAACAGCAGGGTGTGGTTTTGAAAACTGACTTTGAGAAAGCTTATGACAAAGTCAACTGGGACTTTTTGTTCTATTGTTGTAAGCAGAAAGGTTTTAGTGATGATTGGATGATTTGGCTAAAAAGTGCTGTGACTCAGGGTACTCTCAGTGTTAAGGTCAATGGGGAAACTGGTCCTTACTTTGGCAGTTTTAAGGGGGTTAGGCAAGGGGACCCCTTCTCTCCTTTTTTGTTCAATTTGGCAGGGGAATGTTTGGCTAAGATGGTGTCTAATGCTCAGGCTGGTGGGTTGTTTACAAGTCTGGTTGGTAATTTGTTTGATAAAGGAATCCCCATTTTACAATATGCTGATGATACCATTATGTTTATTAAGGAAGATCCTGAGGGGGCTCGAAATTTAAAATTGCTGTTATATTTGTTTGAATCCATGTCTGGTCTCAAGATTAACTTTGAGAAGAGTGAGGTGCTGATGGTGTTAGAGGATGAGGAGAAGTTGTCCAATTATGCTGAGATGTTTAACTGTCAGAAGGGTAGCTGGCCTATTAAGTATTTGGGTTTGCCTGCTTTCTAGGTGAGATGTTCAAAGGGCTGAAATGGGCTTTGTTGGTGACAGGTTGAAGAAAAAATTGGATGGTTGGATGGGGGGAGCTTTGTCCTTGGGAGGGAGACATGTTGAAATCACTTCTTGTGTTTCTAGTGTGGTTGTTTATCCTATGACTATGTTTCTCTTACATAGGTCGAATGTGGAAGAAATTGAGAAACAGACTAGGGCCTTCTTTTGGTTTGGGAAAGTGGGCAAGAAGAAATATCATCTGGTGAAATGGAAGTATGTGTGTAGGCCCAGGAAAAAGGGTGGGCTGGAGATTAAAAATATCAGGCTCTTTAACATTTGTTTGCTGTGTAAATGGTGGTGGTGTCTCGAAGCTGAGGAAGGTCCCTGGCAAGCTTTTGTGAGAAAAAAATATTTGAAAAAAGGTGGGATTAGTAATGTGAAACATAGGCAGAGTGACTCTCCATGTTGGCAGGATTTGATTAAGCTTAGGGGCTTCTATTTGGCTGGTAGGAGAATGAAGATTGGTAATGGGGAATTGACTGATTTCTGGCATGATGCTTGGTGTCTGGACTCACCCCTGAAGGATAGGTTTCCTAATTTATTTGATGTTTGTCAGAACCAAAGAATCACAAAGGGCGCATATGGCAAAGAAAAGATGGTGTCTCTCTTTTAGGAGATGGTTGGATACTGATGGGTTGAATCATCAGGAGCAGTTGAGAAAATTGTTATCTGGGGTGTGTCTGAATCAGGAAAAGGACAGGCCAGTGTGGATGTGGAGTAAATCTAGCAAGTTCTCTGTTAAGTCAATGTATACGCATCTGTCGAATGTGGGGATCGATAGAAGTTTTAAACATCTGTGGAAAGCAAAAATCCCTTTAAAGATTAAGATTTGGTTGTGGCTTATTTGGCATAATGCTATTCTCACCAAAGACAATATGAGGAGAAAGAAGTGGGTTGGAGATTTTACTTGTCGGTTTTGTAGGAAGTATGAGAGCATCGGGCACTTGTTCTTTTCGTGTGTGGCTGCTAAATATGTTTGGGGGGTGGTTGCCAAAGCTGTTGGTGTTGCAAATAGACCTGGTTCTTTTTCCCAGTATTTTTGGTGGGCTTCTCACTATGTGGGGGTTAGTAGGAATGTGCAGATTACGGTGGTGGCGGCTATATGCTGGGCTATGCGGAAACTTAGGAATAGAGCTTGCTTTGAAAAAAAGCTCATTAACTCACCTGTTGATTTGATCATATATGCTTGTGTATTCATTCGTTATTGGGCAGGTTTGCATGGGGAGGACGACTGAGTGGTGCTGCAAGCTGGACCAGACACTCTTCAGCAGAACGCGTTGGCTGATGCAGTGGCTATGGATGTGGCCCCTGTTCCTTTCTTAGGTCTGCCTGCTATTCCTGGAGATCGTGGTCGTGAAGCTCCGGACTTGAAAGAGGGAGGGAGAAGAGAAGGAAAACTGGAAGATAAAAGCAAATGGGGGACTGGCAAGAAAAATAAAAAGCTTGGCGTTGGTGTTGCTTTCAGCTCTTTAGTTCCTTTTGGTGATGTTCTGTTTTGGACAGTTTCTCACTAGCCTGCGGGAGGTGTTCTTGTGTCTCCATCTTCCCTCCTATTTCTCTGTCTAGTTTGGTCAGTGTGTAAGTTGAACTTCTATTTCCCGTTTTGACCCCCTAGGTGGGTCAGTACTATGACGATATGTGTGGTTGTTGTTCCGTTGTCTGATGATAATGGAACCCGATCCCTCTTCTTGGGGGATTGTATGGAAAAAAAATGTCCCACTCACCACCATCCGGCCGAAGAGGTGGCCCAGTTGCCACAACAGCCAAATCTACATCAGGCCGGTGCAGCCTCACAAGAGACAACGCGGCCTTGACCCCGGCTACGAGCTGTTGCCGCACCAACTCCTTGACATTGCTCACGCTTCGAAACCTCGACAGAAGACCCGCAAGGCTCGTTGGTACGGCATCCAAAGGAAACATGACATGCAACACCGAGGAAAGCGATGTCTGCACTTGGCGAAGCACCCGCGAAACCTGGTGCACACGATCCTGCACCGTCGCCAGAACCATGGCACGATCACGATCCATCCAGAAGAAGCCACCAGCCTCCATGTCCTGTTGAGTCAAGCAATTGACCCGAACAGCGACACGCTCCTTCTCTTCCCTCGGAGCAAGGTTCGCACCTGCAACAATCACACAGCATAAAAGGCAAGGCCAGCAGGCCCATTCGAAGAACGGAGCTGCAGCTCGAAGCAAAGAACAACTTACATCGCAGCTGCTCAGACAGCCGAAGCAGCTCCGCCATCAAGTACTCCTCTCTGGCTGCACCACGATCCGCCTTGGACTTCCAAACATCGGCGTGACCTCGTAACCCAAGCAACTCCTTCTCAAGACTACGAACATGATCTCGAAGAAAAGCGAGTTGCGAGGAAGCATCCAAAGATGGATGCAGCTGCGCTGCAGGCGAGGTGTCCACAGGGTCAGCACCCGAAGGAACCTAGAACAACAGAAAAGCAAAGGACACAAACATTCAGACAGTGGTAGAGTACAGCTCAGGCGAATTAATTCAGCACATAAAAGGCCACAAGGTGGCACAAAAATTATATTCATCAAAATATTTACAGCAAAAGCAGGCTATAAACTATCCTATGTCTACAACGTCTAAGACGCGGCACCCTGAGTCGCCTCGAAGTCGGACTGCCTAGCTTTGGCCCCGCCCTGCTGCCGCAGTGCATACTCAGACAGCAAATCAATGAGCTTGGGCCCATATCGCTTGCAGCGAGCAGAGTAAGCGGCAAAGGCTACCTCGGATCCATCTGCGGTCGTCGGCATCCGGGAAGTGATCTAGGGCAGATCCAGCTCCGCTCCAGCCGCCAAGGCCATCGCCAGCCCGACGGATGCACCGATGTCCTTCTGCTTGCGCTTGTACGCCACAGGCTCTTCAGCTGACAGAGCCTCCGCTAGAGCATCCACATCATTGAGGGCCACGCCCTTAGGGACAAGCTCCTTGTAGAAGCGGCCAAGGACCTCCTTCGCCTTGGCAAGGGAGCTAACAACAGTGCTGCAGCGATCTTCGACCGCCACAGTAGCATCATCTAGAGCACTCCCGTGCTCTAGAGCACCGCGGTCAAACTCGATGCCTGCGGCATATGAGACAAAGAAAGGAGAGAAGACATGAAGAAAAGCAGCACAGACGAAGAACAGAAACACGAAGGAACAAACACAAATACAGCACTCACCCGAAATAGCCTTGGCAGCAGCCATGAGCTTCGCCTCCACCTCTCTTTCACGAGCGGCCGCAACAGTGGCCAGCTGCTCCTCACGATCCGCGGCCTCCTGCTGCAGACGCTCCTTCGCTTCGGCCACCTTAGTCAGCTCTAGCTCGAGGCGTTCCTTCGCGCCAACGGCGGCCTCGGCCTTCTACTCCGATTGACCAAGGCTCTTCTTGAGAGCGTCGACCTCACGGAGAGAATTATTATGCTCCTCTGCATTCAAAACAAGCAAACGTCAGAAAGCAGGACCAGAATAAACGCAAAAAGCACCAAAAGGCAAATAGGTACCTTGAAGCTGCCGAAGGTTAGCCTCCAGCTCTAGGCGCTCGTGCATCAGTCGCTTGGCCTCCTGAACAAAAGGCTGCAAGAAACACAAGTAAGAAAAAAGGACTTGGGGGTTGCGCCCAGCATCAAGGAACAAAGGCAACACTTGAATGCGAAGACACTCGGGGGCTTCACCCCGAAGATTCTCAAAAAGAAAAAGACAAGTAATTTTTCAGACACTCGGGGGCTCCCCCCATGGTACGAAGAAGAGGTACTTACATGCTCTGATGGCGACTCCGAAGGCTCGCTGGCGAAATTCTGAGGCGCAACCACCTGCACCTCCTGCAACGGAGGATCCGGAGCCGCGCCACCCGAAGTCACCACCGTCTGAGGAGGAGACGCAATTTTCGACTCCCCCATCATCTCCCGCGCACCATCACTGGAGTAATCGTGGGAGGAATGCCTGCATACGAAGCAATCAGCACAAGTACAAAAATCATGAAGGAAAAAGGACAATAGTACAACAAGAAACTTACGAGCCCATTGAGCTCAGGTCGAAGACAGGAGGAGTCCTTCGGGCCCTCTTCTCCTCCTTCTTCTCCTCCTTTTTCTCTTCCTTCTTCTCTTGCTTCTTCCGTTTCGCTGGCGGGTGTGGTGCTACAGCCCGCATAGGAATGGCAGGAATGGGAGAAGAAGAGCCTCCATGCCCATCACTATGACGCTCAAGGCCCAGAGGGTTTCTAGGAGTCGGAGGAGTCGAAGCATCCGAAGACTCGCTAGAGCTCCGAGATCGTTTACGCGTATGGTCCTCACTCGACTCGTCGGCATCCTCCGCCGGAGATCGCGCCGAAGGCAGTTCGGACACGGACTCCACTACTTCATTATCCGGAGCATTCGGATACTTTTCGGGCACTGGCGGCACCATGCCTGGCACTTTGAAGCTCTGCAAAACCAGAAGGGACTTTGTTAGCAAACAAACGAAATAAACACGCAGTCAATATAAAAACGCTACGCGCACGAATCTACACCTGCGGAACGGCCAACGTCGAAGAAAACAGAGGAGTTAGCGACTTCCCCGGGATTTTTTCTCCGTCCTTGAACTTCAGCAGCGCGCGAAGGGTCCTGTCAAGATCCTCCTCGGAGATTTTCTTAGCCGAAACCCTAGTCGGATCACGGCGCCCAGAATAAAGAAACATCGGGTGTGCCCTCGCTTGGAGAGGTTGCACCCGACGCTCAAGAAACGTCCGGATGATGTCCACGCCGTTCACCTCCTTCTCCGAAATCAGCTGGAGATCCTCCACCCGACGGTAAAGGGCCTCTACCTCCACCACCTCGCCATCCAAGATTTTGTTTTTCCAAGACCTCTTCGGCTCAATCATTTGGGAGGGGTCAAAAGGAACAAGACCAAAATCTTGCCCAGGCACTACGGAGTCGCGGATGTAAAACCATCGCCTCCGCCAGTACTGGACAGATTCGGACATGGAAAAGGAAAAGAACAGAAGATTGGGACTAAGGGAGATGATGCAACGCCCAATGGGATAAACACCATCCGAACCAGACTGTAACACCCTCAGAATCGGCCCTATGCAAGTTTCAGCGAAACTCGCCAAACCCGCATAGAAACGATTCGAAGGTGCCCACCAGGCACTTTCGTGCGGGTGGAAAAAACAAAGTAATAACATTACACAACAGTCCTCGATGGGACCCACAGAACAGATATATATACAAATGACTCAAAGAGTCAAGAATACGATATAACGGTACAAAGATCCAAATCACCTTGAAAGATGGGCGTCCGACTACGGACAAGATGCAATGGGGCTAAGAGCCCCAAGAATAACCAATGGCGCCCATAACCCCGCCCAAAGCCGGAAGGGTAACCTCGCTAACGACGCCGATCCCAAAACCCGCTTAAACAAAAGGTGCCGACAAAGGGCAAAGCGTAAAACAAAGAAGGAGCGTCAAGATCGAGGCCAAGACACGGCGTTAGAATTCGGCGGTCCTCGCCTACATAGGTATGGTGGATCAAGCGGCAAAGATGCACTAAACTACCTATAGAGACTCGATACAACCGCGGATATCGAGAGGGATAAGAATGACCTAACCGGATCCATCCCGAAGCTATCACCAATCAAACCCATCCGTGTTTCCCCTCGAGACCAAACGAGGAAGGCAACCGAGGAACTCACGCTTGGCGTTTTACTTATTCGTTATAGTTGCGGCACTTTACTAGTCAAGTTGAGATAATCGCCCGATAAAGTAAGCAAAGGGCACTTGCGCTAACCATTCCGTTATAGTTGCAACAATTACTAATCGACATGTATAGCATGAGATAAACCCAAAACCCAAAGCTTGTTGGTACTTTTATTCAGCCATTTCGCTAGAAGTTGCAATACTTACTAGTCAGGTACAATTGTCGCAAGCGACAACCAAACAAGCAATTGTGGGCAGTATTATTTAGCCATTCCATTATAGTGAAGCTGATTACTAGTCATTATAAGTCAAATTTATAACAATAAACTTTAGTTATGCTTGTCTATGATCGAGATACTGTGCTCCAAGTCGTCCATATCCGCGGACACGGCTTTCAAAGTTTTACCCGCCGGGTGCACCAATAGCAACACACGCCGATCAACCTCGAAAACCAAATCAAAACCCAACGAGGCTTTCACGATCGAACAATCACAGATTCAGAAATATTTCGGGGCCACCCTTGAGTACACCCGCAATGAGTAAGCAAGCTCCGAGACGGACTCAAGGTTTGCGCCGATGGCTGTAATCAAGAAGTCCCCAATCGGGACCTGCTGACATCACTAAAACATCCCGCTACTAAAAAGATAGTGTGCGATTCTCGCACAATCGTAAATAAAGCGTAAAACATGGCATAAGTACAGATCGTAAATAAACCTCAAACTAGTTTGTGGCCCCAAGAAATAAGAATGAATCAAGCTCGCTCGTGGGGGTCCCATATACCTCCCGGATGTGGATAGCGCGATAAATCAAGGAACAGGTATCAAGTACTCGGGGTCTTACGGGACACAAGTGGGCGTTCGGAAACCAAATATTATCTATCACCCACCGATGCCTCTGCTTATTTCAATTTTAGTTGTTAAACAGGAATGTAAAGTGAATGATAAGTAAAACTAGAATCATCTCCAACCTCAACATGCGGCAATACATCAGCAACTGTGGCATTTGACAACACGCGACAACACTTGAGCAAGCGACTACGACACGCAAGTCCAACTATCTACCAAACAACAGGTAATAGGAGGTGTCCAAGGCAATATATGGCTGCAAGGGATATCACGGGTACGGAAACTAGAGCATCGCAACACAGATAGCAATAGATCAACAGGAGGGAATAAAGATATAAAAGTAAGATAGGTAGAAAGGGGAAGATGCTCGCCTGAAAACATTGTCGAAGGATTCAACCGGAGATCGGGGCGAAGCTCACATCCACTCAACGGCCTTATCCGCGAAGAAGCAAAACACTAGAAGAAACACCGGATGCAATATTTAATACACGGCAGAAGATCGGCATGATGCATGTATGATGCATGGCATGGCAAAGGTGCGATGCAATTAAGCCATATTAAGTGGAACCGGGGTCCCGACAATTAATTAGATGGTGCAAGTTATTTAGATACCCCGCAATTAAATGTTGTTTAGCAAGGCAAGATAAGATACCGGTTCGCTACACAAGTTTAAATGAGGCCAATATGAGACTAGATTTGCCCGCATATGGGCCCCATATTTAATTATTAAGTGAATCGGCATACGGCCCCCAAACCACATGAATGAATGCATGCAAGACAATTAAATGTGCAACAGGTTGATATCATGTTATAAAATAGGGTTCGAGGAAAAAGGGTTCACACATTTAGGGTTCTCGACGATCTTGGGGTTCCGGGTTTCGGTCGCAGGGTCCAGGGTCCGGTCCCGGCGGGTGCGTTCTCGGATAACTAGGGTAGATCTTGTCGTTGCGAGGTTCCTGTCGGGTCCTCGAGTCGGGGCGGTCTTGTCGTTCCGGGGGAAGTACTTGGTGTCCGGGCGGAGTGCTTGTCATATCCGTGAAGAAGAGCATGTCGTTCCACGGGTTCGCCCGTGTGGCGACCTTGGGGGTACCGGTGTCCTTGGTTTCCACGATGGCGGGCTTGTCCTTCGTGATGGCGAACTCGATGTCCCGAGAAGACCTTGGGGTGCCCACCTTGTTCATCTGGGGCCGGCATCGGTTGGTCTTGTCCGGGAGGAGACCTTGGCGACGGGATCGAAGATCTTGCTGCGGGTCGGGCTTCGGACCGAACTCGGCCTCTCGAACGGCTTCGGCTGGGCGACTGCGGTCGGTCTCAGACGGCACACGCGGTCAGACAGCGAACGAAAAGAGGGTCCCGGGGTTCAACGGAAGACGACAGGGAGGGGATCGCCCTCGGCGGGCGACGGGACGGAGAGAGAGGCGGCGAGAGCCTCGAGGAGGCCTGGGCGCTCATGGCGAGGTGGCTCCGGGCTGCGGCCGGAGGGGCCCTGCAGCGGCGCAGCGAGATGGTTGCAGGGGGTGGGGCAGAGGCCGCTGGGCCGGGGCGAACGTGGCCGGCGAGCTCGCGGGCTGCCTGGCGCAGCGGGCTACGCGCCGGCGGAGGAAGCCTGGGACCGGAGGAGCCGGGCGGGCGGACGGGCGAGGGACCGCGGGCGGGCGGAGCGGTTCAGCCGGGCGAGGGCTGAGGTCGGGGCGGAGGCGCGAGCTGGGGACGGCGGGCGGCAGACGGAAGGCTGGGACGGCGGAGGCCGGCCGGAAAGCGCGGCGGACGCGGGGGAGCTGCCTGCGAGGGGTGGAGCGAGGCGGGAAGGTGGAGAGGAGGGGGGGCTCGACGCGGGGGCCAGAGGGAGAACGCGGCGGCTAAGGAGGAAGGGCGGCCGCGGCTTGGCGGCTGCAGGCGGGCGGCGCAGGCTGCAGAGAGAGGGGCGAGGAAGAGAGGAAGGAGGGAGCGAGGACGCGGCGCGAGGTGGAAGAAGCACAGGGGAGCGGTGGCCTGGGGACCTGGTCGTGGTGGGTCCCAGGGAGGAGGGCCCAGGGGCGTGGGTCGGTCTGGGGCGGGGTGGTGAGTGTGCGCGTGTGAGGTGGAAGGTGGGACCGGCGCTGGGCTGGGCGGCAGTGAGCGGGTAGGGGGCCGGGTGGGAGGGCAGCTGTAGGGGCCAGACTGGTGGGCGTGGGTGGTGTTGTGTTGGGTGTGGGGGGGTTTGTGTGGTGGAGGAGAGAGGTGGAGGGAGTGGGGTGATGTGGAGGTTGGGGATTGGATGAGGTTTAGGAAGAGGGTGAGGTGGCACAAGACTATAGGTTGGGGTGAGGTGGCTGTGTGGGTTGGGTAGTTTTCCGTAGGCTTAGAATTATCCGGGGCTGGTTAGGTGGGCGTTTAAAAACCTGGCGCTCGGGTCATTCGGCCCGTTCGACTGCCCCGCCAAAACAATATAAATATTTTATTTAATTTAAATGCAACTTTCGCAGACCGATAGCAAGAAACAAAAATATTCCGGAGACCGGGGTTTTGCATGGGAATAAAGATGGGGCGTTTGGAAAATAAAACGGGGTTTTACGAACATAGTTTTGGCAAACAATGCATGATGATGACGATGCGATGCACAAATTCAACGCGATTTTCTAGTAGTGGTTTTGCGGGATGCCACACAGACTGCCTCTTCACAGAATAAAGTTTCCGGAAGAGACCAAAATGCGTCTCAATGCCAAGCCAGCACTCGCAAAAAGTGATGAAGCAAGCAATGTGGAGAAGAGAGTTGGGCGACAGATGGTGAAGCTGAATACTATAGAAAAAGAGCAATCCACGGAAGAAGTTGTGGACTGGAAAAGAAAACCCACGCATAACGAAGGCGAGAAACATAACTCGATACCCAGATGGGGGACGGGGGATTACCTCATTGCCAGGGAGTTTGACGGCCTCCCTATCTTATGGTATCAGACCCCGCTCGCGAAGCTTGCGGAGATCGCTCTCCCGCGTCTCTGATCGCCGCCATCCACCATCGGTGACAAGGGTAGCGGTGGCGCCTTTGTTTCCTCCGGCGGCGCTGGTCCCAACTGCAGATGACAATTTCTTTGGTTTTCCCATTGCGCTACGGCGGCGCCGGTGGTGAAAGCGCAGAAAGGAAGATGGAAATGTGGAAGGAAATCCCATCGCGCAGCAAGAATCGCTAGAGCACAAGAAGGCAGTGAAAACAAGAACTGATGCGGTGAAAACAAACCGCGGATTTCCCCAATGATTATAACAGCGAAGACGACGCACGGCAACCGTCCATCCAGAAGACCTAACGCCAATGGCAGATCTGACCGTACACGTGTCAGCATCACAACGAACCGTTGTTACCACGCCATCCACTACGCGCGGAAATCGAGGAGATGTCGTAATTATCTCCACGCCGCGCGTGACCGGTCAATTCAAGGTCATCAAATGGGACCCACGTTCGTCAAGTCAAGTCATCTCTGGCATAGCAGACGCTTGAGGTCATTGATCGTCAGCAGTGATGTCATCAAAAGCTATACTAGCACCAACTACAATTCTTCGGCTCCACAGCTAAAGAGTACTCACTCGAATCTTCGATTCGACTAAATACTCGGGGGCTACTCCTATCAGGAGTGCTGGCCGCGCACCCAACAGACGAATAAAGACAAAAAATTCTTCGAGTCCCACGTCGAGTCTACGACTCCACTACGGACTCGAGGGCTACTCCCATAGGGAGGATGGATTTAAGCATCCGAAATTTTTTGTGTCCTACGGACTTAACACTGAACAAGAACCTAAATAAAAGTCTCCGCTCGAGTCTACGACTCGAACGGACACTCGGGGGCTACTCCCATAGGGAGCGCTGGTCGCGCACCCTATGAAATCTTCGACTGCGATCGTTCGGATCAGCATGCAGAAACTTTTTGGCAACTCTGCCTCAACAAAACCCTGAGTGAGCAATGATCTCCTTGGCCACCCGAAACACCTCCACGGTGACAAATGTTCGGATGCTGCGTCCGCAACGCAAAGATAAGACCTACAGATATCATCTGGTGGCCTGGCAACGCACCCGACTGCGCTCTGCTAGTATGAATCCGTGCCAACAGGTGCGATGAAAAATCCCGACGGACGTGTTGGGTACATCAATTAAATTCACTGGAATTCTACTTCTGTAAGTCCTCTGCGGCCTAAGTCGAATTACGCCAGCATATGTTCCAGTTTCGAGTTAAGGGACTCGAAACTGAGGAAGATCGTGTTGTTTCGTCCTAAGACAGTTAACTGACCCTGATCCGTCGGGTGAGTCAGGCACACGCATCAACAATCCCTACACACATACTGTTAATACATAGTTGCACCCGAAGGATTGGAGAGTCCTCAGCCGAATCTACGATTCGACTGATCACTCGGGGGCTACTGACATGGTTATACTCTACGGGTACGTGGTCTCAGCATACCTGGTCTAGCCCAAGGAAGGCCCACGGTAGATATACGCCGGCCCATGAATACTTTCGGGTGGCCCAGGCCCATAACGCCTTCGGATCCTTGGAGAGCAAGACTAGACTAGATAGAAAATACAAAGGGGTAAAACCCTAGAACCTATAACCGACCAGGACTATGCCTGGGACCTTCCTAAGTCTATATAAAAGCCAGGAGGGCATGGCCTAGATCTCTCAACTCATACTTTCGCATACGCACCACCACGCCAGATCGAATCTACGCACCCTGTAACCTTCGGTTCCGCCATAATCAAGAGAAGACAAGCAGGAGTAGGGTTTTCCCTCCGGGGGCCTGAACCTAGGTAAATCTCGTGTCCCCTGGTTGCTTGTCTGTTAACCGTGCCACGATCTCCAGCATCCCCATCTTCTCCAAAACCCAAGTCAATAACAATGGGCATTGACGAGTCGAAACCTCGTCAACGTGGCAAAGCAATTTATGAACAGGAATATTGCAATGCACAAGAAAGACGCTAGTAATAGATCAAAATAAACAGGCACAAGATTTCTCAATCTACCAGTGCTATGATCAACTAGGCCTCCACTAAAGCACACTTTGATATCCTTTTTTTGTCACGCTTGTAGCTCTATTCTCTCTCTTTTTTTAAAAAAAATACTGAATCGCTTTTCCTTTTCTATTCTTTTTAACGATATGACTCAATGCAAAACGAATGCAAACTAGGGTGGGCCGGATAATCCGGTTTGTCGGGGGAAAATTGAGCACTTTCAAAACCCTAATGAGCAGCCAGTTAGAGCAAAGCAACTAGTCTCGTGGGTACGTTCCTAGGCACGGAAGCGGTAGATAGGTTGTAGCTAGGTTTGAAACACCAAAGTATACTATGTGGACTCGGAAAAGTAGATGGAAACTTGCGGAAAACGGTTATGGTGGACTCGGTGGAAAACAAGATCAAAACCCTAAACTTTAAACACAAACGAAAACTAGACTTCTATGAGAAAAACCTGCAGATCGGATCTACGAGAAGACACGACCAACAACTAAAACTTGAAAACGATGCAATCTAGGCTTGGGAAAATATTTCCGTATGGCTTTTTCTGTATAGGACGAAAACAAGAACTAATCTATGGATGGATTTGTGGATGCTCACCGAGTAAACGAGGAAATCTGATACCAAGATGATATGGGGTGGCCCGATCTTCTCAGCAAGCACTTGTCGATGATGATGGTGGATGATACCTAACTAGCCTATAGCTATGAAATCTCCCGCTCGAACCCTGATGTCAATGCAACAGATCTCGAACCTTGTGGGATATTCACAACACCACGCTCTTGCGCACGCAGCCATCGACCACGAACGGTAGTTTGCAATCTACTAATTCCCAATGGAACAACAAATCAATTGAAGTAGATAATTCGATCACAGGGTAATTTCATAGGTTCTAAAAAAGAATCAACTCTAAAATATTTTAACGTGGTCTGCCTCGAAAGAAACAGTACCCCCATCTATTTAAGAGAGGGGCGGCTAGGCTAAGAGTCCAAGACGCAAACGACTACAACTAAGATACATGCCGACCCAAGTAGGACAGCTTTCTAGGCGCACAGGCATGTTCCTGTCGTGGCAACGTATTGGGCCTAAAGCGTGCTGTGGTAGGACTCTTCTGCCGTGGCAGGATTTCATCCACTTTCTGTGTCACGGTAGCCTACCATGGCAGGATTTGGCATCGTTTCTCTGCCGCGACAGAGACTCTGCCAGGTGTTGATCTCTTCCTTTGTAGATTCTTGCGCTTCCTCCCTCTCCTCCCTCGCGCTTTCCCTACTGATTAACACATCTTGCTCCATGTGCTTCGCCTCCTCGCTACGTGCTATACCTTCTTTTCCAACGTACCTGATCATACAATAACACATAGACTTAGGCAGTATAAAATTCTTATTAAGTAAAACATCAGGATCATTAAGAAACAAATTCACCTATTGTTCTAGTAGCTTAGCACGAGCTCTTGTAATTGGTCCAATCCTAATCTCATTGGACTTATGCTTGTTAGTAGCAGCTGGAACATCATCAGTAGTAACTGGGGTAGGTGTAAGTATATGGATGTCCTCATCACAAAATGCAGGGAGTTGCTAGATTCATTCGTAGGAGGATCAATAAATACTTTAACTATTAAATCATGTTTGGAATTAATGTCCACTAGGGCTAAGAATGATTCTTTATATAATCCTGATTTTGGAACTAAGTCGGAAAAGGGAATACTTCGTATAAATCCTGATCTTATGCCTGAAGTACACAAAACCAGGAAACAAAAAGGGATACCTTTTGAACTTGTTAAGGAAAACAAAATAGATTTGTTACAAGTTTTTACTGAGGAGGGTGAAACTAGAATTGTTTTTAAAGAATTGAACATCGACAGGCCAAATCTTACAATAACTTGCACAAGCAATTTCACACAAAAAGATTTTGGCCAAACTCACAAAAAATTATGAGGAAATTGCCCAAGAAATAAAATTATTTCACAAGTACCTTCGTATGCTTGAAACCCAGTGGGAACAAATAGCGTCTGGTTATCAAATTTTTCTTCAAGATGATATAAATATTCCAGTTTCTACTAATGTTGTTAGAAGGATAGGTGCAATTGTGAAAGGACTGCTAGGACCACCTGAGTATGAAGCTGAAAAGGATCGAAGGGAAAAAGCCTTGCTCAAAGAAATGCAAGAAGATGATACATTGGTGGATCCTCAAGATGAGACTGCTCAAGACACACAATACCAAACCTTGGGGGAGCATAATGATACAAAGGAATATGATTATAACTCTGATGTACAGATTGTTGACAAAAAGAAGAAAAAGACACAAGCACAGAAGATGAACTTGTTGCAATAGAAAAGAAGAAAAATGATAAGAAACAACAAAATAAAGTAACTAAGGAGCCTGATCCCCCACGAAAGGTAAAAGATAAGAGTAAGAAACTTCCATATCTAGAACGCTAAAAGAAAATACCAAATGAGGTAATCTATGATTCTTTTAAAAAGGCATTAAGTGATCTTCGTGCGTATGCAATAAAAGTGCCTGCCTGTTCCAAATTTATCCGTGATATTCTAAATAGAAAGTAAGAGACGACTGAAACCATTTCCATGGTTACTAGTTACCCTACTAATGGGAAGCTATTGTCTAAATCAGGAGATCCCGAGATACCAACTATTTCATGTTCAATAGGCAAAACTAATATTCATAATGGCTTATGTGATTTAGGTGCAGTAGTTAGTGTAATGCCATACTCTCTCTATAAAAAGTTAGGATTAGGGGAATATTCCCCCACTTCTATCACTTTACAGATGGCTGACAAATCCACTAAGCAACCTATTGGTATGATCGAGGATGTTCTACTTAGAATAGATGAGCATGTTATTCCCACTAACTTTATTATTCTTAAAATGCCGAAGGATGAAAAATTATGTATAATACTTGGAAATCCTTTTCTTAGTACTGCAGGAGCGTCAGTTGACTGCGCTGAGGGGAAAATAATCTTCAATGTTTATGATGCTGAAATAATCCGGTATTTTCCAAAAAAAAAAACTAGAAGCATGAAAAAGATATGTTGCACCGGCAAAACGAGTTCATGTGGTAAGTGCCTTTGATAAAGGGCAACCAATGGTAAGAATTCGAGAACAAAAAAAGGGTTGAAATATTCAACCATTCTTAATAAAGTGCATAATGGGAGTCAACCCATCATATCAATAAAATAGAGTTTAATAATAAAAAGTTAATCACATTCCTACAACTTTTTCACAAACATTCTTGCAGAAGCGCGCCCGTAAAAATGCAGTTGTGAAAAAGTAGTAGAAATATCGACATAATGAGCATAGATTTAGTGTAGGAACAAAGTTTGAGTTTTATATGTAGAAACTAGCATAATCACATTGTTCAGATAAAAAAGTGCATCTATGAAAATTTGGGTGAAAATGCATGTTCCAGGAGTTGTAATGACCAACTATACTATAGAAATATTTATTCCCTCCATATAGCTATTGTCGTATAGTTATCTACAAATTTCACAAAACATGGGGTTCGGAGACATAAAGTTTGACGACCAACTATATAGCAGGACCATTTGGTCCGGGCGTATAGTTGTGATTTGGCGTTGGGAAACCCTAACCCTCGTCGCCGCCACAACTATACAGCGGGAACTACTTAACCCGGCCGTATAGCTCCCGCTGTATAGTTTGCCACGATTACTTAAATTGGTTGGGGCAGGCTAGGGTTCTTCCTCCTCTCATTATTTCTCTCAAACTCTCTCTCCAAAACTCTCAAAACCTCTCTATAACTCTAGTTCTTCGCAGATTTCGTTCGTTTGAGAGGGGAATCAACAGATCGGTATATTTCTCTCCCTATCCATGCTTTATTTCCAGAATTCCATGGTTGAAATCCTCTCATTGAATTATTGGATGAACTCAAGCTTGATTTATTTTACTTTTTAATTTCTCACATTAGGATTGTATTCCTCCACGTAGAATCGTTCATATATCATGTATAAACTATATGCCTAAGGTTTTATGTTGAAATTTCCTAGTGCATAGAGATGAACAAGGCTCGGGGCTCCGGGCTGACCTCGACAACAAGTATGCCATTGTTTTGGCAAGGAAGGTGCCGCCCACACGATGGGCTGATGACGGTTTTCTCAGCTCAACAGGGTTAAGGGCGGACTTTGACCACTTGTGTGCAAACGCAGGGCTATCCAACCTCTCCTATGCAAGCTACCACACCTACGGCGAGCTCACTCATGAGTTCCTCGCCTCCTTCTATGGTGACTACAAGGATAAAGGTAACACATGCATGTTGGGTTCACCATTAACCAACGACCATATCAAATTACTTTTCAACAGTTTTGTGAAGCTTATGGATTCCCTCAAGAAGGGGAATCAACTGTTACAAACTTGTATAGCATCTCAAGTGGAGCAACTTGGCAGGTTATTTCTACTAATGGTGGTAGGGACTTCTATCATAAGAAGATTCCCACCATTCAGAACCCAACCATCCGTTACTTTGCTTTGTTTCTTGCTAAGACATTTTTAGGAAGAAGAGATACCGGGTCTATGGCCAATGCAGACATGGCCATGATCACCGAGGCGCTCTTCCCTAATGCACCGCATTGTACCACTCCTGCATCTCTATTCCTCCAGCACCTCTGCCACTAGAACAACAAAAACAAAGGTTTTATTCGCATCGGTGGATTGGTAACCCACCTAGTCCAAGCTCTCAGAATTGCAATTCCTATAGTGGAACCTATTGATGGATGTCAAGTATATAACTTCTTGTGGCTTCCTCGATGTTTACTGATGGCGCCTTGTATTGACGTGGGAGCGCTTCGTTGGAAACCCCAAGAGCAAGGTGTGAAGAGCATAGCGGCAAGTCTTCCCTCAGTAGAGACCGAGGTTATCGTACCAGAAGGAGGAAGGAAACATCTCAAAGGTGTTGCAAGCAACGTGGAAACCAGCAAAACGCAAACTCAAGACTTTATCCCAATGAACAGTGAGGTTGTCAAGCTCACCGGTTTGCTATAACAAAGGCTTAACTATATGGTGTGGAAGGTAATGATGGTTTGCAGCAAGTAAACAAGTAACTGTGGAAGATGTATCAATGGTAAAGATTGGACCGGAGTCCATAGTTCACTAGAGGTGATCTCCTTAGATAAACAATATGGGATGAAGGGCAAACAAATAACAGCAGGGCAATTCATAGGAACTGAGCTATGCATAACAATGCAATACCAGATAAAAAGATCCTGTGAGATTCGATTGGGCAATACAACAAGATACATAGACCGCCATCCAACTACATCTATGACTAGAAGTCCACCTTTCGGTTATCATCCGAACCCACTCCAGTATTAAGTTGCAAGCAACAGACAACTGCTTTAAGAAAAGTTTGTAAGGTAAGCAATCCACTTGTTTCATGAGCAAGAGAGCCGTTGTTTTCTCCCTAGTGGCAACAACACATCTACAACCAAAGAGATTTCTGTCACTTCCCACTACTGCTAAAATGCTTATGGACGCCAAGTAGTTAGTGTAACACCCTCAGAATCGGCCCTATGCAAGTTTCAGCAAAATTCGCCAAACCCGCATAGAAACGATTCGAAGGTGCCCACCAGGCACTTTCGTGCGGGTGGAAAAACAAAGTAATAACATTACACAACAGTCCTCGATGGGACCCACAGAACAGATATATATACAACACTCAAAGAGCCAAGAATACAGATATACAATACAAAGATCCAAATCACCTTGAACGATAGAGCGTCCAGCTACGGACAAGATGCAAATGGGGCTAAGAGCCCCAAGAATAATCAATGGCGTCCATAACCCTGCCTGTGCCAAGCCGGAAGGGTAACCTCGCTAACGCGCCGATCTCAAACCTGCTTAACAAAAGGTGCCGACAAAGGGCAAAGCAAAACAAAGAAGGAGCGCCAAGATCGAGGCCAAGACGGCGAGGCTAGAATTCAAGGTCCTCGCCTACATAGGTATGGTGGACTGAGCGGCAGCGGCAGCATGCACTAAACAACCTATAGAGACTCGATACAACTGGCGGCTATCAGAGAGGGGTGAGAAAGACCTATTCGGACCCAACCTGAGACTATAGTCAAACAAACCCATCCTGGCGCTTTCCCTCGAGACCAAACGAGGAAGTCAACCGAGGAACGCATTAGCTGGCGCTTTATTTATTCAGTTATAGTTGCGGCACTTTACTAGTCAGGTTTAGATAATCGTCCTGATAAAGTAAACAGTGGGCACTTTTAGTTAGTCATTCCGTTATAGTGGCATCACTTACTAGTCAGATACATTTAGCATGAAATAAACCCAAAAAAAAAACCCAGCAGTTGTTGGTACTTTTACTTAGCCATTCCGTTGTAGTGAAGCTGATTACTAATCATATCGGAAACCAGTCAATTTAAAACAGTAAACTTTAGTTATAGTTGTCTATGATCGCACATCGTGCTCCAAGTCGTCCATAACCGCGACACGGCTTCGAAAAGATTAAACCGCAGGGTGCACCAAAGTATCCACAAGCACTGACCCTTTTGCCGATCGCTTAACATACACCCATCCAGATGTCGGGGGCCTAAGTCACGACGTTCCTGCACTCCAAAGCAATCGGGGCCACCCACTAAGTACACCAACGAAGTCGGCCGGTCTCGAGACGGACTCGGGTTTATGACAATGGCTGTGAACGAAGATGCCCCAAACGGGACCGCCGACACCGAAAACATTCCGCCTAAAATAAAGACAGCAGTGCATTACAATCGTAAATAAAGCGAAAGCATGGCATAAGCAGGATAGTAATAAAGCCCCAAACTACTTGTGGCCCCAAAGACAAGATACTTTGAAATCAGGTAATTATCAATGGGGGCCCATATCTCCCCACCGTGGTTAGCGCCGATCTCGAACAGTGTCAAGAACTCGGTCCCACGGGACACAAGTGGGCTCGAAAACCAAATCTTACCTATCACCCACCGATGCCTCTGCTTAATTCAATTTTAGTTGTTAAACTGAATTTAAAGTGAAAACAATAAGTAAACCATGATCATCTCCAACGTCAACATGCGGCCATTCTCCACAATTTGTGGTACTTGACGACAAGCAAAACACTAGAGCAAGCGACATTTACACGCGGGTCCAACTATCTACCAAACATCAGGTGATAGGATGTGTCCAAGGCTATATATGGCTGCAAGGGATATCACGGGTACGAAATCTAGAGCATCGCAACACAGATAGCAAAGATCAACAGGAGGGAAGTAAATACTATAAAAGTAAGATAGGTAGAAAGGGGGAGATGCTCGCCTGAAAACATGTCGAAGGGTTCAACCGGAGATCGGGGCGAAGCTCACATCAACTCATCGGCCTTATCCGCGAAGAAGCAAAACACTAGAAGAAACACCGGATGCAATATTTAATACACGGCAGAAGATCGGCATGATGCATGTATGATGGATGGCATGGCAAGGTGCGATGCAATTAGGTCAAGATTAAGCGGAACCGGGGTCCCGACAATTATCAGATGGTTCCAGTTGTTTAAAACCCCCGCAGTTTAAATGTTGTTTAACAGGCCGAAGATAGTACCGGGTTCGCTACACAAGTTTAAATGAGGCCGCTATGAGACTGAATTTGCCCGCATGTGGGCCCCATATTTAATTATTAGGTGAATCGGCATAAGGCCCCCAAACCAATGAGATGCATGCGAGATGACAATTTAATATGCGACAAGTTGATATGTTATAAAATAGGGTTTGCGGGAAGGGGTTCACACATTAGGGGTCTCGACGGTCTTGGGGTTCCGGGGTTCGGGGTGGTTCTCGGGGTTCGGCGGAGCTGGGGTTCGGGGGTTCTGACGGGGTCGGTCTCGCGGGAACGTTCTCGGACTCCGGGGTCGTTCTCGGTAGCGGGGTAGATCTTGCGTTCCGGAAGAAGTACTAGGCGCTCATGCCGGTGCCGCCCTTGTCGCATTCGCATTTCGGTCATGTCGACGATCATGGCGTTCGGGTCGAGGCACTTGCCGCCACGGGTTCTCGGTGTCCGGATGAAGTACTCGGCGCTCTCCGCCGGGCGATCTCGGCGTATCCTGGCGTGGTCCTTGTCGGGTTCTCGGATTCGCCGGATCGGTCTTGGAGATAAGAGTACTTGGCGCCTTGAAGAAGAGCTCGGCATTCCGAGAGGAGGCCTGTTGCTCACGGCGAAGAACTTGGCGTCAACGGGTCCGAGAAGGCGATCTTGACGCTGCACCGGTACGGATCGACCTTCGGTTCGGGGTGGCGATCTTGGCGGTTACTTGGCCACGTTGTCGTTCTTGTCGGGTTTTGCATCGGGGACCTTGTTCACTTGACAATACTTGACCTCGGTCTTCGGTAGCGGGGCAGCCAAGGCGGACGCAGCACGGCGGAGGTGCTGGGGCTGCGGGGTTCGGGCGCGCTGGGGCGCGGAGGCGGCTCGACGGGCTTGAGAGGGCGCAGGGCTCGAGAAGGTCCAGGGGCCACGCGGAGGGGCGACGGGGAGGCTCCCTGGCAGCGAGGCGGATGGTGGGGCGGGCGCCGCGCTGGGGGCTGGGCGAGGGGCGGCGTCGGGCGAGGCCGCAGCAGGGCGGAGGGCGGAGGTGGCCGAGGCGGCTGCGGGCGACAAGGCCGGGCGAGGCGGACGGCGGTTCCTCGGTGGCGGCGGGAGGCACTGGCCCAGGCGGGGCTCGCTGAGGCGCGAGGCGGCGCCGGGCGGATCCTCGGAGGCGGGCAGGACGCAGGTGGAGGACGCGCCGGGCGACGCAGGCGGATGCGATCTGGAGAGGAGAGTCGGCGGCTGGCGGAGGACGACGAGGACGCCAAGGCGGTCACAAGACAGGGAAGGAGGCCATGAGGGAGCCAGGAGGAAGGAGGGAGAACGCGCGGGGAGGCGGGTCCTCCGTGAGGGGCGGCGGGCCGAGGAGGGGCGAGCGAGGAGCATTGCAAAGGTGGGGGAAGGGAGGGCGGCGAGGAGGTGCGGTGGCCGGACGGGAAGAGGGAGGACGAGCTCAGGCGGAGCTCGGGAGAGAGAAGGAAGGAGGGCACATCAAGGCGGTGGTTGGGGTGGACCGGGCGCGAGCGGGGATGGAGAAAGGAGAAGAAGGGGAGGGAGAAAGGAACGTGGGCAGGTGGGCCTGAGAGGTGGGGACAGGGTGGGGCCCAGTGTGGGCTGGGTCGGGTGTGGGCACGGGGAGGTGGGAACCGTGGGGGGAAGACCTGAGGGTGAGTGGGTGAGTGGAGAGGGAGGCTATGCTACGTGGCGCCCCGGTAGGCTAGGGAAGGGAGAGGGTGAGGTGGCGGCCGCCGAGTGGCTGGGGTGAGGTGGAAGGTTGGGTGGGTAGAATAGGATGGGTGGACTTAGGATTTAGAGGCTGGTTGGAGGACCGTTGTTTTATACGGGTGGTCGTCGGTCGATCCGGCCTCGACCGCCTCACTAAAAATAATATAAATTTTATTTGTGATAAACGGCGTTGGCAAACCGATAGCGCTAAAACAAAGTATTCCGGGGACCCGGTTTTGATGTTTGAAAATAAAGAGGGGAGTTTAGAAAACAACACGGCTTTACAAACATAGTTTTAGCAAACAATGCATGATGATGGCGATGCAATGCACAAATTCAACGTGATTTTCTAGTAGTGGTTTTGCGGGATGCCACACCGACACCACTAACAATGGATCTCGCGAGATCCGCCTCATGGTACCGGAAGGAAGGTCGGCGATCTGCGTCTTCTCGCTTCGTAGATCTTCGACACCACTAACAAGAGGTCGTTGTTCCCGTCAAGAGAGCACCGGATAACAACGGACGAAGTTAAAGGTAAGGCCACCTCTAACTTCCATGGAAGGAGTAAATTGCATCGATCCACCATTCAATGTACAAAAGCGAATGATAAGAGTAGTGGTATGGTCGCGACTCCATCCCGCACTCAAATCATTACCCTGTACACGAATAGACAGGTTATGCAATCAACTCTCAAGATTCAGACTGAAGATCCCGACAAGCGAGGTTCGGATCAAAGGAGTGATGCATCAGATCGGATCCGCATAGAGGATGTCGTCGCCGTAACACCGGAAGGCACAAACAAGGAACAAAGATTGGTACCACCGTAGACGGATTCATCAGGCAGCTTGAACGCCGGACGGTAGAACACCGTTATCAAAGAAGGAAGCGAAACCCTAAAGGTACGACGGAAACCCAACCACGAGAATTCCTGGACTCGAAGAAAGAGAGGAGAGCGATTCAAAACACGTAAGGGTAAGAGGGAGCAGCGAGGGTAAGGAGTAAAATCAGACCTAATCGTAACTATCCAACCGATTTTCGAAAATAGTTTTGACACTCTACTTCGTTAGCTAGGTTATCCTACAGTCGGACTTAGGGTATCGCAACTGCGAGCTCGATACACTCAGAACACCTCAGACGGCCCTATGCAAGTTTCAGAAAATTCGCCAAACCCGCATAGAAACGATTCGAAGGTGCTCACCAGCACTTTCGCGGGTGGAAAAACAAAGTAATAACATTACACAACAGCCTCGATGGGACCCACGTAAGATATATATAACAACACTCAAAGAGCCAAGAATACAGATATACAATACAAAGATCCAAATCACCTTGAACGAGCAGAGGCCCATTACGGACAAGATGCAAATGGGGCTAAGAGCCTCAAGAATAATCAATGGCGCCCATAACCCGCCCGAGCCAAGCCGGAAGGGTAACCCTCGCTAACGGCGTCGATCTCAAACCTGCTTAACAAAGGGTGCCGACAAAGGGCAAAGCAGAAAACAAAGAAGGAGCGTCGATCGAGGCCAAGACACGGCGAGGCTAGAATTCGCGGTCCTCGCCTACATAGGTATGGTGGATCGAGGCAGCGCAAAGATGCACTAAACAACCTATAGAGACTCGATACAACTGGCGGCTATCAGAGAGGGGTGAGAAAGACCTATTCGGACCCAACCTGAGACTATAGTCAAACAAACCCATCCTGGCGTTTCCCCCTCGAGACCAAACGAGGAAGTCAACCGAGGAACGCACGCAGTTGGCAGTTTTATTTATTCAGTTATAGTTGCGGCACTTTACTAGTCAGGTTTAGATAATCGTCCTGATAAAGTAAACAGTGGGCACTTTTAGTTAGTCATTCCGTTATAGTGGCATCACTTACTAGTCAGATACATTTAGCATGAAATAAACCCAAAAAAAACCCAGCAGTTGTTGGTACTTTTACTTAGCCATTCCGTTGTAGTGAAGCTGATTACTAATCATATCGGAAACCAGTCAATTTAAAACAGTAAACTTTAGTTATAGTTGTCTATGATCAGACACTGTGCTCCAAGTCGTCCATAACCGCGGACACGGCTTCGAAAAGATTAAACCGCAGGGTGCACCAAAGTATCCACAAGCACTTCGACCCTTTTGCGGATCGGTTAACATACACCCATCGGTATGTCGGCGGGCCTAAGTCACGACGTTCCTGCACCCAAAGCAAGCACGGGGCCACCCCACTAAGTACACCCGCAACGGTCGGCCGGTCCAGACGGACTCGGGGTTTATGACAATGGCTGTGAACGACGGTATGCCCCCAAACGGGACGCCGACACACGAAAACATTCCGCTTCCAAAAAAGATAAAGTGCGTTACTGCACAATCGTAAATAAAGCGGTAAAGCATGGCATAAGCAGGATAGTAATAAAGCCCCAAACTACTTGTGGCCCCCAAAGATACTTTGAAATCGTAATTATCAATGGGGCCCATATCTCCCCACCGTGGTTAGCGCTCGATCTCGGAACAGTGTCAAGAACTCGGGTCCCACGGGACACAAGTGGGCGGAAAACCAAATCTTACCTATCACCCACCGATGCCTCCGCTTAATTCAATTTTAGTTG
Source organism: Avena longiglumis (assembly GCA_030063025.1). Classification (NCBI taxonomy): domain Eukaryota; kingdom Viridiplantae; phylum Streptophyta; class Magnoliopsida; order Poales; family Poaceae; genus Avena; species Avena longiglumis. Next base: position 448,707,622 of record CP125979.1, read on the forward strand.
TTAAACTGAATTTAAAGTGAAAACAATAAGTAAACCATGATCATCTCCAACGCCAACATGCGCCATTCTCCACAATTTGTGGTACTTGACGACAAGCAAAACACTAGAGCAAGCGACGACACGCGGGTCCAACTATCTACCAAACATCAGGTGATAGGATGTGTCCAAGGCTATATATGGCTGCAAGGGATATCACGGTTACGAAATCTAGAGCATCGCAACACAGATAGCAAAGATCAACAGGAGGGAAGTAAATACTATAAAAGTAAGATAGGTAGAAAGGGGGAGATGCTCGCCTGAAAACATGTCGAAGGGTTCAACCGGAGATCGGGGCGAAGCTCACATCAACTCATCGGCCTTATCCGCGAAGAAGCAAAACACTAGAAGAAACACCGGATGCAATATTTAATACACGGAAGATCGGCATGATGCATGTATGATGGATGGCATGGCAAGGTCTGCGATGCAATTAGGTCAAGATTAAGCGGAACCGGGTCCCGCAATTATCGATGGTTCCAGTTGTTTAAAACCCCCTAGCTTTAAATGTTTTTTAACAGTCAAGATAGTACCGGTTCGCTACACAAGTTTAAATGAGGCCGCTATGAGACTGAATTTGCCCGCATGTGGGCCCCATATTTAATTATTAGGTGAATCGCATAAGGCCCCAAACCAATGAGATGCATGCGAGATGACAATTTAATATGACAAGTTGATATGTTATAAAATAGGGTTTGCGGGAAGGGTTCACATTAGGGGTCTCGGCGGTCTTGGGGTTCCGGTTCGGTGGTTCTCGGGGTTCATGCGAGCTGGGTTCGGGGTTCGACGGGTCGGTCTCAAGGAACGTTCTCGGACTCGGTCGTTCTCGTAGCGGGTAGATCTTGCGTTCCGGAAGAAGTACTAGGCGCTCGCCGTCGGTGCCGCCCTTGTCGATCTTCGGGTCATGTCGACGATCATGGCGTTCGGGTCGAGGCACTTGCCGCCACGGGGTTCTCGGTGTCCGGGATGAAGTACTCGGCGTCTCCGCGTCGGCGATCTCGGCGTATCCCTGGCGTGGTCCTTGTCGGGGTTCTCGGATTCGGGCGCCGGGATCGGTCTTGGAGATAAGAGTACTTGGCGTCCTTGAAGAAGAGCCTGGCATTCCGAGAGGAGGCCCTGTTGCTCTACGGCGAAGAACTTGGCGTCAACGGGGTCCGAGAAGGCGATCTTGACGCGGCACCGGGTACGGGATCGACCTTCGGTTCGGGGTGGCGATCTTGGCGGTTACTTGGCCACGTTGTCGTTCTTGTCGGGTTTTGCATCGGGGACCTTGTTCACTTGACAATACTTGACCTCGGTCTTGATGGCCAGGCAGCCAAAGACGCAGCGGAGGTGCCGTGGCTGCGGGCGCACTGGGCGCGTGAGGCGGCTCGACGGGCTTGAGAGGGCGCAGGCTCGAGAAGGTCCAGGCCACGCGAGGGCGACGGGAGGCTCCTGGCAACAGGCGGATGGTGGGCGGCGCCATGGGCTCGCGGCGGGCAGGGGCCGGGCGCCGAGGCCGCAGCAGGGAGGCGGAGGGTCGGAGGTGGCCGAGGCGGTTGGCGACGCGGCCGGGCGGCGAGGCACGCGGTTCCCTGGTGGCGCGGGAGGCGACCGCCCGCGGTGGGGCTCGCCGGAGGGGCGCGAGGCGGGCTCTCGGAGGCGGGGCAGGCCTGGAAGGGAGAGGATCCTGGGGAGCGGCGGAGACGGGTGGAGGACGCGGCCGGGGGCGGACGCCGGCGACGAGGCGGATGCGACTGGAGAGGAGAGCTGGCGGCGGCCGCTGGGCGGAGGACGACGAGGACGCTGCGGCGGTCGCGCACAGGGGAAGGAGGCCGCGGGGAGGGAGCCAGGGAGGAAGGAGGGAGAACGCGGCGCGAGGGAGGCGGCGGTCCTCCGGTGAGCGGGGCGGCGGCGGTCAGAGGAGGGGCGAGCGAGGGAGCATTGCGGGGCAGGTGGGGGAAGGGAGGGCGGCGAGGAGGTGCGGTGGCCGGACGGGAAGAGGGAGGACGAGCCAAAGTGAGCTCGGGAGAGAGAAGGAAGGAGGCGGCGGGGCGACTGCGGCGGTGGTTGGGGTGGACCGGGCGCGAGCGGGGATGGAGAAAGGAGAAGAAGGGGAGGGAGAAAGGAACGTGGGGCAGGGGTGGGCCTGGAGAGGTGGGGGGACAGGGTGGGGCCCAGGTGCAGGGGCTGGGTCGGGTGTGGGCACGTGGGGGAGGTGGGAACCGGTGGGGGGGAAGACTGTGAGGGTGAGTGGGTGAGTGGAGAGGGAGGCTATGCTACGTGGCAGCTCCTGGTAGGCTAGGGGAAGGGGAGAGGGTGAGGTGGCGGTCGCTGAGTGGCTGGGGTGAGGTGGAAGGTTGGGTGGGTAGAATAGGATGGGTGGACTTAGGATTTAGAGGCTGGTTGGAGGACCGTTGTTTTTATACGGGGGTGGTCGTTCGGGTCGATCTGGCCCGTTCGACTGCCCCCACTAAAAATAATATAAATTTTATTTGTGATAAACGGGCCGTTGGCAAACCGATAGCGGCCAAAACAAAATATTCCGGGGACCCGGTTTTGATGTTTGAAAATAAAGAGGGGCGTTTAGAAAACAACACGGGCTTTGCAAACATAGTTTTAGCAAACAATGCATGATGATGACGATGCAATGCACAAATTCAACGCGATTTTCTAGTAGTGGTTTTGCGGGATGCCACAGTTAGTGACGGGCATAACAATGTCTATCACTAGTATAAAACACTAGTGATGGGCAAGGATAAGCCTGTCACTAGTACTAAATACTAGTGAGAGGCATATAAATTTGATTGCCACTAGTATTTTTTGTGGATGACGGTTGAATAGAAAAATTACTTTGTGACGGGCATTTATAAATGTCTATCACTGGTTACACTATGATTAGTGACAAACTCAGAATGTGTATGTCGCTATTATTTTTCAAGGAGGCTAATCGCAAGGTTAATATTTTAGTGACAGGCATGTCTAAAGGCCTGTCACCGGTAACAAGAGACAATTTTCCTTGGCCAAAATTATAGATCCCGTTCTGACCTGTCTAGTGCAACCAGTGCGAATCCTCCGCTGGGCTGGCTCAATCTGTTGTGTATCCCCCATGCGCCTCCTTCGTTGGGCCGAAACACTCGATCTCTCTAGGGCACAGTTGCTCGACTCCCTGTTGAGATCGAAGTGAGTCTGAATACTCGTTTGCTCTAATATTCTTAACCAATATTGATTCAAGCTTGTATATCTTATGCTAGGAATTTCTAAATTTGATTCATGTTTCTCGAAAGTGGGGCTAGATCGAGAGTTCTGACCTGGTGATCTTCAAAATCTTTTTTTTCCTGAGAAATTCTGAGCGATGATCTCCTACAAGCGAGTATAGTAAGGTTTACTTCAATTGAGACCGAAATGTCACTGGTTTATACTTAGCGTGACAATTAACACAACTTTATTATTACCTAATAGATTAGATAAGGGAAGAAGGCATGCCAAAGCTTATAGATTTGGAGATCGTACTTCTAACGCTTTGTCTGAGTCAGTCGTATGACCTCTTCCAGCTAAGACACGAATCTTAATCTGAGTCGCAGAATGAAGGGCTCTTCAGAAGGCACTACCCAAGTCTCATTTGAAACTTCGGAGTCAGGAATTTTGTTCTCTACTTTAAATACAACATATACATCGACCCAAACCCCTATTTCAATTCCAGAACCACAGAACCGCACCCTCCTGTCCTCCAAAATCGAAACTATAGTTTCAACTCCAGATTTTAAATACTTATTTGTGCCGCCTCACAGAGTTCGTCCTCTCTCCCGGTCCTCTACAGAAAAGTAGGAGATCTCATCAAGGTTGTAAAAGAGAGACCAATAAATTTTCTAAACTGAAATGGAATATATATAGTGTTGGATTATTAGGCATAATTTCCACGATCAATTCCAGAATATAAATCATGACAAAACCAGCTACTAGCTCATGTAACTCGAACATACTAGATGTACTAAACAACAGGATGATCGGAAACAAATAGCAGCCTAATATGTACTCGCAGAACATGATGAATAACCAAACAGGATCACGTAGCACGTACCGTTCGGTTGTCGTAGTAGAAATTTTGGGGAAGAGTGATCGCAGCAGATGGCGACGAAGACGGCGGTAGGCAGCACCGCCTGACTTGGATGGAAGACGACCCGTGATGAAGAACTCGGCGATCGCGGGCGCTTCCCAAAACCTTATTCGCCTCTCCGCACAGGATCACAAGGGCGAGTGGTTCCGAGACCTGCTCTCCCGTCCGCCGGTGCACGCCGCAAGCGGGATGGAGTAGACTACGGCGCAGAGAAGAAGGCAAAACCCTAGATTGGTTTTCGGTGGTGTTGGCGGTAGCCGCAGACTTTATATAGAGCGGCTCGGAAACCCTAACGGAGGCGAACGTGGCCGAGTCCACGCACGCTCGGGTCGATTCTGAGCTGCCCATCCTGGAGCGACCGAATAAGCTAACCGCTTGACACGTCATCAATTTTCTGAAAGCAACCCGCTGGCGCGCTGCGTGACGTGACGTGCGTCTTGCAGCGGCGTCGGAGGAGGAGCGTTTGTATCTCTTATTCCCACTCACTTACAAAGTGGCAACACTCCACCTTATAAGGTGGTGCAACTCTCCTCCAACTTTCCACGCGACTAAACTTTATTTCACTCCACTTTCATGTGAATGACAAACATACCCAAACACATATGGGCTGCCACAAATTTGGGCTTTAAGATTTAGGAAAATCTGAAATACTCATGGGCCTAAATGGATTAGCCCCATTATTTCTTATACATATATAACAAATGAGAGTCCCCTGATCAAATCTAAGAGTCACGATTGGTTTAATTGTCCGCCACACAATTGAATGCTTCAGATCAAGTGTTCCGAAAAAACAAAGTCCGGCCGGTCTATTGCATGCGCATGTCCTCCCGCACCCATGAAATCAGGGAACAACCTGCTTAATTTCCGCGTGTATGGCTGAGATCTCCGCGGGTGAAAAAAGTTCCGCTTAGGGATCCGTTCCTCGCAAGTTGTTCACGCCTCAAAAAGATCTTGCCGCCGTTGGCAACCCAGGCGCTTCCTTGACGATTTCGCCCTGCCCCACCCCGCCCGGCCCAACACCATCATCAGCGTCGCGTCGTCCGTCCACGGCTGCCGCTGACCACGCGCCATGCCTCCCACCCCACACACGTTTTCGTGGATCCCGCGTTCGTGCAGGATGCGGACCCCTGTGGCCTCTCGTTCCTTCGATGCCGCATCCCTACACGCCGACTCGATAAAGATTATGTTCCTGCGAGCTGGAGGATGGAGAAGTTGAATACGCCGGCGACCGGGTCCCATCGGCGTAGTCCTTCCGACAAAGAAATTAAGACTTGTTGTGAATATTATCATATCAAACCTATTAACCATTACACTATAACGTTAGACATATTTATTTTTTTACATTCCATACAATTATTTGAGTAAACAACAATGAATATGTAATAATAATCTTCAAATAAAAAATAAATAAAATAAATTTTATTTATTTTGTTTTTTTCATTTAAATTTGAATAATTCATATCTACAAATCCGTAAATCACAATTCGACAAATAATATATCCAAATCGATCAGAAAAATGAGATGAATCCAAATATGACATCCCTATCATGTATTTAATTACATATCGTAACTTTTAAATATTAGACCAACTGAAACTATGTCAAGATTCATGAAACACCTCGTTTTTGGCAATCGAAAAATAAAAAATGGCTTTTTGGTGCGACGAAAAGGAAAACTTCCTCCTGCAACATTGTTTGCCGTCCCATGATACACATGCGTGCATAATATGGGCATATTATTCCAAACTATATCTTGATTCTAACAATAACATTGGTCATTTGACCTGAAATCCAGAAAACCTCGATTGAGATAGGTCATTTTATGAAGGTTTTTTAAGACACAATCAATATACCAGGTTTGGTATTTTTCATGCAACTATATCACATAATATGACACCACGCGAAGGTTTTGCATTGTTTCGGTCGTTTTTGAATTTTTTTATGCCCGTTTCAAACTATCGTCAAACTTTCTAAATCGAGGGGCATGAAGATTCTAAGCTCGGGGCTGAGCCTCACTAAACTTGCATTAGATCTTTGATAAAATTGCATATTGTAAACCTAAAAATGATTTTTTCAAAAAATCATGAGCATCATATCATGTACCTGTAGTTCAAATCTAACTCATTTCCTACTGATTCGGCAGGAATTTGTTTTTTTTCACGAGGGGTGAACGGAAAGGTTTGAGATACCCAGGTTGGGAAATTGTCCATTCAGTATGGTATAGTATTTTTTAAAAATGTGGTATTATCATTTTGAAACTTTTATTTGGTGGTTTTTTCACAAAACGCCCCGTTTTTGGCACTCGAAAAATAAAAAATGCATTTTTTGCGACGAAAAGGAAAACTTCCTCCTGCAACATTGTTCTCCATCCCATTATACACATTCATTCATAATATGGGCACATTATTGCAAACTATATCGTGATTCTAACAATAGCATTGGTTATTTGACTTGAAATCCAGAAAACCTCAATTCAGATAGGTCATTTTGTGAAGGTTTTTTTGAGACACAATCAATATACCAAGTTTGGTATTTTTCCATGCAACTATGTCACAAAATATGACACCACGCGATGGTTTTGCATTGTTTCGATCGTTTTTGAATTTTTTAAGCCCGTTTCAAACTATCGTCAAACTTTTTAAATCGAGGGGCATGAAGATTCTTAGCTCGTGGCTGAGCCTTACTAAACTTGCATTAGATCTCTGATAAAATAACATATTGTGAATCTAAAAAGGATTTTTTCAAAAAATCATGAGCATCATATCATGTACCTGTAGTTCAAATCTAACTCATTTCCTACTGATTCGGCAGGAATTTGTCCTTTTCACGAGGGGTGGACGGAAAGGTTTGAAATACCCCGGTTGAGAAATTGTCCATTCAATATGGTATAGTATTTTTGAAAAATATGGTATTATCATTTTGACACTTTTATTTGGTGGTGTTTCACAAAACGCCCCGTTTTTTGCACTCAGAAAATAAAAATTGGCTTTTTGGTGCAACGAAAAGGAAAACTTCCTCCTGCAACATTGTTTGTCACCCCATGATACACATGCGTGCACAATATGGGGACATTAGTGCAAACTATATCGTGATTCTAACAATAACATTGGTCATTTGACCTGAAATCCAGAAAATCTCGATTGAGATAGGTCATTTTGTGAAGGGTTTTTTGAGACACAACCAATATACCAGGTTTGGTATTTTTCCATGCAACTATGTCACATAATATGACACCACGTGAAAGTTTTGTATTGTTTCGATCGTTTTTGAATTTTTCATGCCCGTTTCAAACTATCGTCAAACTTTGTAAATCGAGGGGCATGGAGATTCTTAGCTCGGGGTGAGCCTCACTAAACTTGCATTATATATTTAATGAAATAGCATATTGCGAACCTAAAAATGTTTTTGCGAAAAATCATGAGCATCATATCATGTACCTGTAGTTCAAATCTAACTCATTTCCTATCGATTCAGCAGGATTTTGTCTTTTTTACGAGGGGTGGACGAAAAGGTTTGAAATATCCAGGTTGGGAAATTGTGCACTCAATATGGTCTAATATTTATAAAAAATGTGTTATTATTATTTTGAAACTTTTATTTGGTGGTTGCTTCACAAAACACCCCGTTGTTTGCACTCGAAAAATGAAAAATATGTTATACGAAAGTATTTATAATTTTTATATATATCTTTGTAAAAAATGTAATATTTGAGTTTATATAGATAGATCTTTTTTTTCTGCAAATTTTGATATATTATATGTATTTTTCTGAATTTAAATGATTTAGTTATGATTTTTCTAAGATTAATGGGGGCAAAAAGTAAAATGGCTATGCCGACGGCAATGTAGGTCTGAAGTAGACTTGACGCCGTCGCTCTGCCGTTAGCCTAGTATGCTACGCCGACGGCCCCGTTTACGCCGACGGCTGCCGTCAGCCTATTTATCCTACGTCGACAGAAAACTGGGCCGACGGCCCATCAAGCTACGCCGACGGCCCTGACATATTGCCGCCGGCCTATAAAAGAGCTGTCGGCCTATATTATTGGGAGTGTCTACGTCTCAGGCGTTTGAGAAATAGTTATTTCTCAGCCACTCACGTCGTTGTCAATTATAAGCAAGTTCCAGACGCCTGAGAAATAGTTATTTCTCGGTCGCTCACGTCGTTGTCAATTATAAGCAAGTTTCAGGCGCCCTTCTCAGTCGCTGACGTCGTTGTCAATTATAAGCAAGTTGCAACTAGGACCCACCAGAGCTCAGTTACAAGTAAGTTGCAACTGCACCCCCTCCACACTGATGGGTGCTCAGTTACAAGGAAGTTGCAATCGACCATGAGCTCGCCATACAACCAAGTTGCAACTAGCCCATCCGGCGGGGCCCCAGTTACAAGCAAGTTGCAACTGGCCCGCCGATGGAAATCAAGTCCCCCCAAAGTTACAAGGGTTTAGGGGTTACATTCCCGATTACAACATACTTGCGACTAGATCGGTACATTCCCGATTACAAAGCAAATTACAAAATGATTCAAATCCAAGTATATTTATTCGCAACACAGTTGCAACTAGGGTTTCAGTCACACCATGCTTGCGACCGGCTCAATACATTCCCGGTTAAAAAACTAGTTGGAAATGACTCAAATCCAAAAGTATATCTAGTCGCGACATGGATGCAACTAGGGTTTCAGTCACACCATGCTTCCGACTGGCTCAAAACATTCTCAGTTACAAAGCAAGTTGCAAAAATGACTCCCCGCGATGAGGTCTCGCCGATGAGGTCCCCATCCCTCCCGGTTGCAATCAAGTTGCAACTGTCCCCCCTTGGCGGGGCCCTAGTTATAAGCAAGTTGCAACTGGGACCCGTCAGAGCTCAGTTACAAGTAAGTTGCAACTGCACCCTATCAACACCGGGATTTTTAATCCTAGATGCCTGTTATGCCATACATCGCAATCCCAGGATTACCATTTTTGCGAGACATAACAGAATTGGATACCATAGTACATCATCCATTACAAGCCGTTCAATAAGTTCTTACACAAATAGGGATCTCATGATCCAGTTCTTAATACAAAATCAAGCAGCGGAATACGTAATAATAACGGTAGCGTAGGCGATGCTCCATCTTCGGGGTCATAGGAAATGCTGACGATGGGAGATGATCCTAGTTGTCGTAACCTTCCTGGGGTCCATCCTCCAGGTACTCCTCTTCATAGTCTGGCCATGGGAATAGCCAGGGACAAAGCCATGAGTACTCTTTAAGTACTCGCAAACTAATACTAACAAGTAAAAAGGGTTTTGAGAATAGGACACTAGGCTCTAGGGTTGTTTTGCAAAAGCCAAATTTATCTCTACTAAGTTTGGAAGCAACAAAAGCTAGTGAAGTTTATAACACCTAAGTGGGAACTTGTATTTCATATCACAACCCTGTTGTGGTCAAGTCAAAGTCTCAATTCATTTTACAAGTCTTTTGAAAAGTCTGATGGGGGAACAGTATGGCCACTCCAACTGTCCATAACCGCAGACGCGGCTATTCGAATAGTTTGACACTCTGCAGAGATTGTACACTTTGACCACAAGATTCGATACATCCGTGAGGAACAAATCCTGAATTCCCCATACTTAGTATGCGGATAATCAATCCTAACCTTTCAATTACACGCCCTAGTATAAGCACCTCTCCTGTGAGTTTGGCCTCCCAACCATGACCAACTGTCATCTTTGGTACTACACAGGTGGACAATCTTCACAAGGTAGCCTCAGCTCAGACCTTGGCCGTGAGGGTACTAATACTAAAGTATATAAGTTTCCAGTCAAGCCCTACCCAATCTTCGGGTATTGTGGCTGTACGATAGAATTGGAATGGTATCACATCCATACAACCATTAGTTTTATAAAGGGCTAAGGCTCATGCCTCAACATTTTCACCACACAATCATCAGGTGTTCGGAAACACATGTCAAAACATCTCATTAGAATGATCCATCATTCTAAGGTTTTCATAACCATTTTCACCAAGTATTCCCATCTAATGTTGATTAAGTTTTATGCTTAGCACTAGCATCTACAAGTGGAGGTAAGTACTAATGAGGGGTGGTAAACTAGTGGAGTTTAACTAAGTTTAATCTCATGCCTTAGGATGACATAAAGATTACCTAGCTTAGGCCAAGTTTTATGCTCTTTATGTAACCTTCAATTATCTTTCTAGAATCTACAAGTCACTAAATCAACTCTAATAAATCTTTGATAAAGAAATAAAGTAGAAAGCTTGCAAGTAAAACTAGGATTGGGGTTATCAAGTGGTTATGATCATATATACTTTAAGGCATATAGTGGGCATGGTAGCAAGCAGGTATTAGCTTGCACATTCAACTAGTAGTATTAGGCTTGCTAAAGTAGAGTATCTTGCAAGTGTTAGCTTGCCTTGTGCAGAGCAGTGGTTCAAGTTCTCCTCGGCTTCTTCCTCGTAGTATCCTCCTTCCTCCTCGTATCCTTGGTCGGTACTAGCGTCTATAAATAAATACGAGGTACACAATCACCAAACAATACTTAACTACTTGCAATCATCACACAAAAGGGTCCTATAGATGATCTAGCATCATCACTAACATTACAAGATTAAGGCTTGGTTTAATTCCTTTTTATTTTTAGAAAAGTAATTTCTACTCATTGAAAAACTACTTAAGGTTTAATATTCTCCAAACCAAACATGGGATCATGTTGACACATGTCATCACCACATATTTTAGTCCATTGGAATGTTATTTAAAGTGGTGTCACAATTTAATAAGGTTTTACCCTTTTATTTTAATTAATTAAAGTGGCTAGAAATGCCTATGTGGCATTCTTTTATAACTTGGTCATTATTTCTGTAAGTAAACCTATATATTTTTATATATTCTGAAAGGTATGGTTAAATGTGATTTTTGAGAGTTGGAATCAACTCAAAAGCTATTATGGTTTGAATTTGAAAAATGTTTGAATGCAAAAAAGCTTTTGCCTTGTTATTTTTACTATGGATGATCTACAAATCCAAATGACTTGAATCCAACGGGCTTGGATTCAGCATTCCCAGGCCTTTCTAACAAAATTGGTTTCATTCAATTTGGTTCACTGAATCGACCTGGGTTGATTTTTGAAACTTGGTATAGAAGTGTGTTTGAAATAAAATGGAAAAGGTTTAATTCAAATAACTGGGCTGTGCGGGAAAGTTTAACGGGCCGGCCTGCTAAGCACAGCGCTCCGGCGGGCTGTGTAAGTGGTTGTCCCCACACGTCAGTGAGACAGGGGGTGGGAAGCGGTATGGGGTGATGTGGGACGTTCGATCTGGTTCTAATCCAACGGATGGGAGTCATCGTCGACGTTGGGAAACGCCGGCGAGACAGAAACCTAGCGCGGCCAGTGGGGGTTGTTGGGGGCTCACTGTAACACCCTCATAATCGGACCTATGCACGTTTTAGCGAAACCCGCCAAACCCGCATAGAAACGATTCAAAGGTGCCCACCAGGCACTTTCGTGCGGGTGGAAAACAAAGTAATAACATTACACAACAGTCCTCGATGGGACCCACGCAGATATATATAACAGACTCAATGAGTCAAGAATACGATATAATATACAAAGATCCAAATCACCTTGAAAGCGATAGAGCGTCCAGCTACGGACAAGATGCAAATGGGGCTAAGAGCCAAGAATAACCATCGGCGTCCATAACCTGCCCGCCAAGCCGAAGGGTAACCCCGCTAACGACGCCGATCTCAACCTGCTTAAACAAAAGGGGTGCCGACAAAGGGCAAAGGAAAAGAGGAGCCAAGATCGAGGCCAAGACACAGCGAGGCTAGAATTCGGCGGTCCTCGCCTACATAGGTATGGTGGACTGAAGCGGCAGCGGCAGCATGCACTAAACAACCTATAGAGACTCGATACAACTGGCGGCTATCAGAGAGGGATAAGAAAGACCTATTCGGAACCAACCTGATGCTACCAACAAACAAACCCATCCTGGTGTTTCCCCCTCGAGACCAAACGGGGAAGTCAACCGAGGAACTCACACCGTTGGCAGTTTTATTTATTCGGTTATCATTGCAGCAATTACTAGTCAGGTTTAGATAATCATCCTGATAAAGTAAGCAGTGGGCCCTTTTAGTTAACTATTACGTGGTAGTTGCAACACTTACTAGTCAGATACAATTAGCATGAGATAACCTCAAAACCCAGCAGTTGTTGGTACTTTTATTTAGCCATTCCGTTGTAGTTGCAATACTTACTAGTCAGATACAATTGCCGCAAGCGACAAACCAAACAAGCAATTGTGGGCAGTTTTATTTAGCCATTCCATTATAGTGAAGCTGATTACTAGTCATTATAAAGTCAAATTTATAGTACTACTTTAGTTATGCTTGTCTATGATCGAGATACTGTGCTCCAAGTCGTCCATAACCGCGGACACGGCTTTCAGAAAGTTTTACCCGGGTGCACCAATAGCAACACACCGATCAACCTTGAAAACCAAATCAAAACCCAACGAGGCCTTCATGACAAAGCAATCACGGATTCAGAAATATTCAGGGGCCACCCATTGAGTAGACCATAGCGAAGCCAGCTGACTCCGAGATGGACTCAAGGTTTGCGACAATGGCTGTAAACGACTGGGAACCCAAAACTGGGCTTGTCGATACCACGAAAACATTCCGCTTACCTAAACAGTACAGCGTGCTCCTCGCACAATCGTAAAATAAAACAGTAGCATGGCATAAGTACAGGATAGTAAATAAAACCTCAAACTAGTTTGTGGCCCCAAGAAATAAGAATGAATCAAGCTCTGGCTCAGGGGGGTCCCATAATCCTCCCGGATGTGGATAGCGCGATAAATCAAGGAACAGGTATCAAGTACTCGGGGTCCTACGGGACACAAGTGGGCGGTCGGAAACCAAATATTATCTATCACCCACCGATGCCTCTGCTTACTTACTTCAATTTTAGTTGTTAAACAGGAATTAAAGTGAACGATAATTAAAGCCATGATCATCTTCAACATCAAACAAGCGGCCAATACACCAACAAATGTGGCACTTGACGACATGCAACAGCACTTGAGCAAGCGACTACGACGAGCAAGTCCAACTATCTACCAAACAACAGGTAATAGGATGTGTCCAAGGCAATATAAGGCTGCAAGGGATATCACAGGTACGAAAACTAGAGCATCGCAACACAGATAGCAATAGATCAACAGGAGGGAATAAATACTATAAAGTAAGATAGGTAGAAAGGGGGGAGATGCTCGCCTGAAAACATTGTCGAAGGTTCATCCGGAGATCGGGGCGAAGCTCACATCAACTCAACGGCCTTATCCGAGAAGAAGCAAAGCACTAGAAGAAACACCGGATGCAATATTTATTACTACGGTAAAAGATCGGGCATGATGCATGTATGATGCATGGCATGGTGAAGGTGCGATGCACTTAGGTCAATATTAAGTGGAACCGGGGTCCCGACAATTAATTAGGTGTTTCATGTTGTTTAGCTACCCCGCAATTTGAATGTTGTATTAACATGGCAAAAGTGAACACCGGTTCGATGCACAGATTTAAATGAGGCCAATATGAGACTAGATTTGCCCGCATATGGGCCCATATTTAATTATTAGGTGAATCGGCATAATGCCCCCAAACCACACAATATGCATGCGAGATGAACAATTAATATGCGACAAGTTGTATTATATTATAAAATAGGGTTTTCGGGAAGGGGTTCACACATTAGGGGGTCTCGACGAACTTGGGGTTCCAGGGGTTCGGGGTTCGACAGGCTCGTGGTTCGGACGGGCGGTCTCGGCAGGAACGTTCTCGAACAACGGGGCAGATCTTGTCGCATCCGGGAAGAGGACTTGGTTCGGTGTCGGGGGCGCATCGGATCCTTCCGGGTCGGTGTCGTTCTTGTCGTTGCGGGGATCTTGTCTGTTCCGCGCCATTGCATCGGTCTTGACGTTCGGGATGCAGAAATTGGTGACCAGGGCGGAGTGCTTGTTGAACCGGTGGCGATCTTGGCGGTCTTTGGATCCGGGTCTTGGCGAGGAACGATCTTCGGCTCCTCAGACTCTGGGATCAGGGTTCCCTCTTGACGATCTTGTCGCCCTTAGGAAGTTCTTGATGTTCGGCGCCAGTGCCCCGCAAGCATCATCTCAGAATCATCGGGTTCTTTGTCACATGGCGGACTTGTCCGTCAGATGACGATGAAGGTTTTGCCGAGAAGGATTTTGGTGACTGGATAGTACTAGGAAGCTTCAACACACCTCCAGGACATAGGGTACCAACAGAGACGTGGCAAAACCACGAACAGAGAACACATCGGCAGCTGACCAAAACTGTCTGGCACCTGAACATGAGGTGTGCTAGAACTAGCACCGGATAGCACCTTCCTTCGCGGGAGGGGAAAAACTTGAGCGACCGTGCAGGGGTGGCGACTGCACCATGGCGGTGAGGCGGCAGCCGGAAGGGGGAAGCATGAGCACGAGCGACGTCGAGAGGGGCGTGGATCCCAAGGCGGCTGTCGGCGGGACTCGCGGGGGGGGGGAGAATCGGAGGTGAGCTAGCAGAGGCGGAGTAGCGACGGCCGGACGCGGGAGGAGGTCAGGCGCTGGCCGGGCCAGGGAGGAACCGCGGCAGCGGCGCCTGTGAGGAGAGTCGGGGCGCCTGCGGCTTGCTTGTTGTCTGAAGGCCGACTCGAGGGAGCGGCCGCGGAGCGAAGCAGAGGCGGAAGGGGACGGGGTGGTCGCGCTGGCGAGGGTGGCAGAGGGGAGGCCGCGCGGTGGAGGAAGGTGAGGGGAGCGGGCGCGGCGGGGCTCGGAGCGGAGGTCGGCGGGAGGGGGTGCGGGGGTTGTGGACGCGGGGTGGAGCGGTTGGGAGGCGGCGGGAGGTTGGTCGCCGGTGGAAGGAGAGGCGGTGGCCGGTGGGGAGGAGAAGGGAGGAGCGGGCGGTGGGCCTGAGCAGGAGAGAGAGGTTGGGGAGGGAAGAGAGGGAGTGGTGGGACCGGGGGAAGCAGGGGGTCACGCGGGTGGAGGGAGTGGACCAGGTCCAGGGAGAGGTGGGATCCGGGGGGAGATGGGCGCGTCGGGTGGGTCCGCAGGTGGGACCCAGGGCGGGGTGAGGGAGAGTGGGCTGGAGGGAGAGAGAGGAGAGAGAGGGGGTGGAGGAGGAGGTGGCAGCGGGAGAGTGGTTGGGAGGAGAGAGAGGATGAGGTGGCAGGCACCGATTGGTGCAGGTGAGGTGGAGGGTTGGGGTAGAATAGGACTGGGTAGGTTATTTGGTATAGAAGGTTTTTAAGGGGGGGCTGGATCAAGGATTGCTGAGGTGGCGGAGTGGGTATGGATTGGGGGAGAGGGTGAGGTGGCGAGCTGAGAGAGGTGGGTAGGATAGGTTTGGGTGGTTTTAGGATTTAGGTGGGGCTGGTTTAGGTGGACCGTTTTTGTACTGGGGGTGGTCGACTGGGTCGGTTCGGCCCGTTCGACTGCCCCCACTAAAAATAATTAAATATTTTATTTGTTTCAAACGGACTTTTGCAAACCGATAGCAAACAAAACAAAATAATCCGGTGACCCGGGGTTTGCGTTTGAATAAGGACGGGGCGTTTAGAAAACACAAACAGGTTTTTCTGAAATTAGTTTTATGCAAGCAAATGCAAGATGATGACGATGCTCAAATGCAATGTGGCATGATGACATGAGCATGCGGTCATGATGATGCAATGCACAAAAATGACGCGATTTTCTAGTAGTGGTTTTGCGGGATGCCACACTCACCGGGGTGCAGGCGAGGGTCGGCGAGGCGGGCGAACGACGAAGTCAACGACGGCGATTCTCCTGGTACCGGCAGCTTCTCCTGGGGCGGCTCCAATCGCTGGATCCCTTCTTCTCCAGTGGCGGCAGGCTCCGGTGAAATTCCGGCGAAGTGCTGCTTGACTTGCTCCGAGAACGGGGTGGCACGATCAGTGATGAGAGGGGAGTAAGATGGTGTGCTCAATTCGGCTGGGGGTGGCCTCTATTTATAGTCGAGCGAGGGGACCGACGGGGCGCACGGTGAGCTCGTCGGGGGCGATGGTACAGACGGCTATTGGCATGGGCGAAGGTTGGGTGTGGTGCGGTGTTCCCTGGCGATGCTCAACGATACGGTGGCGAGACGTGGGCAGTGCGGTTTGGTCTGGAACACGCGACGTTCTGCGCGGCAGAGGTGGCGTCTTCGACGACGAGCGGTGGCTGTGCGGCATGGGGCGGAGAACGGGGATGTCTGGCGGTCTCCTGGGTCGGTGGTGATAGTTTACGCACGCGGCGAGGGCGGCGCTTTGTTCTGTGGGCTTCAGTCGAGGGTGGCGCTCTGGCGCACGCTCGACATGGTTGCTGGCGAGCTGGGCGCGGTCCGTGCATGTGGTCCAGTGGCTGGCAACGTTCGAGCGCTGGACAGGGAGTGGCGGTGGGGTGTTGGCTTGCTCCCAGACATGCTGGCTAGGCTTGTTTCTCCTCCTAGCTTGCTGTCAACATGGGGGTGACAAGGGTGCATTCGTCCTTTATGATAAAATCATAAATCATTTATTTTCTTGTTGCACTTGCAACTCAAATAAATCCCTTTATGATAAATCATAAATCATTTATTTTCTTGTTACAATGATTTTCCACTTCATCTTGAAAGTCTTTGAACTTTTCAAATATTTCATACTTCTTTCTCATTAATTGAAAATTCACTCAAAATTCTAGAGAAAGCATATGAAGTTGAAATCCATCGCTTACGACTACACATAATGGACTACATACATCGATATGTATAAATTCCAATAATTTAGTCGATCATTCTTCTTTGGCCTTTGAATGAAGTTTTAATTATCCCGAGGAAAGTCTGACATGCGTCACTTGATCAAATCAAAGACTACAAAAATCCATGAATATGGAGATTCTTCATGTTTTCTTTCCAATATAATTTAAACGGTGATGTCACTTCGTAAGTGATCTTTCAATCATTTGTCTTGCGACATTTTAGCATTAGTTTTTATGGATGTGATTTCTCCAACTAGATTTGTAAATCATCCATCTTATATGGAATACGGTAATTATTTGAACAATCTTTGTTCTCATAATACCTTATTTAAATAACTATTATTAAAACAAATCTTGAAGGTGTAACATCCCAAAAATCATGATTTCAAAGCTTGCATATCATTCGTGCATTCATAATCATTTTAGGATCATTTCAAATAAGATTTCAAAAATAGGAGCATTTGATGTTCATTATTTTATGTAAGTATGATATGGCCTTATTGCTACCTTCTAATGAGAAAGGTACCTATTTTAGTCAGTAATGTTTTGACTTCAAACTTAAGTGTTGTTTCTAAAGTTTGGACAAGGGTTCAAAACAAATATAGTTTTAAAACCATTTTCAAAACATATTCTTATCAAGTGCCATGACACTGTTTAATTTGATTAATTCAAAGGGACAAGCAAGTACAGAGAGAACCACTTGGTTTTATGCCCAAAAACATGAAGGATACATTTTACAAAAATCCAGAAGTGGGTTAAATTCAAACTCATTTGAAACTCATTTGAATTTGGTTTATGAAAATCCAAATAGAAATAGAAAAACATTAAAGAAATGGAAATGGGATGGCGCCAGCATTTCGGCCCAACAAAAGAACCAGCCCACCCGGGCCAGACCCCTCTCACTCCGATTCACACCCGCGCGAGCACCCCCCTCTCACTGATGCCCCGGACCCACCCGCCCCGTCATCGTCGTCCCCAAACCCCGCGCACGACCAAGCCCTCCGCCGTTTCCTCCCCCGCGCCACTGCCGTTGATTGCGCGAGTTATTGCTGTTGATTCGCCGAGTAACTCCTCGTCCAGCTCCGGCTACTTAAACCCCACAGTCCCCACTCCATTTTCCCCCACTCAATTTCCTCTGAACGCCGCCAGGCTGCTCGCTTTTCTCTCCACATCGCCGCTGTCCCCACGAACTCCGGCGACCAATTGTGGTAAGCCTCGTGTGCGCCTCGCTCTCTCGTTCATGCAAGCTTGTCCGCTATCACTTTGCGCATCTCCTGACATTCGCCGTTTGCTTTATTTCGCACCAGGGCATCGACTCCGTCGAGCACCGCAAACTCCCGACGCCGACTCCAACTCCGACAAGGAATTTTGGTGAGGTTCGACCGCCCCGAGCCTTTCCCTTGACCCTATCAAAATTGCCTGAACATTGTGCACACACTGATGCCTTCCGTTTGTGTTAGGATGGATCAGAACGTCGCCAACGTCGCCGTGCACCAAAGCCCGACGCTGTCACCGACTCCGACGAGCTCCCATGGCCACAGCATCTTGCCCCTGTCCACGCCAACAACATCTGGAGCTACCTCGCAACCTTGCGACGCCGCTAAGCATCACCAATATCCCCAGCCCTCGCTAGAATCACCGATCCATCGCCGGAAGAACCGTCGCCGCCGCTGTGCCCATGAGCGCCGCCGGTTTAGAGTCAAGATGATTAGATCCACTGGATCTAGATCCAGTGGTCTAGATTAGACGCCAGGCCGAAGAGGTACGGGCAGATCTGAGCCATTGGATTTTATTTAGATCTGACGGTGCACGAGTGTGATCCAGTACGAATCTGTACCAACGAACCAGATGTTGTTGCGTGGCATGTGTTTCGTTTTAAAAATATGAATTAGATCTATTAGATGTTTAAACTTGTTTAATTCATAACTTTTGATTCCCACGTCCAAATTTGACAAATTTTATATCATTAGAATCAGGAGAGAAAATCCTTTCCATTTATGCAATGTGTTTATTGTTTTGCCTCTGTTAAAATGGTTGTTTTTGCAGAAACATTTGTAGGCATAATTTGAGTATAGTAATTATTTGGAAAATGATTTGTTATTCAAATAAAGTTTATTTGTCTTGTTTTGTACTTGTTTATGATTCAGTACTGTGCACTTGTCTTGGTTGGTGTAGAAAATCATCACATAGCATTTTGCATACATTCATGTATTTTTTCTTGTATATATTGTGTATGTGATTGTGCCATTATTTTATGTGTAGATTTTCGTGCAAATAGTGATTGTGATTGTGAGGATTGTTGCTACTCCCCCAACTACCAAGGCAAGTGGTGCTTCATGATTTTATTCCTATGTTTTTCAACTATGCACTAGAAATATTTTGCTAGACTTGCATGAATATTTTGATCTATATACTATGCTTGTGAAATCCTAGTAGTTGTAGAATTGCTAGAAATTTCTAAGTTAAGATGCTTATGAATGCCATGCTTAGCCTAGCTAGTAGCAACCAAGGGTGGTTATATATTCACGCTATGAAAAAATATTTCTAAGCCTTTGGACTTGTGTTTTGTTTAATAAAACAATTAAGTGAATGAAACACCTGGGTGGAATGGAAGGAATGGTTTGTGTTGAGTGGTTATACAAGGCCCATTTCTATGGTTCACCTTGTGTATCTCACTTGTGGGAAGCCACCCAGGAACAAAGGGATTTGAGATGCCATATGTTAAGAAGCTTCTAGTGCAGCCACTTGGCAATATGGGCTCTGCCTGGATCACATAGGTTGCAATAACTTAGCCATTTGGACAGTTGGTGGCAGTGGGATGATAGGTTGAAACACGTCCATTTGGTCTAAGGGAAGACTTTTGAAAGGTCCTATCTTGGTAAAAATCAAGTCTTGTGGGGAAAGTGCACAACCTCTGCAGATGGAAGAATCTAAGTACTTAGCCATGTCCCTGGTATTGGACAACATGAGCATCAAGACATGGAAGCTATCAAGAATCTCCCCATCCCAATTTCTCAGTTAAAACTGGTGGTTGAACAATGGTGAAGGATCATCAATTTCTATTGGTGATTCCTTAGGAAAGTTTTGACAAAGAAAAACTTAGTGTTTTCAACTAATAGGTAAAACCTATTTTGAGAAAAGCAAGCCTAAGATACACTTAGCCAAAATGCATATAGTATCTAGTCTACTAATATTCTACTAAGGTATCACTTGCCAATACTATTCCAATGTATTGACCCACTGTGGCTGTAACTTGTGATGTTGCAGGTTATTCTGATGATGATTAGTGGTTATGAGTCTACACTCAACATGCTTGCCTGTGGCACATGAAGATGAAGACTTATTTATCTTATTCTAGATCTGAACTCTTGTATTAGGCCTATGTCCATGGAGTTTGTTAAAGACTATGTTTGTCTCTGGAATGACTTGTAATAATGACCTTTGTTTCTATGTACTTCATCTCAAACTATGGATGCTAGCATTGATCCAGGGACTAGCATTGCAATCATAGGGATCCTTACCTTTATAAACGGAGGGATCTTACAGATGGTATCAGAGCACTGTGTTGCCTGTAGGATTATAACCCTAGGATTGGAAACCATTAAGGAAAAAATTTCAACAATTTCCACACTTGTCTTTTCTTCTCGTAAACTTCTCTAATCTTCTTTATCATCTCAATTTGTAGATGAACTCCATCAACAAAGCTGTGAAGAAAGGACCACTCATGACTATGACCTTGGAGTGTGAGACAGAATTCCCCAAGGCTCTCAAGGACCTCATGGTTGCAATGGGAATCCATGGTGCACTTGTGTACAAGGGTTTTCCCGTAATGGATGAAGGAGTTGAGTACTGGTGGGTGCAACTTCACTTGAATAAAAACAAGGAAGACAACCACAAGGAGTCAGGATTCTGTATGGTCACCAACTTAGTGGTACACACCACATTCTTTGACTCTGCGAGAGATGCAGCTTGGAGGGCCATCAAGGATCTTGGTGACAGAATCAAGTGCAGAATTCTCAACACCCAGAATGACCTTAGGGAAGAAAATAAGCATACCAAGAGTTAGAGGCTACCAACCAATGTTTAAGAGAGGACATCATAGACTTAGTCATTGAGTCATGTGATCAGGATCGACAGATTGCCTCTAGGGATGCCCTATTAGCCAACTTGCCAAGTGAGATGGGGTTGTAACTTACTACGTTAGTTGGACCACCACACTTATCATTTTATTCTCCAAAAATGTTGTCTAAAATAAATTGAACCTTATATGCTTGTAATGGATTTTTATGTATGCTATGACTTGTGTGTTTGTCAATGTTATGGATGTGATGCCTTGTCTTGTGAATCATCTCTATGTTTGTTGATTCTAACATTTCTATCTTATTTAATAGATGCCTAATGTTACCATCAGCACGGCTGAAGAGTTCAAGGGAACTCGTTTTGGCACTCGTATTATTGAGCTCAATAGTTTGCTCAACCTTCCGCTTCCTAGCATCATGGTGCTTCCCCTCACCAAGTTTGAGAGGAAAGACCTTTGGGGCTTCAAGGTTAATCAGCCAGGACGCTAGACTGAGCCTACCACGGAGGCAATCATATTCAAGATGATGCATGATGACAGGGAGAGTGTCCTAGAGATAGTCATGCAGGATTTACTTGGGTGTCTATTAGGGAGACACTCTCGACAGGTTAAAGGTACTCACTTCCACGCCTTCGGTAGATGTGATGAGGATGGTGAGGCCATTGACTTCGAGGACACTGCTAGAGAGACGGCAGAGACGATTCGTCTATACCTCCAAGACTTAGGGGTTCTTCTTAGGCACCTAGATACTGATAGGACCAACGTCATGCTTAGCAATGACGAGCTCTGGGTGCAGCTTCGCGAGAAGGACAAGCTCTTCGCGGAGCAAGATGAGATAGTCAAGGAAATGGAGGCAAAGTTTGAGAGTCAGGATAGAAAGTTCAAAAGTCAAGAGAAGAGAGTCCAAGATAGGAACAAGAGGATTCGAGACATGACTGCAGAATTAGAAGCCAAGGACTTCGAGCTCGAGCATCAGCAGACTGTGATTGGGAGACTTCATTCATAGAAGAGGGCTCTCAAAGCCAAGGTAGAGACCTTGACCACCAATGTCGAGGAGTACAAGACCGCTATGGAAAATGCAGGTCTTACACTTGTTGATGAGGAGGTTGATGCGGAGGAGTAGTGATGCCTACTCATTTATTTTATTTACCATGCTTATGATTATTGAGTCGCAATGACCATCCAACATGTGGATGGCTTGCTATGGGTGTGTTTACTTTTTAAACTTGTCGTTTATGTCGTTGAACTTTATGTTATTTCGATGCTTGATTGGTGATTGTCTATGTGTTGTATTGTGCATAATAAGCATCTATGGATATCTCATTCTTATCCTTACGATAACCACAGATGCCTCCCCGACGTGCCAACCCCAACCCGAACAACAACAATGTCACCCCAGAAATGCAGCAGCTGATGACAGCACAAGCGCAGCTGATGCAAATGATGACAACCTTCATGCAGAATCAGAACAACAACAACAATAACAACAACAACAATCAGAAAAATCCATCAGGTTTTGACATGCTCACCAGATTCTTAAGACTGAGGCCATCAAAGTTCACAGGAACTACTGATCCCATGTTTGCCAATGATTAGCTATGCTTAGTGAACAAGGATTTGGTAACTGTTGGCTGTACTGATGAAGAGAAAGTCAGGTTTGCAGCACACTTCTTGGAAGGACCAGTAGCTACTTGGTGGGATAACTTCCAGATCACCACTCCCATTGAGGATGTGACATGGGCTATCTTTGAAGATGGTTTCCGTACTGCTCACATTTCATCCGGAGTGATGATCTTGAAGAAGAAGGAATTCCATAACTTGAAGCTGCGCCACCACAGAGTGGCTGAATATATTGAGGAGTTCAACAATCTGGCGCGTTATGCACCGGATGAAGTTGACACTGATGCCAAGAGGAAGGAGAAGTTCCTCGAAGGACTGAACGGCGAACTGAACCTGCAGTTAGATGTGGCCTATGTCCCCACTTACCAATCTCTGTGTGACAAGGCTGCCATCTTGGAGAGCAAGATGAAACAAGTTGAAAGCAGGAAGAGGAAACACTTAGACAAGCACATCTCGGGATCGTCTCACAAGCGTTCCCACTTTGATGATGGTGGGAGTTCTGGATCCCACAAGCATGGAAAGTACAACAACCACCACAACCACAACCGTCATCATGACAACAAGCATCACCGTGGTCATGATAATGATAAGTACAAGAATCACAGAGGTGGATATAAGAACCATCACCATGGAAGTGGAAATGGTAGTGGAAGCCAGCCTGTCAAGAAGGATATCAGTCAGGTTGAATGTTTCAAGTGCAAGAAGATGGGGCATTATGCAAATGAATGCCTAGAAAAGAAAGTGGAAGGACCCAACAAGCCCAACCCTTTTCAAAAGGGATAGGTGAACCACATTAATGTGGAAGAGATCTATGAGGAACCTAATGCTGTTGCTGGTAAGTTCAAACTCAATTCTGTTCCAGCATTTGTTCACTTTGATACTGGTGCATCTCATTCATTCATATCAAGAGCATTTGTTGAAAGAAATGAACTACCGGTAGAAACTATTGGGTGTCCTATAAAAGTAAGTTCTCCTCAAGGAGAAATGATAGTGAACTCGGGATGTCATGATCTAGTCATAGAGTTTGGGAAGTATAAGTTTCCCGTTAATCTGATAAACCTAAACTCCCAAGGATTGGATGTCATTTTGGGAATGGACTGGATGACTAAGCACAAGGGAGTATTAGATTGTGCCAACCATACTGTCTCGCTCACAACTCCAGAAAACAAAAGTATTAGATTCAAAACCAACTTTGAATCGAAAAGGAGTAAACTAAATTCTCTTAAGGGGGTTAGCATAGACAGTGTGCCAATTGTGAGTGAATATACAGATGTGGTCCGGAGGAATTGCCAGGAATGCCACCAGATAGAGATGTGGAATTTCTTATTGATTTGCTACCAGGATCTGGACCAATAGCAAAGAGACCGTACAAGATGTCGGTTGATGAGTTGATAGAACTCAAGAAACAACTTGGAGAACAGTTGTAGAAAGGATTTATTCAACCAAGTTCTTCATCTTGGGGAGCACCAGTTTTGTTTGTGGAAAAGAAGGATAGAAGTCAAAGGTTATGCATAGATTACCGCTCACTCAATGAGGTGACTATCAAGAACAAATACCCTTTGCCTAGAATCAATTACTTGTTTGATCAGTTAGAAGGAGCTTGCGTATTCTCAAAGATTGATCTCTGGTCAGGTTATTTCCAGCTCACGATAAAGGAACAAGACATATCTAAGACAACTTTCACCACAAGGTATGGATTGTATGAGTATACCGTGATGCCATTTGGTTTGACCAATGCACCAACATACTTCATGAATATGGTAAACAAGGTTTTCATGGAGTTCCTTGACAAGTTTGTTGTCGTTTTCATCGATGACATTTTGATCTACTCCAATAGCAAAGAAGAGCATGAAGGACATTTGCGATTGATACTTGAGAAGCTTTGAGAACATAAGCTGTATGCCAAATTCAGCAAGTGTGAATTTTGGTTAAATGAAGTTGGTTTTCTTGGACACATTGTGTTAGGAGATGGTGTAGCAGTTGATCCCGCTAAAGTTTCAACTATAACTGAATGGGAATCTCCCAGGTCAGTGAAAGAGGTTCGTAGTTTCCTTGGCTTGGCAGGATACTACAGAAGATTTATTGAGAATTTCTCCAAGGTAGCTAAGCCAATGACAAAGTTGCTAAAGAAAGACAAGAAATTTGCTTGGTCTGAAGGATGTGAACTCAGTTTTCAAGAATTGAAGAAGAGACTAGTGACAGCACCAGTCTTATGTTTGCCATATTTGGAGAAGGATTTCCAAGTGTATTGTGATGCATCTCATCATGGATTAGGTGCAGTTCTATTGCAAGAAGAAGAAGTTGTGGCTTATGCCTCGAGAAAACTCAAAACTCATGAGGTAAATTACCCAACACATGATTTAGAGTTAGCCTCTGTTGTCCATGCACTCAAAACATGGAGACATTATCTTTCAGGAAAACGATGTGAAGTGTTCATAGATCACAAGAGTTTGAAGTATATCTTCACCCAGAAAGAAATCAACATGAGACAAAGAAGATGGCTAGAACTCATCAAGGACTATGACTTGAGTCTGCAATACCACCCTGGTAAAGCAAATGTTGTAGCGGATGCTCTAAGCCGTAAATTTTTTGTGAATGGCCTTACTATGGGAGAATTGCCAGATGATCTGTGTGCCCAATTCAGAGATCTCAGATTGAAGATTGTGCCTGAGGGACATCTCATGTCTTTGGTTGTTCCACCCACTTTGTTGGACAAGATCAAAGAAGCCCAACAGATAGATAAGGAAATTGAAGAGATTAAGGAAAAGATTGGCAAGGGAAAAGCCAAAGGATTCCATGAAGATGAACAAGGTACTTTATGGTATGGAAACCGTATCTGTGTTCCACAAGATCCGGAGCTTCGGAAACTGATTTTACAAGAAGCCCACAACTCACCATATTCCATTCATCTGGGTAATACCAAAATGTACATGGATATGAAAGAAAGATTTTGGTGGAATAATCTCAAGAAGGACATTGCCGAACATATTGCTTTGCGTGATGTATATAGTAGAGTGAAAGCGGAACATCAGAAACCAGCAGGATTGTTACAACCACTACCTATTCCTTATTGGAAGTGGGACAAGATTGGCATGGATTTCATCACCGGATTGCCAAGGATTAGGTCAGGATATGATTCTATTTGGGTAGTAGTGGATCACTTCACTAAAGTGGCTCATTTCATACCCGTGAAGACAACTTACACAAGTGCTAAGTTAGCCAAGATCTATATGAGTAGAATTGTATGTCTACATGGAGTACCCAAGAGTATTGTGTTTGATAGGGGAACTGAATTCACTTCTCATTTTTGGAGGCAACTACATGAGTCATTGGGAACGAGGTTGAAATTCAGCACTACTTTTCACCCTCAAACTGATGGACAAACAGAAAGGACCAATCAGATTCTTGAAGATATGTTGAGAGAATGTGCTCTAGACTATGGAGCCAGTTGGGATGAAAGTCTGCCTTACGCAGAATTATCTTACAATAACAGCTATCAAGCTAGTATTGAGATGGCACCCTTTGAGTTTCTCTATGGGAGAAAGTGTACCGCCCCATTACTATGGAATGGTGTAGGATAAAGAAGTTTGTTCGGACCAGAACTAATCAAGGAGGCTGAAGAGAAAGTCAAACTAGTTAAGGACAGATTGAAGATAGCACAGTCCCGACAGAAGAGCTACGCAGATCCTAAGCATAGAGAAGTCACATATGAAGTAGGTGATAGAGCTTATCTTAGAGTGTCACCACTTCGTGGAGTGAAGAGGTTTGGTGTCAAAGGTAAATTGGCCCCAAGATATGTTGGATCATTCCAGATTCTGAGTCGTAAAGGAGAAGTAGCTTATGAGATTGAATTGCCAGAATCATTGTCCGCCGTTCACTATGTGTTTCATGTGAGTCAGCTTAAGAAGTGCCATCCAGAGATGGAGGAGACTTCTTTGAAGGATACCATACCTTTGGAAGAGGTACAATTGGAAAGTGATCTCACCTATGAGGATAAACCTATCAAAATTCTTGAGCCTACATAAAGAGTTACTCGGACTAAAACTATCAAATTCTGCAAAGTTCAATGGAACCATCATTCCGAAGAAGAAGCAACATGGGAAAGAGAAGATGATCTTAGGAAAGATCACCCTCACCTATTTGCTAGCGAATCAGAATCTTGAGGGCGAGATTCACCTTAAGGGGGTTAGATTTGTAACATCCCAAAAATCATGATTTCAAAGCTTGCATATCATTCATGCATTCGTAATCATTTTAGGATCATTTCAAATAAGATTTCAAAAGCAGGAGCATCTGATGTTCATTATTTTATGTAAGTATGCTATGGCCTTATTGCTACATTCTAATGAGAAAGGTACCTATTTAAGTCAGTAATGTTTTGAGTTCAAACTTAAGTGTTGTTTCTAAAGTTTGGTCAAGGGTTCAAAACAAATATTGTTTTAAAACCATTTTCAAAACATATTCTTATCAAGTGCCATGACACTGTTTAATTTGATTAATTCAAAGGGACAAGAAAGTACAGAGAGAACCACTTGGTTTTATGCCCAAAAACATGAAGGATACATTTTACAAAAATCCAGAAGTGGTTTAAATTCAAACTCATTTGAAACTCATTTGAATTTGGTTCCTGAAAATCCAAATAGAAATAGAAAAAGATTAAAGAAACGGAAATGGGCTGGTGCCAGCATTTCGGCCCAACAACAGAACCAGCCCACCCGGGCCAGTCCCCTCTCACTCTGATTATCACCCGCGCGAGCACCCCCCTCTCACTGATGCCCCAGACCCACCTGCCCCATCATCGTCGTCCGCAAACCCCGCCCACGACCGAGCCCTCCGCTGTTTCCTCCCCCGCGTCACTGCCGTTGATTGTGCGAGTTTTTTCCGTTGATTCGCCGAGTAACTCGTCGTCCAGCTCCTGCTACTTAAACCCCACAGTCCCCGCTCCATTTTCCCCCACTCAATTTCCTCTGAATGCCGCGAGGCTGCTCGCTTTTCTCTCCATATCGCCGTTGTCCCGACGAACTCCGGCGACCAATTGTGGTAAGCCTCGAGCGCACCTTGCTCTCTGGTCCATGCAAGCTTGTCTGCTATCACTTTGCGCATCTCCTGACATGCGCCATTTGCTTTATTTCGCACTAGAGCATCGACTCCATCGAGCACCGCAAACTCCGATAAGGAATTTCGGTGAGGTTCGACCGTCCCGTGCCTTTCCCTTGACCCTATCAAAATTGCATGAACGTTGTGCACACACTGATGCCTTCCGTTTGTGTTAGGGTGGATCAGAACGTCGCCAACGTCGCCATCCACCAAAGCCCAACGTTGTCACCGACTCCGACGAGCTCCCACGGCCACAGCAGCTTGCCCCTGTCCACACCAACAACATCTGGAGCTACCTCGCAACCTTGCGACGCCGGTAAGCATCACACTGTCCCTAGCCCTCGCTAGAATCGCCGATCCACCACCGGCAGAACCGTCGCCGCCGCTGTGCCCATGAGCGCCGCCGGTTTAGAGTCAAGACGATTAGATCCACTGGATCTAGATCCAGTGGGCTAGATTAGACACCAGGCCGAAGAGGTACGGGCAGATATGAGCCGTTGGATTTTATTTAGATCTAACGGTGTGCGAGTGTGATACAGTGCGAATCGGTACCAACCAACCAGATGCTGCCGCGTGGCATGTGTTTCGTTTAAAAAATATGAATTAGATCTATTAGATGTTTAAACTTGTTTAATTCATAACTGTTGATTCCCACGTCCAAATTTGACAAATTTTATATCATTGGAACCAGCAGAGAAAATCCTTTCCATTTATGCAATGTGTTTATTGTTTTGCCTCTGTTAAAATGGTTGTTTTTGCAGAAACATTTGTAGGCATAATTTGAGTATAGTAATTATTTGGAAAATGATTTGTTATTCAAATAAAGTTTATTTGGCTTGTTTTGTACTTGTTTATGATTCAGTACTATGCACTTGTCTTGGTTGGTGTAGAAAATAATCACATGGCATTTTGCATACATTCATGTATTTTTTCTTGTATATATTGTGTATGTGATTGTGCCATTATTTTATGTATAGATTTTGGTGAAAATAGTGATTGTGATTGTGAGGATTGTTGCTACTCCCCAAACTACCAAGGAAAGTGGTGCTTCATGATTTTATTCCTATTTTTTAAACTATGCACTAGAAATATTTTGCTAGACTTGCATGAATATTTTGATCTATATGCTATGCTTGGGAAATCCTAGTAATTGTAGAATTGCTAGAAATTTCTAAGTTAAGATGCTTATCTATTCCATGCTTAGCCTAGCTAGTAGCAACCAAGGGTGGTTATATATTCATGCTATGATAAAATATTTCTAAGTCTTTGGACTTATGTTTTGTTTAATAAAACAATTAAGTGAATGAAACACCTGGGTGGAATGGAAGGAATGGTTTGTGTTGAGTGGTTATACAAGGCCCATTTCTATGGTTTACATTGTGTATCTCACTTGTGGTAAGCCACCCAGGAACAAAGGGATTTGAGATTCCATATGTTAAGAAGCTTCTAGTGTAGCCACTTGGCAATATGGGCTCCGCCTGGATCACATAGGTTGCAATAACTTAGCCATTTGGACAGTTGGTGGTAGTGGGATGATAGGTTGGAACGCGTCCATTTGGTCTAAGGGAAGGCTTCTGAAAGGTCCTGTCTTGGTAAAAATCAAGTCTTGTGGGGAAAGTGCACAACCTCTGCAGATGGAAGAATCTAAGTACTTAGCCATGTCCCTGGTATTGGAAAACATGAGCATAAAGCCATGGAAGCTATCAAGAATCTCCTCATCCCAATTTCTAAGTTAAAACTGGTGCTTGAACAAGGGTGAAGGATCATCAATTTCTATTGGTGATTCCTTGGGAAAGTTTTGACAAAGAAAAACTTAGTGTTTTCAACTAATAGGTCAAACCTATTTTGAGCAAAGCAAGCCTAATCTACACTTAGCCAAAATGCATATATTATCTAGTATACTAATATTCTACTAAGGTATCACTTGCCAATACTATTCCAATGTATTGACCCACTGTGGCTGTAACTTGTGATGTTGCAGGTTATTCTGATGATGATTAGGGGTTATGAGTCTACACTCAACATGCTTGCCTGTGGCACAGGAAGATGAAGACTTATTTATCTTATTCTATATTTGAACTCTTGCATTAGGCCTATGGCCATGGAGTTTGTAAAAGACTATGTTTGTCTCTGGAATGACTTGTAATGATGACCTTTGTTTCTGTGTACTTCATCTTAAACTGTGGATGCTAGCATTGATCCAGGGACTAGCATTGCAACCACATGGATCCTTACCTTTATAAAGGGAGGGATCTTACAGAAGGCAAGCTTCGATGTCAACGAGAAATACAAAAAACAGTTTGTTTGTTTGTTTTCGATGAACATCATCACATATTCTCTTAATAGTTACTTAGACCATTGTAGTTCATGAATTGCGTCGTTCTGTATGAAATTTCATACCAACCAATTCTGTATCCAATAGCCAAGTGCCATATTGTTTAACAAGCAAAGAATACAACCATAACATGTATATCATCCATATACCTAAATTGGATATTTCCAATCTTTTCTTTTCTACCAAATATATTTTATACATTCTCTTTCAGCATTTCCTTTTCCTTTTTAAAAGAATCTATCAACATCAACAGTGGCGCCATATACATGACACATAGTCCAAAGCGTGTATATTCAAATAATAATACCTTTGAACTTGCACTTTGAAGTAGATCACCATCATCAAATGATCGGCGTTCTTTCAAATAATAATACCTTTGAACTTGCACTTCGATTTAATACTAACTATTAAATTTCATGGAGTAAATAGAGTTTGCTGAAAGTTTGCAATATGACTTTAAACTTTAGATTGAGACTCAACACAATACGATACCAGTTTGTAAAGTATATATCCAGAATTCTATAGTTCTATTATCTCAATTACAACTATGCATAAGGTGGTGAACGAATGCCAATGACTATAACAAATTATGAAAATTCACTTTGATTTAATTTATAATAAATTGAGTTCTTCTAATCCAAATTAGAAATGAACTCCCACTAAAAAATGACATCCCTCGTGTATTTTTGGTGATTACACGAACCAAATCCACTACACCAAGTCCGATCATCACGTGAGTCGGTGCAGCTTCAAAGGAGAGCATCAAATGGGCATCATATCTTCCATATGAATCATGCTTAACCTTTCGGTCCATGTTCCGAGGCCATGTCTGTACATGCTAGGCTCGCCAAGTAAGAACCTTAGTATTCACGTGTGTAACTGTCTTACACCCGACATATGATCATGGATCCAAGAACACCCGATCATCACGTGATGTCTTGGAGCGATGAAACATAATCGGTGCATACGTAAGGGAAAACACATTTTTATTTTGATATCTAAATGAGGGATCATCTTATTATGCCAATGAAACGCCAAACAAGCAATATAAGATGCAACAAATATCACATGTTAATAAGTGAAATGATATGGTTCTTGCACTTGATCTCCATCGTGTGCATCATGGTATGATCGCTATCATACCTATTTTTGTAAGGACAAGGTCTATGGAACTTACACGTTATGTGTGTTGTAAGAGTATCAACTTATACTTCTACTTAAAACATCACCATATCATGACTCTAGCCCAACAACAATCTAAACTAGACGCCTCTAATTTATCCATTGCAAGTTGTACATGGTTTAGGGCTTTTGAAGATAGAACCATTCTTACCTACGAACATGAACCACAATGAGGATAATCAAATTGTTGACACCTCGTTGCAAATGATATATTGACTATAGTAGGAGAGACAGACACCCGCTAGCCACTTATGCAAAACTAGTTGCATGTTAAGCATACTCATATGTGTACTACCCGTGCAAAGCATCTACGCATAGATCCGGCACTAATACCACTGAAGGGTTCGCAACATAGAAAGCAAAAAAATTCCTACGATGGGAACAACTAAGTACCAAGATCTATATACTAGATAAATCAACAGGTGGATATACATCCATAGAATATATAACCTCGAAGGCAGAATAGTGTTAACGAGGTTGTACTCGTGGATGATGTAGACGAACGCTTGCCTATCTCAAGATCGTGATGAAGTCCATATGGTCCAGCTGGTCCAGCACCATCAAGTCCAGCACCGCAAAGTAGTGGTGCATCCATGATCGCACACACGTCCGGTACCCCTACAACCTCCACGCCCTCGCTCCAGCGAAGCAGTGGAAGCAACAAATCCTTCCAGAAAAAGCCACTGGGAACATGTATCTCGCTGATCCGAGACCATGGGGAAATTCTAAAGGGGGAGCGAGATCCTTAACGAGGAGGTGTGCTTTGACAGGAGGAGAGGGAGGCCTTTTATAGGGAGAGGGGGAACCCAAGGGGCTATGCGCCCATCCATGGTGGGCTGCCTCCACATCTTCCACATTCATGTGGGTGGAGCTCCCACTCAAAATGAAAAGCCTCCACTCACATAAACATGCCTCCACTCAAAAATCCACTCACATGCATTAAATTTCCACCAAATTTAATGCAAGCTCTCATTTAAATAAACCTCTTTTATTTATTTATTCATAATTTTGTTAATTACTCTAATTAACAAACATTCATATAAAACCTCTTACATCATTTCAATTTCACATGCAGAACCAGTGTCAGCAATTTCAACCGAAACAGTTTCGGTGTCTATTGAAATAAATTCCAGCGCTTTCCTTTTTCTTTCTCTGGCATATTATTTGCTCCAAATGGTGTCGGTATCCCTTAAGTGTGTCACCCTATGGTTCGTGAATAATGTAGACATGATCAAGACCCCTCTCCGATCAATAATCAGCAGCGGGACCTAGAGATCCGTACTGACTCCCACATATTCAACGATGACTTCTGTGATGGTGTGAACCTTATACGCATGTAACTCAATCCCTTTGTCTCACGATATATTAAATGTCCGAGATTTGATCATCGGTATCACCATACCTGGTTTGATCTCGTAACCGACATGTACTGTTTTCTCGTTCTCGTGATATAAAATTCTAGTGATCAAATCACTTGCTTGCAAGCTAACTAATGTGATATCACCGAGAGGGCCTAGAGTATATCTATATGTCATCAGGATGGAAAAATTCCACTATTGATCCATGATACTCAACATAACACCTTCGTAGCACTGAACCCATCTTTATAATCACCCTGTTACGATGTGACGTTTGATGTTATGAAGATACTCTTTTCCGGTGTTAGTGATTGACATGATATCATGGTCTAAGGACGTTTGATGTTATCAAGATACTCTTCGTAGCACAATGACCTTGATCATAATGCTATACATCGGATGAATGTTCATCACATCGTTCCAACAATGTTGTGATCTTGTTATTAACAACATCCAATGTCCATGATCAGGAAACCTTTGATCATCTTCTTAATCAACGAGCTAGTTTATAAGAGAGGCATAACTAGGAACTTTCCTTTTTGTTTATTAAACACACATGTATCTTCCGTATTAATACAATTATAGCATGTAAAATAAACATTTATCATAAACAAGGAATACGATAATAACCACTTTATTATTTCCTCTCGGGCATGTTCCCTTCAATCATAGCATTAATATTTCATCTCATTACATTCACCTCTTTCTAGTTGTATTTTTGTTCTAGTTTTCTTCTAGTCATAGTAGTAGTTATGACAAATTATCTTAAATTAATTTATCCTTGTAACTTATAGAATATGATATTTCCAAACCATGGTTTGGGTGCGAACGTGGCCGCATTGACAACGTGGCTGCGGGGTCGTGTTGGCCGACCTCCCATCGGGACAAACTCTTAAATATTTCCTTCTACAAGTACTGCAATAACCCTGTTATTGGTGCAGGAACCCAGTCATCTGCCGATGAGTCATCATCCCGGGCCCCACCCGCATTCAGGCGATTGGATGGAGACCCGCACACACCAGCACACATCTCTGGCGTGGCCGCATCGCCTGACGGGACGCATTCCCGGTCCCCACGGTCTCCTCCTTTAGGATCTTTTGTGCCAGCCCATTCTCCAGATCGACACACCGCAAGACACATGGGATCTGCTGCAATAAAATATTCCAGAAGAGAAGATTCTAGGTCAGATTCCTAAGGATCCAATGCGTCACTAAATCTTGTGTCACCTCTGTGCCACCCCCTATTGTAAAACCTCGAACACGACTTCAAAAAGGTATTCGCAAACCAAAAATCTACAGGGATGGCACTGTTCGATAAATCATGCTTATCACTACAGGAGAACCAAACATTATTCCTGATGCTCTTAGTGATAAAAATTGGCGTCATGCTATGCAAGAGGAGTATAATGCATTTATGCATAACAACATGTGGCATCTTGTATCCCCTAGCACTAACAAAAAATTAATTTATTGAAAATGAGTATATCGAATCAAGAAAAATTTAGATGGTACAATTGACACGTATAAGGCTTGCCTTGTTGCAAAAGGTTTCATGCAACGATATGGTATTGACAATGAAGAAACCTTTAGCCCTGTTGTCAAAGCAGCTACTGTTTGGCTTGTGTTAGCAAATATATCTCTCTAGAGGTTAGAGGTTAAAACAACTAAACATCAAGAATGTGTTTCTTCATGGCGTTCTGGAAGAGGAGGTTTATTTGAAACAGCCACCTAGGTTTGAAGATTCACAGACTCCACATTATGTATGCAAACTTTATAAATCTATTTATGGTCTCAAAGAAGCTCCTCGTGCATGGTATGCTAGGCTCAGCTCCAAGATTATTAATTTTGGTTTCACCGCATCCAAAGTAAATACCTCTCTATTTCTTTACAACAACTCTGGTGTCACCATATTCATATTGATTTATGTTGATGATATTATTGTGAACAGTTCATCCAATCAAGCCATCTCTGCTTTACTTCATGATTTAAGTAAAGATTTTTCTCTCAAACATTTGGAAGATTTGCATTTCTTTTTGGGCATTGAAGGCAACAAAACACAAGATGCAATAATCTCAACACAAGAAAAATATGCTACTGAATCACTTTCCAAAGATGGCATGACCAATTGTACACCGACTAATACACCACTATCCACCATTCAAAAGTTATCATTAATAGATGGAGATCCTCTTGGACCTAATGACAGTACACATTATAGGAGTGTCATTGGAGCGCTATAATACTTGACTTCTACTCGATACTTGTCATTTGTGGTTAATAAAGTGTGCCAGCTCTTACATGCACCCACAACAACCCATTGGACAGAAGCAAAAAATATACTGTGGTATATTAAAGGAACAATACAAGTTGTTCTCACATTTCATAAGTTCACCTCTATTTTGCTGAGTGACTTTTCCGATGTGGATTGGGCAGTATGTCTAGATGATAGACGTTCCACATGTGGTTTTGCTATATTTTTGAACTTAATTTCCTAGAATACTCGCAAACATGTCATGGTATCTTGCTCTAGCACTGAAGCTGAGTATAAATCTCTTGCAAATTCCACAATTGAATTAATCTGGGTTGAGGCATTACTCAAAGAACTTTGTGTTCATCTAAAAAATAAGCCATGTTTGTGGTGTGACAATATTGGTGCTACTTATTTCTCTGCTAATACAGTGTTCCATGCCTGCACCAAAAACATTAAAACTGATTTTCACCTTGTCAGGGAGAGAGTTGCAAACAAACTTGATATTCGTTTTATATCAAGCAAACATAAGATTGTAGATGGTTTTTCCAAAGCACTGCCACTCAAGGATCTTGATGAGTTTAAGCGTAATCTAAATCTTTTCATAGCTTCCAAGGTTTATATTAAGGGAGTGTCAATCAAAAATTGTAAACAACTCTGATTGACATTGCACACTAACGGTCTTTGTCCCAATCTCTTCCTTGATCCATGTTCTCCCTGTCACGCTAGATGTAATTGCCATCGATCGTGGGGCTTTTACCGACCCTATAAACACGTAACAGATCCCTCGAAAAGGGGTATCATTGCTTTCACACCAACAACTTGTAACAATGTTGTCATCAGACAAACTTTGTCGTCATTGTGTTGTGACCACTTCCTCTTGAGGACGAGGTTGCCGGTGGCGTCACTGGAGCTGTCCACGACCTTCATAAAGGAAAACTTGGTGTAGGAAGCAAATATGAGCTTTGAGAGATCCTGGGCCATTGACATTACTGGTGGAAAAAGGGCCTCGAGTCCCGGGCCACAACTGGATCTAGTCCCGGCTTTGGGCACGGGACTGCCAAAACAGGACTAGAGTCCCCCCTCTAGTCCCGGATCGCTATGGACCGCGACTGATAAAATCCACGTGGCTGTTTCATCGCCGCGGGAGGCGGAAACCCTGTAGTCCCGGGTCGTAACACTACCCGGGACTATACGGTTTCCTGTTGCGTTAGAGAATTAATTGTGTGTTTCTCTGTCGTGGCAGAGATTGTGTATTTCCTTTTTTTGCCATTTCATTCCTTTTTTGTTTTGTGTTTCACTATAATTTCATACATATATTTCAGTACACATATTCTACGCTAGTACATACACAGAACACGTTGATGCATATATATAATTAATCGATCCCTTGCAAGCATACATTGATGATATATATATCAAAAGGAAGAAATGTTTTGAATTTACATGGTCATTTATGATATATATCATATCAACTACATGGAGATCACTAAGGCAAATCGAGTTCCATATCATCCTCATAATGCTCTCCATGTACATCAAGGACCTCCTTCATCATAAATCCTGCCAGCTCCTCTTAAATTGATCTTATGCGCAGGTCTGGTTCTAGTTTCTCTCGTAAACCTTAAATATAATGTGAGTCAACTTTCCCGGTGGCTGCTGTAAACTCTTCACCATTTTTTAAGTTAGCTTCTCTTTGAATGGACCTGTTATTTTATGTCTGAACAATATCCAACACCTTCTCGGCAAAGAAAATGAACAAAGGAGTTATTAGTTACTTGATATCAGGAAATGAACGAAAGAGGCCGATATAATGCGATAATGATTGAAATTACTTATGGAGCATTGCTTTCATGTCGCTCCACTGCTCTTGGTCCCAACTTAATGAGTCGTGGAATTCAACTAGGGACTTGTCAACTTGAATGTTTAGGAAGATCAAGTGGAATCTATGGATGTTTACATAAGTATACATGCATAGCTCATCGAGTAAGCAAAAATAAAATGTGTACAAGATAGAAACACTCACTTGAAGTTGTAAGGAAATAGTATTTCCTTAACAAAATTATTCTCAGTTAAGAACCTGCACAGTTCTTCCTCCACGTCCTTCGGGTGATTCTTTAACGTATATTCATTAACGATATATGGGTCAATGAACCCACCGTCATATCTTCTAGCTCTTTTGCATTCAAGCATCTTCATTATTTAGAATATAATATCATACAAAAGGATATATAGTTAGGATAATATATTTAATACAATGAATGAGCTGAGCACCAATGATATATTTGTCGAGGGCGCACTGGTTGTATAACTGAAACAGTTCGGTCATTTGAACCTGTATCAAGTGTGGTATGAAGTGATGCTCCTTTCTAACTTCCACCGGAAACCAATCTTTCTGATGCCTTTTTTCTGCTTGCGACATGTACCATTTGTGCAGATTTCGCATATGTGTGGATAGACGCGCGAGCTCCTCATTACTGACCAGAGGCTCCGCCCGGACATACTTCCGTACTATCTAACCCACTAGCGTATCTTCATAGCCTAAATATTGACCAAGATACATATTTGCTTCGGTAGCAAGTGCTTTGTCCTGCGATACAGTGATGCCCATTAGTGCAGCATTAGTATGGCTATGGGGTCCATTATTTGCATGTTCATATCCATTTCAACTATGAAGGCCATGTCGAGGTCTGAAATGACTTTGAGCGGGGCGACCAATTGATTCTTCTGCGCTCCGAGCTGTTCCACTTGCTTCCCGATTTTTGCACTTGTGCTTTTTTTCTTCTTTGCTTGCTTAATAATCTCCTAGTCATAGTCTGATTCCAGATTCATCGATATCTGGGATGGTTGCTCAAGAAAGGACTTAGCTCACTTTTTGGTTTTTTCATCATATACCGTCTTTGGCTCAGGCTTTTTAGGTGCAAAATGCGCCTTAAATTGGGCAGCCATATCCGCGTTAGTTTCCTTATCGGTCTTGTCATAAGGTCTCTTTGGAAGAGCTGGCTGGATGTCGACTATCTTCACCGTTTGAACTTTCTTCGATGTGGGGCGCGGGGGACCGTCGACCTTCCGACGAGGTAGTAGTATTGCACGGAGGCGGAGGTAGAGATCGAGTATTGTGCGGAGGCAGAGATCGAGTTGATGTACTCCTGCTATGATGATCGTCAGCAGGGTGGGGTGGAATTTTAGGTTGACGATAATAGGGTTGGGGTGGACTTGTAGGTTGATGATATTCGAGGCGGGGTGGACTTGGATTCCTCGGAGTCGGTGGCCTTGGCACCGAGCCTGGAAACTTGATGTACTTCTTCTTCCATAGAATGATGTTGTGCTTGACATCTCCTAGTTTCTTAAGGCCTTCAGACGTAGCGATGTCAATCTCTAGGTCCACAAAATCCTCCACTATGTCATCCATTGTGACACGAGCATAGCCAGGTGGAATCGAAAGTGAATAATGGAGTCCTCTAGGTAGACAAGGTAAAGCAGTGCCGATCGCCACCTTGAAGGACATGTTGTTCATTGACTGATCCCTCATGTCCTTCTCCATAGTTTCCCACTTAGGGACGACACTCTTGTAGCCACCTGTCCCCATTTTATGATGGTATTTCTATTGGGAAGCATTTAAGGCATTCTTTGTCAACTTTGCCTTTCTTTATCAGATTGCTTGTACTTTCCAAAATCGGGCCACTGTTCTCTCAACTTATCGTTTGCTCCTTCAAAGTCTGGAGTTTTCTTTTTCGCGACATATTTTGCGTATAAACTTTTCTCGTGGTTCCGGTACAGTTCGGCCATCTTGCTTAGAGCCCACTCCTTGACTTTCTCTCTATTTTAAAGCCCACCCGGCCTTGGGGTAATACCATTTGCCTCAAATTCTTCATACTCTAGTGGTAGTATGAAATGCGATATGAGCTTCTGCCAAAGGTCATCTTTGGCATCATCGGTGACATAGCTATTGGATTCTTCACCGGGTTTCTTTGACTTATTCCATTCTTGGATGGTGATCAACAGGTTGTCCCTAACAAGCACCCCACATTGATTTGTAAACATCCTCCGGTGCTTCTCTCGAGCAATCAGTTCACCACCATCATCTATTTCTTCGATGGTGAACCTCTGATTACCATCCAACTTTTTGTTCGGCCCTCGTTTCGTTCGAGCTATCGATTGCTTCGATTCGGTGAGCTAAAAGAAGAAGAGAGAGTGATTAATATATATATTGATATATTTAGATCAATTAGGTAACATGGGGCTTTATATATATATGCACCTCGCTGGATCCTGTCGAGGGGCCATCATTATTGTTTTTATTTGTTTGCCTTTCGTCCATCCGGTCTTCCCCTTGGTACATCATGTTTTCCTCTAGTCCATCACCAGATGGATTCAGATATGAGGAAATATCTTCCTCGAGCAAAATATCTTCACCGATAGTAATATTAAGAGGAATTTCACCTCTTATCATGCCCTAAAGAAAACATTCACCAATGCGACCAGGATCTTCGGATGGATCCATGACTTAATTAACTATAACAGAAAGAGAGTTAAACAGGTTAGAAAAACAATAACCCTAATAACTAAAACAAAAGAAACAATAACCCTAATAACACTAATTAATAACTCTAATATTATTTGCGGTAATACAATAATCCTAATAAATAATACAAAAATAACCCTAATATTATTTATGGTAAAACAATAATCTTAGTAAGTAATACAAAAAAATAACCCTAATTTATAACCCTAATATTATTTGTGGTAAAACAATAATCCTAATAACTAAAACAAAAACAATAACCCTAATATTATTTGTGGTAAAACAATAATCCTAATAACTAAAACAAAAAAACAATAACCCTAATATTATTTGTGGTAAAACTATAATCCTAATTATAATAATCCTAATATTATTTGTGGTAAAACAATAATCCTAATAATTAAAACAAAAAACTAACCCTAATATTATTTGTGGTAAAACAATAATCCTAATTATAATAATCCTAATATTATTTGTGGTAAAACAATATAATCCTAAAAACTAAAACAAAAAAATAACTTAAAAGTAATCCTAAAATCTAGCATGGCATAAGTACAGGATAGTAAATAAAACCTCAAACTAGTTTGTGGCCCCAAGAAATAAGACTGAATCAAGCTCTGGCTCAGGGGGGTCCCATATACCTCCCGGATGTGGATAGCGCGATAAATCAAGGAACAGGTATCAAGTACTCGGGGTCCTACGGGACACAAGTGGGCGTTCGGAAACCAAATGTTATCTATCACCCACCGATGCCTCTGCTTACTTCAATTTTAGTTGTTGAACAGAAATTAAAGTGGACGGTAAGTAAAACTATGATAATCTCCAACAGCAACATGCGGCAATACATCAACAACTGTGGCACTGGACGACACGCAACAGCACTTGAGCAAGCGACTACGACGCACAAGTCCAACTATCTACCAAACAACAGGTAATATGATGTGTCCAAGGCAATATAGGGCTGCACGGTATATCACAGGTACGGAAACTAAAGCATCGCAACACAGGTAGCAATAGATCAACAGGAGGGAATAAATACTATAAAAGTAAGATAGGTAGAAAGGGGGAGATGCTCGCCTGAAAACATTGTCGAGGGTTCATCCGATGATCGGGGCGAAGCTCACATCAACTCAACGTCCCAATCCGCAAAGAAGCAAAACACTAGAAGAAACACCGGATGCACTATTTAATATAACGGCAGAAGATCGGCATGATGCATGTATGATGTATGGCATGGCAAGGTGCGATGCAATTAGGTCATATTAAGCAGAACCGGGGTCCCGACAGTTATTTAGATGGTTCATGTTGTTTAGCTACCCCGCAATTTAAATGTTGTGTTATCAAGACAAAAGATAGCACCGGTTCGCTACACAAGTTTAGATGAGGCCAATATGAGACTAGATTTGCCCGCATATGGGCCCCATATTTAATTATGAGGTGAATCGGCATAAGGCCCCCAAACCACACAAATATGCATGCGAGTATGACAATCCAATATGCATCCATTTGTTATTTCATTTATAAAATAGGGTTCGAGAAAAGGGGTCACACATTAGGGTTCGGCAGATCTTGGGGTTCCGGGGTTCGGGGTCGGTCTCAGGGTCCAGGGTTCGACGGGTGCGTTCTCGGACTCCGGGATCGTTCTCGAACGGGTAGATCTTGGCGCGCATGAGGGACCCGGTTCGGCGTCCGCGCGGACTCGCCCCTGGTTGGTGTCGGACTTGTCGGGCCGCGACTGATCTTGGTGTTACGGATGATCTTGCCGACTCCATGCGAAGGCCTTGGCGCCTAGATCGGTCTTGGTCTCGCCATCGGACCCGGAAAGAGGTCATGGCATCCGTGAGGCGATCTTGTCGTCCGTGGCGTAGATCTTGGGAGGTCGGGGTCCCACGGTTCGGCTCGACAACCGGACTCGGGAACGGTTCTTGGTGAACTTGGCGTGTCGGGTTCGCCTTGACTCGGGAACGGTCTTGCGGTCCGTGAGGAGATCTTGAGGCGCCCGTTTCACGGTCCAGCAGAGTTCTTGTCATTCCGGATGGAGAGTTGTCACCCCAAGAAGAAGAACTTGTCGAGGTACCCATCTCACCACACTTCCACCACATCGAGGCACACACGCAGTACATACATCACCGGATGTGGTACACCACTAGTATTGCGTAGAGCCGCACGGGTTGCGAGACACGGTAGTGGCCGCCGGGAGCACGATTTGCGGCCGTGATGCTCAAAGCTGGCCGGCGGTGAGAAGCATGGAGGTTGACGGCGACGGGCAGCGGGACACGCCGGGGCACGGCGGCCACGTACACGGGAGCCGTGGGGACCCGGCAATCGCGCGGCGGCGTCGGCAGGGCAGGGCCAGCGGGTTGCAGCGGCTGACGGGCAGCGCCGCAGCGGAGGCGGCGGTCGTGGCCGATGCGACAGCGGTGGCGGCTCTGCTGCCTAGGGAGATGGCCGGGCGCGGCGGAGGAGCTTGGGCGGCCAAGGGGCGGAGCTTGCAGGGGTGAGGCGGGGTCCGGCGGCGAGGTTGGTGGCGGTGGGCGGCCGGGAGAGAGATGGTGGCGCGGCGCGGTGAGGAAGTCCGGCGGGGCAGGTGGGACCGGAGGAGGCGCGGCAGCGAGCCTGGCGAGGTGACGGGCGCGGCTGGCCTTGCCGAGGCGGCGGGGCGAGGGAGGTGTGGCCGATCGCGACGGGGAGGCTAGGAGGAGGAGGGGCGGGAAGGACCCGAGGAGGTGGGGGTTGCGGACGGGCGGGGAGCGTGGCATGTGGCCATGAGAGAAGAACGGAGGTAGGCGGCGCGGGGCTCGGGCGCGGTGGCGGAAGGCGAGGCGCCGTCATGGCGCGGCGCGGCTGGCCCGGGCGGAGGAGCCGGGCGAGAAGGAGGTGAGGCACAAAGGGTGAGCGGTGGGGAGGAAGAAGGGTTGGTGGGAGAGGCGTGAGAGGAGGCCGACAGGGGTGGGGCTGGGTCGGGTGGTTCAGGCGGCGTGGGGATCGGTGCGTGCGTGTGTCTTGAGGAGAGAGGAGGCCAGGGGCTGCTGAGGTGGCAGTTCCTGGTTGGTTGGGGAATAGGGAGAGGGTGAGGTGGCGAGAGGAGATTGGGTGGGGTGAGGTGGTGAGGGGCTGGGTAGAATAGGTTGGGTAGGTTTAGGATTTAGGTGTACCGGTTGGTTGGACCGATTAATTTTTCTGGGGTGGTCGTTCGGGTCATTCGGCCCGTTCGACTGCCCCACTGAAATAATATAATCTTTTATTTACTTTAAATGCACCGTTTGCAAACCGATAGTAGACAACAAAATATTCCGGCGACCCGGGTTTGAATTTGAAACAAGACGGGGCGTTTTAGAAAACAAAACAGACTTTGCGAAAATAGTTTTAAACAAACAATGCATGATGATGACGATGCAATGCACAAATTCCACGCGATTTTCTAGTAGTGGTTTTGCGGGATGCCACAAGAATACCCTGAAGTTGCGTACTATAGGACTAGGCATGATTATGACTAAAGGGGGCGGCTTTAGTCCTGAGTCTTAGCTAGTCCCGGTTTGTCCTGGTTTTTAATATTAATAAATGTCTTGAGTGTTACCTAGTCCCGGGACTAAATATGAAGATGTTGTTGTATTATTGTGAGTTCGCTCAGGTGATCAAATGCTTTTTTCTCCATGACTACAGCAATAAAAATGCCATAGTATTGAAACCATAAATAGAGGAAAAGGCCTATAAATAGAGAAGCCTATAAATAGAGGAAAGGGCGGATAGGCTAGATCGAGCAGCCTATAAATAGAGCAGCCTATAAACAGAGGAAAAGGCCTATAAATAGAGGGAAATGCCTATAAAGAGAGGGTTCTGTTGCCTGCCAAAACCCACCGGCGAGCAGCGACGAGCAACACGAAGAGCCGGGAGGCTCCCAGAACTGCTGGTGGGCCCTGGTCCCTCGGGCAACGGCCCGCAAAACTCCGGCACGCACGTCCTGGCTTGGTTCGAGGGCGTGCCACCTGACCTATACCTGATCAGGAAGGTGATGGATTGCTCCGATTGGTTTCCTGCATGGTAAACAAGTATACGTAAAATTCAAGCCGTGACCGGCTCCCAGGTTTCCCTGTAAATCGGCTCCTAGAGCCGATTGCCCCATGGTTCTGCATTAGATTCACGATAACATGGGGTTTTGCTTGATCACTACAAGTTAAATCGATCTACGACAGTTTAATGTGTTCACCACGTAACTGGAACGTCCTACACGTAATTGAGCCTGGTATGTACAAAAGATGAAGAATATTAACCCTAGAGGAGGCCTAATAACCAACGTAAAGTGAATTACCGGAACAACTCCTCTAGAACGAATAAGCCACGTCCTTACGTACTACTGGATC
The DNA here is from genome assembly GCA_030063025.1 of Avena longiglumis. NCBI lineage: Eukaryota > Viridiplantae > Streptophyta > Magnoliopsida > Poales > Poaceae > Avena > Avena longiglumis. Next base: position 448,751,352 of record CP125979.1, read on the forward strand.
GTTCAACCCGTTTGTAAGGCCTGATTACGTAGATATTAAACTAAACCTTGGTGAACAAGGCACAACTATAACAGATCGAATCAGCTAAATAAAGATCAAGCAAGATGCCACCCTCATACCCGGGAAAAGGTGCGAAGGCGGCGAGATAGCTAGAGGCAGCAAAACTAAACAATCATAGCGAAAAGTACTGTTGCTAGCCTACACAAATCTATGATAGTAGTGTTACTCGCCATCAACAAGGCTTCAGTACGAGTAACACCAGATAACGCATAGTGAATCGCCTAGATCGCAAGACGCGATCTAGGCAAGCATGGCACTTACTACCGAAAAACCCTAGAAACAAGGGGTGGCGATCGCGAGATTGTGTTTGTTGTGAACGTGATTGTCCTCTTTTTCTCGATAACCTTAGGTACATATTTATAGTCCGAAGACTCTCTACTTTTGGAATAACTCTACAACTCTATCTTTACCTAAACTGAAACGGAACCTAAACTGAAACGAAACCTACTATGATACAAGATACACGGACAATTTAGCCCAATTCTACGCACTAGGCCGATCCAACAACACGTTGAATATATGCATCTTCCAAGCCCATCTTGATCACGGCCCATCTCCTTCGTTGGCCAAAATATGGCGATAACACATGCCCCCCTGGTTTTGGCAATGATAATTCCAAAACCACTGTGTTTTTCTTCTCCTCTCCGGGTTTTTTTTATCGGGTTGCGTTGAGAATGCATGGCGTAGAATCGTCACGCTACCCCTTCATCATGATGCCCTGTCTTCTCAACTCCTCCGCAGTGCATGATTTGACGATTTTGGCAGCGCAATCTGGGAAACCGCTATGGCATTGAATCGTCTCTCCACTATTCCCCTTATTTAAATTCGTCTGAGCAGTTCGTAGTCCCCATCTTCCTCCAGTAGCCAAAAAACCCTCTTCCTTTGCCGGAAAAAACCCTCTTTCTCCGCCATGGCCTCCTCTGCTTCCTCTGGCCTGTCCTCCCATGCCTCCAACTCAATGAGCAACCGAGAGCCGACGCCAGAGCACCCGCCGATGGCGGCGTACAACACTCTCGCCCCACAATGGTGGGACGAGAGGGGTTGGGACTTCGCTGTTTGGTCGGAGGACGACGCGTCCTTGACCGACGGCGAAGAAGACCTGCAGTTCCTTGCTGATGGGGAACTGGAGGCAGACAGCACCGACGACGCCATGTCCTGGGACGGCGTCGACTCCTCCGAAGAAGAGGAGGAAGAGGAGGACACCTCCTCCGAGGAGTACCAGCCGGTGAAGTACTTCCGCACCGGGTCCAGTGAGGACACCGACGACGACGAGGACGAGAAGGCTCCTGCTGGCTTCTTCAGCAGCAGCAGCGAAGACGACGCCGGTAGCAGTGCCGAGGATAGTGCGCAAGACGGCGGCGACGACAGCGACGACGACCTCGGCCTAGATTAGGAACCATTAGCAGTAGTAGTAGCAATAAGCTCCCTTTTGTAATCAATCAGCCTTTTGTAAGCAACCAACTTTTGAATGAATGAAAAATCTGTTTTCTCGAAGATTGCTTTTGTCGCCCCAATTTTGCCGATAATCAAAATAGGTCGATGCTCCAGAAGCCGATAGCAACGTATCGGCCTTCACCTTGTTACGTTCACACAGTCAACCAAACCACAGCTCAAAGAGCCGATGCACATCGGCTTTCCCAAAAACGCTGACAAGGTCAAACTTGGTCGCAAACTTAGACAAACCTAAACGGCCACTTCTCAGCCTCAAACGGTAACCTGCGACCCTCTTCAAAAAGGGCGACCTAGATCTCCAATTGCCCACCGACCAGATCGATCTCACAGCAACAAGAACCTTCAATCCTCAACTGCATAGATCCATCTCCGCCGGCAAACTAGATGGCGGAATCGTCCAACACCAATCCAGAGGTCTCCGGTCTGAAGGTACGCCTACTCCTCGTAGTCTGAACGCAATTAGAATTTAATGGCGAACACCTGAATTAATGCCTTTATTCTACCATTAAACTTTCTAGGTTTCAGACATCCTGCTGCCGCATCCTTCTCTCCCAAATTCCCTCTGTCTTGGCCCTCGTACAGGTTCTAGTCCTACCCATTTGATTTCTTGCGAAGCACATAGAATCCCCTTCGTAAGCCAAGATCTAGATCTGAACTCTTGGGCCGACTGCTTGCGAGCCTGGCCTAATCCCCCTGAACATTGGGTTTCTTGGTTCAGTAGGGTAGCTAGAGCTTACCAATCCCAATGGGAAATTACGGGAATAGCCGATGCCTTGCATCTATCATTGTCTCCTCTTGAGAAACACGAGAATCTTCTCAAAACCATCGGCTATTTCTGGTCTGACGCTCTGAACTGCTTCATGTTCGGTCATGGCCCCATGTCACCAACTCTGTTGGACGTGGTGATGATTACTGCGGACGTTACATCACCCAAATTTCTTCGCTTTAAACTGACCAAAGTCCCCTACAAACTGTCTTCTAAAACAGACTGCACGAACTGGGGTGCCTACCTCCAACGCCATATGAAAACAAAGGGCCCTGTCACGGAGAAGGAACACACAGCCTTCCTCAACTTCTGGCTAGAACATTTCATATTCTCGTGGCCCTTCCTTGCTCCAACCAAGAACTATCTCTCCCTAGCCCATGAACTGGCCAAAGGCACTCAACTTGGCATCGACAAAAGCTCCTTGAGAGGTCTATCGATACCTCAGTTGATGTCTCACAAGCTGTTCTCTGGTGTAGCAATCAAACAGTGGTCCTTGGTGGTTTATTCAGCTATGGGCTCAGCTATATTTTCAAAATCACATCCCAAACTTCCCCTTTTGGCGAGCTGCACTTTTCCGATGTAAAAAGCGCAGATCCGATGCACACTATGGCCAAGCTTTGTATCGCCAGCGAAGAACTGACCCCTCAGGAGGCATCCAAATGGTTCAGCATTTTCTTCCAAGGCCTGGACAACCCTACCTTCTTCCCTTACATGGAGGAATCGGAACACTTTGAAAATCCACTCTCCTTCAGACTGGACAATTTTGCCGATGACACTATCACTCGGCAGCTCTTTTCCACCGTGATTCGTCCCTGTTTCCTTCCAGTTGGCATGAGTACGTCCAACAGGATAATTAAACCTGGGTATGAATTCTACCAGCCAGTCGTAGTGGCTCGCCAATTTGGTCTTGGACAAGTAGCTCCCCACTTCTTTCTCCATCATCTTACGGAGAGCAGAGCCGACCTGCCCGATCCTCTCACCAGCCAAAGGTGTTACTCCTTCTTTGATGCTCTGACCATCCCAATCCCCAACGACCTCACCTTTGCCTCATCCACCGATGGCTTCGAAGACTGGTGGTCGATGTGGAAGACTCACGCCTTCAGGAAAGCTCTGGGACCGTTGCTGAAACAGCTCGACGCTGACTATGACATCCCCGTGGAACAGGTACTACCACTTGCAAATTTTCTTGATGCAGCTTGCAATTGATCCTTTTATTAATCCATTCTTTCTCTTTGCATCAACAAGATGGTCCTGAGCCCACGCACAGTGATGGCTCCCCCTTCGAGTTCTTTCCACCAGCTCCTGTGGTTCTTTTCTGCAAAAACTCGCCACCTCTGAAAAAGGTCATAATGCAGAAACAGCCGACGACACCACAATCGGCTTCCAAGAAACCAGCAACTCCTAAGTCAGCTGCCCCTCGAGTTCCGACTAAAACCAGAGCGATGGTGAGGAAGGTAGCCGCCAGGAAAACCTTGAGGCGCCGGAGCCCTTCTCCAGACAGCTCGCATGTAAGCTAATTCAGGCCTTGGTCGATCCTCGTCATTCTTTCATTCTTGCAGCCATGCTCGCGCTTACTGGTTCCCCTCTTTTACAGGCTTCCGTCGAAGACACCTCCAGCGAGGATACCCAGACCAATCGAGGAGAGCTAGGCCCCACGGATTCTGAGAGGACCATCACACCGAACCAGCCGGATTCACCACCATCGGCTTCCAGGAAGAGGTTGGCTCCTGAACCTGCTGCCCCCCGAGCATCAGTCGAGGCGGGGCCATCTGCGGGTCTCAAGAGAGCTCGCAAAGGACTACAAGCTTCTTCGTCAAGTCAGGAGGTTTCTAAAATCACCACCCATCATGCTCTTACTACTTGTCTGCCGATTTACCATCATTCACATCGGCTAAAAAAACACCTTTCATGCAGATGACTGATGTTTCCAGTGGGAAAGCTGGGGCAGTGCCGACGCCGGATCTAGGAGTCCCCGAAGGTGCAGATGAGACGGTTACCACCCTGGCCAAGCCTCCAGCGACCACACACAAACCGATTGCCTCCTCATCGGCTATCCCTTCAATCTTAGGAGAGGTACGTTTAGGTCCTTCCGGCTCATCCTCATACGTTTGGATGTATACTGACGCCTTTTCGGGCCGCCAGAGTTGTGATATTTCAGGTTTGCTGACGTTTGACCCTGAATCCATTGAACCAACTCCCTCCGTTGCTGCTGATGATCCACGAGCCAGGGTTGTTCCACCTCAATTCCATCATCTTAAAACCTTGCTGTCCTCCCCAATCGAGGAGTTGATCGAGGGTTCCGAGGAAGTGAAGAGCGTTCTTGCCGAAATCCAGGACCATCTTCCAGTAGCGTTGCAGGTGAAGCTTTGGTCAGTTGCAAATATGTCCTTTTTCGGGCCACGGGTGAAGTTAGCTCGTGAAAGGATCAACCTGCGCCACGCCCAACTTCCATTGAAAGCCGATATTGCAGACAGATGTCAGCAACTCAACGAGAAAAAGGCGTCTCTGGATGCTAAAACTGACACCTCCGTCAGTACCGCCGAGCTCGCATCCCTGAAAAGGGAGCTGGAAGATCTTGATGAGAAGGTCCGGGTGACTAAACAGCTCGTCCGCGACAAGGAAGAATCCATCGCTCGTTCCCAAGACGAGGCGGAAGGCCTCAAGGCTCAACTGAAGACCGATCTGGCAGACATACGTGCCCTGAACAAGCAGCTAGTGTCGGGTAAGGATGAAGATGACGAAGCCGAGATCGCCGAGGTGGACCGTGTCCGTGCTGACGCCCTCCACGCCTTCGAAGCATTTCTTCAGTAGCTTGTATGTGCGAACTGGCACCTGTTTGTAACATGTGTGAACCTCTAAAGTCGATGACCGTGCATCGGCTATATTTTTTTTTATTCGGCCGATTTTCAGCATCGGCCCCCACATTTTTACTGTCCATCGTCTCACGTGCTTTTACTTAGCCGATTTCATGTATCGGCCCCTCAAGTTTTACTGTCCAACATCCCACATGCTTGGGAAATATTTCTTGAGATGTTGACCATTGACCGCCATCGAATTTCACGTCCAGCTCCTCAAGCATGTACGCGTTTCCTCTTAAAACTTGGTCGACCCTGTACGGCCCGTGCCAATTTGGAGACCATTTACCATATGTTGTATCCTTAGTCCTCAAGGGTAACACAACTTCCCATACCAGATCACCAACGTGGAACTCCTTTGGCTTCACTTTCTTGTTGTATGCACGAGCTACTTTGGCCTTGTTCTCTTTGATTTTCTCCAGTGACCATAGCCTGAGCTCGGTTAAATCCTCCACACTGTCACTCATCAGGGTTGCGTATTCTTCAGTCGTTAGATCGTCCTGGAAAGTGACACGTCTAGACCCAGCCGTAATTTCCCAGGGCAATACGGCTTCTTGTCCATATACTAGATGGTATGGCGAGGTTTTAATCGCCCCATGGCATGACATGCGATAAGCCCACAATGCCTCTGACAAAACCTCGTGCCAACGCCTAGGGTGCTCATCGACTTTTCTCTTGATCAGCTTGATGAGGCTCTGGTTGGACGCTTCAGCTTGCCCATTGGCCTGAGCATAGTATGGAGATGATCTGATCAGCTTAATCCCCGTGTCCTCGCAGAACTTCCTAAACTCCTGAGAAATAAAGGCCGAACCTCCATCGGTCGTGATAGTTTGGGGAATTCCGAATCTATGGATGACATGTTCTTTCACAAAGTTGATAACATCCTTTGAGTTTACTGATTTCATCGGGACAGCCTCCACCCATTTAGTGAAATAATCAGTAATGGCCAAAATCCACATGTGGCCTTTGCTTGACGGGGGATTGATTTTGCCGACCATATCCATGCCCCAACCTCGGAATGGCCAAGGCTTCATGATGAGGTTCATTGCTGACGCGGGTACCATCTGGATTTTTCCAAATCTCTGACATGCTTGACACCCTTTGTAGTACTTAAAACAGTCCTCAAGCATGGTGGGCCAATAAAACCCTGATCGCCTGATCAACCATTTCATCTTGTGAGCTGATTGGTGAGTTCCACAGGCGCCTTCGTGTACCTCGTGTAGGAGCCGATTAGCCTCGGCTGTCCCCAGACATTTGAGCAATAATCCTTCCAGAGTCCTGTAAAACATGTCATCCCCAATAAGCACATACTTCATGGCTTTGTACCTTATCCGTTTAGGTGCCCCCCGAGCCGAATCCTTCAAGTAATTGAAGATATCGGCTCTCCAGTCGTCAGCTTCCAGGAACTGTACCTGAATATCGGCTCCCTCTGCTGCATCCTTGTAGCCTGAAGCCATCTGTGCAAGATCATTTGCCTCTATGTTCTGCGACCGCGGGTTCCAGGTGAAGTTTACGTACCGGAACTGCGCCATCAGCTCACGGCAGTGCATCCATAATGGGAAGAGCGACTCACTCTCACACTTGTACTCCTCCGTGAGTTGGGAAATCACCAACTTGGAGTCTCAAAAAATTTCCACTGCTTCTGCTCCGGCTTCAAGGAGTAACTCCATTCCCTTGCATATCGCCTCGTACTCGGCTCCATTGTTGGTGCGAGAGGTAGACAATCTGATGGAGAAGGAAAATGTTGCCCCCCGGGGCGACACGAGTAAAATGCCGATGCCGCAGCCATCGTCACAAACTGATCCGTCGAAAAACATAGCCCACGCTCTTATGGACAGTGCTGCTATGTTAGTGTTGATCCTTTCAGCAATAAGATCGGCCATTGTCCCTTAACTGCTTTCGCGGGTTGATACCGGATGTCAAACTCTGATAATGCAAACATCCATTTGCCCAGTCGGCCTTTTAACATAGGAGCCGACAGCATGTGCTTTATGACGTCTGATTTGCATATGATGATGATCTCTGCTGATAGCAAGATGTGGCGCAGCTTGGTGCAGGTAAAAAACAGGCAGAGGCACAACTTATCGATATCGGGATACCTTGTCTCCGCGTCCAGCATCCTTCTGCTTATGTAAAATATGACTCGCTCTAGCCCATCATAAACTTGTACCACCACCGAGGCGATGGACGTGTCAGCCACTGACAAGTAAATGTAGAACGGTCTGTCCGGCTGGGGTGGAACCAACACTGGCGGCTTTGTCAGATATTCTTTGATCTCGTCGAAGGCTCGTTGTTGTTCTGCCCCCCAGCGGAATTCCTCGTCAGATTTAATTTTCACTAGTCCCATGAACGGCTCTATCCTTCCTGACAGATTAGAGATGAATCTTCTGACGAAGTTGATCTTGCCGATGAGAGACTGCAGTTCTTTCTTTGTAGTGGGTGGCTTCATTGTTCGACCGCCTCGACTTTTCAGCCGATCTCAATTCGCGTTCATGGACCAAAAACCCAAGAACTGACCGCCACTCAAGGCACACTTCTTTGGATTCATCCGTAGGCCGAATTTTCTTGTTCGGTCCAGGACGCGTTGTAGATCGTCCAAGTGTCCTTGCGCTGAAGCAGACTTGACCACCACGTCATCGATGTAGATTTCCACCAGCTTGCCGATCAGATCATGGAAAATGTAGTTCATGGCTCTTTGGTACGTGGCACCAGCATTTTTCAGTCCAAACGTCATGACAACGTATTCAAACAACCCCACCGATCCTGGGACTCTGAATGCCGTCTTGTGTATGTCTTCTGGAGCCATAAAAATTTGGTTGTAACCGGCATTGCCATCCATGAAGCTCAAGATCTTATGACCAGCCGCTGTATTGATTAACGTCTCTGCTACCGGCATCGGATACTCATCCTTTGGGGTAGCTCTGTTGAGATCCCGAAAATCTATGGCAACACGCCATCGGCCATCCTTTTTCTCTACAGGTACGATACTAGAAATCCACTCAGCATACCTGCATGGCCTGATTAACTTGGCTGTCAACATTTTCTCGACCTCTTTCTTGACTTCTTCCAGGATTTCGGCCTTCATTTGCCGTGCTCACTGCTGAAATGGCCGAAATCCTTTTTAAATAAGTCGATGCTCAATGATGCTTCTGTCTAACCCAGCATCTCTGTGTAGTCCCGGACGATGCCCAGGCGAAGGTGGATATTGTTTCAGCGGACAGTATATCATCGGCCCCGCAGACCCGGATCTAACTTGTCGATAAATGTTGGTCGTGGCTTATCCCCAGGACCAATGTCGATCTCTTCTAGTTCATCAGCGGATGTAAACCCATACCCTAGCTTTCCGTCACCTGTCAAATCGATGCTAAACACAGGGCAAGCAGTAGGTGAGTACAACAAAAATAATTTGAGCTGATTGCCTGAATCGGCCCCCTTTTTTATTGCATTAGTCAAGGATGGCTTACACCTTATCATTTCACAATGGCAGGGCATCTCCCTGCTACGACTACGTGTTCTGCTTGTCGTATGATTGCTTCTTTTTATTTTTTGTGGCCGATCGCAGGGATCGGCCGTACCACACACCGTCGTGGACTTTGCTACTCTGTCAGGCCGGTGGATAAGACCAGCCTCACCCCGTTTTTTGTAGCTTCAATGCGCTCACAACCGTCTAAACTGATTCCAGAGATCGGCTCTTGGTCTTCTGCTTCCCAGACGTTCATGCCAGCTATGGAAATCTCGATAGAATCGTCTGCATGGATGACCTCTACTTCATCTCCGTCCCACTGTATTAGGCACTGGTGCATCGTGGATGGAATGCAGCAATTAGCGTGAATCCAATCTCTTCCTAGCAAGACAGCGTAGGTACTTTTGCTGTCCACGACGAAAAATGATGTGGGTATGGTTTTCCTACCCATCGCCGATCCACGCTCAAGACGCCTTGCTCAAGACTGACCGTTGAAGTCGCTTAACGTGACGTTGGTTTTGATCAGATCTGCAGTGGAGCGTCCCAAACGTTGTAGCATGGAGTATGGCATGATATTGACTTCCGCTCCTGTGTCCACCAACATCTTGTTGACAGGTTGCCCATTGATGTAACCTCGTAGGTACAGGGCTTTCAGATGCTTGTAACCCTTCTCGCGGCTTCAAAAATAACTGCCGTGGGCGCGATCGTACACTGGTAGCTCATTAGATCTTGGCGCGCAGAATTCTGACGGAAGTATGAACACCATGTTTGTACCAGCCGATGTCTGTGCATCGGCTTTCATTGTTTTGGGGCGCCACTCTTTCCTTGTCGGGCGGTCTTCCGTCTCCAAGGTCTGCCTCACTTTGACGGCTAGATCAGGCCGTGCTTTCTTTAAAGCGTGGAGATACTATGCTTCGGCTTCCTCCAAGTTATGTAGCCGCTGCACTCTGCGCTTTTGGGTGTGTCTGAGTCCATCGGGACACCACCTTGGACGGTGATATCTGCCTTCTTCCTTGTCATCCCTTGGCTTCTCGAGGTCCTTTGCTCGAGCGGGCTTCCTGTGACGGCTCTGAGGTGGGAGAGGCCCTAAAAGTTTGAACACTGAAAATGGCCTCGTGTCCTCCTTCTGCTGTCCACACTCCGGGCAGTTGTCGACTGTAGGAAATCGGCTCATTCCTGCGTCCCAGCAATATTTGAAGAAGGGACAATCCCAATGTTTGTCTGCGCCTTCCTTTTCTTTTGACGGTCCCCTAGCGAGGTGCTCATATCCTTCGTCGTTTCTGTCGCGCTTGCGACGTTGGTCATACTGACGCTCGTACTTGTTAAGGAGATGTGTGGAATGTGGCTTCTGATACCGCACTCTCCTCACCTGTTCCTCTGTTAAGTACCGCCTGTCATTGTGGCCGGGCCGGTCGCATGGACCAGCCTCCTTTCTTTCTTTGCCCCGAGAGTGACCACCTTTCTCCTTGTACGTGTCATGGTGGTACCCAGACCCTGCCATATTAACACCGAACGAAAAGTCCGGTGACGCCATGGAGCGATCGAGTTCTACCATGTTGACGGAAACGGGTTTGTGTCCACTTTCATGGCAAACTGCCCAAGGATCGACGCCTTGTTCTATCGCCATTTGGATTTGGCGGCGTATCTCTTTGCGTCATTGGTGGTGTGGTGAACGAGTGATGCCACTTGCGATGGTCTCCTGCTCATTTCTTGAGCCGTGGGGACTTTATGGCCTTCGGTAACCTCACCGCTTCTCTTTCAGAAGAATCAAGATCCGCCGCTTTGCTCACGTCAAGTCGAACCCTTTTGCAGGCCCTTGTTTCACCCATTTGCAGACAGGTGCCCCGAGCCCATTCAGCCACGGCCACCTCCTGGTCTTGTGTAGGATCATCTTCTTCTGTATCGACCAGGCCTATCGGACGCTTGAACTTATCTTGGTATAACTCAGGGTGGCGCTGTTCATACATCGTCAGTTTCTGGGCCATGTGCGCCAATGAGTTGTACTCCACTTGGAAAGCCAGATCCTTGATGGGTGCTAAGAGACCCAACACTGCCAGTTCGACTGCTTCCTTCTCAGTTAAACGAGCTGAGTAACATCGGTTCTTGACGGTCCTGGTCGTATGTACTGCCATCGCTTTCTCCCGCTCGCCGACTGCGCCAGGTCTGCAATGCCAGCCTCAGTAGCCTCTGAATGGTACTGGATGTGGAACTGCTCTTCTAGTTGCTTCCAGGTACGAACTGAATCAGGTGGCAGCGAGGTGTACCACCCAAAGGCGGGTCCTATCAGAGATTGCGCAAAATATCTTACGCGCATCTGATCCGATGCCGAAATCATGCCTAGCTGTGCCAGGTATCGGCTTATGTGCTCGATCGAGCTTGACCCTTCTGACCCGCTGAACCTCGAGAACTCAGGGAGCCGGTACTTGGGTGGCAGCGGAATCAGATCAAACTCGTTGGGGTACGGCTTTGAATAGCCGATTGTCCGTCTCTTCGGCACGAAGCCGAACTGATCTCTCAGGATGGTACTGATTTGCTCCGCTGTTTGAGCTGCAGGGGCTAGATTCTCATGACTTGTTCCAGTGGCATACTTGGCTAGCCACGCCTGTTTGTCAGCGTCCATACCAGACATCGCTGCTCCAGGAACGCCGCTCAAGATCCTGCCCTGGGCCCCCTCGCCAAAACTCTGCGTTGCAATCTGGCTGTGCGCCAGTTATTGCGATCCGCACGTAGGCGCATATATATCCGTGTGGGATTTCCTTAGGTGGCTCAAACAGGAATTGGCAATCGCCTGGGTCGCCTCCAGCCTTGTAGACGACGTACGCCGCTGATCCTGGCGGCTCTGGAGCTGCGAGTGTGAATGGCAGCTGTGGCCTGGTCTGGAGCGGTCTTTCTCCTTGGTGGGTCCCTAAAGTGGGCCCCGACGGAGAGTACTGATGCTTCATGATCTCCTGAACTACGCGAACTGCGACCCGCTCGAAAGCGTTCACCAGGCTCTCAGAATGGCGGTGCAGAGAATGAGCCACCATGTAGTTGACCTCCTGTCGTAGAGCTCTGGTGCGCTCCTCCGAAGGAATAGACAGATCCACCTCATCAAGAGCACCCTCGGGGGAGAACCCCCTCCACTTGATGCCATGCTTACAGGTCCTCTCGAAAGAGCCGATGAGATCGGCTTCGAAAAGATTTCTGATCTCGTCATACTTCGCCTTGTGCTCTTCAGGAAGCTCGTCGTACGTGACTGGTCTGTTCTCCATCGCAGCGTCGGATGATGATGTAGACGTTGTTGAATGTCCCACCGGGCGTGCCAGAATGTGTTGCCTGCCAAAACCCACCGGCGAGCAGCGACGAGCAACACGAAGAGCCGGGAGGCTCCCAGAACTGCTGGTGGGCCCTGGTCCCTCGGGCAACGGCCCGCAAAACTCGCAGACACGCCCCGCTTGGTTCGAGGCGCACCTGAACTATACCTGATCAGGAAGGTGATGGATTGCTCCGATTGGTTTCCTGCATGGTAAACAAGTATACGTAAAATTCAAGCCGTGACCGGCTCCTAGGTTTCCCTGTAAATCGGCTCCTAGAGCCGATTGCCCCATGGTTCTGCATTAGATTCACGATAACATGGGGTTTTGCTTGATCACTACAAGTTAAATCGATCTACGACAGTTTAATGTTTTCACCACGTAACTGGAACGTCCTACACGTAATTGAGCCTAGTATGTACAAAAGATGAAGAATATTAACCCTAGAGGAGGCCTAATAACCAACGTAAAGTCAATTACCGGAACAACTCCTCTAGAATGAATAAGCCACGTCCTTACGTACTACTGGATCGTTCAACCCGTTTGTAAGGCCTGATTACGTAGATATTAAACTAAACCTTGGTGAACAAGGCACAACTATAACAGATCGAATCAGCTAAATAAAGATCAAGCAAGATGCCACCCTCATACCTGGGAAAAGGTGCGAAGGCGGCGAGATAGCTAGAGGCAGCAAAACTAAACAATCATAGCGAAAAGTACTGTTGCTAGCCTACACAAATCTATGATAGTAGTGTTACTCGCCATCAACAAGGCTTCAGTACGAGTAACACCAGATAACGCATAAGTAGATACTGCCTAGATCGCAAGACGCGATCTAGGCAGCATGGCACTTACCCGAGAAAAACCCTAGAAACAAGGGGTGGCGATGCGCCGAGATTGTGTTTGTTGTGAACGTGATTGTCCTCTTTTTCTCGATAACCTTAGGTACATATTTATAGTCCGGAGACTCTCTACTTTTGGAATAACTCTACAACTCTATCTTTACCTAAACTGAAACGGAACCTAAGCTGAAACGAAACCTACTATGATACAAGATACACGGGCAATTTAGCCCAATTCTACGCACTAGGCCGATCCAACAACACGTTGAATATATGCATCTTCCAAGCCCATCTTGATCACGGCCCATCTCCTTCGTTGGCCAAAATATGGCGATAACAGGTTCATCTTTAGTCCCGGTTGGAGAAACCAAACAATACTGAAGGGATTGTGGCAGACTGGCCCAGGCAGCACTAATAATAGGGGGTGAGTGTTGACATTATGTCGTGCGGCTTGTACCTTGTCCCGGATGGTGTCACCAACCGGGACTAAAGATGAACCATTAGTCCCGGTTGGAGACACCAACTGGGACAAAACATGAGTCAACACTAATAATAGGGGGTGAGTGTCGATATTATGTCGTGAGTGTCAACACAATGTCGAGCTGCTTGTACTATAAATAGGCATCCTTGTGAGTCCAGTCCTCCAGCCAGTTTAAGGCATCTCCAAATGGTTTTCGACAGCAGGGACACCGCTACGGCCAGTTTTAGGGAGATGCCGCCGGAGCCCTGTCCTCCGGCATCCCCAAGAAACTGGTCATAGAGACACTCCCTAATATGTGAAATTAGTTAGATAAGTTACAAGATGCAAGATGGTGTGCGAGAGCAGGGACACCACTACGGCCAGTTTCAGGGAGATGCCGCCGGAACCCAGTCCCCTGGGATTTCCAAGAAACTGGTCATAGAGGCACTCCCTAATATATGAAATTAGTTAGCTCCCAGGCATATTGATATAGTTAGAGAAGTTACAGGCTGCAAGATGGTGTGCGAGAGTAGGGACACCACTACGGCCAGTTTCAGGGAGATGCCGCCAGAGCACAGTCCTCCGGCATCTCCAAGAAACTGGTCATAGAGGCACTCCCTAATATGTGAGCACACGCATTTGGAGATCAGATATTAATGGTAAGTACAAATCGGGACTAAAGGGACCCCTTTAGTACTGGTCCAGCCACAAAACGGGACTAACATAGTCAAGATGGTCACATGGTTTAGACAACATTATAAAAATGGACACATGGAGCATCTTCACTCATAAAATGTTACAATTATTACACATCATTTCTCCGCGTGTGTCCCTTTCTGATCCCGTCGTATCCATGGAGCATCTTCATTTATTAACATGATGCTTGGGTCATCCTTCATTGTGAAGGGCGGAGTTTCATGAAACTTATCACATTCTTCCGACATGTCTGTCTTGTCCTTCACTCCCACGATGTTTCTTTTTCCTAAAAGAACTATGTGGCACTTTGGCTCATCGTCTGATGTATTCTTTTTCCTATTTTTTTCTTTTTTTAGGTTTGGTAGACATGTCCTTCACATAGAAAACCTGAGCTAGATCATTGGCTAGTACGAATGGTTCGTTTAAGTACCCAAGATTGTTGAGATCCAACGATGTCATTCCGTAATTCTTGTCTACCTAAACCCCTCCTCCTATCAGCTTGACCCATTTGCACCGAAACAAGGGGACCTTAAAAGTAGGTCCATAGTCAAGTTCCCATATCTCCTCTATGGAACCATAATATGTGGTCTTTGACCCATTGTTGTCTGTTGCATCAAAGCGGACACCACTATTTTGGTTGGTGCTCTTTTTATCTTGGGCGATCGTGTAAAATGTATACCCATTTATCTTGTACCCTTAGAAAGTCGATATAGTCGAAGATGGTGACCTAGACAACAAGTATTGCTGATCTCCAAGAGTGTTGTTTTTTCTGAGATGTTGCAACCAACCGCCGAAACTCTTCATGTGTTCATCTCTAATCCAAGAGTCTTTCTTTCCAGGGTTGTTGGAGCGTAAGATTTTCTTGTGTTCCTCGATATTCGGGGCTTCCAAGATAGAATTCTGTAGAACTGTGTAATGTGCTTTGGTGTAAGAATGTCCGTCTCTACATATTATTGATTTCCTTAATAGAGTACCCTTTCCACTCAGTCTTCCCTCATACCGTGATTGAGGAAGACCAATCGGCCTAAGGTCAGGAACAAAGTCAACACAAAATTCAATGACGTCCTCTATTCCATAGCCCTTGGATATGCTTCCTTCTGTCCTAGCACGGTTACAGACATATTTCTTTAATATTCCCATGAACCTCTCAAAGGGAAAGATATTGTGTTGAAATACATGACCGAGAATGGAAATCTCTTCGACTAGGTGAACCAGTAGGTGCGTCATAATATTGAAGAAGGATGGTGGGAACACCAACTCAAAATTGACAAGACATTGGACCACATCATTCTGTAATTGTGGTAGATCTTCAGGATTGATTATCTTCTGAGATATTGCATTGACGAATGCACATAGCTTCACAATGGGTACTCGAGCATTATCTGGTAGAAGCCCCCTCAATGCAATCGGAAGTATTTGCATCATAATCACATGGCAGTCATGAGACTTTAGGTTTTGGAACTTTTTTTCTGCCATATTTATTATTCCCTTTATATTCGACAAGAAGACAGATGGGACCTTAATACTGCTCAGACATTCAAAAAATATTTCCTTCTCTTGTTTGGTAAAAGCGTAGCTAGCATGACCTTGAAACCATTCTGGATGCAGGCCATATGGGTCTTTCATACGTTGATGGTCCTTTCGTGCTTCCGGTGTATCTTTTGTCTTCCCATACACGCCCAAGAAGCCTAGCAGGTTCACGCTAAGATTCTTCATCACATGCATCACATCGATTGTAGAGCGGACCTCTAAGAATTTCCAATATGTTAGCTCCCAAAATATAGATTTCTTATTCCACATGGATGTGTGTCCTTCAGCATCCTTCGGAACAGATTTTCCGCTAGGACCCTTTCCAAAGTGTAATATTTGATCCAAATCTTTGACCATATCAAATATATCAGCACCAGTACGGTCCTTAGGATTCATCTGGTGACATTCCAGACCGTTGAAATGCTTGCCTTTCTTTCTTAAGGGATGCTTGGCCAAAAGAAATCGACGTTGCTCATTGTACACATTCTTCTTACAATGTTCAAATATATACTTTCAGTCTCATCTAAAAAGTGTGTGCATGCATTGTATCCCTTGTTTGACTATCCTGAAAGGTTACTAAGAGCACGCCCATCATTGATTGTTATGAAAAGCAATGCTCGGAAGTCAAATTCTTCCTGCTTGTGCTCATCCCACACGCGTATGTCGGGTTCGTGCCACAAATGTAAAAGTTCTTCAACTAATGTCCTTAGGTACACATCAATGTCGTTTCCGGGTTGCTTCAGACCTTGGATCAACACTGACATCATAATGAACTTCCGTGTTGGCGGGGTGACCCCGGATAGGGTCAAGACGGGGGAAGCCAAAAGGAGTTTCCCCGGTCTTATGCCGAGTTATTGGTTAGATCGGCCGAATTATGTAAAGGCCGGCTGAGATAAGCATGACCATGACCTTTACCAGAGGGGTTGTACGTTATTCGGCCGAGCAAGTCCGAATAAGCCAAAATGCAGGTGAAGGCCGAGCCGAGTTAAGCAAGGCAGGGCCGAATAACACGAAGCTTGAAGGAGAAGGAAGAACCTAAGTTCAGACCCTAGCCTCGGGCTAGGAAGAATCTGAACAGAGCCAAGCGCAAAGGACAAGGCGCAGAGCAGCAGAGGGGCAGAAGAAGGTCACGGAGGTGACAGTCCTAGAACCCGAGGCATGCAGGTGGGGCTCTCTAGAACTTTACCGTCATTAGAAGAGGGACACGGAAAGGAGCTCGCCGAGTTACTATATTGGGACAAGCATATTCCTCGAATATGCTTGCCATGTCAGCCCTAGAGGAGCCAAGGCACCCCTTTATAAGGAGAGGCTTGGGTACTGAGGAAGGGATCGAATCATTTTTCTACACCATTAGGCTTGTAGTGTTCATCTTCTTGTCCTACATACAGCTCGAGGAGCACTTGTAGTCCACGAGAGGAGAAATAAAGAGCTGAACGTGGGTCATCTGTGTGTAGAATTAACTGCATCTTCCCCTCCCCCATATCCCTCTAGCATCCATTGTCCCCATACTTTAGCCTACCCATGGCATCTGACGTGCCACCACCACGACAGTTGGCGCCCACCGTGGGGCCAACAGCGGTGCTAGCTGGAGTCATGATCCGGACGGGAAACTTCATCCACACTGGCGAGCGCGTTGTCTCTGGCTTAGTCCAGATATTTGATCTCTGTGACTATGTAAGCGACAACGCAGGCAGCTTCAGGGGAAAAGCTCTTCCGCGCAATGGCGTCTTCATCAACTTGGGCATGCACCAGATCTATGTCGGTGTCGACACCTCCGGCATTTATCCTCACCAAGTTATTGTTTCAGGAGAACCCCCCTTAGCGCTGCAAACGGTCCGCACGGAGAGCGCCCCGTCAGCAGCGTCGAGGTGATGGTCGCAGCCGGGGTGCAGGCGGGAGCAGCGGGCGCCGGATCAAGCAAGGATCCGACGACGGGTGTGCAGGTGACCACAAAGCAGGCGGCTCCACCGCCCACCGAGGTATATCCTTCAGCAGCCAACCCGTCCGAGGTGCAGGAGACGACCCCAAAGGCACCAAGGGTAAGATGGCCACCTCTGGAAAGACCAGAAAATATTCTCTAGGCAACTATAGATAATCTGACTATGCCTGTAGCGCCGATACTTGATCCGGCCAGTGCTCAGGCAGAATTAGAAGAAACCAGGCAAAAAGTACTGGTAGAGGCAAAAAAGGTGTCAGCATTGCGGGAGTCCTTAAACAGGACCCTGCAAGAATATGCTAAGGCAAACAAGCTTGATGTCGCCCCCGAGCGGGTTGATGAATAAAGATTGAGAGGGAAGAACCTCATGGATGATATCAATAATGAGCATGAGACTCATAAGGCAGATTCAGTTGATCTAGGCTTGCCGAGGTATAGTACCCCGTCAAAGAACCTAAGGGCGGCAAATGCCGCTGCACTAGAGTTAGAAGGACTGACCGGCGAAGCCCGGCAGAAACAGCAAGAAAGAGTGAATGATCTGGTGCGCATTGCGAACCAGCAGAATGAAGAAATGATCAGGACAGACCCGGCAAGGCCTGGTGCCTCGCGTATGGTTCATTCGGCTGGTGCAGCACCCGCCCTATCAGTGGCAGCAGCATCCTCACCAGGAAACAATGCTAGAAAAGACAGAGCAGTAACTTCGGGAAAAAGAAATAAGCAAATTGTTCCGTATGATCCGGCAGTAGGCGGAAAAGCAAATCAAAACAGAGGCAATGGGATCCGAGGTAACAGTGGCGAAAGAAACCCCGACCGTGCTGACAAAGGCAACGGAAGCCGAGGTAATGGGGATCTCGGAAGAGGAAATCATGAGAATAATATCACGGCAGAAGGAAGAAGGGATCCGCCGCCTAATCCTCCGCCGAGATATGAACACTAGTAGAAAACATGCCATCCGTTCGCGCCCCCTCAGAGCATTAGTCCCGGTTGCGCCACCAACCGGGACTAATGCTGGCACGAGTCCCGGTTCGAGCGGGCACGGGGCCCGAAGGCATGCGTCCCGGTTGGTAAGGGGGCATACATCCCGGTTGGAGCCACCAACCGGGACTAAAGGTTTGGCGACAGTCACGTGGCGTGGCACGCACCTTTATTCCCGGTTGGTGGCTCCAACCGGGACTAAAGACCCCCTGCCCTCTATAAATGCAACGCCCCAGCTCCTCTGCCTCCACTCTGTTTTTTCGAATGGTGGAAGGTGTGAGGGGGTGTGCTAGTTTTTTCTCATGCATGCATTGAAGGTGTTTGTTGAAATGTTTGAGTGAATAATCCCGTTGAATTTCTCATAGAACAAAATATAGAAAGTGTCCGAGACGCACTTGAGCTTTCTCCTCTTTATTTCCCTCTCATAGAACAAAAATAATCGAGGTTAGCAATCTTATCTTTTCTAGGTCATTGATACAATTCATGTGTCGGTGTGAATTGGTTATTTCACTATTTATGATGTCCTGTTTTTTGATAAACTTACTTATATGATGCAGATGAACGGTCAGGAATGGATGTACGGTGACCGGCGGGTAGCCGGGTTAATCAAAGGCGTGGATAAATTTATCGATGTGGCTACGGCAAACAAAGAGAATGGATTTATACGTTGTCCATGTGTTCAATGTTGGAACAACAAGGAGCACTCTTCCTCGAAAATCATTCGCGGCCACCTGATTATGAAAGGTTTCATGCCCAACTATAATTGCTGGACCAAGCACGGGGAAAGAGGGGTTATGATGGAAGATGGTGAAGAAGAAGATGATGATAACAACTATCATCATATGTTTCCTGAATACAACAGTGATACTGCAATGGAAGACAATGGAGAGGAAAGAGGTGAAGAACGGGCATCAGATGAGCCGGCTGATGAACTTGGTAGGGTCATTTCTGATGCAAAGCGAGACTGAAACAGAAAATGAGAAGTTGAAGTTAGAGGGCATGTTAGAAGATCACAAGAAATTGTTGTACCCAAATTGTGAAGATGGCAGCACAAAGCTCGGTACCACACTGGAATTGTTGTGATGGAAGGCAGAGTGTGGTCTAACTGACTCCTCATTTGAAAAGATGCTGAAAATAATGAAGCCGAAGTTTCCAAAACATAACGAACTTCCCGAGAGTACCTACGAAGCAAAGAAGACTCTCATCCTCCGGGATTAGATGTGCAAAAGATACATGCATGCATTAATGATCGCATCCTCTACCGCTGTAAGGAGTATGAGAATTTAGATAAATGCCGGTATGCAACGCGTTGCGTATAAGATCGACGAGATGACCCCGGTGATGTTGAGGAGAGCCCTCCTCAAGAGGGTTCCTGCTAAGGTTATGTGGTATGCTCCTATAATACCAAGGTTGAAACGCATGTTCAGAAACAAAGAGCATGCCAGGTTGTTGCGATGGCACAAAGAAGACCGTAAGAAAGACGGGAAGTTGAGACACCCTGTTGATGGGTCACAGTGGAGAAAAATCGAGAGAGACTTCCCAGACTTTGCAGGTGACGCAAGGAACTTATGGTTTGGTCTAAGTACGGATGGAATGAATCCTTTTGGGGAGCAGAGCTGAAGTCACAGCACCTGGCCTGTGACTCTATAGATCTACAACCTGCCTCCTTGGTTGTGCATGAAGCGTAAGTTCATTATGATGCCAGTGCTCATCCAAGGCCCGAAGCAACCGGGGAACGACATTGATGTGTACCTTAAGCCATTAGTTGAAGAACTCTTACAGTTGTGGGGCAAACCAGGTGTACGTGCATGGGATGAGAACAAACAGGAGCCATTTAATCTACGAGGGTTGTTATTCGTAACCACCAATGATTGGCCTGCTCTTAGTAACCTTTCAGGACAGACAAACAAGGAATATAAGGCATGCACCCACTGTTTAGATAAGACCGAAGGTACATATTTGCAGAAATGCAAGAAGGTTGTGTACCTGGCGAATCGACGATTTCTTCCGACCAATCATCCCGTAAGAAAGAAAGGCAAGCATTTCAAAGGTGAGGCAGATCACCGGAAGAAGCCTGAACTCCCTGTTGGTGATGATGTATTTGGTATGGTCAAGGACATAGAAGTAATCTTTGGAAAGGGTCCCGACGGTCAATCAGTTCCGAACGACGTCGCTACAGGACACGCAGCCATGTGGAAGAAGAAATCTATATTTTGGGAGCTGCCATATTGGAAAGTCCTGCGTGTCCGCTGTTCAATCGACGTGATGCACGTGACGAAGAATCTCTGCGTGAACCTGCTAGGATTCCTAGGCGTGTATGGGAAGACAAAAGATACACCTGAAGCACGGGAGGACCAACAAATTATGAAAGACCCAAAGAACATGCATACAGATAACAAGACGGATAAAGGGCGTCACTTAAGTCGTGCCAGCTATGCTCTTACCAAAGCAGAGAAGGAAATCTTTTTTGAAGTCCTTTACAGTATCAAGGTGCCATCGGGCTTCTCATCTAATATAAAGGGGATAATAAATATGGCAGAGGAAAGTTCCAAAACCTGAAGTCTCATGACTGTCACGTGATTATGACGCAGTTGCTTCCGATTGCATTGAGGGGGCTTCTACCGGAAAATGTTCGAGTACCCATTATGAAGCTGTGTGCATTCCTCAATGCAATATCTCAGAAGGTAATCAATCCAGATATTCTGCCAAGGTTACAGAAGGATGTGGTACAATGTCTTGTTAGTTTTGAATTGGTGTTCCCACCATCCTTCTTCAATATTATGACGCATCTCCTGGTTCATCTAGTGGAAGAGATTGCCATTCTCGGTCCGGTATTTATGCACAATATGTTCCCCTTTGAGAGGTTCATGGGAGTCTTAAAGAAATATGTTCATAAGCGTGCTAGACCAGAAGGAAGCATCTCCAAGGGATATGGAACAGAGGAGGTCATTGAGTTTTGTGTTGACTTTATTCCTGACCTTAAGCCGATTGGTGTTTCTGACTCGCGGCATGAGGGATGACTAAGTGGAAAAGGCACGCTGGGAAAGAAAGCAATGATATGTAGGGACGGGGATTCTTTCACTAAAGCACACTACACAGTTCTTCATAATTCCACGTTGGCAGCTCCGTATATCGAGGAACACAAGAATATTGTACGCTCCAAAAACCCGGGGAAGCCTGAATCATGGATTACAGATGAACACATGAAGTCTTTCGGTGGTTGGATGCAGACACATCTCTTGAATGACACCAGTGTTGGAGATCAGCTATACTTGTTGGCCGCGTCACCATCTTCTACTTTATTGAATTTCCAAGGGTACGAAATAAATGGGAATACATTCTACACGATCTCCCAAGATAAAAAGAGCACCAACCAAAATAGTGGTGTGTGCTTTGATGCAATAGACGAGAATGGACAAAAGGACACATATTATGGTTACATTGAGGAGATATGGGAACTAGACTATGGAGTCTCTTTTAAGGTCCCTTTGTTTCGCTGCAAATGGGTCAACCTGAATGGGGAAGGGGTAAAGATAGACCAGTTGTACGGAATGACAACAGTGGATCTCCACAATCTTGGTTATAGAGATGAACCATTCGTCCTAGCCAATGATGTGTCTCAGGTTTTCTATGTGAAGGACATGTGCTCCAACCGAAAAAAAGAAAAAATATGCAAACGAATACATCATATGATGAGCCAAAGCGTCACATAGTTCTTTCAGGGAAAAGAAACATCGTGGGAATCGAGGACAAGACAGACATGTCAGAAGATTATAATAAGTTTGATGAAATTCCGCCCTTCACAGTGAAAACTGACCCAAGCATTCCGTTAAGTAAAGAAGATGCTCCATGGTTACGTCTGAAGCGATCATAAGGAAGGACATATGCCAAGAAGTTCATGCTCTTATTATGTAACTCTAGTTCATGTCTTTCGCGGTTTGTGGCTTGACCGAAGGATATCTTTCGCGGTTTGTGGCCTTTAGTCCCGATTTTGTAGTCTCAGTTTTTAATATTAATTTCACATATTAGGGAGTGCCTCTATGACCAGTTTCTCGGAGATGCCGGAGGACCGGCTCGGCATCTCCTCGAAACTGCCGCAGTGGTCCCTCTCGCTCAAAACCATCTTGAAGCTTGTAACTTCACTAACTAGATCAATACGCCTAGGAGCTAACTAATTTCACATATTAGGAGTGCCTCTATGACCAGCTTTCGGAGATGCCAGGGGGGGGCTCGCCGGCATCTCCTCAAACTGGCCGCAGTGGTGTCCTCGCCTCAAAACCATCTTGCAGCTTGTAACTTCACTAACTATATCAATACGCATCGAGCTAACTAATTTCACATATTAGGAGTGCCTCTATGACCAGTTTCTGGAGATGCCGCGGATGGGCTCGTCGGCATCTCCTCAAACTGGCCGCAAGTGGTGTCCTGCTCTCGAAAACCATCTTGTAGCTTGTAACTTCACTAATAGATCAATACGCCTGAGCTAACTAATTTCACATATTAGGAGTGCCTCTATGACCAGTTTCTGAGATGCCGGAGGATCGGGCTCGTCGGCATCTCCCCGAAATTGGCCAGATGGTGTCCCTGCTCTCGAAAACCATCTTGCATCTTGTAACTTCACTAACTAGATCAATACGCCTCGGAGCTAACTAATTTCACATATTAGGAGTGCCTATGACAGTTTCTCGGAGATACCGAGGACTGGGCTCCGCAAGATCTCCTGAAATCGTCAGTGGTGTCCCGCTCTCAAAACCATCTTGCAGCTTGTAACGCACTAACTAGATCAATACGCCTGAGCTACCTAATTTCACATATTAGAGTGCCTCTATAACCAGTTTCTCGGAGATGCCGGGATCTGGCTCGTCGCATCTCCTCGAATCGGCCGCAGTGGTGTCCTGCTCAAAACCATCTTGGAGATGCCTCAAACTGGCTGGAGGATGGACTCACAAGGATGCATATTTATAGTACAAGCAGCTCGGCATAATGTCGACACTCACGACATAATGTCGACACTCACCCCTATTATTAGTGCCGACTCATCTTTAGTCGGTTGGTGTCTCCAACCGACTAAAGGTTCATCTTTAGTCCCGTTGGTGACACCATCCGGGACAAGGTAAGCCGCACGACATAATGTCGACACTCACCCCTATTATTAGTGTTGCTGGCCCACTGCGCAATCCTTGATCGCAACGGTTGGTTTCTCCAACCGACTAAATATGAACCTCTCTTCATATAGGCATTTCTCTATTTATTAGGTAATGAAGACATTTAATAATATTAAAACCGGGACAAACTGGGACTAGCTAACACTCGTGACTAAAGCGCTCCCTTTAGTCATAATCATGCCTAGTCCTATAGTACGCAGCTTCGTGGTCTTCATCGTCGCCGCCATCATCATCGCCATCACCGCCACTCGGGGATCCTCACCCCATCCATGGCATATACCGGGGCCATTCCAGCCTAGGATTCACGGCGGTGGGAGAGGGGTCTCTGAAGATGATGCCACCGCCGGGACGATGTGGGGCCTGTGGCGGGTGGACTCGTGGCACCGTGAGGCGAGGATGGTCTCCCCGTTGTAGCGCATCACCGATGATAGTACGGTTCGCCCACCACGCATTTACGGCCGACTTCTTTGTGGTTCACCGGCGGGCCATCACCCTCGTACTGGCGAGCTCCCTTCCCGCCTATTAGCGAAGAAGGCATTCCTGTGTCATAGTTGTCGGGATCCCACTGGGATCCATCCGCGCCCGGCGTGAGCTCGTGGTAGAAGTGGTTTGTGATGGCGTCACCGCGGAACCTTGAGGGACAGGAGGGACAGAACCCTCCAGCCAAAGATCCAACAAGCGGCGGTAGCCCGCGGACAAGGGTAGTTGAGGCGCAGCGGTCTCCTCGAGGGTCAGAATGGCCCAGTAGGCGTTGTCCATTGTTCTAAGAGAGGAAGGTGTGGATGTGTGGATAGCCATGACACGATCACTCTAAATATAGAGGGAAGGGGCGGGAAAACTTGGCGTGAAGCTTTGGGAAATGGCGGGAAATATCTTTAGTCCTGGTTAGTGACTACATCCAGGACTAAAAGCTCTAGTAGAAAGGAAAGGGCGGGAAAACTTGGCGGGAAGAGGTGGGAAATGGCGGAAATTATTTTTAGTCCCGGTTTGTGACTACATCCGGGACTAAATGTCTGCCGAACAATGAAAATCCTTCGCGTGGTAGTCCATAGTTAGAAAAAAATTTAATTGTAAATGGTTCATATTTTAAATGGTTACATTAATTATTTTTTAAAACAGAAAATGGTTTTGAATTATTTATTCAAATCCAAACACTTTTTCTGTTTAAAGTTTTTCTAAATTCCAAATTAATATTAAAAAATATAAGTTAATTCATTTTAAAAGGTTACATTAATTATTATTTAAAAATAGAAAATAGTTTTGGATTATTTATTCAAATCCATACACTTCTTATGTTTAAAGTTTTTTCAAATTCCAAATTATATTCAAAAATATAAGTTAATTTATTTTTAATTGTAAATGGTTCATATTTTAAATGGTTACATTAATTATTTTGTAAAACAGAAAATGGTTTTGAATTATTTATTAAAATCCAAACACTTTTTATGTTTAAAGTTTTTCTAAATTCCAAATTAATATTCAAAAATATAAGTTAATTCATTTTAAAAGGTTACATTAATTATTATTTAAAAATAGAAAATGGTTTTGGATTATTTATTCAAATCCATACACTTCTTGTGTTTAAAGTTTTTCTAAATTCCATATTAATATTCAAAAATATAAGTTAATTCATTTTAAAAGGTTACATTAATTATTATTTAAAAATAGAAAATGGTTTTGGATTATTTATTCAAATCCATACACTTCTTATGTTTAAAGTTTTTCTAAATTCCAAATTGATATTAAAAAAATATAAGTTAATTCATTTTTAATTGTAAATGGTTCATATTTTAAATGGTTACATTAATTATTTTTTAAAACAGAAAATGGTTTTGAATTATTTATTCATATCCAAACACTTTTTATGTTTAAAGTTTTTCTAAATTCCAAATTAATTATCATTTAAAAAACAATACAAATTTAAACCCCAAAATAAAAAATAAGGCGGGAACAGAGAGAAAACACCTGAAATTTTTTGAAAACAGGGGAATATGTCCCGGTTGGAGCCACCAACCGAGACTAAATACCCCCTGCGCGCCAACCCTTGGTCTGCTGAAAATATTGGAGTATACGTCCCGGTTGGTGGCTCCAACCGACGAGGATTTTTAGTCCTGCTGAGCCACCAACCGACTAAAGGTCCTTCCTTTATAATCGCTAGCATCTTCTTCTTCTTCCCCTTCTCCATTCTCCAACCGACAAGGCCAGAGAGAGACGCTGCCCGATCCCGGACGCCGCAGGCTGCCCCATCTCAGGCTACCGTGTCGCCACAAGACCGCCGCCCACCCTTCATCTCCGCCCATCGCCACCTCCGTCCTGCATGCCAGCCGCCTCCGATCCGCGTCAAAGCACCGCGCCTCCATCCTCCACGTAACAGCGCCACCGCCGCCTCCCTCTCCTCCGATCGCCACAAGGCCGCCATACCATCGCCACGGCATGCACGCACGAGGCTCCCCTTTTTTAGTTTTTTTAGTTGATTTAGGTGATGATTATTTTAGGTGTATTAGTTGTTAGATGATTTAGTTGTTAGATGATATAGGTGTATTTAGATGATGTAGATGATTTAGGTGTATTTAGATGATGTAGATGATTTAGTTGATGATTATTTTAGGTGTATGTGTAGATGATTATTTAGTTGTTAGATGATTTAGTTGTTTGGTTATAACTGCGCGTGCCTCTTCTTCTTCTTCCCTTCCCCATCTCACTTCTCTGCTTCACCGACGCGCGCACAACCGCCCCCGACACCGGCAGGCTGCCCGAGCTCGCCGCCCCCGACGCCGTCAGGCTGCCCGATCCCGCGCGTTCCGTCCGCCAGCACCGCCGCCTCCGTCCGTGCGTGCACCAGCTACTTCCACCCTGCCCGACTCCGCCGCCGCTCCGGTGACCAAGAAGGAGCGGCGCCGCCTCTCTCTAACGCGCGGTGAGCCTCTACACCTCCCAGTTCCCTCCGTTTGCCTGCTTGCTTGTTGTAGCCGCCAGAGCGCCGTCCCCAGTGAGCACCCGACGGTGGCCGCCGAGATGACGTCACCCCGGCGTCACGCTAACGTGGCCCACGGGCCCGCTGACCTTTGACCACCACGGTGGCTTGCTGATGTGGCATAGGGCCCAGACTCGATGACAGGGCTAGGTTTTTCCGGGTAAAAACCCAACCCTTTGCTGATGTCATATTGACACAGTAATTCAATTTTAAATGATTTAATAATTCCAGAAATTGATATAAACTTGTAAATTCAATATCTTTTTATTTATAAGTCAGAAAAATACAAATAATATATCAAATTATTCAGAAAAATGAAACCTATCTATTTAACCTATAATCATGCATTGTTCAACAACTTAAATGACAAGTATAATTAGAAGAACAAATGCACCCCTCTCATATGTTCCGGAGTTTCCCCGAGTTAGGGTTTTTACCCCTCGGAACCCTGATTAAATCGTCGAGCATGTCTTAGGGTTACATTCCAATGCAAATTAACTTGTCATATCATCATACTTGCTTGAGCATTGCATCGATGCCATGTGTTGATTGTTTCCCTTTCTTTTCGATGTTTCGATTATTAGGTTTATTATTAGTTAGGTATTATTAGGTTTATTAATTAATTTGGTATTATTGGTCTTCGGCCCCACTGGTCAGTCAATATGGGTAGCCCAGACCCGATGTGGGTTCGACGATGTGCCTTCGCCAGGGCATTCCGAACCCTCTTAAATCGATTCCAATATGTTATTTTGTTAGTATCTAGTGTTACCTATGTGTTGGATAGTTTCCCTTTTGTAGCCTTATAATCATGTTCCCCTCTCATAGCCTTAGGGTTTACGATTTCTCTTCATTTTTATTATTGTGTATGTATATATTAGGGTTTCACCTTCGATCCGGAAAATATTCGTTAGCCGCTTTGACTTATCCGTAACTTTCTCCTTTAGCCGCTTTGACTTATTCGTTTTTCCACCTATGCAGAAAATATGGACCCACACGTCAGAGACGAAGAAAAGGAAGAGTTGATCCAAGGTGTGATCCGTGGGGAAGATAATTTAGACGTATCAACGTTTCTGAACAACTCCGGTGAGGGTGATCCTCTTTTTACCGGAATAGACAACTTGTTTGAGGTTGAAGGTGTTGCCTTCCGCGAGGGAGAAGGCGATGCCATGTGTAATCGAGAAGATGACCGCTCCGGCGAGATGCATGTAATATAAATCAATTCATTAATTAATCATCTGCTATCTATATAGAAATAGTAACGACTATCTTTCTTCTTTTAGCCCTCCGGATCGAAGGAATCTACTGAAAATAGCAGACGAGACCCAACCAAAAAGTTGCAAGACCATGAGAGGTTCAGGATCGAAGATGTCGCTGAAGACGGCAAACCGACAGCTCCCGAAGTTGTCGCAACCAAATTTGTGGTACAATGCGGAGTAATCGTTAGGGACTTAATCCCGATCACCATTAGAAATTGGAATAGGCCTACTAATGCGGATGAAGAGGGAACATGTTTATTCGTCCCTAACCACGCCAAAGATTTACTGTGGAAGAGGCTCATGGTTAATTTCAAACTACCGAAGATAGAGCTGGATCCAAATGCGGAGGATCCAGTTGAGGATGCCTTACAACATGGGAGAGCCATGCGGATTTCAAGAAGACTCAGTTTCAGAAGATAAAACCATTATGGGCTGAGTTTGTGGAATACAAGACATCAGAAAAAGCTAAGGAAATGTCTGCAAAGAATAAGCTGAATGCTGCTAAAAAGAAGTATCACCATACTATGGGGCAAGGTGGCTACAGGGCTAGAATTCCTAAGTGGGAGAAACTTGAGGAAGAACTGCGTGCTAAAAAGATCACCCAGATGCATTTATTGGGTAGAACGCAAGGAATTGGTTTTACGGGCATGGGGGAACGTTGGACTCGGGAGGGAGGTGTATATATAACATACGACATAAAGAAGACCCTTGCCAATCGAGAGGATCGTAAAAGCAAGAAGGTCAAAAGATGGGGACTTCATTCCCGATAGAGAGAATGATGAGCTCACACTCGCCCTTGGAAATAAGGAACATGATGGACGAACACGAGGCACAAGCGGCTCCCAACCATGGAGGACTGGGTTTCCCGAAGAGAGGAAGAAATATCCTGATAGAAGCCGTCAGAGGAGTAAGGACAAGGCGGCAGTTGAAGCAGATAGTCAGAAAGAGCGAATGCGTTTAATTTAAGAACGATTAAAGCAACAACAAGATGAAATTAACGCACTTAAAGGGCAAAGTACTACCGGCCCATCTCAGCAGCACACTGCATTCGATGCTACTGGCCTATCGAATAATCGAAAAAGCAGTGTGGCTTCCACCGAGGTCCCGGGTGATGACAATGGCGATGACGATGATGCACTGACGATGGCTCCTGTTGGCTACCTAGTGGATGATATCATAGAGATGACACACTGCGAGCTACATGTCAAAGTTGTGAACATATCAATGAAGGTGGCGGTCGGCTATGCCTTACCAATTGGACCCACACCAAATTACCACCGCCGTCTGCCGTGAGGGCTATGCCGTTGTCGGTGGATGAAATCATGCCCACCTTTGAGGTTTTGGATCTTCACTACCCCGCCGGTGAAGGGGATGTGATCGCCGGGTGACGCAAAAACGCCACCATTCTATGGTCAAGGATTGTATCGTTCTTCAAATCACACGCCAAGGCCATCTTCGCCGCCTCACCCGCCTCCAACGAGGTCGCCGCCGCCGCTGCAGCCGCCTTCGCCGCCTCACTCGCCGCCTCACCAATCTCCGATGCAGCCATCGCCACGAGCCATCGCCGCGCCAGATAAAAGCGAAGCGCATCGCCATGCGCCGTAAGCGATCTCCAAACGTAAACAAGAGCCTCTTCCAAAAGTACCAAAGGTTCCTCCCAAGAGAGCTTATGATCAGATCTTGAAGAGGAGATCATGCGATCGTTGATGCGGAAACGACATGTTTTGCTAAGTCGAGGCGGCCGAAAGAGCCAGAGTTCCCCAACACCAAAGAAGAAAAAGCCAAAGTGTTGAAAATGCTAAACAATCTTCATCAACCCGAGCCAAAGCTGTCATCAGACTAATGAGTGTTCTATTCTCAAGTCACATGCGGCACAAAAAGCCTCGAAGAGCAGTACTGATGCAAGCGGGAAATCTGTTGCCCAGCTCGGAGAACAAGAAAAACAGACTTGCGCCCCTCTCAAGGTGATTTCTCAAACCAATGTGGGGTCGAGCAAATATGGGGCCAAAGAGTAGTATGATCCAGAGGTAGTTGCACAATACGGAGAAGTTGCCGCTGCTCAAGGTATGAGTATTGCCCAGTACTTATCCCAGTTAGAGTTCTTCCCCTTGAGGTAGCATACAAATACCAGTACGGCAAACCTCTCGTCAAACCTGAGGAGGTAAACAATCTTCCAACAAAAATGCGAAGATTGCATAACTGGTACTTGCATGCCACAAAGGCCGGGGCTAACTGGATAGTGCTGAGGGTTACAAAAAAGCATCATGGGAAAGAAAGGGATGACATGATATCCATTGAATTTGATGAACTATTTCAATTATTAATCAAGACGCCTTAGACAAATCGATCATCAGTGCCTATTGTCTGTAAGTACTAATTCTGTAATTAATTTAGTCTCCAGCTATATTATTTTGTTTATTGCATGTATATAATCATACTGTAATATGCAGAATGAAGATTATCGAATGCAGCAGAGGACAAATCTATGACATTGGCTTCATTGACCCATATTGGGTTCATGAAGCTAATCTCAAAATAAGCCCCCAGGATACGGAGGATAATATAGTACACGCGTTAAGGTTTCAAGAAACCAAAAGGGAAATATTATTTCCTTACAACTTCGAGTGAGTGTTATTGTCTTGTATACACTTTCTATTTCGCTTACTCGATGTTAAGTATATAATTGATTAGTTATGCATTTGCAGTTTCCACTATATTCTGTTAATCATTCAACTTGACAAAGGGTGTGTACTAGTCATGGACTCGAAACATAAACCCCTTGAGACGTGCAAGGACATGCAGATACTTCTCCAGCGGTAATTCTAATAATTACGACACTATATCGGCAACGTTCGTGAATTTTATGATATCAAGTACTTAATAAATTCTTTTATTCGTTTTCTTCGCCGGGCAGCGCTTGGAAACGGTTCACCAACAAGGCTAGGGGTGTTTGGAAAGAGGAGCTTACATTTCAACCACTAGATGTAAGCACCACTAGCTATATCCACGCATCTCTTTGATTCTAGTTTTGATACAGTTATTATCATGCTTGATTATTATTTTGATTGAACTATGTTCTCGTAAAGTGCATGACGCAGGGACCAGGTAACAATCTATGTGGATACTATGTATGCGAGTTCATCCGGCAGACGTGCGATGAGAAGGGCAGAAATTTAGAGCAACTCCACGTACGTAAACAATTTATATAGTTTTTAATTTCAAACAAATTCTGTTTAGGTTCATTCATATAGGCTGACTCCTTTTTTAAATCAGATCGAACGTCTACGGGACGGTCTTCTGCCAAAGGATCGCGTATGAGCAATTCAGGAGGAATTGGCGGGATTCTTGGATGCAGAAGTCCTAGACCCGAAAGGGGAATACTATTCTGCTGTGTATAGACAATAGGGATTGTAAAAATAGCAACTTTGAAGGATTTGGCCGGTAGCATCGAATAGCAACTTTTGTATGTAGTGCATGAACTCGATCCGTGTATTGAATGTAATATTGTCATGATGATCTTGTGTAATATAAGGTTCCTTCATTGATAAGTTCAAAACACTAAATAAACAATAAAACAACCTAAATGAATTCTCTGTCATGCACAAAAGTGGCGAAAATGTTGCCGCTGCAACAAAATGTGCCAAATGAATTCTTCGCCGCGCAGAAATGGGCTAAATCTCTGCCAAGAGAAAGTTATTAGTCCCGGTTCTTGTTACGAACCGGGACTAATGCTCCACCCCCCTCGCGCTCTGATGCCGCCATGTGTGCCCCCATTTGTCCCGGTTGGTGGGGCAACCGGGACTAAAGGTTAGAGCTTTAGTCCCGATTGCCCCGTCCCGGTTGGGCAACCGGGACTAATGCCCCTTACCAACCGGGACCTATAGGGCGTTTTGCACTAGTGGAACATCGGCATGAAAGAGAAGTGAGACCAGCTCGCCACAATCAAGTGAATGAGAGGTACAATGATGGTTATTCAGATATGGAATATGTGGGTCATGGTGGGAATAATCACTATGGAATGCAGGAAAGAATTATGTATAGAGATTTGCCATCGAATGATGCAAGAGTAAAACTGGACCGGTTGTACTGGTCCGAGTTGTTAGAAGAGCAGGGTCCGCCGGGTCCGGCATGTTTCGGACCACGGATCATGAGCGAGCCGCCAGTGCCGAACTTTCAACTGGCAAGAGGCACAAAAACTTACAATGGGAGTACCAAACCACAGGATTGGTTAATTGATTATGCCACTGCTGTAAAAATAGCAAGTGGAAACTTGCGATGGGCAGTAAGATATGTCCCACAAATTTTGAAAGGACTAGCCAGAGTATGGCTGAATAATCTGCCTCCAGGCAGCATCAACTGTTGGTTGGATTTTGAAGAGATGTTTGTCAGCAACTTCACCAGTACTTACAAAAGGCCAAACAGGCCACAACAGCTAGCAATGTGCAAGCAAAGGCCGAATGAGACAGACAGAGAATTCTTAACTCGGTGGTGTAACCTCAGGAATTCATGCGAGGGAGTTATAGAATCACAAGCGATAGCTTGGTTCGCTCAAGGATGTCGCTATGCCAGTGTCTTGTGGCAGCGACTACAAAGAGATATGCCAACCACTTTGGCAGAAACTATCAGGATAGCGGATTCGTATGCATTGGGATATCCGACGCAACCAGAGCTGATGTCGGCAGATCATCGGGATCATCAAGATCAATATGCAATATATGCGGCCGGGTCATCGAGGCGCAATGAGTTCAGAGGAAGAAGAAGGGAGGAAAGAACGGATTACAGATATGCCTCCAATCAGGTGGCAGCGGTAGTGCAAGATCAGCCGAGTCACGGGAACAGTCAGCGGCAAAATAATGGGCCTCGGCAATGGACACCAAGGAATGAAGGGAAGAGACAGTGGACACCAGAACAGAAGAAGGAGTGGTAGGAAAGGCTGAAGTACACGTTTGAGTCCATGTTGGATCAACCGTGTAAGTTTCACACTCCAAACCCGGCCAAGCCGGCCAATCATACAACTCGGCAATGCGCCTGGATGAAAAATGCAATGGGTGTAACACCCTCAGAATCGGACCTATGCAAGTTTTAGCGAAACCCGCCAAACCCGCATAGAAACGATTCAAAGGTGCCCACCAGGCACTTTCGTGCGGGTGGAAAACGAAGTAATAACATTACCCAACAGTCCTCGATGGGACCCACAGAACAGATATATATACAACAGCGACTCAAAGAGTCAAGAATACATATATAATATACAAAGATCCAAATCACCTTGAAAATGATCGAGCGTCCGACTACGGACAAGATGCAAATGGGGCTAAGAGCCCTGAAGAATAACCAATGGCATCCATAACCCTGCCCAGGCCAAGCCGGAAGGGTAACCCTGCTAACGACGTCGATCTCAAACCTGCTTAAACAAAAGGGGTGCCGACAAAGGGCAAAGGAAAAGAAGGAGCGTCGATCGAGGCCAAGACACGGCGAGGCTAGAATTCGGCGGTCCTCGCCTACATAGGTATGGTGGACTGAAGCGGCAGCGGCAGCATGCACTAAACAACCTATAGAGACTCGATACAACTGGCGGCAATTCAGAGGGGCTAAGAAGGACCTACCCGGAACCAACCTGAAGCTAACACCAAACAAACCCATCCTGGTGTTTCCCCCTCGAGACCAAACGAGGAAGTCAACCAAGGAACTCACACCGTTGGCAGTTTTATTTATTCAGTTGTCGTTGCAGCAATTACTAGTCAGGTTTAGATAATCATCCTGATAAAGTAAACAGTGTGCACTTTTAGTTAACCATTCCGTGATAGTGGCAACACTTACTAGTTAGATACATTTGTCATGAGATAACCCAAAAACCCAGCAGTTGTTGGTACTTTTATGCAGCCATTCCGTTGTAGTTGCAATACTTACTAGTCAGATGCCATTGTCGCAAGCGACAAACCAAACAAGCAATTGTGGGCAGTATTATTTAGCCATTCCATTATAGTGAAGCTGATTACTAGTCATTATAAAGTCAAATTTACAGCAATAAACTTTAGTTATGCTTGTCTATGATCGAGATACTGTGCTCCAAGTCGTCCATATCCGCGGACACGGCTTTCGAAAAGTTTTACCCGGCGGGTGCACCAATAGCAACACACGCCGATCAACCTCGAAAACCAAATCAAAACCCAACGAGGCTTTCACGACGAACAATCACAAGATTCAGAAATATTTCAGGGGCCACCTTTGAGTAGATCCCAACGGAGTAAGCAAGCTCGAGACGGACTCAAGGTTGCGCCAATGGTCAGTTTAATCGGGAACCCGAAAGTGTGGCTGGGCTTGTCGATACCGCGTAATCACTCCGCATACCTAAACAGTACAGTGTGCTCCTCGCACAATTTAAATACAGAAAGTAGCATGGCATAAGTACAGGATCGTAACTAAAACCTCAAACTAGTTGTGGCCCCAAGAAATAAGACTGAATCAAGCTCTGGCTCAGTGGGGGTCCCATATACCTCCCGGATGTGGATAGCGCGATAAAACAAGGAATAGGTATCAAGTACTCGGGGTCTTACGGGACACAAGTGGGCGCTCGGAAACCAAATATTATCTATCACCCACCGATGCCTCTGCTTATTTCAATTTTAGTTGTTAAACAGAAATTAAAGTGAGCGATAAGTAAAACTATGATCAACTCCATCATCAACATGCGGCAATACATCAGCAACTGTGGCATATGACGACACACATCAGCACTTGAGCAAGCAACTACGACGCGCAAGTCCAACTATCTACCAAACAACAGGCAATAGGGTGTGGCCAAGGCGATATAGGGCTGCACGGTATATCACAGGTACGGAAACTAAAGAATCGCAACACAGATAGCAAAAGATCAACAGGAGGGGAATAAATACTATAAAAGTAAGATAGGTAGAAAGGGGGAGATGCTCACCTGAAAACCTTGTCGAAGGTTCAACCGAAGATCGGGGCAAAGCTCACATCAACTCAACGGTCTTATCTGCGAAGAAGCAAAACACTAGAAGAAACACCGGATGCAATATTTAATACAACGGCAGAAGATCGGCATGATGCATGAATGATGCATGGCATGGCAAAGGTGCGATGCAATTAGGTCATATTAAGCGGAACTGGGGTCCCGACAATTAGTTAGGTGGTTCATGTTATTTAGAAGGCCCGCAATTTAAATGCTGTTTTAGCATGGTAAAAGATAGCACCGGTTCGCTACATCAATTTAAATGAGGCCAATATGAGACTAGATTTGCCCGCATATGGGCCCCATATTTAATTAGAGGTGAAACGGCATAAGGCCCCAAACCACGCATTTAGGATGCATGCAAGATGGTAATTATATATGCAACACTTTGTTATTATGTTATAAAATAGGGTTCCGGGAAAAGGGTTCACACATTAGGGTTCTCGACGATCTTGGGGAGTTGCGGGGTTCGGGGTCCGACAGGGTCCAGGGTTCAGCGGAACATTCTCGGGCTCCGGGGTTAGGGACTTCGGATCGGGGTAGATCTTGGCGCATCCGGTCTGGGACTAGGGTCGGTGTCGGGGCGCAACGGGTGCTTCCGGGTCGATGTCGTTCTTGTCGTCGGCTAGATCTTGCCGGGTCCCACGGGGTCGTTCTTGCCGTTGCTAGGGCCTTGTCGTGCGGAAAACAGTACTTGGTGTCCGGAACGAAGCGCTTGTTTTACCGGTGGCGTTCTTGGCGGTCGTCGGGTCCGGACTTCGCCCCGGGAATGGGTCTTCAGGATCTCGACGTCCGGGGTCTTCCGGGGGTTCCGTGTCGGAGGTCTCGGGGTTCGCCGTCGGTTCGGGTTCGGTTTGGGGATCGGTCTCCGGATCCCGAGAAGTAGATCTTGAGGCCCGAGGGGAGGGTCATGTTGTCCCGTGACGGTCTTGCGGTGCCATCTTGTTTTGCCGGTGTCGGGATCGGGTTCCGCGCCGTGGAATACCACCATGGCACCTTGTTGAACACCTTCTTGGCGATGAAAACTGGGTAGTTGTCCTGCAGCAGAGCGAGCGCCTGGCGGGGCGTGATGGCGAGCTTGGGGAGGGGGGTCCGGCGACGATGGCGACGGAGGGCCGCTGGGGCGCGCCGGCGCGGAGGAGGATGGCGACGGCGGCGTCCTGGGGGCGGCAGCAAGAATGGCGGGGTACGGCGGGCCTGGCGGAAGGAGGGGCTGGCCGCTGCCTGAGGTGCGCTGGGAGAAGGCGGGTGTGCTGCGGGTCCGCGGCGGGCGATGCACAGGCGCTGGGCGGCCGGAGCCGAGGCGAGGCGAGCAGGGCGAGGCAGCGGCGGGAGGCTCAGCGGGCGGGCGGCGACGAGGCCGGGACGAGCACGGCCGGGCGGGGCAGGCGAGGCTCAGCCAGCTGCGGGCCGGCGACGGAGGAGGCGGTGCGGGCCGCTCGACGCACGGGGAGGCGCCAAGTGAGCATGAAGCTTCATGGGAGGCTGCTGGAGGAGAGAGAAAGGGAGTCCGGCAGGCGGGGTCGCGCGAGGGAGAGGCGTTTGAGGACGCCGCCTTCCGAAAGGCGGCCGGGCCGGCGGAAAACGCGGCGGCGAGGGCCTCAAGTGAGCAGCTAAGCGGAAGGAGGCGGGCGAGCGGGCATGTGGAGAGGAGGGCCGTGGTGCAAGGAGAGGGTCGGGGCGAGGCGACGTGGACGGTGGCGGGGCGGGCTGAGGGAAGAAGATGAGCAGGGAAGGAGAGGGCACACGGGCGCTGCGTGTGAGGGGGCGCGGTGGGTCCAAGGGGCGTGGGGCTGTGCAGGGACTGGCTTCTTTGTGTGTGCGTGAGTCTGTGTGTGTTTGGGGCAGGTGGGATGGGTGAGTGGGTTGAGTGGTGGAGAGGTTAGGGTGACGTGGCAGAGGTTTATTGGGTGAGGGAGAGGGGGAGCTGAGGTGGCGAAGTCTGATAGGAGGGGGTGAGGTGGCCAGGGGTTTGGGTAGGAAAATGGGTAGGTTTAGGATTATGGGTGGGACTGGTTGGGCCGATTCAAAATCCTGGGGTGGTCGAATCGATCGATCGCCTCCAACTAAAACAATATAAATTTTATTTGTCTTGATAACACCGTTTGCAAAACATCTTTAGTCAAAACAAAATATTCCGGCGACCCGGGTTTGGCGCTTGAATAACAGATGGGGCGTTTTAGAAAACAAAACGGGCTTTGCGAAAATAGTTTTGGCAAACAATGCATGATGATGACGATGCAATGCACAAATTCAACGCGATTTTCTAGTAGTGGTTTTGCGGGATGCCACAATGGGTAACCCGGCGGGCATGCAAGCACCTTCCCATCAGGCACATCAGCAACAGCAGCCACAGTTGACTGGAGCAAATGCACAGCAGCTAATGTTACCCCCTCCTCCCCCGAGGTATGATAACTCGGACCGGAGAGATGTAGTGCATCAAGTGATAAATCAGGGTCAGGATGGAAGGACGAACCCCGGAAATAATGGATGCAATGATTACAGGGAACATCATCAATCATATTTTGTGTTCACAACAGAACGGAAAGACAGGCAAAGTGTACAACGCCGGCATATGGAAGTAAATGCAGTAATGCCGGCAGTACCAAGATATGTGCCTTAGTCAGATCAAGAAGTAACTTGGAGCATAAAGGATCATCCCAAAATAATGCCGAATCCGGGGTCGTACGCACTCGTACTAAATCCGACATTTGTCGGACCGAGCATTAATGTGAAATTTTCAAAGGTACTTATTGACAATGGGAGCAGTATCAATATCATGTACAAGGATACAATGCATAAGCTCGGAATATCTCAGAATATGCTGCAATCCACGAGAACCACGTTCCATGGAATAGTGCCAGGACTTTCGTGCGAACCCATTGGAAAGGTTCGAATAGATGTGTTATTCGGCACAAGGGAAAACTGCAGAGCAGAAAATTTGGAGTTTGAAGTAGTGGATCTAGAGAGTTGCTATCATGCTTTACTCGGGCGGCCAGCATTGGCCAAATTTATGAGCAGCTGCCACATAACTTACTTGAAAATGAAGCTACCCGGACCTCAAGGGGTGATAACAGTAGCAGGAGATTACAGGAAGTCAATGGAATGTGCCTCAGTCGGCTCTCGCTCAGTCGGCGCAACTGAATATGCCGGCGTTGGCCAACCCACATGGAAGTGTTTCTTTCCAGTCGACTAAAAAACCAAAAAAGTCCAGATAGATGAGCAGTTCCTAGAACGCACCATCACTATTGGTGCCGGCCTAGATGCCAAATAGGAAGGAGAGCTCACCAACTTACTTCGTGAGAATCGGGACATCTTTGCATGGTCAACTCAAGACCTGCAAGGTGTGCCGAGGGAGTAGGCTGAGCACTCTCTGCATGTAAGGCCAGGAGAAAGGCCGGTGAAGCAACCTCTCCGCCGCTTTGCCGAAGACATGAGAAAAATAATAGGGGATGAGATAGCTCGGCTCCTTGCGGCCAGGTTCATCATGCAAGTGATTTATCCGGATTGGCTGTCAAACCCGGTGTTAGTAGAAAAGAAAAAGGATGATCCAAATGTAGCCGTGGTATGGCGGATGTGTATTGATTACACGAACCTGAACAAGGCGTGTCCCAAAGATCCTTTTCCTTTACCTAGAATAGACCAAGTCATTGATTCGACCGCTGGTTGTGAGCTGTTATCATTTGTAGACGCGTATTCTGGTTTTCATCAGATACCGTTAAATCTGGCTGATCAAATAAAGATTCCGTTTATTACCCCATATGGGGCTTATTGCTATCGCACCATGCCATTCGGCCTGCGTAACGCAGGGGCAACGTACCAGAGGTGTATGCAAAAATGTCTACATTACCAGATAGGGAAAAATGTAGAAGTATATGTAGATGATGTGGTTAGCAAAACCAAAGAGAGCAAAATGCTACTGGATGATATTCGGCAGACATTCGCGAACTTAAGAAGGTTCCGAATGAAACTTAACCCGGAAAAATGCACTTTCGGTATACCAGCTGGAAAACTATTCGGTTTTATCGTATCTAGCCGAGGTATAGAGGCCAACCCTACTAAGATAAGAGCGGTAGAGAGGATGGAATTGTCGAGATGTCTAAATGACGTACAGAAGTTCACGGGTTGCCTGGCTTCGCTTAGCCGATTTGTATGTCGGCTAGGAGAGAAGGCACTACCACTATATCAACTGATGAAGAAATCTGATAAGTTCATTTGGACACCACAAGTAGATAGTGCATTTCATGAACTGAAGAAGATGTTGGTCACAGTACCAATCCTAGCCTCTCCATTGTCAAAAGAGCCTATGTTACTTTACATAGCCGCCACAAATAGAGTGGTAAGTGTGGTGATTGTTGTGGAACGAATTGAAAATGATAAATCAGTACAAAGGCCGGTGTATTACCTAAGCGAGGTACTATCAGCCTCAAAACAAAATTACCCACATTATCAGAAGATGGCATACGGAGTATACATGTCGGCAAAGAAACTTAAACATTACTTCGAAGAGCAGCCAATCAAGGTGATCTGTGAAGCACCCATAGCCGACATATTAAGCAACAAAGATGCAAGCGGCCAAATAGCAAAATGGGCAATTGAATTGTCACCTTATGCTCCGCAATTCGATAGGCGAGATGCAATCAAATCTCAGGCTGTGGCCGACTTCTTTGTGGATTGGGACGAGGTACAATATGAGACACCATTACCAGATCCGAATTATTGGACAACGCACTTCGATGGTTCCAAGCTGAGGAATGGATTGGGGGCAGGGATAGTGTTAACCTCGCCAAAAAGAGATCAGCTGAAATATGTGCTACAAATACAATTTGCCGCATCAAACAATGTAGCCGAGTACGAAGCACTCGTCCATGGATTGAAGGTGGCAAAAGAGATTGGGATACGCCGGATCTTATGCTACGGAGACTCAGATCTCATAGTACAACAAGTATCAGTAAATTGGGATGCGCTAGATGCCAATATGGCCTTATATAGATTCCATGTGCAAAAACTCAGTGGATACTTCGACGGATGTGAATCTCATCATATACCTCGAGCAGAAAACGACGCTGCAGACACGCTGTCAAAGCTCGGATCAACCAGGCAATCAATTTCCCCAGTTATCACCCTAGAGCACCTGAGAAAACCATCAATAACACCATCACCAGAGTCCGAATCCATCTTTATTCCGGCGAAATCAAGAGAAGATAGTATGCCGATGGAAGTTGACAAAGAATGTAACCCGGAGTTTCCGAAAGTGAACCCGGCAGATGCACGGATGGATATGAAAATATCCGAGGTGGTTATGTCGGCAGAAAATATGGAAATAGATAATGAAATTATCGCAGATAAAATCATGCCAACATGGGAGCAACCCATATTTTCCTTCCTTAAAAATGCGACTTTGCCGAATAACGAGGTATTGGCTAGACAGACAGTGAGAAAAGCTAAAGCTTATACAATCATAAACAATGAGCTGTATAAAAGGAGTGTCACAAGCGTGTTGCAAAAATGTGTGGACTCGGCGGAAGGCCAAGAGATCCTCCTAGATATACATCAAGGAGAATGCGGGCATCACGCCTTGTCCAGAGCTTTAGTGGCCAAAGCATTCAGGCATGGATTTTATTGGCCAATAGCGTTGAAAGAGGCCAAAGAACTCGTGGAAAATTGTAATGGTTGCTAGAGATATGCCAGCAAGATACATATGCCATCGTTCGAGTTAAAAACGATACCAATTACTTGGTCGTTTTCTGTATGGTTCTTAGATATGGTGGGACCATTCAAACCCGCCCGGGGCGGGATGACCCACATTTTGGTCATGCTCGACAAATTCACAAAGTGGATTGAAGTGAATCCAATAAAAAAATGTGATGGACCCACAGCAGTAAAATTCCTGAAATATATTATCTTGAGATACGGTTACCCACACAGTGTTATTACAGACAATGGCACGAACTTTGCTGAAGGGGCCTTTTCTAGATTCTGTCAAGAAAAACACATAAGGCTAGACGTCACCTCGGTGGCTCACCCAACATCTAATGGGCAAGTAGAAAGATCTAATGGACTAGTATTGTCCAGAATAAAACCCCGACTCGTCGAACCACTTCAAAGGTCGGCAGGGTGCTGGATCGAGGAACTACCAGCAGTGCTATGGAGCCTCAGAACTACCCCAAACAGGTCAACAGGGTATACCCCATTTTTTCTGGTATATGGAGCAGAAGCCGTGCTTCCAGCAGACATAATACATGAGTCGCCAAGAGTTACCCAGTATACAACGGCTGAGGTAAATGAGATAGCTCGGCAAGATGATGTCGATCTGCTAGAAGAAGCCAGGGAATTGGCACTATCAAGATTAGCAATTTATCAACAGGACTTGCGCTGATATCACAGCAAGAAAGTCAATCCAAGAGTGTTTAAAGAAGGAGATTTGGTTCTTCGGTTGGTGCAACGCACGGCCGGCATGCACAAACTATCACCCCCATGGGAAGGACCATTCATCATGAGCAAAGCATTGCACAATGATGCATATTACCTAATTGATGCTCAGTCACCAGAAAAGAACAAGGCAGACAAAGCCGCCAAAGAATCGAAAAGACCATGGAACATAGCTTTACTTCGTCAATTTTACTCGTAGGAGTCATCTATGAGACGTTTTAAAGTAACGCTTCAGGACGAAGTATCAACTATGTATCAAACCTCGGCACCTCGAGCAATGACTCAAGGACTTCCCTATGTTGTTTCTGAGTTTGGGTTATGTATTAAACCTCGGCACCTTGAGCAGTGACTCGGGGACTGCCCTATGTTATTTCTTATTTTGGGTTATGTATCAAACCTCGGCACCTTGTGTAGTGACTCGGGGACTGCCCTATGTTATTTTTCATTTTGGGTTATGTATTAAACCTCGGCACCTCGGGAAGTGACTCGGGGACTGCCCTATGTTATTTCTCATTTATGGATTATGTACTAAACCTCGGCACTTTGAGTTATGCACTCTGAGCAGTGACACGGGGATTGATCAACGTTATTTTTTATTCCTGAATTATGTGTTGAATTTCAGGACCTCGAGCAGGGAACTCGGGGACTATAATATATTATCCCTTATCACGAGTTATGTATTAAAAGCTCGATTTCTAGAGCACTGACTAGGGAATTGCCCCATGATGGTCACCATCACAAAAATGGGCATTAAACTTTGGAACCCCGAACGGTAGGTCAAAAGTTACCTTGAACAATATTATTTCGATTTCCCCAAATATGGGCTTTGGGATTTATAGCTCGGATACATATCAACAACACAACGGTTGAGTCGTCGAACTTATAAAGGCCAGGAAAAATTAAACGCCGAACTAATATGGGTCAAATGAAAACACGCAATCCGAACTTATGAGATTGAAGGCCACCAAAGCAAAGATTTAAAACAACAAGATCTGTTTAGAAAAAACTAATAATGATTGCCATGATACGTGCCTCAGCGGCAAAACGCAAAAGAGGTTCATACCACACATAAAGTCAGACAATTGTTTCACACACATCATACGCCCGGCATACCGGGGATAAGAAACAACTTATAGTTTTTTGAACCTAAGGGGCAGCTACTTGGTCAGGCACTAGGCGCTCCGAGGTAGACGGCACCTCGGCCAAAGTTGCTTCGCCCTCCATAGAACCAGGAGCGACTTCGCGGGAAGCACCGGGCTGTTGAGAAACATTAGCTTGAGCTTGAGAATGCCCAGTCCCTTTGGAGGATGATCGCGCGTCGCCGTCCCCATCCGAGCTTGCGCTGGAAT
Source organism: Avena longiglumis (assembly GCA_030063025.1). Lineage (NCBI taxonomy): Eukaryota > Viridiplantae > Streptophyta > Magnoliopsida > Poales > Poaceae > Avena > Avena longiglumis. Next base: position 448,793,832 of record CP125979.1, read on the forward strand.
CACCAGAAGTATCCGAGTCGCCCTCATCCTCGCCCTGGTCGGCCGAATTATCATGAGAGGCATTTTTGACTTCAACGTCATCCGCCAGGTTAGAAAGGAAACTCGGCCCTTCAATCCAGTTATGCACGTCCGCATACTCAACAAGCTGGAAGGCACGAGCTTGTCGACGAGCGATGAATTCTGGATCCTCAACCCAATGGGAGCCAGTGCGCAAATTTATCAAGGTATCGAGCGAAATATCCTTGTACCATGACATAATGACTGTGAGCGCCATATCAGCACTAGCTCGTCCAGCGGATTCCCTCCAGAGATTTAACTGGTTCTGGGATGCCATCAATCTTTCCACCAGTATCTTGATCTCATCAATATCAGGAGTTCCAGAAGTATTCGTCCAGAGAACATGGTAGGCCCGGATGGCTGCCTGCACCAAGTCCCTACCCATAATCTTCATCGGACCAACGGCAGCGCCAACGGCGACCAAGTAGTCTTCCATCGAGTATTCTGGGCTCGCATCTGCGGGGACACCTCCGCACACACGAGCATTAATCACCGCTCTAGAGCTCACGGGCTTAGCTTCTGGAAAATGGTCTACGCAAAATGAAAGTACATCGGTCAACAGTAAGAAAGAGAAGAAGATAACTCGGCCACGGTCAGAGGCTTACGATGAATATAGCTCAGCATTCTCTGAAGATCTTGAGCCCAATCACCCTTGGTCTTCTCAAAGCGAGTGATCTCCTCGCTCATCGCCCAGGTCTTGAGTTCGGCAGTCTCGAGGAGTTCTTTATTTTTCTACAATTGCAGAGCTAGCTGATTATTCTCTTCGGAGAACTCCTGGTCAACTTTCTCTAACTCAGACTTCTGAGAGAGCTTGAGAGACTCCACCTCGGCGCGCAAGCGAATTATCTCGTCATCTTTCTCTTTCAGCTGCGCCGAGTGAGTAGCGGCTTGTTCTAAAAAATGCAGCATCATATCAGGCATGGGTATGCATTATTGATGTGACGCTGCAAGAGTTTGTAACTCGGCTATACCAAAGCCAAAAGGTTAAAAGAAACCCGGGATAAGTTTCGGACGGAAATCTCTAAAGAAAAAGGGTAACTAACCTTCCAGGGCCTTGACTTTTTTCTCAAGACGGATATTAAGATTGTTGATATTACCTATTCACCAGCAAAATGAGCTACCACCTCAAGTCCAAAACAATAAGAACTTTAGGGACAATACAAAAGTTTGTTAACTTACCAGCTTTCTTCACCATGGAAATGACTTTCTCATACTTATCATGCAATTTCTTATGTGCGAAAAGCAGCCTTTGGAATTCGGTGGTCCGCCGATCATGCGCAACATAAGCGGCAAAATAAATAGCAGTGAGATACTCGAAGCTAAGCCAGCTCCGAATCAAGCAAAGCTTAACTCAGACCTAGGTGGCTGGATATCGAAGCTAAGCCAGATCCGAATCAAGCAAAGCTTAACTCGGACCTAGGTGGCTGGATATTCGAAGCTAAGCCAGATTCGAATCAAGCAACGGTTAACTCGGACCTAGGTGTCTGGATATTCGAAGCTAAGCTAGATCCGAATCAAGCAAAGCTTAACTCGGACCTAGGTGGTTGGATATTCGAAGCTAAGCCAGATCCGAATCAATCAACGCTTAACTCGGACATAGGTGGATGGATGTTTGAAGCTAAGCCAGATCTGAATCAAGCAACGCTTAACTCGTACCTAGGTGGCTGGAAATTTAAACACTAGGACAAATCCGAATTAAGTGAAGCATGACTCAGATCTAGGTGGCTGGATATTTGAACACTAGGACAGATCCGAATTAAGCAAAGCTTAACTCAGATCTGGATGACTGGATATTCGAACACTAAGACAAAACCGAAACAGGCAAAACCTAATAAAACTTCCAAACGAATAACAAGTTATTCGTTTGTAAGCTTTGGGGACTAGAGTATATATAATATCATTCGAATGACTAATCGAACGACAATAAAAACAATTACCTCGTTCATCTTATCGCTGTCAAGCACGATCTTGGCAGACAAATGCAAGCGACTGCTGATGTCAGAAAGTTGAAATGGCTGACTGCTTGGATTACCCTCGAGCTAATCAGCAGCGTTCCAGTTATTGGCATACTCAACCAACGATCCGAGGTTGTTCCCACTCTCAGTACGAGTAAGGACTTTACCTCAGACGTGTTGTGTAACCACCGCCGCCGCGGGGCTCTTGTGAAGAGCGAGCTGAGTATAAGCGTCTGGGGTGACAACGGTCTTGGCAGAAGAAACCCCCTTGCGGAGCGCATCAGCAATTGTAGGCTGAGAAGAGCTAGCAATCCCTTTCTAAGATGAGGGAGGTTTTGTGACGACGACCTTGTTGGTCTTAGAAGAGGCGTCGGCAGGAGCCATTACCTCGGCACTAGGGGCGGTGTTTTTGGAAACAGGAGGGACTATAGTTTCTTAGGGCGCCGAGATGGTGATATCCTCGGCTGGAGTTGGAGTTGTGGTTGAAACTGCGTGGGCCAAAGGAGTCTCGGGGGAAACTCCGGGATTCACGATGGGGGGAACGGGTTCAGAAGGAGGATCAACTATCCGAGTTACGTTGGCATCAGCAACGGTAACCACGGGTATTTATTTCCGAGGTAATGTTTGACTCGGAGCAGGAGGAGAGTCCACGCGTGCTGGACTAGGAACTCTGGTGTCTTCAGGAGGCGGAGGAGCAGGCAGTCGAGTAGTATGACTCGTCATGCTTGGACCACTGGGCTTAACAGAAAGAGGAGCGCTGTAAAAGCATAGAAATTCAAATCAAAGGACGGAAAAAGAGAAACAAGAAATGCAAATCAAAATGAGCGTACCCAGTAACTCCGGGCATAGTTTTACGCTTCGGAAGGTGCTGGGATGAATTTTTAGTTCGCTTCTTGGGGACGGCTTCGGAGGCACCCATCCGAGCGGCACGCTTCCGCGAGGTAGCAGGAGGTTGGGAGGCGAGAGGCTCGGCATCGTGCACCTGACCGGCCTGATTAGCTGGGGAAGTAGAAGCCGGAAATGCATAAGAGATAGGTATTGCGGCAACTCAAGAATTTGGACATCGTCTGAATCACCTTCCTCCTCGTGAGCCGAGGTCTTGCCACGGGCACGAGCCGGAGCGAAGTCCGACTTGGGAACGAACTCCTCCGAGTCAGGTTCCCCGCTATCCGGGGTGTTCCGATCTGCGGTCCACGGGAGGGCCAAAACCTCGACATCTTCAATCTTCTGCTCCGCAAATCTCTGCAAGAAAAGCGATAAAGGAATTAGCAAAAGGAATCACAAACGCAATTGGGGGGCAAAACATAAATGCATGAATTTACCTCAGGGGGGGTTCCCACGGGTGAACGGCTTCAGTCCCCAGGTCCAATCCTCCGGCATCTCCGTCTTAAAGATACCTCGGACACGCTTGAAAATTAGATAATTATCGAGCTCAACCGTTGAGACTCGATTGGGATCAAGGGGTCCGCTCATATAGCAGAGCTTATGCGTGCGTTGCTGAAAAGGGCAGATCCGGCTGCTGACGAAGGTGGTCCTCAGATCTTCGCCACGTAACCCGGTGCGGATCAGCTCCTTCAGCCGAATCTCAAAGGCCTCGGCCAGGGCATGGCTCTTCCTGGGATTATAAGTCCAGTTCTTCTTAGAAGGGGGCCGATGGAGAAGGCAGGGAGCCGAATCTTGTCTTCCTTCCCAGAATTCTTGACATAGAAAAACGATTTATGCCATTTCTTGCATGACTCAAGACCAGCAACGTGAGGAAACTCGGATTTCCTCCGAGGTGTGATGGACGCGGCTCCACACTGGGTAAGCAGTTTCTCGGAAGGATGAAGGGATTTGTCTGGAACGACATTGGATCAGATCTGGAAGAACTTGGACCATACATGCACAGACGGCCAGAGGAAGAAGTATCCTTCCGAGGCCGAGATAAAAGCGGATAGAGAAGCAATGGCGTTAGCCGGAAGATGATGCGGCTGCAGGCCGAAGTAATCGAGGAATTCCCTAGAAAAATCGCTAAGAGGAAGACCAAACCCGCGGGCGAAATGGGACATAAAGACGACGTACTCGCCTTCGTTAAGAACGGGAGAAGATTCGCTGCCGGGTAAGCGACAGGCTACCTCGGCAGGAATCCGGCGGGTTCTGATTAGCCAATCAACCTCTCGGCGGGTGACGGTGGAACCTTGCTAGGAGCCCCGCTCTGGACCAGATGCTGCATCGTCATCCTCGATGAGCGCGCCGCTAATGGAGCTTGACATAGGGTCGCCGAAGGAATCTACCGAAGAGAAACTAGCGGCGGAGCAAAGCCTAGAGGTGCAGGGGCCCGTCGTGGTCTTAGGCGAGAACGGTGGCGGAGCGGAAAAGAGACCACCGCGGGAAACCTAGAGAGCAGCAGACGCGTATAGAGAAAAATCTAAGGGATGAATCTACGGAGAAACTCAACGGTAACGACGCCGGAGAAAGTGTACGGCGACGAGGTCGACGGAGCAGAGGGATTAGGACCTCGCCGTTGAAGATTCCGATGAGCGCGTCGCCGCAGAAGCACTAACAGGCGCAAGGGTGAAAGGAGGAAGAAGGGCAACGAGGAGCGACGGACGAAAGTAAATCCTCTAACCCCGTGCCCCTCTTTATAACCGCGTGGCCTTGGCGGTAGTGGGATTGTGTGTGCGGGCACTAACCGTGTAGATCGTGTATGCGGTGTAACCGCTCGCGGCTGAGTGGAACCACACTGATGTGGCATCCCGCAAAAACCACTACTAGAAAATCGCGTTGAATTTGTGCATTGCATCGTCATCATCATGTGTTGTTTGTCTAAAACTATTTTTTGCTAAGCCCGTTTTGTTTTCTAAAACGCCCCACCTCTATTCAAATATCAAACCCCGGGTCCCCGGATAATTTTTGTGTGTCTGATATCGGTTTGCAAACGGTGTTTGAAAAACAAATAAAAATATTTATTATTTTTGTGGGGCAGTCGAACGGGCCGAATGACCCGAACGACCACCCCCATAAAACTAAATCGGTCCACCTAACCCACCCTATTAATCCTAAGGCTACCAGATAATCTACCCACCCCCTTTGGCCACCTCACCCCAACCTATCCTATGTCGCCACGTCGCCCTGTCCACCACCCCACCCAACCAGAAACCGCCACGTGGCCTCCCCTCTCTCTCCCTCTCTTCCTTCCCTCTCTCTCCCTCTCAGGCACACACACCACACACGCATGCAGCCCACAACCCCACCCTCTCTCACCTGCCCCCCACCTGCCCCACGCCACGCACCCAAACCCACAGCCCCCACCCGTACCCCACTGACCCCACCAGCCAGCCAAGCCCACCCAACCGGCCGCTCCCTCCCCACGCAGCATCCCCAGGCCTCTCTCCTCTCACCATCTGGCCCCACCTGCCCTGTTCCCCTGGGTCCCACCTCCCTACCCCGCTCCCTGTCTTCTTCCTCTCTCTGTCCCCCGATCCTCTCCCTCACCGCCGCGTAGCCTCCTCCTCCCTCAGCCCGCCCCGGCCAACCTCCTCCTCCTTCCTCTCTGGCTCGGCTCCGTCGCCGAGCTGCACGCGCTGCCTCCGCCGCTCTGCCTCACCGGCGTCGCCCTCATCCCGCCTTGTCTGCCGTCCTCCGCCCGTCGCCGCCTGGCCCTCCTCCTCGCTCAGCGCCCGCCTCACCAAGGCCCGACCCGAGCACGCCCCCGCCCGCTCCGCCCGCTCCACCATCTCACTCTCCTCCCCTGCCCGCGTCCCCAGCTTCACCCGCTCCTGAGCAGCCGCCTCCGCGCCTCGCTCTGCTCCACCCCACCCAGCCCGCTCCGCCTGGCGACCTCCCTCGCCTTGCCCTCCGCCTCCACGCTCTGCCGCCCAGCCGCCTCCCCTCCGCCGTTCACGCTCCTCCGAGCGCCGCTCGCCTCCTCGCCAGCCCGCCAAGCTTCCCTCGCAGGCACCCGCTGGAGCCCTTCTCACCGCGCCGTCCTGGTCCGCCCGCCACCTCTGCGCTGGGCCCGACACCGTTACCTCGAGCCCGCCTCCTCGCTCCCTTCGTCCCTCGCCTGGGCCCCAACGCAGCACCCTGCAGCGCCACCGGGTCGATCTTGTCCTGGCTCGGTCGTGCTGCAGTACCAACCTTTGTCCACGTCGTCGTGGCCTTCTGTTCAAGCACATCTTGGCGCTCAACCCGTTTGTCTTTTGCAATGTTTGGTCTCCGGTGTTGTGTTGCGAGTAATGTGTGGTGGAGCGAGACGATGTGGATGATGCGTCTCGTCTAGCATCGCGCCGCATCTTCCACATCGAGATCATCTACCGTCTCCGCCAAGAGCTTCCGAATCAACCCAAACCCGTTGGACCACGGCGCCAACCCTAAACGACAAGAACTTCCTCATTGAACCCGAAGGCAACAACGTCGGATCCTCGAGTTCTCCTTAATGGACCCTCAAGATCTTCTTCCTGGAACCCGAAGAACGATCCCGGCGAGACCGAACCCCGTCGAACACCAAGACCCTCGGAATCGCCAAGTTCTTCCTCTCGGATGCGAAGACGCCGAGACCCAGGACACCAAGATCCCCGCAACGACAAGAACGGCACCGACCCGGAAGAAGCCGATGCGCCCTGACACCGACCCAAGTCCTTCTTCCCAGAACTACAAGATCTGCACCGACCCTGAACCCCGAACCCCGGAACCCCAAGACCGTCGAGACCCCTCAATGTGTGACCCTTACCCGAACCCTTATTTTTATGAATGCTAAACATAAAACCTGTTGCATATTAACTTGTCATTCTTGCATGCATGCTTGTCATGTGGTTCGGGGGCCTTATGCCGATTCACCTAATAATTAAATATGGGCCCATATGCGGGCAAACCTAGTCTCATATTGGCCTCATTTAAATTTGTGTAGCAAACCCGGTGCTATCTTCGGCCATGTTAAAACAACATATAAATTGCGGGGAAGCTAAATAACTTGAACCATTTAATTAATTGTCGGGACCCCCGGTTCCGCTTAATATGACCTAATTGCGTCACACCTTTGCCATGACATTCATAATACATGCATCATGCCGATCTTCTGCCGTTGTATTAAGTATTGCATTCGGTGTTTGTTCTAGTGTTTTGCTTCTCCGCGGATAAGGCCGTTGAGTTGATGTGAGCTTCGCCCCGATCTTCGGTTGAACCTTCGGCAATGTTTTCAGGCGAGCATCTCCCCCTTTCTACCTATCTTACTTTTATAGTATTTACTCCCTCCTGTTGATCTATTGCTACCTGTGTTGCGATGCTCTAGTTTTCGTACCCGTGATATCCCTTGCAACCCTATATCGCCTTGGACACATCCTATTACCTGTTGTTTGGTAGATAGTTGGACTTGCGCGTTGTAGTCGCTTGCTCAAGTGCTTTTGCGTGTCGTCAAGTGCCACAGTTGTTGATGTATTGCCGCATGTTGATGTTGGAGATGATCATAGTTGTACTTACCGTTCACTTTAATTCCTGTTTAACAACTAAAATTGAAGTAAGCAGAGGCATCGGTGGGTGATAGATAATATTTGGTTTCCGAACGCCCACTTGTGTCCCGTAGGACCCCGAGTACTTGATACCTGTTCCTTGATTTATCGCGCTATCCACATCCGGGAGGTATATGGGACCCCCCTGAGCCAGAGCTTGATTCAGTCTTATTTCTTGGAGCCACAAACTAGTTTGAGGTTTTATTTACAATCCTGTACTTATGCCATGCTACTTATGTATCTAAATTATGCGAGGAGCACACTGTACTGTTTAGGAATTGTGACCCGTTTACGTGGTATCGACAGTCCCCGTTTGGGGATCTGCTGTCGTTTACCGCCGGCCCCACAAACCTTGTGTGCGTCTCGGAGCTTGCTTACTTCGTTGCGGGTGTACTCCAAGGGGTGGCCCCCTGAAATATTTCTGAAGCCTGTGATTGTTCAGTCGTGAAAGCCTCGTTGGGTTTTGAGTTGGTTTTTCCGAGGTTGATCGAGCGTGTGTTGCTATTGGTGCACCCCGGCCGGGTAAAACTTTCTGAAAGCCGTGTCCGCGGATATGGATGACTTGGAGCACAGTATCTCGATCATAGACAAGCATAACTAAAGTTTATTGCTATAAATTTGACTTTATAATGACTAGTAATCAGCTTCACTATAATGGAATGGCTAATTAATACAGCCCACAATTGCTTGTTTGGAGTGTCGCTTGCGACCATGGTACCTGACTAGTAAGTATTGCAACTACAACGGAATGGCTGAATGAAAGTACCAACAACTGCTGGGTTTTGGGTTTATCTCATGCTATCTGTACCTGAATAGTAATTGTTGCAACTATAACGGAATGGTCAACTAAAAGTGCCCACTGCTTACTTTATCAGGATGATTATCTACATCTGACTAGTAATCGCTGCAACGATAACTGAATAAATAAAACTGCCAACTGTGTGAGTTCCTCGGTTGACTTCCTCGTTTGGTCTCGAGGGGGAAACACCAGGATGGGTTTGTTTGGTGATAGCTTCATGTTGGATCCGTTAGGTCATTCTTATCTCTCTCGGATATCCGCCCGATTGTATCGTGTCTCTATAGGTTGTTTAGTGCATCTGCCGCCGCCGCTCATCCACCATACCTATGTAGGCGAGATCGCGAATTCTAGCCTCGCCGTGTCTTCGCCTCGATCGACGCCTCTTTTTCCTTTGCCCTTTGTCGGCACCCCTTTTGTTTAAGAAGGTTTTGAGATCGGCGTTAGCGTGGTTACCCTTCCGGCTTGGCGGCAGGGTTATGGGCGCCATTGGTTATTCTTCGTGGCTCTTAGCCCCATTTGCATCTTGTCCGTAGTCGGACGCCCTATCGTTTTCAAGGTGATTTGGATCTTTGTATATTATATCTGTATTCTTAACTCATGGAGTCGCTGTTATATATATCTGTTCTGTGGGTCCCATCGAGGACTGTTGTGTAATGTTATTACTTCGTATTCCACCGCGAAAGTGCTGGTGAGCACCTTTGAATCGTTTCTATGCGGGTTTGGCGGGTTTCGCTAAAACTTGCATAGGTCCGATCTGAGGGTGTTACTGAGTGGTATCGAGCTCGGCTTGCGATACCCCACAAGTCCGAATTTCAGGATAACCTAGCTAACGGCGGTAGAGTGTCAAAACTATTTTTGGAAAAATCGGTTGGATAGTTCTGGTTAGGTCTGATTTTACTCCTTACCCCTCTGCTGTTCTCCTCTTACCTCTACGTGTTTTGAATCCGCTCTCTTCTCTTTCTTCGAGTCCAGGATTTCTCGTGGTTGGGTTTCCGTCGTACTTTCAGGGTTTCTCTTTCTCCCCTTTTGTAACGGAGGTGCTACGATCATCAATCTGCAACTTGTCTGTTGTACCCTTCATCCAATCTTTTGTTCTTGAGCTCCTTATCCATATGTGTTCCTTGCTAGATATCGGTGTCGTTGAAAAACATATGAGGAGGACGAGCTTTGGTGAAGTTGGAGTTAACCTTGAGCATGTGTTGTTCATGCCAATGGAACCATCGCGGAACCTAATCATTGTGTCTTTCATACGATTTCTTTTGTCTCTTCCGGTGTTTCCCGACGCGACGACATCCTCTACGCCAGATCCGATGCAGAGCCTGCATCCCTCCTTTTTTCCGAACCTCGCTTGTCGATATCTTCAGTCTGATTCCGAGAGTTGGTTGCATCATCCGCCTATTCGTGTGCAGAGTAATGGTTCGAGTGCGGGATGGAGTAGCTACCCTACCACTGCTCTTATCATTCGCTCTTGTACGTCGAATCAGTGGATCCAGCAGTTTTACTCCGTCCATGGAAGTTAGAGGTGGCCTTATCATTTGATACCTCTACCTTCGTCCTTTGTTTCTCCGGAGTGTTCTCTCGACGATCAGGAACAACGACCCTTTGTTGGTGGTGTCGCCGATTTCAAGATGGAGGATGAACCCTCGTTAGTGGTGTCGCGAGGTTCTACGCGAAGCGAGAAGACGCAGATCACCGACCTTCCTTCCGGTACCATGAGGCGGATCTCGAGGGCGAGATCCATTGTTAGTGGTGTCGAATTGTGGCATCCCGCAAAAACCACTACTAGAAAATCGCGTTGAATTTGTGCATTGCATCGTCATCATCATGTGTTGTTTGTCTAAAACTATTTTTCGCTAAGCCCGTTTTGTTTTCTAAAACGCCCCACCTCTATTCAAATATCAAACCCCGGGTCCCGGATTATTTTTGTGTGTCTGATATCGGTTTGCAAACGGTGTTTGAAAAACAAATAAAAATATTTATTATTTTTGTGGGGCAGTCGAACGGGCCGAATGACCCGAACGACCACCCCCATAAAACTAAATCGGTCCACCTAACCCACCCTATTAATCCTAAGGCTACCAGATAATCTACCCACCCCCTTTGGCCACCTCACCCCAACCTATCCTATGTCGCCACGTCAGCATCCACCACCCACCCAACGAGAAACGCCACGTGGCCTCCTCTCTCTCTCTCTTCCTTCCTCTCTCTCCTCTCGTGCACACACACCACACACGCATGCAGCCCACAACCCCACCTCTCTCACTGCCCCCACCTGCCCCGCCACGCACCCAAACCCACAGCCCCACCCGGACCGACCGGCCCCACACTCCCGCGACCCCACCAGCCAGCCAAGCCCACCCAACCGGCCGCTCCCTCCCCACGCAGCATCCCGAGGCCCTCTCTCCTCTCACCATCTGGCCCCACCTGCCCTGTTCCCCCGGGTCCCACCTCCCTACCCCGCCCCTGTCTTCTTCCTCTCTCCGTCCCCCGATCCTCTTTCTCACCGCTGCGTAGCCTCCTCCCGCTCCCCTCAAGCGTCCGGCCCGCCAACCTCCCTCCTTCCTCTCTCTGGCCCTGCCCACGCGCTGCCTCGCTCCGTTCCGCCGCTCTGCCTCACCGCGTCGCCTGGCCCCGCCTGCCCTCCGTCGGCCCGTCCTCCCTTGCGTCACCGTCCGCGCCGCGCCGCCTCCTCGGCCTCCGCCCGCCGCTCACCAGCCCGAGCCAGCACGCCCCGCGCTCGCCCGCTCCACCATCCTCACCTCCTCCCTGCCCGTCAGCGTCCCCAGCTTCACCGCTCCGCCCGAGCAGCCGCCTCGCCGCCCGCCTCTGCTCCCACCACCTGCGCCGCTCCGCCTGGCGACCCTCCCTCATGTGCTGCCCTCCGCCTCCCTGGCTCCCCGCTCTGCCGCCCAGGCCGCCTCCCCTCCGCCGTTCACGCTCCTCCGAGCGTCGCCGCGTCGCCTCCCTTGGGCCGGCCCCGCCAGGCTTCCCCCCCTCGCAGGGCACCGCCGCCGGAGCCCTTCCTCACCGCGCCGGTCCTGGTCCGCCCCGCCGCCTCTGCCGCTTGGGCCCGACACCGCCGTTACCTCGAGCCCGCCTCCTCTGCTCCCCTTCGTCCTCGCCCCTGGGACCCACGATGCAGCACCCTGCAGCACCACCGGGGTCGATCTTGTGCTGGGCTCGGTCGCCCAGCTGCAGGCACCAACCTTTGTCCACGTCCGTCGTGGCCTTCCTGTTCAAGCACATCTTGGCGCTTCGACCCGTTTCTGTCTTTTGCAATGTTTGGTCTCCCGGTGTTGTGTTGCGAGTAATGTGTGTGGTGGAGCGAGACGATGTGGATGATGCGTCTGTTCTAGCATCGCGAAGCCGCATATTCCACATCTGAGGATCATCTACTCGTGTCTCCGTCAAGAGCTTCCGAATACCGAACCCAAACCCGTTGGACCACCGGCGCCAACCCTCGGCACGACAAGAACTTCCTCATTGAACCCGAAGGCAACAACGTCGGATCCTCGAGTTCTCCTTAATGGACCCTCAAGATCTTCTTCCTGGAACCCGAAGAACGATCCCGGCGAGACCGAACCCCGTCGAACACCAAGACCCTCGGAATCGCCAAGTTCTTCCTCTCGGATCGAAGCCGAGACCTGGACACCAAGATCCCATAACGACAAGAACGGCACCGACCCGGAAGAAGCCGATGCGCCCTGACACCGACCCAAGTCCTTCTTCCCAGAACTACAAGATCTGCACCGACCCTGAACCCCGAACCCCGGAACCCCAAGACCGTCGAGACCCCTCAATGTGTGACCCTTACCCGAACCCTTATTTTTATGAATGCTAAACATAAAACCTGTTGCATATTAACTTGTCATTCTTGCATGCATGCTTGTCATGTGGTTCGGGGGCCTTATGCCGATTCACCTAATAATTAAATGTGGGCCCATATGCGGGCAAACCTAGTCTCATATTTGCCTCATTTAAATTTGTGTAGCAAACCCGGTGCTATCTTCGGCCATGTTAAAACAACATATAAATTGCGGGGAAGCTAAATAACTTGAACCATTTAATTAATTGTTGGGACCCCCGGTTCCGCTTAATATGACCTAATTGCGTCGCACCTTTGCCATGACATTCATCATACATGCATCATGCCGATCTTCTGCCGTTGTATTAAATATTGCATCCGGTGTTTGTTCTAGTGTTTTGCTTCTTCGCGGATAAGGCCGTTGAGTTGATGTGAGCTTCGCCCCGATCTTCGGTTGAACCTTGACAATGTTTCAATGAGCATCTCCTTTCTACCTATCTTACTTTTATAGTATTTACTCCCTCCTGTTGATCTATTGCTACCTGTGTTGCGATGCTCTAGTTTTCGTACCCGTGATATCCCTTGCAGCCCTATATCGCCTTGGACACATCCTATTACCTGTTGTTTGGTAGATAGTTGGACTTGCGCGTTGTAGTCGCTTGCTCAAGTGCTTTTGCGTGTCGTCAAGCGCCACAGTTGTTGATGTATTGCCGCATGTTGATGTTGGATATGATCATAGTTGTACTTACCGTTCACTTTAATTCCTGTTTAACAACTAAAATTGAAGTAAGCAGAGGCATCGGTGGGTGATAGATAATATTTGGTTTCCGAACGCCCACTTGTGTCCCGTAGGACCCCGAGTACTTGATACCTGTTCCTTGATTTATCGCGCTATCCACATCCGGGAGGTATATGGGACCCCCGAGCCGAGCTTGATTCATCTTATTTCTTGGGGCCACAAACTAGTTTGAGGTTTTATTTACAATCCTGTACTTATGCCATGCTACTTATGTATCTAAATTGTGCGAGGAGCACATTTGTCTTGTTAGGAATTGTGACCGTTACGTGGTATCGGCAGTCCCGTTTGGGGATCTGCATTGTCGTTACCGCCCCACAAACCTTGAGTCCGTCTCGAGCTTGCTTGCCGTTGGTGTACTCAAGGGTGGCCCTGAAATATTTCAATCTGTGATTGTTCAGTGAAAGCCTCGTTGGGTTTTGAGTTGGTTTTTCCGAGGTTGATCGGCGTGTGTTGCTATTGGTGCACCGGCCGGAAAAACTTTCTCAAAGCCGTGTCATGGATATGGACGACTTGGAGCAGTATCTCGATCATAGACAAGCATAACTAAAGTTTATTGCTATAAATTTGACTTTATAATGACTAGTAATCAGCTTCACTATAATGGAATGGCTAATTAATACTGCCCACAATTGCTTGTTTGGAGTGTAAACCGCCATAATGGTACCGACTAGTAAGTATTGCAACTTCTAGCGGAATGGCTGAATGAAAGTACCAACAACTGCTGGGTTTTGGGTTTATCTCATGCTATCTGTACCTGAATAGTAATTGTTGCAACTATAACGGAATGGTCAACTAAAAGTGCCCACTGCTTACTTTATCAGGATGATTATCTACATCTGACTAGTAATCGCTGCAACGATAACTGAATAAATAAAACTGCCAACTGTGTGAGTTCCTCGGTTGACTTCCTCGTTTGGTCTCGAGGGGGAAACACCAGGATGGGTTTGTTTGGTGATAGCTTCAGGTTGGATCCGGTTAGGTCATTCTTATCTCTCTTTGATATCCGCCAGTTGTATCGAGTCTCTATAGGTTGTTTAGTGCATGCTGCCGCTACCGCTTCAGTCCACCATACCTATGTAGGCGAGGACCGCCGAATTCTAGCCTCGCCGTGTCTTGGCCTCGATCTTGACGCTCCTCTTTTTCCTTTGCCCTTTGTCGGCACCCCTTTTGTTTAAGCAGGTTTTGAGATCGACGCCGTTAGCAGGGTTACCCTTCCGGCTTGGCCTGGGCAGGGTTATGGACGCCATTGGTTATTCTTCAGGGCTCTTAGCCCCATTTGCATCTTGTCCGTAGTCGGACGCCCTATCGTTTTCAAGGTGATTTGGATCTTTGTATATTATATATGTATTCTTAACTCATGGAGTCACTGTTATATATATCTGTTCTGTGGGTCCCATCGAGGACTGTTGTGTAATGTTATTACTTCGTATTCCACCCGCACGAAAGTGCCTGGTGGGCACCTTTGAATCGTTTCTATGCGGGTTTGGCGGGTTTCGCTAAAACTTGCATAGGTCCGATTCTGAGGGTGTTACAGAGTGGTATCAGAGCTCAGCAGTTGCGATACCCCTAAGTCCAAATGTAGGATAACCTAGCTAACGGCCGAAGTAGAGTGTCAAAACTATTTTTGGAAAATCGGTTGGATAGTTCTGGTTAGGTCTGATTTTACTCCTTACCCCTCTGCTGTTCTCCTCTTACCTCTACGTGTTTTGAATCCGCTCTCTTCTCTTTCTTCGAGTCCAGGATTTCTCGTGGTTGGGTTTCCGTCGTACCTTCAGGGTTTCTCTTTCTCCCCTTTTGTAACGGAGGTGCTACGATCATCAATCTGCAACTTGTCTGTTGTACCCTTCATCCAATCTTTTGTTCTTGACCTCCTTATCCATATGTGTTCCTTGCTAGATATCGGTGTCGTTGAAAAACATATGAGGAGGACGAGCTTTGGTGAAGTTGGAGTTAACCTTGAGCATGTGTTGTTCATGCCAATGGAACCATCGCGGAACCTAATCATTGTGTCTTTCATACGATTTCTGTTGTCTCTTCCGGTGTTTCCCAACGCGACGACATCCTCTACGCCAGATCCGATGCAGAGCCTGCATCCCTCCTTGTTTCCGAACCTCGCTTGTCGAGATCTTCAGTCTGATTCCGAGAGTTGGTTGCATCATCCGCCTATTCGTGTGCAGAGTAATGGTTCGAGTGCGGGATGGAGTAGCTACCCTACCACTGCTCTTATCATTCGCTCTTGTACGTCGAATCAGTGGATCCAGCAGTTTTACTCCGTCCATGGAAGTTAGAGGTGGCCTTATCGTTTGATACCTCTACCTTCGTCCTTTGTTTCTCCGGAGTGTTCTCTCGACGATCAGGAACAACGACCCTTTGTTGGTGGTGTCGCCGATTTCAAGATGGAGGATGAACCCTCGTTAGTGGTGTCGCGAGGATCTACGCGAAGCGAGAAGACGCAGATCACCGACCTTCCTTCCGGTACCATGAGGCGGATCTCGAGGGCGAGATCCATTGTTAGTGGTGTCGAATTGTGGCATCCCGCAAAAACCACTACTAGAAAATCGCGTTGAATTTGTGCATTGCATCGTCATCATCATGTGTTGTTTGTCTAAAACTATTTTTCGCTAAGCCCGTTTTGTTTTCTAAAACGCCCCACCTCTATTCAAATATCAAACCCCGGGTCCCCGGATTATTTTTGTGTGTCTGATATCGGTTTGCAAACGGTGTTTAAAAACAAATAAAAATATTTATTATTTTTGTGGGGCAGTCGAACGGGCCGAATAACCCGAACGACCACCCCCATAAAACTAAATCGGTCCACCTAACCCACCCTATTAATCCTAAGGCTACCAGATAATCTACCCACCCCCTTTGGCCACCTCACCCCAACCTATCCTATGGCGCCACGTCGCCCTGTCCACCACCCCACCCAACCAGAAACTGCCACGTGGCCTCCCCTCTCTCTCTCCCTCTCTTCCTTCCCTCTCTCTCCCTCTCAGGCACACACACCACACACGCATGCAGCCCACAACCCCACCCTCTCTCACCCTCCCCCCACGCCCACGCACCCAAACCCACAGCCCCCACCCCGCTGACCGACCGGCCCCACACTCCCGCGACCCCACCAGCCAGCCAAGCCCACCCAACCGGCCGCTCCCTCCCCACGCAGCATCCCCAGGCCCTCTCTCCTCTCACCATCTGGCCCCACCTGCCCTGTTCCTCCGGGTCCCACCTCCCTACCCCGCCCCTGTCTTCTTCCTCTCTCCGTCCCCTGATCCTCTCCCTCACCGCCGCGTAGCCTCCTCCCGCTCCCCTCAAGCGTCCGGCCCCGGCCAACCTCCCTCCCTCCTTCCTCTCTGGCGCCGTCGCCGAGCCGCTCGCTCAGCCTGCCTTCTGCCTCACCGGCGTCGCCTGCGGCCCGCCTGCGTCTCCGTCGGCCGTCCTCCCTTGCGTCACCATCCGCCGCGCCCGGCGCCTCGACTCACGCCCGCGCTCACGGCCAAGGCTGCACGCCCGAGCTCCGCCCGCTCCACCATCCTCACCTCTCCTCACCGCTGGGCGCGTCCCAGCTTCACCCGCTCCACCCGAGCAGGCCTCGCCGCCGCTCTGCTCCACCGACCCAGCCCGCTCCGCCCGGCGACTCCTCGCTGTGCTGCCCTCCGCCTCCCTGGCTCCCCGCTCTGCCGCCCAGGCCGCCTCCCCTCCGCCGTTCACGCTCCAAGGCGTCGCGCGTCGCCTCCTGGGCCGGCCCGCCAGTCTCCCTCTCAGGTGGCACCGCCACGGAGCCCTTCCTCACCGCGCCGGTCCTGGTCCGCCCCGCCGCCTCTGCCGCTTGGGCCCGACACCGCCGTTACCTCGAGCCCGCCTCCTCTGCTCCCCTTCGTCCTCGCCCCTGGGCCCCACGACGCAGCACCCTGCAGCGCCACCGGGGTCGATCTTGTCCTGGGCTCGGTCGCCCTGCTGCAGGCACCAACCTTTGTCCACGTCCGTCGTGGCCTTCCTGTTCAAGCACATCTTGGCGCTTCGACCCGTTTCTGTCTTTTGCAATGTTTGGTCTCCCGGTGTTGTGTTGCGAGTAATGTGTGTGGTGGAGCGAGACGATGTGGATGATGCGTCTGTTCTAGCATCACGAAGCCGCATCTTCCACATATGAGGATCATCTACTCGTGTCTTCGTCAAGAGCTTCCGAAGACCGAACCCAAACCCGTTGGACCACCGGCACCAACCCTCGGCATGACAAGAGCTTCCTCATGGAAACCGAAGGCAACAACGTCGGATCCTCGAGTTCTCCTTAATGGACCCTCAAGATCTTCTTCCTGGAACCCGAAGAACGATCCCGGCGAGACCGAACCCCGTCGAACACCAAGACCCTCGGAATCGCCAAGTTCTTCCTCTCGGATCCGAAGACGCCGAGACCCAGGACACCAAGATCCCTGCAACGACAAGAACGGCACCGACCCGGAAGAAGCCGATGCGCCCCGACACCGACCCAAGTCCTTCTTCCCAGAACTACAAGATCTGCACCGACCCTGAACCCCGAACCCCGGAACCCCAAGACCGTCGAGACCCCTCAATGTATGACCCTTACCCGAACCCTTATTTTTATGAATGCTAAACATAAAACCTGTTGCATATTAACTTGTCATTCTTGCATGCATGCTTGTCATGTGGTTCGGGGGCCTTATGCCGATTCACCTAATAATGAAATGTGGGCCCATATGCGGGCAAACCTAGTCTCATATTGGCCTCATTTAAATTTGTGTAGCAAACCCGGTGCTATCTTCGGCCATGTTAAAACAACATATAAATTGCGGGGAAGCTAAATAACTTGAACCATTTAATTAATTGTCGGGACCCCCGGTTCCGCTTAATATGACCTAATTGCGTCGCACCTTTGCCATGACATTCATCATACATGCATCATGCCGATCTTCTGCCGTTGTATTAAATATTGCATCCGGTGTTTGTTCTAGTGTTTTGCTTCTTTGCGGATAAGGCCGTTGAGTTGATGTGAGCTTCGCCCCGATCTTCGGTTGAACCTTCGGCAATGTTTTCAGGCGAGCATCTCCCCCTTTCTACCTATCTTACTTTTATAGTATTTACTCCCTCATGTTGATCTATTGCTACCTGTGTTGCGATGCTCTAGTTTTCGTACCCGTGATATCCCTTGCAGCCCTATATCGCCTTGGACACATCCTATTACCTGTTGTTTGGTAGATAGTTGGACTTGCGCGTTGTAGTCGCTTGCTCAAGTGCTTTTGCATGTCGTCAAGTGCCACAGTTGTTGATGTATTGCCGCATGTTGATGTTGGAGATGATCATAGTTGTACTTACCGTTCACTTTAATTCCTGTTTAACAACTAAAATTGAAGTAAGCAGAGGCATCGGTGGGTGATAGATAATATTTGGTTTCCGAACGCCCACTTGTGTCCCGTAGGACCCCGAGTACTTGATACCTGTTCCTTGATTTATCGCGCTATCCACATCCGGGAGGTATATGGGACCCCCCTGAGCCAGAGCTTGATTCAGTCTTATTTCTTGGGGCCACAAACTTATGCCATGCTACTTATGTATCTAAATTGTGCGAGGAGCACACTGTACTGTTTAGGAATTGTGACCCGTTTACGTGGTATCGTGATCCCGTTTGGGGATCTGCATCGTTCCATCGCCCCACAAACCTTGAGTCTCGGAGCTTGCTTACGTTGCGGGTGTACTCCAAGGGTGGCCCCTAAATATTTCTGAATCTGTGATTGTTCACGTGAAAGCCTCGTTGGGTTTTGAGTTGGTTTTTAGAGGTTGATCGGCGTGTGTTGCTATTGGTGCTGCACCGGGTAAAACTTTAAAGCCGTCCATGGATATGGACGACTTGGGCGAGTATCTCGATCATAGACAAGCATAACTAAAGTTTATTGCTATAAATTTGACTTTATAATGACTAGTAATCAGCTTCACTATAATGGAATGGCTAATTAATACTGCCCACAATTGCTTGTTTGGAGTGTCGCTTGCGACCATGGTACCTGACTAGTAAGTATTGCAACTTCTAGCGGAATGGCTGAATAAAAGTACCAACAACTGCTGGGTTTGGGTTTATCTCATGCTATCTGTACCTGAATAGTAATTGTTGCAACTATAACGGAATGGTCAACTAAAAGTGCCCACTGCTTACTTTATCAGGATGATTATCTACATCTGACTAGTAATCGCTGCAACGATAACTGAATAAATAAAACTGCCAACTGTGTGAGTTCCTCGGTTGACTTCCTCGTTTGGTCTCGGGAAACACGGGATGGGTTTGTTTGGTGATAGCTTCAGGTTGGATCCGGTTAGGTCATTCTTATCTCTCTCTGATATCCGCCAGTTGTATCGAGTCTCTATAGGTTGTTTAGTGCATGCTGCCGCTTCAGTCCACCATACCTATGTAGGCGAGGACCGCCGAATTCTAGCCTCGCCGTGTACTGGCCTCAGTACTGACGCTCCTCTTTTTCCTTTGCCCTTTGTCGGCACCCCTTTTGTTTAAGCAGGTTTTGAGATCGGCGCCGTTAGCAGGGTTACCCTTCCGGCTTGGCCTGGGCAGGGTTATGGACGCCATTGGTTATTCTTCAGGGATCTTAGCCCCATTTGCATCTTGTCCGTAGTCGGACGCCCTATCGTTTTCAAGGTGATTTGGATCTTTGTATATTATATCTGTATTCTTAACTCATGGAGTCGCTGTTATATGTAGCATCCCAGTTGTCTAACCACTGTAATGCTACTAAGTTTAATAATAAAATGGGCCACTTCCAACATATAATTGTTGCATCATCATCATATCATGCTCATGTCATCATGTCCCCTTGCATTTGAGCATCATATAAAACCTTTTCTTGTTTGGTTCTTATCTCATGTGCATTATTAATTGTAGTTGCTTCTTGATATTGTATTTGGTTCTTACTAAATTGTTAAATGCCCAAGTTGAGTTGGGGGCATCTCTCTTTTGACTCCACCACCTTATCTTTCACCACCTTATAATTCCACCATCCAATGATATGGGCTAGGCTTTTTATTGAGTTATCCCTATCCATGTTGTTGGGTGGATCCTCTCATAATCTAATTGCTTGGCTTTTGCCACCTTTTGTGCATGCAAGGAGTAAAGCCACATGGAATCATGTTGTTTTCACAATATATCCACTTGGCATTAATTGTCTTGCATGGGCCATGCAAGTATCCTTTTTCCTAGTTTTTGGTTTTGTTGGCATTCTAAATGGTTTCATTCTTGCTTGTTTGATCTAGTGTTGGTAGTGCTATACCTCTCTCCTTCTCCTTTGGCTACATCAAAACCTTTGGACCTTGCACCCACATGTGCTAATGAGCATTGCTAAATCTTAAACCACCCCATCATCTTAGGCACCTCTTCCTATCCTTTTCTTTCCTTTTCCTTTGATCATGTGTATTGTGTATGAAGCATGCATGATCTAGAACAAGTACCTCCACCCCTTTTTCTTACCTCTTAGCAAGCTTGGAATCCACCATGCCATCTCTCTTTTCTTTTCCCTAAACCCAAAAACCATATTTTTCCATCTATCTTAAACCAAACCCTATTTTCACCATTACCCTAAACCAAAACCCTAAACTACTTTTTCCTCTAACAAAAACCCAAACAACATCTCTCTCTCCTCTTCCCTAATCTAAACCCTAATTTTTCTTACAACCTAAAATAATCCCTATATCTAATCCTATCTCTATTCAAAACT
Organism: Avena longiglumis; assembly: GCA_030063025.1. Taxonomy (NCBI): domain Eukaryota; kingdom Viridiplantae; phylum Streptophyta; class Magnoliopsida; order Poales; family Poaceae; genus Avena; species Avena longiglumis. Next base: position 448,814,463 of record CP125979.1, read on the forward strand.
CAAACCACACCTACCCTCCCTCTCTCTAGCTTGGCCCATGCCTTCTCTCTCCCTACCAGCCATGCAGGCCCCACCCCCAGCTACCTAGCTACCCCCCCACACGTGACCATCACCATGCCATCTTCCCTAGCCTAGACCCGAGCCCCCTCTTCCTCTTTACCCTCTCTATCTATCTACCAGCCCCCCCCTTCTCCAACTCGACCGGGCCACCACCTTTCCCCCCCAGACCCACCTGGAAGTCACCCCCCCTGGCCACCTTTGCACCCTGGCCCCATGCCCAGCACGTGAACAGGACCCCAGCACCCCGACGTCACCCTGGCCAGCGGCGCCCTCACGCAACCCTCCTGCCCTCTCGATCTTATCTACCCATCGCCCAGCCTTCCCTCCCAGGCACCTCCCTCCCTTCCTTCTTTCCTCCTTCCCCTGCCCCAGATCGCCATGCCCCCCGTCTACCTAAAACCCTAGCGGCACCCCCTCCCAGCACCCCTACGCTCCGGAGTGCCCCGAAGGCCGCCAGCAGCACCAAGGACGGCGTCTACCTCCCCTGCCTCGGTGTGAAGCGTGGAACTCCGCTGGAGCTCGCCGGAGAAGCAGCGCCGCCGCCGTGCCCACGATCGCCAGAACGCCCCCCGGCCAGCTGCCCGCGTCGATCCTCGCCGTCCCGAGCCTCGGCCACCACACCGTCGAGCTGCGGGTGAGAACCTCATGCCCCCAGACAACCTGTTCCTCTTCCTCTCGCCGTGCGCCAGAGTAATCCGCCCGGCGCCTAACAGCCGCCCAGCGTCGCGCTGCGGCGGCAGACCGGCGGCTAGATCTGCCATTGTTCGGCTTCTGCTTCAGCTGTGGTCCTTCTCCGCGCTAGCATCCCAAACCAAAAAGGTAGGCCGTGGTCCCCTCTTCGCTTTTCGTTTTGGGGCCATGTTGTTTAGATCAGCGACGGCGTCGCCATCGTCGATCAAAAACCCGGCCAGAACCACGCCGCCAGCAGCGCCGCGCCGCTGTCGTCCGACAGCGCGTGGTCACCTTGCAAATCGCCCCTTCCCCTTTTTTCCGCCTCAACCCGCGAACCTCGCGTCCCCACCTGCCAGCGACCGTGCAATATTTGCAAAAAGGCTCCCCGAAGAAGCGTGAACCAACCCGCAGTCCACGCCCTAGCCCGCGTGAGCGCTTTGCAGAAAACCCCTTGCCTGTTTAGATCCTCAACCCATGTTCATCCGCCCCATGATCGGCCTCTCCGAGATTTGCAAAAGGGTCTTGTTGTTACGGCTAATAAACCCGCGGTCTGAGTGCTCTCGAGCACGCCAGGCTGAGGCTGACCCTGGCCCACATGTCTGCGGCTCAAAGCGAGGCTGTGTGATAAGACGTTTCTGAGCTGGATTTCAAATTCAAATTTGTTTTAAATAATTTAAAATGCAAATTCAATTCAGTTTTTAATAACTTTTGCATGCTTTATCCAAATTAGGCAAATAATATATGTATTTGATTCAGAAAAATGAGAGGAACTCAAATATGCCATCTGTTTAGTGTTTTGCACAAGTTAAATTCCAAGTTTGTTTAAATTACTTCAATTGCCACTATAATTTCAAAATTAAATAACTTTTGATTGGAAAATCCAAATTAAGCAAATGAGTAGCCTAAAATGATCAGCTCGACGAGACCTTTCCGTTTGTACTATCCATGACTTCAATTGCAGCATGCATCATATAAATATATGTAAAACAACAAATGTTATGGCAACAAGTGTGAATCTAAAACCCAATTAAATGTTACTTTCTTGTCCTTCACACCTCACCATGCCATGCTACCTTTCTTGCCATGTAAATTGTGCATCATTCATCATGGCATGATTGTTTGCTTGACGCATCTTATTCATATGCTTGTGCTCTGTATTTATGTTGGCCTTGTTTGTTTGGTTTTTCTCGGATAGACACTGAGCAGGGGTTGTATCAAGAGAACCAGGAGCACTACCTGAACTCCTTTGCTTCAACAGAGACACCGTGCAAGCACTACCACATGCTTGCATACATACAGTACCTATTGCCTCTATCTTATTCTTGCATCATTGAGTCGCGATTGCATTAAAATGAATCCCAAGTATGCATAGCCTTTACTTTTAAACCCCACCAAGCTTGTTTCCTCCGTCCCATGAGCCACTACTATAGGAGTTGGTTGAGCCATGCGAGTCGTAGAACAGCATGTGTAGGGTTTGTGAGAGTCTGATGGACAATGAGGTACCTAAACAACTTAACCTGAGTAGATCTGGGATAACTAAAGAAAGTGGCACCGGTGAGCAATATCTGCTATTTGGTTTTTCCTGCTCACTTGTGTCCCGTAAGACCCCGAGTACTTGATTCCTGTTCCTTGATTTATCGCGCTATCCACATCCGGGAGGTATATGGGACCCCCCTGAGCCAGAGCTTGATTCCGTCTTATTTCTTGGGGCCACAAACTAGTTTGAGGTTTTATTTACGATCCTGTACTTATGCCATGTTTTACCGCTTTATTTACGATTGTGCGAGGTACTGCACATCTGTCTTTTTGGACCGGGACACGATTCGCGGTGTCGACAAGCCCGTTTGGGGTTCCCATCGTTCACAGTATACCAAGACCTTGAGGCCGTCTCGAGCTTGCTTACTCCGTTCGGGATCTACTTAAGGGTGGCCCCTGAAATATTTCTGAATCTTGTGATTGTTCGGTCGTGAAAGCCTCGTTGGGTTTTGATTTGGTTTTCGAGGTTGATCGGCGTGTGTTGCTATTGGTGCACCCGGCGGGTAAAACTTTCTCAAAGCCGTGTCGCGGTTATGGACGACTTGGAGCACGCTTTCTTGATCATAGACAAGCATAACTAAAGTACCGCTTCTAATTTGACTAAAACAACTTGACTAGTAAATAGTGCAATACTCATGGAATGGTTAATAAAATTGCCAACGGATGGGGGTTGTTAAATCCGCTTCCTGTTGGTAAGTAGGAGGAGGATGGATCGGATGAGATTACCATTATAATCTGTGTACTTCAATTCACGGACATCCGCTATCATTGGTTAGGCGGATGGTTAGCGTTATCTGAGAATTGCTAGGGTTTATCTTTTGCTGCAATTGCGCCACCCGTGTTGTGTCCCCTTTAGAGGCATTAAGACTTGCCGAGTACCCTTAGGGTCTCACACGATAAATTCTTGATTCGATGAGCAGTACCTTCTCAGGACGGATACTGGGTGGAAGAAGCCGATGATGTGGGCAACGATCGTTCGGTGTAGAAATTCCGGGAACGGGGATCCGTGAGACCTGTAGTTGGGATGTGCTTATTTCTCCGGCATCTTATGCCTATTTGCTTCTTATCCGTACTCGGATCTTGTTTGCCGCATGATACTACGATGTGCTGTATGAGGAGTTATCCTAAATTATAGATGTATCTAGGTCATTTGAATCTTGCCGTATGGCGTTGGTATATTTCCTTTCTTTCTAGATGGTGTGGCTCTGATGTACTTTTGTATGGTGGCTTGCGTACATACCCACTTGTGTACGTAGTTGATCCCTTCGCCTGCCGACTACGCCGCCCGTACAGGTCCCGTTGAGAGGTTAGCGGTTGGGACGTCTGAAAGGACTACCAGTGAGTGGCTTTGGGGCCCCAGTACTATTTCAACCGCTATCTCTCATCCAGGCTTGTATCTAGGAGCGTAGTTCACCGAGGTAGTTACAATTGGTATCAGAGCCATCCCGACCTTCAGGGTTTCAGCCAAACGGTCGTTGTCAGTCTAGCAAATATTTTGAGTAGTTATGTATATTAGGGAAAAACAAAACGCGAGAGTAGGACTGCTTCCACTTTTCTTCTTACCTCCCACCCACCCTTTTCTGGTAAGGAAGTGTAACGTTTTCAATTCTCTTCTCAAAGTTCAAACTAGGATTCACGTGTTCGGGGTTTCCGTAGTACCATAGGATGTGTGTGTGTGTGTGTGTGTGTGTAGTCCTTTGTCTATCTGTTGCATCCAAGTTGTTATCTTATCTGCCTTTGGCTATCAACTGTTGGTACATTCCATACCGACAGGCTTTTGTAAACCGACGCAATCTATCTTCTTTTTGTAACCGACGCTATCTTGTTTGGGGTGTTCGTTTCCGTAGTACCAATCTTTAGGTTTCGTCGTGAGAAGAAGGGGTTAGGATATGTGTTCAACTTGTTCATGTGCGGAGTAATGATTTGAGTGCGGGATGGAGTCGCGACCATACCACTACTTGTATCATTTGCTTTTGTATATTGGATCGGTAGAGTCACTAATCTTGATTCGTTAAGTAATTTTGCGCATCTATTGGTATTCTAATGCCGAAATTTGTGGAAAATTTTTCTTTGATATGTTTGTGTACCACACTCCTTTTCAGTCGTGTGCGATATGCTTAATATCTTTGAGGTGCTATGAACTTTGTTGATATTTTCATATCATCTCAGTAAATTGTATCCTTTAATCTTGGTTAATTCCATCTTGGTACTATTTTGGATTATTATCATTCTCCATTATAGTACTGACTTGAGTTTAACATCAATGACAGGATGGCTCCCCCACGCCGGACTGAGGAGGACATTCCTCCAGAACTGGGCTCAGCGCTGTCAAGCATAGCTACTGCTCTGGCAGCCATGCAAGAGAACCAGCTGCGCTTTGAGGAGAGCGTCCGAAGGAACGAGTTCACTCCACTCCCTCCACCTCCCAAGCGTGGTGACATCAAGAGCTTCCTCAAGTTCAGTCCTCGGCAGTTTGACGTGTCTGACCGACCTCTTGATGCTGATGATTGGCTCCGTGAGATCTCAAGGCTGCTAGAGGCTGGCGATGTGCGTAATGGAATGGGTAAAGTGTGCTACTCACCTGCTCAAGGGAGACGCAGCTCTATGGTGGGAAAACTACACGAAGTCTAGCGACTGGTTCCAGCCCACTTGGGAGAGGTTCACCGCCGCTTTCAAGGAACAGTTCCTCTCGAGATTGTGATGGAGCGGATGAAGGATGCTTTCCTCAACTTGAAGCGGGGGCAATGATAACGTCAACACCTACATCAGAACTTTATGAACTTGTCTCGCTATGGTGGTGATGAGGTATCGATGACAAGAAAAGCAGAAGAGATTCAGGCAAGGGCTCAATGCGTCGATCAAGTATGCACTCACGCATGCAAGACCGGCAACCTTCCTGGAACTGCAGCATATGGCACTACAAGAGGAGGCTAGTAGGCAGATGTTCGAGGAGTCCAAGAAACATAGCAGGGATGCATCAAGTGCGGCAGCAATGGCAACTCCTTCTAAGCGGCGTGTCTGGGTTCCTAACACCCCACCGTCGCTTCCGGCTCCACCAAGACCTGCAAGCTTCACGCCAAGGCCATCAAACTTCACCACTGCGGCTCCCAGGGGCTACAACAACCCTTACCTGAGCGCTGGCGAGTCCTAGCTTCTCTGCTTCCACGTCCTCGCGGTGCTTGCTACACGTGGAGATCTGGACATCCATCGAACTGTCCATTGAAGAACAAAGCTCTCCCTCAACCCCCGCCAAGATCTGCAACAAGCTCTCCTTCGGTTCGCGCACCACCGCCTCGGGCTCTCAACATCAACACTAAGCCCGGGTCTGCGGTTGTTCGAGCTAACTGCGTCAACGCCTCTCAAGCTGAGCTGGCACCAGGAGTGGTCATGGGTATGCTTTCAGTTAACTCAGTTCCTGCACGAGTTCTCTTTGATTCTGGTGCATCGCATTCTTTTGTGTCTCACAAGTTTGCAAATGAGAATGAGCTAGTCATGGTCCCTCTCCAAAAGCGGTTAATGGTTCTTTCTCCTGGAGCAAATATGGTAACATCCAAGATCAGTCATGGCAATAAAGTCGAGATTGGTGGTTCTTCATTCTTGGCTTCTTTGATTCTGCTGGGCAACTCTGACATTGATGTCATCCTGGGCATGGATTGGTTGACAGCAAATGCAGCTGTGATCGATTGTGCTGAACGCTCAGTATCTTTGAAGATCCCTGAAGGCCATCTAGTCTTTTCTCCAAGTCTGACTCCGGATGTCCAACTCTATTCCTTGGCTGCTCTGAATGATGATGCTATGGAGGCTATTCAGAAGGTACCAGTGGTCTGTGAGTTCCCGGATGTTTTTCCTGAAGAGTTGCCAGGTATGCCTCCGGATCGCGAGGTTGAATTCGTGATTGAGCTTGAACCTGGAACGGCTCCTATCTCCAAGAGGCCATACAAGATGGGTCCTTCTGAGCTGGCTGAACTCAAACGACAACTTGATGAACAAGAGAAGTTGGGTTTCATTCAGCATAGCACTTCTTCTTGGGGTAGTCCAACAATCTTCGTGAAGAAGCGTGACAGAACCGATAGGCTCTGTGTTGACTACCGGGCTCTAAATGCTAAAACCATCAAGAACAAATATCCTCTTCCTCGGATAAATGATCTTTGATCACCGGGTGAGCGTGGTGTTCTCTAAGCTGGACCTCAGAAGCGGTTATCACCAAATCAAAATTCGCAAAGAGGATGTGCCCAAAACAGCTTTCACCACTCGCTATGGCCTGTATGAGTACACGGTCATGTCTTTCGGTCTCACCAACGCACCTGCTACCTTCTCGAGGCTGATGAACTCCGTTTTCATGGAGTACCTGGACAAGTTTGTGGTGGTATATCTGGATGACATTCTGGTCTATTCCAAGTCCAAGGAGGAGCATGAAGAGCACCTGAGGTGTGTCCTGAACAAGCTTCGTGAGAACCGCTTGTATGCCAAGTTCTCAAAGTGTGAGTTCTGGTTGCCTGAAGTAACCTATCTGGGCCATGTTATCTCTGCCAAGGGCATTGCAACAACCCGAAACCGTGAAGACAATAGTTGAATGGCTTCCTCCGCTAATGTCAAGGAAGTGCGGAGTTTTCTCGGCTTGGCTAGCTATTGTCGCTTTTGTGCGTAACTTCTCGAAGATAGCAAAGCCTCTTACCGATCTCCTCAAGAAAAGCAAGAAGTATCTGTGGACACACCTTGCCAAGAGAGCTTTGAGACACTCAAAGCGAAGCTCACTTCCACGCCGCCTTGGTTCCTCCGGATACATCCAAGCCTTTTCAAATCTTCTGCGATGCCTCTTTGCAAGGATTGGGTGCGGTCCTTATGCAAGAGAGACGTGGTTGCTTATGCCTCTCGTCGATTGAAGACGCATGAGGTCAACTATCCCACACATGACCTGGAGCTAGCAGCGGTGGTCTTTGCCTTGAAGCTGTGGAGGCACTACTTGCTGGGTAACCGCTAGAGATCTTCTCGGACCACAAGAGTTTGAAGTATATCTTCACTCAACCGGATCTCAATCTTCGACAAAGGAGATGGATTGAAGCCATCAATGACTTTGATGTGACCATCAACTACACTCGGGAAAAGCAAATGTCATGGCGTATGCGCTTAGAAAAGCTTATGTCAACAACCTCATGGTAGAAGAGCAGCAGCCTCTCTTGTGCGAGGAATTTCGTCAGCTCAACCTGGAGATTGTGGAACAAGGGCACCTTCTGAACCTTCTGGCTACTCCTCTCTTGGAAGAACAGATTCGGTCTCGTCGGTGGTGATCCGACACCAAGAAGCTCATCGCTAAGCTTGGCACTCAAGTATGAATCCTTCCATGTGGATGACCAGGGCACGCTCTTCTTTGATCACCGGATGTTTGTTCCAAACTACCCGGGTCTGAGAGATCAATTGCTCAAGGAGGCACATGATTCGGTCCTTTCTATCCATCCTGGCAGCACAAAGATGTATATGGACTTGAAAACACAATACTGGTGGCCTGGGTTGAAAAGGTATTGTGCCAAATCGTCTCGAATGTGATGTCTGCAGAGTCAAGGCTGTTCATCGAAACCATTTGGTCTTCTGACCATTGAAGCCTCCGGAATGGAAGTGGGAGAAAGTTGAGATGGACTTTATCACCGGCTTTCCAAGGTCGCGGAAGGGCAACAATGCAATTTTTGTTGTCATCGACAGCTTTCCAAAGTGGCACACTTCTTCCCGATAAAGAAACAATTTACGGACTTCATTGGTGAGCTCTATATCAACAGGATTGTCTCTTTGTATGGGGTTCCACCGAAATCAGTTCGGATCGGGAGCATCTTCACCTCAAAGTTCGGGAGAGTTTCCAAAAGCTTTGGGAGCGAAGTTGAACTTCAAGACGCTTATCACCCTCAGTCGCAAGGACAAGTGGAGAGGATCAATCAGATTCTCGAGGACATGCTTAGAGCTTGCGTCATCTCGTTTGGCATGAAGTGGGAAGAATGCCTTCCATATGCTGAATTCTCCTACAACAACAGCTTCCAGAAGAGTCTGAAGATGGCACCATTCGAGGCTCTCTATGGTCGCAAGTGCAGAACTCCCATTGGTTGGTCAGGTGCAGGAGAAAGAATCTGGTTTGGCCCTGACATAGTGACTCAGGCAGAGGAGAAGGTGCATATCATTCTGGAGAACCTGAAGATTGCTCAGAGTCGTCAGAAGAGCAACTATGACAGGAAGCACACAGATATGGTATATGCCCCTGGTGATCTCGTCTACCTTCGTGTCACTCCCATGAGAGGAACACACCGCTTCGGTATCAAAGGAAAGTTGGCTCCTAGATACATCGGTCCTTTCAAGATACGTGATAGAAGAGGAGAAGTTGCTTATGCACTTGAGCTTCCGGAAAAACTCAAAGTCCATGATGTTTTCCACATCTCGCAGCTCAAGAAGTGCTTCAAAGACCCCGGCAAGACCGTGGATCATGAGCTAATAGACCTCCAAGAAGATCTCTCTTATCGTGAACACCCCACCAAAATCTTGAGACCGCAGAGCGAAGGACTGCAACAAGTCCATCAAATTACGCAAGGTGCGGTGGTCACACCATTCATTGATGAAGCAACATGGGAGCGTGAAGATGAACTCCGTACAACCATCCTTCTCTCTTTGTGTCTTCTTCTTCTTCCTAGAATCTCGGGGCGAGATTCCTGTTTAGTGGGGGAGAGTTGTAGCATCCCAGTTGTCTAACCACTGTAATGCTACTAAGTTTAATAATAAAATGGGCCACTTCCAACATATAATTGTTGCATCATCATCATATCATGCTCATGTCATCATGTCCCCTTGCATTTGAGCATCATATAAAACCTTTTCTTGTTTGGTTCTTATCTCATGTGCATTATTAATTGTAGTTGCTTCTTGATATTGTATTTGGTTCTTACTAAATTGTTAAATGCCCAAGTTGAGTTGGGGGCATCTCTTTGACTCCACCACCTTATCTTTCACCACCTTATAATTCCACCATCCAATGATATGGGCTAGGCTTTTTATTGAGTTATCCCTATCCATGTTGTTGGGTGGATCCTCTCATAATCTAATTGCTTGGCTTTTGCCACCTTTTGTGCATGCAAGGAGTAAAGCCACATGGAATCATGTTGTTTTCACAATATATCCACTTGGCATTAATTGTCTTGCATGGGCCATGCAAGTATCCTTTTCCTAGTTTTTGGTTTTGTTGGCATTCTAAATGGTTTCATTCTTGCTTGTTTGATCTAGTGTTGGTAGTGCTATACCTCTCTCCTTCTCCTTTGGCTACATCAAAACCTTTGGACCTTGCACCCACATGTGCTAATGAGCATTGCTAAATCTTAAACCACCCCATCATCTTAGGCACCTCTTCCTATCCTTTTTCTTTCTTTTCCTTTGATCATGTGTATTGTTTTGAAGCATGCATGATCTAGAACAAGTACCTCCACCCCTTTTTCTTACCTCTTAGCAAGCTTGGAATCCACCATGCCATCTCTCTTTTCTTTTCCCCTAAACCCAAAAACCATATTTTTCCATCTATCTTAAACCAAACCCTATTTTCACCATTACCCTAAACCAAAACCCTAAACTACTTTTTCCTCTAACAAAAACCCAAACAACATCTCTCTCTCCTCTTCCCTAATCTAAACCCTAATTTTTCTTACAACCTAAAATAATCCCTATATCTAATCCTATCTCTATTCAAAACTCAAACCACACCTACCCTCCCTCTCTCTAGCTTGGCCCATGCCTTCTCTCTCCCTACCAGCCATGCAGGCCCCACCCCAGCTACCTAGCTACCCCCCCCACACGTGACCATCACCATGCCATCTTCCCTAGCCTAGACCCGAGCCCCCTCTTCCTCTTTACCCTCTCTATCTATCTACCAGCCCCCCCCTTCTCCAACTCGACCGGGCCACCACCTTTCCCCCCCCAGACCCACCTGGAAGTCACCCCCCCTGGCCACCTTTGCACCCTGGCCCCATGCCCAGCACGTGAACAGGACCCCAGCACCCCGACGTCACCCTGGCCAGCGGCGCCCTCACGCAACCCTCCTGCCCCCTCTCGATCTTATCTACCCACGTCGCCCCAGCCTTCTCCCCAGACCCCAGGCACCTCCCTCCCTTCCTTCTTTCCTCCTTCCCCTGCCCCAGATCGCCATGCCCCCCGTCTACCTAAAACCCTAGCGGCACCCCCTCCCAGCACCCCTACGCTCCGGAGTGCCCCGAAGGCCGCCAGCAGCACCAAGGACGGCGTCTACCTCCCCTGCCTCGGTGTGAAGCGTGGAACTCCGCTGGAGCTCGCCGGAGAAGCAGCGCCGCCGCCGTGCCCACGATCGCCAGAACGCCCCGGCTGCCCGCGTCGATCCTCGCCGTCCCGACCCTCGGCCACCACACCGTCGAGCTGCGGGTGAGAACCTCATGCCCCCAGACAACCTGTTCCTCTTCCTCTCGCCGTGCGCCTGGCCAATCCATGGCGCCCTGTAGCCTTGGCTGCCGCTTTCGGCAACGGCTTGCAGCTAGATCTGCCGCTGTTCGACGCTCTGCCCCGCGCGCTGTGGTCCTTCTCCGCGCTAGCATCCCAAACCAAAAAGGTAGGCCGTGGTCCCCTCTTCGCTTTTCGTTTTGGGGCCATGTTGTTTAGATCAGCGACGGCGTCGCCATCGTCGATCAAAAACCCGGCCAGAACCACGCCGCCAGCAGCGCCGCGCCGCTGTCGTCCGACAGCGCGTGGTCACCTTGCAAATCGCCCCTTCCCCTTTTTCCCGCCTCAACCCGCGAACCTCGCGTCCCCACCTGCCAGCGACCGTGCAATATTTGCAAAAAGGCTCCCCGAAGAAGCGTGAACCAACCCGCAGTCCACGCCCTAGCCCGCGTGAGCGCTTTGCAGAAAACCCCTTGCCTGTTTAGATCCTCAACCCGCGGTTCATCTGGCCCCGCAGTCAGCCTCTCTGGGAGATTTGCAAAAAGGGTCTTGTTGTTCTGGCTAATAAACCCGCGGTCCTGAGTGCTCTCAGGCACTGCCCTGTGGGCCAGAGCTGACCCCTGGCCCACCTGTCTGCGGCTCAGGCTAACTGAGGCTGTGTGATAAAACGTTTCTGAGCTGGATTTCAAATTCAAATTTGTTTTAAATAATTTAAAATGCAAATTCAATTCAGTTTTTAATAACTTTTGCATGCTTTATCCAAATTAGGCAAATAATATATGTATTTGATTCAGAAAAATGAGAGGAACTCAAATATGCCATCTGTTTAGTGTTTTGCACAAGTTAAATTCCAAGTTTGTTTAAATTACTTCAATTGCCACTATAATTTCAAAATTAAATAACTTTTGATTGGAAAATCCAAATTAAGCAAATGAGTAGCCTAAAATGATCAGCTCGACGAGACCTTTCCGTTTGTACTATCCATGACTTCAATTGCAGCATGCATCATATAAATATATGTAAAACAACAAATGTTATGGCAACAAGTGTGAATCTAAAACCCAATTAAATGTTACTTTCTTGTCCTTCACACCTCACCATGCCATGCTACCTTTCTTGCCATGTAAATTGTGCATCATTCATCATGGCATGATTGTTTGCTTGACGATCTTATTCATATGCTTGTGCTCTATTTATGTTGGCCTTGTTTGTTTGGTTTTCTCGGATAGACCTTTGGCGGGGTTGTATCAAGAGAACCAGGAGCACTACCCAGAACCGTCCTTTGCTTCAACAGAGACACCAGGCAAGCACTACCACATGCTTGCATACATACAGTACCTATTGCCTCTATCTTATTCTTGCATCATTGAGTCGCGATTGCATTAAAATGAATCCCAAGTATGCATAGCCTTTACTTTTAAACCCACCAAGCTTGTTTCCTCCGTCCCATGAGCCACTACTATAGGAGTTGGTTGAGCCATGCAGTCGTAGAAACGACATGTGTAGGGTTTGTGAGAGTCGATGGACAATGAGGTACCTAAACAACTTAACTTTGAGTAGATGGGATAACTAAAGAAAGTGGCACCGTGAGCAATATCTATTTGGTTTTTCCTGCTCACTTGTGTCCCGTAAGACCCCGAGTACTTGATTCCTGTTCCTTGATTTATCGCTATCCACATCCGGAGGTATATGGGACCCCTGAGCGAGCTTGATTCCGTCTTATTTCTTGGGGCCACAAACTAGTTTGAGGTTTTATTTACGATCCTGTATTTATGCCATGCTTCTTTGCTTTATTACGATTGTGCGAGTCTTGCACCTTTGTCTTTATTTTGGACCGGGACACGATTCGCGGTGTCGACAAGCCCGTTTGGGGTTCCCTGTTCAACCGTATACCCGAGACCTTGAGGCCGTCTCGGAGCTTGCTTACTCCGTTCTGGGATCTACTTAAGGGTGGCCCCTGAAATATTTCTGAATCTTGTGATTGTTCACCGTGAAAGCCTCGTTGGGTTTTGATTTGGTTTTTCCGAGGTTGATCGAGCGTGTGTTGCTATTGGTGCACCCCGGCCGGGTAAAACTTTCTGAAAGCCGTGTCCGCGGTTATGGACGACTTGGAGCACAGTTTCTTGATCATAGACAAGCATAACTAAAGTACCGCTTCTAATTTGACTAAAACAACTTGACTAGTAAATAGTGCAATACTCATGGAATGGTTAATAAAATTGCCAACGGATGGGGGGTTGTTCGTCCGCTTCCCTGTTGGTAAGTAGGGAGGAGGATGGATCGGATGAGATTACCATTATAACTGTTGTACTTCAATTCACGGACATCCGTCTATCATTGGTTAGGCGGATGGTTAGCGTTTATCTGTAGAATTGCTAGGGTTTATCTTTTGCTGCAATTGCGCCACCCCAGGTTGTGTCCCCTTTAGAGGCATTAAGACTTGCTGAGTACCCTTAGGGTCTCACACGATAAATTCTTGATTCAGATGAACAGGTACCTTCTCAGGACGGATACTGGGTGGAAGAAGCCGATGATGTGGGCAACGATCGTTCGGTGTAGAGATTCCGGGAACGGGGATCCGTGAGACCTGTAGTTGGGATGTGCTTATTTCTCTGGCATCTTATGCCTATTTGCTTCTTATCCGCATTTCGGATCTTGTTTGCCGCTTCCGCATGATACTCTGATGTGTGTTGTATGAGGAGTTATCCTAAATTATAGATGTATCTAGGTCATTTGAATCTTGCCGTATGGCGTTGGTATATTTCCTTTCTTTCTAGATGGTGTGGCTCTGATGTACTTTTGTATGGTGGCTTGCGTACATACCCACTTGTGTACGTAGTTGATCCTTCGCCGACTCACGCCCGTCTGAGTCCCGTTGAGAGGTTAGCGGTTGGGACGTCTGAAAGGACTACCAGTGAGTGGCTTTTGGGGCCCCGCCGTACTATTTCAACCGCTATCTCTCATCCAGGCTTGTATCTAGGAGCGTAGTTCACCGAGGTAGTTACATATCTGTTCTGTGGGTCCCATCGAGGACTGTTGTGTAATGTTATTACTTCGTATTCCACCCGCACGAAAGTGCCTGGTGGGCACCTTTGAATCGTTTCTATGCGGGTTTGGCGGGTTTCGCTAAAACTTGCATAGGTCCGACTCTGAGGGTGTTACAACCGATGACCACACGACGCAGGAGAGGATCAGGCCTCTTGACCGATGCGGTGCGCGAGGCGTCGCAGTGCCGACGCGACAGGCGCAATAAACACTGTAGCGTTGTCAGCGGGAACTGTAGAGGAACAAAAAACTAGTGAAATAATGATGAATGTTACAAGTAGGATGAGGCGTACACAAGAAGCTACACGGATACCTCGGATAAGAGAGGGTAACTCGGAAATAAACATAAATGACTATTGGGAAACTAATATGACCCGGTCGAGGTACGGACGGGACCACACCAGCTTCGGGGACTAATGTTGGGGGGGTGACCCCGGATAGGGTCAAGATGGGGGAAGCCAAAAGGAGTTTCCCCGGTCTTATGCCGAGTTATTGGTTAGATCGGCCGAATCATGTAAAAGTCGGACGAGATAAGAATGACCATGACCTTTACCAGAGGGACTGTATGTTATTCGGCCGACGTACGAGTCAGGTCGGCCGGGCAAGTCCGAATAAGCCAAAATGCAGGTGAAGGCCGAGCCGATTTAAGCAAGGCAGGGCCGAATAACACGAAGCTTGAAGGAGAAGTAAGAACCTAAGGTCAGACCCTAGCCTCGGGCTAGGAATAATCTGAAAAGAGCCAAGCGCAAAGGACAAGGCGTCGAGCAGCAGAGGAGCAGAAGGAGGTCACGGAGGTGACAGTCTTGGAACCCGAGGCATGCAGGTGGGGCTCTCTGGAACTTTGCCGTCATTAGAAGAGGGACACGGAAAGGATCTCGCCGAGTTACTATATTGGGACAAGCATATTCCTCGAATATGCTTGCCACATCAGCCCTAGAGAAGCCAAGGCACCCCTTTATAACGAGAGGCTTGGGTACTGAGGAAGGGATCGACTCATTTTTCTACACCATTAGGCTTGTAGTGTTCATCTTCTTGTCCTGCATACAGCTCGAGGAGCACTTGTAGTCCACGTGAGGAGAAATAAAGAGCTGAACGTCGGTCATCTGTGTGTAGAATTAACTGCATCTTCCCTCCCTAGGTCCCTCTAGCATCTGCCGTGCCACCACCACGACATTCCGCTTCATGCACAACCAAGGAGGAAGGTTATAGATGCATAGAGTCACGTGCCAGGTGCTGTGACTGGAGCTCTTCTCCCCAAAGGGATTCATGCCATCTGTACTTAGACCAAACCTTAAACTCCTTGCGTCATATGCAAAGTTCGGATACTTTCTATCGATTTTTCTCCATTGCGAACCATCAGCGGGGTGTCTCAACATCCCGTCTGACTTACGTTCCTCTTTATGCCATCGCAACAACTTGGCCTTCTCTTTGTTTCTAAATAAGCATTTCAACCATGGTATTATAGGAGAATACCACATCACCTTGGCAGGAACCCTCTTCCGCGGGGGCTCGCCGTCAACGTCACCAGGGTCATTTTGTCTGATCTTATACCCAAGTGAAGTGCATACTGGGCATGCATCCAAATTCTCGTACTCCTCTCCGCGGTAGAGGATGCAGTCATTAGGGCATGCATGTATCTTCTGAACCTCTAAACCTAGAGGGCAGACAACCTTGTTAAGCTTTGCGTCTTTGGGCAATCGTTATCTTTGGAAGCATATTCTTCATCATTTTAGCAACTTTTCAAATGAGGAGTCGGTATAGCACACTCAGCCTTCCATCGCAGCAATTCCAAGTGTCTTTTTTCAGACCATTTTCGCAATTTGGGTACAACAACCTTTTGTGATCCTCTAACATGTGATTGAACTTCTTCCTCTCCTTTTCAGTTTCATAGTCTCTTCGTGCATCGGCAATGGTCCGACCAAGATCATCAGTGGGTTCATCATGTGTCTCTTCTTCATCCTCCCCTTCAGCATCCCCCATGGAAGTATCTTCGTACTCAGGGAAACCATGATAGTTGTCATCCTCCTCCTCTTCTCCATTGTCTTCCATTATAATCCCTCTCTCTCTATGATTGGTCCAACAATTATAACTAGGCATGTAGCTGGACTTCAACATGTGGCTTTGAAGGGTTTTTGTGTCAGAGTAATATTTTTGATTCCTACATCCACTACATGGACATAATACAAAACCATTGTGCTTGTTTGCATCAGCAACACAGATGAATTCATGCACGCCATTAATGAACTCGCCAGAACGTTGGTCAGTACCGTACATCCATTCCTGGACCATCAGCATTACAGTAAAAGTATATCAAAAACCATTACACAACATGATAAAATTATTACAAGTTATATTGAGAGCTTCTAGAACATTAATTTTGAATTTTGAAAAAATTTACATGCACCAATTTGTGAATTGGAGAAAACAATTAACATGATAAATGTGGAGTTTTTGATTATTGTTTGTCAACACCCGGATTTTTAATCCTAGGTGCCTATTATGCCATACATCGCAATCCCAGTATTATCATTTTTGCGAGACATAACAGAATTGGATACCATCGTACATCATCCATCACAAGCCGTACAATAAGTTCTTACACAAATAGGGATCTCATGATCCAGTTCTTAATACAACATCAAGCAGCGGAATACGTAATAATAACGGTAGCATAGGCGAAGCTCCATCTTCAGGGTCACAGGCAATGCTGACGATGGGAGATGATCCTAGTTGTCGTAACCTTCCTGGGGTCCATCCTCCATGTACTCCTCTTCATAGTCTGACCATGGGAATAGCCAGGGACAAAGCCATGAGTACTCTTTAAGTACTCGCAAACTAATACTAACAAGTAAAAAGGGTTTTGAGAATAGGACACTAGGATCTAGGGTTGTTTTGCAAAAGCCAGATTTATCTCTACTAAGTTTGGAAGCAACAAATGCTAGTGAAGTTTATAACACCTAAGTGGGAACTTGTATTTCATATCACAACCCAGTTGTGGTCAAGTCAAAGTCTCAATTCATTTCACAAGTCTTTTGAAAAGTCTGACGGGGGAACAGTATGGCCACTCCAACTGTCCATAACCATGGACGCGGCTATTCGAATAGTTTGACACTCTGCAGAGGTTGTACACTTTCACCACAACATTCGATACATCCGTCCGGAACAAATCCTGAATTCACCATACTCAGTATGCGGATAATCAATCCTAACCTTTCAATTACACGCCCTAGTATAAGCACCTATCCTATGAGTTTGGCCTCCCAACCATGACCAACTGTCATCTTGGGTACTTCACAGGTGGACAATCTTCATAAGGTAGCCTCAGCTCAGACCTTGGTCGTGAGGGAACTAATACTAAAGTATATAAGTTTCCTGTCAAGCCCTACACAATCTTCGGGTATTGTGGTTGTACGATACAATTGGAATGGTATCGCATCCAAACAACCATCAGTTTTATAAAGGGCTAAGGCTCATGCCTCAACATTTTCATTACCAAAATCATCAGGTATTCGGAAACACATGTCAAAACATCTCATTAGAATGATCCATCATTCTAAGGTTTTCATAACCATTTTCACCAAGTATTCCCATCTAATGTTGGTCAAGTGTTATGCTTAGCACTAGCATCTACAAGTGGGGGTAAGTACTAATGACGGGTGGTAAACTAGTGGAGTTTAAATAAGTTTAATCTCATTCCTTAGGATGACATAAATATTATCTAGCTTAGGCCAAGTTTTATGCTCTTTATGCAACCTTCAATTATCTTTCTAGAATCTACAAGTCACTTAAGTCAAATCTAAGTTAAATCTTTGATAAAGAAATAAAGTAGAAAGCTTGCAAGTAAAACTAGGATTGGGGTTATCAAGTGGTTATGATCATATATACTTTAAGGCATATAGTGGGCATGGTAGCAAGCACGTATTAGCTTGCACATTCAACTAGTAGTAATAGGCTTGCTAAAGTAGAGTATCTTGCAAGTGTTAGCTTGCACAATTCCAAGCATAAGCTTTCATAGGTCAACTTGATTAGTAAGGCTTGCCTTGTGCAGAGCAGTGGTTGAAGTTATCCTCGGCTTCTTCCTCGTAGTATCCTCCTTCCTCCTCGTATCCTTGGTCGGTACTAGCGTCTATAAATAAATACGAGGTACACAATCACCAAACAATACTTAACTACTTGCAATCATCACACAAAAGGGTCCTACAGATGATCTAGCATCATCACTAACATTACAAGATGAAAGCTTGGTTTAATTCCTTTTTATTTTTAGAAAAGTAATTTCTACTCATTGAAAACTACTTAAGATTTAATATTATCCAAACCAAACATGGGATCATGTTGACACATGTCATCACCATATATTTTAGTCCATGGGAATGTGATTTAAAGTGGTGTCACAATTTAATAAGGTTTTACCCTTTTATTTTAATTAATTAAAGTGGCTAGAAATGCCTATGTGGCATTCTTTTATTACTTGGTCATTATTTCTATAAGTAAACCTATATATTGTTGTATATTATGAAAGGTATGGTTAAATGTGATTTTTGAGAGTTGGAATCAACTCAAAATCTATTATGGTTTGAATTAGAAAAATGTTTGAATGCAGAAAAGCTTCTGCCTTGTTATTTTTACTATGGATGATCTACAGATCCAAATGACTTGAATCCAACGGGCTCGGATTCAGCATTTCCATATCTTTCTAACAAAATTGGTTTCATTCAATTTGGTTCACTGAATCGACCTGGGTTGATTTTTGAAACTGGGTACAGAAGTGTGCTTGAAATAAAATGGAAAAGGTTTAATTCAAATAACTGGGCTGCGCGGGAAAGTTTAACGGGACGGCCTGCTAAGCGTAGCACTTCCGCGGGCGATTTAAGTTGTTGTCCCCACGCGTCAGTGAGACAGGGGGGCGCGAAGCGGTATGGGGTGATGTGGGACGTTCGATCTGGTTCTAATCCAACGGCTGGGAGTCATCATCGACGTTGGGCAACGCCGGCGAGATAGAAACCTAGCGCGGCCAGTGGGGGTTGCTGGGGGCTCACCAGGGTGCAGGCGCCGGTCGACGAGGCGGGCGAACGACTAAGTAGACGACGGTGAACCTCCTGGTACCGGCAGCTTCTCCTGGGGCGGCTCCAATCGCTGGCTCCCTTCTTCTCCAGAGGCAGCGGGCTCCGGTGAAATTCCGGCGAAGTGCTGCTCTCCTTGCTCCGGGAACGGGGTGGCACGATCAGTGATGAGAGGGGAGTGAGATGGTGTGCTCAATTCGGCTGGGGGTGGCCTCTATTTATAGTCGAGCGAGGGGACCGACGGGGCGCACGGTGAGCTCATCGGGGGCGATGGTACATACGGCTATTGGCATGGGCGAAGGTAGGGCGGTGCGGTGTTCCCTGACGATGCTCAACGATATAGTGGCGAGACGTGGGGTGGTGTGGTTTGGTCTAGAACACGCGACGCTCTGTGCGGCAAAGGTGGCGTCTTCAACGGCGAGCGGTGGCTGTGCGGCATGGGGCGGCGAACGGGGATGTCTGGCGGTCTCCTGGGTCGGTGGTGATCGTGTATGCACGCGGCGAGGGTGGCGCGCGATCTATGGGCTTCGGTCGAGGGTGGCGCTCTGGCGCATGCTCGGCACGGTTGATAGAGGCATGGGCACGGCTAGTTTCCTTCCTAGCTTGTTGTCTACACTAGGGTGGCATGGTGTGCTTCGGCTGTTCACCATTGATGGCATTGCCAAAATCACAGTGGTGCTAGTGATTAGTTAAGTTCGTTAGGTGATCTACTGAGGCTACTATGAGCTAGAGAGGGAACAAGTTAGGCTCAAAACACTACACACTATAGTGTTTGGATTTTGTTTGATTTGTGTTTGCCAAGTGTTTGATGAAATGGCCGCAAGAATTCAAGTTTTGAATTTTGAAAAGATTTTTGGTGGGTGTGCTAGGTTGGTGCTGGTGAGTCTGCAGATGCTTGTGTTTTGAAAGTTGAGCTTGTTTGAGTGGTTTTTGAAAAAGTGGGATCTTCCCTTATGATAAAGATTCAATTTTGAACTGTCATTTAAACTATGCACTTGAAAGTTTCTGGATGATCACAAAGTGGGCCTTGATACTTTGTTATGAGTACAATCAAGGGGTGCAAATATCCAGAAAATTTTCTGTTAGGTTCTGAGTGTTTGAGACAGCCAAAGTAGGCATGGGAGTTAAATTGGTCAAAATGACCATTCATCTTATTTTATTTGTTTTGATTTACTTGTCTTTGGGGAAAGTGTGGGAAATGTTTAGATGATGTTTATTTCACCTAAGCATCTATTTACAAGCAATGGAACACATAAACAAGGTGGTTTAACAGAATTCAAAATGAAATGCATACTCACATGCATGCTTCCATATTTTTATTTAGAAAAGTTTTTGTTAACCCTAAATTTGATGATTAGAGTTTGATGATCCAAGTTTAGTATTTTTGGTATGTTACAAACCTTCCCCCCTTAAAAAAATTCTCGTCCCGAGATTTGAAAAAGGTCGAAAAAGATTACCTAGGATTTGAAGAGATCGGGACACTCAGTCCTGATGTGATCTTCGCGCTCCCAGGTAGCTTCCTCTTCTGTGTGGTTGCTCCACTGAATATTGAGAAACTTGATGCTTCGGGTTCGGGTAGTTCGAAAAGCTTCTTCCAAAATACGGATGGTACTTTGGGATAGGTTAGGTCATCGCTGATCTCTATGGTCCGGTGATCGATATTCTTGAACACTTCGGTCTTCTCTGGGACTCCGAGACACTTGCGAAGTAACGAGAAATGGAACACGTTGTGCATAGCTGACATCTCTTCGGGTAGTTCCAATTGATACGATACTTCTCCCCAATGGTTCAGAATCTTCAAAGGTCCGATATATCTGGGGGCTAACTTTCCTTTGAGTTGGAAACGTTGCATTCCCTTCAATGGCGACACTTTTAGATAAACAAAGTCTCCTATGTTGAAGGCGAGGTCTCGACGTCTCTTGTCGACGTAACTCTTCTGTCTCGGCTGGACAGTCTTGAGGTGCTCACGAATCTTGTGAACCTTCTCTTCTGCTTCTCGTAGGATTTCGGGTCCAAAAATCCGACTCTCTCCTACTTCCGACCAGTTCAAACGGGTGCGACACTTCCTTTCGTACATGAATTCAAATGGGGCCATTTGCAAACTGGCTTGATAACTGTTGTTGTATGAAAATTCTGCAAATGGTAGACAATCTTCCCACTTGGATCCATATTCTAACACACAGGCTCTCAGCATATCTTCTAGTATTTGATTTACTTGCTCCGTTTGTCCATCTGTCTGAGGGTGATACACGGTACTGAAATCTAGGCGGGTTCCTAAACCTTCTTGGACATTATTCCAGAATCTCGACGTAAACTGAGTTCCTCGATCAGATACGATGTTCTTGGGGACTCCATGCAAACTAACGATTCTAGCGATGTACAACTCTGCTAGTTTCGAACTCTAATATGTGGTCTTGACGGGTAAGAAATGGGCGACTCTGGACAATCGGTCCACTATGACCCAGATAGAGTCATTTCCCCTACTAGAAGTAGGCAGTCCAGTGATAAAGTCCATTCCAACGGAATCCCATTTCCATTCCGGAATCTGTAAGGGTTGCAACAATCCAGCGGGTCTTTGATGTCCTGCCTTCTCTCGCTGACATATGTCACACTTGGCGACATAGCTTCCAATTTCTCTCTTCATCTTATGCCACCAAAATTGCTCTTTCAAATCTTGATACATCTTAGTTCCTCCGGGATGGATAGAATAAAGAGTATCATGAGCCTCCTTCAAAATAACTTCTTTCAACTCAGAATATGCTGGTACACAAAGGCGTCCTTTGTACCACAAAACTCCTTCGTCCTCGGTGAATCCGGGTACTTTGCATGTACCGATACGACGCTTGATTCCGTCAATACTAGCATTTCCCTTCTGCGCCTCTTTAATCTGACTGATCAAAGTGGGCTGGAGTTCTATGCTAGCCAAAAATCCTTCACTCACTAATTCCATTCGAAAATCTTCCATCTCTTTGTGCAAACTTGGTTGCTCCTTCAAAATCATGGAGTTCAAGCGGCACGGCAATCTGCTAAGGGCATCGGCTACCACATTGGCTTTACCAGGGTGATAGTGAATGTCCAGGTCGTAATCCTTGATTAGCTCAATCCATCTCCTCTATCTCATATTCAGCTCCTTCTGAGTGAATATATACTTCAGACTCTTGTGATCCGTATAAATCTCACAACGGTTTCCCATCAGGTAATGCCTCCATGTCTTTAAGGCTAGAACTACTGCTGCGAGTTTGAGGTCATGGGTTGGGTAATTTTGCTCATGTTGCTTCAGTTGTTGAGATAGATAAGATATAACCTTGCCTTCTTGCATTAGCACACATCCGAGACCGACCTTGGATGCATCGCAATACACATCGAAGGGCTTCGTGATATCCGGCATGATTAAGATTGGGGCTGAAATCAAACTCCTCTTGAGTTCTTGAAAACTCGCTTCACATTTGTCGGTCCATTCAAACTTCTTGTCCTTCTTCAGCAATTGGGTCATGGGTCTGGCGATACTCGAGAATCCTTCTACGAATTTGCGGTAATAGCCCACCAATCCGAGAAATGCACGAACTTGGGTTTGAGTGGTTGTTGATTGCCAATATTCTACATCTTTCACTTTGGC
Source organism: Avena longiglumis (assembly GCA_030063025.1). Taxonomy (NCBI): domain Eukaryota; kingdom Viridiplantae; phylum Streptophyta; class Magnoliopsida; order Poales; family Poaceae; genus Avena; species Avena longiglumis. Next base: position 448,836,885 of record CP125979.1, read on the forward strand.
AGGGTCAATGGCAATTCCTCCGGCTGATACAATGTGACTGAGGAATCCTACCTCCTGTAATCAGAATTCACATTTGCTAAACTTGTCATACAACTAATGCTTTCTAAGGGTTCCAAGAATGGTCCTTAGTTGTAGCTCATGTTCTTCTTCTGATTTGGAATAAATCAGAATGTCATCGATGAAAACAACGACAAACTTATCTAGGAAGTCCATAAAAATCTTATTCATGAGATTCATGAAATAAGCGGGGGCATTGGTTAGTCCAAAATACATGACGGTATACTCGTATAATCCATATCTGGTGGTAAAGGCAGTCTTTGGAATATCCTCTGCACGAATTTTGAGTTGATGATAGCCAGTCCTAAGATCAATCTTAGAAAACACTTTGGCTCCGGTCAACTGATCAAACAAATCTTCTATCTTGGGCAAGGGGTACTTGTTCTTGATGGTGACATCATTCAACTTCCGATAATCCGTACAGAAATGGTTACCTCCATCCTTCTTGTCCACAAACAAGACAGGTGATCTCCAGGGTGACGCACTTGGTTGAATCAATCCAATTTCCAGCATGGCATCCAGTTGCTTCTTCAGTTCTGCTAGCTTTGACGGGTTCATACTATAGGGTCTCTGGGATATGGGTCTTGTTCCGGGGATTAGTTCAATGATAAACTCGATATCCCGATCTGGGGACATACCGGGCAAAACATCTGGAAATACATCGGGGTATTCACAGACTATCCAGACTTGGTCAATGGTAGGTTGGGCTATACTCTTGTTGCATTTGAACTGACGAGGTAAGGTTTCAGATATATGCTCGAGTGATATTCCGGCGGTGCTGGTCATGGTGATGGCTTTCTTGGCACAGTCAATCAATCCTTTATGTTTAGACATCCAATCCATTCCTAGTACTACTTCCAAACCTTTAGTTCCGAGTACTATCAGGTTAGCATAAAAATCTATGCCATGGATTCGGATAGGGACGGCTTTGCAAATTTGCCTAGCCTTGGTGGTTGATCCGGGAATTTGAACAATCATAACATGCTTCAGTTTGGTTGGTTGAATTTTATAGTGCATGCAAATTCTTCGGTGACAAATGAATGCGATGCACCAAAATCAAACAACACTCTTGCAAATACTGAATTAACAGAAAACATACCCAGCAAGACGTCTGGCGCTTCCTGAGCTTCTTCAGCATACATGAGAAAAAGACGGCCGTTGCGGTTGAGCGAATTCCCTGGGGCAAATCTTTTTCCGGGATGAACATGACGCTGCTGCTGAGCTGGGGCATTGGCATTAGGGGCTGCAGCATTCTTCTTGTTGGGGCACTCATTGGAGTAGTGGCCTTTATTTCCACAGTCATAACAAGTCACTTGCGACTTGTCCTTTGCTGCTACAGGCACAACATTACTTCCAGTCCTCGGGGCAGTGTTGGTGTTGGCGATAGCATTGTTGTTGTTGAACTTGGGTGGGGCACGATTTAAATTGTTAGAATTGTCGGGGTTGTTGGGATTTCCTCCGGGCCTAGGGTTTCCACGGTTGGAATAGTTCGGACGGTTCATTGGGGGTCTATTGGTTCTAGGGGCAAATCCTGGAGATGGGTTAGGGCGATACATTGGGGTCTGATGGATTCCTGGCTGATGCATCATACGACGCTTGCGGTTCTCATTGGCTTGGTTGATTTTCCTTCCATCTGGATAGCAGAGTCAACAAGGGCTTCAATATCAGCAAAGGGGTTATTGACTAACACTGTCTGCATCTCGTCATGCAGACCATTTAGGAATCTTTATTTCTTCTTGGCTTCGGTGTCGATCTCATCCGGGGCATACCTAGCTAATGACAAGAATTTGTCATGGTATTCCACTACAGTCATCCTTCATTGCTTTAGTTCTCTGAACTCGTCTCTCATCCTCTTGATCAAACCCGGTGGCACATGGGTTCTGCTAAACTTGACCTTGAATTCTTCCCAGGTCATCATCTGGCCTCCGGTCATTGCGCGAGCACTGTTCCACCATGCCCTGGCATCTCTGGCTAGATAGTGGGTGGCGAACAGAACTTTCTCATTGGCTTCCACTCCGGCGACTTCTAGGTTATTTTCCATGGTCTACAGCCAATCATCGGCGTCTATGGGCTCTTCTGACTTAGTGAAAATAGGTGGGTTGGTGTTCTGGAAATTCTTGAGCTTAGATCCATGGTTGTCCTGATTTCTGTGGCCTTGGTTGTTGTGGGCAAGCTGAGCTATTTGTTGCAGGGTGGCTAGGTTGGCTTGACGTTCCGCTCTTTCAGCTTCACGGTCAGAAGTCAAAATTTACAGAATGTGCAACATCAGGTCCAGGGATGAACCACTTCCTCCACGTGGCATCTGAAGATTGAGATAGATTGTGAGAAAAGAGGGAAATTTCTAAGGTTTTGGGTCTTTGAAAAAAAATTAAAGTTGGACTCATATTTTTCTATCAACTTGCTTTTTCATTCTTTCATTCATTCATAGCACACGATAAAACACACACCACAACAAAGAAAAGCAGATGGTTTTAAGAACCATTCTGAAAACTACGATACAGTGGGACCAAATACTACTCACTACGCTAGTGCTCAAGTGGTACTACTCCTCGGAATCAGTGGCTTCATCATCCTCATCATCATCGATGAAGGTGAAATCATCCTCATCGCTGAAGAAGTCCATAGCCTGATCCTCTAGAAAATCATCGTCATCGCTGAGATAGGAGTAGGGGTCTCCACGAAGATCCTCTCTGGCATTCTCCGTTTCCTCCAACTGCATGTCTCTCTCGTGGATGGTCTCCTCCAAAGATGAGATGCGGTGGCGAAGACGGGCAATGATGCGCTCCTTCTTGTCGAGCTGACGGCGGCGAGACTTGCGATCCTTTGCTAGCATGGTGATGGTCTGATCCTTCGTCTTGATGATGGCAGACTTGTGGTTGGAGTAGTCACGGCAGTTGTCCAACTCCTGCTGACGATCGTACATCATGAAGCTAAGGTGGTCCAATTGAGTCTTCAGCTCGGGGTGGTATGGGGCTTCCAGTGGTTTTCCATTTGCATCACACCTCGGGCAAAACTCAAAGCGAGTTCCCTTGATCTGATTGATGCTCTGCCCACACAGACGGGAAAGACTTTCCTGCATGGCCCTGGCCAGTCCATCGAGCCAGTTGTTTTATCTTAAGGTAAACTGAATTCCCTCAGCAGTGGGAGGTTCAATCTTTCCTCGGAGACTTGCAACAATTAGCCACTGCAGATCTTCTCCTCCTTGATCATTGAGCTGAGCTCCGAAGAACTCGGGGTGCGGACGCTCGAGATGTTCCGAAAGCTAGTCCAAATCCCTCTCAAATATCAGGTCTCCTCCATTCCCCAACTGATAAAACTTTTTGTATGTCACGTCCATCTATAAGAATATAGGATGAGTAAGTTAGTAGAGTGATCAAGTGTGTCAAAATTTTATGTATTTTGCAAGAGTTTTTGAGGGACATGAATTTTTATGAAAGAATCAAAGGGATAAGAATGAGAATAGGTTTTTGTAAATATTTGTTTTCTTTGATTTTGAAACTAAGTTTTTGATTCAGACGTCCAGTCTAACTAGGGTCTCCTATGGTCAGGATGGCTCTGGTACCAACTTGTCAACACCCGGATTTTTAATCCTAGATGCCTGTTATGCCATACATCGCAATCCCAGGATTACCATTTTTGCGAGACATAACAGAATTGGATACCATCGTATATCATCCATTACAAGCCGTACAATAAGTTCTTACAAAAATAGGGATCTCATGATCCAGTTCTTAATACAACATCAAGCAGCGAAATACGTAATAATAACGGTAGCATAGGCGAAGCTCCATCTTCGGGGTCACAGGCAATGCTGACGATGGGAGATGATCCTAGTTGTCGTATCCTTCCTGGGGTCCATCCTCCACGTACTCCTCTTCATAGTCTGGCCATGTGAATAGCCAGGGACAAATCCATGAGTACTCTTTAAGTACTCGCAAACTAATACTAAGAAGTAAAAAGGGTTTTGAGAATAGGACACTAGGCTCTAGGGTTGTTTTGCAAAAGCCAGATTTATCTCTACTAAGTTTGGAAGCAACAAATGCTAGTGAAGTTTATAAAACCTAAGTGGGAACTTGTATTTCATATCACAACCCTGTTCTGGTCAAGTCTTTTGAAAAGTCTGACGGGGGAACAGTATGGCCACTCCAACTGTCCATAACCACGGACGCGGCTATTCGAATAATTTGACACTCTGCAGAGGTTGTACACTTTCACCACAACATTCGATACATCCATCAGGAACAAATCCTGAATTCACCATACTGAGTATGCGGATAATCAATCCTAACCTTTCAATTACACGCCCTAGTATAAGCACCTCTCCTGTGAGTTTGTCCTCCCAATCATGACCAACTGTCATCTTGGGTACTGCACAGGTGGACAATCTTCACAAGGTAGCCTCAGCTCAGACCTTGGCCGTGAGGGAACTAATACTAAAGTATATATGTTTCCAGTCAAGCCCTACCCAATCTTGGGTATTGTGGTTGTACGATAGAATTGGAATGGTATCGCATCGAGACAACCATCAGTTTTATAAAGGGATAAGGCTCATGCCTCAACATTTTTATCACCAAAATCATCAGGTGTTCGGAAACACATGTCAAAACATTTCATTAGAATGATCCATCATTCTAAGGTTTTCATAACCATTTTCACCAAGTATTCCCATCTAATGTTGATCAAGTTTTATGCTTAGCACTAGCATCTACAAGTGGGGGTAAGTACTAATGAGGGGTGGTAAACTAGTGGAGTTTAACTAAGTTTAATCTCATGCCTTAGGATGACATAAATATTATCTAGCTTAGGCCAAGTTTTATGCTCTTTATGCAACCTTCAATTATCTTTCTAGAATCTACAAGTCACTTAAGTCAACTCTGAGTTAAAGCTTTGATAAAGAAATAAAGTAGAAAGATTGCAAGTAAAACTAGGATTGGGGTTATCAAGTGGTTATGATCATATATACTTTAAGGCATATAGTGGGCATGGTAGCAAGCAGGTATTAGGTTGCACATTCAACTAGTAGTATTAGGCTTGCTAAAGTAGAGTATCTTGCAAGTGTTAGTTTGCACAATTGCAAACATAATCTTGCATAGGTAAACTTGATTAGTAAGGCTTGCCTTGTGCAGAGCATTGGTTGAAGTTCTCCTCGGCTTCTTCCTCGTAGTATCCTCCTTCCTCCTCATATCTTTGGTCGGTACTAGCATCTATAAAGAAATACGAGGTACACAATCACCAAACAATACTTAACTACTTGCAATCATCACACAAAAGGTTCCTATAGATGATCTAGCATCATCACTAACATTACATGATTAAAGCTTGGTTTAATAACTTTTTATTTTTAGAAAAGTAATTTCTACTCATTGAAAAACTACTTAAGATTTAATATTCTCCAAACCAAACATGGGATCATGTTGACACATGTCATCACCATATATTTTAGTCCATGGGAATGTGATTTAAAGTGGTGTCACAATTTAATAAGGTTTTACCCTTTTATTTTAATTAATTAAAGTGGATAGAAATGCCTATGTGGAATTCTTTTATTACTTTGTCATTATTTCTGTACGTAAACCTATATATTTTTATATATTCTGAAAGGTATGGTTAAATGTTTATTTGGAGAGTTGGAATCAACTCAAAAGCTATTATGGTTTGAATTTAAAAAATGTTTGAATGCAGAAAAGCTTCTGCCTTGTTATTTTTACTATGGATGATCTACAGATCCAAATGACTTGAATCCAACGGGCTTGGATTCAGCATTTCCATACCTTTGTAACAAAATTGGTTTCATTCAATTTGGTTCACTGAATCGACCGGGGTTGATTTTTGAAACTGGGTATAGAAGTGTGTTTGAAATAAAATGGAAAAGGTTTAATTCAAATAAATGGGCTACGCGGGAAAGTTTAACGGGCTGGCCTGCTAAGCGTAGCGCTTCCGCGGGCGGTTTAAGTTGTTGTCCCCATGCGTCAGTGAGACAGGGGGTGTGAAGCAGTATGGGGTGATGTGGGAGGTTCGATCTGGTTCTAATCCAACGGCTGGGAGTCATCGTCGAGTTGGGCAACACCGGCGAGACAGAAACCTAGCGCGGCCAGTGGGGGTTGCTGGGGGCTCACCGGGGTGCAGGCGAGGGTCGGAGAGGCGGGCGAACGACGAAGTCGATGACGGGGAACCTCCTGGTACCGGCAGCTTCTCCTGGGGCGACTCCAATCGCTGGCTCCCTTCTTCTCCAGAGGCAGCGGGCTCCGGTGAAATACTGGCGAAGTGCTGCTCGCCTTGCTCTGGGAACGGGGTGGCATGATCAGTGATTAGAGGGGAGTGAGATGGTGTGCTCAATTCGTCTGGGGGTGGCCTCTATTTATAGTCGAGCGAGGGGACCGACGGGGCGCACGGTGAGCTCATCGGAGGCGATGGTACAGACGGCTATTGGCATGGCCGAAGGTAGGGGTCGTGTGGTGTTCCCTGGCGATGCTCAACGATAAGGTGGCGAGACGTGGGGTGGTACGGTTTGGTCTAGAACACGCGATGCTCTGTGCAGCAAAGGTGGCGTCTTCGATGGCGAGCGGTGGCTGTGCGGCATGGGGCGGCGAACGGGGATGTCTGGCGGTCTCCTGGGTCGGTGGTGATCGTGTATGCACGCGGCGAGGGTGGCGCGCGATCTGTGGGCTTCGGTCGAGGGTGGCGCTCTGGCGCACGCTCGGCACGGTTGATAGAGGCACGGGCGCGGCGTTCCTGGGTGCTGTTTTCGATGTCTTCGAGGCAGGGCTAGTCGAGAGGGGGCGGTGAGGCATGGGTGATCTCCCAGACAAGGTTGGCATGGCTAGTTTCCTTCCTAGCTTGCTGTCTACACTGGGGTGGCATGGTGTGCTTCGGTTGTTCACCATTGATGGCATTGCCAAGCTCACAGTGGTGCTAGTGATTAGTTAAGTTCGTTTGGTGATCTACTGAGGCTATTGTGAGCTAGAGAGGGAACAAGTTAGGCTCAAAACACTGCACACTATAGTGTTTGGATTTTGTTTGATTTGTGTCTGCCAAGTGTTTGATGAAACTTCAAGTTTTGAATTTTGAAAAGATTTTTGGTGGGTGTGCTAGGTTGGTGCTGGCGAGTCTGTAGATGCTTGGGTTTTGAAAGTTGAGCTTGTTTGAGTGGTTTTTGAAAATGTGGGATCTTCCCATATGATAAAGATTCAATTTTGAATTGTCATTTAAACTATCCATTTGAAAGTTTCTGGATGATCACAAAGTGGGCCTTGATACTTTGTTATGATTACAATCAAGGGGTGCAAAGATCTATAAAAGTTTCTGTTAGGTTCTGAGTGTTTGAGACAGCCAAAGTAGGCATGGGAGTTAAATTGGTCAAAATGACCATTCATCTTATTTTATTTGTTTTGATTTACTTGTCTTTGGGAAAAGTGTGGGAAATGTTTAGATGATGTTTATTTCACCTAAGCATCCATTTACAAGTAATGGAACACATAAACAAGGTGGTTTAAAAGAATTCAAAATGAAATGCATACTCACATGCATGCTTCCATATTTTTATTTAGAATAGTTTTTGTTAACCCTAAATTTGATGATTAGAGTTTGATGATCCAAGTTTAGTATTTTTGGGATGTTACATTGTTCTATAAGTGAAAACTTCATTCCATTCTAAGCTCTGAAAATCTAAAATTACACATTTCAATTTTTATTAACTATGTGCCTAATCAAAATTTGTTACACATATCAAAATCCTTCTACTTCTAGAGCATGCATGCATTGATCCATATCTCTATACTTCTAGAGCATTATAGAGCTAAAGTAGCAATAAGAGATGAAAGAATGAAGTTCTAACCTTTTAAAACTTTGGATTTAGGGGTTACAAACTAAATCTTAACAAATCTTGAGAAAGAAAATGGCATGAACTCGCGTGCTTCTTTGAGAAAAATGGCCACCATATGGTTTCGGGCAGGTGGACGGGAAGCAGAATATATATTGGTGAACAACTAGTCCTGGACCGTGATACGACCTGGGACTCATAGTCCACGAAAAGACCAGCTGACCTGCTCCAGGTTATTAGTCCCAGGCCATATTACTGACCGGGACTAGAGATCTGTTCCGGCCCGGAATTATTGTCTACGGCCATTCACTACAGGAAAGATTCCCTACGCCGACGGCCGGCTGCCGTCGACACAGCTTCAAATTGTCGTCGGAACAGGCTGTGCCAACGGTGGCCGTCGGCGTAGCCCCCTCGGCGTACGTCCTCGTCGGCACAGCTCCGTGGCCGTCGGCACAGCCCCTCCCCCTCGGCACAGCATCTTCCAGCGGGCCCTGCGTGTCAGTCAACGGCCGTCTTGGCTAACGGTTCAGCATGGAGCTACGCCGACGGCCAGGCCGTCGGCATAGCCTAAAATATTTTTTTATTTTTTTTATTTTTTATTTTTTAAAATCTTTGAATTATTTGACTCCTTAATCTCCTGCTTTAATCATTTTAACACTATTTATAGTTAATAATTGATTAAATTGCAGTCTTAGTCAAAGTTCCTGTTCGGTCACCCATCCTCGCACTACTCCAGCTCTAGCACACTTAACTTCCTCGTTCCTTCAGAATCTCGTCCCGCAAAGCAATTTACTCATTATTGCCAATACTATGATATCATTCATATTAACTCTTATATCATCACGTCATATGGTTGTATTTTTTTAAATTACAAGCAATTATTTAAGTAAACAACAATGAATAAGTAAAAATATTATTGAATTCAAATAAAAATATAATGATTTTATTTTTTTTGTATTTTTTATTTCATATGGAATAATTAATATCTTTAAATCTGTAAACCGGAATTCGGCAAATAATATGTCTAAATTGATTAGAAAAATGAGAGGAATCCAAATATGATATCAATATCAACTTATCACAAACTATGCCATGATTCTTATCATAATTTCATTTGCCCGTTTAAAATGGCACGCATAAAGATTCTTAGCTCGGGACTGAGACTCGCTAAATTTGAAGTGGATCTATGATGAAACAATATATTTTGAACCTAAAAATGATTTTTGTAAAAAATCATGAGCATCCGATCATGTACATGTAGTTCATATCTGACCTACTTCCTACCGATTCGGCAGGAATTGTCTTTTTCATCAGGGATAGACAGAAATGTTTGAGATCCCCGAGTTATGAAATTATCCATGTAAGGTGGTCTAGTATTTTTGAAAAATGTGACGGTAGTATTTTGAATTAGCCAGTTGGTGGTTACTTCACAAAACCGTCTTTTTTTGCACTCGGAAAATGGAAAATGGCTTTTTGGTGCGACGAAAAGGAAAACTTTCTCCTGAATCATTTTTCACCATATCATGATGCACACTTATGCATAATATGGACACATTATCACAAACTATGCATTCATTCTAGCCATAACATTGGTCATTTGACCCGAAAGTCAAGAAACATCGAACGAGATAGGTCATTTTGTGAAGGTTTTTTTGAGACATAATCAATATACCAAGTTTGATATTTTTCCTTCTAACTATGTCACATAATATGACACCACCCGAAGGTTTCACGTTGTTTGGATCGTGTTTGAATTTACGATGCCCGTTTTAAACAATCGTTAAACTTTGTCGAAGGGCGGACATGAAGATTCTTAGCTCGGGGCTGAGACTCACTAAACTTGAAGTGGATCTATGATGAAACAACATATTTTGAACCTAAAAATGATTTTTGTAAAAAATCATGAGCATCCGATCATGTACCTGTAGTTCATATCTAACCCACTTCCTAACGATTCGGCAGGAATTTGTCTTTTTCACCAGGGATAGACCGAAATGTTTAAGATCCCCGTGTTATGACATTATTCATGTAAGGAGGTCTAGTATTTTTGAAAAATGTGACGGTGGTATTTTGAATTAGCCATTTGGTGGTTGCTTCACAAAACCGTCCGTTTTGTGCACTCGGTAAATGGAAAACGGCTTTTTGGTGAGACGAAAAGGAAACCTGCCTCCTGAAACATTGTTCGCCATCCCATGATGCATACTTATGCATAATATGGACACATTATCATAAACTATGCCTTCATTCTAACCATAACATTGGTCATTTGACCCGAAAGTCAAGAAACATCGAACGAGATAGGTCATTTTGTGAAGGTTTTTTTGAGACATAAAAAATATACCAAGTTTGATATTTTTCCTTCTAACTATGTCATATAATATGACACCACGCGAAGGTTTCACGTTGTTTGGATCGTTTTTGAATTTATGATGCCCGTTTTAAACCATCGTTATACTCTGTCGAAGGGCAGGCATGAAGATTCTTAGCTCGGGCTGAGACTCGCTAAACTTGAAGTGGATCTATGATGAAACAGCATATTTTGAACCTAAAAATGATTTTTGTAAAAAATCATGAGTGTAAAAAATCATGAGCATCCGATCATGTACCTATAGTTCATATCTGACCCACTTCCTACCGATTCGGCAGGAATTTGTCTTTTTCACCAAGGATAGACGGAAATGTTTGAGATCCCCCTGTTATGAAATTATCCATGTAAGGTGGTCTAGTATTTTTGAAAAATGTGACGATAGCATTTTGAATTAGCCATTTGGTGGTTGCTTCATAAAACCGTCAGTTTTTTGCACTCGGAAAATGGAAAACGGCTTTTGTGTGCGACGAAAAGGAAAACTTCCTCCTGAAGCGCCATCCCATGATGCATATTTATGCATAATATGGACACATTATCATAAACTATGCCTTCATTATAGCCATAACATTGGTCATTTGACCCGAAAGTCAAGAACCATCGAACGAGATAGGTCATTTTGTGAAGGTTTTTTTGAGACATGAACAATATACCAAGTTTGATATTTTTCCTTCTAACTATGTCACATAATATGACACCACGCGAAGTTTTCACGTTGTTTGAATCATTTTTGAATTTATGAAGCCCGTTTTAAACCATCGTTAAACTTTGTCGAAGGGCATGCATGAAGATTCTTAGCTCGGGGCTGAGACTCGCTAAACTTGAAGTGGATCTATAATGAAACAAAATATTTTGAACCTAAAAATGTTTTTTGTAAAAAATCATGAGTGTAAAAAATCATGAGCATCCGATCATGTACCTGTAGTTCATATCTGACCCACTTCCTACCGATTCGGCAGGAATTTGTCTTTTTCACCAGGGATAGACGGAAATGTTTGAGATCCCCCTGTTATGAAATTATCCATGTAAGGTGGTCTAGTATTTTTGAAAAATGTGACGGTAGCATTTTGAATTAGCCATTTGGTGGTTGCTTCACAAAACCGTCCGTTTTTTGCACTCGGAAAATGGAAAACGCCTTTTTGGTGCGATGAAAAGGAAAACTTCCTCCTGAAACATTGTTCGCCATCCCATGAAGCATACTTATGCATAATATGGACACATTATCACAAACTATGCCTTCATTCTAGCCATAACATTGGTCATTTGACCCAAAAGTCAAGAAACCTCGAACGAGATAGGTCATTTTGTGAAGGTTTTTTGAGACATAATAAATATACCAAGTTTGATATTTTTACTTCTAACTATGTCACATAATATGACACCACGCGAAGGTTTCATGTTCTTTGGATCATTTTTGAATTTATAATGCCCGTTTTAAACCATCGTTATACTTTGTCGAATGGTGGGCATGAAGATTCTTAGGTCGGGGCTGAGACTCGCTAAAATTGAAGTGCATCTATGATGAAACAACATATTTTGAACCTAAAAATGATTTTTGTAAAATATCATGAGCATCCAATCATGTACATGTAGTTCATATCTGACCCACTTCCTACCGATTCGGCAGGAATTTGTCTTTTTCATCAGGAATAGACGGAAATGTTTGAGATCCCCCTGTTATGACATTATCCATGTAAGGTGGTCTAGTATTTTTGAAAAATGTGACGGTGGTATTTTGAATTAGCCATTTGGTGGTTGCTTCACAAAACCGTCAGTTTTTTGCACTCTGAAAATGGAAAACGGCTTTTTGGTGCGACAAAAAGGAAAACTTTGTCCTAAAACATTGTTCGCCATTCCATGATGCACACTTATGCACAATATGGACACATTATGATAAACTATGCCTTCATTCTAGCCATTACATTGGTCATTTGACCCAAAAGTCAAATAACCTCGAACGAGATAGGTCATTTTGTGAAGGTTTTTTTGAGACATAATCAATATACCAAGTTTGATATTTTTCCTTCTAACTATGTCACATAATATGACACCACGCGAAGGTTTCACGTTGTTTGGATCGTTTTTGAATTTATAATGCACGTTTTAAACTATCCTTAAACTTTGTCGAAGGGCAGGCATGAAGATTCTTAGCTCGGGGCTGAGACTCGCTAAACTTGAAGTAGATCTATGATGAAACAACATATTTTGAACCTAAAAATGATTTTTGTAAAAAATCATAAGCATCCGATCATGTATATGTAGTTCATATCTGACCCACTTCCTACCGATTCGGCAGGAATTTGTCTTTTTCACCAGGGAAAGACGGAAATTTTTGAGATCTCCCTGTTATGACATTATCCATGTAAGATGGTCTAGTATTTTTGAAAAATGTGACGGTGGTATTTTGAATTAGCCATTTGGTGGTTGCTTCACAAAACCGTTAGTTTTTTGCACTCGGAAAATGGAAAACGGCTTTTTAGTGTGATGAAAAGGAAAACTTCCTCCTGAAACATTGTTCGCCATCCCATGATGCACACTTATGCACAATATGGACACATTATGATAAACTATGCCTTCATTCTAGCCATAACATTGGTCATTTGACCCAAAAGTCAAATAACTTTGAACGAGATAGGTCATTTTGTGAAGGTTTTTTTGAGACATAATCAATATACCAAGTTTGATATTTTTCCTTCTAACTATGTCACATAATATGACACCACGCGAAGGTTTCACGTTGTTTGGATCGTTTTTGAATTTATAATGCCCGTTTTAAACTATCGTTAAACTTTGTCAAAGGGCAGGCATGAAGATTCTTAGCTCGGGGCTGAGACTCGCTAAACTTGAAGTGGATCTATGATGAAACAACATATTTTAAACCTAAAAATGATTTTTGTAAAAAATCATAAGCATCCGATCATGTACCTGTAGTTCATATCTGACCCACTTCCTACCGATTCGGCAGGAATTTGTCTTTTTCACCAGGGATAGACAGAAATGTTTGAGATCCCCCTGTTATGACATTATCCATGTAAGGTGGTCTAGTATTTTTGAAAAATGGGACGGTAGTATTTTGAATTAGCCATTTGGTGGTTGCTTCACAAAACCGTTAGTTTTTTGCACTCGGAAAATGGAAAACGGCTTTTTGGTACGACGAAAAGGAAATCTTCCTCCTGAAACATTGTTCGCCATCTCATGGTGCACACTTATGCACAATATGGACACATTATCACAAACTATGCCTTCATTCTAGCCATAACTTTGGTTATTTGACCAGAAAGCCAAGAAAACCTCGAACGAGATAGATCATTTTGTAGAGGTTTTTTTGAGACATAATCAATATACCAAGTTTGATATTTTTCCTTCTAACTATGTCACATAATATGACACCACGCGAAGGTTTCACGTTGTTTGGATCGTTTTTGAATTTATAATGCCCGTTTTAAACTATATATAATGTTTTATATTTCACTTATTTTTTTTATAAATGTGTAATATTTGAGTGTACATAGATAGGTCTTATTTTTTTTGCAAATTTTGATATATTATTTGTATTTTTCTGAACTACAATGATTTAGTTATGATTTTTCAAAAAATAATGATATAAAAGGAAAAAATCTGGAGGCCTACGCCGACGGCTAAGCCGTCGGCACAGACCAAACAAATTTTTTGAAAGAGCCGTGCCGACGGCCTATCTGTCTAACGCCGTGTCTAAACTAGGGCTACGCCGAGGATTGTACCTATGCCGAGGGCCACCGACGGCACAGTCCTCTGTACTACGCCGACGACCACGCTACGCCGATGGCTACCCTCGGCACCGTCACCTACGCCGACGACCAGGCTGGTCAGCTGGCCAGGAAGGTAGCTACGCCGACGGCCCCGATATTTGGCCGTCGGCGTAGCCGGCCGGCCGGCGACACATTAGTTCTTTCCTGTAGTGATTTCTAGCGGTTAGTGGCCTCACGGCCCGGACTAGCACTAGTCGCTGGCTGTGACAGGTCGGGACTGCTGGCTTTGTTCACATCAAACCGAAGACCATTTTTCGAGTAGTGCATCTTGCCATAGAAATCTTTCCCTCGAAAGATCAACCAAGTCGTCTGACAAGTCAAATTGTTCGCCCTCCTCATCAGGCTATATCGGCACAAGAGCATGCTGCTCGCTATGTCGGGGATGATATCCTGGAGCTGTGGGACGTGCTGAAGCGCCTCACACATGTTCTTAAAATTGTTGGCGGAGAGCTCTGCGAAAATTTTCTGCCAGAAGGTAGCAAAGGGCTGCATTGCCGATGATATACAACATGAGTTAGCAAAGGGAAATTGCAGCGCGCGCGGTGTTAGACATATGTTATTTATACATATGGATGATGGATCATGCTTCCTCGACCATGCATGCATTTTCCGCTCCAAAAACGATGATGGATCATGCTGCCAGAAATGTACCTGAATAGTTGTGCTATGGGATTCAAGGATTGCATTTTGGTGACAATGGAGCAACGATGAAAGACGGCTTGGCCACTCTGTGGTGGTTACCGGCCGGACTGGCCAACGAAGGCCGGCAACACCACCTCTCTTGTTTTTTCGTCGAATGCAGGACCCCTGGTTGATTTCAAATGTTAGAATTTTATATTAGGGGCTGAGCTGCATGCAGCGTCTGACATCAGCTGAGATCTAGCATGCATGCATGCATTGAACTAGGTTACATAGGCTAGTCGTTATTTCCAGTTGAACAGACGGGATATAACATACTTACATGTTAAAATTAGAGTATAATGCGGCTGGAAATTTTTGGCGGGTTTTGCTACGTCAGAAAAATGGGCAAAAATCGTTTCACGGCAGGAAATTTCAGTCCATACCACTTGATCGTCTTTTCTAGTTTTAAAAGAATGCCACAAAATTATAAAACATTTCAAAACTAAAATCCTTCAAACTATAGTTATATTAAGTGATTTAGTTGTTACAAAATTAACAAACATGAATTTTGATATATTTTGCCAAAAATTTGTCATGAAAACTTCAAATGGCTATAAATTTTGCGTACGATGTCGGAAACAACCGTACAACCTACCAAAATGTGCATAAAATTTTTGAGTTCGATTTCAACGGCCTTATGACGTTTTGGAGTCTTTTAGATTTTGAAAACTCGAAAAGGAAAAAAAAGTTATTTAAAAAATTAATTAGTTTAGAAAAAAATTATGCCATATTTGGATTCCTTACATTATTCTAATAATAATGGATATACTATTTGTCAAATTTTGATTTACATATTTAAATATATTATTTATTCCATATTAAATGTAATAAAATGAATAAAATATGATTTAATTAGTTTTTTCATTTCATTGGAATAAATTTTATTATTATTTATTTATTATTGTTTACTTAAATAGTTATTTGTAGTTTCTAAAAATAAAAAGGTGTGACATATTGATATGCGCTAATAGGATTGATATGGTAGTCTTGACAACAAGATACAATATCCTTCACGCAAGGATATCCTCGTGGAACAAAGAAGTTAAGTGTCCTAGGCGTGAAGAAGTGCTAGGATGGGTGACCGACCAATAAGTATGACCACGAGTGTAGTTTGACCTAAGATTAAGTATAATTAGTGTTAAAATGTTCAAAGTGAGAGGATTAATGAGTCAAACAATCCAAAAGTTCAAGAAAAAATTAAAGAAATCAAAAAAATTGAAAAATAATTAAAATAAAATCTCTAGTCCAGGACCGTATTATGACCTAGGACTAAAGGTCTTTCGTCCTCTCTCCGGTTCGTAGAAAATAGGGACTAGAGATACGGGTCTTTAGTCTCGAATTCGCAGTTCCGGATGCGAAACCGAATATAGGCCCAGTTCTTTTCGGCTACGGCTTGTGCATAAGCCCTCTTGACTTGAGCTGTCCAGAGAAACAGCTGTGGTAATAAGCTCACAAAAAATTACGGTCCAGTTCTTTTCGGCTTTTCCTATCCTAGCTTATTGTAAAGTTATTTGAAAAGTGTCTGTAATACCCTGGAATGAGGCTGTGTGTTAACTAACCAATATTAAGTTATTTAGTATTGTTTTACAAGTATATGAGCATAGATTCAGTTTTTTTACTATAAATAAAAAGTCTTAAATATTGCAATAGAATCTATAATTATTAGTTGCTTACAATTAGAACTGAAGGAACGTATAATTTTTTCTTTCCAATACAAAGAGCACCACATTTGCAAGTACAGATCAGATTAATATCTACAAGAAGAACCGTGTAACGAATTCCTGGTGCATACAGCAGGCACCATTGACTGGTCAAAAATCTAAACTAGCATCCTCAAATTCCCAATCCCTCAATAAGAAATCAGATCGATGGAGCATGAAGCGCCCTTTCCGTTGCCGCTCAGCTCTAGTGCACTACACGAGCACCACAAGGCGACGAACATGCAGCGATTCAGCGACAAAACTGCAGGACAGCAGCGGACGAGGCTTGAAGTGGATGGCGATGGGAGCAGAAGGTCGGCCGGAGCCGGGAGCACTGGTGGATGGCCGAAGCAGATCGAGCGTCAAGCGGCGAGCTCGAGCGCTGCTCGATCTGGGACAACGAGCAAGGCATTGGCCGGACGGGCGGCCAGCGGTGGGTGGTGAAGGAACCCTAGAGTGGTATATCCAGAGAGAGGAGAGGATGTCTCTCGGGTCAGGAGTCAGCTCGAAAAAACAATTCAATCAAAACTGAGGCTCGTCCATGTGCAGCGCGGTGGCATGTTCGACGTAAATAGAGTGGAAAAAATAGGGGCAAGCAATAATAACGTTTCGTTGGAGCCGGGTATCCAGCTTCCCCCCACCGTGAAGAAAACGTGGAAGCTGGCTGTCCAGAGAAACGGCTTAAAATCGAGTTCTTTTTAGCTTAAGCTTATTTTCTCTTCTAAGCCACTCAAAGGCTTCAAAAGAACTGGGCCATAAAGGCCCTTACGGGCCGGAACTAAATGCCTGTTTTGTACTACCGGTAGTACTCGTTAATTTCAGGAATGCATGCGCGTCCTACGAATAAGTAAAGCCCCACAAGTTTAGAGCAAGTATAATAAGTCGTAGTCAGCTCAATATAGGCTATTCCACATCACCAAAAGTATAGATGGAGGAGAGAGATATAAGAAAAAAAAAGAAAAAAAGCTCTTAATCTACAGCCGGCTGTAGCACAAAAACCAATAAGCTACAGCCTGCCAGCGAGTGCTAGAGGTGGGCTAATAAAGTGAGTCTTACATGTCATACAAAAATTAAATGCTTAACTCTTGTAGATAGCTTATACTATAGCCATCTTATTATACTAATACATCTTTTTTATGACTATAGGTGACATGACACAGTATATAGCCAACTGCTGACTAGAGTATTGTTCTTCCTTTTAGTACATACTCCCTTAGTTTCATAATATAAAATGTTTTAGCTTTGCAAAGTAATGTATTTTGACTTTTTTAGTACGTAGGTTTACTTAGATTTAAAGTAAATCTACGCACTAGAAAAATCTAGATATATTTATTTTACAAATTTAAAACATCTTATATTTTGAAACTGAGCAAGTACTAGAGCAAGACGACGCTAGCTGTGCACCCAGCAAGTTTATTACATCCAGCGCCTCGATCGTACACATGCATCGCAGCCGTCCCTGCAGTAGTACTATTCTAGCATTCATGGATGAAAGTTTAGACAGTCTACTCTGCCTAGGTGATCCATCGCGACGGTACAATACATTGATCGTTGATGGATGTATGCTACAGTGTGCGTATTTGCAGCTAGGTGGCTAGCTAGTAGTAGGGTTGCAAGCGACGTTCCGCTTTTGTCCTGCAAAGGATGAATTTAAGCAAATCGTCTAGCAGTAGATCTCGAGAGGATGAAACATGAAGGAGCCGTCCCACATGTCGTCCCGCCTGCCAACCCTAGTGGCTAGCTGCGACGGTGTTCTATATAGGTAGCACACTACAAGAGGAAACCCCACTACTACAGGAGGAACCCTTGAGCGTGCTATGTCTGGAAGGCATGGTTCTCCGTTTAGTTGATGTGGATTATCTATATTTTAACATGCTGATGACATAATTATATTTCTAAAATATAATCTAGAGAAAGCTAAGAATTTAGAACTTATATTATCAGCATTCGAACAATTATTCGATTTCAAGATAAACTTTCATAAAAATAAATTGTTTTGTTTTAAAGAAGCACAATACAAGGTCAATCTTTATGTTGAGCTCTTTGGATACGAACATGGACAGTTTCTAATAACTATTTAGGATAGCTATACACCACCGAAGACTTATAAATGCTGAATAAAAATTAGTCGAGTAACGATATAGTGAGAATAATTACAGCCAATAAATTAAACGACCTAAGCTAAAGACTTAATTGCAGAAATAAATTAATTATTTGCAAACAATAGAAACTGACGAGGGACTGATGATGCGACGACATACTACGTACTAAAACTATGCACTGGTTTAAAAACTATCTACCCCATCTTTAGTTTCGATCGGAGACACCAACCACTATAGGAAACAGGAAACAGGTCAGGCGCCGACGGCCAGACCCCGTCGGCATAGCCCCTGATTGTCGTCGGTGTATGTGCCCATAGGCGTAGCCCATTTGCCCGTCGGCGTAGAGGATACCATCGCCGTAAAGGATGTGGGACCCACATCATACGGTTGACGGTTGTTTGCCCTGGCGGCAGCTACGCCGACGGCATTGCCGTCGGCCTAGACGATTTGGCTGGAGCTACGCCGACGGCATTGCCGTCGGCCTATCTTTTCCAAAAAAAATTAATTTTTTTTTCCAAAATTTTTTGTTTTTGTTTTGAATTATTAATCTCAGAAGCATTTTTAATTATTCGACTCTATAATCTCACAAGCATTTCTTTAATCTAAGTGTAATTAATTTCCGGTTAAATTATACTAATGGTCGAACTTCCCCATCGGTCACCCATCCTAGCACTACTCCAACCCCAGCACGCTTACCTTCTCTGTTCCTTTCAGATAACCTTTCAATCAGAAAACTAGAACTTACCGATAATATTACCATATCAATCCTATTAACCTTTGAAGGATGGTATCACACGCCTTTATTTTTATATTTTCAAACATTTATTTAAGAAAACAACAATGAATAAGTAATAATAATCTTAAATTCAAATTAAAATAAAACAATTTTTTTATTTTGCCATGCAACTATGTCATATAATATGACATCACGCGAAGGTTTTGCATTGTTTCGATCGTTTTGAATTTTTTATGCCCATTTCAAACTATCGTCAAACTTTCTAAATCGAGGGGCGTTGTAACACCCTCAGAATCGGCCCTAGGCAAGTTTTAGCGAAATTCGCCAAACTCGCATAGAAACGATTCGAAGGTGCCCACCAGGCACTTTCGTGCGGGTGGAAAAACAAAGTAATAACATTACACAACAGTCCTCGATGGGACCCACAGAACGGATATATATAACAGCGACTCAAAGAGTCAAGAATACAGATACAATATACAAAGATCCAAATCACCTGGAAAACGATAGAGCGTCCAGCTACGGACAAGATGCAAATGGGGCTAAGAGCCCTGAAGAATAACCGATGCCGTCCATAACCCTGCCCAGGCCAAGCCGGAAGGGTAACCCTGCTAACGGCGTCGATCTCAAAACCTGCTTAAACAAAAGGGATGCCGACAAAGGGCAAAGGAAAAAGAAGGAGCGTCAGTACTGAGGCCAGTACACGGCGAGGCTAGAATTCGGCGGTCCTCGCCTACATAGGTGTGGTGGACTGAGCGGCAGCGGCAACATGCACTAAACAACCTATAGAGACTCGATACAACTGGCGGAAATCAGAGAGGGGGTAAGAATGACCTAGCCGGATCCAACACGAAGCTATCACCAAACAAACCCATCTCGGTGTTTCCCCCTCGAGACCAAACGAGGAAGTCAACCGAGGAACTCACACAGTTGGCAGTTTTACTTATTCAGTTATCGTTGCGGCAATTACTAGACAGGTTTAGATCATCGTCCTGATAAAGTAAGCAGTGGGCACTTTTAGTTAACCACTCCATTATAGTGGCAACACTTACTAGTCAGATACAATTATCATGAGATAACCCCAAAACCCAGCAGTGTTGGTACTTTTACTTAGCCATTCCGTTGTAGTGAAGCTGATTACTAATCATATCGGAAACAAGTCAATTTAAAACAGTAAACTTTAGTTATAGTTGTCTATGATCGAACCATGCTCCAAGTCGTCCATAACGCGGACACGGCTTCTCGAAAAGATTAAACCTGCAGGGTGCACCAAAGTATCCACAGCACTTGACCCTTTTGCGGATCGTTAACATACACCCATCGGTATGTCGGCGGGGCCTAGGTCACGACGGCGTTCCCTGCACCAAAGCAAGCAGGGGCCACCCCACTAAGTACACCCATAGCAAGTCGGCGGTCTCGAGACGGACTCGGGGTTTGCGACAATGGCTGTGAGCACAGCGAGTCCCCAATCGGGGGGCATCGACACCGCAAAACATTCCGCTTCAAAAAGATGCGATGTGCGTACCTCGCAATCGTAAATAAAGCGATAAAACATGGCATAAGTACAGGATAGTAATAAAGCCCCAAACTACTTGTGGCCCCAGACAATACTTTGAAATCAGGTAATTATCAATGGGGGGCCCATATCTCCCCACCTGTGGTTAGCGCGCTCGATCTCGGAACAGGTGTCAAGAACTCGGGTCCTACGGGACACAAGTGGGCGTTCGGAAAACCAAATCTTACCTATCACCCACCGATGCCTCTGCTTAATTCAATTTTAGTTGTTAAACAGAATTAAAGTGAACAATAAGTAAATCCATGATCATCTCCAACGTCAACATGCGGCAATTCTCCAACAAGGGTGGTACATGACGACAAGCAAAACACTTGAGCAAGCGACTACGACACGCGGGTCCAGCTATCTACCAAACAACAGGTAATAGGATGTGTCCAAGGCTATATACGGCTGCAAGGGATATCATGGGTACGAAATCTAGAGCATCGCAACACAGATAGTAAAGATCAACAGGAGGGAAGTAAATACTATAAAAGTAAGATAGGTAGAAAGGGGGAGATGCTCGCCTGAAAACATTGCCGAAGGGTTCATCCGAAGATCGGGACGAAGCTCACATCCACTCAACGGCCTTATCCGCGAAGAAGCAAAACACTAGAAGAACACCGGATGCACTATTTAATACAACGGCAGAAGATCGGCATGATGCATGTATGATGAATGGCATGGCAAGGTGCAATGCAATTAGGTCAATATTAAGCGGAACCGGGGTCCCGACAATTAGTTAGATGGTTCAAGTTGTTTAGAACCCCCGCAATTTAAATGTTGTTTTAACATGGCAAAGAGATAGCACCGGTTCGCTACACCCATTTAAATGAGGCCGATATGAGACTAGATTTGCCCGCATATGGGCCCCATATTTAATTAATAGGTGAATCGGCATAAGGCCCCCAAACCACAGATAAGATGCATGCATGAACAGTTCTTATGCGACAAGTTGATATGTTATAAAATAGGGTTCGAGGAAGAGGGGTCACACATCCGAGGGGGCTCGACGATCTTGGGGATCCGGGGTTCGGGGTCGGTCTCGGGGTCCAGGGTTCGACGGATTGGTCTCGGCGAGAACGTTCTCGGACTCCGGGGTAGGTCTTGGCGCATCCGGGTGCGGGACTTGGGTCATGTCGACGGTCATGGCGTTCAGGGGGAGAAGCACTTGTCGCAACGGGGTTCTCGGCGGACTTGGTGTCCGGGGGTTCTTCCAAAACCGTGGCGCGTCCGGGAGGCGGTGGGGCGAGGGTGAGCGGGTCCGGCGGGGGTGGCGCGCTGCGCGCTGCAGAGAGAGAGGAAGAGAGGCGCGCGCGGGGGCGGTCAGAGGAAGAAGAGAAGCAGGGGACGCGGGGGAAGGGTGGTGCGGTGGGGCCCAGGCGGGGCCAGGGTGGCAGGGTGAGTGGGGATCTGGTGTGCGTGTGTGTGTAGAGTGCTGGGGTGGGTTTGGTGAGGGAGAGGTTGAGTGGAGGGAGGGATAGGCCATGTGGTAGCTAGGGAGTGGTGGTGGGTTTTGGGGAGGGTGAGGTGGCGCAGCGGGATAGGCCGGAGTGAGGTGGCCAGGGGAGAGAGGGTAGAGAACTGGGTAGTTTTAGGATTACTAGGGGCAGACTAGTTGGACCGATCTGGTTTTCTGGGGCGGTCGTTCGGGTCGTTCTGGCCCGTTCGACTGCCCCTACTAAAACAAATTAAATCTTTTATTTAATTTCATTGGGCCGTTTGCAACCCGAATGCAACAAAACAAAATACTCCGGAGCCCCGGGGTTTTGGGCGTTTGAATAAGATGGGCGTTTAGAAAACAAAGACGGGTTTTGCAAACATAGTTTTGGCAAACAATGCATGATGATGACGATGCAATGCACAAATTCAACGCGATTTTCTAGTAGTGGTTTTGCGGGATGCCACAATTCGACACCACTAACAAGGGATCTCGCCCTCGAGATCCGCCTCATGGTACCGGAAGGAAGGTCGGCGTTCTGCGTCTTCTCGCTTCGTGTAGATCCTCGCGACACCACTAACAAAAGGTCGTTGTCCCTGTCCGTCAAGAGAGCACTCCGGATAAACAACGGACGAAGTTAAAGGTAAGGCCACCTCTAACTTCAGCGGAAGGAGTAAAATTGCATCGATCCACCATTCAATGTACAAAATCGAATGATAAGAGTAGTGGTATGGTCGCGACTCCATCCCGCACTCAAAGCATTACTCTGTACACGAATAGACAGATTATGCAACCAACCCTCAAGATTCAGACTGAAGATCTCGACAAGCGAGGTTCGGATCAAAGGAGTGAGGCAGACTCTGCATCGGATCTGACGTAGATGATGTCGTCGCGTCGGAAACACCGGAAGGCTCAAACAAGGAACAAGGAATGGTAACACCGTAGACGGATTCATCAGGCAGCTTGAACACCGGGTGGTAGAGCACCGTTACCAAAGGAGGAAGCGAAACCCTAAAGGTACGACGGAAACCCAACCACGAGAATTCCTGGACTCGAAGAAAGATAAGAGAGCAGATTCAAAACACGTCGAGGTAAGAGGAGAATAGCAGAGGGGTAAGGAGTAAAAATCAGACCTAACCAGATCTATTCAACCGATTTTTCAAAATAGTTTTGACACTCTACTTCGGCCGTTGGCTAGGTTATCCTGTAAAGGGACTTGTGGGGTATCGCAATGGCCGAGCTCGATACCACTCAGAACACCCTCGAATCGGCCCTAGGCAAGTTTTAGCGAAATTCGCCAAACCCGCATAGAAACGATTCAAGGTGCCCGAGCACTTTCGTGCGGGTGGAAAAACAAAGTAATAACATTACACAACAGTCCTCGATGGGACCCACAGAACGGATATATATAACAGCGACTCAAAGAGTCAAGAATACAGATATAATATACAAAGATCCAAATCACCTGGAAAACGATAGAGCGTCCAGCTACGGACAAGATGCAAATGGGGCTAAGAGCCCTGAAGAATAACCGATGGCGTCCATAACCCTGCCCAGGCCAAGCCGGAAGGGTAACCCTGCTAACGGCGTCGATCTCAAAACCTGCTTAAACAAAAGGGATGCCGACAAAGGGCAAAGGAAAAAGAAGGAGCGTCAGTACTGAGGCCAGTACACGGCGAGGCTAGAATTCGGCGGTCCTCGCCTACATAGGTGTGGTGGACTGAGCGGCAGCGGCAACATGCACTAAACAACCTATAGAGACTCGATACAACTGGCGGAAATCAGAGAGGGGGTAAGAATGACCTAGCCGGATCCAACCTGAAGCTATCACCAAACAAACCCATCCTGGTGTTTCCCCCTCGAGACCAAACGAGGAAGTCAACCGAGGAACTCACACAGTTGGCAGTTTTACTTATTCAGTTATCGTTGCGGCAATTACTAGACAGGTTTAGATCATCGTCCTGATAAAGTAAGCAGTGGGCACTTTTAGTTAACCACTCCATTATAGTGGCAACACTTACTAGTCAGATACAATTATCATGACATAACCCCAAAACCCAGCAGTGTTGGTACTTTTACTTAGCCATTCCGTTGTAGTGAAGCTGATTACTAATCATATCGGAAACAAGTCAATTTAAAACAGTAAACTTTAGTTATAGTTGTCTATGATCAGACACTGTGCTCCAAGTCGTCCATAACCGCGGACACGGCTTCTCGAAAAGATTAAACCCTGCAGGGGTGCACCAAAGTATCCACAGCACTTCACCCTTTTGCGGATCAGTTAACATACACCCATCGGTATGTCGGCGGGGCCTAGGTCACGACGTTCCCAGACCCAAAGCAAGCACTGGGGGGCCACCCCACTAAGTACACCCGCAACAAAGTCGGCCGGTCTCCGAGACGGACTCAGGGTTTGCGACAATGGCTGTGAACGGCAATGAGGTCCCCAATCGGGGATCGCCGACACCGCGAAAACATTCCGCTTCAAAAGCGATCAGGTGCGAGACCTCGCAATCGTAAATAAAGCAAAAACATGGCATAAGTACAGGATAGTAATAAAGCCCCAAACTACTTGTGGCCCCAAAGACAATACTTTGAAATCGGTAATTATCAATGGGGGCCCATATCTCCCCACCGTGGTTAGCGCTCGATCTCGGACAGTGTCAAGAACTCGGGTCCTACGGGACACAAGTGGGCGTTCGGAAAACCAAATCTTACCTATCACCCACCGATGCCTCTGCTTAATTCAATTTTAGTTGTTAAACAGGAATTAAAGTGAACAATAATTAAAGCCATGATCATCTCCAACGTCAACATGCGGCAATTCTCCAACAAGGGTGGTACATGACGACAAGCAAAACACTTGAGCAAGCGACTACGACACGCGGGTCCAGCTATCTACCAAACAACAGGTAATAGGATGTGTCCAAGGCTATATACGGCTGCAAGGGATATCACGGGTACGAAATCTAGAGCATCGCAACACAGATAGCAAAGATCAACAGGAGGGAAGTAAATACTATAAAAGTAAGATAGGTAGAAAGGGGGAGATGCTCGCCTGAAAACATTGCCGAAGGGTTCATCCGAAGATCGGGACGAAGCTCACATCCACTCAACGGCCTTATCCGCGAAGAAGCAAAACACTAGAAGAACACCGGATGCACTATTTAATACAACGGCAGAAGATCGGCATGATGCATGTATGATGAATGGCATGGAAAGGTGCGATGCAATTAGGTCAATATTAAGCGGAACCGGGGTCCCGACAATTAGTTAGATGGTTCAAGTTGTTTAGAACCCCCGCAATTTAAATGTTGTTTTAACATGGCAAAGAGATAGCACCGGTTCGCTACACCCATTTAAATGAGGCCGATATGAGACTAGATTTGCCCGCATATGGGCCCCATATTTAATTAATAGGTGAATCGGCATAAGGCCCCCAAACCACAGATAAGATGCATGCATGAACAGTTCTTATGCGACAAGTTGATATGTTATAAAATAGGGTTCGAGGAAGAGGGGTCACACATCCGAGGGGGCTCGACGATCTTGGGGATCCGGGGTTCGGGGTCGGTCTCGGGGTCCAGGGTTCGACGGATTGGTCTCGGCGAGAACGTTCTCGGACTCCGGGGTAGGTCTTGGCGCATCCGGGTGCGGGACTTGGGTCATGTCGACGGTCATGGCGTTCAGGGGGAGAAGCACTTGTCGCAACGGGGTTCTCGGCGGACTTGGTGTCCGGGGGTTCTTCCAAAACCGTGGCGCGTCCGGGAGGCGGTGGGGCGAGGGTGAGCGGGTCCGGCGGGGGTGGCGCGCTGCGCGCTGCAGAGAGAGAGGAAGAGAGGCGCGCGCGGGGGCGGTCAGAGGAAGAAGAGAAGCAGGGGACGCGGGGGGAAGGGTGGTGCGGTGGGGCCCAGGCGGGGCCAGGGTGGCAGGGTGAGTGGGGATCTGGTGTGCGTGTGTGTGTAGAGTGCTGGGGTGGGTTTGGTGAGGGAGAGGTTGAGTGGAGGGAGGGATAGGCCATGTGGCAGCTAGGGAGTGGTGGTGGGTTTTGGGGAGGGTGAGGTGGCGCAGCGGGATAGGCCGGAGTGAGGTGGCCAGGGGAGAGAGGGTAGAGAACTGGGTAGTTTTAGGATTACTAGGGGCAGACTAGTTGGACCGATCTGGTTTTACAGTCGCGGTCGTTCGCCTGGCTCGATCGCCCCTACTAAAACAAATTAAATCTTTTATTTAATTTCATTGGGCCGTTTGCAACCCGAATGCAACAAAACAAAATACTCCGGAGCCCCGGGGTTTTGGGCGTTTGAATAAGATGGGCGTTTAGAAAACAAAGACGGGTTTTGCAAACATAGTTTTGGCAAACAATGCATGATGATGACGATGCAATGCACAAATTCAACGCGATTTTCTAGTAGTGGTTTTGCGGGATGCCACAGGCGTGAAGATTCTTAGCTCGGGGCTGAGCCTCACTAAACTTGCATTAGATCTCTGATAAAATAGCATATTGTGAACCTAAAAATGATTTTTGAAAAAAATCATGAGCATCATATCATGTACCCGTGTTCAAATCTAACTCATTTCCTACTGATTCGGCAGGAATTTGTCTGAGGGATGGACGGAAAGGTTCGAGATACCCAGGTTGGGAAATTGTCAATTCAATATGGTCTAGTATTTTTGAAAAATATGGTATTATCATTTTGAAACTTTCATTTGGTGGTTGCTTCACAAAGACACCCCTTTTTTGAACTCGGAAAATGAAAAATGGCTTTTCGGTGCGACGAAAAGGAAAACTTACTCCGGCAACATGTTCACCATCCCATGATACACATGCGTGCACAATATAGACACATTATCGCAAACTATACCACGATTCTAGCCCTAAAATTGGTGATTTGACCTGAAATCCAAAAAACCTCGATTGGGATAGGTCATTTATGAAGGTTTTTTTGAGACTCAATGAATACACCAAGTCTGGTATTTTTCCATGCAACTATGTCATATAATATGACACCACGCGAAGGTTTTGCATTGTTTTGATAGTATTTGAATTTTTTATGCTCATTTCAAACTATCATCAAACTTTCTAAATCGAGGGGCATGAAGATTCTTAGCTCGGGGCTGAGCCTCACTAAACTTGCATTAGATCTCTGATGAAATAGCATATTGTGAACCTAAAAATGATTTTTGCAAAAAATCATGAGCAACATATCATGTACCTGTTGTTTAAATCTAACTCATTTTCTATCGATTCGGCAGGAATTTGTCTTTTTCACGAGAGGTGAACGGAAAGGTTTGAGATTCCTAGGTTAGAAAATTGTCCATTCAATATGGCATAGTATTTTTAAAAAATGTGGTATTATCATTTTGAAACTCTTTTTTGGTGGTTGCTTCACAAAACACCCATTTTTTGCACTCGGAAAATGAAAAATATGTTATACGAAAGTATTGGTATTTTTTATGTATTTTTTTAATAAAAGTATATAATATTTGACTCTATATAGATAGATCTTATTTTTCTGCAAATTTTGATATATTATATGTATTTTTCTGAATTTAAATGATTTAGTTATAATTTTTCTAAGATTAATGTGGCAAAAAAAGAAAAATAGTTAACAGTCGGCATAGATCTGAAACCTTGCCATCAGCGTAGACTTGACGACGTTGCTCTGCCGTTAGCCCAATAGGCTACACCGACGGTTCTGTTTACGCCGATGGCGGCCGTCGGTCTATTTATTATACGCTGATGAAAAAACTGGACCGACAGCCCGTCGGCATGCATGTCGAGCTATGCCGACGGCCCCGACATTTTACCGTCAGCATATAAAACAGCCGTCGGCCTATTTGTCCCGTAGTGAACGGGACCAAAGCAAGCCTGTTTAATTTTGGATGGTGTATCCAACCGGCTTATGAACCTTTAATTTGGACTAAAGTCACCAACTAGAACTAAACGTTTAGATTATTCTCTAATCATAGATAACCAACTCGGGACGAAAGATGAATCTTTAGTTTCAATTGAAGACACCAATTAAAACTAAACGTTTAGATTATTCTAATCGTGGATAACGATATATAGAATTTGGTGGGCTGGCCAGAGAGGATATAGGGCATGCAGTTAAACATAGACGACGTGACATGCATGTGCAAAAACACTCCTACTATAATACATGAAGAGTAGATGTGGGGTGTAAATTACATGGGTTCAAATGTGCGCCATAATGCTTATTTTACTATACATCATTTTTATCAAATGACCTAGATCACATGTCGATCTGATTTAACAATTCGGGCAGGAATCAGGAGTTTAATTCTACTAGTCTAGCTACATTACATCTGCTATATATAACATGTATGTATCCTAGCCAAAGTCCATAACAAAATGAAGAAAGAATTACAAGAGGCTCGATAGGGGGGCCTCTACAATCAAGTCGTTTGTCCAGCGATTGTTTACGTACGTGAGCTGTCTGCTAGGAAAGAAATCTGGCAAAGCTAGCTATACGTGTGTATACCAAAGCCAGCAAGTTGTATGTGGGAGCCTCACGCTAGTAGAAAACAAGCCTATCGGTTGAAAGCAATAGTTCGTGTCGTGTTTGGGATCGGAACTAATATATCTATTCCAAGTTAGGAACCACCGCAGGTTGGCAACTTTTAGTTTTGATTGGAGACTCTAACTAGGAATAAAGGGGTTCCAGCAGGTTAGGGCCCGCACAAACCTTTAGTCCCGATTTTTTTCTCCAATCAGGGCTAAAGATGAACATTTAGTCCTAGTTGGTGCTTTCAACTGGGACTAATGTTTCGCCTATATCATCTCCCTTCCTGCTTCTAGCCATACTGCATTTTCAAGTTGGTTTTTTCTCTCTGTTTCCTCCCTGAGCTCGAGTTCATTCCCATTTAGCTTTGGCGGAGCCCTATTTATCCAAGGGTTCTAAAATGTTAGAAACTTCATCATTTGATCTTTCATTGCTAGTTTAACTCATTACATGCTCTAGAAGTAGAGAGATTTGTAGGTTTAGTTTTGGAGTAATTTTTGCAATACTAACATTTCATCACTACTTTACTTTGGTTTTAATGTGATGAACTTCTACTAATTTGGTCACTACTCTATTCATGATGTTGTGTAATTGTTTTGATATACTTATATAATGCAAATTTTACCACTCCTCTATGAGATCGAGTTCATCCTATTTTTCACACGATTTATCAAGATTTGGCTGTGCCCCAGCTATCCAAGGGTTCTAAAAGGTTAGCAACTCCATCCATTCAACTGTCATGCCTATTTTAGCTAATTTCATGCTCT
Source organism: Avena longiglumis (assembly GCA_030063025.1). Classification (NCBI taxonomy): domain Eukaryota; kingdom Viridiplantae; phylum Streptophyta; class Magnoliopsida; order Poales; family Poaceae; genus Avena; species Avena longiglumis. Next base: position 448,866,420 of record CP125979.1, read on the forward strand.
AGAAGGAGAGATATTTGTAACCACTACATCTTCAAATTCTTTTATGGATGTAAACAAAATAACATCATCATTATGCATAGACATATATGTACCATAGTAAATAGTAATAATCAAAAAATTGTAACAAAAATAGGGTTAATTCAAAAAAGCTTCGTAAGAAGACACACTAGCTCAATACCTCTTCGAGAAGCTCCTCGATTTCAATATATGATAGTGCCTCTATGGCGAACTCCTTGAAGATGCCTGCGGATGGGATCCTAAGACATCTTCGAGAAGCTTCGCCGTAGTAGTATCCCTCTCGTACTATCTTGCAATTTATAACTTCTCTAGCTAGATAAATACGTCCGGAAGGTAATAAATTTCACATATATAGGAGTGCCTCTATGGCGAGCTCATCGAAGATATTTGAGGACGGGATTCTAAGACATCTTCAAGAAGCTCCGTTGTAGTGGTGTACCTTTCGCACCATCTTGCAGTTTATAACTTCACAATGATACATCTTGTCTATTTATAGATTAAGTGTCACAACATAGTATCGACACTCACCCATGCCATAGTGCTACCACCCACCAAATAGTGTCGCCACCCATGATTAACAAAACGGGCTCGCGACGGCCCTAGCTTGCTACAACCCCTTTAGTACCGGTTAGTGGCTCCAACCGGAAGGAAAGGTGGAGTAAAAAGTTTTAAAATTAGTGCATAGTTTTAGTATGTAGTATTTCGTCGCATCTGGAGCCGAAGTATCGTTGTGTGCATATAATTTTAGACCAGGACTAATTTTAACATCGTCATTGTGTTTGCTATACTTATATAATGCATATGATCCTGCCATGGATGTACGCTAACCGATGCTCTAGCGATTTCATTAAAGGTGTGCCTTATTTTTTCGATATGGCTAAGTCAAACAAGCAAAATGGTTTTATGTGTCGTCCATGTCGTGTCTGTGTGAATCATAAGGATTAATCTTCCTTAAAAATCCTTCACAACCACCTTTTTCGGTCCGGTTTCATGTACGATGTAATTATTGGACCAAAACAAAAAAAAATAGTGTTTATGATGGAAGACAACGGAGAAGAAAAGAATAATAAAAACTATCCTATGTTTCCTGAATACGGTATACTGCAATGGAAGACAATAAAAAAAAAAGCTAAAAAACGGGTATTAGATGAGCCCGCTAATGATCTTTGTCGGGCCATTGCTGCTACAAAGAGAGAGTGCGAATGGACGCGCGAGAATGGACGCCAGATGTGCAGAAGAATGCAACAAAAGGCACCGACTCCTTAGGCGTGAGAATCGGAACATCGCTGGTAGATACCTGACCAAGAAAACAAAGCTATTCAAAAAAAGGAAAACGAGGAAGAAGACATATCTAGAATGAAATAGAGAGGAGAGCTGTGTTGGTTCATCCACTTTGATAGGTTTAGGCCGAACGGATGGAAAAGTTAAAAATCTTCCCTTTCTTTTCTTGTTTCAAAAGTAAAAAAAAAAACTACCTTGTTTTTCAATTGTTGGAGATTCAGATCTCATACAGGAAACTTTCATAGAGTCAATACCACAATATTATAAAATAATATCTCCAGACAATCTTCATTAAACCTTCTTTCCATCTCTAGAATTCAAATCCAGTTTTAAGTTTTAAATTTCAAGTTTATAATATGTTTACACGTTGTGGCTGAAACACTCACTTCAAGGCAGCATATAAACGGAAAATTATACTGCTCCCCCGAGATCCGACGATTCCATCCCCCGAGTCGCTCCGCTTCTCGTTGTTCTCGTCTTCACACGCCCTTTCGTCTGCTCTCCCACCAAATAACCTTATCTTCCTCCGCGTCCGGAAACTGTTGACCGCGCCGCCTGCAGCGGATTACTTCCACCGCCGTGCTCCTCCACTCCCTCCAAGCGCTCCCGCCGGCAGAGACCAGCCCTTCCCTTGCCCGAAGCTCAGTGAAGCCCTTGCCGGGCTAGGTCGTTTCCCTCGCCGCACCAGGAGGTCGATGCCTCAGAGAGGGACCCCACAGCCGAGGTCGTCGACGCAGCTTCGGCCTTAGGCCGCCCCCCGAACTCCTCTACTATAGCCACAGCGCCTGTGTCGACCTCTGTTGCGCCTCTACATCAAGTTCCGCCTCCTTTCCTCCACACATACGCCACTTACGTCGACCGTCGTCGAAAGGACGAAGGCCGAGGCGCAGCGGCCTCGTCCGCCTTGCGCCGGAGCTCCGGCCATTGTTTTGGAGGTGAAGTGCTACCAAAGCACAACAACACTGCGACCAACGTTGCCCGGTGTTGCTATCGGCAGCGGGCAGTTATGCTACCAGCCAAGAGTGCGCCGATACCTTGGCCAGTTTTTGTGTCGAAGTGAATTTTGCTCCGACGAGGTCTTCCGTCGAAGTCAGTTTTGTGCTATAGTAGCATGTTGTCTTTGTGTTGAAGTGATTATTGCTACAATTGTTTTCTAGTTTTGTTAAAATAGGGCATAGTTGTTGCTATAGATCTCCGACAAGGTCTTCTGGCTATAGCCTCCATCAAAGTTAGTTTTGTGCTACAGTAGCATGTTGTTTTTGCTACGGCGGTTTTATGGTTTTGCTACAAGTTTCTCTGGCGGTGACGTTTAATTTTTTCCGGCCATGTCGTTCCGCTCCGATCCAAATAAGTAATCTGGCTAGCTTGAGAGCAATAATATTATAGGCAGACACAGCATGCACTATTACTCGTGTGCTCTGACTACTGTCTGGGCTTTCACTGCGGGTCGATGACACGAACTACTACATTAGTACTATAGTGGAGTACTTGGCAAGTTATTAATGGATCCTCCACCAGAGCCTGAACAGTTCTTATACCGTGCTGCCCGATAGAGTCGTACGTGTACATACGTACAGTATCAAATTTGGGGATCTGCATCGGCGGCCTTGTTAGGTGTGGGAGTCGGGCAATGCATTCACGACGACCCAAGGTATGTTCGCCTGTAGTAATGGGTAGGGAATCAAATCGCTGCCACTTGTCACTAGAGGAAAAAGTCCATCCGTTCGCGACCCCTCGGAGCATTAGTCCCAGTTGCGCCACCAACCGGAACTAATGCTGGCACGTGTCCCGTTGAGCGGCACGGGCCAGGGCATGGGTCCCGTTGGTAGAGAGGCGTCGGTTGAAGCCACCAACCGGGACTAAAGGTTTGGCACAGCCACGTGGCGTGTACGCACTTTAGTCCTGCTTTGGCTCCAACCGGGACTAAAGACCCTGCCCTCTATAAATGCAATGCCCCCCTCTGCCTCCACTGTTTTTTGAATGGTGTAAGGTGTGAGGGTGTGCTAGTTTTTTCTCATGCATGCATTGAAGGTGTTTGTTGAAATGTTTGAGTGAAAAATCCCGTTGAATTTCTCATAGAACAAAAATATAGAAGGTGTCTGAGACGCACTTGAGCTTTCTTCTCTTTATTTCCCTCGATCGAGGTTAGCAATCTTATCTTTTCTAGGTCATTGATACAATTCATGTGTCGGTGTGAATAGGTTATTTCACTATTTATGATGTCCTGTTTTTTGATAAACTTACTTATATGATGCGATGATGAAATCGGGAATGGATGTACGGTGACGCGGTAGCCGGGTATATCAAAGGCGTGGATAAATTTATCGATGTGGCTACGACAAACAAAGAGAATGGATTTATACGTTGTCCATGTGTTCAATGTCGGAACAACAAGGAGTACTCTTCCTCGAAAATCATTCGCGGCCACCTGATTATGAAAGGTTTCATGCCCAACTATAATTGCTGGACCAAGCACGAGGAAAGAGGGGTTATGATGGAAGATGGTGAAGAAGAAGATGATGATAACAACTATCATCATATGTTTCCTGAATACAGTGATACTGCAATGAAAGACAATGGAGAGGAAAAAGGTGAAGAACGGGCATCAGATGAGCCGGCTGATGAACTTGGTAGGGTTGAAAATGCTAAAGACTCTTCATCAACCCGAGCCAAAGCTGTCATCAGACTATGAGCGTTCTATTCTCAAGTCACATGCAGCACAAAAAGCCTCGAAGAGCAGTACTGATGCAAGCGGGAAATCTGTTGCCCAGCTCGGAGAACAAGCAAAACAGACTTGCGCCCCTCTCAAGGTGATTTCTCAAACCAATGTGGGGTCGAGCAAATATGGGGCCGAAGAGCAGTATGATCTAGAGGTAGTTGCACAATACGGAGAAGCTGCCGCTGCTCAAGGTATGAGTATTGCCCGATTTATCCCGATTAGAGTTCTTCCCGTGAGTGAAGTAGCATACCAATACCAAGACGGAAAGCCTCTCGTCAAACCTGAGGAGGTAAACAATCTTCCAACAAAATGCGAAGATTGCATAACTGGTACATGCATGCCACAAGGGCCAGGCTAATCGGATAGTGCTGAGGGTTACAAAAAAGCATCATGGGAAAGATAAGGATGACATGATATCCATTGAATTTGATGAACTATTTCAATTATTCAATCAAGACGCCTTGGACAAATCGATCATGAGTGCCTATTGTCTGTAAGTACTAATTCTGTAATTAATTTAGTCTCCATCTATAATATTTTGTTTATTGCATGTATATGATCATACTTTAATATGCAGAATGAATATTCTCGAATGCAGCAGAGGACAAATCTATGACATTGGCTTCATTGACCAATATTGTGTTCATGAAGCTAATCTCAAAATAAGCCCCCAGGATACGGAGGATAATATAGTACACGCGTTAAGGTTTCAAGAAACCAAAAGGGAAATACTATTTCCTTACAACTTCCAGTGAGTGTTATTGTCTTGTATACACTTTCTATTTCGCTTACTCGATGTTAAGTATATAATTGATTAGTTCTGCATTCGCAGGTACCACTATATTCTGTTAATCATTCAACTTGACAAAGGGCGTGTACTAGTCATGGACTCGAAACATAAACCCCTTGAGACGTGGAAGGACATGCAGATACTTCTCCAGCGGTAATTCTAATCATTACGACACTATATCGGCAACTTCGTGAATTTTATGATATCAAGTACTTAATAACTTATTTTATTCGTTTTCTCGCTTGGAAACGGTTCACCAAGAAGGCTAGGGGTGTTTGGAAAGAGGAGCTTACATTTCAACCACTAGATGTAAGCACCACTAGCTATATCCGCGCATCTCTTTGATTCTAGTTTTGATACAGTTATTATCATGCTTGATTATTATTTTAATTGAACTCTGTTGTCGTAAAGTGCCTGACGCAGGGACCAGGTAACAATCTATGTGGATACTATGTATGCGAGTTCATCCGGCAGACGTGCGATGAGAAGGACAGAAATTTAGAGCAACTCCACGTACGTAAACAATTTCTATAGTTTTTAATTACAATCAAATTGTGTTTAGTTTCATATTCATATAGGCTGACTCCTTTTTTAAATCAGATCGAACGTCTACGCGACGGTCTTCTGCCAAAGGATCGCATACGAGCAATACAGGAGGAATTGGCGGGATTCTTGGATGCAGAAGTCCTAAACACACAAGGGGAATACTACTCGGCTGTGTATAGACAATAGGCCGGTAGCATCGAATAGCAACTTTTGTATGTAGTGCATGAACTCGATCCGTGTATTGAATGTAATGTTGTCATGATGATCTTGTGTAATATAAGGTTCCTTCATTGATAAGTGCAAAACACTAAATAAACAATAAAACAACCTAAATGAATTCTCTGCCGCGGCACAAAAAGTGGCGAAAATGCTGCCGACAACAAAATGTAAAATGAATTCTTCGCCATGCAGAGAAATGGGCCAAATATCTGCCGCGGCCGTAGGTTATTAGTCCCGGTTCGTGTTACGAACCGGGACTAATGCTCCACACCCCCTCGCGCTCTGATGCCGCCACGTATGCCCCATTTATCCCGGTTGGTGGGGCAACCGGGACTAATGGTTAGAGTTTTAGTCCCGATTTCCCCGTCCCGGTTGGGCAACCGGGACTAATGGCCCTTACCAACCGGGACGCATGAGCCATTTTCTACCAGTGTGTAGGACTGCTTGTCTGTCTGTGTTGAGGGCAAACCCAGCCCAATTAGGCCTTGTTTACTTCTAGAGTATTTGAGGGGATAGGAGGGGATTATTTTATATCCCAGAATTTCCTCGATAGGTTGTTTACTAGGCCGGGTTTGGAGGGAATAATCCCGGAATATTCCCACAAATTTCCTTCATACTAGTGAATTTTTGGCTAGATTAAAAACTCTTCATCATGTTAGAGTATTTTTAGAAAAGGTATTTACGGAGATTAGAGAGTATTGGGTGGACACCAAATCTCCGTGTATCCCCGTATCTTTTGGTAATAAAAATATTGGAGAAGTAAACAAGCCCTTATGACGACAGTGGTTGTGTTGTACTACTAGTATATATCTTGGTCTCCGATCCGTTGATGTTGGACCTGCCAGCAGTAGTACACACTCCAGTCAACATATAGCAGGGGAAATACGCCAGACGGTGTTGTAGTACGCACGATGACGGTACAAGTACAACTGGTGAGGTGATCTGAAATCAGTTAAAGGCTGGGAGTTCGTTTATTGCCCTCTGAGCACGGAACAAGTACTGTACAATAATTATGTAGTAGTACTACTAGCATACTATTTAATATGTGTCAGTACTACTATAACACTTTAATAATGTACATCTAGCAGACCGTACTAAAGTGTCTTAAGTCTACAAGCACTTCACGTACGTGTGGATTTAGGAATGGGAATGAACATGCTAAACCCGATCGAGGACCAACTGGTATTGAGCGAGGCCACACGTATATATTCTCGAGACGACGACCAAAGCAAACACCCCTCCTCTCCATCATGGAAAACGCCATCATTGGGACAAGCCACGGGTCGTGATCCAGCGCAAACAGAGCATCCGAGATGGACGGATAAGAGCACGAGATGGACGGATAAGAACATCTCCACTCGTTTGATAAGAGCATGGGATGGACGGATAAGAGCATTTTCACTTGTTGGGCGAATCTAGGCCGAAAATTAAATTTTTTTTTGCCGAACAGAACTAGTTTTTGGACTGGATACGCTCAGTTTTCCACTCGCGTATCCAGACCGAGTTTCCAAGTTCAGCTAAAATTCATTAAAGATGGGTGAATATAGGCGGATTATATCAAATTCAAACTAAACTACTACATAATAAACTTAAAAAAAGGCCGGCTGTGGCCTCCACCTGGTGCCTTCGCCGTTTTACAGTCCGAAGTTTCTGTAGAACGCCGTGTACCCGGGTTCGGCGCGACCATCGTCGTCGTCGCTCGGCGGCTGGTTCTGGCAGGAGCTCCCCTGGCCTGGGTCGCCGGACCTCCATGTCTGGTAGGATGGGACTTTGTCCCCGTCGTCGTCGAGGACGAATAGCGGTGTGCCCTATTAGGCGAGCTGGCGCGCGGACAACGCCCTTCGCCGGGCCGCCTGTTCCTCGGCCTGCTGCTATAGGCCGAGGATGCGTTGCCGCTCCGCCTTCTTCCAGTCCTTCCTGGACCATTCCAGGATGTTCGGCGAGGAGGGCTCCACCGGCGGCGGCTCCGGTGCCGTGTCGCGGAGCGACGGCTCCAGCCATCCTCAATGCACCGTCTTCGGGCGGCGCCGAGCCTTCAGTCTTGAGGCGGCGACGACGCAGATGGCCGGTTGGCGACGCCATCGCCCGTGGCTCGCCGATGACGACGCCGCGCGAGCGTGTCCGCGGCGGCGAGCGCACAGGTGATCCCGCGAAGGCGTTGTCGGCGTGCGTAACGGTGCCGAGCCAGAGGAGTGGGATGCCGAGGCGGAGGAGGACGAGCTCATGCTGGCCATCCAGTTCGGCGGAGCACGCCGGGCCGACCTGGCCGCAGGGCGTCGGTGTGCGCAGAAAGCCGAGCCGCGGCGTGTTCCCGTGCTCCACCAACGCCGTCGGCTAGCCGAGTTGTTGCGCTTCGGCGGCGACTCGTTCGGCGGCCCCTCGTGGTGGGCAAACTCCTGTTCGCGGTGGTCCGCGAAGAACTGCTCCTAGTAGAGGAGGTTGTCGGCGCTCTCGGCGTCGGAGGGGTCGTCCATGGCGCCGATGTACTCTTGGACGTCGTACGACAGCTCCTCCAGCGTCGGCGTTGGCGGGATGGGGATGCTGCGGGCGCTTAGCTTCCACCCTGGAGGCATCCGCGTGTCCGGCGGCGCCATATAGCCGGCGTCGTAGAGCAGGCGTGCCTCCCAAGCCTGGAGGTTGTGCCGGTCGAAGCCGTTCGCAGCCGCGTCGTCGCCGGTGTACCGCTCGACCATGGCCGGGAAGGGAAGCTGCTAGAGAGGGTTCGCCGGAGTTCGGGCTTTGTGGGCTAGGGGAGCTGTGAGAGAGTGTGAAGATCTCCGGCGAGGGGTACGGCTTATAAAGGCCGAGGTGGGCGGGAGGGGTGTAGCGGCGAGGGCGGGAAAAGGAAAAACAGCGGGAAGTTATTGTCTGTCGGTCCTTCGCGGGAGCCGAGGCGACGGCGGTGGCGCCGTAATTCAGCGACGCGTGGCCGACGCGACGGGCAGTTAATATCCGGCGGTCGCTGCGTGGTTCCAAGGATGACGACGACTCAGCTTCCGTCGCTGACTCGGCGGGTCCACGCGCCGGTTCGTTTTTTTTCGCCGAGTTCGCTGCGTCTGGCGTTCCCAGGGAGTACCCGGAAACCTGGGTTCGGCCTGGGTAGTCCAGACGAAAATTGATCCAAATCCGGCCAAAAAGAGGTTCCTGGATACACGACTGGGCCAATTTTCGGCGTCCAGACCAATTTCGGCATCCTGAATAGGCAAGTGAAGATGCTCTAACATCCCATTCCAGAGAATCTTTGGTGGCATGTTGGAGGCTACGGCATTTGAGGCCCTGACAGGGATCCTCTCGCAGTCCCTTTTATTAAAGTATTTTTGGTGTCTATCCTGTTGGCGACTTTCTCTGTTAATTCATATCACACCCTATTTCTAGAACGCCCGCTCTCTTGGACGACTCCCGTTTGAAAAAGGCCGGTTATTATGCTAAATCTCAAACTCTTTTTGTGGCAATGTGGAATTGTAGTGTGGAGGTGTCCAATCGACATGCGACGGGAAATGGCCTTTGTCTTCTAGGGAGATAATGGAAACGGGGCCTCACATAAGGGTCATCTGTCATGCTGCCGAGTTTTGTCCGTGAGGCGTTAGGGACTATCTGGCAGACCTTGCTCAGTTCATGAAGACCGAGGCAAACTGTCATGGTAGGAAATGTCATATGTTCTAGTTAGTGTTTGCCGTGATGACCTCGACTTTATGAAATATTCTTGAAAAATGGCTATAGAAAGAATGTACGGGGAGCATGCTTCTCACTTCATATTCAAAATTCATACGTTTTTATAGTAGTGCCATCACTAGTGGAAACAGAGCCTCTAGTCCCGAACCGTAAGAGCCTCTAGTTCTGGTTTTAAAACCGGGACTAACCAAGCGAGACTAGAGGCCCAAACATTAGTCCACGTGTCTGCCGCGACACGCTCGGGGTACACCCCACTAGTCACAGTTGGTGTTGTAGACCGGGAGTAGTGGTTCTCTGTCGCGGCAGCATTTTGTGCTCTTTCTCTGCCGCGACAGAGAATTTATTTTGTATTTATTTATTTATTTCTTTTTATTTCAAAATAGTTTTTGAATTTTTGAATATTTCTACGGCACCACATATCGTACACGTTCGTGCATATATAAGAGAACTTGTAATACGATATCGAGCATACAAATATATCTAATTTTGATAGTTACATGGAGATCACAATTACTGGGACTAGAGCCCATCTGATTGATTACATGAAGATCAGTAACGCCTATTCATACTAAATTCTCTCCTCTCTAATTCCTATTACGCGTCCCATATTTTCTCGAACTATATAAGAAAATGAGATCACTATGAATATCAATCATGATAACAAAAAGTGACGGTAATAAAATGATGGTGTGAATGTATTGGATAGGTCGACTATAAAATATTTGTGCTTGGTGGTAAACGTGCGAATGAACTCGCAAACGTAGAATCCATATAGATTCGACCCTCGTGGCTGCCTCGCGCACTTTACGAGAATAGAATTCAAAAAAAAAATCTAGGATCATTATTGTATTGACAGTAGAAGTAAAGAGATGCGCGGACATATCACGTGCTACTTACCGGGACCGCCTTAAATGTCAACTTCTAACTAAATACACCCGTAACCTCACGCTTGAACGGGATCCAAACCCTGCCCGGCGAAGAAAGTGAATGAATGAGTTATTTATTACCTGATATCTCAGGAAATCAAGGAAAGAGACCGATATAGCGAAAAAATTACTTCTAGAGCATGTCCTGCATGCTGCGGAAATCTTCTAGCTTTCTCTTTGATGGGTCCATGAATTCAACTCTCTCCTTATCAAGTTGAATTTCTAGCAGAATTCAATGGAAGGTGCAAACATTTATATATACACCAGTAACTCATCAGTTACACTTAGCATCGAGTAGTCAAAAGTGAATGTGTATAACAGAGTAAGACCCTCACTTCAAATTGTAAGGAAACAATATGTGGTCACAGAAATTTTGCTCCGTTAGAAACCTTAAAATGTTTTCCTCTGTTTCCTCGTGGTTTGACGTTAGCGTGTTTATATGTACTTTATCTAGGTCAATGAACCCAACATTATAATTTCTTCTTATTTTATATTCCTGAATCTTCATTCTGCATAATAATAGAGTACAAAAGGATATAATCAGGATAATTACATGCAATGAACTGAACAACTAAAAAACTTAACATGTAGACAATGAATTCAACAACTTACAAACAATAGCATTTAAAGATAGATTTGTCGAGGGCATCGATATTGTATAACAGGAACAGTTCTGGAAACTCAACATGGACCTCTTCGGGTCTGAAGTAGTACTCACGTGGGTCTTTGGCTATGATCATTATTCTTCCCTGCTTTATGACTGTCGATTACCATTTATGGAGATTCTGCATTTGTGTTGACAGTTCTTTCAACTTCTCTTTGCTGACCAAATCCTCACCTGCGACATATTTATGGACTACAACAGCCTTGGGTAAAAGGTCATCTTGGGATCCTAACAATTCAGCAATACTCACTTTCATACTGGCCGCCAACTCCGCAGCTGCTTCCGTATCTAGTGGTTGAGGAATGCTTTTGGAAAACACCTTAAGGGGTGGGATCGATTGTTTGGCCTATGCTCCGAGAAGGGGAACGTCTAATATTTTACTGCTTGTTGTTTTGCTCCCGCTTGCACTTGTACTTGCTGTTTTTTTCCAACTTGCACTTTTACTTGATTTGCTCTTCATCACTTCTTTCTGAAGTGTCCGTAGATAGTAATCTAGCTTATGGTGCAACTCATATTGCGATTTTGTGTTTAGAAAATCAAGTTCTTATGTCGTTTGCTCCCTGGTGATGGAGGTGAAGATGACCTGCGACGACTCGGAGGCGGTGTTGGCCTTGGGGCCGAGCCTGGAAACATGATGTTGTTCTTGTCCCATAGAATGATACCACCCAGTACTTCTCCGAGTGTCCTCTCGCCTTCAGGTATAGGAATGTCAAGCTCCATTGACTCCCACTCTGTTACGATTTGATCCACCCCGACTTTAGCTTAGCCAGGTGGAATCTCACGGCCATGCCAACGTGCGTCAGGTGGACAAGGTAAGGCACATCCGACAGCCACCTTCACAGATATGTTCTTCTACTTCTGATGGAGCTCACAAGATATCTACTCCTTGATTCCATCCACGGGCTAGCCGGGAATGCCATATATCATTCATGCTTCGTCATACGAGACCTTTGATTCAGCCACGCTGCTTCTCCGCTGAGATGGGTTGGTGGTAATATCAAGTGTAGGATCACGCAGGAGCGCTACTCCTCTAAGTTCATCAATCCGCTGATGCTGCTTCTCAACTCTTTCTAGCAGCTGGTTGAACTTGTCTCCCTCCTCCTCCTTCCGTCACTTATTTTCTCTCGCTCACTTCTATAAGTACCTTGGTCCTTAGGAAACCCAGTCTCCCACATGTAACTAGTGTTAAGGCCTCAGACTTGTCCTCCGTGTTCGTCATTCCCGAGGACCTTTGTCAGCAAGTCTTTCTCTCTATCGGGATGGAACTTTGTTATCCCCTCTTTAATCTCTTTCACCATTTTCAGCCATGTATCCCTGGGTACCCTAATACCGTCACTACAAAAAAGATCCCCTGTAAGTTCTTCATACTCACTCCCATGCCCAAGGAACCAATTTCTTGACCTCAAATCCCATTCTTTGCGAATTGGTTATAGAATGATCCCTTTAGCAGATATCTCTTTCTCTTTTGCATCCCACTTTGGCATGTCAATCGCGTAGCCCCCTGGCCTCATATTATGGTGATATTTATTTTTTGTAGCATTTACCTTGTTTTTTCTAACTTTTCATCTGCAATTCCTAACTTCCTATACTCCACAAATGCATCCCAGTAATGTTGCATCTTCGCTAGATAGCCTTCTAATATTGGAGTTTTCTTGTCCTTCCGATACTTTATCCATAATGCTTTCTTCCAGTTGTGGAATAGTTCGGCCATCTTCTTAAGAGCAAACTTCTAGACTTTCTTCCTCAATGCATCTCGGCATCAGTCTCACATTCTGGCAGCATGAAATGTACCATCAGGTCATTAAAAAGACCCTCTTTGTAATTTCGTCGACATACAAATCACTCCTTGCTTCCGCCTCTTTAGGCTTATGCCACTCTCGAATGGTGATTAGGACGCGATCTCTAACAACAACTCCGCATTGTTGTATAAATACACTTGCAGCCTTTTTGGTTCCCATGGTTCACCCTATGATGCGACCGCCATAATTGTATAATTCGTACGGGCATCCAACTTTTTGGCTGGCTGTAATTGTATAATTCGATGTGGAGGCGAAAGAGAAGAAACATTTGTCAATATAATATATATACAACTCGGTACATACATCTACTCCAGGACATCTAGTGATCATCGTACATCATATATATACCTCGCCAATCTTCGTTAAGCGTCCATGGGATTTGTTAACACCCGGATTTTTAATCCTAGATGAATGTTATGCCGTACATCGCAATCTCAGGATTACCATTTTTTGCGAGACATAACAGAATTGGTAGCACAGTACAACATCCATTACAAATCATAATAGTCTTACAAATAGTTGATCATAAGATCAAGTCTGAATACAAATCGTAGCTGCGGAATAATAGCGTAATAGAGGCTCCATATTTAGGGTCATAGGCAATGCTGACGATGGGAGATGATCCTAGTTATCGAAGGTGTCCATTTGTTCATCCTCCTCGTAGTCTCCTTCATAGTCTGGCCATGGGAATAGCCAGGGACAAAGCCATTAGTACTTTTAAAGTACTCGCAAACTAGCACTAAAGTAGAAAACCAGTCTAGTAGAAATCGTAAGCTCTAGGTTTGTTTGCAATAAGCCAATTTTATTTCACCAGTACTTAGTAGTAAAGACCTAACTTTAGTTGTCTAAGTTACTCAAGAGGGAACTAGTTTCATGTCCACTTCCTTGTGGGGTCAAGTTAAAGTCACACTTCAAGTCAGAAGTCATTTTGGAAAAATATCTGACAACAGAACAATATGGCCATCCAACTGTCCATGACCGCAGACACGGCTATTCGAATAGTTTTACACTCTGTAGAGGTGGTACCCTTTCACCATAATATTCGATACATCCGTCAGGATAAACCTGAATCATCATACTTGGTATGCGGATAATCAATCCTAACCTTTCAATTACACACCCTAGTACAAGCACCTCCCCTATGAGTTTGGCCTCCCAGCCATGGCCATGTGTCATCCTGGGAAAAACACAGGTGGGCATACATATTTGCAAGGTAGCCGCAGCTCACCTTGTTCCGCGAGGGAACCCATACTAAGACACATAAACTTCCAGTTAAGCCCTACCCAAACTCGGGTATTATGGTTGTACGGTAAAATTGGAATGGTATCGCATCTGCACCCAACCATCAGTTTTTATCAACGTCAGGGCACATACTTCATTCAGTACCATCATCAACTCATTGTGTTCCATAACACATGTCAACACATTTCAATAGAATGACTCGTCATTCCAAGGTTTTCATAATCATTTGTTCCCATCTATAGTGATCAAGGTTGGTTTAGCACTAGCATCTATCAATGAGGGTGTCAGTATTTGAGGGGTACTACTCAAGTGTAACTACCTACATCAAGGTCCAAACTCTTGATGACCTCTTTCTTACTTTTCCACTAATCACCAATTAATTAACTACTTGAGAAAATTTGATAAATGGGAGAAAAGATAAAGCTTGCAAGTAAAACTTGGGATAGGTATAATCAAGGTGGTAACAAATGTGCATGCATAGTTCCATCTTGCATAGTATAGCTTGCATAATGTAGCTTGTCTTGGTTGGTACAGTGGTTGTAGTTCTATTCCTCTTTTTCATAGAATTCTTCCTCCTCGTAGCCCGGATTGATACTAGCATCTATAAATAAATACGAGGTACACAATCATAAAAAAAATACTTAACTACTTCTATTTAGCACACATGAATTCACACTAGATGATCTAGCATCATCTCTATCATTACAAGAAAAGGGTGACAAGGCTTTTTATCTTATTTTAGAAAAGTAATTTCTACTCATTGAAAAACTACCTAAGATTTAATATTCTCCAATTCAAATATGGGATCATATTGACACATGTCATCACCCCATATTACAATACTTGCGAATGTGATTTAAAGTGATTGGCCTAAATTCCAAAGTTTAACAATGCCATTTAATAATTTTTATGTGACTAGAAATGACTATAAATCCTTTCTTTAATTTTGGTCCAGGACCAGTGCAGGTAAATCTATATATTTTTACATATTCAGATAGGTCATGGAAAATTTGATTTTTGAGAGTTAATTGGAATCAACTCAAAATCTTTTATGGTTGATTTTATAAAAATGTTTGAAGTGATAAAAGTTACTGTCTTTTTATTTTTACTGAGGGTGATATACAATTTCAAACAGTTTGAATCCAATGGGAGTGCTTAGATATTTTCATATACTTTCTAACAAAATTGGTTTCATTCAATTTGATTCAGTAAATCTTTCTGAATTGAATTTCAAAGTTATTCAAAGTTACCTCCAGTATAGGATTTTGAATAAAAAAGGAAAATATAAGTTTGAATCGGTGGGCTCACGCGGGAATGCTAACGGGCTAGCCCAACTACGCGTCGCCCACGCGGAGGGCTACACCAGGGTTGGTATCACACGTCAGGGGCTGAGTTAAAACGAAAGGGTATCCTCTAATCTGGGCCGCATGATTAGAGCATGATCGATGGCTCCGCGTCGTCGTCTCTGTCGCACGGGGCACGTGAGACTGAACCCTAGCGCTACGGCAGGAGTCGTCAGGGGCTTACCAGGGCTCCATCTAGGTCCGGCGAGGTGGGCGAACGAGCGAGTCAACAACGGCGGTTCGACTGGTGGTCGCGGCAGCTCCTGGGCGGCTCCTAGCGTTGGTTCCTCTTCTCCACTAAAGCGGCAGGCTCCTGTGAAATTTCGGCGATGTGGTGCTCGCCTTGCTCCAGGGACAGGTCAGAGAGATCGCTGGCTAAGAGGAGAGTGGAATGGTGTGCATTTGAGGCAAGGATAGGGCTGTATTTATATTGCGGCAAAGGGGGCACGGTGGCATGGCTTGGGCTCGTCGGCGACGTTGTTACAGGGAGCTATCGGCATGGACAAGGGTGTAGGTCGACGCGGGGATTCAACGTGGTCGTCATGCGCAAAGTGGCACGACAAGGCACAGTCTCCATCGTTCTAGAACGTCTGTGCTCTGCGGAGGTACCGTAGGCATCCATCACGGCGTACGGTGGTCACGGTGCTCGCGGGGTCAAACGGGCATGTCTGGGCGGTCGCTGGAGTCGCGACGAATTTATTGGCGCAAGGAGGGAGCGAGGCCTGGCATGTCTGTACGGTCTGGCGCGGCGATCGGCATGGTCGGGTGTTAAATGGGCACGACAGCGCTGGCATCTCGGCGAGCGGTCGTTGGTCGAGGCGTGCACAGGCAGGGGCAGTGAGGTCACAACTACCTCCTAGACATCGTGGGCGAGGGCGGCGTGGTCTGTGGCAGCATGTCCGCGTAGGGGTGACATGGATGAGCTCGGGTACAAAGTGCATTGGTCAATATGGCGAGTGAGAAGAGCTCCATTGCACGGGCTGGTACTGGGTGAGTTAAGGGCACTTCATTGGATCTCGGTGAGGTCACAAAGATGACCACAAGGTTGATCAAAACAGTATATAGTTGGTGATATTGTACTGTGATCACCAGGTATTTGATTAAATGGCTGCAAGAACTAAACTTCCAAATTTTCAAGTTATTTTTGGTCGGTGTGCTGGTCATTAGCTTGGTAGTTTCTGGGTGCAGGGGTTTGCTAAGTGGTGAAGGTTTTAGTGGTTTTTCAAAAATGACTATCTTGATGTATAAGATAGATTCAGTTTTGAATTGTCTCTCAAATGGATTTGAAATTGTTTCTGTAAGCTTTGAAAGCTTCATTGTGTTCTGTGTTTCTTGGTCTACAAAGTGATAAAAGAAATGGAATTGTTTTTGTTTGAAATCATTTGCTAGAGATGCCCGAAGTGAGCTAAGTTTTAACTTTTGAAAAATGACCATTAGGTCATATTCTTCATTTTTTTTACATTGATCTAGTTTGGACTTTACCTAGATGATAAGGTTTTGATATTTAAACCTCTTCTCATAATTTACAACAATAAAACATGGCATTGCAAACATTCATACATATTCATAACACGCATGCATTAAGATATTGTTTATTAATAAAAACTTTTGTTAACCTTAAAATTTGATTGATTAGAGATTGATATTGTAACACCCTCAGAATCGGACCTATGCAAGTTTGAGCAAAATTCGCCAAACCCGCATAGAAACGATTCAAAGGTGCCCACCAGGCACTTTCGTGCGGGTGGAAAACGAAGTAATAACATTACACAACAGTCCTCGATGGGACCCACAGAACAGATATATATATAACAGTGACTCCATGAGTCAAGAATACAGATATAATATACAAAGATCCAAATCACCTTGAAAACGATAGTGCGTCCAGCTACGGACAAGAAGCAAATGGGGCTAAGAGCCCTGAAGAATAACCAATGGCGTCCATAACCCTGCCCAGGCCAAGCCGGAAGGGTAACCCTGCTAACGGCGTCGATCTCAAAACCTGCTTAACAAAAGGGGTGCCGACAAAGGGCAAAGGAAAAAGAGGCGTCGATCTTGAGGCGATGCAGCGAGGCTAGAATTCGGCGGTCCTCGCCTACATAGGTATAGTGGACTGAAGCGGCAGCGGCAGCGTGCACTAAACAACCTATAGAGACTCGATACAACTGGCGGTTATCAGAGAGGGGTAAGAATGACCTATCCGGATCCAACCTGAAACTAACACCAAGCAAACCCATCCTGGTGTTTCCCCCTCGAGACCAAACGAGGAAGTCAACCGAGGAACTCACACAGTTGGCAGTTTTACTTATTCAGTTATAGTTGCGGCACTTTACTAGTCAGGTTTAGATAATCGTCCTGATAAAATAAGCAGTGGGCACTTTTAGTTAATCATTCCGTTGTAGTGGCAGCACTTACTAGTCAGATACATTTAACATGAGATAACCCATAACCCAGCAGTTGTTGGTACTTTTAATCAGCCAATTCCGTTGTAGTTGCCATACTTACTAGTCAGGTACAATGGTCGCAAGCGACAAGCCAAACAAGCAATTGTGGGCAGTATTAATTAGTCATTCCATTATAGTGAAGCTGATTACTAGTCATTATAAGTCAAATTTATAGCAATAAACTTTAGTTATGCTTGTCTATGATCGAGATACTGTGCTCCAAGTCGTCCATATCCGCGGACACGGCTTTCAGAAAGTTTTACCCGGCCGGGGTGCACCAATAGCAACACACGCTCGATCAACCTCGGAAAAACCAAAACAAAACCCAACGAGGCTTTCACGACTGAACAATCACAGGATTCAGAAATATTTCAGGGGGCCACCCCTTAAGTAGATTCATAGAAGCTAGATGACTCGAGACGGCCTCAAGGTTTGGGTGGACGGCCAGAATGGCAATGGGAACCCGAAAGTGTGGCTGGGCTTGTCGATACCGCGTAACGTGTCCCGATCCTAAAGCGATGCGTGTGCTCCTCGCACAATTTAAATACAGAAAGTAGCATGGCATAAGTACAGGATAGTAAAAACACCTCAAACTAGTTTGTGGCCCCAAGAAATAAGAATGAATCAAGCTCTGGCTCAGGGGGGTCCCATATACCTCCCGGATGTGGATAGCGCGATAAATCAAGGAACAGGTATCAAGTACTCGGGGTCTTACGGGACACAAGTGGGCGTTCAGAAACCAAATATTATCTATCACCCACCGATGCCTCTGCTTATTTCAATTTTAGTTGTTAAACAGAAATTAAAGTGATGATAAGTAAAACTAGAATCATCTCCATCATCATCATGCGGCAATACATCAGCAACTGTGGCATATGACGACACGCATCAGCGCTTGAGCAAGCAACTACGACGCGCAAGTCCAACTATCTACCAAACAACAGGTAATGGGATGTGTCCAAGGCAATATAGGGCTGCACGGTATATCACGGTGCGGAATCTAGAGCATCGCAACACGTATAGCAATAGATCAACAGAGGGAAATAAATACTATAAAAGTAAGATAGGTAGAAAGGGGAGATGCTACTTTGAAAACATTGTCGAAGGTTCAACCGAAGATCGGGGCGAAGCTCACATCAACTCAACGGCCTTATCCACGAAGAAGCAAAACACTAGAAGAAACACCGGATGCAATATTTAATACTACGGCAAAAGATCGGCATGATGCATGTATGATGTATGACATGGCAAAGGTGCAATGCAATTAGGTCATATTAAGCGGAACCGGGGTCCCGACAATTAAATACATGGTTCTAGTTGTTCAGATACCCCGCATTTTAAATGTTGTTTAACAAGGCAGAATATATCACCGGTTCGCTACACAAAAATTTTAAATGAGGCCAATATGAGACTAGATTTGCCCGCATATGGGCCCCATATTTAATTATAAGGTGAATCGGCATAAGGCCCCCAAACCACACGAATATGCATGCAAGTATGACAATTCAATATGCAACAGGTTTTATGTTTAGCATTTATAAAAATAAGAGTTCGGATAAGGGTCACACATTAGGGGGTCTCGACGGTCTTGGTGTTCCGGGGTTCGGGGGTTCGACAGGGTCCGGGGTCCGGTCTCGGGGTTCAGGGTTCGACGGATTCGACGGAATCGTCCTCGGACTCCGGGATTGTTCTCAGATGACGGGGTAGATCTTGGCGTTCCGTGGTCTTCGGGTCATGTCGACGGCCTAGGTGTCCTCGTTGGAGAACTCGGTGCATCCGTGTAGGAGAACGCGAGGACGATGGCGAACTTGTCCGGTACCGGGGTTCAGGTCCGGGAAGGAGTACTCGTCGCGTCGGGTGTCGGTGTCCTCGGGCCGATTGAAGACCTTGGCGTACGGCGGGATCGGCCTTCGGGTTCGGGGGTCTCGGCGTCGTTTTCCATGGGTCGGGGTCTTCGGATGTCCATGAAGGAGGTCTTGTGGATCCATGATGGCGACCTTCGGGTTCCACCTCTTACGTCGGTACCGGTAAACGGGGGTCTCCGCATCGAAGATCTTGGCGACGCTGTCGTACCCGTGCCGCAACAATGTCAGCACAAAGCACATCTTCATCACATACATCAACACCACGCGTCCATCCGATCAACAACAAGTTCACTCCACCATCGGGAGGACCTGGCCATCAAACATACAAAACGCAAGGGATTGGGCCAGCACTAGGAGAAGCAGAGATGGCTGTACCCGTGGAGTAGGAGGACGGAAGGTACGCAGATGGGTCAGGAAGACGACAGGCGACAAGAGCCATGGGGAAAGGGCAGGGTGACCTGCAGAACATGGGGAAACCTCGATGTACCGAGACGGCAGGCGAGGTGCAGCGGAAAGCAGAGCTCACGGGCGTGCTCGGCCGGGAAGAGGGACGCCAGGGCGGCGAGAGCCCGCTGCTGGGGAGGGAGGACGGGCGACACCACGCAGAGAGGTGAGGCGTGGCCTTGTGCAGCTGCGGCCTACAGTTAGGAGGGCGGGGCAACCGATGTCGTGGGAGGATGCGAGGCCGGAGGCAAGGGAATAGCCGAGCAGGGGCGTGAGGCGGCACTCACAGCAGCAGAGATGGCGAGAAGAGGAGGCGCAGTCCAGCGGCGGCGACAGGAGGCGAGGGCTCGCGGCATGCGCGGTCGCGAGGGGTAGGGGAAACAGAGAAAGAGAGGGAGGTGCGGCTAGCAGGGGAGACCGCCGGAGGGGCCGCCGCCTCACGGGATGGTGCATGTGCGAGCGAAGGGTGGGGAGAGGAGATGGCGGCGGCGACTGAGCGAGCGAGGCCAAGGGAGAGCGACGCGGCTCGCGTTGGTTGCTCGGGAGGAAGACGAGGACCCGATGGCGTTTGACCAAGGCGGTGGAGGGGTCTCTTTGCAAAAATGCCCAGAGAGGGGGTTGGTGGCCACCAGGAGCGTGCGTGCGTGAGCTGTGTGCCTGGCGGCGGCAGCTGGGAGTGGAGGGTTGAGGAGGGTGTGGGGAATTAGGGTTAGGATGCCTGGGGGTTGCCAGCTGGGCCGAATTTGGCCTGGTTTGGCTGCCCCCACAAGATAAAAAAATGTGTTTTTTTTTCTCGTTTTGTTTTATTTAAAAACATTTTGAGAAATACTTTCTGAACAAATAATTTGAACAAGACCACAAAGTTTTAATATGAAAGAACTGAGGGAAGTAATGTAGAAACAGAGATAGGGTTTGAATGAAAATACTTTTAGACACAAAAACATGCATGATGACATGATGATGCACAAAGTAAAACAACACGCGATTTTCTAGTAGTGGTTTTGCGGGATGCCACAGATATCCTCATTAATATTTTTGAGATGTTACAAACCTTCCCCCTTAAACAGAATCTTGTCCCGAGATTCAGGAAAAACTAGGAACTAAAGAGATTGGGAAACTCAGTCCTCATGTAATCTTCTCGTTCCCAGGTGGCTTCTTCTTCAGTATGGTTGCTGCACTGAACTTTGAGAAACTTGATACTCCTGGTCCGGGTGGTTCTGAAATCTTCTTCCAAAATACGAACGGGAACTTCATGATAGGTTAAATACGGGTTGATCTCCACTACTCTATGATCGATGTTCTTAAAAACTTCCGTCTTGTCTGGAACTTCCAAGCATTTCCGAAGTACCAAGATATGAAACACATCATGAACGGCTGACATATCTTCCGAAAGTTCTATTTGATATGATACCTCTACTCGGAGACTTAAAATCTTGAAGCTTCCAATATACTCCCTCCGTTACAAAATATAAGATGTTTTACGTTTGTGAAGAAAATGAATCTAGACTTGTTTTAGTACGTAGGTCCACTCAACTTTCGGATGAATCTACAAACTAAAATAAGTCTAGATTCATTTTCTTCACAAACCTAAAACATCTTATATTTTGAAACGGAGGGAGGATCTGGGTGCAAGATTTCCTTTGAGTTGGAAACTCTGCATTCCGTTCAAGGGTGATACTTTGAGATAAACAAAGTCTCTGATATTGAAGGCTAGATGTCGACGTCTCTTTTCAGCATAACTCTTCTGTCTAGACTGAGCGGTCTTGAGGTGCTCACAGATCTTGTGAACCTTCTCTTCGGCTTCCCGTAGGATGTATGGTCCGAATATCTAACTTTCTCCTACTTGCGACCAATTAAGGGGGGTACAACACTTCCTTCCATACAAAAACTCATATGGGACCATTTGCAAATTGGCTTTATAACTGTTGTTGTATGAGAATTCCGTGAAAGGCAGGCAGTCTTCCCATTTAGATCCATATTCCAGTACGCAAGCTCTCAACATATCCTCGAGTATCTGGTTTACTCTTTCTGTTTGTCTGTCGGTCTACGGGTGATAGGCGATGCTAAAATTTAGTTTGGTTCCTAATCCTTCTTGGACTTTCTTCCAAAATCTTGAGGTAAACTAGGTTCCTCGATCTGATACAATGGTCTTGGGGGTTCCGTGCAGACTGACTATTCTAGCAATATATAACTCTTTTAGCTTCGAGATTTGATAAGTGGTCTTGACTGGTATGAAATGAGCTATTTTGGGAAGTCTATCCACTATGATCAAAAGTAGAATCATTTCCTCTACTAGAGGTAGGCAAACCAGTGATTAAATCCATTCCTACTGAATCCTATTTCCATTCTAGAATTTGCAAAGTTTGCCAAAGTCATGCAGGTCGCTGGTGTTCTGCTTTGACCCTCTGACAAATATCACACTTGGCGATATAGCTTCTGACTTCTCTCTTCACTTTTTTTCCAAAAAAATTGCTCCTTCAAATCCTTATACATCTTCGTTCCTCCAGATGAATATAATAAAGAGTATCATGCGGTTCTTGCAAAATAACTTGTTTCAACTTGGAATCTTTGGGT
This sequence comes from Avena longiglumis, assembly GCA_030063025.1. Taxonomy (NCBI): domain Eukaryota; kingdom Viridiplantae; phylum Streptophyta; class Magnoliopsida; order Poales; family Poaceae; genus Avena; species Avena longiglumis. Next base: position 448,888,966 of record CP125979.1, read on the forward strand.
ATACAGATTCGTCCCTTATACCACAGAACTCCTTCTTCATATTCCATGAATTCGGATACCTTCCCTGTACCGATACGACGCTTAATTCCATCAATACTGACATTTCCTTTTTGAGCTTCCTTTATCTGACCAATCAAAGTGGGTTCAAGTTCAATACTGGATACGAATCCTTCGCTAACTAGCTCCAATTAGAAATTCTCCAACTCCTTATGCAAACTTGGCTGCTCTTTCATATTCATGTTGTTTAATCCACATGGCAGTCTACTAAGGGCATATGCTACCACATTGGCCTTGTCGGGGTGGTAGTGAATGTCTAGGTCATAATCCTTGATTAACTCTATCCATATCCTTTGTCTCATATTTAGCTCCTTGTGGGTGAAAATAAACTTCAAACTCTTATGATCTGAATAAATCTCACGGAGATTACCCGAGAGATAATGACGCCATGTCTTAAAGGCTAAAACTAGGGCTGCCAGTTTTAAGTCATGGGTGGGGTCATTCTGCTCATGTTGCTTCAGTTGCAAAGCCAGATATGATATCACTTTGCCTTCTTGCATTAACACACATCCGAGACCAATCTTGGATGCATCACAATATACGTCAAAGGGTTGCGTGATATCCGGCATGATCAAAATTTAGGCTGAAATTAATCTTTGATTGAGTTCTTGAAAACTTGCTTCACATTTGTCCGTCCATTCAAATTTCTTGTCTTTCTTCAACAGCTTAGTCATTAGCATCGCGATGCTTGGAAATCATTCAACAAACTTGCGGTAATATCCCGCTAATCCAAGGAATGCACGAACTTTGGTTTGAGTGGTTGGGGCTCTCCAATCTTTAACATCCATAATCTTGGCACAGTCAGCGGAATCTCCTCCGGCCGACAAGATATGTCCTAGGAATCCTACTTCCTTTAACCAGAATTCACATTTGCTGAACTTGGCATACAACTGATGCTCTCTATGGGTTCCAAGGATGGTCCTTAGGTGATGTTCATGTTCTTCTTCCGACTTGGAGTACATCAAAATGTCATCAATGAAAACAACGACAAACTTATCCAAGAAGTTCATAAAAATCTTATTCATGAGATTCATGAAATAAGTGGGGCATTGGTTAATCCAAAATACATGACCTTGTACTCATACAATCCAGATAGGGTGGTGAAGCAGTCTTTTGGGATATCCGTTGCGTGAATTTTTAGTTTATGATAACCAGTTCTAAAATCAATTTAAGACCCCACCTTTATAGAGGTAAAGGTCCCTGTGATTGCAATGCTAGTACCTGGATTAATTGCTAGCATCCATAGTTTAAGACGAAGTACACAGAAACAAAGGTCATTATTACATCGTCATTCTAGAGATAACATAGTCTTTTACAACTCCATAGCCATAGGCTGGTACAAGAGTTTAACTTAACAATATAAATAAAAGTCTTCATCTTCATGTGCCACAGGCAAGCATGTTGAGTGTAGACTCATAACCCTAATCCTCATCAGAGTAACCTGCAACAGCACAAGTTACAATCATGGTGGGTCAATACATTGGAATAGTATTTACAAGTGATACCTTAGTAGAATAATAGTATCTAACTTCTACATGGATTTGGCTATGTGTAGCTTAGGCTTGCTTTGCTCAAAATAGGTTTTACCTATCTGTTGAAAACTCCCAAGGAACCACCAAGTAGACATTGGTGAACCTTCACCCTTGTTCAACCACAAGTTTTAACTTAGAAATTGGGATGAGGAGATTCTTGATAGCTTCCATGTCTTGATGCTCAAATTGTCCTTTTCGGGAGACACGACTAAGTACTTAGATTCTTCCTTCTGCAGAGGTGCTGCACTTTCCCCACAAGACTTGATTTTCACCAAGATAGGACCTTTTAGAAGCCTTCCCTTAGACCAAAATGGACGCGCTCCAAACCTATCACCCTCTACCACCAACTATCCATTTGGCTAAGTTTTTGCAACCTATATGATCCAGACAGAGCCCATAATGCCATGTGGCTGCATTAGAAGCTTCTTAACATATGGAATCTCAAATCCCTTTGTTCCTGGGTGGCATTCCACAAGTGAGATACACAGGGTAGACCATTTAACAATGGGCCCTGGTAACCACTCAACCAAAATCCAACCAAGCAATTACCATTCCACCCGGGTATTTCATTCACTTAGTTGTTTTATTAAGCAAAAACATAAGTCAAAGACTTAGCAATATTTTCCATAGTATGTGTATATAAACCACCATTGGTTGCTACTAGCTAGGCTAAGCATGGCAATAGCAAGTATCTTAACTTAGAGAAAATTCTAACAATTCTACAACTACTAGGATTTCCCAAGCATAGTATATAGATACTTAGCAAAAATTAACATGCAAGCCCTATACAAAATATCACTAATGCATAGTCAAAATATTGGGATAAAAATATGTAGCACCACTTTCCTTGGTAGTTGGGGGAGTAACAACAATCCTCACAGTCACTATCACCACTAGCACCAAAATCTACACATAAAATGATAGCACAAAATTCACATTTCAAATAATCAAGAAAAAATATATTAATACATGCAAATGCGATGTGATGATTTTTCTAAACCAAACAAGACAAGTGAAACAGTACTGAACAATAAACAAAACAATTATACACCAAATAAACTTAATTTGGCCTTTAGGTTATTTTCCAAATAATTTTTATACACAAAATAAGCCCACAAATGTCTCTGCATAAAATTATATTTTAATAGGCGCAAAATACAAAACCAAGCCTACAGATATGTAGGGTTTATTTTTTTGATTCCATTGATATCTTATTTGCATTTTTTTGGATAAACAGAAAAAAAGTTATTGAATTTACAAGTTTAAACATTCAAAAATCATTTCTGGAATTTTAAACAGACACGCTAGACCATGTGGGATATTTCTATTGGCCGATACCGTTTCGCACAGATCGAACAACGAGGGCCGTTGGATTTAACTGACAGTGCATGGCCAGATCTACTCATACTGATTCGTTTAAGTGATCTAATCTTAAGCGTTAGATCTAGATCCAATGCTGCTGAGCACACGACCATGGATGGGCAGAGCTAGCGACGGCGGTGCGGAGGCAACGCTACTAGCGATGGTGGAACGGCGATTCTAGCGAGGCCTAGGGGTGGTGATGATGCTTACCGGACTCACACGTGCACGAGGAAGCTTGACGTGGTCACGGTTTGGACGGGGGAGAGCTGCTGTGGCCAGAGGAGCTCGTCGAAGTTGTGGGCGACGTCGGGTTCTTGCAGACGATGACGTTGCCGATGATATGGACCACCCTAACACAAACCAAAGGCTTAAGTGTGTGCACAATTATCTGGCGATCCTGATAGGGTCAGGGAGAAGGCAAAGGGTGGTAGGGCTTTACCTAAATCGCTCGTCGGAGTTGAGCGGCAGCTCTGTCACTTGCAGTGGTGAACGGGGACGGCGTCCTGGGTCATGCGCAGGCAAACCAGAGGTATTAGAAGATACACCAGGACATGGCGAACTCGACAGGACCACGCGGAAGGCAAGGGGCGACAGGAACTCACCGGAATCGGTTGCCGGAGTTGCTCGGTGCTGCGGCGGTGCAGCGCGTAATTCGTGGAGCCTGGCGGCGCTCTGTGGTTGGTGAGTGTGAGGAATGGAGAAGAGTGAGGAGGGGTTTATGTATCCAGAGCTGGGCGAGGAATTAATCGGCGAATCAACTACAATTAAGTGTGCAATCAACGACAGTGACACGGGGAGGTAACGGCGGAGGGCGAGGTCGTGGGCGGGGTTTGGGGACGACGATGACGGGGCAAGTTTGTCCGGGGCGTCAGCGAGAGGGTGTTCTTGGCCTAGGTGAGAAACAAAGAGAGAGGGGAAAACCCGGGTGGGCTGGTTTCGTTACTGGGCCGAATAGGTGGCGCCGTCCCTTTTTCTTTTCTTTATTCCTTTTTCATTTATGTTTTGATTTTCTGGTTTCTCTTTCAAATGTTTTTCAAATGAGTTTGAATTCAAACTCTTTCTAGATTTTTGTAAAGTGAAACATGCACATATTTGAGTATCAAACATTGTTGTTCACTCAAATTATATTGTCCCATTGAATTTAAAAATAAAAACATACCTCAATTAATTATTTATAATAGGCATATGAATAGTTTTTAATTCATATTTTTGTTTTTGAAAATTTTGACCAAGCTTTGGAAATAGCAATCAAACCTATGTTCAAACCTTTTCTAGTTAAAACAAGTATTCTTATGTTATAGAGTGGAAATAAAGCCATTGTTTTTCTTACATAAAATAATAGATAACAATTGCTTCTGTTTTTGAAATCTTATTTGAAAATGATCCTAAATGTTTATGAATGCATGAATGATATGCAAACTTTATAAATTATGATTTTTGGGATGTTACAATCAATCTTAGAAAATACTCTGGCACCAGTCAACTGGTCAAACAAATCTTCTATCTTTAGAAGTGGGTACTTGTTCTTGATGGTGATTTCACTCAACTTCTGGTAACCGTACATAAACGGGTGGCACCATCTTTATTACCCACAAACAAAACAGGTGATCTCCATGGAGATGCCCTTGGTTGAATCAGATCTTTGTTCAACATGTCGTCGAGTTGCTTCTTGAGCTACACTAATTCTGTTGGGTTCATACTAAAGGATCTCTCAGCTATGTGTCCAGTTCCCGGAATTAGTGATGACCCACAAGTATAGGGGGTGTATCGTAGTACTTTCGATAAATAGGAGTGTCGATCCCAACAAGGAGCATAAGGTGTTGACTAGTGGTATGGAGCAGGAAATATCTGTAATACTTAGCAAACGGATTTTTAGGGGTTTTCTGATAAAGCAAGGAAATGAAGTGCAAGTAAATAAAACATCAAATAATTGCAGCAAGTGCCCAATCCTTTCTTAGAAAAGGACAAGCCGGTGGAAATAATAATAAGGAACAAACGTTCTCGAGGACACATGGGAATACTGTCAAGTGCTTTCGCTTCATATAGCTGAGTAGTCTTCTTTGGTTTTATAAGTTTTGTGTGGGTGAACCTATGCTAATGTACCGACCTTACTTGGACTAATACATACTTGTGACTAAACCCCTTGCAATCATCCGCAACTACAGGAAAGCAATTAAGATATAAACCTAACCACAACCTTAAACTCTGAGATCCTACACTCCATTGTGCAATGGTTTCCTAACAAGGGTTCAGGTTTCTGTCTCTCCGGCAACCCCATAATTAGTAGCCAAATACACAATGCATTCCCTAGGCCCATAAATGGTGAAGTATCATGTAGTAGACGTTCACATGACACCACTAGAAGAATAGAACCACAACTTAAATATTAAACCATTGAATAATACCTCAACGCAATCCACTACTAACAACATGACTTCTCCCATGTCCTCAGGAACTAAACGAACTACTCATGAGACATCATATGGATCAAGATCAGAGATTATATGATGATGGATAACAATCTGAATATAAACAATAATTCAATGGTTCCACTCACAAGCATCAACTACAATAGTAATAAACACCGGGAAAGTTTCGCCTAAGAACTATGCAACATTCAACACAATTGTTATAGCGGGATGGAGTGGTGATGATGGTGCTGGTGGGGATAATGGCGTGGATTATGATGATGATCTCAATGAAGTCTAGCTTGATGATGGTGTTGATGGTGATGATATCCCCTCTCCAGGAAGGATTTCCCCCGGTAGAAATCTGTCTGCCAGAGAGCTCTTTCTCTCTTGGTGTTTTCCGCCCCGCAGAGGCGGCATAATCTTTCTGTTTCCACTCCCTATGTATTAGGGTTTCGAGGGGAAGATATTGGAGAGAGGGCAGAGCTATAGGTGGGCTAGGGTGGCCACACCCCATGTAGGCGCAGCCTAGGGTGCCCCGCACCTGGGGGGTGTGGACCCCCTGTGGCCCAACTCCGCCTCGCCTTCTAGCTGTTGGGCCACGCAGAGATAAAACAAAACTTTTTCCTCTAACCTGGTGATCCCAAGATCTAGCCGAGGTAGAAGTCCACGAGGTTTACCACTAGACGCGCAGTTGCATATTACTAATGAAGCGCGTCAGTTGATGAAGTGCAGTCCTTTGCGATCCAATCGTCCTGGTGCTGATCGTACAACACCTCTGTTGGTATCCACACGTACAAGGATGAGCGCCGATGGCGAACTGCTAGATTCGTTACGGCGACAGGACTGCTGTGGAGCTAGGGTTTCCAACACATGGAATGGCCTAATCGAACAACGATTAACCCTTCTGGGTTGCTGTGCTCCACTATATATAGGGAGTGAACATGGGCTCCACTCTCGCGGCCCATTCACTAAAGCCCATATGACACTAGTCACCACGAGCATAACTCACATACTTATTCCTAATCCGGCTTGGGTCCAACCCAACTAGATTTCCGGTTTAGATCCAATCCAAACTTGCGCTCGCACTTAAGTGTGTGACCCCGCAGGATCATCGATACTTGGACACGATTAGAGTCTGACTCTCAATCGATCAGTCGGTAGCGGCTCCTAGCAGAACGTGCCGACTCCCAAGTACCGAAGAGTCATGACAACTTGCCTTTCCAATGCGACTTACGTCCGAGTCCCTTTTGCCTCACGATATGCCTTGTCAGACTATAGGCGAATATTTTTCATCCCTTAAATAGTCTAACTCTCTTCTCGATCCGAGATAAGTGATTCACCCTGCTAACTCTTAGTCCATTGCCTCGATTAACACTTAACCGAGTCGTGCATCACCATGCTTTCAGAATTATATCATACGAGAGGGCCCAAAGAACATCTCTCCAAGTGGAGGGGAAAAATCCCATCTTGGTTATTCACAACACGCATCTTGATTCTCAATCGACCCGAACTCTGCCTTTATAACAACCCAGTTACGGATCAGCATTTGACAGAACCTAAGTTGGTGATCCTCAACTCGGACTATGCAATAATCTCGGGTCTAAGGATTACATTGATTGAGATATACAAATGATAACTTGTTTGTTGTACCTCAATATGGGTCAATACGAATCGCTAAACTCTTTAGTCGAATCTGTGTAAGTAAGAATAGCATCTCCATGCCCATGACAAGTGGAATCGAGTCATCAAGCCGACTTTCACATTGGTCTAAGTTGTGTGTCCAGCAAAACCTTAATGACCAAGGACATTTAGTAAAAACAACATGAATGTATAGTTCCACAACCGAATCACATATTCAATTATACACATCAGATGTTTATACAAGGACAACATAATATCTTTATGAATACAACAGGAAATATCATCATACATGATTGCCTCTAGGACATATTCCCAATAGTCTCCCACTTGCACTAGAGTCAATCTTCTCACATCACACACTACAAGAAATGTGTCAGCCTGTGACGTTTTGGTAGTGACCATCTACAAAATAGTCTTAGATTTATGAAGATTCCGCTCAAACTGCTTGGGAGGGTCAAAGCCTTAGTAAACTATGACGATTTTGCTCAAAACGTCGTAATTCCTTTAAATGAAATCGTCATAATAGCTAGGGAGATCTAAATATAGAGGATACCAACATGGACCGTTGGATCTAAATAACATGGACGGATAGGATGCTAATATGCAGGAACTTGTACATGGATCGATGACATGGCAGCAAATATTTTGACATCGCGCGTACACACACGAAATATTGCGCGCGTCTCCCCAACCCAAATCGAACCAAAACCGGCCGAACCAAAACCAAAACTGCCACATCCTATCGTCTCCAGTGAGATTCCCAACCCTAAACCTATCGTCTCCAGCGAGATCCGCGCGCCGCCGCTCTTCCTTCTCCAGCGAGATCCGCTCGCCGCTCTTCACGCGCTCCGGCCCGCTCCCTCCTTCTCCAGTGAGATCCCCAGCCTCGCCATGTCCCCTCTGCTGGCACCTCTTGCCCTCTCCTCGGCGCAAATCTTCGCATCCCACCCAGATCCTGGCCTCCTCCCTCCACACCACCTCCGCCCCTCACCCTCGACCCCCATCTCCCCTCACTGGATTTAACACTGCGCCCAACCCCCACCTCCCTCGCTATGGATGGAAGCTCCTCCATGGCCACGTTCTGCAGCTCCCTCTATCCCGGACTACCCCGTGCGATCTGTACTCCGGCTACCCACGAGAACCTCCTCCGCCTCCCCTGCTCGCACACGCAGCAACCGCGTGATCTGGACTCCGGCCAGGCCCTCCGTGTCCCCATGTTAACTGCCATCAGGATATGCCCGACGCGAAAGGAGTCCCATGGGATCAACGTCAGGGCCACCACAGTCGTCGCCCCCAAGGTGCGTGTTTCCGTACAACCATGGTGTGCTGGTTATTTGGTTCTCATGTGCTGTTAGCTAGCAGGGGATCCGCTCAGTTAATTGTAGAAAGCTATGGTGAATAAAGCAGGGGAGCCTAAAAAGCAGTTTTGTAATACTCTTTGGCCCACTCTTAGGATTTTAGTTGAGCCTCTAGTTCTAATCAGTATTTGCTAATTGGTGAGTATTCCTGTGGATCTGAAGTAATCTTCTTGTGGATCTGAAATAATATGGTTCAATTATCTTATATGTTTTGTTTGATGTTTAGTGAATACCAACTAGTTCATACTAATGTTAATATATGTTCTGTACATCTGTTTATATTAACATGTAAATTAAGTGGGAATGAAAAATTATATTTCAGGTTACTATGTAGATCACCATTCAATTATGCTATAATAAAAAATTCTCCCTTTATGCCTTTCTTCTCATATGATAGGTAGCTGTAGCTAAAGGTAGAACTGTTGGTGGTCTACTGCTTACTGATAGTGTCAAGGAGAAACCATGAATCAGAACGGTCGGTCAGCCTTTATCTTATTTGTTCTCTTGGACAATCTTGTTATCAGTATGATGCGTATGGTCTAACCTGCACTTTTGGACTTTCATGTTAGACCTATACCTTCACATCCAGTCAAAATTAAATTTATTTGAGCTAATGATGCATTCATTTGTTGTGGGCAGGCCATTGCCATTGGTCCTGGTCCAGGCCATCTAGACGAGGACCTGCGAGGCGTCTGGGCTCTGCGAGGTGTTGGTCTTGCTGGCAGGCGATGAGCGGAAGGATATAATCTCCACTTCAGTCCACCACCATCGCCAGCGCGACACGCTAGAAAGGTCGTGCTTACCTACTTCAGGCCTGTTATCGAGAGCCTGCCATCTTCCTCGACCCATAGAACAAGGAATCTTCGGTGAGTAATCATGTCCTGCCTCACTGAACTTTCCCATGCTTGAAGAGTATGATTTTAGATATGACACAGGAAAAGCTGGGCCAGTTTTGATGTAAGATGTTCATATTGAACTGTGGTAGTTTGGCCTTGTGCTATGCTGATTTTCAGAAGAAACTTTTTACCTTTTAGTTTGCTGAGATAATAAAACTACCTCTGTTATGTATATAATGGTACATCTTATATTTTGAATCAGGTAGTGAATTATTTGACCTTGGTTAAACTCCAACATTTGTGACAGTTCAGCTGAAGGATGTTAGGAGTAGATTGAATCACGGATGTTAGGAGTATATTAATCAAAAGTGTAAGCAACTGGTTCTTGACTAGAAACACCTATAGACCCAACTGAAGTAGGAGTACATGCATTAGTTTTGTTTGTGTTGGTAATATAGAGTTATTGTGTATGCACTTTATGTTTTTGAAACCACTGAACAGGAACATATATATATATCCTAAGGATTATCCTTTCAGGTACCTCGTACTAAGATATGGCATACTCTGAATGCTACCATAGCTGCTCCCGACATCCAACCGAACAAAACGCCTCTTTCTTCCCCAGCCACAACTCCGACCTGCACCTCCTGCTCCTTCATGACCAGGCTGCGGGACTCTGGCTGCTCCCGCCAGTCGGTGGTTCTGGCTAATCCGGTACAAGGACGAGGAGTCCGATATGCTGATGCTGCTATGCTCCGATGACAGCGGCGATGCACAGGCTTCTGCTGCCGCCGACCAAACCCCTAACTCCATGCCGGTGAGCTCTAGGATGGTGCAACCTCCCTTTATCTCGTGTTTGATCCTAGTGTTTGCAAGAGTTTTGTCCAGCAAGCTATATCCGATACATGTCCAGGAATGATTACTAGCTAACTTAGCCTAGCGATGCAAGTTTCTCTACATTTCTAGCTAGCTAGCTAAGTTTGTTTTATGTATTTCCAATACTGTTTCTGCAGAACACTTAGTTCTATAAAATATCAATGAAATGTTGTATTCCCAATTAAATTGATGCTGCTTAATCATAGTTCCTTCTCAAACTGTTCCATTCTATGCTAGCTCCAGAAATCCTAGTACATGCTTATTTTATCCATTTCTGATCTTCTAGTTTGGCATGTTTGCCATTTGTGTGCTCATTCTTCTACTGAACACAGATTGTGTTCTTGTATGGTATAAACACAGACTGTTCTTCTGCTGAATCTCGTGGTGCGGGTGCGGGTGCAACGACGGCGAGGAGGATCTCGTGGTGCTTTGCGGTGGCAGCGAAGAGGCGGAAGATGCCATGGAGGCGGCGGTGTGCGCACTGCTGGTGGGCCTCGACGAGGACGACCGCCGGGAGGGGCTGCGCAGGACGAACAAGCGCGTCGCCAAGGACTTCCGCGATGGCACCCGAGGTACTTAACCGCCAACCCACCTCATCCTCCCGTCTCCCTGGAGCCCTAGAGGCTCTTCTCCTCTGGCGCCCTCCCTAGGAGGCTCCTTCATCCACCGCACCAGGTACAGAACGAGGTCCCCCTCTTTACCCTCCCATTTTCTTCCTGTCTTCGGGGGTCCTCATAGTCACTTGCAGTGGTGCCTCTTTGTGTGCCCATTATTCCCACACTATGACCGGTCAATCGAGATAGCGCCGGAGCTGCCGGTAGCGTGTTTGTGTTTATGCCTAGTAGTGTTTGCGTTTAGAACAAGAATAATGGTGAAACTGATGGACTTGCTATCAGTTTGTAATTGCTATTGGTAGGCTACTGACCATGCCTATTTGAACTGTAGATCTGATAAGCTTACTACTATGCTTATTTTGTTTATACTGTGTGTGTATTAGTAGGCAGTGGGTTGCAGAGGAGCTACATCCCTGAGCTCACGATGGATACATGATAGCTGCCCAATACCGGACTAGCCAAGATGGAGTTTCGAGGGCTGACATAGGTGAACCCCTTAAGCGATTTAATTTTCGTGCTGCTCGTTTGTTTTGTTCATGATGATGATCTTTTCCATTGTACCTGAAACCAACAGTTCCCAGCTTAATAAAGAAACTATATTATCCTGCTGCATACCACTCTTACATGCTTAATATGATGGACTTACTATGAGATGCTCAGTATATATAGACTGTAGTTATGGTTCTATTTTTCCATACATGAATTTAATTTTTCCTGTTTGCCATAAACATAAAAATAACAATCTGTTTTTTTAAAGCATGGACATACATTGGATGTTGTCTTCCTTAGTTGCAGCAATTTTCATCTGCTATTATTAACCGATTATCAAAGATCCCTAATTTTCTTTAGTATGGTACTGTTTCCTTCGTGATAGATCCTGATGTCAAGTATAATTACATTAGTTGGTTATATATTTTATTAATGCAATGTCAAAGTCATGAATTTCTTGGATAAGTACATGTTTGGGTGATCAAACTCATTCCTGATGGTACTCTGGACAATAGTTCAACAAAGATGTTAGGTTCCTTTGAGTTGACTTCTACATGACCATGTATGTTAGAATGACCAGCAGCTTCCATCAGGATTCAGGCTTCAACTAAGCAAGCTACCACTACATGCGCCATGTAGTGGTAGCTTGCTTAGCTGAAGCCTGAATCCTGATGGAAGATGTTGGTCATTCTAACATACATCATAAGCACTATAGCATACTTGCATTCTTCAGGTCATTCTAATCCTGATGGAAGCCTGAATCCTGATGAATTCTTTTGTGGTTGCTTTATTGAGCCAAAACCAAGATTACCTGTTCCTTCATTTTGCATTCTTACATATCTGGAAGAGATCCATTTGCAATATGTTATTTATTCCTGACCACACAACCTTACATCCCTGTTCAGAACATGGTGAGTACATGCTAATGACACTGTTACGTTACAGTAATATGGCAGTAGTGAAATGCAGATGGTAGTACTTCCTCTCCTTTTTCTTTAGATAAAGTGGCATGGCTTGGATTCTTTTAATTATTTCTAGAAGTTCCGCTCCTTTTTCCTTAGATAATGGAAGGTTAAAATCTCGGTTGCTACATCATAGAAAGATTCTTCAATTTAATGTTGGAGTATGGCCTGCTTGTATTGCAAAAAGATTATTAGTCTGTACTTGCTTAATCATTCATGGATTACTTTACTTGCTCACTGAAATTGAACTTGAACTTGCATTTTAAACCTGTTTCACAGAAGTAGTACAAACTTGTTTCATAGTAGGAGTAATACAAACTGTTTTAGTAGAAACTGACTGTTTTATTTATGCTACTCCAGTGTTGTTTCTGCTTGTACAACAATTTCATTGTTTCTACTTGGTTAATCTGACGTCTTTTTGCTGCTCTTTGTTTAGGTATGGGTCTACTACTGCTGTGATATGCTGCTTCTCCTTATTTAGACATGAGGTTGCTGCTGTTGTGACTGCTGGTCTTTGTTTAGGTATGGTCTGCTGCTGCTCTCTGTGCAAGGAACACCTGGGCGTCGAGGCGCTAGTGAGGAAGAACCTGGGAGCTACGTGAGGAAGAACCTAGGCGCTGGTGGTCAAGAGAATGAGGCGGGAAGGGGACAATGCCAAGGAGAGGAGACAGTGCTGCCGGGGAGATGACTGGCCGACGGTCTACTCCTGCTGGGTGAGGGCCAGCGGCCGGCGAGCTACTGGGTGGGGGCAGGTAGCGGCCAGCAGCCGGAGATCGCTGGTGATCTGGTGCTAGGTGGTGCAGCAAGGAAGACACGGGGAGCAGGGCATGGTACAGCCTACAGGTGAGCTGATGGTGATTGATTCTGGGAGGGATTTTGGTAGGAAATAATCCTGGAGCTTGGACATGGTGTATTCCTTGGTTAACTTATTGTTGCCTAGCAGATCTTGCAATTGGTGCTATTTGCTAATAATTTAATGTAAATACTGAATTGTAATCTTGGATGTGCATTTGTGAGCCTGCAATTTGCTGATAAATTATCTGCATGTTGTGTATTTGCTGAAAATGGTGTATTTTCTTGATGTATTTGAAAACTCTCATGTATTTTCTCGATTTATTGCATGGCTGGAGAAATTCCAGAAATGAAAATTCTAGTTAAAAAATAGAAGAAATCTGGACTGGATGAAATGTATTTGGGCTCTAAAAAGGCTGTGGCCCAAAATATATTGTAACAAATATGAAAATAAATAAGTGGACGGTAAGAAGGAAAGGCCTAAACGAGACAAACCTAAAAAGGCCAAGGCCTAGCAAATAAAAGGCTATAATTATTGGGCTAGCCCATTTAGATCACTAAAATGGATTGGGCTGATTTTGATTTAAGACGATTTCATTTCGTCACAATTTTGCCACGTAGGATTGGCCACGTAGGATCTGAGCTGGCCTGGCTAAATGGTCCATGACGATATTGGATCGTCATAGACGTTATGACGATTCCATATCGTCATAGACGGTTATGACGATTTTACAAAAAACGTCGTTATAGTTCATTTGCGACGCCCAGCTTTCGACGATCTCAAAATCGTCATAGAATCGTCATAAACGGACTACTATGACGATTCTGTGACGAAAATTGAGGGTCATATATAGCCAGATTCCTTGTAGTGACATGTCTAAGATTTTAATGCCCATGGCTCTTAGGTGTGCCTCATGCTTTGGCTGTTATAACGGCTTTGTCAATGGATCCGCAATATTTGTATCCGTGTGTACCTTGCATAACTTGATATCACCCTGATCCACGAACTGGCGAATCAGGTGGTATCGCATGAGTATGTGCTTGTTCTTCAGGTGTTGTCTAGGTTCCTTGGCCTGTGCAATAGAACCATTGTTGTCACAATACATGTATAACGGATTGGACGAGCCCTGAACCACACCAAGATCCATGAGGAAATTCCTCATCCAAACAGCTTCCTTTGCTGCCTCTGAGGCGACAATATACTCAGCCTCTGTTGTAGATGCAGACACGGTCTCTTGCTTGGAACTCTTCCAGCTCACAGCACCTCCATTTATAATAAACACGTATTCGGATTGCGAACAAGAATCATTAGAGTAGGTAAGATAACTCGCATCCGTGTAACCCTTTACACTGAGTTCATCTTCACGACCATAAACCAAAAACATATCCTTAGTCCTTCTCAAGTACTTTAGGATATTTTTAGCCGCTGTCTAGTGGATTTCTCCAAGATCAGCCTGGTATCTGCTCACCACACTTTCATCATACGAAACATCCGGCCTAGTTCAAATGATGGCATACATGATGGATCCGATTGCAGAAGCATAGGAAATCGCACTCACCCGACTTCGCTCATCAGTTGTCTAAGGACACTGAGTCTTGCTAAGTTTTACACCATGGGGCATCGGTAAGAACCCCTTAGACTATTCCATGTTGAACTTCTTCAACACCTTGTCCAAATAAGTACTCTCACTCAATCCAATGAGCCTTCTTGATCTATCTCTATAGATCCGGATTCCGAGAATATATGTTGCCTCACCCAAGTCTTTCATTGAGAAACTCCTTTCCAATGATTCCTTGGTTTCTTGCAACATCTAGACATCATTTCCAATCATTAATATATCATCCACATATAATATTAGAAAGTTTACTTTGCTCCCACTAAACTTCTTGTATAAACAAGAATCATGATCACTCTTGATGAAGCCAAACGATTTGACTACCTCATCAAAGTGAATATTCCAAGTCCGAGATGCTTGCTTCAACCCATAAATGGATTTCTGAAGTTTGCACACTTTGTCAGCATTAACCGGATCAATAAAACCCTCGGCTGTATCATATACACGTCCTCGGTTAAATTTCCGTTAAGGAAAGCCGTTTTGACATCCATCTGCCATATCTCATAGTCGAAATAGGCTGCTATATCTAACATGATCCGAACTGATTTAAGCATCGCTACGGGCGAAAATCTCGTCGTAATCAACTCCTTGAACTTGTCGGAACCCCTTCGCGACAAGGCGTGTTTTATAGACTGAAACATTTCCATCCATATCAGTTTTCTTCTTAAAGACCCATTTGCACTCAACGGGTCTTGCACCGTCTGGCAGATCAACCAAATTCCAAACTTGATTTTCATCCATATCACTTTAACTCGGATCTCATGGCTCCAAGCCATGACTCGGAATCAGAACCCACCATCGCTTCCGAATAATTTGCCGGCTCATCACTGTCTAACAGTAATACATCACGAACACTTCGTAATATTGCCGATCTTCGTAGTACAGGTGCTGCTGCCGGCTCAGCTACCATGATCGGCTCAACCTCCAAGGTTTTTGCTGACTCGCTACTAGCCAGTTCCTCTCGAATTTCGTCAAGCTGCACCGTGCTCCCACTTATTCCCGACTGAGAAACTCTTTCTAAAGGAAGACACCGTTCCGAGCGACAAACACTTTGCCCTCTTCTCGGTTGTAAAAGTAGTAACCCAAGGTTTCCCTCGGATACCCCAAGAAAGTACACTTATCCGAATTGGCTGTAAGCTTCTCCGACTGAAGTCGCTTGACAAATGCTTCACAACCCCAAATCTTAAGAAAAGACAAACTCGGCTTTATGCCTGTCGACATCTCATACGGTGTCTTCTCTACCGATTTTGATGGTACTCTGTTTAGTGTGAACGCCGCTGTTTCTAGACAATAACCCCAAAATGATAAAGGCAAAACTGTCCGACTCATCATTGATCATACCATGTCCAACAAGGTTCGATTCTGCCTTTCCGAAACACCATTCCTTTGCGGCATTCCCGGCGGAGTAAGTTGAGGAACTATTCCACAAGTTTTCAGATGGTCATCAAACTCATGGCTCATGTACCGACCGAAGAAACTTTATTTTCTTGCCGAGATGATTATGTGCTTCATTCTGGAATTCTTTGAACTTTTCAAAGGCTTCCGAATTATGTTTCATCAAGTAGATATATCCATACCTACTCAAATCATTAGTGAGGGTAATGAAGTACTCATAACCACCCCTGGCTGTCGTGCTCATTGGTCCACATACATCACTATGTACTAGTCCCAACAAGTCAGACGCCCTTTTGCAACTCTTTGCAAAAGGTGTCTTGCTCATTTTGCCGAGTAGGAAAGATTCACATGTCTCGAACGACTCCAAGTCGAACGAAGTTAGGAATCCATCATCATGGAGGTTCTTCAGGCGTTTCCAACTTATATGACCAAGCCGACAGTGCCAAAAGTAAGTCATATTCAGATCATTTGGTTTCAACCTTTTAATACTTATGTTATAAACCGACTCACCATCAAGATTCAAAATAAATAACCCGTCCTGGACGGGTGCAAAGCCGTGAAACATATCATTCAAATACAAAGAACAACCATTATTGTTGATATTCGACTCATAGCCTTGCCTCATCAGACATGAAGCAGAAATAATGTTTCGACTGAGCACTGGAACATAATAACAATTATTCAGTTCTATAATGAATCCGGAAGGTAAAGGAATTTGCATTGTGCCGACTTCCAACGCAGAAACTCTTGATTTGTTGTCTACTCGAATATCAACCTCGCCTCTTGCTATGCTCCTAGTTCTTACCAGTCCCTACAACGTGTTGCAGATGTGAATAACTGATCTGGTATCATATACCCAAGAACTATTAGGTGCATCAACAAGATATATGTCTATAACATTGCAAACAAGTGTTCCTGAGTCGGAAGTCATACCTCCACTCTTGGCTTTGTCGGCCAAATACTTGCTGCAGTTCCTCTTCCAGCGGCCATCCACCTAGTAGAAGGAAGTGGATCCGGCTGAAGGAGATGTCTTAGTCCCTGAGGAAGCGCTTGGGACCGGGTCCTGAGCCTGCTTTCCTCCTGACTTATCCTTCTTCTTAGTCCAAGAACTCTTCTTGAAATTAGCCTTATTCTGCACCATCAACACTTGACTGGCGCCCTTCTTGAGATCCGCCTCTGCCTGCTTGAGCATACCATGCAATTTAGTGAGCTTCTTATCCATACCATGCATGTGGTAGTTCGAAATGAACTGCCCATATGCCCTAGGAAAAGAGTTCAGAATTATATCCGTAGCGAACTCTTCACTAATGGGGTAGCCAAGCCTATCTAGAGACTACATGCAACCAACCATTTTGATCACATGCGGACTCAGTGGATCCCCATCCTTAAGCTTGCAACTCAGCAAAGCCTGAGAGACTTGATACCTCCCAGTCTTTGCCTGAGCCTGGAACATACTTTTGACGCTTTCGATTATATCGTAGGCCTCAACATGCTCGAACTACTTTTGCATGTACGGTTCCATGTGAGCAAGCATAAGACAACTAATATCCGTGAACTCATCCTTAGACCGATGGTAGGCATTGGTGGCAGCGATAGTCACATTCTCATTTGGCTCATCTGGAAGTGGGTTGTCTAGGACATGGTCCTTCTTTTCTTGTTTGAGAATAATTCTCAGATTTCGATACCAGTTGGTACAATTAGTGTCGTTTAGTTTATCTTTCTCAAGGATAGTTCTCAACGCAAAACCGGATATCTAAGAATGACTGCTACTTGGTGCCATGATCAACAACAGAAAATATGCAAAACACTTAAGACATGTATCCATAAAAGAGCAATCATATTAAACATTTTAATATTTTATGCTCCCACTAGAACCAACACCCATCCGATGGTTACTTAGTGATTCAGGATCCTATATAAGCAAGTCGGCTAGTGAGCTTTAGCATCACCGCTAGCCGCCAAGTGATCTAGGTAGACAACTCCTTGTCAATCATATCTCATACGACTCCTGTTGGACGGGTGGCATCACATGCACCGGCTCCCATCCGACTTTTCCCCGAGCCCCACAACTGTTGTGATAGACCCGTCTAGCTTACCAAGTGTTTCTGCACTGAGAGTCCGAATCGAGCCCACCCATTCGGAAAGAATTGGCAGCACCTCAAATTTATGAGCCCACTACAAAAAATGTCCGACTTCTGATGGTGCAAACACTGGCGGGAAAACTGATTAGACCTTCATTGAGGGATTAATTTTTACCGACTATCTAATAGAGGTAAAACAGAGACATAACAATAAAACATAATAAAATAATCATGATGTGAAATGGTATGGCCCTCTTCATGGCGATCTCCATCTCCACAAAGCCTGCAATCCGACTTGTGCCAACTCTTGTCACTTGCCATCTTACTCCATGTCGCCGACATGTACATTGCCTTGCATGCCATCCGGGTTCTCCAAACAGCTACACTAGCTTAGTAAAGTAAATTACAAGGAGAATCCGACGCGCAGGTCATTATACAATAATATGACAGTGCTTAGGCTCCAGCCGGCTGACAAAAACCGTGATTCGCAGATCATGTATGGATTAAAGACACACATCACATGCACATGAACCATACCATTCACAACTTCCTGCAAAAACAAGTTAAGCATAGATACAATATCTACCGGCGTTGTGAAACTCGCAACGACATCTAAGGCGCTACGACAGGGCGAAGCCAGCATTCCTAAAAACATACATCTCATCTACGATCCGGACATGGATTCCGACCATTGTTCATATTTGATCAAACTTTTTGATCTTCGATCACCGCCTCTGGATTTACGTGTCACAATCTACCCCGATGGCGGAAGCCGACCGGTAGGGGTATGTCGTTCCATGACATTAGCTGTATGATCACGAAAATCGGATCTACCATTCCCCTAGTATAGTTGATCCAATCAACCTCGTACAAAACCGATCTATCTCATAGATCGACCACCAAACAACATATAGATCTCATCTATAGCCAACCGCATATCACATATGCGAGATCTCGAGCCTAAAATCAGAAGCTATCGCTCTGATACCACTGTTGTGCCACGCAGAGATAAAACAAAACTTTTCCCTCTAACCTGGTGATCCCAAGATCTAGCCGAGGTAGAAGTCCACGAGGTTTACCACTAGACACGTAGTTGCGGATTACTGATGAAGCACACTAGTTTATGCAGTGCAGTCCTTTGCGATCCAATCGTCCTGGTTCTGATCGTACATCACCTCTGATGGTATCGACACATACAAGGAGGAGCGCGGGCGGTGAACTGCTAGAATCGTTACGGCGGCAGGACTACTGTGGAGCTAGGGTTTCCAACACATGGAATGACGTAATCGAAAAACGATTAACCCTTCTAGGTTGCTGTGTTCCACTATATATAGGGAGTGAACGTGTGCTCCACTCTCGCAGCCCATTTACTAACGCACATATAACACTAGTCACCGCGAGTCCAACTCACTGACTTAGTCCTAATCCGGCTTGGGTCCAACCCAACCAGATTTCCGGTTCAGATCTAATCCAAACTTTCTCCCGCTCTTAAGTGTGGACCACGCAGGCTCATGGCTACTTGGACATGATTGGAGTCCGACTCTCAATCGATCAGTCGGTAGCAGGTCCTAGCAGAACGTGCCGACTCCCAAGTACCAAAGAGTCATGATGACTTGCCTTTCCAATGCGACTTACGTCCGAGTCCCTTTTGCCTCACGATATGCCTTGTTAGACTATAGGTGAATATTTGTCATCCCTTAAATTGTCCGACTCTCTTCTTGACCCGAGATGAGTGATTCACCCGACTAACTCTTAGTCGATCGCCTCGGTTAACAGTTAACCGAGTCGTGCATGGCCATGCTTTCAGAATCATATCATCCGAGAGGGCCCAGAGAATATCTCTCCAAGTGGAGGGGGAAAATCCCATCTTGGTTATTCACATCACGCAGCTTGATTCTCAGTCGACCCGAACTCTGCCTTTATAACTACCCAGTTACGGATCAGCGTTTGACAGAACCTAAGTCGGTGATCCTCAACTCGGACTATGCAATAACCTCAGGTCTAAGGATTACATTGATTTAGATATACAAATGACAACTTGTTCGTTGTACCTCAATATGGGTCAATCCGAATTGCTACACTCTTTAGCCGAATCTATGTAAGTCGGAATAGCATCTCCATGCCCATGACAAGTGGAACCGAGTCATCAAGCCGACTTTCACATTGGTATAAGTTGTTTGTCTAGCAAAACCTCAATCACCAAGGACATTTAGTACAAACAACATGAATGTATAGTTCCACAACCGAATCACATATTCAATGATACACATCAGATGTTTATATTAGGAAAACTTAATATCTTTATGAATACAATAGGAAATATCATCATACATGAATTCCTCTAGGGCATATTCCCAACCCTTGCATCCTTCGTCTTCTAGGAAAACATGATTTTCTCTAGGTTTTTGGTATTTTTCTGATCTTTGTGAAATTGCATCAAAACACCGCTTTTTCCATCAGAATCCTGACTCTGGCAGTTCATCCTCCAAGAATCATCCAACATGCAAAAACAGATGAAAATACATAAGTATCACCTCTAAATATGAAATATATCAATGAATATTGGAAAATTATGATTTAGAATGGTGATGAAAATTGGACATATCAATTAGTTCAATGATAAAATCGATATCCCAATCCGGGGGCTTACCGGGTAATTTATCTGGGAACACATCGGGGTATTCACAGACTACTCTGACTTGGTATATGGTTAATTGGACTAAACTGTTGTTGCACTTGAATTGACGGGGCAGTGTCTCAGACACATGCTCTACCGATACTCTGGTGCTACTAGTCATGGTTATGGATTTCTTGGCATAGTCTATTAATCCTTGATGTTTCGACATCCAATCCATTCCTAGTACTACTTCCAAACCTTTGGTTCCAAGTAGTATTAGATTGGCATAAAAATCTATTCCACGTATTCTGATAGGTACTGCCTTGCAAATTTTTCTAGCTTTGGTAGTTGACCTAGGTATTTGAACTATCATAACATGCTTCAAATTTGTTGGTTGAATCTTACTAGTGCATGCAATTTTTTTGGTAACAAATGGGTGCGATGCTCCAGAATCAAACAACACTCTCGCAAGTACTGAGTTAACAGAAAACATACCCAGCAAGACATCTGGCGCTTCCTCGGCTTTTTTCTGCATTCTTGTGGAACAGACTGCCGGTACGGTTGTTCGGGTTGCCTAGGGAAAATCTCTTTCCTGGTTGGACACGACGCTGCTGCTGGGCAGGTGTAGTAACAACATTGGGTGATGCAGCAAGCTTCTTGGGGCAGTCATTGGAGTAGTGACCGGTCACTCACAATTTAAAACAGGTTATCATTTACTCGTCCTTCCCGGCGATATGCACAACATTGCTTCCAGTCCTTGGGGCAGTATTCTTGTGGTTGTTGGTGGGCCGTGGCGGTGCATGGTTGAAGTTATTGGGGTTGCCGGTGTTGTAGCTGTTGTTGCCTCCGGGCTTCGGGTTTCCTCCGCTACGATTGGGAAAGTTTGGCCGAGTCATAGGTGGCATGTTGTTCCTTGGTGCAAATCCTGCAGACGAACTGGGGAGACACTTTGGGGGTATGGTGGGTCCAGGCAGATGCATCATATGATGCTTACGGTTCTCAGTGGCTTGATTGATCTTTCCTTCCATCTGGATAGCGGAATACACTAGATCTTCTACATCGGCAAATGGAATGTTTACCAACACCGTCTACATCTCATAATGCAGACCATTCAGAAACCATTCCTTCTTCTTGGCTTCAGTACCAATCTCATCAGGGGCATACCTAGACAGAGATAGAAATCTGTCATGGTACTCCACCATAGTCATTCTTCCATGCTTCAATTCCTTGAATTCATCCCTCATCCTCAGAATCAAACCTAAGGCACGTGA
The DNA here is from genome assembly GCA_030063025.1 of Avena longiglumis. Taxonomy (NCBI): domain Eukaryota; kingdom Viridiplantae; phylum Streptophyta; class Magnoliopsida; order Poales; family Poaceae; genus Avena; species Avena longiglumis. The sequence continues at coordinate 448,910,876 of CP125979.1, forward strand.
GTTTGGCTGAACTTGAGTTTGAATTCCTGCCAAGTCATCATATGTCCTCCATTCATGGTATGAGTGCTATTCCACAATGATCTTGTAGAACCTGATTTCCATGGCCTTGGTTATCATGCGCTAGTTAGGCGATCTGTTGAAGAGTGGCGATATTGGCTTGATGCTCGGTTCTACCTGCTTCTCGATCTGCTACTAGTATTTGCAGAATTTGGACCATCGGGTCTTGAGATGAGATGCTCCGTCTGTGAGTCATCTAAAGGTTGAGATAGATCATGAGACAAGAGGGAAATTTTCTAAGGTTTATGAGTTTGGTTTTAAAAGCTTTTAACTTTGAGTAAGGCTAGGGTATGAAAGCCAACACTCTTTGTCATTCATTCCAAGCACACATACAAACCACACATTCCAAACATGTCACAACAACAAACCAGATGGTTTTAAGAAGCATTCTGGCAAGTTACGATACAGTAGTACCGAATACAACTCACACCTATGAAAGTGCTCCAGTGCGACTACTCCTCATCAGAACCAGTGGCCTCTTCATCATCGATGAAGTCGTGATATTCATTATTAGTGTGGAACTCCTGGTCGATGTCCTTCAAGTAGTCATCATCATCACTGAGGTACAAGTAGTCATCATCATCATCATCGAAGCTTCGTTCTCCCTGTCCTAAAGCTGCATGTCCCGATCATGGATGGTTTCTTCCAGGGTTGAGACTTTGTGATAGAGGCGAGAAATGATGTGGTCCTTCTTTTCATGCAGGCGGCGAAGTGCCTTGCGCTCCTTGGCAAGGATAGCGAGGGTCTGGTTCATCTTGGTAGCAGCATGTTGCTTCTCGTTGGCGCTCCTTGCCAAGTCATCATATGTCCTCCACATGGTGCCTCAACTCTGGGTGTCTTGGCATGGTCAAGGGCAGTCCTTGGGAGTCACGTTTGGCAAAATGAGCAAAGTGGGTGCCGGCAAGCTGATTGGCGTTCTACCCACACATTCGGGAAAGTTCTTCCTCCATTGCTCTTGCTAATCCATCCAACCAATTGTTCTCCCTTATGCTGAACTAGATCTTCTCAGATGAGGGTGGCTCCATTTTTCCTCGCAGATCTGAATCTATTAGCCACTGTAGTTCCCTTCCGGGTTGATCATTGAGCTGATCTCCGTAGAACTCTGGGTGTAGGCGCTCTAGAAAGTCCGCAAGCTGGCTCAGGTCACTCTCGAAAATGAGAATTCCTCCGTTGCCCAACTGATAAAACTTGCTGTACTTGTATTCCATCTATAAGCAATTAAGATGAGTAAGTTAGAGAAGTGATCAAGTGTGCCAAATTTTATGTAAAATTGCAAAAAAATTGAGGAACATATGACTCTCTTTTGGAAAGAATTTCAAAGATAAGAGTGAGAATAGGTTTTCATACATACTCACTTTGTTTGTTTTGAAATTAAGTTTTGCATACGTCCATTCTAACTAGGGCCTCCTATGGTCAGGATAGCTCTGATACCAACTTGTCAACACCCGGATTTTTAATCCGAGATGCCTGTTATGCCGTACATCGCAATCCTAGGATTACCATTTTGTGAGACATAACATAATTTGTAGCACAGTACATCATCCATTACAAACAATAATAGTCTTACAAATAGTTCATCATAAGATCAAGTCTGAATACAAATCATAGAAGTGGGATAATAGCGTAATAGAGGCTCCATCTTCAGGGTCACAGGCAATGCTGACGATGGGAGATGATCCTAGCTATCGAGGGTGTCCTGCTGTTCATCCTCCTCCTAGTCTCCTTCGTAGTCAAGCCATGGGAATAGCTAGGGACAAAGCCATTAGTACTTTTAAAGTAGTGGCAAACTATCACTAAAGCAGAAAACCAGTCTAGTAGGTCTAGGTTTGTTTGCAATAAGCCAATTTTATTTCACCAGTAATTAGTAGTAAAGAACTAACTTTAGTTGTCTAGGTTACTCAAGAGGGAACTATTTTCATGTCCACATCCTTGTTCGGTCAAGTCAAAGTCACACTTCAAGTCACAAGTCATTTTGGACAATATGGCCATCCAACTATCCATGACCGCGGGCGTGGCTATTCGAATATTTTGTCTACATAGGTGGTACACTTTCACCCCAACATTCGATACATATGTCAGGGATAACCCTGAATCTTCATACTTGGTATGCGGATAATCAATCCTAACCTTTCAATTACACACCCTAGTATAGGCACCTCCCCTATGAGTTTGGCCTCCCAGCCATGACCATCTGTCATCCTGGTAACTGCATAGGTGGGCATTCATACTCGCAAGGTAGCCAAAACTCACCTCGTTCCATGATGAAACCGATACTAAGACACATAAACTTCCAATTAAGCCCTACCCAAACTCAGGTATTGTAGTTGTACGGTAAAATTGGAATGGTATCGCATCCGAACCCAACCATCAGTTTTTATCAAAGTCAGGGCACATACTTCATTAAGTACCATCATCAACTCATTGTGTTTCATAACACATGTCAAAACATTTCAATAGAATGACTCATCATTCCAAGGTTTTCGTAATCATTTGTTCCCATCTATAGTGATCAAGGTTGGTTTAGCACTAGCATCTATCAATGAGGGTGTCACTATTTGAGGGGTACTACTCAAGTCTAACTACCTACATCAAGTTCCAACCTTTTGATGACCTCTTTCTTACTTTTCCACTAATCACCAATTAATTAACTACTTGGCAACTTTGATAAATGGGAGAAAAGATAAATCTTGCAAGTAAAACTTGGGATGGGTATAATCAAGGTGGTAACAAATGTGAATGCATAGTTTCATCTTTCATAGCATAGATTGCATAATGTAGATTTCCTTGGTGGGTATAGTGGTTGTAATTCTCTTCCTCTTCTTCATAGAATTCTTCCTCCTCGTAGCCCGGATTGATACTAGCGTCTATAAATAAATACGAGGAACACAATCACCAAACAATACTTAACTACTTCTATTTAGCGTCTATCTAGAATCATCTCTATCATTACAAGAAAAGGGTGACAAGGCTTTATTTCTCTTATTTTAGAAAAGTTATTTCTACTCAGTGAAAAACTACTTAAGATTTAATATTCTCCAATTCAAATATGAGATCATATTGACACATGTCATCACCCCATATTCCAATACTTGGGAATGTGATTTAAAGTGACTGGCCTAAATTGCAAAGTTTAACAATGCCATTTAATAATATTTATGTGGCTAGAAATGACTATAAAGCCATTCTTTATTTTTGATCTAGGACTACTGCATGTAAATCTATATATTTTTACATATTCAGATAGGTCATGGCCAATGTGATTTTTGAGAGTTGGAATCAACTATTTTATGGTTGATTTTAGAAAAATGTTTGAAGTGGTAAAAGATATTGTCTTGTTATTTTTACTAAGGGTGATCTTTAATTCCAAGCTGTTTGAATCCAACAGGAGTGCTTAGATATTTTCATCTACTTTATAACAAAATTAGTTTCATTCAATTTGGTTTAGTCAATCTTCTTGAATTGAATTTCAAAGTTACCTACGGTATAGGATTTTCAATTAAACAGGAAAATCTAAGTTTGAACTAGTGGGCTCGCGCGGGAATGCTAACGGCCCTGGCCCAAATAAGCGACGCGCGTGCGGCGGGCTGCACCGGGGTTGGTCCCACACGTTAGCGGCTGAGTTAAAACATAAGGGTATCCTCTAATATGGGACGCACGATTAGACCATGATCAACGACTGGGCGTCGTCGTCTCCGTCGCACGGGGAGCGCGAGACTGATCACTAGCGCTATGGTGGGGGTCTTCGGGGACTTAACAGGGCTCCAGCTAGGTTCGTCAAGGTGGGAGAACGAGTGAGTCGAAGAAAGCGGTTCGAATGGTGGTCGCGGCAACTCCTGGGGCAGCTCCTAGCGTTGGTTCCTCTTCTCCACTACAACGGCGGGATCCGGTGAAATTCCGGCGATGTCTTGCTCGCCTTGCTCCAGGGACGGGTTAGGGAGATTGCTGGGTGAGAGGGGAGTGGAACCAGGTGCAAGCGCTGGTTCCTCTTCTCCACTAGTTTTGCATAAGTGGTTTGCAGGTGTCTGTCTCTCCTACTATATTCTATATCTAATTTGCAACGAGTTGTCAACAATTTGGTTCTCCTCGTTGTGTTTCATGTTCGTAGGTAAGAACGGTTCTATCTTCGAAATCCCTAAGCCACGTAAAACTTGCAATGGATAAATTAGAGGCATCTAGTTTAGATTGTTTCTGGGCTAGTGTCATGATATGGTGATGTTGTAAGTAGAAGTATGTAACACCGCGGTTCTGAAAAGACCGAGGCTTCTATGTGACATGCCAATCCCTGGATCGGTTCATTGGCCCACAATAGAATAAGATAGATAACATAGCAAAATATCCGTGTATCATGAATAAAAAAGATCCAGAGTACCATTATTACAATAAAATCTTAGCACAAAGCTAGCTCAAATTATTTAGGTAGCAACATAAATAAAGTAAATCCTCCATTCCTCAAATTGCCCACAAGTGAACAAGTGCCGAGTGGAGTACCGTGGCCTATATCGATTACTCAGAATCGGAATAACCTGCAACACGAAATGTAGCAGCCCCGAACGGTCAATACATGGAATGTATGGCAAGTAGAGCTAGTAATGGAGACAATAGTACTAACATCTACATGCATATTTGGCAAGTGGAGCTGTGTCTGGCTTGCATTTGCAAATACATTTGTCCTACTTTCATAAACAGTTTTTGATTTTCTTTGAAAAGATCCCAATTAAGTTAACCCACCAATGTTAAAAAAATTATGAAATTAGAATGAGAGAGAAACATGTCATGGAATCAATATCAAGCAACTCAGTTGTCCATAACCGGGGACACGGCTAATCGATTAGATTATACACCCTGCAGGGGTTAGTACACTTTACCCATGTGACTTGGCCAGCCCAGCTCGTACCATCACTCTTATTTTGGGTGACGATAGGGAGAAGACCAAGAAGAGACTGTTCGGGAAGTAGCTCCTCAATCCCGACGCGCACCGGTCCAACCTACCAAAATTCTACATCTCTGGATACGCGGGTTCGAGTTACCACAACCTACTAAGTCCAACCAACCGCCCATTCCATTATTGGCACATGGTTGTACACGTAAGCTACAACATAAAGAAGCCAATCATTCTCTCTTGATACCTGGGTGCCTTTCCGCAATGAAACCACCAAAAATTATCAATACCATCACACCCAGGAGATTCATTGATTAAGTTGTTTTAGTTTTCACAAACCAATACTTTTAGAAACAAGTCTCAATGATGTAACCCAGCCCTTGTTCAACATATCATGGCTAAGCACATCTACCAACGGTGGTTCATCTACAAGAAAAGCCCTACCACATAATAGGTCATAGCATAGCGATAGTATCATCCTACACATGCAACTACAAAATACACGACAATGCATTGAAAATAGTAGGACGATATCATGAACAAAGTAGCATCTACTTGCCTTGGTTGTAGTGGTCGGAAGAACAATCCACACACAAGCAAGCGTTGCACTCGTCACAATCTACACGATACAATTGCAATCATAAACAAATAATCCACAAGCATATGCAACAAATATGATGCATGAAGATATGCAAGGCAAGTGAATTGGTGATACAGCTGCACCACATAATCCTAATCAATAATACTACTGATTGCATGCATGGAAAATATTTTTAGCGCAAGGAAAACTATTATGCAAAAAGTAATGCTCCAAACTAGAGCTAGAACTTAAATAATTCACTACCGGTGGTATACTGTTTGTAAAATCTTGGGAAAATTCTACCGCATAGGCATCGCTGACTAGAAACAGTACCAATTGGAATTACTCAAAAAGGAATTATAAAACTCCCCGAGTAACTAAAACACTGCAGAACGCCACTAGACAGTTTCTGCAGAAGTTTTTACTGTAAGCCTATCTTTTTAATTCACGATGAGATTCCCCTCGTTCCACTGAATCCAGGGACATATCATACGCCATTTTTGGAGCTACGGATCTTTTTCTATGAATTAATTACTCCGAAAAGGCCATTAACTAGTTTGATTAAACTGTACTAAACCTTGCTGCAAAAGTCTGAACCAAAGGTACAGCGAGATTCTACACGACTCACTGAATCTACACATATTTTATTTGCAATTTTTGGCCAAGCGGTTTAATTTCTACGCAATTTACAAGATTCTACCGAAATCTGTCAACTAAAAGGATTAACGAAATTAACCAGTCAACTGTGTCTGTTGACTGGTCAACGCGTCTGCTGACTGGGTGTCTGACTAGTCAACGCCTGAGTCTGACCGGTCAACTACTGATGTGAACCGCTGATCTGAGATCTGACGGTGGCTGCAGGCTTACCGGAAACAAACGGCGAAACGGGCTACGGACGGTGCGACGAGTTCCGGACGGCGGTGGCGATCGATTTCCGGCGTCGGTTTTTTCCTGCGCGGATGGAAACGGTCAATGCTCGGTTCAAGATCATCAACGCGGCGCGCAAGACAGCGCGCGTGCGTGGGTAGTTGCGCGCGCGTGCGTCTTGCGGCGCAGCAGCGCGCGCGTAGCGATAGCGGGCGGCGGCGGCGGGGCGGTGATGGCAACAGCGGCGGCGGCGGCTGCGAATGCTGGTGGCGGCGGCGGCGGCAGCAACGCGCATAGCCAGCTCGACGGCAGGAGTGGCGGCGGCGCTAGCAGGGCGAGGCAACCGCAGGTGGCGTTAGCGGCGGCGGGAGGCGGCTCGGTGGCGCGGTCGCGCAGCGGCGCGGCGGCGGTCGGTGCGAGGAAGGCGAGGTAGCGCGCGGCGGTGGCGGGCGTGGCGCGGCGGTGGCCAGTCCAGGCGGCGTACCTGGGCGGCGGGGAGAAGGGCAACGGGCGGAGTCTTTGGCGGGCGGCGATCGCGGGAGGCGGCGGGTGCGGCACGCGTCCCGAGGCGCGATCGCGGGTTGGGCAGGGAGGCGGCGAGGTAGGGCGCGGTTCCCGAGGCCGGGGTGCCTCTTATGTGGGGCCCTCTCGCGGGGTCCCACTCCAATTCGGCGCGGAGTTGGTTTTGGACTCGGAAATCGGTCCAAAAATTCGGACCGTTTTCCGATCTTTTCATAAAACGGCCGCAACTTCTTCGTGCGAGCTCCGAATCGAGTGATTCTTGCTCCTACGGTTTTGTAAAATCGAGTGGAACAATCTAGGGTCAAGGGTTGGGCGAAACCACTAGGCTACACGGGTGGACAACGCAAGTCCTACTAAAGGCTCCCGCAGGATCCTCGTAGCAAAATAGAATAGGGTTTCAAAAATAGCGTTCCGCCGATTCATTTCGATCGACGGTTTTGTATGGAAAAGCATGATGCAATGATATGAATGATATGCAAGACCAAATCTAAAATTTGGTATGTGACAAGACTAACCCCCTTAAGATGAATCTCGTCCTCGAGATTCGGCGCGGCTAGCAAATAGGTGTGGGTAGTCCTCTCGGATGTCATCCTCACGCTCCCAAGTGGCTTCTTCTTCGGTGTGGTGGCTCCATTGTACCTTGCAAAACTTGATTGTCTTGGTACGGGTAATCCTCTCTGCTGTCTCCAGAATCTTGACCGGTTTCTCCTCATAGGTCAAATCATTCTCAAGCTGAACCTCCTCTAGCGGTACAATATCTCTCAATGGTGTATCTACCATCTCCGGATGGCACTTCTTCAGCTGGGATACGTGGAACACATTATGAACAGCGGACAAGGCTTCTGGCAACTCCAACTGATAAGAAACTTCTCCTTTGCGTGCTAAGACTTGATATGGTCCTATAAATCGAGGTGCCAGCTTACCCTTAATTCCAAATCTCTTGATTCCACGAAGTGGTGACACTCTGAGGTATGCTCTATCACCTATCTCGTACACCACTTCCTTGCGCTTGGCGTCAGCGTAGCTCTTCTGCCTTGCTTGTGCTACCTTCAGTCTGTCCCTAATCAAGGCGACCTTCTCCTCAGCATCCTTGATCAAATCAGGTCCAAACAACTAGCGTTCTCCCACTCCATCCCATAGCAATGGTGTTCGGCACCGTTTCCCATATAGCACATCGAACGGTGACGTCTTGATGCTGGTTTGATAGCTGTTGTTGTAGGAAAACTCCGCATACGGCAAATTCTCATCCCAACTAGGGCCATGAGCCAAAGCGCAAGCTCTCAGCATGTCTTCCAAAATCTGGTTCACCCTCTCGGTCTGTCCATCGGTCTGTGGGTGAAATGCTGTGCTAAACTCCAATCTCGTACCAAGTGACTCGTGCAGCTAGCGCCAGAAGTGTGAGGTAAATTGGGTGCCTCTATCAAATACAATACTCTTGGGAACTCCGTGTAGGCACACAATCCTGTCCATGTAAATCTTGGCCAACTTTGCACTCGTGTAGGTCGTCTTCACCGGTATAAAGTGGGCTACCTTGGTCAAATGGTCGACCACTACCCAAATAGAGTCATATCCTGACCTGGTCCTGGGCAATCCTATGATAAAGTCCATTCCCACTCTATCCCACTTCCAATCCGGCACGGGCAATGGCTGTAGCAATCCTGCTGGCTTCTGGTGTTCTGCCTTCACTCGGCTACATACATCACATAGGGAAATATGCTTGGCGATATCTCCCTTCATGTTGTTCCACCAAAATCTACTCTTCAAATCCATATACATCTTTGTATTTCCCGGATGTATGGAGTATGGCGAGTTATGAGCCTCCTGCAGAATCAACTCCCTTATCTCCGGGTCGCTGGGCACACACAAACGATCTCCATACCACAAGGTACCATGCTCATCCTCGCGAATATCCTTTTCCCGATTCTCCTTCATCTTTTCCTTTATCTCCTCTATTTCCTTGTCTCCTACCTGAGCCTTCATGATCCTGTCCTGTAACGTCGGTTGGAGTTCCATTGCCAAGTATCCTTGGACACTACTTCCAGTCTAAGGTCCTTGAATTGCTTGCACAAATCCTCGTGCAATTCACCAATTGTCAATCCATTGGCATAAACCTGCCTCGAGCATCCCTACTACATTGGCCTTTCCTGGGTGGTATTGTAGATTCATATCATAATCCTTGATAAGTTCCAACCATCTCCTTTGTCTCATGTTCAGTTCCTTCTGTGTAAATATGTACTTCAGGCTCTTGTGGTCGGTGTACACATCACAGTGTTTTCCCATTAAGTAATGCCTCCATACCTTGAGCGCATGAACCACTGACGCTAACTCCAAGTCATGTGTGGGGTAATTCCGCTCATGGTGCTTGAGTTGTCGCGAGGCATATGACACTACTCTCCCATCTTGCATCAGCACACTCCCAAGTCCCTGTCGAGAAGCATCACAGTACATTTGGAAATCCTTCAAGGTCCGTAAACACGTAAGCAGTATGATTACGGTCGGCGCTTTAGTTCCTGGAAGCTGGCTTCACATACGTCTGACCATTCAAACTTCCTCTCCTTCTTCAGAAGCTCAGTCATCGGCTTAGCAATCTTGGAAAAGTTTCCAATGAACCTCCTGTAGTATCTAGCAAGTCCCAAGAAGCTTCGAATCTCTCCCGCATTCTTGGGCGCTTCCCACTCAGTCACTGCAGTCACTTTGCTTGGATCAACAGCGACTCATTCTCCTGACACTACGTGTCCAAGAAACCCAACAGTGTTAAGCCAGAATTCACACTTGCTGAATTTGGAATACAACTTGTGTTCCCTCAGCTTCTCCATAATCAGTGCAGATGCTTCTCATGCTCAGCATCATCCTTGGAATATATCAGTATGTCGTCAATAAACACCACCACGAACTTGTCCAAGTACTCCATAAATACCTTGTTCATCATGGTCATGAAATATGCGGGGGCATTCGTTAGTCCAAAAGACATAACCGTATACTCATATAAACCATACCTAGTGGTGAAGGCGGTTTTTGGTACGTCCTCCTCCCGGATGTTCAATTGAAAGTATCCTGATCGCAGATCAATCTTGCTAAACACCTTCGCTCCTTCCAGTTGATCAAACAAATCATTTATGTTCGGCAGAGGGTACTTGTTCTTGATGGTTACTTCATTCAGCGAGCGATAGTCCACTACTAATCTCTTTCTGCTGTCTTTCTTCTCCACAAACAGAACAGGTGCTCCCCATGACGACAAACTAGGCTGAATGAATCCCTTTTCCAGCTGCTCTTTCAACTGCTTCTTCAATTCCTTCAGCTCATCCACATCCATCTTATATGGTTTCTTTGCTATTGGTCCTGTTCCCGGCATCAGGTCGATAAGAAACTCTACTTCCCTGTCAGGTGGCATCCCTGGCAGCTCTTCCGGAAACACGTCGGGGTAATCCCTGATCACTGGCACAGTATCCATGCTAACCCCCTTAAGAGAATTGAACTTACACCTTCCTGGTCGTACAGCTGACTTGAATCTAATCCTCTCACCATCTGGGGTTTTGAGTGAAACAGCTCGCTATGCACAATCTATGTGTCCCCCATGCATAGACATCCAATCCATACCCAGAATAACTTCTAATCCTTGTGAATCCAACACTACCAAATGTGCAATGAAGGTGTGTGTTCCAATCCTCACAGTTAAATCGCGGCATCCCGCGCTAGCTATCATATCTCCTCCAGGTGAACTCACTCTAATAGCCCTTTTCATACACTTAGTAGGTAACTTATACTTATCCACAAATGCTCTTGATATGAATGAATGCGATGCACCAGTACCGAAAAGTATAAGTGCAGGGTAAGTGTTGATTGGAAACTTACCAATCACAAGGTCAGGCTCATCTGGAATCACCTCCACATTCATGTGGTTCACTGTGGCCTTCTCGTTGTTGTTTGGCTTCAGTCCTTTCCTCTCCGGACAATTGTCAGCATAGTGTCCCTTCTGTTTACACTTGAAGCACGTCACCTCACTCAGATCCTTCTTCACAAAGCTGCCATCACGGTTGCGGTCATGTCCACCGTGTCCTCCAGAGTGGTGGGAATGTCCTCCCTTGTGGCTGTGGTGGCTGCTCCTATGGTTGTCATGACGATGTCCATCGCCTCCATGGTGGTGGCGGTCATGGCTCCCATGGTCACTCCCTCCATGTTTGGAGTATCCATCATATGAAGTGCGAGACTTGTGATGTGAACTAGAGTGATGATTGTTGCTCTTTCTCTTGCGGCTTTCTACTTGCTTGTGCTTCCCTTCCAAGATCCTGGCCTTGTCCATAAGATCCTGGAAAGTGGGGCAATAAACCACCAGTAGCTGCACTGAAAGCTCATCACTGAGGCCATCCAGGAATTTCTCTCTCCTTTTTGCATCAGTGTCAACATCCTCAGGTGCATAACGGGACAGGTTGTTGAACTCAATGTACTCGGCCACAGTGCGATTGGTTTGGTGCAAGTTGCGGAACTCCTTCCTCTTCAGGCTCAGAACTCCTAAAGACACGTGGTTGGTCCTGAAACCTTCCTCGAACATTGCCCAAGTCACAGTGTCCAGCGGGTGGGTGATCTGAAAAGTGTCCCACCAAGAAGCGGCTGGTCCCTCCAGTAGGTGAGCGGCAAACCTCACCTTCTCAGCATCAGTGCATCCGACATTTACTAGATCCTTGTTGACTGAACGCAACCAGTCGAGATCAACCATTGGTTCCGTTGCAGTAGAGAACTTAGCTGGCCTTAGCCTCAGAAATCTGGTGAGAGCATCTCCCTGAGGCTGATTGTTTCCATTGTTGTTGTTCTGATTTGCCATGAACTGAGTCATCACTTGGGTCAGCTGTGCCTGAGCTTCCATGAGCTGCTCCAACTCAGTGAGGTGATGGCGGGGAGGCATCTGCGGTTCAGCACAGGTAAGTTTAGAAAGAATCAACTACGACAATAGGATTCTACCCATGCATATGATCAATCAACAACAAACAATAGCAGACAATCACAAGCAAGAAACGCATAAACAAACAAGTGATCCAACAACATCCCAGGGGTTATCCTAGCAGTATATAACTACTGAAATAGTTTTGCAAGAGTTGGCAATGGTTAACTAAACAGTTGATCAACTAAACAACAAAAACAGCAATCTGCCAGAACAGTCCAGCAGCGTTCACGATTTTTTCCTCCTGACTTAAGCTCGTCAGAAAATTTAGCTGATATTTGCACATATAGTACAGAGAGTTTCGCATCAGCCTAATTTTTTTCAGATTTTTCCGAGTTACCAAAAAAATATGAAAAATCGCGCAGTACTGCTGTATCAGCAGAAAAACTGCAGCGAAAATAACACACATAGTAACCAAACTCGCCATAACTCTTTAATAAAATTCGCACAAATAATTCCTGGGATATTGGAGCACACAAATAAGCAACTAAACACTCTTGAACTTATACGAACTAAGCTTCACATCGATCGAGACTAATCCTAACGAATTTACCTAACGAGGACTAATTGGTGGACTTCTATCTACTCCTTGAAGAGGTTGCGGTAGGTCCTTGCGGTCATGCGTTGGTGCTTCGGCTCATGGTACAACCATGGCGGCGGAGTGTACACCTCTCCTGAATCATCACTTGAGATCTCAAACTCCACCTCTTCTGGATCCTCCTCTTCTTCTTCACTCTCAGCTGCAACTGCAACAACTTCATCTCCTCCACCATCTTCGTCTCCATCATCATCATCCTCGTCCTCATCATCATCATCGTCTCCACTTTCATCATCATCCCCATTGTTGCCATCATCTCCATTGTCATCATCAGAGGGTGGATTCATCTGCGCTTGGAGAGCGGCAATCTGGGTTGTCATAGCTTCAATAGTTTGATCCCTTTCCTGGACGGTCCCTTGCAACTGTTGTATGTTCTGGGTGTTCTCCTGCATAGTACCATGAAGATGAGCTATGGTTGCATCTCTGGCTATCAGGGCATTCTCCAGAACTCCCATAGCTTCATGCAGGGTGTCAATCTCCTGTCCTTGGACCACCATACCATTGCTAGCAAAATCTGCAATCTCCTTTATCATCATCACCTTCTCAGCTAGAGCTCCATTCTCCCTTTCCATGTCCTCTATGTGCCTCCGACGGGGCGGCATGTTGTTCCTGTCGCCCGGGGTAACCACAATGTGCCCATCTTCATCACGACTCCCATAGTCACGGTAGGGTGAATCTGCTGGCAGTAGGTGTCGGGCATTATGGCACTGGCGAGACATGGCTTCATGTATGGCCAAGTTGATTCCAAGTCCCCAGTTGCAGTATGTCTTGGTGTAGATCAAGTGCACGGGGTTTGGCAAGGCGGCATCTCTGAATATGAAGGTAGTGATCTCCCATGCATCCTCTCCATATCCATAGGTGTACAGTCTTCTTGCCTTGAACATGGGCAGTGGCAATCCCAATGACTGCGAGAGCTGAGCTAACTGCCTTGCAAGGGCCTTGGTGACTCCATGGTGGCATACTGAGTCCTGACTTCTCCCATCTACCAAGTAAAAGAGGAAAGTGTGAGAATAGCATATGGTAAGAATTTACGAGGGTGAAAGGCATAAGATGAAAGACAGAGTTAATATAGGCTTTAATAATTCTATGGCTTCCTAATCCAATTCCTAGGTCACGATCCTACAGTCGACACACGGGCTCTGATACCATCATGTAACACCGCGGTTCTGAAAAGACCGAGGCTTCTATGTGACATGCCAATCCCTGGATCGGTTCATTGGCCCACAATAGAATAAGATAGATAACATAGAAAAATATCCGTGTATCATGAATAACAAAGATCCAGAGTACCATTATTACAATAAAATCTTAGCACAAAGCTAGCTCAAATTATTCAGGTAGCAACATAAATAAAGTAAATCCTCCATTCCTCAAATTGCCCACAAGTGAACAAGTGCCGAGTGGAGTACCGTGGCCTATATCGATTACTCAGAATCGGAATAACCTGCAACATGAAATGTAGCAGCCCCGAAGGGTCAATACATGGAATGTATGGCAAGTAGAGCTAGTAATGGAGACAATAGTACTAACATCTACATGCATATTTGGCAAGTGGAGCCGTGTATGGCTTGCATTTGCAAATACATTTGTCCTACTTTCATAAACAGTTTTTGATTTTCTTTGAAAAGATCCCAATTAAGTTAATCCAACAATGTTAAAACAATTATGAAATTAGAATGAGCGAGAAACATGTCATGGAATCAATATCAAGCAACTCAGTTGTCCATAACCGGGGACACGGCTAATCGATTAGATTATACACCCTGCAGGGGTTAGTACACTTTACCCATGTGACTTGGCCAGCCCAGCTCGTACCATCACTCTCATTTTGGGTGACGATAGGGAGAAGACCAAGAAGAGACTATTCGGGAAGTAGCTCCTCAATCCCGACACGCACCGGTCCAACCTACCAAAATTCTACATCTCTGGATACGCGGGTTCGAGTTACCACAACCTACTAAGTCCAACCAACCGCCCATTCCATTATTGGCACATGGTTGTACACGTAAGCTACAACATAAATAAGCCAATCATTCTCTCTTGATACCTGGGTGCCTTTCCGCAATGAAACCACCAAAAATTATCAATACCATCACACACAGGAGATTCATTGATTAAGTTGTTTTAGTTTTCACAAACCAATACTTTTAGAAACAAGTCTCAATGATGTAACCCAGCCCTCGTTCAACATAGCATGGCTAAGCACATCTACCAACGGTGGTTCATCTACAAGGAAAGCCCTACCACATAATAGATCATAGCATAGCGATAGTATCATCCTACACATGCAACTACAAAATACACGACAATGCATTGAAAATAGTAGGACGATATCATGAACAAAGTAGCATCTACTTGCCTTGGTTGTAGCGGTCGGAAGAACAATCCACACACGAGCAAGCGTTGCACTCGTCACAATCTACACGATATAATTGCAATCATAAACAAATAATCCACAAGCATATGCAACAAATATGATGCATGAAGATATGCAAGGCAAGTGAATTGGTGCTACAGCTGCACAACATAATCCTATTCAATAATACTACTGATTGCATGCATGGAAAATAGTTTTAGCGCAAGGAAAACTATTATGCAAAAAGTAATGCTTCAAACTAGAGCTAGAACTCAAATAATTCACTACCGGTAGTATACTGTTTGTAAAATATTGGGAAAATTCTACCACATAGGCATCACTGACTAGAAACAGTACCAACTGGAATTACTCAAAAAGGAATTATAAAACTCCCCGAGTAACTAAAACACTGCAGAACACCACTAGACAGTTTCTGCAGAAGTTTTTACTGTAAGCCTATCTTTTTAATTCACGATGAGATTCCCCTCGTTCCACTGAATCAAGGGACATATCATACGCGATTTTTGGAGCTAAGTATCTTTTTTCTACGAATTAATTACTCCGAAAAGGCCATTAACTAGTTTGATTAAACAGTACTAAACCTTGCTGCAAAAGTCTGAACCAAAGGTACAGCGAGATTCTACACAACTCACTGAATCTACACATATTTTATTTGCAATTTTTGGCCAAGCGGTTTAATTTCTACGCAATTTACAAGATTCTACCGAAATCTGTCAACTAAAAGGATTAACGAAATGAACCGATCAAGCGTATCATTGGATGGTCAACGCTGATCTATTTGGGTGTCGACTAGTCAACGCTGAGTCGACCGGTCAACTACTGATGTGAACCGCTGATCGAGATCGGCGGTGGGCTGCTTACCGGAAACAAACGGCGAAACGGGCTACGGACGGTGCGACGAGTTCCGGACGGCGGTGGCGATCGATTTCCGGCGTCGGTTTTTTCCTGCGCGGATGGAAACGGTCAATGCTCGGTTCAAGATCATCAACGCGGCGCAAGACAGACAGCGTGCGTGGAAGTAATTCTTGTGGCGTGCGGCATGTCGCGTCTTGTGGCGCGAAACAGCGAGCAACGGCGGCAGCAGCGGCGGCGCAGCGTGGCGGCGGCAGCGGCGGCGGCTGCGAATCTTGTGGCGGCAACAACAGCGGCTTGCGCAGCGCACAGTGGCTTTCGGGCGGGGCGGCGGCGGCGCTGCTTGCGGCCAGCGCGGCCGCAAGGCGTTAGCGGCGGCGGCGGCTCGGTGGCGGCTCGTCTGGCAGCGGGCGAAATCGCTGCGAGAAGGCGAGTAAGCGATGGTGGTGGCGTGGCGCCGACGGCGGGTGGCCCAGTCCAGAGGCGGCGTACAGGCGGCGGAGATAAGGGCGACGGAGCGGCGGGCGGCGATCGCGGGAGGCGGCGGGTGCGGCACGTGTCCCGAGGCGCGATCGCGGGTTGGGCAGGGAGGCGGCAGGGTAGGGCGCGGTTCCCGAGGCCGGGGTGCCTCTTATGTGGGGCCCTCTCGCGGGGTCCCACTCCGATTCGGCGCGGAGTTGGTTTCGGATTCGGAAATCGGTCCAAAAATTCGGACCGTTTTCCGATCTTTTCATAAAACGGCCGCAAATTCTTCGTACAAGCTCCGAATCGAGTGATTCTTGCTCCTACGGTTTTGTAAAATCGAGGGGAACAATCTAGGGTCAAGGGTTGGGCGAAACCACTAGGCTACAAGGGTGGACAATGCAAGTCCTACTAAAGCCTCCCGCAGGAGCCTCGTAGCAAAATAGAATAGGGTTTCAAAAATAGCGTTCCGCCGATTCATTTCGATCGACGGTTTTGTATGGAAAAGCATGATGCAATGATATGAATGATATGCAAGACAAAATATAAAATTTGGGATGTGACAAAGTATAAGTCGATACTCTTACAACACACATAACGTGTAAGTTCCAGAAACCTTGGCCTTTCACATAGAGGTATGATAGTGATCATACCATGTTGCACATGATGGAGATCAAGTGCAAGAACCATATCGTTTCACTTATTAACATGTGATGTTTGATTGCATCTTATATTGCTTGTTTGGTGTTGTATTAGCATAATAAGATGATCCCTCATTTAGATATCAAGATAAAAATGTGTTCTTCCTTAAGTATGCACCGATTATGTATCGTCGCTCCAAGACATCATGTGATGATCGGGTGTTCTTGGATTCACGATCATATTTTGGGTGTAAGACAGTTACACACACGAATACTAAGGTTCTTACTTGGCGAGCCTAGCATGCACATACATGGCCTTGGAACATGGAACAAAAGTTTAAGCATGAGTCATATGGAAGATATGATGCCCATTTGATGCTCTCCTTTGAAGCTACACTGACTCACATGATGATAGGACTTGGTGTAGTGGATTTGGTTCATGTAATCACCAAAAAGGCAAGAGGGATGTCGTTCTTTGAGTGGGAGTTCATTCTTAATATGGATTAGTTGAACTCAATCTATCATAAAATTAGTCTAAACTTTACAAATTCTGTTGGATATGGCACCACCTACTTTTAATTTCAATGTGTTCATGGAGGAAGAGAAACTTGCAACGAATGGTAGCAACTTTACCGAATGGGCCATGAATTTGAGGATTATCCTCTTTGGTGCACAAAAGCAATATGTGCTAGAAGTGCCGCTAGGCCCCCCCACCATTCGATGATGCCCCTGACGAAGAAAATAATGTCTATCAGACTCGCCAGGAGGACCACAACTTAGTTTATTGTGGAATATTGTATGGGATAGAGCCAGAACTTCGAAACCGTTTCAAAAACGGCAATGCATTTGATAAAATGTGTGCGTTGAAAATGATTTTAGAAACCCATGCCGTTGTAGAGAGTTATAATGCTTCAGAAAAGTTCTTTAGCTGCATGATGGAAGAGAACAACTCCGTAAGTTAGCATGTACTCAAGATGTTGGGTTACGCCGATAAACTTGTGTCCTCGGGAAAAACGATTCCCATTGACATAGGCATCCATCATGTTCTCTAGTCTCTGCCACCTAGCTATAAGATCATCATGATGAACTATAATATGCAAGTCATGAAGAAGTCTCTCCCCGAGCTTCTGTCAATGCTTAAAACTACAAAAGTGGATATCAGGAAGGAACATCAAGTGTTGATGATAATAATACCACTAGTTTCAAGAAAGGCAAGAAGGGTAAACAGAAGGGAAATAAGGGCGGCAAGCCGGTTGCCATGCCTGAAAAGAAACCCTGAGTTGGCCCTAAGTCTGATATCGAGTGATATTATTGTAAGGGGACTGGCCACTGGAAGCACAACTGCCAAAGTATTTGGCAGACAAGAAGGCCGGCAAGGCAAATAAATGTATATATGTTATACATGTTATTGATGTGTACTTTACTAGTACTCGCAGCAGCACATCGGTATTTGATACCGGTTCAGTTGCTAATATTTGTAACTCGAATCAGGGGATGCGGAACAAGCAACCGCTAGCAAGGGGTGAGGTCAAGATGCGCGTCGGCAATGGATCAAGCATTGATGTGATCGCAGTCAGAACGTTGCCTCTCCACTTACCATCGGCATTAGTTATAAACTTGAATAATTGTTATATAGTTCCAGCACTGAGCATGAACATTGTATTCAGATCATGTTTGATGTATAATGGTTATTCATTTAAATCCGAGAACAATGGTTATTCGATTTATATGAATGAAACCTTTGATGGTCATGCACTGATGATGACTGGTTTATTTCTGTTGGATCTTGATAATAATGTTACACATATTCATAATGTTGATGCTAAAAGGATTAAACTTAATGATGATATATCCGCATATATGTGGCACTGCCGTCTAGGTCATATTGGCGTTAAACGCATGAAGAAGCTCCATTCGGATGGAATTTTGGAATCACTTGATTTTGAATCATTTGATACATGTGAGCCATGCCTGATGGGCAAGATGACTAGAACGCCGTTTTCCGGTTCAATGGAACGGGCGACAGATTTATTGGAAATCATACATTCTGATGTATGTGGTCCAATGACTGTGTCGACGCAAGGTGGATATCATTATTTTGTAACTTTCGCAGATGATTTGAGTAGATACAGTTATATCTACTTTATGAAACACAACTTTGAAACCTTTGAGAAATTCAAAGAGTTTCAGAATGAAGTGGAAAATCATCGTAATAGAAAGATCAAATTTCTATGGTCTAACCGTGGAGGTGAGTATCTAAGTTACGAGTTTAGCACTCATATGAAAGAGTGTGGAATAGTTTCACAACTCACACCTGCTGGAACACCACAAAGAAATGCTGTGTCGGAACGTTGTAATTGTACTTTATTAGATATGGTTCGATCTATGTTGTCTCTGACGGATTTGCCACTATCATTTTGGGGTTATGCTCAAGAAACTTCTTCATTCGCTTTAAATTGGGCACCATCTAAATCCGTTGAAAAGACACCATATGAATTGTGGTTTGGAAACAAACCTAAGCTGTCATTTCTTAAATTTTGGGGATGCGATGTTTATGTGAAGAAACTTCGACCAGATAAACTCGAACCCAAAGAGGAAAAATGCGTCTTCATAGGATGCCCTAAGGAAACTATTGGGTATTCCTTCTATCACAGATCCGAGGGCAAGGTTTTATTTGCCAAGAATGGCTCCTTTCTAGAGAAAGAGTTTCTCGCGAAAGGCGTGATTACTCGGAAGGTAGAAATCAAAGAGGTTATAGAACCTTCTCTTCATAGTAAGGAGAGTAGCGCAACGCTGGAAGTCGTTCCGGAGTTGCCTTCACCAAATCAGGAGGGAACTGATGATAAAGATCATGAAGCTCCGAAAGAGAATACTACCAAACCTCACAGGTCTAGCAGGACGTGTGTAGCTCCCGAGCTATACGGAAACCGTGTTATGAATTTCATGGTTGATGAAATTGATGACCCTGCGACGTATGAAGAAGCGATAATGAGCCTGGATTCCAACAAATGGTTAGAAGCCATGAAATCCGAGATGGAATCCATGTACGAAAACCAGGTTTGGACCGTGGTGGACTTACCTCACGACCGAAAGGCCGTGGAGAATAAAAGGATTTTCAAAAGGAAAACTGATGCTGATGGTAATGTAACCATCTATAAAGCTCGACTTGTCGCAAAGGGGTTTCAACAAATTTAACGAGTTGACTATGATAAGACATTCTCTCCCGTAGCGATGCTAAAGTCAGTTAGGATTATGTTAGCAATTTCTACATATTTCGACTATGAGATATGGCAGATGAATGTCAAAACTGCGTTCCTCAATGGCAATATTGAAGAAGAGTTGTATATGATACAACGGAAGGGTTTTGTCGAGCCTAAGGATGCTAACAAGGTATGCAAGCTTCAGCGATCCATCTATGTACTGAAGCAAGCATCCTAGAGTCAGAATCTCCACTTTGATGAGGTGATCAAAGAGTTTGGATTTGTCCAAACTTATGGAGAGGCTTGTATTTACAAGAAAGTGAGTGGGAGCAATGTGGCATTTCTGATATTATATGTGGATGACATATTATTGATAGGGAATGATATAGATCTTTTAAACAGTGTTAAAAGTTATCTAAACAGTAAATTTTCAATGAAGGACCTAGGTGGAGCGTCATACATATTAGGAATAAATATCTAAAGGGATAGATCTAGGCGCCTAATGTAGGGTTCGCAGCATAGAAAACAAAAAATTTCCTACGATGGGAACAACTATGTACCAAGATCTATCTACTAGATACAAACAACGGGCGGATGTATATCCGTAGAGAACATACCCTTGAAGACCGACAAAGCTTAACGAGTCCAAACTCGTGGTTGATGTAGACGATCTCTTGCCGATCTCAAGATCGAGAGGAAGTCCTAGCGCCACAAAACAGTAGCGCATCCGTGCTCGCACACACGTTCGAGGCACCGAGCAACCTCCGCCTCCTCGCTCCAGCGATGCAGCGGAAGCACAACTCTTTCTTGCCGAATAGCCACCCGGAACATGTATCTCGCTAGTCCGAGACCATGAGGGATAAATACTAGAGGGGTGGGGGAGAGATCCTTCACGAGGAGGTGTGTGTGAGAGAGAGGGAGGGGGCTCCTTTTATAGGGAGAGGGGGGCACCCAAGGGGCCATGCGCCCAGCCATGGGGCTGCCCCCACCTCTTCCACATTCATGTGGGTGGACACTTGTAACATCCCTAAAATCATGTTTCAAACTTATGCATGTCATCCATGCATCCATGATCATATGAATCTCATTTCAAAACAGAAGCATATATGCTTATTATTTCATGTAAGTTTGCTCTAGCCTTAGTGCTATCTTTCATTGAGAGTGGTACTTGTTTTGATTCAATAAGATTCATTAAGGTTTGAAATTCAAACTTAGGCACCATCAAAAGTTTGAACAAAGTTTCAAAACAAAATAAGCAAATAAAACCAATATTATGCCTATTGTATATATCACATAAAGGCTTGGTTTTATTTTTATTTTCATTTGATCAAAGTGTTTTGATTAAACAGTAGTGTTTGGCATTCATTTGAGTGCAAGGTTTGCAGTATAAAAACCTAGGGGAGATTTGAATTCAAACTCATTTGATTTGGATTTGAAAACCATTTCAGAAAATCAAAACAAAAAAAGAAAAGGAGAAAAGAAATAGAAAAAGGCTAGCGCTACCTATATGGCCCAACTGCTAATCCAGCCCACTAAGAGCACCCGGGGTCTCCCTCTCTCTCGCTCACCCGCAGACACACCCCCAGGTCACTGACTACACGACCCCACCCCCTCGCTGTTTAACTCGCTGACGAGTGGACCCTGCGACCACATCGTCTTCGTCGTCAATCACGCGCGGACGCCGCCTCGCCGCATTACGCCGCTGTTATCGCAGGCTTAATTGCCATTGATACGCGATCCTCGCCCGCCCGCTATAAGACCTCGCACCGCTGCCTAGCACCACCTCACGCCCAGTGCTCGCAATTGTCTTTGCGCCTCCACGCATGACGATGAATCTCGGTGAGCATCTCTCTGCCTCTGGTTCAAACCACTATGTCCAGCATGACCTTGCACATTCGCTAATGCCCTCCGTTTGCTTTCTCGTGACCCAGAGCGACATCTTCGTCCTCACCCACGAGCACCTGAGCCGCCGCTCGACTCCGACTTGCGATTCAGGTAAATTGAGACCGCCCCTTGCCTCCCCTTTGGTACTGCCGTGTTCGCTAGTCCTTTGCGCATCTCCTAAACCCTCTGGCTTGTGCTAGGTCGACGCAGAGCCTCGGCAACGTCTTCGACAGCAAGCAACATACGCCGCCCGCAACTCCGACGAGCTCCAGCGACCGTGTCCATGCGCCCCTTGCCAAGCCGTCGACAGGTTGAGCATCAGCGCATCGTCACGTTTCTGGTAAGCATCTCCGACGACCCCAGAGCCACCTGTAGTGTCGCGCCGCCGCCAGTAGCCACCGCCAGCGCCGCCCGGCTATGGTCGTTTGATCTAGGGCCATTGGATCTGGATCCAGCGTGCGAGATTAGATCACTTATCGAACCGTTGCGAGTAGATATGGACCATGCAGATTAAGTAGATCTAACGGCTTAGAAGCGTGATCCAACGCGAAACGGTACCGGCCAGTCAGGTTAGGACGCGTGGCAGCAGTTTAGGTTTAAAAACAGAATTTGAATCTATTAGATGTTTGAATTTTTTTTGGCTATAACTTTTGATCCCCATGTTAGAATTTGACAAATTTTATATCAATGGAATCAGGGGAACAAGCCCTTTCTAATTATGCAATGTGTTTAATGTTTTGCTTCTGATAAAATGGTTTTATTTGCAGAAACTTGTGTAGGGCTAATTTGAGTATATGAATTGTTTAGGAAATGGTCTAAGGTTTAAATAATTGTTTTTTGGCAAGTTTTGAACTTGTTTATGAACCAGTACTGTACACTTGCTTTGTTGAGTTTTGAAAAATCATCACATATCATATTGCATGCATTCATATATTTTTGTTCGTGTATATTTTGTATGTGATTTGTGGCTATGATTCTTTGTGTAGATTTTGGTGCTAGTGATTGTGATTGTGAGGAGTGTAGCTACTCTCCAAACTACCAAGGCAAGTGGTGCTTCATGAATATTTTATCCCTATGTTTCTACTAAGCATTAGAAATATTTTGCTAGTCTTGCATGCTATATTTTGCTTCTATGCCATGTTGGGAAATCCTAGTAGTTGTAGAATTGCTAGAAATTTCTAAAGTTAAGATACTTATCTATGCCATGCTTAGCCTAGCTAGAAGCAACCAAGGGTTGGTGAAGTATACATGCTATGATGAAAATATTTCTAAGTCTTTTGGACTTGTGTTTTCCCTAATAAAACAACTAAGTAAATGAAACACCTAGGTGGAATGGAAGGAATGGTTACACAAGGCCCATTTCTATGGTTTACCTTGTGTATCTCACTTTTGGAAAGCCACCCAGGAACAAAGAGATTTTAGAGGCCAAGTGTTAAGAAGCTTCTAGTGCAGCCACTTGGCAATATGGGCTCTGCCTGGATCACATAGGTTGCTAGAACTTAGCCATTTGGACAGTTGGTGGTAGTGGGATGATAGGTTGGAACGCGTCCATTTGGTCTAAGGGAAGGCTTCTAAAAGGTCCTGTCTTGGTGGAAATCAAGTCTGGTGGGGAAAGTGCACAACCTCTGCAGATGGAAGAATCTAAGTACTTAGGCATGTCCCTGGAAAAGGACAACTTGAGCATCAAGACATGGAAGCTATCAAGAATCTCCTCATCCCAATTTCTAAGTAAAAACTTGTGGGTGAACAAGGGTGAAGGATCTCAATGTCTATTGGTGGTTCCTTGGGAAAAGTTTTGACAGAGGAAAACTTAGTGATTTCAACTAATAGGCAAAACTTATTTTGAGCAAAGCAAGCCAAGCTACAATTAGCCAAATTGCATATAGTATCTAGTCCACCTAAATTATACTAAGGTATCACTTGCCAATACTATTCCAATGTATTGACTCACTGTGGCTGTAACTTGTGATGTTGTAGGTTACTCTGATAAGGATTAGGAGTCATGAGTCTACACTCAACATGTTTGCCTGTGGCACATGAAGATGAAGACTTTTATTTATTTACTTATTCAAACTCTTGTACTAGGCCTGTGGCCTTGGAGTTGTAAGGACTATGTTTGTCTCTGGAATGGCTGTAATAATGACCTTTGTATCTCTGTACTTCATCTTAAACTATGGATGCTAGCATTGATCCAGGGACTAGTATTGCAATCACAGGGATCCTTTTCCTTTATAAAGGAGGGATGCTACAGATGGTATCAGAGCACTGTGTTGCCTGTAGGATTATGACCCTTGGATTGGAAACCACTAAGGAAAATTTTCAACAACTTCTACACTTGTCTATTCTTCTCGTAAACTTTTCTAATCTTATTTCTTATCTCTAATTGTAGATGAACTCCATCAACGAAGCCGTGAGGAAAGGGCCACTCATGAAAATGACTTTGGATTGTGAGACAGAATTCCCCAAGGCTGTCAAGGACCTCATGGATGCAATGGAAATACATGGTGCAGCTGTTTACAATGGTTTTCCTGTGATGGATGAAGGAGTTGAGTACTAGTGGGTGCAACATCACTTATATAAAAACAAGGAAGACAACCACAAGGACTCATGATTCTGCATGTTCACCAATTCAGTGATGCACACTACATTCTTTGACTCAGCAAGGGATGCAGCTTGGAAGACCATCAAGGAACTTGGTGAAAGAGTCAAGTGCAGAATGTTCAACATCCAAAATAGCATAAAGGAAGAGAAGAAATATACCCAAGAGTTGGAAGCTACCAACCAAACCTTAAGAGGAGACATTATAGACTTAGTGATGGAGTCATGTGAACAAGATAGACTGATTGCTTCTAGAAGCATTGTGTTAGCCAACAAATCCAGTGAGATAGGATTGTAAACGTACTTCGTTAGTTGGACCACCACTTATCACCTTATTTTCCAAATGTTACATTAAAATAAGTTGAACCTTGGTTGTTGTAATGGATTTATGTATGCCATGACTTGTGTGTTTTGATTTCCAAGGATATGTATGTGATGCTTTGCCTTGTGTTTTATCTTAAATTGTGTTGTTATAACTTTCTCTATCTTATAAATAGATGCCTAATGTTACCATCAACACGTTGAGGAGTTCCAGGGAACTCGATTTGGTCCTCGTATTGTTGAGCTTACTACTTTGCTCAATCTCCCTCTTCCTACCATCATGGTGCTTCCCCTCACCAAGTTTGAGAGGAAAGACCTCTGGGGTTTCCAGGTCAACCAGACCGGATGCCAGACTGAGCCTACCACGGAGGCCATCGTCTTCAAGCTCATGCATGATGACAAGGAGAGAGGCCTTGAGGTAGTCATGAAGGATCTGATAGGACGTCTGCTAGGGAGACACTCTCGACAGGTTAGAGGTACTCACTTCCATGTCTTTGGTAGACGTGATGAGGATGGAGAGTCCATCGACTTCGAGGACACTTCGAGGGAGACAGCGGAGCCGATTCGCCTATACCTCCAGGACTTAGAGGCTCTCATTAGGCACGTGGACTATGATAGGACCAACGTCATGCTCAAAAATGACGAACTCCAGGTGCAGCTTCGCGAGAAGGACAAGCTCTTCGCGGAACAAGATGAGATAGTCAGGGATATGGAGACAAAGTTCGAGAGCCAGGATAGAAAGTTCAAGAGTTAGGAGAAACGAGTCCAGGATAGGAACAAGAAGATTCGGGACATGACTGAAGAACTGCAGGCCAAGGACTTCGAGCTCGAGCATCAGCAGACGGTGATTGAGAGGCTTCATTCTCAGAAGAGGGCTCTCAAAGCCAAGATAGAGACCTTGACCGCCAACGTCGAGGAATACAAGACTGCAATGGAGAATGCAGGTCTTACCTTTGTTGAGGAGGAGGTTGATGCCGAGGAGTAGATTTGACTACTCATTTATCATTCGTTTATCATACTTTATTTGTGTCACAATGACCATCCAACATGTGGATGGCCTATTATTTGTGTGTTTACTTGCGAACTTGTCGTTTTATTGTTGAACCATTATTATTGTGATGCATGTTTTGTGATTGTTTATGTGATGTATTGTGCATGAAAGCATCTATGGGTATCTCACTCTTATCTATATTGTAACACCCTCAGAATCGACCCTATGCAAGTTTTAGCGAAAACCCGCCAAACCCGCATAGAAACGATTCAAAGGTGCCCACCAGGCACTTTCGTGCGAGTGGAAAACGAAGTGATAACATTACACAACAGTCCTCGATGGGACCCATAGAACAGATATATATACAACACGACTCCATGAGTCAAGAATACATAAATACGGTACAAAGATCCAAATCACCTTGAAAAGATGGAGCGTCCGACTACGGACAAGATGCAAATGGGGCTAAGAGCCCTGAAGAATAACCAATGGCGTCCATATCCGTGCCCAGGCCAAGCCGGAAGAGTAACCCTGCTAACGACGTCGATCTCAAAACCTGCTTAAACAAAAGGGGTGCCGACAAAGGGCAAAGGAAAAAGAGGAGCGTTAGTACTGAGGCCAGTACACGGCGAGGCTAGAATTCGGCGGTCCTCGCCTACATAGGTATGGTGGACTGAAGCGGCAGCGGCAGCATGCGCTAAACAACCTATAGAGACTCGATACAACTGTCGGCTATCAGAGAGGGATAAGAAGGACCTATTCGGAACCAACCTGGTGCTACCATCAAACAAACCCATCCTGGTGGTTCCCCCTCGAGACCCAACGAGGAAGTCAACCGAGGAACTCACACCGTTGGCAGTTTTATTTATTCAGTTATCGTTGCAGCAATTACTAGTCAGGTATAGATAGTCATCCTGATAAAATAAGAAGTGGGAAGTTTTAGTTAACCATTCCGTTGTAGTTGCCACACTTACTAGTCAGATACAATTAGCATGAGATATCCCAAAACCCAGCAGTTGTTGGTACTTTTATTTAGCCATCCCGTTATAGTTGCAATACTTACTAGTCAGATACAATTAGCATGAGATAACCCAAAACCCAGCAGTTGTTGGTACTTTTATTTAGCCATTCCGTTATAGTTGCAATACTTACTAGTCAGGTACAATGGTCGCAAGCGACAACTCAAGCAAGCAATTGTTGGCAGTTTTATTTAGCCATTCCATTATAGTGAAGCTGATTACTAGTCATTATAAAGTCAAATTTATAGCACTACTTTAGTTATAGTTGTCTATGATCGAGATATCGGCTCCAAGTCGCCCATAACCGCGACACGGCTTTGAAAGTTTTACCTGCAGCGTGCACAAATAGCAACACACACTCGATCAACCTCGGAAAACCAAATCAAAACCCAACGAGGCTTTCACGACAAAGCAATCACAAGATTCATAAATATTTCAGGGCCACCCCATTGAGTAGACCCAAGAACGGTTAGCTGACTCGAGACGGACTCAAGGTTTGCGACAATGGTCAGAACGAGGAACCCAAAACTGGGCTTGTCGATACCGCGAAAACACTCCGCTTACCTAAACAGTACAGTGTGCTCCTCGCACAATCGTAATAAAGCGGTAAAGCATGGCATAAGTACAAGATAGTAAATAAAACCTCAAACTAGTTTGTGGCCCCAAGAAATAAGACTGAATCAAGCTCTGGCTCAGGGGGGTCCCATAATCCTCCCGGATGTGGATAGCGCGAAAATTCAAGGAACAGGTATCAAGTACTCGGGGTCCTACGGGACACAAGTGGACGGTTAACAACCAAATAACATCTATTGCCCACCTGTGCCTCTGCTTACTTACTTCAATTTTAGTTGTTAAGCAGTAATTAAAGTGAACGATAATGAAAAGCCATGATCAACTCCAACATGAAACATGCGGCAATACTCCAACAACTGTGGTACTGGACGACACGCAACAGCACTTGAGCAAGCGACTACGACGCGTAAGTCCAACTAACTACCAAGCAACAGGCAATAGGATGTGTCCAAGGCAATATAAGGCTGCAAGGGATATCACGGGTACGAAAACTAGAGCAACGCAACACAGATAGCAATAGATCAACACGAGGGAATAAATACTATAAAAGTAAGATAGGTAGAAAGGGGGAGATGCTCGCCTGAAAAACATTGCCGAAGATTTATCCGAAGATCGGGTCGACACTCGCATCAACTCAACGGCCTTATCCGCGAAGGAGCAAAACACTAGAAGAAACACCGGATGGACTATTTAATACAACGGCAGAAGATCGGGCATGATGCATGTATGATGCATGACATGGCAAAGATGCGATGCAGTTAGGCCATATTAAGCGGAACCGGGGTCCCGACATTTAATTAAACGGTTCAAGTTATTTAGCTACCCCACAATTAATGTTGAATTAGCAAGACCAAGATAGCACCAGTTCGCTAGTCAAATTTAAATGAGGCCAATATAAGGCTAGATTTGCCCGAATATGGGCCCCATATTTAATTATAAGGTGAATTGGCATAAGGCCCCCAAACCACACAAATATGCATGCGAGATGAATGATTAATATGCAACAGGTTTTATATATAGCATTTATAAAATAGGGGCTCGGGAAAAGGTTCACACATTAGGGTTCAACGATCTTGGGGTTCCGGGGGTTCGAGGTTCGGTCTCAGGGGGATCGTTCTCGGATAACAGAGTAGAGCTTGGCGTTCCGGGAGAAGGACTTGGTTCGGCGTCAGGGTCACATCGGATCCGCCCTGGTCGGTGTCGTTCTTGTCGTTGCGAAGATCTTGTCGGGTCCGCGTATCGGGTCGGTCTTGGCGTTCAGGAAGAAGAACTTGCCGTTCTCGCGGCGATCTTGGCGTTCTTCAGGTTCAGGTTTTGGCGTCCGAGGGAAGTGCTTGGCATTCCGAGGGATCGGTTTCGGGGTCTCGGACAACGTCCTTCGGCCTCATGAAGAAGAGCTTGACGTGTCAGGGTTCAGACTTCGCCTCCGGAAATGGGGTCTTCAACGTCTCGGCCACTGCTTCACGGAGTTCCCCACCCAGATGTGCGTGGACTCGTCGTCCTGGGACGACCCGTGCCTACCGCACCGGCTGCTGTAGAAGCCCTCCACGGAAACGTCCTTGTCGGTGAGCACCAGCGTGAGGCCGCCCTTCCTGACGGCGACGCGCGCCGCGAGCTACTCGATCTGGACCAAGGTGAGCGCCTGCCGCGGGAGCAGTCCTCGTCGGTGAGCTGCTCGCACAGGAGCACGCGCATGGAGCCGGCAACGGCTGCTGCAGACAGGTACAGCTGCCCGATGGTGCCCCACCACTGCCCCACCGACGGCGTGGCCGCCCCGTTCGGCGCCGCGGGTCGGGGACGGCGGCTACAGAGCTTGCCGGGCGGAGGAAGGAGCTAGGGGCGACGCGGCCGGAGGCGGCGGGGTCGGCCCGAGGAGGGGGCGGAGGAGCTCGACAGGAGGCGCCGGGGTTGGTGGAGGTCGACGGCGGCAGAGGCGCGACCGGCGAGGTGCAGAGGAGGCGGAGGAAGGCGGTCGGTGGCTGGGAACGACGGCGCCATGGCCAGAAGAGGAGCTTGCAGAGGAGAGACGGGGGGGTCCGGGGTGTGGGCGACGGGGAGGAGGGAGGATTGGGGGTGGATTGATGAGGTGGCGATGGGTGTGGTGAGGTGGAGGGAAGGTGAGGTGGCAGGCTAGGATAGGTGGGTAGACTAGGATTGGGTGGGGATAGGATTTAGAGTTTGGGTGGACCGTTTTATTCTGGGGGTGGTCAACTGGGTCGGATCGGCCCGGTTTGGCTGCCCCCACTAAAATAATTAAACTATTTATTTGTTTATAACAGGGCTTTTGCAAACCGATAGCAGACAAAACAAAATAATCCGGAGACCCGGGTTTTGCGTTTGGAACATAGACGGGGCATTTAGAAAACAAGAACAGGTTTTTCCGCAACTAGTTTTATGCAAGCAAATGCAAGATGATGACGATGCTCAAATGCAATGTGGCATGATGACATGAGCATGCGGTCATGATGATGCAATGCAAAAAAACAACGCGATTTTCTAGTAGTGGTTTTGCGGGATGCCACAATTCGACACCACTAACAATGGATCTCGCCCTCGAGATCCGCCTCATGGTACCGGGCAGAAGGCCGGCGGTCTGATCCTTTGCGCTTCGTATATATCCTCGCGACACCACTAACAAGAGGTCGTTGTCCGTGATTGTCGAGAGAACACTCCGGAAACAAAAGGGCGAAGGTAGAGGTATCAACAAATAAAGCCACCTCTAGCTTCCGTGGACGGAGTGAAATTGCTGGATCCATTGATTCGATGTACAAGAGCGAATGATAAGAGTAGTCGGATGGTGATCAGTCCATCGCGCACCCAAACCATTACTCTGCACACGAATAGGAGGATTATGCAACCAACTCTCGAAATTAGACTGAAGATCTCGACAAGCGAGGTTCGGAAACAAAGGAGTGATGTAGACTCTGCATCGGATCTGGCGTAGATGATGTCGTCGCGTCGGAAAACACCGGAAGGCACAAACAATGAAAAAAGAATGGTACCACAGAAGACGGATTCCTCAGATAGCATGAACACCGGATGGTAGAACACCGTTATCAAAGGAGGAAGCGAAACCCTGAAGGTACGACGGAACCCAACCACGAGAAATTCTGGACTCGAAGAGAGAGAAGAGAGCGGATCCAAAACACGCAGAGGTGAGAGGAGAGCAGCAGGGGGTAAGGTGTAAAATCAGACCTAATCAGAACTATCCAATCGATTTTGCAAAATAGTTTTGACACTCTACTTCGGCCGTTAGCTAGGTTATCCTACAGGCTGGACTTGTGGGGTATCGCAACTGCTGAGCTCTGATACCACTCTGTAACACCCTCAGAATCGACCCTATGCAAGTTTTAGCGAAAACCCGCCAAACCCGCATAGAAACGATTCAAAGGTGCCCACCAGGCACTTTCGTGCGGGTGGAAAACGAAGTGATAACATTACACAACAGTCCTCGATGGGACCCACAGAACAGATATATATACAACACGACTCCATGAGTCAAGAATACAATAATACGGTACAAAGATCCAAATCACCTTGAAAAGATGGAGCGTCCGACTATGGACAAGATGCATATGGGGCTAAGAGTCCTGAAGAATAACCAATGGCGTCCATAACCCTGCACAGGCCAAGCCGGAAGGGTAACCCTGCTAACGACGTCGATCTCAAAACCTGCTTAAACAAAAGGGGTGCCGACAAAGGGCAAAGGAAAAAGAGGAGCGTCGATTACTCGAGACACTGCAGCGAGGCTAGAATTCGGCGGTCCTTGCCTACATAGGTATGGTGGACTGAAGCGGCAGCGGCAGCATGCGCTAAACAACCTATAGAGACTCGATACAACTGGCGGCTATGAGAGAGGGATAAGAAGGACCTATTCGGAACCAACCTGGTGCTACCATCAAACAAACCCATCCTGGTGGTTCCCCCTCGAGACCCAACGAGGAAGTCAACCGAGGAACTCACACCGTTGGCAGTTTTATTTATTTAGTTATCGTTGCAGCAATTACTAGTCAGGTATAGATAGTCATCCTGATAAAATAATCAGTGGGCAGTTTTAGTTAACCATTCCGTTGTAGTTGCGACACTTACTAGTCAGATACAATTAGCATGAGATATCCCAAAACCCAGCAGTTGTTGGTACTTTTATTTATCCATCCCGTTATAGTTGCAATACTTACTAGTCAGATACAATTAGCATGAGATAACCCAAAACCCAGCAGTTGTTGGTACTTTTATTTAGCCATTCCGTTATAGTTGCAATACTTACTAGTCAGGTACAATGGTCGCAAGCGACAACTCAAGCAAGCAATTGTTGGCAGTTTTATTTAGCCATTCCATTATAGTGAAGCTGATTACTAGTCATTATAAAGTCAAATTTATAGCACTACTTTAGTTATAGTTGTCTATGATCGAGATATCGGTCTTGCAAGTCGTCCATAACCGCGGACACGGCTTTAAAGTTTTACCCTGTAGGGTGCACAAATAGCAACACACACTCGATCAACCCTAAAAACCAAATCAAAACCCAACGAGGCTTTCACGACAAAGCAATCGCAGGATTCAGAATATTTCAGGGCCACCCCATTGAGTAGACCAAGAATGAAGTTAATGACTCGAGACGGACTCAAGGTTTGCGGTCAGAACGATCGGGAACCCAAACTGGGCTTGTCGACATCAAAAACACTCCGCTTACCTAAAGACAAGCAGTGCTCCTCGCACAATCGTAATAAAGCGGTAAAGCATGGCATAAGTACAGGATAGTAAATAAAACCTCAAACTAGTTTGTGGCCCCAAGAAATAATACTGAATCAAGCTGTGGCTCAGGGGGGTCCCATAATCCTCCCGGATGTGGATAGCGCGAAAATTCAAGGAATAGGTATCAAGTACTCGGGGTCCTACGGGACACAAGTGGACGGTTAACAACCAAATAACATCTATTGCCCACCTGTGCCTCTGCTTACTTACTTCAATTTTAGTTGTTAAGCAGTAATTAAAGTGAACGATAATGAAAAGCCATGATCAACTCCAACATGAAACATGCGGCAATACTCCAACAACTGTGGTACTGGACGACACGCAACAGCACTTGAGCAAGCGACTACGACGCGCAAGTCCAACTAACTACCAAGCAACGGGCAATAGGATGTGTCCAAGGCAATATAAGGCTGCAAGGGATATCACGGGTACGAAAACTAGAGCAACGCAACACAGATAGCAATAGATCAACACGAGGGAATAAATACTATAAAAGTAAGATAGGTAGAAAGGGGGAGATGCTCGCCTAAAAAACATTGCCGAAGATTTATCCGAAGATCGGGCCGACACTCGCATCAACTCAACGGCCTTATCCGCGAAGGAGCAAAACACTAGAAGAAACACCGGATGGACTATTTAATACAACGGCAGAAGATCGGGCATGATGCATGACATGGAAAAGATGCGATGCAGTTAGGCCATATTAAGCGGAACCAGGGTCCCGACATTTAATTAAATGGTTCAATTTATTTAGCTACCCCACAACTAATGTTGAATTAGCAAGACCAAGATAGCACCGGTTCGCTACACAAATTTAAATGAGGCCAATATAAGGCTAGATTTGCCCGCATATGGGCCCCATATTAAATTATAAGGTGAATCGGCATAAGGCCCCTAAACCACACAAATATGTATGCGAGATGAATGATTAATATGCAACAGGTTTTATATATAGCATTTATAAAATAGGGGCTCGGGAAAAGGTTCACACATTAGGGTTCGACGATCTTGGGGTTCCGGGGGTTCGAGGTTCAGTCTCAGGGGGATCGTTCTCGGATAACAGAGTAGAGCTTGGCGTTCCGGGAGAAGGACTTGGTTCGGCGTCAGGGTCACATCGGATCCGCCCTGGTCGGTGTCGTTCTTGTCGTTGCGAAGATCTTGCTGGGTCCGCCTATCGGGTCGGTCTTGGCGTTCGGGAAGAAGAACTTGCCGTTCTCGCGGCGATCTTGGCGTTCTTCAGGTTCAGGTTTTGGCATCCGAGGGAAGTGCTTGGCGTTCCGAGGGATCGGTTTCGGGGTCTCGGACAACGGCCTTCGGCCTCCGTGAAGAAGAGCTTGACGTGTCAGGGTTCGGACTTCGCCTCCGGGAACGGGGTGTTCAACGTCTCGGCCACTGCTTCACGGAGTTCCCCACCCAGATGTGCGTGGACTCGCCGTCCTGGGACGACCCGTGCCTACCGCACCGCTGCTGCGAAGCCCTCCACGGACACGCCCTCGCCGGTGAGCACCAGCGTGAGGCCGCCTTCCTGAAGGCGACGCGCGAGCTGCTCGATCTGGACCAAGGTGAGCGACCTGCCTCGGAGCAGTCCTCGTCGGTGAGCTGCTTGCCCGAGAGCACGCGTGGAGCCGCAACGGCTGCTGCAGTGCAGTACTGCTCGATGGTGCCCCACCACTGCCCCACCGACAGCGTGGCCGCCCCGTTTGGCGCCGCGTGTCGGGGACGGCGGCTACAGAGCTTGCCGGGCGGAGGAAGGAGCTAGGGGCGACGCGGCCGGAGGCGGCGGGGTCGGCCCGAGGAGGGGGCGGAGGAGCTCGACGGGAGGCGCCGGGGTTGGTGGAGGTCGACGGCGGCAGAGGCGCGGCCGGCGAGGTGTACAGGAGGAAGGCGGTCGGTGGCTGGGAACGGCGGCGCCATGGACAGAAGCGGAGCTTGCAGAGGAGAGACGGGGGGGTCCGGGGTGTGGGCGACGGGGAGGAGGGAGGATTGGGGGTGGATTGATGAGGTGGCGATGGGTGTGGTGAGGTGGAGGGAAGGTGAGGTGGCAGGCTAGGATAGGTGGGTAGACTAGGTTTGGGTGGGGATAGGATTTAGAGTTTGGGTGGACCGTTTTATTCTGGGGGTGGTCAACTGGGTCGGATCGGCCCGGTTTGGCTGCCCCCACTAAAATAATTAAACAATTTATTTGTTTAAAACAAGGCTTTTGCAAACCGATAGCAGACAAAACAAAATAATCCGGAGACCCGGTTTTATGCTTGGAACATAGATGTATGCTAGAAAACAAGAACAGGTTTTTCCGCAACTAGTTTTATGCAAGCAAATGCAAGATGATGACGATGCTCAAATGCAATGTGGCATGATGACATGATCATGCGGTCATGATGATGCAATGCACAAAAACAACGCGATTTTCTAGTAGTGGTTTTGCAGGATGCCACATCTATTGAACAAACCACAGATGCCTCCCCGTCGTGCAAATCCCAACCCCAACAACAACAACATCACTCCAGAAATGCAGCAAATGATGACTTCTTAGACTCAGCTGATGCAAATGGTGACAACGTTCATCCAGAACCAAAACAACAACAACAACAATAACAACAATAACAACAACAACTCACAGGGTTTTGACATGCTTACCAGGTTCTTAAGATTCAGGCTAGCAAAGTTCTCAGGAACAACTAATCCCATGGTGGCCAATGATTGGATACGCTCTGTGAACAAGGACTTGGTAACTGTGGGCTGTACTAATGCGGAAAAGGTCAGATTTGCAGCACATTTGCTGGTAGGACCAGCCGCCACTTGGTGGGATAACTTCCAGATCACCACTCACATAGAAGATGTGACATGGGCTATCTTTGAGGATGGCTTTCGTACTGCTCATATATCATCCGGAGTGATGAGTCTGAAAAAGAAGGAGTTTCATAACCTGAAGCAGCGCCACCGCAGCGTGGCTGAATATATTGAGGAGTTCAACAATCTGGCGCGATATGCACTAGATGAAGTTGACACTGATGCTAAGAGGAAAGAAAAGTTCCTCGAAGGGTTGAATGATGAGTTGAATCTGCAGTTGGCTGTGGCCTATGTCCCCACTTATCAGTCTCTCTGTGACAAGGCTGCTATTTTGGAGAACAAAATAAAGCAAGTTGAAAGCAGGAAGAGGAAGCACTCTGACAAGCACAGCTCGGTATCGTCACACAAACGATCCCATTATGATGACAGTGGAAGCTCGGGATCCCACAAGCATGGGAAATTCAAGAAGCACCACAACCACAACCGTCATGACAACATGCATCACCGCATTCATGACAATGACAAGTATAAGAACCACAAGGGTGGATACAAGAGCCACCACAGTGGTAATGGAAGTGGAAGTGGAAGCCAACCTGTCAAGAAAGACATTAGTCAGGTTGAATGCTTCAAGTGCAAGAAGATGGGGCATTATGCAAATGAATTCCCAGAAAAGAAAGTTGAAGGACCCAACAAGCCCAACCATTTTCAGAAAGGACAAGTGAACCACATCAATGTGGAAGAAATTTATGAGGAACCTGACGCTGTTGCTGGTAAGTTCAAGCTCAATTCTGTTCCAGCATTTGTTCTCTTTGATACTGGTGCATCTCATTCATTCATATCAAGAGCATTTTTTGAAAGAAATGAACTACCGGTAGAAACTATTGGGTGTCCTATAAAAGTAATTTCTCCTGGCGGAGAAATGATAGTGAATTCAAGATGTCATGATCTAATCATAGAGTTTGGGAGGTATAAGTTTCCCGTTAACTTGATAATTCTAAACTCCCAAGGTTTGGACGTCATTTTGGGAATGGATTGGATAAACACAAGGGAGTGATAGATTGTGCCAACCATACTGTCTCACTCACAACTCCAGAAAATAAAAGGATCAGATTCAAGGCCAACTTTGAGGCAAGAAGGAGGATGCTAAATTATCTTAAGGGGGTTAGCATAGATAGTGTGCCAATTGTGAGGGAATATCCAGATGTGTTTCCGGAAGAATTGCTGGGAATGCCACCAGATAGAGATGTGGAGTTCCTTATTGATTTGCTACCAGGATCTGGACCAATAGCAAAAAGACCATACAAGATGTCAGTGGATGAACTGAAAGAACTCAAGAAACAACTTGGAGTACAGTTGCAGAAAGGATTTATTCAACCAATTTCTTCGTTTTGGGGAGCCCCAGTTTTGTTCGTGGAGAAGAAAGATAGAAGTCAAAGGTTGTGCATAGATTAACGTTCACTCAATGAAGTAACTATCAAGAAGAAATACCCTTTGCCTAGGATCAATGACTTGTTTGATCAGTTGGAAGGAGCTTGTGTGTTCTCAAAGATTGATCTCCGGTCAGGTTATTTTCAACTCAAGATAAGAGAGTAAGACATACCTAAGACAACTTTCACCACAAGGTATGGATTGTATGAGTATACCGTGATGTCATTTGGTTTGACCAATGCTCCAGCATACTTTATGAATATGATGAACAAGGTGTTCATGGAATTCCTTGATAAGTTTGTTGTCGTTTTCATCGATGAAATTTTAGTCTACTCCAAGAGCAAAGAAGAGCATGAAGGACATTTGCGTTTGATACTTGAGAAGCTTAGAGAGCATAAACTGTATGCCAAATTCAGCAAGTGTGAATTCTGGCTTAATGAAGTTGGATTTCTTGGACAGGTTGTGTCAGGAGATGGTGTAGCAGTGGATCCTGCTAAAGTTTCAGCTGTAACTGAATGGGAATCTCCCAAGTCAGTGAAAGAATTTTGTAGTTTCCTTGTCTTAGCAGGTTACTACAGAAGATTCATTGAGAATTTCTCCAAGGTTACTAAGCCTATGACAGAATTGCTAAAGAAAGACAAGAAATTTGCTTGGTCTGAAGGTTGTGAACTCAGCTTTCAGGAATTGAAGAAGAGACTTGTGACAGCACCAGTCTTGTGTTTGCCAGATTTGGAAAAAGATTTCCAAGTATATTGTGATGCATCTCATCATGGTTTGGGTGCAGTACTTATGCAAGAAGGAAAAGTTGTGGCTTATGCCTCGAGACAACTCAAAACTCATGAAGTGAACTACCCTACTCATGATTTAGAGTTAGCCTCTATTGTCCATGCACTCAAAACATGGAGACACTACCTTTTGGGAAAGCGTTGTGAAGTATTCACGGATCACAAGAGTTTGAAGTATATCTTCACCCAGAAGGAAATTAATATGAGAAAAAGAAGATGTCTAGAACTCATCAAGGACTATGACTTGAGTTTGCAATACCATCCCGGTAAAGCAAACGTTGTAGCGGATGCTTTAAGCCATAAGGTTTTTGTGAATACCCTTACCAAGGGAGAATTGCCCGATGATTTGTGTGCCCAATTTA
This sequence comes from Avena longiglumis, assembly GCA_030063025.1. NCBI lineage: Eukaryota > Viridiplantae > Streptophyta > Magnoliopsida > Poales > Poaceae > Avena > Avena longiglumis. The sequence goes on from CP125979.1 coordinate 448,948,353, forward strand.
GAGATCTCAGATTGGAGATTGTGCCTGAAGGACATCTCATGTCTTTGGATGTTCAACCCACTTTGTTGGACAAGATCAAAGAAGCCCAGAAGACTGATAAAGAAATTGAGGAAATTAAGGAAAAGATTGGCAAAGGAAAAGCCAAAGGATTCCATGAAGACGAACAGGGTACTTTATGGAATGGAAAACGTATCTCTGTTCCACAAGATCTGGAGCTTCGGAAACTGATTTTGCAAGAAGCACACAACTCACCGTATTCCATTCATCTAGGTAACACCAAAATGTACATGGACATGAAGGAAAGATTTTGGTGGAATAATCTCAAGAAAGACATCGCCGAACATATTGCTTTGTGTGATGTGTGTAGTAGAGTGAAAGCGGAACATCAGAAACCAGCCGGTTTGCTTCAACCACTACCTATTCCTGATTGGAAGTGGGACAAGGTTGGTATGGATTTCATTACCGGATTACCAAGGACCCGGTCAGGATACGATTCTATTTGGGTAGTAGTGGATCGCCTAACTAAAGTAGCTCATTTCATACCCGTGAAGACAACTTATACAAGTGCTAACTTGGCCAAGATCTACATGAGTAGAATTGTATGTCTACATGGAGTGCCCAAGAGTATTGTGTCTGATAGGGGAACTCAATTCACTTCCCATTTTTGGAGACAACTACATGAGTCATTAGGAACGAGGTTGGAATTCAGCACTTCTTTTCACCCTCAAACTGATGGACAAACAGAAAGGACTAATCAGATTCTTGAAGATATGTTGAGGGCATGTGCCCTAGACTATGGAGCCAGTTGGGATGAAAGTGTGCCTTACGCAGAATTTTCTTATAAAAATAGCTATCAAGCTAGCATTGAGATGGCGCCATTTGAGTTCCTCTAGGGGAGAAAGTGTACCACCCCATTGTTATGGAATGGCGTGGGAGAAAGAAGTTTGTTTGGACCAGAACTTATCAAATTAGCCGAAGAGAAAGTCAAGTTGGTTAAGGACAGATTGAAGATAGCACAGTCCGGACAGAAAAGCTACGCAGATCCTAAGCGTAGAGAGGTCACCTACGAAGTTGGTGATAGAGCTTATCTTAGAGTGTCACCACTTCGTGGAGTGAAGAGGTTCGGAGTCAAAGGAAAGTTGGCCCCAAGATATGTTGGACCATTCAAGATTCTGAGTCGTAAAGGAGAAGTTGCTTATGAAATTGAATTACCAGAACCTTTGTCAGCTGTCCATAATGTGTTTCATGTGAGTCAGCTTAAGAAATGTCATCCAGAGATGGAAGAAACTTCTTTGAAGGATACTATACCTTTGGAAGAGGTTCAGTTGGAGAGTGATCTCACTTATGAGGAGAAGCCTGTCAAGATTCTTGAGACTGCAGAAAGAGTCACACGGACTAAGACTATCAAGTTTTGCAAAGTTCAGTGGAATCATCATTCCGAAGAGGAAGCAACATGGGAAAGAGAAGATGATCTTCGGAAAGACCACCCTCACCTATTTGCTAGCCAATCCGAATCTCGAGGGCGAGATTCACCTTAAGGGGTTTAGATTTGTAACATCCCTAAAATCATGTTTGAAACTTATGCATGTCATCCATGCATCCATGATCATATGAATCTCATTTCAAACAAATCATTTCAAAACAGAAGCATATATGCTTATTATTTCATGTAAGTTTGCTCTAGCCTTGGTGCTATATTTCATTGAGAGGGGTACTTGTTTTGATTTAGTAAGATTCAGTAAGGTTTGAAATTCAAACTTAAGCACCAGCAAAACTTTGAACAAAGTTTCAAAACAAAATAAGCAAATAAAACCAATATTATGCCTATTATATATATCACATAAAGGCTTGGTTTTATTTTTATTTTCATTTGATCAAAGTGTTTTGATTAAACAATAGTGTTTGGCATTCATTTGAGTGCAAGGTTTGAAGTATAAAAACCTAGGGGAGATTTGAATTCAAACTCATTTGATTTGGATTTGAAAACCATTTCAGAAAATCAAAACAGAAAAAGAAATGGAGAAAAGAAATAGAAAAAGGCCAGCGCTGCCAATATGGCCCAACTGCTAATCCAGCCCACTAAGCCCACCCAGGGTCTCCCTCTCTCTCGCTCACCCGCAGACACACCCCCTAGGTCACTGACTACACGACCCCTCGCTGCTTAACTCACGACGAGTTGACCTGCGACCACGCTATCGTCTTAAATTACGCTGCGCAGACGCCGCCTCCGTCGTTACCTCGCATTTATCGCAGGCTTAATTGCCATTGATACGCCGCGCGATCCTCGCCCCCGCTCTGGCTATAAGACCCCCTCTGCACCGCGGCCATTTCCCCTCACCTAGCACCACCTCTACGCCCCTAGGCGGCCCGCAATTGCCTTTGCACCGCCGCAGCCAGACGCACTCCAGCGACGAATCTCGGTGAGTACAGACCGCCCCTCTGCCTCTGGTTCAAACCACTGTGTCCAGCATGACCTTGCGCATTCACTAATGCCCTCCGTTTGCTTTCTCGTGACCCAGTGCGACATCTTGCTCCTCACCCGCGAGCACGTGTGCTGCCGCTCGAATCTGACGTGTGATTCAGGTAAATTGAGACCGCCCCTTGCCTCCCCTTTGGTACTGTCATGTTCGCCAGGCCTTTGCGCATCTCCTAAACCCTCTGACCGCCCCTTGCCTCGGCAACGTCTTCGACAGCAAGCAATAGATGCCGCCCGCAACTCCAACAAGCTCCAGCGACCGTGTCCGTGCGGCCCCTTGCCAAGCCGTCGACAGGTTGAGCATCAGCGCATCGTCATGTTTCTGGTAAGCATCTCCGACGACTCCAGAGCCACCTGTAGCGCCGCGCCGCCGTAGGCAGAGCTCGCCGCCGCCAGTAGCCACCGCCAGCGCCGCCCGGCTATGGTCGTTTGATCCAGGGCCATTGGATTTGGATCCAGCGTGCGAGATTAGATCACTTATCGAACCGTTGCGAGTAGATCTGGACCATGCAGATTAAGTAGATCTAACGGCTTAGAAACGTGATCCAACATGAAATGGTACCGGCCAATCAGGTTAAGACGCGTGGCAGCAGTTTAGGTTTAAAAACAGAATTTGTATCTATTAAATGTTTGAATTTGTTTTGGCTATAACTTTTGATCCCCACGTTAGAATTTGACAAATTTTATATCAATGGAATCAGGGGAACAATCCCTTTCTAATTATGCAATGTGTTTAATGTTTTTATTCTGATAAAATTGTTTTATTTGCAGAAACTTGTGTAGGGATAATTTGAGTATATGAATTGTTTAGGAAATGGTCTAAGGTTTAAATAATTGTTGTTTGGCAAGTTTTGAACTTGTTTATGAACCAGTACTGTACACTTGCTTTGTTGAGTTTTGAAAAATCATCACATATCATATTGCATGCATTCATATATTTTTGTTTGTGTATATTTTGTATGTGATTTGTGGATATGATTCTTTGTGTAGATTTTGGTGCTAGTGATTGTGATTGTGAGGAGTGTAGCTACTCTCCAAACTACCAAGGCAAGTTGTGCTTCATGAATATTTTATCCCTATGTTTCTACTAAGCATTAGAAATTTTTTGCTAGTCTTGCATGCTATATTTTGCTTCTATGCCATGTTGGGAAATCCTAGTAGTTGTAGAATTGCTAGAAATTTCTAAAGTTAAGATACTTATCTATGCCATGCTTAGCCTAGCTAGTAGCAACCAAGGGTTGGTGAAGTATACATTCTATGATGAAAATATTTCTAAGTCTTTTGGACTTGTGTTTTGCCTAATAAAACAACTAAGTAAATGAAACACCTGGGTGGAATGGAAGGAATGGTTTATGTTGAGTGGTTACACAAGGCCCATTTCTATGGTTTACCTTATGTATCTCACTTGTGGAAAGCCACCCAGGAACAAACAGATTTTAGAGGCAAAGTGTTAAGAAGCTTCTAGTGCAGCCACTTGGCAATATGGGCTCTGCCTGGATCACATAGGTTGCTTGAACTTAGCCATTTGGACAGTTGGTGGTAGTGGGATGATAGGTTGGAACGCGTCCATTTTGTCTAAGGGAAGGCTTCTGAAAGGTCCTATCTTGGTGGAAATCAAGTCTGGTGGGAAAAGTGCACAACCTCTGCAGATGGAAGAATCTAAGCGCTTAGCCATGTCCCTGGAAAAGGACAACTTGAGAATCAAGACATGGAAGCTATCAAGAATCTCCTCATCCCAATTTCTAAGTAAAAACTTGTGGGTGAACAAGGGTGAAGGACCTCAATGTCTATTGGTGGTTCCTTGGGAAAAGTTTTGAAAACGGAAAACTTAGTGATTTCAACTAATAGGCAAAACTAATTTTGAGCAAAGCAAGCCAAGCTACAATTAGCCAAATTGCATATAGTATCTAGTCCACCTAAATTATACTAAGGTATCACTTGCCAATACTATTCCAATGTATTGACCCACTGTGGCTGTAACTTGTGATGTTGCAGGTTAGTCTAATGAGGATTAGGAGTCATGAGTCTAAACTCAACATGTTTGCCTGTGGCACATGAAGATGAAGACTTTTATTTATTTACTTATTCAAACTCTTGTACTAGGCCTGTGGCCTTGGAGTTGTAAGGACTATGTTTGTCTCTGGAATGGCTGTAATAATGGCCTTTGTATATGTGTACTTCATCTTAAAGTGTGGATGCTAGAATTGATCCAGGGACTAGCATTGCAATCATAGGGATCCTCTTCCTTTATAAAGGAGGGATGCTAGAACACTCCACTCACTCAAATGCCTTTCAATTCCCTCCACTCAAAAACCGACTCAAATTCCCATTAAATTTCCACCAAATTTAATGCAAACTCTCATTAAATAAAACTCCTTTTATTTATTCAGAATTTTGTCAATTACTTTAATGACAAACATTCACATATAACCCCTTGCTAGTATTTTAGTTCACATGCAGAAACACTTTCTGCAATTTCACCCGAAAACCCGTTTTGGTATCTAGTGAAATAAATTCCTGCGCTTGTTATTCTTTTCGGCATGAAACTTTTGCTCCAAATGGATGTCGGTGTCTCTTAAGTGTGTCACCCTACGGTTCGTGAATAATGCAGACATGATCGAGACCCCTCTGAGATCAATAATCAGAAGAGGGATCTGGAGACGCATACTGACTCCCACACATTCAACGCCGACTTTCTTGTGATCGTCGGAACCTTTTATGCTAGCTAGTATCTTAATCCTTTTGTTTTGCGATATATTACATGTCCGAGATTCGATCATCGGTATCTCCATACCTAGTTTGATATCGTTACTGACATGTAATCTTTTCTCGTTCCCGTGATATAACAATCTAGTGATCAAATCACTTGCTTGCAAGCTAATCAATGTGATATCACCGAGAGGGCCCAGAGCATATCTATCCGTCATAGGGATGAACAAATTCCACTCTCAATCCATGGGCCTCAACATAACACTTTATTAGTTCTGAATCCATCTTTATAATCACCCAGTTACGGTGTGAGTTTGATGTTATCAAGAAACTCTTCCGGTGTTTGTGATTGACATGATATCATGGTCTAAGTATTAGGATCACTTCGTAAGTTGTTATAGCAATATAAACTCAATGACTTTGATCGTAATGCTATACTTCGGATGAATGTTCATCACACCATTACACTAATGTTGTGACCTCGTTATTAACAACATCCAATGTCCATGATCAGGAAACCTATGATCATCTTGTTAATCAACGAGCTAGTTTATAAGAGAGCCATAACTAGGAACTACCTTTTGTTTATTAAACACACATGTATTAACGTTTACGTATTAATACAATTATATCATGTAAAATAAACATTTATATTAACAAGGAATACGATAATAACCACTTTATTATTGCCTCTCGGGCATATTCCCTTCAGTATCCCACTTGCACTAGAGACAATAATGTAGTTTGAAAACTTTGCGTATTGAACACATATGGCTTCCTGGTGTTCCATATACGCAACTGCAAGTGGTTAACATAATCTACGGATCTGACGCTTTCTGGTCCGTGTGTATTTGCATGTCTTTGCGTCTTCACGCATCACTCATTCTCCAATGAGATGGCATTGTATAAATTTGGTCTTTTAGTGAGACCTTTAGTTCCTTGGGGTTAAAACACGTTGATACTATTGTCATACAGTATATCTTTAGTGTTCGCCCGTTGTGAACCACACCTTAGTTTGATAACAAACTACTTGACACAAATTCCCTCCTTTGCTGCTACTATAGCAGTCATATACTTAGCCTTTTGTTGTAGTATTCGTCACAATGTCTTAACTTTGGAATACATCCAAATCCATCATGGAAACTCCTTTCCATTTCATTATGCCACTCATAGTTTAAAAATTGAGATAAACTTAATTTGTATCTTGTGACAAAACTAGTATCAATGTAACGCTTTACAATGAACTATTTGTAATTGTTTGTCACCTCTACACAAATATATTCTTAGTTCTTCCAAAAGATCATAAGAATATCCTTACTATCGTCCAATGATCATTTTATGATTCATTCTGGTGTATGCCCATAACACTTAGAGGATAGGACATATCTGGATATGTACATATCATGGTATGATTGATCAAAACATCCTTGTGATTTCACTCATCAAGTGTCAAAGCACTTGAATCTTGTTTCACTTATCAAGTGTCAATACACTTGAATCTTGATTCAATTCTTTCCATGCGACAAGAACCGTTTCTTGTTGTTTCTATATTGAACTCCTTCAATATCTCATATATGTACGTTTGGCACAACCATATTAGCATCACAGTCTATCCACTATAGACATTCATGCTAAATATTCGGGTTTTGCCTAAGTCTTTCATCAAAATGAAATTCTTAACCTTTGTCAATAAAAGATACATCATTTCTAATCAACAAGATGTCCTCCACATAATATATTAGAAATATGTCTTAGCGCTCCCACTTAATTTCTTGCAAATGCAAGCATTTTCATCGTCTCCAGATGAAAACTCCTTTTCATCACGGTGAAGATTCCATCTCCGCGATGCTTACTTCAACCATTGAAGTTTGCATGCCCTTTTTAGCATCCTTTGAATTAACAAAACCCTTTGGATCGTGTCATGTACACGTCCTAGGTAACCATTCTATTAGAAGAACTTTGTTTTGTTTATTCATCTACCATTAACAAATTATATGTAGTGGTTGCTAGTTTAATCCGTCTAGACTAAATATCTCTATGAAAGATCAAATCTTGTCATAGTCAACTCCTTGAACATTTTCGTAAAATACTTTACCGACATGTTGACTATTTCATAGATGTGAAACATCCATGTCTGTTTCTTTATAGATCCAAATACGATCGATAGGTTTTTATACCTTTCCGGAGGGTCTTCCAAGTTCAAAATTTGATTTCTCGTGTATGGAACTATCACGGATTTTATGGCTTCAAGCCATTTGACGGAGTCAGGGGCCATCATCGCTTCTTTGTATGTAGTCGGTTCATCATTGTCAAACAATAATGCTTTACTCTCAAATCTTAGCATTTGATTTGTTTACCCGACTGACTTGGTTCAATAAGAACTTAGATCTCCGTGACCACAACCTTGGAGGCACATAAGCTATGAGCATTATGGCTGCCTCCGGAATGATTTCTGGTGTTGCGCAACTCTGCACATTTAGCTAAGGTTCGTTAACCTTATCAAAGTTCTATTGTCCTCCCACTTAACTTTTGCTAAAAATTCCTTTTTCAAGAAACTTCACATTTCAAGCGACAAACCCTTTTGTCCTCGGTTTTATGGAGGAATAACCAATTGTTATTCGAAATAACCTACAAATACATGCTCATCCGACTTTGGTTGTAAACATCTTACTTATGTTTAGCATACCAAAATTTAAGAAATAACAACTTGGGTTTTACCCCAAACCATAACTCATATGGTGTCATTTCAACGGATCAAGATGGAACTCTTTTTAGTGTAAAAGCGGTAGTCTCTAAAGCTTTAATATTTTAAAACATAATGGAAGTTTTATAAATAGCACCTTTGATCCAACCATGTCTCACAAGGTTTCATTACAAATCTCAAACACTCCATACTCCTATGGTGTTTCGGGAGATGGAAATCTAGGTGTTTTGCTAAACTTGTAACTCAAATAAATCCCTTTCTGATAAAATCATAATTCATTTATTTTCTTGTTACACTTGTAACTCAAATAAATCCCTTATGATAAAATCATAAACCATTTATTTTCTTGTCACAATGATTTTCACTTCATCTTGAAAGTCTTTGAACGTTTTCAAATATTTCACACTTCTTTCTCATTCAGTGAACATTCACTCAAATTTCCGGAGAAAGCATATGAAGTTGAAACCCATCGCTTACGACTACACATAATGGACTACATACATCGATGTGTATAAATTCCAATATTTTAGTCGTTCGTTCTTCTTTGGCCTTTGAACGAAGTTTTAATTATCCCGAGGAAAGTCTCACAAGCGTCACTTGATCAAATCAAAGACTCCAAAAATCCATAAATATGGAGATTCTTCATGTTTTCATTCCAATATAATTTAAACGGCGATGTCACTTCGTAAGTGATCTTTCAATCATTTGTCTTGCGACATTTTAGCATTAGGTTTTATGGATGTGATTTCTCCAACTAGATTTGTAAATCATCCATCTTATATGGAATACGGTAATTATTTGAACAACCTTTGTTCTCATAATACCTTATTCAAATAACAATTATTAAAACAAATCTGGAAGTCAAGCTTTGATGTCAACGAGAAATACAAACAACGGTTTGTTTGTTTTCGATGAACATCATCACATATTCTCTTTCTAGTAACTTAGGCCATTGTGGTTCATGAATTGCGTTGTTCCGTATGAAATTTCATACCAACCAATTCGGTATCCAATACCCAAGAACCAAATTGTTTAACAAGCAAAGAATACAACCACATGTATATCATCCATATACCAAAATTAGATATTTCCAATATTTTGTTTTCTGCCAAATATATTTTATAGATTCGCTTTTAGCATTTCCTTTTCCTTTTTAAAAGAATGTATCAACATCAAAAGTGGCGCCATATACATGACACATAGTCCAAAGCGTGTATATTCAAATAATAATACCTTTGGACTTGCAATTTGAAGTAGATCACCATCATCAAAATGATCGGTATTCTTTCAAAATCCATTCTTTAGTAATCTTTTAGTGTAGTAAACACTTTACATACATCTTCTATTCATACTTATCATGAAGACTTTCATGATCAAGCTACTGTAGCTTATAAAGGCGAATCGTGAGTACAACATTACTTTCCAAAACCCTTTTGGATGATTAGGATGTCTAGCACCTCCAACCTTCGTAAATTCTCATCCAATATGAGAACATATATTATACTCTATCATATTGCAACCAAAACATTGTTTCAGATATCGTTATATCTGCCACACATGATGGTTTCTGAAACAATTCTTTCAGCTCCTAGATAAACTTGATATTAAAACAATCAAGAATCATGGAGGCAAACATGATACTTAAGATACTAACACTGGAATTGTTACTCTCGATTTAATACCAACTATTAAATTTCACGGAGTAAATAGAGTTTGATGAAAGTTTGCAATAGGACTTTAACCTTTGATTGACACTCAACACAATACGATACCAGTTCGTAAAGTATATATCCAAAATTCTATAGTTCTATTATCTCAATTACAACTATGCATAAGGTGGTGAACGAATGCCAATGACTACAACAAATTATGCAAATTCACTTTTATTTAATTTATGATAAATTGAGTTCTGCTAATCCAAATTAGAAATGAACTCCAACTCAAAAACGACATCCCTCGTGTATTTTTGGTGATTACATGAACCAAATCCACTACACCAAGTCCGATCATCACGTGAGTCGGTGTAGTTTCAAAGGCAAGCATCAAATGGTTATCATATCAAAACATATGACTCATGCTTAACCTTTCGGTCCGTGCTCCGAGGCCATGTCTATACATGCTAGGCTCGCCAAGTAAGAACCTTGGTATTCGCGTGTGTAACTGTCTTACACCCGAGATATGCTCGTGGATTCAAGTACACCCGATCATCACGTGATGTCTTGAAGCGACGAAAAATTGTCGTTGCATACTTAAGGAAGAACACATTCTTATCTTGATATCTAAATGAGGGATTATCTTATTATGCTAATAAAATGCCAAACAAGCAATATAAGATGCAATCAAACATCACATATTAATAAGTGAAATGATATGGTTCCCGCATATGATCTCCATCATGTGCACCGTGGTATGATCTCTATCATACCTTTATGTGTAAGGCCAAGGTCTATGGAACTTACACGCTATGTTTGTTGTAAGAGTATCATCTCATACTTCTACTTACAACATCACCATATCATAACACCAGCCCAGCAACAATCTAAACTAGACGCCTCTAATTTATCCATTGCAAGTTTTACGCGGCTTAGGGCTTTCGAAGATAGAACCGTTCTTACCTACGAACAAGAACCACAAAGAGGATAACCAAATTGTTGACAACTCGTTGCAAATTAGATATTGACTATAGTAGGAGAGACAGACACCCGCTAGCCACTTATGCAAAACTAGTTGCATGCAAGCATGGAACAGGTCTCATGTGCGAGGACATGTAAAGTTTGACCGGGCCGCTTCATCCCACTATGCCACCAATATCCAAAGTACAACTAAGAAGCAATAAAATAATCATCATCGCCCACATACTGATATGTGTACTACCCATGCAAAGTATCTACGCATAGATCCGACTTTGATACCACTGTAGGGTTCGAAGGATAGAAAACAAATTTTTTCCTACGATGGGAACAACTATGTACCAAGATCTATCTACTAGATAAAAACAATGGGAGGATGTATATCCATAGAGAACATACCCTTGAAGACCAACAAAGCTTAACGAGTCCAAACTCGTGGTTGATGTAGACGATCTCTTGCCGATCTCAAGATCGAGAGGAAGTCCTAGCGCCGCAAAAAAGCAGCGCATCCGTGCTCGCACACACGTTCGAGGCACCGAGCAACCTCCGCCTCCTCGCTCCAGCGATGCAGCGGAAGAACAACTCTTTCTTGCCGAATAGCCACTGGGAACATGTATCTCGCCAGTCTGAGACCATGAGGGATAAATACTAGAGGGGGAGAGAGATCCTTCACGAGGAGGTGTGTGAGAGAGAGGGAGGGGGATACCTTTTATAGGAGAGGGGGCACCCAAGGGTCCATGCGCCCATCCATGGGGCTGCCCCCACCTCTTCCACATTCATGTGGGTGGACACTCCACTCACTCAAATGCCTTTCAATTCCCTCCACTCAAAAACCCACTCAAATTCCCATTAAATTTCCACCAAATTTAATGCAAACTCTCATTAAATAAAACTCCTTTTATTTATTCAGAATTTTTTCAATTAATTTAATGACAAACATTCACATATAACCCCTTGCTAGTATTTCATTTCACATCCAGAAACACTTTCTGCAATTTCACCCGAAAACCCGTTTCGGTATCTAGTGAAATAAATTCCTACACTTGTTATTCTTTTCAGCATGAAACTTTTGCTCCAAATGGATGTCGGTGTCTCTTAAGTGTGTCACACTACGGTTCGTGAATAATGCGGACATGATCGAGACCCCTCTCAGATCAATAATCAGAAGCGGGATCTGGAGACCCATACTGACTCCCACACATTCAACGATGACTTTCTTGTGATCGTCGGAACCTTTTACGCTAGTATCTTAATCCTTTTGTTTGGAGATATATTACATGTCCGAGATTCGATCATCGGTATATCCATACCTAGTTTGATCTCGTTACTGACATGTACTCTTTTCTTGTTCCCGTGATATAACATTCTAGTGATCAAATCACTTGCTTGCAAGCTAATCAATGTGAAATCACCGAGAGGGCCCAGAGCATATCTATCCGTCATCGGGATGAACAAATTCCACTGTCGATCCATGGGCCTCAACATAACACTTTATTAGTTCTGAATCCATCTTTATAATCACCCAGTTACGGTGTGACGTTTGATGTTATCAAGAAACTCTTCCGGTGTTAGTGATTGACATGATCTCATGGTCTAAGGATTAGGATCACTTCGTAAGTTATTATAGCAATATAAACTCAATGACTTTGATCGTAATGCTATACTTCGGATGAATGTTCATCACACCATTACACTAATGTTGTGACCTCGTTATTAACAACATCCAATGTCCATGATCAGGAAACCTATGATCATCTTGTTAATCAACGAGCTAGTTTATAAGAGAGGCATAACTAGGAACTACCTTTTGTTTATTAAATACACATGTATTAATGTTTCCGTATTAATACAATTATAGCATGTAAAATAAACATTTATCATAAACAAGGAATATGCTAATAACCACTTTATTATTGCCTCTCGGGCATATTCCCTTCACCTAATAGGGCTATTGCAACATACATACCTTGATAAGATTTTAAAGATGTTTAAAATGGACGTATGTAAGAAGGGGTTCTTACCTATGTTGCAAGGTAAGACATTGAGTAAGACTCAAAGTCCGGCTATGGCGGAAGAAGAGAGATAATGGAAAAAGTCCCCTATGCTTTAGCCATAGGCTCTATAATGTACGCCATACTATGTATAAGACAAGATGTGGCACATGTTATTAGTTTGACTAGTAGGTACCAATATGATCCAGGATCGAAACACTGGATAGCGGTCAAGAATATCCTTAAGTACTTGCGAAGAACTAAGGATATGTTTCTTATGCACGGAGGTGAAGAAGAGCTCGTCGCTAAGTGTTATGTCGACGCAATCTTTTACACCGATCCGGAGGACTCTAAGTCTCAATCCGGATACGTATTTCTCATGAATGGTGGAGCTGTTAGTTGGAGAAATTCCAAACAACCCGTGTTGGCAGGACCAACAACGGAGGCCGAATATGTTACTGCTTCGGAAGCGGCTCAGGAAGCGTTTTGGATGAAGGATTTCATAACCAAACTAGGTGTGGTTGCGAGCGCATTGGACCCAATGGTGATCTATTGTGACAACAATGGTGCCATAGCCAATGCCAAAGAACCAAGGTCTCACAAGAATTCTAAGCATATTAAGCGCTGGTTTCACTCTATCCACGAGCATGTCAAGGATGGAGATATAAAGATTTGTAAAGTACACACGGATATCAATGTAGCAGATACGTTGACTAAAACTCTCCCTAGAGCAAAATATGATCAACACCAGAACTCCATGGGTGTTAGATTTATCACTATGTAAATAAATTATTGTCTCTAGTGCAAGTGGGAGACTGAAGGGAATATTACTTTGTAGAGGTCCCAACCTTTAATAAGGTAGAGATCCCTGTGTTTACAATGCTAGTCCCTAGATCAATAGCTAGCATCCACAGTTAAGATGTAGTATCAAGAAACAAAGGTCATAATACAACTTTATAGACAGGAATAAAATAATTTATTACATCTTACATAAATCATTTGGCTATCTCATTACAATGCAGCAGTAATAACTATAGCATGGAGTCCTTCATCTTCAAAGTGCCACAGGAAATCATGTTGGTTGTAGACTTGTAATCCTAATCAACACACTTCACTATGGTGGTAAAACCATTTGATATCAAAACACCTATTGGTCATTTACAAAAGGTGGTAAAACCATTTGATATCAAGTTAGTGAAAAAGGCCATTTAAATCATTTTTGTTTTGCTAGAATTGATTTAAATCAAAGTGATAATTTCTAGTGTTTGGCAAATACATTTTAAAACACAAATTTTAGTGTTTTAAGGTCAGGTGTTTAATATTGAAACCATTTGCAAAAGGTTTTACCTATAAACCATTTTTATACCAAATCATATTTTATGTTGTTGAAAATGCTTTTTAGCAAGCTAATAATTTATAGGGTTCATCAAATATATTTTTAAATCTCAAAACTTGGTGTTTAGGGTCAGAGAGTTTAAATCAAATCATTTTCCAAAGGTTTTACTCAAAAATTATTTTTAAACCATAAACCATATTTTCATTTAACTAGAAATGCTTTTAATTCAAACATTTGTTCTTTAACTTCACAAAATACAATTCTAAATCCATAAGTTGGTTTCTATGGTCAGTAGGTTCAAAACAATCCATTTGGAAAATATTTTACCATAAAAATATTTCTAGAATAATTTTTATATTCAAAATATACCTACACAAATTTCTACAAAAACAACTAAGTTTCCATATGCAATTCATTAAACAAAGTGCATGGTTGGATAGAATTTGGTTTGCTGATTCCATTGATATAAAATTTGCAAAATTTGGACGCGTGGATCAAAAGTTATGTAATTTACAAATTCAAACAACTAATAGAAAGGTTTCTGAATTAAAATCAGTGCCACGCGTCTAATTCTTATTTGTCAAAAATGGTTTGGCTAGATCGTGCTGTGTGGTGTGTTGGATTAAAACAGATCGAGCGGCACAGGATCACTCGTACCCCTTCGTTAAGTGGTTCTATCATATCCACACGATCCAGATCCAACGACTGCTCTGAGCTTGACCATGAATGAGCGGAACTGGTAGCGGTGAGTGGTGGCGGCGCGGTTAGTCGGTGGTGTTCCTGGCGATTCAGGAAGAAAGAGACGGAGAGAGGTAGCTCACCGAGGTCGTAGGGCGATGCTGATGCTCATCGTTGTCGTCGCAGGGCAGGGGCGCACGGGGTTGACAATAAACGCTCGCCGGAGTTGTCCCTGGCGTCGGGCTTCTCTGTTCATCGTCGCTGGTGAAGCTATGGTGCGCGCTAGAGGAAAAGGGAGGTGTCGTTAGATGCGCACTGATGCGGAGAGTACAGGAGCATCAATGAGAAGGGGAGGCGCGATTGGATGTTACTAGGGGACTTCGCCAAAGAAGGAGAAGACGGTGGCGGTGCTCAGACGAAGACGGAGGCAATGTTGTGGGGCACGCGCGGGCGAGCGGTTGATGCTAGAAGGTGCGCAGGAGTCTGGGGGTCAGTCTCATGTGGTCGAAGGGGCGGGGGGCGACGGTGGCTGGCCGGAATTGCTCGGGGAGCTCGTCGCAGGCTGCAGAGGTGCAAGCAAAAATGGGGACGTCCTGGGGGCAGAGAGAGCCAGGCGAGAGAGGGGAAAGGGAGAGGAGGAGCAGGCGCTTTAACGAGCTTGGTCGCAGGGAGTAATCGACGCGGCATTGATGCAAATTGAATAAGGTTTTTTAACGGCAGAAACGGCTGGCGAGGCGTGGTCACAACGGGGGGGGGGGGGGTGTGAGTAAGATGACTGACGAGTGGGGCTGGCAAGTCGGTGAGAGAGGGAAAGGAAAGGTGGGGGCCAGCGGTTAGAGACAGAGGTGTGAAACGTTTTCTGGAGGGAGAAGAGAGAGGCCGCTGTTGGGCTTAGTGGGCTGGTTAGGTTGGGCTGGCTTCTTTCATCATTTTATTTTATTCTGATTCATTTTTCTTTTTCTATTTTCTCTTTCCTGTTTTGATTTTGTTTAAACCATTCAAACAACCATTTGAATTCAAAAACCTTGCCAAACTTTCACTAAGTTTTTTTAATCTGTCTAACCATGTATTTTTTTAAATACCATTTTAGGAATAATTCTCTTATTTATTTATGGTTTATATTTTAATGAAAAGGGGCACTTTCCTTCATTAAATAAGATTTCATTATAATTTCAAACCCTTATTTAAATTCCAATTTTTCACAAAACCTCTTCAGTAGGTTTATTTATTCAAAAGGGTGTTGAAAAATTCATTTTGATTTATTTGAAATATTTTCATATGATCTTTTAATCATTTAAAATGGGTAAATGTCTTTATTCCAATATAAATAGAATTTGGTTAAGGCCATTTTATTTTATTTGAATATTATTTATCCATTTATTTCATTTGGACTTGGATTATATTTATTCCATTTGCTCATGGATTAGGCCAAGGCTTAATTTGGTTTTTAAATATTCCCTCTTAATTAATTCTATATTTATCTTATAAAATCCATTTCTTTTTATTTATAGATCCAAAGTTGGTGATTCCAATTTGTATAATTTTATTTAATATTTATTTATCCTTTTAAATCTCTTTAGGATTATTTGCTCACCATTTGGTATGAATTTTTAGATAGGTTCTTTATTAGCTTTGGAAATTCAATTTCCTAATCTTACTAAATTCATAAGATTTTATCTATGGATCCAAATTGAATGAAATCAATTTCTATGGTTTCATAATATTTTTATTTATAAATCTTGATCATTTATAAATGTTTTTTGATAATTTTTATATGGATCAAATCCTTAGTCTTTGAGATAACTTGGAAATGTTTTTCTTCCATTAGGGTTTTAGGGATTTGGTTTATTTTCCAAGTGTTTAAATTTCAAGATGCATTGATGAAGAATGCATTTCACCTGATTTGAATTTATTTGGATTCTAATTTTATCCAAAGTTTGTTCAAGATGGGTTTTGATGTTTCCATTTGGAATCAAAAGTTTCTTTTCACCCTAAATTTCAACAATTATTTATTTTGTTTATTTATTTTTCACATTACAAAATTTGGAAAATTTTGGGATGTGACAGGCTACCACCCTTAAAAGAAATCTCGTCCCGAGATTTGGGAAAGCTCGAGGTTACAAGTTGGCTCAAAGCAACTAGGGTACTACCACCCTTAAAAAGTTTCCAACTAGATTACATATTGGCTTGCTTGGGATCTTGATGAAACTTCTCTGGGCAAACATCTGCATAGTGTCCTTTGTTCCCACACTTGAAACATGTGACAAGGCTGAGATCCCTCATAGGCTTGCTTGTCTTGTACTTCATCTTTTCTGGACAATTGCTTGCATAATGTCCTTGATCACCACAATTGTAAGATGTGACAAGGTTGAGTTCTTCACGTATCTTCTGCGGGCAAGTTGATACATAATGGCCTAGCTCTTTGCAGTTGTTGCACCACACTTGGCTAATTTCCTTATACTTCTTCTTCTTCTCTGGACATTCATTGGCATAGTGTCCCATCTCTTTGCATGTGTAATATTGCTCTTGGGTAATATCCTTCTTGCTAGGCTTGGGGCATTTCTTCTTTTTTCTTGGGTTTCTCCAAAGCTAGAAGTTCTTCTAGTTCAAGCTCTTCATATTTCACCTCGAAGGTGGGAAAGTCTCCTGGTTTCCTTAATCGTTTCCTAGGATAATACATATGTTTCTTCTTCTGTCCATCAATGTGAGTCATAGTGCATGGAGGTGCAAGCTGAGATTTTCCTTTGTCTTCATCCTTCTTGGTAGAAGTTGTTTCCTCATGGGGTTTTACAAACTGTTGATGCACTCCACCTTGTTTCCTTTGTTGAACTATGGAATAGATGGGGCATTGGATAGGTACATGATTATTTCCTTCACATAGGAAACATGTAGCTTGAGATGTGGGGCATTGATTAGTTGGATGTTTCTCTTCACAATTAGGGCATTGATCTTCATGCTCTTTGGAAGTGTGGTCCATGTCTCCACAAATATTGCAAGCTTGAGTTCCTTCTATAATATCATCCTCGACATCATTGTTGTCATAAACTCCTTGGGAAGGGTTGTCTCCCATGTTGATCATTTGATTTGTCACCTTTTGCATCAATTGGGTTTGGGTTTCCAAAAACCTTTGTATGGTTGGGTCTAACTCATTGTTGTTGGCTAAAAACTGAGTTGTCACTTGGTTCAACTGGGTTTGGGTTACTATGAGTTCTCTCATGTGCATCTATTGGTTGTTGTTGTCACCATCCTTGATGTTGGAGTTTCTTGGGGTTGTCATCTGTTTGGGTTTGATTGGGATTAGAATAGGCAAAATATTTCTAAGGAAATAATTCTAATCACACACACCACAAGTCACACAAGCAATGTTCAAACAATCACAAATAAACATTCCACTGAAACAACAAAGTTCAAGCACATTTTTAGGCAACAAAATATTTTTGCTACACCACATAAGTTGGTGGGTTTGATCTAAACTAAATATGGTGGTACAACTATATGGTTTACTTGAGATCATTCCATGCTTCCTAGGTGTTTCTTCTTGAATGAGATCATTGTATCCTTGGGGAAATTTTTGTGTCTTGGTCACAACTTCAAAGGTGATGATGGTGCCTTCTAAGTTGTGTTTCCTTAGTCTTCAAGTCTTGAGTAATATTTCTTGTCTCACTTGTAGTCCTTAGTGATATCCATGTTGAAGTCCTTGGTGAAAATAAAGTTGAAGTCTTTGATGATGTTGAAGTTGAAGTCATTTGAGTTAGTGAAGTCCTTTGCTCATGGTTAAGGTCTTTGCTCATGGTTGAGGTCCTTGTCCATCAAGTTTGAAAAGCAAGAGATGTAGAATCAAAACCAAAATGGTTGAGGAAAGAGTTTACAAGATTGTTTGTAAATAAGTTTTGAACAAATACAACTCCTATTTTCTAAGGGGTTTTGTCCAATCCTAGTGTTACAATCCTACAAGCAACACAGTGCTCTGATTCCATATGTAGAGGTCCCAACCATTAATAAGGTAGAGATCCCTGTGTTTACAGTGCTAGTCCCTGGATCAATATCTAGCATCCACAGTTAAGATGTAATATCAAGAAACAAAGGTCATAATACAACTTTATAGACAGGAATAAAATAATTTATTACATCTTACATAGCTCATTTGGCTATCTCATTACAATGCAGCAGGAATAAATATAGCATGGAGTCCTTCATCTTCAAAGTGCCACAGGCAATCATGTTGGTTGTAGACTTGTAATCCTAATCAACACACTTCACTAACATTGTCTCAGCGATGTTGACATGGCGTCTCCCACCTCCTCCCACCTCCTCCCACCCCCTCCCACCACCTTCCTCCACCCATACTGAAGATCTTCCACGTTGATTGCCATGGATGCGCTTCTTCTCTGGGATCTCTCCCCGGGTAGGGCTTTCTCTGCTCAGGTGCGTCGCCGCTTTCTCTCCCCGAGTTCACTTCTCTCTGTCGGGGGGTTAACCTCGGGTAGGTCAGAGACGGGGAAAAACAGAGGTACTGCCCCCGTCAAGTTGCCGAGCTACGGCCTAGGTCGGCCGAATCGTTGATATGTCGGCCGATGAATGGAGGCAAGAAGCACGTATACAGGTATCAAGTGGTTACCTGGCCGAGTTAATGAGAAACTCGGCCGGGTTACCCAGATGGTCTTCATGCAGGTAAGGAGCGAGCCGAATAACATGAGGTAAGGCCGAGTTAAACGAAGCTTGCAGGAGAAGGAGAAGCTTAGGGTCAAACCATAGCTGCAGGCTAGAAGGAATCTGAACAGGGCCAAGCGCAAGAGACAAGGAGGCGCAGGGACAGAGGGGCAGAAGGAGGTCACGGAGGTGACAGTGCTGAAGCCCGAGGCACGCAGAAGGGGGGCCGCTGGAGCTTTGCCGTCATTGGAAGGGAGACAGGGAAAGGAGGCCGCCGAATTACCACTTTGGGACAAGAATATTCCTCGAATATGCTTGCCCTGTCAGCCCTAAGGGCACCCAAGGCACCCCTTTATAAGGGGAAGTCTGGACCCTGAGGGAGAGAGAGGGTCTTTTGAGCAACGTTAGGCTGGGGAAATTCACATAGTTCCCCAGTAAACAGCTCTAGGAGCACTTGTAACACGTCGAGAGAGAAATAAAGTTCATCACTTTGGCAGCTTGAGTGTAAAGACAGTTGCATCTTCCCTCCCCAGATCCCACTAGCATCCATTGGCCCCATACTTTAGCCTACCCATGGCATCTGCCGTGCCACCACCACGATAGTTGGCGCCATCAGGCCAGCGGTGCTAGCTGGAGTTGTGATCCGGACGGAAACTTCATCAACACCGGCGAGCGTTGTTTCGTGTGGTCCGAGATTTGGTCTCGTGACTATGTCGAGACAATGCAGGAGCTTCAGGGGAAAACTCCCGCAACGAGATCTTCATCGGCTGGCGAAAGCAGTGGTCTACGCCGCGCCGACGTCTCGACGTTATCCTCACCAAAGTTGTTGTTGCAGGGGAACCACCTCGAAGCGCAGCGAGCTGTCCATCAGGAGAGCGTCTGGCCAGCGGCGTCGAGGTGATGGTCGCAGCAGGGCACCGGGAGCAAGACTGCCGGGTCAAGCGAGAGCCCGCAGTGCAGTGGTACGCCCAAGCAGATTACACTGCAAACCGCTGAGGTAATTCCGCCGGTGGCAAACCCGGCCGAACTACACGACACCACCCCAAAGGCACCAAGAGTGAGAGGACCGCCTCTGGAGAGACCAGAGAACATTCTCCAGGCAACTATAGATAACTTAACTACACCTGTAGCGCCGATACTTGATCCGGCAAATGCTCAGGCAGAGTTAGAGGAAACCAGGCAAAAAGTGCTGGTAGAGGCCCAAAAAGTATCGGCCCTGCGGGAGTCCTTGAACAGGACCCTGAGAGAATATGCAAAAGCTAATAAGCTTGATATCGCACCCGAGCGGGTGGACGAACTGAGATTAAGAGGAAAGAACCTCATGAGTGATATTAACAAAGAGCATGAAGCTCACAGAGCCGAATCGGGCGATTTGGGTTTGCCGAGGTATAGTACCCCGGCGAAAAACCTAAGAGCGGCGAATGCCGCAGCATTGGAACTAGAGGGGTTAACAGGGGAAGCTCGGCAGAAGCAACAAGAAAGAGTGAATGAGCTGGTGCGCATCGCGAACCAGCAAAATGAGGAAATGCTCAGAGCTAACCCGGCAAGACCAGGGGCTTCACGAATGGTTCATTCGGCAGGGGCAGCACCTGCTTTATCTGCGGCAGCAGCATCTTCACCCGGAAACAACGCTAGAAAAGAAAAAGCAGTAACCTCAGGGAAAAGGAACAAACAAATTGTTCCATACGACCCAGCAATAGCTGGAAAGGCAAACGAGAACAGAGGCAATGCAGGCCGAGGTAATAGTGGGGAGAGAAACCACGGCCGTGTGGAAAGGGACGGCGGCGGCCGAGGTAATGGGGAACACGGCAGGAAAGAACCTGCAAGAGACAATCATGAAAACCAAACCCCGGCCGAAATAAGGAGAGAAGTGCCGCTCAACCCACAACCAAGACCTGAGCCTCGGCAAGAAAGAGAAGTGAGGCCAGCTCGCTACAATCAGGTGAATGAAAGGTATAATGATGGATATTCCGAGCTAGAATACGTAAACCAAGGTGGAGACAATCACTATGGGATGCAGGATAGAATCTGTCTGAGACTTACCGCCAAGAAGTGATGCAAGAGTAAAATTGGATCGGTTATACCGGTCCGAGCTATTGGAAGAGCAAGGTCCACAGTCCAGCATGTTTTGGGCCACGGATCATGGGCGAACCACCAAAGCCAAATTTTCAATTGGCAAGAGGCACAAAACTTACAACGGAAGTACCAAGCCACAAGATCGGTTAATTGATTATGCCACCGCAGAAAGATAGCGGTGGCAACCTAAGATGGGCTACGGTATGTCCCACGATGTTGGAAGGACCAGCCGGTATGGTTGAATAATCAACCAATGGCAAGATCAACTGCTGGTTAGATTTCGAAGAGATGTTCGTCAGCAACTTTACCAGCACATACAAGAGGCCGAATAGACCACAGCAACTGGCCATGTGCAAGCAAAGGCCGAATGAAACAGATAGAGAGTTTTTAACTCGATGGTGTAACCTGAGAAACTCGTGTGAAGGAGTTATTGAATCGCAAGCGATCGCTTGGTTCGCGCAAGGCTGCCGTTACGGCAGTGTGTTGTGGCAACGCCTGCAGAGAGATATGCCAACCACACTAGCAGAAACTATCAGAATAGCGGACTCCTATGCTTTGGGTGACCCAACCCAACCAGAGTTAATGTCGGCAGATCATCGTGAGCAGCAAGACCAATACACGAGAGAATTGGCCGGGTCATCTAGGCGTGATTTCAGAGGAAGAAGAAGAGAAGAGAGGCCGGATTATAGGTATAATTCGGCCCAGGTGGCAGCTGTGGCCAAGATCAGCCGAGTCACGGAGTAACTCAATGGCGTAAAATGGACCTCAACAAAGGACCGCAAGAAATGATGGAAAAGGCAATGGAACCCGAGCAAAAGAAGCAATGGCAAGAGAAGAAGTATACATTTGAATCCATGTTGGATCACCGTGTAAATTTCACACATCAAACCCATCTAGACCAGCCAATCACACAACCCGCAATGTGCTTGGATGAAAATGCGATGGGTAACCCGGTAGGAGTTCAAGCTCCCCATCGATGCAACAAAGAACATCACCGCAGTTAATCGGAGCAATGCACAACAATCGATGCCGCCGCCCCTCCACCGAGGTATGATAACTCGGATCGGAGGGATGCAAGATGCATCAAGTAATGAACCAGGTGACGGAAGGATAAATCCGCAAATGCTGGACGAATGATTACAGGAACATCACTAGTCTTACTGCGTGTTCACGAACAGCAAAGCAGGACAAACAGTGTGCGGCGCCGACATATGGAAGTGAATGCGGTTGTACCAAAGAAGGCAAGATACCAGCCATGGTCCGTCAAGATATAACTTGGAGCATAAAAGATCATCCCGATAATGCCGAGTCCAGATCATACGCACTTGTGTTGGACCCGACATTTGTGGGACCAAGCATCAATGTGAAATTCTCAAAAGTACTCATTGATAATGGAAGCAGATAACATCATGTACAAAGATACCATGCACAAACTCGGTATATCACGAGAATGCCGCAGTCCACAAGGACAACTTTCCATGGGATAGTGCCAGGCTTTCATGTGAGCCCATTGGTAAAGTCCGAGTGGACGCCTTATTCGGCATAAGAGATAATCGCAGAGCAGAAAATTTGGAATTTGAGGTGGTTGATCCGAAAGCTGTTATCATGTTTCTACTCGGACGGCCCGCACTGGCCAAATTCATGAGCAGTTGTCATATAGGTTATCTAAAGATGAAATTACCCGGACCACAAGGGGTGATAACAGTTGCAGGGGATTACAAGAAGTCAATGGAGTGTGCCTCGGCCGGGTCAAATTTGTCCGAATCGTTGGTCATAGCGAGAGAAAAGAAAACGATTCAAGAGGTAGCAGCCCTCGCACAGTCAGCACAATTAAGCATGCCGGCATTGGCCAACCCTCATGGCAGCGTTTCTTTCCAACCAACCAAAGAGACGAAGAAAGTTCAGATTGATGAGCAATTCCCAGAGCGCACTGTCACTATTGGTGCGGGTCTTGACGCCAAATAGGAAGGCGAGCTCACCAACTTCCTCCGTGAGAATCGGGACATATTTGCATGGTCTACTCAAGATCTGCAAGGTGTGCCGAGGGAGTTGGCTGAGCACTCTTTAAACGTCAGGCCAGGAGCACGGCCGGTGAAGCAACCTCTCCGCTTCACCGAAGACAGGAGAAAAGTGATAGGAGATGAGATAGCTCGCCGCCGGGTTTATCATGGAGGTGCTTTATCCGGATTGGTTATCAAATCCGGTGCTAGTAGAAAAGAAGAAAGATGACCCTAATGTAGCTATTGTGTGGCGAATGTGTATCGACTACACTAACCTAAACAAGGCGTGTCCGAAAGATCCTTTTCCATTGCCTAGAATAGACCAAGTCATTGACTCGACCGCTGGCGTGAGTTGTTATCATTTGTAGACGCCAGATTCTGGTTTCCACCAGATACCGCTAAATCCGCCGATCAAATAAAGATTGCATTTATTACCCGCACGGGCTTATTGTTATCGCACGATGCCATTCGCCCGAGAAATGCGGAGCAACGATCAAAGGTGCATGCAAAAATGTTTACATGATCGATAGGGAAAATGTACAAGTATATGTGGATGATGTAGTCATCAAAACTAAGGAAAGCAGAACCCTACTAGAAGATATACGACAAACTTTCGCGAACCGAGAAGGTTCAATGAAACTCAACCGAGAAATGCACATTTGGCGTGCAAGGAAAACTACTCGGGTTCCTTGTGTCAGCCGAGGTATCGAGGCTAATCCGACGAAGATAAGAGCAATAGAAAAATGGAATTGCCGAGATGTTTGAATGATGTACAAAAATTCACGGGCTGCCTCGCCGCTTAGTCGATTTGTATGTCGGCTAGGAGAAAAGGCACGCCACTCTATCACCGATGAGAAAGTCGGACAAATTCGGCTGGACTCCCAGGCCGACCTTGCGTTTCATGAGTTTAAAAAGATGCTAGTTACGGCACCCATTTTAGCTTCTCCATTATCGAAAGAACCTATGCTACTTTATATAGCGGCTACCAATCGAGTAGTTAGTACTGTGGTTGTAGTAGAACGGCTTGAAGAGGGTAAGTCAGTTCAGAGGCCAGTATATTATTTAAGTGAAGTATTATCCACTTCAAAGCAGAATTATCCGCATTATCAGAAGATGGCCTATGGAGTATATATGTCGGCAAAAAAGCTTAAGCATTACTTTGAAGAGCATCCAATCAGAGTAATATGTGAGGCACCCATAGCCGACATATTGAACAACAAAGACGCAAGTGGCCGAATAGCAAAATGGGCGATCGAGTTATCACCGTATGCTCCACAATTTGATAGAAGAGATGCAATCAAATCTCAGGCTGTCGCCGACTTTCTCGTAGATTGGGCCGAGGTGCAATATGAGCCACCCTTGCCAGATCCAAATTACTGGACAATGCACTTTGATGGTTCCAAACTAAGGAACGGTTTGGGCGCAGGAATAGTGCTGACCTCGCCTAAAAAAGATCAATTGAAGTATGTACTGCAAATACATTTTGCCGCGTCCAACAATGTAGCTGAATATGAAGCACTAGTCCATGGATTAAAAGTGGCAAAAGAAATGGGAATACGCCGAATCCTATGCTACGGTGACTCGGATCTGGTAGTACAGCAAGTGTCGGGCACTTGGGACGCATTAGATGCTAATATGGCTTTATACAGATTCCATGTGCAGAAGATCAGTGGATATTTTGAAGGATGTGAATTCCACCACATACCACGAGCAGAAAATGACGCTGCTGACACATTGTCAAAATTAGGATCAACCCGGCAATCGATTCCGCCAGGTATAGCCCTTGAGCACCTCAGGAAACCGTCAATAAACCCATCACCAGAGTCCGAATCAATCTTTATCCCAGAAAGTTCTGCAGAGAATCATACACCAATGGAGATAGATCCGCAGCAAGATTCGGAACCCCTAAAGAGGGGGACAAATGAGGTAATAGCGATCATGGAAAGGGCCGAGGTATGTATGTCGGCAGAGAGCATGGAGATGACAGTGAAATCACCGCAGAAAGAGCAACGCCGACATGGGCGCAACCCATATTTTCGTACCTAAAGACGCAGATCTGCCGAGTAATGAAGTGTTAGCCGACAAACCGTCAAGAGCAAAGGCCTATACAATCATAAACAATGAGTTATATAAGAGAAGCGTAACGAACATATTGCAGAAGTGCGTGAGTCCCGCAGAAGGTCAGGAGATCCTTCTAGATATACACCAAGGAGAATGTGGGCACCATGCCTCATCTCGCGCTTTAGTAGCCAAGGCATTCAGGCATGGATTTTACTGGCCAACGGCGTTAAAAGAGGCAGAAGAGTTAGTCAAGAAATGCAATGGGTGTCAGAGATATGCAACCAGAATACATATGCCGTCGGCCGAGTTAAAAACAATACCCATCACATGGCCATTTTCTGTATGGGGTTTAGACATGGTAGGACCTTTCAGGCCGGCAAGAGGAGGAATGACCCACATCTTGGTTATGGTGGACAAGTTCACAAAATGGATTGAAGTAAAACCAACCAAAAAATGTGATGGGCACACAGCAGTGAAGTTCCTCAAGGATATCATCTTGAGATACGGATACCCACATAGCATTATTACGGATAATGGCACGAACTTTGCAGAAGGAGCCTTCGCTAGATTTTGCCAAGAGAAACACATAAGACTAGATGTTGCCTCAAAGGCTCACCCAAAGATCCAATGGACAAGTTGAAAGATCTAATGGGCTGGTTTTATCAGGAATAAAACCACGACTAGTCGAACCATTGCAAAGGTCGGCAGGATGTTGGATTGAGGAATTACCAGCAGTATTATGGAGCCTCAGGACTACTCCGAACAGATCAACATGTTACACACCATTCTTTTTGGTATATGGAGCAGAGGCTGTGCTTCCAACCGACATAATACATGACTCGCCAAGAGTTACTCAATATACATCTTCAGAGGTAAATGAAGTAGCTCGGCAAGATGTCAGACCTGTTGGAAGAAGCCCGGAATTGACATTATCACGATCGGCCATTTATCAATGTAACTTACGGTATCACAGCAGAAAGTGAGTCCAAGAGTATTCAAAGAAGGAGATTTGGTCCTCCGGCTGGTGCAACGCACTACGGCATGCACAAATTGTCACCCCATGGAAGGACCATTTATTGTGAGCAAAGCATTGCACAACGATGCATACTATCCGATTGATGCTCAATCACCGGAGAAGGCAAGGCAAACAAAGTCGCGAAGAAACGCCACGAATGTGGCTTTACTTCGGCCATTTTACTCATAGGTTTATGTCTCAAGGTCACCAATGATGTATTTAAACCTCGGCACCCTGAGCAGTTACTCGGGGACTGCCATATGTGATGTTATCTCATGTTTGATATTTAAACCTCGGCACCCAGAGCAGTTGCTCGGGGACTGCCATATGTGATGTTATCTCATGTTTAGTATTTAAACCTCGGCACCCAGAGCAGTTGCTCGGGGACTGCCATATGTGATGTCATCTCATGTTTGATTTTTAAACCTCGGCACCCAGAGCAGTTGCTCGGGGACTGCCACATGTTATGTTATCTCATGTTTGATATTTAAACCTCGGCACCCAGAGCAGTTACTCGGGGACTGCCATATGCAATGATTATTAGGTGTTATATGTTTAGACCTTGGCATCCAGAGCAATAGCTCGGGACCGCCATATCGTATACTTATATCTTTCATACACACTTGAACAGGGCGATCCGGCAAGAACTCCGGAGAGTGCCACATGTTGTTTTCCTTTCTTGTTACGAGTATGCACCTTGGTGCCCAAAGCATTAACTCAGGAACTATCATAAGATTGTCAAATTCATGGACACATAAACTTTAGCACCTAAACCAACGACTCGGAAACCATGAGTCAACAAGGCAAGAAAGTAAATCCTGAAAGATGAAGAAATTATGAGCCAACAAGGCAAGAATTCGGACGAGCATCCACTTAACTAAGAGTCTCAAAAGCACATAGCAAAAGAACCTCGAATCATACGAGTTGACAAATTTTTTCGTCTACATTGAACACCCGGCATACCAGGGATCACGAATAACCTAGGCATTGTTCGTTGGAGGAGGAACCACTTGATCAGGTGCGGGGCACTCCGAAGTAGGAGGAACTTCGACTGAGGTTGCCTCGCCTTCCGCCGACCCAGGAGTGACTTCGGCGGTATCACGGGGTTGTTCAGGAGCGTCAGTACGCGCGGTAGAATGCCCGGTGCCTTTGGAGGAGGATCGTGCATCACCATTGCTATCTGAGCTTGAGCTAGAGCTATTGGATGTGGCCGAATCATCTTCACCTTCCCCGTGCTCAGCAGAATCATCACCCAAAGCATCTTCAGCCGCGGCCTCTTCATCCGGATCGGGGAGAAAACTCGGCCCTTCATTCCAAGTGTGCACATCGGCATACTCGACGAGCTGGAAAGCCCGAGCTTGCCGAAGAGCAACAAAGGTGGGATCTTCAACCCACCGGAGCCAGCATGCAGATTCATCGAATGTCAAGGAGATATCTTCATACCATGACATGATTACAAGAAGGGCCATGTCGGCACCAAAGACGCGCAGCAGATTCCCTCCAAAGACTCAATCGCCTCTCAGATGCCTTCAGCCTGGTCACCAATAACTTGACCTCGTCGATATCAGGAGACCCTGAGGTATTCGGCCAGAGTGCATGATAAGCTTTGATAGCAGCCTCCACCAAGTCCCGACCCATGATTTTCATCGGACCAACTGCAGCACCAACAGCAACCAAGAAATCCTCCATCGAATATTCGAAGTCAACAGCATCAGGTTCACCTCGACGAACGCGAGCGGCAAGAACAGCTCTAGAACTCACGGGTTTGGACTCGGGGAAGTGATCTGCGCAAAACATGAACATGTCAAAAGATAGCAGCGAAAGCAAAGAAAATTTCTAGCTCGGCCAAGCCAAATAACTTACGATGAATATAGCTCATCATTATCTGAAGGTCTTTGGCCCAAGCAGTTTTACTCTTCTCGAAACGAGCGAGTTCCTCGCTCAAACCACGAGTTTTAAGTTCGGCAGCTTCGAGGAGCTCTTTGCTCTTCTGTAAATCCAGAGTCAGCCGATTCTTTTCCTCGGCAAATTCTTGGTCAACCTTTTCTAGCTCGGATTTACGAGAGAGCTTGAGTATGTTCACCTCGGATTTCGCAGAGCTATCTCATCATCTTTCTCTTGTAGTTGCGCCGAGTGAACTGCGCTTTGTTCTAAAAAATGAAGCATCACGTCAGGCATGGGCACGCAATCTTGTTGCGACGCTGCAAAGTCTTGCAACTCGGCTTTACCACAACCCAACGCAATAAGAAAACTCAGCATAGATATTAAACGAAGAAGGAGCAAGGGGGAAAGGAAACTAACCTTCCAAGGACTTGACCTTCTTTTCAAGGCGGATATTGAGATTATTGATATTACCTATTCAGCAAGAAGTAAGCCGGCGCTCCGCGGACGAGTATATAAGAAAGTTGGGAATAAGGAAAAGAAACTATCAACTTACCGGCTTTCTTCGCGACGGGCAGAACTTTCTCATACTTCTCTTCCAACTTGCGGTGCAAGAAGAGCAACCTCTGGAATTCGGCAGTCCGTCGATCATGTGCAACCTGAGAAATGGAGCAAAATGATAGAACAAAAGTTAGAAGCTATAACAGATCCGAATCAAGCAAAGCTTAATTCGGCTCTAGGTGGCTGGATATTCAAAGCTATACCAGATCCGAATCAAGTGAGACTTAATTCAGATCTAGGTGGCTGGATATTCAAAGCTATAACAGATCCGAATCAAGCAAAGCTTAATTCGGCTCTAGGTGGCTGGATATTCAAAGCTATACCAGATCCGAATCAAGTGAGACTTAATTCAGATCTAGGTGGCTGGATATTCAAAGCTATAACAGATCCGAATCAAGCAAAGCTTAATTCGGCTCTAGGTGGTCGGATATTCAAAGTTATACCAGATCCGAATCAAGTGAGACTTAATTCAGATCTAGGTGGCTGGATATTCAAAGCTATAACAGATCCGAATCAAGCAAAGCTTAATTCGGCTCTAGGTGGCTGGATATTCAAAGCTATACCAGATCCGAATCAAGTAAGACTTAATTCAGATCTAGGTGGCTGGATATTCAAAGCTATAACAGATCCGAATCAAGCAAAGCTTAATTCGGCTCTAGGTGGCTGGATATTCAAAGCTATACCAGATCCGAATCAAGTGAGACTTAATTCAGATCTAGGTGGCTGGAAATTCAAAGCTATAACAGATCCGAATCAAGCAAAGACTTAATTCAGATCTAGGTGGCTGGAGATTCAAAACTACGCCAGATCCGAATCAAGTGAGACTTAATTCAGATCTAGGTGGCTGGATATTCAAAGCTATAACAGATCCGAATCAAGCAAAGACTTAATTCAGATCTAGGTGGCTGGAGATTCAAAACTACGCCAGATCCGAGTCAACAAGGACTTAACTCGGCTCTATGAGAATGGAAATTCAAAGCTACGTCAAAACTAAACAAACTATGAACTAGGTGGCCGAACTAATGAAACCTTAGAAATAAAAATACGTCAAACTTCCAAGCATACAACAAGTTATTTCCTTGCAAGTTTCGGGGACTAGAGAGTATGATAACATGTGGAAAATAATTTAAGACCCGGAGATAAAACAATTACCGCATTCATCTTGTTCGTATCAATGATAAACTGGGCGGCTTGGTCGAAGCGGCCACTGATGTCAGAAAGCTGGAAGGGTTGGTTGACTGGATTGCCCTCAAACTGATCAGCGGCATTCCAGTTATTGGCAAATTCAACCAGCGCTCCAAGGCTGTTACCGCTAGCTGTCCGGGTTAAAACTTTACCCCGAGCAGGGTCCAACCGATGACAGCAGGACTCTTATGAAGAGCAAGCCGATCGCCAAAGGTCGAGGGAACAGTGCCTTTGGCGACATAGCCTCCTGCGCAAGGCCTCTGCAATACTTGGCTGAGAGGTGCCGGCAAGACTTTTCTCCTTAGAAGAGGCACCGGCAGGAAGTTGCGCCTCCGAGGTAGGGACGGAATCCTTAGGATCAGTGGAGGCTAAGCTCGCAGAGGGCGCCGGGGTAGCGATCTTCTCGGCAGAGGTCGGAGTGACCGTAGGAACTGCCGGAGTAGATGGAAGCTCAATTGTAACGCTGGGGCCCATAGAGGGGGCAGCTGGCTTGACGAAAACGTCGGAGGGCCGGATCGGATCAGGATCAATGGGAGAAGTCTCACGGGCATCACGACGAGCAGGCGACGTATTTAGAGCAGGGGGAGAAGCAGGACGAATAGGACTGGGAACACGACTATCATCAGCAGGAGGAGGAGATGGCGGCCGAACCGGACGGCTAGTCATACTAGGACCGCCGGGTTTAACAGACAAAGGAGCACTGCCAAAATAAGAAAGAGGATTCGTCAGTATGGGAAACAGAAAGAGAGAAACAAGTAATATAGGCAAAGGAACTTACCCAGAAACCCCGGGCATAGTCTTGCGCCTGGGAGGATTCGGGGCGGATTTCTTTATTCGCTTCTTAGGAGCCGCCTCCGAGGCACTAGCAGGAGCCCCGCGCTTCCCCGAGGTAACGGGAGGCCGGGAAGCAATAGGTTCGGCGTTGTGAACCTGACCGGCCGGATTAGCTGGGAAAGTAGAAGCCGGAAATGCATAAGAAATAGGCATGGCGGCAACTACCTCAAGAACTTGGACCTCGTCCGAATCACCTTCCTCCTCTTGCGCTGGAGTTTTGCCGCGAGCACGGGCCGGAGCAGGATCCGACTTAGGGACGAACTCCTCGGAGTCCGGCTCGCCAGTATCCGGGGCACTCCTGTCTGCGGGCCAAGGGAGCTGCAGAACCTCGGCGTCCTCGTTCTTCTGCTCTGCAAACCTCTGCAGGACGGGGAGAAAGAAAGTCATGTAAACCAGTCTCTAAGAATTAAGGAGAAATAGAATAATGAAGATTAGGCATACCTCGGGAGGCGGATTGTCGCGGGTAAATG
The DNA here is from genome assembly GCA_030063025.1 of Avena longiglumis. Taxonomy (NCBI): domain Eukaryota; kingdom Viridiplantae; phylum Streptophyta; class Magnoliopsida; order Poales; family Poaceae; genus Avena; species Avena longiglumis. The sequence goes on from CP125979.1 coordinate 448,979,610, forward strand.
GTTTTAACCCCCAGGACCAATCCTCAGGCATCTCGGTCTTGAAGATAGCTCGGACGCGCTTATGAATGAGATAGTTGTCCAACTCCACGGTCGAAACTCGGTTCGGATCAAGAGGACCACTCATGTAGCAAAGCTTGTGGGTCCGCTGCTGGAAGGGGCAGATCCGGCTACTGATAAAGGTTGCCATCAGGTCTTCACCGCACAGCCCGGCCCGGATCAACTCTTTTAGCCGAATCTCAAAAGCCTCGGCCAGGGCATGAGTTTTTCTCGGATTATATAGCCAATTCACTTTGGAAGGGGGGCCGATTGAGAACGGTGGGAGCCGAATCTTGTCTTCCGCCCCTCTGTTCTTGACATAGAAGAATGACTTGTGCCATTTCTTGCACGACTCCAATCCGGTGACGCGAGGGAACACGGATTTCCTCCGAGGTGTAATAGACGCCGCCCCACATTGGGTGAGCAGCTTCTCGGAAGGATGCAGAGATTTGTCGGGAACAACGTTGGAGCGGATCTGGAAGAACTTCGACCAGACATGTACTGATGGCCACAGTCAAGTAACCCTCCGCCGAGATAAAAGCGAAAGAGAAGCTATGGCGTTCGCGCAGAAGATGATGCGTGAAGGTCAAGTAATCGAGAAATTCTCTAGCGAAATCGCTAAGAGGAAGACCGTCATGCGAAGTGGGACATGAAGACCACATACTCACCCTCTCTGAGAACTGGAGAGGATTCGCTGCCGGGTAAACGACAGGAAACCTCGGCAGGAATCCGCCGAGTTCGGATGAGCCATTCAATCTCGCGGCGCGTGACTGAAGAGCCCTGCCACGATCCACGCTCAGGCCCGGAGCCAGCGTCATCGTCCTCAACTAGAGCACCGCTAAATGAACTAGACATAGTTCCGCCGGAGAGATCGCCGGAGGAAAAACTAGCGGCGGAGGAGGGCTTAGAGCTACAGGGCCCCGTCGGAACCTTGCACGAAAACAATGGCGAAAAGAGGAGAAACCGTCGCCTGAGTACGGAAATTATGCGGATCGATCTAGAGCAAGGACAGGGCAAGATGGCCAGAAAGGACTCACCGGCGGCGGGGCCACCGCCGTAGAGCGCGGGCGGAAAAGGCCGAACGACGCCGTGGAATCCTCGCCGGCGGAAGCTCTGGATGGCGAGCGGCGGCGGAGCGGCGAGAGAGCACACAGACGAAGGGAAGAAGGAGAGCGGACGCGAGCGATAAGGGGAAAGGTGAACCCAACGGGCGCGTTTCCCCACTTTATAGGCAAGCAATGAACAGGGGAGTGGGATCGTGGGTGTGGCAGTTACCCGTGTGGATCGTGGGGTAGCACGAACGCACGACGGTGAATGGAGCCACACCAACGGCCACATACAAGGAAAAGTTGTTACGATCCCAAGAGGAGCGGAACACGAGGCGTCGTAACGGGCAAGAAAGTGGCTGTGGTTCACTGTGGCTTGTCAGTAAATGCAGTAAAAGGACCTAAAAACTAGGAGAGCAATGATGGGGTAACACGTAGGACTTAGCGTATGGAGGAAGGAGCGAGAGAACCTCGGACAAGGCCGTAGCACGGAAACAAGACTAAAAGAAGGTGTTGAAGCTGATATAACCCGGCCAAAGTAATTGACAGGGCCACACCAGCTTCGGGGACTAATGTCGGGGGGTTAACCTCGGGTAGGTCAGAGACGGGGAAAAACAGAGGTACTGCCCCCGTCAAGTTGCCGAGCTACGGCCTAGGTCGGCCGAATCGTTGATATGTCGGCCGATGAATGGAGGCAAGAAGCACGTATACAGGTATCAAGTGGTTACCTGGCCGAGTTAATGAGAAACTCGGCCGGGTTACCCAGATGGTCTTCATGCAGGTAAGGAGCGAGCCGAATAACATGAGGTAAGGCCGAGTTAAACGAAGCTTGCAGGAGAAGGAGAAGCTTAGGGTCAAACCATAGCTGCAGGCTAGAAGGAATCTGAACAGGGCCAAGCGCAAGAGACAAGGAGGCGCAGGGACAGAGGGGCAGAAGGAGGTCACGGAGGTGACAGTGCTGAAGCCCGAGGCACGCAGAAGGGGGGCCGCTGGAGCTTTGCCGTCATTGGAAGGGAGACAGGGAAAGGAGGCCGCCGAATTACCACTTTGGGACAAGCATATTCCTCGAATATGCTTGCCCCGTCAGCCCTAAGGGCACCCAAGGCACCCCTTTATAAGGGGAAGTCTGGACCCTGAGGGAGAGGGAGAGTCTTTTGAGCAACGTTAGGCTGGGGAAATTCACATAGTTCCCCAGTAAACAGCTCTAGGAGCACTTGTAACACGTCGAGAGAGAAATAAAGTTCATCACTTTGGCAGCTTGAGTGTAAAGACAGTTGCATCTTCCCTCCCAAGATCCCACTAGCATCCATTGGCCCCATACTTTAGCCTACCCATGGCATCTGCCGTGCCACCATCACGACACTCTCCCTCGGGGTCCTCCAATGATTTTTTTTGGTGGTTGCGTTTCGATCTTCTTCGTTTGATCTGAATGAGGAATCAGTGGCTTTAGTGCTGCAATGTTCCCTGGGAGGTGATCCATCTGGGTTTAGAGTGATCAGATTAAATGAAGATCGGTTCAGATTTTTTGTGTCCTCAAATTTAGTGGGTCATTTTATTCATCGCCTTGAGTCCCATATCTGGCCGGATTTCCATTGTACTTTCCATCGATATCGTGGTCATTAGTTGGAAAATTTTGATTCTGCTCCTCCTGAGAAAGGCTGGTCTAAGGTTCAAAGGTGTCCTAGAAAGGTTTGAAAGATCTTTATCCCTAAGAAGCAAGTTGATCCTCTGGCTTCAGTTGGTTTCAATCCTGATTTGAGTATTCTGAAGTTGTCTTCTTCTCGATCTCCGGTTGTGTTCCCGTCGCCGGCGTCTCTCTCTGTGGGAAGTTTTGTATTTCCGGTAAAGCCGCAAAATTTGAATTTGAATCTTCCGAAACAGCCTATCCCTTTAGATTCGGAATTTGTGGATGTTTCTGGCCCAACTCTAGCTGTACTTCGAGATCTACGTGAGGCGAATTTTTCGGATGAGGAAATCATGCGTGAGGCAGGTCTTCCCTTTTTGCCTGATATTTCTGACTCACAATCTTCGTGTCCACTATGCCTTGGGCCAGGCCGCTTTTATCATCATAATGGGCCAGTCTGCGTAATTGGGCCTCGCTGTAAGTTTTGTCAGCTTTTGGGTCATGTTCAACGAGACTGCTTGCAGCTAGCTGAGCTACGAAAGGAAATCACAGAACTTGTTGAGATACGGCCTCGGTTTTCTCGGGACAGTTTTGATTCATCCGCTGGTAATGCGAAGGACAGACATGTTATGATGAATTTCTGTTCGAGGTGCCTGATGGCGGGCCATTGGAATCATAAGTGCACCAATCAGATGCGTTGCTTTAAGTGCAAAGGAGTGGGTCATCGGAAGGCTAAGTGCAAATCTTTTCTTGTTTGGCAAACGAAACAGAGTTTTTTGCCTTTATCCCTTTCCCCTCGTAACAACTTGGTTGAGCAATCTGATACTTCTGTTGTATATCTGCAAGCTTCGTCTCCCCACCCCCTGATCCACCAGATGACTCAATGGCGAATTTCCCTGTCAACCCATTCAGATTTGTGCCAGATGGCCTCACGCTTGATGATGGCTCGGAGGACCGCACGGTCCATGCTCATATGGCGGTGCCAGCGGATGCACCTCTCTTCCATGGTGAGTTTGCGATTGCTGTTGCTAACTAGGATGTACCTGACCTGATGAGGCCTGATATTTTGGAAGATTTGGTGAGTTTGCTTCGTTCTGATCATCATGTGGTTGTCAGAAGTGCTCGTAGGTCTCCTTTTGGCATTGGTCTTTTCCACTTTGAAACTGTTATTGCTAGAGATGCAATTGTGGAGGGTCCTGGTTTTGAGTTGGATGAAGACACTCACATTCCTTTTGTAAGGCATGATGCTGCTATAAACCTTAGAACTGTTGTTTTAGGCCAGGAGAGGTGGGGGCTTTTTTTGGGCTTCCCTCTAGATTATCGCATAGAAAGTTTCATCTCTACTGCTTGTGCTGGTTTTGGGCGTCTGATCCTTTGGCATGATCCTAATGGTGATCTTTCAAGAGTTCTTTCTAGGGTTCGTTTGATGGATGAGGCGCTTGTTCCTCGTAGCCTTGTTATTCGTCAGATTGGTGCAGCCAACAACTCCTGGACTGTTCCTACGTATCTCCTTCGTGGGTTCGGTGCTCAGGCTGCTGTGGGTTTAGCTCTGCCAATTGAGGTGCTTATGGAGGACCCGCCACCACGAGCGCATGTTGATCCTGTTGGAGATATGCCCTAGTGGCAACAATAAATGTAGTTATTATTATATCTTTGTGTTTATGATAAATGTTTATATTCATGCTATAATAGTATCAACAAGGAAACATTAATACTTGTGTGATTTGTAAACTTAAATTAGAGTCCCTAGTAAAGCCTCTTCATAATACTAGCTTGTTGGTTAATAAATGATTGTGGTTTCCCTATCATGAACATTGAGATGTTATTAAACAACAAGATCATATCGTTAGGAGAATGGTATGATGGACATACACCTATAGATAAGCGTAGCATAATGATCAAGTCATTTTAATAGTTCAATTGATATATGCTTTCTGATACATAGTAACCGAATTCCTTCGACCATGAGATCATGTTTATCACCATCACCGTAAGGATGCTTTGATGACACCAAACACCACACCGTAACTTGGTGGCTATAAAGGTGGCATTTAGTGTTCGGAAAGTATGGGTTGAGACACATGGATCAAGAGTGGGATTTGTCCATCCATATGATGGATAGATATACTCTGGGCCCTCTCGGTGGAATGTCATCCAATTGGTTTGCAAGCATGTGACTGGTTCACAAGGGATCACATATCATGGGAACGATAAAAGAGTACTTATCAGTAACGAGGTTGAACTAGGTATGCAGAGATACCGACGATCAAAACCTTGGATAAGTAATCTATCGTGAGAGAAAGGGAAATTGGTATCGTATGTAAGTGGTTCATTCGATCACAAAGTAATCGTAGAAATATGTGGGAGCCATATGAATTTCCAGATTCCTCTATTGGTTATTGTTCGGAGAAGTGTCTCGATCATGTCCGCATAATTTACGAACCATAGGGAGACACACTTAAGGATTCGATGTTGTTGAGTAGTTAGGGAATGATGAGTAAGAGACCGAATGTTGTTCAGAGTCTCGGATGGGATCCGGGATATCACGATGAGATCCGGAATGGTCCGGAGAATAAGATTCATATAAGGAAAGTCCTGTTTCGGGGTTGGAGAACGATTCCGGTGTTTTCATCGGGAATGTTCTAGAAGGTTCTAGAAGGTCCGACACTCCGGAGGGGAAGGGTACATGCATGTTTCATTACAAGTTGGAATGGTTGCATCATGTACGAGGTGTCATCGCTGAGCAAAATAAAGGGATAAATCAAATCCTAGTTTGAAAAGTCAAACACCAATTTGAAAAGTCAAACGGCAAGTTTGCTTGGTGGAGGGACAGTAGGAAACCTACTTGGGGAGGAGTTCCTCTCCCTCCACCCGCCGGCCTTGGAGGCCAAGTTGGGGGAGGACTCTCCTCCCCTGGCCGGCGCCCTTCCACCTATAAAAGGAGGGGCAGGGATTCCCGTCTAGACCTACACCTCCACCACCCAAAACCCTAGCCCTAGCCGCCGGCCCTCCTGCAGCCGCCGCCGCCCTAGGGAAAACCCTAGCCGCCGACTTGGGGCTTTCCCCAAGCCCTAGACGCCTGCCTAGCCCTCTCTCCTTGGTGTGTCTAAACCCTAGATCGCCAAGGCCTCTCTCATAGTCCACCATACTCGATCCGGCTTAAGGCGAAGCCCTGCGAGATCTCCCCTCTACTTCCGGTACCACGACGTCGTTCTGCCGGAATCGCGAGGAGAGTGCTACAACCTCCGCTGCCTGCTGGAACAAGGGAGAGGATGGTCTTCATCGAAAATCGAACGCAGGATCGATTATGAAGCTGCCAGAACGCATCGCCGGAAGGATCGTCTACACGATCTTGAGATCGGCAAGAGTACGATTACATCACCCACGAGAATCCGCTACAATCTAGTAGATAGATCTTCGAGGGTGAGTTATTTGAGGGTGAGTTAATCTATCGACTCGTTGCTACAATCTAGTAGATAGATCTTGGCTTGTTTGTTTGTATGCGGTAGAATTTTTTTGTTTTCCATGCTACGAACCCCAAAAGTGGTATCAGAGCCGTGTCTATATGTAGATCTGTTGCACGAGTAGAACACAGTGGTCATTGTGGGCGGTGATGCTTTTATTATCAATTGCTTCTTGTGTACTTTGCATCCTGCGGTATGATGGGATTAAGCGTCCCGGGCTAACCTTACATGACATCGTTCATGAGACTTTCTCCACGCTCAACATGCAACTTGTATTGCATAAGTGGCTTTGCGGGTGTCTGTCTCTCCCATTATAGTATAGATCCAATTTACAACGGGCACTTGATAGTTCAAACATCAACGTTGTGGTTCTTGTTTGTAAGTTAGAGCGACACTTATTGAAAGCCCCAAACCACGTAAAATATGCAAAGAAATTAGAGGCGTCTAACTTTGTTTTGCAGGGGTGTGTAGTGACGTGATATGGCCATGATTGTGACTATATTTGATGTATGCAATGTTCCTTATTGTAAGTTGGCAACCGGCAGGAGCCATATGGTTGTCTTTAATTTTGTTAAGACCCGCGTGTCTATTCAAAGTAGTTGTAATACTTGAAGCTGGTGGACGACAACCATGGAGCAGCGTCATTGAGTTTGATGCAATGCGGTGATGATGAAGATCATGTTCGTGCTTGAAGATGGAGATCGGAAGCACAAATAAGAAAGGTCATATCATATCACATATTATGAATTGCATGTGATGTTAATCCTTTATGCATCTTATATTGCTTAGTTAACGACGGTAGCATTATAAGATGATCCCTCATGCACATAAATTTCAAGTTCTGAAGTGTTCATCCTTAGTAAGCACCGTTGCTAAAGCTTGTTGTTTCGAAGCACCACGTGATAATCGGGTGTGTTAGATTCTGCAAGTGTATACAACGTGATCAAGCCAGATTTGCTCATACGGAAGATAATGTTTGATCGTGACGAGCCTAGCATGTACAGACATGGTCTCGGAACACGGATCACCGAAAGGTAATGCATGAATCATATAGTAGATATGATGAACATGTCGATTGTTCGCCATTGAAGTTATATCAACTCTCGTGATGATCGGTTTTGATGTAGTGGATTTGGTTCGTGTGGTCACTAAAACAATGTGAGGAATATTGTTTTGAGTGGGAGTTCACCTATATTAATTTAACTATTAATTAGAACTCAATTTGTCAAAAACTTAGTCTAAACTATTGCAAATATGTTGTAGATCAATGGCGGACCCTACCATCAATTTTAATGCGCTCCTAGAGAAAGAAAAGTTGAAAAACAATGGAAGCAACTTCGCGGATTGGTTCCGCAATTTGAGGATTGTCCTCAATGATGGTAATTTGACCTATGTGCTGGATGCACCGCTGGGTGACCCACCTGCAGCTGATGCTACCGATGAAGTAAAGAACGTTTACCTCGCTCGGAAGAATCAGTACTCCACAGTTCAGTGTGCTATCTTATATGGTTTGGAATCGGAGCTTCAGAAAAAGTTTGAGAATTCAGACCCACGTGATATTGTCCGTGAACTCAAATTGATATTTGAGACTCACGCGGCAGTTGAGAGCTATGAGGCTTCTGAAAAGTTCTTTAACTGCAAGATGGAAGAGGGCAGCTCCGTCAGTGAGCATGTGCTTAAGATGTCTCGGCACGCAAAAAAGCTCCAAAGCTTGGGTATAGTGATTCCTAATGCTTTGGGGATTTACCGTGTCCTCCAATCACTACCACCAAGTTACAAGAACTTTGTGATGAACTACAATATGCAAATCATGAACAAGCAATTGCCAGAACTCTTCTGCATGTTAAAATCTGCAGAAGTGGAGATCAAGAAAGAGCAGCAAGTGTTGATGGTCAATAAGACCACCAAATTCAAGAAAGGCAAGTCTAAGCAAAAGGAACACTTTAAGAAGGGTGGTAAGAAAGTTGCCGCACCAACGAAGAAGACCAAGGCTGGACCTAAGCCTGATACAGAGTGCTTTTACTGCAAGAGAGAAGGTCACTGGAAGCATAATTGCCCAAAGTACTTGGCGGATTTGAAGAACAGCAACATCAAGAAGAAATGTATATCCGATATACATGTTATTGATGTGTATCTCACTGGTACTCGTAGTAGTGCCTGGGTATTTGATACTGGTTCGGTTGCTCATATTTGTAACTCGAAACAGGTGCTGCAGAATAGACGGAAGCTAGCGAAGAACAAGGTGACGATGCGTGTAGGAAATGGATCAAAGGTTGATGTGATCGTGGTCGGAACGCTACCTCTTCATCTACCATCGGGATTAGTTTTATACTTAAATAATTGTTATTTGGTGCCTGCGTTAAGCATGAACATTATATCGGGATCTTGTTTATTGCGATACGGTTACTTGTTTAAGTCCGAGAATAATGGTTGTTCGATTTATATGAGTAATATGTTTTATGCACATGCACCTTTGATAGATGATCTATTCTTATTGAATCTCGATAGTGGAAATACACATATTAATAACATTGAAGCTAAACGTTTGAAATTGAGCGATAACTCGAGCTATATGTGGCACTATCGTCTTGGTCACATTGGAGTGAAGCGTATGAATACACACCATTCTGATGGACTTCTTGAATCACTTGATTTCGAATCACTTGAAAGATGCGAAGCATGTCTGATGGGTAAAATGACTAAGACTCCATTTTCTGGTATGATGGAGCGAGCTACGGACTTGTTGGAAATCATACATACTGATGTGTGTGGTCCAATGAGTGTAGCATCGCCCAGTGGTTATCGTTATGTTCTTACCTTCACGGATGACTTGAGTAGATATGGGTATATCTATTTCATGAAACATAAGTCCGAAACTTTCGAGAAGTTTAAGGAATTTCAAAGTGAGGTTGAGAATAAACGTAACAAGAAGATTAAATTTCTGCGTTCTGATCGTGGAGGTGAATATCTAAGTTACGAGTTTGGCGAGCATTTGAAGAAATGCGGAATACTTTCACAATTGACACCGCCGGGAACACCACATCATAATGGTGTGTCCGAACGTCGTAATCGAACTCTCTTAGATATGGTTCGTTCTATGATGTCATATACATATTTACCTCTATCATTTTGGGGTTATGCATTAGAAACAGCCGCATTCACTTTAAATAGGGCACCATCTAAATCCGTTGAAACGACACCGTATGAATTATGGTTTGGGAAGAAACCTAAATTGTCGTTCCTTAAAGTTTGGGGTTGCGAAGCCTATGTAAAGAAGTTATAGCCGGACAAGCTTGAACCCAAAGCGGAAAAATGCGTCTTCATAGGATACCCGAAGGAAACTATTGGGTATACCTTCGATCATAGATCCGAACGCAAAATCTTTGTTGCCAAGAATGGATCCTTTCTAGAGAAAGAATTTCTCTCGAAAGAAGTGACTGGAAGGAAAGTAGAACTCGACGAGGTTGTCGAACCTTCTCTCGAACTTGCGAGTAGCGCAGCACCAGAAGAAGTTCCTGTGGTGCGTGCAGCAACAAGAGAGGAAGCTAATGATGATGATCATGAAACTTTGGTTCAAGTTTCTACAGAACCTCGCAGGTCAACGAGAACTCGTACCACTCCTGATTGGTATGATCCCATTATGAGTGTCATGTTGGTGGACAACACCGATGAGCCTGCGACATATGAGGAAGCGATGATGAGCCCAGATTCCAATAAATGTCAAGATGCCATGAAATCCAAAATTGGATCCATGTACGAAAACCAAGTATGGACTTTGGTGGACTTACCGGATGGCCGGAAGGCTGTCGAGAATAAATGGATTTTCAAGAAGAAAACATATGCTGATGGTAATGTTACCGTCTATAAATCTCGACTTGTCGCAAAAGGGTTTCGACAAATTCAAGGAGTTGACTACGATGAGACTTTCTCACCTGTAGCGAAGCTAAAGTCTGTGAGGATTATGTTAGCAATTGCTGCATATTATGATTATGAGATATGGCAGATGGTTGTCAAAACGGCGTTCCTCAATGGAGACAATGATGAAGAGTTGTATATGATGCAACCCAAAGGTTTTGTCGATCCTAAAGATGCTAACAAGGTATGCAAACTTCAACGGTCCATATATGAATTGAAGCAAGCATCCCGAAGTTGGAATCAACGTTTTGATAAGGTAATCAAAAGTTTTGGTTTTATACAAACTTATGGAGAAGCTTGTATTTACAAGAAAGTGAGTGGGAGCTCTGTAGCATTCTTAATACTATATGTAGATGACATATTGTTGATAGGGAATGATGTAGACCTTCTTAATAGTGTCAAGGAATATTTGAATAATAGTTTTTCAATGAAAGATCTTGGCGAAGCAGCTTACATATTAGGCATAAAGATTTATAGAGATAGATCGAGACGCCTAATATCATTGTCTCAAAGTACATATTTGGACAAAGTTCTAAAGAGGTTTGGAATGGAAGATAGCAAGAAAGGGTTCTTTCCCATGTTGCCCAATACGACCTTGAGTAAAAGTCAAAGTCCAGCAACGGAAGAAGATAGAGAAAGGATGAGTAAGACTTCCTATGCCTCATCCATAGGATCTCTAATGTATGCCATGCTTTGTACTAGACCCGACATTGCATATGCTGTTAGTTTGACTAGCAGATATCAAAGTGCTCCTTTTCAGTCCATAAAAAATATTGCTATCCCTCCAGAGATTCCTGTGTCAGTTTTACAGGATATTGGACAGAGACTGTGTGGTATTCCTGCTGCTGAACTTGCTACTGATCTGTTGTTGTTGCCTGTTTCTCAGGAGGCAGGTAAAGAATCTGATTAGATGGATGTCTCCTATTTTAATAATTGCATCTTGAACTCATGTAACATCCCTAAAATCATGATTTCAAAGATTGCATATCATTCAAGCATGCATATAATTTTGAGATCATTTTCCAACTATTTTCAAGAAAACAGAAGCACATAGTGCTATTATTTTATGTGAGAAAACTTAAATCAAATGACCATCCTCAATTGAGAGCATAAGTGTTTTAAACTAAGTTTTGTTGGATTCCTAGTTGATTGGATTGAATGTGGAGTTTGGACAAAAATTCATAGAAAAAATGTGGTTTCAAAACCATTTTCAAAACATTTCCAAATCAAATGCTTTGTCACTGTTTATTTTTATTTTATTCTAAATGACAAAGCTAATTCAAAGTAAACACTTGTTTTTATGCACATAAGTGTGAATGTTGCACCCTACAAAATCCTGAATGAGTTTGAATTCAAAAAGCTTTTGAAACCATTTGAAATTCATTCGAGAAATTCAAAACAGAAAAAGAAAAGGGGAAAGGAAATAGAAAAGGGACAGCGCCAGGATTCTGGCCCAACTGAGAAAGCAGCCCACTAAGCCCACCCGGATTCCCTCTCCCCCTCTCTCACTTGTAGACGCACCCAGCAAGTGACTGACGCCAGGACCCCACCCCCCTCTATTTCTCTCGCAGACAACTAGGCCCCGTCCACGTCACCGTCGTCTTCCCCAAGTCTCGCCCGCAGACCACGTCGTCGCTGCCATTGATGCAATAATGGCGCGGCGTAATTAGCCTTGATTCTGCAAGTGTTTCCTGTCGCACTTCGGCCTACTTAAACCCCACCCCGCCGCGGTCATTTCCCCCACACTGCACACTCTTCTCGCCACGAGGCTACCTCTAATTCGTATTGCACCGCCGCAGTCAGAGCCAACTCCGGCGAGGTATTCCGGTAAGACCCCGTCGCCCCTTGCTGTCTAAGTTTGCCAGAATGATCACGACAACCATGCGCATCTTCTCACCATATTGGTGCATGCTAGGACCATCTGGAAACTCGCCAACGACGACGACCGCAAGTGCCTGATGCTTTCTTCTTCTCCGGCGATCGATTGCGGTAAGCACTGAGCGCCCCTTGACCTCTCTCGCATACGACTAGGTTCGCCTTGTTCTTGCGCAGCTACTGATGCCTCTGGTTGGTACTAGGAAGACACAGGGCGTCGGCAACAACTTCGTCTGCAACCACCCAACGCCGTGCACGACTCCGACGAGCTCCAGCACTCCTGCGGCGCCTTGCCAAGCCGCCAAAGTTGAGCATCAACACGCCGCCACGGTTACGGTAAGCCCTCCGACGACCCTAGGGCGACACAGTAGCGCCGCGCCAGAGATGTAGAGCTCGCCGCCCGATGCCGCCAGCGCCGCTCAGTTTTGGTCGATTGATTCGTAGCCATCAGATCTAGATCTAGCGCGTAGGATTAGGTCACTTAATGAACCGTTACACGTTAGATCTGGCCGTGCATCTTTAGTTAAATCGTGCGGCTCTCGTTGATCGATCCGTCCGAACCGGTATGGGCCAATCAGAAGCAAACGCGTGGCTAGGGTTTAGATTTAAAACAGGATTTAAATCTGATTTATGTTCAAATTTGTATTGGCTATAACTTTTGATCCACACGTTAGAATTTGACAAATTTTATACCGTTGGAATCAGGAGAGCAACCTTTTTCTAAATATTCAATGTGTTTAATGTTTAGCTTCTGTTAAAAAAGGTTTATTTTGCAAAAACTTGTGTAGGACTAATTAGAGTTTATGAAATGTTTAGGAAATGATTTAGGGTTTAAAAAATTGTTGTTTGGCAAGTTTTTGACTTGTTTATGAATCAGTATTGTATACTTGCTTTGTTGAGTTTTAAAAATCATCACATATCATCTTGCATGCATGCATATATTTTTGATTGTATATGTTTTGTGTGTAATTTGTTGCTACAATTCTTTGTGTAGATTTTAGTGCTAGTGATTGTGATTGTGAAGAGTGTAACTACTCTCCAAACTACCAAGGAAAGTGGTACTTCATGAATATTTTATCCCTATGTTTTATACTAAGCATTAGAAATATTTTGCTAAGTCTTGCATGTTATTATTTTGCTTATATGCCATGTTGGGAAATCCTAGTAGTTGTAGAATTGTTGGGGAATCTCTAAGTTATGTTACTATCTATGCCATGCTTAGCCTAGCTAGTAGCAACCAAGGGTTGGTGAATTATATACATGTTATGATGAAAATATTTCTAAGTCTTTGGACTTGTGTTTTTCCTAATAAAACAACTAAGTAAATGAAACACCTGGGTGGGAGGGAAGGATTGGTTTATGTTGAGTGATTACACAAGGCCCATGTCTATGGTTTACCTTGTGTATCTCACTTGTGGAAAGCCACCCAGGAACAGAGATATTTTAGAGGCCAAGTGTTGAAAAGCTTCTAGTGCAGCCACTTGGAAATATGGGCTCTGCCTGTATCACATAGGTTGCTAGAACTTAGCCATTTGGACAGTTGGTGGTAGTGGGATGATAGGTTGGAACGCGTCCATTTGGTCTAAGGGAAGGCTTCTGAAAGGTCCTGTCTTGGTGAAAATCAAGTCTGGTGGGGAAAGTGCACAACCACTGCAGATGGAAAAATCTAAGTACTTAGCCATGTCCCTAGAAAAGGACAACTTGAGCATCAAGGCATGGAAGCTACCAAGAATCTCCTCATCCCCATTCCTAAGTAAAAATTTGTGGGTGAACAAGGGTGAAGGACCTCAATGTCTATTGATGTTTCCTTGGGAAAAGTTTTGACAAAGAAAAACTTAGTGATTTGAAATAATAGGCAAAACCTATTTTGAGCAAAGCAAGCCAAGCTACACTTAGCCAAATTGCATATAGTATCTAGTCCACTTAAAATTTTACTAAGGTATCACTTGCCAATACTATTCCAAAGTATTGACCCACTTTGGCTGTAACTTGTGATGTTGCAGGTTACTCTGATGAGGATTAGGTGTCATGAGTCTACACTCAACATGTTTGCCTGTGGCACATGAAGATGAAGACTTTTATTTATTTACTTATTCAAACTCTTGTATTAGGCCTGTGGCCTTGTAGTTGTAAATACTATGTTTATCTCTGGAATGGCTGTAATAAATGACCTTTGTATCTGTGTACTTCATCTTAAACTGTCGATGCTAGCATTGATCCAGGGACTAGCATTGCAATCACAGGGATTCTTTTCCTTTGTAAAGGAGGGATCTTACAACTCACAGGACGCCATGCTTGTTCAGGATTTTACTGAACTTTTTTTGATCATTCATTTGATGTTTGCTTGCTTTGTAAGCCCGATGGGCATTAATACTCTCTATTTCTTTAATGTCATCTAGACTTTGGGTTGTGTTATCATGGAATGTGAGGGGGATTAATGGAGAGGATAAGTGGTTAGCACTTAGAAATAAAATTTAGGAGTCAGGTTGTGCAATCGTTTGCCTTCAAGAAACCAAGAGAGAGTTTTTTGACCATTCTTACATCTGTAACTTCTGCCCATGGCGTTTTGAAAAGTTTGAATTTGTTCCCTCTATTGGAGCTTCAGGTGGACTGTTAGTGGTGTCGAACAGTTCTGTTTTTTTGCGAAAATTGATACATAGAGAACAGTTTGCCATTTCGATTGAATTCTCATCTGCCCACTTAAACCGATCATGGTTACTCACCAATGTTTATGGCCCATGTAGAAATCCTGAAAGGCAATTGTTTATTGATTGGTTTTCAAATCTTCAAATTTCTTCAAGTTCTATGTGGCTCTTCCTTGGGGATCTTAATCTTATTCGGTCTGTGGAAAATAGAAACATGCCGGGAGGGAATATTTCAGATATGCAACAATTCAATGCACTAATCAGTGGTCAATCTTTAATTGAAATTCCTTTAAAAGGAAGACGTTTTACTTGGAGTAATATGCATGATGAGCCACTGTTGGAGCAACTAGACTGGTTCTTTTCTACTATGGAGTGGACCTCCATTTTTCCCAATACCTTTGTGAAACCTTTATCGAAGCCAATATCTGATCATGTACCTTGTAAGGTGTCTATTCAAACCACTATACCAAAGAGCAAAATTTTCAGATTTGAGAGTTTCTGGCCCCTGCATCCTGGTTTTCTTAAAGTGGTTAAAAAAGTTGGGAAAAGCCTGTAAGAGCTTCCAATAGTGCTATTGTTCTCTCGGCAAAATTAAAAAATCTGAGAAGGGATTTAAAATTTTGGAGTAAGTCTATTTCAAAGTTAAAATTAATGATTGACAATTGTAATAAGGTTCTTTTGGAACTGAATAATATGGAGGATTTGAGGACCTTGTTTATCCAGGAAAAGAACTTCAGAATTATTCTAAAATCACATCTCAACAGGTTGCTTGGATATCAGAATAAATATTGGAAGCAGAGATGTACTTTTAGATGGGCTCAAGTTGGTGATGAGAACACCAAATATTTTCATGCTAGAGCTACTGAGCGTTATAGGCGCAATCCTATTGCTTCGGTAATCTTGGAGGATGGTAGGAAGGTAGATGATCATGCTGATAAGACAGCTCCTTTCCTAGCCTCTTTTAAGAATAGAATGGGTGTTTCTACTGCTCCTGATATGCTGTTTGAGTTGGATGTTTGTTCACTAGAGTCAGTGGTCTGGAAGACCTCTCTGTTCCTTTCTCTGAAAAGGAGATTGACAAGGTTATCTCTATGATCCCTGGGGATAAAGCACCAGGGCTAGATGGTTTCAGTGGATTGTTTCTAAAAGTTTGTTGGAGTATTATTAAAGAGGATTTTTATCGGCTTTGCTTCGATTTTTGGGATGGTAATATTAGCCTGTAGTGTCTGAATAACTCCTTTATCACTCTTGTTCCCAAGTTTTTGTCTCCGGAGTCTGTTAATGACTATAGACCAATTTCTCTGCTTAATTGCGTGCTAAAGGTATTAACCAAAATCTTGGCAGAACGGTTTCAGAAATGGATTCTTAAATTGGTTCATAGGAACCAATATGGCTTCATAAAGGGAAGAAATATTCAATATTGTCTATCTTGGTCTTTTGAGTACCTACACCAATGCAAGTCATCTGGTAGGGAAATTGTGGTTATCAAGTTAGATTTCGCAAAAGCATTTGATACTATTGACCACTCTTCAATTTCGCAAATTCTAAAACATATGGGTTGTGATGAAAGATGGGTTTCATGGATTTCTTCAATTTTTCAATCAGGATCATCATCAATTTTGCTTAATGGTGTCCCTGGTAGAGAGTTTCAGTGTAAGAGGGGAGTCAGGCAGGGAGATCCTCTTTCCCCATTATTATTTGTTGTAGGGGCAGAATTACTTCAAGTTGCCATCAATTCTGCCTGTGCTCAAGGATTATTGTCTTTCCCAATTGATCAGCCAGCCTCTGAAGATTTCCCTGTTATCCAGTATGCTGATGATACCTTGATTATTTTGCTAGCTGATATGAACCAATTGATGCATCTTAAGGCAATTCTGGATACTTATGCATTATCTACTGTTCTGATGATCAACTATCATAAGTCATAGCTTATTGCTATTAATATTAAACAGAATAAGGCAAATGATTTAGCTTCTGCTTTGGGTTGTCAAGTTGGTACAATGCCATTCACATATTTTGGGTTGCCACTTGGTACACAAAGCCAACAGTCAGTGAGCTTATGCCTCTAGTGAACAGAGTGGAGAGGTGCCTTACTAGTATAGCAATTTGGTTAACATATGGGGGTAGGGTGACTTTCATTAATTCTTCCATTACTCCTTTAATGTGTGTTCTTAGAATCCCTTTGCAAATAATTGAATTTGTGGATAGAGCAAGAAGGCATTGCTTATGGAGGAAATCTGATGACAGGGAAGAAAGAACTTACTCTTTAGCTGCATGGGACTTGGTTTGTCAGCCAAAAAAGAATGGAGGTCTAGGTATCTTAAACCTTAGAGTCCAAAATCAAGGACTGCTTCTAAAATTTCTCCACAAGTTCTACCATAAGCTTGATATTCCTTGGGTGATGCTAGTCTAGTTTAAGTACTACTCTGATGGGGTTTCACATGCTTTGTCTTCATGTGGCTCCTTCTGGTGGAGGGATGTTTTCAGTCTTTCAGACTTGTTCAGAGGCATTACAAAGTGTCAGGTCAATGTTGGGGATACATTCTTGCTATGGAAAGACCTATGGAGAGGTGATGATATCCTACAGAACTTTCTCCCAAGACTATTTTCTTTCTCTGCCTCAGATGATATTTCGGTTGCCTCACTTGCTGATAGTGAGAACCCATTGAACTTTCTTGCTCTTCCATTATCTATGGAGGCATCTGAAGAGTTTGCTTCTATGATGGAATTTTTGAACACCTTGGACAGAGATTTTGCGGCCCCGGATCAGTGGGTTTACAAGTGGGGTAGGAATTATTCATCAAGGGAATTCTATAAGTTCTTTTTTAGAGATATTACCCCACTCTCAGCTATCCCCGAAGATTTGGAAATCAAAGTGCAGGATGAAACACAAAGTTTTTGCTTGGCTTTTCATCTTGGACAAGTTGAACACAAGAGACAAGCTACATCGCAGGAATTACCCAATCCCTAATGTTAACTGTGTTATTTATCAACAAACTCGTGAGAACGGTGAGAACCTATTCTTCGAATGCCAGTTTAGCACTAAATGTTGGGCGATATTAGGTATTTCTTGGGATCACGGATTGGACTTCAGCTCTGGACTCATTGAGGCAGAGAGGGTGTGGAGGAAGCCATTATTCATGGAATGTGTCATACTTGCTGCTTGGAACATCCAGAAGCAAATAAATAGGTGTTATTTTGATAGTATAGTTCCTTGCACTAGAACATGGTTTCTCCAGTTTAGCAACGACATAGACCTCCTTGGTGCTAGGGTTAAGTCTAACACTCGTGATCAGATCAAATCTTTTATTAGAGAGTTGAGAGTCTAGAGTTATTTTTAATCCTTTTGGACATAGGAAAGTCCTTGTCCATTATGTACATATGTTGTAACATTATCCTTTTTTTAATTTAAAGGCAGTAGGAGGCTCTCCTGCTGTAATTTCTAAAAAAAACACACTTCACTAACAGCAAACAAACCTGCAACATAATAAGTTACAGCCACAAGGGTCAATACATTTGAATTGTATTGGCAAGTGATACTATGGTAGTGTAGCATCCCGCAAAACCACTACTAGAAAATCGCGTTATTTTTGTGTGCATCGCATCATCATGACCGCATGCTCATGTCATCATGCCACATTGCATTTGAGCATCGTCATCATCTTGCATTTGCTTGCATAAAATTATTTGCGGAAAAACCGGTTCATGTTTTCGAAACGCCCCGTCTTTGTTCAAACACAAAACCCGGGTCACCGGATTATTTTTGTTTTGTCTGCTATCGGTTTGCAAAAGTCCGTTTGAAACAAATAAAATATTTAATTATTTTAGTGGGGGCAGCCAAACCGGGCCGATCCGACCCAGTCGGCCACCCCCAGAAACAAAATCGGTCCCCCAAAAATCCTAAAACTACCCAACCTAGTCTACCCACCCCTCTGGCCACCTCACCCCGGCCAATCCCCACCCGACACGTCACCCTGACCCCAACTCCTACCCACTCCTAATCTGCCACATCACCCCACCAGCCACCCCACACTCTCTCTCCACTCCCCCCACCAACCAGCAACACGCAACACCCCACCCCCAAACCCAACACACGCAAGCCACACGCCAGACCGAGTCCACCCTGCCGCCCTGGGTCCCACCCCGCGGGTCCCACCACCTGCCCCTGTTCCCCGCGGCCCACCTCCCTCCTCCTCCCTCGCGTTCCCTCTCCCTCCCCGCGTCCCTCTCCCCCAACCTCCCGCCTCGCTCCTCTTTGTTCCCTCCGCTCGCCCCGCCCTGCTCCCTCTCCGGCAGCCGCGACCACCCCCTCTGCCGGCCCTCCGCCGACCCGTCGCCCTTCCTCGGCGCCTCGTCCCCGCACCCTCGGCCCGGCGCCGCTGCTCGGCCTCGGCCTCCAGCGCCGCCTCGGCAGCTGCTTGCCGCCTCGCCGAGACCCGCCCTCCGTCGTCAGCCAGGCATCCGCCCGCCTTGCGCGAGCCTTGCCGCCCAGCCTCACCGGCCACCTCTAACTTCGCCCCACTGGTCCGCCCACCCACACCGCCTGCCGCTGGCCGTCCCCTCCCTCCGGCCACCAGCCTGGCGCTTCCAGCGCCCGCCGCCCGTATCCCCTTCCCCGCCCGCCTCGGCCTTCCTCTCCAGTCGTTGCCGCTTGCTGGGCAGCCGTGGTGCCCCGTCGCCCCTGCGATCTCGTCCCCGTCGGGCTTCGCCCCTCGACCACCGCCTCGCCCCCCCCAAGCAGCCGCACGCCTCCCCGTCGGTCTCCTCGCCGTCCCCGTCGCTCGGCCCCATCAAGGTCCCGCGAGCGAGTCTGCACCACGTCCGCCTCTGCCTTGTTTGTTGTGAGGTTCCCTCCGACGTGATGATGCTTCCCAAGTCCGGAGTCGAGGACCCATGTGACTCCAAGTTCCCCTACAACAAGATCTTCCGAAGGCCCCAACAATCAAAGCAAGGTCGTCATCGAAAGTGGAGTCGCGAACCCCAAGATCGCCGTCCCCGACCCGAAGGTGTCGAGATCCCGAGCCTCCGAAGACCGATCCGACAACAAACCCGCCGGAACCTCAAGATCTTCCTCGCGGCGTCCGAAGACCCGAACCCTGTCGAACCCCTCTCGGTGAACGCCAAGATCGCCTCACGGACGCCATGACCTCCTTCAAGGGTCCGATGGCCGAGACCCCGACACGACGAGTACTCCTTCCCGGACCCGAACCCCGGTACCGGACAAGTTCGACATCGACCTCGAGAATGCCTACACGGAACAACAAGACCGCCACACGGACGCGGACCCCAAGACCCTGAGGCCCCGAACCGAAGACCGATCCGAAGCGCCAAGACCTCCGACAGGGAACCGACCAGTTCGCCGAGAACCGCACCCGAACCTGAAGCACGACAAGATCTGCCCCGTTGTTCGAGAACGTTCCCGCCGAGACCGACCCGTCGAACCCTGAACCCTGAGACCAACCCCGAACCCCGGAACCCCAAGTTCGTCGAGACCCTCTAAAGTGTGAACCCCTTCCCGAAACCCTATTTTATAATATAATACAAACTTGTTGCATATTAAATTGTCATACTCGCATGCATATTATCATGTGGTTTGGGGGCCTTATGCAGATTCACCTCATAATTAAATATGGGGCCCATATGCGGGCAAATCTAGTCGTATATTGGTCCCATTTAAATTTGTGCATCGAACCGTTGTCATATCTTGCCTGGTTAAAACAACATTTAATTTGCGGGATAGTTAAACAACTTGAACCGTTTAACTAAAAGTCGGGACCCTGGTTCCGCTTAATATGGCCTAATTGTATCGCACCTTTGCCATGTCATAGATCATTCATGCATCATTCCCGATCTTTTTCCGTAGTATTAAATAGTGCATCCGGTGTTTCTTCTAGTGTTTTGCTTCTTCGCGGATAAGGCCGTTGAGTTGGTGCGAGAGTCGACCCGATCTTCGGTTGAACCTTCGGCAATGTTTTCAGGCGAGCATCTCCCCCTTTCTACCTATCTTACTTTTATAGTATTTATTCCCTCCTATTGATCTATTGCTATCTGTGTTGCGATGCTCTAGTGTTTCGTACCCGTGATATCCCTTGCAGCCTTATATTGCCTTGGACACACCCTATTACCTGTTGTTTGGTAGATAGTTGGACTTGCGTGTCGTAGTCGCTTGCTCAAGTGCTGTTGTGTGTCGTCATATGCCACAGTTGTTGGTGCATTGCCGCATGTTTGATGTTGGAGATGATCATGGCTTTACTTATTTTTCACTTTAATTATTGTTTAACAACTAAAATTGAAGTAAGTAAGCAGAGGCATCGGTGGGTGATAGGTAATATTTGGTTTCCGACCGCCCACTTGTGTCCCGTAGGACCCCGAGTTCTTGACACCTGTTCCGAGATCGAGCGCGCTAACCACAGGTGGGGAGATATGGGCCCCCCATTGATTATTACCTGATTTCAAAGTATTGTATTGGGGGCCACAAACTAGTTTGAGGTTTTATTTACTATCCTGTACTTATGCCATGCTTTACTGCTTTATTTACGATTGTGTGAGGAGCACGCTGTACTGTTTAGGAAGCGGAGTGTTTTCGCTGTATCGACAGTCCCAGTTTTGGGATTTGCTGTCGTTTACAGCCACTGTCGCAAACCCTAAGTCTGTCTCGGAGACCGGCCGACTTCGTTGCGGGTGTACTTAGTGGGGTGGCCCCCCGTGCTTGCTTTGAGTCTGGGAACGTCATGACTTAGGCCCCGCCGACATACTGATGGGTGTATGTTAACTGATCTGGCAAAAAGGGTCGAAGTGCTTGTGGATACTTTGGTGCACCCCTGCAGGGTTAAATCTTTTCGAGAAGCCGTGTCCGCGGTTATGGACGACTTGGAGCACAGTGCTTGATCATAGACAACTATAACTAAAGTTTATTGTTATAAAGTGACTTGTATCCGATATGACTAGTAATCAGCTTCACTATAATGGAATGGCTAATAAAACTACCAACAATTGCTTGTTTGGTTTGTCGCTTGCGACAATTGTACCTGACTAGTAATCAGCTTCACTACAACGAAATGGCTAAGTAAAAGTACCAACAACTGCTGGGTTTTGGGGTTATCTCATGCTAATTGTATCTGACTAGTAAGTGTTGCAACTACAATGGAATGGTTAAATCAAAGTGCCCACTGCTTATTTTATCAGGATGATTATCTATACCTGACTAGTAATTACTGCAACGATAACTGAATAAATAAAACTGTCAACGGTGTGAGTTCCTCGGTTGACTTCCTCGTTTGGTTTCGAGGGGGAAACACCAGGATGGGTTTGTTTGATGATAGCATCAGGTTGGTTCCGAATAGGTCTTTCTTACCCCCCTCTGATAGCCGCCAGTTGTATCGAGTCTCTATAGGTTGTTTAGTGCATGCTGCCGCTTCAGTCCACCATACCTATGTAGGCGAGGACCGCCGAATTCTAGCCTCGCCGTGTACTGGCCTCAGTACTGACGCTCCTCTTTTTCCTTTGCCTTTGTCGGCACCCCTTTTGTTTAAGCAGGTTTTGAGATCGACGTCGTTAGCAGGATTACCCTTCCTGCTTGGCCTGGGCAGGGTTATGGACGCCATTGGTTATTCTTCAGGGCTCTTAGTCCCATTTGCATCTTGTCCGTAGCTGGACGCTCTATCGTCTTCAAGGTGATTTGGATCTTTGTGTATTATATCTGTATTCTTGACTCATGGAGTCGTGTTGTATATTTCTGTTCTGTGGGTCCCATCGAGGACTGTTGTGTAATGATATTACTTCGTTTTCCACCCGCACGAAAGTGCCTGGTGGGCACCTTTGAATCGTTTCTATGCGGGTTTGGCGGGTTTCGCTAAAACTTGCATAGGCCCGATTCTGAGGGTGTTACAGAGTGGTATCAGAGCTCAGCAGTTGCGATACCCCACAAGTCCAGCCTGTAGGATAACCTAGCTAACGGCCGAAGTAGAGTGTCAAAACTATTTTTGAAAAATCGGTAGGATAGTTCTGATTAGGTCTGATTTTACTCCTTACCCCCTTTTGCTATTCTCCTCTTATCTAGACGTGTTTTGAATCTGCTCTCTTATCTTTTCTTCGAGTCCAGGAATTTCTCGCGGATGGGTTCCGTCGTACCTTAAGGTTTTCGCTTCCTCCTTTGATAACGGTGTTCTACCATCCGGTGTTCAAGCTGCCTGAGGAATCCGTCTACCGTGGTACCATTCTTGGTTCCTTGTTTGTGCCTTCCGGTGTTTTCCGACGCGACGATATCATCTACGCCAGATCCGATGCAGAGTCTGCATCACCCCTTTGTTCCTGAACCTTGTTTGTCGGGATCTTCAGTCTGAATCCTGAGGGTTGGTTGCATAACCTATCTGTTCGTGTACAGAGTAATGCTTTGAGTGCGGGATGGAGTCGCGACCATACCACTACTCTTATCATTTGCTTTGTCTATTGAATGGTAGATCGATGCAATTTTACTCCGTCCACGGAAGCTAGAGGTGGCTTTATTTGTTGATACCTCTACCTTCGACCTTTTGTTCCCGGAGTGTTCTCTCGACGATCACGGACAACGACCTCTTGCTAGTGGTGTCGCGATGATCTAACCGAAGCGAGAAGACACAGATCGCCTACCTTCCTTCCGGTACCATGAGGCGGATCTCGAGGGAGAGATCCCTTGTTAGTGGTGTCGAATTGTGGCATCCCGCAAAACCACTACTAGAAAATCGCGTTATTTTTGTGTGCATCGCATCATCATGACCGCATGCTCATGTCATCATGCCACATTGCATTTGAGCATCGTCATCATCTTGCATTTGCTTGCATAAAATTATTTGCGGAAAAACCGGTTCATGTTTTCGAAACGCCCTGTGTTTGTTCAAACACAAAACCCGGGTCACCGGATTATTTTTGTTTTGTCTGCTATCGGTTTGCAAAAGTCCGTTTGAAACAAATAAAATATTTAATTATTTTAGTGGGGGCAGCCAAACCGGGCCGATCCGACCCAGTCGGCCACCCCCAGAAACCAAAACGGTCCCCCAAAAATCCTAAAACTACCCACCCTAGTCTACCCACCCCTCTGGCCACCTCACCCCGGCCAATCCCCACCCGACACGTCACCCTGACCCAAACTCCTAGCCACTCCTAATCTGCCACATCACCCCACCAGCCACCCCACACTCTCTCTCCAGTCCCCCCACCAACCAGCAACACGCAACACCCCACTCCCAAACCCAACACACGCAAGCCACACGCCAGACCGAGTCCACCACATACAGGTCCCACCCATGGTCCCACCACCCCTGCCCCGCGGCCCACCTCCCTCCTCCTCCCTCGCGTTCCCTCTCCCTCCCCGCGTCCCTCTCCCCCAACCTCCCGCCTCGCTCCTCTTTGTTCCCTCCGCTCGCCCCGCCCTGCTCCCTCTCCGCAGTGACCACCCCTCTGCTGGCCCTCACTCGCCGACCCTGTCGCCTCCCTGACCTCGGCGCCTCGTCCCTCACCCGGGCGCCGCCGCTTCGGCCTCGGCCCCTCCGGCCTGCCTCGGCTTGCCGCCGAGACCCGCCCTCCGTCGGCAGCCAGTATTCGCCGCCGCGCGAGCCTTGACGCCCTAGCCTCACCTGCCACCGCTGGTCCGCCGCCACCACCGCCTCTGCTCGCTTGGCCACGGCCCTCCCCCTCCGGCCACCAGCCCTGGCGCTGCTAGGAGGCTCCGCTCGCCCCGTCTCCCCCTTCCCCGTCCGCCCCGCCCCCGGCCTTCCTCTCCAGTCGTTGCCCTCACGGCTGGGCCATGATGCCCGTCGCCCTGCGATCTCGTCCCCGTCGGGCTTCGCCCCTCGACCGCCGCCTCGCCCCCCCCCAAGCAGCCGCACGCCTCCCCATCGGTCTCCTCGCCGTCCCCGTCGCTCGGCCCCATCAAGGTCCCGCGAGCGAGTCTGCACCACGTCGGCCTCTGCCTTGTTTGTTGTGAGGTTCCCTCCGACGTGATGATGCTTCCCAAGTACGGAGTCGAGGACCCATGTGACTCCAAGTTCCCCTACGACAAGATCTTCCGAAGGCCCCAACAATCAAAGCAAGGTCGTCATCGAAAGTGGAGTCGCGAACCCCAAGATCGCCGTCCCCGACCCGAAGGTGTCGAGATCCCGAGCCTCCGAAGACCGATCCGACAACGAACCCGCCGGAACCTCAAGATCTTCCTCGCGGCGTCAGAAGACCCGAACCCTGTCGAACCCCTCTCGGTGAACGCCAAGATCGCCTCACGGACGCCATGACCTCCTTCAAGGATCCGATGGCCGAGACCCCGACGCGACGAGTACTCCTTCCCGGACCCGGACCCGAACCCCGGTACCGGACAAGTTCGCCATCGACCTCGAGAACGCCTACACGGAACAACAAGACCGCCACACGGACGCGGACCCCAAGACCCTGAGGCCCCGAACCGAAGACCGATCCGAAGCGCCAAGACCTGCGACAGGGAACCGACCAGTTCGCCGAGAACCGCACCCGAACCTGAAGCACGACAAGATCTGCCCCGTTGTTCGAGAACGTTCCCGCCGAGACCGACCCTTCGAACCCTGAACCCTGAGACCAACCCCGAACCCCGGAACCCCAAGTTCGTCGAGACCCTCTAAAGTGTGAACCCCTTCCCGAAACCCTATTTTATAATATAATACAAACTTGTTGCATATTAAATTGTCATACTCGCATGCATATTATCATGTGGTTTGGGGGCCTTATGTCGATTCACCTCATAATTAAATATGGGGCCCATATGCGGGAAAATCTAGTCGTATATTGGTCCCATTTAAATTTGTGCATCGAACCGTTGTCATATCTTGCCTGGTTAAAAAAACATTTAATTTGCGGGGTAGTTAAACAACTTGAGCCGTTTAACTAAAAGTCGGGACCCTGGTTCCGCTTAATATGGCCTGATTACATCGCACCTTTGCCATGTCATACATCATTCATGCATCATGCCCGATCTTTTGCCGTAGTATTAAATAGTGCATCCGGTGTTTCTTCTAGTGTTTTGCTTCTTCGCGGATAAGGCCGTTGAGTTGATGCGAGAGTCGACCCGATCTTCGGTTGAACCTTCGGCAATGTTTTCAGGCGAGCATCTCCCCCTTTCTACCTATCTTACTTTTATAGTATTTATTCCCTCCTGTTGATCTATTGTTATCTGTGTTGCGATGCTCTAGTGTTTCGTACCCGTGATATCCCTTGTAGCCTTATATTGCCTTGGACACACCCTATTACCTGTTGTTTGGTAGATAGTTGGACTTGCGTGTCGTAGTCGCTTGCTCAAATGCTGTTGTGTGTCGTCATATTCCACAGTTGTTGGTGCATTGCCGCATGTTTGATGTTGGAGATGATCATGGCTTTACTTATTGTTCACTTTAATTATTGTTTAACAACTAAAATTGAAGTAAGTAAGCAGAGGCATCGGTGGGTGATAGGTAATATTTGGTTTCCGACCGCCCACTTGTGTCCCGTAGGACCCCGAGTTCTTGACACCTGTTCCGAGATCGAGCGCGCTAACCACAGGTGGGGAGATATGGGCCCTCCATTGATTATTACCTGATTTCAAAGTATTGTACTGGGGGCCACAAACTAGTTTGAGGTTTTATTTACTATCATGTACTTATGCCATGCTTTATTCTGATTGTGTGAGGAGCACGCTGTCTGTTTAGGAAGCGAGTGTTTTCGTATCGACAGTCCCAGCTTTGGGATTTGTTGTCGTTTACCATCGTCATAACCCTAAGTCCGTCTCGAGACCGGCCGACTTCGTTGGTGTACTTAGTGGGTGGCCCCGTGCTTGCTTTGAGTCTGGAACGTCATGACTTAGGCCCGACATACCGATGGGTGTATGTTAACGATCCGCAAAAGGGTCGAAGTGCTTGTGGATACTTTGGTGCACCCCTGCAGGGTTAAATCTTTTCGAGAAGCCGTGTCCGCGGTTATGGACGACTTGGAGCACAGTGCTTGATCATAGACAACTATAACTAAAGTTTATTGTTATAAAGTGACTTGTATCCGATATGACTAGTAATCAGCTTCACTATAATGGAATGGCTAATAAAACTACCAACAATTGCCTGTTTGGTTTGTCGCTTGCGACAATTGTACCTGACTAGTAATCAGCTTCACTACAACGGAATGGCTAAGTAAAAGTACCAACAACTGCTGGGTTTTGGGGTTATCTCATGCTAATTGTATCTGACTAGTAAGTGTTGCAACTACAATGGAATGGTTAAATCAAAGTGCCCACTGCTTATTTTATCAGGATGATTATCTATACCTGACTAGTAATTACTGCAAGGATAACTGAATAAATAAAACTGTCAACGGTGTGAGTTCCTCGGTTGACTTCCTCGTTTGGTTTCGAGGGGGAAACACCAGGATGGGTTTGTTTGATGATAGCATCAGGTTGGTTCCGAATAGGTCTTTCTTACCCCCCTCTGATAGCCGCCAGTTGTATCGAGTCTCTATAGGTTGTTTAGTGCATGCTTCCGCTGCCGCTTCAGTCCACCATACCTATGTAGGCGAGGACCGCCGAATTCTAGCCTCGCCGTGTACTGGCCTCAGTACTGACGCTCCTCTTTTTCCTTTGCCTTTGTCGGCACCCCTTTTTTTTAAGCAGGTTTTGAGATCGACGTCGTTAGCAGGGTTACCCTTCCGGCTTGGCCTGGGCAGGGTTATGGACGCCATTGGTTATTCTTCAGGGCTCTTAGCCCCATTTGCATCTTGTCCGTAGCTGGACGCTCTATCGTCTTCAAGGTGATTTGGATCTTTGTGTATTATGTCTGTATTCTTGACTCATGGAGTCGTGTTGTATATATCTGTTCTGTGGGTCCCATCGAGGACTGTTGTGTAATGATATTACTTTGTTTTCCACCCGCACGAAAGTGCCTGGTGGGCACCTTTGAATCGTTTCTATGCCGGTTTGGCGGGTTTCGCTAAAACTTGCATAGGCCCGATTCTGAAGGTGTTACAGGTAGTATGGTGGAGACTAACACCTATATGCATTTGGCTAAGTGGAGCTTAGGCTTGCTTTTCTCAAAATAGATTTTCCTTATCATTTTGAAAAAAACTAAGTTTTTGTTTGGAAAAATCACCCAAGGCATCTCCCAATAGAAATTGGTGATCCTTCACCTTGTTGAACCACAAGTTTTTAACTTAGAAAATTGGGATGAGGAGATTCTTGATAGATTCCATGTCTTTATGCTCAAATTGTCCATTGTCGGGGACACGACTAAGTACTTATTTTACACTCTGTAGAGGTGGTGCACTTTCCCCACAAGACTTGATTTTCACCAAGACAAGATCTTTCAGAAGCCTTCCCTTAGACCAGAATGGACGCGTTCCAACCTATCATCCCCTACCACCAACTGTCCATTTGGTTAAGTTATTGCAACCTATATGATCCAGGCAGATCCCATAATGCTATGTGGCTGCACTAGAAGCTTCTCAACATTTGACATCTCAAATCTCTTTGTTCCTGGTGGCAATCCACAAGTGAGATACCAAGTCTTCCCCAGTATACTGGACTTGGTGATGCCCAAGTTTTCCCCGTATACTGGACTTGTGCAACCACTCAACACAAACCTTTCTTTCCATTCCACCTTGGTGATTCATTCACTTAGTTGTTTTATTAAACAAAACACAAGTCCTTGACTTTGAAATATTCCATAGAATGTATATAATCCCCCCTTGTTTTCTACTATCTCAGCTAAGCATGATAGTATTAGGAATATTAACTTAGGGAGAATTCTAATAAGGTTTCATCTACTAGGATTTCCCATACCATAGTTTATACTTAGCAAAATTCCATGCAAGTCCTACTTAAAAAATCACTAGTGAATAGTGAAGATAATGGGACAAAAGTATGAAGCACCACTTGCCTTTTTGGTAGAGAATTATAAGTTCACTCCTTGATCTTGCAATAGACACACTCTTCAAATTCCACTACAATTCACTCAAGCAAGCAAATATTCAATCTACCATTCAAGCAATCATCACATAGAATATAAAAACAAAGCAATGCATGCTAACGTGCCAAAGATTGATTTATTTGGAAAAGTGGTTTCTAATAGGTTATAAACATTTGAAAACACCTATTGGTCATTTACAAAAGTGGTAAAACCATTTGATATCAAGTTAGTGAAAAAGGCCATTAAATTATTTTTGTTTTGCTAGAATTGATTTAAATCAAAGTGATAATTTCTAGTGTTTGGCAAATACATTTTAAAACAAAAATGTTAGTGTTTTAAGGTCAAGTGTTTAATATTGAAACCATTTGCAAAAGTTTTTACCTATAAACCATTTTTATACCAAATCAATATTTTATGTTGTTGAAAATGCTTTTTAGCAAGGTAATAATTTATAGGGTTCATCAAATATATTTTTAAATCTCAAAACTTGGTGTTTAGGGTCAGAGAGTTTAAATCAAATCATTTTCCAAAGGTTTTACTCAAAAATTATTTTTAAACCATAAACCATATTTTCATTTAACTAGAAATGCTTTTAATTCAAAGATTTATTCTTTAACTTCACAAAATACAATTTTAAATCCATAAGTTGGTTTCTATGGTCAGTAGGTTCAAAACAATCCATTTGCCAAAGATTTTACCATAAAAATATTGCTAGAATAATTTTTATATTAAAAATATACCTACACAAGTTTCTGCAAAAAAAACTAATTTTCCAGAAGCAATTCATTAAACAAAGTGCATGGTTGAATAGAGTTTGTTTTGTTGATTCCATTGATATAAAATTTGCAAAATTTGGACGTGTGGATCAAAATTTATGTAATTTACAAATTCAATCAACTAATAGAAAGGTTTCTGTCTTTTAAATAAAAAAATCAGTGCCACACGTCTAATTCTTATTGGTCGAAAATGGTTCGGCTGGATCGTGTTGTGTGGTGTGTTGGATTAAAACAGATCGAGCGGCACAGGATCACTCGTACCCCTTCGTTAAGTGGTTCGATCCTATCCACGCGATCCAGATCCAATGGCTGCTGTGAGCTTGACCATGAATGAGTGGCATTGGCGACGGTGAGTGGCAGCGGCACGGTCAGTCGGTGGTTTTCCCGGCGATTCAGGAAGCAAGAGAGGGAGAGAGGTAGCTCACCGAGGTCGTAGTGCGATGCAGATGCTCATCGTTGTCGTCACAGGGCAGGGGCGCACGGGGTTGACAATAATCGCTCGCCGGAGTTTTCCCTGGTGAAGCTATGGTGCGCGCTAGAGGAAAAGGGAGGTGCCATTAGATGCATAATGACGCGGTGAGTACAGGAGCATCAATGAGAAGGGGAGGTGCGATCGGATGTTACTAGGGTACTTCGCTGGAAAAGGAGCAGACGGTGGAGATACTTAGGCGAAGACGAAGGCGATGTTGTGGGGCACGCGCGGGCGAGCGGTTGATGCTGGAAGGTGCGCAGGAGTTTGGGGGTCAGTCTCGTGTGGTAGAAGGGGCGAGGGGCGACGGTGGCTGGCCGGAAGTGCTCGGGGAGCTCGTCGGAGGCCGCAGCGGTGCAAGAGAAAATGGGGACAGCCTGGGGCAAAGAGAGCCGGGCAAGAGAGGGGAAAGGGAGAGGAGGAGCAGGCGCTTTAACGAGCTTGGTCGCAGGGAGTAATCGACGCGGCATTGATGCGAATTGAATCAAGTTTTTAAACGGCAGAAACGGCCGGCAAGGCGTGGTCACCGCGGGGGGGAAGGGGGTGAGGAAGATGACTGACGAGTGGGGCTGGCTAGTCAGTGAGAGAGGGAAAGGAAAGGTGGGGGCCAGCGTTCAATGAGTGAGGGGGTTATTCGTGCGGTGTGAAACGTTTTCTGGAGGGAGAAGAGAGAGGCCGCTAGTGGGGCTGGTTAGGTTGGGCTGGCTTCTTTCATCATTTTTTTGTTCTGATTCATTTTTCTTTTTCTATTTTCTTTTTCCTGTTTTGATTTTGTTTAAACCATTCAAACATCCATTTGAATTCAAAAACCTTGCCAAACTTTCTGTAAGTTTTTTTTAATCTGTCTAAACAAGTATTTTTTTAAATACCATTTTAGGAATAATTCTCTTATTTATTTATTGTTTATATTTTAATTAAAATGGGAACTTTCCTTTATTAAATAAGGTTTCATTGTAATTTCAAACCCTTATTTAAATTCCAATTTTTCACAAAACCTTTTTAGTAGGTTTATTTATTCAAAAGGGTGTTGAATAATTCATTTTGATTTATTTGAAATATTTTTATATGATCTATTAATCATTTAAATTGGGTAAATGTCTTTATTCAAGTAGAAATAGAATTTGGTTAAGGCCATTTTATTTTATTTGAATATTATTTATCAATTTATTTCATTTGGACTTGGATTATATTTATTCCATTTGCTCATTGATTAGGCCAAGATTTAATTTGGTTTTTAAATATTGCCTATTAATTAATTCTTTCTTTATCTTATAAAATCCATATCTTTTTATTTATAGATCCAAAGTTGGTGATTCCAATTTGTATAATTTTATTTAATATTTGTTTATCCTTTTAAATATCTTTAGGATTATTTGCTTACCATTTGGTATGGATTTTGAGATAGGTGCTTTATTATCTTTGGAAATTCAATTTCCTGATCTTACTAAATTCATAAGATTTTATCTATGGATCCAAATTGAATGAAATAAATTTCTATGGTGTCATAATTTTTTTATTTATCCATATTGATCATTTATAAATGTTTGTTGATAAACTTTTATATGGATCAAACACTTAGTCTTTGAGATAACTTGGAAATGTTTTTCTTCCATTAGGGTTTTAGGGATTTGGTTAATTTCCAAGTGTTTAAATTTCAAGATGCATTTCACCTGATTTGAATTTAGTTGGATTCTAATTTTATCCAAAGTTTGTTCAAGATGGGTTTTGATGTTTCCATTTGAAATCAAAACTTTCTTTTCACCCTAAATTTCAACAATTATTTATTTTGTTTATGTATTTTTCACATTACAAAATTTGGAATTTTTTTGGATGTGACATCCTTGATAGGCAATAATAAAGCGGTTATTTTGTATATTCCAAGTATATGATAGATGTTTATTTTTGCATGCTATAATTGTATTAATACGGAAACGTTAATACATGTGTGTTTAATAAACAAACGGAATGTTCCTAGTTATGCCTCTCTCATAAACTAGCTCATTGATTAACAAGATGATCAAGGTTTATTGATCATGGACATTGGATGTTGTTAATAACGAGGTCACAAAATTAGTGTAATGGTGGGATGAACATTCATTCGAAGTATAGCATTACGATAAAAGTCATTTATTTTATATTGCTATAACATCATACGAACCGATCCTAATCCTTAGACCATTAGATCATGTCAATCCCTAACACTGGAAGAGTATCCCGAGAAAATCATATGTCACACAATAATAGGGTGATTATAAAGATGGGTTCAGTACTAATAAAGTGTTATGTTGAGTCCCATGGATCGAGAGTGGAATTTTTTGATCCCGATGATAGATATATATGCTCTGGGACATGTAATATTATAAAGATATGCTCGGTGATATTGCATTGATTAGCTTACAAGAAAGTGATTTGATCACTAGAATGTTATATCACAGGAACGAGAAAAGAGTAGATGTCAGTAAAGAGATCAAACTAGATATGGATATACCGATGATCGAATCTCGGACATGTAATATATCGCGAGACAAAGGGATTAAGATACTAGCGTAAAAGTTCTCACGATCACAAGAAAGTGATCGTTGAATGTGTGGGAGTCAGTACGGATCTCCAGGTCCCGCTTCTGATTATTGATCTGAGAGGGGTCTCGATCATATCTGTATTATTTGCAAACCGTAGGGTGACACACTTAAGAGACACCAACACCATTTGGAGCAAATGTTTCATGCTGAAAAGAATAACAAAGCGTATGAACTTATTTCACTAGATACCGAAATTAGTTTCGAGTGAAATTGCAGAAAGTGTTTCTGCATGTGAAACGAAATACTAGCAAGGGGTTATATGTGAATGTTTGTCATTAAAGTAATTGACAAAATTCTAAATAAATAAAAGGAGTTTTATTTAATGATAGTTTGCATTAAATTTGGTGGAAATTTATTGAGAATTTGAGTGGGTTTTTTAGTGGAGAAATGTCAACACCCGGATTTTTAATCCCAGATGACTATTATGCCATACATAGCAATCCCAGTATTACCATTTTTGCGAGACATAACAGATTGGATATCACAGTACATCATACATTACAAACTATACATAAGGTCTTACACAAGTAAAGGATCTCAGGATCCAGTCTTAATACAATTCAAGCAGGGTAATAATCTCAGTGTAGGCGAAGCTCCATCTTCAAGGTCACAGGCAATGCTGACGATGGGAGATGATCTTATTTGTCGTAGCCTTCCTACTATCCGTCTTCCTGATACTCCTCTTCATAGTCTGGCCATAGGAATAGCCAGGGACAAAGCCATGAGTACTCTTTAAGTACTCGCAAACTAATACTTACAAGTGAAGTGGTTTTGGAATAGGAAATACTAAGCTCTAGGGTTATTTTGCAAAAAATATAGTTTTAATTCTACTAAGTTCAAAAGCAAAGAAAACTAGTTGAATGTTTTACAACACCTAAATGGGAACTTGAATTTCATATCACAACTCTGTTGTGGTCAAGTCGAGTCATGAATCATTTCGTAAGTCATTTTGAAAACATCTGACGACAGAACAGTATGGCCACTCCAACTGTTTCAATTTTAATAGTTTGACACTAATAGTTTGACATCACAACAGCGGACCCGGTATTATAATAGTTTGACACTCTGCAGAGATTGTACACTTTCACCACAATATTCGATACATCTGTCTGGAACAAATCCTGAACTCACCATACTCAGTATGTGGATAATTAATCCTAACCTTTCAATTACACGCCCTAGTATAGGAACCTCTCCTGTGATTTTGGCCTCCCAACCATGACCAACTGTCATCTTGGGTACTACACAGGTGGACAATCTTAACAAGGTAGCCTTAGCTCAAACCTTGGACGCAAGGGAACCCATACTAAGGTATATAAATTTCTAGTCAAGCCCTACCAAATTTTTGGGTATTGTGGTTGTACAGTAAAATTGGAATGGTATCGCATCCAGAAAACCATTAGTTTTATAAAGGGCTAAGGCTCATGCCTTAACATTTTCATCATCAAAATCAGCTGGTGTTCAAGAACACATGTCAAAACATTTTAGTAGAACGACTCATCATTCTAAGGTTTTCATAACCATTTTCACCAAATATTCCCATCTAAAGTTGATCAAGTTTTATGCTTAGCTTTAGCATCTACAAGTGGGGTTAAACACTAATGAGGGGTTATAAAAAAGTGTGAACTAGCTAATTTCAATCTCATGCCTCACGATGACATCAAGGTTACCTAACTTAGGCCAAGTTTTATGCTCTTTATGCTACCTTCAGATATTTTTCTAGAATCTACAAGTCACTAAGTAAACCAAACTAAGAAGCTTTGATAAAGAAATAAAATAACTAATCTTGACAAGAAAACTAGGATTGGGTATAATCAAAGGGTGTAAGCTTGCAAGTAAACTTGCATTGTTTAGATTTTCTTGCTAACATAGTAGCTTGCTAAGTTAACTAGTATAGTGATTCTTGCATAATTGCATGTATAAACTTGCTAGGATATCTTGCTCATTTAAAAGCTGGCCTTGTGCAGAGAAGTGGTTGAAGTTCTCCTCGGCTTCTTCCTCGTAGTATCCTCCTTCCTCCTCGTATCCTTGGACGGTACTATCGTCTATAAATAAATACGAGGTAGACAATCACCACACAATTCTTAACTACTCTATTTAGCACGCAAAGGTTCACACTAGACGATATAGCATCATCACTATTATCACAATTCTTAAATAAATAGCACTTGTCTTATTTATTTTATTTTAGAAAAATAATTTCTACTCATTGAAAAACTACTTAAGATTTAATATTCTCTAACTCAAACATGGGATCATGTTGACACATGTCATCACCAAATATTTCAGTACATGGGAATGTGATTTAAAGTGGTGTCACAATTTAATAAGGTTTAACCTTTTTATTTTAATTAATTAAAGTGACTAGAATAGCCTATGAGGCATTTTTTATCACTTGATGATTATTTCTGCAAGTAAACCTATATATTTTTATATATTCTGAAAGATATGGTTAAATGTGACTTTTGAGAGTTGTAATAAAGTCAAAAGATTTTTTGGTTGAATTTTTAAAAAATGTTTAAATGTAGAAAAGATTCTTTCTTGTTATTTTTACCATGGGTGATCTACAACTCCAAATGATATGAACCAAACGGGCTTGGATTAAGCAATCCAGTACCTTTCTAACAAAATTGGTTTCATGCATTTTGGTTCAGTAAATAAAGATGGGTTGATTTTTGAATCTGGGTATAGAACTGATTTGAAAACTATATGAATAATCCTAAGTTTGAATTCTTGGGTCACGGGAGGTTTAACTGGTCCGGCCCACTACGCACATCGCGCGTGTGGGCTGAGTATGTGGTTGTCCCTACTCGTCAGCGAGGCAGAGAGTGGTGAAGGGGTACGAGTGTAACATTCGAGATTTTATATTAAGATGTTACTAGAAGCATGCATCATCCTTGCATCATTGCATCCTACAAAGTTAAATTTACATTAAAAACCCTATCACCAAACCCTAACAAAAAATCCCTCAATATGAGCAAGAAGGAGATAATCTTGCTTGGCCTTCCTAAAACCTTGTAAAAATAATATTCTCTGGTTCTATGATGACCACCTCATTTTTACAAAAAATTAGAATCTGGTTTCATTGGATTTGGACTTGTTATACAAAACTTATTAAAGAAAAGGCAAAGAAGAAATTGCTAAAAGAACAAAAAAACTTGAAACTTAACCTATTGGGCCGAACGTGCAGACCCTGCCAGCTCGCTCGAGTCGCCTAACCTAACTGTCGTCAGCGCAGCCCGCAAGCACCAGCGCCAGCCCGCAGCCGCCTGCTCCCACTGACCGTGCGGGCCCACATGTCATCTTCCTCACCCCGCGGAAATCGGACGCCGACGTGTGCAGAACAAACTCCAGCAATTTCGAAGACAAATCCGTGACCCCCTCGCCAAGATTCATCGCCCATATAAACCCTGCAACCCTGCCGCTTTGAAACTCTAAAAATTCCTCGATCTCTCTCCACCAGGCCGCCGATTTTCGAGCTCTTCCGATCTCGCCGGAGCAAGGTCGCAGCCGAGCTCAAGGGCAGTGGGTTCCGAGCTCCATCTCCATTGTTTCCCCTTCCCCCATGATCCTCTCGCTCGGCTTTCTCTTCTTACCATCTTTCCCCTTTCCTTTCACAGCACCGCGCCCGCAATCGCTCGTCGGAGCATCGCCGGGGATGGAGAGAGTCAGCGGAGCTCTGCCGATGAACGAGGAAGCGAGGAACGTTGCCGATGTCGCGAGCGTGACCGTGAGGACTAGCTGCACCCCATCAACCACACCGCCTTGGGAAGCCACAAATCGCCGCCGACCGTCACCACCGACGCTGCCGCCGCTGTCGTTGCCATGTAAGTCGCCACCGTCACCCCCCTCCGTTAGATCAAGATCGTGTGGTTTAGATTAGAAGTTGTTAGAGAAGGGGTATCAACGAATCGCACTGTGCTGCGTGGAATGCTCGCGTCAGCGCGCCGCTTCAGCGCCGCGTCATCTAGCTGGGGCTAATCAGGAGCTGCCACTTGTCGCAAATATGTTAGGGTTTAATTTGGCAGATTGTATTTAAATCTTGCGGTATTCATAGAAATTCAACCACTAGCCCAAAAATTGCGTATGATATACCATTGGATTCACAAAATTGTGTAGAACACAGATCTGTATTAATTTTGCGAGTTTGCAGTAGTATTTTCTGTGTAGGATTTAATCTCTACCTTTGAGTATTTAATTCATTGAAAAATAATTAGAACTCCGTTTTAGTTGATTCTTGTTGCGTTGGCTTTTTTTTACATTTCCTACTGAATAAAATTATAAAACCTTGCTTAAGATCCTTAGATATGATTCGTGTCTGATTAGATGGTTGGATCTCCTTATGAGCCTCTAAATTAAAGTAATGATCTAAATTAATTAAAATATGTGGAGAACTAATACTAACAACATCCCTAACACATTAGCAGCCCAAGAAGGATACCCTGGTGAAATTGGAACACAATCTTGAATATTACCATGTTGCATGCATGCATATTATTTCTGTGGTATTATTTTGTGCAAGTTGTGTTTAGATCCTTGTCTGTGTTTCGTTAGATTGTTCGGAGTGCACTGAGGAGTACTATTTTGTAGAGTGCTGCTCGGATCAAGGCAAGTTACACCACTTATTCATAATTTTGTCCCAGTTTTGATTCTATGCATGTGATCTTCAAATTCTGTAGTATGCATGTGTAGGATGTTCTAGTAGAATTTTCCTTAGTATATTTTGCTGGTGCGATGAATTTGTAGTATGCCATGAGTAGCTCTATACTTAGGATTTTTTCCCTCCTAATAGGTTACCCCTATTTTTGCTAAGTCCTTGCTATGCTATAAATATATAAGGTACCGTTGGGGGTTACCTTTTCTTCTCAAATCCACTTCAAAATAAAAATTAAGTTTTCTTCTGTGCGAAATGGTTGTCGGGTCAACGTGTGAGATTTTCGTGGAGGACGGCCGCCCAGGAATCAAATAAGTATGCCATGTTTCATAATTCAGAAGCTTCTAGTGCAACCACAATACATATGGGATCTGTCTTGGCCTTGTACTTAGTGGGAAACCTCACCGGGGTACCAACATTTGGAGGTTCTTGGAACGGTTGGATCCAGCTGGTAGAGGGGCTACTAAGGGAAAGCCTCCCCATGGTCTTGTCTATAAAAGGACTTGATCGTGAATTGTGGGTAAAGTGCACAAATTCTCGAGAGTATTGCAATTTGATCGACCAGCCGTGTTCAGGGAAACAGAACAATATTGAGCGTCTGAAGAATGAAGCCTCTGAAGGATCTTCCTCTCTGTCTTTCAAAACTAAAAGTTTTCTAAAAACCCAAGGCGTAATATCCAAGTAATAATGACTTTGTGTTTTACATGATATTCATCGACTGTGATTGCTAGCTATTGATCCAGGTACTAGCATGTAAATCACAGGGACTTGGGATATTTATTGATCCAAGGTCACAACAGATGGTATCAGAGCACATCGTTGCCTGTAGGACGTAACCCTAGGGTTGGAACCACCTTTAACTTATGTTCCTTACTTGCTTTTCTTCTAAGTTAATTATCACGCACATCTAGTACCCGCCTTTCCTTTACATGTTTAAGTATCTAATTTTCACTCCTATAACTTGAAGATGACAAGCTTCATCTATGACACCGTCGCAGACATCAAGCCCCTTCGCTTTGGTGGATGCCTCATGGACCTCCTCACACGTTTGGAGCTTCCCCTGCCAACAATCCAGGGAAGCACAATGAAGAAACTCCACAAGGACGGCTACTGGGAGTCAAAGTCATCCAGCCGGGACAAGATCGAGGCAAGCACCCAGAGGAGGACATAGTAATCCACATCGTTAGGGACTCCAAGGAGAAGTCCCTTACCATCAGCTTACAGCAGATCATTGGTCGCCTATGTGGATGCCATCACGAAATTCTCCAAGGACACTACAAGCGGCCTTTTTGGAAGGCGAGATGAGGCAGGAGTTCCCATGGAGTTAACCTTTGAGGAAAGGGCTTCTACCAAGAGCCAAAGGACGCAATATCAAGACTTGGAGTGCCACATCCATGACCTTGAAAAAGGTAGCTTCCTCGAGATGCTAAGGAATGATGAGCTATGCGCTCTCATCAAGGAGAAGGAGGAAATAATCAAGCAGCAGGAGGAGGCAATGAAGGCCCAAGAGATGAAGTTCCAAGACCAAGAGAATAAGTTCACTAACCAAGAGAAGAGGGTGAATAAAAACAAGAGGATTAGGGAACTCAAGCAAGAAATCGAGGGAACTGAAGTGTAGACCGCGGGCCTTTGCAAGATAATCAATGCTGTGTGTGCTTCCAAGAGGGAGTTGGCAAAGCAACTTGAAGCCGTGAAGAAATCAAGCCTAGTGGAAGAACTGCAAGGCGAGAAGGAGGGACTTCAGGAGCAGCTAGAAGCCACTACCAAGAAGATGCAAGATGAAATAAAGGACCTCCAAGAGAAGCTTGAAGCCACCACAAAGGAGATGGAGCTATACAAGTTAACCCTAGAGAAGGAGGGCTACTCGTTCGAGGACGAGGAAGAGGAAGGCGTGGAAGATGTGTAGTAGTTGGACCACCTTTAAATTATTTAGTTGAACGTTATTCCCGATTGTAATAAATACCAAGACATGTTTGGTTTAGTTAAACTTTGATGATTTCTGTGTTATACTTGTGTTGTTTGTGTCTTGTGTGCCTTGTGTGTTTTCATAAGGGTAGGAGTTTACTACTTAGTCTTTCTGTCCATTTCTTAACTTGTGCGAACACCGAAATTCCTCCAAAGATTGCAAAACTTTTGGCCACTCAGAACCAGCTGATTCAACTGCTCACCCAGAACATGCAAAACAACAACAACAACGTGCCACCTCCGCCACCCCCACCTCCACCACCACCTCGATAGGATCGCTTGACTCGGTTTTTGAGATTGAACCCACCTACCTTCAGTAGCAGCGCTAAACCAATCATTGCGGATGACTGGCTCCCCACAATTAACAAGAAGTTAGACACCATGCAAGCTGTCGGAGCCGACAGGGTGCGTTATGCCGCGCACCAACTTGAAGGACCTGCTGCAGAATGGTGCGATAACTACCAAGTAACCCACCCGTATATTGGT
The DNA here is from genome assembly GCA_030063025.1 of Avena longiglumis. Lineage (NCBI taxonomy): Eukaryota > Viridiplantae > Streptophyta > Magnoliopsida > Poales > Poaceae > Avena > Avena longiglumis. Next base: position 449,019,066 of record CP125979.1, read on the forward strand.
GCTATCACAGTTCAAGATAGCTTTCCGCGCTCATCATGTGGGTGCTGGTTTCATGACTCTGAAAAGGCACGAGTTTCGTGATTACACCAGTTGCACCGTTTTGTCACCGAGTATGGTGAGCTTTTCAACATGCTCGCCCGTTATGCACCCGATGATGTCTCCACTGATGCCAAGAGGCAGGGGGAATTCTTAAGAGGACTCGGTGATAAGATATCTATTCATCTTGTGGCACAGAAGTTTGACAACTATCAGGAGCTCTTGGACAGGGCCATTGTGGTTGAATCCAAGAGGAACAACATAGAGAACCGCAAGTGGAAGTCTAACCCTCACAAGCACTCTATTCCATATCAGAAGCAGTGCACTTCATCACCACCACCTTATAACAGTAATGGCCACAACTATAACGGTCATCACCATGCCGGTCACAAACACAATGGGCATAAATACCGCAATGGAAATGGAAGCAATGGAAAGGATCTCAGTGAGATGACATGCTTTAAGTGCAACAAGACAGGGCATTATGCAACCACTTTCACCGAGAAAAATAATGGGAATGGCAATGGACACAACCACGGTAATGGAAATGGGAAGAATCCAAATCCATTTGTTAAAGCCACAATGAATCATGTCTCCATGGAGGATGCTTGTGACGCACTGGACTCCGTGATTGGTAAGTTCAAGCTCAATTCCATTCCCCCGGTTGTTGTTTTTGATACTGGTGCATCGCATTCATTCATATCAAGGGTATTTGTGGATAAAGGCGATATACCTACAGAGACAATAGGTTCTCCCCTAAGGGTAAGTTCTCCTGGAGGAGAAATAGTGACAAACTCCGGTTGCTGGGGGGTAGAACTTGGGCATGAATTGGATGACCGAATATGAGGGAGTCATAGATTGTGCCAAATGGACTGTAACGCTCACAACACCGGAGGGTAAAAGGATTGGTATCAAGTCAAATTTTGCACTTACGGAAGTTATGGTGAATTATATTAAGGGGGTTAGCTTGGAGGATGTACCCATTGTGAAGGAATACCCAGATGTATTTCCGTAAGAGTTACCTAGGATGCCTCCCGACCGTGACATCGAGTTTCTCATTGACTTGATGCCAGGCACAGGGCCGATAGACAAGAGACCATATGACGAGGTTTAATCTCGTCAATGCCCATTGTTATGATCTTGGGTTTTGGAGAAGATGGGGTGCTAGAGATCGCGACACGGTTAACAGACAAGCAACCAGGGGACACGAGATTTACCCAGGTTCAGGCTCCCAGAGGGAAAACCCTACTCCTGCTTGTCTGCTCTTGATTACGGCGGAACCGAAAGTTACAGGGGTGCGCAGATGCAATATGGCGTGGAGGTGTGTATGCGGTGGCATGAGATATCCTCCTCGTCGTGCCCTCCTAACCTTTATATAGAGGTAGACAGGTCCCGAGCACAAATCGAGTCGGTTACAGGTTTAGGGTTTGCCGCTTTGAATATTGTATCTTTGTTCTAGTCTTGCTTTCCAAGGATCCAAAGATATCCTGGGCTTGGGCCACCTGAAAATATTCATGGGCCGCGTATATTCTCGTGGGCCTTCCTTGGGCTGGACCAGGTATGCTGATGTCGTGTATCCGCAGGGTATAACCATGTCACCATACAAGATGGATGTGGACGAGTTGAAGGAACTCAAGAAACAACTTAGGGAACTATTGGACAAGGGATTCATCCAACCCAGCGTGTCATCTTGGGGAGTGCCTGTCCTATTCGTGGAAAAGAAGGATAAAACCAAGAGGCTAGTTGTGGACTACTGCTCATTGAATGAAGTGACAATCAAGAACAAGTACCCTCTGCCTCACATCAATGACCTATGTGATCAGTTATAAGGAGCTAGTGTGTTCTCAAAGATCGACCTGCGATCAGGATACTTTCAGGCAAAGATTCGAGAACAGGATGTGCCCAAAACAGCCTTCACCACAAGATATGGGCTATATGAGTACACAGTGATGTCGTTTGGTCTAACCAATGCCCCGGCGTACTTCATGACCATGATGAAAAAGGTGTTCATGGAATATTTGGACAAGTTTATCGTGATATTCATAGATGATATACTTATTTACTCCAAGGATGAGAAGGAACATGAGAGGCATCTGCGCCTAATTATGGAGAAGCTAAGGGAACACAGGTTCTATGCCAAATTTAGCAAATGCGAGTTCTGGTTAAAAGAAGTGGGATTTATTGGTCATGTTGTTTCAGCAAAAGGAGTTACAGTAGATCCTAGTAATGTAGCCTCCGTAACTGAATGGGAGTCACCTAAGAATGTGGGAGATATTAGAATTTTCTTGGGCCTCGCAGGATTCTACCGGAGGTTCATTGAAAACATTTCCAAAATAGCAAAACCCATGACAAAACTATTGAAGAAGGATAAGAAATTCCTATGGAACGAGGCATGTGAAGCAAGCTTTCAAGAGTTGACGAAACGCCTCGTAACGGCACCAGTTCTGTGTTTTCCTGACATCCAAAAGGATTTTCAAGTCTATTATGACACTTCTCAGCAAGGACTTGGAAGTGTATTGATGCAAGATGGGAAGGTGGTATCCTATGCCTCTCGACAACTTAAGAACCACGAACACAACTACCCCACACATGATTTGGAACTTGCGTCTGTGGTACATGCACTCAAGGTATGGAGACACTACCTCATGGGCAAACATTGTGATGTGTTCACAGATCATAAGAGTTTGAAGTACATCTTCACCCAAAAGGAATTGAATATGAGGCAAAGAAGATGGCTTGAACTGATTAAGGATTATGACTTGGATTTCCAGTACCACCCCGGAAAGGCTAATGTAGTAGTTGATGCCTTAAGCCGTAAAGTTTATGTGAATGGACTTACCACAGGGGAACTTCTAGAGGATTTATGCAAGCAGCTTAGAGATCTCAGGCTTTAAATAGTTCCGAAAGGACACGTGGCGAATATGGAAATAGTGCCTACTCTTTAAGAGAGAATCAAGGAGGCACAAAAGGGAGATAAAGACTTGGAAGAAATAAGAGTCAAAATAAGTGAAGGAAAGGCAAAAGATTTCCGTCTGGACGAACAAGGAACCCTTTGTTATGGAAAGCGTCTGTGCATCCCCAATGACTCTGATAACAAAAGGTTGATTATACAAGAAGCTCACGATTCACCATACTCAATTCATCCGGCTAACATGAAGATGTACATGGATGTGAAGGATAGATTCTGGTGGAATAATTTGAAAAGATATATTGCCGAGTATATTTCCCTGTGTGATGTATGCAATAGGGTTAAGGCCGAACATCAGAAACCGGTCAGATTGCTGCAATCACTACCTATACCCGACTGGAAGTGGTACAAGGTAGGCATGGATTTTATCACGGGATTTCCCTAGACTCGTTCAAGATTTGATTCTATCTGGGTAGTGGTGGACCACTTTACCAAAGTGGCTCACTTTATCCCCGTAAAGACCACATACACAAGTGATAATCTTGCCAAGATATATATGTCAATAATTGTAAGTCTGCATGGTGTTCCCAAGGGAATTGTGTCAGATAGAGGCACCCAGTTCACTTCAAAGTTTTGGCGACAGCTACATGAGTCTCTTGAAACCAGAATAGAATTCAGTACTTCCTTCCAGCCTCAAACAGATTGCCAAACAGAAAGGGTGAACCAGATTTTAGAGGATATGTTGCGAGCTTGCGCACTAGACTATGGGTCTAGTTGGGATGATAACTTGTCATATGCTGAGTTCTCATACAACAAAAATTACCAAACAAGTATCAAGATGGCTCCGTCTGAAGTTCTATATGGCAGGAAATGTAGAACCCCACAATTATGGAGTGGAGTTGGAGAACATAGCCTGCTTGGTCCTAAATTGATCAAGTATGCCGAGGAAAAGGTACATCAGATCCAAAACAGGCTAAAGGTAGCCCAATTCCAACAAAAGAGTTATGCTGATTCCAAGCGGAGAGATGTGACTTATAAAATAAGGGACAGCACGTACCTCCGAGTTTCACCACTACGAGGAGTTAAGAGGTTTGGAATCAAGGGTAAGTTAGCCCCATGATTCATAAGACCATATAAGGTTCTGGCCTGTAGAGGGGAAGTTGCTTATTAGTTGGAGTTACCAGAAGGACTGACTATTCATGATGTGTTTCATGTGTCACAACTAAAGAAGTGTCACCCGGAAATGGCCGAAACAACGCTAATAGATGAAGATCCCCTAGATGAGGTTAAGTTGGAGAATGACCTTACTTATGAGGAAAATCCCATCAAAATATTGGAAATAGCCGAAAGGATTACCTGTACCAAGACTATCAGATTCTGCAAAGTCCAATGGAACCACCATTCCGAGGAAGAAGCCACGTGGGAACGTGAAGAATATTTGAAGGCGGAACACGCACACCTATTTGCTAGCCAACCCGAATCTCGGGGACGAGATTCTTCTTAAGGGGGGTAGGTTTCTAACATCCCATATTTTATATTAAGATGTTACTAGAAGCATGCATCATCCTGCATCATTGCATCCTACAAAGTTAATTTTTCATTAAAAACCCTATCACCAAACCCTAACAGAACCCTAATAAAAAATCCCTCATTATGAGCAAGAAGGAGGTAATCTTGCTTGGCCTTCCTAAAACCTTGTAAAAATAATATTCTCTAGATATATGATGACCACCTCATTTTGACAAAAAATTAGAAACTGGTTTCATTGCATTTGGACTTGTTATGCAAAAGTTATTAAAGAAAAGGCAAAGCAGAAATTGCTAAATGAATAAAAAAACTTAAAACCTAACCTACTGGGCCGGCAGCACAGACCCTACCAGCGCGATCACGTCGCCTAACCTAACTGCCGCCAGCGCAGGCCACAGCTGCCTGCTCCCACTGACCGTGCGGTCCCACATGTCATCTTCCTCACCTCACGGAAATCGGACGCCGACGTGTGCAGAACGAACTCCGGCCGTTTCGGATACGAAATCCGTGACCCGCTCGCCAAGATTCATCACCCATATAAACCCCGTGACCCTGGCGCTTCAAAACCCTAAAAATTCCTTGATCTCTCGCCACCAGGCCACCGATTTTCGAGCTCTTCCGATCTCGCCGGAGCAAGGTCGCAACCGAGCTCAGGGGCAGTGGGTTCCGAGCCCCATCTTCGTTGTTTCCCCTTCCCCCGTGACCCTCTCGCTCGGCTTTCTCTTCTCGCCATCTTTCCCCTTTCCTCGCAGCACCGCGCCCGCAATCGCTCGTCGGAGCATCGCCGGGGACGGAGAGAGTCAGCGGAGCTCTGCTGACAAACGAGGAAGCGAGGAATATTGCCGAGGTCGCGAGCATGACCTTGAGGACCAGATGCACCCCGTAGACCACACCGCCGCCTCAGGAAGCCATAGAATCGCCGCCGCAGCCCGTCACCGCCGTCGTTTCCCTGTAAGTCGCCACCGTCACCCCCGTCCGTTAGATCGAGATCGTGCAGTTTAGATTAGAAGTTGTTAGCGAAGTGGTATCAACGAATCACGCTGCGCCGCGTGGAATGCTCGTGTCAGCGCGCCGCGTCATCTAGTTGGGGCCAATCAGGAGCTGCCACTTGTCGCAAATCTGTTAGGTTTAGGGTTTAATTTGGCAGATTGTATTTAAATCTTGCGAAATTCATAGAAATTCAACCACTTGGCAAAAAATTGCGTATGATATACCATTGGATTCAAAAAATTGTGTAGAACACAGATATGTATTAATTTTGCGAGTTTGCAGTAGTATTTTCTCTGTAGGATTTAATATCTAATTTGAAGTATTTAATTCATAGAAAAATAATTAGAACTCCGTTTTTACAATGCCTACTGACTAAAATTATAAAACCTTGCTTAAGATCCTTAGATCAGATTCGGGGCTGATTAGATGGTTCGATCTCCTTATGAGCCTATAAATTAAAGTAATGATCCAAATTAATTAAAATCTGTGGAAAACTAATACTAACAACATCCCCAACACATTAGCAGCCCAAGAAGGATACCTTGGTCAAATTGGAACACAGTCTTGCATATTACCATGTTGCATGCATGCATATTATTTCTATGGCATTATTTTGTGAAAGTTGTGATTATATCCTTGTTTGTGTTTCGTTAGATTGCTTGGAGTGTGCTCAAGAGTAACATTGTTTAGAGTGATGCTCGGATCAAGGCAAGTTACACCACTTGTTCATAATTTTGTCCCAGTTTTGATTCTATGCATGTGATCTTCAAATTCTGTAGTATGTATGTGTAGGATGTTCTAGTAGAATTTTCCTTGGTATTATTTTGCAAGTGCGATGATTTTGTAGTATGCCATGAGTAGCTCTATATAGGAATTTTCCCCTGCTAATAGGTTCCCCCTGTTTTTGCTGAGTCCTTGCTATGATATAAATATATAAAGTATCATTGGGGGATTCGAAGACAAGAAATTTTTCTAAGTGTAAAGGCTCACTTGAGCGATCTTTTCTTATCAAATCCACTTCAAAATAAAAACTAAGTTTTCTTCTAGGTGGAATGGTTGTCAGATCAATGTGTGAGATTTTTGTGGAGGACGGCCGCCTAGGTATCAAAGAAGTCTGGCATGTTTCAGAATTCAGAAGCTTCCAGTGCAACCACAATACACGTGGGATCTGTCTTGGCCTAGTACTTAGTGGGAAACCTCACTGGGGTACGAACATTTGGAGGTTCTTGGAACGGTTGGATCAGCCTGGTAGATGGGCTACTAAGGGAAAGCCTTGCCATGGTCTTGTCTGTGAAAAGACTTGATCGTGGATTGTGGGTAAAGTGCACAAACTCTTGAGAGTATTGCAATCTGATCGATCAGCCGTGTTCACGGAAACAGAACAACATTGAGCGTCTAAAGGATGAAGCCTCTGAAGGATCTTCCTCTCTCTCTTTCAAAACATAAAGTTTTCTAAAAACCCAAGGCGCCAGTCATATCGCTATTGGGTGGGTTTTGGGAACTTGGTAAGTAATATACAAGTGTTAGGTTGTTTGGACACTTGGTGAGTAATATCCTCGTGTGCCATTCGACCATATATTACTTAAACAAATGTTTACACAATAGAGAAATTCTCTCTTCCTTTCCATAGTTAAGAAAATTAGCTTAGAGCAAATGAACTCCACAGCCTAAACTAGCCTTGCATGTAGAGTTAGTCTTTTTTCCTTGGTGTAAATTGCCAATACATTCATAGTATTGACCCAACTTGTTGGCTGCACATCTTATGTGTAGAATCCGAAGATTGAAAGGTGCGTAGGGATCGCGAGTCCACACTTAACAAGCCTGGGGCATTGATGGACTCAAGCTTCTTTATGTTTCCGTTGTTATTTGAGCTATCTTAATGCTAAGCGAATTTGTAATAGTTTCATACTCTGGATTCCTCGTGTAATATTGACTTTGTATTTTACATGATATTCATCGACTGTGATTGCTAGCTATTGATCCAGGGACTAGCATGTAAATCACAGGGAGATGGGATCTTTATTGATCCAAGGTCACAACAACGGGGAGATTTAGGCTGTGTGATCTAGTTCTAATCCTACGGCTGTGGTTCATCGTCCACGCCTGATCTGGACACGGCGAGGATGAACCCTAGAGCGGCCAGTGGGGGTCGATGAGGGCATGCCGGGGCTCCGGCGATGGTCGGCGATGGGGGAGAACGACGAAGTCGACGACGGCGATCCTCCTGGTACCGGCAGCTCCTCTCAGGGCGGCGCCAATCGACGGCGCCTCTCCTCCTCTACAGTGGTGAACTCCGGTGAAATTCCGGCCACGTGGTGCTCGACTTGCTACGGGAGTGAGTGGGTGTGATCAGTGAGAGGTGGGGAGTGAGATGGTGTACTCAAATCGAACTAGGGTGGCCTCCTTTTATAGTGCCTAAAGGGGACCGACGGGCATGGGTGGAGCTTGTCGTGGTCGTCGGCACAGCGTGCTAATGGCATGGGTGATGAAGGGGGCGATGCGTTGCCTCCTAAAGAAGCTCAACGTCTTGATGGCAAGGCGTGGGGAGGTGCGGAACGGTCAGAACGCCACGGCGCTCTGAGCGGGTCCGATGGTGATTTTAAAGGCGCACAGCGTGCATGGTCCGCACGACGGCGAAAGGGGTTATCTGGCGGGGTGCTGGGGTGCTGGCGATCACGTACGCAAGCGTCAAGGGCGGCGCGCGGTCTGTGGGCTTGTGTCGCTGATGGCGCACTGGCGCGCTCTCGGCTCACACGCAGAGCAACTGGGCACGTGCTTGGCGGGTGGTCCAGTGGGTGGCAAGGCTCGAGCGTTGGACAGGCGGTGGCGGTGGATGGTGCTGCGTGTCCCAGACAAAGTTGTGTAAGCTAGAGCTTCTCCTATGTAACATCCCAGGATTAGCACCTAGAAATAGAGAGGACATAGGTATGTGCATTGCATTCATGCATAGAAAATCCAACGAATTTTCGCGCAAAACATAAAGTGGTGGAGGGATCGAGATCTCTCTTGTTCTGATGAAAACATCAGGACAGGTGCGATGGATTTCGACATGACCTCTATTGTGCTTTTGTCTTTCAGGGGAAGATAATTCAAAATTTGAATTTTAAATTGAAAGATTTGAATATTAAAGGAATTTGAAATGGAATAATAATTGGAAAGTAAATTGTAATAATAAATTAAAGGTGAACTCTTACTTATATTTAAGATACAGTATTTACAATTATCTAAGTATACAAGATAATTGAAATTCAAACACAAGGAAAAAAGGATTTACAATAAGAACTGAGTTCATAATTATAAACAAGATATGAATATTACAATAATTTAGATTACAAATAGAAAGACAAATTAAGCTTTATTAATATTATATATTATTACATGGTCATTACAAACGAAATATAAAACAAATAACTTTATTAAATAAGATACAACCATACAATGTCTTTACATTATTTAAGCAGAAAATAAATTAAAATAATAGTTAAAATAAAGAAAAGTAAGAAAACCTAAATTATTTTCCTATCTACTTTTGTATCATGTTTTCTTCATCTCTTCTTATCCTCCTTAGTCTTGATCCCTACAAGGAAGCAACAAGCAAAAGAAATAGAAAACACAGTTGGTTCTGGGGGTTATGGTACTCTCAGGTTTTAGCAATGTAATGCATTGCTTTGCCTCATCATTGAGTATGGGTTAAAAGGGCCACATAGGATCTATTCTTATCACATTAGGCTTTAGCCTGGAGCATCATTAGCATGGAGTTAATATCCCACTTGGCAAACACCAAAAATAAAGATTATCTTAGGATAAGTTCAAGTCAGTCAAGCTGATCAACAAGGAAAAGATCTCAGCACTGAAACCTACACCAGGACAAGGTCCAGCAAGCTAGTAGCTTACACAACACATGCATAGCTCTGTGCTGTCAACACCACAAGCATAGGGGCATCACAAGGAGTACAAAAGTAAGCCCAAAACCCTAGCTGATAAGCTAGAGGAAGATCAGAGTTTCTCCACACACCACACTTAGCCAGAACTACACTTAGATCACTGGTTCATCCTCAGGAATAACACATGTTCTTTCTCATCACCACAAGATCACACATTCATTTCCTCACACCATCACCAAACGCACCACCCAATCAGCATCTGGTTGCTTATTTAAGCCATCCAAGAGGAGATCAAGTAGTAGAAGGAGGGGGAAAGGAGGCATATCATAGGAGAATAAGTAATCACAAGAATCCAGTTCTACAGGATCCATAAGGACAAGGTCCAGGAGCACATGATTCACATGTGTAGGCTGATTAAGAGCAAGGCAGCAATATTAGAAAGAGCAAGACAAGTGAGAAGTAAGGAGGAGCAGATCCAGAAGCATCCAGGAACAAGACCCACTAGGAACAACAAATCACAGCATAGAAGCAGCAACAACAAAAGGTTGCTATACCACTAATCATGCATAATATCTGTTTTTGTTCTATTTCACCATCATAAACAAGGGGATAAAGGGGGTTATTGCAAACCAATATCTAATCAACTACTCTGCAACTAGCACCTTTCTAGGAGAGTAGGAGAATAATTTATCTCTCAGAATTGCATAGAAGTGCTATGCAAATTCATAATAGAGGGTAGAAGGCAACCAAGTAAGTATCTGTTCTTATCAAGACTTAGTGTCTCAGCCTTTGCATCATAGACTGGAACATATTGCACACAAACAAAATTCAAGGGCTAGTGACCCTTAACCATGTAAAACTCATTTTAGAGTTAATTAGCCTCAGACCATGCATCATGGGCATTCAAGTCATAAATTCTCATCCAATCAATTCACACCAGTCACAATACCAACACATTTACCCTCACTTCTAGCAGCAGATTAACCAACAAACCCAAATTGGTATTGTTCCTTATCATTTTAAGCAAGCAAATCATTTGAAAAGCAAGCTCTCAGTGAGCATAGTGTTGCTATGCTAATTACATCCTAGAGCTAGAATAAGGCAACCACAGAATTTTCTCTAAAAGGAATCCAAGCCTCAGTCTTTTGCATCCTTGGCATTGGACTAGAAATTTATCCAGAAAAGAAGCCTGAGAATATCTATCATTTTCCTAGACCATGAAACTAGGAATCAATTCTAGATCATCTGAACACTTCACTGCCATTTTGACAATAATGACAGCATATGCAAGTTATACTTGCAGAGCATATTTCTTTAAAAGAAAAACTCAATTCTCCAACAATACATCCAGTAATCTTATTTTATTTGCTTTGTTGTCAATACAAGCATACCGTTGAATCAAATATCAACCATAAATCAGGCCGCATGGCTAAGTAACACTACAACTAGCAGTATGGAATCATCAATCCAGCCACATCACAGAAGTCACCAGATATGAGCCACTAGACTAAGCACGGCCAGTAACCTTACTTAAGTGCATCAATCTATAACAATATCAAGATTCTTGTAGAGATGGAAACACAAGGATTTAATAACCACAAGCCATCCAATATTTTTCATCAACATAGTTTCCTCCACTTAGAAGTTCAAAGGAAATCAAATCCTTATCACACACACTAGGACAGAGCATCTATGCTACTCAGGATCATCCTATCATCACCGAGAAAACTCCATAGAGGAATTAAGTGGAGAAAAGAAAAAGAGAATTTCCACTTACCATGGTCCTCGCTTAGAGATTGAAGAGGAAGCAGATGGGGTCATCGAGGGCGGGTACGGCACGGAAGCACAGGGAGCGCGGTGGAACTCGACCTGCACCAAGTCGCAACCTGTAATCCATCAGCGTCGGAGCACCACATCCTCGGCAACAGCGCAAACCCAAGCCAGCAGAGAGAGACGCGCGGCTAGGAGAGAGCTCGAGCATCAAATCGAGCTGGGGCCATTGACGCGGCGTCATCCACAGCGTCATCTCACGCCACGATGGCGGCCATGGTGGCCGGAGCCGGCGATGGAAGGGAGGGCGTTGGCGGCGGCGGCCAGTGTGTGCGTGTGAGAGGCAGAGGAACGGGATAAGGGTTTGTGCCTGTGTGTGTGCTCGCGTGTGAGGGAGAGAGATGGGTCTGGGGTCAAAGTGACCCCAAGCCCAATCTAGATGGGCCAGGCTAGCCCACGAACCCAACCAAACGGCCCAAGTGAATTAGATTTAGAAATAAAAAACAATGAAAAAATAAATAAATGAATTAATAAAATAACCCCAAACATTTTTAACTATAGAAAATTATAGAAAAATCCTAAAAATACTTATTATATATCAAAATGACCACAAAAATAATATCTACTTAATAAAAATATAATTTTAAGTTTTTAAAATAAATTTAAAGTAAAATAATTATTAACACCATTAAATCTTAAATGAAATTTTATAAAATAAAACTAAAACCCTAAAAATAAATAAAAAATCATTTTTGTGTATGAAAATAAATTTATTATTTTATAAAAATACTCACTTAGAGTTTTACAAATAAAACATAAAGAAAGATTTAAAGATAATTAATTCTTTGATGAATTTTATAAAAATAAAGATAATACTTAAAAATAAATAAAATTCATTTTAAGGTCTTGAATAAATATATTACACTAGAAAAATATTAAATATATCATTAGGAAAGTCTTTAATATTTTAAAATATAAAATCATTACCTAATACCTATTTTGTGAATTCTTTAAAAACAATTTTTAAGTAAGAAATAATCACAATTCCTATAAAACCTTGATAATTAGTGTCTTAGTACTAATTCTAAACCCATAACTTAAATTCATAATCAAACTTAAGTATAACTTTTAACTTTAAAACATTCTTTTTAAAATCTTATTAAAAATCCTTTTAAATAAACATTGGGTATCATCCATTTATATAATATGATGAATAATCATTATATCTTAATCACTATTAACATAACTTTAAATTCTAACAAATTACTAAGACCATCTAATTATGAGTCCATTAAATAAATACATATTCCTTTCATAATAGCAAAACAAATTTAATCTAATCATTCACTTAAATGGAAAATGAACAAATCCACACCTACCATAAATCCAAAACTTGAGAATAATCAAAGCATATTACACCTTAAGTTTACTTACCATTTTAAAATTAACTTTAGTCTCAAAGTTTATAAACATTATGTCTAATAAACTACTTATGTTTTTATAGTTAACTTTGGTCTATTTAAATTAAGACATAAATCATATCAAGTCCAAACTAGTAAATCAAACACCAAAAGACATCAATCATGTCCTATTAACAATGAAGGTGGTTTAAACCTTAGAAAAGAAATCTTTTCTTCAAATTTTATTCTTTTTTCCACGTCAAACAATAATCTCATAATAAGTTCTTCAACTCTTAACAACTCAATCCCAAGGACTTATATCATAATCACCACATGACAATTCACCATAATCACACCATCTTATAATTTACTTACATATTTTGGATTGTTAACACTTAGGTTCCTTATAAAGGTCATTACTTGTAAAGTAAAATTTGAAGATAAACCAACTCTGAAAAGAATCACTTGAATTCACTTCACTCAAAATATTGGGGAATTCAATTCGGGAGCTTTACAAAAATGCATAGAATTACTTATGCATAACTGCATATTGCCTCTTTAAACATTAGTCCTCACCGGACCAATGATGCAGATTTCAAATACTGGATCTTATGTCATCTCTAAGACCGTGAGTGCATAATCTTGCAATCACAATAGGCAAGTTCACACTTGCTCATGTCCTTTGATTATTTTCTGTAAAGTATTTTACAAATCCAGTGTTGTCATCACCTGCATTTGAAAAAGGTCAGAAAACACAGTTTTCATAATAATGTGATTAATAGGTTATTTACCATGAGGTAATAACCTACTATAAGAGTTCCGGTGGTAAAGGAACATATTAACTAGGACTTAACAACCAATGTCGCCAGTGATTCTTGCGCCGTATATCACGTGTTAACCATGAGATTTGGAATGGGACGGAGAAGTCAGCTGTATCTTCTTCCTCTCGCATGTAGACGGATGTGCAGGTCATGGCTGTTATCACTCGTAGCGTGCATATTAATTGGTAATTCGTAGAGAATATGCACCAAATGGGTGGGAACCTTCAACGTCCCACGATAGTTCTGGCATCTAACGGTTTATACAGACCATTGCCGTAATTCATTATGTGGGCATGTTGTACACCAAGGAGGCATGCGAGGTCGTGAAGGGGGCAGTGATTGGCTTGGATCATCTATTGGGCCCCATACCATAGGAAGTGTGGACGGGAAAGATCGCCCGGTTATGCACCAAGGATTTGATATCTCATGGGAAAAGTTACGCACCTCTGCAGAGTGTAAGAACTGTAACTTGTTACTCCCTGTTCCGGGAAGGAGCTGCGAACGTGGCGGGAAAGGAACCCCATGAAGGTTCTAGTAAACCCGTGAAGGCTGACGGACATAGCTTTTCAGAATAAAAGAAACCTTTGAAGAAATGTTTATGAAAACTTGCATTGCCTACGACCTATGGTCTGTGGTTGTAGTTATAGTGCATCAAACACTCCTTTTCAAGTGGACTTGCTGAGTACGCTCGTACTCAAAATATCTTCTTAACCCTTGCTAGGTTCTAAAGACAGTACAGACGATGACTACATCAAACCATGCTCCAGGAATCATCATCAAAAGCTAAATCTGTTCAATGAAGTCAAGAAAGTCAACATATACAACAACTCAAGTGAAGATGGAGTCGCTGTTTAGATAAGAATAGAATCTCTAGCCATAGAACCCATTTCTATAGTGTATTGCAATAGTAGCAATGCCAGACCATTAGTTGAGATGTTAATCTTAATAGTATTATAATTTTTGAGTTGTTTATTTCTGATTCTTCTTTGTAAGAAGTTTCTTCCTCTCTCTTTAACCTAGAGTGTTCTCTGGATCTTGTGTAAAGAGTTGAGTTGTAACATATACTCATGTCTTGGACCTGCTATGTTTCTGTTGTACTACTCTGAGGGATGTAATACCATTGAACGATGTTTCATTGGTATTATGTCAATGACTATAGTGTACTACATCATGCAGTGGTATGCTGGGTCACCGCATCCTAGCTCGCTGGCGACATCGGGGTGGCAAGTTTGCTCTTGGCACGGTCACCATTGATGGCCCTTGCATGCTCACAGTGGTGCTAAAGATTGTTAAAGGGGCTAGGTGATCTACTAAGAGCTTTTTGCAAAACAGAGAGGGAACAAGGTTGGCCAAGTTCACTGCTACCAATAGTGTTTGATGTTTTGTTGCTTGCTGCTAACAAGGTGTTTGATGAAATGGCCATAAGAAATTCAAATCTGAATTTTGGATTCAAACTTAGTGGGTTTGCTAGTTACATACTAGGGAGTCCCTGGTTAGTTGGATTGGTCAAGGGGCACTGGTTTTGTTGGGTTTTGAAAATGTGTGATCTTCACATATGTTATAGATTCAATTTTCAATTGTGATTTGAATGAGGTTGTCAAGTGTTTCTGTAAGTTTGAAATGTGGGATTGAGTTCATTTTCACTTGGTCTAGCAAGGGGTGAAAAGAAATAAAAAAGTTTCTGTTTGAAATCTTGGTCTAGAAACACTCAAAGTGACCTAGTGGGCAAGATTGGAAAAAATGACCATTTGCATTATTTGTTTTGTTTTTTATTTTATCTTGATTTTTTTCTTCTTGGAAATGTTTTAGATGATGTTATTTTCATCTTTAATCCATTCCTTTCTATTTATATCAATCACACATGTCCATTCATGCATTTATACAATCATTACCTACACACATGCATTCCTTTGGTTTTTTATTTAATCAAAGTTTTTGTTAACCCTAATTCTAGTGATTAGACTTTGATAATCATGATCAATATTTTTAGGATGTTACAAACCTTCCCTCCTTAAAAAAAATCTCGTCCCGATATTTGAAAAAGAAGAATTGAAAGATTACCTTGGATTCAAAGAGATCAGGAAACTCCATCCTGATGTGATCTTATCGCTCCTAGGTAGCTTCTTCTTCCGTGTGGTTGCTCCACTGATTCTTGAGAAACTTGATGATTCGGGTTCTGGTGGTTCTAAAAGCTTCCTCCAAAATACTGATGGGTACTGTGGGATATGTCAGGTCATCATTTGCGAAGTAACGATATATGGAACACATTGTGAACGGCTGACATCTCCTCTGGCAGTTCCAATTGATACGACACTTCTCCTCGATGATTCAGAATCTTGAAAGTTCCGATATATCTGGGAGCTAACTTTCCTTTGAGCTAGAAACACTTCATTCCTTTCAAAGGCGACACTTTGAGATACACAAAATCTCCGATATTGACAGCGAGGTCTCGACATCTCTTGTCGGCATAACTCTTCTGTCTTGACTGGGCGGTCTTGAGGTGCTCACGAATTTTGTGAACTTTCTCTTCTGCTTCTCGTAGGATGTTGGGTCGGAAGATCTGACTATCTACTACTTCCGACTAATTCAAAGGGGTAAGACACTTCCTTCCATATATGAATTCAAATGGGGACATTTACAAACTAGCTTCATAACTGTTGTTATACGAAAATTCTGCGAATGGCGAACAGTCTTCCGATTTAGATCCATACTCAAGCACATAGGCTCTCAACATATCTTCGAATATTTGGTTTACTCGCTCCGTTTGTCCATCGGTTTGAGGGTGATAAGCTGTGTTGAAATCTAGTCGGGTTCCTAATCCTTCATGGACTTTCTTCCAGAATCTCGAGGTAAACTAAGTTCCTCGATCTGATACGATGTTCTAGGGGACTCTGTGGAAACTGACGATTCTATCGATGTACAACTCTGCTAGCTTCGAACTCTGATAAATGGTTTTGACTTGTAAGAAATGGGCTACCTTGGAGAATCTGTCAACTATGACCCAAATAGAGTCATTTCCCCTACTAGAAGTAGGCAATCCGGTGATAAAGTCCATTCCAACTGAATCCCATTTCCATTCTGGATTCTGAAGTGGTTGCAACAGTCCTGCGGGTCTCTGATGAACCGCCTTGACTCTCTGACAAATGTCACACTTGGCGATGTAGCTTCTGATTTCTCTTTTCATCTTATGCCACCAAAATTGTTCCTTCAAATCCTGATACATCTTCGTTCCTCCGGGATGGATAGAATAAAGAGTATCATGGGCCTCCTTCAGCTCTGAATCTGCTGGTACACAAAGACGTCCTTTGTACCACAACACTCCTTCTTCATCTTTGGTGAACCTGGGTACTTTGCCTGTACTGATACGATGTTTGATTCCATCGATACTAGCATTTCCTTTCTGCGCCTCCTTGATCTGACTGATAAAAGTGGGTTGAAGTTCGATGCTAGCCAAAAATCCTTCACATACCAATTCCATTCTGAAATCTTCCATCTCCTTGTGCAAACTTGGTTACTCCTTCTGAATCATGGAGTTCAAGCGCCACGGCAATCTGCTAAGGGCATCTGCTACCACATTGGCTTTACCAGGGTGATAATGAATGTCCAGATCATAGTCCTTGATTAGCTCAATACATCTTCGCTGCCTCATATTCAGCTCCTTCTGAGTGATTATATACTTCAGGCTCTTGTGATCCGAATAAATCTCACAATGGTTTCCCATCAGATGCACGAACTTGGGTTTGGGTAGGGTAATTCTGTTCATGCTGCTTCAGTTGGCGGGATATGTAAGATATAACTTTTCCTTCTTGCATCAAGACACATCCGAGACCGATCTTGGATGCGTCACAATACACATCGAACGACTTTGTGATATCCGTCATGATCAATATTGGGGTTGAAATCAATCTCCTCTTAATTTCCTGAAAACTCACTTCACATTTGTCCGTCCATTCAAACTTCTTATCCTTCATCAACAATTGGGTCATGGGTCTTGCGATACTCAAGAATCCTTCTACGAACTTGTGGTAATTTCCCGCTAATCCGATAAATGCACGAACTTGGGTTTGGGTGGTTGGGGCTTGCGAATATTCAACATCCTTCATCTTTGCAGGGTCAACGGTGATTCTTCTGGATGATACGATATGTCCGAGGAATCCTACCTCCTGTAACCAGAATTCACATTTGCTAAACTTAGCATACAGCTGATGCACTCTAAGGGTTCCAAGAATGGTCCTTAGGTGTAGCTCATGTTATTCTTCTGACTTGGAATAAATCAGAATGTCATCGATGAAAACAATGACAAACTTATCCAGGAAGTCCATAAAAATCTTATTAATGAGGTTCATGAAATAAGCGGGGGCATTGGTTAGTCCAAAGGACATGAAAGTATACTTGTATAGTCCATATCTGGTGGTAAAGGCAGTCTTTGGGATATCCTCTGCGCGAATCTTGAGTTGATGATAGCCAGTTCTAAGATCAGTTTTAGAAAACACTTTGGCACCAATCAACTGGTCAAATAGGTCTTCTATCTTTGGCAACGGGTACATGTTCTTGATGGGGACATCATTCTACTTCCGATAATCCGTACACAAATGGTTATCTCCATCTATCTTGTCCACAAATAAAACAGGTGACCTCCATGGCGATGCACTTGGTTGGATCAATCTGATTTCCAGCATAGCATCAAGTTATTTCTTCAGCTCCAATAATTCAGACGGGTTCATAATATATGGTCTCTAGGCTATGGGTCCGGTTCCAGGGATTAGTTCAATGATAAACTCGATATCCTGATCTAGGGGCATACCGGGCAAAACATTTGGAAATACATCGGGGTATTCACAAACTATTCGAACTTGGTCAATGGTTGGCTGGGCTATACTCTTTTCGCATTTGAATTGACGGGGCAAGGTTTCAGATACTTTCTCTACTGATATTCCAGTTGTGCTGGTCATGGTTATGGCTTTCTTGGCACAGTCGAATAGTCCTTTATGTTTGTACATCAAATCCATTCCTAGTACTACTTCCAAACCTTTAGTTCCGAGTACTATTAGATTATCATAAAGTCTATGCCATGGATTCCGATAGGCACATCCTTGCAAATTTGTCTAGCTTTGGTGGTTGAACTAGGTATTTGAACTATCATAACATGCTTCAATTTGGTTGGTTGAATCTTACTAGTGCATGCAAATTATTCAGTAACAAACGAGTGCGATGCTCTAGAATAAAACAACACTCTTGCAATTACGGAGTTAACAGAAAACATACCTATCACGACATATGGCGCTTCTTGGGCTTCTTCCGCATGCATGAGAAAGAGACGGCCGTTGCGGTTGAGAGAATTCCCTGGGGCAAACCTTCTTCCAGGCTGAAAACGACGCTGCTGCTGAGCTAGGGCATTTGCATTCGGGGCTGTGGCAATCTTCTTGGGACACTCTTTGGAATAGTGACATTTGGTTCCACATTCATAAGAAGTCACTTTGGACTTGTCCTTTGCTGCAACAGGCACTGCATTGCTTCCGGTCCTTGGGGCAGTGTTGGTGTTGGTGGCGACATTGTTGTTGTTAACTTGGGCGGGGCACAGTTGAAATTGATGGGGTTGCCAGAGTTGTTGTGTCTTCCTCCAGGCCTTGGGTTTCCATGGTTGGGATAGGTCGGACGGTTCATAGGGCGTCTTTTGGTTCTTGGGGAAAATCCTGGAGATGGGTTGGGGCGATACTTTGGTGTATGGTGGGTTCCTGGTTGATGCATCATGCGACGCTTGCGGTTATCATTAGATTGGTTGATCTTGCCTTCCATCTGAATGACAGAGTCAACTAAGGCTTCAATATCAGCAAAGGGGATATTGACTAACACTATCTGCATCTCATCGTGCAGACCATTCAGGAATCTCACCTTCTTCTTAGCTTCAGTATCTATCTCATCCGGTGCATACCTAGCCAATGAGAAAAATTGTCATAGTACTCCACTACGGTCATCCTTCCTTGCTTCAGTTCTCTGAATTCATCTCTCATCCTTTTTATCAAACCTGGTGGCACATGGGTTCTGCTGAACTTGACTTTGAACGCTTCCCAAGTCATCATCTGACCTCCTGTCATTGCGCGAACGATGTTCCACCATGCTCTCGCATCTTCGGCCAGATAGTGGGTAGGAAACAATACTTTCTAGTTAGCTTCTACTCCTACAACTTCTAGATTGTTCTCCATGGTTTGCAGCCAATCATCTGCATCTAGGGGCTCTTTAGACTTAGTGAAAACGGGAGGATTGGTGTTCTGGAAATTCTTTAGCTTGGATCCATGGTTGTCCTGATTTCCATGGCCCTGATTGTTGTTGTTGGCCATCTAGGCTATGTGCTGAAGGGTGGCTAAGTTGGCTTGGTGTTCAACTCTTTCAGCTTCACGGTCAGAAACCAACATTTGCAAGATCTGCAACATTGGGTCTGGGGATGAATTGCTTCCTCCGCGAGGCATCTGAAGATTGAGATATATCATGAGAAAAGAGGGAAATTTCTAAGCTTTGGGGTTTTGTAAAGCTTTTAAGGTTTTGACTCAGATTTTTCTAGCAACTTTCTTTTCATTCATTCATTCATAGCACACGATACAAACACACACCACAACAAAGGAAAATATATGATTTTAAGAACCATTCTAGGAAACTACGATATAGTGGGACCGAATACAACTCACTAACCTAGTGCTCAAGTGCTGCTACTCCTCGGAACCAGTGTCCTCATCATCATCATCATCATCATCATCGATGAAGGCGAAGTCATCCTCGTCGATGAACAAGTCCATGGCCGGATCCTCTAGAAAGTCATCATCGTCACTAATACAAGAGTAGGGGTCTCCACGAATATCCTCTCTGGCATTCTCCGTCTCCTCCAACTGCATATCTCTCTCGTGGATCGTCTCCTCGAAACTCATGATCCGTTGGCGCAGACGAGAAATGATGCACCCCTTCTTGTCGAGCTGACGGCGACGAGACTAGCGATCCTTCACTAGCCTAGCAATAGTATGATCCTTATTGGCGATTGTTGTGGGAATAACCACGGCAGATGCTGCAATCGGCAGCGAGTAGTAGAACATGGGGCAAGGGCGGCCAGCCATCTGCGGTGCGAGATGAGGGCGGAGACACAAGGTTTTACCCAGGTTCGGCCCCCCGGAGGGTAAAGACATACTCCTGCTAGATTGTATTATGATGAGAGTACAATGGGGCGAGCTCGACGGCTAGGCAGCGAGTCGCTTGGGTGTATGATGGAACGTCTCCTCTACACGCCCTCTAGGGAGGTTTATATAGACTCACCCCCCTAGGGTTTACAGATCTCAACCAAATCAGTTAAGGTTTCAGCCATCGTTTAACCTAATCCGACTGGGCCTATCTATACTTCTGGGCCTTTAGCTTCCAGTCGCTCGAGTCCACGCCAGGTCTTGATCCAGTCGCCGTCCTGCAGGCCCACTCGCCGCACTGGGCTGGGAACGCCCCGGGTATACCCCGGTAGGCATATCCCCATCAGTAGTCCCCGAGGCCGTCGTCGATTGGTTGCAGGTGGTTGCTGGCAGTCGGTGTATACGGGTCCAACACGGACGCCCAGTCGAATCGGCGGCGGACTCCTGAATAAAGGAAAAACTAGTTATTCTAGTCGCACTAACGGCGACCGATCGAGTCGCAGCTCGGCGAACGGGTCGGCCAATATTCAGTTACCGTTGTAGTGATCAGGTCAGCGAATAGTCAATTCACGCGGAGCGACGAGTCGAGTGGATGAAGTTGGACCATCAAGTGGGGTCAAAACAAGCCGTTAGGGTAATCCAACGGTAAATTTTGGCGTAATCACCGCGTAATAACGGCTCCCGAAATTGGCGGGTAACAACCTCTATATAAGGAGAATGACAGGCGAGCGGGGAAACACTCCTTCATCTTTCCATCGATCTCGCCCATCTTCGTTTCCACTCCGCAACGCGATCCAACTGATCCAGAGAGCCCCGACCTCCACAAATCTTCCAACCAATGGCTCCCTCCACCGAACCATGGGGCAGATCCAAGTGCACCAGGGCTCTACTGGCGTCCTTCGAGGAGGCCGGGATCCTGCGCACCGGCAGATGGCGCATCCCCGCGGCCTGAGAGGTGACTCCGGACCCGCGCGAGGGAGAATTCATTTGCTTCACCAGCCACCTGCAGTGGGGGCTAGGGTTTCCCACTTCTCTCTTCTTCGGGCGCTTCTGCGCCTTCTACGGGATCCATCCGTCGGACCTGGGCCCGCATAGCATCGAACAGCTCGCCATTTTTGTGGCGTTCTGCGAGTGCTATCTGGGCTGCAGGCCCTACTTCCCCTTGTGGCAAGATCTATTCCACGGGAGGATTAGTCGTGAAGAATCAGGCGGCCCGATGCTGGCTGCGGGTGGCCTGACATTTCAGCTGAAGTCGAAGGAGTCATTCTTCAACTTGATGCTGCCCGCCAAGGCAGCAAACGAGTGGAAGAAATCCTGGTTCTATGTCACGGAGGCGACTCCAGACGGCGAGGTGGCGCTTCCAAGGTACTGCGCCGACCGGCCCGAACCGCGTCGGCTCCAGGTCGGCAAGCTCCCGCTGGACCAGCGTATGGTCGTCGATGAAATGTTGCAAACCATCCGCGGCCTGATGAAAAAGGGCCTCCAAACCATCAATCTTTACAACTGCTGGCTCGGGCTGACATTGTTTCATTTTTATGGTAGTTGTTCCAAGTGGTGGAAGGATGGCTTCCACCCGTAGACGACGAGAACTCGAGCTCGTCCGTACAGGACGGGAGCGAGTCGCCACCCGACAAAGGCGACGTCGGGAGCGACGCGGGTGATGCCGACTACGATGACGAAGACGAGCCCGCGGAAGACGCCGCTTCGATGGATCCCAAAACTGGCGGGCAACATCAGCGTGAGCTTGAGGCGAGTAGGAGCCTCGAACCTCACGATGACGACGACGAGCTCCCCGAGGCCACGCCGTCGAAGAAGAAGAAGAAGAAGAAGAAGAAGAAGAAGAAGGTGAAGGCCCCACCAAGGAGGAAAACAAAGCCGGCGAAGCAGTCGTCTCCGCCCCGTTCTACGACTAACTCCGACGCCACCAGCTCGGCTAAGGGTGAAGCGGTGCGCACGACAGTAGCACCGGATGCCGCCCCCCCTGGATGAGGTACTTCTGGCATCGCTTCCACCCCCATTCGTCCCGGTCTCTGGGCTGGGGGCTACTCCAGCCGCAGCAGCTTCGCCTCCCAGGAAAACTCCCGCAGATGTCATCATGGAGGCTCCTGTCGTGGCCTCATCTTCAAAGAGGCCCTCTGTGTCTTGGGCACACGATGTGTTTGAGATGGGCCTCAGTCGGAAGTTGGGTCCCGAACTGTAGAAGCCGTCCAGCATCCGCAAGGGTCTACGGTTCATACCAGTCGCCAAGTAAGTCTTGTTCATCTGCTTGTTTCCCGTTGCAATCGGACAGTTTTGCTCATACTGCTGTTTCACAGTACTGGAGTTAAGAAGATCGGCCATCCTTCCGTGGCTACGGTTCCGCCAGTCGTCGCCGAGCAGGACCCCTCACGGAAGAGGAAGGCTAACGAAGTCCCTGTTCCCGCAGATAGCGCTAAGAGGGCGAAAGGCGACGAGGTCGTCAGGGTCTCCGACGACACGGTAGTTGCTCCAATCGATCCTCTGACTGCGGCGGAAGTGGCCTTGAAGACCTAGGAGGCTGTTTCCTCGCCCGGAGTGGCCGAGCCAGCTCCTAGTGGCGCTGGGGCATCCACTGCGACCTTCCCCCGCTTCATGGCGAAAGCGGCCACAACGAGTGGCGCAGCGCTAATGAGCCAGGCGTCTGGGTCACCGAGACGGAGGTCGAGCAGCGTCGCGGACACACTCCAGTCCTGCTTTCGTCTGTGGACGCGCTGCAGCTCCACAACATGCTGGGCACAGCCATCCAGGTATGTCCAGTCCCCGAGGATCGGGCCACTGATTTTCAGTGGTCGGATTCTTTTCGTGTTTTTGTAGCGTCCAGTCCCCGAGTGCCTAGTCGCTGAATTTCAGCAGGTGGGCACTTAGGATTTTTTGATCTCTAGTCCCCAAGTTCCTAGTCGCTGAGTTTCAGCGGGTGGGCACTTAGGATTTTTGATCTCCAGTCCCCGGGTGCCTAGTCGCTGAATTTCAGCGGGTGGGCACTTAGGATTTTTGATCTCCAGTCCCTGAGTGCCTAGTCGCTGAATTCCAGCGGGTGGGCACTTAGGATTTTTGATGTCGTTGACGGTTTAATTTGTGCACAGGGCCTGCAGCGCGAATCGTCCGATCGGCTTACAGCAAAGTGTCGCATGGAAAAGGAACTTGTTGCCATCCAGGAGACGAACAAGGGGCTGCAAGCCGTTGCGGTCGAGGCGGAGGAAGTCCGCCGGGGCCTTGTCCCAGTGGGTGACCTGACTGCGGCTCAAACTTCGCTGAGTGCGGCCGAGAAACAGATTGCTGACCTGGAGCGCGAGCTCAAGGAAGCGAAGGCAGAGGCGAGCTCGGCGGAGGGACGAGCGAAAGCTGCTGTCACTGCTGCCGTTGAAGAATGGAAGGTGTCGAATGCACTCATCGTTGGGCTGCAGAATGACTTCTTCTCCCTTCAAAGCTTCATCACGGGCCTCTGTCCTCCGCTAATTGGTAAACCCTTCTTTATTTTTCCTCATCCTGTAATAGCTGCATTGTGGAGTCGTTGTTGTACTCACTGTCGACCTCTGTCCATAGGTCGGATTATTGACATCTCGGAGGAGGCGCAGTCATACGACGCGCGGAAATGTGTGACCAACCTGGTCGACTCGGCCGCACTGTCCGTGACTTGCATTCGAGCATATCTTCAGGAGATATCGCCCACGGAAGTGATTCCCAGCGACCTCGTCGAGGTATGGCGTTATCTGGAGAAGGCGCCGTCAGTCGTCGAATTCATGATGCGGTCGGCCTTGCGGCGCGGGGCGGCGACGGCTCTCAGTTGGGCTTGCCCACTTCCCAGAGGACTTCGACCTTGACGATGTGACGAGTGGCTACCCCTCGTCGACGGGCTCTGTGGAGATTGCCGAGGTGCTGAAGCTGACGGACCGGGCCGCGGTGTACTCCGATCGCGTCTGGGCGATGGGCGACCTCCTCCCCTATCAGGAGACGACTGTCGCCCCCAACGATCCTGAGACGAAGAATTGGGACTTCAAGGTCGAGCAGCCGTTCCGTGCAGCGATGGCGGGTGAGTTGACGACATACCCATCGAACCCGTACACGCCCTTCATTCGGAACCGCAGGGGTGGCGGCGAGTCGCCGTTGAAACCTGCGGAGTAGAAGAATTGTGCCCTGGGCGTTAGTAACAATTGGTCATTGGACTCAACTTGTATTTTGGAACGACTTTGTTCTGCTGTAATGAAACTTCGTGTTATTTTGTGAATTGTTTCGTGATTTTGAATGCTGATTGGACGAGTCCGCGAGCGCGTCCGCCCTTTTTATGGGGTTTACCTCGTTTGTTATGTGTTTGTGATTTTGAATGTTTTGTCAGTTGTTTTTCTATTGAGGTCGACTCGCCTGAGCTCGGAGATCCAGTCGCAGGGCGACTCCCGTGGGTGCTCTTTACTTGACTGTCTTCCCTTGCGCGAACGAGGTCGGGTGGCCGAGTCCCCAAGCGTGGTACTTGGTGATTCTAGTCGCAGCTCCAGGGTAGGTGACCCGAAGGTTCAGTCGCGTGGCGAGTCCTAGGCACGCTTTCATACTTGGCGTTTTTCCCTAGTCGCTCGTGCTCGACTGGTCGTCTGTCCCCGAGCGTGGTACTTGGCCGTTCGAGTCGCTGTGCCGAGGATGCGGAGGACCTTGGTCGCTGTGAGGAGCGAGGGTAGTTGTATTGGCTCGTTAAGCCAGTCGAGCTAGGCGACTCCAATGGGGCTCCGGGTTGGCGTTTTTCGTGGACGTTACGAGTCCTGGGGTAATCCAGTGCCCTCGAAACGCACTACTTGGTCGTGCAGGTCGCTGTACCAGAGGTTGACTTCTGCGGTTAGCTTGACGCTGTTATTACGAGTGCGAGTGGCACAGGACACGGAGAGTAGACGCAATTTACGGTAACCAATCTGTTTTATTTCATAGCAGGTGGAGAGTACATGTATGGGGTTCTAGGAGTAGAATTTCCGTAGGAGGTTTACATTCCACGGTCGCTTGACGTCGAGTCTCCCGTCTCCTCGGACGTCGGTGAGGTGGTAGGCATCATTGCCAAGGACTCGCCCGATGGCGAATGGTCCCTCCCAAGGGGGGGAGAGCTTGTGCATGCCCTTCTTGTCCTGGATAAGGCGTAGCACCAGATCGCCTTCCTGGAAAGTGCGAGTCTTTACTCGCCGGCTATGGTAGCGGCGGAGCCCTTGCTGGTAGATGGCGGTGCGGGAGCGAGCTAGGTCGCGGGCCTCATCGAGTTGATCGACTCCATCCTGGCATGTGAGTTCATTTGCAGCTTTCGTATAATTGACCACCCCGGGTGAGTCGTGTTCTAGGTCGGTGGGCATGACTGCCTCGGCGCCGTACACCATGAAGAAGGGGGTGAAGCCTGTCGACCTGTTGACGGAGGTGCGGATGCCCCAAATGACGGAGGGTAGCTCCTTGACCCAGCACCCGGCGGTGCGCTCGAGTGGTACTTGGAGCCGTGGCTTCAGGCCATGGAGGATGCTCTGGTTGGCTCGTTCCGCCTGGCTGTTGGACTCCGGGTGGGCGACTGAGGCGAGGTCGAGTCGGATGTGATGTTCCTCGTAGAACTCGTCCATGGCTCCTTTGGTGAAGTTGGTGTCGTTGTCCGTGATGATGCTGTTTGGGAACCCGTAGCGATAGATGAGCTCGCGTAGGAACTTGGTGGTGGTCTTCCCGTCGCATTTCCAGACTGGC
The DNA here is from genome assembly GCA_030063025.1 of Avena longiglumis. NCBI lineage: Eukaryota > Viridiplantae > Streptophyta > Magnoliopsida > Poales > Poaceae > Avena > Avena longiglumis. Next base: position 449,045,277 of record CP125979.1, read on the forward strand.
TTGGCCTCCACCCATTTTGTGAATTTGTCGACTGCGACTAGGAGGTGGGTGAAGCCGGAGGGGGCCTTCTTGAAAGGGCCTACCATGTCCATACCCCACACGGAGAACGGCCAGGTGATTGGGATTATCTTGAGTGCCGAGCTCGGCACGTGTGTCTTGTTGGCGTATTTCTGGCACCCGTCGCACAGCTGGACGATGTCGACCGCGTCTGTGTGTGCGGTGGGCTAGTAGAAACCGTGCCGCATAGCCTTTGCGACCAGAGAGCGGGCGCCGGCGTGGTGGCCGCAGCCACCGGAGTGGATGTCTTGGAGGATTTTGTGTCCCTCAGCGGGTTGAACGCAGCGTTGGAACACGCCGGTCACGCTGCGCTTGTGGAGCTCTCCATTGATGATGACGAAGGATTTGCAGCGGCGTACTACCATCCGGGCGTCCATTTCGTCTGCTGGCAAGGTGCCGGCCTCCAGATAGGCAATGTACGGCGTGGTCCAGTTGTCTGGCTCGGCGATGAGTGCGACCAGGGCTGCCTCTGGTTGCAGCGGGATTCCAACGCCGATCTCCCTTTGGGGAGAGACAGAAGGCTTGGTGATGGTATCGAGGAAGACACCGGCGGGTGGTGCGAGTCGAGCCGAGCCGATGCGAGAGAGTGCGTCGGCCTCCTCGTTCTTTCGTCTGTCAATCCACTCGACGGAGTAGCCTGGAAAGTGTCTGCCCAGCTTGTCCACTGCTTGGCGGTATGCCGCCATGGTGGGGGAGACGGCGTCGCAGGTGCCAACGACTTGCCCAGCGACGAGGTCGGAGTCTCCGTAGCAGCGTAGGCGGTTGACATTCATCTCCTTGGTGGCTCGCATGCCGTGGCGTAGTGCCTCGTACTCGGCCATGTTGTTGGTGCAGCGGGTGAAGTCGAGGAAGAGGACGTAGCGTAGCTTGTCGCCCTTCGAAGAGGTTAGCACGATACCTGCTCCTGCACCGTCCGCATTCTTGGAGCCGTCGAAGTGTAAACTCCTGTAATGGAGGTATGGCAACTTTTCTGGCTGCTGGGCCTCCTCCCAGTCGGCGATGAAGTCCGCGAGAGCCTGCGAATTGATCGCTTTGCGCGGCTCGTACTTGATGTTGTGGACGCCGATCTCGACGGCCCACTTGGCGACTCGCCCGGTCGCCTCACGGTTGCGGATGATGTCCTGCAACGGTGCTGAGGAGACGACCGTTATCGGGTGTTCCTGGAAGTAGTGAGGCAATCGCCGCTGTGCTCTGAAGACCGCGTATACCAGTTTCTGGTATTGCGGGTAGCGCTGGCGCGACTCGGTGAGGACTTCGCTAATATAGTACACTGGTCGCTGCACTTGGCGCTCCTTTCCCTCCTCTGGTCGCTCGACGACCATGACGACGCTGACGACGCGCTCGGAAGCCGCGATGTAGACCAGCATGGGTTCCTTGTCGACGGGGGCGGTGAGTAGTGGTGCTGCGAGTAGCACCTTCTTGAGGTCGCGGAGCGCATCATCCGCCTCCTTGTCCCACTGGAAGGTGGGATTCTTGCGCATAAGGCGGTATAAGGGCATCGCCTTTTCGCCCAATCGGGGTATGAAGCGACTGAGAGCCGCGACTCGCCCGGCCAGCTTCCAGATGTCGCACAGGCACTCGGGTTTGCCTCGATTCCGCGCTTGGAGACGACGTATCCCAGTAGCTACCCTGTTGGTACACCGAACGTGCATTTGCCAGGGTTTAGCTTTATCTTGTATTTCCGAAGGTTGGCGAATGTTTCTGCCAGGTCAGGGAGTAGGTCGCTCTGGCGAGCGGACTTCACTACCACGTTGTCGATGTAGACGTGGATATTGCGGCCAATTTGGCTCGCAAGGCACTCCTGCATACACCGCTGGTAGGTAGCCCCGGTGTTCTTGAGGCCGAAGGTCATGGCAGTGTAGCAGAATGCTCCGAATGGCGTGATGAACGCCGTCTTCTCTTCGTCCTCAACGGCCATTTTGATCTGGTTGTACCCAGAGTAGGCGTCGAGGAAGCATAGCGACTCTGAGCCCGCGGTGGAATCGATTATTTGGTCAGATCCATAGGAGGACGAGTTGTTCCTTCGGGCAGGCGCTGTTTAAGTTTGTGTAATCGATACACATCCTCCAGGTCCCATTTTTCTTCTCGACCAGGATTGGGTTTGCCAGCCACTTGGAGTATTTGATTGGACGGATGAAGCCTACAGCGAGTAGACGCTGCACCTCCTCGGCGTTTGCTCGGCGGCACTCTTCATTGAAGAGCCGCAGCGACTGCTTCACGGGTCGCACTTTGGGGTCGGCGTTGAGTTTGTGCTCAGCTAGTTCCCTAGGGACACCAGACATGTCAGAGGGCTTACATGCGAAGATGTCCCTGTTCTATGGAGGAACTCGATGAGCGCGCCTTCCTATGCTGGGCTCATGCCCGTCCCGATCATCAACGTCTAGCTGGAGTCGCCTAGGACCAGCTCGACGGTGCGGGTATGCGTCGTTGCCTCGAAGGCGGAGGTGTTTCCCCCTCCGAGTTGGGCTTCTTGAGTATGGTGGGGTCGTTGTTGTTAACCCCGCTCGCGTATTTGGCGAGCTCGTCGGCGTGATTGGTTTCTGCCGCGATGACGGCGTCGGCGAGTTTGGCTCCTTTGGCATCGCACTCGGCGGCCATGTCGGGGTCGCCGTGGATGGTGATGACGCCACGTGGTTCGAGGAGCTTCATCGCTTTGTACGGGTAGTGGGGCGCCGCCATGAACTTGGAGAACGCCTGGCGCCCCAAGACGCGGTGGTAGGGGCTATCGAAGGGCACCAGCTCGAAGACGATCCGCTCGGTGCGAAAGTTTGCTGGTGTGCCGAAGGTGACTGGCAGCGTGACCTTGCCGATCAGGTACGCCTTTCGACCGGGGACGATGCCGTGGAACATGGTGTAGGTCGTCTCGACCATCGACTGCGGGAGCCGCAGTCGCCTGAAGGTGTCTAGATACAGGATGTTGATGGAGCTGCCGCCGTCCATCAATGTCTTGGGGAGCCAGTAGTCTCCCACCTTGGGCTTGACCACCAGGGCGACTCGGCCTGGGTACTCGATTCGTGGCGAGTGGTCCTGACGGCTCCAAGTGATTGGTTGCTCAGACCAGTTGCGGAACTGGGGGACGTCCACCTGGGCCACCGTGTTGACGGCGACGACGCGAGCGATGACCTTCTTCTCGCGCTTCGTGTTGAAGCCTGTGAAGGTGTGGAGCGAGCCGGCCACGCTGCCGAATTTTCCGCCGTTTGGCAGGTTGTTGTCGGGGTCTTCCTGCGCCCGCCGTGCCTTCTCGATCTCCTTGAGGGAGTGGCAGTCGGTGGTCGTGTGCGTAGCGTGTTTTCCTTCCCCGCTGTGAAATACACAAGGTTGGTGAAGAAGGGCCGCGGCGGACGCTCTTGGGCTCGCGTTGTGAGTATCCAGCGTTAGCGACGAAGTCGACTCGCCCGTCACTGTGGCGCTTGCCGGTGAGGCGAGTGTTGATGTAGCGTAGGTCGGACCGTCTTCCATTGTCGTTGCCGCTCGTGCGGCGTTGTCCTCCCGACTCATCGTCGGTTTCTTGGTTTGGGTCTTCCTCCGCGTATCTTTAGGCGATCTCCAGGAGATCCGATATGTTGTCGAGTGTGCGGTATGCTCGTTTGAGCTTGGCGACCAGGGGCTCGTAGCGGCACGAGGTCTTGAATCAGTGGATTGCGGTGTCTAGGTGGATACCGACCGTGTTGTACCACAGTTCTTGCCACCATTGGACCCAGGTGCGGGTCGACTCGCGAGGTCCCTGGATGCATTGTTCCAGGTCCTCGATGGTGGTGGCGCTGGTGTATGAACCCTCGAAATGCCCGACGAAGGCATCGCGCATCTCTTCCCAGGAGTCGAAGCTATCCACAGGGAGAGTGTTGATCCACTGCCTGCACGCCCCCTCCATCATCAGGGGGAGGTAGCGGGCGGCTAGTAGATCGGTGTGGTCGGCGATCCCCATCGCCATGAGGTAGGTATCCAGTCACACAGAGGGATCGTACGAGCGGTCGTACTTCTCTATTTCTTTCGGCGCTTTGAAGTTCGCCGGGTATCTTTCGCCATGGATCATCAGTCCGAAGCACCGGGGCCCGAGATGGCTTAGCGACCCCCTCGGTTCGGCGTCGCGGCGGTTGGTTAGGGTATGCCTCAGGTCGTCGGGCTGGCATGCGCGACAGCTCTGGTTGTTGATGATGTGGGTGCGGGCGTCGACGGGCTGACCGTTGGCGCCAACGAAGTTGGTCGCCGGCCGGGGGTCGTTGGTGGAGAGTGCCGCGTTCGCGGGTCGGTGTTGGAGCTGCAGTGGTTCGGGTGGCGGGCAGTTGAGGGTGTTTGCCGCCATGGGGCGGCCGCTTGAGGCCGCTCTGCTGCCCGATGAATGCGATTACATCCGACCCTGTGAGTCGACGCCTGCGTTTTGTTGCTCGACCGCCTTTGAGAGCAAGGCCTTGGCATACTGGATCTGTAGGGCGCCGTCACCGTTGGCCGTGATGTTGTCGACTGCTGCTCGGCCCGCGACGAGGTTGTCCATCGGGTTGGAGAACAGCGGTAGGGCATTTTCGTCTCGCTCCCGTGAGGAGAATACGATACGTGGCTGGTCCCTGTGGGTGCACGGTTGGGGGGTGGTGGGGCGCCATTCGCCGTTGACCCTGGTAGGGGCCGGGTGCTTCCTCCTGTTGGAGCGTTCTCGCAGATCGCGCGCTCGGCCACGCAGGTCGGGTCGCTCTCGTCGTCGAAATGCAGGGCGCGCCCCTGGACGGTGGGGTTCAGGCACGACCTGATTCGTTACTGGTGGTAGCGCGACAGCTCCTGCGCCGTCACCTGCTCAAGGCGAAATTTTTCGCGCTCGGCTTGTTCCTTGCGGACTGCTTCCACCAGCTTCAAGCGGATTTCCTCGACCTCCATTGTCGTTGCGTTGGGAGGGTCGGAGTGGAGAATGGATCCTCCGGTGGGTCGGCGCCAGTCGCCATGTAGGTCGTTGCGTGGCGGCCGGCTCCGTCGCGGAGATCGACGGAATTCTCCGACCCGGAGTCGAAGTCAAAGATCCCAAGGAGGGAGGGATCCTCGAAGTCTCCGACGTTGGAGACCTGGGTGATGGAGCCTGCGGGTGACGCGGCGACAATGGATCCGGCGAGTGACGCCGGGGTCGGCGTCGTCGTTGAGGGCCGCGTCTTCCTCGGCTGCGGTGGTTTCAGCCACGTCGCTGTGGGCTGAGTCGTACTCAGAGGTGAGGCGGTGGATCGTGCGGACCTGACTCTCAGACAGCCGGTCGCGTGGCGGCGACTCGCGGATGCGAGCCGAGTCCTCCGAGACGATGACGTCGGTGAGGCCGACGAAGAGGCTGATCGTGTCGACCGCTAGGATCATGCTATGTGTGACGGGTCGTGCCGCCAGGACATAGCTGCTGGGCAAGATCTGAAGCATCTCACCGATCGCTATCATGCGGCCGGTGTCGATCGACTCGTTGATGGGTAGATTGGATCTCGCCGCAGAACACCGGCCTGACCGGTCAGGCCCCATGGTGGGCGCCACTGTCGTGGGAATGACCACGGCAGATGCTGCAATCGGCAGCGAGTAGTAGAACATGGGGCAATCGCGGCCAGCCATCTGCGGTGCGAGATGGGGGCGGATACACAAGGGTTTACCCAGGTTCGGCCCCCCGGAGATTAAAGACATACTCCTGCTAGATTGTATTATGATGAGAGTACAATGGGGCGAGCTCGGCGGCTAGGCATCGAGTTGCTTGGGTGTATGATGGAACGTCTCCTATACGCGCCCTCTAGGGAGGTTTATATAGACTCACCCCCTAGGGTTTACAGATCTCAACTGAATCAGTTAAGGTTTCAGCCATCGTTTAACCTAATCCGACTGGGCCTATCTATGCTTCTGGGCCTTCAGCTTCCAATCGCTCGAGTCCATGCCAGGTCTTGATCCAGTCGTCGTCCTGCAGGCCCACTCGCTGGCACCTAGGCCAGTCGGAAACGTCCTGCTGGGTATACCCCGGTAGGCATATCCCCATCATCGATGATGGCATACTTGTGGTTGGCGTAGGCGCAGGCATTGTCCAACTCCTTTTGCCGGTCATACATCATGAAGCTAAGGTGGTCCAATTGAGTCTTCATCTCATGCTTATATGGGGCCTCTAGTTGCTGTCCCATAACATCATGCCTTGGATAGAACTCAAAGCGGATACCCTTGATCTGATTGATACTCTGCCCACACAAACGGGCAAGAGCTTCTTGCATGGCCCTGGCAAGTCCATCGAGCCAGTTGTTCTATCTCAAGGTGAACTGAATTCCCTCTGAGGTGGGGGATTCAATCTTTCCTCGGGGTGCAACAACTAGCCATTGCAATTATTCTCCTTCCTGATCATTGAGCTGATCTCCGAAGAACTCGGGGTGCGGATGCTCTAGCATCTCTGCCAGCTGGTCCAAGTCACGCTCAAAGATGAGGTCTCCTCCATTCCCCAACTGATAAAACTTGCTATACTTCACGTCCATCGATAAGAATATAGGATGAGTAAGTTAGTAGAGTGATCAATTGTGTTAAATTTGATGTAAGTTTGCAAGAATTTTTGAGGAACATGAATTTTTATGAAAGAGTCTAAGTGGAAAGAATGAGAATAAATTTTCATAAATACTCACTTCCTTTGGTTTTGAAACTAAGTTTTTGATTCAAACATCCATTCTAAACTAGGGTCTCCTATGTTCAGGATGGCTCTGATACCAACTTGTCAACACCCGGATTTTTAATCCCAGATGCCCTTTATGCAATATATCGTAATCCCAGGATTACCATTTTTGAGATACATAATAGATTGGATATCACAGTACATCATTCATTATAAACCATACATAAGGTCTTACACAAATCAAGGATCTCAGGATCCAGTCTTAATACAATTGAAGAAGCGGAATAACGTAATAATAACGATAGCGTAGGCAAAGCTCCATCTTCAAGGTAACAGGCAATGCTGACGATGGGAGATGATCCTAGTTGTCGTAACCTTCCTGCTGTCCGTCTTCCTGATACTCCTCTTCATAGTCTGGCCATAGGAATAGCCAGGGACAAAGCCATGAGTACTCTTTAAGTACTCACAAACTAATACTAATAAGTGAAGTGGTTTTGGAATAGGAAATACTAAGCTCTAGGGTTATTTTGCAAAAAAGCCATATTTACCTCTACTAAGTTCAGAAGAAAACAAAACTATTTGAAAGTTTTACAACACCTAAATGGGAACTTGAATTTCATATCACAACTCTGTTGTGGTCAAGTCAAGTCATGAATCATTTCATAAGTCATTTTGAAAACATCTGACGATAGAACAGTATGGCCACTCCAACTGTCCATAACCGCAGACTCGGCTATTCGAATAGTTTGACACTCTGCAGAGATTGTACACTTTTAAGATAACATTTGATATATCCGTCAGGAACAAATCCTGAACTCACCATACTTAGCATGCGGATAATCAATCCTAACCTTTCAATTAGACGCCCTAGTATAGGCATCTCTCCTGTGAGTTTCGCCTCCCAAACATGACCAACTGTCATCTTGGGTACTACATAGGTGGACAATCTTCACAAGGTAGCCTCAACTCAAACCTTGGCCGCAAGGGAACCCATACTAAGGTATATAAATTTCCAGTCAAGCCCTACCCAATTTTCGGGTATTGTGGTTGTACGGTAAAATTGGAATGGTATCGCATCCAGACAACCATCAGTTTTATAAAGGGCTAAGGATCATGCCTTGACATTTTCATCATCAAAATCATATGGTGTTTAAGAACACATTTCAAAACATTTCAATAGAATGACTCATCATTCTAATGTTTTCATAACAATTTTCACCAAGTATTCCCATCTAAAATTGATCAAGTTTTATGCTTAGCACTAGCATCTACAAGTGGGGGTAAACACTAATGAGGGCTGATGCACATCAAGGTTATCTAACTTAGGCCATGTTTTATGCTCTTTATGCTACCTTCAGATATTTTTCTAGAATCTACAAGTCATTAAGTAAACCAAACTAAGAAGCTTTGATAAAGAAATAAAATACCTAAGCTTGAAAATAAAACTAGGATTGGGTATAATCAAAGGGTGTAAGCTTGCAAGTAAACTTTAATGGTTTATCTTAGCTTAAGATAGTAGCTTGCTAAGTTAACTGGTATAGTGATTCTTGCATAATTGCAAGTATAAACTTGCTCGTAGTATCCTCCTTCCTCCTCGTATCCTTGGTCGGTACTATCGTCTATAAATTAATATGAGGTAGACAATCACCACACAATTCTTAACTACTCTATTTAGCACACAAAGGTTCACACTAGATGATATAGCATCATCACTATTATCACAAGATTAAGGCACTTGTCTTATTTATTTTATTTTAGAAAAGTAATTTCTACTCATTGAAAAACTACTTAAGAGTTAATATTCTCCAACTCAAACATGGGATCATGTTGACACATGTCATCGCCACATATTTCAGTACATGGGAATGTGATTTAAAGTGGTGTCACAATTTAATAAGGTTTAACCTTTTTATTTTAATTAATTAAATTGACTAGAATGACCTATGAGGCATTTTTTATCACTTGATCATTATTTCTGAAAGTAAACCTATATATTTTTATATATTCTGAAAGGTATGGTTAAATGTGATTTTTGAGAGTTGGAATCAACTCAAAAGCTTTGTGTTTGAATTTTGAAAAAAAAATTGAATGTAGAAAAGCTTCTGCCTTGTTTTTTTACCATGGGTGATCTACAACTCCAAATGATATGAATCAAACGGGCTTGGATTAAGCATTCCGGTACCTTTCTAACAACATGGGTTTCACGCATTTTGGTTTAGTAAATCGAGCTGGGTTGATTTTTGAATCTGGACACAGAACTGATTTTAAAACTAAATGAATAAACCTAAGTTTGAATTGTTGCATCGCGCGGGAGGTTTAACTGGGTCGGCCCACTATGCACAGCCCACACGTAGGCTGGGTAAGTGGCTATCCCCACTCATCAGTGAGACAGAGAGTGGCAAAGGGGTACGAGGCGATTTTGGCCGTGTGATGTAGTTCTAATCCTACGGCCGTGGTTCATCGTGCATGCTTGAACATGGCAAGGCGATGTTGAATCCTAGTGCGACTAGTGGGGGTCGACGGGGGCTTACCGGGGCTCCGGTGATGGTCGGCGATGGGGGCGAACGACAAAGTCGACGACAATGATCCTCCTGGTACCGGCAGCTCCTCTTGGGGCAGCTCCAATCGACGGCGCCTCTCCTCCTCTGCAGCGGCGAACTCCCGTGAAATTCCGGCCACCTAGTGCTCACCTTGCTCCGGGAGTGAGTGGGTGTGATCAGTGAGAGGTGGGGAGTGAAATGGTGTGCTCAAATCGAATTGGGTGGACTCCTTTTATAGTGCCTGAAGGGGACCGACGGGCGCGGGTGGAGCTCGCCATGGTCGTCGGCACAGCGTGCTAATGGCATGGGCAATGATAGGGGCGGTGCGTTGTCTCCTGGAGAAGCTCAACGGCTTGATGGCGATACGTGGGGCGGTGCGGAATGGTCAGAACGTCGCGGTGCTCTCAGCAGGTCTGACGACGATTTTAAAGGGGCACAACATGCCTGATCCGCGTGGCGGCGAACAGGGTTGTCTGGCAGGGTGCTGGCGATCACGTACGCAAGCGGCAAGGGCGGCATGCTGTCTGTGGGCTCGTGTCACTGATGGCGCACTAGCGTGCTCTTGGCTTGCACACAGAGAAATTGGGCGCGTGCTTTGCGGGTGGTCCAGTCGGTGTCAAGGCTCGACCGTTGGACAGGGGGTGGCGGTGGACGGTGTTGCGTGTGGTAGACAAGGTTGGCGAAGCTAGAGCTTCTCCTAGATCGCTGGCGACATGGGGTGGCAAGGTTGCTCTCGGCATGGTCACCATTTATGGCCCTTGCATGCTCATAGTGGTTCTAAAGATTGTTAAAGGGGCTAGGTGATCTACTAAGAGCTTGCTGCAAACCGGAGAGGGAACATGGTTGGCCAAATTCACTGCTACCAATAGTGTTTGATGTTTTGTTGTTTGCTACTGACAAGGTGTTTGATGAAATGGCCGAAAGAAATTCAAATCTGAATTTTAGATTCAAACTTGGTGGGTTTGCTAGTTACATACTAGGGAGCCTCTGGTTAGATGGATTGGTCAAGGGGCACTGGTTTGGTTGGTTTTTGAAAATGTGTGATCTTCACATATGTTATAGATTCAATTTTGAATTGTGATTTGAATGAGGTTGTCAAGTGTTTCTATAACTTTGAAAGGTGGGCTTGAGTTCACTTTCACTTGGTCTAGCAAGGGGTGAAAAGAAATGAAAAGTTTCTGTTTGAAATCTTGGACTAGAAACACTCAAAGTGACCTAGTGGGCAAGATTGGCAAAAATGACCATTTCCATTATTTGTTTTGTTTTTGATTTTCTCTTGATTTATTTCTGCTTCAAAATGTTTTAGATGATGATATTTTCATATTTAATCTATTCCTTGCTATTTAGATCAATCACACATGTCCATTCATGCATTCATACAATCATTACCTACACACATGCATTCCATTGGTTTTTTATTTAATCAATGTTTTTGTTAACCCTAATTCTAGTGATTAGACTTTTATAATCATGATCAATATTTTTGGGATATTACAAGAAAATTTAAGGGGATTTTTGTGAGTGGAGTGTCCACCCACATGAATGAAGGAGGAGAGGGGGCAGCCCTCCATGGCCGGCGCCACCCCCATGGGATTCCCCCTCCTCCTATAAAAGGAGCCCCCCTCCTCGCTTCTCACTTACACCTCCTCGTAAAGGATCTCTCTACCCCTCTAGTATTTATCCCCCATGGTCTCGGACTAGAGAAATACATGTTCCCCAGTGGCTATTCGGCAAGAAAGAGTTGTTCTTCCGTTGCATCGCTGGAGAGAGGTGGAGGTTGCTCGGTGCCTAGAACGTGTGTGCGAGCACGGATGCGTCGCTGATTTGCGGTGCTAGGACTTCCTCTCGATCTTGAGATTGGCAAGAGATCGTCTACATAACCTCGTTAAGCCTTGTCGGTCTTCAAGGGTATGTTCTCTACGGATGTATATCCGCCCATTTCTTGTATGTAGTAGATAGATCTTGGTACTAGTTGTTCCCATCGTAGGAAATTTTTTGTTTTCTATGTTATGACATCCAATCCATTCCTAGTATTACATCCAAACATTTATTTCCAAGTACTATTAGATTAGCATAAAATTCTATTACATGGTTTATGATAGGTACGACCTTGCAAAATTGTCTAGCTTTGGTACTTGAACCAGGTATTTGAACTATCATAACATTCTTCAATTTTGTTGGTTGAAACTTACTAGTGCATGCAAATTCTTCTTTAACAAACGAGTGCGATGCTCCAGAATCTAAAAACAATCTTGCAAGTACTGAGTTAACAGAAAACATACCCATCATGACATCTGGCGCTTCCTGGTCTTCTTCAGCATTCATGTGAAACAGGCGGCCATTGCGGTTGAGCGAGTTCCTTGGGGCATCCTTCTAGACTGAACATGGCCCTGCTGCTGAGCCGGTGCATTCACATTGGTGGCTGCTGCAAGTTTCTTAGGGAACTCGTTCAAACCAAGTAACCTAAGACTTGTCTTTTGTTGCAATAGGCACGACCTTGCTTCCAGTCCTTGGGGCAGTATTGGTGTGGTTGGGATTGTTGTTGTTGAACTTGGGCGGTGCACAGTTGAAATTGTTGGAGTTGTCGGGGTTGTTGTGGTGGTTTCCTCTAGTCCTTGGGTTTCCTCCTCCACGGTTCGGATAGTTCGGACAGGTCATTGGGGTTCTATTGTTTCTCGGGGCATATCCTGCAGACGGGTTGGTGCGATACTTTGTGGTATGGTGGGTTCCTGGTTGATTCATCATCCGACGCTTGCGATTATCATTGGCTTTGTTGATCTTGCCTTCCATCTGGATTGCAGAATCCACTAAGGCTTCAAGGTCAGCGAAGGTAATGTTGACCAGCACTGTCTTCATCTCATCGCACAGACCATTCAAGAATCTCTCCTTCTTCTTGGCTTCAGTACTAATCTCATCAAGGGCATACCTAGACAAAGATAGAAATCTGTCATGGTACTCTACCACAGTCATTCTGCCTTGCTTCAGTTCTTTGAATTCATCCCTCGTCCACAGAATCAAACTAGGCCATGATTCGTCCTCCATTCATGGTACAAATGCTATTCCACCAAGCTCTTGCATCTCCTGCCAGATAATGGGTGGCGAATAGTACATTCTCATTGGCCTCCACTCCCGCGACTTCTAAGTTGTTCTCCATAGTCTGCAGCCAGTTATTAGCATTTAATGGATCTTTAGACTTACTAAAAATGGGTGGATTGGTGTTCTGAAAGTTCTTAAGCTTAGATCCATGGTTTTCCTGGTTTCCATGGCCTTGATTATTATGGGTCATCTGAGCTATCTGTTAATGGGTGGCTAGGTTAGCTCGACGTTCAACTCTTCCAGCTTCACGGTCAGCAACCAACATTTGCAGGATTTGCAGCATTGGGTCCTGATATCAGCTGCTCCCTCCGCAAGGCATCTGAAGATTGAGATAGATCATGAGACAAGAGGGAAATTTCTAAGGTTCGAGGATTTGTTTTCGAAAATCTTTTAAACTTTGGGTTTTACTCTAGTTTTGCCAAATTGCAACGTGCTTTTCATTCATTCATAGCACACAATACAAACACACAACACACTAATTTAACCGATGATTTTAAGAACCATTCTGTGAAACTACGATACAGTGGGACAGAATACATCTCACACTTACTCTAGTGCTCAAGTGGTACTACTCATCAGAATCGGTGGCTTCATCATCATCATCAGTGAAGGCGGAATCATCATCGTCAGTGTGGAAGTCCATGGCTTGGTCTGTTGGAGATATGCCCTAGAGGTAATAATAAATGTAGTTATTATTATATCTTTGTGTTTATGATAAATGTTTACATTCATGCTATAATAGTATTAACAAGGAAACCATTAATACTTGTGTGATTTGTAAACTTAATTTGAAGTCCCTAGTATAGCCTCTATACTTCACTAGCTTGTTGGTTGATTAATGATTGTGGTTTCCATATCATGAACATTGAGATGTTATCAACAACAAGATCATATCGTTAGGAGAATGATATGGTGGACATACTCCTATAGATAAGCGTAGCATAAAGATCAAGTCATTTCATTAGTTCAATTGCTATATGCTTTCTGATACATAGTAACCTAATTCCTTCGACCATGAGATCATGCATATCACCTTTACCGGATGGATGCTTTGATGACATCAAACACCACACCGTAACTGGGTGGCTATAAAGGTGGCATTAAGTGTTCGGAAAGTATTGGTTGAAACACATGGATCAAGAGTGGGATTTGTCCATCCACATGACGGATAGATATACTCTGGGCCCTCTCGGTGGAATGTCATCCAATTGGCTTGCAAGCATGTGACTTGGTCACAAGGGATCACATATCACGGGAACGAGAAAAGAGTACTTATCAGTAACGAGGTTGAACTAGGTATGCAGAGATACCGACGATCATAACCTCGGGTAAGTAACATATCGTGAGACAAAGGGAAATTGGTATCGTATGTAAGTGGTTCATTCGATCGCAAAGTAATCGTAGAAATATGTGGGAGCCATATGAATTTCCAGATTCCTCTATTGGTTATTGTTCGGAGAAGTGTCTCGATCATGTCCGCATAATTCACGAACCGTAGGGAGACACACTTAAGGATTCGACGTTGTTTGAGTAGTTATGGTATTATGAGAAAGAGACCGAATGTTGTTCGGAGTCTCGGATGGGATCCGGGATATCACGAGATGATCCGGAATGGTCCGGAGAATAAGATTCATATAAGGAAAGTCCCGTTTCGGAGTTCGGGAATGATTCCGGTGTTTTCATCGGGAATGTTCTAGAAGGTTCCGGATTGTCCGGCACTCCGGGGGGGAAGGGTACATGAATGTGTCATTGCTCATTGAATGATTGCATCATGTACTAAGTGTTCTTGCTGTCCCAAATAAAGGATTAAATTGAATCCTAAAACAGAAAAGTCAAATGTCCAGTTTGAAAGTCAAACTGCCAAAACAAGAAACTATGGGAAACAAGCAAGAGGAGTTGGAACCAACCTGGAGGAGGAGTTGGACTCCTCCAGGCCGGCGCCAGCCCTAGGCCGAGTTGGGGAGGGACTCCCTCCCTCCCCTGGCGCGCCAAGGACCCCCCTCCCATATAAGGAGGGGCAGGGCTCCTCCCATAGACACATAACTTTCTACTCTAGATCTCCGGTTTAGAGCCGTTTTGGTTTAGAGCTTCTAATTGCTTTAGCCAGCGGTTTAGAGCCTTCTAATTGGTTTAGAGCCTTCTAATTGGTGTGTCTAATTACTAGACCACTAATAGCCTCTCATAAGCTCCACCATACTCGCACCGCTTAAGGCGAAGGCCTCAGGATCTCCCTCTACTTCCTGTACCACGCCAGTGTCTTTGCGGAATCGCGAGGAGAGTGCTACAACCTCCGCTTCTTTGGAACAAGGGAGAGGAAGGTCTTCATCGAGTACCGAACGTGTGACCGATCATGAGCGCCGGAACGTGGCTGGAAGGATCGTCTACGATCTTGAGATCGGGAAGAGTACGACTACATCACCCACGAGAATCCGCTCTCGTTAAACACTTTGGAATCTTCGAGGGTAAGTTATACCATCGACTCGCTACAATCTAGTAGATAGATCTTGGCTTGTTTGTTTGTATGCGATAGAAAATTTTTGTTTTCCATGCTACGAACCCCTAAAGGGTATCGAGCCGTGTCTATATGTAGATCTTGCACAGTAGAACACAATGGTCATTGTGGGCGTTGATGCTTTATTGTAGATTGCTTTTGTGTACTTTGCATCTTGCGGTATGTTGGGATGAAGCGGCGGGCTAACCTTACATGACATCGTTCATGAGACTTGCTCCACGCTTGACATGTAACTTGTATTGCATAAGTGGCTTTATGGTGCATGTTTCTCCTAGCATAGTTAAGATCCAATTTACAACGGGTGATCAACAATGCTAGTATCAATGTTGTGGTTCTTGTTCGTAAGTTAGAACGACACTTATTGAAAGCCCCAAACCACGTAAAATATGCAAAGAAAGTAGAAGCGTCTAACTTTGTTTTGCGGTGTGCGATGATGTGATATGGCCATGATTGTGATTATATTCGATGTATGCAATGTTCCTTATTGTAAGTCGACAACGGCAGGAGCCATATGGT
Organism: Avena longiglumis; assembly: GCA_030063025.1. Lineage (NCBI taxonomy): Eukaryota > Viridiplantae > Streptophyta > Magnoliopsida > Poales > Poaceae > Avena > Avena longiglumis. Next base: position 449,060,590 of record CP125979.1, read on the forward strand.
TGTCTTTAATTTATGTTAAGACCAGCGTGTCTATTCAAAGTAGTTGTAATAGTTGAAGCCGGTGGACGACAACCATGGAGAAGCGTCATTGACCTTGATGCAATGCCGGTGATGATGGAGATCATGTTCGTGCTTGAAGATGGAGATCGGAGGCACGAAGAAGAAAGGCCATATCATATCACATATATATTGAATTGCATGTGATGTTAATCCTTTATGCATCTTGTATTGCTTAGTAGACGACGGTAGCATTATAAGATGATCCCTCATGCACATCAATTTCAAATCATAAAGTGTTCACCCTTAGTTAGCACCGTTGCTAAAAGCTTGTTGTTTCGAAGCACCACGTGATGATCGGGTGTGATAGATTCTGCAAGTGTATACAACGTGAGCAAGCCAGATTTGCTCATGCAGAAACTAAGGTTTGATCTTGACGAGCCTAGCATGTACAGACATGGTCTCGGAACACGGATTACCGAAAGGTAAAGCATGAATCGTATAGTAGATATGATGAACATGATGATTGTTCGCCATTGAAACTATATCAACTCTCGTGATGATAGGTGTTGATGTAGTGGATTTGGTTCGTGTGATCACTAAAACAATGTGAGGGATGTTGTTTTGAGGGAGTTCACCTAGTTTAATTTCATTAATTAATTTGAACTCAATTTGTCATAAACTTAGTCTAAACTATTGCAAATATGTTGTAGATCAATGGCAGCCCTACCATCAATTTTAATGCGTCCTAGAGAAAGAAAAGTTGAAAACAATGGAAGCAACTTCTGGATTGGTTCCGCAATTTGAGGATTGTCCTCACAGCTGGTAATTTGACCTATGTCTTTGGATGCACATTGGGTGACCCACTGGTGATGCTTCCGATGAAGTAAAGAATGTTTACCTCGCTCGGAAGAATCAAGACTCCATAGTTTAGTGTGCTATCTTGTATGGTTTAGAATCGGAGCTTGTAAAAGGTTTGAAGAGTCAGGCCCATATGATATTGTCGAGGATCTCAAATTGATTTTTGAGACTCATGCGGCAATTGAAAGCTATGAGGCTTCAAAAGTTCTTTAACCGCAAGATGGAAGAGGGCAGCTCAAGTGAGCATGTGCTTAAGATGTGCAGGCACGCAAACAAACTTCAAAGCTTGGGTATAGTGATTCCTAATGCTTTGGGGATTTACCGAGTCCTCCAATCACTACCACCAAGTTACAAGAACTTTGTGATGAACTACAACATGCAGAACATGAACAAGAAGTTGCCAGAACTGTTTGCTATGTTAAAGTCTGCAGAAGTGGAGATCAAGAAAGAGCACCAAGTGTTGTTGGTCAATAAGACCACCAAATTCAAGAAAGGCAAGTCTAAGCAGAAGGGACACTTCAAGAAGGGTGGTAAGAAAGTTACCACGCCGGCGAAGAAGACCAAGGCTAGACCCAAGCCTAGTACTGAGTGCTTTTACTGCAAGGGAGAAGGTCACTGGAAGCGGAATTGCCCAAAGTACTTGGCGGATCTGAAGAACGGCAACATCAAGAAGAAAGGTATATCTGATATACATGTTATTGATGTGTATCTCACTAGTACTGTAGTAGTGCCAGGTATTTGATACTGGTTCGTTGCTCATATTTGTAACTCAAACAGCCGCAGAATAAACGGAAGCTAGCGAAGAACGAGGTGACGATGCGCGTGGGAAACGGATCAAAGGTTGATGTGATCGCGGCGACGCTACCCTTCATCTACCATCGGGATTAGTTTTATACTTAAATAATTGTTATTTGGTGCCCGTTGAGCATGAACATTATATCGGGATCTTGTTTATTGCGAGACGGTTACTTGTTTAAATCTGAGAATAATGGTTGTTCTATTTATATGAGTAATATGTTTTATGCACATGCACCTTTGATAGATGGTCTATTCTTATTGAATCTCGATAGTGGAAATACACATATCAACAACATTGAGGCTAAACGCTTGAAATCAGCGATAATTCGACCTATATGTGTAATCGCTGTCTTGGTCACATCGGAGTGAAACGTATGAAGAAACTCCATTCCGATGGACTTCTTGAATCACTTGAAAGATGCGAAGCATGTCTGATGGGAAAATGACTAAGACTCCATTTTCTGGTATGATGGAGCGAGCTACGGACTTATTGGAAATCATACATACCGATGTGTGTGGTCCAATGAGTGTAGCGTCGCGCGGTGGTTATCGTTATGTTCTTACCTTCACGGATGACTTGAGTAGATATGGATATATATATTTCATGAAACATAAGTCCGAAACTTTCGAGAAGTTTAAGGAGTTTCAAAGTGAGGTAGAGAATCAACGTAACAAGAAGATTAAATTTCTACGTTCGATCATGGAGGTGAATATCTAAGTTACGAGTTTGGCGAGCATTTAAAGAAGTGCGAATACTTTCACAATTGACACACCGGAACACCACAGCGTAATGGTGTGTCCGAACGTCAATCGAACTCTCTTAGATATGGTTCGCTCTATGATGTCACTTATGATTTACCGCTATCATTTTGGGGTTATGCATTAGAAACAGCCGCATTCACTTTAAATAGGGCACCGTCTAAATCCGCTGAAACGACACCGTATGAATTATGGTTTGGGAAGAAACCTAAATTGTCGCTCCTTAAAGTTTGGGGATCTGAAGCCTATGTAAAGAAGTTACAGCGGACAAGCTTGAACCCAAAGCGGAAAAATGCCTTCATAGGATACCAAGGAAACTATTGGGTATACCTTCTATCATAGATCCAAGGCAAAACATTCGTTGCTAAGAATGGATCCTTTCTAGAGAAGGAATTTCTCGAAAGAAGTGACTGGAAGGAAAGTAGAACTCGACGAGGTTGTTGAACCTTCTCTCGAATTGTGAGTAGCGCAGACCGAAGAAGTTCCTGTGGTGCCTGCACCAATAAGGGAGGAAGCTAATGATGATGATCATGAAACTTGGTTGAAGTTGCTACAGAGCCTCGGAGGTCAACGAGAACTCGTACCACCTGCATTGGTATGATTCCGTTATGAATGTCATGGTGGTGGACAACACCGATGACCCCGAGACATATGAGGAAGCGATGATGAGCCCAGATTCCAATAAATGGCAAGAAGCCATGAAATCCGAGATTGGATCCATGTACGAAAACCAAGTATGGACTTTGGTGGACTTACCGGATGGCCGGAAGGCTGTCGAGAACAAATGGATTTTCAAGAAGAAAAGATGCTGATGGTAATGTTATCGTCTATAAAGCTCGACTTGTCGCAAAAGGGTTTCGACAAATTCAAGGAGTTGACTACGATGAGACTTTCTCACCGATGCGAAGCTAAAGTCCGTGAGGATTATGTTAGCAATCGCTGCATATTATGATTATGAGATATGGCGGATGGATGTCAAACAACATTCCTCAATGGAGACATTGATGAAGAGTTGTATATGATGCAACCCAAAGGTTTTGTCGATCCTATAGATGCTAACAAGGTATGCAAACTTCAACGGTCCATCTATGGATTGAAGCAAGCATCCCAGTTGGAATCAACGCTTGATAAGGTAATCAAAAGTTTTGGTTTTATACAAACTTATGGAGAAGTTTGTATTTACAAGAAAGTGAGTGGGAGCTCTGTAGCATTCTTAATACTGTATGTGGATGACATATTGTTGATTGGGAATGATGTATACCTTCTTAATAGTGTCAAGGAATATTTGAATAATAGTTTTTCAATGAAGGATCTTGGCGAAGCAGCTTACATATTAGGCATAAAGATTTATAGAGATAGATCGAAACGCCAAATATCATTGTCACAGAGTACATATTTGGACAAAGTTCTAAAGAGATTTGGAATGGAAGAAAGCAAGAAAGGGTTCTTGCCCATGTTGCTAATACGACCTTGAGTAAAACTCAAAGTCCGACATCGGCGTAAGATAGAGAAAGGATGAGTAAGACTCCTATGCCTCAGCCATAGGATCTCTAATGTATGCCATGCTATGTACTAGACCCGACATTGCATATGCCGTTAGTTTAACTAGCAGATATCAAAGTGATCCAGAGTGGATCATTGGACAATGATCAAAAACATCCTTAAGTACTTGAGAAGAACTAAGGATATGGTTCTTTCTTATGGAGGTGATGAACATCGTTGTTAATGGTTACACCGATGCTAGTTGGAACACCGATCCGATGATTCTAAATCACAATACGGATACGTATTTATTTTGAATGGTGCAGCAGCTAGCTGGAGGAGTGCAAAGCAAAGCGTTGTGGCGAGATCTTCAATGAATCGAATACATGGCTGCTTGAGGCTTCACAAGAAGCGATATGGATGAAAGAGTTCATTACAGAGCTGGGTGTGGTTCCAAGTGCGCCGACCCAATGTCTATCTATCGTGATAACATGGGCGCCATAGCCAATGCGCAAGAACCAAGGTCACACAAGAAGTCAAGATATCAAGCTGCGTTTTCACGCTATTCGAGAACATATCCGGATGGGGATATAAAGATTTGCAAAGTACACACAGATCTGAATGTGGCGGATCCGTTGACTAAACCTCTCCCGAGGGCAAAACATGACCAACACCAAACTGCCATGGGTGTTCGGTATATTACCATGTAATCTAGATTAGATGACTCTAGTGCAAGTGGGAGACTGTTGGAGATATGCCCTAGAGGTAATAATAAATGTAGTTATTATTATATCTTTGTGTTTATGATAAATGTTTACATTCATGCTATAATAGTATTAACAAGGAAACCATTAATACTTGTGTGATTTGTAAACTTAATTTGAAGTCCCTAGTATAGCCTCTATACTTCACTAGCTTGTTGGTTGATTAATGATTGTGGTTTCCATATCATGAACATTGAGATGTTATCAACAACAAGATCATATCGTTAGGAGAATGATATGGTGGACATACTCCTATAGATAAGCGTAGCATAAAGATCAAGTCATTTCATTAGTTCAATTGCTATATGCTTTCTGATACATAGTAACCTAATTCCTTCGACCATGAGATCATGCATATCACCTTTACCGGATGGATGCTTTGATGACATCAAACACTACACCGTAACTGGGTGGCTATAAAGGTGGCATTAAGTGTTCGGAAAGTATTGGTTGAAACACATGGATCAAGAGTGGGATTTGTCCATCCACATGACGGATAGATATACTCGGCCGTCTCGGTGGAATGTCATCCAATTGGCTTGCAAGCATGTGACTTGGTCACAAGGGATCACATATCACGGGAACGAGAAAAGAGTACTTATCAGTAACGAGGTTGAACTAGGTATGCAGAGATACCGACGATCATAACCTCGGGTAAGTAACATATCGTGAGACAAAGGGAAATTGGTATCGTATGTAAGTGGTTCATTCGATCGCAGTAATCGTGAGAAATATGTGGGCCATATGAATTTCCAGATTCCTCTATTGGTTATTGTTCGAGAAGTGTCTCGATCATGTCCGCATAATTCACGAACCGTAGGGAGACACACTTAAGGATTCGACGTTGTTTGAGTAGTTATGGTATTATGAGAAAGAGACCGAATGTTGTTCGGAGTCTCGGATGGGATCCGGGATATCACGAGATGATCCGGAATGGTCCGGAGAATAAGATTCATATAAGGAAAGTCCCGTTTCGGAGTTCGGGAATGATTCCGGTGTTTTCATCGGGAATGTTCTAGAAGGTTCCGGATTGTCCGGCACTCCGGGGGGGAAGGGTACATGAATGTGTCATTGCTCATTGAATGATTGCATCATGTACTAAGTGTTCTTGCTGTCCCAATAAAGGATTAAATTGAATCCTAAAACAGAAAAGTCAAATGTCCAGTTTGAAAGTCAAACTGCCAAAACAAGAAACTGTGGGAAACAAACAAGAGGAGTTGGAACCAACCTGGAGGAGGAGTTGGACTCCTCCAGGCCGGCGCCAGCCCTAGGACGAGTTGGGGAGGGACTCCTCCCCCTCCGCGCCAAGGACCCCTCCCATATAAGGAGGGCAGGCTCCTCCCATAGACACATAACTTTCTACTCTAGATCTCCGTTTAGAGCCGTTTTTGGTTTAGAGCTTCTAATTGCTTTAGCCAGCGGTTTTGAGCCTTCTAATTGGTTTAGAGCCTTCTAATTGGTGTGTCTAATTACTAGACCACTAATAGCCTCTCTCATAAGCTCCACCATACTCGCACCGGCTTAAGGCGAAGCTCATGGGATCTCCTCTACTTCCTGTACCACGCCAGTCTTTGGAATCGCGAGGAGAGTGCTACAACCTCCACCGTTTGGAACAAGGGAGAGGAAGGTCTTAGTCGAGTACGAACGTGTGACCGATCTGGAGCGCTAGGAACGTGGCTGAAGGATCGTCTACACGATCTTGAGATCGGGAAGAGTACGACTACATCACCCACGAGAATCCGCTCTCGTTAAACACTTTGGAATCTTCGAGGGTAAGTTATACCATCGACTCGTTGCTACAATCTAGTAGATAGATCTTGGCTTGTTTGTTTGTATGCGATAGAAAATTTTTGTTTTCCATGCTACGAACCCCTACATGGTCCTCCAATTAGTCATCATCATCGCTGAGGTAGGAGTAGGGATCTCCACGAATATCTTCCCATGCATTCTCCCTCTCCTCGAGCTGCATGTCCTAATCATGGATGGTTTCTGTAGAGGTCCCAACCTGATAAGGTAGAGATCCCTGTGTATACAGTGCTAGTCCCTGGATCGAATAGCTAGCACTCACAGTTTAAGATGTAATATCAAGAAACAAAGGTCATATTACCACTTATAACCAGGAATAAAATAATTCATTACAAGTTACATAGCTCATATGGCTATATCATTACAAAGCAGCAGATACAATTATATAGCATGGAGTCCTTCATCTTCATATGCCAAAGGCAATCATGTTGGTTGTAGACTTTTAATCCCTACTCAACAAACTTCACTAACATCAAACAAACCTGCAACATCATAAGTTACATCCACAAGGGTCAATACATTTCAATTATACTATCAAGTGATATCATATTGATATGGAGAATCTATCATCTACATGAATATTTGTCTAAGTGGATTTTTGGCTGGCCTTTGTATAAAATAAGCTTTCCCTATCCATTGAAAATATTTTTTCTCTTTTCAAACCATTTCATCACACATGCCAAACTGGATACACCAGGTGCTTCCCTTGTTGACCCAACAAGTTTTAACTTAGAGAAACTGGGATGAGGAGATCCTTGATCATTTCAATGTCTTTGATGCTCAAAATGTCCATTACCAATGACACGACTAAGTACTTAGTTTATACCCTCTCGAGAGGTGGTGCACTTTTCCCACAAGACTCGACATGCATCGAAACGAGACTTTTCAGAAGCAATCCCTCAGATCACCATAGACGCATTCCATCCTATCATCACTACCACCTTTTTTCTGTCCGTATGAGTTCTTGCAACTTAGTTTATCAAGGCACATCCCATATGCCATGTGGCTGCACTGGAAGCTTCTCAACACAAAACATCTCAAATCTCTTTGTTCCTGGGTGGCCATCCACAAGTGAGATATACCAGGGTAAGCCATATAAATGGTCCCTGAGTAACCACTCAACACAAACCAATCTTCCCGTTCCACCTAGGTGATTCATTCACATAGTTGTTTTATTAATCAAAAACTTAGTCATAGACTTTGCATAATATCATAATATGAATATTCCACCCTTGTATTCTAATAGCTAGGCTAAGCATACTAGCATAACTTGTCTCTTGACTTAAGAAGATTCCTACCAAGATATATTCTATAGGATCTACTATATCATAGCAATATATAAAAATAGTCCTATCATGCATACTACAAAAATATCACTAGTGCAATATTGAAAAGATAGGACTTCTGATGACCAAAGTATCACTTGATTTTTTAGTATATAATCTAGGTACTCTCCTTGTTCTTTCAATTTTCACACTCATCAAAGTTTAGTACAATACATTCAAGCAAAGAACCCATTCAAAACTAGCACTCAAACAATTAACAACTCAAAACAATAAAACAAAGAAATGCATGCAAGCATGCAAAATGTTGTTTTATTGAAAAAGAAGTTTCTAACAAGTCTATAAACATTTCAAAACACCTACTGGTCTTTTATCGAAGTGGAATTTCATTTGAAACCAAGTTAGTGAAAATAGGCCTTTTAAATCATTTTTGTTTTGCTAGAAATGCTTTTATTCAAAGGAATAATTGCTAGTGTTAACAAAATATATTTTGAAATTCAAATGTTAGTGTTTATGGTCAGAGGGTTCAAAAAAAATCCATTTGCACAAGGTTGCACTCAAAAATATTTTTTAGAACAATTTTTATACTCAAAATAGTCCTATTAATGTTTCTGCATAAAAACCTAATTTTCAGAAGAAAATGGCAAAACCAGGGCCATAGTTGCAAAGTAAACATTTTTATGAATCCAGTTATACCAAATTTGCAATTTTTGGAGTTATAGATCAAAAGTTATTGATTTTACAATTTCAGACATCTAATAGATAGTTTTCTGGATTTAAATCAAAATCCTGGCCACATGTCTTAATCTTACTGGATGATACCGTTTCATGCGGATCGATCAACGGTTAGATCAACATCGCACGGATTAGATCAACGCGTACCTATTCGTTTAAGTGATCTGTTTTATCCCATGGATCTAGATCTAACGGTTCACGAGGTTCTGACCAGAACTAGGAAGCGCAAACGACTGTGTGTGGCAGCGGCGGCTCTGCCGGTGATGCTCCGGCGATGATAGGGGGTAAGGGGGTGGGGGAAATGCTTAATAAGGTCGCGGAGACATCGTGGTGCTCAAGGTGGTTGTGGACGGGGCCGGGGAGCACGGGGTCGTCGTGGATTCCTCGCCGGAGACACTACAACAATACAGAGCTTAAGTAACACAATTATGTTACAAACGATTGAACGTGTTACAAGTAAAATTGCAGTAACACAACATTTGTGTTGCAAGCGTAAATGGTAACACATAGTCTGCAAGACCCAAAAAGGTGTTACATGGATATTATAGTAGTGACACATAAATTTGTGTTACTTACAATGTGTTACACACGATGAGTACATATCTTGTTGGTAACACATGTGCTAGCTCTCGGTGTTACTATGGGGAGAAGGAGAAAATAGAAGGAAAACGCTCGTGATCACCCGGGGGATCGCGGGTGCGTCGTCCTCTAGCTCCATCACGTGCCACACGTCCCTGTTTTGGCCTAATGCACGTGGGTCCCATTACCTTATCCCATATCGTCGTCCTTATCCTCTCGCCCCTCCTCCACAAATATCCCAAGGCACAACTCTCTACGCCATGCCCCACCCCACGGTCCACGCCGTGCTCCTGCTGCTGCGGGCCACACTTGTCGCGCTTGAGGAGGACACCTATAGGGCTGTGGTACTCAATTTTCTTGCCAGCGCGCGCATCAATTAGGCGGCCGGGCACTGCTGGAAGAGCCCCTGCCGCTGGTGCAAATCTGACCGATGCATGCTCCAAAGTCAGATTACTCCTGCTGCAAGCTCGTCATTGCTAGTTGTCATTTCCACTGCGACGCATTACTATAAAGGAGAGGCGGTGCTGCAAATGCTTACTGTCAGAGCTACAAGCGCATACCTCCACCAGAGTTACCGCTGGTGGCTGGGCGTGTTGCTACCTTTGGGTTTCCCGTGATGCTATCGATAGAGGCTGCCTTTTTGCTACCTTAGTCATCTAGAGTTGCTGCCATCGCAGGCTAGCTTTGCTACCTCAAGCGCCCGGCTTTGCAACCGGTGGAGGCTAGCTTCTGCTGCCTTAGGCTTCCGAAGTTTCTGCCAGCAAAGGCCGGCTTTGCTACCTTAGGCGTGCGGTGTTGCTACCAGTGGTGAAAGTCTTTTGCTACCTTAGGTGTCCCATGTTGCTTCTGGCAGAGGCCCTCTTTGCTACGTTAGGTGTCCGGCTTTCTACCGGTGGAGGTCGGCTTTGATGCTTTGGGCGAACAGTGCGGCTGCCTTGGGTGGACGGTGTTGCTGCCTTGGACAACCGTAGTTGCTGCAATCAAGGGCGGCGCTGATGCCGAATACGGGCTTCCGCAATTTTTCAATACTGAAGATAGATTTTGAATGAAATCAACTATCTTTAAGTATGAATGATTTGAGTAATTTTATCATCAATTTGGCATTCAACCTCAGATTGAGATGGTTCCCAACAATGTAGGTCGGAGTTCTTAAGGTATATATAAGTTGTAGTACTTTTCTTTTTTGTTGTGATCAAATTTGACTAGATTCTAAATTATCCATGATTTTTGATAGTTCATTTAGTATTTTCTTTCTTTTATTATAATGTCTACTATTTCATAAATCGTGGAACACTCACAACTATTCGAGTGCATAGCAAAACAGACAATATCACGTAGGACCAACATAAATCTGGTCCCACTAGCATGCACACAAGGACAGTAAGCCGAAGTGCAAAAAGTTCTAAGAACAAAGCGCGCGGAGAGGAAAATTCAGAGTCCTACGCGCGTAGTCGAAATTTTAGATGAGCCCTTTTAACTCCGCGCTGCCCGCGAAGTTTTCCTCTGTGCCCCGTGCGGCCCGGACCTTATATTCTCGGGCACAGAACCCAAACGCAACACCCGAACCCTCTGACTCCCTTCCCATCGGCGCCGCCCCACCTCCGCATAGCAACATGCCGCCACCATCCTAATCCACCGAAGACGGTGCACGTTGGCCTCCTCTCTTCCCAACGCAAGTCGGTCGAACTTGTATTCCTCGTCCTCCATAGCCACAGTCGGGATCTTTGGAGACTACACGCCGGCGACTTGTGGATCAGCGAAGAAGGCGGCATCGGTCGTGAGGAGGTTGCGGCCTTCATCGAGGCCAAGATCTAATGGCGCTCCAGATCTCTAATAGACCTTTCGGAAATTGAATACTGTGAGTTTGATTTCGATTTATGCATTCTCGTCGATCTGCTATTGCGCGTTGCTTGGATTATATTGTACCCGATCAGCACTCTGCTGATCTTTCGCACCACGAGATCTGAATACGGTTTCCACTTTTGTTGGCCTTGTACAGGGCATTGGTTGGAAGGGTCGTCAGACTACAGGTTTATGTTGTTGCTGTTAGGTTTAATCTTGACCAGGGATCTTGATTCGTTAGTCTACATAATTATTTCCGTTATGCTTTTAGTTAGCTCCATGTAGTGTAGTTTGGTTCGAGCAGGTGGGCATGGTGTGATGCCGGACATGGCATGACGAGATGCCGATGGTGACGCGCGAAGCTGCTGTCCAGTCGCTGTGGAGAACGAGTTGCAACAAGCCGAATGAATCAGTGGTGCCAATAGTTACTTCGTGGAGTTACTTATCCAGATAGCTGCGTGTGCATGTGCTTGCTGGTTCAAGTGTTATTGGCTACTGTGTCTGTGCATGGTTACTTGAGGTAGTGGCCGCATGGTCCGTGTGTGTTGCTATGGGCATTACCATTGCCAAAGTTCAGGGCATGGACATAAGTATGACCAAGCTAGCTCTTCGATGAATCAGTAATTGCTACATATTCATGCTAAATCAATTAGAAATCTTTTATTCGGACATGTGCTTTTGACCCTGCTAATCTTCAGATTCAAAACAGTATCTCTAGCCTGATTATGTGTGCGAGTGGTGGCTACAACAAGAGATGGCACTTGCCTAATCAGATTTATTTATCAATGTAAGTGGATATGTTATCTTCCACAAAATAATGTACTCTTTGTTTGTGTCTTATTTTTGCTTCTGTTAACATTACATATTGTTTTTATAAGGAAGTTAGTCGAAGTCACTTAACATTGTTTCATGAAAAATTGGAGCCTACACCTGTTATTGGGAGAGGGAGCAATCTGAAATCTTTGTCGGTTAACTCTTAATGAACTAAATATATTTTATTTCAATCTTCTACTAATAATAGAACTATATACAATTTCTTATTTTTGTCTCAGTTTATCATTATGACGTTATAAACAATTGTTCAAGTATGAGGGCATGTTCAATGCGGGCACTAAGCCTTGGACGCTAGGATAATATTACTGGGCGATTTGACAGTTCTGACTTCTATTCATGGAGTCCATAAGACGGCGACGCAAAGTAAAGCGGGTGATCGCTTCGCCTTTTTTTCTCCTGTACGAGGCAAAGACGGGAGGGATCATGTGCAGCAGTAGGGAAGTTTAGCACCGTTGATTAGCATCTTCCGTTGAGAGCACGAGCGCTTAGGAAAATAATTTGATTTTCTGCTATTTTTTTCCACCCTAAGCGTCTGTGTTAGCGTCGAGCAATGTATCTTCCCTAAGCCTAGAAGTACGTTCATGACCATTGCTATGAGTTGGTAAATTTTTATGTTTAATATTAGTCAGCAATGTGCTATTTATGAAGAAATAATTTTTTTTATTTCAACACATGATTTAGTATAAAATACTATCCTTGCATCAAGTCATTCTATTTTCGATCATGGTACTAGAGGTGGTGGTTTGAATTGAATTTGTATGCAAGCTCTATTTTGTACCTTAGCTTTTTATTTTCCGCTTTGCTTAATACCTTTTTATTTGATGGCTCGGTTATTGTTGTTTTGTGATAGGAACCAACCCACTAATCCAAAAAAAACAATTTTTTTTGATAAAAGACGGTTTGTTACTTAAATAGTTTTAATCCCTAAACAAAACAATTCTTTATATTGTGATTGGTTAGCTCTGTTAAATCTTAGTACATACATATCAAGTTAAACTCATAGAAAATTGTTCTGCAATCTTTACATGGGCCTATAAACATCATATGGGTTACTAAGTATCTAACGAGCTTTCTCACATTTCTAGTTTATAAACAGTGATGTTGACAAACATTTGCTTATCTTCTTTTCATATTCACTATGCACAGGTTCATGACTAGTATTCTAGAATCATACTTGTGTATGTTTAATCACAATTATAACGTCCAATTCTCTTTTGTAGATTCAAGAAAATGGATCATTTTGTTGCAACTGAATTCTCCATATGGGTTGGATCATGAAGCACATAAGTTTTGAAGATTTCACTTAGTATAATATATGTAGTTTATGCTGATGGATTGTAAAGTGTAATATTGTTCAAAAAGAAGTTTTTTGTAGGCAAAAAGTTACAAATTCTTGGGTGTAATATTATTCACAAATGTAATTTTTGTACTCATTTTGATATTAATGTATGGTGTTATATGGATAACATTGGGATTTACTTCTTCATTGTAATGCATATGTGTCGTGTATTCTTGTATATTGGTAATATCTTCTTTCAGTGAACGTGTCATGTGTCAATTATGTTTTCTCAACATGAAACTCATCAATTTGTTTATTATTACATTAATAAAATAAATAGTGCAATCATTTTTATCTAAATAATAATATATTATATAAAATGGCTTTTGTTTTCGATAATTAAAACAAACAAAAAATCATGTTGCGATATTAATAAATCAGTGTTACTATTCTTTAAAAAATGTGTTACTAGGGTTATTGGCAAGCATTAATTGTGGTGTTACAGTATGAGGAATATTATGTGACTAATTGCGTTACCAATCCTAAAAACGAGTGTTACCAATTATGTTACCATAGTTAAAAAAAACATGTTACTAGCCAATTTAGTAACACATAAGATGCATGTTACTACAACATAACTGTAACACAATTTTGGAGATATAGTAATAGTTAATATGTGTGACTATGGACACATCCTAGTAACACGGCCAGACGCAACACATAATAAAAGGTGTTACTAATCAGCCTCGTAACACATTTTTTGACATACAGTAACACAAGATAGTGTTACCAAAGCTATGTTCGCTTCCTGGCGTCGGGTACTCGAAGTTGTCGGCGGAGGCGAGTACCTGGGACGCATGCGAGCAAGGTAGAGTATCAGGGAGATGCGCACGATCACAGGGGTTGTGGGGAAACTTACCAGAGGGCAAGGGGCGCACAGGTTCGTCGACAATCGCTCGCCGGAGTTGCGCTTGTCATCGGTGGCGTATAGACGGTGATGGAGACAAGCCTGAGGGGCACGCGCGAGCACACATAGACTGCTGGCAGGTGCACACGACGGTGGCGAGCAAGCCTGCGTGTTCTTGGGTGCAGGGGTGGTCGGATTCCGCCGGAATTAGAGCATGAGCTCGTTGGTGGCCGCGACGGTGTAAGCCAAAATGGGGATTGCATGGGGGCGCTCGGGGTGGGAGTATGAGGGGAAACATAGAGGAGAGGGTGTCGTTTAAGCGAGCGTGGTCACGGGAAGAAATCACTGCGCCAATTACGCGTATTGATTCGAATAAAGTCGAGCAGAAACGGTGGAGGAAAGTGGGGCGGGTTCCACGCGATGTTGAAGATGACGCTGACCTGGAGGTGGGGTCAGGTCGTCAGCCAGCGTATGGGTGTGTGCGTGGGTGAGAAAGGATCTTTGGAGAGAGGAGAGAGTCGGGTGGGGCTTCTGTTGGTCCAGATTGGGATAGGGTGCTGGGTATGGTTAGCTTTCTATTTTTTGCCTTCTAATTATTTTTCCTTTTTCTGTTTCTATTTCCTGTTTTTATTTGACTCAATTGTTTTAAACAACAATTTCAATTCAAATCTTTCCAAATCTTTTCAGTAGATTTTACTCAAAATATGTGTTGATTTAATTAGTCCACTTTGGAATAATCCAAATATTTTTCTTGTGATTTAATATTTATTTAAGTGAGGAAACTTGTCTTTATTTAAATAAAATTGAATAAGGTTCAAACCCATATAAAAATGATATTTTATTCTTATATTTTATTTGAATTACTTTTATTCCATATGCTTTGGGATTTGGCCAATGGTTTAAATTGTCCTTGCAATAATTTCTTATTTATTTAATTATTTCTTTATCTTATAAAATTCATATATTTTTATTTATAGTTCCAAAATTGGTGATTCCAATTTGTAAAATTTTACTTAATAATTATTTATCTTTTTAAATCCTTTTTGGATTACCTTGCTCACAATTTAGTGTTGATTTTAGTTAGGAGCTTTATTAACCTTGGGGAATTATTTTCTTTTATCTTATTAAAATCATAAGTTTTTATCCATGGCTCCAAATTGAGTGAAACCAATTTCCATGGTTTCTATAATATTTTTGTTTACCATTTTTGATTAGTTAGAAATGTTTGTTGCTAAATTTTTATATGGAACAAAGCCATAGTATAAGAGTGATCTTGGAGATGATTTCTTTCATTACGGTCTAGGGTTTTGGTTCAACTTTTCCAAGTACTTTAAGTTAAATATACATTCCATGCAGGGATGCATTTGACTTGTTTGAAAAAAAATTGTTGTCTTTTCATTCAAATTTTGTTCAAGTAGGGTTTTGATGTTTCTATTTAGAAGAAAAAAGTTTCTTTTCACCCTAAATTTCAACATTTGCTTCTTCTATTTGATTATTTTTCATATTTCATAATTTGGAAAATTTTGGGATGTGACAGTCTCCTCCAAGGACGACTCTTTGTGACGAAGGCGAGAAATGATGCGATCCTTCTTGTCACGCAGACGATGAAATGTCTTGTGCTCCTTCGCAAGGATGGCGACGGTCTGGTCCTTCTTGGCTGCAATGGCATAGTTGTGGTTGGTGTATGTTCGGGCATTGTCCAATTCCTTATGCCTGTCATACGTCATGAAGCTAAGATGATCCACGTGATGCTTCAGTTCTGGGTGTTGCAGCACCTCCAATGGTTGTCCCATAGCATCATGCCTTGCGTAGTACTCAAAGAGAGTACCCTTGATCTGATTGATGCTTTGCCCACACAGACGAGCAAGAGCTTCCTAAATAGCCCTGGTGAGTCCATCTTGCCTGCTGTTCTCTCTTAAGGTGAATTGGATCCCATCTGAGGTGGGTGCCTCCATCTTGCCTCTAAGATTGGCAACAATGTAGTTCTCCTCCTTGATGATCATTGAGCTGTGCTCCGAAGAACACGGGATGCGGGTTCTCAAGAAGTTCCGAGAGTTTGTCCAAATCATGCTCAAGGATGAGATGTTCTTGTCGAGGGGATAACCCCCGGGTGGTGAAAGCCAGGCGTAAGTAGGACGGCTCCAGAAGATGCAGGCCGCCTGGCCTCCCAGAATCATAGCTCTAACCTTCTGCCAAGAAAGACCGGCTAGGATCATAGCCTTTCCCAGCTGGCCCATATAGCCGGTGGCCAGAAGAAAGGTCGGGTGGCCATTCCCACCTGGCTCACCTCTGATTCGATGGAGGGCACGGAAGGACTGGCGCTCCGTGCGAGGTATGCTCTGGCTCTCCCTCGTCATCAAGGAAGCTGGCATGCCGTCATGACTAGCGCTACCAGACAAAGATAAAGCAAGGCGGTCGGCTGGACTGGCGAAAGCGGTCCGGGTGACCGTTAAAGCAAGGGTGACGCCCAAAGTAAGCCCAGGTGACCACTAAAGAGAAGGATGACGGTAAAAGAAGGGCGGACTGGGTCCTGGCCCACCGTCTAGGCCCTGCAGCCGGCCCTGCCCAGTAAGCCCGTATCCAAACAGTAAACCCTAGGACCCGCATTGTAATCTGCCCCCCAGACCAGTATATAAGAGAGGGCAAAGCCATGGTTTTAGGTAAGGTGAAGGATAGCAAAAACCAGAGAAGAAGAGAGGTGTTAGCCTCGAGCTCCCATCTTCCTCTAGCCTTTGATAGTAGCCAGGGAAACAGCTCAAGGAGCACTTGTACTGAGCATCGAGCTCCCATACATAGTTCATCTTGCAGGATTAGGGGCGTTACCTCGCCAAGAGGGCCCCGAACCTGGGTACGTCCCTGTGTTTATAGTGCTTCGTTCCCAACCCATTGCGTGAGCCACCGAATGCATTCGAGTGTACCTTCTTTGTCATCCCCGATGGCTCTGCCGTGTTCCACACCACGAAAGTTGGCACCCACCATGGTGCACAGCTCTTCGGTTGGGATAATCTTCCGCACGGGACTTCTGACCGTTGTCGGCGAACGTGTGGCCTCTGGCCTCGTGGCTCACGCTCGGTGCCTTCGACTGCGTCCTCGACAACGCGACGTGTTTCGCTGGGAACACCTTCCCTGTCGGCGGCTCCATCATGCATTTGGGGACATCCGTGTCTACGTCGCCACTGTCGCTGAGGGTTTCCCCAGCGTGGTCAACCCCGTCCTCGACGTACCCCTCTCCCGCGTCCCAGCCGCGGGGGGGAGTTGCGTCGAAGTCATGATGGTGAACACCCACGAAAACCATCGACAACCTCAAGAATGTCGTGCAGGAGGAGAAAACTCCGCGCCTGAGCCGGAGCAAGACCCACTTACCGCCTCCATCTAGCACCTGCGCACTCCGGTCGTCGTCGAGACGGATCCAACGGCTGCGGCGGCAGCGCTTGAATCCACACGCCAGAAGCTCCTGGAGGAAGCCACCAAGGTCGCGGCTAACCAGCGTCGGCTGAACGCCACCGTGCATGAGTAGAACACTGCCCATGGCTTCGTCAGGAAGATCCAGCACCGAGGGCCCGACCTGGCGTCGGAACTGGACCGCGCCGCTGATTCGCATGCAGGTGTGGCGCGACCTATTTATAGCACTCCCGCCAAGAACATGAGGGTGGCCGAGGCGGCGGCTGCGAAGCTGAAGCACTTGGAGGGCTAGGAACTTCGTCGCCAACAGGAGCGTGTACAACTCCTTGTGGCCACTGCTAACAAGCAGCAGGCTGAGGGCGTCCCCAGCCAGGTGGGCAACTCCTGCGACATCGTCGTGCGCAAAGGCGCGGACCAAACGGCGCACAGAGGAAGCAAGAACCAGCAAGCCTCTTCCCCAGGAGGGTTCAGGTAGAACAGCCGCCCATGTGGCGAGTTTGGCAACCGCGGCCGCCACAACCGAGACGCCGCAGCCTCCAGCGTTAGTCGTGCAAGTGGAGCTTCCCAGGGGAAGAAGACACGAGCACCAGAGGAGGAAACAGACGCCAACAAAGACCCTCCTGCATCACTCTTGAAGGGTCGGCTCGGCCCTCGAGAACTAGATGATGCGCGGGAACGCATCGACCTCCTGGTGCAGTCACGCACCCTGGAGGAGGAGAGTCCGGCTGGCCCGAAGTGTTTCGGCCCGCGCATCCGGGACGAGCCATTTCCGAAGGGATTCTCACTTCCAGGAGACACACTAAAGTACAACGGGGCCATCAAGCCTGAGGATTGGATGGTCAATTACACCACCACGATGGGAATCGCCAATGGCAACCTCTACTTGGTCGTCCGCTATGTCCCCCTCATGCTCGTCGACTCGGCAAGGACATGGCTCAACAGCCTCCCCGACAACAGCATCAACGCGTGGCTAGACTTCTAAGAGGCATTCATCCGCAACTTCACCGGAACATACAAATGACCGGGTCGACCTCGCAAGCTCGCCCTCTGTGTGCAAGGAAAGGACGAGTCAGATCGCGCCTACCTCACCCGGTGGACTAGCATGCACAATTTGTGCGAAGGGGTGCGTGAGCACCAGGCGATAGACTTCTTCACCAACGGATGCCGAGACGGCACCATGCTGAAGCATAAACTCAGCCGGGCAGACCCGCAAACCATGGCTCAGCTCATGGCCATCACAGAAAAATACTACACCGCGGACGCCGCAATGAAGAAGCCCATCGTGCTGGACGACCAAGGCCAAATCGTCACGGATGAGCAGGCAGAGCGTCGTCAGCCGGGCGGCCATCATCCGGCTGCAGGTACCCGGTACGGTACCAAACAGGTAGCCGCGGTGCATGAGGATCCGGCTGCAGGAGGCAGCCGGAGGAAGAGAACGGATGATAGGCCGCCTCGGCCCAAGTACACCATTGAATCCATGCTCGATGAGCCGTGCAAGTTTCACAGCGGCGGCAACAAACCCGCCAATCATACGATGCACCAATGCAGCTGGACGAAGAAGATGGCCGAAGCCGGTGGACTCCCACCACCACCTCCACCACCAGCCGGAGGCCCACCGGATAATAGGAACGACGCAAACGCTGCGAGGATGATGAAGATGGTTACCCGCGGTAGGTGGGTAATTACCATATATTCCTGGCGGAGCCGGAAACGAAGCACGCCAAGCGGAGACGCGAGGCAGAGGTGAACACAATCGTCCCAACTGTCCCCCAGTACCTGCACTGGTCCGATCAGGCGATCACCTGGAGCAAGGAGGATCAGCCGGCCGTGTTATAGAGCCCTGGTAGCTACGCGCTGGTCCTAGACCCCATCATCATATCCAAGAAGCATTCATGCCGTTTCTCTCGAGTGCTGATCGATGGAGGGAGCATCATCAACCTCCTCTACCGGAGCAGCCTCGAGAGGCTGGGCATCAGTGAGTCCCTGCTGGATCCCTCAAGCACTACTTCCAGGAGCATTCCATCCGGGTGGTGGCACTTGCCCCACTCACGGAGATTATTGGATACAAGGAAGCCAATGGCCACGTGGAGAAATGGGCCATCGAGCTCGCTGCGCATAACATCCAATACGAGCCACACACGACAATCAGGTCGCAAGCTCTGGCTGATTTCATCGTCGATTGGGCGGAGACACAATACATGCCCCAGTGCCGGAGTCAATTTACTGGAAGCTACATTTCGACGGGTCAAAAATGAGAGGAGGACTTGGAGCCGGAATCGTGATAACCTCGCCGAAGGGCGACCGGCTGGAGTACGTCCTCCAGATCCACTTCAAAGCCTCCAACAACGTCACAGAGTACGAAGCTCTCATCCATGGGCTCAAAATGTCCAAGCAGATAGGCATTCAGAGGGTGATGTGTTTCGGAGATTCAGACTTGGTAGTGCAACAAGTATCTAGCGAATGGGACGCTAGGGACGCGAACATGGCCCTCTACCGTTTCTTCGTCCAGCAGCTATGCGCTTGCTTTGAAGGCTGCGAGTTTCACCATGTACCCAGAGCCAACAATGAAGCCGCTGACACTTTGGCCAGGGTCAGGTCAAAAGGACAAGCCATACCGCCTGGAGTTTCTCTCGAGCACCTGTGCAAGCCCTCCATCGTCCCCTCAACAGAATCTGACTCCATCATTCTCGATGCGGATCTTGGAGCAGCAAGGCCACCGCACCGGGACTGCCGCACGCACTGGGGATCGCTGCCGCACCGGGATCGCTTCACCACACCGGGATCGCCTGCACCGCACCCGGGTACTGCTTCACCACAGCCCGCGGTCAACATCGGCACCCTTCCACCCAGCAGACCTCCCGACGCTCCGGAGCCGGTCGTCCGCGAGGAAATCAAGCTCATCATACAGACGGTGCACACCGTTCGGGAGGCACTTGACTGGGCAAAGCCGTTCATGGATTTCCTGGCCAAGGGTGAACTCCCAACAGAAGAGGTGGCAACACGACAAGTGCGACGAAGGGTAAGCGCCTACACCATCATTAACAACGAGCTGTACAAACGCAACGTCGGACACATCTACCAGCGATGCGTCAGTAGAGAGGAAGGAGCCAAGCTTCTAAGGGACATACACCAGGGCGAATGTGGCCACCACGCCTCGTCAGGGGCGATAGCAGCCAAGGCCCTTCGGCATGGTTTCTATTGGCCAACGGCGCTGAAGGACGCCGAAGAAATAGTCAAGACGTGCAGCGGCTACCAGCGATTCGGCCAGTTGAAGCACACGCCGTCTGCGGCACTCAAGACAATACCGATCACCTGGCTGTTTGCAGTCTGGGGACTGGACATGGTTGGACCATTCATGACGGCTCGATCCGGCATGACGCAGTTGCTTGCCTCCCTTGAAAAGTTCACCAAGTGGATCGAGGCAAAGCCAATCAAGAATCTAGATGGGTTGACGGTGATCAAATTCTTCACATACATCATCATCCGGTTCGGCTACCCCCACAGCATCATCACCAACTTTGCGAAGGGAGTCTTCGCTCGTTTCTGTGGGAAAAAGGGATCCGCCTGGATCTGGAATCGGTCGCACACCCACAGTCCAACAGACAATGCGAGCACGCCAATGGTTTGGTGCTAGCTGGAATCAAGCTAAGGCTCATCGAACCGCTCGTTAGGTCACCTGGATGCTGGATAGAGGAGCTGCCAGCAGTGCTCTGGAGCCTACGCACCACGCCCAATCGCTCAACTGGCTTCACGCCGTTCTTCCTCGTCTATGGGGCAGAATCCATTCTCCCCATAGACATCCAGTTCAGCACACCTCGCAAGCATCTCTACATGGACCAGGAAGCCAAGGAGGCAAGGGAGGACAGCATGGACTTGCTCGAAGAGGCGCGCGAGTTAGCCCTGTCCAGATCAGCAATTTACCAACAAGACTTGCGCCGATACCACGCCAGCCGGATCCGGCCCACCTATTTCCGCGAGGGAGACCTGGTGCTGCGCCTGGTCCAGGGCACCAAAGGAATGCACAAGCTGTCCCTGCCATGGGAAGGACCATTCATCATCAGCCGGGCACTCCACAACAACTCCTACTACCTGATCGACACGCAGCAGCCGATGAAGAACAAGGCAGATCGCTTAACGAGGAAACGGAGCGCCCATGGAATGCCAGCCTGCTCTGGCCATTTTACTCTTAGATAAGTGTATGTATCTTCCCTTTTTTATGTAACAAGTGAACAAGAATGAGAGCCTTAGCGCAGTGCTAAGGACTTCGTCCCAATTCTACGACCGTCCGCATTTTTGCACCGGCTGGCCTAGGCCCCACGATCTCTACAGATGGCATAATATTGCATGTGGTGCCCAGAGTAGCCTCTTCGGTTCCTGCTTCAGTACGCATGGAGGCTGTCGACCCAGCAAGAGAAAAAACTCAAAGTGCACGCGGCAAGAGGATTCTGACGCCGAAATCAAGGGCGTCCAGGCGAACTGGTCGCGCCCCACAAAAGTTAAGGCAACAACAGCGAACCAAAGTATCGCGAGGCACGCAAACATAGTAACTCCTTCGGTTCCGGCTGCAGACCGCAACCCGTCTAAGGCCGGCAAGGAAAAATGCTAGAAGGGCCAATACTCGCTGAGAAAAGGGGAGTTGCTAGCGGCCTAACTCGAAGGGGCGCATGTCTATTCTTCTCGTATGATAATTACCAACTCACGCCTGAGCATATACACAAGAAAACTAACCCAAAGCAACGCTTTTTCTTGCACGACCCGAGTCACAAGTTGGCAGGAAACAAGGTGGCAAATCTCGGGGACTACACCCTAGCCGGCCCGAACCCCGGCTGGCTACCCTAGCCGGCCCGAACCTCGGGGACTACACCAAGTGGACATGCTCCCGCGCACCCACAAATCCATGTCAAGGTATCCAAAAGAGCTTCGCCCCGGCTGGCTACACCAGCCAGCCCGAACCTCGGGGACTACACCAAGTGGACGCGCTACCGCGCACCCACAAACTCAAGTCAAAGTAGCCAAAAGAGCTTCGCCCCGGTTAGCTACCCCAGCCGGCCCGAACCTCGGGGACTACACCCAGTGGACGCGCTCCCGCGCACCCACAAACTCAAGTCAAAGTAGCCAAAAGAGCTTCGCCCCGGCTGGCTACCCCAGCCGGCCCGAACCTCGGGGACTACACCCAATGGACGCGCTCCCACGCACCCAAGAAGCAAAGTCAAGACGGCAAAAAGAGCTCGACCCTCGGTGGCTATCCCAGCCGACGCGAGCAGAAAAGACGGATAAATGACGAAGGCACAAGCAAAGATTAATAGAAGGCACCAAGCCATAAAGCGAAGCACGAAGGCTACACACAAATTAAAAAATCGGCGACGGAAGTCAGCCGAAGTGTAGCACATCAGAAGTATAGCACATCAGAATAACAGTTTTAACAAATACACCCGACATTCCGGGGATCAAGAGTAAGGAGCTTGTGAAGTCGAAGGAGCTGTGGCTGGACCAGCAGGGGAGGCGCCGGCGTCATCAGGAGGAGGCTGGCTGCTGGAGGCTACGTCAATGGGATTCCAATGCGCCGGCTCCTAGTGGAACGGTCGTGGCTCTTCGAGGCGCTGAAGTTGCGCTCCAGGTCCACATAGGTGCCGATCTTCACCACACAGGCCTGAAGCATAGGCAGACTCTTGCGAAACCCATCGTAAGTCGTCCCGAGGCGGAAGCCGCGGTCGATCACACTCAGGTCAACTCCAGGAAACCATGACTTCAGCATCGCAAGCGCCATCTCCGCACCGCCTCGAGCATCCCATTTCTTCTGCACCTCCAGCACGTCGATGCCCTTGGACAGCGCCACGGCCAGGCTGGCCATGTCATGCATGACCAGACCCGCGTCCGTCCAGATCTAATGGAAAAGATCATTGCCAATGGCGCGCAAGTCGTTGCTCTCCTCAGCCACCACCTTGACCAGGTCAAGGGCGGTCAGGTCACGACCAACCTCCTCCATCGAAAGCTTCTCCGTGGCCATCTCGGTTGCCTCGGGATAGTGAGCTACAGCCAGACAAGAAGCAAGATAAATAACAAGATCAAGCCATTCACGGCGCAACGACAGAGAGTAGCTGAAAAACTTACTAATGACCATCTCCGAGACGTTTTGGAGGTGCTGATTGAGCTCCTCCTCCCTGCGACGAAGAGAATGGATTGTCCCCTCCTGCTGGGCGCAGATCGTCTCGAAATTCTTCAGCGCCTCCACCCGGATGTCAGACGTCTTCTTGCCCTGCTCTATGCTGACCTCAAGCTGGTGTTTGGTCGCGGCGAGCTCGTCAAACTATGCTTGTCACACTTTGTTCGACTCCTCCAGCCGGGCAACCTCAGCCTTGAAGAAGGAGGATACCCGATGGTTAACAAAAAGCGGCAAAAGGGAGCCAATCGCCAACACAGATCTGAAGAAGGAATCTTACAACCATGGTCCCTGGTGTTCCTCACCGACTCCATAAAAGCTTTCTGCAGCAAGAAAGATAATAAGCAACAGAGGCACACGCCGGACAAAAACAGCGGAAAACGTTTGAAGGGCAAGGACACACCTACATCAAAACTAACATTTTTTTGGCCGCGACAAGGCCCAGTTCCATTCCTTTAACCAGGTGGCAAACCTGGTCGAGCGTGAAGGGTGCCGAGCCGGAGAGCTAGGCAAGGATCGCAGCCGGCGTCAGCACAGCCGGGGCTGGCCTCAAGCCGGTGATGACAACCTCGCCATCGTCGGTAGCTACACCAGAAGGCGCAGCCCCCACCATCTCCCTCCCGGCCGGCTGACCGGCATCCGGCTGGCCGTCACCCTCCGCAGCCTCCTGCGCGGCCTCTGCTCCCTCCGTCACCTCCGTGACGAGAGGCCTAGCAGAACTGCTCGGAGCATCGCTCCAAGCCGGGTTCACTACTAGAGAAAAGCCTATCCGAGGCGCACCAAAAAGCCTATTCGAGGCGCATATCACATGTGCCTCTAGCTTCAAGCCTCGGGTATTTCTTATGCGAGGCGATCGATATCGCCTTATATTACATATGCGAGGCGCATATCGATGCGCCGCATATGTTTCGAATGCCCTCGGTATTTATAGTATATGCGCCCATATGTTTCAGAATCGCCTCGGTATTTATAGTATATGCGCCGATATGTTTCGTATCGCCTCGGTATTGATAGTATATGCGCCTCCAATAGTATCCTATATGCGCCTCCGGTAATATTTTCGAAATTCAAGTTTTACAGACCACTATAAATAATAATATACAAATATTCAAATATACAATATAGTCCACAGAATTTTTCAGAAACTTGCATTTTGCCAAAGCATAATAGAACCAACATGAATACAATACATTACACATCAATCATGACATACAAGTTCATACATCAAGTGTTTGTGCCACAAGTTCACACCTCCGATCGGTACAAGTTCACAATCACATTACACCTTCGAGTACAAGTTCACAATTCACATTACAACTCCAACGACGTAGCTCTACCTAGATGAAGTAGAACACAACCTACAATGAAGAGCAACAAGGTGGTGATCACGAGGAAGTTCCTCCATTTCTTCCTTCCATGCCTCCTCCACTTCTCTTCCGCCACCTCTCTACTCTCATAGCCTTGGTAGCTGTTGCCCGAGAAGTTGTTCACTTGCTTCTGGCAGTCTTTCCACTCGTACACACCTGGAACCCGACCTACATACACGACATAACACCTCGGCATCTCCTACACATAATAAAGATGATATTACTTATGTCAGTGGAAAGCAATAGCTAGCAGTTCACAAAGATAGAATCATCGGCATTTCGAAGAAAGACCAAAAAAAAGCAAACCAAGAATGACTTGGATTAGTGCCTCATACTTAGATTGGGCACGGAAATAACAATGCTTGCTGTTCGATCTCATGCGGCAAGTAGAGTATATGCCCAAATTACTAGTCTACTTGGCACACAAGATCGAATAAATGCATAGTCATACACGTGACACCACAACACGTTCTAATCATCGGCATTTCGAAGAAAGACCAAAAGAAAGCAAACCAAGAATGACATGGATTAGTGCCTCATACTTAGATTGGGCACGGAAATAACAATGCTCGCTGTTTGCTATCGAGCGGCAGGTAGAGAATATGCCCAAATTACTAGTCTACTTGGCACACAAGATCAAACAAATGCATAGTCATACACGTGACACCACAACACGTTCTAATCATCGGCATTTCGAAGAAAGATAAAGAAAGCAAACCACAAGAAAGTAGGGAAGCAATGAAAAATGCAAAGCAACCTGCCCTTAAAATAGTTCAGAACACAAATAACTAGCTAGTGTCTCTCACAATCAAGTTCAACGGTTGATAAACATATTCTAGAGGTTTTGCTAGGCAAGT
This sequence comes from Avena longiglumis, assembly GCA_030063025.1. Lineage (NCBI taxonomy): Eukaryota > Viridiplantae > Streptophyta > Magnoliopsida > Poales > Poaceae > Avena > Avena longiglumis. The sequence goes on from CP125979.1 coordinate 449,086,302, forward strand.
TTAACACATGATAAGAGGTTACAACACGAGTTCGAACTATGACTAGGTACCCGTGCAATGCAATCATGAAGCCTTCTTCGGCTCTTGAGTCGGCTTTGGGGAGGCATTGATGAAGCTGACCGAAGTTTCGCCATTTGCATGAACATCCTGTCCACCTCGCTGCGCTAAGCGTTCGTCTATCTCCCCATTGGACGGTGTATAGCCTCCGTGGAAGGTGCCTCCGCTTTTATGACTCCACAGTACACGATTGTCGCGATCTCCTCGGATGTTGAAGAAGTGTTGCACGAGGTTGCGAGCTGTATGCATGCAAGCTTTTCAGCCCACTTCACGAGGTCGATGGCGTTTTGGTCTCCATGTCATTGAAGAACGCCTTCATGTGGTAAATGGCGAGAAGGCATCCTTCCCATCGCCAGCGGCTACTTGACGCAGTAAACTTCGCCGTGTGGCGTAACATGTGCGCCGAACTTTACATGTGGCCTTGCCGGTTTGACGCCTCCCGCTGCGACGTAGCCGGTGAGAGCGCCATCAAGAATTTTCTTGATATTGGTGTAGTTTTTTTGGATCGCACTGTTTGAGTCGAGGTACAAGGTTGTTGAGTGTTTCAAATTCAAGCTTATGAGCACACAGCCTGTCCGATCATCCTCCGTGATGGGATGGTAGGGAAGGAGAATCACATCCTTGTCCGAGTATGTTTGCAGGAAGTTTGAGAGGTAGTCGGTCGCGATCTATGTCCTCGGCATCTTCGTGACGGCGTCACGCATGAAGTAGGGATCCACTATCCGGATGCCCGGATCTTGTCTGGTGATCTCCATGGCCATATTGAGGGAGAACAGCCGGACAGGGTATTATGCACGAAACCCGTTCAACATGTTAAACAGGTCTGTATGCCGCACGTAGAAGATATCCCCGGGGGGTACAGTGACGAAGCACGGCATATGAGAAGGCACCTTAGCCTTGAAAACGAGGTACGACTGATCGTTGTCGCGAATGCGGCACTCCTCAATTGTGAGACATCCATAATGAATACTACGCATGCGAGCTGCGACCTCGAGCATCGATTTACATCATCGACACCGCCATGTCTTGATTCCTGGCTTGCCCCACAGCGCCGTCCCGGAAAAGAGGATTTGGATCCTGGCCCCGATCACCCTTAGGCTTCCTTTTGCGACCCTTCTTGCTCTTTACGACTTCGGCCACTGCGTTCACCTCACCGATCGTCTTATGGAGGGTGCCGAGGCTGATCAAAGGAACTACTGGCCTTGGAGGCTCGGTGAAGGGGACAGGTGGCGGCGTCTCCTGACTAGTTGGGAAAAGACGCACCTTGCAAGGGGGTTTCGCTGGTGCTGGTTGGGTCTCGGCAACTTGATGTGTGCCTGATGGTCCCGGCTCATACAAATCAGAAAACCTTGTGTTAACAAACTGGTCACCGTAGTTCGGGTCAATTTCTTCATCATCATCGGGATTCTGTGCCATGTTGTCCAAGTCTCCCATCTCGAAGTCTTCATCATGTGCTGGTTGTGCTGCCTCTAGGGTGATGTTGAGCTGGTCCTCTGTCCCCAAACAGATCTGGCTCTTCGGCCATAGGTACAAGTAGCCAAAGCCGGTATTGAGGACCGCTGTCGTGTCCTCATCATCCCATCCTTGAGGTTGAGAGGGAGGTTCCACTTTCTCGTAGCCCGGAAGCACCATACTGTATTTGACCCTCATCATGTCAGGTGGCATTGTGATATTGTGCATTTTGCGGTTCTCTGGTTGAACAATAGTACCCTTGGCAACATCCATCAACTGGCCGCCCACCCAATGCATTAGAGTGCAAGGAGTGTCTCCCTGCGAAAGATCGACATGTAGGCCGAGCGTTAGAAAAACATAGATCAAGTCATCGGTGTGGTTGAGCCTCCCAACTCTCGCTTTAATTAGTTAGTTACCTTGAGGGCGTCAAACTCGGCCAATGTCGAGGCACCGACACCGACAGGATTGACCACGCAAGTGGCGGAGTGGCTGCCTGATGGCACGGTGGTGCGGGCCGGCGCCTTCGCCGTAGTGGGCAAGTTAAGCTCCGGAGCTAGAGGAGTCTCCACCACCACCGGCCCTGCTGGAGGAGTCACCAACGCCTCCGGCCGCGCCACATTGTCCGATTGGGCGCTGTTGAGGTTGGGAACCGGTGGCGGCCCCCGTTTACCACCCTTCTGCCACTTGTTGTACTTTTCCATGTAGACGGGAAGGATGGTGTTAAGCTTCTTGTTCACTTGTGAATGGACTTGTGACTGGACTTGTGACTAGACTTGTTCTTGGAACTTTGTCTCGGCAGCCGACACAGCCTTGTTCACGGCATCTTGGACTATATTTGGAAAGGCTTCCACCTGTTCCCTTAGGAGTTTTACCTCGGCACTTTCGGCCTTCTTGCCCTTCCACTCCGGGGTGCCATAGTACTCGGACCATGATATGCCGCCAAAGCCGACCACACGACCAGCCGACGGGGCCGCCAAGGGATCGACACTCTTGGTCCGGTTCAGCGCTCTATTAAAAGTGGTGTCCCACTTGGCGACAGGCGGTGGCGCTGACCCCTGGGATGAGGAGCTCCTACACTCCTCGTCCTGCGCACAAGGAACGTGAAGCATTTGATCAGAAAACTGGACTTCATTGATTAATCATGAATGCAATTAATCGACTTGCATGCAAACTACTTACATATTTTTGCATGAAGTCCGTCACCCTCGGAGCAAAGGGGCCGGCGGGCTCCGAAGAATAATCAGAACCCCCTTTCTTCGGCGGGGCAAACCGGGCCCTGACGAAGTTCTTTGCCTGCTCCTCCTTTATGTCGTCAAAGGGACGTGTCAACCCCTTTGCACGAGCGTCGGCGTCCTCCTTATCCCATTTGGGCCTCACGGATCTATAACCGCCGGAGCCGAGATGGTGGGTACCAATGTTTCGGGATCTCATATTCTTGCCCTTCTCAGTCCTGGCCTTGCCCAAGGCGGAGTTACATCTGGCCTTGAAAACATTGTAGTCTTTTTCCTTGACCAGAGGCTCCTTCTTGACGAGCTCTGGATAACTTAGCTTCTCCTCGAAAATCAGATTCTTCACCCGAGCCTTCCAATTTGACAAGGCCTTGGTCATCCTCCCGAGGGCATACTTGTTCACCGGATTCCCTTTGAGATTGTCATTATTATACTTGTTTTCCTCATCACCCGGGAACGCGTATCTTGCGTGCGACTTCAAAAGCTGGATGAGGAAACCCCTGTTCTCTTCGGCCTTCAGATTCTCCATGTTGATCGTGACGGTGTTCCGGAGGATTGCCGCGAGCTGGTTAGAGTAACCCCCAACAAATTCTTCTGGCTCCAAAGGCGCACCTTTAGGGCTCACGCTTGTGATGATGGACCTTTTGAGGTCGACCACGATCGGGGTCCGATCCTTCCGAGACTTCTTCGATGCGCTACCACCGTCTGTATTAGCTTCACCGCCGCCATCAGTGGTAGTGGCGTCGCCATCGGCGTCCCCCATCTCCTCATTGCCCGACGAGGTATCCTCGTCCTCCTCCATCTCGTCGTCCCGCGGAACAAATTCCGGGGCCTCTAGGGATTCCATCTCCTGCTGCTCCCAAAAGGTCTTCTAGCTAGAAGGGCCCGGATCCGACATTTCTAAACACACAAATAAATGAAACTAATAAGCACAAAAATTCACAGAAATTTTTTGCATGAACTTTGCTAATTTTCTATGTCTAGGAGTGCCAGAAATTCGCCGGAACGGAAATGAATCAACATTCCGGCGAAACATTGGCAACTCAAAAAGAAAAACCTGCACAAAAAGGATCAAAACACAGCCATCATCACAACCATTTTGCTAGCGTACATACACAAACACCATGTATATATATCATGCTCCAGGCCATACATACACAGAGGCACCATGTATCATCTGTTTGCTTGTCAACAACCTGAGCATGAATAGTACAGTTACCAGGAACTAAAGGAATAAATGATCAGAAGCTCAAATGTACAGAACTGCAGGGAGAAAAAAAGCACCATGTATCATAAGCTCAAATGTACAGAACCTGATAACTGCATGAATAGTACAGTTATCAGAAGCTCAAATGATCAGAAGCACCATGTATCATACACAGAGGCATGGTCTCTTTGACATAGAAACTATAATGCCCAGCAGAACGAGGTGATGATACACCCGTGTCCCAAACGAGGTGATTTAGTTTCACCAAAACCCATGGGGATAATTCCCAGCAGAACACCAGAAAATCCTAGAGGTTTTGCTAGCCATTCGTGCAAGAAACATGGCAAAACCAGGTCAGAAAGACCATATGGTCTCGCCAAGGACAATCTAAACAACATGCCCAACTGTGCCCAAAGTTAGGTATGCTACTTGAACAGCTGCTACCCTCTCAGCGGCTAGCAATCATCAAGATTAAAGTTGGAGACACTAGGAAGAAGACAGTAATTGTACATTCAGCAACTACAAGCGCCGAACGAAGCATGATTTGACCCAGAACCCTCCCTGGAACATTGTTGCCTGGTAATCAAAATTTATAAGGATTTGCCCAATAGTACAAATAAAGCAATAGACTGGGCCAACTAGAGCGCAAGCAACTTGAAGGTGATAGAGATTTTCATTTTACTAGTTCCCAGCAAGGGAATTGCATAAGATGGATCGACATGGAAAGAGCAGGAAACCTGAGAGCCGTCCCAAACTTGTCCCTAGTAGACACTGCCAAGCGAGCCTTCTCCGATCTTGTTGTCGTAATTGAAGCTGTTTGTGGCTGACTGGAGCTCCCTCAACGAGAACACCCACCTGATCGATCCGCTGCGGTCATCAGTCCTGAAAAGCCAAAGCCATGAAATACATGGTGAGCACGAACTCTCCAAGTATAGAAACATGCATTTAAGTTTTTTTTCTTAAAAAAATTCCCTTGGACTGTTAACAACAATTCGTTTGGTCCTAATTCCTAGAACAATCTTACATAATCCAAGAATGTAAAATCACCGAGGTCACGCCAGGAGAATGCGTCCAAATTAGGAGCCCTCCCAATTTTCGTTCTATGTCAATACTACTACTATGTTACTACTAGCAGAATACTGTAGAATTTTCTCCTTCAGTACTAGTACGCGACAACAATTGAGAAACGATTAACGTCACGAACTGAGAAGAAGGCTTTGATAGTAAGAAGACAGATGCATCCTCCAATTCCAAGGTAGCAACACGCGTTCAAGACCTCCCCGAAGGCGAGATTCGCATCATCGCCAATCATGCACCTCTTCCGAGACCTCTTCCCGCCGGCCGCCAGTTCAACAAACCAACCCGAACTGGACCGAGACGCCCGGTCTTCCCACGAAATTGAGAACCGATTAGGCGAGTAATACCTGTGCTAGGGTATTCTAGGTGGCACCCCTGCACAATCAGACCAGACCAGCGGGCACAAAGAAATTCCCGTCCTGACAAGGCTCCCCGGAGCGAACGCCCATGCGCGCCGATCGAACTCGGCTAGGGGCGCCCCAGCCACGCGCCGACGGCGCGAGGAGCTCGCCCAGTTTAAGCAGAAGAGGATGAAAGGAGGGAGGGCGGTACTCACAGATCGTCCCCGGAGCCTCCTTTACGGGGCGGCGGCGCGTCGGGCTCCTCCTTCACGGGGCGGCGGCGTCGGGCTCCTCCTTCACGGGACGGCGGCGGGCTCCTCCTCCACGGGGCGGCGTCGAGCTCCTCCACGGCGGCGACGGCTTCGATCGATGTGGTGTCGTGGAAGATAGAAGTCGTGTATGTACTAGCTACTGCGATGTGTGACTTTTGATCGATGTGTGCCGGTTATGCGAGGCGCATATCGCAAAGTGCGCCTCGTATTATATTACTCGAGGCGCATCTGGGATAAATGCGCCTCGCATAATATGCAATCCTAGACAAATAAGGCAGTGCGCAAGTTTCTATCAACTATCACACAGCAGCCTAGTGGTAACATGCCTTGTCCTTCACTGCTAGCCACCTAGGTTCGAATCCTAAGGGGGCCAAATTTTTGGAAATTTTTTTTAAAGGCCAATATTCATGTAAAAGCATACAAATATGAACTATAAAATATACTACAAATATTTTAAATATTCAAATATTGCTAAAACAACAAAAGTGAGTATTCTCAATGAATGTGTCTTGTCGATACATAATATTCTCAATGCAATATTATTATAACACACACATAATAAAAATTAAGAATCTTTTGATACATAATAGTAGGCCACACACACGACGGTTCTTGACAATGGTCGGAGCACGCTAGCGTTTCTTGACAATGGTCGTCTTCTTGCCCTTCTTTGTCGCGGTTGCATAGGTTAGGTCCAGGACGTCTTCACTACTTCTCTTGAACGGAAGTCCTTTCTTAGGTAGGGTTGTGGTGTACGGTGTTTGGTTGCCATACCCGTCTTCTATCTTGGTCGCTCGGTCAAAGTCTTGCTCGTTGGCGACTCCGTCCATTCCGATAATGTTCCTTTTGCCTCTCCTGACGACAACCCGTCTAGGCTTTGATGGGTCTTTGATGTACCAGCATTGGTCGACTTTGCTAGCCAAAACCCAAGGCTCATTTCTTGCGGGTGCGTTCATTGGTGGTCTTTTGACGTATAACCATCGTGGTGAAATACCGGTCTTCTTTCTCGACGCTCTTGGCCCACCGACACGGAACATCGGCACCTTCTCCGTAACATAGTCGAGCTCCCAAATCTCCTCGATCCATCCGTAGTATCTTTCGGCATGTCGGTGTAGAATATCCTCTGTTACCCACGAGTTCGTAATCGCAGTTATTGTCTTTTTCCTCTGTGTAGAACGTGTATCCGTTGATATCGTAAGCCTGATAGGTCATGAGGTTGTGCGAGGCGCCCTGTGACAATGAGAATATGAGTTTATCTTCCTCCGAGTACTCGCCCTGCGGTGTATTAGCTATGACCTTCTCCCTAAACCACCGCGTGAAACCGGAGTTGTGCTCCTTGATAACATCTTCCTCCCTCGATACCTGGCGCCCCTGATCAGCGTAATTCTTCTTGATAAACTCTTTGTGCTCATGTATGTATGGATCAACCACCTGCAGGTGTTGCAGCGCGACCAGGTTTTCTCTTTCAAAGTCCTTGGTTCGGCCCTCCATGTCGACATGCTTTGCCGACCTCAAGGTGACCCCATCCAGCGAGCCTCCCGAGGTGCTTGTTGAATGGCATACCAAGAGGGGTCTCGGTTTGTAGAAAGTTCGAGCAGAAAGAGATGCACTCTTCGGCCAGGAAGCCGTTTGCTATGCTTCCATCTGGACGGGACTTGTTCTTAACGTATCCCTTGATGTGTCCATTGAGCCTTTCGAACGGCATCATGCTTCGCAGAAACGCAGGACCGAGCTGGACGATATCCTCCACGACATGGAGAAGCAGATGAAGCATGATGTCGAAGAAAGCGGGTGGGAAATAGATCTCGAGCTCGCACATTATCACCACGATCTCGTCCTGTAGCCTTGTGAGCTTCTTAATGCCTATCGACTTCCGAGAGATGACGTCAAAAAAGTTGCAGAGGCCAAACAGTGTTTCACGGATGTGCTTGTCCATTATACCTCGGATCGCGACCAGGAGTACCTGTGTCATTAGCACGGCGACGTCGTGAGACTTCATCCCGCTGAAGCGCTGCTTCGCCTCGTCTAGCCATCTGCTTATCTTCCCTGCGTAGCCGTTCGGAAATTTGACTCCGAGGAGGCACTTCATAAACTGTATGGCCTCCTTCTTACTCAGAGTGAAGCATGAGGCTGAAGGGAATATGCCCTGAGAGGCAATAATAAATTGTTTATTATGTGTATTCCAAGTATATGATAGATGTTTATTTTGCATGCTATAATTGTATTAATACGGAAACGTTAATACATGTGTGTTTAATAAACAAACAGAAAGTTCCTAGTTAAGCCTCTCTCATAAACTAGCTCGTTGATTAACAAGATGATCAAGGTTTCCTGATCATGGACATTGGATGTTGTCAATAACGGGATCACAACATTAGTGTAATGATGTGATGAACATTCATCCGAAGTATAGCATTACGATCAAAGTCATTGAGTTTATATTGCTATAACAACTTACGAAGTGATCCTAATCCTTAGACCATGAGATCATGTCAATCACTAACACCGGAAGAGTTTCTTGATAACATCAAACGTCACACCGTAATGTGGTGATTATAAAGATGGGTTCGTAACTAATAAAGTGTTATGTTGAGGCTCATGGATCGAGAGTGGAATTTGTTCATCCCGATGACGGATAGATATACTGGGCCCTCTCGGTGATATCACATTGATTAGCTTGCAAGCAAGTGATTTGATCACTAGAATGTTATATCACGGAACGAGAAAAGAGTGCATGTCGATGCGAGATCAAACTAGGTATGGAGATACCGATGATCGAATCTCGGACATGTAATATATCGTGAGACAAAGGGATTAAGATACTAGCGTAAAAGGTTCCGACGATCACAAGAAAGTCATCGTTGAATGTGTGGGAGTCGATGGGTCTCCGGATCCGCTTCGATTATTGATCGAGAGGGTCTCGATCATGTCCGCATTATTCACGAACCGTAGGGTGACACACTTAAGAGACACCGACATCCAATTGGAGCAAAAGTTTCATGCGAAAGAATAAACAAGCGCGAATTTATTTCACTAGATACCAAAGCAGGTTTTGGTGAAATTGCATAAAGTGGTTATGCATGTGAAATAGAATTCTAAGGGGTTATTTGTGAATGTTTGTCATTAAAGTAATTGACAAAATTCTGAATAAAATAAAGAGTTTTATTTAATGAGAGTTTGCATTAAATTTGGTGGAAATTTAATGGGATCTTTGAGTGGAGGAATTTGGAGGTTTTGTGAGTGGAGTGTCCACCACATGAAGAGGGAGGGCAAGGGGCAGCCCCATGCGCCTGCCACCCCTTGGGGTTCCCCCTCCTATAAAAGGAGCCCTCCTCTCACTTCTCACTCACACCTCCTCGTGAAGGATCTCTCTCCCCCTCTAGAATTTATCCCCCATGGTCTCGGACTAGCGAGATACATGTTCCCGGTGGCTATTCGGCAAGAAAGAGTTGTGCTTCCGCTGCATCGCTGGAGCGAGGAGGCGGAGGTTTCTCGGTGCCTCGAACGTGTGTGCGAGCACGGATGCGCTGATTTGCGCGCTAGGACTTCCTCTCGATCTTGAGATCGGCAAGAGATCGTCTACATCAACCACGAGTTTGGACTCGTTAAACTTTGTCGGTCTTCAAGGGTATGTTCTCTACGGATATACATCCGCCCGTTGTTTGTATCTAGTATAAATAGATCTTGGTATATAGTTCACATCGTAGGAAAATTTTTGTTTTCTATGCTGCGAACCCTTCAAAGGGTATCGAGCGGATCTATGCGTAGATACTTTACACGGTAGTAATCAGATATGAGTATGTGGGCGATGATGATCATGTTGTTGCTCCTTTCTTGTGATTTTGGATATTGGTGGCATAGTGGGATGAAGCGGCCCGGACAAACTTTACATGTCCTCGCACATGAGACCTGTTCCACGCTTGACATGCAACTAGTTTGCATAAGTGGCTAGCGGGTGTCTGTCTCTCCTACTATAGTCAATATCTATTTTGCAAGCTAGTTGTCAACAATTTGATTATCCTCGTTGTGGTTCATGTTCGTAGGTAAGAACGGTTCTATGTCGAAAGCCCTAAGCCACGTAAAACTTGCAATGGATAAATTAGAAGCGTCTAGTTTAGATTGTTGCTGGGCTAGTGTTATGATATGGTAGTGTTGTAAGTAGAAGTATGAGATGATACTCTTACAACACACATAGCGTGTAAAATCCATAGACTGTGGATTTACACATATAGGTATGATAGTGATCATACCACGATGCACATGATAGAGATCATCTGCGGGAACCATATAATTTCACTAATAAACATATGATGTTTGATTGCATCTTATATTGCTTGTTTAGCGCTTTGTTAAGCATAATAAGATGATCCCTCATTTAAATATCAAGATAAGAATGTGTTCTTCCTTTAGTATGCATCGATTATGTTTTAGTCGCTCCAAGACATCACGTGATGATCGGGTGTACTTGGATCCTCGACCATACTTCGGGTGTAAAACAGTTACACACGCAAATACTAAGGTTCTAACTTGGCGAGCCTAGCATGTACAGACATGGCCTCGGAACACGTAATCGAAAGGTTAAGCATGAGTCATATAGTTGATATGATGCCCATTTGATGCTCGCCTTTGAAGCTATACCGACTCACGTGATGATCGGACTTGGTGTAGTGGATTTGGTTCATGTAATCACCAAAAGGACACGAGGGATGTCGCTTTTGAGTGGGAGTTCATTCGTAATATAGATTAGTTGAACTCAATCTATCATACACTTAGTCTAAACTTTACAAATTCTGTTGTAGATGGCACCACCGCTTTTAATTTCAATGCGTTCATGGAGAAAGAGAAACTAGCAACGAACGGTAGCAACTTTCTTGAATGGGCCATGAATTTGAGGATTCTCCTCTCTGCACAAAAGCAATATGTGCTAGAAGCGTTAGGCCCCCACCTTTGACGATGCCCGACGAGGAGAAGAATGTCTATCGACTCGTCAGAGGACCACAACTTAGTTCATTGCGGCATATTGTATGGGCTAGAGCCGAACTTCAAAGCGTTTGGCAGCAATGCTTTTGATACAATGGGTGAGTTGAAAATGATTTTACACACATGCTTCAGTGAGAGAGCTACAATGCTTCAGAAAAGTTCTTTAGCTGCATGATGGAAGAGAACAGCTCCGTTAGTGAGCATGTACTCAAGATGTCGATTCGCCGATAAGCTTGTGTCCTTGGGAATAACGATTCCCATTGACTTAGGCATCCATCGTGTTCTGCAGTCTCGCCACCTAGCTATAAGAGCTTCGTGATGAACTATAATATGCAAGGCATGAAGAAGTCTCTCCCGAGCTTACATCAATGCTTAAAACTGCAAGTGGAGATCAAAAGGAACATCAAGTGTTGATGATCAATAGGAACACTGGTTTCAAGAAAGACAAGAAGGAAAAGCGGAAGGAAGTAAGGCGGCAAGCCTATTGCCGCTGAAAGAAACCCGAGTTGGACCTAAGTCGATACCAGTGCTACTATTGCAAGGGGATCGCCATCGGGCGCAAGCCCCAAGTATCTGGCGGACAAGAAGGCGGCAAGGCAAACAAAGGTATATATGATATACATGTTATTGATGTGTACTTGACTAGTGCTCGCAGTAGCACCGGGTATTTGATACCGGTTCGGTTGCTAATATTTGTAACTCGAATCGTGGTCGGAACATGCGACCGCTAGCAAGGGGTGAGGTCAAGATGCGCGTCGGCAATGGATCAAGTGTTGATGTGATCGCCGTCGGAATGCTACCTCTCCACTTACCGTCGGGATTAGTCATAAACTTAAATAAATGTTATCTGGTGCCTGCACTGAGCATGAACATTGTATCTGGATCATGTTTGATGCAAAGTGGTTATTCATTTAAGTCTGAGAACAATGGTTGTTCCATTTATATGAATGAAATCTTTTATGGTCATGCACCGATGATGAATGGTTTATTTCTGTTAGATCTCGATGATAATGTTACACATATTCATAATGTTGATGCTAAAAGGATTAAACTTGATGATGATATATCCGCATATATGTGGCACTGCCGTCTAGGTCATATTGGCATTAAACATGAAGAAGCTCCATTCGGATGGACTTTTGGAATCACTTGATTATGAATCATTTGATACATGTGAGCCATGCCTTATGGGCAAGATGACTAGAACGCGTTTTCGGTTCAATGGAGCAGGCGACAGATTTATTGGAAATCATACATTCGATGTATGTGGTCCAATGAGTGTGTCACGAGGTGGATATCGTTATTTTGTTACTTTCACGGATGATTTGAGTAGATATGGTTATATCTACTTGATGAAACACAAGTCTGAAACCTTTGAAAAGTTCAAGGAATTTCGAATGAAGTGGAAAATCATCGTAATAGAAAGATCAAATTTCTACGGTCCACCGTGGAGGTGAGTATCTAAGTTACGAGTTTAGCACTCACATGAAAGAGTGTGGAATTGTTTCACAACTCACACTGCCGGAACATCACAATGAAATGGTGTGTGTCGAACGTAATCGTCGTACTTTATTAGATATGGTTCGATCTATGATGTGTCCACGGACTTGCCGTTGTCATTTTGGGGTTATGCACTAGAAAGCTGCTGCATTCACTTTAAATCGGGCACCATCTAAATCCGTTGAAACGACACCGTATGAATTGTGGTTTGAAACAAACCTAAGCTGTCATTTCTTAAAGTTAGGGGTTGCGATGTTTATGTGAAGAAACTTCAACCGGATAAACTCGAACCCAAAGCGGAAAAATGCGTCTTCATAGGATACCCTAAAGAAACTATTGGGTATTCCTTCTATCAGATCCGAGGGCAAGGTTTTTGTTGCCAAGAATGGATCCTTTCTAGAGAAAGAGTTTCGCGAAAGGTGTGAGTAGTCGGAAGGTAGAACTCAAGAGGTTATGGAACCTTCTCTTCAAAGTATGGCGAGTAGCGCAGGAAGTTGTTCGGAGTTGGCTCCACCTGTTGAAGAGGGAACTAATGATAATGATCATGAAACTCGAAGAGAGTACTACCGAACCTCGCAGGTCAAAGCAGACGCGTGCTCCGAGTCAGACGGAAATCCTGTCATAAATTTCATGGTTGATGAAAACAATGACCCTGCGACGTATGAAGAAGCGATGATGATCCCGGATTCCAACAAATGGTTAGAAGCCATGAAATCCGAGATGGAATCCATGTATGAAAATCAAGTTTGGAACTTGGTGGAATTACCTCACGACCGAAAGGCCGTGGAGAACAAATGGATTTTCAAAAGGAAAACTGATGCTGATGCTAATGTGACCATCTATAAAGCTCGACTTGTCGCAAAGGGGTTTCGACAAATTCAAGGAGTTGACTACGATGAGACTTTCTCTCCCGTAGCGATGCTAAAGTCAATTAGGATTATGTTAGCAATTGCTGCATATTTCGATTATGAAATATGGCAGATGGATGTCAAAACCGCGTTTCTCAATGGTAATATTGAAGAAGAGTTGTATATGATACAACCAAAGGGTTTTGTCGATCCTAAGGATGCTAACAAGGTGTGCAAGCTTCAGCGATCCATCTATGGATTGAAGCAAGCATCACGAAGTTGGAATCTCCGCTTTGATGAGGTGATCAAAGAGTTTGGATTTGTCCAAACTTATGGAGAAGCTTGTATTTACAAGAAAGTGAGTGGGAGCAATGTGGCATTTCTGATATTATATGTGGATGACATATTATTGATCGAAAATGATATAGAACTTTTAAACAGTGTTAAAAGTTATCTAAACAACAAATTTTCAATGAAGGACCTAGGTGAAGCGTCATACATATTAGGCATAAAGATCTATAGAGATAGATCTAGGCGCCTAATAGGGCTATCGCAAAGTACATACCTTGATAAGATTTTAAAGAAGTTTAAAATGGACGGAAGTAAGAAGGGGTTCTTACCTATGTTGCAAGGCAAGACATTGAGTAAGACTCAAAGTCCGGCTTCGGCGGAAGAAAGAGAGATAATGGACAAAGTCCCTATGCTTCAGCCATAGGCTCTATAATGTACGCCATGCTATGTACAAGACCGGATGTGGCACATGCTATTAGTTTGACTAGTAGGTACCAATCGGATCCGGTTCTAACCTTTGGATAGCGGTCAAGAATATCCTTAAGTACTTACGAAGAACTAAGGATATGTTTCTTGTATCTGGAGGTGAAGAAGAGCTCGTCGCTAAGTGTTATGTCGACGCTAGCTTTGACACCGATCCGGATGACTCTAAGTCTCAATCCGGATCGTATTTCTCATGAATGGCGGAGCGGTTAGTTGGAGGAGCTCCAAACAACTGTGGTAGCGGGATCAACAACGGAGGCCGAATATGTTGTTGCTTGAAGCGGCTCGAAGCGCTTTGGATGAAGGAGTTCATATCCGAACTAGGAGTTGTGGCAAGCGTTGGACCCAATGGTGATCTATTGTGACAACAATGGAGCCATTGCCAATGCCAAAGAGCCAAGGTATCACAAGCATTCCAAGCATATTAAGCGGTTTCACTCCATCCATGAGCATGTCAAGGATGGAGATATAAAGATTTAGAAGTACATACGGATCTCAATGTAGCAGATCCGTTGACTAAAACTCTCCTAGAGCAAAACATGATCAACACGAACTCAATGGGTGTTAGATATATCACTATGTAACTAGATTATTGTCTCTAGTGCAAGTGGGAGATCAAGGGAATATGCCCCGAGAGGCAATAATAAATTGTTTATTATGTGTATTCCAAGTATATGATAGATGTTTATTTTGCATGCTATAATTGTATTAATACGGAACCGTTAATACATGTGTGTTTAATAAACAAACAGAAAGTTCCTAGTTAAGCCTCTCTCATAAACTAGCTCGTTGATTAACAAGATGATCAAGGTTTCACGATCATGGACATTGGATGTTGTTAATAACGGGATCACAACATTAGTGTAATGATGTGATGAACATTCATCCAAGTATAGCATTACGATCAAAGTCATTGAGTTTATATTGCTATAACAACTTACGAAGTGATCCTAATCCTTAGACCATGAGATCATGTCAATCACTAACACCTAAGAGTTTCTTGATAACATCAAACGTCACACCGTAATGCAGGTGATTATAAAGATGGGTTCGAACTAATAAAGTGTTATGTTGAGGCTCATGGATCGAGAGTGGAATTTGTTCATCCCGATGACGGATAGATATACTCTGGGCCCTCTCGGTGATATCACATTGATTAGCTTGCAAGCAAGTGATTTGATCACTAGAATGTTATATCACGGAACGAGAAAAGAGTGCATGTCGAACGAGATCAAACTAGGTATGGAGATACCGATGATCGAATCTCGGACATGTAATATATCGTGAGACAAAGGGATTAAGATACTAGCGTAAAAGGTTCCGACGATCACAAGAAAGTCATCGTTGAATGTGTGGGAGTCAATATGGGTCTCGGATCCGCTTCGATTATTGATCCGAGAGGGTCTCGATCATGTCCGCATTATTCACGAACCGTAGGGTGACACACTTAAGAGACACCGACATCCAATTGGAGTAAAAGTTTCATGCCGAAAGAATAAACAAGCGCAGGAATTTATTTCACTAAATACCGAAACAGGTTTTCGTGTGAAATTGCATAAAGTGGTTATGCATGTGAAATAGAATTCTAGCAAGGGGTTATTTGTGAATGTTTGTCATTAAAGTAATTGACAAAATTCTGAATAAAATAAAAGAGTTTTATTTAATGAGAGTTTGCATTAAATTTGGTGGAAATTTAATGGGATCTTTGAGTGGGATTTTGAGTGGAGGAATTTGGAGGAGTTTTGTGAGTGGAGTGTCCACCCACATGAAGAGGGGAGGGCAAGGGGGCAGCCCCCATGCGCCGGCCACCCCCTTGGGGTTCCCCCCTCCTCCTATAAAAGGAGCCCCTCCTCTCACTTCTCACTCACACCTCCTCGTGAAGGATCTCTCTCCCCCTCTAGAATTTATCCCCATGGTCTCGGACTAGCGAGATACATGTTCCCGGTGGCTATTCGGCAAGAAAGAGTTGTGCTTCCGCTGCATCGCTGGAGCGAGGAGGCGGAGGTTGCTCGGTGCCTCGAACGTGTGTGCGAGCACGGATGCGCTGCTGATTTGCGGCGCTAGGACTTCCTCTCGATCTTGAGATCGGCAAGAGATCGTCTACATCAACCACGAGTTTGGACTCGTTAAACTTTGTCGGTCTTCAAGGGTATGTTCTCTACGGATATACATCCGCCCGTTGTTTGTATCTAGTATAAATAGATCTTGGTATATAGTTCACATCGTAGGAAAATTTTTGTTTTCTATGCTGCGAACCCTTCAACAACCCTGTTGTGGTCAAGTCAAAGTCATGATTCATTTCACAAGTCATTTTGAAAACATCTGATGACGGAACAATATGGCCACTCCAAATGTCCATAATCGCGGACGTGGCTATTCGAATAGTTTGACACTCTGCAGAGATTGTACACTTTCACCACAATATTCGATACATTTGTCAGGGACAATCCTGAATCACCATAATCAATCCTGACCATTCAATTACAAACCCTAGTACATGAACCTCCCCTATGAGTCTGGCCTCCCAACCATGACCATATGCCATCTTGGGAACTGCACAGGTGGAAATTCACATTCATGAGGTAGCCAGTTCTCAAACCTCTTCCGCAAGGTAACCCATACTAAGATATATAAACTTCTAGTCAAGACCTACCCAATTTCAGGTATTGCGGTTGTACGGTAAAATTGGAATGGTATCGCATCCGAACCCAACCATCAATTTTATAAAAGGGCTAAGGCTCATGCCTCAACATTTTCACCATCAGCTCATCTTGTGTTCATAACACATGTAAAAACAATTCATTATAATGACTCATCATTCTAAGGTTTTCATAATCATTTTCACCAAGTATTCCCATCTATAGTGATCAAGTTTTATGCTTAGCACTAGCCACTACAGTTGGGGGTAACCACTAATGAGGGATGCTAATCAAATGTGACTATCCAAATCTAGATCTCATGCCTCAGTATGACATCTAGTTCTATCTAACTTAGGCCAAGTTATATGCTCTTTATGCTACCTATAATATCTTTCCAAAATTCACAAGTCACTAAGTAGAAGCACTAAATGGCTTTGATAAATAAATAAAAGAATAAAGCTTGCAAGTAAAATTGGGATTTGGTATAATCAAAGTTGCATAACCAAAGCATGCCTAATACATTGTATAGGTTAATTGGTATTGTGGGGATTGAAAGTATCTGCTTGCATGGTTTAGCTTAGCTTGCTAGGTAAGATAAGTTGCAAGTGTTAGCTTGCCTTGAGCAGTGCAGTGATTGAATTTCTCTTCTTCTTCGTAGTAGTCTCCCTCCTCTTTGTATACTTGGTCGGTACTAGCATCTATAAACGAATACGAGGTACACAATCACCAAACAATACTTAACTACTTCTATTTATCACACAAAGGTTCACACTAGATGATCTAGCATCATCACAATCATCATATGAATTAAAGACCTAGTCTTATTTATTTTATTTTTAGAAACGTTAATTCTACTTATTGAAAAACTACTTAAGATTTAATATTCTCCAATTAAAATATGGGATCATGTTGTCACATGTCATCACCACATATTTTAATACTTGGGAATATGATTTAAAGTGGTGTCACAATTTAATAAGGTTGAGCATTATTATTTTAATTAATTAAAGTGACTATAAATGCCTATGGGTATTCTTTCAATACTATGCCAAGATTGCTGCATGTAAACCTAAATATTTTTACATATTCAGAAAGATCTTGTCAAATGTGATTTTTGAGAGTTGGAATAAACTCAAAAGCATTTATGGTTGATTTTTGAAAAATGTTTGAATGCAGGAAATTCTCGGCCTTGTTATTTTTACTATAGATGATCTATAATTTCAAATGGCTTGAATCTAACGGACATATGTTAAAAATTTCAATACCTCTCTAACAAAATTTGTTTCATGAAATTTGGTTCAGTAAAGCTCTCTAAATTTATTTTTGAATCTAATGATAGAACTAGGTTTGAACTAAATTGGAAAATCTATATTTGAAATACTGGGTTGCATGGGAGATCTAAATGGGCTAGCCCAACTATACAGTGTGCGCGCAGCGGGCTGATTATAGAGCGGTCCCATGCGTTAGTGGCTCTAGCTACACAAAGCGATAAGTTTCAACCTGGGTCGTGTGATTAGACTAGATCCTACGACTATGGTTCGTCTCCTCCGTCGGGCAGCGCCGACGAGACTGAACCCTAACGAGTCGGTGGGCGTTGTGTGAGACTCACCAGGGTCGGCGTTGGGGGCGAACAATGTTGTCGATGTCGGCGGTTCGAACGGTGGTGACGATGGATCCTAGGGGGGCTCCAATCAACGGCTCTGCTTCTTCTCCTCTACGGCAAATCTGGTGAAATTTCGGCGCTACGGAGCTCGCCTTGCTCCGGAGAGATGTGTGGGAGGTTCGATGAGAGATGGGGAGAGAATGGTGTGGCGAATTGAGGCTGGTGTGGCCTCCATTTATAGCCGAGCGAGAGGGGCAGTGCGGCATGGGTAGAACTTGTCGGGGTCGACGGCACAGCCAGCTATTGGCATGGAGGAGGGTGTATGCCAGTGCGCGGTCTCCTGGTGATGCTCAAGGGCTTAATGCCACGACAAGGGGCGGTTGAGGTTGGTCAGAATGGGTCGACACTCTGAGTGGCACTGACGGCATTTTTGACGAAGCCCATGTGCTCCTGGTCACGCGGCGGCGAACGGGAATGTCTAGGGGGAAGCCGGTGTCGCGGTGACTGCAGGAACGGGCGGCGAGGGCGAGGCATGGCGTGTGAAAGCCTGTTGTTTGTGGAACTCGGGCATGCTCTCGGCATGTCGCAGAGACAATGGGTGCGGCGTTTACTCTGTGGTCCAGGGCATGGCTGCGAGCAAGGGCTATACAGGGGGTGGTGATGGACAGTGTGCTGCCTCCTAGAGATCGTGGCTGGGCATGGCATTGCCTCCTTCTAGCTATCCATGGTCGCCCGGCAATGGGGGGCTCTGGTGGCTCAGCACTGGTGCTTTGGTAGAGTGCTAGATTGTTCAATGATTGTGTGATCACTGGGGGACAAGGGGTGAGAATTGGGGACAAGGGTTTGAATGATCACTGCTCAAAACAGTGTAGTTAGGCAGAGTTTGAAATGTGTCTCCAGGTGTTTGATTAAATGTCCGAAAGAATTCAAATTTGAAAATTTTGAATGAAATTTGGTGGGTGCTATGGTCACATGCTTGGTAGTATCTGGCTGCTTGGTTTTGTCAACGTGAACTGGTTTGAGTGGTTTTTGAGAAATGGTGATCTTAGTACCTATACTTGATTCAATTTTGAATTGTCATTTGAATTGATTTGATATCTGTTTCTGTTGGTTTTCAAAGTGGGATTGGGTTCACATTTACTTGGTCTAGCAAGGGGTGAAAATAATTGGATTTGTTTCTGTTAGAAATCTTAGACTAGAAACACTCAAAGTGGAAAATTTTCCCTCAGTTATGAAACCAAGGTTATCGAACATGTAGGAGCAAGGAAACAACTCCAAGTTGTTTCTAGCAACTTGGAATCCTGCACAACACAAACTCAATACTTTGCCCGAACTTAAAGTGAGGTTGTCAATCTCACCGGTTTGCTGAAAACAAAGGATTAAATGTATAGTAGATAATGTATCAATGGTAAAGATTGGACCGGGGTCCATAGTTCATTATAGGTCTTCTCCTTAAAATAAATAACATAACATGCTGGTTAAACAAATTACAGCGGGGCAATTGACAGGACCGAGCAAGGCATCACAATCCAATATTATACATTCATGATTCCTATGAGATTTGATTAGGCACTACAACAATATACATAGACCGCCATCCAACTGCATCAATGACTAGTAATCCACCTTCAGGTTATCATCTGAACCCCCGCCAGTATTAAGTTGCAATTAATGCATAATTGCGTTAAGAAATGTGTGTAAAGTAAACAAAACAATTGTTCCATGAACAAAATATCTTTTTATTTCTACCGAGTAGCACCAGCGCATCTACAACCTTAGAGATTTCTGTCACTTCCCCAGGTTCAATAGAGGCATGAACCCACTATCGAGCATAAATACTCCCTCTTGGAGTCACTAGCATCTACTTGGCCCAGATAGCTACTAGAAACGGAGAGCATGCAAGATCTCAAACAACACATACATGATAGAATCAATAATCAACAAAACATGATAGTATCAATAATCAATCGGACAATAGTAATCTCAATATCCATCGGATCCTAGTAAACACAACATGTATGATTAAAAATATATGATCTTGATCATGAATGGAGCTCACAAGATCTAAACATGATACCACAAAGGAGGAGAAACAACCATCTATCTACTGTATGGACCCATAGTCCAAGAGTGAACTACTCACGCATCATACCGGAGGCTGGCATGGTGATGAATAAGGCTCATGGATGATCTCTCCCTCCCAGTGGTGCCGAAGAGACGCACCCCTCCCGATCTAGGGACGATAGTGGCGGTGGCTACAGACTGTTTCATGGAGATGTGATCGGGTGTTTAGCATTTTGGTATCGGGGGCTCTTATAGGCTAAGAGGTGAGGCAGGGGGTCGGCCAGGCAGCCACACCATGCCTAGGCGCGGCCTAGGGTGGGCCCTCACCTTGGGGGTGCGTCCGCCCTGTGGCGCCCCTCCTTCTCTCCTCTGGACTCTGTGTTATCCTTGGTGAAATATTGACTTTGACTTTTGTCCCTTCCAATTCCGAGAATATTTCTTTACTAGCTTTTGTGAAACCAAAAATAGCAGAAAACAAGCAACTGGCACTGTGGCATCTTGTTAATAGGTTAGTCCGAGAAAATATATAAAAATACCTCAAAGTGTAGACAAAGTGTTGGGGATATGCTATATGGGTATCCTCATAGCATGTCTCCTATCCGGATAACCCGGCTGGCCCACTGTGGGTAGCATGGCCCATGGCCTGTTGGGCGGCCTAGTTAGATGGATCTAGAGGGGAGGCCCATGCTGGATTAAGGAAGGCTACGGATGAGTCACCGACGTACCTGGAGCCTTGGACTGCAAGACACATTAGATCAATTGTATATCGTGTAGGACTCTTTGACATGTCCGGCTAGGACTTTACCTGTAACCCTAGGACCTGGCGACTATATAAGTCAGGCCTATGGGAGCATGATAACTTACACATACCAGTCATACCTCGCACAGCGAACCAATCCCTGTAACTTGGCGTATTGACATTATAGTGATTTATAGCAGGAGTAGGATTCCAACACCATTGTGGGATCTGAACCTGGCTAAGCTGTGTTACCTCGTACACATCAACCGTCCGCCTTCCCCCACATCTCTAAACACACACTATGAGGACCCCTCCATGGCGTACTCGTCGGCAATACCACGACAGTTGGCGCCCACCGAGGGGCAAGTGGGGCTTCAGGCTCTACATTGGGCGAGGACCAAGAACATCGCGGGAATTGGAAAAACCGTAGCCATCGATCGCGTTCTCTTCTCCGGCAATGTTCTGATCGTCCCTCCCGACGAGTTCTAGATCCCGGTGATGGCGCCGAGCACTTGTCGTGGAAAACTTCGTTGGAAATACCAAGAGCAAGGTATGAAGCAGCACAACAACAAGTTTCCCTCAGTAAGAAACCGAGGTTATCGAACCAGTAGGAGGAAGGAAACGTCACACAGGTGTTACAAGCAACATGGATATCTGCACAACACAAACTCAATACTTCGCCCCAACGAATTAGTGAGGTTGTCAAGCTCACCGATTTGATCTAACAATAAACGTATGGTGTGGAAGGTAATGGTTTGCAGCAAGTAAACAAGTAACAATGGAAGATTTATCAATGGTAAAGATTGGACTGGGGTCCATAGTTCACTAGAGGTGCTCTCCTTAGATAAACAACATGGCATGAAGGGTAAACAAATTACAGCAGGGCAATTGAAAGGAACTGAGCAAGGCATAACAATGCAATTACTAGTCAGAAAGATCCTATGAGATTCGATTTGCAATACAACAAGATACATACACCGCCATCCAACTACATCTATGAATATAAGTCCACCTTCAGGTTATCATCCGAACCCCCTCCAGTATTAAGTTGCAAGCAACAGACAACTTCTTTAAGACAAGTGTGTAAGGTAAACAGTTGTAGAGGGGTCTCAACCTAATAAGGTAGATTCCTCCTGTGTTTACAATGCTAGTCCCTGGATCAATAGCTAGCATCCATAGTTAAGATGTAATATCAAGAAACAAAGGTCATAATATAAATTTATAACCAGGAATAACATAATTTTATTACATCTTTCATAGCTCATATGGCTATTACATTACATTGCAGCGGAATAACTATAATCATGGGTCCTTCATCTTCAAAGTGCCACAGGCAGATGTTGGTTGTAGACTTTGTAATCCTAATCAATCAATCCTCACTAAAAACAATCAAACCTGCAACATAACAAGTTACAGCCACAAGGGTCAATACATTTGAATTGTATTGGCAAGTGATACTATGGTAGTATAGTGGAATCTATCATCTATATGCATTTGGCTAAGTGGAGTTGAGTCTTGCATTGCTCAAAATAGATTTTTCCTTAACATTTGAAAATACTAAGTTTTTGTCTTGGCAAAATCTTTTCCAAAGCTTCTCTCAATCAAAGATTGAAGATTCCAAACAACCCTTGTTCGATCCACAAGATTTTAACTTAGAAATTTGAATGATGAGATTCTTGATTGCTTCCATGTCTTGATGCTCAAATTGTCCTTTACAAGGGACATGGCTAAGTACTTAGATTTTTACACTCTGCAGAGGTGGTGCACTTTACCCACAAGACTTGGTTTCCCAAGACAAAATCTTTTAGAAGCCTTCCCTTAGACCAAAATGGACGCGCTCCAACCTATCAAACACTACCACCCACTGTCCATATGGCTAAGTTCTTGCAACCTATATGATCATGGCAGAGCCCATATTGCCAAGTGGTTGCACTTGAAGCTTCTCAACATTTGACATCTCAAGTCTCTTTGTTCCTGGGTGGCATACCACAAGTGAGGTACACAAGCCAAGTCCATGGCCTTGTGTAACCACTCAACATAAACCAATCCTTCCATTCCACCCAGGTGATTCATTAACTTAGTTGTTTTATTAAACAAAAACATAAGTCCTCAGACTTAGAGATTTTTCCATAGTGTGAATATATTTTCCACCCATGTTTTCTATTAGCTAGGCTAATCTTGATAGTAGTAGGAATCTTAACTTAGGAAAATCCTACTAAGGATTCATCTACTAGGTTTTCCTATAGCAAGGTTCATACTTAGCAAAATTCCATGCAAGTTTTACTTAGAGAAAATCACTAGTGCATAGTGAAAGTAATGGGACATAAAGTATGAAGCATCACTTTCCTTTTTGGTAGAGTATAGGTTCACTCCTTGTCCTTGCAACAATCACACTCTTCAAGTCACTACAATTCAATCAAGCAAGGCACAATCTCAATCTACCAATCAAGCAAAACAACACATAAAATAACAAAGTCAAAGAAATGCATGCAAGCATGCCAAGCTTTGTTTTGTTTGAAAAAGTGGTTCCTAATGGGTCAAGAACATTTGAAAGCACCTAATGGTCATTTTGTAAATTGGCAAAGTCAATTGCAAATGGTTTCACTTCAAAAACCATTTTCAAAACAAAGTATCAGTTTATGTGGTGTAGAAATATTTTTACCAAGGCATTAACCTATAGGGTTCACTAAATATGTTTTCAAACCATAAAACTTGGTATTTGGGGTCAGAGAGTTTAAAACAAAACATTTTCCAAAGGTTTTCCTCCAAAACCCTTTTTAATAAATAAACCACATTTCTATTTGACTAGAAATGGTTTTAATTCAAGGAATCCTTATTTTGTTTCACCAAATTCATTTTTGAATCCACAGAGTGGTTCCCAATGTTAGTAGGTTCAAATCACACCATTTTCCCAAGATTTCATCCCTAAATTCATTTTTAAACAATTTTTATAATCTTAACAAGCATACAAATGTTTCTGCAAAAAAACCATTTTTCCAGAAGCTTTTTGCTAAACCAAGGGAATGGTTGGCTAGGGCTTGCTCTCCTGATTTCAACAATATAAAATTTGCAAAATTTGGACGTGTGGTTTGAAAGTTACAAGGGTTTGATGTTTGGAATTAATTCTGTTTTCAAATTTTTTTTAAACCGAATAGGTGACACGCGGCGTGATTTCATTGGACGATACCGCTTCGCGCGGATCAGCGTTGCGGTGCGTTGGATCTAATCGATCGTGTGGTCCAGAGTGGGTAACTCTTCGCGGCTAAGTGAACTAATCGTGAGCGCCAGATCTGAATCCTACGGCTGCTAGCATGCTTGCTAAGGATCGGCGGCGCTGGCGGTGGCTTGCGGCGGCGCACGGCCAGGCAGTGATGCTACGGTGGTTCTAGGGAGCGAGTAATACGGAGAGTGTGCTCACCGGGTTCGCGAGGACGAGGTGGTGCTCAAGGTACTCTCAAGGAAGCAAGGGGCGCACGAAGATGGAGGTAATCGCTCGCCGAAGTGGTCGTCGGCGTCAGATGGTCCTGATCGCGGTCGGTGTCGACGCTACAGATCACACGAAGGTAGACAGAGGGCAAGGTTAGCTGCGCAAGGTCAGTGCAGTGACGCGTGCGTGAAAGAGAAGAGGAGGGGCGGTTTGGTTTACCGGGGAGACGACGTCGGAGAAGAACCAGACGGCGGCGGTGCTGGAGGTTGTCGTTGCCGATGCTCAGGGACGCCCGCGGGTGAACTAAAAGTGTTGGGAGGTGCGTCTGGGAGTGGGGAAGCTGCTAGGTTGCACAGGGAGGCAAGGGGCGGCGATATTTGGCCGGAATCGACAAGAAGGTTCGTCGGAGTCAGAGGAGCTCGGGGAGAAATTAGAGCGGCCTGGGGGCGGAGTTGGGGGAGGAAACAGAGGGAAAACGGAGAGGAGTCACTGGCGTTTAAATGTGCCTGGTCGCTGCGAGTTAAGGTGGCCATGTTAAGGCGAATTCAAGCCGCGAATCAAAGCCTGCAACGGCCGGCGAGGGAGGAGGAAAAGGTCGTGGGGGTGGGGAAGAAGAGGGACGTGGTGGTGGGGTCCTCTGGTCAGTGAGAAAGGGAAAGGGAACGGGGTCCAGTCGTCAGTGTCCTCGCGGGTGTGGGTTTGAGTGCAAAAACGTTTCGTTAGAGGGGTGGGGAAAATGGGCTGCTGGGCTGGGGTGGGCTTTAGCTGGGCTGGGTCGGCCAGTTTCTATTTTTTTCTGTTTGTAACCTTTTTCTATTTTCCAGATCAATTTCTGTTTTGAATTTTCAATCAATTATTCAAACATTCAACCAATTCAAATAATCACCACACTTAAATAAGTTTTTGGTTTTGTTTATCAACATAAACCAAATCTCAAAATAAAATAATATTTTCATTCATTTTTAGGATCTATCTAAAAATAAAAAAATAGCCCTTTAGTTATTTAATCAAATAGGGTTTGATTTATTTAATAAAATTTCCATTTGAAATCCAAAAATTTCCAAAACCAATTCAGTAGGTTTTATTTGAAAATATATGATATTTGGAAATCTTGTTTAAAACAAAATAACATTTTTATTTTAGGTTCTATTAATATTTAAATACAATGGACCTTAGTTAATAATCCATATAGAATTTGTTTTATTAATTTATTTATTTTGAAATCTAAAATAAAACCAAAACACTTCAGTAGGTTTCATTTGAGAATATAAAATACTTGGAAAACTTATTTAAAATAAATAAATAGGTTTTAGTGTTTATTTAAAATGGGAAAAGCCTTTTAATAAAATTGGATATTAAATCCTTTATTGTTTTATTTTAAATAATCATTACTATTTAAAACAAAGTAAAACCTTTTGTTTCACAAACTTGGCCAAGTGTTTATTTGGATTTACAAAATAATCTTTATTTATAAAACTTCTATTTCATTTGAAAACCAAATCCTTTTATAAAAACATTTCAAAGTAGTAGTAAAATATTTTTTTATTTTTCCTTTACTAAATATTTATATTTTTAATCCCTTTAGGATTGCTTTGTTCAAAATAGGTTTGAAGATTTTCAATTGGATTCAAAAAGTTTCTTCTGTCCTTGAAAATCAAACAAAGTTTTATTTTATTCGTTTATTTTCACATTACAAGATTTGGAAAATCTTGGGATGTGACAGGCTACCACCCTTAAAATAAATCTCGTCCCGAGATTTGGGAAGGCTGGGGTTACAAGAAGGTTCAAAACAACTAGGGTACTACCACCCTTAAAAATTTTCAAACAAAATTACACATTGTCCTTCTTGGGATCATGAGAAATACTTTCTCTAAGCAAACAGTTGCATTTATGTCCTTAATTTCCATGCTTGACTCATGGGCCAAGGTTGAGATCCCTCATAGACTTGTTTAACTTGTTCTCCATCCTTTCTGGACAATTTTTTGCATAGTGGCCTAGTTCCCTGCATTTGAAACATGTGACAAGGCTGAGATCCCTCATAGGCTGGTTTATCTTATGCTTCATCTTTTCTGGACAGTTGTTTGCATAATGTCCTAACTCTTTGCAGTGTTTGCACATCACTTGGCTAATATCCTTCCTCATCTTGGGTTTCACTAGCCTTTGTTTGTCTTTTTGGCTCTTCTTCTTTTCTGGGCATTCATTGGCATAGTGTCCCATCTCTTTGCATTTGAAACATTGCACTTGTGTAATATCCTTCTTGCTAGTGTTGGGGCATTTCTTCTTCTTCTTTTTGGGTCTCTCCAAAGCTAGGAGTTCTTCTAGTTCATGTTCTTCATAGGTGGGAGATCTTTCTCTCTTCTTGGGGCATTGATTTTCATGCTCCTTGGATGCATGATCCTTGTCCCTACAAATATTGCTAGCTTGGGTTCCTTCTAGATTAGCATCTTTGTCATCCTTGTTGTCATTTTCTCCTTGGGAAAAGTTTTCTCTCATGTTGATCATTTGAGTAACCAATCCTTGCATCAATTGGGATTGAAGTTTCAAAATCCTTTGTATGGCTGGGTCTAGTCCATTGTTGTTGGCTAATAGTTGAATTGTCTCTTGGCTCAACTGGTTTTGGGTTACTATAAGTTCTCTCATGTTGTCCTCTTGGTTAGTGTTGGTGTTGTCACCATCCTTGATGTTGGGGTTTCTTGGAGAAATCATCTGGTTGGGTTGAGTAGGGATTAGAATAGGCAAGATATTTCTAAGGAATCAATTCTAATCACACACATCACAATTCACACAAGCAATGTGCATGCAATCACAAACCAAACAATTGAATCAAACAACAAAGTTCAAGCACATACTTAGGCAACAAAATATTTTTGTTGCACCACATAAGTTGGTGTGTTTTGACTTAACTAAAATATGGTGGTCCATCTATATGGTTCACTTGTGATCTTTCCTTCCTTCATGATTCTTCTTGTATGAGATCATGGTTTCCTTGAGAAAAACTCTTGCTTACAATAACTTCTAGTGATGTGATCTTCTTCTAACCTTTGCATTCCCTCAGTCTCTAAATCTTGAGCAAGATTCCCTTGTCTCTCTTGTAGTCCTTAGTGATATCCAAGTTGGAAGTCCTTGGTGAACATGCTGAAGATGTTGAAGTCATTAGAGTTGAAGAAGTTGAAGAAGTCTTGTGCACATGGTGTAGTCCTTGTCCATGGATAGGTTTTTCCATCAAGTTGAAGTAGAAGAGATGTAGAGTTGAAACCAAATGATTAAGGAAAGAGTTTACAAGTGTTTTTGTAAATAAGTTTTGGATCAAATATAACTCCTATTTTTCTAAGGGTTTTTGTCCAATCCTAGGGTTTACAAATCCTACAGGAAACACAATGCTATGATACCATCTGTAGAGGGGTCTCAACCTAATAAGGTAGATTCCTCCTGTGTTTACAATGCTAGTCCCTGGATCAATAGCTAGCATCCACAGTTAAGATGTAATATCAAGAAACAAAGGTCATAATATAACTTTATAACCAGGAATAACATAATTTTATTACATCTTTCATAGCTCATATGGCTATTACATTACATTGCAGCGGAATAACTATAATCATGGGTCCTTCATCTTCAAAGTGCCACGGGCAGATGTTGGTTGTAGACTTTGTAATCCTAATCAATCAATCCTCACTAAAAACAATCAAATCTGCAACATAACAAGTTACAGCCACAAGGGTCAATACATTTGAATTGTATTGGCAAGTGATACTATGGTAGTATATTGGAATCTATCATCTATATGCATTTGGCTAAGTGGAGTTGAGGCTTGCATTGCTCAAAATAGATTTTTCCTTAACATTTGAAAATACTAAGTTTTTGTCTTGACAAAATCTTTTCCAAAGCTTCTCTCAATCAAATATTGAAGATTCCAAACAACCCTTGTTCGATCCACAAGATTTTAACTTAGAAATTTGAATGATGAGATTCTTGATTGCTTCCATGTCTTGATGCTCAAATTGTCCTATACCAGGGACATGGCTAAGTACTTAGATTTTTAAACTCTGCAGAGGTGGTGCACTTTCCCCACAAGACTTGGTTTCCCAAGACAAAATCTTTCAGAAGCCTTCCCTTAGACCAAAATGGACGCGCTCCAACCTATCAAACACTACCACCCACTGTCCATATGGCTAAGTTCTTGCAACCTATATGATCATGGCAGAGCCCATATTGCCAAGTGGTTGCACTTGAAGCTTCTCAACATTTGACATCTCAAGTCTCTTTGTTCCTGGGTGGCATACCACAAGTGAGGTACACAAGCCAAGTCCATGGCCTTGTGTAACCACTCAACATAAACCAATCCTTCCATTCCACCCAGGTGATTCATTAACTTAGTTGTTTTATTAAACAAAAACATAAGTCCTCAGACTTAGAGATTTTTCCATAGTGTGAATATATTTTCCACCCATGTTTTCTATTAGCTAGGCTAAGCTTGATAGTAGTAGGAATCTTAACTTAGGAAAATCCTACTAAGGATTCATCTACTAGGTTTTCCTATAGCAAGGTTCATACTTAGCAAAATTCCATGCAAGTTTTACTTAGAGAAAATCACTAGTGCATAGTGAAAGTAATGGGACATAAAGTATGAAGCATCACATCACTCGAAGATGGTCCTGCTCGCGGTCGGTGTCGAAGCTACAGATCACACGAAGGTAGACAGAGGGCAAGGTTAGCTGCGCAAGGTCAGTGCGGTGACGCGTGCGTGAAAGAGAAGAGGAGAGGCGGTTTGGTTTACAGGGGAGACGACGTCGGAGAAGAACGAGACGGCGGCGGTGCTGGAGGTTGTTGTTGCCGATGCTCAGGGACGCCCGCGGGTGAACTAAAAGTGCTGGGAGGTGCGTCTGGGAGTGGGGAAGCTGCTAGGTTGCACAGGGAGGCAAGGGGCGGCGATATTTGTCCGGAATCGACAAGAAGGTTCGTCGGAGTCAGAGGAGCTCGGGGAGAAATTAGAGCGGCCTGGGGGCGGAATTGGGGGAGGAAACAGAGGGAAAACGGAGAGGAGTCACTGGCGGTTAAATGTGCCTGGTCGCTACGAGTTAAGGTGGCCGTGTTAATGCGAATTCAAGCCGCGAATCATAGCCTGCAACGGTCGGCGAGGGAGGAGGAACAGGTCGTGGGGGTAGGGAAGAAGAGGGACGTGGCGGTGGGGTCCTCTTGTCAGTGAGAAAGGGAAAGGGAACAGGGTCCAGTCGTCAGTGTCCTCGCGGGTGTGGGTTTGAGTGCAAAATGTTTCACGAGGGTGGGGAAAATGGGTGGGCTTTAGTTGGGCTGGGTCGGCCAGTTTCTATTTTTTTCTGTTTGAAACCTTTTTCTATTTTCCAGATCAATTTCTGTTTTGAATTTTCAATCAATTATTCAAACATTCAACCAATTCAAATAGTCACCACACTTAAATAAGTTTTTGGTTCTGTTTATCAACATAAACCAAATGTCAAAATAAAATAATATTTTCATTCATTTTTAGGATCTATCTAAAAATAAAAAAAATAGCCCTTTAGTTATTTAATCAAATAGGGTTTGATTTATTTAATAAAATTTCCATTTGAAATCCAAAAATTTCCAAAACCAATTCAGTAGATTTTATTTGAAAATATATGATATTTGGAAATCTTGTTTAAAACAAAATAACATTTTTATTTTAGGTTCTATTAATATTTAAATACAATGGACCTTAGTTAATAATCCATATAGAATTTGTTTTATTAATTTATTTATTTTGAAATCTAAAATAAAACCAAAACACTTCAGTAGGTTTCATTTGAGAATATAAAATACTTGGAAAACTTATTTAAAATAAATAAATAGGTTTTAGTGTTTATTTAAAATGGGAAAAGCCTTTTAATAAAATTGGATATTAAATCCTTTATTGTTTTATTTTAAATAATCATTACTATTTAAAACAAAGCAAAACCTTTTGTTTCACAAACTTGGCCAAGTGTTTATTTGGCTTTACAAAATAATCTTTATTTATAAAACTTCTATTTCATTTGAAAACCAAATCCTTTTATAAAAAGATTTCAAAGTAGTAGTAAAATATTTTTTTATTTTTCCTTTAAAAAATATTTATCTTTTTAATCCCTTTAGGATTTCTTTGTTCAAAATAGGTTTGAAGATTTTCAATTGGATTCAAAAAGTTTCTTCTGGCCTTGAAAATCAAACAATGTTTTATTTTATTCGTTTATTTTCACATTACAAGATTTGGAAAATCTTGGGATGTGACAACAGTCCACATGTTCCATGAATAAGAGACCGTTGTTTTCTGCCTAGTAGCAACAACACATCTACAACCGAATATATTATTGTCACTTCCCATAGAAACTAGAGGCATGAACCCACTATCGAGTATAAATACTCCCTCTTGGAGTCACTAGCAACTACTTGGCCAAGATAGCTACAAACAACGGAGAGCATGCAAGATCACAAACAACACAGACATGATAGAATCATAAAGACAAAACCATTAATAAACCAACATAATAATCTCAATATCCATTGGATCCCCGCAAACAAAACATGCATGATTACAAATAGATTAGATCTTGATCATGAATGGAGCTCACAAGATCTATACATGAAAGCACAAAGGAGGAGATACAACCATCTAGCTACTACATGGACCCATAGTCCAAGGTGGAACTACTCACACATCATACCAGAGAGAAGACCTCCAGGATGATCTCCCCTCAGGTAGGGTACCAGGAAGAACCTCAGATCCCCCCGATCTAGGGACGATGGTGGCGGCGGCTACAGACGGTTTCATGGATATTTGATCGGGTGCTTAGGGTTTCTACATCGGGGGCTTCTTATAGGCGAAGGGGGAGGCCAAGGTGGTGGCCAGGGGCCCCATATCCTAGCTAGGCGTGGGCCCACTATGGTCGTGCCTAGGGTGTGTGGCCCCTCTGGCTCGCCTCCCCGGCGCCCCTCTGGAATTCTTGTTCCCCACGGAAAGTAATTGACTTTAACGTTTGTCCCGTCCAATTCCGAGAATATTTCTTTACTAACTTTCCTGAAACCAAAAACAACAGAAAACAGGCATCTGGCACTGTTGCAACTTGTTAATAG
This sequence comes from Avena longiglumis, assembly GCA_030063025.1. NCBI lineage: Eukaryota > Viridiplantae > Streptophyta > Magnoliopsida > Poales > Poaceae > Avena > Avena longiglumis. The sequence continues at coordinate 449,117,615 of CP125979.1, forward strand.
GTTAGTACCAGAAAACATGTAAAAAACACCTCAAAGTGTAGACAAGTAAAGCAAAGTAGATACTAAACAAGCATGGAGCATCAAAAATTATAGATACGTTTCCGATCGGAGACATCCACCTCTTTATCAGCGAAACCGACTCGGGCACTAGTTCCCTGGGAGTCGGAGGAGCATCAAGACCCGCATGGATAGCCTACGGGCAGGATACGTTCGCGAAAGGATCAAAGTCGGATCTCTCTCTGGAGTTTGCTGGGAACGATCGGAAAAATTCAAGGCCCACCCAAACCGCCCCTATGTAGGATATAACTGTGGAAGATCACTGCAAGTCCGCTGGATTTGCCCGTGCGTCTAGACCAGGGATGGAGCCTGAAAGACACAAAGGGTGGTGCTAATCCGTGCTCGATGGAGCTAGTTACTCAAAAAAATTATATACATAGTGTTGAAATTATATACCATCTTTGATCTGGCGCGTTGCTTTCAGATAGAGGGTGAAAACCCCCGCGAATACCTTGCTAGATGGCTCCGTATATGGGCCGACCTGGCGCAATACCCCAATGATGATGCCATGTATCACTCTGTGGACGGACTGGACCATGGAACATTTCTCAGACATTCGCTAAGGCGCCAGCAGGCTCCAGGAGGCCTCACCTTCGAAGGCATGGTGCACACCATTATCAACTACGCGGAGGCCGAGGAGGTAGCCCAAACAGCGCTTGCATTTATTGATGGCGCCCACCCGCCTTAGCCACCGCCACCACCGCCTCCGGTCGTCATCTCCGCGCCACCGCCACCACCTCCGATCGTCGTCGTTGTAGTGGAACCACCATCCCTAGTCATCATCGCCGTTGTCGCTATGCCATCGCCCATCGTCGAGGAAGCCCAGGCACCCTACGACTCCATGCTTGACGCGCTCTATGCCGATATCAGCGCTTACTCAGAGGTGATAGACTTCAGCCCGGAGGAGCTAGACTCTGCTAGCAGAGATGGAGGAGGATTTCCAACACGACGAGTAGGCCGACAAGGCCTTCACGTCCCGAGAGGTGTTCGTCTCCATTGGGACCGTGATGGAAGTAGAACAACCCGGACAAGCTAGGCCTAAAGCGCTGGACAAGGGAACACCTGTTGCTGCCGACAAGTATCATGCAAAGGTCATGCCCCCTCCGCCTAACCCAGTGTAGCAGCCACAGGAACTCAACATCGGTCTGAGTAACAACAACACCGCAAACCCGCTGCCTCCAGCATCTATGTCTGCTGCTGCCCAAATTAATCTAGTTGATAGAGTCATATATGGCAACCTGCTCGTCGATCCCATGACTGTAGCTCATAAACAGAGTGTAGTCCAGCTTGACAAGAAGTTCCAGCAGCTGCTGGAGGAAGCGCAGGCCATCACAGAGCAAGGCGCTAAGCTGGATCGAGATTTGGCCAACGCGCAGAAGTCCATAGAGAAAGCTAGAGCCATGGAGGCTGATTACAAGACTCTACTTCAGCAACAGAAGGCTAAGAAATATTTGGCTCGCGTCATCAACGATCCTGGTGTACGGAGAAACCCAGGATGGGCCCCCTCGAAGACTCCACAATCAAAGCCATACATTGACAGCCAGGGCAGGCAGGTGATGCCAACTCCTGTTCTAAACCTCATCGTCGCCAAGACCCTTCTGGAGCATGATAGATCACCCGCGGTTGTGGAGTAGGTCTATGACCTTGTGGCCAAGACAGTGAAACAGCAGGAAAAGGCCACCTCTCAGAGGCTTGTGTCAGACCTAGCGTTTTGCCAGTCTAGTCAGCATAAGCCGCCAAGGGATCGATCTCCTCGGGATGTCGGGTCCCAGACTCGTTCATCAGAACAAAGACGGAGGGATGCGCGCAACAGGAAGGATGCTATCCCCATATCCTCCGACCATGGAGGCAAAGCTCATCCTCGTCGTCCATCTCCGCCGCCCCGATCCCCCTACATCACGAAGACCCCAAGGCTCACCATCGCACGGACATGCCTTCGCCAAAGCAACACGGCATAGTCATCCGCGACAATGCGGAGCAGGCCCGTCAAGAGGGGAGCATAGCCAAGGACACAAGAGAAGGTCGCGTGATGACCCTCCGCACCCAACAAACAACCGTGACAAGCGCGAGGCATCGCAGGAGGGTAACAACAAGAAGGCTAACCCGCGGCCACCTCCGCCTCCGTCACCCCTAGTAGCCACCATGGAAGAGGAGGCCTGCTTTGTTCACTCAGCCCATCCCCTGATGGCGAAAGGAAGATAGGAAGATCGGAGCCATACGACGCACGTTCACGTCTAGACAAGATTCACGAGGCCCGGGAAGGACCATACCTGGTACCACGCTGCTCTGGACCTGTGATACAAACCACAGCTTAGCCCAAGGGTTTCCGGATTGACATGAACATCAAGGCTATGACGACACCGCCAAGCCAGCTATGTGGTTGGAGGATTACGGCAACGCGGTGGAGATCGCCGGGGGAAACCCCAACGTTGCCTTCAAGTACCTCCCGTTGATGCTGGTGGGCATGACCCGACAATGGATCGATGACTTGGCAGAGAAGTCCATCTGCAACTGGTTGGACATGCAAGAAGCGTTCACCAAGAACTTTGAGGGGACGTATAAATGTCCCTGTACTGTTGGCGACCTACAGCGATGCATGTAGGAGAAAGACGAATCATCTCGCGCCTACCTGTCCCGCTGGGTGGATATGAAGAATTCCTGCGCAGATGTACACTCTCACACCACCATGTCCGCCTTCATCTATGGGTTGGAAAGGGGTACGTTGCTCCAACATATGTTGAAGCGCCTGCAGGACAACCACTAGCTAGATCTCAACCAGATGATCCAGCTGGCTAGTGAGTTCTAATCTGCCGACGATGACGCTCGTGGCTCCCTGCCGGCAACGGCCGTTCCAACTCAGGCTCGGAGGAACAGCAACACCAAGCGGAAGAGCCAGCCAGAAGAAAAGCAAACCTCCGACATGGTTGCCGACTTTTGCAGGACAAGGTGATGGCTGACAGCGTGGCCGAGGACGGGGGGGCTAGTCATGGGCAGCAGCGAGGTAGTGAAACAACCTTGGCAGCACTCCGCATTCCTCAAACCTACGAGGAATATCACGATATGCCATGCCTCGTACACCTTGACGCCAACGGCAAAGCCACTCACACCAATCGCCATTGCAAGTTCGTCAACGACCTCAAGGAGGACCCGAAGTTCGGTTACAAGCAAAGTCGAAAGAACAGACCGCGAGGAAAGGGCAAGGGGAAGAACAAGGAGGAAGAGTCCAAGGATTCAAGTGACATGGACGAGGACGTTGGCCCCAAGCACGCCGCCAAGAGCGATGGCAAGGGCAAGAACCCCTTCGAGAAGAAGGCGGCAGTTTTCCACACTTTCCTTGGCACTCCCACCGTCCAACAACAGAAAACATCTATGAGGATACTGATGGCTACTCAACCCTTAGTTCCTAGTTCCTGCGTTGGTCGGAGATTCCAATTACTTAGGCCAGGAGGGTCACCCAGATATCATCCCTACGAAGAACCAATACGCCGTGGTCATCAACCCCCTGATTGACGGCAACGAGTTCACCAAATGTATGGTGGATAGTGGAAGCAGCATCAACATCATCTACCTGGATACACTGCACAATATGAACTTGACGGAGGCAAACCTAAGGCAGACCAGCACCATCTTCCACGGCGTAGTTCATGGTCGGGAGGCTCGGTCCCTTGGGTGCATCACACTTTCAAGTCGCTTTTGGTGATGTTAATAATTACCACCAATAACGCATGACCTTTGAGGTGGTCCCCTTCAAGAGCGCGTACCACGTCATATTCGGAAGCGACATCTTCCACGCCTTCATGGCCAAGCCATGCTTCGTCTACAACAAGCTTAAGATACCCAGACCAAACGGTGTCATCACTGTATCCGAAAGCTTTACCAAGGCAATGGACTGCGAGATTGGAGAAGCATCCTTTGCGGAAGCTATCCTCTACAACGAAGAATTCAACGAGATCCAGAGCAAGGTCGATTCCTCGGAGATGCCCGCTTTGAAGAAACAGATTTCTGACTCCACACCAGCATTCAAGGCCGCCATCGAGACCAAGTTGGTGGAACTTGTCGTAGGCGATGCCTCCAAGACCACCGCCATTGGGATGAACCTAGACCCTAAATAGGAAAGCGCGCTCGTCGAGTTGCTCCGTGAGATTAGGGACATCTTTGCCTGGCAACCTACCGACATGAAAGGCGTACCTAGGGAACTTGTCGAGCAAAGCTTGAATATTTATCCAAAATGTAAACAAGTGAAAAAACCTCTATGACACTTCAGAGATGAGAAGAGATGCGCCATTGGCAAAGAGATAGCTAGATTACTTAAGGCTAGTTTTATCCGAGAAGTCCTTCACACCCGATGGGTGGCCAATACTGTACTTGTACCCAAAAAGGGAACCAAAGAATTAAGAATGTGCGTTGATTACACTGGCTTGAACAAACCATGTCCCAAAGAACCGTTTGCTTTGCCTCAGATTGACCAAGTCACTGACTCGATGGCTTACTCGGAGCTTCTGTGTTTTCTCGATGCACACTCAGGATACCACCAGATCAAGATGAGGAAGTCAGACCAATTGGCCACTTCATTCACTACACCCTATGGCATGTTTTGCTATGTCACGATGCCCTTTGGGCTGAAAAACGCAGGTGCTACTTACCAGGGGACAATGCAGCGTTGCCTACACGATAAAATTGGTCAGAATGTTCACGCCTATGTGGACGATATAGCGGTGATGTCTAAAAAGTCAAACGACTTAATCTATAACTTAAAAGAAACCTTTGATAATCTCCACAAATACAACATGATGCTTAACCCTAAGAAGTGCGTCTTCGGGATTCCAGCCGACAAATTGTTGGGCTTCATCGTTTCCCAGCGTGGAATCAAGGTCAACCTAGAGAAAATCAAGGCCATCTTAAACATAAAACGTCCGACATGCCTGAAGGACATAAAACGGCTAACATGTTACATTGCAGCCATTAGTCGGTTCGTCATCCGACTTGGAGAGAAGGCTCTGCTGCTGTACAAGTTGCTGAAGAAGGCGGATAAATTTATGTGGACAAATGAGGCAGATGCAGCACTGAAGCAGCTAAAGGAGAAACTCTCCTCAGCGTCTATCCTTGCAGCACCTGATCCTGGGGAGCCTATGTTAATTTAAATGGCGGCCACCAACCGGGTAATCAGCATCGTCGTCGTGGTAGCGCGAAAAGAACCAGTGCAGTTCAACGACCAGTTTACTACATAAGCGAGGTCTTGACAGAGTCCAAGCAGCCTTACCCACACTAACAAATGATAGCTTATGGAGTGTTCCTTGCTTCTCGGAAGCTAAGGCACTACTTCCAGGAGCACCCCATCACAGTTGTGAGCAAAGCTCCAGTGTCTGACATCATCAATAACAGCGATGCTACAGGAAGGGTCACGAAGTGGGGCATTGAAGTTGTCACCTTCGATATCACCTACAAGAGATGCGACGTTATCAAGTCACAAGCCTTGGCAGATTTCATCGCAGATTGGACGGAGATGCCAGATGCTACACCTATACCAGAGCCAGAGTACTGGGTGATGCACTTTGACGGATCAAAGATACTCAATGGCTCGGGGGCTGGTGTACTGCTATAGTCACCAACCGGGGAAAAGGTACACTATGTTCTGCAGATCCACTTCGAGGCTACGAACAACATGGCGGAGTATGAAGTACTCATTCACGAACTATGCGTAGCCAAGGATATTGGCATCAACCGCATAGTTTGCTGTGGAGATTCCGACTTGGCTGCCTAGCAGATGGCTTCCACATGGAACGCGTGGAACCCTATGATGGCGGCATATCGCGACCAAGTGGATGAGATAGCCAAGAGCTTCTTAGGCTACAAAGTCAAGTATATCCCAAGGGATCAAAATGACGCGGCTGATCTATTGTCAAAGCTTGGAACAAGGCGCAAAAAAATTCCGCCCGGCTTTTTTCTGGAGCATCTACAGACACCATCCGTGAAGGAAGCAGATATCGATAACCCGGACAGAGTTGACTCTTTCGTCCACACAGTGACAAAGGTCCCGCCGGCTTGGACAAAACCGTTCATGGACTATCTCGTACACGTAACTTTGCCAGACGACGAAGTCGAAAGACGACAAATAGTACGTCGAGCAAAGGGATATACAATAATCAATGGAAAGCTCTACAAAAGAAACACCAATGGTGTATACCTTAGGTGTGTTTTCCAGCAAGAAGGTATTGAAATCCTTCACGAGATCCATCTCGGAGATTGCAGGCATCACGCTGCTCCTCGATCGTTGGTCGCTATAGACTTACCGCAAGGATTCTACTGGCTGAGCACGAAGGCGGACGCCGACAGGCATGGGATGACAATATTATGCCTAACAACCACATGTTCCAGCTGAAAAATTGCGAACAATACCAATAACTTGTCCATTTGCAATCTAGGGGCTAGACATGGTTGGTCCATCGCAGACGGCACCATGTGGGTTTACACATCTGCTCGTAGTAGTTGATAAATTCACCAAATGGATAGAAGCTAAACCCATTAGAAAGCTTGATGGGGCAACTTCCCTTAGGTTTGTCAGTGATCTAGTGGTGAGATTTGGTCTCCCACATAGAATTATCACCGACAATGGCAGCAACTTGTCACTCGGAGAAGTGGAAGCCTATTGTTGGGAGAAGGGCATCTGACTTGACTTTGCATCTGTAGCACATCCATAGTATAATGGTCATGTTGAGAAAGCCAATGGATTAATTCTGCAGGGGATGAAGCCATGTCTAGAGGCACAGTCTAATGGTCAATAGAGCAGCCAGAGCCTGCGCGGAGGAATTACCATCTGTGTTGTGGAGTTTAAGAACTACACCCGACAAATCCACTGGCTACACCCCTTACTTCATGGTATATGGAGAAGAAGCCATCCTGCCTTCCGACATCCTTCACGATTCACCAAGAGTTGCCGCCTACGACGAAGATTACGCTGAAGAATCCAGATGCCTAGATGTGGACCTTCTCGAGGAGGAGAGGGTTTTGGCATGCCAAAGATCCGCCATCTACAGATAGAAGCTACACAGCTACCATAGTCGCCGCGTTCGACATCGCTTGTTTAAAGAGGGGGACTTGGTGCTCCGACTTAAGCGAAAGAAGTCACACAAATTATCCCTGCCATGGGAAGGACCATTCATCATAAGCAAGGCGCTACTCAATGGGTCTTACTACCTTGTTGACAATCGTGAACTTGAGGATAGACCCAGCGACGATCATAAGCATAAGCGACGTGACCCAGATGATGACTATGCGGATCTTGATCGGCCACGGAACTTTGCGCATCTACGTCCTTTTTACACTTAGCATTTTTTATCTATTGTGTACCTCTTATATGACCAATGAAATAAAGCTCTCTGGTTCACTCATATTTCCGAGTCTTTTACCTCCTTTAGTGTTCATTTTTGGATCGTATAAAACCTGTATGCACAAGATTTGCATTTGCACTTGTGAAAATTCCGCCTACGGGCGTTATCTTAAGTTTTCTGGTCTACACGTTCTTTGTTGTTTTTATGTGGATTCTAGAGTAGTGACTTTTGGCACTTGAAGTGGGCGATTTTATGCTTAGGTTTTTGATGGTGCCATTGGGTATGATCACCTAAGCGCATGGTTCCGACAACAAGTCTTCCGACTCACGAAAGGTGAAGCATAAAAACCAAAGTAATGGATAAGCCAGCGCTCGCTTAAAAAATATATACATGTTGGAATCAGTTCTTGAGTAGCAGGAAAATACAACTATTATTTTTCTGCCTTTAGTTAAAAGATTAGTTTTTCCGCATACACAAATTCCATCGGAAACAAATATTACATATTGTTTTTTCATTCCTCTGGCACAGGAGACTTGGAAGCAACGTCGGCGGCGGAAGGAGAGCCATCTTCTTCGAAGTCGGTGGTCCTGAGAGACTCAGAGGAAATCTGGTGCTCGCCGTGAATCATTTCGAGTGGCACAAAGATGTTGTGGTCGACCAACTCGTCAACCCTTGTGTCTTAGCCCGCGAGTGATGCCCAGATAGCCTTATGGTCAATCTTTTGGCCTTCATCATCTATGTCGGGAAGACCTTAGGTTACCATGTTGATGTCGACATCCTCCTAGTGTGCCTTGACCATCTCTAGAGACATCCTTGCGCTAGCCCGTGTACATGAAGTTTTCCATCTTACGATACGCTCAAGGGCTTGTTGTAGGATCTTCAAGTACTTCATCACCGAATCCACCGCCTCAATGTTGGTCTGGAGGGGCTTGACTATCTACTTGATCCGCTTGATGGAGGTGATGATGAAGTTGCCGGCGAGAACCATGCATTCCTTTGGCGGAGGAGGTGACTTCGTTAAACTAATAGGAGCTTCAATTCCGACAAAGGAGCACATGAGTTCAGTAACACAAAAAAATCAAAGTATCTAGTTTATAGAAGTACAACACAGAGAACCACTTACCAAAGATGTTCGCCTCAGCCCGCTGGAGTGTCTCTGCCATGGAATCCCGCTCTTGTCGGAGGATCTTGTATGCGTCAAGATTGCGTTGATTCTAATTGTCGATAGCTTTCTTCTATTCTTTTAGCATTGCAATCTCCTCCTTCAAACGGTTGATCTCACTATTGGTAAACTCCTGCAACGCCGCCATAGATTCCTCATGCATCTTCAAGGTATCAGTCTTCTCTTGCTTAAAGATCTTGTTTTCGCTATCCAGCAACTCAATGTGCTTGGATTGCTCAACAATGCCCTTGGCCTTGGCGATGGCTTCTGCAAGTCGGAGAAAGAACAGTACATAGTGAGTAGTCGGAGAATGATGACACAATACCAGGCTTGAGTACAAAAATGGTAGGAAAAACGGACTCTTGCTCTTGGTGATTTGTTCCTTCAAGAAGGCAGTTTTACCCTTTTCGGCTTCCAGCTCTACACGCATCTTGTGGAACTTCTCAACCTCTATCCGAGCATTCTCATTCTGTGGAAAGAACAATTAAAGATGTTTAGTCTACTTGGAGCATCTAGTCGGATGAATATCCACTTAGAGGCTTGGGGTCTTGAGTGAGAGTTTTTAACTCGGCAAATATGCTTAGTTTTTCTTTAAGCATCTAGTCATAACTATTTTAGTTTTCAACTAGAAGCATGGGGGCTACAGTATTAAGTTTTAAGCTCAGCTATATGCTTAGTCTTTCTTAAAGCATCTAGTTGGAACTAATTCAGTTTTCAACTAGAGGCTTGGGGGATATAGTATTGAAATTTACAAACATTGCATATGCTACTCTAAAAGTATCTAGTCTGAATAATTCATTCAAACTACATACTTGGGGGCTACAATGAGAAGTTTTCTACCTTAGTCACTCTTAGAGCATTCAGATGCAAAGAACTATGGTTTTCCGTCTAAAAGCTTGTTGTGCTACAGTGGGATACTCATATGAAATGCAAAAGTCAAATAAACTTACAAGTGCGATGATCTTGAGATTGGTGGTGCTCTCGGCAAATATCTTGCTGACGGAAAGGCTATTTCCTCGCAGGATATCAGCTTTCCTGAGGAGCTCCTCAAGACCACAAGTCTGAGAGGTTGGCGCTGCACCAGGAGCCAAAGTTGAGCTACTCGGCGTAAGTGTCGGGTAGAATATCTTCGGAAGCTATGTGGAAGTCCCGGGTGCAGAGGCGCCGCCTTTGAGAGACTCTCCGCCTACCACCATCGCCAGACCACTACCGATGGCATCCTTAGCCGGACCTGCTCGCTGACAACAACGAGCTCCGCGGAGACAGCTAGATCCACTTCCATAGCGGAAGGGCCAGATGCATCTTTGGCGGAACAGCTTGACAGAGTGGGGGCAGGCTGGACGCTAGGAGTGGTAGGGCGATGGAGGGAGATGCTTGGTGCGACACATCACGACGCAACATGTCTTGGAGGTCTTCTTCAAACTCAAACCAGCTTTCTTCCTGAAACGTACAAAAGTATAAGTACATGAACAAGGTGAGCAATGGACAAAGTCCGAGAAAAAGAATCTTACACAACAGGGCGTGCTTTGGTAAAAGGGATCCCGGTAACTTTTCTTTTTTCCGCCTCCAGGGCGGCGGTAGTCTTCTTGGAGGCTCCACCCTCCATTTTCTTATTCTTGCCTCCGTCGGCAGTGTCAGAGGTGGATCTCTTCTACTTTCGCGCCAGCGGGACATTGTCATCGAACACGACGGTGACTTCCTTCATCTTGGGGTCGTAGATTTGGACAGCCATGCTATCCTCATCTAGACTGCTGAGTTGTTAAGTGAAATCCTAAAGTGTTAGGTGAGGTTGTAATGGCTAGACGGAAGAACTAGAGTATATGTCATATAAGGAAAACAAACAGGTACCTTTGGGCACTTGTTTTCTTCGAACATGTCATAGGTGATGGTGAAGCCACGCTTCCTGTGCTTCACCTTGACGATGTCCTTGAGGCGGAGCTTCACGGAGTCACTCGAGAAGTTGTCCTCAGATATGTGGAGGCTATCCTTCCTCTCCTTCGTGTACTCATGATAAGCTTTGAGCGGTGCTATAGAGGATGGATCCGCCTGACGAACCAGCACATGGCCAGGTCTAGTCCGGTTAGACCCATCTCCACAAACCACTCTATCCACCTTATGGCGTGGGAGGCGTCGTTGTCGGAGCGAAGGGTGGCCTGGGATCTCCATGTGGAGGCTTCAGCAGTGGCTCCATCGACAAAGTCCGGATATGTTTCTTCTAGGCCAGCTAGAGGGATGTCTGGGCCGTAGAAGTACGTCTGTTGCCAGTTTTTGCAAGATTCATGGCCAACGATGTCGGGGAACCGCCGGCCAGGACGGATCTTAAAACTAATAGTTCCATAGTGTAACATCCCAAAAATATTAAACTTGGATCATAAAATGCTATTCATCAAAATTTTGGTTAACAAAAACGTTCCGAACCAAAAATATGAAAGCATTCATATGTGTGTGTATTCAAAATTTGGATTCTTTTGAATTGCCATGGTTCTGTGTTTCTTTGCTTGTAAAATGATTCTTAGGTGAAATAAACATTATCTAAACAATCCCCAAACTTTTCCCAAAGACAAACAACTCAAAATAAACAAAGGAAGTGAATGGTCATTTTTGCCAAATTAACTCTCATACCTACTTTGGATATCCCTAGTTTTCAGAACTTAACAGAAACATTTGTGGATCTTTGCACCCCTTGTTAGTACTCATAATAAGGCACCAAGGCCCACTTTGTGATTATCCAAAAACATTCAAATACTGAGTTTAAATGACAGTTTAAAATTGAATCTACCTCATATGGGAAGATCCCACTATTTCAAAAACCACTCAAACAAGCTCAATTTTCAAAACCCAAGCACCCACAGAATCCTCAGCACATGCCTAGCACACCCACCAAAAATCTTTTAAAAATTCAAAAATAAGTTTCTTGCGGCCATTTTATCAAACATCTTGCAGATTCAAATCAAACAAACAGCAAACACTATTTTGAGCAGTGATTTGGCCAACCTTGTCTCCCCTCTATCTCACAGCAAACATCTAGTAGATAATATAGCTTAATTGTAAACCTCTAGCACCACTGTGAGCTTGCCTTGACATCAATGGTGAGCAGGCCGAGCCTCACCATGTCACCCTAGTGTGGATAGCAAGCTAGAAGAAGAACTAGCTGTGCCCACCTTGTCTAGCATGTTGCCCATGCCTCACCGCCCCCTCTTGACCAGCCCTAGATCGAAGACAGAGGCAGGAACCGCCAGGAACGCCGTGCCCGCGCCACTGTCGACCATGCCAACGCGCACCACCGTGCACACATTGTTCCCACTCAACCCGACCACCTCGATCCCTTGCCGCCCGCCAGCACGAACCCCGCCATCCCAGGAGACCACTAGACATGATGGTTTCCTCGCCCGTACCCGTAGCCACCGCTCGTCGTCGAAGACGCCGCCCTTGACGCGTAGAGCACCGCACGTTTCCGACCGATTGCCACCGCCCCTAAGCGTGCATTCAAGCTCTAGAGCATCGCCAAGAGACCGCGCGTCGATCGCCAACCTCATCCATGCCTCTAGCCGCCAGTAGCCATGTCGCCACCGTCGCCTTCCCATCCCTCTCGGTCTCGTCGTGGAGCCTATAAAAGGAGGCCACCCCCAGCCGTTTGAAGCACACCATTCCACTCCCCTCACCTCACTGATCGTTCCACCCTCTAGACGGTGCACGAGGAGCAGCAGCTCGCCGAAATTGCGCCGGAGCAGGCCGCCTCTGGAGAAGAAGGGGCCGTTGATTTTGACCACCCCCGGAGCTGCCTCGACCGTCCCTGAGCTCGCCGTCGACCGCCGGTGACATGTTCATCGTCGACGACGATCCCCAGTCGTCGATCTGCCTTCTAATCCAACGAACCGCACAGCCCCATACCGCTTCGCGTGTTATGATCCACTGACTGGTGTAACCCCCTGTCAGCTGAGCTCCGCGCTGCGGAGTGACACTGGGCCGGCCCATTAACCTCTCCCACGTGACCCAATCGTTTGAATTTAGATTTTTCTATTTTAATTCAAACACAGTTCTGTACCTAGATTCAAAAATCAACCCAGCTCGATCCAATGAACCAAATTGCATGAAACCAATTTTGTTAGAAAGGTACTGAAATGCTTAATCCAAGCCCGTTGGATTCAAATCATTTGGATCTATTGATCAACCTTGGTAAAAATAACAATTCAGAAGCTTTTCTGCACTCAAACATTTTTCAAAATTCAACCATAATAGCTCACTACTGCAGAATAGGCTATTAGTGACATGGTCAAAAGGCTTATTCGTGACAGGCAAGACGCCTGTCACCAATGACTAGTCACTGGTATGAGATTACTAGTGACATGCACTTGCCCGTCACTGGTATGTTTACTAGTGACAGACATTTACGCGTGCCTGTCACTAGTATGTATCATGCAAAAGAGATGCTTGTCACTCGTTGCGATCGAAATCCACATCCTGCTGGGTTTTGTAGTGACATGCTCATTATTGTGCCTGTCACTGGTTTGAATTTCGGTAATAAAAATGCGTTTTCCATTAATATTTTAGATAGCACAATAAGTTGTTATGAAAAATTAAATGCACTTTTCCACAAATATTTCATACTATCACAATAAGATGTTGTACATTGATACATTCACATAGCCCAGTATGACATAACACTACAGCACGCGATGGCTACGCCGACGGCAAAAAGCCCTCGGCGTAGTCCACTATGCCGTCGGCATACGCTATGCCGAGGGCTGCCGTCGGCGTAGCCCCCTCGGCGAAGGTCTCCCTCGGCGGAGTAAAAATGGCCGTCGGCGTAGCAAACAACCGTCGGCGTAGAGCTACGCCGACGGCCGAGGCGGGCCCGTCGGTGTACCAGCCGTCGGCGAAAGGCGTCGTCGACGTTACACGGCCAGCTAACGGCGCGGCCAGTACGCCGACGGCCGCGACCCTCGGCGTAGCACGGGCACGTGGCGGCTACTGGGCCTTCCCAGGAAATGGGCTGGGCCGACGGCCGCGGCCCTCGGCGTGAGGTGTGTACGACGGCCCCGGCCCCTCGGCGTAGAAGGCACGCGTGGCAGCTGGCCTCCCCAGACGCTGGCTGGGCCGATGGTCCGGGCGAGTCAAGAATCGCCACGCCGACGGCCATGCCCTCGGCGTAGCCACGACCATATGACACTTGGCAGCTGCACGCCGAGGGCATTGCCGGCGTAGCAGCCGCATGATTTTTTTTGCCTTTTCACATCACCCTCACAGACATCACCATTCACAACACAACATCATCCATACATCAACATAATTCATACATGCATCAACATAATTCATACATGCATCAACATCATCCATAAATCATAATTCAAACATCATTCAAACATGTATCATCCATACATCGTTAATACATGCATCGACATCATCACACATGCCTACAACTCGAGGAGAGGGGTGTACCGAGATCTCCCCGGTGAAAAGTGGCGACCTGCCGAGGGTTGCGTCCAAGAGAAGCAGAAGAGCCACTGGCGAGGGAGTAGGAGAAGTGTGAAGCTCAGGAGAACCACTGCAGAATGGCGGAGATGGACCATCGTCATGAAGCGGTGTGATCGACGCCCATCCGAGGCGTGGCCAAAGTGCCGGTTCCCGAAGCTCCTGCTCTACATGTTGCCTACATGTTAGCAACTTGCGAGGCAAAGTAAAGCGATAACGTGGGTTCGCAAAGAACTTACCGGTGTCGATGCGTAGTAGGTCCTAGCGAAGCTTTCCTTCGATTGCCAAAATGGCATCGGACTGGCATGGGAGGCACGGGCCCTAAATCTCTATTCGCCAGTTTGAATATTCACCATCATGGCCTGCAAGATAGTTTAGAAGTCGGCCGTAGTACAACAAACGGGGAAGTGGGACTTGTATCTTTTGCAAAAATAAAGGTTCGGACTTACATTTACGTATTGCATGTAGATCACATTCGCCTCCGATGCTGCCGAAAGGCCACCGATATTCCTCATAAGCGGCCGTGAGCGCGTCTAACTCAAAGCTACAATTTCAAATACAAGGAATCTCGTCAAGTTAGCCATGCAGGAACAAAACTCATAAAGATGATGAAAACGAAAAACTTACATCCTCGGCGACGAGGCTGGTCACGAGGCGGGATAGGGGGCCGTCGGCGGGTAGGTAGCCTTGAGACGGTGAAGCTCGTCTTTGAGGGTAGGCTTGACCTTCTTATTCAGAATCTTGAGGCGTCCATGCTGCAATCCGTGCCCGACAGACCAACGACTCTCGTCGATCTCCGCGTGAATGGGGTCATCCACATGGGGTGACGAGCCTTCACCATCGTGCTGTAGTTCCCCAAGTCGCTCGGCAGTACACGGGCAACGAGGGTTGAGGCTCGAGTAATTGGGCTTCTTTCGCGCATCATCTCATAGACGGCGACGCCATGAATCACCTCCCGGGTTGTGCCTCGGCCACCAGTATCGCGAAAAGAAAATATTATGCATATGAAGTACAAACATAAGCGTAAATGCACGCAGGTCGTTCCATGTATATACGCACCACCTTCCCTTGAAGCGGTCAAAGTTGCGGTTTCCAGCGCGTTCCACCATCGCCTCGGTTATCCGCGTTCGCCTCGACAAGGCTGCAAACTCCTCGTCTTCTCCGAGCCACCGTCCTAACCAGCTCCTCCCATGCGAGTCGATGCGGCCCAATCGGGATAACCTGAAAATGCAATACTCAACTCCGAAAATGCAATGGCAACTTAGAAGCAATGTAGAATCTCATTGACATTTTACTCACCGACATGTACTCTTCAAGGCCATCGAGTACTCGGGATTAGGGTTCCTACCGACAATGTCTTCCTTCCGACCCTCACGCCTGTCGCCCGTAAGTGGCTAGCGGCCGTGACCTTCCGTTGTACCACACAGGGGTCAACTTCACAAGCCCCAAGCAAAGTCCTCGCGCCTTCTCCCGTCCTCCTCGGCCACACGGTAAAAGCACTTCAATCATGCATAAGAGTCATGAGTTAGCACGGTGGGGTCATCAAGTATGAACATAACTCGAGAAATATGCCTTACCCAAAACTTGGTGATGACAAGATCGCCATGCCTGGAAAGCCCGACACGGTAGTCCGTAGTCCGCCCAAGTAGTAGCTAGCTTCTGTCACCCTCGGGGTAATGTGATAGCCCGGCCAGAACTTCCTAATCAGAGCTCCAATGAGGCTGTTAGGAAGGCGAGCCTTGGTCCCCGGAGGAAATGTCCAATTGCTGCACAAAATAAACATTAGTACACAATATGGAATAATAAAATGTTTTAAATTGCCAAATTAGTAAACTTACTCAAGGCCATCTGAATAATAAGGGCTTTCGCCTCCGAGTCCTAGGCTCAAACTTCTCGTCAGGACTCGATTCCCCACGATTCCGCAATTTCTTCGCCCAACCAACTCATGGCTAGTGTCCGCCTCAGATCGGTCCCCGCCTCCTCTCGGTCCTCGCCTCCTCTCGGACTCTGCCTCCTCGGACTCGCCTCCCTCTCGGCCCCGAAGGCTGCCTGTCAGAACAACTCAGAGCCACGCCGCCAAGGCAGGGTGGTGGGTCAAAGTCCACGCCTCCTCCCGTGGCACCTCGTCCTCGTCCTCCTCGACCTCGGCCTCGACCCCGCCCTCCGCCAGGAGCAAGATCGGGTAACGCGGATTGGGATTTGGCTGTCTCCACTCCGTAGCACTTTTCTTCTTGCTTGACGCATTAAGCAAGGACGAACTGGTTGCCTTGCCGCTGCTCATATTGTTCAATCACCTGCATTAAGTAAGAGAAAACAGTTAAGCACAAAGACATAATAAAATGTATACACAAAGAATAAAGGCATAATGCAATTAAGAAAACAGTTAAGCACAAAGACATAATAAAATGCATTAAAAAATAAATACTCACTATCATTTTCATTCTCATTCTCATTCACATTTTCATTCTCATTCTCACTATCACTATCTTTTGAGTAGAAATCTGGATTCTCATCGAAGGGTGTAGGCTCATCATCGTTGTCATTCTCGGTATGGAGCTTCTCGAGCATACTTATGTCATGTAGATTCACCACTGACTCACCCCGAGTTTCTACATCATTCCCAAGATCCTCAAGATCAACCGGTTCTAAATCAAAGTGTCCGAAGTCCTCTTGCTCTTGATAGAAAATTCCTCGACGTTAAAGGGTTAATGTTGTTGTAATCGTCCTCGAGGGAATCGGTAGGTTACCATGTGGCGATACGAACACGACTTCCCAGCCCCGGAGTTCCGCTTTACGGCATGGGTAGGGCAAATAATAAACTTGGTTGGCTTGGTGAGCAACAACAAAGACGCCGGCTCGCTATAGGTGGTTGAAGGCCTAACTTCAACTAACCCAATGGAAGGGTACTTCTCACCACCCCTTGGGTCAAACCAGGGCACTTGAACACAACAAGATTGAGTTCGACATTAAATGCGATTGAAGGTCAGCCAGATACATTCTCTAACCTTCCGTAGTAATCAAGGGAATCGGCTCCTTTGGTGAACACCCAAGATTTACCGCTTTTGCATTCGGTCGCCCTTTCAGTGCGTCTCGTATGGAAGCGAAACCCATTCACATCATACTTCTCATACTTCATGACGACATCATACAACCTTGGGAAACACATTTCAGCTCATCCGACATCTCAACGTTGGGATCAGCTCCCTACATGTACAAGAGGAATTTGTTGCTCAGAGTTACGTGGAATAAGAGCGACAAGTCACATATTGCAAGGTAAGAGGGACAGGTTAGAAATTACTTTTCCATAAACCAGACACAAAGTTTTTTTTATTTCGGAGCACCCTCTTTCAAGAGAGTGTCCAACTCCATGGGAGAGGGATCACCGGTCCGCCACTGCTCATCCGTGAAATCGCTAAGAAGGAGAAAATAAGCATTAGACGGAGACCGAGATACTAGCTGCATAGAGAAATAGGGTGTTCACCATTTTACCTAATGAAATCGACCACTTCCTTCATGTTCATAAGCACATAGAGCATTATGCAATCCTTCTCTTCCTTGACAACCTATATTTTAGTCCTTTACCGGCCTTGCCACCGGAAATTGGAATAGTTCGAGATTGGGGTCATTCTTGGGCAGGTCGACATTGTAACGAGAGACCGGGTTATGCATAGTGGGAACATCATCGGGCCAAGAGGGTTGTCGGGCGTCGCCATCTCCCAAGGCATGTTGCTTCAGCTATGCATGCTTCAATCTTGGCTTTGTTTCCGGTTATCTTCGAATATACTTAAACTCTCTCAATACAAAATTGCCAACGAAATTGCACTGCCCCCAATAGTGCCTCGTTCAAGGTGCACAATGAGATGTGCCATCGGAGTAAAGAATCCTGGCGGAAAGATCATCTCCAAATTGCATAGCAACTCCGGCACCTGAACTTGCAGCTTCTCAATCACCAGAGGACATATCTGCTTAGCACAGAGGGTGCGGAAGAAATGGCTCAACTCCGCAAGCACTCGCCATACTTTTTCGGGGAGATACCCTCGAACCATCACCGGCATCAGCCGCTCAATCCATATATGATAGTCGTGACTCTTGAGCCCGTTGACTTGTCCCGTCAAAGATTGACTCCTTACTTATATTCGAACAATAACCGCTGTGGAACATCACGACGATTTGAGCCACCTAAATGACTCCTTCTTTTGGACATTATCAAGGCGAGTAGGCATGCGGCTTGAACCAATTCTTTCGACGGATGAGAGGAGGCATGTGTAATCTCTTCCTATCACAAAGCTTCTCAACATCAACTCTAGCCTTGACATTATCCTTTGACTTCCTGTGAATGTTCAGGACTGTGAAAAAGGGACTCCCGACATTCTTTTCGTGTGCATCACATCGATGTTATGGGGAAGTTCGAGGTCCTTGTAATACACGAGATTCGTTAAGCTGCCACGTGAGTCCAATTATCGTTACACCATATCCCGCAAATTGATGGCCAGTTCGCGCCATGGCACGAGAGCACGATCTCGGCATCAACAATCGCACCCTCGAATTTTGGTACCTCTTTTACTTCATGCACAACTTTGCCCTTCTTGAAGTTCTTTCTATCTTCTCTCGAACGAATGATTTCTTTTGAGGTAATCGATTCGTGTCAAAGCAACATATTTGACCCGACTTTAGCCAAAGGAACTCAAGTCGGTGCTCGACACCGGCATGGCCACTTACCACCGTACACCATCCGCACGTTAGGGCGTACCGGGCATGTCATGCATAGTATATTGTAACCAAACTTTCATCAAAAGTTTCTCTTTGATGCTCGTCGTATGTCAACGTCCGTGTATCCAAGAGTGGTTCAAATCATCCACAATCGGCTGCATGTAGACACTCAAGTTCTTCCCGGATACTCAGGTCCTGGAATTATCAGCGACAAGAACATGGTCTTCCGTTGCATTAATACTCTGGGAGGGAGATTGAGCGGAATAACATACACCGGCCAGCAGCTGTACGAGGCCGTCGACATACCATATGGGTTGAAGCCATCTGTTGCTATCGCAATTCTAACATTCCGAGCCTCTTCTGCCCACCGGGGTATTTGTCATCGAAGTTCTTCCATGCCTTACCATCAGATGGATGTCCCATCTTCTTCCGTCCGTGCCCGTCCTCGTATCTTTTCCCCTTCTTGTGCCACGTCATCTGTTTGGCAGTCTCCTCGCTCAAGTAAAGCCGCTGGATTCTTTTTATGAATGGGAGATACCGAAGTATCTTCTTAGCGACCTTCGACTGCCTCACCTGACCATCCTTCCCCTTTGTCTCTTCATATCTAGAGGCCTTACAAATGGAGCAGTACTTGTCACCCTCAAACTGTTTCCAAAACAAAAGGCAGCCTTTTGGACAACAATCTATCTTTTCATAATCCATGTTGAGCTCCTTCATGAGTTTCTTCGTTTCGTGAAAGGTTTTGGGCAGACAATGCCCTTCGGGCAACATGTTACCACATGTTCTCAGATTAGCTTCAAAGTGAGAACGGGTGGCGGAGTACTGGCACTTGTCGGCTAGACACTGAGAGATGGCATCGAGCTGAGAAATCTTTGCACCCTCGTACAGAGGCCTCTTAGCCGCGGCCATCATATCAAGGAAGGCCTTCGCGGTTGGCTCCGGTTCCTCCGGTTCTAGCGGTTCCTCCGGTTCTGGTGATTCCTCCCGTGGAGGTGGCGAATTCGGCTGGTCGGCATCGATAAGATCATCTAGCATGTTTCTAATCCCATCGTGCTCATTGCCATTGAGCCGCTGACGCATCACCTCACCTCTGTCACGTTCGTACCGAGCAAAGTCGACTTGAGTGACATAGTTAGACATGTACCCATATTGCAGAAGGTGTTTGTACATGTCATCCTTTCCCTGACGATGACGCTTAGTGCAATGAGCGCAGGGACAAAGTGCCCGAACCATTGCCTTCGAACCACGCGCTAACTCATTCACTAACAAATGAGTGTTCCGTACTAATCGTCTGCTTTATTAGTCGCACTAATACGGCCATGTACATCCACCCATTATCACCATCCTCTTACGCTTTGTTGGGAGACAAACAACAAATATAACATTTTATATCAAACAGAGATTAAATGCTTCATATTTTTACGCATTCATCAACCTACATGTCCAATAGGAAAAGAGGGTCCTAACCAGCCGCGGATCCAGATTGGGTAAGTTCTCCTGGTTCTACCTCGATCCAGCAGAATTTCGGCACCTCCCGCTCTCCCGATACACGTCTCGACAAAAAGCCAAGAGGATGTGCATCCGGAGAACAACGAGGAGGCGCCACCGAAATCCTGTCTCGAATCGAGGTAGAGCCAGGGAGAACCAAACCCAACTACGAATCCGCCGACTGCCCGATAAAAGCCATAAGCGTTACGGTCCAAAATATGCGAGACCACTAATGCATATTAAGTCGCGTAACGCTTACGGTCGGGATGACGCCTAGGTGACGCGACAGACTTGGTGATCTAGACACAAAAATAAAACCTAGGTACAAGAGAGGCGAACATATTCTCACCCTCAACGGTAGAGGAAGTAGTCGAACAACCGAGTGTTGAGGTCGGCGACGGAACTCGAAGACGGGATCGAGGTGTCACCTACACCATCTCCCGCAACGACAGTCAGTCCGCCAAGGATGGTCACTCCCGAAACTATACAAAGTCTGTACATTGACATAAAGAGAACACCTTAGTAAACATGCAACACACTCACGGCCCTAGTGTGTCTTCTCTCTTCAACGGCCATATGACTAAGCTAGCTTGCCACTAACCAACGGCTTAATCCTAGCAACTCGTGCATGCATATCACTGAACAAATGATATAAACTACTAATAGATGCAACTAATAAATTCTAACAAGATTAACAACAAGATTTAATCTAACAAAATTAAATATTTGCTTCTAGAGGGGAGTGGAGGAGGTACCTGCAGAGGGGGCCGAGCTCGAGGAGGAGGGGAGCTTGGGAGGAGGGGAGAGCTGGGAGGAGGGGCCGAGCCTGGGAGGAGAAAGGGAGGAGGAGGAAGGCCAGGGAGGAGGGGGAGCTTGGGGAGGAGGCGGCAAGGTCAGGGAGGATGGGGAGATCTTGGGGAGGAGGGGGAGAGCTCGGGGAGGAGGGGGCCGAGCTCAGGGAGGAGGAAGGGAGGAGGGAGGAAGGTTAGGGAGGAGGGGGCCGAGCTCGGGGAGGAGGAAGGGAGGAGGGAAGAAGGCGGCTGCCGACGGGGAGGAGGGAGGGAGGCGGCGGGGGGGGAGGGAGGCAGCAGTGGGGCTCGGGGACCGGCTCGGGGAGGAGGAGGGAGGAAGGCGATCAAGGGAGGAGAGAGGAGGCGGCGGGGAGGCCGGGTCGGGGAGCCGGGAGGGAGGCGGCGGTGGGGCTCGGGGACCGGCTCGGGGAGGAGGAGTGAGGAAGGCGACTGGCGGCGGGGATTAGAGAGGGAGGCGGCGGCGGGGGAGGGCCGGGGTCGGGGGAGGGAGGAGGCGGTGGAGCTCGTGGGAGGGAGGAGGCGTGGCTGCTGGCGGCGGGGTCGGGGCGTCGGGCAGAGCGGTTGGTGAGAGGAGGAGGGGTCGGGAGCCAGGCGTTGAGCCAAAGTAGGATAGGGCTACGCCGACGGCCAGGCATACGCCGAGGGCAGCCGTCGGCGTAGCTAGGGTTTTTTTTTTAACTTTTTTTTGAAAGAAGGGTCCTTTGTTTAATATCAAATTTTACAACATACTTTATTTAGTGTCTACTATTATAGAATAAACTATATATTATTAATATATAATAATATATATATACTCAAACCCGGCGAAACCCTGATCTCAGGCACACTGATCGCTCACCCCCTAGACGTTCCTCCGAGGGTAGCCAGTAGCTCTCTCTTATTTTGTGTTTGTTTAGGTCCTAGGATGATGTAAAACCATGTTGGTTCACAAGTTGGTGCACTATCCTACCCGTTTCACCTCAACGGGAGATTCCCCTTATACGGGTCCGGACCCTCGCTTCTAGGTTAGAGCGCATGCATGCGAGGAGGGACACATGCAAGACGCTATACCAACCTCTCACCACACTCACACACATATGCTAGGGACACATGCAAGTTTTCATCGATTCCGAGTTCTCGTAGTCTTCCTCCGTGAAACCGATCTCGTGCACACTCGGATCGCCTACCCCTAGACGTTCCTCCGACAGGTAGCCCGTGAGATCTCTCTTGTTTTGTGTTTGTTTAGGTCATAGGGTGATGTCAAACCATGTTGGCTCACAAGTTGGGGCACTATCCTACCCGTTTCACCTCGACGGGAGATTCCACCCTCATACGGCCCTAACCTTCGCTTCTAGGTTAGAGCGCATGCATGAGAGGGGGTACATTTGCAAGCACCTATACCAACCTCTCACCACACTCACACACATATGCTAGGGACACATGCAAGTTTTCATCTGATTCCGATGTTCTCGTGGTCTTCCTCCGGCGAAACCCTGATCTGTGCACACTCGGATCGTCTACCCCCGTAGACGTTCCTCTGACAGGGGTAGCCCGGTGTAGCTCTCTCTTGTTTTGTGTTTGTTTAGGTCATAGGGTGATGTAAAACCATGTTGGTTCACAAGTTGGGGCACCATCCTACCCGGTTTCACCAGAACAGGGAGATTCCCCCTTATACGGGTCCGGAACCTTCGCTTCTAGGTTAGAACGCATGCATGCGAGGGGGAAACATGCAAGCACCTATACCAACCTCTCACCACACTCACACACATATGCTAGGGACACATGCAATTTTCATCTGATTCCGAAGTTCTCGTGGTCTTCCTCCGGCAAAACCCTGATCTGTGCACACTCGGATCGTCTACCCCCTAGACGTTCCTCTGACAGGGGTAGCCCGGCATAGCTCTCTCTTGTTTTGTGTTTGTTTAGGTCATAGGGTGATGTAAAACCATGTTGGTTCACAAGTTGGGGCACTATCCTACCCGGTTTCACCTCGACGGGGAGATTCCCCCTTATACGGGTCCGGAACCTTCGCTTCTAGGTTAGAGCGCATGCATGCGAGGGGGGACACATGCAAGCACCTATACCAACCTCTCACCACACTCACACACATATGCTAGGGACACATGCAAGTTTTCATCTGATTCCGATGTTCTCGTGGTCTTCCTCCGGCGAAACCCTGATCTCTGTGCACACTCGGATCGTCTACCCCCTAGACGTTCCTCTGACAGGGGTAGCCCGGCGTAGATCTCTCTTGTTTTGTGTTTGTTTAGGTCATAGGGTGATGTAAAACCATGTTGGCTCACAAGTTGGGGCACTATCCTACCCGGTTTCACCTCGACGGGGAGATTCCACCCTCATACGGGCCCGGAACCTTCGCCTCTAGGTTAGAGCGCATGCATGCGAGGGGGGACACATGCAAGCACCTATATATACCAACCTCTAACCACACCCACACACATATGCTAGGGACACATGCAAGTTTTCATCATCCGATATTCTCGTGGTCTTCCTCCGGCGAAACCCTGATCTGTGCACACTCGGATCGTCTACCCCCCTAGACGTTCCTCTGACAGGGGTAGCCCGGCGTAGCTCTCTCTTATTTTGTGTTTGTTTAGGTCATAGGGTGATGTAAAACCATGTTGGTTCACAAGTTGGTGCACTATCCTACCCGGTTTCACCTCAATGGGGAGATTCCCCCTTATACGGGTCCTAACCTTCGCTTCTAGGTTAGAACGCATGCATGCGAGGGGGGACACATGCAAGCACCTATACCAACCTCTCACCACACTCACACACATATGCTAGGCATACATGCAAGTTTTCATCTGATTCCGATGTTCTCGTGGTCTTCCTCCGGCCAAAATCCTGATCTGTGCACACTCGGATCGTCTACCCCCTAGACGTTCCTCTGACAGGGGTAGCCCGGCATAGCTCTCTGTTGTTTTGTGTTTGTTTAGGTCCTAGGATGATGTAAAACCATGTTGGTTCACAAGTTGGTGCACTATCCTACCCGGTTTCACCTCAACGGGGGAGATTCCCCCTTATACGGGTCCGGAACCTTCGCTTCTAGGTTAGAGCGCATGCATGCGAGGAGGGACACATGCAAGCACCTATACCAACCTCTCACCACACTCACACACATATGCTAGGGACACATGCAAGTTTTCATCTGATTCCGATGTTCTCGTGGTCTTCCTCCGGCGAAACCCTGATCTCTGTGCACACTCGGATCGTCTACCCCCCTAGACGTTCCTCTGACAGGGGTAGCCCCAGATCTCTCTTGTTTTGTGTTTGTTTAGGTCATAGGGTGATGTCAAACCATGTTGGCTCACAAGTTGGGGCACTATCCTACCCGTTTCACCTCGACGGGAGATTCCACCTCATACGGCCCTAACCTTCGCCTCTAGGTTAGAGCGCATGCATGCGAGGGGGGACACATGCAAGCACCTATATATACCAACCTCTAACCACACCCACACACATATGCTAGGGACACATGCAAGTTTTCATCTGATTCCGATATTCTCGTGGTCTTCCTCCGGCGAAACCCTGATCTGTGCACACTCGGATCGTCTACCCCCCTAGACGTTCCTCTGACAGGGGTAGCCCGGCGTAGCTCTCTCTTATTTTGTGTTTGTTTAGGTCATAGGGTGATGTAAAACCATGTTGGTTCACAAGTTGGTGCACTATCCTACCCGGTTTCACCTCAATGGGGAGATTCCCCCTTATACGGGTCCGGAACCTTCGCTTCTAGGTTAGATCGCATGCATGCGAGGGGGACACATGCAAGCACCTATACCAACCTCTCACCACACTCACACACATATGCTAGGGACACATGCAAGTTTTCATCTGATTCCGATGTTCTCGTGGTCTTCCTCCGTGAAATCCTGATCAGGCACACTCGGATCGTCTACCCCCTAGACGTTCCTCTGACAGGGGTAGCCCGGCATAGCTCTCTGTTGTTTTCTGTTTGTTTAGGTCCTAGGATGATGTAAAACCATGTTGGTTCACAAGTTGGTGCACTATCCTACCCGGTTTCACCTCAACGGGGAGATTCCCCTTATACGGTCCTAACCTTCGCTTCTAGGTTAGAGCACTTGCATGCGAGGAGGGACACATGCAAGCACCTATACCAACCTCTCACCACACTCACACACATATGCTAGGGACACATGCAAGTTTTCATCTGATTCCGATGTTCTCGTGGTCTTCCTCCGGCGAAACCCTGATCTCTGTGCACACTCGGATCGTCTACCCCTAGACGCTCCTCCGAGGGGTAGCCCGTAGATCTCTTGTTTTGTGTTTGTTTAGGTCATAGGGTGATGTCAAACCATGTTGGCTCACAAGTTGGGGCACTATCCTACCCGGTTTCACCTCGACGGGGAGATTCCACCCTCATACGGGCCCGGAACCTTCGCCTCTAGGTTAGAGCGCATGCATGCGAGGGGACACATGCAAGCACCTATATATACCAACCTCTAACCACACCCACACACATATGCTAGGGACACATGCAAGTTTTCATCGATTCCGATATTCTCGTGGTCTTCCTCCGTGAAACCCGATCTGGCACACTGGATCGCCTACCCCCTAGACGTTCCTCGACAGGGTAGCCCGTAGCTCTCTCTTATTTTGTGTTTGTTTAGGTCATAGGGTGATGTAAAACCATGTTGGTTCACAAGTTGGTGCACTATCCTACCCGGTTTCACCTCAATGGGGAGATTCCCCTTATACGGTCCTAACCTTCGCTTAGGTTAGATCGCATGCATGCGATGGGGACACATGCAAGCACCTATACCAACCTCTCACCACACTCACACACATATGCTAGGGACACATGCAAGTTTTCATCTGATTCCGATGTTCTCGTGGTCTTCCTCCGTGAAATCCTCGATCTGCACACTCGGATCGCCTACCCCCTAGACGCTCCTCCGACAGGGTAGCCCGCATAGCTCTGTTGTTTTCTGTTTGTTTAGGTCCTAGGATGATGTAAAACCATGTTGGTTCACAAGTTGGTGCACTATCCTACCCGGTTTCACCTCAACGGGGAGATTCCCCCTTATACGGGTCCGGAACCTTCGCTTCTAGGTTAGAGCGCATGCATGCGAGGAGGGACACATGCAAGCACCTATACCAACCTCTCACCACACTCACACACATATGCTAGGGACACATGCAAGTTTTCATCTGATTCCGATGTTCTCGTGGTCTTCCTCCGGCGAAACCCTGATCTCTGTGCACACTCGGATCGTCTACCCCCCTAGACGTTCCTCTGACAGGGGTAGCCCGGCGTAGATCTCTCTTGTTTTGTGTTTGTTTAGGTCATAGGGTGATGTCAAACCATGTTGGCTCACAAGTTGGGGCACTATCCTACCCGGTTTCACCTCGACGGGGAGATTCCACCCTCATACGGGCCCTTAACCTCTAGGTTAGAGCGCATGCATGCGAGGGGGGACACATGCAAGCACCTATATATACCAACCTCTAACCACACCCACACACATATGCTAGGGACACATGCAAGTTTTCATCTGATTCCGATATTCTCGTGGTCTTCCTCCGGCGAAACCACGATCTGCACACTGGATCGCCTACCCCCTAGACGCGTTCCTCGACAGGTAGCCCGTAGCTCTCTCTT
The DNA here is from genome assembly GCA_030063025.1 of Avena longiglumis. Lineage (NCBI taxonomy): Eukaryota > Viridiplantae > Streptophyta > Magnoliopsida > Poales > Poaceae > Avena > Avena longiglumis. The sequence goes on from CP125979.1 coordinate 449,144,264, forward strand.
ATTTTGTGTTTGTTTAGGTCATAGGGTGATGTAAAACCATGTTGGTTCACAAGTTGGTGCACTATCCTACCGGTTTCACCTCAATGGGAGATTCCCCTTATACGGGTCCTAACCTTCGCTTCTAGGTTAGATCGCATGCATGCGAGGGGACACATGCAAGCACCTATACCAACCTCTCACCACACTCACACACATATGCTAGGGACACATGCAAGTTTTCATCTGATTCCGATGTTCTCGTGGTCTTCCTCCCATGAAATCGATCTCAGGCACACTGGATCGTCTACCCCTAGACGTTCCGACAGGGTAGCCCGCATAGCTCTCTGTTGTTTTGTGTTTGTTTAGGTCCTAGGATGATGTAAAACCATGTTGGTTCACAAGTTGGTGCACTATCCTACCGGTTTCACCTCAACGGGGAGATTCCCCTTATACTGGTCCTAACCTTCGCTTCTAGGTTAGAGCGCATGCATGCGAGGAGGGACACATGCAAGCACCTATACCAACCTCTCACCACACTCACACAAATATGCTAGGTACACATGCAAGTTTTCATCGGATTCCGATGTTCTCGTGGTCTTCCTCCGGCGAAACCCTGATCTCTGTGCACACTCGGATCGTCTACCCCCCTAGACGTTCCTTCGACAGGGGTAGCCCGAGATCTCTCTTGTTTTGTGTTTGTTTAGGTCATAGGGTGATGTCAAACCATGTTGGCTCACAAGTTGGGGCACTATCCTACCCGGTTTCACCTCGACGGGGAGATTCCACCCTCATACGGGCCCGGAACCTTCGCCTCTAGGTTAGAGCGCATGCATGCGAGGGGGGACACATGCAAGCACCTATATATACCAACCTCTAACCACACCCACACACATATGCTAGGGACACATGCAAGTTTTCATCTGATTCCGATATTCTCGTGGTCTTCCTCCCAAACCACGATCTGTGCACACTGGATCGCCTACCCCTAGACGTTCCTCTGACAGGGGTAGCCCGGCGTAGCTCTCTCTTATTTTGTGTTTGTTTAGGTCATAGGGTGATGTAAAACCATGTTGGTTCACAAGTTGGTGCACTATCCTACCCGGTTTCACCTCAATGGGAGATTCCCCTTATACGGGTCCTAACCTTCGCTTAGGTTAGATCGCATGCATGCGAGGGGGACACATGCAAGCACCTATACCAACCTCTCACCACACTCACACACATATGCTAGGGACACATGCAAGTTTTCATCCGATTCGATGTTCTCGTGGTCTTCCTCCCAAATCGATCTGCACACTGGATCGTCTACCCCCTAGACGTTCCTCCGACAGGTAGCCCGCGTAGCTCTCTGTTGTTTTGTGTTTGTTTAGGTCCTAGGATGATGTAAAACCATGTTGGTTCACAAGTTGGTGCACTATCCTACCCGGTTTCACCTCAACGGGGGAGATTCCCCCTTATACGGGTCCGGAACCTTCGCTTCTAGGTTAGAGCGCATGCATGCGAGGAGGGACACATGCAAGCACCTATACCAACCTCTCACCACACTCACACACATATGCTAGGGACACATGCAAGTTTTCATCTGATTCCGATGTTCTCGTGGTCTTCCTCCGGCGAAACCCTGATCTCTGTGCACACTCGGATCGTCTACCCCCCTAGACGCTCCTCCAGTGGGTAGCCCGACGTAGATCTCTCTTGTTTTGTGTTTGTTTAGGTCATAGGGTGATGTCAAACCATGTTGGCTCACAAGTTGGGGCACTATCCTACCCGGTTTCACCTCGACGGGGAGATTCCACCCTCATACGGGCCCGGAACCTTCGCCTCTAGGTTAGAGCGCATGCATGCGAGGGGGGACACATGCAAGCACCTATATACCAACCTCTAACCACACCCACACACATATGCTAGGGACACATGCAAGTTTTCATCTGATTCCGATATTCTCGTGGTCTTCCTCCGGCGAAACCCTGATCTGTGCACACTCGGATCGTCTACCCCCCTAGACGTTCCTCTGACAGGGGTAGCCCGGCGTAGCTCTCTTATTTTGTGTTTGTTTAGGTCATAGGGTGATGTAAAACCATGTTGGTTCACAAGTTGGTGCACTATCCTACCCGGTTTCACCTCAATGGGGAGATTCCCCCTTATACGGGTCCGGAACCTTCGCTTCTAGGTTAGATCGCATGCATGCGAGGGGGGACACATGCAAGCACCTATACCAACCTCTCACCACACTCACACACATATGCTAGGGACACATGCAAGTTTTCATCGATTCCGATGTTCTCGTGGTCTTCCTCCGTGAAATCGATCTGGCACACTCGGATCGTCTACCCCCTAGACGTTCCTCCGACAGGTAGCCCGCATAGCTCTCTCTTGTTTTGTGTTTTTTTAGGTCATAGGGTGATGTAAAACCATGTTGGTTCACAAGTTGGGGCACTATCCTACCGGTTTCACCTCGAAGGGAGATTCCCCCTTATACTGGTCCGGAACCTTCGCTTCTAGGTTAGAGCGCATGCATGCGAGGGGGGACACATGCAAGCACCTATACCAACCTCTCACCACACTCACACACATATGCTAGGGACACATGCAAGTTTTCATCTGATTCCGATGTTCTCGTGGTCTTCCTCCAACGAAACCCTGATCTCTGTGCACACTCGGATCGTCTACCCCCAAGACGTTCCTCTCACAGGGGTAGCCCGGCGTAGATCTCTCTTGTTTTGTGTTTGTTTAGGTCATAGGGTGATGTAAAACCATGTTGGTTCACAAGTTGGGGCACTATCCTACCCGGTTTCACCTCGACGGGGAGATTCCCCCTTATACGGGTCCGGAACCTTCGCTTCTAGGTTAGAGCGCATGCATGCGAGGGGGGACACATGCAAGCACCTATATATACCTACCTCTAACCACACCCACACACATATGCTAGGGACACATGCAAGTTTTCATCTGATTCCGATATTCTCGTGGTCTTCCTCCGTGAAACCACGATCTGGCACACTCGGATCGTCTACCCACCTACACGTTCTTCTGACAGGGGTAGCCCGGCGTAGCTCTCTCTTTTTTTGTGTTTGTTTAGGTCATAGGGTGATGTAAAACCATGTTGGTTCACAAGTTGGGGCACTATCCTACCCGGTTTCACCTAAACGGGGAGATTCTCCCTTATACGGGTCCAGAACATTCGCTTCTAGGTTAGATCGCATGCATGCGAGGGGGACACATGCAAGCACCTATACCAACCTCTCACCACACTCACACACATATGCTAGGGACACATGCAAGTTTTCATCTGATTCCGATGTTCTCGTGGCCTTCCTCCGGCGAAACCCTGATCTGTGCAACTCGGATCGTCTCCCCTAGACGTTCCTCTGACAGGGGTAGCCCGCATAGCTCTCTGTTGTTTTGTGTTTGTTTAGGTCCTAGGATGATGTAAAACCATGTTGGTTCACATGTTGGTGCACTATCCTACCGATTTCACCTAAACGGGGGAGATTCCCCCTTATACGGGTCCGGAACCTTCGCTTCTAGGTTAGAGCGCATGCATGCGAGGAGGGACACATGCAAGCACCTATACCAACCTCTCACCACACTCACACACATATGCTAGGGACACATGCAAGTTTTCATCTGATTCCGATGTTCTCGTGGTCTTCCTCCGGCGAAACCCTGATCTCTGTGCACACTCGGATCGTCTACCCCCCTAGACGTTCCTCTGACAGGGGTAGCCCGGCGTAGATCTCTCTTGTTTTGTGTTTGTTTAGGTCATAGGGTGATGTCAAACCATGTTGGCTCACAAGTTGGGGCACTATCCTACCCGGTTTCACCTCGACGGGGAGATTCCACCCTCATACGGGCCCGGAACCTTCGCCTCTAGGTTAGAGCGCATGCATGCTAGGGCGACACATGCAAGCACCTATATATACCAACCTCTAACCACACCCACACACATATGCTAGGGACACATGCAAGTTTTCATCTCGATTCCGATATTCTCGTGGTCTTCCGTGAAACCTCGATCATGCACACTCGGATCGTCTACCCCCCTAGACGTTCCTCTGACAGGGGTAGCCCGGCGCGTAGCTCTCTCTTGTTTTGTGTTTGTTTATGTCATAGGGTGATGTAAAACCATGTTGGTTCACAAGTTGGGGCACTATCCTACCCGTTTTCACCTTGACGGGGAGATTCCCTTATACGGTCCTAACCTTCGCTTCTAGGTTAGATCGCATGCATGAGGGGGACACATGCAAGCACCTATACCAACCTCTCACCACACTCACACACATATGCTAGGGGCACATGCAAGTTTTCATCTGATTCGATGTTCTCGTGGTCTTCCTCGTGAAATCGATCTCAGCACACTGGATCGTCTACCCCCCTAGTTCCTCCGACAGGTAGCCCGCATAGCTCTCTGTTGTTTTGTGTTTGTTTAGGTCCTAGGATGATGTAAAACCATGTTGGTTCACAAGTTGGTGCACTATCCTACCGGTTTCACCTCAGGGGAGATTCCCCTTATACGGTCCTAACCTTCGCTCTAGGTTAGAGCATGCATGCGAGGAGGGACACATGCAAGCACCTATACCAACCTCTCACCACACTCACACACATATGCTAGGGACACATGCAAGTTTTCATCTGATTCCGATGTTCTCGTGGTCTTCCTCGTGAAACCACCCCGATCTCTGTGCACACTCGGATCGCCTACCCCCTAGACGTTCCTCCCGACAGGTAGCCCGCGAGATCTCTCTTGTTTTGTGTTTGTTTAGGTCATAGGGTGATGTCAAACCATGTTGGCTCACAAGTTGGGGCACTATCCTACCGTTTCACCTCGACGGGAGATTCCACCCTCATACGGCCCTAACCTTCGCCTCTAGGTTAGAGCGCATGCATGCGAGGGGGACACATGCAAGCACCTATATATACCAACCTCTAACCACACCCACACACATATGCTAGGGACACATGCAAGTTTTCATCTGATTCCGATATTCTCGTGGTCTTCCTCCGTGAAACCCCGATCTCAGCACACTCGGATCGCCTACCCCCTAGACGCTCCTCCTCGACAGGTAGCCCGGCGTAGCTCTCTCTTATTTTGTGTTTGTTTAGGTCATAGGGTGATGTAAAACCATGTTGGTTCACAAGTTGGTGCACTATCCTACCCGGTTTCACCTCAATGGGGAGATTCCCCCTTATACGGGTCCGGAACCTTCGCTTCTAGGTTAGATCGCATGCATGCGAGGGGGGACACATGCAAGCACCTATACCAACCTCTCACCACACTCACACACATATGCTAGGGACACATGCAAGTTTTCATCTGATTCCGATGTTCTCGTGGTCTTCCTCCGGCGAAATCCTGATCTGTGCACACTCGGATCGTCTACCCCCCTAGACGTTCCTCTGACAGGGGTAGCCCGGCATAGCTCTCTGTTGTTTTGTGTTTGTTTAGGTCCTAGGATGATGTAAAACCATGTTGGTTCACAAGTTGGTGCACTATCCTACCCGGTTTCACCTCAACGGGGGAGATTCCCCCTTATACGGGTCCGGAACCTTCGCTTCTAGGTTAGAGCGCATGCATGCGAGGAGGGACACATGCAAGCACCTATACCAACCTCTCACCACACTCACACACATATGCTAGGGACACATGCAAGTTTTCATCTGATTCCGATGTTCTCGTGGTCTTCCTCCGGCGAAACCCTGATCTCTGTGCACACTCGGATCGTCTACCCCCTAGACGTTCCTCCGACATGGGTAGCCCGCGAGATCTCTCTTGTTTTGTGTTTGTTTAGGTCATAGGGTGATGTCAAACCATGTTGGCTCACAAGTTGGGGCACTATCCTACCGTTTCACCTCGACGGGAGATTCCACCCTCATACGGCCCTAACCTTCGCCTCTAGGTTAGAGCATGCATGCGAGGGGGGACACATGCAAGCACCTATATATACCAACCTCTAACCACACCCACACACATATGCTAGGGACACATGCAAGTTTTCATCTGATTCCGATATTCTCGTGGTCTTCCTCCGGCGAAACCCTGATCTGTGCACACTCGGATCGTCTACCCCCCTAGACGTTCCTCTGACAGGGGTAGCCCGGCGTAGCTCTCTCTTATTTTGTGTTTGTTTAGGTCATAGGGTGATGTAAAACCATGTTGGTTCACAAGTTGGTGCACTATCCTACCCGGTTTCACCTCAATGGGGAGATTCCCCCTTATACGGGTCCGGAACCTTCGCTTCTAGGTTAGAGCGCATGCATGCGAGGGGGGACACATGCAAGCACCTATACCAACCTCTCACCACACTCACACACATATGCTAGGGACACATGCAATTTTCATCTGATTCCGAAGTTCTCGTGGTCTTCCTCGTGAAATCTCGATCTGTGCACACGGATCGTCACCCCCTAGACGTTCCTCCCAGTGGGTAGCCCGCATAGCTCTCTGTTGTTTTGTGTTTGTTTAGGTCCTAGGATGATGTAAAACCATGTTGGTTCACAAGTTGGTGCACTATCCTACCGGTTTCACCTCAACGGGGAGATTCCCCTTATACGGTCCTAACCTTCGCTTCTAGGTTATAGCGCATGCATGCGAGGAGGGACACATGCAAGCACCTATACCAACCTCTCACCACACTCACACACCTATGCTAGGGACACATGCAAGTTTTCATCGATTCGATGTTCTCGTGGTCTTCCTCCCATGAAACCACGATCTCTGCACACTCGGATCGCCTACCCCTAGACGCTCCTCCGACAGGGTAGCCCGAGATCTCTTGTTTTGTGTTTGTTTAGGTCATAGGGTGATGTCAAACCATGTTGGCTCACAAGTTGGGGCACTATCCTACCCGGTTTCACCTCGACGGGGAGATTCCACCCTCATACGGGCCCGGAACCTTCGCCTCTAGGTTAGAGCGCATGCATGCGAGGGGGGACACATGCAAGCACCTATATATACCAACCTCTAACCACACCCACACACATATGCTAGGGGCACATGCAAGTTTTTATCTCATTCCAATATTCTCGTGGTCTTCCTCCGTGAAACCACGATCATGCACACTCGGATCGCCTACCCCTAGACGTTCCTCCGACAGGTAGCCAGTAGCTCTCTCTTATTTTGTGTTTGTTTAGGTCATAGGGTGATGTAAAACCATGTTGGTTCACAAGTTGGTGCACTATCCTACCCGGTTTCACCTCAATGGGAGATTCCCCTTATACGGGTCCTAACCTTCGCTTCTAGGTTAGATCGCATGCATGCGAGGGGACACATGCAAGCACCTATACCAACCTCTCACCACACTCACACACATATGCTAGGGACACATGCAAGTTTTCATCTGATTCCGATGTTCTCGTGGTCTTCCTCCGTGAAATCTGATCCAGGCACACTCGGATCGTCTACCCCCTAGACGCTCCTCCGGGGGTAGCCGGCATAGCTCTCTGTTGTTTTGTGTTTGTTTAGGTCCTAGGATGATGTAAAACCATGTTGGTTCACAAGTTGGTGCACTATCCTACCGGTTTCACCTCAACGGGAGATTCCCCTTACGGGTCCGGAACCTTCGCCTCTAGGTTAGAGCGCATGCATGCGAGGAGGGACACATGCAAGCACCTATACCAACCTCTCACCACACTCACACACATATGCTAGGGACACATGCAAGTTTTCATCTGATTCCGATGTTCTCGTGGTCTTCCTCCGGCGAAACCCTGATCTCTGTGCACACTCGGATCGTCTACCCCCCTAGACGTTCCTCTGACAGGGGTAGCCCGGCGTAGCTCTCTCTTGTTTTGTGTTTGTTTAGGTCATAGGGTGATGTCAAACCATGTTGGCTCACAAGTTGGGGCACTATCCTACCCGGTTTCACCTCGACGGGGAGATTCCCCCTCTACAAGAGAAACTATCGTCCGCTCCCCAGTAGGGTTGACAGAACCACTTGCGATAAAAGCATTGAATCTTTGAACAGCTTCTCCAAAATGTGTGATACATAAAATTCACACACATTTCATGTGGGCGTGGAGGGTGCTATTCAGAACCACATGCGATAATAACACTTACAAACATATAGAAATTTGTCGGGGTGTGAGAAGATTCGCAACGATATTTCATGTGGGCATGGAGACTGCTATTCAGAGCGTACGAAATCATCCAATTAATAAAAAAAAGAACATAAATAATTGATACAAATATAAAATAAGTGTGCAAGTAGAAAGGGAAAAATGCAGAGGGCTACGCCGAGGGTCACCGTCAAGATGTGATAGGTACCGAGGGTCACCGTCGGGCGCCTGGATGGCGCTATGCCGAGGGTCGCCCTCGGCGTAATGGCCGGCACCGTTAGCGCGCCGTCCGCGCTGGCCGGTATGTGCCACGCGTCCCCTGGCTACACCGAGGGCCTCACGATGCCGAGGGTGACCGTCGGCGTAGGGTATACTACGCCGACGGCTTGGCTACGCCGAGGGCTGGCTGCTTGGGCTGGCCTGGTCCGGTCCTACGCCGACGGCCCCGACGTTTGGCCGTCGGCGTAGCAAGCGGCCGTCGGCGCATCTGGCCTTTCCTGTAGTGTAATATTTCTATTTCATATAGTGATATTTATACAAATGCTTGTCACAGAATAATCAAAGAAGCACTTTATATTTCCTATCTCTATTTATTAATGGAAGCAATGAGCAAGTGCGTTGGAACATGCCAGAAGGTCTAGAATCATGAGAACACGGAAGCCACTTGGAGAACGCCGGCGGCGGTCGTTGATTGCTCATGAACGCCAAACACTTTATCAGTTCATAGTAACCAAGTCTTCGCTTTAGATTAGACCATAAATCATTGATCAAAGCAAATGTGCATATAAGAATTTGAAAACAAAAATATCAAAAAATTATAGATGATGCTAGCAATATTCAGATCAATTATCTAAATCAAATTTCTGTTCTTAAAAGCTTTTGCATTTCTTGGTTAGATCATTTGGAATAATACTACTTTGTTAGCTAGCGCCTAGCAACCATCCCCTCATTGATTAATTGAAACACAAAAATGGCAGCCTTTAACTCTAGATCATTTGGAATAATACTGTTTTGTTGCTAGCGCCTAGCAACCATCCCCTCGTTGATTAATTGAAACACAAAAATGGCAGCCTTTAACTCTAGTGGCCCTCCACATTCAGATGAACAACATCCTATACGCTAAGAGTCATAGAGAGAACCCCATGGCAGACTCGGTGAGAAATAATACAACTGACAAAAGTGGGTTAGACTAATCCGGATAGAAACAATATGACTTGTAAGCATTAAGTCAAACCTGCATACTACATTCGTCATGTCTCACATGCCCATTCTGTCCAAAACAAAATCATTGGTGCCATCTGGTATGGGTGATTTGAAAATCAGGAAGTCGTCTCATGCAAAATTCGTTCAAGTAATCAAATAAATTAGGTAAAATAATTTATTGTCGAAGTTCTTTCTATCGGATCTACAAATTTATAAACAAAATCGATGATACCTGGATATCTAGCTCCGTGGCCAAGGCCACGATGGCGAGGATGGACGACAAGGGACAACGGACATCGCAGGGGCGCGAGCCTCTCTCCTAAGGAGTAGGACGTTGCCGATCGGACAGCGGGCTCATGGCGCCGTGGCAGGGTTTGTAGCTCGATCGATCTGCTGCTCCCAGGGCACGGGGCTGGAAAATTGCAAAGGACCGCGCAGATCAATCTTCTAATTGCAAATTTGCTGTGTCACCTGAAGAAATCAGCTAGAACAGTCCAATTAGCATTATTTGCGACGACCAGAAATTACAGGACACGTTGCCTGTCTGAAATCCGATGTATCCTGCAGAAAGATTTAAAGGAACAAAGAAGACATGTTCAATCAAATCAAGCCAAGTCGTGTCCAACCAGGCAATGGTCATCGACAATCAATCGCTCAGGCGCTGCAATCACTCACATCGATCTGGAAATCAGGGGACGGCGGGGGGGAAGAACGGAAGAGAGAACCAGGCGTCGCGGCGCTGGGTGGAACAAGAGCATCGATCGGGATCCATCGCACTTCGGAAGATGGGGCATTCGATCTGATCGATCGAGCAAAAGGAGCGTCGTACGCTAGTTGGGCCGGGAAATAGTAATAGGATTCACCTATTTTGTACTCCCTCCGTTTATAAATATAAGATGTTTTAGAGTTGTGAAGGGATGTATATAGACATCTTTTAGTGTATACGTTAAATGAATCTAGACACTAAAAGGTGTCTACATACATCTCATTCACAAAACTAAAACATCTTAGGGCACGTACAATGCGGTGATGTCAGCCTTCTCTTATGCTCGTCACGTTGGATTTTTGCTTAGTTGGAGGAGAGAGAAACAAGAGAGAGGGGGTTGTCTTTCCTTAGTTAAGGGATGATCTCTTAGAAATAAGAGAAGACTATTTTTCTCCATTGTACCACATGTCTTCTCTTAGTCATCTATTTTTTTACTAAAAATAGTTAATTCTTATTAATTGTTAGAGATATCAATAAAAGATTAATGCATTGTATAAGTTATATATTATGTGTTCTCTAAATGATGTGGAGAGCAAAGAGAAGACATACCTTTTCTAGCATTATACATGCCCTTATATTTCCAAACGGAGGGAGTATTTATTAGGTACGCATCAACGGGCTGCGGATGGGGCGGCCAAGTCACGGCGGCGGGTATAGGGACAGTTAGTTCATGGGTGATCTAAAAAAAAAAAAGCTGGTTCACGGGTTTGATCTACCCGACAAGAAAGACCTGAATACGTACGTAATTAGCCGGACCTGATTAGGTGGATATAAGATAAGGAGATGGGAGGTTTACGTCCAATGTTACATGAAGGTGTTGATGAAAAACCGTGCTTTATAGAACTCACGTGCCAACTTCACAAAATTTTATAACCCACACATTTCTTTTCGTATGAGGATATTTTGGAAAATTTGAAGGAAATAGCATGCACACTTGAACCTTTTACAATGGCAATTCCTTTTTGTGAAGTACCGGAAAAATGAATTAGAGGAGGCCATCAAAAAACGTATTTATATACCAGTTCTTGTTCTAAAAATAAATAAATAAACTATCAATCTTTTTCTTTCTCTATAAAAATTAGAATTTCTACCAACTCTAATAATGCAGAAATTATAAATTTACCGCTTTTGTTAGTGACTTAGACTAAAATAAAAGGGGTTGAATCAAACTTGAATACCTTGTTCGAAACTCTAGCAGCTTAATATCAAGTTCATTTGTATTCTCAAATAATGTACAAAACAACGGAAATATATCCTTATTATCAATGATAGGCCTTTAGAGATGCCCGTCATTAAGAAATTTATCTTTTCATCCGGCCTCCACTAAAAATATTAGTGACAAACACTTTTTTAGGCTGTCACTAGTCATAGATTTACCAGTGACAGGCATTTATAGGTGGCCGTCACTAAGTAACTTTTTCATTCAGTCGGTCTCCATAACAAATAGTAGTGACAGTCACTTTTATATGCCTGTCACCAGTGTTTTATACTAGTGACAGGTTTATCCTTGCCTATCACTAGGAATACTTACTAGTGACGGGCTCAGTTTAGCCCGTCACTAACCACCTGGAGGCTATAAGGCTTTGTGCAGTAGTGGCTTTTGAGTTGATTCCAACTCTAAAAAACCATATTTGATCATACCTTTCAGAATATATAAAAACATTTTGGTTTACTTACATAAATAATGTTCATGTAATAAAATAATGTCACGTAGGCATTTCTAGTCACTTTGTTTAATTAAAATAAAAAGATTAAACCTTATTAAATTTTGACACCAATTTAAATCACATTCCCATGTACTGAAATATGTGGTGATGACATGTGTAAACATGATCCCATTTTTGAGTTAGAGAATATTAAATCTTAAGTAGTTTTTCAATGAGTAGAAATTACTTTTCTCAAATTAAAATAAATAAGACAAATGATTTAATCTTGTAATGATAGGAGATGATGCTAAATCATCTATAGTACCCCTTTGTGTGGTGATTTAAAATAGTTAAGTATTGTTTGGTGATTGTGTACCTCGTATTTATTTATAGACACTAGTAGGGACCAATGATACGAGGAGGAAGGAGGATACTACGAGGAGGAAGTCGAGGAGAACTTCAACCACTACTCTGCACAAGGCAAGCCTTACTAACCAAGTTGACCTATGCAAGCTAACACTTGCAACCTAGCAAGTTTATACCACTACCTTAGCAAGCCAAACCATGCAAGTTGTACTTGCAAGCTTATACCACTTGATAAACCATCCTAGTTTTACTTACAAGCTTTCTACTTTATTTCTTTATAAAAGCTTTTCTTAGAGTTTACTTAAGTGACTTGTAGATTCTAGAAAGATAATTGAAGGTTGCATAAAGACCATTAAATTTGGCCTAAGTAGATAACCGATGTCATCCTAAGGCATGAGATTGAACTTAATTAATCTCCAGTTGTTTACCACCCCTCATTAGTACTTACCCACATGTAGATGCTAGTGCTAAGCATAAAACTTGATCAACTCTAGATGGGAATACTTGGAGAAAATGGTTATGAAAACCTTGGAATGATGAGTCATTTTACTGAAATGTTTTGACATGTGTTTCTGAACACCAGATGAGTTTTATGATGAAAATGTTGAGGCATGAGCCTTAGACCTTTTTAAAACTGATGGGTGTCTCGATGCGATACCATTCTAATTTTACCATATAACCACAATACCCGAAAATTGGGTAGGGCTTGACTGGAAACTTATATACTTTAGTATGGGTTCCCTCACGGCCAAGGTCTGAGCTGAGGCTACCTTGTGAAGATTGTCCACCTTTGCAGTACCCAAGATGACAAATGGTCATGGTTGGGAGGCCAAACTCACAGGAGAGGTGCCTATACTAGGACGTGTAATTGAAAGATTAGGATTGATTATCCGCATACTGAGTATGGTGAATTCAGGATTTGTTCCTAACGGATGTATTGAATGTTGTGGTGAAAGTGTACAATCTCTGCAGAGTGTCAAACTATTCGAATAGGCGCGTCCGCAGTTATGGACAGTTGGAGTGGCCATACTATTCCCCCGTAAGATGTTTTTAAAATTACTTGTGAAATGAATTGAGACTTTGACTTGACCACAACAGAGTTGTGATATGAAATTCAAGTTCCCACTTAGGTGTTATAAAACTTCAACTAGCTTTCTTTGCTTCTGAACTTAGTAGAGGTAAATCTGGCTTTTTGCAAAACAACCCTAGAGCTTAGTGTCCTACTACAAAAACTCCCTTAACTTGTTAGTATTAGTTTGCGAGTACTTAAAGAGTACTCATGGCTTTGTCCCTGGCTATTCCCGTGGCCATATTATGAAGAGGAGTACCAAGACGATGGACCACAGGAAGGTTACGACAACTAGGATCATCTCCCATCGTCAGCATTGCATGTGACCTCGAAGATGGAGCTTCGCCTACGCTACCTTTATTATTACGTTATTCCGCTGCTTGAGTTGTATTAAGAACTGGATCATGAGATCCTTAGTTGTGTAAGACCTTATGTATGGTTTGTAATGGATGATGTACTGTCATATCCAAATTCTTAATGTCTCACAAAAATGGTAATCCTGGAATTGTGATGTATGGCATAACAGGCATCTGGGATTAGAAATCCGGGTGTTAACACGCAGTATCTGAGCTCGTCCTTGCCGGCTCCGGCATCCCTCTTGACGGTAAAGAAGTATATAAACAAGTCTAACCTAGGCCTAATCACTAGGTAACCTCACAAAGTGCCGCGAAGTTGCTAAGCGCGATGATACTATTGGGGGAGAGGTTCTGATGGTGAACCCGGTAGTGTTTGAGGACAACAAGGAAGAAGTCGGAGATGGGAAGGGAAACTCCACGTACCAACTGAGCTTTGAGGTATAGCTCCTCTCCGTCTTGGGCGAAGGGGTGACAACGCTGGCTGGCGCCGCCTGCCAGACAAGCCCCTCTGTCACAGGGAGGTAGCCCTTGATGAGCAGCTCCTTGATGTCATTTTCCGTGATGTCCGAGCCACGCTATTCTCCCTTGTGGGAGTCACCTTCGTCCTCCAGCAGTTCTAGCGCCGCTGGGATATGGTCTCCACCGGTGGATTTGAACACAGCGGACTTCCGCAGTAGCAGGCCCTCTGGGGGCACTTGGACGGAGCACGCCGGCTTCGTCGCGGCATCGGCCGGCGCCGCCATCGAGGGGTTAGAGCTGCTGCTCGCCATTGATGTTGGAAGAGGAGGTGACTAGGGAGATTGGAAAGCTAGGGTTTTTGCGTTCGCGCGGAGGTCTCGAGGAAGATGAAGGCGCAGAGGAAGAATGAGGTGAAGAGATAAAAATCCACCACAGTTAAAATATATAACCCCAGCGCCAAGATTCCTGGAAAGTGATTGAATGTTCGGCGCATGGACGTCGTGTGCTGGCGCGTGCGTGGAAATTTTGCCACGTTCCCAACTGCTGCCGCCAACGGTTCATATCCTTCGCGCGAGAAAAATGGACATGATTGTGTTCTCTGCATGTGTGAGTTACGAGGCGTCGCTGACCTATGTCTACGTCGCTATAGATGACACGGGCATGTGAACCATCACATCGGAATATTCTGGCATGGACGGATCCAGTACGACTTAGGGAAGAGTACGATGGAAGATTCAGCAGTCCTCCGACTTACAAAGTTGAAGACGGAGAAGCCTTGCAGGGTTCTTGGGAGGACTACAAGATATTGCTTGAAGATTTGCCGAGGGGCAAGACGGTGCAAGATCTCAGAGTTATCCGGGGGCTACTATTGGGGATATGCTATATGGGTATCCTCATAGCATGTCTCCTATCCGGATAACCCGGGTGCCCCACTGTTGGTAGCATGGACCATGGCCTCCTGGGCAGCCCATAGATGGATCCAGAGGGGAGGCCCATGCCGGATTAAGGAAGGCTACGAAGGAGTCACCGACGTACCCGGAGCCTTGGAGTGCAATACACGTTAGATCAATTGTATACCATGTAGGACTTTGTGACCTGTCCAACTAGGACTTTACTTGTAACCCTAGGACCTAGCTACTATATAAGTTGGGCCTATGGGAGCCTTTAGGGCACGATAACTAAGACATACCAGTCATACCTCGCACAGCGAACCAATCCCTGTAACTCGGCGTATTGCCATTATAGTGATTTATAGCAGGAGTAGGATTCCGCCACCGTTGTGGGATCTGAACCTATGTAAGATGTGTTACCTCGTACCCGTCAACCATCCGCCTTCCCCCACGTCTCTAAATACGCACTGTGAGGACCCCTCCATGGCGTACTCGTTGGCAATACCACGACACAAAACAAACCAAAGTTAATACTAAACAAGGATGGAATATCAAAAATTATAGATACGTTTACGACGTATCAAGCATCCCGAAGCTTAACTCATGCTCATCCTCGAGTAGGTAAGTGCTAAAAAGAATAATTTTTGAGGTGACATGCACCATCACAATCTTGATGAAACCATTTGCAGGCATTTAAAGATGGGATCAAAGTACTCTAAACATGAGCATGAAAGGTGAAGTTCTAAAACTAATTCAAGGCAACTATGTTGCAACATGAAAGGATACAAACAAAGATCATGAATAACAATGCATTGAAAGACGTTTGTTTGTTTCACATATAGAAAGCATAGCATAGTGGCATTCGGCTTGTCCCTCATGGAGTGGCAAAACATAAATGCATAGGACACCTTGAAAGTTCATATGGGTGACTAGATACAAATAGTTCAAGAACAAGCAATATCAACATTATGAATCAATCAACAAGTTTTGGGATAATGCACATAGAACTAAGAATGGAAAGTATGCTCTCTTAATGGGTGCCTAAGGATAGAAAGAGGAGACTCAATAAAAAGTGGAAGAAAAGCCCTTCAAAGGGAAGCATGGATTTCATGTTTCTAAAAGATCTTCCAAAATTATGGTACTTGTTAGATTTCAGCTCTCATTGCCCCTATCATAATCATCTTGAAGTGATTAAGGTTAAAGTGAACAAAGTATTTAGTATATGTTTGACACAGTATAAGTTGGAAATCTCATGTCCCTTGAGTACGAGGGCTATTCCTCATGATACTCAACTTTAGCTATCGGTAAGTTCTTGTCATAGTATGTATATGTGTATCATAGAGAACCACCAACGGGTTACCCCTTGTCCCATGACACAGGAGCTATCCCATATAAAAATGACAAGGAAACAGACAAGGAGAATCTCAGCAATCTTATTATTTACCATGGGAAAATGGTGTTTTTTCTCTCCTTTCCTCTTCTTCTCCTTTTTATCTCCTTTTTTATAATAAGAATGCTTCATACACTAGTAGGAAAATGGCTATAGGTAATCAGCACATCCGTGGCTCACATGGTTGATGTGTCCCACGGCTAAAACAGGCGTGGCTCACCTATGGACAGTGCCCTACTAGTAACTAGAACAACCGTGGCGCACATGACCATAGTGCGCCACAGATATGTGTGGGCCGGGGCCCTGTTGGCCGCATGCCAGACATCCGTAGCGCACATAGGGTAGGTGCGCTACGGTTGTTAGTGTCAACAGTGGCACACATGGAGGGGGTGCGCTACACCTAAGCGCATGCCCCTCTCTGCTGTGAAACGGCCAGACACATCTGTGGCGCACTATGGCATGTGCGCCACGGATATATAAACTTAGTAGTAGGGCACCTTGCCCTAGTACCCTACGCCTAACTATCCTGCACCAACTCCACCCCCCTGTGGATCACCTTTTTAGGCTTTGCAAAAAATAAAAGAAAATGATAAACACTTCAAAAAATTAAATCCTTTCATATTTAGGTAGGTAATGTGGTATAACTTCTAGTAAAATTAACAAACATGAGTTTCGACTTTATTTAAAAAAGAGTAAAAAGTTACAGTTAAAAGAGTAAAAAGTTCCGGTCGTTTAGCGATTTTTTAGATTTTCAAAATTCGAAAAGAGTAAAAAGTTACGGTCAAAAGACCGTTTTTTCCTGCAGAAAAAAAAATAGAGGGCGACTTACCCGTAGCGCACCACCACCTAGCGCGCCACGGATAAGCTTGGGCGGGATTCAAATTTCGAATCCTCACCCCGCCCACCTACCTTTCCCTTCCCCCTTTTCCCTCTTCCTTTTCCTTTCCCTTCTCCTTCTTCCTTCTCCCTTCTCCTTCTTCCTTCTTCCTTCTCCTCCTTCCCCTTCTCATCTCCTTGCAGTGACGGCGCGACGAAGGCCTCCTCCTCTCCTTGCAGTGACGGTGGAGCGGCGGCGGCGCAACGGCGGCCTCCTCCTCGGCGGCGTCCGACCTTCCATCCTGCATCTCTTCCTTCCTCCCTCTCTTCCTACCTTCCTTTCTCCAACCACACCCTTCCTACCACCTCGACGCCGGCGAGGACTAGAGCGGCCACGGCCCCTCCCGCACGTCCCTGCCACGGCCATGCTCCGGCGAGGTGACACGACTGCGGCGGCGATGCACGGACCCGATTGCTTTTGCAATTCAAAACGAGGGTGTTTTTTGCATTTTTTTTGTTTTTTGAAAAACACATCCGTGGTGCACCATGTACCCCTAGCCGTGGCGCACCTGGTAGTGCGCCATGCCTATCTCGACACAACCGTGGTGCACCATGCAGTGCGCCACAACTACGAGATAGACGTAGCGCGAGGCCCATGGCGCACCCCTAGTGCGCCACAAATGTTGTTTACAGGTGCGCCACGAACAGGCGTTTTCCTAGTAGTGATAAATTGTACACTATGGTTATGCTTAAAGTTTCCACAATGATTAGGCATGGCCTAGGCTAGCGGCCCATGCGTTTCTCTAACACATATACATAACTCCATGGACTTACAAGCTCCCCTCTTATTTAACACCGCCGACATCCATAAACAAAAGAACATGATATCAACTGGTTAGATATTTACATGTATTGAAAGAGTTCGCCGTGACAACACGGTTCTGCTAATTCCCAACCTATAAGTGCAAGCATATACAACATACATGACACAGTGGTTCAAGTTTATTAGGGGCAAGAAAAAAGTGTGCCATCAAGTTTGTGAGAGCTTTAATCACTAATTTTCACATAACAAAGTGACTTTTTAATTGGAAGGTAGATAAAACAAGAATTTACTTGAAATGGTGTAACACACCATGCATGGGAATTTATAGTGGACACTTTGGAATAACTTGGTTTCTTGGGAGTTGGATGCATGAGTAGAGCTTACTCAATAAAAGTGGAAGCTAGCAAAAGACTGGGAGCGACCAACTAAGAGACCAATAATGGCCATAATCATGCAGAGCGACAAAACATTACTAATAAAAGCATAAAGTGGTACCACCAGTCAAAAAATAAATGATCATAGAGGCTAAGGTGACTGGTTCATAGTCATAACATGGTGTGAGCATGTGCAAGTTAACCCAAACAAAGCATCAAAGGAGAATACCACAATATTATGCTTTTGTATGCTAAAACAATGCATGATTCCTTCAAGGCACATTAAGAAATCTCAAGTGTTTGGAACAAGTCATGCTACAACAATAATCACTAAGCATAAGGTAAAAACAACATCTGCATGACATGATAAAATCTAAACCACAATCAAAGCAAGCTCACTTTTGTACCACTATAAGGATGAAACTTTCTACTTTTTTCCAACACCAATCAACTTATTTGAAACAACACAGTGAAAACAGGGGTCCAACTAATTTATTGAAGCAAACTAAATAAATTAAAACCAAAAATGAAAACTAAGACGCTCCAAGAACAACACAACTTTGAAAGAAACAATAAAAACAAAGTGTCTAGAAAGAGACCTCAGATTTTTATTGATGCAGAAGGATATGCCTTGGGCTTCCCCAAACTTTGACGCTTGTACCTCTTGAATATTTCTTAGGGTGATATGGGGTGGCATCCCCAAGCTTGAACTATTGTCCAGTTTTCATCTCAATACATTATTCTTCCCCTACACTTGAAAATTTCCTTCATACAAAACATAACACAATCTTCATTAGCAACATTAGTGCATTCCAAAGTAATAAACCTTTTGGGTTTAGTTCAACACAGCAAAACTTCCATTAAGAACACAAGCTACTAAATCAATTCCCTTAAAAATCTCAATTCTCCCAAAAGGAACTAAAAAATAAATCGATAAGAAGCAAATGCAAATAATAGCAGAAATCTGTCAAAATAGACCAGCAGGCAAAAACCAATTTTTTCTAAGACCTTCTGTTGCTCAAATCAAAAAGTGTTGAACTAATGAAGTTAGCTAACAACCTAGGGGATTTACTCATAAAATTAAAGCTCAATCCTACATAAATATATTTTTCACGAATTTTTACAGTGAATCACAAAAATCCGTTTCGGGACAGCAACTTCCCCAAATCTTACCTCTCTCTAATTAGAGGTTATTCTTGGCACAAAAATAACACAAAAAGGACAAGGAGAGGTTATTATAGTAGTTATAACTTCCAAGACTCAATTAAAACTATTGGGTTATCTCCCAAGAAGTACTTTTCTTTAACGCCTTTAAGTTGGGCTTGATAGTTTGAGAAGATTCTCACATGAGAAATATGAATAGAAGTAAAAGAGAGCATCAAGAATAAAATTCAAAACACATTTAAGTCTAACCCATTTCCTATGCATAGTAATATTGTAAGGAAATAAAGCAAAGAAGCACATAGTAACAACAATGGGTAGATAAAACAAGAGCAACTTCAGAACTTTCAATATAAAGAGGGGTGTTTTAGTAACATGAGAATTCCATCAACCATATTTTCCACTCTCATAACAATTTTCATTAGCCTTATGAATAAACTCAACAATATAACTATCACATAAAGCATGCTTTTCATGATCTACAAACACATAATTTTTATCAAGATCAAAAATAGTGGGATTAAAACTTTCAAACCCACTTTTAACAATATTATAATAAGGTGACTGATCATTAAATATAGGACCATCATCTATAGCTTTATCATAAACATTTTCTAAGAAAAACTCTTCAGTACAATGAATTTCGAAGTTAGGCACAAATATAGGATTAACATAGATAACAGGAGCATAACTATTATCACAAGTTTTACCCATAGAAGATATTTCAAAAGAATACACAGGAACATAACATTCATCCCCCTTTGGTAAGTATGGGGGACAATCAAATAATGTAAGAGGTAAATAGTTACTCTCATTAGAAGGTAGGCATGGGTAGCTAATCCATTTTTCCTCCTTCTGTTCATCACTCTCCTCTTTTTCATCTAATGAGCTTCCTGTTTTAGCAATTTCTTCTTCCATAAATTATGCAAGGCATTAGTCTCTTATGTTTGTGGAAAGCATCTAGTAATATGTTCAAGAATATAGCCATTTTATTTCTTGTAATTATCAAAGCAAAATTTAAGTTTATCATAAACCTCATATTCATAAGGTGAATCATTGTTATTTTCAAGCAAACTAGCAAGTTCGTTCGAATGCACCCTTCCAAGCAATAAATTCTTAAATTTGTTCCACATCATAAAAGTCATAATTTTCCTTAACATAAGAAGATATGGTAACATTATCATTATACTCACATTGAAAAGGGAGGTGTTTATACCTCCTACGGCTACAAGATTTATCAAACCAATAACTAACATTATAAGTAGAATACATGTTTCTAGCAATGGTATTCAATTTATCAATTTGTTCCCGTAAGTGTTTCCCTTTTTGTGACAAGCGGTGTTCCTTATAATAATATTTTTGTTCTTCCCTGAACCCACCTTGCCAATAAGAACTAGTTTCAAAGAAACCAACCATTGATAGAAAGCATGACAAACCAAGGCAATAACAGACTAAAAACTATAGTAGGAACTATTTTTTTGTGTTTCTTTGAAAAGAAAAAGAAAACCAAAGGAAACTATTTTTTTTGTAATTTTTGATAAAAAGAGGAAAGCAAAACGAAGCAAAAGGAAGTAAGCAAAACAAAAAAAAATAAAGAAAGTGGTTTCATAAGATTCCCCTTGTGAAGCTGTCCTTTACTCCCAAAGAGGCAAACCAAAGCAAAACAAGCACAAAACAAAGAAAATATCTTGACACGGCTCATTTATAGAGCTTCAGTTGGGAGACCCCAAGAGGAAGGTATGATGAGAACAACGGAAAATTTTCCCTCACTGATGAAACCCAGGTTATCGAACCAGTAGGAGGAAGGAAACAACTCCAAGGTGTTGATAGAAACATGGAATCATGCACAAAACAAACTCAAGAATTTGCCCCAACTTATAGTGGGGTTGTCAATCTCATCGGTTTGCTGAAAACAAAAGATTAAACGTATAGTGTGGAAGGTAATGATTGATTATAAAAAGTAGACAGTAACAGTAGATAATGTATCAATGTTAAAGATTGGACCGGGGTCCATAGTTCACTAGAGGTGTTTGCCTTAATACAAATAACATAACATGCTGGGTAAACAAATTATAGCGGGGCAATTGACAGGACTGAGCAAGGCATAACAATGCAATCCTAGACATTCACCATTCCTATGAGATTTGATTGGGCATTAGAACAATATACATAGACCGCCATCCAACTGCATCTATAACTAGTAATCCACCTTTAGGTTATCACCCGAACCCCCTCCAACATCAAGTTGCAAGCAACGGATAACATCGTTAAGAAATGTGTGTAAAGTAAACAATACAATTGTTCCATGAACAAAAGATCGTTGTTTTCTCCCTAGTAGCAACAACACATCTACAACCTTAGAGATTTCTGTCACTTCCCCAGATTCAATAGAGGCATGAACCCACTATTGAGCATAAATACTCCCTCTTGGCTTAACTAGCATCTACTTGGCCACGATAGCTACTATAAACAGAGACCATGCAAAATCTCAAACAACACAGACATGATAGAATCAATAATCAACAAGACATGATAGAATCAATAATTAATATGACAATAGTAATCTCAATATCCATCGGATCCCCTCAAACACAACATGTATGATTATAGGTAGATGATCTTGATCATGAACGGATCTCACAAGATCTAAACATGATAGCACAAAGGAGGAGAAACGACCATCTAGATACTGTATGGACCCATAGTCCAAGAGTGAACTACTCACGGATCATATCGGAGGCTGGCATGGTGATGAAGAAGGCCTTCGGGATGATCTCTCCCCTCTGGCAGGGTGCCGGGAAGAGCTTCAGATCCCCCGGATCTAGGGACGATGGTGGCGACGGCTACGAACTGTTTCATGGACATGTGATCGGGTGTTAGGGTTTTGGTATCGGGGGGCTCTAATACCGAATAGGCGAGGCAGGGGGTGGACATTGGTCCCACACCCTTCCTAGGAGTTTCCTAGGGTGGGCCCACGCCTAGGGGGTGTGGCCACCCTGTGGCGCACCTCGGTCTCTCCTCTGGACTATGTGTTCTCCTTGGTGAAATATTGACTTTGGCTTTCGTCCCGTCCAATTCCAAGAATATATCCTTACTAGCTTTTTTTAAACCAAAAACAACAGAAAATAGGCAAGTGGCACTTTGGCATCTTGTTAATAGGTTAGTCCCATAAAATGGATGAAAATTTCTCAAATTGTAGACAAATCAAAGAAAATTTGATACTAAACAAGCATGGAACATCAAAAATTATAGATACGTCTACGACATATCAGGCCTCAAGGGAATCTACTGACAATTATGGTGCTCCTTTTAATATAGCACTGGAGCAAAGCATTAACACTCCGTGAACACACGTGATCCTCATATCACAGCCATCCCCTCCGGTTATCAAGATTTATGTCACTTTGGGGCCTCAGGTTCCAGACAATAATATGTGTATACAACTTGAAGGTAAGATCACAAACAATAATGTCATCATGAATCAATAACATGTTTAGATCTGAGATCATGGCACTAGGGCGCTAGTGACAAGCATTCAGCATAAGAAGTTGCAACAATGTCAAAAAGCACTAACAATGGATACTAGGCATCATGCCCTAACAATCTTATGCAATTACATTAGAGACCTCATCTAATCCCTACCATCCCCATAGCCTACTGCTGGGGATTACGCGCTCATGGATGGGGGAATCATGGATGATTGATGGAGAGGTGTTGGTGATGATGATGGCGATAATCTCCTCCAATTCCCCATCCTGACAGGGTGCGAGAACGGAGTTTCTGGTTCTGAATCACGGTTTTTGGTGGTGGCGGTGTGCGGAACTCTATCTGGAAAAATGTCGAACCGCCTTGGGGTTTTTAGGTTATAGGGATTATGTGGGCGAAGGGAGAGGTCGAGGTGATGCCTGAGGCAGCCACACCACCCCTGGCGCGGCCTGGCCCGCACCATCGGGTGGTGTGGGCGCCTCATGTCCCTTCTCATTCTCGTCTTCTTGCTCCATGTGTCTTCTGGTAAAAAAGGAGTTTTGCGATATTTTCCAGGATTTTTCCTGAAAGTTGATTTCATGCACAAAAACGAGACACCAAAGCAATTCTTCTAAAAACAGCATTGGCAAGTGTTAGTTATATCCAAATCACACAAATTAGAGGAGAAATAATAGCAAAAATATTTAGGAAAGTAGATACGTTTTGGATGTATCAAATCCCCCCAAGCTTAGCTTATTGCTTGTCCTCAAGCAATTCATTTGAAAATTGAGTGTGATAAAAGAAACTTTCACAACACATTTGCTTCATAAGATGTATATATTCTCAACACATGATTAAATACTTAGGAAATTAATAATAAGGAGTGTGCAAATAAGTTTATCTAATAGTCATGCAAGCTTATGAAGATATTCCAACACAAGAATAATAAGCAACATGAAACATAAGCATATGCAGGATTGTAATTGTCATAAAAAGATATGATAAAGTGGTATATCTCTTGCCTTCCTTTTGGAGAAAAACATAAATGCCAAGGCACCTCTGAAGTTTAAGTCAAGACTAGAAGTAAACATATCAAATATACAAGCATCAAAGTTATGTCACAATTAACCGTGTTCTGGGAGAAGCACATTACACTAAGAATGACAGCTATGCTCTCGGGAAGGTAATCATAGAATAAATGGTGACTCAATATAAAAGTGAAAGAAAAAGATTAAAAAGTTCTAATGGCTTACAAATGTTGAAAGTATGGTACTCATTAGCTTTGAGATCTCATTGTCCCTATCATAAGCATCTTGAAGTGGTTAATGTTAAAGTGAGGTCAACTATTACTTATATGCTTGCTAGACCATAAACTGGAAATCTCATGTTCCTTGAGTACGAGGGTCGTTCGTCATGCTACTCAACTTTAGTCACAAGCAAGTTCTTGTCATTGTAAGTATATGCGTATCATAGAGAACCGCCAACGGGATACCCCTTTCCCCATGACACAGGAACTATCCCATATCAAGATGATAAGGCAACAAACAGTGACATCTCAGCGATCTTTTATTTACAATGAGTATGGTGCTCTTTTTTTATTATCTCCTTTTTTTCTCATATATTTTTTCTGAAGATGCTTCATATAATGCTCACTATGGTTACGCTGCAAGTTTCCACCATGATTAGGAATGGCATAGGCTAGCCACCCAGGCGTTTATCTAACAAATATATAATACTCCATGGACTTACAAGATCCTCTTTTATTGCACACTGCCAACATACGTAAATAAAAGAACATGATAACAACTAAATAATATTTACAGGTGTTGAAAGCGTTCCCCATGACAGCATGGTTCTGCTAACTCCCACCCTATAATTTGCAAGCATATATCTACATAGATCGTCACAATAGTTCAGGTTTATTAAGTTCAAGAAAATAAAGTGTTGCATCAAGTTCATGAGAGCTTTACTAATGAATTTTCTCATAATAAGCACACATTTTATTTGGAAGAAAACAAGGCATAATAAATATGCAAGGAATATCAATGACGCTAATAGGTAGATATGGTGGACACTATTTGACAATTTTTGGTTTTGGGAAGTTGGATGCGCGAGTAGAGCTCATACTCAGTCCAAGTGAAGGCTATCAATAGAAAGGGAGCAACAATAGAGAGAGCAGTAACTGTCATAATCATGCTTGCGACAAAACAAAATTAATAGTGGCATAAAAGTGACACAAGAACTCTGAGCCAAAATAAATCATCGAGGCTTAATTGACTTTTTGTTTAGTTATATGCAAGTGTGAGGATGTGCCAAGTCTATTCAAATAAAACATTCAGAGGAGGATACCACAATGTCATACCAAGTTATGAAAAACAATGCAAGAAAACATTTATATGACATGCTACAAACTATTAGCAAGTTGGAGCTAATCATAAGAGAGCAGGAACTACTAAGTATCCATTAAATAACATAATCCCTACACGAACAAACTAAGCATGTCCATAATGATGAGTATATGTACAAAAATGAAAAACAAATAGAGTTCATAGCAGCCTCTTACCACACCTCGAGATTTCATAAATCATCATTGCCTTTCACTTGTGTGACTTGAATAACAATATGAAAACAAAACTCCAACGAGTCACTGAGGACTTGCTGAACGCTATAACAAACTTTACAAAACCAGAGAAGGAACAACAAATATTTTTGGGTTTTCCATTTTTTTAGAAAAGAATTGAAGGAAAGAGCAAAGAAAGCAAAATCTTTTTGAATTTTCTGATAACAAACCAAAGCTAAAAAGAGTGAAGCAAATAAAGATAAACAACGAAAATATTTTTTGGTCTTTTTGTGTTTTGGAAAGCAGTAATAAAGCAAGAACAAAAACTAAAAAGAAACAAAACGAAACATGGATATGCAAAGTACTGACAGAATATGACATGTAGACGAGTATGATGTCGGTATACCTCCCCCCAAGCTTAGGCTTTTGGCCTAAGTGGAGATCAATCAAATCGCCGGTAGGAACTCCATGCCGGTGGGTCATCATAAGAATGATCATAATCAGGCCCTCATGAAGAATAAGAAGTTCCCCAATCATAAATGGGATGCTGGTACGAAGACTCCCCCATGTTGGAGGGCTAGACCGAATGATCCTCGGCCTCCCTTCCAACATTATCCTCTTGTCGGGAGAGCTCCTCCTCATATGTGTCGAGTTTTTCCTCTGTGAGTTACCATCCTTCCCTGGTATCAATGTTAAAGAAAGCAGGTGCATGCAAAAGGACTACTCGCTCAGACTTACCTCCTCTCTAATATCTCTTGATAAATGTTATTTAATAAGGTAAACTTCTCAAATTGGCACAAGAGGAAACAAATTTATGTTGTATCATAAAATTAAGATCAATCCTCTCTATGGGAAACTGTAGGTCTGAATGATGAGGCGCTAAACCATGCAAAGATAATAAATGAGAGGCAATGAGGCCTCCACAAATTCCACCTTTCTCACAGTTAGGAGAAAGACCAAAAGATATCAAAGCACCCAAATTATAAGTCCTATCCTGTTTCAAGGCAGCTGAGATTAAAGCTAGATCATATGAAGATAATTTACTAGTAGTCTTACTAGCAAGAACACACTTGGCAATAAAATAGGCAAAATATCTACAGATGGGAGATGAATATTTCGAATTTTACCACTGTCCTTTGCAAATATGATACCTTAGAAAATCTCTATATATAAGTCCACAAGTGGCGTAGGCCTCTCCCTAATCTTCTCGCGCGAACCCCACTGTGGCACCTTAATAGCTGCAAAAAATCATCAAAAGGTAGGTTGACAGCTATATTGTAAATTTTATAGTGGACCATGGGGTTACGGAAGGACCAACTAAATCAAAAGTCCTGCAGCACATACATAGTTAGTTTGACATATTGGTAAGGTTCCTCTCCAACAAAATGCTCCAACCCTGCATTAGAAATCAGAGTCTGGAAATCTTGAAAAATCCTCACGGTTCTCATGAATTTGGGGCATGGATAAATAGAAGGGAATACTTCCTCCTCACGATGGACTTTCATAATATCAGGTATCCTTAATTCATGTTTATTCAACTGGTGTTCATTCATCTTCTTCTCTGAAATTTTTAGACAAACATCAAACCAAGTGATTTCCAAGATAATAAATCATGGGGAACTACAAAAGGGACTTGTAAGAGGGCTAAACATGCATAAAAATGATTTCTCTAAGCATAGAACAAGCAATTAAACTCACATAACATGTCACCCATAGTAGAAAAATACTCAAGATATAATCCACCAATCATAAATCTACTTGGACAAGCGGAGGTGTCACATACCAAGGAGCAAACCCTCCAAAAATCAGCATCTAAGGTGGGATGAGCAAGGAGATCAAACAATCGCAAGCAAGAACACATGCTTTGAGAGTTTTTCCTGTGTTTTCTCAGGAGAGAGAGTGAAGTGGAAGGTGGCTAGGCAAGTGGAGGGCCATGGGTGGCCCATACCATAGCCAGGTGCGCCCCTAGTCTGGCCGCCCCACCAGGTGGTGTGCTTGCCTGGTGGGCTCCCCTGGGTTACTCCACGTGTCACTCTGCCCCTTTCTGCATAAAAAATTAATATGAATTTTCGGGAATGTTCCGAGAAACTTTATTTTTGAGCAATTTTCAGGAATTGATAAATGATTTTCTCGGTGAAAAATATTTTTGAAAGATGCAAAAGAAAACCAAAACTAAAACTACAGAAGTTCTAAGACACTCTAATAAGCAAAAAACCAGCAATACTAAGATGAAGAATATGAAAGAAAAAACTAAAATAGATTGAATTTAAGTGAGCAAGGATAATCATGGTGAAAACATTGTTTTATTTATTAAAATCCCTTTGTTAACAAGGTTGATCAGGTCTTGTTACCAAAAAAAATTTATATGAAACAAAACTTTGCATTTCATTAATTTTCTTGTGGTAGGGGACAGTAAATTTCTCCGAATTTGATGCCCTCAATATTTTCAATTGAATTTAGGCCATAATTCTTATCAATCTTCTTGGGTAAATAAACAGTGTGCTCCTTGTCATTAATATTGAAAGTTACTTTTCCTTGATTACGGTTAATGACAACACCTGCAGTATTAAGAAAAGGTCTCCCAACAATAATAGACATATTATCATTTTCACGCATTTCAAGCACAACAAAGTCAGTTGGTATGAATTTTTCTAGTTGAAGTCTCTTGTAGAGATAAAAAGGCATAACACTAACTCCTCCTCCTAAATCACACAAAGGAGTTCTAACATAATTATTTTTAATAGAGGAAGGAATAGTTGGAATCCCTGGATCCCCAAGTTTATTTGGAACCTTACCATTGAAGGAATATTTAGCAAGTAGAGTGGAAATTTCCTCCTTAGTAATCTTCCTTTTATTACAGACAATATCCTTCATATACTTTGAATAAGGAGGCAATTTAATAGCATCAGTCAAAGGAATTTGCTGAAACAAAGGTTTCATCCACTCAAAAAACTTGTTATAGTGTTCTTCTTCCTTTGAATTGTGTTTCTTATTAGGAAAAGGCATTGGTTTTTGCAACCAAGGCTCTCTTTCACTACCATGTTTATTAGAAATCAAATCTTCCTTAGTGTCCTTAGTATTCTTAGTGTTGTTTTCAGTTTCTTCTTCAATTTCTTCTTTACCAGGAGCATCATTTTTATCATTACCACTTTAAGTTTCATCATCAAAAACAGATATACCATTAGGATCTTTAGCAGGTTCAGAAGGTTCTACAACTTTTTTATGTTTTTTATTTCTCTTAGAAGAAGTATCATTATTTTCAACTTGTTGAGAATCCTTCTCAATTATTTTGGGATGTTCCTCAGGATACAAAGGATCCTGGGTGGAAGCACCACTCGTAGTTCTTATTTCATAAGCATGTTTTTCTCTAGAAGCATTAACTAGCATATCTTTTTGTACTTTAGTAAGCTAATCAATCTAAGTTTTAACCATTTGGAAATGTTTAACAAGCATTTTAGCATCATTAGAGGCTCTTTCCACAATATCTTTCAATTCATTAATAGCTCTAGAGTTTTCGCTAAATGATTCTGCACTCCCATATTAAAATTATCTTGATTAAAAATTAAAATATAAAATTCCTCTAAGTATTAATCAGGAGGTTTAGCATAAGGAATATCACCTTCATCAAAATGTTGGTGAGAGTGTACCTCAATAGTTATTGAGTGGGAGATTGGTTTACATAATTCTTCTACTGGAGGTAAATTCTTCACATCTTCAGATTTAATACCCTTCTCCTTAAGAAATTTTTTAGATCCCTTCATCACTTCATCATTTAATTCAATTACTCCCCTCTTCTTTGGTGTTGGTGTTAGAATTGGCTCAGGCACAGTTGATTCAGTTGTAGTTGACTCAGTTCTAGTCCGATCATCATAATTCTTGCTTATTTTAGCCATTAATTCCTCAGCTTCTTCGGGAGTTCTTTTCCTAAAAACATAATCTGGACAACTATCCAGGTATGTCCTAGATTCATTAGTTAGTCCATTATAGTATATATCAAGAAGCTTATTTTTAGGTATTGGACATATTGGCGGTGGTGAATTAAAGCATAAAACCTTGCCCATGATTCAGACCACTTCTCCTTTTCTCCCTGTTTAAAATCAAAAAGTTCTTGCAAAATGGCATGTCGAGCACTAGGAGGGAACTATTTCTGAAAGAAAGTATAAATCAAGCAATCAGGACTATCAATAGATCCAGGAGGTAAATTATTAAACCAAGATTTAGCTTCTCCTTTCAATGAAAAAGGAAAAAATTTAGCAACAAAGTAGGTGCGTTTATTGATATCATCAGAATATAAGCCACTCATAGTAGAGAGCTTAGTCATATGTGCCACAACACTTTCATTTTCAGTCCCACAAAAAGGTTCTTTTTCAACAATGGTTATGTAAGATAAATCAATATAGAAATCATAATATTTATCTTTAATGTTTATGGGAGATGTGGCAAACTTAGCATCAGAAGATAATTTAGGTCTAATAGTACATCTCTCAAGAAGACTCTTAATAGCACTTGCACCATGAGTGTTTCGACATTCTTCAATAAATTCATCAGTCAATTCAATATAACCGTCATTAATATCATAGCTAGGCCTCTCTCTAGACTCATGTGAGCTAATAGGTGTAGTTGTATCTTCATTAGGAGTTTTAGTATTTCCAATTATTGTACTAGAAATTGTAGCATCTAGGAAAGGACCTAATGAACCACTCGCATCAAGCATAGTAGAAGTAACATCATGAGTATTAGAAGGAATTTCAGATTCATCAGAAGTAGCAGTATGTGTAACATGTGTATTTGGTGGTAGTGTAAGGAGCTTACTCATCACAGATGGTGAATCAAGGGCAGCAGAGGTGTTCAAAACTATACCTCTTCTTATAGTGTATGGTAATATAGGAAATTTTCCATCACGAGTTTTACCCATGATGAATTGATAGCAACGAACTATAATAATTCCAAGTGAACTTCATAAATAAAGCTATGCTTCCTGGCAATAGTGCTGGAAAATAGTCTTGATGAACCACAAGTATAAGGGATCGCAACAGTCTTCAACGGAAGTTAAACCCAATTTATTCATTCAACACAAGGGGATCTAAAGAATATTTATAAGCCTTAACAACTCAGTTGTCAATTCAGCTACAGCTGGAAACACTCTTGCGCAGTAGTTTATGCGTAGCAATAGTTTTGTAGTAGCAATAGCAAAGTAACAACAATAGTAACAATTGTAGTAAAGAACAAGATATAAAGTACGGTAGGCATAAGGATGAATGGACGGGCGTAGCATGGATAAGATAAATCATGTAATAATCAAGACAAGGCCAATTGCAGATAATTAATATAAAGCATCCATGTACAAAGTAATCATATGCATGTGTTCCATATATAGTCATACGTGCTCGCAATGAGAACTTGCAAAACATCTTTTGTGCTGCCAGCCCGTTGCAGCGAGGCCTCAAGGGAATCCACTGGCAATTAAGGTGATACTTTTAATAGAGCACCGGAGCAAATCTTTAACACTCCATGAACACACGTGATCCTCATATCACAGCCATCCCCTCCGGTTATCCTGATTTTGTCACTTCGGGGCCTCGGGTTCCAGACAATAATATGTGTATACAACTTGCAGGAAAGATCACAAACAATAATATCATCATGAATAAATAACATGTTTAGATCTGAGATCATGGCACTCGGGCCCTAGTGACAAGCATTAAGCATAAGAAGTTGCAACAATGTCAAAAAGCACTAACAATATATACTAGGCACCATTCGCTAACAATCTTATGCAATTACATGAGAGATCTCATCCAATCCCTACCATACCCATATCCTACTGTGGGGGATTACTCACTCATGGACGAGGGAATCATGGATGGTTGATGGAGAGGCGTTGGTGATGATTATGATGGCGATGATCTCCTCCAATTCAGCGTCCCGGCAGGGTGCCAGAATGGATGGTTCCAAATCGCGGTTTTTGGTGGTGGCGGCGCAGCGGAATTATATCTTGAAAAACATCAAACCCTTGTGTTTTAGGTCATAGGGCTTATGTAGGCGAAGAGAGAGGTTGAGGTGGTGTGCCCGAGGCGGCCACACCACCCCCTGGCATGGCCTGGACTGACCTACGCCAACAGATGGTGTGGGCCCCTCGTGGCCCTTCTCTGTCTCGTCTTCTGGCTCCGTGTGTCTTCTGGTAAAATAGGAGTTTTGCGATATTTTCCGGGATTTTTCCTGAAATTTGATTTCTTGCACAAAAACGAGACACCAAAGAAATTGCTGAAAACAACGCCAGTCTGTGTTAGTTATATCCAAATCACACAAATTAGAGGAGAAATAATAGAAAAGTGTTCGGGAAAGTAGATACGTTTTGGACCTATCATCATCTTGTCTGATCTTACACTTTAATGCAGTGCATATCGGGCATGCATCCAAATTCTTGTATTCCTCACTGCGATAGAGCATGCAGTCATTAGGGCATGCATGTATATTCTACACGTCAAATCCTAGAGGACAGTCAACCTTATTTTCTTCGTACGTATTGGCAACCAATTCGTTATCCTATGCAAGCAACTTCTTCATTATTTTTAGAAACTTTTCAAATCCCTTGTCGGTCACACTATTATCTGCCTTCCATTGCAGCAATTCCAGTGTGCTACTCAACTTTTTCTCGCCATCTTCGCAATTTGGGTACAACAATTTTTTGTGATCCTCTAACATCTACTCGAATTTCAACCTCTCTTTTTCACTTTCGTAGTCTCTCCTTGTATCAACAATGGCCCAAAAATCATCATTAGCGGGCTCATATGATGCATGTTCTTCTGCTTCTTAATTGTCTTCTGTGGCACGCCGGATTTACAGTCCGAGAATACCCGTTATGCATGCAATTCACGTTCCTATGATCAGTGAGCCATGAGCATAGCCGACTAGTATCATTACATCATCCATACAATATCGAGTACAAAACTTACAAAGGGGCCATTATGGCGATTACAACACAAGTAGCGGAAGTCTTCAGCGCAGAGCCCGTGCCTTAACCTATAGGCAACTGAATGGGAAGACGGCCTAGCTCGCATAGACGTCGACTCCTTCGTTCCTTCTTAACATCTGCAATTTGGACAAGTAAATGGCCAGGGACAATGCCGGTGAGTACTTTGAATGTACTCGCAAACCAGCAAGACAAGAGTAAGAAGAAACATGCATATTGGGTTGTGGCGAGAAATCTCTAGACTATAGTTTTATTGAAAACATAACCTAACAATGGCATCTCTATATTTTTGTTGAAAAAGAGCTTTTGGAAAGTATGTCTCCTTTTTTGAAAATCCGGACATTTCCACATCCTTGTTAAAAAGTTTTAGAAAACCTTTTTGCTGTAAAACCCTTTTTAAAAACCTTATCGACAATCTCTGGTCCAAACCCATATTATTCTAATCTTTCCTCGTGACCAAGTCACATCCTTTATTTCATCTCAACTTAACCGAAGGGTACTCCTAGCTCTTGCCATTCCAACCTTCCTTGTCCGTGGACACGGCTATTCGAATAGTTCACACTCTGCAGAGGTTGTTCACTTTACCCACAAGAATCAATACATCCGTTGGGATAAAACCACGACCTGCTACACACGATAGACAGGGGTTCGGATAGTCATTCATTTGTCGATCCCTAGCAACGGTGGCTTTTCATTTTGGGTTTATCTCTCCAGTACGAGTATGGGGTACAACGACCCTGGTCCTTCCTCCCGTACTGACCCCTACCTCCAGGCCGAAGTCTAACCGATAGCAATAGTGACAATCTTCCATCCGTACTAGCTAAAAGCATACCGTCTGCGAGAGACCCAATTGTTGCACTAGTTCCTTACCCTACAGGTAGCCCGGATTTCAGGGGATTTCTCCCCTTTAGCGAGTAAGAGCAGACCCGGCTAAAGATCACAAACTACGAGCTAAGCCCCAGTGACTGGGATAATGTGGTTGCTCAGATAAAATTGTTCTCGACATTGGCTTAGAACATCCCTTCCTTTCTCTTGCTTGACTTTCCCTTCATCCACCTCATCTTTTGTTTGGTAAAACTTCCAATCGGAAACGATGCCTCTTTCCAAGGGTTTTATTTTGAAAACTTTGTAGTAGGGTAAAAACCCAAAATATTTTATCATTGAAAATCCGTGGGTTTCCAAGAGGGAAGATGCTAATCATCTTATCCTCGATCTAAGGGGGTAAAAATAGGTGTCAAAGGTGTAGGTGTCCTAAGGGAAATTTATCCATAACTTGGAGGATCCAAGTTATTCACGTCTTTTTATTTTATGCAAACCATGTCTGTGATAATGCAATTTATAAACGAGATATAAAATAGTTGATAAACAGAAGTAGGGCAAGATAGGAGTTCAGGAATGGTGGCTTGACTATGACCAGAGAGAAGTCCCTTCATGGCGTTAGAAAACCAGAATACTAATAATTAAAAAATAAAGATAACCCGATGCTTTCTTCTTCTCGGCGTCACACAACCGCAACTATCACCGTTATCGAGTATACATGTAGGCAAACAGTACACCAATCAATACAAGGTATACAAGCATCAAACCATACAACAAACAAAGGCTGAATACATGATAAAAATCAGTAGGATGTTGGAGGTTTCATGTGATTGTGTTGAGAGAAGGATTGGAGGCTTTAGGGAAAAGATCCCTTTGGGGTACAAGTTTTGGAGCTACCTAAGAGAGTGGGTTTTTGAGTAAGGACCTGATATTCATGCCATTGTATGAAAATTATACCACTAGATAGGTATTGATAAAATGAAGCCAACAAAAGCGGTTTCGCTATTTTATCAATTTCCCTTGATTTACAATGGATTTTTGTAAGGTTCCCAACCTTTAATAAGGTAGAGATAAATAGCTAGCATCCATAGTTAAGATGTAATATCAAGAAACAAAGGTCATAATACAACTTTATAACCAGGAATAAAATAATTCATTACATCTTACATAGCTCATTTGGCTATTACATTACATTGCAGCAGTATATCTATAAGCATGGGGTCCTTCATCTTCAAGTGCCACAGGCAGTCATGTTGGTTGTAGACTTGTAATCCTATTCAACAAACATCACTAGCAACAAACAAACCTGCAACATATTAAGTTGCGGCCACAAGGGTCAATACATTTGAATTGTATTGGCAAGTTTCACTGCTATGTAGAAATAAGTGGATCCTATCATTACATGCATATTTGGCTAAGTAGGGTTTAGGCTCATTTGCAGAAAGCAATATAGTTTTGTCCTATATTTTCAAAGTAGTTTTTTGATCTTTGTCAAAATCTTTCTGCACTTCCTGGAAAACTCCAAGTGCTTCAAGTCTCTTGTTGTCACTTTCAAGTTTTACTTTTAGAAATTGGAATGTCGAGATCTTCCATAGCTTCAGGCCTTAGTTGCTCAGTATTGTCCATAACCGGGGACACGGCTAAGTACTTAGATTTTTATCTTCTGCAGAAGTTGTACACTTTACCCACATGACACAATCTCATCTTGTTGCCACCAGTGGCCGCTGGATAAGTACTCACCAAGATGGAGTCTTGGCATTGAGAATGTGACGAAGTCTTTCCATAGGAGTCCTCCCAATACACAATGCTGGCTTGTCTACCAGGCACCAATGTAGGGTTTCAAGTTCCCTCATTCTAGTTAACCTGAAGAGGCCAATGCATGGGTCTTCCACTATGTAGTTGACTAAGCCAGTGCCCATTTAGCATGTGGCTATACACGGAAGCCACTGTACGAGAAACTTGTTAAATCTCTAAGTCCCTGGGTGGTTTTCTTCTAGTGGACAACCAAAAAGAGATTGCCATATAAACATGGTTCCATTTTTTGCCACCTTGTACAAAACTTGAGTATCCTTGTCCACCCAGGTGGTTCATTGAGTACTTATTTTATTATATAAAACACAAGTCTTTACAATACTTCATATAATCTTAACATGTATCCCTTCTCAATATATATAGCAGGGCTAAGCATATTACAACTACATTGTTTTCACTAAGGAATATATAGGGTATCCTATTAGGATTTTAGCATAGCAAAATATATTAGACCTTATCATGCATGTTTCAAAATCCACTAAGTGTAGTGAAAATAATAGGACTTGGATGATAGTGTCACTTGCCTTTTTAGTAGAGATTGATGGTTCACTTCTTGATCTTGCCAATATCACACTCTTCTAACTTCACTACAAATCAATCAAGCAAACATGGATTCAACTAGCATTCCAACCAATATTCAAACAATTCATCACACATAAAGTAATAGAAATAAAGTCATGCATGCAAGCATGCAAAAGATAACTTCATTTGCAAAAGTTGTTTATACTAGGCTCTACACATTGTAAGGTTCAAAGTGGTCATTTTTCCAAAGTGGTAAAACCATTTTAAAAAGGGTTTTATTTATAAACCATTTCTTAAATCAAATCTTTATTTCATGTGGTGGAAAATGCTTTTATCAAAGCAATAATTTTATATTGTTCATCAAATAAGTTGTTAATTCACCAAATTTGGGGTTTAGGTTCAGGAGGTTTGAATCAAAACATTTCCCAAGGGTTTTACTCAAAAATCATTTCCATATCAAAATCAATATTTTTATTTGACTAGAAATGAGCTAATTCAATTATTCAATCCTAATCTTCACAAAATACATTTTTAAATCCATAAGTTGGTTCCTAAGGTCAGTAGGTTCACAACACACCATTTTGCAAAGATTTCAACCCCAAATTCATTTTGAAATAAATTTTATATCCTAAACAAGCATACACAAGTTTCTGCAAAAACAAGCATTTTACGAGAAGCTTTTTACTAAACAAAGTGCATGGTTGGCTAGGGCTTGTTTTTCTGAATCCATTGATATAAAATTTGCAAATTTTGGACGTGTATATTTAAAGTTATGGAATTTAAAAAATCACATATCTAATAGATTCAAATTTGTTTTTAAAACCAGAGTCTGGCCACGTGTCTTTTATTACTCGTCCATACCGTTTCGTCTGGATCACGCTCTCTGGTGCGTTGGATTTAAGTTAGATCGAGTGGCACAGATCAAGCGTAACGGTTCAGGCTTAAGTGATCTATCCCGTCCCTACGATCTTCATCTAACGGCTATCAACACAGCGACCAAGAACTGGCGGTGCCGAGCGACGGTGAGCGGCGGCGATGCTCGGCTAGCGGCGGAGCTGGTGTTAGAGGAAGCAAGGAAGTGTAGGGAGATGCGCACCAGGCTCAGGAGAACACGGCGAAGCTCAAGGTACTCGCGGTTGGTCAAGGGGCGCAATGGGGTTTCAGGAATTCCTCGTCGGAGTTGCGTCTGACGACGGCCACGCTCTGTCGTTGTCGAGGGCGGCGCTACTGGTCACGAAGAAACAAACGGAGGACACGGTTAGCTTCGTACGCAAGTCGCGGTCACACGTGTATCAAAAGGAGGGCAAGGGCGAGGGGGGGTCCGGTCTCACCGGTAGGGTTCGTCGGAACGGAGGCAGACGGTGGCGCTGCACTGGCGGTGTCGTTGTCGAGCTTGCAGAGCACGCGTGGGCGAGCTGACGATACGGAGAGGTGCGCCTGGGTCTGGGGAACGGGCCTGTGTGCTCGGGGAGGCAAGGGGCGGCGCGAGGCTGCCGGAATTGATGCCGGAGCTCGTCGGGGCAATGGAGCTTCGTAGAGGAATTAGGGCGGCCTGGGGGCGCGCTAAGGTGATGAACTGAGGGGGAAACGTAGGGGAAATGCTGGCGATTGAGAGAGAAAGGTCTGGGGGCATTTAATGGCATTGTTAATGCGAATTAAATCGAGTTTTACTCACCTGCAATGGCCGGCGAGGTGAGGGGCGGGGTCTTTGCGCGGGTGAAGACGATGACTAGGAGGGGTGGGGCCGTCAGCGTGAGAGAGAAGGAAAGGAACGGGTCCACGGTCAGCGTCTTGTGAGTTCTTTTGCGAGTAAGGAAAACATTTCGGCAGAGGGGTTGCAGGTGGGCTTGCTGGGCCTAGTTGGGCTGGCCGGCTGGGCTGGCTTGTTTTCTTGTTTTTTTTGTTCTGTTTGTTTTTCTTTTTCCATTTGATTTTCCTGATTTGAATTTCAAACAACAATTCAAACACCCAAACCAATTCAAACTTCCACTAAAGTTTGTATTGAGTTTAGTTCTGTTTAACAACATAAATCCAAATCCAAAATAAAATAATATTTTTATTCTTTTTAGGATCTATTAATAATTAAATAAATAGACCTTAGTCATTAATTCAAATAGGATGTGTTTTATTTAAAATCTCCTTTTGAAATCTAAATAATATCAAAACCATTTCAGTAGGTTTTATTTGAAAATACCAAATACTTAGAAAGCTTGTTTAAAATAATATATCAAGTTTTAGGGTTTATTTAAAATGGATAAGCCTTTACTTTAAAATTGGGTATTAATAAACCCTCATTATTTTATTTAAATAAACCTTTACACTTTTAATCAAACAAAATATTTTATTTCAAAAGCTTGACCAAGGTTTAATTTGGCTCTATAAAATAATCCTTATTTCTACCTTTTTATTTGAAAACCAAATCTTTTTATTAAAATATCCAAAAATATTAATTTCACTTATTTAAAATTTTCTTTATTAATTGTTCATCTTTTCAAATCCCTTTAGGATTTGTTTGATCAAAATTAGGTTTGAAGGTTTCCAATTGGAATCAAAAGTTTCTTCTCACCCTGAAAATCAACACAATTTTATTTTATTCATTTATTTTTCACATAACAAGATTTGGAAAATCTTGGGATGTGACAGGCTACCACCCTTAAAATAAATCTCGTCCCGAGATTTGAAAATGCTAGGTTTACAAGTTAGCTCAAAGCATCGAGGGTACTACCACCCTTAAAACTTTTCCAACTAAATTACATCTTGTCTTGCTGGGGATCTTGGGGAAACTTCTCTGGGCAATCATCTGCATAGTGTCCCTTGTTTCCACACTTGATACATGTGACAATGCTGAGATCCTCCATAGGCTTGTCTATCTTGTGCTTCATCCTTTCTGGACAATTGCTTGCATAATGCCCTTGGTTACCACAATTGTAACATGTGATATGTTTGAGTTCATCACGTATCTTCAGTGGACAAGTTGCTACATAATGGCCTAGCTCTTTGCAGTTGTTGCACCATACTTGGCCAATCTCCTTATACTTCTGCTTTTCTGGATATTCACTGGCATAATGTCCCATTTCTTTACAATGATTACATTGCACATGGCTTTTGTCCTTCTTTTTCTTGGGTTTCTCCAAAGCTAGGAGTGCTTCTAGTTCATGATCTTCATATGTTATCTCATAGGTAGGAATGTCTACTGGTTTCTTTGACCTTCTATTGCTCCTTGGATAATTCATATGCCTCTTCTTTGGTCCTTTAAATTGGGTCATATTGCATGGGGGTAGAAGTGGAGATTTTCCTTTGTCCTCATCTTTCTTCGTAGACTTGGCTCTCTCATGGTAATCTGCAATTTGTTGCTGCACTCCACCTTGTTTCCTTTGTTCAATTATGGAATAGATGGGGCATTGGATAGGGACATGATTATTTCCTTCACATAGGTAACAAGTAGCTTGAGATGTGGGGCATTGGTCAGCTGGATGTTTCTCTTCACAATTGGGGCATTGATCTCCATGCTCCTTGGAAGTGTGATCCTTGTCTCCACAAATATTGCAAGCTGGGTTTCCTTCTAGAATAACATCTTTGTCATCCTTGTTGTCACAAACTCCTTTGGAAGAGTTGCTTTCCATGTTGATCATTTGATCTGTCACCTTATGCAACAATTGGGCTTGTGTTTCCAAAAACCTTTGCATGGTTGGATCTACCTCACTGGTGTTGGCTATGAATTGAGCTGTCACTTGGTTCAACTGGTTTTGGGTTGCTATAAGTTCTCTCATGTTATCTTCTTGGTTGTTGTTGGTGTCATCAACCTTGATGATGGAGTCTCTTGGAGTAGTCATCTGTTTGGGTTGAATTGAGATTAGAATAGCAAGATATTTCTAAGGAATCAATTCTAATCACACACATCACAATTCACACAAGCAAGGTGCAAGCAATCACAAACAAATACTCAAACAACAAGTTTCAAACATATTTTTAGGCAACCAAAATATTTTTTTGTTACACCACATAAGTTGGTGGGTTTGACTTAAACAAAATACGGTGGTCCATCTATAGGGTTCACTTGTGATCTTTCCATCCTTCTTGGTTGATTCTTCTTGAAAGAGATCATGGTTTCCTTGGAAAAAAAACTATTAGTCACAAAACTTCAAAGGTGATGATGGCTCCTTCTAGGGTGAGTTTCCTTAGTCTTCAAATCTTGAGCAAGATTTCTTGTCTCACTTGTCCTTAGTGATATCCAAGGTTGAAGTCCTTGGTGAAAATGCTGAAGATGTTGAAGTCATTAGAGTTGAAGATGTTGAAGTCATTAGAGTTGATGAAGTCCTTTGCTCATGGTGAAGTCTCTGGCCATGGGGTAGGCTTTATCCATCAAGTTGAAAAATAGAGGAGATGTAGAATCAAAACCAAAATGGTTGAGGAAAGAGTTTACAAGATTTTTTGTAAATAAGTTCTGGAGCAAATACAACTCCTATTTTTCTAAGGGGTTTTTGTCCAATCCTAGGGTTACAATCCTACAGGCAACACAATGCTCTGATAACATCTGTAAGGTTCCCAACCTTTAATAAGGTAGAGATCCCTGTGTTTACAATGCTAGTCCCTGGATCAATAGCTAGCATCCACAGTTAAGATGTAATATCAAGAAACAAAGGTCATAATACAACTTTATAACCAGGAATAAAATAATTCATTACATCTTACATAGCTCATTTGGCTATTACATTACATTGCAGCAGAATATCTATAAGCATGGGGTCCTTCATCTTCAAGTGCCACAGGCAGTCATGTTGGTTGTAGACTTGTAATCCTATTCAACAAACTTCACTAGCAACAAACAAACCTGCAACATATTAAGTTGCAGCCACAAGGGTCAATACATTTGAATTGTATTGGCAACTTTCACTGCTATGTAGAAATAAGTGGATCCTATCATTACATGCATATTTGGCTAAGTAGGGTTTAGGCTCATTTGCAGAAAGCAATATAGTTTTGTCCTATCTTTTCAAAGTAGTTTTTTGATCTTTGTCAAAATCTTTCTGCACTTCCTGGAAAACTCCAAGTGCTTCAAGTCTCTTGTTGTCACTTTCAAGTTTTACTTTTAGAAATTGGAATGTCGAGATCTTCCATAGCTTCAGGCCTTAGTTGCTCAGTATTGTCCATAACCGGGGACACGGCTAAGTACTTACATTTTCATCTTCTGCAGAAGTTGTACACTTTACCCACATGACACAATCTCATCTTGTTGCCACCAGTGGCCGCTGGATAAGTACTCACCAAGATAGGAGTACTGGCAGATTGAGAATGTGACGAAGTCTTTCCATAGGAGTCCTCCCAATACACAATGTTGGCTTGTCTACCAGGCACCAATGTAGGGTTTCAAGTTCCCTCATTCTAGTTAACCTGAAGAGGCCAATGCATGGGTCTTCCACTATGTAGTTGACTAAGCCAGTGCCCATTTAGCATGTGGTCAGACAGGAAGCCACTATACGAGAAACATGTTAAATCTCTAAGTCCCTGGGTGGTTTTCTTCTAGTGCACAACCAAAAAGAGATTGCCATATAAACATGGTTCCTTTTGTTGCCACCTTGTACAAAACTTGAGTATCCTTGTCCACCCAGGTGATTCATTGAGTACTTGTTTTATTATATAAAACACAAGCCTTTTCAATACTTCACATAATCTTAACATGTATCCCTTCTCAATATATATAGCAGGGCTAAGCATATTACAACTACATTGTTTTCACTAAGGAATATATAGGGTATCCTATTAGGATTTTAGCATAGCAAAATATATTAGACCTTATCATGCGTGTTTCAAAATCCACTAAGTGTAATGAAAATAATAGGACTTGGATGATAGTGTCACTTGCCTTTTTATTAGAGATTGATGGTTCACTTCTTGATCTTGACAATATCACACTCTTCTAACTTCACTACAAATCAATTAAGCAAACATGGATTCAACTAGCATTCCAACCAATATTCAAACAATTCATCACACATAAAGTAATAAAAATAAAGTCATGCATGCAAGCATGCAAAACATAACTTCATTTTCAAAAGTGGTTTCTACTAGGCTTTACACATTGTAAGGTTCAAAGTGGTCATTTTTACAAAGTGGTAAAACCATTTTAAAAAGGGTTTTATTTATAAACCATTTATTAAATCAAATCTTTATTTCATGTGGTGGAAAATGCTTTTATCAAAGCAATAATTTTATATTTTTCATCAAATAAGTTGTTAATTCACCAAATTTGGGGGTTAGGGTCAGAAGGTTTGAATCAAAACATTTCCCAAGGGTTTTACTCAAAAATCATTTCCATATCAAAATCAATATTTTTATTTGACTAGAAATGAGCTAATTCAATTATTCAATCCTAATCTTCACAAAATACATTTTTAAATCCATAAGTTGGTTCCTAAGGTCATTAGGTTCACAACAAACCATTTTGCAAAGATTTCAACCCCAAATTCATTTTGAAATAAATTTTATATCCTAAACAAGCATACACAAGTTTCTGCAAAAACAAGCATTTTACCAGAAGCTTTTTACTAAACAAAGTGCATGGTTGGCTAGGGCTTGTTTTTATGAATCCATTGATATAAAATTTGCAAATTTTGGACGTGTAGATTTAAAGTTATGGAATTTACAAAATCACATATCTAATAGATTCAAATCTGTTTTTAAAACCAGAGTCTGGCCACGTGTCTTGTTATT
The DNA here is from genome assembly GCA_030063025.1 of Avena longiglumis. Taxonomy (NCBI): domain Eukaryota; kingdom Viridiplantae; phylum Streptophyta; class Magnoliopsida; order Poales; family Poaceae; genus Avena; species Avena longiglumis. The sequence continues at coordinate 449,186,479 of CP125979.1, forward strand.
ACTCGTCCATACCATTTCGTCTGGATCATGCTCTCTGGTGCGTTGGATTTAAATTAGATCGAGCGACGCAGATCAAGCGTAACGGTTCAGGCTTAAGTGATCTATCGCGTCCCTACGATCTTCATCTAACGGCTATCAACACAGCGACTAAGAACTGGCGGTGCCGAGCGACGGTGAGCGGCGTCGATGCTCGTCTAGCGGTAGAGCTGGTGTTAGAGGAAGCAAGGAAGAGTAGGGAGATGCTCACCAGGCTCAGGAGAACACGGTGAAGCTCAAGGTACTCGCGGTTGGTCAAGGGGCGCACTAGGGTTTTAGGAATTCCTCGTCGGAGTTGTGTCTGACGACGGCCACGCTCTGTCGTCGTCGAGGGCGGCGCTACTGGTCACGAAGAAACAAACGGAGGACACGGTTAGCTTCGTACGCAAGTCGCGGTCACGCGTGTATCAAAAGGAGGGCAAGGGGGGTCTGGTCTCACCGGTAGGGTTCGTCGGAACGGGGGCAGACGGTGGCGCTGCACTGGCAGTGTCGTTGTCGAGCTTGCAGAGCACGCGCAGGCGAGCTGACAATACGGAGAGGTGCGCCTGGGTATGGGGAACGGGCCTGTGTGCTCGGGGAGGCAAGGGGCGGCGCGAGGCTGACGGAATCGATGCCGGAGCTCGTCGGGGCAGTGGATCTTCGTAGAGGAATTAGGGCGGCCTGGGCGCGCTAAGGTGAGGAACTGAGGGGGAAACATAGGGGAAATGCTGGCGATTAAGAGAGCAAGGTCTGGGGGCATTTAATGGCGCGGTTAACGCGAATTAAATCGAGTTTTACTCACCTGCAACGGCCGGCGAGGTGAGGGGCGGGGTCTTTGCGCGGGTGAAGACGATGACTAGGAGGGGTGGGGCCGTCTGGCAGCGAGAGAGAAGGAAAGGGAACGGGGTCCACCAGTCAGCGTCTTCGCGGGTTCTTTTGCGAGTAAGGAAAACGTTTCGGCAGAGGGGTTGCAGGTGGGCTTGCTGGGCCTAGTTGGGCTGGCCGGCTGGGCTGGCTTGTTTTCTTGTTTTTTTTGTTCTGTTTGTTTTTCTTTTTCCATTTGATTTTCCTGATTTGAATTTGAAACAACAATTCAAACACCCAAACCAATTCAAACTTCCACTAAAGTTTGTATTGAGTTTAGTTCTGTTTAACAACATAATTCCAAGTCCAAAATAAAATAATATTTTTATTCTTTTTAGGATCTATTAATAATTAAATAAATAGACCTTAGTCATTAATTCAAATAGGATGTGTTTTATTTAAAATCTCCATTTGAAATCTAAATAATATCAAAACCATTTCAGTAGGTTTTATTTTAAAATACCAAATACTTGGAAAGCTTGTTTAAAATAATATATCAAGTTTTAGGGTTTATTTAAAATGGAAAAGCCTTTACTTTAAAATTGGGTATTAATAAACCCTCATTATTTTATTTAAATAAACCATTACACTTTTAATCAAACAAAATATTTTATTTCAAAAGCTTGACCAAGGTTTAATTTGGCTCTATAAAATAATCCTTATTTCTACCTTTTTATTTGAAAACCAAATCTTTTTATTAAAAGATCCAAAAATATTAATTTCACTTATTTAAAATTTTCTTTATTAATTGTTCATATTTTCAAATCCCTTTAGGATTTGTTTGATCAAAATTAGGTTTGAAGGTTTCCAATTGGAATCAAAAGTTTCTTCTCACCCTGAAAATCAACACAATTTTATTTTATTCATTTATTTTTGACATAACAAGATTTGGAAAATCTTGGGATGTGACAGGCTACCACCCTTAAAATAAATCTCGTCCCGAGATTTGAGAATGCTAGGGTTACAAGTTAGCTCAAAGCATCGAGGGTACTACCACCCTTAAAACTTTTCCAACTAAATTACATCTTGTCTTGCTGGGGATCTTGGGGAAACTTCTCTGGGCAATCATCTGCATAGTGTCCCTTGTTTCCACACTTGATACATGTGACAAGGCTGAGATCCTCCATAGGCTTGTCTATCTTGTGCTTCATCCATTCTGGACAATTGCTTGCATAATGCCCTTGGTTACCACAATTGTAACATGTGATAAGTTTGAGTTCATCACGTATCTTCAGTGGACAAGTTGCTACATAATGGCCTAGCTCTTTGCAGTTGTTGCACCATACCTGGCCAATCTCCTTATACTTCTGCTTTTCTGGATATTCACTGGCATAATGTCCCATTTCTTTACAATGATTACATTGCACATGGCTTTTGTCCTTCTTTTTTCTTGGGTTTCTCCAAAGCTAGGAGTTCTTCTAGTTCATGATCTTCATATGTTATCTCATAGGTAGGAATGTCTACTGGTTTCTTTGACCTTCTATTGCTCCTTGGATAATTCATATGCCTCTTCTTTGGTCCTTTAAATTGGGTCATATTGCATGGGGGTATAAGTGGAGATTTTCCTTTGTCCTCATCTTTCTTGGTAGACTTGGCTCTCTCATGGTAATCTACAATTTGTTGCTGCACTCCACCTTGTTTCCTTTGTTTAACTATGGAATAGATGGGGCATTGGATAGGGACATGATTATTTCCTTCACATAGGTAACAAGTAGCTTGAGATGTGGGGCATTGGTCAGCTGGATGTTTCTCTTCACAATTGGGGCATTGATCTCCATGCTCCTTGGAAGTGTGATCCTTGTCTCCACAAATATTGCAAGCTGGGTTTCCTTCTAGAATAACATCTTTGTCATCCTTGTTGTCACAAACTCCTTTGGAAGAGTTGCTTTCCATGTTGATCATTTGATCTGTCACCTTATGCAACAATTGGGCTTGGGTTTCCAAAAACCTTTGCATGGTTGGATCTACCTCACTGGTGTTGGCTATGAATTGAGCTGTCACTTGGTTCAACTGGTTTTGGGTTGCTATAAGTTTTCTCATGTTGTCTACTTGGTTGTTGTTGGTTTCATCAACCTTGATGTTGGAGTCTCTTGGAGTAGTCATCTGTTTGGGTTGAATTGAGATTAGAATAGCAAGATATTTCTAAGGAATCAATTCTAATCACACACATCACAATTCACACAAGCGAGGTGCAAGAAATCACAAACAAATACTCAAACAACAAGTTTCAAACATATTTTTAGGCAACCAAAATATTTTTTTGTTACACCACATAAGTTGGTGGGTTTGACTTAAACAAAATACGGTGGTCCATCTATAGGGTTCACTTGTGATCTTTCCATCCTTCTTGGTTGATTCTTCTTGCATGAGATCATGGTTTCCTTGGAAAAAAAACTATTAGTCACAAAACTTCAAAGGTGATGGTGGCTCCTTCTAGGTTGAGTTTCCTTAGTCTTCAAATCTTGAGCAAGATTTCTTGTCTCACTTGTCCTTAGTGATATCCAAGGTTGAAGTCCTTGGTGAAAATGCTGAAGATGTTGAAGTCATTAGAGTTGAAGATGTTTAAGTCATTAGAGTTGATGAAGTCCTTTGCTCATGGTGAATTCTCTGGCCATGGGGTAGGATTTATCCATCAAGTTGAAAAATAGAGGAGATGTAGAATCAAAACTAAAATGGTTGAGGAAAGAGTTTACAAGATTGTTTGTAAATAAGTTCTGGAACAAATACAACTCCTATTTTTCTAAGGGGTTTTTGTCCAATCCTAGGGTTACAATCCTACAGGCAACACAATGCTCTGATACCATCTGTAAGGTTCCCAACCTTTAATAAGGTAGAGATCCCTGTGTTTACAATGCTAGTCCCTGGATCAATAGCTAGCATCCACAGTTAAGATGTAATATCAAGAAACAAAGATCATAATACAACTTTATAACCAGGAATAAAATAATTCATTACATCTTACATAGCTCATTTGGCTATTACATTACATTGCAGCTGAATATCTATAAGCATGGGGTCCTTCATCTTCAAGTGCCACAGGAAGTCATGTTGGTTGTAGACTTGTAATCCTATTCAACAAACTTCACTAGCAACAAACAAACCTGCAACATATTAAGTTGCAGCCACAAGGGTCAATACATTTGAATTGTATTGGCAATTTTCACTGCTATGTAGAAATAAGTGGATCCTATCATTACATGCATATTTGGCTAAGTACGGTTTAGGCTCATTTGCAGAAAGCAATATAGTTTTGTCCTATCTTTTCAAAGTAGTTTTTTGATCTTTGTCAAAATCTTTCTACACTTCCTGGAAAACTCCAAGTGCTTCAAGTCTCTTGTTGTCACTTTCAAGTTTTACTTTTAGAAATTGGAATGTCGATATCTTCCATAGCTTCAGGCCTTAGTTGCTCAGTATTATCCATAACCGGGGACACGGCTAAGTACTTACATTTTTATCTTCTACAGAAGTTGTACACTTTACCCACATGACACAATCTCATCTTGTTGCCACCAGTGGCCGCTGGATAAGTACTCACCAAGATAGGAGTACTGGCAGATTGAGAATGTGACAAAGTCTTTCCATTGAAGTCCTCCCAATACACAATGTTGGCTTGTCTACCAGGCACCAATGTAGGGTTTCAAGTTCCCTCATTCTAGTTAACCTGAAGAGGCCAATGCATGGGTCTTCCACTATGTAGTTGACTAAGCCAGTGCCCATTTAGCATGTGGCTGTACACGGAAGCCACTATACGAGAAACATGTTAAATCTCTAAGTCCCTGGGTGGTTTTCTTCTAGTGCACAACCAAAAAGAGATTGCCATATAAACATGGTTCCTTTTGTTGCCACCTTGTCCAAAACTTGAGTATCCTTGTCCACCCAGGTGGTTCATTGAGTACTTGTTTTATTATATAAAACAAAAGTCTTTTCAATAGTTCATATAATCTTAACATGTATCCCTTCTCAATATATATAGCAGGGCTAAGCATATTACAACTACATTGTTTTCACTAAGGAATATATAGGGTATCCTATTAGGATTTTAGCATAGCAAAATATATTAGACCTTATCATGGATGTTTCAAAATCCAGTAAGTGTAATGAAAATAATAGGACTTGGATGATAGTGTCACTTGCCTTTTTAGTAGAGATTGATGGTTCACTTCTTGATCTTGACAATATCACACTCTTCTAACTTCACTACAAATCAATCAAGGAAACATGGATTCAACTAGCATTCCAACCAATATTCAAACAATTCATCACACATAAAGTAATAGAAATAAAGTCATGCATGCAAGCATGCAAAAGATAACTTCATTTGCAAAAGTGGTTTCTACTAGGCTCTACACATTGTAAGGTTCAAAGTGGTCATTTTTCCAAAGTGGTAAAACCATTTTAAAAAGGGTTTTATTTATAAACCATTTCTTAAATCAAATCTTTATTTCATGTGGTGGAAAATGCTTTTATCAAAGCAATAATTTTATATTGTTCATCAACTAAGTTGTAATTCACCAAATTTGGGGTTTAGGGTCAGAAGGTTTGAATCAAAACATTTCCCAAGGGTTTTACTCAAAAATCATTTCCATATCAAAATCAATATTTTTATTTGACTAGAAATGAGCTAATTCAATTATTCAATCCTAATCTTCACAAAATACATTTTTAAATCCATAAGTTGGTTCCGAAGGTAAGTAGGTTCACAACAAACCATTTTGCAAAGATTTCAACCCCAAATTCATTTTGAAATACATTTTATATCCTAAACAAGCATACACAAGTTTCTGCAAAAACAAGCATTTTACCAGAAGCTTTTTACTAAACAAAGCGCATGGTTGGCTAGGGCTTGTTTTTCTGAATCCATTGATATAAAATTTGCAAATTTTGTACGTGTAGATTTAAAGTTATGGAATTTACAAAATCACATATCTAATAGATTCAAATCTGTTTTTAAAACCAGAGTCTGGCCACGTGTCTTGTTATTACTCGTCCATACCGTTTCGTCTCGATCACGCTCTCTGGTGCGTTGGATTTAAGTTAGGTCGAGCGGCGTAGATCAAGCGTAACGGTTCAGGCTTAAGTGATCTATCGCGTCCCTACGATCTTCATCTAACGGCTATCGACACAGCGACCAAGAACTGGCGGTGCCGAGCGACGGTGAGCGGCGTCGATGCTCGGCTAGCAGTGGAGCTGGTGTTAGAGGAAGCAAGGAAGAGTAGGGAGATAATCACCAGGCTCAGGAGAACACGGTGAAGCTCAAGGTACTCGCGGTTGGTCAAGGGGCGCACTGGGGTTTTAGGAATTCCTCGTCGGAGTTGTGTCTGACGACGGCCACGCTCTGTCGTCGTCGAGGGCGGCGCTACTGGTCACGAAGAAACAAACGGAGGACACGGTTAGCTTAGTATGCAAGTCGCGGTCACACGTGTATCAAAAGGAGGGCAAGGGGGGTCTGGTCTCACCGGTAGGGTTTCGTCGGAACGGAGGCAGACGGTGGCGCTGCACTGCCTGTGTCGTTGTCGAGCTTGTAGAGCACGCGCGAGCGAGCTGATAATACGGAGAGGTGCGCCTGGGTATGGGGAACGGGCCTGTGTGCTCGGGGAGGCAAGGGGCGGCGCGAGGCTGCCGGAATCGATGCCAGAGCTCGTCGGGGCAGTGGATCTTCGTAGAGGAATTAGGGCGGCCTGGGGCGCGCAAAGGTGATTAACTGAGGGGGAAACGTAGGGGAAATGCTGGCGATTGAGAGAGCAAGGTCTGGGGGCATTTAATGGCATGGTTAATGCGAATTAAATCGAGTTTTACTCACCTGCAACGGCCGGCGAGGTGAGGGGCGGGGTCTTTGCGCGGGTGAAGACGATGACTAGGAGGGGTGGGGCCGTCTGGCAGCGAGAGAGAAGGAAAGGGAACGGGGTCCACCGGTCAGCGTCTTCGCGGGTTCTTTTGCGAGTAAGGAAAACATTTCGGCAGAGGGGTTGCAGGTGGGCTTGCTGGGCCTAGTTGGGCTGGCCGGCTGGGCTGGCTTGTTTTCTTGTTTTTTTTGTTCTGTTTGTTTTTCTTTTTCCATTTGATTTTCCTGATTTGAATTTGAAACAACAATTCAAACACCCAAACCAATTCAAACTTCCACTAAAGTTTGTATTGAGTTTAGTTCTGTTTAACAACATAATTCCAAGTCCAAAATAAAATAATATTTTTATTCTTTTTAGGATCTATTAATAATTAAATAAATAGACCTTAGTCATTAATTCAAATAGGATGTGTTTTATTTAAAATCTCCATTTGAAATCTAAATAATATCAAAACCATTTCAGTAGGTTTTATTTGAAAATACCAAATACTTGGAAAGCTTGTTTAAAATAATATATCAAGTTTTAGGGTTTATTTAAAATGGAAAAGCCTTTACTTTAAAATTGGGTATTAATAAACCCTCATTATTTTATTTAAATAAACCTTTACACTTTTAATCAAACAAAATATTTTATTTCGAAAGCTTGACCAAGGATTAATTTGGCTCTATAAAATAATCCTTATTTATTTTTCTACCTTTTTATTTGAAAACCAAATCTTTTTATTAAAAGATCCAAAAATATTAATTTCACTTATTTAAAATTTTCTTTATTAATTTTTCATCTTTTCAAATCCCTTTAGGATTTGTTTGATCAAAATTAGGTTTGAAGGTTTCCAATTGGAATCAAAAGTTTCTTCTCACCCTGAAAATCAACACAATTTTATTTTATTCATTTATTTTTCACATAACAAGATTTGGAAAATCTTGGGATGTGACAATTTTATAGTGATAATAGCTCTAGTTTTACGAAATAATTCACCAGAACTTCGTTGGACTTCCAAAAATTATTTCCTTGGGTGAAAAGCTAGTATTTGGTGGACTGAATCAAGAGGATTTGGAATCACTTCAAAACATTTACTAGAATGCCCTTGAGAAATTCCCAAAGAAAGTACTAGCTGTGATTTGTCTTTTTCATTAAATTTATTTTACAAAATCTTTTTAGTTGATTCCAAGGAAACATATTAGGCGATGAAAATACCTTTCTGTAGAAATTGGAATCAACCTTTTTTTAGTTACATAGCTACTTCAATGCTCTTATTAGTAAATAAACACTAGTAGAAAAAGAGCTATCCGTTCGTGCCCCCTAATAGCATTTGTCCCGGTTGCACCACGATCTGGGACTAATGCTGGCACGCATCCCGGTTCAAGCGGGCACGGTGGCCGGAGGCATGCGTCCCGGTTGTTAAGGGTTCATAAGTCCCGGTTTGTAACACAAACCGGGACTAAAGGTTGGGCGTCAGCCACGTGGCGTGGCACACACCTTTAGTCCCGGTTTGTGTCACAAACCAGGACGTATGATCCCGCCCTATATAAATGCGACACCCCAGCCCTTTGCCTCCCCTCTGTTTTTTCTTGGTGGAAGGTGTGAGAGGTGTGCTATTTTATTTTTTTCCTCTGCATGCATTCAAGGTGTTTGATGAAATGTTTGAGTGAATGATCCCGTCCAATTTCTCACAGAACAAAAATATAGAAGGTGTCCGAGACGCACTTGATCTTTCTCCTCTTTATTTCCCTCGATCAAGGTTAGAAATCTTATCTTTTCTTTGTCATTGATACAATGCATGTGTCGATGTGAAGTGGTCATTTCACTATTTATGATGTCCTGTTTTTGATAAACTTACGTATATGATGCAGATGAACGGTCAGTAATGGATGTACGGTGATCGGCATGTACCCGGTTACATTAAAGGCGTGGATAAATTTATCGATGTGGCTACGGCAAACAAAGAGAATGGTTTTATACGTTTTCCATGTGTTCAATGTCAGAACAACAAGGAGTACTCTTCCTCGAAAATCATTCGCGGCCACCTGGTTATGAAAGGTTTCATGCCCAACTATAATTGCTGGACCAAGCACGGGGAAAGAGGGGTTATGATGGAAGACGGTGAATAAGAAGATGATGATAACAACTATCATCATATGTTTCCTGAATACAGTGATACTTCAATGGAAAACAATGAAGAGGAAGGAGGTGAAGAACGGGCATCAGATGAGCCCGCTAATGAACTTGGTAGGGTCATTTCTGATGCAAAGCGAGACTGTGAAACAGAAAATGAGAAGTTGAAGTTAGAGGGAATGTTAGAAGATCACAAGAAATTGTTGTACCCAAATTCTGAAGATGGCAGCACAGAGCTCGGTACCACACTGGAATTGCTGCGATGGAAGGCAGAGTGTGGTCTAACTGACTCCACATTTGAAAAGATGATGAAAATAATGAAGCCGAAGTTTCCAAAACATAATGAACTTACCGAGAGTACCTACGAAGCAAAGAAGACTCTTTGTCCACTAGGATTAGATGTGCAGAAGATACATGCATGCATTAATGACTGCATCCTCTATCGCGGTAAGGAGTATGATAATTTAGATAAATGCCCGGTATGCAATGCATTGCGGTATAAGATCAGACGAGATGACCCTGGTGATGTTGAGGGAGAGCCCCTCCGGAAGAGGGTTCCTGCTAAGGTTATGTGGTATGCTCCTATAATACCAAGGTTGAAACGCATTTTCAGAAACAAAGAGCATGCCAGGTTGTTGCGATGGCACAAAGAAGACCATAAGAAAGACGGGAAGTTGAGACACCCTGCTGATGGGTCACAGTGGAGAAAAATCGAGAGAGACTTCCCGGACTTTGCAGGTGATGCAAGGAACTTATGGTTTGGTCTAAGTACGGATGGCATGAATCCTTTTGGGGAGAAGAGCTGTAGTCACAGCACCTGGCCCGTGACACTATGTATCTACAACCTTCCTCCTTGGTTGTGCATGAAGCGTAAGTTCATTATGATGCCAGTGCTCATCCAAGGCCCGAAGCAACTGGGCAACGACATTGATGTGTACCTTAGGCCATTAGTTGAAGAACTCTTATAGTTGTGGGGAAAACCAGGTGTACATGCATGGGATGAGAACAAACAGGAGCCATTTGATCTACGAGGGTTGATTTTCATAACCATCAATGATTGGCCTGCTCTTAGTAACCTTTCAGGACAGACAAACAAGGGATATAAGGCATGCACGCACTGTTTAGATAAGACTGAAGGTACATATTTGCATAAATCAAAGAAGGTTGTGTAGCTGGCGAATCGACGATTTCTTCCGACCAATCATCTCGTAAGAAAGAAAGGCAAGCATTTCAAAGGTGAGGTAGATCACCGGAAGAAGCCTGAACTCCCTGCTGGTGATGATGTATTTGGTATGGTCAAGGACATAGAAGTAATCTTTGGAAGGGTCCCGGCAGTCAATCAGTTCCGAACGACGTTGCTACAGGACACGCACCCATGTGGAAGAAGAAATCTATATTTTGGGAGCTGCCATATTGGAAAGTCCTACCTGTCCGCTCTTCAATTGACGTGATGCACATGACGGAGAATCTTTGAGTGAACCTTCTAGGATTCCTAGGCGTGTATGGGAAGACAAAAGATACACCAGAAGCACGGGAGGACCAACAAATTATGAAAGACCCAAAGAACATGCATACATAGAACAAGATGGATAAAGGGCATCACTTAAGTCGTGCCAGCTATCCTCTTACCAAAGAAGAGAAGGAAATCTTTTTTGAAGTCCTTTACAGTATCAAGGTGTCATCTAGCTTCTCATCTAATATAAAGGGGATAATAAATATGGCAGAGAAAAAGTTCCAAAACCTGAAGCCTCATGACTGTCACGTGATTATGACAAAGTTGCTTTCGATTGCATTGAGGGGGCTTCTACCGGAAAATGTTCGAGTACCCATTGTGAAGCTGTGTGCATTCCTCAATACAATATCTCAGAAGGTAATCAATCCAGATAGTCTGCCAAGGTTATAGAAGGATGTGGTACAATGTCTTGTTAGTTTTGAGTTGGTGTTCCCACCATCCTTCTTCGATATAATGACGCTAATCCTGGTTCACCTAGTGGGAGTCTTAAATAAATATGTTCATAACCATGCTAGACCAGAAGGAAGCATCTCCAAGGGATATGGAACAGAGGAGGTCATTGAGTTTTGTGTTGACTTTATTCCTGACCTTAAGCCGATTGGTGTTTCTAACTCGTGGCATGAGGGAAGATTAAGTGGAAAAGGCACGCTGGGAAAGAAAGCAATGATATGTAGGGACGGGGATTCTTTCACTAAAGCACACTACACAGTTCTACATAATTACACCTTGGCAGCTCTGTATATCGAGGAACACAAGAATATTGTACGCTCCAAAAACTCGGGGAAGCCTGAATCATTGATTACAGATGAACACATGAAGTATTTCGGTGGTTGGATGCGGACACATATCTTGAATGACACCACTGTTGGAGATCATCTATACTTGTTGGCCGCGTCACCATCTTCTACTATATTGAATTTCCAAGGGTACGAAATAAATGGGAAAACATTATACACGATCGCCCAAGATAAAAAGAGCACCAACCAAAATACTGGTGTCCGCTTTGATGCAACAGACGAGAATGGACAAAAGGACACATACTATGATTACATAGAGGAGATATGGGAACTAGACTATGGAGTCTCTTTTAAGATCCCTTTGTTACGCTGCAAATGGGTCAATCTGAATGGGGAAGGGGTAAAGATAGACCAGTTGTACGGAATGACAACAGTGGATCTCAACAACCTTGGTTATAGGGATGAACCATTCGTCCTAGCCAATGCTGTGTCTCAGGTTTTCTATGTGAAGGACACATCCTCCAGACCTAAAAAAAGAAAAAATATGCAAACGAAAACATCATATGATGAGGCAAAGCGTCACATAGTTCTTTAAGGGAAAAGAAACATTGTGGGAATCGAGGACAAGACAGACATGTCAGAAGATTATAATAAGTTTAATGAAATTCCGCCCTTCATAGTGAAAACTGACCCAAGCATTCCATTAAGTAAAGAAGATGCTCCATGGTTACGTCTGAAGCGATCATCAGGAAGGACATATGCCAAGAAGTTCATGCTCATATTGTGTAACTCTAGTTCATGTATGGCCGGGATATCTTATGATGTTTGAAATTTTCCAAGTTCAATAAATGTATTGAGTGTTAGTACCGATTTGTGGCTTGGGACTATATATAGGGGGGGGGGGACTTTAGTCCCGGTTTTGTAGTCTCGGTTTTTAATATTAATAAATGTCTTTAGTGTTAGTCCCGTTTTGTGGCTGGACCGGGACTAAAGGTGGCCTTTAGTCCCGATTTGTAGAACGACTTTCCCGAACTATGAAGAAGTTGTCCCGATTCGTACTTACCATTAAGATCCGATCTCCAAACGTGCGTGGTCACATATTAGGGAGTGCCTCTATGACCAGTTTCTTGTAGATGCTAGAGGACTGGGCTCCGGTGGCATCTCCTTGAAACTGGACGTAGTGGTGTCCCTACTCTCGCACACCATCTTGCAGCTTGTAACTTCTCTAACTAGATCAATACACCTGGGAGCTAACTAATTTCACATATTAGGGAGTGCCTCTATGACCAGTTTCTTGGAGATGCCGGAGGACTGGGATCCGGCGGCATCTCCCTGAAACTGGTCGTAGTGGTGTCCCTGCTCTCGAAAAAAATATTGGAGATGCCTCAGTCTGGCTACAGGACTAGACTCACAAGGATGCCTATTTATAGTACAATCAGCTAGCCATAGTGTCGACACTTACGATATAATGTCGACGCTCACCCCTATTATTAGTGTTGGCTCATGTTTTGTCCCGGTTGGTGTCTCCAAACGGGACTAAAGGTTCATCTTTAGTCCCGGTTGGTGATACAATCCGGGATAAGGTACACTTCGCATGACATAATGTCGACACTCACCCCTATCATTAGTGCTGCCTGGCCCAGCCTGCCGAAATCCCTCCAACCGGGACTAAAGATGAACCTATCAATGGAGGACGAACACGAGGCACAAGCGGCTCCAAACCATGGAGGACTAGGTTTCCCAAAGAGAGGAAGAATATCCTGATAGAAGCCGTCAGAGGAGAAAGGACAAGGCGGAAGTTGATGCAGATATTCAAAAAGATCTAATGCGTATAATTGAAGAACTAATAAAGCAACAACAATATGTAATGAACGCACTTAAAGAGCAAAGTACTACCGGCCCATCTTAGCAGCACATGGTGGTAGAACCTGCATTCGATGCTACCGACTATTGAATAATTGAAAAAGCAGTGTGGCTTCCACCGAGGTCCTGGGTGATGACAATAACGATGACTATGGTGCAACGACGATGGCTCTTGTTGTCTACCTAGTGTGATCATCACATAGATAACACAATGCGAGCTACATGTCAAAGTTGTGAACATATCAATGAAGGTGGCAGTCGGCTATGCCTTACCAATTGGACCCACAACAACTTACCACTATCGTCCAGTTCCATAGGGCTACGCTGATGTTGGGGTGGATGAAATCATGCCCACGTTTGAAGTTTTGAAGCTTGACTACACTACAGGTGAAGGGGATGTGACTGGACTGGGAGAAGCAATAAACGTCACCATTCTATGGCCAAAGTAATGTATCGTGCTTCGAAATCACACGCCAAGGCCTTCTTCTCCACCGCCTCACCCGTCTCCAGCGAGGTCGTTGCCGCCGCGGCAGCTGTCTTTGTCGCCTCACCCGGCTCCGTCGCCTCACCCGGCTCCGTCGCCTCACCCATCTCCATCGCCTCACCAATATTCGGCGCAGCCATCGCCGCGGCAGCCATCGCCGGCGCCTCAGGATAAAAAGCATAAGCGTACCACCGCTACTCTGCGTCATGGTAAGCGATCGCCGAAACGTAAACAATAGCCTCTTCCAAAAGTACCAAAGGTTCCTCCCAAGAGAGCTTATGAATGTACTGAAGAGGAGACTATAGCTATCGATGATGCGGAAACGACTGCGTTTTTCGCCAAGCTGAGGTGGCCGAAAAAGCCAGAGTTCCCTAGTACCAAAGAAGAAAAAGCCCGATTGTTCAAAATGCTAATGAATCTTCATCAACCCGAGCCAAAGCTGTCATCAGACTATGAGCATTCTATTCTCAAGTCACATGCGACACAACAAGCCTCGAAGATCTATACTAATGAAAGCAAGAAATCCGTTTCCCAGCTCGGAGAACAAGCAAAACAGTCTTGCGCCCCTCTCAAGGTGATTTCCCATACCAATGTGGGTTCGAGCAAATATGCGGCCAAAGAGCAGTATGATCCAGAGGTAGTTGCAGAATACGGAGAAGCTGCCGCTGCTCAAGGTATGTGTATTGCCCAGTACTTATCCCAGTTAGAGTACTTCCCCGTGAGTGAAGTAGCATACAAATACAAGTACTGCAAACCTCTCGTCAAACCTAAGGAGGTAAATAATCTTCCAACAAAATGCGAAGATTGCATAATGGTACATGTATGCCATAAAGGTCGGGGCTAACTGGATAATGCTGAGGGTTACAAAAAAGCATTATGGGAAAGAAATAGATGACATGATATCCATTGAATTTGATGAACTATTTCAATTATTCAATCAAGACGCCTTGGACAAATCGATCATCAGTGCCTATTTTCTGTAAGTACTAATTCTGTAATTAACTTAGTCTCTAGCTATCTCACCTTGTTTATTGCATGTATATAATCATACTATAGTATGCAGAATGAAGATTCTCGAATGCAGTAGAGGACAAATCTATGACATTGGGTTCATTGACCCATATTGGGTTCATCAATCTAATATCAAAACAAACCCCCAGGATATGGAGGATAATTTCGTACACGCGTTAAGGTTTCAAGAAACCAGAAGGGAAATACTATTTCCTTACAACTTCGAGTGAGTGTTATTGTCTTGTATACACTTTGTATTTCGCTTACTCGATGTTAAGTATATAATTGATTAGTTATGCATGTGCAGCTTCCACTATATTCTGTTAATCATTCAACTTGACAAAAGGCTTGTACTAGTCATGGACTCGAAACATAAACCCCTTGAGTAGTGGAAGGACATGCAGATGCTCTCCAGCGGTAATTCTAATCATTACAACACTATATCGGCAACGTTTGTGAATTTTATGATATCAAGTAATTAATAACTTCTTTTATTCGTTTTCTTTGCCAGGCAGCGCTTGGAAACGGTTCACCAACAAGGCTAGGGGTGTTTGGAAAGAGGAGCTTACATTTCAACCACTAGATGTAAGCACCACTAGCTATATCTGCGCATCTCTTTGATTCTAGTTTTGATACCGTTATAATTCATGCTTGATTATTTTTTTGATTGAACTCTGTTCTCGTAAAGTGCCTGATGCAGGGACCAGGGAACAATTTATGTGGATATTATGTTTGCGAGTTTATCCGTCAGACATGCTGTGAGAAGGGCAGAAATTTAGAGGAACTCCACTTACGTAAACAATTTCTATAGTTTTTAATTACCATCAAATTGTGTGATGTTTAATTCATATAGGTTGACTCATTTTTTAAATCAGATCGAACGTCTACAGGGTGGTCTGCTGCCAAAGGATCGCGTACGATCAATTCAGGAGGAATTGGCGGGATTCTTGGATGCAGAAGTCCTAAACCCAAAAGGAGAATACTATTCAGTTGTGTATAAATAGTAGGGATTGTACAAAGAGCTTATTTTGTATGTAGTGCATGAACTCGATCTGTGTATCGAATGTAATATTTTCGACACTTGGATCTAAATGTCATGATGATCTTGTGTAATATAATGGTTCCTTAATTGATGAGTACAAACACTAAATAAACAATAAAACAACATAAATGAATTCTCTGCCGCGACACAAAAAGTGGCCGAAATGCTGTCGCAGCAACAAAAGTTGACAAAATGAATTCTCTGCCGCGGCAGAGAAATGTGCCAAATCTCTGCCGCGGTAGAGGGTTATTTGTCCCGGTTCGTGTTACGAACCAGGACGGATGCTCCTCCCCCTTGCCCTCTGTCGCAGCGACGTGTACGCCCTTTTGTCCCGGTTGGTGGGGCAACCGGGACTAAAGGTTGGGGCTTTAGTCCCTATTGCCCCGTCCCGGTTGGGGAACCGAGACTAAAGCCCCTTACCAACTGGGACACATGGGGTTGTTTCCACTAGTGAAACCACGCACAGAAGAGTTGAATTCACCAAATTTAAACAGTGACTCATAAAACTATAAGCTACTGGATTTAGGAGTATGTGGTTATGTGTGATCTCTGAGAGTTGGAATTAGGTCAAAACCTCAGTTGGTTTGTCCTAGAGAATTTACTAATGGCAGAAAGTAATTTATTTTGTTATTTTTGCTACCAGCAAACTAGGAAGCAAATGACTAAGTGGCCTGTGGGTTTTGAAAGGTATGGGTGATACCTTTCAGAAAAATTGGGTTTCATTCTAAAAGGATTTGTAAAACTTTCTGGGAAAAAATATTAGTGGTGTAGACAGATCCTTGTTTAAGATTTATCATTTTTATTTTATACTTTATTTTGGTGTAAGTGTTGGTCTGCATGTTAGGGAAAGCCTGTGTGCATCCAATAAAATTTAGATCTGGGCCATTGGAAGGGTTTTCCATTTTTGTTTTCATTTAAAACAAACTGCTGAATTTGAGATCTAAAATCTAGAAGAAAAGGAGAAGGGGTTCGGGGCTATGGGCCAGATCTAGGGGATTCTGGGCCCGAAGAGCCAAATCGGCCCAGGCATAGCGGTCACGCGTGGGCGGAATGCAGCCAGACGCGGCCCAGTGGCGGGCCTTCCCATGGGATCCAGGGCGAAGGGGTACCGAACGCTCCCGACCGTCTGATCTGGCCGGATCTGACGATCGCGGGGCGTTGTCCTTGCGGGGCTATCCAGACGATGGCGAAACCCAAGCTGGTGATGGGGGAATAGCGGGGAGGCACACCAGGGGCTCTAGGGAGTTCATGGGGGCGACGAGGCGACGTGGTCGACGACGGCGAGTCCGGTGATGGGCGACGCGAGGGGTCTTGACGTCGGGGAGGAGCTAGCGTGACGGTGGCCGAGGCGGAGATCACCGGAGCTCGTCCTAGGCGACGCTGCATGGAGTCCTGGGAAAAATAAGGGCAGGGTTAGATAGGGGAAGAGGGGGTCACTGCAGGGTGACATGCAGAGAGAGGGGAGCTCGAGGGAGGAGCCTTGCTCGCTTTTTGGAAGAGGGCTGAAGCTTCTCTCTTCCTCTCTTTCGAGAAGAGACGAGAAGGGGAGAGGAAGGGGAATTCTGGGGAGTGACTAAGGGTGGAGAGCGGGAAAATAAGAGAGCAGGGGAGAGCTGGGTGGCCTGTGGGCATTATAAACTGAGGGGAGAGGTCTATGGTGGGGGTCGCTCATGGATGAGCATGGAGCTGGTCCATGGCAGTGTGGATTTTGTTGGGGGTTCTTATGGTCGTGCATGGAGCAGAGAGGGAGTAGAGGGCTGTAATGAGTAAAGAAATGGGTTTAGACAAGACATTTCCTTTGTCTCCCTCTTAATTAATCATTTGGGCCAAGGGGTGTGGGGCATGCTATAGTGTTTGTCAACTAGACGGGTGTGTGCTGCTATGAAGGAGTACTTGACCAGTTTGGGGTTGGTTTAGTGTTGTTTAGCAAAGTTGATCACATGGCTGCTTATGAAGGAAGTTGAAATTGTTGCATTGGACAAAGTGTGTAAATGGTACTGGTAGGTGGTATTGCTAAAATAATCTCTCCATGATTTAAATGGGATTATTCTAAAGCTTATAATCCCATTTAAATGCACCTCTTCAAAAAGTGCTGAAGTAGATTATGGAGGCAAAGGTGAAAATTTTATATTGGTCAAGCCTGGTTTTTGATGAGTTATGGTCCTAAATACCATAACACACATTGGAGAATTTTATTGGGATTTATTGAGGTGGAAATGTATTTTTGGTGAATTATTTCTTCTTTCATCCATTTAATAAAAAGGGAAAAAAGAAATAATAAAGAATATCAAAAATATTTATTTTTGTGTTACAAGGATGCGGTATGATGAATAGGCATAAAATGTGCCTTAAGTTTTCAAGGTGATTTGGAGAAAAACAAACTTGCCTTCATAGACAAGGGTTTTGGGAATTTGGAAGATAAGGAAATAAAATAGTTTAATAATCCCAATAATTGGGAGAATTATTTGGGGATGCTTATATACAATTTAGATGATGTAAACTTTATGTAGGAATCAAGTTTCACCTTGGTTTTGAAGAAAAATGATGAGAAAGGTGGAAACTAGATTCGTGGAGGATCTAGGGTTTGGTTATTCGGATGCCATCTAAACGGGGTTGGATTAGGGAGCTCAGAGCTCACCTTGGTACAAGGGGTATACGGATGGATAGACCATGTCATATAGATGATCATGGAAGCAAGAGTTGTGGTTGATTAGATTTGTGGTGATCTTGATGAGATGGCAAACTTTGTTGAAAATAAGGCTACCATAACAGATACATTGGGTAGCCTCCTAAACCATGTGGGTTTAAGAATAACAAGGTTCCAATGGGAACAGGGGTTGTGGGGATTGGTAGTGCATGATTAGTAGGTCTTAACCAAGAAAGGAGTTGGTCAAGGGGAGGTGGAATTTATATGTGAGCTTCTGCCAAAGTAGGAAAGATGATAAGATTTGCAGAAAAGATTATTATCTTGACTACAAAACCATCATGGATGAGTGGTAAGTAGAATGGCTTAGCCAAGGGTAAGAGTGAAATTTTGTAGTACTAAGGATGTACTACAAGATGGTTAAGATACATTATCAAGAATGCACAAGGGTTGGAAGAGGTAGAGCTCCAAACAAGGTATCTAGATAAGAAATCCAGACTTAGCAATTTTGACAGATTTAGGGTTTTAGACTAGAGTGCAAGTGTAGAAGTTTTTGAGAGGCTGCTGGGTTCCAAACTCATGATCATATGGAGGATGTTTACGTGAGGGATAAGTAGATATTATCCCTGCTTAGATTGGGTCTTCACTGAGTTGGAAACCATCCAGAAGGGTTATCCTTGGTTTGGGGTAAGCAGGAGATGAGATATTTACTTGAGTGGCTTAGGATAGATCCAGACTTGGATGCTTGCTTTGGGACTGATGATCACAAGCCTAGATTGGGTCCTAAGGGATGAGCTACTAGATTAGCTCACTCTAGTTCTTAAGCAAACAAGGAAATCAGAAGATAAAGGCAATTCATCAAACAACTGATCAAGGGAATTCATCTTATCCTTGTCCAACTATTACTTGGGTTACCCTCAAGCCTATCTTGAGGTAAGGATGGGTATTTTGAAAGGGGTTTTGCTTGAAGTAAGATAATTACCGTCTTGGTATCTCTACCAAGTTTAAGAGGAAAAGGTTTTAATAAGGTTTTGAAAAAAACTAGGGATAAGAGTAGTTGAAGGTTCTGTCTTGAAAACATAGGGAGATAATATATATAGGTATCCATAGTTTTGTTAATAGAAACTAGTAAAGCATTTGGTCATGTCAAAGTCATCTTGGCTCAAGTTTTGAAAAGCCAGAACATTTGATAATATGAAAGATGAGCCAAGACATATCTTCTGTGAAATAGTTTTTGTAAACTAGTGTTGAGATGGGGAGGATACCACTAATACACAAATAGTTGCTTGAGCACACACAAAAAAGTAAGCACACAATGCAAGAAAAAGTTTTTGTTCCCCCTGATTTTTGCCTTTTGGGCAATGAATCAGGGTTGATGAAATTGGGATGTTACATCTTCCATTGCAGTATCACCGTATTCAAGGAACATAGGATAGTTGGCATCATCCCCATCTTCTTTGTTGTCTTCCATAATAACCCCTCTTTCGCTGTGCTTGGTTCATTAATTATAGCCGGAGTTTAAATCGGACCAAAAAAGGTGTCTATGAAGGATTTTTTAGGATGAGTAATCCTTCTGATTCCAACATACACCACATGGACAACACATAAAATCATTCCACTTGTTTGCCTCAGCCGCATCGAGAAACAAACACACGCTAGAGCGTCGGTCGGCGTACATCCATGGACGATCATCTGCATTATATAAGTATATCAAAGACAATCACGATGCAAAATTAGTACCGGTCTAAAATTAAATGCACAATACGATACTTCGGCTCTGAATGCGACAATATACTATGTACTAAAACTATGCACTGATTTAAAAACTTTCTACTCCATTTTAGTCTCGGTTGGAGACACCAACAGGGACTTAAGGGGTTGCGACGGGCTGGGGCCAGCACGAGCTTGTTTAATCTCGAATGGTGTCTCTAATCGGGACTAAATATGAACCTTTAGTGCCCGTTGGGGACAACAACCGAGACTAAATGTTTATATTTATTTAATCATGGGTGGCGACAGTATTTGGTGGGTGGCGGCACTATGTCATGGGTGAGTGGCGGCACTATGTCGTGAGTGGCGACACTATTTTGGTGGGTGGTGGCATTATGTCAGGGGTTAGTGTCGACACTATGTTGTGGCACTTAATCTATAAATAGGCAAGATGCATCCTTGTAAACTTATAAACTACAAGATGGTGCAAGAGGGCCACCACTATAGCGGAGCTTCTCGAAGATGTCTTAGGATCCTGTTCTCAGACATCTTCGAGGAGATCGCCATAGAGGCACTCGCATATATGTGAAGTTTTTTAGCTCCCAGGCGTATTGATCTATCTAGAGAAGTTATAAACCACAAGATGCTGCGAGAGGGACACCACTACTGCAGAGCTTCTTGAAGATGTCTTAGGACCCCGTCCTCGAACTCTTCGAGGATGTCGCCATAGAGGCACTCCCATATATTGATGTCGAGGAGCTTCTCGAAGCCACAAGGTGGTGCAAGAGGGAAACCACTACCTCGGATCTTCTTGAAGATGTCTTAGGATCCCGTCCTCGGACTCTTCGAGGATCTCTCCATAGAGGCACCCCCATATATTGATGTCAAGGAGCTTCTCGAAGATGTACTAAGCTTGTGTCTCTTCTTATGAAGCTTTTATGAATTAACCCTATATTTGTTCCAATTTGTGAGTATTACTACTTACTATGGTACACATATATGTCTATGCATAATGATGATGTTATTTTGTCTATATCCGTCCAGAATTTGAAGATGTAGTGGTTACAAATATCTATACATCAAGAGCATGAAATGAGCAAAACTAGCAATTACAGTTGAAATGATGGAGTTGCTAACCTTTTTGTATCCTCGTATATATGTGGTGTTGCCAAATCTTGGTAAATTGTTTGAAAAACTGGGGATGAACTCAAGCTTAGGGAGGAGTGCCAAGTCTGCATTATATAAGTATATCAAAAACCATTACATATCATCATCAATAGGGAAGTGATAAAATTAATACAAGAACATCAAATTAAAAAAAAGTAAACTAGTGACCAAATGACATTATTGCAAAAATTACTCCCAAACTAGATTCATAAATCCCTCAACTACTAGAAAAGCGTCTTGAAAATAAAGTACATCTCGGACAGGGAGGAAGAAGATATAGGACGGACATTAGCCTATAGGTACACACGTTCCATCTTATAGTGATAAATGCATGCTACCTATTTTTTCTGAGACAAAGCTAAAGTAATAAATGCCTGAAGTGGAGAAATTTCCATTTTTGTTGCATATCCTTTATATTGTGCTGCTATGCTCCTTGTGTGTGTTTGTTCTTGTCCACTGGTGCACCACATAAAATATAGTAGAGTCTGTAGTAGACATTACATTCCTAGCTATGGCGACCAATGTTTACACAAGGATAAGCAAGCAAGAGAAGGACAAGAGAGAGGCAGAAACTCGGATGAAGCTTGTCCCCCGTACTTGTGCTGATGTATTTGGTATGGTTAAGGATTTAAATGTAATCTTTGGAAAGGGTCCTGACAGACAACATGTTCCGAATGACGATGACGTAAATACACCCATGTGGAAGAAAAAATACATATTTTGGGAGCTACCCTATTGGGATGTCCATCAGGTCTGCTCTGCAATCTAGGTGATGCACCTCACGAAGAATATTCGCGTGAATATTCTAGGCTTCCTGGACTTGTATGGGAAGTAAAAAGATACCCTGGAAGCTCGGGAGGACCGGAAACATCATAAAGGACGAGAGGGCATGCATCCAGAGCAGTTTCAATGGCCTGCCAGCTATGCTCTTATTGCCACGTGCTCTTACTGCCAACATCATAAATGAAATCTTTTATGAAATCTTTTTCAGTATCAAGGTCACGTATGGCTTCTCATCGAATATAAAGGGAAATAGTAAATATGAAAGAGAAAAATTCCAAAACCTAAATTCTCATGACTGCCACGTGCTTATGACGCAATTGCTTCCGGTTGCATTGAGGGGAATTCTATCAGAAAATGTTCGACTAGCCATTGTGAAGGTATGTGCATTCCTCAATGCAATTTCTCAGAAGGTAATTGATACAGAAAGACTATCAGGGTTACAGATTGATGTGGTCCAATGTCTGGTCAACTTCGAGTTGTTGTTCCCTCAATCCTTCTTCAATATTATGACGCACCTCCTTGTTCACCTAGTAGAAGAGATTAGAATTATCGGTCCTGTCTTTCAACACAATATGTTACCCTTCGAGAGGTTCATGGGAGTCTTGAAGAAATGTGTTAATAACCGTGCTAGCCCATAAGGAAGCATCTCCAAGGGCTATAGAACAGAGGAGGTCACTGAATTTTGTGTTGACTTTCGTCCTTACCTTAAGCCGATTGGTGTTCCTGAATCTCGGTATGAGGGGAGGCTGACTAGAAAAGGCACACTAGGAAGGAAACAATGGTATGTAGGTACAGGATTATTTCAGTCAAGCACACTACACAGTTCTACACGAATCCACCGTGGTTGCTCCGTATATCGAGAAACAAAAGAATATTATACGCTCTGAAAACCCAGGGAAGCCTGACTCCTGGTTAAAGGGGAATACGATGAAACTTTTGTAAGTTGGTTGCAGACACATCTCATGAATAACACCACTATTGGAGATCATCTCTACTTTTGACGAGGTTACCATCTTCGACTATATGTACTTTTCAAGGATACTAGAAAAATGGGTATACATTTTACACGATCGACCAAGATAAAAATAGCACCAACCAACTAAAACAATGGTGTTCGCTTTGATGCAATAGATGACAATGAACAGAAAGACACATATTATGGGTACATACAGGAGACATGGGAACTTGACTATGTACCTACTTTTAAGGTCCCTTTGTTTCGGTGAAAATGGGTCAAACTAATAGGAGGCGGGGTACATGTAGACCAAAAGTACAGCATGAAAATAGTGGATCTCAACAATCTTGTTCATATGGATGAACCATTTGTCCGAGCAAGATAAACATGTCAGAAGATTATAATAAGTTTCATGAAATTCCTCCCTTCAAAGTGAAAACTGACCCAAGCATCATGTTAAACGATGAAGATTCTCCATGTCTTAGGCGCACAAGAAAACCATAACACTAGATAGGGATGTTGGTGATGTTTAATAATGTACTTAACCTTTTAGGTAATAAATCTATGTAATCTATTAAACAACATTTTGGTGGTTACTTCACAAATCTATGTAATCTAGATAGGGAAGATGGGTTTTCTGTGCGACGAAAAGGAAAACTTCCTCTTGCAACATTGTTCGCCATAACATTGGTCATTTGGACCGAAAGCCGTGAAACCTCGAACATGGTACGTCATTTTTGAAAAAATGGCACAGTATCACAAACTATGCCAGTAGAGCTTCATCTTTAGTCTCGGTTGGAGACACCAACTGGGACTAAACATGGGTGGCAACATAATTTCGGTGGGTGGCGGCACTATGCCAATGAGTGGAGACACTATGCCACTTAGTGATGACACTATTTCGGTGAGTGGCAGCACTATGACACGGGTGATTGTCGATATTATGGCATGAGTGTCGACACTACGTTGTGTTTCTTAATCTATAAATAGGCATCCTTGTGAAGTTATCAACTACAAACAAGATGGTGTGCGAGAGCAGGGACAACACTACGCCCAACTTGAGGGAGATGCCCACGGATCCAGTGCTCAGGCATCTCCCTCAAGCTGGCCAAAGAGGCACTCCCTAATATGTGAAATTAGTTAGCTCCCCAGCATGTTGATCTAGATAGAGAAGTTATATATTGCAAGATATTGTGCGAGAGTAGGGACAACACTACGGCCAGCTTGAGGGATATGCCAGCGGAGCCCAGTCCTCCCGCATGTTCCACAAGCTGGTCATAGAGGAACTCCCTAATGTGTGAAATTAGTTAGCTCCCCGACACAAGAATATAACAACATCTTCATAGTTCAGGAAAGTTGTAGAGAGACCAACACTAGCTAGTAGGAAACGGTTCATTAGTCCCAGTTTCCTATCTGGGACTACGGAATTGGGACTAAAGGCCCCCCTTTATTCCCGGTACAGCCAAAAACCGGGACTAACACTCAAGATATTTATTATTATTAATAAACCGTGACTATGGAATCGGTACTAAAGGCCCCCATTTAGTCATACTCATGTCTAGCCTTAGAATACACAACTTCAGGAGGTAAAAGAGTCAAAGCTTGGGGATGCCCAAGGCATCCCCTTCTTCATCAATAAAAACCTCAGGTATTTCTAGACACTTATTTTTTATTGTTTCATGCACAGTTGTGTTGTTCTTGGAGCGTCTTAGTTTTCATTTAGTTTGCTTAGTTTTCTTGAATAAATTAGTTTAGACCTCCGTTCTCGTCATGTTGTTTCAAATAAGTTGATTGTTGTTGGAGAGGAGTAGAAAGTTCTTTCTTGAATAGTGCAAGAGGATCTTGCTTTGATTGTGACTTAGACTTTATCATGTCATGCTATATGTTGTTTTGACCTTATGCTTAGTAATTATTGTTGTATCATGACTTGTTCCAAACAATTGGGATTGCTTAGTGTGCCTTGAAGTAATCATGTGTTGTTTTAACATACAAAAGCATAGTACTGTGGTATTCTACTTCGGTGCTTTGTTTGGGTTGACTTGGCACATGCTCACACCATGTTATGACTATGAAAAAGTCACCATAGCCTCTACGATCATTTAGTCCTTGACTTGAAGTACCACTTTATGCTTAATTAGTGATGTTTTCTTGCTCTGCATGAGTATGGCCATTATTGCTCTGTTAGTTGGTCGCTCCAGTCTTTTGCTAGCCTCCACTTGTATGAGTAAGTTCTACTCATGCATCCAACTCGCAAGAAATCAAGTTATTCCAAATTGTCCACTATGAATTCCTATGAATGGTTTGTTACACCATTCCAAGTATATTCTTTTTTTCATCTATCTTCCAATTCAAAAGTATTTTTCTATGTGAAAACTTAGTGATTAAAGCTCTCACAAACTTGATGGCACACTTTATTTTTCATGCGCCTAATAAACTTGAACCATCGTGTCATCTATGTTGTATATGGTTGCACTTATACGTTGGAATTAGCAGAACCGTGCTGTCATGGGAACGCTTTCAACATTGCACTTGTACTTTGTACACAGTTGATATCATGCTCTTTTGTCTATGGATGTCGTCGGTGTGAAATGAAAGGGGAGATTGTAAGTCTACGGAGTTATGTATGTGTGTTAGAGAAACGCCTGGGCCGCTAGCCTAAGCCATGCCTAATCATGGTGGAATCTTGTAGCATCACCATAATGACATCTATAAAGCATTCTTCTTATAAAAAAAGAGAGACATATTGAAAATAGGAAAGAGAGAGAAAAAGGACCATATTCCCAGGTTAAATAAGAAGATTGCTGAGATGCTCATTGTCTGCTTGACTTGTAATTTTGATTATGAGATAGCTCCTGTATCATATACAAGGAGTACCCCATTGGCAGTTCTCTATGATACACATGTACTTACCATGACAAGAATTTGCAAGTAACTAAACTTGAGTAGCTTGAGGAGCAGCCCTCGTATTCAAGGGACATGATATTGCCAACGTATACTTTTTCAAGCATATACTCTATAGTTTGTTCACTTTAACCTTAATCACTTTAAGATTCTTATGATAGGGGCAATGAGGGCTGAAATCTAACAAGTACCATAATTTTTCGAAGCTCTTTCTGAAACTTGAAATCCCTGCTTCCCTTATGAAGGGCCTTTGTTCCACTATTATATTGAGTCTTCACCTTCTACCCTTAGGCACCTGTTAAGAGAGCATAGTTGCCATTCTTAGTTCTATGTGCATTGTCCCAAAGCTTATTGATTGATGCATATTATTGATATTACTTGTTCTTGTGCTATTTGTATCTAGTCACTCTTATGAACTTTGATGGTGTCCTATGCATCTATTTTCTACTCCATGAGGGACAGCTGAATGCCCCTATGCCATGTTTTCTATATGTGAAACAAACAAACATTTTTCAATGCATGTTATTCATGATCTTTCTTTGTAACCTTTCATGTTGCATGCATAGTTACTTTGTCTTACTGTTAGAACTCCATCGTTCAAGCTAATGTTTAGAGTTCTTTGATCCCATCTTTCAATGCTTGCAAATGGTTTGATCATGATTTTGATGGTGCATGTCACCTCAACAATTATTCTTTTTATCACTTACCTACTCGAAGGAGTTAAGATTGGGGATGCTTGATACGTTTGAAATGTATCAATATTTTTTGATGTTCCATTCTTGTTTAGTATGTACTTTTCTTTGATTTTTCTACATTTTGAGGTGTTTTGATATGTTTTTTGGTACTAACCTATTAACAAGATGCCATAGTGCCAGTTGTCTGTTTTCTTCTGTTTTTGGTTCCAGAAAGGCAGAAAATATATATTCTCGGAATTATACGGGACAAAAGACAAAGTCAATATTTTACTGTGGGGAACACGGAGCCGGAATACGAGACGAAGGGGAGGCACCACGGGGCCACACCCCCTGGCGGGCACGGCCTAGGGCTAGCCGCGCCCGAGGGGTGTTACCACCCTAGCCTCCCCCTTCCACACCTCTTCGCCTATAAAGACCCCCCGATGCATAAACCCTAAGTACTCGATCAATATTCAACGAAACCGTCTGTAGCCGCCACCGCCACCATTTTCCCTAGATCAGGGGGATCTAAAGCTCTTCCCGGCACCCTGCTGGAGGGGAGATCATCCCGGAGGCCTTCTTCTTCATCATGCCAGCATCCAGTATGAAGCGTGAGTAGTTCCACCTTGGACTACGGGTCGATGTAGTACCTAGATGGTTGTATCTCCTCCTTTTTGCTACTATGTTTAGATCTTGTGTGCTCCGTTCATGATCAACATCATCTATTTGTAATCATGCATGTTGTGTTTGCAGGGATCCGATGGATATTGAGATTACTATTCCAGATTGATTAATGGTTTTGTGTTATTGATTCTATCATGTCTATGTTGTTTGTGATCTTGCATGCTCTCTGTTTCTAGTAGCTATCTTGGTCGAGTAGATCCTAGTGACTCCAAGAGGGGGTATTTATGCTAGACAGTGGGTTCATGCCTCTATTTAATCTAAGTAAAGTGACAGAAATCTCTAAGGTTGTAGATGTGCCGTTCCCACTAGGGAGAAACACAACGTTCTCTTGTTCATGGAACAAGTGGATTGTATACCTTGCACACTTTGCTTAAGCCAGTTCTCTGTTGCTTGCAACTTAATACTGGAGGGGTTTCGGATGAAAACCTGAAGGTGGATTACTACTCATAAATGCAGTTGGATGGCGGTCTATGTATCTTGTTGTATTGCCAAATCGAATCTCACAGGATCATGAATGTCTAGTATTGCATTGTTATGCCTTGCTCAGTCCTGTCAATTGCACTACTATTATTTGTTTACCCAGCATGCCATGTTTGTTTATCTAAGGAGAACACCTCTAGTGAACTATGGACCCCGTCCAATCTTTACCATTAATACATGTTCCAATGTTACTGTTTACTTTCTGCAAACCACTATTACCTTCCACACCATACAATTAATCCTTTGTTACAACAAACCGGTAAGATTGACAACCTCACTGTTCTTTGGGGAAAATTCTTGAGTTTGTGTTGTGCAGGTCTCCAAGTTGCTAGGAACACCTTTGAGTCGTTTCCTTCCTCCTACTGGTTCGATAACCTTGGTCTATTACTAAGGGAAAACTTTTTGGAATTATTCCCTAGAGGCAATAATAAAGGTGTTATTATTATAATTCTTGTTCATGATAAAGTTTATATTTCATGCTAGAATTGTATTAAGCGGAAACTTTAATACTTGTGGTTTATGAACAACACCATTTCCCTAGTACGCCTCTATGGACTAGCTCATTGATTGATGATGGTTAAGGTTTCCTAACCATAGACATGAGTTTTCAATTAATAATGAGATCATGTCATTGGGAGAATGATATGATGGAAAGACCCAAATTAAGAAGAGCAATTAGATCGTGTCATCATGTTCATCTTTGCAAAGCTTTTCTTATGTCAAATATTGTATTCCTTAGACCATGAGATAATGCAACTCCCTGGTATCGGAAGAAAGCTTTGAGGTCATCAAACGTCATCCTATGAGAGGGTGATCGTAAAGGTGTCTCTCAGGTGATCGGAAAGTACTTGTTGGGTTGTATGTATCGAGATGGGATTTATCCCTCCCAAGTCGGAGAGATATACTTCGGGCCCACTCGGTAATCGATATCAACACCACTTTCAAGCAAGTGGTTAAGGAGTTAATCACAAAGTGATATCGGATTACGGAACGAGTAAAGTACTTGCTGTGAACGAGATTGAACTAGGTATGCCGATGCCAACGATCGAATATCGGGCAAGTAAAAAATCGTGTGACAAAGACAATCTATATATGGTATTAATTGAATCCTGGCATTGTGGTTCATTCGATATGATCATCGATGAGTATGTGGGAGTCAATATGGGTTTCCAGACCACGCTGTTGATTATTGATAGAAGATCATGTCTGCATATTCTCGAACCCGTAGGGTCACACACTTAACGTGCCTCGACGCTAGGATAGAATGTATAATTGGTTTATGATTTTTTGTTCGGAGTCTCGGATGAGATCCAGGACATCACGAGAGGCTCCGGAATGGTCCGGAGAATAAGATTCATATAAGGGAAAGCAGTTTTTGGATTTCGGATTGTTCGGTATTGTACCGGAAGCTTCTAGAACCTTCCGGAATGGGACCAACGTGGCCCCACTTGTCGGGAGGGGGAGTGGGCCTACGAGGGAGTTCCCTGGCCGCATTGGGCCAGGGGCACAAGGCCCCATAGGCCCAGCCGGCCAAAACCCAAGGGAAACCCTAGGGGACCTTCTAGAAGGGAGGGGGAAACTTGCCCCCACTCCACCCTTGTGGCCGCCGGCCCTAGGGATTGCAGGAGGGGCAAGGGGCAGCCGGCAAGCCCTCTATATAATGAGGGTAGGGGTGCACCCCCCCCACACACCTCCTCAACCCTAGCCGCCTACCTTCTGCCCTCCAGATCTCTCTCTCCCGACTGCGCGTAGGCGAAGCCCTGCCGCAGAAACTCTCCACCTTTGCACCACGCCGTCGTGTTGTAGATCCAATCTATCTCTCCACCCCACTTGCTGGACCGAGGAAGGAGGAGACGTCGAGGTGCCGTACGTGTGCATCTCTCGGAGGCATCGCCACTTGCGGTGTTGGATCGGATCGGATCGCGAGGAGGAGAAGGCTAGTACGACTACATCAACCACGTTCCATTGAACGTTCCGCTGTGCGAATCTTCAAGGGTATGAAGATCTCATATATCCCCGTCGTTTTTTGCATCTCCTAGATTAGATCTTGGCTTTCCTGTTCGCATCCGTAGAATTTTTTTGATTTACTATGCTGCAAAACCCTTCAGTGGTATCAGAGCTAGATCTATGCGTAGATGTGTTTCACGAGTAGAACGCAACATGCTTGTTGCGGGCGTTGATGTTTTATATTGCAAGACTCTTGTTTGTGTACTTCTTATGATGCGGGATAGTGAGATCGAAGCGGTCCAGGCCAACTTTACGCGACCTCGTTCACGAGACCGGCTCCGCACTTGACGTGTGGCTTGCTCCACACATGTGGCTGGTGGATGCCAGTTTATCTCACTATAGTCATCATGGGATTTACACCGGATGTTGGCAACCATAATATCACTGTTGTGGCTTTCCGTAGGTAAGAATCGTTCTTAGCTTGTTACTCCCATAAGCCACGTAAAACATGCAACAACAAAGTAGAGGCGTCTAACTTGTTTTTGCAGGGAGTGTTTCTGTGATATGGTATGGCCCAAGATGTGATGTGTATGTTGTATGCAATGATCATGTTTTGTAATATTTCACGACTTGCATGTCGATGAGTACACAACCGGCAGGAGCCATATGGCTGTCTTTATAATTGTGTATGACCTGTGTGTCAACTTCTTATACGCCAAGTAATAGCTTTACTTTATCGCTAAGTAGTTAGCAATAGTTGTAGATGATATTCGTGGTGGAGGCAATCATGGTGGAGTGATGGAGATCATGATGGCACGCACAAGATGGAGATCATTGCGCGGAGATTTGCTATTCCATGTCACATAAAATTATATGCATGTGATGTATATCCTTTTATGTATCTTATTATGCTTAGATCGCGAGATAGCATTATAAGATGATTCCTCACTTAAAGATCAAGATAAAACTGTGTTCTCCCCATGTATGCACTGATGCGAAAGTTCGTCGTGTTCAAGCATCACGTGATGATCGGGTGCTATAAACTCTACGTTCACATACAACGGGTGCAAGCCAGTTTTGCACACGCGGAAATACTTGGGTTTGACTTGACGAGCATAGCATGTACAGACATGGACTCGAGACACACGAACCAAAAGGTTAAGCATGAGCCATATGAATGATATGATCGACACTTTGTTGTCCACCATTGAAACCACATCTCTTCTCGTGAAGATCGGATTAGGTGTGGTGAATTTGGATCATGTTCACTAAACAACTTGAGGGATGTTGAATTTAGTGGGAGTTTGTAAGGTTCCCAACCTGTAATAAGGTAGAGATCCCTGTGTTTACAATGCTAGTCCCTGGATCAATAGCTAGCATCCATAGTTAAGATGTAATATCAAGAAACAAAGGTCATAATACAACTTTATAACCAGGAATAAAATAATTTATTACATCTTACATAGCTCATTTGGCTATCTCATTACAACGCAGCAGAATATAACAATAGCATGGGGTCCTTCATCTTCAAAGTGCCACAGGCAGACATGTTGGTTGTAGACTTGTAATCCTAATGGATAAACCTGCAACACAATAAGTTACAGCCACAAGGGTCAATACATTTGAATTGTATTGGCAAGTGATACTATGGTAGTATAGTGGATTCAATCATCAAACAAACCTGCAACACAATAAGTTACAGCCACAAGGGTCAATACATTTGAATTGTATTGGCAAGTGATACTATGGTAGTATAGTGGATTCTATCATCTATATGCATTTGGCTAAGTGGAGCTTAGGCTTGCTTTGCTCAAAATAGATTTTCCTTATCATTTGAAAAACTCTAAGTTTTTGCTTGACAAAATCACCCAAGACATCTCCCAGTAGAAATTGGTGATCCTTCAACCCTTGTTCAACCACAAGTTTTTAACTTAGAAATTGGGATGAGGAGATTCTTGATAGCTTCCATGTCTTGATGCTCAAATTGTCCTTTGCCTGGGACATGGCTAAGTACTTAGATTTTACACTCTACAGAGGTGGTGCACTTTCCCCACAAGACTTGGTTTCACTAAGAAATGATCTTTCAGAAGCCTTCCCTTAGACCAGAATGGACGCGTTCCAACCTATCATCCCCTACCACCAACTGTCCATTTGGCTAAGTTATTGCAACCTATATGATCCAGGCAGAGCCCATAATGCCAATTGGCTGCACTTGAAGCTTCTCAACATTTGACATCTCAAATCTCTTTATTCCTGGGTGGCCATCCACAAGTGATATACACTAGGGTAGTCCATAAATATGGGCCCTGTGTAACCACTCAACATAACCCATTCACAACCATTTCACCCAGGTGATTCATTCACATAGTTGTTTTATTAAACAAAACACAAGTCCTTGACTTAGAAATATTTCATAGTATGAATATATTTCACCCTTGTTTTCTACTAGATAAGCTAAGCATGATAGTAGTAGGAATCTTAACTTCGGAAATTTCTACTAAGGTTTCATCTACTAGGATTTCCCATGGCATAGTTTATACTTAGCAAAAATTCCATGCAAGTCTTACTTTAGGAATATCACTAGTGCATAGTGAAAAATAATGGGACAAAAGTATGAAGCATCACTTGCCTTTTTGTTAGAGAATATAGGTTCACTCCTTGATATTGCAATATTCACACTCTTCGAATCACTACAATTCAATCAAGCAAGCACTATTTCAATCTACCATTCAAGCGGCATCACATAAAATAATAGAAACAAAACAATGCATGCAAGCATGCCAAACTTTGTTTTATTTACAAAAGTGTTTTATAATAGGTTATAAACATTCTAAAACACTTATTGGTCATTTTTTGAAGTGGCAAAACTATTTGCAAAAGATTTTACCTATAAACCATTTTTAAACAAAATCAATATTTTATGTGGTTGAAAATGCCTTTAGCAAGGAAACAATTTTTATAGGGTTAACATAATATGTTTTCAAATCATAAAACTTTGAGTCTAGGGTCAGAGAGTTTAAATTAAAACATTTCCCAAAGGGTTTTCCTCCAAAAGCAGTTTTAATATATAAACATTATTTTTATTTGACTAAAAGTGTTTTAAATCAAAGATTTACTCTTTTGCTTCACCAAATATATTTTTGAAAGCACCAATTGATTTCTATGGTCAGTAGGTTCAAAACAAACCATTTGCCAAAGATTTTATAACCAAAATAATTTTAGAAAGAATTTTATACTCGAAATATGCCTACACAAGTTTCTGCAAAAAAAAAATCATTTTACCAGAAGCAATTTACTAAACAAAGGGCATAGTTAGAAAGTACTTGTCTTGCTGATTCCATTGATATAAAATTTGCAAAATTTGGACGTGTGGTTTGAAAGTTATGCAATTTACAAAACCCAATATCTAATAGATTCTATTCTGTTTTCAAAACTAATCCTGGGCCACGCGTCACGTTCTGATTCATCTATACCGTTATATCTAAACATATCGTGCGGCACAGGATCAAGCGTACCCCTTCGTTTAAGGTTCTATCGCAACGCTTGGATCCAGATCCTACGGTGCACAGCTCACTAGCCACTAAGTGGCGGCGCTAGCGGCGGCGACTGGCGGCGCGGGCTCTGCTCGTGGTGTTTCTGGCGAAGCAGGAAGGAAAGGGGGAAGATAAGATGCTCATAGTGTTCGCAGCGTCGTGGGGAAGATCAAGGCGGTTGTCTTTGAAGGCGGCGCAGAGTCGATCGATTCCTCGTCAAATAGTCTGGCGATCGGCTCGTCTGGCCTGAGCGAAGCTAGAGGTCGCTAGAACAAGAAGACAACACAGTTAGGTTCACAAGAGGAAGGCGTGTATGAGAGTGTCCACGGGGGTGAGAGGGCGGTCGGGTTTACCGGGGAGACGTCGCCGGAGAGAAGACAGACGGCGGCGCTGCTTCATCGAAGACGCAGTCGAGTTTGCAGGGCAAGCGAGAGCGAGCTGGCGGCACTGGAGTGTGCGCCAGAGGCTGGGGAATGTGTTCGTGTGGGCGAGGAGTCGAGGGGCGGCGGGGAGTGGCCGGAATCATCGCCGGAAGACGTCGGAGACAGCGGCAGTGCAAAGCAAATTAGAGGCAGCCTGGTGGCTCTCTGGCAGCAGGGAAAGTGAGAAAAGAGGGAGGGGATTTATCGGGTGTGATTGCGAGGATTAATCGTCGAGCCATTACCGTGAATTTACTTCGAGGAGCTAACGGCAGAAAATGGCCGGGAGGGCGTGGTCTACGCGCGGGTGAGAACGACGATGAGGTGGCAGTGGGGTCGCTTCGTCAGTGAAGGAGAGAGAGGGGAGGTGGGGTCCAAACGTCAGCGGCTTTGCGGGTGAGAGCAGTGGTGAGAAAAATAGTTCGCTCGGGGTGAGTGGAAGTGGGTTGCTAGGCTAGTGGGCTGGGCTGCTCTTTTTATTTTTTTCCTGTTCCTGTTTCTTTTTCTTTTTCTCATTTGATTTTCTATTTTGATTTTGTTTAATCATTTTAAACATTCATTTGAATTCAAACTTCACTCAAACTTTGTGTGCAATCAAATACTGATTAACAATACATTCTGAAGTCATAATTAGAATAAATATTTTATTCTTTTAAGTGTCTTTTAATTATTTAAAACAAGCCTTTGCTTTAAATTCGAATAAGATCAAATATATTTTTTAATCCTTATTTAAATTTCATTTTTCCACAAAACCTTCCAGTAAATTTAATTCATTTATTAGGGTGTCAAATAATTCACTTTGAATTATTTGGAAACATATTAATATGAATTATTAATCATTTTAAATTGGGTACTTATCTTTATTCCAATGAAATTAAATATAGTTTTAATTTCATATAACTTTATTTAAATGATTCTTTTATTTTATTTAAGTTAATTAAATGATTTTTATTCCACTTGGGTCAATTGAAATTATTTTCCCTGATTTAATTAAATGATCTTTAAATATTCCTTATTTACTATTTCTATCTTTATCTTATAAAATCCATATCTTTTTATTTATAGATCGAAACTTGGTGATTCCAATTTGTAAAATCTTAATATTTATTTATCCTTTTAAATATCTTAAAAATATTTGCTCACCATTTGGTATGGATTTTAGATAGGTGCTTTATTGGCTTTGGAAATTCAATTTCCTTATCTTATTAATTTCATAAGATTTTATCTATGGCTCCAAATTGATTGAAATCAATTTCTATGGTTTTATAATATTTCTATTTGTCATTCTTGATCATTTATAAATGTTTATTTGAAATTTTTTTATATGGATCAAATTCATGGCTTAGAGATAACTTGGAAAAGTTTTTCTTCCATTAGGGTTTTAGGGTTTTGGTTTATTTTCAAAGTGTTTAAATTTCCAGATGCATTTTATGAAGAATGCATTTCACTTGATTTGAATTTACTTGGATTCAAACTTTATTCAAAGTTTGTTCAAGATGGGATTTTAAGTTTCCATTTAGAAACAAAAGTTTTTTTCACCCTTAATTTCAACAATTATTTATTTTGTTTATTTATTTATTTATTATTCACTACTAGGAAAACGTCTATAGGTAATCAGCACATCCGTGGCTCACATGGTTGAAGTGCCCCAAGGCTAAAACAGGCGTGGCTCACCTGTGGGCAGTGCCCTACTAGTAACTAGAACAACTGTGGCGCACATGACTATAGTGCGCCACAGATGTGTGTGGGCCAGGGCCCTGTTGGCCGCACGCCAAACATCTGTAGCGCGCTACAGTCATGTGCGCCATGGTTGTTAGTGTCATCTGTGGCGCACATGGGGGGGTGCGCTACGCCTAAGCGCACGCCTCACCGTGAACGGCCACAAACATCTGTGGCGCACTGGCCTAGTGCGCCACGAGTAGATCATCTGTGGCACATGGCATGGTGCGCCACAGATGTTTGTACTCCCCGTGGCGCACTAGGCTGTGCGCCACTGGATGTGTCGATTTTTAGGACAGCACTTTATGTGCACATGTGTGACCACACATCCACCACCCCACACTTCACTTCCCCTTCTTCTTCCTCCTTAGATCTAGTCGGGATCTTCTCCTTCCCACCTCAATTTCTCCACCCATTCACCATTTTTAGCATGTAAAACTTGCTTTGGATGTTACATAAGTAATAGAGGAGGTCTCCGGTCTCTCATCTCCTTCTCCGGCCGACGCCAGCACCTCTCATTTCCATCTTTTCTCGATCGGTCTCTCATCTCGTAAGTTGTCCATGTAAGGATGTGTTCATGTGTATATGGATGATGTGCTCATATGTATGTAGATGATCGATGCTCATGATGTGTGTATGTGGAGAGGATGGTCATATGTGTATGTGTATATGGAGAGTATCGATGATGCTCATGCATGTGCGTATGGAGAGGATAATGATATGTTCATGTGTGTATGGATCGGTCTTGATCTCTCTCTCTTGTTGATTCATTTCCATTTTGGCAAGACTTTGGCATTTCGCAAAGGTCCGAATTTTAGGATAGGTCATGCGGAAATTTTCTATCGACCATTGCATGCATGCATTCATTATGTGGTTCTAATAGACTTTAAAATTGTACCGTGTACACCGTGCATGCAAAAATGGTCCGCATAATGAGCGAAGGCATTGTGGCTAGATTTTTGAAATGTGCGACGGCCGACATGATACGAAATAATAATACAGATATAAGATGTCCGTGCAGAAGATGCAAACTCAACTGGGTGATCGACCCAGATTCCGGGAATCTGCAGGCGCACCTGCTCCACCATGGTTTCATGGATGGATACAATCGTTGGATAAGGGATGACGTAGATGATGGAGACGGTGAAGGTGACCAACATGACGATGATCATCATCACGGCGAGAACGGGCGAGATGATGAAGAGTCTCCTGGAGATGGTGAAGGTGCGGAAGCAGACCGGGATGATGATGATCTAGATGCCGGAGGAGCAGACGACGATGGAACAACGTCGGTGGGTCGGGACCCTTATGTGCAAGAGCTGCTTCTCAAGCGCATTTAGTAACGCCAGGGCTGCCGCTAGAGAGAAAGCCAAGCTTGTGCAACTTGAGAAAGACGCGGTTACTCCATTGTATGAAGGATGTAGGCCCGATGATACCCGGTTGAATGTAACGCTCAAGGCTATGGAGATGAAGGCAAAGCACAAATTGAGCGACGCAAGCTTCGACGATATGATGGCATTCTGGCACGATCATCTCCCGGAGGGGAACACATGTCCAACTAGTATCGAGGATGCCAAGAAAATCGTCTGTCCTCTCGATCTACCGCATTCGATATCACGATGCATCAACGATTGCATCATTTATCGGGCGAGGACGCAGAAAACCACATGTCCGGTGCGGCGTGACGTGATACAAGAAAGGGAAGAAAGCACCTCGAAAAGTGGTATGGTACTTTCCTATCACCTCGTCGCAGCGCTATTTCATGGAACCTAAGGAAGCGAAGCTCATGCGATGGCATGCGGAAAGGAGGAAGCCGTGAGATGATGATGACCGCGAAAAGGATGAGCGCCGACGCACCTTCGGATGCTAGATGCGGTGAAAGCGGTGGCCCTCGAATTCCCAGAATTAGGTGGAGATTCAAGGAACATCAGGCTTGGTGCGAGCACCGATGGACTCAATCCGTTCGGTAGCCAGAGCAGCACACACAACACTTGGCCTGTGTTTGTATGGATGTACAACCTCCCTCCATGGTTGTGCATGAAGAAGAAGTACATACAAATGAGTATGCTAATTCAAGGGCCGAAACAACCTGGTACCGACATCAATCTGTATCTCGGGCTGTTGAAAGAGGAGCTAGCCACGTTATGGGAATCTGGAGCCAATACTTACGACGTCGTCGCACAAGATTATTTCACTATGAGAGCCGCGTTGGTCACTACGGTGCAATACTATCCAGGTTGCGGGTATATCTCGGGGCAGGTTATCCAAGGATTCTGCGCATGCGTTAGGTGCATCGATAACACAAGCTATCTCCAACTAGAGAAAGATCCAGGGTCATCGAAAACCGTGTTCATGGCGCACCGGAGGTGGCTCGGCAAGAATGATCCATGGAGAAAACGTGGAGACCTGTTCGATGGCAAATCAGAGACCCGAGGAATCCCAGAGCGTAGGAGCAGCGAAGAAGTGGAAGAGTTGCTGAAAAACTGGAAAGATTGTCCTAAGCCTGGAAAGAAGCGAAAGAGGCAGCAACAAGACAAGCCGCTGATGAAGGTATGGAAAACAAGGTCTGTTTTCTGGGAGTTGCCATACTGGAAGTTTCTCCGCACGCCTCATAGCCTCGACTTCATGCATATCACGAAAAACGTGTGCGAGAGTCTGGTCGCCACCATAATCAACATGCCAGATAGGACGAAAGATGGTCCGAAAGCAAGGCACGACCTGATATGCATGGGTATCCGGAAGGAGCTTCACGGAGGGCGCACTACTCCTGATGATCAGGAAGATGACGATGATCATGAGTCGGAGACGACACAAGGTCGTCGGAAGGGTAAAAAGTTCAAGAAGAACGAATATTACTGCCCTCCTTCTTGCTTCACGCGCCATGATGAGATCAAACAGTTTTTCAAGTGCCTTCTAGGAGTCAAATTTCCTTACGGCTACGCGGGCAAGATAAGCAGATACTAGACGAGGCGAAGCAGAGGTTCAGTGGCATGAAGTCTCACGACTGTGCCGTGCTAATGACGCAGGTACTTTCGGTCGCACTAAGAGGGATAATGGACGAGCACGTCCGTGAAACGTTATTTGGCCTATGCAAGTTTTTCGACGTCATCTTTAGGAAGTCGATTTGCTTGAATCATCTCGGAAGGCTACAGGAGGAGATCGTGGTGATACTATGTTAGCTTGAGGTCTACTTCCCACCCGCATTCTTCGACATTATGGTGCATCTGCTGGTCCATGTCGTGGATGACATCGTACAACTCGGGCCGATGTTCCTCCGCCGCATGATGGCTTTCGAAATGATGAACGGACACATCAAAGGATACGTTAACAGGTCCCGTCCAGATGGAAGCATAGCCAAGGGCTTTCTGGCCGAATAGTGCATCTCCTTCTGCACGAATTATCTAGACATCGAGAACCCTGTCGGTCTTCCCGTCAACAGACACCTTGGCAAGCTCGACGGATCTGGTCACCGAGAGGGTCGTCGCATACTGCATGCAGACTTCAATTTTCGACGCGTGGACTTTGATCGAGCAAACCTCGTCGCGCTACAGCATTTAGAACTGGTCGATCCTTGGGTACAGAAGCACAAAAGGTTAATCGAGAAGAAGTACAGTGACCGGGGCATACAAAGGACGCAGGGAGAAATAATCAAAGAGCACAACTCAGATTTCACGCGTTGGTTTAGGCAAACACTCCTTGATAATCCCCCGCGCTCGCATTCTTCTGATACGGAAAAGATCATATTCACCTTGTCGCAGGGACCGATGCAAAACCTGGTGACCTATCAGGCGTATGATATCAACGGCTACACATTCTACACGGAGGAAAAGGACAACAAGTGTGATTATCAGAACTCAGGCGTAACGTCGGAATTCTACACCGATGATAACGTGCAGGAAAGATTCTACGGAAGAATCGAGGAGATCTGGGAGCTTGACTACTGTGGAGAAAAGGTCCCGATGTTCCGTGTCAGATGGGCAAAGAGCATCGAAAGAGAAGACCGGTATTTCACAACCATGGTTATACCCGAAGCAGCCAAATCCAAGGCCGCCGGTGAAAACGTGGCCGCGAAAAATGAACCGTGGGTACTGGCTACCAAAGTGGACCAATGTTTTTTCATTACCGACCCGACAAAGCCTAGCCGTGTTGTCGTGAGGAGAGGAAAAAGAAACATCATCGGAATGGATGGAGTCGCCAACGAGCAAGACTTCGAACAGTACGGCGATCCAAAGATTGAAGATGACGACGACTACGATGCAGCAACATACATCACAAGAAGAAAAAGGACAACCCTACCCAAAAAAGGTAGCCCGTTCGAAAGAAGAAACATTAAAGTGCCGGGGCTAAATTATTCAACCGCGACAAAGAAGGGAAAAAAGATTGTAAAACGCTAGCTCAAAAAATATTGTAAACGCCTGGTCAAAAAAGATTGTAATATTCATGGACAAAGTATTATGAAATTTAGTTATACTTTGAATCATATTTGTAACACTTTTATGACATATATCACTACTTTTGGGCATTTTTGGAATATTTAAAAGTATTTTAAAAACAAAACAAAACTTGTATGGCATAAATAACCACTTTTGGACATTTTTTGGAACATTTAAAAGTATTTTTAAAATAAAAATAAAAAAGTGGAGCACCAGGATTCAAACCTGGGTGCTCATAGTTTAGAACCTGGGTGGATACAGAACCGCGGAGGCCAAATGGAATAAGGAGGACGAAGAGTATAGATCCAAGGGGATAGAAAACCCTTTAAATTCGAACCCGGCAGGTTCGAAACTTCATCAGGCCCGTTACCATGTGGACCCAAAAACCAAACAACTCACCGCGGATCCTGCGGTGAAGGAATTCGAGAAATTGTGGTAAGTATAATCTAATTACATGATCAACACGATTGCAATCTAATCGATGATCTAAATGATTCACTGTTACTTCTTAGGAGGAGGAAATTGTTGCTAGTCATGGATGCGGGTTCCTCATCCTGTGGGTCGACGGCCACCGGTGGATAACCCTTTAACACGGCGATGAACCGGGCCAAGAAAATAGAGCCGATTCTGAAGAAGCCGTCGCCGGTCTGCCGCCTCGGGGTAAGAATTGGGTGGATCATTTTGGTCCACCGCCGAGGACGCATGTGGCGCCGTCGGGAAGGAGCGATGAGGAAAACCGAGAGGTTCAAGAACTTAAGGCACAAGTGGCGCGAATCCCGCAGATCGTCCAAGACAACCTGGCAATCACCCTCACGTCCTTCCTGCCTACCTTGGTGGAGTCAATAGCGAACTGGAGTGCGGGTGGTCGAGTAGGGCCGTGCCCGATTCCAAGCATGGTCAGCAGCCACTCGAACAACGCGGCGCCGGAGTACATGTTGGTGCCCCCCTGCCATCGTCGCGGCGGCACCGGAGCTCCAAGCACCCGTCGGTAGGGAGAATACACCGGCGGCCAGCCCCGCGCCATCAAGCAGCCCTTCCGTCTCTTGCACGCCCGTCGCCGTATGCGGTGCGTCGACATTAGCCGATCTCGACGCCATCACGGTAAACAAATTGCTTTAATTACCGCCTTTCATGCCATATATTACTCATATGGCATCTCGCTCTGATGACGTCGTACATGTTTTCTGCAGACGGATGTTCCTTGCACTCTCTTATGCTACGTGAACAACGAGCTGAGGGATGTTGCCAAGGATACCATCGTTCAACCCTTGCAGTGCACGTTCCACTCAAAGCCGATGCCAGATAGCGTGCACAGGGTTAAAATTAGTCGGGTGCTAAGGGGCTGCGATGACCTGGAACCTCCCATTCAACCCCCAGGAGCGGATGAAGAAGAGCCGTATGTCCTCAGAAGTTGCTTCGGCTTATTCTTGCTATGGCCAAAGAGCATGATCCATTTGGGGACGGCGGGGGCCATCACGCCACAGACAACAGCACATGGCAAGGCCCCCTTACCGCCCTCGCCGTCACCTCCACGCGGTGGGTCGGATGATCATGTTGATGATACGCACATGGAACATGATCCGGCCGAGGACGACGAAGACTGGAATGATCACTTCTTCAGCACTCAGTTTGGCAACGAAAAGACCTAGATGGTGGCCCCACAGAGAAAGCCACTATCACCAAGCGTCTGTTTGGTTCTCAGGAGACGCCTCCAGCTTGCGCCTTTACAGAGCCAGCTGATACAACCAACCGGCCCTTTATTCTAAGCCCTGACACACTACATAGGGCGGCCGGTGCTCAGATTGCGGTGCCTGCCCGCTCTCCAAAAGGAAAAAAAGGCAGGAAAAGAAAATCTAGCAGCTCGAGCCAGCCGGTGGCGTCAACAACTGCGAATCCGATCAGGTTTCGGGACGGGCCACCAAGACCTGAGGGAATTATGTGGAGGATTCATGTTGCAGGTGATCCCATGCTACCTAAGAATTTGCGGAAGCTCGCCAGTTCGGAACTGCAGAGTGTGCATGACGGCGTGCTGACGATAGAGAGACACCTTCTATCGGAGAAAGATCCCTCGCACCCGGTATTCGTGGTTAAGGTGCCACCAGGCTTGGGCTTCGTCGACAATGCCCCTGCGGATCTGTTCTTCCTGCGGTTCGACGACATCTTCAATATGTTCCACCTATACCCGCTGCACTATACCATGGTCCGTCTGTTTTCTCTCGCTGGCCATGCAGATCATTAGAGAGAACACACCGGCATCGCTATAGTGGACCCCTACTACATGCGTGACTTCTTGGGTTCCCACGAACGACGTATCGTGGCCTCGCACGTAAAAAGAATCCTCGTGGCGAACAAGACAAAGGAATACATTCTCGTGCCTTACTTTCCCGAGTAAGTCGTTATTCACTCGCCACCGTCGATTGGCTTTATTAGATCATCATCATTCTTTTCCAACACATTCCATTTGAATTTTTGCAGAGATGAACACCGCACGCTCATCTCCTTATCGCCAAGCATTCCCACGCCACGTATTTCGACTCGGGAGTCTAGAAAAGAAGAAAACTATGACAAGATCAAGGAAGTTCGATGATGCTCTCACCGGCTTTGCCTCGACGGAAGGCACCACCTTCGTCGCACGAAGGTCAAGTTCGGCACGTCTTCAACCACGTAACGGAGTTCCCTGCGTGAAGTAGCCGAACACAAGAAGAAGGAATCCTACGCACTCCATCACATGAGGGCGTTACTTGACCAGCAAAATTCTGCCGGATCATCTCAAACAAGCGAAGCAAAGGCCAAGATCAATGATTCGGATATTAGACAAGAGATGTATCGCATCCAGCAGCAGTTTGGGTCAATCATCTTTCGTGATGTCATGACTTCGGGGGGGATCTTCTACGGAGGAAATATCCCGAATAACCGTGACATAGAAGATCGCCTAGAGATGCAGGGTGACTATAGGAAGTTCATGACGAGACAGGGCGTCCTCCCGTTCCCTAAGCCGAGCCAGAAGGCTTGATGTTGGCCTAGTTGTAGTTACAAACTATAGATGACCTTTGTGTGTGTGTGTGGACGACAAGTGAACTTATTTTGCTTATTATTATATATCAATCAATGCTTGGTTTTTTTGCTTACTCTTTGGTCCTTTGCTCATTTTGGTCCTTCTTTTTTTCCTTACTCTTTTTTCGAGAATAATGCCGATGATTGAAATGTCGTGGCACACTATATATGTGAATGTGCTACGATGGGATTGTACGCCTTGTGCTATGCACAAGTCGAGGTGTTGTGAATCCTACTTGGCGTACGTTCCATCGTAGCATATTCCTGTGTCCAACGACCTATGTATATATATGAGGCATGCTTTTTGAGTTAGTTTGGTCTTTTTCGAGAATAATGCCGATGATTGAAATGTCGTGGCACACTATATGTGAATGTGCTGCGATGGGATTGTTCGCCTTGTGCTATGCACAGGTCCAGGTGTTGTGCATCCTACTTGGCGAACAGTTGCATCATAGCATATTCCTGTGTCGAACAACCTAGTTATATATGAGGCATGCTTTTTGAGTTTGGTCTTTTTGATTTAGGAGTACTTTCTATAAGTGTATCTTCATATGCGACTTTAATTATATATGTTTTTTTTCAATAACCGGTTAATTATTATTGTCAACTTATAGATGACGTGGTACGTCGTGTACAAGGGATGGGTTCCCGGAGTCTACGATGATTGGGAAGACTGCCGGAGACAGGTGCACCGTTTCAGCGGCAATAGCTACAAAGGGTACAACACTATGGCGGAGGCGGAAGCTAGATACACGCGCTATCTAGCGGGAGTTAGGAAAAGGAACCGGATGAAGACCTACACCTTCGTCGCGGCAGTGATAATGCTTATCTTCTTTGGTTATTTATCCCGCGTTTGTGTCTAGCTAGCTAGTTTAGATGTCTAGGCGAGCTTCCGAGCTCTAACTTGTTCGATCGACACATGTATTCGCATGTCACCAACTACTACTTTGTAACATGATCGAAACAATGTAATTAACATGTGACAAACTACCTTAAAATAAATCTCGTCCGAGATTTGGGGAAGGCTAGGGGTTACAAGTTGGCTCAAAGCAACTAGGGTACTACCACCCTCAAAAATTTTCCAACTAGATTACATTTTGGCTTGCTTGGGATCTTGTGGGAACTTCTCTGTGCACTTGTTTGCATAATGGCCTGGTTCTTTGCATGTGAAACACATCACTTGGCTGATATCTTTCTTTTCCTTTGGTATCATTGCCTCTTGTTTGTTTCCTTGGTTCTTCTTATTTTCTGGGCAATAACTGGCATAGTGTCCCATTTCTTTGCAATTGTAACATTGCAACTGGATTATGTCCTTCTTCTTCTTTTTTGGTCTCTCCAAAGCTAGGAGTTCTTCTAGTTCATGTTCTTCATACTTCACCACAAAGGTGGGAAATCTTTCTCTCCTCTTGGGGCAGTTACTAGAGATATGACCTTCTTCTCCACATGAGTAGCAACACTTTGTGGTCACTTTGGATTTGGCCTTATGATGCATAGTTTTGACTTTGCCTTCATCCTTCTTGGTAGGAGTTGTTCCTTCATGAGGGTTTAC
This sequence comes from Avena longiglumis, assembly GCA_030063025.1. Classification (NCBI taxonomy): domain Eukaryota; kingdom Viridiplantae; phylum Streptophyta; class Magnoliopsida; order Poales; family Poaceae; genus Avena; species Avena longiglumis. Next base: position 449,230,618 of record CP125979.1, read on the forward strand.
AAACTATTGATGCACTCCAACTTGTTTTCTTTGTTGAACTATGGAATAGATGGGGCATTGGATGGGGGCATGATTATTTCCTTCACATAGGAAACAAGTAGCTTGAGATGTGGGGCATTGATTGGTTGGATGTTTCTCTTCACAATTGGGGCATTGATCTTCATGTTCCTTGGAAGTGTGATCCTTGTCTCCACAGACATTTCAAGCTTGAGTTCCCTCTAAAATATCATCCTTGACATCCTTGTTGTCATAAACTCCTTGGGAAGAGTTGTCTCCCATGTTGACCATTTGAGTGGTCATCCCTTGCAGCAATTGGGATTGGATTACCAAAAACTTTTGTATGGTTGGGTCTAACTCTTTGTTGTTGGCTAAAAACGGAGTTGTCATCTGATTCAAATGGGTTTGGTTTACTAGCAGTTGTTCTCTCATGTGCATCTCTTGGTTGTTGTTGTCACCATTCTTGATGTTGGAGTCTCTTGGAGTAGTCATCTGTTTGGGTTGGATTGGGATTAGAATAGGCAAAAGATTTCAAAGGAAATAGTTCTAATCACACACATCACAATTCACACAAGCAATGTGCAAGCAATCACAAACAATCATTCCACTCAAACAAAAAGTTTCAAGCACATTTTTAGGCAACAAAATATTTTTGTTACACCACATAAGTTGGTGTGTTTGATTTAATATTAATATGGTGGTCCAACTACATGGTTCATTTGAGAGCATTCCATCCTTCTTAGTTGGTTCCTCATGAACAAGATCTTTGTATCCTTGGAGAAATTTCTTGAATCTTGGTCACAAAACTTCAGAGGTGATGATGGTTTCTTCCAGGTTGTGTTTCCTTAGTCTTCAAGACTTGAGTAACATTTCTTGTCTCACTTGTAGTCCTTAGTGATATCCAAGTTGAAGTCCTTGGTGAAAATAAAGTTGAGGTCTTTGATGATGTTGAAGTTGAAGTCATTTGAGTTGGTGAAGTTGAAGTCCTTTGAGTTGGTGAAGTCCTTTGCACATTTTGAAGTCTTTTCTCATGGAGGAGGCTTTGTCCATCAAGTTGAATTAGAAGAGATGTAGAATTAAAACCAAAATGGTTGAGGAAAGAGTATACATGATTGTTTGTAAATAAGTTTTGAACAAATATAACTCCTATTTTTCTAAGGGGTTTTGTCCAATCCTAGGGTTACAATCCTACATGCAACACAGTTCTCTAATACCATCTGTAAGGTTCCCAACCTTTAATAAGGTAGAGATCCCTGTGCTTACAATGCTAGTCCCTGGATCAATAGCTAGCATCCACAGTTAAGATGTAATATCAAGAAACAAAGGACATAATACAACTTTATAACCAGGAATAAAATAATTTATTATATCTTACATAGCTCATTTGGCTATCTCATTACAATGCAGCAGAACATAACAATAGCATGGGGTCCTTCATCTTCAAAGTGCCACGGGCAGACATGTTGGTTGTAGACTTGTAATCCTAATTGATAAACCTCACTAACATCAAACAAACCTACAACATAATAAGTTACAGCCACAAGGGTCAATACATTTGAATTGTATTGGCAAATGATACTATTATAGTATAGTGGAGTCTATCATCTATATGCATTTGGCTAAGTGGAGCTTAGGCTTTCTTTTCTCAAAATAGATTTTCCTTGTCATTTGAAAAACTCTAAGTTTTTGCTTGACAAAATCACCCAAGGCATCTCCCAATAGAAATTGGTGATCCTTCAACCCTTGTTCAACCACAAGTTTTTAACATAGAAATTGGGATGAGTAGATTCTTGATAGCTTCCATGTCTTGATGCTCAAATTGTCCTTTGCCGGGACATGGCTAAGTACTTAGATTTTACACTCTGCAGAGGTGGTGCACTTTCCCACAAGACTTGGTTTCACCAAGACAAGATCTTTCGAAGCCTTCCCTTAGACCAGAATGGACGTTGCTCCAACCTATCATCCCTACCACCAACTGTCCATTTGGCTAAGTTATTGCAACCTATATGATCCGTGCAGAGCCCATAATGCCAAGTGGGTGAACTTGAAGCTTCTCAACATTTGACATCTCAAATCTCTTTGTTCCTGGTTGGCCATCCACAAGTGAGATACACTAGGGTAGTCCATAAATATGGGACTTGTGTAACCACTCAACATAACCCATTCAAAACCATTCCACCGGTGATTCATTCACATAGTTGTTTTATTAAACAAAACACAAGTCCTTGACTTAGAAATATTTCATAGTATGAATATATTTCACCCTTGTCTTCTACTAGCTAAGATAAGCATGATAGTAGTTCGAATGTTAACTTAAGAAATTTATACTAAGGTTTCATCTACTAGGATTTCCCATGGCATAGTTTATACTTAGCAAAAATTCCATGCAAGTCTTACTTTAGGAATATCACTAATGCATAGTGAAAAATAATGGGACAAAAGTATGAAGCATCACTTGCCTTTTTGGTAGATAATATAGGTTCACTCCTTGATATTGCAATATTCACACTCTTCAAATCACTTCAATTCAATCAAGCACGCACTATTTCAATCTACCATTCAAGCAACATCACATAAAATAATAGAAACAAAACAATGCATGCAAGCATGCCAAACTTTGTTTTATTTACAAAAGTGGTTTATTATAGGTTATAAACATTCTAAAACACTTATTGGTAATTTTATGAAGTGGCAAAACTATTTGCAAAAGATTTTACGTATAAACTACTTTTAAACCAAATCAATATTTTATGTGGTTGAAAATGCCTTCAGCAAAGCAACAATTTTTATAGGGTTCACATAATATGTTTTCAGATCATAAAACTTTGTTTCTAGGGTTAGAGAGTTTAAATTAAAACATTTCCCAAAGGGTTTTCATACAAAAGCATTTTTAATATATAAACATTATTTTTATTTGAGTAGAAGTGTTTTAAATCAAAGATTTATTCTTTTGCTTCACCAAATATATTTTTGAAACCACCAATTGATTTCTATGGTCAGTAGGTTCAAAACAAACCATTTGCCAAAGATTTTAGCACCAAAATAATTTTCGAAAGAATTTTATACTCAAAATATGCCTACACAAGTTTCTGCAAAAACATTCATTTTACCAGAAGCAATTTACTAAATAAAGAGCATGGTTAGAAAGTACTTGTCTTTCTGATTCCATTGATATAAAATTTGCAAAATTTGGATGTGTGGTTGAAAGTTATGCAATTTACAAAATCCAATATCTAATAGATTCTATTCTGTTTTCAAAACTAATCCTAGGCCACGCGTCACGTTCTGATTCGTCTATACCGCTTTGCGCGGATTGGCCTACACTGTGCGTTAGATCTAAACAGATTGTGCGGCACAGGAGAAAGCGTACCCCTTCATTTAAGGTTCTATCGCAACGCTTGGATCCAGATCCTACGGTGCACAACTCACTAGCCACTAACTGGCGGCGCTAGCGGCGGCGACTGGCGGCGCGGGCTTAGATCGCGGTGGTTCTGGCGAAGCAGGAAGGAAAGGGGGAAGAGAAGATGCTCACAGTGTTCGCAGCGTCGTGGGGAAGCTCAAGGCGGTTGTCGTTGCTGAAGGGGCGCACAGAGTCGACTCGGATTCCTCGACGTAGTTGCAGTCGGCGTCTGGCGGCTCTGTCCGTCGTTGGAGCGAAACTAGAGGTTGTGCTAGAATAAGAAGATAGCACGGTTAGGTTCACAAGAGGAAGGCATGTGTGAGAGTGTCCACGGGGGTGAGAGGGGCGGTCGGGTTTACCGGGGAGAGGTCGCCGGAGAGAAGACAGACGGCGGCACTGCTTCATCGAAGACACAATCGAGTTTGCGAGACAGCGAGCGGTGCGACCTTTGGACTATGCGCCAGAGGCTTGGGAATATGTTCATGTGGTCGAGGAGTCGAGGGGTGGCGGTGAGTGGCCGTAATCGTCGCCGGAAGACGTCGGAGACAGCGGTAGTGCAAAGCAAATTAAAGGCAGCAAATTAAAGGCAGCTTGTTTCCTTAGGTGCTTTATTGGCTTTCGAAATTCAATTTCCTTATCTTGTTAATTTCATAAGATTTTATCTATGGCTCCAAATTGATTGAAATCAATTTCGATGGTTTTATAATATTTCTATTTGTAATTCTTGATCATTTATAAATGTTTGTTTGAAAAAAATTTATATGGATCAAATTCATGGCTTAGAGATAACTTGGAAATGTTTTTCTTCCATTAGAGTTTTAGGGTTTTGGTTTATTTTACAAGTGTTTAAATTTCCAGATGCATTTTATGAAGAATGCATTTCATTTGATTTGAATTTAGTTGGATTCAAACTTTATTCAAAGTTTTTTCAAGATGGGATTTTAAGTTTCCATTTAGAAACAAAAGTTTTTTTTTCACCCTAAATTTCAACAATTATTTATTTTGTTTATTTATTTTTTCACATTACAAGATTTGGAAAATCTTGGGATTTGACTGAGTTCATCTAGTAATTTGATTAAGTTGAACTAATTATCATGAACATAATCTAAATTGTACTTGCAAATTTTGTAGACCAAATGGCTAAGTCCAACTTCAAATTCAACGTTTTTGTTGAGAAAGAAAAGCTTAAGAACAATGGGTCTAACTTCACCAACTGGTTTTGCAATCTGAGAATCATTCTCTCTGGCGGACAAAAGGACTATGTCCTTGAGAAAGCGCTAGATGCCGCCCCTGCTGTAGATGCGCCGGCTGATGATAAAGTTGTTTATCAGTCGTGCAAGGATGATTATGGTGTGATTAAGAGCACCATGTTGTTTGCTATGGAATTGGACCTTTAAAATCGTTTTGAGGAGTTCCCCGAGCCCTTTGAGATTCTTGAGGAACTGAAAACTATGTTTCAGACTCAGGCCCGTTCTGAGAGATATGAGATCTCTGAGAAATTATTTAACTGCAAGATGGAGGAAGGGAGTTCCGTTAGTGAGCACGCCATTAAGATGTCGGGCTACACTCTACGCCTTGAGCAACTGGACTGCAAGATTCCAGAGGAGCTCAAGATTGACAGAGTTCTGCAATCACTCCCTCCTAGCTACAGAGGTTTTGTAGTTACTCATAATCAGATTGGTTCCACTGATACGATCACCGAGATCTTTGCTAAGATGAAAGCTGCGAAGGTGGACATCAAGAAAGATAATCATGTGTTGATGGTCAACAAGCCCCCCAGCTTTAAGAAAGGTAAGGGTGCAAATAATCCCTTCAAGAAAGGCAGCGGCAAGCGCGTTGCCCCTACTGAGAAGAAGCTCAAGTCTGGACCTAAGCCGGACACTGAGTGCTTCTATTGCAAGGACAAGGGTCACTGGAAGCGCAACTGTCCGAAGTACTTAGCGGACAAGAAGGCTGGCACCATCAAAGTTATATTTGATATACATGTTATTGATGTTTTCCTTACTATCCCTCGTTGTAGTGCCTAGGTATTTGATACTGGTTCAGTTGCTAATATTTGTAACTCGAAACAGGGGCTACAGAATAGACGGCGGCTAGCGAAGGATGAGGTGAAGATGCGCGTTGGCAACGGATCAAGAGTTGATGTGATGGCCGTCGGCACGCTCTCCTTAGTTTTACCTTCGGGATTAGTTTTAAACCTTAATAAATGTTATTATGTGCCTGCGTTGAGCTTGAACATCATATCTGGATCGTGTTTATTGCAAGACGGTTATTCATTTAAATCAGAGAATAATGGTTGTTCTATTTATATGAGTAACATATTTTATGGTCATGCACCTGCTATGAATGGTTTATTTCTTCTGAATCTCGAAAGCAATGAAACACACATCCATAACATTGAGGCTAAAAGATGCAAAGTAGATAGCGGTAATTCAACTTATTCGTGGCACTGCCGTCTAGGTCACATTGGTGTGAAACGCATGAAGAAACTCCATTCTGATGGAATTTTGGATTCTCTTGATTTTGAATCATTTGACACGTGCGAACCATGCCTTATGGGCAAGATGATCAAAACCCCGTTCTCCAGAATGATGGAGCGATCAACGGACTTGTTGGAAATCATACATGTCGATGTATGCAGACCAATGAGTGTTTCGACGCGCGACGGTTATCGCTATTTTCTCACTTTTACTGATGACTTAATTAGATATGGGTATATCTATTTAATGAAACATAAGTCTGAAACATTTGAAAAGTTCAAAGAATTTCAGAGCGAAGTGGAAAACCATCGTAACAGGAAAATTAAATTTATACTATCCGATCGTGGAGGTGAGTATTTGAGTTATGATTTTCTCACGCATCTTAAAGCAAGCGGAATCGTTTCGCAACTCATGCCACCCAGAACACAACAGCGTAATGGTGTGTCTGAACGCCAGAATTGAACTCTATTAGATATGGTGCGATCAATGATGTCTCTTACAGATTGGCCGTTATCATTTTGGTGTTATGCATTAGAAACCGCTGCATTCACTTTAAATAGGGCACCATCTAAATGCATTGAGACGACAACGTATGAACTGTGGTTTGGTGCTAAACCTAAGTTGTCATTTCTTAAAGTTTGGGGATGCGAAGCTTACGTCAAGAAGTTGATGCCGGACCAGCTCGAACCCAAAGCGGAGAAATGTTTCTTCATAGGATACTCTAAGAAAACTATTGGGTATACCTTCTATCACAGATCCGAAGGCAAAGTGTTTATCGCAAAGAACAGATTCTTTCTTGAGAAGGGGTTTCTCTCGGAAGAAGTGAGTGGGAGGAAAGTAGAGTTAGACGAGGTTATTGAACCTTCTCTTGAGTTGGAGAGTAGCGCAGCACCTGAAATTGTTCCAGTGCCGTCTGCACCAACAATAGAGGAAGCTAATGAAAAGGATCATGAAGTTTCGGACGATGCTACTACTGAACATCGCAGGTCGACAAGGTCGCGTGCCCCTCCTGAGTGGTATGGCAACCCTGTCTTAACTGTCTTGTTAGTAGACAACAGTGAACCTGCGAACTATGAGGAAGCAATGATGAGCCCAGACTCTGAGAAATGGCTAGAGGCCATAAAATCCGAATTAGGATCCATGAGCGAAAACCAAGTATGGACTTTGGTGGACCCTCCTAGCGACCGAAAGGCAGTTGAGTGCAAATGGATTTTCAAGAAGAAAATGGACGCGGATGGTAATGTTACTGTCTATAAAGCACGGCTTATCGTGAAAGGTTTTCGACAAGTTCAAGGTGTTGACTACGATGAGGCTTTCTCTACCGTAGCGATGTTTAAGTCCATTCGGATTTTATTAGCAATTGCTGCTTTTCATGATTATGAAATATGGCAGATGGATGTCAAGACTGCGTTCCTCAATGGCAACATTGATGAAGAGTTGTATATGATGCAACCCGAAGGTTTTGTCGATCCTAAGGATGCCGATAAGGTGTGCAAACTTCAGCGTTCCATTTATGGACTGAAGCAAGCATCTCGGAGTTGGAACCTTCGTTTTGATCAACTGATCAAGATCTTTGGATTTGTTCCAAATTGCTACGAAGCTTGTATCTACAAGAAAGTGAGTGGGAGCTCAGTGACATTTTTAGTACTATATGTGGATGACATATTGATTATTGGAAATGACATTGATATGCTTAACGATGTGAAGAGTTATTTGAACAAATGTTTTTCAATGAAAGACCTAGGAGAAGCTGCTTATATATTAGGCATCAAAATCTATAGAGATAGACAAAGACGCCTAATAGCTTTAAGCCAAAGTACATACCTAGACAAAGTTCTGAAAAGGTTCAGAATGGATAAGGCAAAGAAAGGTTCAGTGCCCATGTTGTCAGGTAAGATATTGAGCAAGGCTCAGTGTCCAGCTACGGTAAACGATAGAGAAGCTATGAGCAAAGTGCCTTATGCCTCGGCCATAGGTTCTATTATGTATGCCATGCTGTGTACTAGACCGGATGTGTCCAATGCTCTTAGTTTGACGAGTAGATACCAAAGTGATCTAGGAGTGGAACACTGGACAGCCGTGAAGAACATCCTAAATTATTTAAATAGGACTAAAGAAATGTTCTTAGTCTATGGAGGTGATGAACAGCTCGTCGTAAAAGGTTACGTCGATGCTAGTTTCAACACCGACAAGGATGATTCTAAATCTTAGACAGGATACGTTTATATTTTGAATGGAGGAGCTATGAGCTGGAGAAGCTGCAAGCAAAGAGTGATCGCGGAATCAACATTAGAAGCGGAATACATGGCTACTGTAGAAGCGTCAAGTGAAGGAGTTTGGATCAGGAACTTCATCACTGAGCTTGGTGTGCTTCCAAGTGCCTTGGACCCACTGGAGATATTGTGTGACAACACAGGCGCCATAGCACTGGCTAAGGAACCAAGATATCATCCAAAGAACAAGCACATCAACCGCAAGTTTCATATAATTCAAGATTATATAACAGATGGAGATGTGAAGATTAGCAAAGTACATACAGATCTGAATGTCGCAGATCCGTTGACTAAACCTCTTCCACGATCAAAACATGATCAGCACCTTAGTGATATGGGTGTTAGATTGTTACCAGATGTAAACTAGATTATTGACTCTAGTGAAAGTGGGAGACTGTTGGAATTATGCCCTAGAGGCAATAATAAAGATGTTATTATTATAATTCTTGTTCATGATAAAGTTTATATTCCATGCTAGAATTGTATTAAGCGGAAACTTTAATACTTGTGTGGTTTATGAACAACACCGTGTCCCTAATGCGCCTCTATGGACTAGCTCATTGATTGATGATGGTTAAGGTTTCCTAACCATAGACATGAGTTGTCAATTAATAATGAGATCATGTCATTGGGAGAATGATATGATGGACAGACCCAAATTAAGCAGAGCAATTAGATCGTGTCATCGTGTTCATCTTTGCAAAGCTTTTCTTATGTCAAATATTGTATTCCTTAGACCATGAGATAATGCAAATCCCTGGTATCGGAAGAAAGCTTTGAGGTCATCAAACGTCATCCTATGAGAGGGTGATCATAAAGGTGTCTCTCAGGTGATCGGAAAGTACTTGTTGGGTTGTATGTATCGAGATGGGATTTGTCCCTCCCAAGTCGGAGCGATATACTTCGGGCCCACTCGGTAATCGATATCAAAACCGCTTGCAAGAAAGTGGTTAAGGAGTTAATCACAAAGTGATATCGGATTACGGAACGAGTAAAGTACTTGCTGTGAACGAGATTGAACTAGGTATGCCGATGCCAACGATCGAATCTCGGGCAAGTAAAATATCTCGTGACGAAGGGAATATATATATATATGGGATTAATTGAATCTTGGCATCGTGGTTCATCTGATATGATCATCGATGAGTATGTGGGAGTCAATAAGGGTTTCCAGACCGCGCTGTTGATTATTGATAGAAGATCATGTCTGCATATTCTCGAACCCGTAGGGTCACACACTTAACGTGTCTCGACGCTAGGATATAATGGATAATTGGTTTATGAGTTTTTGTTCGGAGTCTCGGATGAGATCCAGGACATCACGAGAGGTTCCGGAATGGTCCGGAGAATAAGATTCATATAAGGGAAAGCAGTTTTAGGATTTCGGAATTGTTTTGATTGTTCCAGTATTGTACCGAGCTTCTAGAACCTTTCCGGTGGGACCAACGTCGCCCCAATTTTCGGGAGGGGGAGTGGGCCTAAGAGGGAGTGCCCTAGCCGCATTGGGCCAGGGGAACAAGGCCCCATAGGCCCAGCCGGCCAAAACCCTAGGGAAACCCTAGGGGACCTTCTAGAAGGGAGGGGGAAACTTGCCCCCCACTCCACCCTTGTGGCCGCCGGCCCTAGGGCTCGGAGGAGGGGCAAGGGGCAGCCGGCCAGCCCTCTATATAAAGAGGGCAGGGGCGCACCCTCCCCCCACACCTCCTCAACCCTAGCCGCCTACCTACTGCCAACGAAGCGCCTACCATGCACTATGACTGGTTAGTGGCTGCAACCGGGACTAAAAGCCCCGGGTAGAGAGAAAGGCAGGAAAACTTAGTGGGAAGTGTTGGAAAATTGTAACACCCCAGTTTTAGCTAATATATAATTAGGGATTGATTGTCCATCTTTAGCATCATCTCTTAAAAATGCATGCAAAGAAATTAAAGTGAAACCCTAAAACCCTAATATTTTTCCCCCTCTTATGACTATTTCAAATGGTTTCAAAGATTTTGAAAATGGTCCAAAAAGTTGTGAAGCCCAAAATGTTATAGGGGCCTCACATTATTTTAAATGTTTTACTAAGTATATGGCATTTTTGAAATGCCCAAAATAGATTTGGATTTGAAAATACAAAACAGAAAATAGAAATGTTTCTGGAAAGAAAAATAATAGCAGCAGCCAGTGGGCCGCAGCCCATTTCCCTCCACCTTCCCTCTCTCCCCCGTGTGTAGCAGCCAGCGGCCCAGCACCAGCCTGGAGCCAGCCTAGCTAAGGCCCACGTACCCCTTCGATGCGCCCCGCTGCCCTCGGGCAAGGATACGATCGTCGCATCGATGCCCTGCCGTCCTCATCCTCTTTCCCCTCTTCCTAGAGACCTCCCCTTCCTCTCCCACTGCAGGAACCAAACCTAGCCGCTCGAGCTCCGACGATCCCCGCTATTCCGCACCGCCCCACGCCACCCCGTGATGTCTGGAAGATCCGCCGCGGTCCCCTGTCTCGAGCCGCAGAAGGAATTGAGCTCGTTTGTCGTAAATCGAGCTCACGGTCTTCATCCCCTCCGACGCCGGCCACTGTCAATCCGACCCTGTCAGGCCTCCCCTCGCTTCCTCGACCTCACGGTCATGTTCGTGGTGAGCTTCCCATCCTCCTAGACCCCTCCTCCCTCTATGTCTCGCCATGTGTCGTGCTTTCGTCGAAGCTCATCGTGCGCCGCCGCTGCAGATGGTTGCCGGTGAAGTTCCGGTGACCGAAAAAGGGTGGCGCCGCCTCTATCGTGTCCGCGTTGTTCCGCTGAATCGAATGCGCGCAATCGCGCTTCCAAATCCACCTCTAGCGCTGCCAACCACCGCCAGCCGACATGTCTCCGGCGAGTCCCACATGGCGCCACGGTGGCAACCGACCTGGCCCATACCCCACTCGGCAGCCGTCGTGGCTAGACCCAGCCCCAGTGAGAAATGCCTGACCCCTCTTTGCCAGCTTGGCTTGCTGAGGTGGCCGTGGGCCCAGTAGTAAGTGACTGTGTCTAGGTATGCCTGCGGTGTGAAAAGTTTCAGCGTGGTTTAATAAATATGAAAAAAGATTTAATAATTTCAGAATCTGTTTAAATATTGTAAATTCAGTACTGTGGTATTCTACTTCGGTGCTTTGTTTGGGTTGACTTGGCACATGCTCACACCATGTTATGACTATGAAAAAGTCACCATAGCCTCTACGATCATTTAGTCCTTGACTTGAAGTACCACTTTATGCTTAATTAGTGATGTTTTCTTGCTCTGCATGAGTATGGCCATTATTGCTCTGTTAGTTGGTCGCTCCAGTCTTTTGCTAGCCTCCACTTGTATGAGTAAGTTCTACTCATGCATCCAACTCGCAAGAAATCAAGTTATTCCAAAGTGTCCACTATGAATTCCTATGAATGGTTTGTTACACCATTCCAAGTATATTCTTTTTTTCATCTATCAAGTTATTCCTTGGTCTATTACTAAAGGAAAACTTTTTGGAATTATTCCCTAGAGGCAATAATAAAGGTGTTATTATTATAATTCTTGTTCATGATAAAGTTTATATTTCATGCTAGAATTGTATTAAGCGGAAACTTTAATACTTGTGGTTTATGAACAACACCATGTCCCTAGTACGCCTCTATGGACTAGCTCATTGATTGATGATGGTTAAGGTTTCCTAACCATAGACATGAGTTTTCAATTAATAATGAGATCATGTCATTGGGAGAATGATATGATGGAAAGACCCAAATTAAGAAGAGCAATTAGATCGTGTCATCATGTTCATCTTTGCAAAGCTTTTCTTATGTCAAATATTGTATTCCTTAGACCATGAGATAATGCAACTCCCTGGTATCGGAAGAAAGCTTTGAGGTCATCAAACGTCATCCTATGAGAGGGTGATCGTAAAGGTGTCTCTCAGGTGATCGGAAAGTACTTGTTGGGTTGTATGTATCGAGATGGGATTTATCCCTCCCAAGTCGGAGAGATATACTTCAGGCCCACTCGGTAATCGATATCAACACCACTTTCAAGCAAGTGGTTAAGGAGTTAATCACAAAGTGATATCGGATTACGGAACGAGTAAAGTACTTGCTGTGAACGAGATTGAACTAGGTATGCCGATGCCAACGATTGAATCTCGGGCAAGTAAAAAATCGTGTGACGAAGACAATCTATATATGGGATTAATTGAATCCTGGCATTGTGGTTCATTCGATATGATCATCGATGAGTATGTGGGAGTCAATATGGGTTTCCAGACCACGCTGTTGATTATTGATAGAAGATCATGTCTGCATATTCTCGAACCCGTAGGGTCACACACTTAACGTGCCTCGACGCTAGGATAGAATGTATAATTGGTTTATGATTTTTTGTTCGGAGTCTCGGATGAGATCCAGGACATCACGAGAGGCTCCGGAATGGTCCGGAGAATAAGATTCATATAAGGGAAAGCAGTTTTTGGATTTCGGATTGTTCGGTATTGTACCGGAAGCTTCTAGAACCTTCCGGAATGGGACCAACGTGGCCCCACTTGTCGGGAGGGGGTGTGGGCCGACGAGGGAGTTCCCTGGCCGCATTGGGCCAGGGGCACAAGGCCCCATAGGCCCAGCCGGCCAAAACCCAAGGGAAACCCTAGGGGACCTTCTAGAAGGGAGGGGGAAACTTGCCCCCACTCCACCCTTGTGGCCGCCGGCCCTAGGGCTTGCAGGAGGGGCAAGGGGCAGCCAGCAAGCCCTCTATATAATGAGGGTAGGGGTGCACCCCCCCCCACACCTCCTCAACCCTAGCCGCCTACCTTCTGCCCTCCAGATCTCTCTCTCTCCCGACTGCGCGTAGGCGAAGCCCTGCCGCAGAAACTCTCCACCTTTGCACCACGCCGTCGTGTTGTAGATCCAATCTATCTCTCCACCCCACTTGATGGAACGAGGAAGGAGGAGACATCGAGGTGCCGTACGTGTGCATCTCTCGGAGGCATCGCCACTTGCGGTGTTGGATCGGATCGGATCGCGAGGAGGAGAAGGCTAGTACGACTACATCAACCACGTTCCATTGAACGTTCCGCTGTGCGAATCTTCAAGGGTATGAAGATCTCATATATCCCCCTCGTTTTTTGCATCTCCTAGATTAGATCTTGGCTTTCCTGTTCGCATCCGTAGAATTTTTTTGATTTACTATGCTGCAAAACCCTTCAGTGGTATCAGAGCTAGATCTATGCGTAGATGTGTTTCACGAGTAGAACGCAACATGCTTGTTGCGGGCGTTGATGTTTTATATTGCAAGACTCTTGTTTGTGTACTTCTTATGATGCGGGATAGTGAGATCGAAGCGGTCCAGGCCAACTTTACGCGACCTCATTCACGAGACCGGCTCCGCACTTGACGTGTGGCTTGCTCCACACATGTGGCTGGTGGATGCCAGTTTATCTCACTATAGTCGTCATGGGATTTACACCGGATGTTGGCAACCATAATATCACTGTTGTGGCTTTCCGTAGGTAAGAATCGTTCTTAGCTTGTTACTCCCATAAGCCACGTAAAACATGCAACAACAAAGTAGAGGCGTCTAACTTGTTTTTGCAGGGAGTGTTTCTGTGATATGGTATGGCCCAAGATGTGATGTGTATGTTGTATGCAATGATCATGTTTTGTAATATTTCACGACTTGCATGTCGATGAGTACACAACCGGCAGGAGCCATATGGCTGTCTTTATAATTGTGTATGACCTGTGTGTCAACTTCTTATACGCCAAGTAATAGCTTTACTTTATCGCTAAGTAGTTAGCAATAGCTGTAGATGATATTCGTGGTGGAGGCAATCATGGTGGAGTGATGGAGATCATGATGGCACGCACAAGATGGAGATCATTGCGCGGAGATTTGCTATTCCATGTCACATAAAATTATATGCATGTGATGTATATCCTTTTATGTATCTTATTATGCTTAGATCGCGAGATAGCATTATAAGATGATTCCTCACTTAAAGATCAAGATAAAACTGTGTTCTCCCCATGTATGCACTGATGCGAAAGTTCGTCGTGTTCAAGCATCACGTGATGATCGGGTGCTATAAACTCTACGTTCACATACAACGGGTGCAAGCCAGTTTTGCACGCGGAAATACTTGGGTTTGACTTGACGAGCATAGCATGTACAGACATGGACTCGAGACACACGAACCAAAAGGTTAAGCATGAGCCATATGAATGATATGATCGACACTTTGTTGTCCACCATTGAAACCACATCTCTTCTCGTGAAGATCGGATTAGGTGTGGTGAATTTGGATCATGTTCACTAAACAACTTGAGGGATGTTGAATTTAGTGGGATTTTGTAAGGTTCCCAACCTGTAATAAGGTAGAGATCCCTGTGTTTACAATGCTAGTCCCTGGATCAATAGCTAGCATCCATAGTTAAGATGTAATATCAAGAAACAAAGGTCATAATACAACTTTATAACCAGGAATAAAATAATTTATTACATCTTACATAGCTCATTTGGCTATCTCATTACAATGCAGCAGAATATAACAATAGCATGGGGTCCTTCATCTTCAAAGTGCCACAGGCAGACATGTTGCTTGTAGACTTGTAATCCTAATGGATAAACCTGCAACACAATAAGTTACAGCCACAAGGGTCAATACATTTGAATTGTATTGGCAAGTGATACTATGGTAGTATAGTGGATTCTATCATCAAACAAACCTGCAACACAATAAGTTACAACCACAAGGGTCAATACATTTGAATTGTATTGGAAAGTGATACTATGGTAGTATAGTGGATTCTATCATCTATATGCATTTGGATAAGTGGAGCTTAGGCTTGCTTTGCTCAAAATAGATTTTCCTTATCATTTGAAAAACTCTAAGTTTTTGCTTGACAAAATCACCCAAGGCATCTCCCAGTAGAAATTGGTGATCCTTCAACCCTTGTTCAACCACAAGTTTTTAACTTAGAAATTGGGATGAGGAGATTCTTGATAGCTTCCATGTCTTGATGCTCAAATTGTCCTTTGCCTGGGACATGGCTAAGTACTTAGATTTTACACTCTACAGAGGTGGTGCACTTTCCCCACAAGACTTGGTTTCACCAAGAAATGATCTTTCAGAAGCCTTCCCTTAGACCAGAATGGACGCGTTCCAACCTATCATCCCCTACCACCAACTGCCCATTTGGCTAAGTTATTGCAACCTATATGATCCAGGCAGAGCCCATAATGCCAATTGGCTGCACTTGAAGCTTCTCAACATTTGACATCTCAAATCTCTTTATTCCTAGGTGGCCATCCACAAGTGAGATACACTAGGGTAGTCCATAAATATGGGCCCTGTGTAACCACTCAACATAACCCATTCACAACCATTTCACCCAGGTGATTCATTCACATAGTTGTTTTATTAAACAAAACACAAGTCCTTGACTTAGAAATATTTCATAGTATGAATATATTTCACCCTTGTTTTCTACTAGATAAGCTAAGCATGATAGTAGTAGGAATCTTAACTGCGGAAATTTCTACTAAGGTTTCATCTACTAGGATTTCCCATGGCATAGTTTATACTTAGCAAAAATTCCATGCAAGTCTTGCTTTAGGAATATCACTAGTGCATAGTGAAAAATAATGGGACAAAAGTATGAAGCATCACTTGCCTTTTTGTTAGAGAATATAGGTTCACTCCTTGATATTGCAATATTCACACTCTTCGAATCACTACAATTCAATCAAGCAAGCACTATTTCAATCTACCATTCAAGCGGCATCACATAAAATAATAGAAACAAAACAATGCATGCAAGCATGCCAAACTTTGTTTTATTTACAAAAGTGTTTTATAATAGGTTATAAACATTCTAAAACACTTATTGGTCATTTTTTGAAGTGGCAAAACTATTTGCAAAAGATTTTACCTATAAACCATTTTTAAACCAAATCAATATTTTATGTGGTTGAAAATGCCTTTAGCAAGGCAACAATTTTTATAGGGTTAACATAATATGTTTTCAAATCATAAAACTTTGAGTCTACGGTCAGAGAGTTTAAATTAAAACATTTCCCAAAGGGTTTTCCTCCAAAAGCAGTTTTAATATATAAACATTATTTTTATTTGACTAAAAGTGTTTTAAATCAAAGATTTACTCTTTTGCTTCCCCAAATATATTTTTGAAAGCACCAATTGATTTCTATGGTCAGTAGGTTCAAAACAAACCATTTGCCAAAGATTTTATAACCAAAATAATTTTAGAAAGAATTTTATACTCAAAATATGCCTACACAAGTTTCTGCAAAAAAAAATCATTTTACCAGAAGCAATTTACTAAACAAAGGGCATAGTTAGAAAGTACTTGTCTTGCTGATTCCATTGATATAAAATTTGCAAAATTTGGACGTGTGGTTTGAAAGTTATGCAATTTACAAAACCCAATATCTAATAGATTCTATTCTGTTTTGAAAACTAATCCTGGGCCATGCGTCACGTTTTGATTCGTCTATACCGTTATATCTAAACATATCGTGCGGCACAGGAGAAAGCGTACCCCTTCGTTTAAGGTTCTATCGCAACGCTTGGATCCAGATCCTACGGTGCACAGCTCACTAGCCACTAAGTGGCGGCGCTAGTGGCGGCGACTGGCGGCGCGGGCTCTGCTCGTGGTGGTTCTGGCGAAGCGGGAAGGAAAGGGGGAAGATAAGATGCTCATAGTGTTCGCAGTGTCGTGGGGAAGATCAAGGCGGTTGTCGTTGCTGAAGGGGCGCACAGAGTCGACTGGGATTCCTCGTCGTAGTTGCAGTCGGCGTCTGGCGGCTCTGTCCGTCGTCGGAGCGAAGCTAGAGGTCGCGCTAGAACAAGAAGACAACATAGTTAGGTTCACAAGAGGAAGGCGTGTATGAGAGTGCCACGGGGGTGAGAGGGCGGTCGGGTTTACCGGGGAGACGTCGCCGGAGAGAAGACAGACGGCGGCGCTGCTTCGTCGAAGACGCAGTCGAGTTTGCAGGGCAAGCGAGAGCGAGCTGGCGGCACTGGAGTGTGCGCCAGAGGCTGGGGAATGTGTTCGTGTGGGCGAGGAGTCGAGGGGCGGCGGGGAGTGGCCGGAATCATCGCCGAAGACCGGAGACAATGCGGTAAAGCAAATTAGAGGCAGCCTGGTGGCTCTCTGGCAGCAGGGAAAGTGAGAAAAGAGGGAGGGGATTTATCGGGTGTGATTGCGAGGATTAATCATCGAGCCATTACCGTGAATTTACTTCGAGGAGCTAACGGCAGAAAACGGCCGGGAGGGCGTGGTCTACGCGCGGGTGAGAACGACGATGAGGTGGCAGTGGGGTCGCTTCGTCAGTGAAGGAGAGAGAGGGGAGGTGGGGTCCAAACGTCAGCGGCTTTGCGGGTGAGAGCAGTGGTGAGAAAAATAGTTCGCTCGGGGTGAGTGGAAGTGGGTTTCTGGGCTAGTGGGCTGGGCTGCTCTTTTTATTTTTTTCCTGTTCCTGTTTCTTTTTCTTTTTCTCATTTGATTTTCTATTTTGATTTTGTTTAATCATTTTAAACATTCATTTGAATTCAAACTTCACTCAAACTTTGTGTGCAATCAAATACTGATTAACAATACATTCTGAAGTCATAATTAGAATAAATATTTTATTCTTTTTAGTGTCTTTTAATTATTTAAAACAAGCCTTTGCTTTAAATTCGAATAAGATCAAATATATTTTTTAATCCTTATTTAAATTTCATTTTTCCACAAAACCTTCCAGTAAGTTTTATTCATTTATTAGGGTGTCAAATAATTCACTTTGAATTATTTGGAAACATATTAATATGAATTATTAATCATTTTAAATTGGGTACTTGTCTTTATTCCAATGAAATTAAATATAGTTTTAATTTCATATAACTTTATTTAAATGATTATTTTATTTTATTTAAGTTAATTAAATGATTTTTATTCCACTTGGGTCAATTGAAATTATTTTCCCTGATTTAATTAAATGATCTTTAAATATTCCTTATTTACTATTTCTATCTTTATCTTATAAAATCCATATCTTTTTATTTATAGATCGAAACTTGGTGATTCCAATTTGTAAAATCTTAATATTTATTTATCCTTTTAAATATCTTAAATATATTTGCTCACCATTTGGTATGGATTTTAGATAGGTGCTTTATTGGCTTTGGAAATTCAATTTCCTTATCTTATTAATTTCATAAGATTTTATCTATGGCTCCAAATTGATTGAAATCAATTTCTATGGTTTTATAATATTTCTATTTGTCATTCTTGATCATTTATAAATGTTTATTTGAAATTTTTTTATATGGATCAAATTCATGGCTTAGAGATAACTTGGAAAAGTTTTTCTTCCATTAGGGTTTTAGGGTTTTGGTTTATTTTCAAAGTGTTTAAATTTCCAGATGCATTTTATGAAGAATGCATTTCACTTGATTTGAATTTACTTGGATTCAAACTTTATTCAAAGTTTGTTCAAGATGGGATTTTAAGTTTCCATTTAGAAACAAAAGTTTTTTTTCGCCCTTAATTTCAACAATTATTTATTTATTTTGTTTATTTATTTATTTATTTATTATTCACTACTAGGAAAACGGCTATAGGTAATCAGCACATCCGTGGCTCACATGGTTGAAGTGCCCCAAGGCTAAAACAGGCGTGGCTCACCTGTGGGCAGTGCCCTACTAGTAACTAGAACAACCGTGGCGCACATGACTATAGTGCGCCACAGATGTGTGGGCCGGGGCCACTGGCAAGACGCCAAACATCTGTAGCGCGCTACAGTCATGTGCGCCATGGTTGTTAGTGTCATCTGTGGCGCACATGGGGGGGTGCGCTACGCCTAAGCGCACGCCCCCTCTGCTGTGAAACGGCCACAAACATCTGTGGCGCACTTGGCCTAGTGCGCCATAGGGAGTAGGGAGCATGGTGCGTCACAGATGGTTGTACTCCCTGTGGCGCACTAGGGCCGTGTGCGCCACGGATGTGTCGATTTTTTTAGGACAGCACTTTATGTGCACATGTGTGACCACACATCCACCACCCCACACATCACTTTCCCCTTCTTCTTCCTCCTTAGATCTAGTCGGGATCTTCTCCTTCCCACCTCAATTTCTCCACCCATTCACCATTTTTAGCATGTAAAACTTGCTTTGGATATTACATAAGTAATAGAGGAGGTCTCCGGTCTCTCATCTCCTTCTCCGGTCGACGCGCGCACCTCTCATTTCCATCTTTTCTCGCGATCGGTCTCTCATCTCGGTAAGTTGTCCATGTAAGGATGTGTTCATGTGTATATGGATGATGTGCTCATATGTATGTAGATGATCGATTCTCATGATGTGTGTATGTGGAGAGGATGGTCATATGTGTATGTGTATATGGAGAGTATCGATGATGCTCATGCATGTGCGTATGGAGAGGATAATGATATGTTCATGTGTGTATGGATCGGTCTTGATCTCTCTCTCTTGTTGATTCATTTCCATTTTGGCAAGACTTTGGCATTTCGCAAAGGTCCGAATTTTAGGATAGGTCATGCGGAAATTTTCTATCGACCATTGCATGCATGCATTCATTATGTGGTTCTAATAGACTTTAAAATTGTACCGTGTACACCGTGCATGCAAAAATGGTCCGCATAATGAGCGAAGGCATTGTGGCTAGATTTTTGAAATGTGCGACGGCCGACATGATACGAAATAAAAATATAGATATAAGATGTCCGTGCAGAAGATGCAAACTCAACTGGGTGATCGACCCAGATTCCGGGAATCTGCAGGCGCACCTGCTCCGCCATGGTTTCATGGATGGATACAATCGTTGGATAAGGGATGACGTAGATGATGGAGACGGTGAAGGTGACCAACATGACGATGATCATCATCACGGCGAGAACGGGCGAGATGATGAAGAGTCTCCTGGAGATGGTGAAGGTGCGAGCGGCAGGGATGATGATGATCTAGATGCCGGAGGAGCAGACGACGATGGAACAACGTCAGGCTGGGTGCGGGACCCTTATGTGCAAGAGCTGCTTCTCAAGCAGACGAGTAACGCCAGGGCTGCCGCTAGAGAGAAAGCCAAGCTTGTGCAACTTGAGAAAGACGCGGTTACTCCATTGTATGAAGGATGCAGGCCCGATGATACCCGGTTGAATGTAACGCTCAAGGCTATGGAGATGAAGGCAAAGCACAAATTGAGCGACGCAAGCTTCGACGATATGATGGCATTCTGGCACGATCATCTCCCGGAGGGGAACACATGTCCAACTAGTATCGAGGATGCCAAGAAAATCGTCTGTCCTCTCGATCTACCGCACATTAGATATCACGTATGCATCAACGATTGCATCATTTATCGGGGCGAGGACGCGCAGAAAACCACATGTCCGGTGTGCGGCGTGACGTGATACAAGAAAGGGAAGAAAGCACCTCGAAAAGTGGTATGGTACTTTCCTATCACTCCTCGTCTGCAGCGCTATTTCGCGGAACCTAAGGAAGCGAAGCTCATGCAATGGCATGCGGAAAGGAGGAAGCCAGGAGATGATGATGACCACGAAAAGGATGAGCTGCTGACGCACCCTTCAGATGCTAGACAGTGGAAAGCAGTGGACCTCGAATTCCCAGAATTAGGTGGAGATTCAAGGAACATCAGGCTTGGTGCGAGCACCGATGGACTCAATCCGTTCGGTAGCCAGAGCAGCACGCACAGCACTTGGCCCGTGTTTGTATGGATGTACAACCTACCTCCATGGTTGTGCATGAAGAAGAAGTACATAAAAATGAGTATGCTAATTCAAGGGCCGAAACAACCTGGTACCGACATCAATCTGTATCTCTGGCTGTTGAAAGAGGAGCTAGCCACGTTATGGGAATCTGGAGCCAATACTTACGACGTCGTCGCACAAGATTATTTCACTATGAGAGCCGCGTTGGTCACTACGGTGCAATACTATCCAGGTTGCGGGTATATCTCGGGGCAGGTTATCCAAGGATTCTGCGCATGCGTTAGGTGCATGGATAACACAAGCTATCTCCAACTAGAGAAAGATCCAGGGTCATCGAAAACCGTGTTCATGGCGCACCGGAGGTGGCTCGGCAAGAATGATCCATGGAGAAAACGTGGAGACCTGTTCGATGGCAAATCAGAGACCCGAGGAATCCCAGAGCGTAGGAGCAGCGAAGAAGTGGAAGAGTTGCTGAAAAACTGGAAAGATTGTCCTAAGCCAGGAAAGAAGCGAAAGAGGCAGCAACAATACAAGCCGTTGATGAAGGTATGGAAAACAAGATCTGTTTTCTGGGAGTTGCCATACTGGAAGTTTCTCCGCACGCCTCATAGCCTCGACTTCATGCATATCACGAAAAACGTGTGCGAGAGTCAGGTCGCCACCATAATCAACATGCCAGATAGGACGAAAGATGGTCCGAAAGCAAGGCACGACCTGATATGCTTGGGTATCCGGAAGGAGCTTCACAGAGGGCGCACTACTCCTGATGATCAGGAAGATGACGATGATCATGAGTCGGAGACGACACAAGGTCGTCGGAAGGGTAAAAAGTTCAAGAAGAACGAATATTACTTCCCTCCTTCTTGCTTCACGCGCCATGATGAGATCAAACAGTTTTTCAAGTGCCTTCTAGGAGTCAAATTTCCTTACGGCTACGCGGGCAAGATAAGCAGATACTAGACGAGGCGAAGCAGAGGTTCAGTGGCATGAAGTCTCACGACTGTGCCGTGCTAATGACGCAGGTACTTCCGGTCGCACTAAGAGGGATAATGGACGAGCACGTCCGTGAAACGTAATTTGGCCTATGCAATTTTTTCGACGTCATCTTTAGGAAGTCGATTTGCTTGAATCATCTCGGAAGGCTACAGGAGGAGATCGTGGTGATACTATGTTAGCTTGAGGTCTACTTCCCACCCGCATTCTTCGACATTATGGTGCATCTGCTGGTCCATGTCGTGGATGACATCGTACAACTCGGGCCGATGTTCCTCCGCAGCATGATGGCTTTCGAAATGATGAACGGACACATCAAAGGATACGTTAACAGGTCCCGTCCAGATGGAAGCATAGCCAAGGGATTTCTGGCCGAAGAGTGCATCTCTTTCTGCACGAATTATCTAGACATCGAGAACCCTGTCGGTCTTCCCGTCAACAGACACCTTGGCAAGCTCGATGGATCTGGTCACCGAGAGGGTCGCCGACATCGCATGCGACTTCAATTTTCGACGCGTGGACTTTGATCGAGCAAACCTCGTCGCTTCAGCATTTAGAACTGGTCGATCCTTGAGTGCGAAGCACAAAAGGTTAATCGAGAAGAAATACGATGACCGGGCATACAAAGGACGCAGGGAGAAATAATCAAAGAGCACAACTCAGATTTCACGCGTTGGTTTAGGCAAACACTCCTTGATAATCCCCCGCGCTCGCATTCTTCTGACACGGAAAAGATCATATTCACCTTGTCGCAGGGACCGATGCAAAACCTGGTGACCTATTAGGCGTATGATATCAACGGCTACACATTCTACACGGAGGAAAAGGACAACAAGTGTGATTATTAGAACTCAGGCGTAACGTCGGAATTCTACACCGATGATAACGTGCAGGAAAGATTCTACGGAAGAATCGAGGAGATCTGGGAGCTTGACTACTGTGGAGAAAAGGTGCCGATGTTCCGTGTCAGATGGGCAAAGAGCGTCGAAAGAGAAGACCGGTATTTCACAACCATGGTTATACCCGAAGCAGCCAAATCCAAGGCCGCCGGTGAAAACGTGGCCGCGAAAAATGAACCGTGGGTACTGGCTACCAAAGTGGACCAATATTTTTCATTACCGACCCGACAAAGCCTAGCCGTGTTGTCGTGAGGAGAGGAAAAAGAAACATCATCGGAATGGATGGAGTCGCCAACGAGCAAGACTTCGACCAGTACGGCGATCCAAAGATTGAAGATGACGACGACTACGATGCAGCAACATACATCACAAGAAGAAAAAGGACAACCCTACCCAAAAAAGGTAGCCCGTTCGAAAGAAGAAACATTAAAGTGCCGGGGCTAAATTATTCAACCGCGACAAAGAAGGGAAAAAAGATTGTAAAACGCTAGCTCAAAAAATATTGTAAACGCCTGGTCAAAAAAGATTGTAATATTCATGGACAAAGTATTATGAAATTTAGTTATACTTTGAATCATATTTGTAACACTTTTATGACATATATCACTACTTTTGGGCATTTTTGGAATAGTTAAAAGTATTTTAAAAACAAAACAAAACTTGTATGGCATAAATAACCACTTTTGGACATTTTTTGGAACATTTAAAAGTATTTTTAAAATAAAAATAAAAAAGTGGAGCACGAGGATTCAAACCTGGGTGCTCATAGTTTAGAACCTGGGTGGATACAGAACCGCGGAGGCCAAATGGAATAAGGAGGACGAAGAGTATAGATCCAAGGGGATAGAAAACCCCTTTGCTAAATTCGAACCCGGGCAGGTTCGAAACTTCATCAGGGCCCGTTACCATGTGGACCCAAAAACCAAACAACTCACCGCGGATCCTGCGGTGAAGGAATTCGAGGAAATTGTGGTAAGTATAATCTAATTACCGCGGATCAACACGATTGCAATCTAATCGATGATCTAAATGATTCACTGTTACTTCTTCTGTAGGAGGAGGAAATTGTTGCTAGTCATGGATGCCAGGGTTCCTCATCCCAGGGGTCGACGGCGGCCACCCGGTGGGATAACCCTTTTAACACGGCGATGAACCGGGCCAAGAAAATAGAGCCGGTTACGAAGAAGCCGTCGTCGGCTGGCCGTTTGGCCGGCCTCGGGTGTAAGAATTGGGTGGATCATTTTGGTCCACTGCCGAGGACGCATGTGGCGCCGTCGGGAAGGAGCGAGGAGGAAAACCGAGAGGTTCAAGAACTTAAGGCACAAGTGGCGCGAATCCCGCAGATCGTCCAAGACAACCTGGCAATCACCCTCACGTCCTTCCTGCCTACCTTGGTGGAGTCAATAGCGAACTGGAGTGCGGGTGGTCGAGTAGGGCCGTGCCCGATTCCAAGCATGGTCAGCAGCCACTCGAACAACGCGTCGCCGGAGTACATGTTGGTGCCCCCCCTGCCATCGTCGCGGCGGCACCGGAGCTCCAAGCACCCGTCGGTAGGGAGAATACACCGGCGGCCAGCCCCGCGCCATCAAGCAGCCCTTCCGTCTCTTGCACGCCCGTCGCCGTATGCGGTGCGTCGACATTAGCCTATCTCGACGCCATCACGGTAAACAAATTGCTTTAATTACCGCCTTTCATGCCATATATTACTCATATGGCATCTCGCTCTGATGACGCCGTACATGTTTTCTGCAGACGGATGTTCCTTGCACTCTCTTATGCTACGTGAACAACGAGCTGAGGGATGTTGCCAAGGATACCATCGTTCAACCCTTGCAGTGCACGTTCCACTCAAAGCCGATGCCAGATAGCGTGCACAGGGTTAAAATTAGTCGGGTGCTAAGGGGCTGCGATGACCTGGAACCTCCCATTCAACCCCCAGGAGCGGATGAAGAAGAGCCGTATGTCCTCAGAAGTTTCTTCGGCTTATTCTTGCTATGGCCAAAGAGCATGATCCATTTGGGGACGGCGGGGGCCATCACTCCACAGACAACAACACATGGCAAGGCCCCCTTACCGCCCTCGCCGTCACCTCCACGCGGTGGGTCGGATGATCATGTTGATGATACGCACATGGAACATGGTCCGGCCGAGGACGACGAATACTGGAATGATCACTTCTTCAGCACTCAGTTTGGCAACGAAGAAGACCTAGATGGTGGCCCCACAGAGAAAGCCACTATCACCAAGCGTCTGTTTGGTTCTCAGGAGACGCCTCCAGCTTGCTCCTTTAAGGAGCCAGCTGATACAACCAACCGGCCCTTTATTCTAAGCCCTGACACACTACATAGGGCGGCGGTGCTCGATTATGTGCCTGCCCGCTCTCCAAAAGGAAAAAAAGGCAGAAAAGAAAATCTAGCAGCTCGAGCCAGCGGTGGCGTCAACAATCATGAATCCGATCAGGTTTCGGACGGGCCACCAAGACCTGAGGGAATTATGTGGAGGATTCATGTTGCGTGATCCCATGCTACCTAAGAATTTGCGGGCTTCGCCGATTCGGAACTGCGAGTGTGCATGACGGCGTCTTACGATAGAGACGCCTTCTATCGGAGAAAGATCCCTCGCACCGGTATTCGTGGTTAAGGTGCCACCAGCTTGGGCTTCGTCGACAATGCCCTCAGATATGTTCTTCCTGCGGTTCGACGACATCTTCAATATGTTCCACCTATACCTGCTGCACTATACCATGGTCCGTCTGTTTTCTCTCAGCCTGGCCATGCAGATCATTAGAGAGAACACACCGGGCATCGCTATAGTGGACCCCTACTACATGCGTGACGGCTTCTTGGGTTCCCCCGCTGAACGATGTATCGTGGCCTCGTACGTAAAAAGAATCCTCGTGGCTAACAAGACAAAGGAATACATTCTCGTGCCTTACTTTCCCGAGTAAGTCGTTATTCACTCGCCACCGTCGATTGGCTTTATTAGATCATCATCATTCTTTTTCCAACACATTCCATTTGAATTTTTTGCGCAGAGATGAACATTGCACGCTCATCTCCTTATCGCCGAAGCATTCCCACGCCACGTATTTCGACTCGGGGAGTCTAGAAAAGAAGAAAAACTATGACAAGATCAAGGAAGTTCTGGATGATGCTCTCACTGGCTTTGCCTCGACGGAAGGCACCACCTTCGTGCGTACGAAGGTCAAGTTCGGCAGGCACGTCTTCAACCACGTAACGGAGTTCCCCTGCGTGAAGTAGCCGGAACACGGTAAGAAGGAATCCTACTACGCACTCCATCACATGAGGGCGTTCCTAGTTGACCAGCAAAATTCTACGCTGCCAGATCATCTCAAACAGTGGGCCGAAGCAAAGGCCAAGATCAATGATTCGGATATTAGACAAGAGATGTATCGCATCCAGCAGCAGTTTGGGGCAATCATCTTTCGTGATGTCATGACTTCGGGGGGGATCTTCTACGGAGGAAATATCCCGAATAACCGTGACATAGAAGATCGCCTAGAGATGCAGGGTGACTATAGGAAGTTCATGACGAGACAGGGCGTCCTCCCGTTCCCTAAGCCGAGCCAGAAGGCTTGATGTTGGCCTAGTTGTAGTTACAAACTATAGATGACCTTTGTGTGTGTGTGTGGACGACAAGTGAACTTATTTTGCTTATTATTATATATCAATCAATTCTTGGTTTTTTTGCTTACTCTTTGGTCCTTTGCTCATTTTGGTCCTTCTTTTTTTCCTTACTCTTTTTTCGAGAATAATGCCGATGATTGAAATGTCGTGGCACACTATATATGTGAATGTGCTACGATGGGATTGTACGCCTTGTGCTATGCACAAGTCGAGGTGTTGTGAATCCTACTTGGCGTACGGTTCCATCGTAGCATATTCCTGTGTCCAACGACCTATGTATATATATGAGGCATGCTTTTTGAGTTAGTTTGGTCTTTTTCGAGAATAATGCCGAAGATTGAAATGTCGTGGCACACTATATGTGAATGTGCTGCGATGGGATTGTTCGCCTTGTGCTATGCACAGGTCCAGGTGTTGTGCATCCTACTTGGCGAACAGTTGCATCATAGCATATTCCTGTGTCGAACAACCTAGTTATATATGAGGCATGCTTTTTGAGTTTGGTCTTTTTGATTTAGGAGTACTTTCTATAAGTGTATCTTCATATGCGACTTTAATTATATATGTTTTTTTTCAATAATCGGTTAATTATTATTGTCAACTTATAGATGACGTGGTACGTCGTGTACAAGGGACGGGTTCCCGGAGTCTACGATGATTGGGAAGACTGCCGGAGACAGGTGCACCGTTTCAGCGGCAATAGCTACAAAGGGTACAACACTATGGCGGAGGCGGAAGCTAGATACACGCGCTATCTAGCGGGAGTTAGGACAAGGAACCGGATGAAGACCTACACCTTCATCGCGGCGGTGATCATGCTTATCTTCTTTGGTTATTTATCCCGCGTTTGTGTCTAGCTAGCTAGTTTAGATGTCTAGGCGAGCTTCCGAGCTCTAACTTGTTCGATCGACACATGTATTCGCATGTCACCAACTACTACTTTGTAACATGATCGAAACAATGTAATTAACATGTGACAGGCTACCACCCTTAAAATAAATCTCGTCCCGAGATTTGGGGAAGGCTAGGGGTTACAAGTTGGCTCAAAGCAACTAGGGTACTACCACCCTCAAAAATTTTCCAACTAGATTACATTTTGGCTTGCTTGGGATCTTGTGGGAACTTCTCTGTGCACTTGTTTGCATAATGGCCTGGTTCTTTGCATGTGAAACACATCACTTGGCTGATATCTTTCTTTTCCTTTGGTATCATTGCCTCTTGTTTGTTTCCTTGGTTCTTCTTATTTTCTGGGCAATAACTGGCATAGTGTCCCATTTCTTTGCAATTGTAACATTGCAACTGGATTATGTCCTTCTTCTTCTTTTTGGGTCTCTCCAAAGCTAGGAGTTCTTCTAGTTCATGTTCTTCATACTTCACCACAAAGGTGGGAAATCTTTCTCTCCTCTTGGGGCAGTTACTAGAGATATGACCTTCTTCTCCACATGAGTAGCAACACTTTGTGGTCACTTTGGATTTGGCCTTATGATGCATAGTTTTGACTTTGCCTTCATCCTTCTTGGTAGGAGTTGTTCCTTCATGAGGGTTTACAAACTATTGATGCACTCCAACTTGTTTTCTTTGTTGAACTATGGAATAGATGGGGCATTGGATGGGGGCATGATTATTTCCTTCACATAGGAAACAAGTAGCTTGAGATGTGGGGCATTGATTGGTTGGATGTTTCTCTTCACAATTGGGTCATTGATCTTCATGTTCCTTGGAAGTGTGATCCTTGTCTCCATAGACATTGCAAGCTTGAGTTCCCTCTAAAATATCATCCTTGACATCTTTGTTGTCATAAACTCCTTGGGAAGAGTTGTCTCCCATGTTGACCATTTGAGTGGTCATCCCTTGCAGCAATTGGGATTGGATTACCAAAAACTTTTGTATGGTTGGGTCTAACTCTTTGTTGTTGGCTAAAAACGGAGTTGTCATCTGATTCAAATGGGTTTGGTTTCCTAGTAGTTGTTCTCTCATGTGCATCTCTTGGTTGTTGTTGTCACCATTCTTGATGTTGGAGTCTCTTGGAGTAGTCATCTGTTTGGGTTGGATTGGGATTAGAATAGGCAAAAGATTTCAAAGGAAATAGTTCTAATCACACACATCACAATTCACACAAGCAATGTGCAAGCAATCACAAACAATCATTCCACTCAAACAAAAAGTTTCAAGCACATTTTTAGGCAACAAAATATTTTTGTTACACCACATAAGTTGGTGTGTTTGATTTAATATTAATATGGTGGTCCAACTACATGGTTCATTTGAGAGCATTCCATCCTTCTTAGTTGGTTCCTCATGAACAAGATCTTTGTATCCTTGGAGAAATTTCTTGAATCTTGGTCACAAAACTTCAGAGGTGATGATGGTTTCTTCCAGGTTGTGTTTCCTTAGTCTTCAAGTCTTGAGTAGCATTTCTTGTCTCACTTGTAGTCCTTAGTGATATCCAAGTTGAAGTCCTTGGTGAAAATAAAGTTGAGGTCTTTGATGATGTTGAAGTTGAAGTCATTTGAGTTGGTGAAGTTGAAGTCCTTTGAGTTGGTGAAGTCCTTTGCACATTTTGAAGTCTTTGCTCATGGAGGAGGCTTTGTCCATCAAGTTGAATTAGAAGAGATGTAGAATTAAAACCAAAATGGTTGAGGAAAGAGTATACATGATTGTTTGTAAATAAGTTT
Source organism: Avena longiglumis (assembly GCA_030063025.1). Taxonomy (NCBI): domain Eukaryota; kingdom Viridiplantae; phylum Streptophyta; class Magnoliopsida; order Poales; family Poaceae; genus Avena; species Avena longiglumis. Next base: position 449,259,707 of record CP125979.1, read on the forward strand.
TGAACAAATATAACTCCTATTTTTCTAAGGGGTTTTGTCCAATCCTAGGGTTACAATCCTACATGAAACACAGTGCTCTAATACCATCTGTAAGGTTCCCAACCTTTAATAAGGTAGAGATCCCTGTGCTTACAATGCTAGTCCCTGGATCAATAGCTAGCATCCACAGTTAAGATGTAATATCAAGAAACAAAGGACATAATACAACTTTATAACCAGGAATAAAATAATTTATTATATCTTACATAGCTCATTTGGCTATCTCATTACAATGAAGCAGAACATAACAATAGCATGGGGTCCTTCATCTTCAAAGTGCCACGGGCAGACATGTTGGTTGTAGACTTGTAATCCTAATTGATAAACCTCAATAACATCAAACAAACCTACAACATAATAAGTTACAGCCACAAGGGTCAATACATTTGAATTGTATTGGCAAATGATACTATTATAGTATAGTGGAGTCTATCATCTATATGCATTTGGCTAAGTGGAGCTTAGGCTTGCTTTTCTCAAAATAGATTTTCCTTGTCATTTGAAAAACTCTAAGTTTTTGCTTGACAAAATCACCCAAGGCATCTCCCAATAGAAATTGGTGATCCTTCAACCCTTGTTCAACCACAAGTTTTTAACATAGAAATTGGGATGAGTAGATTCTTGATAGCTTCCATGTCTTGATGCTCAAATTGTCCTTTGCCAGGGACATGGCTAAGTACTTAGATTTTACACTCTGCAGAGGTGGTGCACTTTCCCCACAAGACTTGGTTTCACCAAGACAAGATCTTTCAGAAGCCTTCCCTTAGACCAGAATGGACGCGTTCCAACCTATCATCCCCTACCACCAACTGTCCATTTGGCTAAGTTATTGCAACCTATATGATCCAGGCAGAGCCCATAATGCCAAGTGGGTGAACTTGAAGCTTCTCAACATTTGACATCTCAAATCTCTTTGTTCCTGGGTGGCCATCCACAAGTGAGATACACTAGGGTAGTCCATAAATATGGGACTTGTGTAACCACTCAACATAACCCATTCAAAACCATTCCACCCAGGTGATTCATTCACATAGTTGTTTTATTAAACAAAACACAAGTCCTTGACTTAGAAATATTTCATAGTATGAATATATTTCACCCTTGTCTTCTACTAGCTAAGATAAGCATGATAGTAGTTCGAATGTTAACTTAAGAAATTTATACTAAGGTTTCATCTACTAGGATTTCCCATGGCATAGTTTATACTTAGCAAAAATTCCATGCAAGTCTTACTTTAGGAATATCACTAATGCATAGTGAAAAATAATGGGACAAAAGTATGAAGCATCACTTGCCTTTTTGGTAGATAATATAGGTTCACTCCTTGATATTGCAATATTCACACTCTTCAAATCACTTCAATTCAATCAAGCACGCACTATTTCAATCTACCATTCAAGCAACATCACATAAAATAATAGAAACAAAACAATGCATGCAAGCATGCCAATCTTTGTTTTATTTACAAAAGTGGTTTATTATAGGTTATAAACATTCTAAAACACTTATTGGTAATTTTATGAAGTGGAAAAACTATTTGCAAAAGATTTTACGTATAAACTACTTTTAAACCAAATCAATATTTTATGTGGTTGAAAATGCCTTCAGCAAAGCAACAATTTTTATAGGGTTCACATAATATGTTTTCAAATCATAAAACTTTGTTTCTAGGGTTAGAGAGTTTAAATTAAAACATTTCCCAAAGGGTTTTCATCCAAAAGCATTTTTAATATATAAACATTATTTTTATTTGACTAGAAGTGTTTTAAATCAAAGATTTATTCTTTTGCTTCACCAAATATATTTTTGAAACCACCAATTGATTTCTATGGTCAGTAGGTTCAAAACAAACCATTTGCCAAAGATTTTAGCACCAAAATAATTTTCGAAAGAATTTTATACTCAAAATATGCCTACACAAGTTTCTGCAAAAACATTCATTTTACCAGAAGCAATTTACTAAATAAAGAGCATGGTTAGAAAGTACTTGTCTTTCTGATTCCATTGATATAAAATTTGCAAAATTTGGATGTGTGGTTTGAAAGTTATGCAATTTACAAAATCCAATATCTAATAGATTCTATTCTGTTTTCAAAACTAATCCTAGGCCACGCGTCACGTTCTGATTCGTCTATACCGCTTTGCGCGGATTGGCCTACACTGTGCGTTAGATCTAAACAGATTGTGCGGCACAGGAGAAAGCGTACCCCTTCATTTAAGGTTCTATCGCAACGCTTGGATCCAGATCCTACGGTGCACAACTCACTAGCCACTAACTGGCGGCGCTAGCGGCGGCGACTGGCGGCGCGGGCTTAGATCGCGGTGGTTCTGGCGAAGCAGGAAGGAAAGGGGGAAGAGAAGATGCTCACAGTGTTCGCAGCGTCGTGGGGAAGCTCAAGGCGGTTGTCGTTGCTGAAGGGGCGCACAGAGTCGACTCGGATTCCTCGACGTAGTTGCAGTCGGCGTCTGGTGGCTCTGTCCGTCGTTGGAGCGAAGCTAGAGGTCGTGCTAGAACAAGAAGACAGCACGGTTAGGTTCACAAGAGGAAGGCATGTGTGAGAGTGTCCACGGGGGTGAGAGGGGCGGTCGGGTTTACCGGGGAGAGGTCGCCGGAGAGAAGACAGACGGCGGCACTGCTTCATCGAAGACGCAATCGAGTTTGTAGGGCAAGCGAGAGCGAGCTGGCGGCACTGGACTATGCGACAGAGGCTGGGGAATATGTTCATGTGGTCGAGGAGTCGAGGGGTGGCGGTGAGTGGCCGTAATCGTCGCCGGAAGACGTCGGAGACAGCGGCAGTGCAAAGCAAATTAAAGGCAGCCTGGTGGCTCTCTGGCAGCGGGGTTTGAGGGGAAAGGGAGAGAAGAGGGAGGGGATTTATCGGGCGTGATCGCGAGGATTAATCGTCGAGCCATTATCGTGAATTTACTCCGAGGAGCTAACGGAAGAAAACGGCCGGGAGGGCGTGGTCTACGCACGGGTGAGAATGACGATTAGGTGGCAGTGGGGTCGCTTCGTCAGTGAATGAGAGACAGGGGAGGTGGGGTCCAAACGTGAGCAGCTTTGCGGGTGAGAGCAGTGGTGAGAAAAATGGTTCGCTCAGGGTGAGAGGAAGTGGGTTGCTGGGCTGCTCTTTTTATTTTTTTCCTGTTCCTGTTTCTTTTTCTGATTCTCAATTGATTTTCTGTTTTGATTTTCTTTAATTATTTTAAACATTCATTGAATTCAAACTTCACTCAAACTTTGTGTGCAATCAAATACTGATTAACAATACATTCTGAAGTCATAATTAGAATAAATATTTTATTCCTTTTAGTGTCTTTTCATTATTTAAAACAAGCCTTTTCTTTAAATTCGAATAAGATCAAATATATTTTTTAATCCTTATTGAAATTTCATTTTTCCAAAAAACCTTTCAGTAAGTTTTATTCATTTATTAGGGTGTCAAATAAGTCACTTTGAATTATTTGGAAACATTTTAATATGAATTATTAATCATTTTAAATTGGGTACTTGTCTTTATTCCAATGAAATTAAATATAGTTTTAATTTCATATAACTTTATTTAAATGATTCTTTTATTTTATTTAAGTTAATTAAATGATTTCTATTCCACTTGGGTCAATTCAAATTATTTTCCCTGATTTAATTAATCATTTCTAATAGGGATTTTATCTTTATTCAAATAGAATTTGGTTAATGCCATTTTATTTGGAAATTCTTTATCCTTTTATTTTATTGGATTTGGGTTCTATTCATTCCATTTGCTTAATGGATTAGGTCAAGATTATATTTAGTCTTTAAATATTCCTTATTTACTATTTCTATCTTTATCTTATAAAATCCATATCTTTTTATTTATAGATCCAAACTTGGTGATTCCAATTTGTAAAATCTTAATATTTATTTATCCTTTTAAATATATTTAAAAATATTTGCTACCCATTTGGTATGGATTTTAGATAGGTGCTTTATTGGCTTTCGAAATTCAATTTCCTTATCTTATTAATTTCATAAGATTTTATCTATGGCTCCAAATTCATTGAAATCAATTTCGATGGTTTTATAATATTTCTATTTGTAATTCTTGATCATTTATAAATGTTTGTTTGAAAATTTTTTATATGGATCAAATTCATGGCTTAGAGATAACTTGGAAATGTTTTTCTTCCATTAGAGTTTTAGGGTTTTGGTTTATTTTACAAGTGTTTAAATTTCCAGATGCATTTTATGAAGAATGCATTTCATTTGATTTGAATTTAGTTGGATTCAAACTTTATTCAAAGTTTGTTCAAGATGGGATTTTAAGTTTCCATTTAGAAACAAAAGTTTTTTTTTTCACCCTAAATTTCAACAATTATTTATTTTGTTTATTTATTTTTTCACATTACAATATTTGGAAAATCTGGGGATTTGACTGAGTTCATCTAGTAATTTGATTAAGTTGAACTAATTATCATGAACATAATCTAAATTGTACTTGCAAATTTTGTAGACCAAATGGCTAAGTCCAACTTCAAATTCAACGTTTTTGTTGAGAAAGAAAAGCTTAAGAACAATGGGTCTAACTTCACCAACTGGTTTCGCAATCTGAGAATCATTCTCTCTGGAGGACAAAAGGACTATGTCCTTGAGAAAGCGCTAGGTGCCGCCCCTGCTGTAGATGCGCCGGCTGATGATAAAGTTGTTTATCAGTCGTGCAAGGATGATTATGGTGTGATTAAGAGCACCATGTTGTTTGCTATGGAATTGGACCTTTAAAATCGTTTTGAGGAGTTCCCCGAGCCCTTTGAGATTCTTGAGGAACTGAAAACTATGTTTCAGACTCAGGCCCGTTCTGAGAGATATGAGATCTCTGAGAAATTATTTAACTGCAAGATGGAGGAAGGGAGTTCCGTTAGTGAGCACGCCATTAAGATGTCGGGCTACACTCAACGCCTTGAGCAACTGGACTGCAAGATTCCAGAGGAGCTCAAGATTGACAGAGTACTGCAATCACTCCCTCCTAGCTACAGAGGTTTTGTAGTTACTCATAATCAGATTGGTTCCACTGATACGATCACCGAGATCTTTGCTAAGATGAAAGCTGCGAAGGTGGACATCAAGAAAGATAATCATGTGTTGATGGTCAACAAGCCCCCCAGCTTTAAGAAAGGTAAGGGTGCAAATAAGCCCTTCGAGAAAGGCAGCGGCAAGCGCGTTGCCCCTGCTGAGAAGAAGCTCAAGTCTGGACCTAAGCCGGACACTGAGTGCTTCTATTGCAAGGACAAGGGACACTGGAAGCGCAACTGTCCGAAGTACTTAGCGGACAAGAAGGCTGGCACCATCAAAGTTATATTTGATATACATGTTATTGATGTTTTCCTTACTATCCCTCGTTGTAGTGCCTTGGTATTTGATACTGGTTCAGTTGCTAATATTTGTAACTCCAAACAGGGGCTACAGAATAGACGGCGGCTAGCGAAGGATGAGGTGAAGATGCGCGTTGGCAACGGATCAAGAGTTGATGTGATGGCCGTCGGCACGCTCTCCTTAGTTTTACCTTCGGGATTAGTTTTAAACCTTAATAAATGTTATTATGTGCCTGCGTTGAGCTTGAACATCATATCTGGATCGTGTTTATTGCAAGACGGTTATTCATTTAAATCGGAGAATAATGGTTGTTCTATTTATATGAGTAACATCTTTTATGGTCATGCACTTTCTATGAATGGTTTATTTCTTCTGAATCTCGAAAGCAATGAAACACACATCCATAACATTGAGGCTAAAAGATGCAAAGTAGATAGCGGTAATTCAACTTATTCGTGGCACTGCCGTCTAGGTCACATTGGTGTGAAATGCATGAAGAAACTCCATTCTGATGGAATTTTGGATTCTCTTGATTTTGAATCATTTGACACGTGCGATCCATGCCTTATGGGCAAGATGATCAAAACCCCGTTCTCCAGAATGATGGAGCGATCAACGGACTTGTTGGAAATCATACATGTCGATGTATGCAGACCAATGAGTGTTTCGACGCGCGACGGTTATCGCTATTTTCTCACTTTTACTGATGACTTAATTAGATATGGGTATATCTATTTAATGAAACATAAGTCTGAAACATTTGAAAAGTTCAAAGAATTTCAGAGCGAAGTGGAAAACCATCGTAACAGGAAAATTAAATTTATACTATCCGATCGTGGAGGTGAGTATTTGAGTTATGATTTTCTCACGCATCTTAAAGCAAGCGGAATCGTTTCGCAACTCACGCCACCCGGAACACAACAGCGTAATGGTGTGTCTGAACGCCAGAATTGAACTCTATTAGATATGGTGCGATCAATGATGTCTCTTACAGATTTGCCGTTATCATTTTGGTGTTATGCATTAGAAACCGCTGCATTCACTTTAAATAGGGCACCATCTAAATGCATTGAGACGACAACGTATGAACTGTGGTTTGGTGCTAAACCTAAGTTGTCATTTCTTAAAGTTTGGGGATGCGAAGCTTACGTCAAGAAGTTGATGCCGGACAAGCTCGAACCCAAAGCGGAGAAATGTTTCTTCATAGGATACTCTAAGAAAACTATTGGGTATACCTTTTATCACAGATCCGAAGGCAAAGTGTTTATCGCAAAGAACAGATTCTTTCTTGAGAAGGGGTTTCTCTCGGAAGAAGTGAGTGGGAGGAAAGTAGAGTTAGACGAGGTTATTGAACCTTCTCTTGAGTTGGAGAGTAGCGCACTGAAATTGTTCCAAAGTGCCGCACCAACAATAGAGGAAGCTAATGAAAAGGATCATGAAGTTTTGACGATGCTACTCGAACATCGCAGGTCGACAAGGTCGTGCCCCTCCGAGTGGTATGGCAACCCTGTCTTAACTGTCTTGTTAGTAGACAACAGTGAACCTGCGAACTATGAGGAAGCAATGATGATCCCAGACTCTGAGAAATGGCTAGAGGCCATAAAATCCGAATTAGGATCCATGAGCGAAAACCAAGTATGGACTTTGGTGGACCCTCCTAGCGGCGAAAGGCGTTGAGTGCAAATGGATTTTCAAGAAGAAAATGGACGGATGGTAATGTTACGTCTATAAAGCACGGCTTATCGTGAAAGGTTTTCGACAAGTTCAAGGTGTTGACTACGATGAGGCTTTCTCTACGTAGCGATGTTTAAGTCCATTCGGATTTTATTAGCAATTGCTGCTTCATGATTATGAAATATGGCGATGGATGTCAAGATCGTTCCTCAATGGCAACATTGATGAAGAGTTGTATATGATGCAACCCGAAGGTTTTGTCGATCCTAAGGATGCTGATAAGGTGTGCAAACTTCAGCGTTCCATTTATGGACTGAAGCAAGCATCTCGGAGTTGGAACCTTCGTTTTGATCAACTAATCAAGATCTTTGGATTTGTTCCAAATTGCTACGAAGCTTGTATCTACAAGAAAGTGAGTGGGAGCTCAGTGACATTTTTAGTACTATATGTGGATGACATATTGATTATTGGAAATGACATTGATATGCTTAACGATGTGAAGAGTTATTTGAACAAATGTTTTTCAATGAAAGACCTAGGAGAAGCTGCTTATATATTAGGCATCAAAATCTATAGAGATAAACAAAGACGCCTAATAGCTTTAAGACAAAGTACATACCTAGACAAAGTTATGAAAAGATTCAGAATGGATAAGGCAAAGAAAGGTTCAGTGCCCATGTTGTCAGGTAAGATATTGAGCAAGGCTTAGTGTCCAGCTACGGTAAACGATAGAGAAGCTATGAGCAAAGTGCCTTATGCCTCGGCCATAGGTTCTATTATGTATGCCATGCTGTGTACTAGACCGGATGTGTCCAATGCTCTTAGTTTGACGAGTAGATACCAAAGTGATCCAGGAGTGGAACACTGGACAGCCGTGAAGAACATCCTAAATTATTTAAATAGGACTAAAGAAATGTTCTTAGTCTATGGAGGTGATGAACAGCTCGTCGTAAAAGGTTACGTCGATGCTAGTTTCAACAATCGACAAGGATGATTCTAAATCTTAGACAGGATACGTTTATATTTTGAATGGAGGAGCTATGAGCTGGAGAAGCTGCAAGCAAAGAGTGATCGCGGAATCAACATTAGAAGCGGAATACATGGCTACTGTAGAAGCGTCAAGTGAAGGAGTTTGGATCAGGAACTTCATCACTGAGCTTGGTGTGCTTCCAAGTGCCTTGGACCCACTGGAGATATTGTGTGACAACACAGGCGCCATAGCACTGGCTAAGGAACCAAGATATCATCCAAAGAACAAGCACATCAACCGCAAGTTTCATATAATTCAAGATTATATAACAGATGGAGATGTGAAGATTAGCAAAGTACATACAGATCTGAATGTCGCAGATCCGTTGACTAAACCTCTTCCACGATCAAAACATGATCAGCACCTTAGTGATATGGGTGTTAGATTGTTACCAGATGTTAACTAGATTATTGACTCTAGTGAAAGTGGGAGACTGTTGGAATTATGCCCTAGAGGCAATAATAAAGATGTTATTATTATAATTCTTGTTCATGATAAAGTTTATATTCCATGCTAGAATTGTATTAAGCGGAAACTTTAATACTTGTGTGGTTTATGAACAACACCGTGTCCCTAGTACGCCTCTATGGACTAGCTCATTGATTGATGATGGTTAAGGTTTCCTAACCATAGACATGAGTTGTCAATTAATAATGAGATCATGTCATTGGGAGAATGATATGATGGACAGACCCAAATTAAGCAGAGCAATTAGATCGTGTTATCGTGTTCATCTTTGCAAAGCTTTTCTTATGTCAAATATTGTATTCCTTAGACCATGAGATAATGCAAATCCCTGGTATCGGAAGAAAGCTTTGAGGTCATCAAACGTCATCCTATGAGAGGGTGATCATAAAGGTGTCTCTCAGGTGATCGGAAAGTACTTGTTGGGTTGTATGTATCGAGATGGGATTTGTCCCTCCCAAGTCGGAGCGATATACTTCGGGCCCACTTGGTAATCGATATCAAAACCTCTTGCAAGCAAGTGGTTAAGGAGTTAATCACAAAGTGATATCGTATTACGGAACGAGTAAAGTACTTGCTGTGAACGAGATTGAACTAGGTATGCCGATGCCAACGATCGAATCTCGGGCAAGTAAAATATCGCGTGACGAAGGGAATATATATAAATGGGATTAATTGAATCTTGGCATCGTGGTTCATCTGATATGATCATCGATGAGTATGTGGGAGTCAATAAGGGTTTCCAGACCGCGCTGTTGATTATTGATAGAAGATCATGTCTGCATATTCTCGAACCCATAGGGTCACACACTTAACGTGTCTCGACGCTAGGATATAATGGATAATTGGTTTATGAGTTTTTGTTCGGAGTCTCGGATGAGATCCAGGACATCACGAGAGGTTCCGGAATGGTCCGGAGAATAAGATTCATATAAGGGAAAGCAGTTTTAGGATTTCGGAATTGTTTCGGATTGTTCCGTATTGTACCAGAAGCTTCTAGAACCTTCCGGAGTGGGACCAACGTCGCCCCAATTTTCGGGAGGGGGAGTGGGCCTAAGAGGGAGTGCCCTGGCCGCATTGGGCCAGGGGAACAAGGCCCCATAGGCCCAGCCGGCCAAAACCCTAGGGAAACCCTAGGGGACCTTCTAGAAGGGAGGGGGAAACTTGCCCCCCACTCCACCCTTGTGGCCGCCGGCCCTAGGGATCGGAGGAGGGGCAAGGGGCAGCCGGCCAGCCCTCTATATAAAGAGGGCAGGGGCGCACCCTCCCCCCACACCTCCTCAACCCTAGCCGCCTACCTACTGCCAACGAAGCGCCTACCATGCACTATCACTGGTTAGTGGCTGCAACCGGGACTAAAAGCCCCGGGTAGAGAGATAGGCAGGAAAACTTAGTGGGAAGTGTTGGAAAATTGTAACACCCCAGTTTTAGCTAATATATAATTAGGGATTGATTGTCCATCTTTAGCATCATCTCTTAAAAATGCATGCAAAGAAATTAAAGTGAAACCCTAAAACCCTAATATTTTTCCCCCTCTTATGACTATTTCAAATGGTTTCAAAGATTTTGAAAATGGTCCAAAAAGTTGTGAAGCCCAAAATGTTATAGGGGCCTCACATTATTTTAAATGTTTTACTAAGTATATGGCATTTTTGAAATGCCCAAAATAGATTTGGATTTGAAAATACAAAACAGAAATCAAAAACAGAAAATAGAAATGTTTCTGGAAAGAAAAATAATAGCAGCAGCCAGTGGGCCGCAGCCCATTTCCCTCCACCTTCCCTCTCTCCCCCGTGTGTAGCAGCCAGCGGCCCAAAGACCAGCCTGAGCCAGCCTAGCTAAGGCCCACGTACATTCTTCGATGCGCTCTGGGCAAGGATACGATCGTCGCATCGATGCCCTGCCGTCCTCATCCGCTTTCCCCTCTTCCTAGAGACCTCCCCTTCCTCTCCCACTGCAGGAACCAAACCTAGCCGCTCGAGATCCGACGATACCCGCTATTCCGCACCGCCCCACGCCACCCCGTGATGTCTGGAAGCTCCGCCGCGGTCCCCTGTCTCGAGCCGCAGAAGGAATTGAGCTCGTTTGTCGTAAATCGAGCTCACGGTCTTCATCCCCTCCGACGCCGGCCACTGTCGATCCGACCCTGTCAGGCCTCCCCTCGCTTCCTCGACCTCACGGCCGCGTTCGTGGTGAGCTTCCCATCCTCCTAGACCCCTCCTCCCTCTATGTCTCGCCATGTGTCGTGCTTTCATTGAAGCTCATCGTGCGCCGCCGCTGCAGATGGTTGCCGGTGAAGTTCCGGTGACCGAAAAAGGGTGGCGCAGCCTCTATCGTGTCCGTGTTGTTCCGCTGAATCGAATGCGCGCAATCGCGCTTCCAAATCCACCTCTAGCGCTGCCAACCACCGCCAGCCGACATGTCTCCGGCGAGTCCCACATGGCGCCACGGTGGCAACCGACCTGGCCCATACCCACTCGGCAGCCGTCGTGGCTAGACCCAGCCCCAGTGAGAAATGCCTGACCCCTCTTTGCCAGCTTGGCTTGCTGAGGTGGCCGTGGGCCCAGTAGTCAGTGACTGTGGCTAGGTATGCCTGCGGTGTGAAAAGTTTCAGCGTGGTTTAATAAATATGAAAAATGATTTAATAATTTCAGAATCTGTTTAAATATTGTAAATTCAGTAAAGTCGGAAAAATACAAATAATATATCAAAATGTTCAGAAAAACGAAATCTATCTAGTTCAGCTATCATCATGCATTGTTCAACAACTTAAATGACAAGTTTAATTAGAAGAACATAGTAACCCCTCAAAGGTGATTCCAGGGTTTTCTCCGAATTAGGGTTTCTACCCCTCGGAACCCTGATTAAATTGTCGAGCATGCTTTAGGGTTTCAATTCAATACAATTCAACTTGTCATATCATCATACTTGCTTGAGCATTGCACCAATACCATGTGTTGATTGTTTTCCCCTCTCTTTTTGGTGTTTGGTTCTTCTCGGTAGAATACGAGATCAAGATCGAGATCGAAGACCGAGATCAACACTGTTGAATATATAAGATCGACAAACAATACTTGACCAAATATAACCAAGTCAAGTACAAGGATCCCGAAGATATGAGTATCATCTATCAACTGGCAAAGGCAAGCATAGCCCCACCATGATATAATCCTATGATTTCGAAAGCATTTCAATTCTGCCATGATGCATACCATTCTACTGTGGTCTTTTATCGATAGATAGAGTATCCTATCTATTGCATACTCCCTTTGAGCTTATATTTCCTGATCCACTGCTCCTAGCATAACTAGGTTTGGCTCGTGTGCACTACTAGAGCTATCATATGTGTTCTGCTTAGCCATGCATAGCTGTTAGTTCTGGTCCATCCGGATGATGTATCAGATGCAGAGAATCTAGTATAACATGAGAACATGATGAGATGACATTAGAGGTGATATGATATTCAATATGCTAAGGCTTGTATGGGAGGCCACGGTGGGATGTGGTTTTTCTAGTCCCATGCTCGCCACCAATAGGACCTGAGTTCTTGCCTCTTGAACCAAGACGAGCGTACAACCACACGGGGCCTGGAAAACCCCATGATTGACTAACTTGCCTAGTAGATTCCATGAGTCACATAGTTCGAGCGTTCCATTCTACATATGCATAGAAAATCTTTTGAAAGATTTGTCGGGTGAAGTTGGTGCATTCATAACAGGTAGGTAAGCGTGGCTGGGGTTGCTTGGGATCGATGGAGCCCTTGTTAACCAACCTCACCTCACATATTTAAGTACCGGCTTCGGGACTTGACCTGTTACGGTGGAACCATACTTATTGCGTGAATCATGGTCTCGGCGAAAGCAAGGTAAAGGTCGTGTCTAACCACCCTCTGTCGGCCTTCCAGGAAGAGGGCTTATCTAGTGGCATTAAGAGAAGGTTAGTACGTGTGGGTAAAGTTGTACACCCCTGCAGGGTAATAATCTTTCGGAAAGCCGTGTCCACGGTTATGGACGACTTGGGAACGGACGTTATGATCATAGAGAACTTGAACTTAATCGTAAAACTTGGCAGATCAACGTGTGTTTGCGGATGCTTCCTCATGGGTACGAGGGGTGATCCTAGTTAAGATGATGATGATTCAGTGGATATCAAAAGATGATGATCAACATTTTGGAGACATCGCTCTCTTATCCCCTTTTAAAATACTCTGAATATACGAGCTTCTTCTCCCTCTAGTTTTATAAACAAAAGTGGCTTCATGCAAAGCAACTCCACCATCCATAAGTATTGCGGATTACACCATGTACTCAACCTTGCTTTGTTGATACTTTTGGCAGAGTAAGTGTTCTCTGAAGACGAGTTCTGTACTACATCGACGAGTAGCTTGGGGTTCCCGGCCGGCAGCCGGGAATCTATGGGCTGGGACGTCATCGTTAGGCTTTAGGCCTCTTAGGCCATTTGTTAAGTTTGCTATACTTAATAGCATAATTTTCCTTCCGTTGTTTGATGTTTGTGGTGAGTGACCTCTTCTTGTAATATTTTGGGTCTCAGCTCAGTTATGAGCTTGCTGTAATAATTTTTGTGTCGTAGGGTCACTGTCGTGTTACCGATTCTTCACTGGATATTCTCGAGCTCAAGGTTAAGCTTATTTCAGACGGAGGTCTGGGATTTGTTTAGCCCTGATCCCCGGGGTGTCATAGGTCTTGGTATTAGAGCTGTATCGACCATAGGAAAACCATGCTATTGGTCGATGTTCAGTCTATTGTTTGTGGAAACTATTTCAAAGATGAAAAGTATTTGCGGAAACTCTAGTATGCTTCTTTTACTCCTTATCCAGTTTCGCTCTAACTCTGGGTCATCTTATCTGGTGTTTATTTTGGAAAACTTTTGATATCTCTTCTAGTCTTTCAAATCTTAGGTGCCTTCTGGGCATGACGTTCCTTAGCCAGTTGACCTAGTGTTGAGTTCTCTAGAGTTGTGTGTGTTGTGAATTCCTTGTTTCCCTTTGCTCTTGTTCATCTGAGAGATTCCTTTCTACCATGATCTCTCTGTCTTTTGGACCCACGATATTATATTGTTGGTTCCACAATGTTCTGTTCTAGGCTTCGAGGTTTCTTTTCGCCTCGTGTGCCTCCTTTTTATATTTTTGGGTACTTCCTAAGTTGTGTCTTCTTCTGGAAGCCACCTCGTGAATGTTGTCTTGTAGTGTACACTGTGCCACTCAAGTAGTAGTTACTTCTTTCTTGTGTTTTAACCCTTGGACTTGAACCTAAGATCCCGGATTGTGCTGGATTCTAGTGTTGTCAATCTTGTACATGAAGCTGACCTTTAACCCAAGATCCAGTCCTTTGACCCCTGTCGATAGTGTTTACACATTACCTTAGGATGGCTAGTACTACAATTCTAGCCTTCAAGCTTGTTGCCTTTGTCGTGATTTAATTATGACAACTAAGGATTTCCCCTACCACATTTTATGGCAGATTTTCTTTAATGGAACCAAATAGATCACGACAAGAGTACTCCTCGAGAGTCTTGCATCTATATTCGTGACTCTGCCACACCTTACCTATACCTTTCATTGTTTTTCGGAAGATTGCTGACTTATGCATCCACATCTCGGGATTCTAACCTGATAATGTTCCTTTTTCCCTTGTTGTTTTCCGACCTTTGCCTACCAGTTGGTAGCCAAGTAGTAAATGTGCATTGGTGTCTTCCGATGCAAGATAATCTTATGGTCCCTCTAGACAGACCATTTCGGAATGTCTAGGAGAAACAAACTCCAGTACCTCATCATATCTAGGACCATGTCAAAGTGTTGTAAATCGCAGATTAAGAATCATTGATGAGATTCTGTCTGTTCTACCTTAAAAGTATCACATTCTTTCATACTAGGAGGTCGTGCTGAGTTTTGTGACCCCTTAATGAAGTGATGCTTTTACACATATTTACCCACCCTTACTCGAGATTTTGTGCTCGTGAGTGATGCGTGTGCGTAATAATGTGGCCATCTGAGATTCTTAGCAATTATTATTGTTTTGAACTCTAAGGACATTTGAGTCATTCTTAGCGTGATTTGTTAACCCTATCACTAAGCAAAGGATGATTGTGCTACCAAGTCCGTTAATTCTGGTACACTCTTCTCGGTCAAAGAGTTAGGTTAATGCCGAATCTCTAAGACTACGTCTGCTTGCCTTACTAAGCAAGTTTCCTCTCGAACTAAGTTACATATCACAGGTTCGTGCTATTCTAGCTGTCTTTCTAGAAGTATCCCCATGTTGACACATGACCGTGTTGTCAAGTTCTTGAGCAAGCCAGTTCTCTAAACTGCTAATTTCTCCAAGGATCCGTACTGGATACCCCTGAACTAGTTGGTCAAGCTTAAACAACAACTTGGAGAGTTGTAAGACAAAAGTTCTATTCGACTTGTTCCTTCTAAAAGGGATGTCTAGTTTTGTTCGTTTTGAAGAAAGATAGTATTTCCTTTGTGGATATGTTATTTTTCCCCACCTTTATTTTGATTTGGGTTATCGTCAAATCAAACTCAGTTCCAAGTATTATCTTGATGATGTTTCACTTGAGTACATTTTCATGTCTTTGGTCTGACCAATATTGTTGCCTCGTTCAAGCAACATGTGAGTCCATCTTCTTGGAGTGTTTTGATAAGTTTATTGTTGAGCTCATCGATGACATTCTTATTTTCTCCATGATAGAATGTATTCATATGGAATATTGGGAATTAATGCTGGAAACTTTCGAGATCCATCTTCGTGGCAATTCGAAGTATGTTTTCTGGATGTTAGTAGTAACCTTCTCTGGTTCACGTGCAATTTTTGAAAGATGTCGCCATGGATTCAAGTAGAGTTATTTCCGTTGCTTAAGGACACATGTGTGTTTTATTGCTAATACTTTATATATGTGCAGTTGTCTTTCAACAAGTTGCTAATGCGTATGCCTAGCAATCTAGATCCTTCTTTTGGAGCTTTACACTATAGTCCATATCTTGAGAATCTAGTAACTTTAGCATCGCGGTAAATGTTGCAAACTTTCTATTCGGACATGCTGAGTCTGAAATATAGTTTCACCTAACCAAAGCTGAATCTCAAGCAGCAATGATGGTTAGTGTTTCTCAAGGTTTTGACATAGGTCTCTTTGTGAATATGGCAAGATTGATGTAATGGTTGACACACCTAGCCGGAAAGACCTATTGTCATGTTCCCTTGAATAAGTAATATCAACCACTCTTCATGAGGCTTCTTCTATAATTTATTATAGGAGATGTTTCTATGGTTTCTTTCGTATCCGAAGTCCAACCTTTACTTGATGTTTGATTTCTCGAACATCAAGGAGAACATTTAAAAGTAGGGTTGCTAAATGTCTCTCGGTCGATTCTCCAGACCATTTATGATGGCAAGCATCTTGTTGTGCCAAGTAATTGAAGTTTGAGAATGAAGTTTCTTTCTTCTTGTGTCATCAGGAATCTTCTTACCTACTCATCTAGTGGTGCAAAGTGATATCATGATCTTGGCCAAGATTTTGATAAATCTGGATGAATAAAGAGTTTCCTTCGTTTTCTTTTCCATGTTCTAAGAGTGACTATGATTTTGGCAATCAGAAGTTCCTCTTGCTACATGTTCCTTGTGACGCATACGAGTCCTCTCCACCAAAATACCTTTCTGTCTTGGCCTTCTATTGAATGAAAAATTGACCCTTCTGTGTCAAAAGTAGTTCAACAGCTTGGTTTTGTTGATCCACATCTCTGCAACCTGAAATCTCTACTTAATCCATCTAGTAGAGGTTCCCTATCGAAGTTTGTGGTTATGTTCTTGCTATTGTAATCTTACCTTTTCAGAAGCTTAAACTCTTCTGTACGTTCCCTGGTCTTAATCCTTATGAAGACCATCAATCTAACAAATTGAAACCATCTCCTCTTGTTTCCTCTGTTACCTTGGTGTGTTTCATGTCGTCATCTCAGAGTTGTTTCTGAACGATCTATCCATGAGTTGACCATGAGAAACTCTGTGTGTTCTTTAGTGTGTTCCCTCTTATCTTTAGAGTGACCCTATTCTTTTTCTCTCTGTCTCTCCTCCTACCTTCGGAATCTCGGGTCGAGATTCTTGTAAGGAGGATAGACCTGTAACACCCCAGTTTTAGCTAATATATAATTAGGAATTGATTGTGCATCTTTAGCATCGTATCTTAAAAATGCATGAAAAGAAATTAAAGTGAAACACTAATATTGTCCCCCCTCTTATGACTATTTCAAATGGTTTCAAAGATTTTTAAAATGGTCCAAAAAGTTGTGAAGCCCAAAATGTTATAGGGGCCTCACATTATTTTAAATGTTTTACAAAGTATATGGCATTTTTTAAAGATTTGGATTTGAAAATACAAAACAGAAATCAAAAACAGAAAATGAAATGTTTCTGGAAAGAAAAATAATAGCAGCAGCCAGTGGGGCGCAGCCCATTTCTCTCCTCTTTCCCTCTCTCCCGCATGTGCAGCAGCCAGCGGCCAGAGCCGGCCCAGCTAAGGCCCACGTACCCCTTCAACGTTTTGTCTCCTTCGTCCTCGACGCCGAGCTGCTCGATGTCTCCACCGCAGCCGCCGGATGCCGCCAACCGCTGCGATGCGCCCCGCATCCCCCGGGCAAGGATAATATCGTCGCCTCGATGCCCTGCCATGCTCATCCGCTTTCCCCTCTTCCTAGAGACCTCCCCTTCCTCTCCCGCTGCAGGACCCAAACCCTAGCCGCTCGAGCTCCGACGATCCCCACTATTCCGCGCCGCCCCACACCACCCCGTGATGTCTAGAAGCTCCACCGCGGTCCCCTGTCTCGAATCACAGAAGGAATCGAGCTCTTTTGTCGTAAATCGAGCTCACAGTCTTCATCTCCTAAGACGCCGGCCACCGTCGATCCGACCCTGTCAGGCCTCCCCTCGCTTCCTCGACCTTATGGTTGCTTTCGTGGTGAGCTTACTAACCTCCCTCTTTGTCTCGCCCTGTGCCATGCTCGCGTCGAAGCTCGTCGTGCGCCTCCGCTGCAGATGGTTTCCACCGAAGTTCCGGTGACCGAAAAAGGGTGGCGCTGCCTCTGTCGTGTCTGCGCTGTTCCGCTGAATCGAACGCACGCAATCACGCTTCCCAAATCCACCTCTAGCGCTGCCAATCACCGCCGGCCGACATGTCTCCGGTGAGTCCCACATGGCGCCACGGTGGCAACCGACCTGGCTCATACCCCACCTGGCAGCCGCAGTGGCTAGATCCAGACCCAGTGAGAAATGCCTGACCCCGCTTTGCCAGCTTGGCTTGCTGAGGTGGCCTTGGGCCCACTAGTCAGTTAATGTGTCTAGGTATGCCTGCGGTGTTAAAATTTTCAGCATACTTTAATAAATCTGAAAAATGATTTAATAATTTCAGAATCTGTTTAAATATTGTAAATTCAATAACTTTTGATTTATAAGTCAGAAAAATACAAATAATATATCAAAATGTTCAGAAAAATGAAATCTAGTTAGTTAAGCTAGCATCATGCATTGTTCAAATACTTAAATGGCATGTTTACTTAGAAGAACATAGTAACCCCTCATAGGTGATTCTGGAGTTTTTTCCGAATTAGGGTTTCTACCCCTCGGAAACCCGATTAAATTGTCGAGCATGCTTTAGGGTTTCAATTCAATACAATTCAACTTTTCATATCATCATACTTGCTTGAGCATTGCACCAATGCCATGTGTTGATTGTTTTCCCCTCTCTTTCCGGTGTTTGGTTCTTCTCGGTAGAATACGAGATCAAGATCGAAGACCGAGATCAACACCGTTGAAGATCGAAGATCGACAAACAATAATTGACCAACTATAACCAAGTAAAGTACAAGGATCCCGAAGATCTTCTTATCATCTATCAACTGGCAAAGGCAAGCATAGCCCCACCATGATATAATCCTATCATTTAGAAAGGATTTCAATTCTGCCATGATGCATACGATTCTACTGTGGTCTTTTATCGATAGATAGAGTATCCTATCTATTGCATAATCCCTTGGAGCTTATATTACCTGATCCACTGCTCCTAGCATAACTAGGTTCGACCCGTGTGCACTGCTAGAGCTATCATCTGTGTTCTGCTTAGCCATGCATAGATGTTAGTTCTGGTCCATCCAAATGATGTATCAGATGCAGAGAATCTACTATAACAGGAGAAAGTGATGAGATGAGATTAGAGGTGATATGAGATTAAATATGCTAAGTCTTATATGGGAGGCCACGGTGGGATGTGGTTTTTCTAGTCCCATGCTCGCCACCAATAGGACCTGAGTTCTTGCCTCTTGAACCAAGACGAGCGTACAACCACACGGGGCCTGGAAAACCCCATGATTGACTAACTTGCCTAGTATATTCTATGAGTCACATAGTTCGAGCGTTCCATTCGACATATGCATAGAAAATCTTTTGAAAGATTTGGCGGGTGAAGTTGGTGCATTTATAACAGGTAGGTAAGCGTGGCTGGGGTTGCTTGGGGTTGATGGAACCCTTATTAACCAACCTCACCTCACATCTTTAAGTACTGGCTTCGGGATTTGACCCGTTACGGTGGAACCATACTTATTGCGTGACTCATGGTCTCGGCGAAAGCAAGGTAAAGGTCGTGTCCGGCCTTCCAAAGGAAGAGGGCTTATCTAGTGGCATTAAGAGAAGGTTAGTGCGTGTGGATAAAGTTGTACACCCCTGCAGGGTAATAATCTTTCGGAAATCCGAGTCCACGGTTATGGACGACTTGGGAACGTATGTAATGATCATAGAGAACTTGAACTTAATCGTAAAACTTGGCAGATCAACGTGTGTTTGCGGATGCTTCCTCATGGGTACGAGGTGGTGATCCTAGTTCAGATGATGATGATTCGGTGGATATCAAAAGATGATGATCAATATTTCGGAGACGTTGCTCTCTTATCCCCTTTTAAAATAGTCTGAATAGACGAGCTTCTTTCCCTCTAGTTTTATAAAAAAAAGTGTCTTTATGCAAAGAAACTCCACCAGCCATAAGTCTTGCGGAGTACACCCTGTACTCACCGTTGCTTTGTTGATACTTTTGGTAGAGTAAGTGTTCTCTGAAGACGAGTTCTGTGCTATATCGACATCGACAAGTAGCTTGGGGTTCCCGGACGGCAGCCTGGAATCTATGGGCTAGGACGTCAACGTTATGCTTCAGGCCTCTTTGGCCATTTGTTAAGTTTTCTATACTTAATAGCATAATTTGCCTTCCGTTGTTTTATGTTTGTGTTCAGTGACCTCTACTTGTAATATTTTGGTTCTCTGCTCAGTTATGAGCTTGCCGTAATAATTTTTGTGTCGTAGGATCATTGTCGTGTTACCGATTCTTCACTGGATATTCTCGAGCTCAAGGTTAAGCTTATTTCAGACAGAGGTCTGTGATTTATTTAGCCCTGATCCCGGGGCTGTCACAAAAATGGCGGGAAATATCTTTACTCCCGGTTAGTGGCTCATCATATGATGTATTATTTTTCGTTTTTTCGGTCTGGAGGACATGTTAGAATGGAAAAACGGTTTATAGTTTACAATTTAGAATAATTATTTTATAAAATAGGAAATGGATTAATATTACTTATTCAAATTCAAGCACTTTTCATGTTGAAAGTTTAGTGATATTTAAAAATATGCAAAATATAATAGTTAATGCATTTTATAAATGAAAATGCCAAAACGATTAATAGCTTAACAAGTTAGAATAATTATTTTATAAAACATGAAATGTATTTGTATTACTTATTCAAATTCAAGCACTTTTCATGTTGAAAGTTTAGTGAGATTTAGAAATATGCAAAATATAATAGATAATGATTTTTTAGTTGAAAATAGCAAAATGGTTAATAGTTTGACTAGTTAGAATAATTATTTTATAAAACATAAAATATATTTGGATTACTTATTCAAATTTAAACACTATTCATATTGAAAGTCTTCTCAAATAAATAAGTATGCAAAAACTGTATAATTCAAATGTTCAAATGTTTTGAAATTCTGCCAGATTTGAAAAATAGTACAGCGTGCACCAGTTTTTGCCATGCATGCGCAATTTTGGGGCCTGTTGTCCCGGCCCAACTCACCAACCGCGACTAAAGCCCGGTGGCCGAAAATCCCCCCTTTAGTCCCGGTGTGTTGCACCAGCCGGGAGTAATGCCCCTCCCATTAGTCCCGGCAGGACATACGGGCCGAGATTGGAATGGTGCGGGGTATATAAATGCGGCCTCTTCTACGATTGGATCCACCGACTGGGACATTGGAGGCCATTGACAATGAGATCGCCGCCATGCTGCCCAATCCCCATGTTTCGTTGTCTCCGGCCAGCGTTGCCCTGGTCTCCGTCGCGGGCTGTCACCGCTAGCGCTGCCCTGGTCCCCGCATACGCCTCCTCCCGCCACGCATCGGCCCCTTCTCGCACCTACCCCTGTGCGTGCTTCCGTCGCTGGCCACCACCGTGCCAACTTGCGCCCCTCCACCTTCCCCCACACACACCTCCCCCGACGGGACTCCCTGCAAATCGAGGTATTTTAGTGTAGAAAATAGGAAATATTTTAATGTAGAAAATAGGAAATAGAAATATGAAATAGAAAAATAGGAAATAGGAAATAGGAAATATAAAAATAGATGTGTAGCAATATTTTTATAGATGTGTATTTTAGTGTAGAACATTTTAAGTTGTGTATTTTTTTAGTTGCAAATATATGTGTAGAAATATTTGAAAGAAATAGAAATAGAAACAGGGAAATATAAATAGAATTTAGTATTGCATAGGATTATTGCATTTTAAGTTGCAAGTATATTTTAGTTGTGTATTTTAGTTTAGAAAATAGGAAATAGAATAATAGATGTGTAGCAACATTTTTACAGATGTGTAATTTAGTGTAGAACATTTTTAGTTCCATTTTTTGTTGCAAATATATGTGTAGCAAAATTAATATTGTGTGCAAAAGTAGGATTTTTTGCAAATAGAAATATTGTGTGCAAATATATTTGCAAATAGGAGTTTTTTTGCTATGTTCAAATATTGTGTGCATCTGGCATTTTGGAGAAACTATGCATCCAACTAGTCCAATTAGTAGAAAACTAGCACAAGAAGAAATTCTTGAGGATATAATCGATGATGTTGATCCACCTGAATCTAACTCGAGGTATCTGAACCCATCTGGTGAGTGAGAGGAGGTAGACCTAAGAGAGGGAGTAGCCGCCGACTCCGATGATGTAGGAGCCGATAGCTCCAATAATGGAGAGATGCCAATGGACCCTTAACAAAGACCGACGAGGTATATATATGATGTCCGGTGATCACTAGATATATGATGTCTGGGAGGAGATATATATACCGAGTTATACATATATTATAATGACGATTGTTTCTTCCTTTAGGCCTCCACATCGAACAAAAACTGCAAACGAGGCCCAGCCAAAAAGTTGTGTGCGCCTATGATTGATACAATTACAGCGGTATCAACACTGTGTGAACCGTTGGAACCCGAAAGGGCTATGAATGTATTTGTACAACAATGCAGAGTTATGGTTACAGATCGCATCATGATCACCGTTCGAGAGTGGCATAAGCGTAAAGGGGTCGAAGAGAGTGATGTCGCCGAAAGGTACACATAGGGTCTTTGGAATGACCTCATGACACATTTCACCATGTCAGAATATGAGGATGATGCCGATACAGCTTCGTTGATGAAGAAAGTCAAGGAGTGGGCGATGAGTGCATATTTGAATCATCTTATATATTATTATTTTTCACTATAGTGGTAGGGTCTTGGAATTTTAGAGCATTCGCACGCATCTTTTATGTCTAATTTCACTAGGATGGGGACAGATGATGAATACGATGGACATAATTCTTGGAGAAGTTGTATTGGGGCAAAAAAGTGTCAAAAACAAAGTAAATCGCTAATTTGGGAAATATCAATAACATCAGAAGAAAACCCGAAGTGATCAAACCACACAGAAGGTTTAACGACCAACTATACGACATGAGTATTTTCTCTGGCCATATAGTTCCCACCGTATAGTTTGCACCGACACCGCCTCCTCAAATAGTTTCACTCCATGCAACTGGATCAGAGAGACGACAGACAGAACACCCTGAAATCACCGAAAACCTGACCTCCGGAAGGGATCTGGAGGGGGAAATTGACCAAGGGATCCCTCTTCGTCCTACGCATATCTGGGAGGCCAAGGCATCGATTTTCATCTTCATCAACCACTGCAGCACTATCATCTCCATCCATCTTATCTCCACCCCATCTAGATGTTTTTGTAATTCTCGTAATAGTTGTGAATGTATACAAGAACTATTCATCTACGATTGTTTCCATTATCATTGCCATGATGTTAATTGCATCCATGTTTGAGTAGATCATTAGTTCTCGGGGAGATGGAGAAACCCTAGCATATGACTGATAGAAGAGAGATTATTGTGTTATACATCAATATGTTTATGTGTTAATTGTCTTCATATTGATGTTGGAAGTTGTGCACCTCCTTAATATGTGCCTCTTACGGGGACTTCATAAAGGAGATTATTTGTTGGTAGACAGAAGGATGATAGCACTTAATGTGACTATAAATTTGTAATCATTCTTTACGTACTAACTTGGGGAAGCAAGGAAAACTCATTAATCCATGTTCATGCCATGGGATAAGTCCATTAATAGCGAGGTAATACGATGGTGTCGTTTATCTATTAGTTGTGGTTATGACGGAAGATGTGACCAATGGTTGCTGCCGATTTATCCATATATGGAGCTCCTCCCACATACATACATGTCATGAGAATATTTGCTACAATAATCTTGACCACGCTGTCTAAATTGCTAGTGGTGTATCGACCACTCCCCGAGGACGCCCTTTTCCCTATTACAGTTCCAAGCTTTCTTACATACGCGATTACTACTTTCTGCATTAAGTTTTACTTTACTTTAATTGCTTCGCTCAATCGAAAACCCAAAAACAATTCTACTTTTGTTGCATCTCAAAATTATTCCTTAAGTACTTCATTTAGTTTTAGTTAAAAGCATTTTAGTCTTTCTCCTACTGCTCCCGGTGGGATCGATATCTTTATTTCGAAACTAGCTACAAACCACATGCGCACATGCAGTCATCAATCGCGATGTTGCTAGGGATCTTAGCTCTATAAGTCAGTTTACTTTTAGTCATTTACTTCCATTGTAATAATTTTTATTTAAGTTGCAAGATCATAACAATGGACAACACTCAGCATTTAATCCAGCTTGAGGTAGTAGGGAAAATGGGTTTGCCCATGGACGCTTTTATAACTATCAACAAAAGCATAAACCCTAATGGTATTGAGATCCATGAACTTTGAAGGTGTCCTATGCATCTATTTTCTACTCCATGAGGGACAAACTGAATGCCACTATGCCATGTTTTTTGTATGTGAAACAAACAAACGTTTTTCAATGCATGTTATTCATGATCTTTCTTTGTAACCTTACATGTTGCATGCATAGTTACTTTGTATTACTATTAGAACTCAATCTTTCATGCTCATGTTTAGAGTTCTTTCATCCCATCTTTCAATGCTTGCAAATGGTTTGATCATGATTTTGATGGTGCATGTCACCTCAAAAATTATTCTTTTTATCACTTAGCCACTCCAAGACGAGCAGGAGATAAGCTTGGGGATGCTTGATACATTTGAAATGTATCAATAATTTTTTATGTTCCATTCTTGTTTAGAATCTACCTTGCTATGATTTTTCTACATTTTGAGGTGTTTTTATATGTTTTCTGGTACTAACCTATTAACAAGATGCCATAGTGCCAGTTGTCTGTTTTCTTCTATTTTTGGTTCCAGAAAGGCAGAAAATCAGTATTCTCGGAATTATACGGGACAAAAGCCAAAGTCAATATTTTACCGTGAGGAACACGGAGCCAGAATACGAGATGGAGGGGAGCCACCAGGGGGTCAAACCCCCTGGCGGGCACGGGCTAGGGCTAGCCGCGCCCGAGGGGTGTGACCATCCTAGCCGCCCCCCTGCCACGCCTCTTCGCCTATAAAGACCCCCCCGATGCATAAACCCTAATTACTCGATCAATATTCAACGAAACCGTCTGTAGCCTCCGCCACCATTTTCCCAAGATCGGGGGGATCTAAAGCTCTTCCCAACACCCTGCTGTAGGGGAGATCATCCCGAATGCCTTCTTCTTCATCATGCCAGCATCCAGTATGAAGCGTGAGTAGTTCCACCTTGGACTACGGGTCCATGTAGTACCTAGATGGTTGTATATCCTCCTTTGTGCTACCATGTTTAGATCTGTGTGCTCCGTTCATGATCAACATCATCTATTTATAATCATGCATGTTGTGTTTGCGGGGATCGATGGATATTGAGATTACTATGACAGATTGATTAATGGTTTTGTATTATTGATTCTATCATGTCTATGTTGTTTGTGATCTTGCATTCTCTCCGTTTCTAGTAGCTATCTTGGCCGAGCAGATCCTAGTGACTCCAAGAGAGGGTATTTATGCTAGAGAGTGGGTTCATGCCTCTATTTAATCTAAGGAAAGTGACAGAAATTTCTAAGGTTGTAGATCTCCCGTTGCCACTAGGGAGAAACACAACGGTCTCTTGTTCATGGAACAAGTGGAGTGTATACCTTGCACACTTTGCTTAAGCCAGTTATCTGTTGCTTGCAACTTAATACTGGATGGGGTTCGGATGATAACCTGGAGGTGGAATACTACTCATAGATGTAGTTGGACGGCGGTCTATGTATCTTGTTGTATTTCCCAATCGAATCTCATAGGATCATGAATGTCTAGTATTGCATTGTTATGCCTTGCTCAGTCCTATCAATTGCACTGCTGTAATTTGTTTACCCAGCATGCCATGTTTGTTTACCTAAGGAGGATACCTCTAGTGAACTATGGACCCCGTCCAATCTTTACCATCGATACATCTTCCACCATTGCTGTTTACTTTCTGCAAACCACTATTACCTTCCACACCATACAGTTAATCTTTTGTTACAGCAAACCGGTTGTTAGACCCCTCCTTTATAATGGAAAGGATCCATGTGATTGCAATGCTAGTCCCTGGATCAATGCTAGCATCCACAGTTTAAGATGAAGTACACAGATACAAAGGTCGTTTATTACATTCATTCCAGAGATATAACATAGTCTTTTACAACTCAGGGCCATAGGCCTAATACAAGAGTTTAAGGAATAAGTAAATAAACGTAAGTCTTCATCTTCATGTGCCACAGGCAAGCATGTTGAGTGTAGACTCATGACTCCTATTCATCATCGGAGTAACCTGCAACATCACAAGTTACTGACAGAGGGTCAATACTTTGGAATAGTATTGGCAAGTGATACCTTAGTGTATTTTAAGTGGAATATATTACTATATGCATTTTGGCTAAGTGTAGCTTGGCTTGCTTTGCTTGAAAATAGGTTTTTCCTATTAGTTGAAAGCACTAAGTTTTTCTTTGTCCAAAACATTCCCAAGGAACCACCAATAGACATTGAGGTCCTTCACCCTTGTTCACCCACAAATTTTACTTAGAAGTTGGAGTGATGAGATTCTTGTAGCTTCCATGTCTTGATGCTCAAAAGTGTCCATTTCCTTGGACTAGGCTAAGTACTTAGGTTTTCCATCTGCAGAGGTTGTGCACTTTCCCCACCAGACTTGGTTTCCCAAGACAGGACCTTTCAGAAGCCTTTCCTTAGTCAAATGGACGTGTTCCAACCTATCATCCCATCTACCACCAACTGTCCAAAAGACTAAGTTCTAGCAACCTATATGATCAAGGCAGAGCCCATACTGCCAAGTGGTTGCACTGTAAGCTTTCTCAACACTTGGCCTCCAAATCCCTTTGTGCCTGGGTGGCTTACCACAAGTGAGATACACAACCCAAGTCCATGGCCTTGTGTAACCACTCAACATAACCCATACTTTCCATTCCACCCAGGAGGTTCATTTGACTTAGTGGTTTTATTAGGAAAGTATAAGTCTCATGACTTAGAAATATTTTCTTCATAGTAAGTGTAGTTTTCACCAACCCTTGTTTTGCTATAAGCTAGGCTAAGCAAAGTATGGCAACTTATCTTAGGGATAATTCCTTAGCAATTCTACTAGACTACATAGGATTTCCCATCTTTTGCATTAGACAAAATAACATGCAATACTATAACAAAATATCTAATGCTAGTTCAAAACATAGGACAAATATATTCATGTAAATATCACTTGCCTTGGTAGTGGGGAGAGTAGCACTCTTCACAATCACAATCACTAGCAAAATCTACACAAGAAATTATAGCATACAATTACACACAATTATATACAAACAAAAATAATATGAATGCATGCATGCAAGAATTTACTAAGTGTGATTTTTGAAAAATTCTACCAAGTATGCTCATGTCTACAGAAACTTAATAAGTCACAAATTTGCCAACTAAACTTATTTGGCTCAAAAACAATTTACCAAAATAAAGCTCTACTTAAAATGGCCTTAAAACATGTTCTACAAATAAAATCATTTTAACTGTTACTATATGCTAAATAAATTGGATATTCTGAAAGGTCTTGTTTCACTGAATCCAACGGTATAAAGTTTGCAAAAATCTAACGTGGCAATCAAAAGTTATAAGCATTTGAATTTGGATCAAATTTCTAATTTTAAATTTAATTTTAGATCTAACCCTAGCCACGCGTCGCGCTGTGATTGCCGCGTACCGCTTCGGTTGGATCGCGCTTCTGCAGCCGCAGGATCTAAACAGATCGAACGCTCCAGATCGCGTACCTCTTCCTGTTTAAGTGGATCTATCCTAGCGCTACGATACAGATCTAACGATCTAAAACAACCGGCCAAAAACTGGCGGCGCTTATCGGCTGTGCGCGGCGGCGACGACCAGACGGTGGAGGCGCCTGCGGTACAGATCGCTAGGTGGATGGGGGGAGATGCTCACCGAGACCGCGAGGGTGTGGGGATGCTCGACGTGTGATCAGCTCGGCAAGGCGCCGGGGTTGCGGTAGATTTCGCCAGAGTTGGATCCGCAACGTGGTTCGATCGAGGTCGGAGGCGACGTTTTTGTTCACTAAGATGCCAAAGAAAGGTGTGGTTAGATGCGGACGATCACGGAGAACATGCGAGCGTGATCGACAAGGTTCGGGGCGGTCTGGACTTACCACTAGAGCTCGCCGGAGTTCGTGCAGGAGACGGTGGCGGCCAGTCGTCGACGTTGCCGAAGCTACGGGTCATGCGAAGGTAAACGGAGGGTGTCAGAAGGTGCACAGAGATTCACTGGACAAGACAAAGTAAACGCGAGACCGAGGGAAACTCTAGGCTCACCGGAATTTGCCGGCGCGGTCGTCGGAGACGGAGGGGTTGCAGAGAGCAATGCACGCAGCCTGGGGGCGTTCTGTGCTTGGGGTTTGGGGGAAAAGAGAGAGGGGGCAGACGGGGTTTATATAGCCTGATCATGAGCGAGAATCACTCGACCATTGATTCGAATTGACGCCGTGAATTAAACACAGGAAACGGCCGCGTTGATTGGGGATGAACTTGTCATGCGGGTGGAGAGGATGCTGGCGTGGAGGAGGCCCGCTTGTCAGCGACGTGCGCGAGGTGGAAGTGGGGTCTGCCTGTCAGCGGCTGAACGCGTCGCGTTGCAGTGAGGAAAAGGAATGCCCAGGGTGGGCTAGTTGGCCTTGTTCCTTCTTGGGCTGAATTCCTGGCGCCTGGCCCTTTTCTTTTGTTTGCTTCTTTTCTTTTTCTATTTCTATTTTCTGGAATGATTTTTGATATGAATTCAAATCCTTTTGAATTCAAACAAAAATGAGGATCTTTGCAGGGTTCTGTGGTTTCAAAATACAGTCATTTAACCAAGTGGTTACCTTGTAAGGGCCTGGTCAAGCTTGGGTTTTCAAACAAACAGAGACTTGTCTCTAGTTTGGGAATGATTGAAATAGGGTTTAGAAAATATTTTTAAATTGGAAACTTGGGTTAAAATGCTACACATAATCTTTCCAACAATGGAGGCAAGCAATCAAGTTCCTAAACAATCCAATCTCAAAGGGTAATGGCCAATTGAGTTGAATTTGCACACATGAAATCATAGCTCAAACTTCTGTCTCCAAATGATTTTGAGAAAAACCCTAAATGGATGAATGATGCAAGAATGATATGAATGAGTTTTGGAATATGAATTTAGGGATGTTACAAATCTAACCCCCTTAAGATGAATCTCGCCCTCGAGATTCGGTTTGGTTAGCAAATAGGTGAGGGTGGTCTTTCCGAAGATCATCTTCTCTTTCCCATGTTGCTTCCTCTTCGGAGTGATGGTTCCATTGCACTTTACAAAACTTGATAGTCTTGGTCCTGGTAACTCTTTCTGCGGTCTCTAGAATCTTGACAGGCTTTTCCTCATAGGTGAGATCACTTTCTAGTTGGACTTCTTCCAAAGGTATGGTGTCCTTCAAAGAAGATTCTTCCATCTCTGGGTGACATTTCTTAAGCTGACTCACATGGAATACATTATGAACAGCTGACAGAGATTCTGGCAATTCAACTTCATATGCAACTTCTCCTTTGCGACTTAGAATCTTGAATGGCCCAACATATCTTGGTGCCAACTTCCCTTTGACTCCAAACCTTTTCACTCCACGAAGTGGTGATACTCTAAGATAAGCTCTATCCCCAACTTCGTAGGTGACTTCTCTACGCTTAGAATCCGCGTAGCTTTTCTGTCGGGACTGTGCTATCTTCAATCTGTCCTTAACCAGTTTCACTTTCTCTTCGGCTTCTTTGATAAGATCAGGTCCAAATAAACTTCTCTCTCCCACACCATTCCATAACAATGGGGTGGTACACTTCCTTCCGTAGAGCAACTCAAATGGTGCCATTCCAATACTAGCTTGATGACTATTGTTGTAAGAGAATTCTGCGTAAGGCAAGCTTTCATCCCAACTTGCTCCATAGTCTAAAGCACAGGCTCTCAACATGTCTTCAAGAATTTGGTTGGTCCTTTCTGTTTGTCCATCCGTTTGGGGATGAAAGGCGATCTTGAATTCCAATCTCGTTCCCAAAGATTCATGAAGTTGTCTCCAAAAGTGAGAAGTGAACTGAGTTCCTCTATCTGACACAATACTCTTAGGCACACCGTGAAGGCATACAATTCTGCTCATGTAAATTTTTGCTAACTTGGCACTCGTATAAGTTGTCTTCACGGGCATAAAATGAGCCACTTTAGTTAAGCGATCCACTACCACCCATATGGAATCATACCCTGACCTGGTCCTTGGTAATCCGATAATGAAATCCATACCAATATTTTCCCACTTCCATTCTGGAATAGGCAGTGGTTGAAGCAAACCTGCTGGTTTCTGGTGCTCTGCTTTGACCCTGCTACACACATCACACAAAGCAATATGTTTGGCGACGTCCCTTTTGAGATTGTTCCACCAAAACCTTTCCTTCATGTCCATGTACATCTTGGTATTTCCCGGGTGAATAGAATACGGAGAGTTGTGAGCCTCTTGTAGAATCAGTTTCCGCAACTCCGGATCTTGTGGAGCATAAATCGTTTCCCGTGCCATAAGGTGCCTTGTTCGTCTATATGGAAACTCTTGGCTTTCCCTAGACTTATATTTTCCTTAATCTTTTCAATTTCCTCATCAGTCTTCTGAACTTCTCGGATTTTGTCCAATAGAGTGGGTTGAACATCTAAGGACATGAGATGTCCTTCTGGTACAATCTCCAATCTGAGTTCTTTGAATTGCTTACACAAGTCATCCGAAATTCCCTTTGGTAAGGCCATTTACAAACGCGTCTTACGACTTAGAGCATCGGCCACTACGTCGCTTTTACGGGTGGTATTGCAAACTTAAGTCGTAATCCTTGATAAGTTCTAACCATCTCCTTTGCCTCATGTTGATTTCTTTCTGGGTGAAGATATACTTCAAGCTCTTATGATCGGTGAACACTTCACACCGCTTACCCAAAAGGTAATGCCTCCATGTTTTGAGTGCATGGACGTGAGGCTAACTCCAAATCATGAGTAGGATAATTTACTTCATGAGTTTTGAGTTGTCTCGAAGCATAGGCTACGACTTTACCATCTTGCATAAGTACGGCACCCAAACCTTGATGAGACGCATCACAATATACTTGGAAATCCTTTTCCAACCGCGAACATAGAACTGTGTCACACAAGTCTCTTCTTCAACTCTTGGAAACTGACTTCGCAACCTTCAGTCCAAGCAAATTTCTTGTCCTTCTTTAGCAATTCTGTCATTGGCTTAGCAACCTTCGAGAAATTTTCAATGAACCTTTTGTAGTAACCTGCTAAGCCAAGGAAACTACGAACTTCTTTTACATTCTTGGGTGATTCCCAATCTGTCACAGCTGAAACCTTAGCAGGATCAACTGCTACACCATCCTTTGTCATAACATGGCCAAGAAAACCAACTTCCTCTAACCAAAACTCACACTTGTTGAACTTGGCATAAAGTTTATGCTCTCTTAATTTTTTAAGTATCAAGCGCAAGTGTCTTTCATGTTCTTCCTTGCTCTTGGAGTAGACTAAGATATCGTCGATGAAAACGACCACAAACTTGTCAAGGAATTCCATGAATACCTTATTCATCATGTTCATGAAGTATGCTGCAGCGTTGGTTAAACCAAAAGGCATCACAGTGTACTCATACAATCCATACCTTGTGGTGAATGCTGTCTTAGGTATGTCTTGCTCTCTTATCTTGAGTTGAAAATAGCTTGACCGAAGATCAATCTTCGAGAACACACATGCTCCTTCTAACTGATCAAACAAGTCGTTGATTCTTGGCAAAGGATATTTGTTCTTGATGGTCACCTCGTTGAGAGATCGGTAGTCAATACACAATCTTTTCGTTCTATCCTTTTTCTCCACAAACAATACTGGGGCTCCCCAAGATGAAGAACTTGGTTGAATAAACCCTTTCTGCAACTGTTCTCCTAGTTGCTTCTTGAGTTCTTTCAGTTCATCAACTGACATTTTGTACGGTCTCTTAGCTACACTACAAGGAATTTGTCTATATATGACCCTCTATTTTTGTCACAAAATCGTCACAGTAGTTCGTTTATGACGATTCTATGACGATTTTGAGATCATCGAAAGCTGGGCGTCGCAAATGAACTATAACGACGATTTTTGCAAAATCGTCATAACCGTCTATGACGATATTGAATCATCATAACCATTATGACGATTCAATATCGTCATGAGCCATCTAGCCAAGACAGGTCAGATCCTACGTGGCTAATCGGACGTGGCAAAATTGTGACGAAACGAGATCGTCATAATGTGAATTCGGCCTGGTCCTTGGGTCTTGGCCTTTTTTGGGCCTTTTTCTACCTTGTGACGAAACGAGATCGTTATTAAATGGGCCTTGGCCTTTTTTGGGCCTTTTTTCTTTTATGCCTAGGTAGTTTTAGGCTTTGGCCTTTTTCAATTTATTTAATTTTTGGGCTTCATCCTTTCCATTGTCTGTTTGTTTTTCTTTCGGTCCATTTAGTTTATGTGCTTCAGGCTTTTTAGCTGAAATGCACACTGATCAAATGTGTTTTGGGCCTATTCTGGTCCGTTTAAGAGCCCATGTGCAATACATTTCAATGGTACAACAGTACAACAGCCAAGCAAGTGGAATAATGAACAAATATTACAGCAGTAAAGCATTTTGCTGGTGCATCTGAACATTTAACCAAACATACATCTCATCTGTTGATAATCAACACAGTTAAAAAGGATTTCAAAGACCAATCACACATAGAAAGCAGAATAGACAAGATCAGCAAGAGAATGCAAGTTGATCAGCTGGGGCACTGGCCAGCAAGAGAACGGCCATGTTGTCAGCCCCCAATCCATCCCGGGGGCGTTGTTGTTGTGAACCACCACTGCTGGCCGCCACTGCTCCTCCATGCTACCAGCCGCCGCTGCCAGCCGTTGCTCCTTATATATGTTTGCTTCTAGAACAAAAACACATGACAATTAATAAAATTGGTAAAGCAGATTCTTAATAAGCATCAAAATAGATACTAGTTACTTTACAAGTATTTATTTGCAAAAGAACAAGCACTGCTCAATATCTGATTTCATTGTGCATAATAGAATGATGCAATGGAACTACCACAATCCCTATTCATGCAAAAAGTGTACAATAAATTCTCAGACGATATCGGTAAGGTACATTCTCACAGCAACACAAGCTCAAAATTAACAGAGATGGTCATCATGGGTACAAGCAAAAGCATACATTTCAGATCCTTGCACAAATCGAGTCATTAACAATAGCAATAAGCATACATTTCAGATCCTTTCACAACACAGTTAACAGATTTCTCTGTATATGACCAGGAGCATACTGACCTGTAGAGACCTCAAACCCCTAAATGAAGAGAAGAAAAATTCACATGCCTTCCCAGTCCATGCCGACCAACCACCAAAGACTCATGACCTTGGGTATCAGTGAGAACACGAGAAACCGAATTTGATCTTAGATATGAAAGGACCAGGATACCAAATTGATCTCGTAAATAAAGGCGTAAGAATGTTTCTATTTGATAGTAGTAGTTTCTATTTAAGCTATGTACATTTTTGTCCAGGAGAGTACTTTATATTAGATAGCAATAGTTTCTATTTAAAACAAATTTTTGTGTCATAAGGCATAAGCTATAGTATTTTATCTGGTGAACCTCGACCCGATTCCGTCAAGACAAGGTATGATTCATATTGAGGCAAATATGGAACCAACAAATTGCGATCGATCACCGTTCTCCATGTCATACGTTTATTCCTGAAAACCATTTGGTTCTCCATGTTTTTTCTGTACTGAACTAATGATGGGCATATGAAACAAGCCATACAACCATAGAGATCCAATGCAAAAATCAGGAAATGAGGCTTGATAACTAGTCTACAAATAGTTGCTGAAGTTTCTCTATTAGTAAATCTCAACATAAACCATTGATAAATTGGCTACAGGACACCTCTCAACTTGAGCATATTTACTTAGCATGCAGATTTAGCATATTTAGCAGTAAATCACACCAGGTAGTAAATCACACCAGATTGATATTGCTCATGCGATCATACTCTTATTTGCCTTATAACCTGATCATGCATGGACTCGAGTTGTTATTCATAGGATACAGGTCATGTAAGTACTAGGCCCTACTAATCATGTAAGTACTTAGCAAGTAATTCAATATCCAGGCAAAACCATATTACCAGGAACAACATGATCATAAACAGGAACAACAGATTCACATGTTACATCAGTATGGAGATACAGTGGCAAGTGCCAAGTGTGAAATGGATATGGCACAAATTTTATGTAGATTCACAGGTTACATCGGAACCATACATAAGGAGATAGATAGCTTCTTATCACAACTTCATGCACATCAACAATAGACACACAAACAAGCACACGAACAAACAGGATGACAAATTAATCTAGTAGAAGAAATCATATAACAAAGTACTCAAGAAATCACACCGACTCAAAACAGCTCAAATAGCTTCACACTGTTGAAATATTTAATGTGGAGCATTGAGTTAATTTGAAATATTCAGTGGTAACTTAAACATCATGCAGATTTATCTACATATCTTGTATACTTAACTAGAACCAGATAAAGCATACAGGCATGGAGCATTTTCAACAGAGTAGCTCAGAGTTCTATGGAAACATCAGATTGCACACTTAATCAAAGATAAGACTTGATCTGGGCTTGAACAAGGCCACTCTTTAGAATCATCACATCAACATATTCCAAGTACTTGAACATCTATGATGAGAGAGATGGGTGCTTTAACAACTAATCTTAGACAATATAAGTCTATGTATAGTACATCAATTACTGCATCCAGTTCATCGGCGCAGATATGCATTGAACATAGAGACAGGCGTGGGAAGGAAGTGGGGGCTTACAGTTCGTATGACCTCGTTGTGTCGTGGACCGGCGCTGCCAGATGCGTGGGACGGGAAGCCCGCAACTAGAGACCACGGGAAGGGTACGGGATCTCGCCAGCGACGGTGAGTTGTGAAGCCAGGAAGGGTACAGGTGCTCAGCGCCTCTTTGCCCTGCCTCATTTATTTGCCCTCCATGGACACGGATTCCTACGTGATCACCTCGTCATCATCCTCCCTCGGGTGCGGTGGCGTCTGCATTGAGATAGAGGGATACTGAGAGAGGGACCAAGAGGGAGAAGAAAGAGGGGAGGGGATAAAGGGCGAGGGGGAGAGAGGGATACGTTACCTGGGATCCTGGCGACGGACAAATAAATCCTCCTCATGGTACTTGCAAAATAAATCATATGCTATCATTAGAATTTGGGAGTGACATAGTCACATAACACATAACCATGCAAAATTTGAAGCATCATCAAACAAGTCATAGCAAAAGCTAAGTATAAGAAGGGTCGATTTAGAATAGGCAAGTGCTATGACAGTGCTAGTGCTGCTAGTTATTGGTTGTGTAAGATTGAAACATTGCAAACCATAAACACAACGGCCAAAACTGAACAAGGTCCATGAAGAAAAGTAACCAGGATCATACATGATAGCTACTCTATATAAGCGGGCCAATGGTCTACACTTAGATAAGATCACCTAGTAAACCAAAATGCTACACTAGCCTAAACACACCAACATCAACTCCAGAAATGGTTGTTTGTAACATTCAGAAATGCTAACCCTACTTCTATTGTTCTACTGTGAATGGAAGGAAGACCAACTTAATTTTACCAAGTTACTAACATTAGCTAACCCTAGATTGATTGATGTCAATATAGTTCACAAATATAAATATCCTATAGTTGTTTGTAGATAAACATGACAAATATTGCAGTTGCCACGCTCAAATGCCCAATGCCTGCCACCAACTTCACAGTAGTTTTTCTAATTAATGTCATTTTCAGTTATACTTACTAGATTGCATCGAATATCATTAAACCAAATCTATACTAGTATATGACGCTTCACAGAAGTAGTCTCTCGAAGTCAAGCAGCATAGGAGGACAATGTACTCAGCATCCAACACTCCAGAGATGTACTACTAGTACTAGTTCAGAGGTGTGGTACCAGTAGCGTGTAACAGAGAAGACACATCTCTGTACCAGTAGTGTGTAAGGAGTTTGACACTGCATACGAGTCAGTTACGAGATTGGCCTGGTGGTGGTATACCTCCTCAGCCTCTACCGGCGGCTGGTCCATGTAAAACACCTTGCGGATGTCCTTGATGGCGTCACCGAACTTCTCCTTGAGACTATGGTAAATTGGTAATCAGGGTCAGATTTGATGTCCCGATGGATTAGCCACGAATTTGTGTATGTACGCAAGGCGAGAAATACAATTTACCTTCAAGCCTAAGGGAGACACGCCGTCCTTGACAGAGACGATGGCGACATCGCCATCGCCGCCGACACGCCCAGCTCCGAACCCCTCACCTCCGCGGATCTGGAGTTGTCTGGCGCAGCCTCGGTGTATGTGAGCAGGCCCTCCTCAAGAGGTATCTGGGACGGAACCTCTAGGGTTGCGGGAGAAGGGAGGGATCTGGAGCGACTATGAGGGAGCCTGCGGCGAGCGCCACGACGCGAGAGCCCGCGGTGGATGAGACGAGAGGGAGCCTGCAGCCCAGATGATGATGTCGATGATGCTGGTACATCACAAACGCTGGCCACGCCAAAGACCGAGTTCGGCATATTGGGTCACGAGGGAGAGACGGTAGTAGGAGAAGGTTTGAGGATCTAGCTAGGGATGGGTCGGGTCGATGCGGGATCGAGAGGTTCGGGGTGGCTTGGAATAAGGATCTAACGCCGGGGGAAGTGAGTCGGGAAGAGAGCGCCGGCGCCGGCGGATCTGGGGAACAAGGAAGCAGGTCGGGGTGGAGAAGGGGACGAGCAGATATGGGCGTAGTGTGGCGGCTGGGGAGAGATAAGGGTTAGGGTTAGAGAAGGGTGCCATGTGTGCACGCAATAGATGCCAGGTCATCGATCCATAACATATTTCTGCAAATCATCATCTCACCCGTTCATTCTGTTTACATCCAACGGTAGATATTGTCCTTTTCTTACATCTTGATCTGCCTAACGATTATGACGATTTCATCCATAGAAATTACGACGTTTTTGAGTGATATCGTCATAGTTTAATAAGGTTTTGGCCCTTCCTAATGGCTTGCGACGATTTGGTGCGAAATCGTCATAACTCTATGACGATTTTGTCCACAGTCACTATCAAAAGGTCATAAGTTGACACATTTCTTGTAGTGCTATTGGTCCAGAACCTGGTACCAAATCTATCAGAAACTCCACATCTCTATCTGGTGGCATTCCTGGTAATTCTTCCGGAAACACATCTGAATAGTCACACACAATTAGCACACTGTCCATGCTAACCCCCTTAAGAGAATTCAGTTTACTTCCCTTGGATTCAAAGTTAGATCTGAATTTTATTCTTTTTCCTTCTGGGGTTGTGAGTGCAACTGTACGATTAGCACAATCTAATACTCCCTCGTACTTAGCCATCCAATCCATTCCCAAAATCACATCCAACCCTTGGGAATTCAGAATTATCAGGTTCACTGGAAACTTATGTTTCCCAAACTCTATGACTAAGTCATGACATCCTGAGTTCACTAACATTTCTCCACCCGGAGAACTTACTCTTATAGGACACCCAATGGTTTCTACCGGTAGTTCATTTCTTTCAACAAATGTTTTTGATATGAATGAATGAGATGCACCGGTATCAAAGAGTACAAATGCTGGAATGGAATTGAGTCTGAACTTACCAGCAACGGCATCAGGCTCTTCATAGACCTCCTCCACATTGATGTGGTTAACCTATCCTTTTTGGAAAGGATTTGGCTTGTTAGGTCCTTCCACCTTCTTCTCAGGGCATTCATTAGCATAATGCCCCAGTTTCTTGCATTTGAAGCACTCCACTTGACTGATGTCCTTTTTAACATGCTGACTTCCACTTCCACTACCATTTCCACTGTGGTGGTTCTTATGTCCACTCTTCTGGTTCTTGTACTTATCATTGTCATGACTGCGGTGATGCTTGTTGTCATGACGGTTGTGGTTGTGGTGCTTGTTGAATTTCCCATGCTTATGGGATCCTGAGCTGCCACTGTCATCATAGTGAGATCGTTTGTGAGACGATCCCGAGCTGTGCTTGTCGGAGTGTTTCCTCTTCCTACTCTCGACTTGCTTCATTTTACTTTCCAAAATAGCAGCCTTGTCACACAACGACTGATAAGTTGGAACATATGCCACAGACAACTATAGGTTCAGCTCATCATTCAAACCTTCCAAGAACTTTTCCTTTCTCTTGACATCTGTATCAACCTTGTCCGGTGCATAGCGCGCCAGATTGTTGAACTCTTCTATGTACTCAGCCACGCTACGGTGGCGCTGCTTCAGGTTATGAAACTCCTTCTTTTCAGAATCATCATTCCTGATGAGATATGAGCGGTGCGAAAGCCATCTTCAAAGATGTCCCAAGTCACTTCATCAATAGGAGTGGTAATTTGGAAGTTGTCCCACCATGTGGCGGCTGGTCCTTCCAAGAGATGTGCTGCGAACCTGACTTTTTCAGCATCCGTGCAGCCCACGGTCACTAAGTCTTTGTTCACTGAACGTAGCCAGTCATTGGCTACCATGGGATCAGTTGTTCCCGAAAACTTTGCTGGCCTCAGACGCAGAAATCTGGTGAGCATATCTAAACCTGGAGGGTTGTTGTTGTTGTTGTTGTTATTGTTGTTTTTGTTGGGGTTGTTGTTGTTGTTGTTATTCTGGTTCTGGATGAATTTTGTCATCATTTGCATAAGCTGTGTTTGCGCATTCATCATTTGTTGCATTTCCGGGGTGATATTGTTGGGGTTGGGGTTTGCGCGACGGGGAGGCATCTGTGGTTTGTTCAAATAGATAAGAATGAGATACCCATAGATGTTTCATGCACAATACATCATAAGCAAACACATAACAAGAAAACATAAGAATAAAGGTTCAACAACCACATAATAAGCTCATGAAGTAAAACACACAAGTGGCAAGCCATCCACATGTCGGATGGTCCAATAATAAGTTCACAATATCAAGTATGAATATGAAAGGTAAACGAGTAGTCAAGTCTACTCATCAGCGTCAATCTCCTCCTCAACAAAGGTAAGACCTGCGTTCTCCATCGCGGCCTTGTTCTCCTCAATCGTAGTGGTCAAGGAATCGACCTTGGCCTTGAGAGCCCTCTTCTGGGAGCGAAGCCTCTCAATAACCATCTGCTGCTGCTCAATCTCGAAGTCCATGGACTTCAGTTCCTCGGTCATGTCCCGGATTTTCTTGTTCCTATCTTGGACGCATTTCTCCTGAGTCTTGAACTTGCGGTCCTGGGCCTCGAACTTTGTCTCCATTTCCTTGATCATCTCATCCTGCTGCGCAAAAAGCTTGTCCTTCTCACGTAGCTGTACCTGAAGTTCGTCATTGCCAAGCATGACGTTCGTCCTATCCGTGTCCACGTGCCTGAGGAGAGTCTCTAAGTCCTGGAGATAGAGACGTATCGGCTCCGCCGTGTCCCTCGAGTCGTCCTCAAAGTTGATGGAATCTCCATCAACATCACGCCTTCCGAAGACGTGGAAGTGAGTGCCCCTAACCTGTCGGGAGTGACGGCCTAACAAGCGTCCTATCAGGTCCTGCATGATTACTTCCATGCCTCTCTCCCTGTCGTCGTGCATCAGTTTGAAGACGATGGCCTCTGTAGTAGGCTCAGTCTAGCGTCCTGGCTGGTTCACCTTGAAGCCCCAGAGGTCCTTCCTCTCGAACTTGGTGAGTGGGTACACCGTGATGGTGGGTAGAGGGAGATCAAGCAGAGTGGTAAGCTCAATGATACGGGGACCAAAACGAGTAACCTGAAACTCCTCAACGGTGCTGATGGCAATAGGCATCTATTTATAAGAATGAAAAAGTTAGAACAACACAATTCAAGGTAAATCAAGACAAACATTCACACATATCCATGGAATACAATCATCACACAAATCATGCATACATAAGTCTATTACATCAATCAAAGGTCCACTCTTATTTAAAGTATCATTTTTGGAAATAAGGTGATAAGTGGTGGTCCAACTAATGAAGTGTCCTTACAATCCAATCTCACGGGATCAATTAGCAAACACAATGTTCCTAGAGGCAATCCACCAATCTTGCTCTCTTGACTCTATCACTAAGTCTATAACATCTCCCCTTATCTCTTGGTTGGTGTCTTCCAACTCTTGAGTAAGCTCCTTCTCTTTCTCTAAGTCCTTTTGGAGGTTGAGCATTCTGCACTTGACTCTAGCACTTAGTTCTTTGATAGTCCTCCAAGCTGCATCCCTGGCTGACTCAAAGAATGTGGTGTGCATTGAAGTGTTGGTGTACATGCAGAATCCCCTTTCTTTGTGGTTGTCTTCCTTGTTTTTGTACAAGTGAAGTTGCACCCACCAATACTCCACTCCTTCATCCATCACTGGAAAGCCCTTGTACACAGCTGCACCATGTGCATCCATTGCCACCATGAGGTCCTTGAGAATATTGGGAAACTCAGTTTCACACTCCAAGGTCATAGTCATGAGTGGTCCTTTCTTCACGGCTTCGTTGATGGAGTTCATCTATAAATGAAGTTGAGAATGAAAAGATTAGAAAAGTTTTACAAGAAGAATAGACAAGTGTAGAGGTAGTTGAAAATTTTTCCTTAGTGGTTTTCAAATCCTAGGGTCATAATCCTACAGGCAACACAGTGCTCTGATACCATCTGTTAGACCCCTCCTTTATAAAGGAAAGGATCCCTGTGATTGCAATGCTAGTCCCTGGATCAATGCTAGCATCCACAGTTTAAGATGAAGTACACAGATACAAAGGTCGTTTATTACATTCATTCCAGAGATATAACATAGTCTTTTACAACTCAGGGCCATAGGCCTAATACAAGAGTTTAAGGAATAAGTAAATAAACGTAAGTCTTCATCTTCATGTGCCACAGGCAAGCATGTTGAGTGTAGACTCATGACTCCTATTCATCATCGGAGTAACCTGCAACATCACAAGTTACAGCCACAGAGGGTCAATACTTTGGAATAGTATTGGCAAGTGATACCTTAGTGTATTTTAAGTGGAATATATTACTATATGCATTTTGGCTAAGTGTAGCTTGGCTTGCTTTGCTTGAAAATAGGTTTTTCCTATTAGTTGAAAGCACTAAGTTTTTCTTTGTCCAAAACATTCCCAAGGAACCACCAATAGACATTGAGGTCCTTCACCCTTGTTCACCCACAAATTTTACTTAGAAGTTGGAGTGATGAGATTCTTGTAGCTTCCATGTCTTGATGCTCAAAAGTGTCCATTTCCTTGGACTAGGCTAAGTACTTAGGTTTTCCATCTGCAGAGGTTGTGCACTTTCCCCACTGACTTGGTTTCCCAAGACAGGACCTTTCAGAAGCCTTTCCTTAGTCAAATGGACGCGTTCCAACCTATCATCCCATCTACCACCAACTGTCCAAAAGACTAAGTTCTAGCAACCTATATGATCAAGGCAGAGCCCATATTGCCAAGTGGTTGCACTGTAAGCTTTCTCAACACTTGGCCTCCAAATCCTTTGTGCCTGGGTGGCTTACCACAAGTGAGATACACAACCCAAGTCCATGGCCTTGTGTAACCACTCAACATAACCCATACTTTCCATTCCACCCAGGAGGTTCATTTGACTTAGTGGTTTTATTAGGAAAGTATAAGTCTCATGACTTAGAAATATTTTCTTCATAGTAAGTGTAGTTTTCACCAACCCTTGTTTTGCTATAAGCTAGGCTAAGCAAAGTATGGCAACTTATCTTAGGGATAATTCCTTAGCAATTCTACTAGACTATGTAGGATTTCCCATCTTTTGCATTAGACAAAATAACATGCAATACTATAACAAAATAGCTAATGCTAGTTCAAAACATAGGACAAATATATTCATGTAAATATCACTTGCCTTGGTAGTGGGGAGAGTAGCACTCTTCACAATCACAATCACTAGCAAAATCTACACAAGAAATTATAGCATACAATTACACACAATTATATACAAACAAAAATAATATGAATGCATGCATGCAAGAATTTACTAAGTGTGATTTTTGAAAAATTCTACCAAGTATGCTCATGTCTACAGAAACTTAATAAGTCACAAATTTGCCAACTAAACTTATTTGGCTCAAAAACAATTTACCAAAATAAAGCTCTACTTAAAATGGCCTTAAAACATGTTCTACAAATAAAATCATTTTAACTGTTACTATATGCTAAATAAATTGGATATTCTGAAAGGTCTTGTTTCCCTGAATCCAACGGTATAAAGTTTGCAAAAATCTAACGTGGCAATCAAAAGTTATAAGCATTTGAATTTGGATCAAATTTCTGATTTTAAATCTAATTTTAGATCTAACCCTAGCCATGCGTCGCGCTATGATTGGCGCATACCGCTTCGGTTGGATCGCGCTTCTGCAGCCGCAGGATCTAAACAGATCGAACGCTCCAGATCGCGTACCTCTTCGGGGTTAAGTGGATCTATCCTAGCGCTACGATACAGATCTAACGATCTAAAACAACCGCCAAAATCGGGCGCTTATCGGTCTTGGCGGCGACGACCAGACGGTGGTGGCGCCGGCGGTACAGATCGCTAG
This sequence comes from Avena longiglumis, assembly GCA_030063025.1. Taxonomy (NCBI): domain Eukaryota; kingdom Viridiplantae; phylum Streptophyta; class Magnoliopsida; order Poales; family Poaceae; genus Avena; species Avena longiglumis. The sequence goes on from CP125979.1 coordinate 449,302,047, forward strand.
GTGGATGGGGGAGATGCTCACCGAGACCGCGAGGGTGTGGGGATGCTCGGCGTGTTATCAGCTCGGCAAGGGGCGCTCAGGGTTGCGGTAGATTTCTCGCCGTAGTTGGATCTGGCAACGGTGGTTCTCCTCGAGGTCGGAGGCGACGTTGTTGTTCACTAGGATGCCAAATAAAGGTGTGGTTAGATGCGGACGATCACGGAGAACATGCGAGCGTGATCGACAAGGTTCGGGGCGGTCTGGACTTACCACTAGAGGTCGCCGGAGTTCGTGCAGGAGACGGTGGCGGCCAGTCGTCGACGTTGCCGAAGCTACGGGTCATGCAAAGGTAAAAGGAGGGTGTCAGAAGGTGCACAGAGATTCACTGGACAAGACAAAGTAAACGCGAGACCGAGGGAAACTCTAGGCTCACCGGAATTTGCCGCCGCGGTCGTCGGAGACGGCGGGGTTGCAGAGAGCAATGCGCGCAGCCTGGGGCGCTCTGTGCTTGGGGTTTGGGGGAAAATAGAGAGGGGGCAGAGGGGGTTTATATAGCCTGATCATGAGAGAGAATCCCATTGATTCGAATTGATGCCGCGAATTAAACACAGGAAACGGCCGGGTTGATTGGGGATGAACTGGTCATGCGGGTGGAGACGATGCTGACGTGGAGGAGGCCCGCTTGTCAGCGACGTGCGCGAGGTGGAAGTGGGGTCTGTCGCTGTGAACGCGTTGCGTCACAGCGTGAGGAGGAAAAGGAATGCCCAGGGTGGGCTAGTTGGCCTTGTTCCACTGCTGGGCTGAATTCCTGGCGCCTGGCCCTTTTCTTTTGTTTGCTTCTTTTCTTTTTCTATTTCTATTTTCTGGAATGATTTTTGATATGAATTCAAATACTTTTGAATTTAAAAAAAAATGAGGATCTTTGCAGGGTTCTGTGTTTTCAAAATACAGTCATTTAACCAAGTGGTTACCTTGTAAGGGCCTGGTCAAGCTTGGGTTTTCAAACAAACAGAGACTTGTCTCTAGTTTGGGAATGATTGAAATAGGGTTTAGAAAATATTTTTAAATTGGAAACTTGGGTTAAAATGCTACACCTAATCTTTCCAACAATGGAGGCAAGCAATCAAGTTCCTAAACAATCCAATCTCAAAGGGTAATGGCCAATTGAGTTGAATTTGCACACATGAAATCATAGCTCAAACTTCTGTCTCCAAATGATTTTGAGAAAAACCCTAAATGGATGAATGATGCAAGAATGATATGAATGAGTTTTGGAATATGAATTTAGGGATGTTACACCGGTAAGATTGAAAAACTCACTCTTCGTTGGGGCAAAGTCTTGAGTTTGTGTTGTGCAGGTCTCCAAGTTGCTAGCAACACCTTTGAGTCGTTTTCTTCCTCCTACTGGTTCGATAACCTCGGTCTCTTACTGAGGGAAAACTTGCTGATGTGCTCATCACACCTTGCTATTGGGGTCTTCCAACGAAGCACCTACCATGCACTATCACTGGTTACTAGCTCCAACCGGGACTATAATCCCGGTTAGGCCTTGTTTGGTACTAGAGTTGTTGTGGGGATTAGTGGGGATAATCCCCATCAAACCCCGAATCCCCACTTAACTTTAAAAGTATGTTTGGTACTAGAGTATTGAGAGAGTTTAATCCCCGCTAATCCCCACTTTTCCCCAAATGTTAGTGTATTTTTCTCAATCTCCAATACTCTACCCTTACCTAGTGGATTGTGAGTGGGGTTTTGTGGGGATTGGGTGAAGTTAGGGGATTCACCCAATACTCTAGGGGATTATCCCACTAATCCCCACTAAAACTCTAGTACCAAACAAGGCCTTAGAGAGAAAGGCAGGAAAACTTAGTAGGAAGCGGTGGAAAATGGTGGAAAAAATCTTTACTCCTGGTTAGTGGCTCATCATATGATGTATTATTTTTTGTTTTTTCGGTTTGGAGGACATGTTAGAATGGCAAAACGGTTAATGGTTTGACAATTTAGAATAATTATTTTATAAAATAGAAAATGGATTTGTATTACTTATTAAAATTCAAGCACTTTTCATGTTGAAAGTTTAGTGATATTTAAAAATATGCCAAATATATTAGTTAATACATTTTATAATTAAGAATGCCAAAACGGTTAATAGTTTGACAAGTTAGAATAATTATTTTATAATGAAGGGAATATGCCCGAGAGGCAATAATAAAGTGGTTATTATCGTATTCCTTATTTATGATAAATGTTTATTTTGCATGCTATAATTGTATTAATACGGAAACGTTAATACATGTGTGTTTAATAAACAAATAGAAAGTTCCTAGTTATGTCTCTCTTATAAACTAGCTCGTTGATTAACAAGATGATCAAGGTTTCCTGATCATGGACATTGGATGTTGTTAATAACGGGGTCACAACATTAGTGTAATGGTGTGATGAACATTCATCCGAAGTATAGCATTACGATCAAAGTCATTGAGTTTATATTGCTATAACAACTTACGAAGTGATCCTAATCCTTAGACCATGAGATCATGTCAATCACTAACACTGGAAGAGTTTCTTGATAACATCAAACGTCACACCGTAACAGGGTGATTATAAAGATGGGTTCAGAACTACTAAAGTGTTATGTTGAGGCCCATGGATCGAGAGTGGAATTTGTTCATCCCGATGACGGATAGATATACTCTGGGCCCTCTCGGTGATATCACATTGATTAGCTTGCAAGCAAGTGATTTGATCACTAGAATGTTATATCACGGAACGAGAAAAGAGTGCATGTCGATACGAGATCAAACTAGGTATGGAGATACCGATGATCGAATCTCGGACATGTAATATATCGCGAAACAAAGGGATTAAGATACTAGCGTAAAAGGTTCCGACGATCACAAGAAAGTCATCGTTGAATGTGTGGGAGTCAGTATGGGTCTCCAGATCCCGCTTCTGATTATTGATCTGAGAGGGGTCTCGATCATGTCCGCATTATTCGCGAACCGTAGGGTGACACACTTAAGAGACACCGACATCCATTTGGAGCAAAAGTTTCATGCCGAAAAGAAAAGGAAAGCGCAGGAATTTATTTCACTAGACACCGAAACTGTTTCGGTTGAAATTGCTGAAACTGGTTCTGCATGTGAAATGAAATACTAGCAAGGGGTTTTATGTGAATGTTTGTTAATTAAAGTAATTAACAAAATTCTGAATAAATAAATAAAAGAGTTTTATTTAAATGAGAGCTTGCATTAAATTTGGTGGAAATTTAATGCATGTGAGTGGATTTTTGAGTGGAGGCTTTTTAATGGGAGTGGAGGCTTTTCATTTTGAGTGGGAGCTCCACCCACATGAATGTGGAAGAGGTGGGGGCAGCCCCCATGGCTGGGCGCCATGCCCCTTGGGTGCCCCCCCTCTCCCCTATAAAAGGCCCCCCTCTCCTCCTCTCACACCACACCTCCTAGTGAAGGATCTCTCTCCCCCTCTAGATTTTATCCCCCATGGTCTCGGACTAGCGAGATACATGTTCCCGGTGGCTTTTCGGCAAGAAAGAGTTGTGCTTCCGCTGCATCGCTGGAGCGAGGAGGCTGAGGTTGCTCGGTGCCTCGAACGTGTGTGCGAGCACGGATGCGCTGCTGTTTTGCGGCGCTAGGACTTCCTCTCGATCTTGAGATCGGCAAGAGATCGTCTACATCAACCACGAGTTTGGACTCGTTAAGCTTTGTCGGTCTTCAAGGGTATGTTCTCTACGGATATACATCCGCCCGTTGTTTGTATCTAGTAGATAGATCTTGGTACATAGTTGTTCCCATCGTAGGAAAATTTTTGTTTTCTATGCTGCGAACCCTTCAGTGGTATCAGAGCCGGATCTATGCGTAGATGCTTTACACGGGTAGTACACATATGAGTATGTGGGCGATGATGATCATTTTATTGCTTCTTGGTTGTACTTTGGATATTGGTGGCATAGTGGGATGAAGCGGCCCGGACAAACTTTACATGTCCTCGCACATGAGACCTGTTCCACGCTTGACATGCAACTAGTTTTGCATAAGTGGCTAGCGGGTGTCTGTCTCTCCTACTATAGTCAATATCTAATTTGCAACGAGTTGTCAACAATTTGGTTATCCTCGTTGTGGTTCATGTTCGTAGGTAAGAACGGTTCTATCTTCGAAAGCCCTAAGCCACGTAAAATTTGCAATGGATAAATTAGAGGCGTCTAGTTTAGATTGTTTCTGGGCTAGTGATATGATATGGTGATGTTGTAAGTAGAAGTATGAGATGATACTCTTACAACACACATAACGTAATCTCCATAGACCTTGGACTTACACATATAGGTATGATAGTGATCATACCACGGTGCACATGATAGAGATCATATGGGAACCATATCATTCCACTAATAAACATGTGATGTTTGATAGCATCTTATATTGCTTGTTTGGCGTTTTATTAGCATAATAAGATGATCCCTCATTTAAATATCAAGCTAAGAATGTGTTCTTCCTTTAGTATGCACCGATTATGTTCTCGCTCCAAGACATCACGTGATGATCGGGTGTTTTTGGATCCACGACCATATTTCGGTGTAAGACAGTTACACGCCGAATACTAAAGTTCTTACTTGGCGAGCCTAGCATGTACGCATATGGCCTCGGAACACGGACCGAAAGGTTAAGCATGAGTCATATAGTAGATATGATGCCCATTTGATGCTCGCCATTGAAGCTACACCGACTCACGTGATGATCGGACTTGGTGTAGTGGATTTGGTTCATGTAATCACCAAAAGGCACGAGGGATGTCGTTTTGAGTGGGAGTTCCTTTCTAATTTGGATTAGTAGAACTAAATTTATCATAAATTAAATCAAAGTGAATTTGCATAATTTGTTGTAGTCATTGGCATTCGCTCACCACCTTATGCATAGTTGTAATTGAGATAATAGAACTATAGAATTCGATATATACTTTACGAACGGTATCGTATTGTGTTGAGTGTCAATCTAAAGTTTAAAGTCCTATTGCAAACTTTCAGCAAAATTCTATTTACTCCGTGAAATTTAATAATTGGTATTAAATCGAGAGTAACAATTCCAGTGTTAGTATCTTAAGTATCATGTTTGCCTCCATGATTCTTGATTTAAACATCAAGTTTATCTAGGAGCTGAAAGAATTGTTTCAGAAACCATCATGTGTGGCAGATATAACGATATCTGAAACAATGTTTTGGTTGCAATATGATAGAGTATAATATATGTTTTCATATTGGATGAGAATTTACGAAGGTTGGAGATGCTAGACATCCTAATCATTCAAAAGGGTTTTGGAAAGTAATGTTATACTCACGATTCTCCTTTATAAGCTAAATTGGCTTGATCATGAAAGTCGTCATGATAAGGATGAATAGAAGATGTATGTAAAGTGTTTACTACACTAAAAGATTACTAAAGAATGGATTTTGAAAGAATACCGATCATTTTGATGATGGTGATCTACTTCAAAGTGCAAGTCCAAAGGTATTATTATTTGAATATACACGCTTTGGACTATGTGTCATGTATATGGCGCCACTTTTGATGTTGATAAATTCTTTTAAAAGGAAAAGGAAATGCTGAAAGAGAATCTATAAAATATATTTGGCAGAAAAGAAAAGATTGGAAATATCCAATTTAGGTATATATATGATATACATGTTATGGATGTATTCTTTGCTTGTTAAACAATGTGGTTCTTGGGTATTGGATACCGAATTGTTTGGTATGAAATGTCATACGGAACAACGCAATTCATGAACCACAATGACCTAAGTAACTAGCAAGAGAATATGTGATGATGTTCATCGAAAACAAACAAACCGTTGTTTGTATTTCTCGTTGACATCAAAGCTTGACTTCAAGATTTGTTTTAATAATTGTTATTTAAATCAGGTATTATGAGAATAAAGGTTGTTCAAATAATTACCGTGTTCCATATAAGATGGATGATTTACAAATCTATTTGGAGAAATCACATCCATAAAACCTAATGCTAAAATGTCGCAAGACAAATGATTGAAAGATCACTTACGAAGTGACATCGCTGTTTAAATTATATTGGAAAGAGAACATGAAGAATCTCCATATTCATGGATTTTTGGAGTCTTTGATTTGATCAAGTGACGCTTGTGAGACTTTCCTCGGGATAATTAAAACTTCGCTCAAAGGCCAAAGAAGAACGAGCGACTAAAATATTGGAATTTATACATATCGATGTATGTATTCCATTATGTGTAGTCGTGTTTATGGGTTTCAACTTCATATGCTTTCTCCGAAATTTGAGTGAATGTTCACTTAATGAAAACAAGTATGAAATATTTGAAAATGTTTCAAAGACTTTCAAGATGAAGTGAAAAATCATTGTAACAAGAAAAATAAATGAATTATGATTTGATCATAAAGGATTTATTTGAGTTACAAGTGTAACAAGAAAATAAATGAATTATGATTTTATCATAAAGGGATTTATTTGAGTTGCAAGTTTAGCAAAACACCTAGATTTACATATCCCAAACACCATAGGAGTATGGAGTGTTTGAGATTTGTAATGAAACCTTGTGAGACATGGTTGGATCAAAGGTGTTATTTATAAACTGCCATTATGTTTTAAAAGATTAAAGCTTTAGAGACTACCGCTTTTACATCGAAAAGAGCTCCATCTAGATCCGCTGAAATGACACCATGGAAGTTATGGTTTGGGGTAAAACCCAAGTTGTCATTTCTTAAATTTTGTTATTCTAAACATAAGTAAGATGTTTACAACAGTAGTCGTATGAGCATGTCTTTTTAGGTTATTTCGAATAAAAATTGTTTATTCCTCCATAACACCGAGGACAAAAGGGTTTGTCGCTTGAAATGTGAAGTTTCTTGAAAAAGGAATCTTCGCAAAAGTTAAGTGGGAGGACAATAGAACTTTGATAAGGTTAACGAACCTTAGCTAAATGTGTTGAGTTACTTGCGCCGAAATCGCTCGAGGCTGCCATAATGCTCATAGCTTATGTGCCTCAAAGGTTGTGGTCACAGAGGTCTAAAGTTCCTATTGAACCAAGTCGGTCGAATAAACAATCAAATACTAAGATTTGAGAGTAAATCATTATTGTTTGACAATGATGAACCGACTATATGCAAAGAAGCGGTGATGGGCCCTGACTCCGTCAAATGGCTTGAAGCCATAAAATCCGTGATAGTTCCATACACGAGAAATGAAGTTTTGAACTTGGAAGACCCTCCGGAAAGGTGTAAAAACCTATCGGTCGTATTTGGATCTATAAAGAAACAAACATGGATGTTTCACATCTATGAAATAGTCGACATGTCGTAAAGTATTTTATGACAATGTTCAAGGAGTTGACTATGACAAGATTTGATCTTTCATAGCGATATTTAGTCTGGATGGATTAAAGTAGCAACCACTACATATAATTTGGTATATGGTAGATGAATAAACAAAACAAAGTTCTTCTAATAGAATGGTTACCTAGGACGTGTACATGACACGGTACAACGGGTTTTGTTAAATTCAAAGGATGTTAAAAGGGCATGCAAACTTCAATGGTTGAAGTAAGCATCATGAGTTGGAATCTTCACCATGATGAAAATGAGTTTTCATCCGGAGACGATGAAGATGCTTGCATTTTCAAGAATTTAAGTGGAGTTACCGAGACATATTTCTAATACATTATGTGAAGGACATCTTGTTGATTAGAAATGATGTATCTTTTATTGACAAAGGTTAAGAATTTCATTTCGATGAAAGACTTAGGCAAAACCCGAATATTTAGCATGAATGTCTATAGTGGATAGACTGTAACGCTAATATGTTTATGCCAAACGATATATATGAGATATTGAAGGAGTTCAATATAGAAATGACAAGAAACAGTTCTTGTCACATGGAAAGGAATTGAATCAAGATTCAAGTGTATCGACACTTGATAAGTGAAACAAGATTCAAGTGCTTTGACACTTGATGAGTGCAATCACGAGAATGTTTTGATCAATCATACCATGATATGTACACATCCAGATATGTCCTATGCTCTAAGTGTTATGAGCATATACCAGAATGAATCATAAAATGATCATTGGACTATAGTAAGGATATTCTTATGATCTTTTGGAAGAACTAAGAATATATTTGTGTAGAGGTGACAAACAATTACAAATAGTTCATTGTAAAGCGTTACATTGATACTAGTTTTGTCACAAGATACAAATTAAGTTTATCTCAATTTAAACTATGGGTGGCACAATGTAATGGAAAGGAGATTCCATGATGGATTTGGAAGAGTTCCAAAGTTAAGACATTGTGACGAATACTACAACAAAAGGCTAAGTATATGACTGCTATAGTAGCAGCAAAGGAGGGAATTTGTGTCAAGTAGTTTGTTATCAAACTAAGGTGTGGTTCAGAACGGCTAACACTAAAGATATATTGTATGACAATAGTATCGACGTGTTTTAACCCCAAGGAACTAAAGGTCTCACCGAAAGACCAAATTTTTACAATGCCATCTCATTGGAGAATGAGTGATGCGTGAAGACGCAAAGACATGCAAATACACACGGACCGAAAGCGCCGATCCGTAGATTATGTCAACCACTTGCAATTATGATATGGAACACCGTAAAGCCATAGGTGTTCAATACGCAAAGTTCTCAAACTAGATTATTGTCTCTAGTGCAAGTGGGAGATCAAGGGAATATGCCCGAGAGGCAATAATAAAGTGGTTATTATCGTATTCCTTATTTATGATAAATGTTTATTTTGCATGCTATAATTGTATTAATACGAAACGTTAATACATGTGTGTTTAATAAACAAATAGAAAGTTCCTAGTTATGCCTCTCTTATAAACTAGCTCGTTGATTAACAAGATGATCAAGGTTTCGATCATGGACATTGGATGTTGTTAATAACGGGTCACAACATTAGTGTAATGGTGTGATGAACATTCATCCAAGTATAGCATTACGATCAAAGTCATTGAGTTTATATTGCTATAACAACTTACGGTGATCCTAATCCTTAGACCATGAGATCATGTCAATCACTAACACCGGAAGAGTTTCTTGATAACATCAAACGTCACACCGTAACAGGTGATTATAAAGATGGGTTCGTAACTACTAAAGTGTTATGTTGAGGCCCATGGATCGAGAGTGGAATTTGTTCATCCCGATGACGGATAGATATACTGGGCCCTCTCGGTGATATCACATTGATTAGCTTGCAAGCAAGTGATTTGATCACTAGAATGTTATATCACGGAACGAGAAAGAGTGCATGTCGGAACGAGATCAAACTAGGTATGGAGATACCGATGATCGAATCTCGGACATGTAATATATCGCTAAACAAAGGGATTAAGATACTAGCGTAAAGGTTCCGACGATCACAAGAAAGTCATCGTTGAATGTGTGGAGTCAAGATGGGTCTCAGATCCCGCTTCGATTATTGATCCGAGAGGGTCTCGATCATGTCCGCATTATTCGCGAACCGTAGGGTGACACACTTAAGAGACACCGACATCCATTTGGAGCAAAAGTTTCATGCCGAAAAGAAAAGGAAAGCGCAGAATTTATTTCACTAGACACCAAACTGCTTTGGTTGAAATTGCTGAAACTGGTTCTGCATGTGAAATGAAATACTAGCAAGGGTTTTATGTGAATGTTTGTTAATTAAAGTAATTAACAAAATTCTGAATAAATAAATAAAAGAGTTTTATTTAATGAGAGCTTGCATTAAATTTGGTGGAAATTTAATGCATGTGAGTGGATTTTGAGTGGAGGCTTTTAATGGGAGTGGAGGCTTTTCATTTTGAGTGGGAGCTCCACCCACATGAATGTGGAAGAGGTGGGGCAGCCCCATGGCTGGGCGCCATGCCCCTTGGGTGCCCCCTCTCCCTATAAAAGGCCCCTCTCCTCCTCTCACACCACACCTCCTAGTGAAGGATCTCTCTCCTCTAGATTTTATCCCCATGGTCTCGGACTAGCGAGATACATGTTCCCGTGGCTTTTCAGAAGAAAGAGTTGTGCTTCACCGCATCGCTGGAGCGAGGAGGCGGAGGTTGCTCGGTGCCTCGAACGTGTGTGCGAGCACGGATGCGCTTGCTTTTGCGCTTAGGACTTCCTCTCGATCTTGAGATCGGCAAGAGATCGTCTACATCAACCACGAGTTTGGACTCGTTAAGCTTTGTCGGTCTTCAAGGGTATGTTCTCTACGGATATACATCCGCCCGTTGTTTGTATCTAGTAGATAGATCTTGGTACATAGTTGTTCCCATCGTAGGAAAATTTTTGTTTTCTATGCTGCGAACCCTTCATATAAAACATAAAATGGATTTGTATTACTTATTCAAATTCAAGCACTTTTCATGTTGAAATTTAGTGAGATTTAAAAATATGCAAAATATAATTGATGATGCATTTTTAATTGAAAATAGAAAAATGGTTAATAGTTTGACTAGTTAGAATAATTATTTTATAAAACAGAAAATGGATTTGGATTACTTATTCAAATTCAAGCACTTTTCATGTTGAAAGTTTTCTCAAATAAATATGTATGCAAAAACTGTATAATTCAAATGTTTAAATATTTTGAAATTGTGCCATATTTGAAAAAATAGTACAGCGTCCGCCAGTTTTGTCCTGAATGCGCAATTTTGGGGCCTGTTGTCCCGGCCCAACTCACCAGCCTCGACTAAAGCCTGGTGGCCGAAAATCCCCCCTTTAGTCCCGGTGGGTTGCACCAGCCGGGACTAATGCCCCTCCCATTAGTCCCGGCTGGAGCTACGGGCCGAGATTGGAGAGGTGCTGGGTATATAAACGCGGCCTCTTCCTTGGTTGGATCCACCGACTGGGACATTGGAGGCCATTGACAATGAGAGCGCCTCCATGCTGCCCAATCCCCACGTTTCATCGTCTCACGTCAGCGCCGCCCCGGTCTCCTTCGCCGGCTGTCACCGCTAGCGCTGCCCAGGTCCCCGCACACGCCTCCTCCCGCCACACATCGGCCCCTGCTCGCGTCTGCCCCTATGCGTGCTTCCGTCGCTGGCCACCACCGCGCCAACTTGCGCCCCTCCACCTGCCCCCGCACGCACCTCCCCCGCCGGCATGCCCTGCAAATCGAGTTATTTTAGTGTAGAAAATAGGAAATATTTTAGTGTAGAAAATAGGAAATAGAAATATTAAATAGAAAAATATAAAAATAGGAAATAGAAATAGAAAAATAGATGTGTAGCAATATTTTTATAGATGTGTATTTTAGTGTAGAACATTTTAAGTTGTGTATTTTTTAGTTGCAAATATATGTGTAGCAATATTTGAAAGAAATATAAATAGGGAAATATAAATAGAATTTATTATTGCATAGGATTATTGCATTTTAAGTTGCAAGTATATTGTAGTTGTGTATTTTAGTGTAGAAAATAGGAAATAGAATAATAGATGTTTAGCAAAACATTTATAGATGTGTACTTTAGTGTAGAACATTTTTAGTTCCATTTTTAGTTGCAAATATATGTGTAGCAATATTTGTGTAGCAAAATTAATATTGTGTGCAAAAGTAGGATTTTTTGCAAATATAAATATTGTGTGCATTTTTCAAATATTGTGTGCAAATATATTTGCAAATACGATTTTTTGCTCTGTTCAAATATTGTGTGCATCTCGCATTTTGGAGAAACTATGGATCCAACTAGTCCAATTAGTAGAAAACTAGCACAAGAAGAAATTCTTGAGGATATAATCCACGATGCTGATCCACCTGAATCTAACTCTAGGTATCTGAACCCATCTGGTGAGTGAGAGGAGGTAGACCTAAGAGAGGCAGTAGCCGCCGACTCCGATGATGTAGGAGCCGTTAGCTCCGATGATGGAGAGAAGCCAATGGACCCTTAACAAAGACCGGCGAGGTATATATATGATCTCCAGTGATCACTAGATATATGATCTCCGGGAGGAGATATATATACCTAGTTATACATATATTATAATGACTATTGTTTCTTCCCTTAGGCCTCCACATCGATCAAAAACTGCAAACGAGGCCCAGCCAAAAAGTTGTGTGCGCCTATGATTTATACAATTACGGCAGTATTGTTGGGGGGGTGACCCCGAATAGGTTAAAGACGGGGAAAGACGAGGGTACGATCCCCGTCTGGTTTCCGAGTTACAGTCTAAGTCGGCCGAATCCTGTAGCAGTCAGCTGACATATGGAGGCGAGAGACCCGTATATGCATATTAAGACATTACCCGGCCGAGATATTACGTAAGTCGGCCGGGTTAGCCTGAGTGATCTTGATGAAGGTGAAGGACGATCCGAGCTATGCGAGGAAGGACCGAATGATATGAAGCTTGCGGGAGAAGGAGAAGCCTGAAGTCAAACCCTAGCTGCAAGCTAGGGAGAATCTGAGCGGAGCCAAGCGTTATAGACAAAGGCGCAGAGCGACAGAGAGGCAGGAAGAGGTCATGGAGGTGACAGTCCAGAAGACCGAGGCGCACAGGAGGGGCCCTCTAGAACCTTGCCGTCGTTAGAGGGGCGACAAGGAAAGGGGGGCGCCGAACTACTATATTGGGACAAGCATATTCCTCGAATATGCTTGCCACGTCAGCCCTAGAGGAACCCAGGGCTCTCCTTTATAAGGAGAGGCTTGGACTCAGAAGGGGGGATCGACTGAAGTTAGAGCTGTTAGGCTGGTAAAGTTCTTCTCTTATCCCTGTATGCAGCTCAAGGAGCACTTGTAGCCCAAGGAAGAAGAAATAAAGATCTTTGCCTTAGTCTTCTATGTGTAGAATCAACTACATCTTCCCTCCCCAGATCCCTCTAGCATATATTGGTCCCATACTTTAGCCTACCCATGGCATCTGCCGTGATACCACCACGACAGTTGGCGCCCACCGTGGGGCCAGCAGCGGTGCTAGCTGGAGTTATGATCCGGACGGGAAACTTCATCAACACGGGCGAGCGCATTGTTTCTGGCTTGGTCCAGAGATTTGGTCTCTGTGACTATGTCAGCGACAATGCAGGGAGCTTCAGGGGGAAAACTCCCCCGCGTAATAGTGTCTTCATCAGCCTGGGCAGGCACAAGGTTTACGTCGGCGTCGACATCTCTGGCGTTTATCCTCACCGAGTTGTTGTTGCAGGAGAGTCACCTCTTAACGCAGCAAGCCGTCCGCCCAGAGCACATCCTGCAGGCAGCGTCGAGGTGATGGTCGCTGCCGGAGTGTAAACTGGAGCAGCAGCAGCCGGGTCAAGCAGGGAACCCGCCACAGGTGTACAAGGCGCACCCAGGCAGACCGCACCACAACCCACCGAGGTAATCCCGCCAGTGACCAACCCGACCGAGGTGCAGGACACCACCCCAAAAGCACCAAGAGTAAGAGGGCCACCTCTGGAGAAGCCAGAGAACATTCTTCAGGCGACCATAGAAAACCTGACTACGCCTGTAGCGCCGATACTTGATCCGGCAAATGCTCAGGCAGAGTTGGAGGAAACCAGGCAAAAGGTGCTGGTAGAGGCCAAAAAGGTGTCGGCCTTGCGGGAGTCCTTAAACAGGACCCTGCGAGAATATGCCAAAGCTAATAAGCTGGACGTCGCACCCGAACGGGTGGACGAATTAAGATTGAGAGGGAAAAACCTCATGGATGATATCAACAAAGAGCATGATGATCATAAAGGAGAATCGGTGGATTTGGGCTTGCCGAGGTACAGTACCCCGGCAAAGAACCTAAGAGCGACAAATACCGCAGCATTAGAATTAGAGGGGTTAACCGGCGAGGCCCGGCAGAAACAGAAGGAAAGAGTGAATGAGCTAGTGCGCATCGTGAACCAGCAAAACGAAGAAATGCTCAGAACAAAACCGGCGAGGCTGGGGGCCTCGCGAATGGTTCACTCGGCAGGGGCAGCACCTGCCTTATCCGTGGCAGCAGCATCTTCACCCGGAAATAATGCACGAAGGGACAAAGCAGTAACCTCAGGAAAGAGGAACAAGCTAATTGTTCCATATGATCCGGCAATGGCTGTAAAGGCAAATGAGAACAGAGGCAATGCAAGCCGAGGTAACAGTGGGGAGAGGAACCACGGACGTGTGGAAAAAGACGGCGGAAGCTGTGGCAATGGAGATCTCGGCAGAAGAGAACCCGCAAGAGGCAATCATGAGAACAATACCCCGGTCGAAGTAAGGAGAGAGCTGCCGCTCAACCCGCAACCAAGGCATGAACCCCGGCAGGAAAGAGAAACAAGGCCAGCTGGCCACAATCAAATTAATGAGAGAGACAATGATGGTTATTCCGAGATGGAGTATGCGATCCATGGCGGAAACAACCACTATGGGGTACAAGATAGAATTCTGTACAGGGATTTGCCATCAAATGATGCAAGAGTAAAGCTGGATCGGCTATACCGGTCCGAACTGTTGGAAGAACAGGGTCCACCAGGGCCGACATGCTTTGGACCACGGATCATGGGCAAACCGCCTGTGCCAAATTTTCAGCTAGCAAGGGGCACGAAAACGAATAATGGGAGCACCAAACCGCAGGACTGGTTGATTGATTATGCCACTGCTGTGAAAATAGCGGGTGGAAACTTACGATGGGCAGTACGGTACGTACCACAAATGCTGGAAGGACCAGCCAGGGTGTGGCTGAATAATCTACCAGCGGGCTGTATCAACTGTTGGCTGGATTTTGAGGAAATGTTTGTCAGCAACTTTACCAGCACATACAAGAGGCCAAACAGGCCACAACAGTTAGCCATGTGCAAGCAGAGGCCGAATTAAACAGATAGAGAATTTTTAACTCGGTGGTGCAACCTGAGAAACTCATGTGAAGGGGTTATAGAATCGCAAGCAATAGCTTGGTTCACGCAAGGATGCCGCTATGGTAGCGTATTGTGGTAACGTCTGCAAAGAGATATGCCGACCACACTGGCAAAAACTATCAGAATAGCAGACTCCTATGCATTAGGAGACCCAAGGCAACCAGAATTAATGTCGACGGATCATCGCGAGCAATAGGAGCATTATGCAAGAGATTTGGCCGGGTCATCCAGGCGCAATGATTTCAGAGGAAGAAGAAGAGAGGAAAGGCCATATTATAGATATAATTCGGCCCAAGTGGCGACAGTAGCATAAGATCAGCCGAGTCACAGAGCAACTCAACGGCAGAAGAATGGACCTCAGCAGTGGACACCAAAGAATGAAGGAAAAAGGTAGTGGACCCCAGAACAAAAGAAACAGTGGCAGGAGAGGCCGAAATACACGTTCAAATCCATGTTAGATCAGCCGTGCAAATTTCACACGTCAAACCCATCCAGGCCAGCCAACCATACGACCCGCCAATGTGCATGGATAAAAAATGCAATGGGGAACCCCACAGGAGTTCTGTCGTGGGAATGACCACGGCAGATGCTGCAATCGGCAGCGAGTAGTAGAACGAAGGGCAAGGGCGGCCAGCCATCTGCGGTGCGAGATGAGGGCGGAGACTCAGGGTTTTACCCAGGTTCGGCCCCCCGGAGGGTAAAGACCTACTCCTGCTAGATTGTATTATGGAGGTGTTTACAATGGGCGAACTCGGCGGCTAGGCGGCGAGTTTCTTGGGTGTATGAGGGAACGTATCTCTACTCATCCCTTAGGGAGGTTTATATAGGCTTACCTCCCCTAGGGTTTACATATCTCAACCGATTCGGTTACAACTTTGTCAATCGTTTAACTTTCGGACCGGGCCTATCTACACGCTGGGCCTTGACCTCCGATGCTGGTACCTGATGGGCCTTGATCCACTCGCCGCTCACAGGCCCTCGCCAGCCTTTGGGCGGTCGGAAGCGTCCGAGGATACCCTAGTAGGCATATCCCCATCGTAGTCCCGAGGCCGTCGTTGATTAGGCGCGGTGGCGATCGGAGTATACGGCTTCAAGTTGGCATCCGGTCGAATCGTCATGGCTCCTGTATAAAGGAAAAAATCCGGCGAACCGTCGGCGTCTCGGCGACTCGAACCAACGGGTCGCAACCTCGGCGAGTAACTTAGCGAGCCGAGTGCCGAGGCGGACCGTCGGGTGTGGTCAAACTAGCGTTAAGGTAACTTAACGGTAACTTTCGGCGTAATCATCGCGCTTAACGGTCCCCTAATTTGGCGGGCAGCTCCGCTATATAAGAGGGATGGTAGGCTATCGGAATCAACCGCCCACCATTTCTTCCGAGTACGCACATCCTTCGTCCGCTGATCCCGCGATCTGATCGACCCGCAAGCCTCCGACCTCCAAGCAAATCCTCAGCCATGGCCCTCTCCACCGAACCTTGGGGCAGATCCAAATGCACCAGGGCGCAACTGGCCTCCTTCGAGGAGGCCGGAATCCTGCGGGCCGGCTGCTGGCGAATCCCCGCAGCCGGAGAAACGACCCCGAACCCGCGTGCGAGAGAGTTCATCTGCTTCACTAGCCACCTCGAGCGGGGCTTAGGGTTTCCCACTTCTCTATTCTTCCGGCGCTTCTGCGCCTACTACGGGATCCAGCCCTCGGATCTGGGTCCCCATAGCATCGAGCAGCTCGCCATCTTTGTGGCGTTCTGCGAGTGTTATTTGGGCTGCCGGCCCTACTTTCCCTTGTGGCAAGATCTGTTCCATGGACGGATCAGCCGCGAGGAGGCGGGCGGCCCAATGCTAGCCGCGGGCGGCTTAACCTTCCAGCTGAAATCCAAAGCCTCCTTCTTCGACCTTATGCTGCCGGCCAAAGCAGCGAGCGACTGGAAAAAGTCTTGGTTTTACGTGACCGAGGCGACCCCAGAAGACGAGGCGGCGATCCCACGATACTCGGCCGACCGCTCCGAGCCGCGCAATCTCCAGGTCGCCAAGCTACCCGACGACCAGCGGATGGTCGTTGACGAGATGCTCCAGGCCATTCGCGGTCTGAAGAAGAAGGGGCTCCAGACGGTGAACCTGTACAACTGCTGGCTTGGGCGGCGTCTTGTTCCACTCGCCCAACGCGAGCATTATATGTACCAGTACACGGGCCGAGAAGACTCGACGAAGGCCTGCCTCGCCGAGTGGAAGCTGGAGGACTACCTCCGGCTGAAGAGGATCACCCAGGCGGCATACACGGATGCGCAGGCCGGGCTCCCTCCATACACCACGAAGCGTCCGGCTCCAACGGTAATAATCTGATCCCATTCGCAGTCGCAGCATATGCAGTCGCGGTAATTCTAACTTTCTTCCATGTTTAACGCAGTTATTTCAAGTGGTGGAAGGGTGGCTCCCACCCGCCGATGATTTAGAGTTCTGGGCCATCCGCCCAGGACAAACGAAGTCGCCTCGCCAAGGCAAATGAGGACGACGAGGACGAATCCAAAGAAGAGATCGCCCACCGATCCGAAGACCCGTGGCAACGTTAACGCGAGCTCGAGGCGCAAGAGCCTCGGCGTCATGATGATGACGAAGAACTCCGGAGACCACCTCGCCCGTAGCTACTCCGCAAAGAAGAAGAAGGAGAAAGGAGCGAGGGCCCCCGAGGAGGAGGACGCGCCGAGGATGGTCTCACCGCTCGGCAAAGGCTCCGATGCCCATAGCTCGGCCGACGACGGGTGGCTCCGCAACAAGCGCTGGATGCGCCATCCATGGAGGCGCCGCTGGCTTCACTACCTCCGCCTTGGCCGGTCTCCGGGCTAGGGGCGGCTCCGCCCGAGGCGGCTTCGCCTCGCAAGGAGGTCCCGAGCGTGGCGGTTTCGCCTCGCAATGAGGCTCCTAGCATGGCGGTCTCGCCTCGCAAGGAGGCTCCGGCCGCGGCAGCTCCACTTCACGAGGGGCCTCCGTCGAAGGTGTTCCGAGGCACCAACCGCTACCTCAACGCCAAAGAAGCCCTCCGTATCTTGGGCCCTGGCGCCCCGAACTGGGGCTTAGTCGCCCGGCCCCAGGCCGGAGAAACCGCCGCCTCCGTCGGCTGCGCTACATTCCAGTCGCCAAGTAAGTGCACTCGGCCTTCATCTTCCTCTCTTAGTATTTAAATTGTTTTGACTGAGTTGTCTCGATACATAGGACCGGAGTGAAGAAGATGGGCCACCCGGCGGTGTAAGGTGCCCTCCGCTAGCGAGGAGGACCCTTCTCGTAAGAGGAAGGCGGACGAAGTCGCCGCCACGGAGGGCAGCAAGAAGGCCAAAGCGACGACATTGTCGCCGTCTCTGATGACACAGCGACCGCTGCGGCTGGGCCCGCTGTGGAAGCGACCGCATCCACGAAGGGGGGCATTTCGTTGCCGAGGCCGGAGGAGGCGAGCTCCCTTGGAGCGGGCGCGTCAATCGCTACCTTCCCCCGCTTCATGACCAAGGCGGCCACGGCGAGTGCGGCTGCGAGCCCCACTCCAGAGATCGCCGGCGCCGAGATTGACCAACGTTGCGGACACCGGCGCTTGCGTCGTGGGCCAGCGCACAGCAAGATGCTTGGCGCGCCATCCCAGTACCTCCAGTCCCGAGGATCAGGTCGGTGTTTTGCAACGGCTGATTCTTTTAGTTTCTGTTTTGCGTTCGAGTCAGTCCCGAAAAGCGCACTGCTAAATTTTAGCGGGTGGGCACTTAGGAATTTTTTCAACCGCCGGTCCCGAGTGCACACTCGCTAAATTTTAGCGGTGGGCACTTAGGAATTTTTTCAACCGCAGTCCCGAAAGTGCATTCGCTAAATTTTAGCGGGTGGGCGCTTAGGAATTTTTTCAACCGCCCGGTCCCGAGTGCACTCGCTAAATTTTAGCGGTGGGCGCTTAGAATTTTTTTCAACCGCTACCCTCGAGTGCACACTCGCTAAATTTTAGCGGTGGGCACTTAAGAATTTTCATGTGTGCTGACTTTGAAGATGTCTGGGTCTGCAGCTGGAGTCGGCAGAGCGATTGGTCAGCGGCGTCTTAGAAGGAACCGCTGCTCTCCGTGAAGCGAACAAGGAACTTCAGTTGTGGCTGCGCAGCGGAGGTGGCTCGCCAAGGGCTTGTCCTCGGAGAGCTGGAAGCGTGCGGTCTGCATTGGGCACCGCCGAACAAAAGATCGCCGACCTCGAGCCTTGAAGGAGGCGAAAGAAGCGAGTTCGCTAGCGGGCGAGCGAAGGCTGCCGTTGTGGCGCGGAGGACGATCGAAGCGTCTGAAGCCATCATTGTTGGGCTTCGTAACACCGTACATCGCTTCAAGGTTTCATCACGGGCTCGCCCTTTGCTTGGTGAGTGCGTCTTCCTTGCCTTTTACGATTGTACTGTTTGTGGTTTCCATTGTACTCACAGTTGTCTCCTTCTCGCAGGCCGTATGATTGGTAGCCATGAAGAAGCGAGTTCTCTTGATGCGAGGGAGTGCGTGAGCATGCTCGTCGACTCGGCGACGCTGTCGGCGACTTGCATCCGCGCCTACCTTCAAGAGATGTCGCCCACGGAGGTTATTCCCAATGACCTCATTGAGGTGTGGGAGTACTTGGAGAAGGCGCCCGCTGTCGTGGAGTTCATGACGCGGTCGGCTTTTCGACGTGGAGCGTCGACGGCTCTGAGTCTGGGACTCGCCCACTTCCCCGAAGATTTCGACCTCGACGACGTGACGAGTGGTTATCCTTCATCGTCTGGCGCGGTGGATCTGTCTGAAGTTCTTAAGCTGCAGGAGCGTGCCGCCGCGTATTCGGAGCGTGTTTGGGCGATGGGCGACCTTCTTCCGTACCAGGAAACGGTCGTCGCGCCGAACGACGCCGAGCCGCCGCATCGCGACTTCAAGGTCGAGCAGCCCTTCCGCGGCGATGGCGGGCCAGCCGACGACTTATCCATCGAACCATTATCTGTATTCATCCGGAGCGCCGGACGCTGGTGCATCATCGCCGAAGCTGCGAATCATATTATAACAATTCTGCGAGTAGGCATATTTTGTAATGTAAGACAATGCGATATGCGATTGAATGGAACGTTGTGTTCATTTTGCTATTTGTTTGCGTGTTTTGATTGATTTTGGGTGAGTCCCCGCGTCCGCCCTTTTGGGTTTCACCTTAAATATGATGTTTTGTTGTTTATCATGTGTGTTGTTGGTTGAGTCGACTTCGCCCGAGCTCGGAGAGCCGATGCAAGCGACTCCCTCGAGTGCTCTATACTTTACCGTTTTCCGCATTACCGACGGTGCCGGGTGGAGTCCCCGGCGTGGTACTTGGTAGTTCAAGGCGCGACTCGAGGGTGGTTGAGGACGAGCGTTTGTGTTAGCGTCGCTCCAGCCTGGCCCGGTGGGTCGATCGTGGCGAGTCCTGGGCACGCCTCTTACTTGGCGTTTTCCACGATCGAGACGGCGGTATCCAGTCCGAGCGTGGTACTTAGCCGCTCGAGTCGCTCTGCCAAGGATGCGGAGGACCAGGGTCTCTGTGGGAAGCGAGGACAGATGTCTTGGTTCGTAAAACCAGTCGAGCTAGGCGACTCCGATGGGGCTCCGGATTTGGTGTTTTTTCGTTGACGATGCAATACCTGAAATGACTCAGTTCTCTGGCATCGCACTACTTAGCCGTGCCGCTGTACCAAGGGTTGACTTCAGTATTTAGCATAACGCATAATTACGAAAGTGCGAGTGGCACAAGAAATGGAGAGTACAATTTTTGCGGTAACCGCTTCTTTTATTCATAGCGGAGAGTACATGTGGGGTTCTAGGTATAGAACTTCCGGAGGAGATTTACATTCCACGGCCGCTGACGTCGAGTTCACCGTCCGCGACGCCGACGAGGTAGTAGGCGTCATTGCCGAGTCTGCTGCCGATAGCGAACGGGCCTTCCCATGGAGGGAGAGCTTGTGCATGCCCTTCTTGTTTTGGATGAGGCGTAGCACCAAGTCGCCTTCCGGAAGGTGCGGGTTTTCACCGTCGGCTGTGGTA
Source organism: Avena longiglumis (assembly GCA_030063025.1). Taxonomy (NCBI): domain Eukaryota; kingdom Viridiplantae; phylum Streptophyta; class Magnoliopsida; order Poales; family Poaceae; genus Avena; species Avena longiglumis. Next base: position 449,322,913 of record CP125979.1, read on the forward strand.
GCGAGCCCTTGCCGATAGATAGCGGTGCGCGATCGGGCGGTCGCTTCGTCGAGTTGGTCGAGCCCATCTTGGCGGGCCAGTTCGCTTGCGCCTCCGTATAGTGGACGATCCGAGGAGAGTCGTGTTCGAGGTCGGTTGGAATGACGGCTTCCGAGTAGTAGAATATGAAGAAGGGGGTGAATCCCGTCGATCTGTTGACCGAGGTGCGAATTCCCCAGACGACGGAGGGAAGCTCTTCGACCCAGCGCACCGGTGCTCGAGTGGTACTTGGAGTCGCGGCTTCAGCCGTGGAGAATGCTTTGGTTGGCTCGTTCACTGGCCGTTGATTCGGGTGTCGACGCGAGGTCGAGCCGGATGTGGTGCTCCTCGCAGAACTCGGCCATTGCTCCCTTGGCGAAGTTTGTGCCGTTGTCCGTGATGATGCTGTTGGGGAAACCGTGGCGGTATATGAGCTCGTAGGAACTTAGTGGCAGTCTTCCGTCGCATTTCGGACTGGCTTGGCCTCTATCCACTTTGTGAATTTGTCGTGGCGACCAGCGGTGGGTGTAGCCGAGGGGCCTTCTTGAAGGACCGACCATGTCCATGCCCCACACGGCGAATGGCCAGTGATGGGTATTGTTTTGAGCCGAACTTGGAACGTCGTCGGTTGGCGTGCCGGCACCGGCGCATCGCTGGACGATATCGGCAGCGTCGGCGTGTCGTGGGCGAGAAGCCGTGTCGCATGGCTTTGGCGACCAGGGAGCGCGCGGCAGCGTGGTGGCCGCAGTCGCCTGAGTGGATGTCGTGTAGGATTTTGCGTCCTTCAGCTGGTTGGACGCAGCGTTGGAACACGCCGGTGACGCTGCGCTTGTGTAGCTCGCCGTCGACGATGGTGTAGGACTTGCATCGGCGAACAATCATTCGAGCGCTTGTCTCATCTGCGGGCAGGTTGCCCGTCTCCAGGTAGGCGATGTAGGGCTTGGTCCAGTCGTCTGGTTCGGTGACGAAAAGTACCAAGGTTGCCTCGGGTGGAGCGGGACTCAATGTCGATCTCCTTCGGAGGAGAGACCGGCGTGAAGATGGTGTCGAGGAACACGCGGGTGGTGCGGATCGTCGACCGATGCGAGAGAGGCGTCGGCCTCCTCGTTTTCCCTGTCGATCCACTCGACCGAGTAGCCGGTGAAGTGGCCGCCCACCTTGTCCACCTCTTGGCGGTATGCCGCCATGGTAGAGGAGACGTCGCAGTGCGGCGACTTGACCCGCAACGAGGTCGGAGTCTCCGTAGCATCAAGGCGATTGACGCCATCTCCTTTGCGGCTCGCATGCCGTGGAGTAGGGCCTCGTATTCAGCCATGTTGTTGGTGCAGGCGTGAATTCGAGGCGGAGTATCGGAGCTTGTCACCTTTGGTGAGGTCAAGACTATCCCGCCTCAAGGCCGTCCGCGTTCTTGGACCCGTCAAGTACAGGCTCCAGATGGAGGTACGGCGGCTTCTCGGCTCTGGGCCTCCTCCCGGTCGGCGAGGAAATCGGCCAAGGCTCGCGACTTGATCGCCTCCGTGGCTCGTATTTAATGTTGTGGACGCCGATCTCGACGGCCCACTTGGCAACCCGGTCGCCTCGCGATTGCGGATAATGTCTTGTAGTGGAGCGGAGGAGACGACCGTGATGGGGTGCTCCTGGAAGTAGTGCGGCAGGCGCCGCTGAGCTCTGAAGACCGCGTATACCAGCTTTTGGTACTGTGGGTATCGCTGGCGACTCGGTTAGGACCTCGCCGATGTAGTATACCGGCCGGATGGCGCTCTTTTTCCTCTGGTCGCTCGACGACCATTACAGCTACCGACGACGCTCGGACGCCGCGACGTAAACCAGCATGGGCTCCTTGTCGACGGGTGCGGCGAGTAGTGCGCGGTAGCACCTTTTTGAGGTCGCGAGCGTCGTCCGCCTCCTTGTCCCACGGAAGGTGGGATTCTTCGCATCAGGGTATAGGGGCATCGCTTTTCGCCAGCGGGGATGAAGCGATCGAGAGCCGCCCCGCCCGCCAGCTTCCGACGTCGCGCAGCACTCGGGTTTGCCGAGCCGCGATCGTGTCGATCTTCGCTGGGTTTGCCTCGATCCCACGCTTGGAGACGACGCATCTTAGTAATTGCCGGCGGGTACAATCAAGGTGCACTTGCCTGGTTGAGCTTTATCTTGTACCTCCGCAGGTTGGCGAAGGTCTCGCGAGGTCGGCGAGTAGGTCGCCTTGGCGAGCGGATTTCGACCACGCCGTCGATGTAGACGTGGATGTTGCGCCAATTTGGCTCGCGAGGCATTCTTGCATGCACCGTTGGTACGTTGCTCGGCGTTCTTGAGGCCGAAGGTCATGGCGGTGTAGCGAAGGCTCGAATGGCGTGATGAACGCCGTCTTCTCCTCGCCCTCGACAGCCATTTTGATCTGGTTATACCCAGTAGGCGCCGAGGAAACACAACGACTCCGCGGTGGAGTCGATGATCTGATCGATCGCGGGAGGACGAATCGCCTTTGGGCGCTGTTCAGGTTTGTGTAGTCGATACACATTCTCCAGTCCCGCTTTCTTTTCGACCAGGACTGGGTTTGCCGCCACTTGGAGTATTTGATTGGCGAATGAAGCCGGCAGCAGTAGACGCTGCACTTCCTCGGCGATTGCGACGGCGTTCTTCGTTGAATGGCCAGAGCGATCGCTTGACGGTCGCACTTTGGGGTCGGTTTAATTTGTGCTCAGCGAGCTCCCTAGGGACACCAGCATGTCGGAGGGTTTCCATGCGAAGATGTCCCTGTTCTCACGGAGGAACTCGATGAGCGCGCCTTCCTATGCTGGGCTCATGCTGTCCCGATAAATCCGTCTGGCCGGGTCGCTGGGACCAGCTCGGCAGTGGTGTGCGTCGTGGCCTCAAAGGTTGAGGTGTTTGTGCCCTCGAGTTGGGCTTCTTGAGTATTGTGGGGTCGTCTTTGTTGACCCGCCGCGTGTTGGCGAGCTCATCGGCGTGACTAGCTTCCGCCGCGATCACGGGCGTCGAAGTTCGGCTCCTTTGGCCTCGCATTCGCGGCCATGTCAGTCGCCGTTGATGGTGATGACGCCGCACGCCCGGGAGCTTCATCGCGTTGTCGCGTAGTGGGGTGCCGCCATGAATTTGGCGAACGCCGCGCCCAGACGCAATGGTAGGCTGTCGAAGGGCACCAGCTCAAGACGATCCGCCGGTGCGGAAGTTCGCGAGTGCCGAAGGTGACGGGTAGCGTGACCTTGCCGATCGGGTACGCCTTCCGACCGGGACGATGCCGTGGAACGTGGTGTGGGTTGTTCGATCATCGACGCGGAGCCGCAATCAAGGTGTCGAGGTAGAGGATGTTGATGGAGCTGCCGCCGTCCATCGAGTCTTGGGGAGCCGAGTCGCCGACCTTGGGCTTGACCACCAGGGCGACTCGCCCGGTACTGGCGCGTGGCGCAGTGGTCTTGCCGGCTCCGGTGATAGGCTGCTCCGACCAGTTCGAACCGGGGACGTCTGTCAGGACACCGCGTTGACGGCGACGCTGGCGATGACCTTCTTCTCGCGCCGTGTTGAAGCCGGTGAAGGTGTGGAGCGAGCCGCCACTTTGCCGAATTTTCCGCCATTTTGCGGGTCGTTGTCGGTGTCCTCCGCGCGTCGCGTGCCTTCTCGATCTCCCCGAGGGTGTGGCGGTCGGCGGTGGTGTGCGTGGCGGCTTTCCTTCCTGCTGAAACGCACATGGTTTGTTAAGGAGGGCCGCGGATCGAACCTTGGCTTGTTCTTGTAGTTCCCGCCGTCGCGTCGTTGCCCTCCGTCGCGGCGGTAGCTCTTGGGTCGCGTTATGCGTGCTCAGCATTGGCGACGGTCGACTTCATCGTTGCGGCGCTTGCGTGAGGCGAGTGCCAGAAGCGTAGGTTCTGCTCGGCCGCCGCCGCCGCTGCCGTTGTCCGCCGGACTCGTCGTCGACGCCTTGATTGGGATCTTCCTCGGCGTATCGTTTGGCGATCTCGAGGAGGTCGGGATGTTGTCGAGTGTGCGGGCGTGTCGCTGAGCTTGGCGACTAGGGCTCGTGGCGCACGAGGTCTTGAAGCAATGGATGGCGGTGTCCGGTGGATGCCGACCGCTGTACCGTAGCTCTTGCCACCGCTGGACCCAGTGCGGGTCGACTCGCGGGTCCCCGGACGATCGCCCAGGTCCTCGATGGTGGTGGCGCGGTGTAGGAGCACTCAAGTGCTCGACGGCGTCTCGCATTTCCTCCCGTGAGTCGATCGCCCCGGGGAGCGTGTTGATCCATTGCCCGCACGCCCCTCCATCATCAGTGGGAGGTAACGGCGAGTAGGTCGGTGTGACCCGCGATCCCCATTGCCATGAGGTATGTGTCAAGCCGCTGGGTCGACGAGGAGTCGATTTTTCGATCTCCTTCACCTTGAAGTTGGGTGGGTACTTTTCGCCGGATCATTGGTCCGAAGCACTTGGGCCCTAGTCGACCGAGCGACCCATAGGCTCGCCATCGCGCGGTAGTTAGGTGTGCCGCAGTCGCCGGGCGGCGCGCCAGCTGGTTGGCGGCGATATGAGTGCGAAGGCCGATTGGTTTTCCATTGGCGGCGACGAGGTTGGTCGCCGCCTGGGATCGCTTAGGAGAGTGCCGCATTCGCGGTCGCCGTTGAGCTGCAAAGGCTCCGGCGGGCAATTGAGGGTGTTTGCCACCGGACGGCCGCTGAGGCCGCCCGCTTCCGGAGGAGCGCGAGTACACTCGCCCGCGAGTCGGCGCCGCTCGCTGTTCCACGCCTTCGCGAGTAGGGCCCCGACGCATCGATCTGTAAGGCGCGCCGCCGGCCGCCGTGATGCTGTCGGGCGGCTCGCCTGCCACGAGGTTGTCCATCGGGTGGAGAATGCGGAAGGCCGTTCGCGCCGCGCCCCGTGAGGAGACGACTATCCGCGCTGGTCCTCAGGAGGTGCGGTTGGTGGTGGGGCACCCATCGCCGTTGATCCTGGCGGAGGGCGGTTGCTTCCTCCGGTGGCGCGTTGCGCAGATCGCGCCGCTGGCGCGAGCCGGGTCGTTTTCGTCGTCGGGTTCAGGGCGCCTGAACGGTGGGGTTCAGCGTGACCTGATCCGCTGCTGGTGGTAGCGCGAGTTCTCGCGCCACACCGCCGAGGCGAAATTTTTCGCCGCCTGCTCTTGCGTCGCCCGCCCGCCAGCGGAGTTCTCGACCTCCGCCGCCGTGGCGTTAGGAGGATCGGGTGGAGAAAGGGTCCTCCCGGATCGGTGCCGGTAGCCATGTAGGCCGCGCGGGCGATCGGCACCGCCGTGGAGGTCGGCGGAGTTCTCCGACCCGAGTCGGAGTCAAGATCCCGAGGATGGAGGGGTCTCAAATCTCCGCTGGAGACCTGAGCGATGGAGCCCGCGGACGAGGCCGGTGATGGATCCGCGAGTGACGCCGGGTCGCCGAGTCGGCGTCGGTGAGGGTCGCGCCTTCCGCGCTGAATTCTCGCCACGTTGCGTGGGCCGAGTCGCATTTTGAGGCGAGGCGGTGGATCGCGGATCTGGCCTCGGAGAGCCGATCGCGGTGGCGACTTCGCGGATGCGAGCCGAGTCCTCCGAGGTGATGATGTCGGTGAGGCCGACGAAGAGGCTGATCGTGCCGACCGGCATCACGCCAGGCGTGACGGATCGCGCCCGGGACGTAGCTGCTTGGCAAGATCTCGAGCATCTCGCCAATCGCTATCATGCGCCGGTGGCGACCGCCTCGCTGATGGGCAGATTGATCTCGCCAGAACACCGCCAGACCGCCAGGCCCCACGGTGGGCGCCACCGCCGTGGGAATGACCACGCAGATGCCGAATCGGCAGCGAGTAGTAGAACGAAGGGCAAGGCGGCCAGCCATCTGCGGTAGATGAGGGCGGAGACTCGTGGTTTTACCCAGTTCGCTTCCGGAGGGTAAAGACCTACTCCTGCTAGATTGTATTATGGAGGTGTTTACAATGGGCGAACTCGGCGGCTAGGCGGCGAGTTGCTTGGGTGTATGAGGGAACGTATCTCTACTCATCCCTTAGGGAGGTTTATATAGGCTTACCTCCCCTAGGGTTTACATATCTCAACCGATTCGGTTACAACTTTGTCAATCGTTTAACTCAGACCGACTGGGCCTATCTACTCGCCTGGGCCTTCGACCTCCAGTCGCCTGGTACCCTGATGGGCCTTGATCCACTCGCCGTTCTGCAGGCCCACTCGCCAGCCTTTGGGCCAGTCGGAAACGTCCCGCTGAGGATACCCCAGTAGGCATATCCCCATCAAGTTCAGGCACCCCATCAATTACATTAGCAGCATCAACCACAGTTGACTGGAGCAAATGCACAGCAACTGATGTTACCGCCCCCTCCCCCGAGGTACGATAACTCGGATCGGAAAGACGCGGTACATCAAGTGATGAACCAAGTCTAGGATGGAAGGACGAATCCGGCGAATACTGGACGCAATGATTACAGAGAACATCATCAGTCTTACTGCGTGTTCACAATGGAACAACAAGACAAGCAGAGTGTGCAGCGCCGGCATATGGAATTAAATGCAGTTATGCCGGCAGTACCAAGATATATACCTTGGTCGGATCAAGAAGTAACTTGGAGCATAAAGGATCATCCCAAGATAATGCCGAATCCTGGGTCATATGCACTTGTATTAGACCCAACATTTGTTGGACCGAGCATCAATGTGAAATTCTCAAAAGTACTCATTGACAACGGAAGCAGTATCAACATCATGTACAAAGATAACATGCATAAACTCGGAATATCGCAGAACATGTTGCAATCCACGAGGACCACTTTCCATGGGATAGTGACAGGGCTTTCATGTGAACCCATTGGTAAGGTCCGAGTGGATGTGTTATTCGGCACAAGGGATAACTGCAGAGCAGAAAACTTAGAGTTTGAGGTGGTGGATCTAGAAAGTTGCTATCATGCTTTACTCGGACGGCCAGCATTGGCCAAATTCATGGGCAGTTGTCATGTAAGTTATCTGAAAATGAAGCTACCTGGACCACAAGGAGTAATAAAAGTTGCAGGGGATTACAATAAGTCAATTGAGTGTGCTTCAGCCGGGTCAAATTTGGCTGAATCATTGGTTATAGCAAGAGAAAAGAGAAGGATTCAAGAGGTAGCAGCCCTCGCCGGCAAGAAATTAACATGCCGCTTAGCCAACCCGCATGGCAGTGTCTCTTTTCAGCCGACTAAAGAAACGAAGAAATTTCAGATCGATGAGCAATTCCTGGAGCGTACTGTTACTATTGGTGCAGGCATGGACGCTAAATAGGAAAGCGAGCTCACAAACTTCCTCCGTGAGAATCGGGACATATTTGCATGGTCAACTCAGGATCTGCAAGGTGTTCCGAGGGAGTTAGAGCACTCTTTGAACGTAAGGCCAGGTGCAAGGTCGGTGAAGCAACCTCTCCGCCGTCACCAAGACAGGAGAAAATAATAGGAGATGAAATAGCTCGCCTCGCGTCGGGTTCATCATGGAGGTGCTGTATCCGGATTGGTTGTCGAATCCGATGCTAGTAGAAAAGAAGAAAGATGATCCCAATGTAGCCATTGTATGGCTTAATGTGTATCGATTACACCAACCTGAACAAGGCGTGTCCAAAAGATCCTTTTCCATTGCCTAGAATAGACCAAGTCATTGATTCGACCGCTGGTTGTGAGTTATTGTCATTTGTAGACGCAGATTCGGTTTCCACCGATACCGTTAACCGCCGATCAAATAAAGATCATATTACCCCGTGACGGCTTATTGCTATCGCACAATGTTATTCGACTGCGAAACGCAGGAGCAACATATCAGAGATGCATGCAAAAATGTCTACACGATCAGATAGGAAAAAAATGTACAAGTATATGTAGATGACGTGGTCATCAAAACCAAGGAAAGCAAAACGTTACTGGAAGATATACGGCAGACTTTCGCGAACCTGAGAAGGTTCGGAATGAAGCTTAATCCAGAAAAATGCACGTTTGGCGTGCCGGCAGGAAAATTACTCGGTTTTCTTGTATCTAGCCGAGGTATAGAGGCCAACCCAACAAAGATAAAGGCAGTAGAAAGAATGGAATTTCCAAGATGTTTAAATGATGTACAAAAATTCACGGGTTGTCTGGCCTCGCTTAGCCGGTTTGTATGTCGGCTAGGAGAGAAGGCGCTACCACTCTATCAGCTGATGAAGAAATCAAATAAATTCGTTTGGACTCCACAAGCGGACATCACATTTCATGAGTTGAAAAAGATGTTGGTCACAGTACCCATTTTGGCTCCTCCATTATCAAAAGAGCCTATGTTACTCTATGTAGCGGCTACCAACAGAATAGTGAGTGCTGTAGTCGTAGTGGAACGACTTGAAGATGGTAAGTCGGTTCAGAGGCCGGTGTATTATTTAAGTGAGGTGTTATCCACTTCAAAGCAGAATTACCCACATTATCAGAAGATGGCTTATGGGGTATATATGTCGGCAAAAAATCTTAAACATTACTTCGAAGAGCATCCCATCAAAGTGATCTGCGAGGCGCCCATAGCCGACATAGAGCAACAAAGACGCAAGTGGCCGAATAGCAAAATGGGCAATCGAGTTGTCACCATACGCTCCACAATTTGATAGGAGAGATGCAATCAAATCTCAGGCGGTCGCCGACTTTTTTGTAGACTGGGCCGAGGTGCAGTATGAGCCACCATTGCCAGACCCAAATTATTGGACTATGCATTTTGATGGTTCCAAACTAAGGAATGGTTTGGGGGCAGGAATAGTGTTAACCTCACCTAAAAGAGACCAACTGAAGTATGTACTACAAATACATTTTGCAGCATCCAACAACGTAGCCGAATATGAAGCACTGGTCCATGGATTGAAAGTAGCAAAAGAAATTGGCATACGCCGAATCTTGTGCTATGGCGACTCGGATCTGGTAGTACAGCAAGTCTCAGGCAGTTGGGACGCATTAGATGCTAATATGGCTTTATACAGATTTCACGTGCAAAAGATCAATGGATACTTTGAAGGATGTGAATTTCACCACATACCTCAGGCAGAAAATGATGCCGCAGACACGTTGTCAAAACTAGGATCAACCCGGCAATCAATTCCTCCGGGTATTGCCCTGGAACACCTCAGGAAACCATCAATAATCCCATCACCAGAATCCGAATCTATCTTTATCCCGGCAAATTCAGCAGAAGATAACGTGCCGATGGAAGTAGATCAGCAATATAACTCGGAACCCCCCAAGAGGAGGACAACCGAAGTAAGCACAATCATGGGGAAAGCCGAGATAGATATTTCGGCAGAAAACATGGAAATAGACAGTAAGATCACACCAGAAAAAGTCACACCGCTATGGGCGCAACCCATATTCTCTTACCTAAAAGACTCGATGTTGCCGAGTAATGAGGTATTAGCTAGAAAAACTGTAAGGAGAGCAAAAGCTTATACAATCATAAACAATGAGCTATATAAAATAAGCGTCACAAGTGTGTTGCAGAAGTGTGTGAGTTCGGCAGAAGGTCAGGAGATCCTCCTAGATATACACCAAGGAGAATGTGGGCACCATGCCTCATCTCGTGCCTTGGTAGCCAAAGCATTCAGGCATGGATTTTATTGTCCGACGGCATTGAAAGAAGCAAAATAATTAGTTGAAAAATGCAATGGGTGTCAGAGATACGCAACCAAAATACACATGCCATCGGCCGAGTTAAAAACAATACCCATCACTTGGCCATTTTCTGTATGGGTTTTAGATATGGTGGGACCATTTAAGCCGGCACGAGGAGGAATGACCCACATATTGGTTATGGTGGACAAGTTCACAAAATGGATTGAAGTGAAACCAATAAAAAAATGCGATGGGTCCATAGCAGTGAAATTTCTCAAAGATATTATCTTAAGATATGGATATCCGCACAGTATTATTACAGATAATGGCACAAACTTTGCAGAAGGAGCCTTCGCCAGATTTTGCAGAGAGAATCACATAAGACTAGATATTGCCTCTGTGGCTCACCCAGCATCTAATGGGCAAGTGGAAAGGTCTAATGGACTGGTGCTATCAGGAATAAAACCACGACTTGTCGAACCGTTGGGAAGGTCGGCGGGATGTTGGATTGAGGAACTCCCAGCCGTACTATGGAGCCTCAGGACTACTCCAAATAGATCAACAGGTTATACACCATTCTTTCTGGTATACGGGGCAGAGGCCGTACTTCCAGCCGACATAATATATGACTCGCCAAGAGTTACTCAGTATACAACCTCGGAGATAAACGAGATAGCTCGGCAAGATACTGTAGACCTGCTAGAAGAAGCCAGAGAACTGACACTATCACGATCAGCTATTTATCAGCAGAACCTGCGACGATATCACAGCAAGAAGGTGAATCCAAGGGTGTTCAAAGAAGGAGATTTAGTCCTCCGACTGGTGCAACGCACGGCCGACATGCACAAGTTGTCACCTCCATGGGAGGGACCATTCATTGTGAGCAAAGCATTGCATAACGATGCCTATTATCTAATCGACGCTCAGCCCCTCGGAGGGAACAAGGCAGACAAAGCTGGCGAAGAAACGAAGCGTCCATGGAATGTAGTTTTGCTTCGACCATTTTACTCGTAGCATTGTATCTCAAGGTCAATAACCAACGATGTATTGAACCTCGGCACCCAGAGCAGTGACTCGGGGACTGCCATTTGTTATTTCAATTTCATGTTATGTATTTGAACCTCGACACCCAGAGCAGTGACTCGGGGACTGCCATATGTTATCTCAATTTCATGTTATGTATTTGAACCTCGGCGCCCAGAGCAGTGACTCGGGGACTACTGTGTGTTATTTCAATATCATATTATATATTTGAACCTCGGCACCCAGAGAAGTGACTCGGGGACTTCCGTCTATTATTTCAATGCCATCTTATGTACTAAATCTCAGCACCCAGAGCAGTGACTCGGGGACTGCCATATATTATTTCCATTTCATACTAAATATTTGAACCTAGGCATCCAAAGCAGCGACTTGGGGACTGCCATATGCTGCCCCAGTTTTATGTTGAGCACTACCCTGAGTAGCGCCTCGGTATTGGTCTTATATTATTTCTGAAATTTGGTTTACATATTGAAATTCGGCGCGATAAACAGTGATTCAGGGATTGCCATATATTGTTCCAAAGTAGTAGTCAACCTCTGTTCAGAACAGATCAATATTATATGATATTCAGAGCTCACGCTTAGACTACTCGGCTAAACCACGAATAAATGAAGGCAAGGATACATCCTAAAATCAGGAAATTGCGGGCCATCAAAGCAAGAATTCGGACGAACACCCACTTAAACAAAATGATACCAACTACAAGTGTATATGTCACAGCAGTACACGGACAAAAAAATTCAAATCATACAAAGAGCGGACAAATGTTTCGCGTACATCATATGCCCGACATGCCAGGGATAAGAAATAACTTAAGCAATGTTCGCTGGAGAGGCAGCAACTTGGTCAGGCGCTGGGCACTCCGACGTAGGAGGAACTTCAACCGAGGTTGCCTCGCCCTCCATAGACCCAGGTGCAACTTCAGCGGAAGCCCGAGGCTGCTCAGGAGCATCAGTCTGTGCAGTTGAATGCCCAGTACCTTTGGAGGAAGACCGCGCATCGCCATCGCTGTCCGAGCTTGAACTGGAGCTGCCAGATGTGGCCGAGTCATCCTCACCCTCCCCTTGCTCAGCCGAATTGTTATCCGAGGCATCCTCAACTATGACCTCCTCATCCGGGTTTGGAAGAAAACCCGTCCCTTCATTCCAGGTATGCACGTCGGCATACTCGATGAGTTGGAAGGCGCGAGCTTGCCGAAGAGCGACGAAAGTGGGGTCTTCAACCCAACGAGAACCAGTGCGCAGATTTCTCAGGATATCAAGAGAGATGTCTTCGTACCATGACATAATAACAGTGAGAGCCATATCAGCGCCAGCTCGCCCGGCTGATTCCCTCCAGAGACTTAGTTGCTTCTCGGATGCCATCAGTCTCTTCACCAATAATTCAACCTCATTGATATCTGGGGTCCCAGAGGTGTTCGGCCAGAGAACATGGTAAGCTCGAATAGCTGCCTTCACCAAATCCCGGCCCATAATCTTTATTGGACCAACCGCAACACCAACGGCAACCAGAAAAATCTCCATCGAATACTCCGAATCAGCGGCAACAGGGACACCTCGGCGTACACGAGCCACAAGAACTGCTTTAGAACTCACAGGTTTAGCTTCGGGAAAATGATCTCCGTAAAACACAAACGTGTCAGGTGGCAGCAAGGACAAAGAGAAAAATATAATTCGGCCGTGCCAGGAAGCTTACGATGAATGTAACTCATCATGATCTGGAGGTCTTTGGACCAATCAATCTTGCTCTTCTCAAAGCGAGCGATTTCCTCGCTCATTCCCTGAATTTTCAGTTCGGCAGCGTCGAGGAGTTCTTTATTCTTCTGCAGCTCCAAAGCCAGCCGATTCTTCCCTTCGGAGAATTCTTGATCGACCTTTTCTAGTTCGGATTTCTGAGAAAGCTTAAGGGTCTCCACCTCGGCCCGTAGGCGAGCTATTTCATCGTCTTTTTCTTTTAGCTGCGCCAAATGAGTAGCGCTTTGTTCTAAAAAATGCAGCATCACGTCAGGCATGGGCGTGTAGTCTTGATGAGATACTGCGAAGGTTTGCAACTCGGCTTTACCACAGCCAAACGAAAAAAAAAATTAGCACGTATTCTAAAGCGCGAAAAGAGGTAAGGTAAAAGGGAGACTAACCTTCCAAGCTCTTAACTTTCTTCTCAAGAGGAATGTTAAGGTTATTGATATTACCTGTTCATCAAAAAAGTGAGCCGGCATCTCGCGGACAAATCAATAAGACCACCGAGAATAACGAAAAGGAACTATCGACTTACCAGCCTTTTTTACCACAGGAAGGATTTTCTCATACTTTTCTTCCAGTTTGCGGTGCGAAAAAAGCAACCTCTGAAATTCGGCAGTCCGCCGGTCATGTGCAACCTGAGCAATGGAGCAAAACGATAAATGGTTATTCGAAGCTAAATCAGATCCGAGTCAAGCAAAACTTAACTCGGATCTAGGTGGCTGGATATTCGAAGCTAAATCAGATCCGAGTCAAGCAAAACTTAACTCGGATCTAGGTGGCTAGATATTCGAAGCTAAATCAGATCCGAGTCAAGCAAAACCTAACTCGGATCTAGGTGGTTGGATATTCAAAGCTAAATCAGATCCGAGTCAAGAAAAACTTAACTCGGATCTAGGTGGCCGGATATTCGAACCCTAGAAATAAAGTTAAATTAAGTAAAACATCATTAAACTTCCAAGCATATAACAAGTTATTTACTTGCAAGTTTCGGCGACTAGAGCATATAGTAACATCTGGGGAACTAATCTAAACTCCGCAAAACATCAATTACCTCATTCATATTGTTAGTGTCAAGGATGAACTTGGCGGCTTGATCGAAACGGCCGCTGATGTCGGAAAGCTGAAAGGGCTGATTGATGGGATTACCCTCAAACTGATCAGCAGCATTCCAATTATTGGCATACTCCACCAGCGAGCCGAGGCTGTTCCCACTAGCTGTCCGAGTTAAGACCTTACCCCGGACATGTTGTGTAACCACTGCAGCCGCAGGGCTCTTATGAAGAGCAAGCTGGGTGCTGGCAGCCGAGGCAACGGAGGCTTTGGTAGGCGCAGTTCCCTTGCGCAGCATGTCGGCAATACTCGGCTGAGAAGAGCCGACAAGACCTTTCTGGGAAGAGGAAGCCTTGGTGGCAACAGCTTTTCTCGCCTTAGAAGAGGCATCAGCAGGAAGCGATACCTCGGTAATGGGGACGGTGTCTTCAGGAGCAGCAGGAGTCACGGTCGCAGAAGGCGCCGAGATAACGACCTCTTCGGCCGGGGCTGGAGTGGCTGTAGAAACTGCTGGGGCAGATAGAGGCTCAGTAGCGGCGCTGGGACCCACAGAAGGGGCAACGGGTTCGATGAAAATCTCGGAGGGCCGATTGGAATCAATGTCGACAAAAGGAGTTTCAGGCACGTCGCGACGAGGAGGCGACGGATTCGGAGCTGGAGGAGAGGCAGCACGAGCAGGACTGGGAATCCTAGTATCATCGACGGGCGGAGGAGACGGCTGCCGAATCGGGTGGCTAGTCATGCTAGGACCGCCGGGCTTAATGAAGCGAGCACCGCAAAATAAGAAAGAAAAAGAGTGTCGATGAAAATGTAAAGAGAGAAACAAGAAATACGAGCAAAAGGAACTTACCCGGCGACCCCAGGCATAGTCTTGCGCCTGGGAGGATTCGGAGCGGATTTCTTCATTCGTTTCTTGGGGACCGCCTCTGAGGCACTAGCAGGAGCCCCGCGTTTCCCCGAGGTAACAGTGGGTCGAGAAGCAATAGGCTCGGCGTCATGAACTTGACCGGCCGGATTAGCTGGGAAAGTAGAAGCCGGAAATGCATAAGAAATAGGCATTGCGGCAACTACCTCAAGAACTTGGACCTCGTCCAAATCACTTTCCTCCTCGTGCGCCGAGGTCTTGCCACGAGCTCGAGCCGGGGCAGGATCCGAATTAGGGACGAACTCTTCCGAGTCCGGATCACCAGTATCCGGGGTGCTCCGGTCCGCAGGCCACGGAAGCAACAAAACTTCAGCATCCTCATTCTTCTGCTCTGCGAACCTCTGCAAGACGAGGAAAAAGAAAGTTAGCGGAATCCGTTACGAAAACAATGGAATAGCAGAGCGTTATTGATTAAGCTTACTTCAGGAGGCGGACGATCGCGGGTGAACGGTTTCAATCCCCAAGCCCAATCCTCAGGCATATCCGTCTTAGAGATAGCTCGGACACGCTTATAGATAAGGTAATTGTCCAGCTCCACGGTCGAGACTCGGTTAGGGTCAAGAGCACCGCTCATGTAGCACAGTTTGTGAGTCCGCTTCTGGAATGGGAAGATTCGGCTACTGATAAAGGTAGCCATCAGGTCTTCGCCGCATAACTCGGCGCGGATCAGCTCTTTAAGCCGAATCTCAAAAGCCTCGGCCAAGGCATGACTCTTCCTCGGATTGTAAGTCCAATTCACCTTAGAAGGCGGACCAATTGAGAAGGCAGGAAGCCGAATCTTGTCCTCCGTCCCTCTGTTCTTGACGTAAAAGAAGGATTTGTGCCACTTCTTGCACGACTCTAACCCGGTGACACGAGGAAATACGGATTTACTTCGAGGTGTAATGGACGCTGCCCCACATTGAGTAAGCAATTTCTCGGAAGGGTGCAGAGACTTGTCAGGGACTATGTTAGAACGAATCTGGAAGAACTTCGACCAGACGTGCACGGACGGCCATAGGCTGAAGTATCCCTCCGAGGCGGAGATAAAAGCAGAAAGAGAAGCGATGGCATTCGCAGGAAGATGATGCGGCTGAAGGACGAAGTAGTCGAGAAAATCTCTAGCAAAATCGCTAAGAGGGAGACCAAAGCCACGCGCGAAGTGCGACATAAAAACTACATACTCGCCCTCCCCAACATCCGGAGAGGACTCGCTGCCGGGTAAGCGACAGGAGACCTCGGCGGGAATACTCCGAGTTCGGATAAGCCACTCAATCTCGCGGCGTGTAACAGAAGAGCCTTGCCATGAGCCTCGCTCGGGCCCAGAGCCAGCGTCATCATCCTCTACCAGAGCACCACTAAAGGAGCTAGACATGGGTTCGTCGGAAAGATCGACGGAAGAAGAGCTGGCGGCGGAGGGAAGTTTAGAGCTACGAGGCCCCGTCGTGATTTTGCACGGTAGAGGCGGCGGAGGAGAAGAGGAACCTCCGCACGAATACAAGATCGAAACGGAGAAATCTAGGATAAAACCTAGGCAACACGGCCGGAAAGAACTCACCGGCGACGGTGCCGGAGCTGGCGAGCGCAGGCGAGGCGGACTGAACAACACGGCGGAGTCCTCGCCGTCGGAAGTTCTGATGAGCGCGCGGTGGCGGAGCTGCAAGAGGGCGCGGAAGGGAGAGTAAGAAGAAGGGCACAGGCGAACGAGAAGGGGAAAAGTGAATTCCCAGACGCCACGCCCCTCTTTATAATCGAGCCACAAGCGAGGTAGTGGGATCGTGGGTGCAGCAGTTGACCGTGTAGATCGTGGGTGCAGCACAAACGCACGACGTTAAGTGGAACCGCACCAACGGCCACACAGCAGCGAAGAAGGTTGCGATCCCCAAGGGAAATGGCACACGAGGCGTCGCAGCGCCGGCGCGACAGGTACAGTGTTAACTGTAGCCTGTCAGTAAATACTGTAGAGGAACAAAAAACTATAAGAACAATGATGGGGGTGACACGTAGGACAAGGCGTACGAGAAAAGGAACATGGGTACCTCGAACGAGAAAAAGATAACTCGCAAACAATACAGAAAAATGTGATGAAGCTGATACGACCCGGCCGAAGTTATCGGCAGGGCCACACCACCTTCGGGGACTAATGTTGGGGGGGTGACCCCGGATAGGTTAAAGACGGGGAAAGACGAGGGTACGATCCCCGTCTGGTTTCCGAGTTACAGTCTAAGTCGGCCGAATCCTGTAGAAGTCGGCCGACATATGGAGGCGAGAGACCCGTATATGTATATTAAGACATTACCCGGCCGAGATATTAAGTAAGTCGGCCGGGTTAGCCTGAGTGATCTTGATGCAGGTGAAGGACGATCCGAGCTATGCGAGGAAGGACCAAATGATATGAAGCTTGCAGGAGAAGGAGAAGCCTGAAGTCAAAACCTAGCTGCAAGCTAGGGAGAATCTGAGCGGAGCCAAGCGCTACGGACAAAGGCGCGAAGAGACAGAGAGGCAGGAGGAGGTCACGGAGGTGACAGTCCAGAAGACCGAGGCGCACAGGAGGGGCCCTCTGGAAACTTGCCGTCGTTAGAGGGGCGACAAGGAAAGGGGGGCGCCGAACTACTATATTGGGACAAGCATATTCCTCGAATATGCTTGCCACATCAGCCCTAGAGGAACCCAGGGCTCTCCTTTATAAGGAGAGGCTTGGACTCAGAAGGGGGGATCGACTGAAATTAGAGCCGTTAGGCTGGTAAAGTTCTTCTCTTCTCCCTGTATGCAGCTCAAGGAGCACGTGTAGCCCAAGGAAGAAGAAATAAAGATCTTTGCCTTAGTCTTCTGTGTGTAGAATCAACTACATCTTCCCTCCCCAGATACCTTTGGCATCTATTGGCCCCATACTTTAGCCTACCCATGGCATCTGTCGTGATACCACCACGGCAAGTATCAACACTGTGCGAACCGTTGGAACCCAAAAGGGCTATAAATGTATTTGTACAATAATGTAGAGTTATGGTTACAGATCGCATCCCGATCACCATTCGAGAGTGGCATAAGCGTAAAGGGGTGGAAGAGAGTGATGCCGCCGAAAGGTACACATTGGGTCTTTGGAATGACCTCATGACACATTTCAGCATGTCAGAATATGAGGATGATGCCGATACAGCTTCGTTGAGGAAGAAAGTCAAGGAGTGGGTTATGATTGCATATTTAAATCATCTTTTATATTATTATTTTTCACTATAGTGGTAGGATCTTGGTATTTTAGAGCATTCGCAGGCATCTTTTTATGTCTACTTTCACTAGGATTAGGAGAGATGATGAATACGATTGACACAACTCTTGGAGCAGTTGTATTGGGGCAAAAAAGTGTCAAAAACAAAGTAAATCACTAATTTGGGAAATATCAATAACATCAGAAGAAAACCCGAAGTGATCAAGGCACACAGAAGGTTTAACGATCAACTATACGACATGAGTATTTTCTCTGGCCATATAGTTTCCACCGTATAGTTTGCACCGACACCGCCTCCTCAAATAGTTTCACCCCATGCAGTTGGATCAGAGAGACGGCAGACAGAACACCCCGAAATCACCGAAAACCTGACCTCCGGAAAGGATCTGGAGGGGGAACTTGACCAAGGGATCCCTATTCTCCCTATGCATATGTGGGAGGCCAAGGCATCGATTTTCATCTTCATCAACCGCTACAGCACTATCATCTCCATCCATCTTATCTCCACCCCATCTAGATGTTTTTGTAATTCTCGTACTAGTTGTGAATTTATACAAGAACTATTCATCTACGGTTGTTTCCATTATCATTGCCATGATGTTGATTGCATCCATGTTTGAGTAGATCATTAGTTCTTGAGGAGATGGAGAAAACCTAGCATATGACTGATAGGATAGAGATTATTGTGTTATACATCATTATGTTTATGTGTTAATTTTCTTCATATTGATGTTGGGAGTTGTGCACCTCCTTAATATGTGCCTCTTACGGGGACTTCATAAAGGAGATTACTTGTTGGTAGACGGAACGATGATAGCACTTAATGTGACTATAAAGTTGTAATCATTCTTTACGTAGTAACTTGGGGAAGCAGGGAGAACTCATTAAGCCATGTTCATGCCATGGGATAAGTCCCTTAATAGAGAGGTAATACGATTGATGTCGTTTATCTATCAGTTGTGGTTATGATGGAAGATGTGACCAATGGTTGCTGCCTATTCATCCATATATGGAGCTCCTCCCACATACATACATGTCATGAGAATATTTGCTATGATAATATTGATCACGCTGTCTAAACTGCTAGTTGTGTATCGACCACTCCCCGAGGACGCCCTTTTCCCTATTACAGTTCTAAGATTTCTTACATACGCGACTACTACTTTCTGCATTAAGTTTTACTTTACTTTAATTGCTTCACTCAATCGAAAACACAAAAATAATTCTACTTTTCTTGCGTCTCAAAATTATTCCTTAAGTACTTCATTTAGTTTTAGTTAAAAGCATTTTAGTCTTTCTCCTACTGCTCCCGGTGGGATCTATATCTTTATTTCAAAACTAGCTACAAACGACTTATGCACATGCAGTCATCAAGTTATTTTTTGGCGTTGTTGCCAGGGAGCTTAGCGCTATAAGTCAGTTTACTTTTAGTTATTTACTTTCGTTGTAATAATTTTTATTTAAGTTGCAGTACCATAACAATGGACAACTCTCAGCATTTAATCCATCTTGAGTTAGTAAGGAAAATGGGTTCACCCATGGACACTTTTATAACTATCAACAAAAGCGTAAACCCTGATGGTATTGAGATCCATCCTTTATTATTTTAACTACTACACTGAGAAATTTGCAGGAACCGATAAAGAGAGTCCATATGTACATTTACAATTCTTTGAACATGCTTTTGGTTCCTTTATATTCGATGACTATAATCTTGATAAGATTAAAGTCCAGTTATTTAGACAAACTCTCTCTATTAATGTTTGCAACTTGTATAGATCTTTTTGTGCAGAAGCACCAAGGACTTGGACAAAATTGACAACCAATTTGTTATCAAAATATTACTCAGAAGGAAAAGCTCATAGGATGAGAGGTACTATTTTTAGTTTCAAAAATAATCATGATGAGAGTTTATATGAAGGCTATCTAAGATATAAAAGCTATCTAAATAATTGCCTCCATCATCGTTTTCCTGATTGGTTAATCACTCACACTTTTTTGTAGGGCTTAATAATAAGAATAGAACGATCCTAGATACTGTTTCTAATGGTAGTTTTCTATCTTATACATATTATAAAGCCTGGAAATTAATAATGAAAATGAGGGAGACAATAGAAAATCTTAAAAATGAGGAGAGCATTATGAATAGTTCTTCTGAATATGCTCGTGTTAACTATTTTCTTGGAGATAAAAGAACTTGTGCGATGATTAAAACCCTCGATATTGATTCTTACTCATTAAATAAAATTATTTAGAATTATGCAGGGCATCTACAGGTATCTACATGTAACATCCCAAAAATACTAAACTTGGATCATCAAACTCTAATCATCAAATTTAGGGTTACCAAAAACTTTGCTAAATAACAATATGAAAGCATGCATATGTGTATGCATTTAAATTGAAATTCTTTTGAACCAACTTGTTTATGTGTTTCTTTGCTTGCAAAATGTTTCTTAGGTGAAATAAACATCATCTAAACAATTCCCAAACTTTTCTCAAAGACAAATAAATCAAAACAAAGCTAAATGAGTGAATGGTCATTTTGACCAATTTAACTCCCATGCCTACTTTGGCTGTCTCAAACTTTCAAAACCGAACAGAAACTTTTCTGGATCTTTGCACCCCTTGATTGTACTCATAACAAAGTATCAAGACCCACTTTGTGATCATCCAGAAACTTTCAAATGCATAGTTTAAATGGCAATTCAAAATTGAATCTTTATCATATGAGAAGATCCCACTTTTTCAAAAACCACTCAAACAAGCTCAACTTTCAAAACCCAAGCATCTGCAGACTCACCAGCACCAATCCAGCACACCCAACAAAAATCTTTTCAAAATTCAAAACTTGAATTCTTGCGGCCATTTCATCAAACTCTTGGCAGACACAAATCAAACAAAATCAAAACACTATTGTGAGTAGTCATTCTTGCCTCACTGGTTCCCTATCTAGCTCACAACCAGCTCAGTAGATCATCTAGCGAGATTAACCAAGCACTAGCACCACTATGAGCTTGCCAGTATCATCAATGGTGAACAGCCGAAGCACACCATGCCACCCCAGTGTATACATCAAGCTAGGAAAGCAACTAGCGGTGCCAACCTTGTTTGGGAGATCACCCATGCCTCACCGCCCCCTCTCGACTAGCCCTGCCTCGAAGACACCGACAAGAGCACCTAGGAACGCCACCATCGACCGAAGCCCACAGACCGCGCGCCGCCCTCGCCGCATGCATATACGATCACCACTGACCCAGGAGACCGCCAGACATCCCCGTTCGCCGCCCCATGCCTCACAGCCACCGCTCACCGTCGAAGACGCCGCCCCTGCCACACAGAGCATCGCGTGTTCTAGACCAAACCACACCGCCCCACGTCTCGCCACCATGTAGTTGACCATCGCCAGGGAACACCGCACCGCCCCCTACCATCGCCCATGCCAATAGCCGTTTGTACCATCGCCTCCGACGAGCTCACCGTGCGACCCGTCGGTCCCCTCGCTCGACTATAAATAGAGGCCACCCCCAGCCGAATCGATCACACCATCTCACCCCCCTGTCT
This sequence comes from Avena longiglumis, assembly GCA_030063025.1. Lineage (NCBI taxonomy): Eukaryota > Viridiplantae > Streptophyta > Magnoliopsida > Poales > Poaceae > Avena > Avena longiglumis. Next base: position 449,344,055 of record CP125979.1, read on the forward strand.
TCACTGATCATGCCACCCCGTTCCCGGAGCAAGGCGAGCAGCACTTCACCGGAATTTCACCGGAGCCCGCTGCCTCTGGAGGAGAAGGAAGCCAGCCATTGGAGCCACCCCAGGAGAAGCCACCGGTACCAGGAGGTTCGTCGTCGTCGACTTCGTCGTTCGCCCGCCTCACCGACCCTCGCCTGAACCCCGGTGAGCCCCCAGCAACCCCCACTGGCCGCGCTAGGTTTCTCTCTCGCCGGTGTTGCTCATCGTCGACGATGACTCTCAGCCGTTGGATTAGAACCAGATCGAACGCACCACATCGCCCCATACCGCTTCGCACCCACCTGTCTCACTGACGTGTGGGTACAGCCACTTAAACAGCCTCTGGAAGCGCTACGCTTAGCATGTCGGCCCGTTAACTTTTCCCGCGCAACCTAGTTATTTGAATTAAACCTTTTCCATTTTATTTCAAACACACTTCTGCACCTAGATTCAAAAATCAACCCAGATCGATTCAGTGCATCAAATTGAATGAAACTAATTTTGTTAGAAAGGCATTGAAATGCTGAATCCAAGCCCGTTGGATTCAAGTTATTTGGATCTATAGATCACCCATGGTAAAAATAACAAGGCAGAAGCTTTTCTGCATTCAAACATTTTTCAAATTTAAACCATAATAGCTTTTGAGTTGATTCAAACTCTCAAAAATCACATTTAACCATACCTTTCAGAATATATAAAAATATAGAGGTTTACTTACATAAATAATGACCAAGTAATAAAAGAATGCCACATAGGCATTTCTAGTCACTTTATTTAATTCAATAAAAGAGTAAAACCTTATTAAATTGTGACACCACTTTAAATCACATTACCATGCACTAAAATATGTGGTCATGACATGTGTCAACATGATCCCATGTTTGGTTTGGAGAATATTAAATCTTAAGTAGTTTTTCAATGAGTAGAAATTACTTTTCTAAAAATAAAAGGAATAAACCAAGCCTTAATCTTGTAATGTTAGTGATGATGCTAGATCATCTATAGGACCCTTGTGTGTGATGATTGCAAGTATTTAAGTATTGTTTGGTGATTGTGTACATCGTATTTATGTATAGACGCTAGTACCGACCAAGGATACGAGGAGGAAGGAGGATTATATGAAGAAGAAGCCGAGGATAACTTCAACCACTGCTCTGCAAAAGGCAAGCTTTACTAACTAAGTGGACCAATGCAAGCTAACACTTGCAAGATACTCTAGCAAGCCTAATACTACTAGTTTAATGTGCAAGCCTAATACTACTAGTTGAATGTGCAAGCCTAATACTACTAAGTTGAATGTGCAAGCTAATACTTGCAATTTAGCAAGCTTATACTGATAATGTGCAAGCCAATACTTGCAAGCCTTACTAATCAAGTTGACCTATGCAAGCTACTACTTTCTTGCTACCATGTCAACTATATGCCTTAAGCATATATGATCATAACCACTTGATAACCCCAATCCTAGTATTATTTGCAAGCTTCTACTTTATTTCTTTATCAAAGCTCTAACCTATAGTTGAATTAAGTGACTTGTAGATTCTAGAAAGATAATTGAAGGTTGCATAAAGAGCATAAAACTTGGCCTAAGCTAGATAATCTTGATGTCATCCTAAGGAATGAGACTAAACTTAGTTAAACTCCACTAGTTTACCACCCCTCATTAGTACTTACCCCCACTTGTAGATGCTAGTGCTAAGCATAAAAATTAATCAACATTAGATGGGAATACTTGGTGAAAATAGTTATGAAAACCATGGGATGATGGATCATTCTATTGAAATGTTTTGGATATGTGTTTCCGAACACCTGATGATTTTGGTGATGAAAATGTTGAGGCATGAGCCTTAGCCCTTTATAAAACTGATGGTTTTCTGGATGCGATACCATTCCAATTTTATCGTACAACCACAATACCCGAAGTTTGGGTAGGGCTTGACTGGAAACTTATATACCTTAGTATTAGTTCCCTCACGGCCAAGGTCTAAGCTGAGGCTACCTTGTGAAGATTGTCCACCTGTGCAGTACCCAAGATGACAGTTGGTCATGGTTGGGAGGCCAAACTCATAGGAGAGGTGCTTATACTAGGGCGTGTAATTGAAAGTTTAGGATTGATTATCCGCATACTGAGTATGGTGAAATCAGGATTTGCTCCTAACGAATGTATCGAATGTTGTGGTGAAAGTGTACAATCTCTGCAGAGTGTCAAACTATTCGAATAGCCGCGTCCGCGGTTATGGACAGGTGGAGTGGCCATACTGTTCCCCCGTCAGACTTTTCAAAAGACTTGTGAAATGAATTGAGACTTTGACTTGACCACAACAGGGTTGTGATATGAAATACAAGTTCCCACTTAGGTGTTATAAACTTCAACTAGCATTCGTTTCTTCTAAACTTAGTAGAGATAAATCTGGCTTTTGCAAAATAACCCTAGATCCTAGTGCCCTATTATAAAAAACCCCCTTTTAATTATTAGTATTAGTTTGCGAGTACTTAAAGAGTACTCATGGCTTTGTCCCTGGCTATTCCCATGGCCATACTATGAATAGGAGTACCTGGAGGATGGACCCCAGGAAGGTTACGACAACTAGGATCATCTCCCATCGTCAGCATTGCCTGTGATCACGAAGATGGAGTTTCTCCTACGCTACCGTTATTATTACATATTCCGCTGCTTGATGTTGTATTAAGAACTGGAACATGAGATCCCTATTTGTGTAAGAACTTATGTACGGTTTGTAACGGATGATGTACTATGGTATACAATTCTGTTATGTCTCGCAAAAAATGTAATCCAGGATTAAAAATCCGGGTGTTGACAAGTTGGTATCAGAGCCATCCTGACCATAGGAGACTCTAGTTAGACTGGACGTTTGAATCAAAAACTTAGTTTCAAAACCAAAGGAAGCAAATATTTACAAAAACTTATTGTCATTCTTACCTCTTGGACTCTTTCATAAAAATTCACGCTACTCCAAAATTATTTCAAAGATTACATCAAATTTTGCACCCTAGATCACTTTTAGTAAAACTCACAACTACGCTAGTGCCCAAACGTAGGGAGTAGTATTCGGTCCCACTGTATCGTAGTTTTCAGAATGGTTCTTAAAACCATCTGCTTTTGTTTGTTGTGGTGTGTGTTGTATCGTGTGCTATGAATGAATGAATGAAAAAGCAAGTTGCTAGAAAAATCTGAGTCAAACTTTAAAAACTTTACAAAGACCCAAAACCTTAGAATTTCCCTCTTTTCTCCCGATCTATCTCAATCTTCAGATGCCACGCGGAGGACGTGGTTCATCCCCAGACCCGATGTTGCAGATTCTGCAAATGTTGACTTCTGACCGCGAAGATGAAAGAGCGGAACATCAAGCCCACCTAGCCACCCTGCAACAGATAGCTCAGCTAGCCCACAATAACCAAGGCCCCGAAAATCAGGACAACCGTGGAATTAAGCTCAAAAATTTCCAGAATACCAACCCACCTGTTTTCACTAAGTCAGAAGAGCCCTTAGACGCTGACGATTGGTTGCAAACCATGGAAAATAACCTAGAAGTCACCGGAGTGGAAGCCAACGAGAAAGTTCTGTTCGCCACCCACTATCTAGCCGGAGATGCCAGGGCATGGTGGAACAGTGTTCGCGCAATGACCGGAGGCCAGATGATGACCTGGGAGGAATTCAAGGTCAAGTTCAGCAGAACCCATGTGCCACCGGGTTTGATCAAGAGGATGAGAGACGAGTTCAGAGAGTTGAAGCAAGCAAGGATGACTGTAGTGGAGTACCGTGACAAATTCTTGTCATTAGCTAGGTATGCCTCGAATGAGATCGACACCAAAGCCAAGAAGAAAGAAAGATTCCTGAATGGTCTGCATGACGAGATGCAGACAGTGTTAGTCAATATCCCCTTTGCAGATATTGAAGCCCTTGTTGACTCTACTATCCAGATGGAAGGAAAGATCAACCAAGCCAATGAGAACCGCAAGCGTCGCATGATGCATCAACCAGGAACCCATCAGACCCCAAAGAATTGCCCCAACCCATCTCCAGGATTTGCCCCAAGAACAAACAAACCCCCGATGAACCGTCCGACCTACCCCAACCGTGGAAACCCTAGACCCGGAGGAAACCACAACAACCCCGTCAACTCTAGCAATTTCAACCGTGTCCCACCAAAGTTCAACACCAACAATACTGCCACCAACACCAACACTGCCTCGAGGACTGGAAGCAATGATGTGCCTGTAGCAGCAAAGGACAAGTCGCAAGTGACTTGTTATGACTTTCGAAACAAAGGCCACTATTCCAACGAGTGCCCTAACAAGAAAACTGCTGCAGCCCCCAATGCCAATGCCCCATCTCAGCAGCAGCGTCGTGTTCAGCCAGGACGAAGATTTGCCCCAGGGAATTCGCTCAACCGCAATGACCGTCTTTTTCTCATGCATGCTGAAGAAGCTCAGGAAGCGCCAGACGTCGTGCTGGGTATGTTTTCTGTTAATTCAGTACTTGCATGAGTGTTGTCTGGTTCTGGTGCATCACATTCATTTGTCACCGAAGAATTTGCATGCACTAGTAAAATTCAACCAACCAAACTGAAGCATGTCATGATTGATCAAATTCCCGAATCAACCACCAAGGCTAGACAAATTTGCAAAGCCGTACCTATCCGAATCCATGGCATAGATTTTTATGCAAATCTGATAGTACTTGGAACTAAAGGTTTGGAAGTAGTACTAGGAATTGATTGGATGTCCAAACATAAAGGATTGATTGACTGTGCCAAGAAAGTCCATAACCATGACCAGTACAGCCGGAATATCAGTCGAGCATATATCTGAAACCTTACCTCGCTAGTTCAAATGCAACAAGAGTATAGCCTAACCTACCATTGACCAAGTCCGGATAGTCTGTGAATACCCCGATGTATTTCCAGATGTTTTGCCCGGTATGCCCCCAGATCGGGATATCGAGTTTATCATCGAACTAATCCCCGGAACTGGACCCATAGCCAGAGACCCTATAGTATGAACCCGTCAGAGCTAGCAGAACTGAAGAAGCAACTGGATGCCATGCTGGAAATTGGATTGATTCAACCAAGTGCGTCACCATGGAGATCACCTGTCTTGTTTGTGGAGAAGAAGGATGGAGGTAACTGTTTATGTACGGATTATCGGAAGTTGAATGATGTCACCATCAAGAACAAGTACCCCTTTCCCAAGATAGAAGATTTGTTTGATCAGTCGACCGGTGCCAAAGTGTTTTCTAAGATTGATCTTAGGACTGGCTATCATCAACTCAAGATTCGTGCAGAGGATATTCCGAAGACTGCCTTCACCACCAGATATGGATTGTATGAGTATACAGTCATGTCTTTCGGATTAACCAATGCCACCGCTTATATCATGAATATCATGAATAAGATTTTTATGCACTTCCTGGATAAGTTTGTCGTTGTTTTCATTGATGACATTCTGATTTATTCCAAATGAGAAGAAGAACATGAGCTAAACCTAAGGAACATCCTTGGAACCCTTAGAGAGCATCAACTGTATGCAAAGTTTAGCAAATGTGAATTCTGGTTACAGGAGGTAGGATTCCTCGGCCATATTGTATCAGCCGGAGGAATTGCCATTGATCCTGCCAAGGTGAAAGATGTAGAAGATTGGCAAGCCCCAACCACTCAAACCCAAGTTCGTGCATTTCTCGGATTGGCGGGATATTACCGCAAATTCGTAGAAGGATTCTCGAGTATCGCCAGACCCATGACCCAATTGCTGAAGAAGGACAAGGAGTTTGAATGGACCGACAAATGTGAAGCGAGTTTTCAAGAACTCAAGAGGAGATTGATTTCAGCCCCAATCTTTATCATGCCAGATATCACGAAGCCCTTCGATGTGTATTGTGATGCATCCAAGATCGGTCTCGGATGTGTGCTAATGCAAGAAGGCAAAGTTATATCTTATCTATCTAGACAACTGAAGCAACATGAGCAAAATTACCCAACCCATGACCTCGAACTCGCAGCCGTAGTTCTAGCCCTGAAGACATGGAGACATTACCTGATGGGAAATCGTTGTGAGATTTATTCGGATCACAATAGCCTGAAGTATATACTCACTCAGAAGGAGCTGAATATGAGACAAACAAGATGGATTGAGCTAATCAAGGATTACGACCTGGACATTCACTATCACCCTGGTAAAGCCAATGTGGTAGCCGATGCCCTTAGCAGATTGCCGTGCCGCTTGAACTCCATGATTTTGACGGAGCAACCAAGTTTGCACAAAGAGATGGAAGATTTTCAAATGGAATTAGTGAGTGAAGGATTTTTGGCTAGCATAGAACTCTAGCCCACTTTGATTAGTCAGATTAAAGAGGCACAGAAGGGAAATGCTAGTATTGATGGAATCAAGCGTCGTATCGGTACAGGCAAAGTACCTGGATTCACTGAAGACGAACAGAGAGTTCTGTGGTACAAAGGACGTCTTTGTGTACCAGCAGATTCTGAATTGAAAGAGGTGATTCTAAAGGAGGCTCATGATACTCTTTATTCTATCCATCCCGGAGGAACTAAGATGTATCAAGATTTCAAAGAGCAATTTTGGTGGCATAAGATGAAGCGATAAATCGGAAGCTATATCGCCAAGTGTGACATATGTCAGCGAGTCAAGGCGGGACATCAAAGACCCGCTAGATTGTTGCAACCCTTGCAGATTCCGGAATGGAAATGGGATTCCGTTGGAATGGACTTTATCACTAGACTGCCTACTTCTAGTAGGGGAAATGACTCTTTCTGGGTCATAGTGGACAGATTGTCCAATGTCGCCCATTTCTTACCCGTCAAGACCACATATCAGAGTTCGAAACTAGCAGAGTTGTACATCGCTAGAATCGTTAGTTTGCATGGAGTCCCCAAGAACATCGTATCGGATCGAGGAACTCAGTTTACCTCGAGATTCTGGAAGAAAGTCCAAGAAGTCTTAGGAACCCGCCTAGATTTCAGTACCGCGTATCACCCTCAGACCGATGGACAAACGGAGCGAGTAAATCAAATACTCGAAGATATGTTGAGAGCATGTGTGTTAGAATGTGGATCCAAGTGGGAAGACTGTTTGCCATTTGCAGAATTTTCTTACAACAACAGTTATCAGGCTAGTTTGCAAATGGCCCCATTTGAATTTATGTACGGAAGAAAGTGTCGCACCCCTTTGAACTGGTCGGAAGTAGGAGAGAGTCAGATTTTCGGACCCGACATCCTACGAGAAGCAGAAGAGAAGGTTCAGAAGATTCGTGAGCACCTCAAGACCGCCCAATCCAGACAGAAGAGTTACGCCGACAAGAGACGTAGAGACCTCGCCTTGAACATAGGAGATTTTGTTTACCTGAAAGTGTCGCCATTGAAGGGAATGCAGCGTTTCCAACTCAAGGGAAAGTTAGCCCCCAGATATATCGGACCTTTCAAGATTTTGAACCGTCGAGGAGAAGTATCGTATCAATTGGAACTACCCGAAGAGATGTCAGCCATGCACAACGTGTTCCATATCTCGTTACTTCGCAAGTGTCTCCAAGTCCCAGAGAAGACCGAAGTGTTCAACAATATCGACCACCGGACCATAGAGATCAACGATGACCTGACCTATCTCGAAGTACCCATCCGTATTTTGGAAGAAGCTTTTCGAACTACCCGAACCCGAAGCATCAAATTTCTCAAGATTCAGTGGAGCAACCGCACAGAAAAGGAAGCTACCTGGGAGCGCGAAGATCACATCAGGACTGAGTTTCCCGATCTCTTCAAATCCTAGGTAATCTTTTCGTCCTTTTTCAAATATCGGGACGAGATTTTATTTAAGGGGGGAAGGTTTGTAACATCCCAAAAATACTAAACTTGGATCATCAAACTCTAATCATCAAATTTAGGGTTAACAAAAACTTTGCTAAATAAAAATATGAAAACATGCATATGTGTATGCATTTAAATTGAAATTCTTTTGAACCAACTTGTTTATGTGTTTCTTTCCTTGTAAAATGTTTCTTAGGTGAAATAAACATCATCTAAACAATTCCCAAACTTTTCTCAAAGACAAATAAATCAAAACAAAGCTAAATGAGTGAATGGTCATTTTGACCAATTTAACTCCCATGCCTACTTTGGCTGTCTCAAACTTTCATAACCCAATAGAAACTTTTCTGGATCTTTGCACCCTTGATTGTACTCATAACAAAGTATCAAGGCCCACTTTGTGATCACCCAGAAACTTTCAAATGCATAGTTTAAATGGCAATTCAAAATTGAATCTTTATCATATGAGAAGATCCCACTTTTTAAAAAAACACTCAAACAAGCTCAACTTTCAAAACCCAAGCATATGCAGACTCACCAGCACCAATCCATCACACCCACCAAAAATCTTTTCAAAATTCAAAACTTGAATTCTTGCGGCCATTTCATCAAACTCTTGGCAGACACAAATCAAACAAAATCAAAACACTATTGTGATCAGTGATTCTTGCCTAACTGGTTCCCTATCTAGCTCACAACCAGCTCAGTAGATCATCTAGCAAGATTAACCAAGCACTAGCACCACTGTGAGCTTGCCAATATCATCAATGGTGAATAGCCGAAGCACACCATGCCACCCTAGTGTAGACAGCAAGCTAGGAAAGAAACTAGCCATGCCAACCTTGTATGGGAGATCACCCATGCCTCACTGCCCCCTCTTGACTAGCCCTGCCTCGAAGACACTGACCAGAGCACCCAGGAATGTCGCGCCCGTGCCTCTACCAACCGTTCCGAGCATGCGCCAGAGCGCCACCCTCGAAGCCCACGACCGCCACGCCTCGCCAGGCATATACGATCACCACCGACCCAGGAGATCGCCAGACATCCCCGTTCGCCGCCCCATGCCTCACAGCCACCGCTCGCCGTCAAAGACGCCGCCTCTGCCGCGTAGAGCGTCGCGTGTTCAAGACCAAACCACGCCGCCCCACGTCTCGCCACCATGTAGTTGAGCATCGCCAGGGAACACCGCACCGCCCCCTACCATCGCCCATGCCAATAGACGTCTGTACCATCGCCCCCGACGAGCTCACCGTGCGCCCCGTCGGTCCCCTCGCTCGACTATAAATATTAGCCACCCCCAGCCGAATTGAGCACACCATCTCACTCCCCTCTCTTCACTGATCATGCCACCCTGTTCCCGGAGCAAGGCGAGCAGCACTTCGCCGGAATTTCACCGGAGCCCGCCGCCTTTGGAGTAGAAGGAAGCCAGCGATTGGAAGCGCCCCAGGAGAAGCCACCGGTACCAGGAGGTTCGTCGTCGTCGACTTCGTCGTTCACCCGCCTCTCCGACCCTCGCCCGAACCCCGGTGAGCCCCCAGCAAGCCCCACTGGCCGTGCTAGGTTTCTGTCTCGCCGGCGTTGCTCATCGTCGACGATGACTCTCAGCCGTTGGATTAGAACCAGATCGAACGCACCACATCGCCCCATACCTCTTAGCACCCCCTGTCTGACTGACGTGTGGGGACAGCCACTTAAACAGCCCGCGGAAGCGCTACGCTTAGCACGCCGGCCCGTTAACTTTTCCCGGGCAGCCCAGTTATTTGAATTAAACCTTTTCCATTTTATTTCAAACACACTTCTGCACCTAGATTCAAAAATCAACCCAGATCGATTCAGTGCATCAAATTGAATGAAACTAATTTTTTTAGAAAGGCATTGAAATGCTGAATCCAAGCCCGTTGGATTCAAGTCATTTGGATCTATAGATCACCCATGGTAAAAATAACAAGGCAGAAGCTTTTCTGCATTCAAAAATTTTTCAAATTTAAACCATAATAGCTTTTGAGTGGATTCCAACTCTCAAAAATCACATTTAACCATACCTTTCAGAATATATAAAAATATAGAGGTTTACTTATAGAAATAATGACCAAGTAATAAAAGAATGCCACATAGGCAGTTCTAGTCACTTTATTTAATTCAATAAAAGATTAAAACCTTATTAAATTGTGACACCACTTTAAATCACATTCCCATGTACTAAAATATGTGGTGATGACATGTGTCAACATGATCCCATGTTTGGTTTGGAGAATATTAAATCTTAAGTAGTTTTTCAATGAGTAGAAATTACTTTTCTAAAAATAAAAGGAATTAAACCAAGCCTTAATCTTGTAATGTTAGTGATGATGTTAGATCATATATAGGACCCTTGTGTGTGATGATTGCAAGTAGTTAAGTATTGTTTGTTGATTGTGTACATCGTATTTATGTATAGACGCTAGTACCGACCAAGGATACGAGGAGTAAGGAGGATTCTACGAAGAAGAAGCCGAGGAGAACTTCAACCACTGCTCTGCACAAGGCAAGCTTTACTAACTAAGTGGACCAATGCAAGCTAACGCTTGCAAGATACTCTAGCAAGCCTAATACTACTAGTTGAATGTGCAAGCCTAATACTACTAGTTGAATGTGCAAGCCTAATACTACTAAGTTGAATGTGCGAGCTAATACTTGCAATTTAGCAAGATTATACTGATATTGTGCAAGCCAATACTTGCAAGCCTTACTAATCAAGTTGACCTATGCAAGCTACTACTTGCTTGCTACCATGTCAACTATATGCCTTAAGAATATATGATCATAACCACTTGATAACCCCAATCCTAGTTTTATTTCAAGCTTCTACTTTATTTCTTTATCAAAGCTCTAACCTGGAGTTGAATTAAGTGACTTGTAGATTCTAGAAAGATAATTGAAGGTTGCATAAAGAGCATAAAACTTGGCCTAAGCTAGATAATCTTGATGTCATCCTAAGGCATGAGATTAAACTTGGTTAAACTCCACTAGTTTACCACCCCTCATTAGTACTTACCCCCACTTGTAGATGATAGTGCTAAGCATAAAACTTGATCAACATTAGATGGGAATACTTGGTGAAAATGGTTATGAAAACATTGGGATGATGGATCATTCTATTGAAATGTTTTGGACATGTGTTTCCGAACACCTGATGATTTTGGTGATGAAAATGTTGAGGCATGAGCCTTAGCCCTTTATAAAACTGATGGTTGTCTGGATGCGATACCATTCCAATTTTATCGTACAACCACAATACCCGAAGATTGGGTAGGGCTTGAATGGAAACTTATATACCTTAGTATTAGTTTCCTCATGGCCAAGGTCTGAGCTCAGGCTACCTTGTGAAGATTGTCCACTTGTGCAGTACCCAAGATGACTGTTGGTGATGGTTGGGAGGCCAAACTCATAGGAGAGGTGCTTATACTAGGGCGTGTAATTGAAAGGTTAGGATTGATTATCCGCATACTGAGTATGGTGAATTCAAGATTTGTTCCTGACGGATGTATCGAATGTTGTGGTGAAAGTGTACAATCTCTGCAGAGTGTCAAACTATTTGAATAGCCGCCTCCGCGGTTATGGACAGTTGGAGTGGCCATACTGTTCCCCCGTCAGACTTTTCAAAAGACTTGTGAAATGAATTGCGACTTTGACTTGACCACAACAGGGTTGTGATATGAAATACAAGTTCCCACTTAGGTGTTATAAACATCAACTAGCATTCATTTCTTCTAAACTTAGTAGAGATAAATCTGGCTTTTGCAAAATAACCCTAGAGCCTAGTTTCCTACTATCAAAAACCCCCTTTTAATTATTAGTATTAGTTTGCGAGTACTTAAAGAGTACTCATGGCTTTGTCCCTGGCTATTCCCATGGCCAGACTATGAAGAGGAGTACCTGGAGGATGGACCCCAGGAAGGTTACGACAACTAGGATCATCTCCCATCGTCAGCATTGCCTGTGACCCCGAAGATGGAGTTTCGCCTACGCTTCCGTTATTATTACGTATTCCGCTGCTTGATGTTGTATTAAGAACTGGATCATGAGATCCCTATTTGTGTAAGAACTTATGTACGGTTTGTAACAGATGATGTACTATGGTATCCAATTCTGTTATGTCTCGCAAAAATGGTAATCCTGGGATTGCGATGTATGGCATAACAGGCATCCAGGATGAAAAATCCGGGTGTTGACACTACAGAATGGGAACCCTATAAACCCATCGAAGAAAAGAAGCATTCAAGAGAAAGTGCACCAATGGTAGAGTTTTCCTCTGAACCTATTCAAGAGTATATCAAGAAAAAGTGCAGAGAGAAAGAACACCTAAAGTGAAGATTAAAGAAACTAGAAAATAACCCCCTTGCTACCAATGCGAATATTGTTACATTGAACGATCTTATGGAAGCACGAACTTCGAAACTTCAGAATTCATCGAAGGTAAGATATGAGGTAACAAAACTTCTAAGCCTATGACTCTAATATATTGTGGAGACACTTTCTTATACGGAATTTGTGAGCGATCTCCACTATAATATTATGCCTTTGTCACTTTATGAGGAACTTCGCTACAATTTAAATAATCCAGATGTGGAACCAGTAGACACTACTATTAAATTTTCAAGTAGAACTAATGTAAAACCGGAAGGTGTTATTAGAAATATCTATGTATTTATTGGATCACTCATGTACCCCCTTGATTTTTATATTCTTGATATGTCTCGAGATTCTTATTATCATATTATTTTAGGAAGGCCTTTTGTCTCCATAACCAAAGCTCGAATTGATAATAAGAAGGAGACTATTTCAATGATGTTTGGAGAAGAGGAAATGACATTCCACTCTGCCAAACTAAAGAAGAGGCCATATGAAGAGGAGGATATCAAGGAATGGAAAACGATCGCCGAGATTGCCACATTTCATTTCAGCACTCTACAAGATGAATTAGAGGGGAGACATGGATGATTACCTAGATTCAGTTCTGGAAGCACAAAATCCACATTACTATGAAGAAATGGCAAGAAAAGGAGACGAAGAACCTCTGAAAATTGAATTGAAACGACTTCCAGACGATATGAGGTATGAGTTTTTGGATAGTGAAAATAAATGTCTTGCTTTTGTTATTAAAAAATTATCAGAAAATGAAACAAATAAACTCATTTCGATCTTGATCAAGCATCGTGAAGCATTTAGATATACTCTAAGTGATATTAAAGGAATATATCCATCGATTGTAACACATAATATTACCATGCTTGATGTTGTTGTACCTATAGTTGACACATAGAGAAGGATTAATCCAAAAATTAAGGAAGTAGTAAGAAAAGAAGTTATACGCTTATTAGAAGACGACATAATATATCCTATTTTTGACAGTAAGTGGGTTAGCACAGCTCATTGAATACCAAGACAAGGGGGTCTTGATGCTTCTATGAATGAGGATGGTGATCTAGTTAATGTAATACCTATTGTTGGATATCGCATGTGCATTGATTTTAGGAAATTAAACCATGAGACACAGAAAAATCATAAACCTATACCATTTATGGATAAATTTTTGTAAAGACTCGGTAATAACTCTTCTTGCTGTTTTCTTGATGGTTATTCTGGATATTCTCAAATATCTATATAACCATAAGATCAAGAGAAAACAACTTTCACTTGTCCTTATGGAACATATGCTTATAGATTAATTATGTATGGCTTATGTAATGCAGTTGCAACTTTTCAAGAATGTATTTTAAATTTTTTTGATGATCTTGTTGAGAAGACTATGGAAGTTCTAACAAATGATGTCGTTGTTTGTGGAACAACATTTGATAATTGCCTCTACAATTTAACCGAAGTTTTGCAGAGATGCAGGCAACCAAATTTGGTTTTGAATTGGGAGCTATGTCGTTTCATGGAAAGAGAAGGTAAAGTTTTTGGACATAAGGTTTCTTAGAATGGTATAGAAATAGATAAGACTAATATAAATTCTATAGAAAATGTTATAATACCTCAGGACATAAAAAACTTTAAAATGTTTCTCGGACATGCAGGTTTCTACAAGGATTTTATAAAAGATTTTGCTAAAATAGCTATACATCTCACCAACCTTCTTGGGAAATAAAATTCATTGTTCTGACTTCATGATTGCATGGTAGCTTTTGAAAACCTTAAAGACAAATTAGTTTCAGCACCTATCATGCAATCTCCAAAATGTGATGAACCTTTTGAAATCATGTGTGATGCTAGTGACTATGCTTTAGGAGTTGTGTTAGGACAGAGTGACAGAAATAATTTAAATGGTATTCATTACTCTAGTAGAACTCTCAATAAGATTTAGAAAACATATGCTACTACAGAAAAAGTGTTCCTAGCTATAATTTTTGCTTGTGACAAATTTAGATCTTACATCATTAATTCTAAGGTAATAGTTCATACAGATCACCAAGATTTGTGTCAGCTCCTTGTGAAAAAGGATGCGAATCCCAGGTTGATTAGATGGGTTTTATTACTGTAAGAATATAATTTGCAAATAGTAGATATAAGGGTTAAGGACAATCTAGTAGCTAATCATCTCTCTAGGATGGAGGGAATAATTACTGACCCCGTACCTATAAATGAGTCATTTCCGGGAGAATATTTAGCAAATGTTGAAATTGTTGATGCTTGGTTTGCATATTATGCTAACTATCTTGCATGAAACTTTCTACCTCCTTGTATGACAAGAAATAAAAGAATGATATTCATTAATGTTCTTGAATATTACTTTTGGGATGATCCGTATTTATATCGTCATGGACCTGATGGAATGATTCGTAAGTGTGTTCCTAACCATGAAATGAATGCAATTTTGCAAGTTTGTCATGACAGTCTGTATGGTGGACATCATGCAGGCAAGCGAACTATAACAAAGGTACTTCAATCCGAATTCTATTGTCCCACCTTGTTCAAGGACGCACACAGGTATGTATAACATTGTGATGCTTGCTATAAAAATGTTAATATAGGTAGAAGACAAGAGATGGCAATGAATTATAGTCTTATAATAGAACGCTTTGATGTATGGGGAATGTATTACCTGACACCTTTTGTAGAATCAAATGGATACACTCATATTCTTGTTGCTGTTAATTATGTCACTAAATGGGTTAAAGATATTCCAACAAGCCATGCAGATGCAGCTACTTCGGTGAAGATGACCAAGGATTTCATATTCCTCGGGTTTGGAGTTCCTAGATTTTTAATCACTGAAGGTGGTTCTCATTTTATGAATGGAACTTTCAGAAAAATCCTCTACAAATATGGAGTAACTCACCGCATTGCTTCACCATATCATCCTCAAACGAGTGGTCAAGTGGAACTCTCCAATAGATATTTGAAGACCATACTCGAGAAGACGGTGGACAAATCAAGAAAAGATTGGTCATACAAGTTAAATGACACTCTCAGGGCATACCGTACAACGTTTACAAAATTTATGGGTATGAAACCGTATAATGTTGTTTACGGTAAGGCGTGTCATTTACCTTTTGAATTGGAACACAAATCTTTTTGGGCAATCAAGAACTTAAACTATGATTTTAAAGCAGTAGGAGAAAAACATTTATTAGATATTCATGCTTTAGATGAGTTTAGAAGTGAGGCTTCTGAAAACGCTAGATTGTTTAAAGAACAAGTAAAAATATGGCATGATAGAAAAATAGAAAATAAGGTCTTTAAAAGTGGAGACAATGTGTTGCTCTATAATTCTCATATTAAGTTGTTTCCAGGAAATCTCATATCAAAGTGGGAAGGCCCCTATGTAGTTGAAGAATCTTACTTTTCCTGGGAGTACTCTTTCATGGGTGGTGAATGGACAACGCTTGAAGCATTATCGAGCAAAAGAAGATATAAGTGTGGCACCATACATGTGATCACCCTAGAAGAGGTGATTAAGCAAAGATATACAAGGAATGGCAACTGCAAGAAGGATAAAATCAAGATGAAATGAGCAACACCATGGTCAAGCTATTGACCATAAAAGAGCACTTCATAGGATGCAACCCATGTGAAATAAAGGTTTGATTAAGTTTTAAAATTTTCAATTAAGTTTTAGTTAAGCTTATATTATATAAGGAACATTTGAAGATCTTATGAAGTATAAGAAGATTGGCAATGCTAAAAACCAGTTAAATGGATATTAATGGTGTTTGAAAATTTAAAGCTGTCATTTTTCTATCAAAACTTGGTATTTCATTAAGTTTTAGATTAATAAAGAATTCTCGGAGAAGCAGGTAATTTTTGGTGGCTCCTGAACTTTTAACGACCAACTATATGGCGGGAATAAAAATTCCAGTCATATAGTTGCGGTCATATAGGTATCTACGCCATCTCCGAATTTTATTTCAGGATACAGAAGGTTTAACGACCAACTATACGGCGGGAATAAAATTCTCTCCCATATAATTTTGGCCGTATAGTTGATACCGCTAACATGTTTATACCCAACGGTTACACGACATTAGTATACCTGGTCCAGCCCAAGGAAGCCCATGACACCTTCAGATCCTTGGAGAACAAGACTTGAGTAGATAGAATTTCAAAGGGGTAAACCCTAATCTGTAACCGACTCGCCCTATGCCCGGTACCTGCCTATCTATATAAAGGCTAGATGGGCACGGCGAGGAGGACCTTCAACTCACCTCATACACACCTCACGCTAGATTACATCTCTGCAGCCATGTAACCTTCAGTTCCGCCATAATCAAGAGCAGACAAGCAGGAGTAGGGTTTTCCCTCCTGGGCCTGAACCTGGGTAAACCTCGTGTCCCAGTGTTGCTTGTTTGCTAACCGTTCTGCGATCTCCAGCATCCCCATCTCCTCCAAAACCCAAGTACATAACAATGGGCATTGACGAGATCGAACCTCGTCAATTAGCGCCGTCTGTGGCAATCGGGGGCGCTGATTGTGCGACCGTGATGGTCCCATCCAAAGCGATCTACAACTCCGCAGCGACGGAGAGCCACCTCCGCTTCGGTGCTTTTGACTTCACCGCCCACTCGCCAGCCACCATGAGGGATTTCGTGCACGTAGGCGACGGACTCGAGATTCTATTTGGGAGCTTCTGCTTCCAGGTCAGGCATACCGACACCTCTCTGCCTCCTAGAGTGGGTGTCGTCACCATCCATCAGGCCCGGTTCATGGGCCTTGCACCCAGCATGTTATGCACGTCGACTCTGACAGACGAGTCATAAGACAATGGCTGCTGCAACTCAGATATGGGCGGCCCTCCATCAGACGAAGGAACCTACGGTTCCGGATCCAATCCGCTAGCGCTATCAGTGCACCGTGGTCATCCAGACTGAATTGGAACTGCCACCAGGTTCGGGTGCCCAAGTACCGCCACCCAATCCACCGCCCAACCCGCAGGATGGGAAAGGAGGAAACGGAGGGCAACTGCCCCTCCGGCCAAACGAAGGCGACGCTAACGCCTACCAGAAGATCAACCTCAACGAGGACGGATGGCACCAGGCACGTGAAGTTGTGGCGGGCAATAGGATCCTACATGTGAATTCTTCACGGGATCTACTGATGGCATACCACGTGCACGTAAAGATGCAGGAGGAACTTGACAAATGCAAGAAGTTACGCCAAAGCACATGGACCCCGCTGCATGTCGTGAGGTCACCAAAACAGAAAACACGTCCTTCATGGAGATGGACGCCAACAACGTCGTTACGCCAAAAATGCCACAAGCTGTAATCATGGCAGCCACCACTTATCTCGTGTACCATACGCCTCTAGCGAATGACCCAAAGATGGCCATGCACAAGTCCGCATTAGCCGGACTTAGGCTCATCGGAGCTGCTCTCCACGATGAGGCTCCCGCGGAGCCGAAAAAGAAAGCTACGGTCAGATTCAACCGCAGCCCCACACCCTCATCCGACGAGGAAGAGCACGATCTACCTCGACGTTGCAAAAGCCCAAGGCATCGCAGCAGCGACTACGATGCTCGAAGTGAGCTCACCCATCGCAAGGTCGACAAGGCGCGCGCCAAGCGCGCATGCTCAACCAAATCTGAGGAAGAAGACGATGGAGAACTATGTGGAGCCAGATGCTTCAGCAGATTAATGCGGCGAACACGTATGACAAAAAATTTCAAGCTCCCTTCGGAGACTCCGAAGTTCGACGGAACGCAGGACCCGAAGGCCTGGCTCAGCGATCACCTCTCATCCGTTAAACTGCACGCTGGTAACAGGAACACCGCCCTATAATGCCTTTAGCTACAGCTGACGGGCGCAACTCAAATTTGGGAGGAGCTGGCATGCACTTTCATCCAAAACATCAAGGGCACCAGCAAGAGGCCAGCCTTGATCGGCGAACTACGGGCCTGCACCCAACAAACGGGAAAATCCATTCGCTCGTACATACTACGATGGTCCAATATCAAGAACTCCACTGCGCACATCTCCGAGGAGAGGGCGATCGACGCCTTCAAGGACGGTGTCAAACGCCCGGACTTCAAGGAGGAACTTGGGCACATCAAGCCCAAGACGCTCAAACACATAATGGATATCGCCAATAGGTGGGCAGATGGCGAGGACTCCCTCCACCGAACACATTCGGATGACGAGGATGAATACGGCCGCAAGCGTGAACGCCGTAGCAAAGGAAGGTCGCGCGTCTACGATGACCGTGACAGACCCATCATGATTGCGGTTGGCTACGCCGACCGTCACAATAACAACAACTGCAGCAGCGGAGGATACCACAGAGGCAACTTCCACGAAGGAGAACGGCCCATGCAGACATGGCAACGTCGCAGCCGTGATGATGAGACCTCGGCATATGACAAATTGTCGGGCCCTTGCACCATCCACTTCTACATCGACAAGTAGGGTGGCAAAAAGAAGGCCAGCCACATGCTGAAGGATTGCCGCGAGTTCCAGAAACTCAGCGAGGGACTCACCCAGATGCGATGCCAGATCGTGAACCCTGGGTTTGGGCCCGCACCTGCACCAAGTGACATCGCCCACAGAGCTCCTCCACCACCACCCGTATGACCGTCGAATCCAGCAATCCCACCTGCACCAAACAATGGTGCAGGAGGATACCCACTACCAAAGTGAGCCCTGTTGGTCCAGAAGGGGCGTCCAACAAACAGGGTGCAAAAGAACATCACCCACCAAGTTAGCCTGGATATGAATGCTCCGCCCGCCATCCCTGAGTACCTCAGTGGCTTAGAGTCCTGCATCACGTTTGATCGTTCGGATCAACCCTACCAGATCCCTCACCCAGGTCATGCTACCCTCGTGCTCGAGGCGGAGATCAAAGGATTCGAGATGAGTCGCATCTTCATAGATGGTGGCAACGGCATCAACCTGATGTTCGCCAACACCCTAGCAGCAATACAGATCCTGCTGTGCAGCCTGGAACAATTCGACCCAATATTTCACGTCATAGTCCTAGGGAAGTGAATATACCCCTGGGTAAGATATGGCATGACGTCATCTTCGGCAAGCCCGATAACTTTAGGTGCGAGCAGCTGGAGTTCGAAGTGGTGGACTAGCCATCACAGTACCACGCCATCCTCGGGCACGTGGAATTCACAAGATTCATGCTAGTACCGCACTATGCATACCTGATACTCAAGATGCTAGGACCCAGGGGCGTCATCACCGTCCAAGGCAGCTTCACACACTCCGACCACTTCGACAGAGAGTTCAATAGAATCTCCTAGTCGTTCGGCATGCAGGAGGAGCTCACGAGGCTCCGAGAGGTGATAGACAATGGGGCACCCCCAGTCTCCAGGAAAAACTGCACCTGACATGTCGTTCGACTCCACAGTCAACACGAAAAAAGTGTAGGTCCACCCAACGAACGCCTCCAAGACGGCGCTGATCGCCAGCGACCTCAACCCCGCATAGGAAGGCGTGCTCGTCGAATTCCTCCGTGAGCGCTGGAAATTTTTTTCCTGGTGTCATGCGGACATGCTAGGAGTTCCCAGGGAATTCGCCGAGCACGCACTCAATTTTTTTCTGGATGCAAAGCCCGTCAAACAGTCCATCCGATGATTGTCCAAACCAAGAGCCAAAGCCATTGGAATCAAAGTCAACAGACTGCTCGATCCTGACTTCATCCGGGAAATCAAGGAGAGCCAGTGGCTAGCCAACACTTTGCTGGTCCCCAAAAAGGACACGGACATCCTGCGGATGTGCGTGGACTTCACGTCACTCAACAAGCACTGTCCCAAAGGACCACTTCCCCCTACCGCGGATGGATCAGATCAATGATTTGACTGTAGGATGCAAGAAACTCTCCTTCCTTGACGCCTACTCAGGCTACAACCAGATTCGGCTGAAGGTCGAAGACCAAGGGAAAACGACGTTCATCACGCCATTTGGAGTATTTTGTTACAACACAATGCCCTTCGGGCTAAAAAACGAAGGCATCATGTATCAGAGGTGCATGCTGGCGTGCCTGAAAAACAAGATCGGTCGCAACATCCAAGTCTATGTCGACGACATAGTCATCAAGACCAAGGAGGCCAAGACGCTGATCGACGATCTCCGCGAGACGTTCGATAACCTTGATCACTATAAGATCAAGCGTAGCCCATAAAAGTGCGCCTTCGGTGTCTGGCCAATTACTCGGCTACTTCATCTCCCATCGAGGGATCGAGGCGAACCCGAAGAAAATCCGCGCCATACTAACCATGGAGAAGCCTAAGAACCTCAAGGGAGTCCAGCAACGCGTTGGGAGCATCGCGGTGCTGAGCAGATTCATCAGCCGCATGGGTGAGAAGGCCCTACCTTTCTACCAGCTGCTACGCAAACCTGACAAATTCGAGTGGACACCTGAAGAAGATGACGCATTCAAAAAACTGAATCGGCTGCTCTCCACCTCACCTGACCTGGTCATGCCAAAAGAGCGAGAACCACTGCTACTGTATATCACCGCCACACAGCAGGTGGTAACCACCATAATTGTGGTCGATCTACCCAAAGAAGGCAAGACCCATTGGGTCCAAAGCCCAATCTTCTACCTCAGCGAGGTACTGAGCCCAACAAAGCAGAGGTACCCTCATTACTAGAAGCTCGCCTACGGCGTATTAATGAAGGCTTGTCGGCTAATCCACTACTTCCAAGAACACCATATAATGGTCATCAACGAAGCTCCACTCTCCAACATCCTGAACAACCCCAAAGCCATTGGATGCGTAGCCCTATGGGGCATCGAGCTATCCCCTCTAGACATAGTCTACGAGCGGTGCAAGGCCATCAAATCTCAGGTCCTCCCTAACTTCCTCCTCCACTGGATGGAGCTTCAGCTGCCGGACATGATGCAGTCCATGACGATGCACTTTGACGGATCCAAGCGCGAGGCCAGAGTAGGAGCTGGCGTTATACTAACGCAACCACAAGGCGATAAGATGAAATACGTCCTTCGGATGAAATTTCGAGCCTCCAACAACAAGGACAAATATGATGCCCTCATCCACGGCATGAGGATGGCCAAGATCTGCGTTGCAACGTGCCTAGTCATCTACGGTTAATCAAACCTCATCATTCAGCAGACGATGAATGAGTGTGACGCACACACCGCCAACATGATCGCGTACCGTGCGCTCTACAACTCACTCGAAGGAGAGTTTGACGGCTACGAGCTTCGGCACGTTGGAAGGGAAAGAAAAGAGGAGGCCGATAGACTCGCCAACATCGGCTCCACCTGTGCAAGGGAACCACCAGGTGTGTTCCTCAAACAAATCTGTGTACCCTCTATCAAAAGTAAATTCCCCAAGGGATCACCCGTAGAAGCAGAGCACTCGGGGGCTGCGCTACCCAAATGACAGGAAGGACCCGAAAATCTCGACACGGAGGTAGAGTTGGTCAGCCTAATGAAGGTCATGGCAATCGAAGAAACATGGACATAGCCGTACCTTCGGTACCTGATAAACAAAGAACTGCCTGATGACCCGATGGACGCCCGACGCATATCTCGCCAGTTCAAGGCCTTCACCATAATCAATGGAGAGTTGTACAAGCATTGTATTTTGGGTGTACTCCAAAGGTGTGTCACCATCGGTGACGGCAAAATCATCCTCCAAGACATCCACGAGGGCATCTGCGGTTATCATGCAGGAAGCCGCGCTCTAGTCGCCAAAGCTCTGCGAGCTAGATTCTACTGTCCAACGGCCATGAATGATGCCAAGGACATCGTCACAAGGTGCAACACCTGCCAGAGGTATGCGGACAAGCCGCATCCACCCGGATTTGAGCTAAGGCCCATACCGTTGGCCTGGCTGTTCATACAATGGGGCCTTGACATGATCGGAAAACTTCCCAAGTCCTCGAAAGGAGGCCACGTCTACCTCCTGGTTGTAGTCGACAAGTTCACCAAGTGGATAGAGGCAATTCCCGTCACCAACCAAAGCGGCAAAACCGCCGTCAAATTATTGAGTCCATAGTTTTCATGTTTGGTGTGCCACACAGCATCATCACAGACAACCGCTCGAACTTAATCTCGAAGGAATTCCAACACTTCTGTGAGAGCCTTGGCATCAACATATCATACGCCTCCGTGGTGCACCCACAGACCAATGGGCATGTCTAAAATGCCAATGGCCTCCTAGGCGGTGGCATCAAGAAACACCTGCTCAGCCCACTCAAACGACTTGCGGGAGCCTGGGCAGAGAAGCTACCCTCCGTCCTATGGAGCCTCCGCACAACGCCGAATAGCTCAACTGTCTACACACCATTCTTTATGGTGCACAGAGCCGAAGCCGTGGTACCTGCAGAAGTACACCACAAGGCCTTGCACGTCATTGCCTATAGCGAAGCCGAATCACCGGCCGCACTAAAAGATGTCGTCGACACACTCGACAAAGCACGCGACATTGTCGCGGCTCGCATAGCGGTCTACCAGCAGAGCCTCTGCAACTACCACAGCCGCCGGTTGCGCCCAAGGTCCTTCGTCGAAGGAGACCTCATCGTACGACTCAAGAAAGAGCGGCCGAAGAAGCTCAAGTCACCCTAGGAGGGACCCTACATCGTCACTGACGTCATCCCAGGTGGAGCCTACCGCCTCAAAGACGTCAAATCAGGAGTCGAATACTCCAACCTATGGAACGTCGCACAACTGCGATGCTTCTACCCCTAGCTATCTCTTTACTTTCAATAAGGCTACTCAGCAGAATAATGTACCTCCTCATTACGATATGAATAAAAACTAATTTCCCCATCCAAAAATTCTTTTACCTTGCATTACTTTTGCTATAACAAGCTTAGGGGCTACGCCTCACCTCAACCTCACGACTTCAACAACTAAGAATAACGCATGCAACCTAAGTAGCTGATCACGTCAGGCTAACAAAAAGGACATGCATACAACAAGAGCACTACGTGCTAACACAAGTAAACTTAACAAAAAAGGGCACAACAAGCTCACTCGAATATATACAAGTTTTACATCTATCTTTTTATAGGGTCTATCTATTCTGAAGAATCATGTGTGCCCGATGCTCAAAGAGATCCACGATCTCTTCGGCATACTGCCTAACAGTCGCATAATGTGGGCACATATCCCAGAGGCTACCGTCTGGTCGAAGAGGCGGCCCAGTCGCCACCATCGCGAGATCAACATCAGGGAAGTGCAGCCGAACAAGCGAAAGGGCCCCTTTCACCCATGCAACCAGCTGGTGCCGCACCAACTCCCTCATATGACACACGTCTCCAAACTTCGACAACAAACCCCAAAGAGTGGAAGGTGCCTCGTCTAGAGGGAACATGACGAATATAATCGATGCCATGGAAATCTTCGCCTGCTTCAGCACCCATGAAACCTGATGCAGGCGATCCTGCACCGTCGCTAGGACGGTGTCCCCCATCTAGAAGAAGCCTCTAGCCTCCAAGTCCTGTTGGGTCAAACAATTGATCCGAACCGCAACACGCTCCTTCTCCTACCTCAGAACAATTTTGGCACCTGTAGCAAACCTAGACTAAGGTGACATGCAAACAAGGCACATCCGAAAATGAGCAGCAGCTCAAGAAGACTCACATTGCAGTTGTCGCTCAACTGCCACAGCTCCCCCATTAAAAAATCCTCCCTGGAGGTAGCTCACTCAGCCTTCGACTTCCACACTTCCGCGTGGACACGAATGCCAAGGATCTCCTTCTCCAGGCTGCGGACGCGGTGATGAAGGAAAACAAGCTGCGACGCATCATCCGAAGATGGTCGTAGCTGAAGGACAGTCGAAATATCCACGTGAACCTCACCAAAAGGTCCCTAAAGAAAAGCAAGGAATATAAGTGTATGAACATCACACACATCTTTGGTGATAGCTAGAAATATAATTTATATACACCAAAAGCCATTGCGTGGCACATGGAGCAATTGTTCATCTGCAAAAGATTACAACAAAAGGAAGAAGATAAACTATCCTAAACTAAAGCACCAGAGCGTAGGCCTCTCCCTGCTGCTTCGCCGCATAGTCTGCCAGCAGATCAATGAGCTTCGGACCATAACGCTTACAGCGAGAGGCGAAGAGAGCGAAGGCTACCTTTGAGCCGTCTGGCACTATTGGAATCTAGGAGGTGACATGTAGAAGATCCAGCTCTGCTCCGGATGCCATGGCCATGGCCAGCCCCATGGAGGCGTCAATGTCTTTCTGCTTGCGCTTGGAGGCCACGGGGGCATCCTCCGACAAGGCATCCGCCAGAGCATCGACATCCTCAAGAGAAGCGCCCTTGGGAATGATCTCCCTGTAGAAGCGCCGGATCACCCCCTTGGCCTTCGCCAGAGAACTAGCAGCAGTGCCGCAACAATCTTCGACCGCTGCGGTGGCATCATCCAGAGCACTCCCATGCTCCAGGGCACTGCGATCAAACGCGATGCCTGAAGCATCTGAAGAAACAAGAAACAAAAGAGCTGAATAAGAATGCGACAAGGAGCGACCGAAAAATCCAAGATCAAATGAAGCACGGGATACTCACTGGATAAAGCCTTGGCCACAACCATTAGCTTATCGGCCACCTCCTTCTTGCACAAAGCCGCATCAATTGCGATATGCTCCTCATGATCAGAAGCCTCCCGGTGTAGGCTCTCCTTGGCCTCAGCAGCATCATCCAACTCCTTTTGTAGGCGCTCCTTCGCTTCCACAACATCTGTAGCCTTATTCTGCGCTCGACCACGGCTATTTTTTAGAGCGTCCAACCGGCGAAGGGCCACATTATTTTCATCTAAAAAGCATCAAGAACACACATGAGAACACAAGCTATATTCACGCGACAGACGAAATAGAAAAGAATAGGCAAAATACGTACCTCTAAGCTACTACATGCTGGCCTCCAGTGCCAGATGCTGCTGGATGAGAAGATTTGCACTGTGCACAAAGGGATGCGAGAAAGAAACAAAACAAAAACAAGCATCAGCAAGGGATCGGTGGCTACGCCCCACAAGAACAAAATAAAACCAGCAGGATAGCCGAAAAAAGGGCCCAGGGGCTCCCCCCTACAAGATAAAGGAACAGACAACTTACATGCTCAGAAGGAGACTCCAAAGGTCCAGGTGCAGTCTTCTGAAAAACGACTACTCGAGCCTCCTGCGGAGAGGCGTTTGGAGCATCATCCCCAGAATTGGCCACCGTCTGAGGGGGAGGACCATCGGCTTCGACTCCCCTACGGCCTCCTGAGCACCCTCACTAAGAGAACCATTGAAGGAGTGGCTGCAAGGAAAATATGCACACGCAAATTACAGAAAAAAACAGGTCTAAAACCACTTACGAGTCAATGTCACTCAAATTGAAGACGGGCGACGCCTTCTCCTTCTTCTTCTTCTTAGCCGGTGGCTGCGGATCCATCGCCTGAAGGGGCACAACCGGGAATGGTGCGGAAGAAGCACCATCATCCTCGTCGTGGCGCTCGAGGAAGGATGGACCCCTGGGCGTTGGCCGAGTTAAGGCATCCGAAGACTTACTCAGACTACGTGCACGCTTTCAGGTCCGCCCCTCGCTCGGCTCGGGGGCTTCCTGAGTTGGAGATTGCGCCGGAGGAACCTCGGACTCGGAGTCCACAACTTCGTTGTCCGGCGCAACCGGAAACTTTTCAGGCAGCGGGGTCACCATGGCAGCCACCTTGAACTCCTGCACACCACATACATCAACAATATTGATTAGTACAGACTGACATAAAGAGAAAAGCACTTGAACAAAAGGGGCAACGCGTATGACGCAAATCTACACCTGAGGGACTTGGCAAGGGCGTGAAGGGCGTCGATGACTTCCACAGAGATCTTCATCACCCTTGTACTTCAGCAGTGGCCGAAGAACTCTATCAAGGTCGCCTCTGGACAGCTCTTCAGCCAAGACCCTCGTCAGGTCGTTACGGCCAGTGTAAAGGAAGATCGGATGAGCCCTCGCTTGGAGCGGCTGCACCCGACGTTTGAGAAGGAGAGGATGATATCCACACCATCGACCTCTTTCCCAGCCTCCATCTGGAGCGCCTCCACCCGACGGTACAGCTCCTCCACCGTGCGGATAGACTCTGCCGGTGCCGGACTGCCTCTTCACGGAATGGAGCATCTGGAAGAGGCCAAAATGCGGCTCGATACCGAGCCAACACTCACAAAAAGTGATGAAATAGGCGATGTGGATAAGAGAATTAGGCGAAAGATGATGAAGTTGGATGCCATAGAAAAAGAGGAGCCCACGAATAAAATCGTGGACTGGAAGCGAAAAAGCCGCGAAGGACAAAAGCGACAAACATCACCTGAAACCTACGGTTGGACGGGGGATTACCTCATCGCCTGGGAGCATCATAGCCTCCTTATCCTGCGGGATCAATCCCGCATCACGCAGCTTGCGCAGGTCAGCCGCGCGCACCTCCGTGCGCCTCCAGTGGCCAATAGTGATGCGCGAAGCACCGGCAACCTTCTTGCCGCTGACGGCGGCGCTCAAACCCGCTCCGGCGGAGGTATTCTTTGACTTGCCCATTGTGGAGCATCGATGATGGCGGTGCACGCGCAGGAATGAAGAGGGAAAGGATCGGAGAACGTATAGTGCGCGCGAGGCAGTGTTCGTGAAAATGAAGACAGTGGTGAAAGAAAAAGGAAAGGGGTGAAAACAAATCACTATTTTCCCCACGGTCATAAGGATGAGGATGATGAACACGAACCGTTCATCTAGAAGCCTAACGCACAAGTTAAATCCAGCCCAACACGTGTCAACACCGAGCGAACCGTCGCCCGGAAGCCGTCCACTTTGTACGGAAATCGAGGAGACATCGTAATTCTTGCCACGTCGCGCATGACCTGTCAACTCCAAGTCAGGAAGTGGTACCTACGTTTGTACTGTCACATCACCTCTGGCGCCGCGGACGGTTGAGGTCACCGATCGTCATCAATGACGTCATCAAAAAGCAAGCTAGCAACAGCTGGAAATCTTAGGCTGAAAAATCAACTACTTACTCGAATATATTATTCGAACAACTACTCAGGGGCTACTCCTATCAGGAGCGCTAGTTGTGCACCCTATGAATTCTTCGACTGCGATCCTTCAGATCAAAATGCAAAACTCTTGATGGCAAATTTTCCCAAACCAACGCTAAGAGATAAGCATTCTCATTGGCCACCTGAAACACCTCCGTGGTGATAACATTTTGGATTCTCTGTCTACGACACAAAGATAAGACCTACAGATATCATCTGATGGCCCGGTAACGCACCTGACTGCGCTCTGCCAGTAATATACCATGTCAACAGACACGACGAAAATCCTGATGGACGCGTTGGGTACGTCACTCAAAAACTACTGGGATTCGAATCCTATAAGACCTCAGCGGCCTGAGTCGAATTGCACCAGCATCCATTACAGATTCGAGTCTGGGGACTCGAGTCTGAAGAAGATCGTGTTGTTTTGTCCTATGACAGTTAATTGGCCCTGATCCATCAGGAGAGTCAGGCACACGCATCAACAATCCCTACGAACTAAAATCATTATTTATCTTATGAACAAGAACAACTACACCTGAAAGATTGAAGAGTCCTCAGCTGAATCTATGATTCGACTGAACACTCGGGAGATACTGACATGGTTATACCCTATGGGTACATGACATTAGTATACCTGATCTAGCACAAGGAAGTCCCACAAGAACACACGCGGACTACGGAGTTTTCGGGTGACCCAAGCCCCATGACACCTTCGGATCCTTGGAGAACAAGACTTGAGTAGATAGAATTTCAAAGGGTTAAACCCTAATCTGTAACCGACTCGAACTATGCCTGGGAACTGCCTACCTATATAAAGGCTAGGAGGGCACAGAGAGGAGCACCTTCAACTCACCTCATACACACCTCATGCCAGATTACATTTTCGCACCCCTGTAACCTTCTGTTCCACCGTAATCAAAGCAGACAAGCAGGACTAGGGTTTTCCCTCCGGGGGCCTAAACCTAGGTAAACCTCGTGTCCCTGTGTTGCTTGTTTGCTAACCGTTCCGCGATCTCCAGCATCCCCATCTTCTCCAAAACCCACTTCCATAACAATGGGCATTGACGAGATCGAACCTCGTCAACTGCCATAGAAGAAAAATCTGAAGTCAGTTCATAACTATACAGCGAGACCTATATGGCCGCGGTCGTATAGTTTCTTGTTAGGTACGACAACTAGGGTTCTCGACCTCCTTTTTTAAATCTCATCAAATCTAAAAAATTTCATTAAGTTTTCATATAGCTACAGCCTGCAGCCTAAAAAAATCATCACAATCCTTATACAAGCCCCTTCTAACAATATTTGTGCAGCGAAGCCATGAAGCCTTTTCATGTCAACAAGATTTGGAGGAAGAAAGAAGAGAATCCCGTGAATAGGATAGAAGAAGTAGAACCTAAAGAAGCAGCATCATCATCCAGCTCGGAGATCAAGCCTCTCCCAAATTGGGAGGACATGTTTCCGAAAAGGATGGAGATGATGAGGCAAGAAGAGCATAGAAAGAGCAAGGATGAGTATCTCCCTAATCTCTATCGTGACAACATAGGATCTTATTAAAAACCTCCTCTCGGTCTGTCACCTCTTAAGCCTAAGAAGGTGCGGCAAGATGAGATTCATGATAAGATATATCAATTGGAAAAAGCTTTGAAAGCATGTGTTGAAACTATTGCAGAAGTTATTGACTCCTACTGAATAATGAGCAAAGACCTTGAGCAAAAGGTCAATGACATCGATGCTAGAGTTGGTTTCTTGTTTAAAACTATTTTTGAGTTGACAGATGAGAAGAAATTCCTCCAGAAGAAAATTTTGAAGATTCAATTCGACATGACCGAGCTCAGTATCCGCCTCGCAAGCATAGCTAAAGTTTGCAACACAGGGGAAGAAGGCAATACTCTCCTCACCCATGAAGAGGAATAGGTACCAACAAGGAGTTATTTGATCCCGCTTGGCTTGGTTCCAAGCTTGGGGAGATCTTTAAGACCTTGTAATCTATCTTATAAGTTCTTTATTACTAGTTTTTCATTAGTTTGATCTTAGAAATAAAGTTTGCATCATTTGGGTCCCCTTCAGGAAAAGTTGATCCCAATTATGAAATTCCATGTTTATTATCATATTTGGAGCATTATTGAGTTTGTGCGTATCTTATTGGATATATGAATGGCTTGAGTATAATTTAACTTGCGCTTGATGATAGCAATAGGAGTCTTCCACACCATTGGTATTAACGGAATATATAAAAAAAACTTAGTCAATATGTTTTAAGTTCATGGTTTGATTTACAAAAGGAAAAATAATATAATCAGTCAAGTTGAGAAAGAAACCTTGAACAGAGGAAAATTAAAAGTGCTATCAACTTAGAGTGAGAACAAGTCGAGGTAGAGTCTTCAATCCATAAAGATGTTTCATATACAATTGGAATTTGGTAACCGAGGTCGTTAAACTTTGAATTCCTACATGAAGTGTAATGTATGGCTAGCTCCTTTGCATAACACCTAAAAAAAGTATGAGCATATATATATAGAAAAAGAGAAAGAAAAAAAAAGAGAATGTGCAAAGAGAAAATAGGCATATACCATTGTACTTTGGAGAGACAAAGGAACGTTTGAGATTTTGAATACCGGTGAATATATTAATCCTAAAACACTTGGGACTACCTCACTAACTCATTCAATCGAACCAAAACACTTTACATCATATTGAGATTAATATTTTGTGAACTGTTGATCACTAAGGTATGTAAGCCTGCTAATATTACTCGGATCGTTTGAGTAAGGTACTATTCATGTACTTACTCCTTTGTATCTTATATAATAAACACATGCTGCAACTGCCTCATTTATTTTATCGACTTAGTTTCATGAATATGAGGATCACATTCATTAAGTCAGCCTTGCTCGGGACGATCAAGAGTCTAAGCTTGGGTAAGTTGATGAGTGCATATTTGCATCATGTTTTATATTATTATTTTGTACTATAGTGGTAGTATCTTCGTATATTATGATGTTCGTGCGCATCTTTTATGTTTATTTTCACCAGGATAGGGACATATGATGGATACGATGGACATAATGCTTGGAGAAGTTGTATTGGGGCGAAATGGAGTCAAAACAATGTAAATCCCTAATTCAGGAAATATTAATAACACCAGAAGAAAACCCGAAGCGATCAAAACACACAGAAGGTTTATCGACCACCTATACAGCGGGAGTATTTTTTTCGGCCAAATAGTTCCCGCCGTATAGTTGGCGCCAACACCTCCTCCTCAAATAGTTTCACCCCGTGCAACTAGATCGGAGAGTCGACAAAAACAACACCCAGAAATCACCAAAAACCTCACCTCCGGAAGGGATCTAGAGGGGGAACCTGCCCAAGGGATCCATCTTCGCCCTACGCAGATCTGAGAGGCCAAGGCATCGATCTTCATCTTCATCAACCGTTGCACCACCATCATCTCCATCCATCTCATCTCCACCCCATCTAGATCTTTTTTTAATTCTCTTACTAGTTGTGCATTTATACAAGAACTATTCATCTACGATTGTTTCTATTATCATTGCCATGATGTTGACTGCCTCCATGTTTGAGTAGATCATTAGTTCTTGGGAGATGGAGAAACCCTAGAATATGACTGAGGTAGGATAGAGATTATTATGTTATAAATCCTTTTGTGTATGTGTTAATTGTCTTCCTCTTGATTTTGGGGGTTGTGCACCTCCTTGATATTTGCCTCTTCCGGGGGCTTGATGAAAGGGATTACTTGTTGGTAGATGGAATGATTATAGCACTTACTATGACTATAAAGTTGTTATCATTATTTACATACTCACTTGGGGAAGCAAGGAGAACTCATTAAGCCAGGTCCATGCCGTAGACAACACCGAACAATTTAGTGTGAATAGGCGCTACTGATGATCTCTGGCCGTGTAATGGAATAGACGGGCTATAGTCCTGGTAATTGTGATCTCCATGTACCTATCAAAATTGTATATATTTATATACTCAATCGTAAGGCAAGTTATCTTATATAAATGCATGAACATGTACTGTATGTGGTAGCGTAGAAATAATCGAAAACTATTTTTAAATGAAAATATAAGTAAATAAAAGAATACAAAATGAATTCTCTGCCATGGCAGAGAAAGTGCCCAAAAAGCTGTCGTGGCAGAGAAAGTGCTGAAAATGCTACCGCGGCAGAGAACCATTTGCCGCGGTCCGTATCACCAACAAGTACTAATGAGAGTGCACCCCACGCGTGCCATGACAACCACCTAGAGGACCATTTGTCCCGGCTGACAACCGGCCGAGATTAATCGATGGGCCTTTAGTCCCGCTTGGCCAGTCCCGATTTTCCAACCGGGACAAAATCCCCTTACAGGCCGGGATTAGATGCCCCTTATCCACTAGTGGAACTAGAGGTCGCCGTACCTTGCGATCGTTTATAGTTGTCGGAACTGAAACATTAGTCCCGGTTCATAACAAAACCGAGACTAATGCTTCGGACGTAAGGCGTGTTTTCTACTAGTTAATATGTAGTAACATGGAAAAGTAACTTAGCACTGTGATCAGAGTCAAATCACATTTATGAAAATATAAATGCTCATCCTGGGTTTTTTATAGGAATTCTTGGTCAGTTGTATGTAGGTGTCAACGATTTTTGGTATACCGCTAGGAATGTTTATTAACAAGTTGTTGTCTCGAGTGTCATCAAGTGCATTACTACTTGTCACTAGTGCACAACAATGCCTTTTACAGCAGTTCGTACCACCCTCTATTAACGGTTATAGAACCGCTGTTGAGTGTTCGGTGTTAGAGTCCCCCTTAACATAGGTTCTTATACAAACCGCTGTTAAAGGGTGGCGCATGTGGAGGATCTGCAGAGATCAGCCCCCCCCCCCCCCCGCCTTTAAACACCGGTTCGTAACACGAACTGGTGTTAAAGGTTCTCTGCTGCGGCAGGAAAACGGCCTAAATCTCTGTCGCGGCAGAGTTCTGCTGCCGCCCCGTTTTGGGCGGATTTCTGATGCGCAGCGGGGACGGGGGGATCGATCGGGAGAGGTATACACATACAATATCGGTACATACGTACATCAATAATTAAGCAACTATTATTATATGCAAACATCGTCATTGTGGTATTCTCGTACACGTTGAAGCATCAAGTACAAGACAAACACGTTCAAGCATATATACAATATAACATCTCCGTACATGTTCATTTTGGATATCTAAAGAGTTCTCCGCCAGGCATGAAGACCTCATCAAGTATGAACCCCGCCAATTCCTCTGGAATGGCTTGTACGCGGTCGAATGGTAGGAGTTTGTCCTGCATCCGTTCGGTCTAAATATATATGAAGAATGGGGTCAATATATATAGATAAGAATGAAACTCAACACAACTAATGGTAATAAAATAATGTTGTGTACTTCGTTTACGTAGTCTAAGTTGTTCTAGTGTGGCTTGGCCCGTCGCACATATCGTGTTGCGAATGAACTCGCAAACGTAGTATCAACATAAGTTATTTCCAGCTCCCTGCTGCGCGCACTTTACGAGAATAGAGAGTTCAAACAAAATAGTAATCAATAAAGAATGATATAATGGAATTGAAAGTAGAATAAAAGAGATACGCAGACCTAGCTGGCCAGTATTACTTACATTTTGATCTACAAATTTTAGTTCTCCTGACCATTCACCCACGGCCCTGCCCGTTAACCTTTTCCAAACCCTATCCAGCAAAAAAAAGGATAAAGGAGTAATTAATTACTTGTTGTCACGAAACTTGCCGATCTAGTGCGATAATATGATTGAAATTATCTCTGGAGCATCTCTTTAAAGTTTGCCCATAACTCTTTGTCTTTTCGTGCCGAGTCCATGATAAGGAATTTTCCTGCGCCAACTTGAATGACTAGCAGAATAAAGTGGAACCTGAGCACACATAACTCATCATTAGTTACACTTAACATTGAGTAAGACAAAACAGAATGGGTACAAGAGAGGATAACACTCACGAGAAGTTGTAAGGCAATAGTATTTACCTTTTGGTTTGTTGTCTCAGTAAAGACCATAGCAAGAAATCTTCTGTTTGCCCGGGTTTGTGATTTACCACCTGTTCATGAACTCTATTTGGGTCAACGAACCCAATGTCAAAAGGGCCTCCTTTCATGTATTCCATAACCTTTTTCCTGCATAATAGTATATACATATATATGGTGAGCATATATATACATGCAATTAATGAATTGAATGAGATGAGATAGAAATTAGAGAAATAGTACTTAC
Source organism: Avena longiglumis (assembly GCA_030063025.1). Taxonomy (NCBI): domain Eukaryota; kingdom Viridiplantae; phylum Streptophyta; class Magnoliopsida; order Poales; family Poaceae; genus Avena; species Avena longiglumis. The sequence goes on from CP125979.1 coordinate 449,377,658, forward strand.
ACACAATAAAGGCTGATGGCAGCTTTGTCGAGTTCCTTTTGATTGAATAAAAAATGCAAGTCTTGAATGTTGAAGGTGATCTCGTCGCCTCCGCACAAGAAAATCTGATCTCTTATATGCATCGTGATCCATTCTTCCTTTGTCGTCTTGCAGAAATTAAAGTACCACTTATGCAATCTTCGCATCTTTGTTGGTAGATTCTTGAGCTCCTCTTTCTTGATTAGATTCTTCCTGTACTTCCATGGCTGTATGGGGTTGACATCGCCTTTGGGAAAGTGGTCTCCCATGATGTTCAAGTTTGCAATGTAAGTCATCCCCATCTCATTAGCCTTTCTTAGTAGCTCTTTCTCGTAATTTTTTATAGGAGGAGCTATCTTTGTGTCAAACACTTGGAGCGGGGCGCATGATTGGTTTTCCTGCTCTCTGTCATGGTGGTGGCACGTCAGATGCCATGGGTAGGCTTAAGTTCGGGGCCGAATGGGTGCTTGTGGTCACCGGGGAGGGAGTGCACGGTCGAGCCATGCACGAAGAACAAGATGAACTCTCCACACTTAGCGATTTGATTGATACCCCAGAATTACAACTGCTCCTTGAGCTGTATGAACTTTTGTTCTATGCACTATTTCCCTACTTGGTCCCACCTCCTTCTTCTACATCTATGCCATTCCTTATATAAGAAGCACTAGCTAGCTTATACCCTTGTGGTTCTAGGGTTTACTGTTTGGATCTTGGTCCTTACAATATGGGTCGGGCCAATGGCCCAGTCCATAAAGCTCGACAGCTAACGGTCTTCTGATACGTCGTCCCCTGTTCCTTTTGCCATCATGCAGTAACTTTGTACGCCAGCCCTTGCTTTGGGCATCACCCGGATCCTTTTGTGTCACCCGGTGTCACCCTTCTCTTTTGACCATGCTTTACCATGGTCCCTCCTGAACCTTACTCGGAAAGATGCCACGCGTCCTATCTGACTTGACCCTTCCTTGGAAGACTCGGCTCCTTGGTTCCTGCAAGCCTATCAACTTTTTCTTACACGGGACGGCATAGTTCATATGTCGGTCGCACACGATTCTCTTTCCTGGTCGTCCTTACCCTGCCTGGTTCTTTCTTTACTCGGTGCTAGCCAAGCTGTGGTATGCTTACCCTATTGGGGGTTATCCCCCCGACATTAGTCCTAGAAGCTGGTGAGGTCTAGCAGTTCAAGCTGTTAGGTGTCTCCATGTTCCTTTAATGTGATTGGAACTTATTTCCTTGTCTTTATTTGCTGCTCAGGGCGCACTATTTTGTGCAATTTCATATCATGCCGAGTCTCTCTTAAAGTTTTTAGATCTGCTCTTTGAGTTCTTGGTTCATGTTGGCCTCGTGCCAAGTAACTTTGGCCAATTCCGGGTCATTTTCGGCGTGCCCCAATCACTGACATCTAGTAATTATGGTTACTTGCCTCAAATTTTGTTCCAAGCTCTGGCGGCATGGACGGCTACGCTTATTCCTCCCTGTTATTGTGGCCGTCCCATCGGTCTGCGCACCGTGTCCTTCCTTTTGTGACGTGTCGGAGGATATTTTGTGTATTTTTGGCTACGTGGCACCCGCTGATTGGCTTACTCGGCCGAGTACACGGCCACACGCTGGCTGCACGGCGCAGAGGGATCCCACGATTGGGTTTTTACTGCCCTTAAGTAGGGGTGAGGGGGTTTCCACTTTGCCCACGCCCGTTCAGTTCTCCCCTGCCTCTTCTTCTTTCTCGCGCCTGCGAAATCAAACCGCCCCCTTTGAGGTTTTTCCTTCCTCTAGCTGCTTCCCTGCGATTGCTCCCCTTCTATTTCCATTCCACCACGGGTCCATGTTCTTCCAAACCTCTTCCAACGGCGGATGAGAGTGAGTCTGCGAGGATCATGGACGCACGCGACGGTGTTGATGGTGCTGAGGAGCAGGAGGTTCTCGACGGCTAGCGCGGCGGCTGGGAGGGCTCAGAGGTCTCCACCGAGGAGGTGGAATGGCTCCGCTCCACCAGGCGCATCCCGTTGCAATTGGATTGCCGCCTCCCCGTCAGTGAGATCTCTCCCAAACCGCAAGCCAATGAGAGGGTGGTTTTCCTTTCTCACCTTGAGCACAATTTTGCTCTTCCAGTGAGCACCTTCTTCTCCTCGTTTCTCTCCACTTTCCATCTGCAAACCCATCATCATCCTGCCAATCTGATTGGCTCTCTTTCTTTCTTTATTTCTTCTTGCGAGGCTTACCTAGGGATTTGGGCTACAGTTCTTCTATGGGCGAAATATTTTAGCTTTAGGGTTCAAGTTGTTCCCTAGCCAGGTGCTCCTCGTGCCGAGAAAAGGCCGACTCGGTGCGGTGCCGCTAGCATCACGCCTATGAGAGACTCCATCTTTCCTCGGGTTAATGGGCTTGACTCTTGCAAAAAAATGGCATAGGACTTTCTTCTATGTAAAAAAAAGTGGGTCCACCGATAACATCCGGCTCCCCATTTCTGGGGCGAGGTCCCCAGCAAGAAGCTCTGGCAGCTTGACCCGCGCGACCAAGACGCTGCAGTGAACGACGCTAATGCGATCCTAGAAAGGTTACTGTCGCCGGATGAAAACTTTCATCTTGCCAACACTGACCTCATGTGCACCGTCATCTCACGCCGGGTAAGCCCCATACAAGATAGGAGCCACAAGATGTGCTTCATGAGTGGCTCCTACGACCCCACTCGGCATTCCACTATGGCGCTCACCCATGACTCTATTGCTTGCCGAGTAAGCTCAATCTTTAAACTAAACTTGGCGGATGATTGGGCTTGGAACTGCCCTCCGTTTAGCCGGTTCAGGCTTGTCCCCTAGGTATGTTTCCGAGTAACCTTTTCCTCCAAGTCAGCTTTAGCTTATTTTCTACTATCTGTCTAGTTTTTGATACTTATTATGTTTATCTTCCGCAGAATCTTGTTCACCAGGTTAATGAGAGTACTATCCCTCCTCTCGGTAACAACGAGGATCGCTCTGACTCTGACGAAGTCGAGTTCGACCTGGAGTGCTTCATGCCCATCCCACATGCGGCTGCTGCTTCAGCTTCGGGTAAAAGTCAATCTCGCAACCCCTTACAAGATTGTTCTGACGATGATGAGGATGATGATTCTACGTTTTTGGAGGTACATGCCTTGCGACCTTTGTCTTCTAACTTATTAGAGTAAGCTTGTCATTTACTTATGCAGATGGCCAGGTACATGACACTCCTCCTCTCGCCGTGGGCGGAGTAGGCAAGATCCCCATCGCCAAGCCGAAGCGACGTGGGGCCTCCTCTAGCACTCAGCCAGCCAAGAAGAGTAAGCCTACTCCGGCTGCTCCTACTGCTGCCACCCTGGCTGAGACTCGGAAAGCTACTGGGCACCGAATCATGCGTCGCCCTCCACGTGATCCGGTCGTCACCGGGTAAGTTTTTATACCATGCTTCCATTATTTTTTCTTCTTATTCGTCATTGTTGTACTCTTATGCGTGTTTTGTTGCTTTCAGCGCCGCACCTTTGTCGGCCAATCAGGCTGCTTCTAGCATTGAATCGCTGCTAAGGCTTGCGCCTCCTCCAACTGATTCGACGGTGCCGAGCCCCGTCCGAGTCAAGGATCCCATTGTTGATGTTGACACTTCTCAGTGTCAGTCAGACACGATGGATCACCCGCGCAGGCGACTCGGCCCAGAGCCCCTCTGTTGGAGATTTGCCCTAGAGGCAATAATAAATATAGTTATTATTATATCTTTGTGTTTTTGATAAATGTTTACATTCATGCTATAATAGTATTAACAAGGAAACATTGATACTTGTGTGATTTGTAAACTTAATTTGAAGTCCCTAGTATAGCCTCTATACATCACTAGCTTGTTGGTTGATAAATGATTGAGGTTTCCCTATCATGAACATTGAGATGTTATCAACAACAAGATCATATCGTTAGGAGAATGATATGGTGGACATACTCCTATAGATAAGCGTAGCATAAAGATCAAGTCATTTCATTAGTTCAATTGCTATATGCTTTCTGATACATAGTAACCTAATTCCTTCGACCATGAGATCATGCATATCACCTTTACCGGATGGATGCTTTGATGACATCAAACATCACACCGTAACTGGGTGGCTAAAAGGTGGCATTGAGTGTTCTGAAAGTATTGGTTGAAACACATGGATCAAGAGTGGGATTTGTCCATCCATATGATGGATAGATATACTCTGGGCCCTCTCGGTGGAATGTCATCCAATTAGCTTGCAAGCATGTGACTGGCTCACAAGGGATCACATATCACGGGAACGAGAAAAGAGTACTTATCGGTAACGAGGTTGAACTAGGTATGCAGAGATACCAACGATCATAACCTCGGATAAGTAAACTATCGTGAGACAAAGGGAAATTGGTATCGTATGTAAGTGGTTCATTCGATCGCAAAGTAATCATAGAAATATGTGGGAGCCATATGAATTTCCAGATTCCTCTATTGGTTATTGTTCAGAGAAGTGTCTCGATCATGTCCGCATAATTCACGAACCATAGGGAGACACACTTAAGGATTCGACGTTGTTTGAGTAGTTATGGTATTATTAGAAGGAGACCGAATGTTGTTCGGAGTCTCGGATGGGATCCGGGATATCAAGAGGTGATCCGGAATGGTCCGGAGAATAAGATTCATATAACGAAAGTCCCGTTTCGGAGTACGGGAATGATTCCGGTGTTTTCATCGGGAATGTTCTAGAAGGTTCCGGAATGTCCCAAGACTCCGGGGAGGGTACATGAATGTGTCATTACATATTGGAATGATTGCATCATGTACTAAGTGTTCTCGCTGTTCCAAATAAAGGATTAAATTGAATCCCAAACTGAAAAGTGAAACGGCCAGTTTGAAAGTCAAACGGCTAAAACAGGAAAGTAAGGGAAAGAGGAAAGAGGGGGCAAAACCGAGTTGGGGAGGGAATCCCTCCTCCAACCGGCGGCCCACCTCCAATCCGAGTTGGGGAGGGACTCCCCTCCCTCCCCCTTGGCGCGCCGGCCCCTCCACCTATAAAAGGAGGGGCAGGGCTCCCTCCTCTATACACACAAGTTCCTATCCTCTAATCTAAACCCTAGCCCTAGACTCCGGTTTAGAGCCGTTTTAGTTTAGAGCTTCTAATTGCCCTAGCCTTCGGATTAGAGCCTTCTAATTGGTGTGTCTAAACCCTAGACCACTAACAGCTCTCTCATACTCCACCATACTCGCTCCGGCTTAAGGCGAAGCCCTGCGGGATCTCCCCTCTACTTCCGGTACCATGTCGTTGTGCTGCCGGAATCGCGAGGATAGTGCTACAACCTCCGCTGCCTGCTGGAACAAGGGAGAGGAAGGTCTTCGAAAATCGAACGCAGACGATAGCGGAAGCGCTGCCGGAACGCAGCGCCGGAAGGATCGTCTACACGATCTTGAGATCGGGAAGAGTACGACTACATCACCCACGAGAATCCGCTCTTGTTAAACACTTTGGAATCTTCGAGGGTAAGTTATTCCATCGACTCGTTGCTACAATCTAGTAGAAAGATCTTGGCTTGTTTGTTTGTATGCGATAGAAATTTTTTGTTTTCCATGATACGAAACCCTACAGTGGTATCAGAGCCGTGTCTATATGTAGATCTGTTGCACGAGTAGAACACAATGGTCATTGTGGGAGTTGATGCTTTTATTGTCGATTACTTCTTGTGTAGTTTGCATCTTGCGGTATGTTGGGATGAAGCGGCCCGGGCTAACCTTACATGACATCGTTCATGAGACTTGCTCCACGCTTGACATGCAACTTGTATTGCATAAGTGGCTTTGTGGGTGCCTGTTTCTCCTAGCATAGTTAAGATCCAATTTACAACGGGTAATCAACAATACTAGTATCAATGTTGTGGTTCTTGTTCGTAAGTTAGAACGACACTTATTGAAAGCCCCAAACCACGTAAAATATGCAAACAAAGTAGAGGCGTCTAACTTTGTTTTGCAGGGGTGTGCAGTGATGTGATATGGCCATGATTGTGACTATATTTGATGTATGCAATGTTCCTTATTGTAAGTTGGCAACCGGCAGGAGCCATATGGTTGTTTTTAATTTATGTTAAGACCCGCGTGTCTATTCAAAGTAGTTGTAATAGTTGAAGCCGGTGGACGACAACCATGGAGAAGCGTCATTGACCTTGATGCAATGCCGGTGATGATGGAGATCATGTTCGTGCTTGAAGATGGAGATCGGAAGCATATAGAAGAAAGGCCATATCATATCACATATTATTGAATTGCATGTGATGTTAATCCTTTATGCATCTTGTATTGCTTAGTAGACGACGGTAGCATTATAAGATGATCCCTCATGCACATGAATTTCAAGTCATAAAGTGTTCACCCTTAGTTAGCACCGTTGCTAAAGCTTGTTGTTTCGAAGCACCACGTGATGATCGGGTGTGTTAGATTACGCAAGTGTATACAACGTGAGCAAGCCAGATTTGCTCATGCGGAAACTAAGGTTTGATCTTGACGAGCCTAGCATGTACAGACATGGTCTCGGAACACGGATCACCGAAAGGTAAAGCATGAATCATATAGTAGATATGATGAACATGGCGATTGTTCGCCATTGAAACTGTATCAACTCTCGTGATGATCGGTGTTGATGTAGTGGATTTGGTTCGTGTGATCACTAAAACAATATGAGGGATGTTGTTTTGAGTGGGAGTTCACCTAGTTTAATTTCATCATTAATTTGAACTCAATTTGTCATAAACTTAGTCTAAACTATTGCAAATATGTTGTAGATCAATGGCAGCCCCTACCATAAATTTTAAAGCGTTCCTAGAGAAAGAAAAGTTGAAAAACAATGGAAGCAACTTCGCGGATTGGTTCCGCAATTTGAGGATTGTCCTCACAGCTGGTAATTTGACCTATGTGCTGGATGCACCGCTAGGTGACTGCACCGATGCTCCGATGAAGTAAAGAATGTTTACCTCGCCGAAGAATCGATCTCCATAGTTCAGTGTGCTATCTTGTATGGTTTGGAATCGGAGCTTCAGAAAAGGTTTGAAGAGTCAGACCCATATGATATTGTCGAGGATCTCAAATTGATTTTTGAGACTCATACGGCAATTGAAAGCTATGAGGCTTCTGAAAAGTTCTTTAACTGCAAGATGGAAGAAGGCAGCTCCGTCAGTGAGCATGTGCTTAAGGATTCTGGGCACGCAAACAAGCTTCAAAGCTTGGGTATAGTGATTCCTAATGCTTTGGGGATTTACCGTGTCCTCCAATCACTACCACCAAGTTACAAGAACTTTGTGATAAACTACAACATGCAGAACATGAACAAGACGTTGCCAGAACTCTTTGCCATGTTGAAATCTGTAGAAGTGGAGATCTAGAAAGAGAACCAAGTGTTGTTGGTCAATAAGACCACCAAATTCAAGAAAGGCAAGTCTAAGCAGAAGGGACACTTCAAGAAGGGTGGTAAGAAAGTTACCACGCCGGCGAAGAAGACCAAGGCTGGACCCAAGCCTGATACTGAGTGCTTTTACTGCAAGGGAGAAGGTCACTGGAAGCGGAATTGCCCAAAGTACTTGGCGGATCTGAATAACGGCAACATCAAGAAGAAAGGTATATCTGATATACATGTTATTGATGTGTATCTCACTAGTACTCGTAGTAGTGCCTGGGTATTTGATACTGGTTCGGTTGCTCATATTTGTAACTCGAAACAGGTGTTGCAGAATAAACGGAAGCTAGCGAAGAACGAGGTGACGATGCGCGTGGTAAACGGATCAAAGGTTGATGTGATCGCGGTCGGCACGCTACCCCTTCATCTACCATCGGGATTATTTTTATACTTAAATAATTTTTATTTAGTGCCTGTGTTGAGCATGAACATTATATCGGGATCTTGTTTATTGCGAGACGGTTACTTGTTTAAGTCAGAGAATAATGGTTGTTCGATTTATATGAGTAATATGTTTTATGCACATGCACCTTTGATAGATGGTCTATTCTTATTGAATCTCGATAGTGGAAATACACATATCAACAACATTGAGGCTAAACGTTTGAAATCAAGCGATAATTCGACCTATATGTGGCAATCGCTGCCTTGGTCACATTGGAGTGAAGCGTATGAAGAAACTCCATTCGATGGACTTCTTGAATCACTTGATTTTGAATCACTTGAAAGATGCGAAGCATGTCTGATGGGAAAAATGACTAAGACTCCATTTTCTGGTATGATAGAGCGAGCTACGGACTTATTGGAAATCATACATACCGATGTGTGTGGTCCAATGAGTGTAGCATCGCGCGGTGGTTATCGTTATGTTCTTACCTTCACGGATGACTTGAGTAGATATGGGTATATCTATTTCATGAAACATAAATCCGAAACTTTCGAGAAGTTTAAGGAGTTTCAAAGTGAGGTAGAAAATCAACGTAACAAGAAGATTAAATTTCTACGTTCTGATCGTGGAGGTGAATATCTAAGTTACGAGTTTGGCGAGCATTTGAAGAAATGCGGAATACTTTCACAGTTGACACCGCTGGGAACACTACAGCGTAATGGTGTGTCCGAACGTCGTAATCGAACTCTCTTAGATATGGTTCGTTCTATGATGTCACTTACAGATTTACCGCTATCATTTTGGGGTTATGCATTAGAAACAGCCGCATTCACTTTAAATAGGGCACCGTCTAAATCCGTTGAAATGACACCTTATGAATTATGGTTTGGGAAGAAACCTAGATTGTCGTTCCTTAAAGTTTGGGGATGCGAAGCCTATGTAAAGAAGTTACAGCCGTACAAGCTTGAACCCAAAGCGGAAAAATGCGTCTTCATAGGATACCCAAAGGAAACTATTGGGTATACCTTCTATCATAGATCCGAAGGCAAAATCTTCGTTGCCAAGAATGGATCCTTTCTAGAGAAGGAATTTCTCTCGAAAGAAGTGACTGGAAGGAAAGTAGAACTCGACGAGGTTGTCGAACCTTCTCTCGAAATTGCGAGTAGCGCAACACCGGAAGAAGTTCCTGTGGTTCCTGCACCAATAAGAGAGGAAGCTAATGATGGTGATCATGAAACTTCGGTTGAAGTTGCTACAGAGCCTCGGAGGTCAACGAGAACTCGTACCACTCCAGATTGGTATGATCCCGTTATGAGTGTCATGTTGGTGGACAACACCGATGATCCCGAGACATATGAGGAAGCGATGATGAGCCCAGATTCCAATAAATGGCAAGAAGCCATGAAATCCGAGATTGGATCCATGTACGAAAACCAAGTATGGACTTTGGTGGACTTACCGGATAGCCGGAAGGCTGTCGAGAACAAATGGATTTTCAAGAAGAAAACAGATGTTGATGGTAATGTTACTGTCTATAAAGCTCGACTTGTCGCAAAAGGGTTTGGACAAATTCAAGGAGTTGACTACGATGAGACTTTCTCACCGGTAGCGAAGCTAAATTCTATAAGGATTATGTTAGCAATCGCTGCATATTATGATTATGAGATATGGCAGATGGATGTCAAAACAGCATTCCTAAATGGATATATTGATGAAGAGTTGTATATGATGCAACCCAAAGGTTTTGTCGATCCTAAAGATGCTAACAAGGTATGCAAACTTCAACGGTCCATCTATGGATTGAAGCAAGCATCCCGAAGTTGGAATCAACATTTTGATAAGGTGATCAAAAGTTTTGGTTTTATACAAACTTATGGAGAAGCTTGTATTTACAAGAAAGTGAGTGGGAGCTCTGTAGCATTCTTAATACTATATGTGGATGACATATTGTTGATTGGGAATGATGTAGACCTTCTTAATAGTGTCAAGGAATATTTGAATAATAGTTTTCAATGAAGGATCTTGGCGAAGCAGCTTACATATTAGGCATAAAGATTTATAGAGATAGATCGAACGCCAAATATCATTGTCACAGAGTACATATTTGGACAAAGTTCTAAAGAGGTTTGGAATGGAAGAAAGCAAGAAAGGGTTCTTTCCCATGTTGCTAATCGACCTTGAGTAAAACTCAAAGTCCGACATCGGCAAAAGATAGAGAAAGGATGAGTAAGACTCCCTATGCCTCACCCATAGGATCTCTAATGTATGCCATGCTATGTACTAGACCCGACATTGCATATGCTGTTAGTTTAACTAGCAGATATCAAAGTGATCCAGGAGTGGATCATTGGATAGCGGTCAAAAACATCCTTAAGTACTTGAGAAGAACTAAGGATATGGTTCTTTCTTATGGAGGTGATGAACAGCTCGTTTTTAACGGTTACACCGATGCTAGTTGGAACACCGATCCGGATGATTCTAAATCACAATATGGATACGTATTTATTTTGAATGGAGCAGCAGTTAGCGGGAGGAGTGCAAAGCAAAGCGTTGTGGCGAGATCTTCAACTGAATCGGAATACATGGCTGTTTCGGAGGCTTCACAAGAAGCGATATGGATGAAAGAGTTCATTACAGAGCTGAGTGTGGTTCCTAGTGAGCTGGACCCAATGTCTATCTACTATGATAACATGGGCGCCATAGCCAATGCGCAAGAACCAAGGTCACACAAGAAGCTGAAGCACATCAAGGTGCATTTTCACGCTATTCGAGAACATATCCAGGATAGGGATATAAAGATTTGCAAAGTACACACAGATCTGAATGTGGCGGATCCGTTGACTAAACCTCTCCCGAGGGCAAAACATGACCAACACCAAACTACCATGGGTGTTCGGTATATTACCATGTAATCTCGATTAGATGACTCTAGTGCAAGTGGGAGACTGTTGGAGATATGCCCTAGAGGCAATAATAAATGTAGTTATTATTATATCTTTGTGTTTTTGATAAATGTTTACATTCATTCTATAATAGTATTAACAAGGAAACATTGATACTTGTGTGATTTGTAAACTTAATTTGAAGTCCCTAGTATAGCCTCTATACATCACTAGCTTGTTGGTTGATAAATGATTGTGGTTTCCCTATCATGAACATTGAGATGTTATCAACAACAAGATCATATCGTTAGGAGAATGATATGGTGGACATACTCCTATAGATAAGCGTAGCATAAATATCAAGTCATTTCATTAGTTCAATTGCTATATGCTTTCTGATACATAGTAACCTAATTCCTTCGACCATGAGATCATGCATATCACCTTTACCGGATGGATGCTTTGATGACATCAAACACCACACCGTAACTGGGTGGCTATAAAGGTGGCATTGAGTGTTCGGAAAGTATTGGTTGAAACACATGGATCAAGAGTGGGATTTGTCCATCCATATGACGGATAGATATACTATGGGCCCTCTCGGTGGAATGTCATCCAATTAGCTTGCAAGCATGTGACTGGCTCACAAGCTTGCACATATCACGGGAACGAGAAAAGAGTACTTATCGGTAACGAGGTTGAACTAGGTATGCAGATATACCAACGATCATAACCTCGGATAAGTAAACTATCGTGAGACAAAGGGAAATTGGTATCGTATGTAAGTGGTTCATTCGATCGCAAAGTAATCGTAGAAATATGTGGGAGCCATATGAATTTCCAGATTCCTCTATTGGTTATTGTTCGGAGAAGTGTCTCGATCATGTCCGCATAATTCACGAACCATAGGGAGACACACTTAAGGATTCGACGTTGTTTGAGTAGTTATGGTATTATTAGAAGGAGACCGAATGTTGTTCGGAGTCTCGGATGGGATCCGGGATATCACGAGGTGATCCGGAATGGTCCGGAGAATAAGATTCATATAAGGAAAGTCCCGTTTCGGAGTTCGGGAATGATTCCGGTGTTTTCATCGGGAATGTTCTAGAAGGTTCCGGAATGTCCGGCACTCCGGGGGGGAGGGGTACATGAATGTGTCATTACATATTGGAATGATTGCATCATGTACTAAGTGTTCTCTCTGTTCCAAATAAAGGATTAAATTGAATCCCAAACTGAAAATTCAAACGGCCAGTTTGAAAGTCAAATGGCTAAAACAGGAAAGTGAGGGAAAGAGGAAAGAGGGGGCAAAACCGAGTTGGGGAGGGAATCCCTCCTCCAACCGGCGGCCCACCTCCAAGCCGAGTTGGGGAGGGACTCCCCTCCCTCCCCCTTGGCGCGCCGGCCCCTCCACCTATAAAAGGAGGGGCAGGGCTCCCTCCTCTATACACACAAGTTCCTATCCTCTAATCTAAACCCTAGCCCTAGACTCCGGTTTAGAGACGTTTTGGTTTAGAGCTTCTAATTGCCCTAGCCTTCGGATTAGAGTCTTCTAATTGGTGTGTCTAAACCCTAGACCACTAACATCTCTCTCATACTCCACCATACTCGCTCCGGCTTAAGGCGAATCCCTGCGGGATCTCCCCTCTACTTCCGGTACCACGCCGTTGTGCTGCCAGAATCGCGAGGAGAGTGCTACAACCTCCGCTGCATGCTGGAACAAGTGAGAGGAAGGTCTTCGTCGAGTACCGAACGTGTGACCGACTGCGGAAGCGCTGCCGAAATGCAGCGCCGGAAGGATCGTCTACACGATCTAGAGATCGGGAAGAGTACGACTACATCACCCACGAGAATCCGCTCTCGTTAAACACTTTGGAATATTCGAGGGTAAGTTATTCCATCGACTCTTTGCTACAATCTAGTAGATAGATCTTGGCTTGTTTGTTTGTATGCGATATAAATTTTTTGTTTTCCATGATACGAAACCCTACACCCTCGTGCTAGCTAGGAACAGCTTCCTGATCTTGGTCTGCGCTCCGGGTACGGCTCCTCGGATCTGGCCCCTGACGTTAGAAACATCACCAAGCAAGACAAGACCATCACCAAGCCCATCACCAAGCATACAACCTTGGTCTGCACTCCGGGTACGGCTCATCGGATCTGGCCCCTGATGTTAGAAACAATGCTTGCTTCAACGGGCGAAGCATGCGAGTCCGTGGTTGCCAGGTCAGGTGATGGCTCTAAAGCTGTTACCCCTCATACTAGTGTCGCTGCAACCCGCGTCAACATGGGAATTACCCTGAAAACGGGTCAAGTTCTCACTTAGACTCTTAGCGGGAAGGGCCTTGGTCCGGCCGAGCCTTATGCTTTGGCATGGAATGCAGATGGAGAGCAAGAGGTCATTACCCGTAGTGGCAAGAAACTGGTTCTGGGCCCCAAGGCCGTCTCTGATATGACCCAGTAGGCCATTTCCTTAATGGCCGGCACCGACGAAGTGAACGAGGTAAATGATCTTTTTACTCTTTCGCGTTAATGAGTATTTCTGTTATACATATCACTTAGTCCCCGAGGTTACTGTCGAATGAGGAACTTATTCGGCTGTAAGCTCTCAATAATAACTTAGCCTTCAAGTCTTTATGCCAAGCTTGCATGTCAGAGCTTCGATCCCTAGCCCCCGAGGTTACTGTCGAATGAGAAACTGATTCGATCGTAAGCTCTAAGATAGGAATCATCTTTCATCCGAATCGGAGCTGACCTATCCATTTACTTACTGTCTTTTTCCTTTATGTACCTTACGCATAACGAGCGCACCAAGGTGCATCAAGCTCTCATCCTGGAGCATCGTAGGCTCTAACTTGCTTATGAGAAGCTGCAGACTGACACCCAAGGCCAAGGTAATATTCTTACTCGTCCTTTTTTTTATTCGGTGTATCTTCCTTTGGTTAATTTTCTTAATCTTTTCTTGCTCTTTTCTCACAGCCTCTGCTCAGTCAACCATCGACGCTCTTCATTGGCAGATCAGCGAGACGGAGAGTAAGTTTTTTGCCTCCTTTGCGCAGTTATGTGTTTGTGTCATTTTCTTGCCTTGTTATCTTGGTAGGTTAAGATATTTCTGTTGCTACTGATGAGTATTTTATTCCGAATAAGCAGAGAAGCACCAAGTTGAACTCCAGAAGGAGCGAGACAAGGTGACTCGGCTGAAGAAGTTGATGGCTGACAAGGAGCAGAGACACCTGGCCAAGGTGAAGGGGTTTAAAGAGGAGCTTGCCGAGAAAGACGACCAACAGGCCGCCAACACCGAGAAGACCAAGAAGCTTCTCGACGAGGCCGAGTCATTGGTTGATTCGGCGAACCTAAACCTCGACGCCCTCCAAGCCAAAGCCAAGATTTGGTAGATCAAGCATGGCGCTATCAACTCCTTTATCGGTAGTGAGTTCTTACTCTTTTTGCACTGTACTGTTCGCTCTGGACTTTTTTCCATCTTTTTTGTTGTTTTTCTAATTTACTCTTTCGCTTGGAGAGAATTTTCCTGAAGCCAATATGTTTTCCATCCGGGCCTTGAAGAAAGTGAGAGCCGAATCTGGGCTCCAGCTGATCGCGAGGTAACCATGGAGGATATTCTCGAAGCGGTGTCAGAGCGGGTCAAGACCCTCAAGTCTTGTGGCGTGGACTTGCTCAAATCGGCTATTCATGCGTTTTGCATGCTCTGGCCGGATGAGGATGCTCCCGAACTTGTCGAGCCCCTTGCTGAGAGATTGCTCTAAACTGAGGACAGGCTTGATGAGTGGCGTGAGTCGGCCGGCCGAGCTGCAGCGGACAAGACCCTCTCCTCCGTGCTTTCATGGTACGAGGACATCAATATTGATGTTCTTGCTTGCATAAGGGGAGATGGCAAGTGGCTGAATGACCCAGAGCTCATCAAGAGACGCCAGGAGAAATCCTACGCCATGATCGAGTACACCATGGTACATGCTTGGTGCGACGGGCCCAGATTCCTTGATCTTGGCGACCCACTCGTCGAAGTTGCTAATGAAGAGGGTGCCGACAGTGAGGCCACCGAGTCATACGATCCAAAATATTCGGTGATTGACGCCCCTGACTCAGCAGTTGCTCCAAGTGATGCTCCTAGCTCCAAGGATGCTCCTCCGAGTCCTGCTTCTTCTTAGACTGAATAGAACAAGTACTTGAACTTTTGATGAGATTTCCGGTATGCCAGGTACAGATGTAATATACATTGCAATTACTTTTGATCGCGTGCCTTTTGATAAGGGTAAAACATTCCGTTATATCTTGAACGTGAGTCATACAGGGGCAAGTCCCCGAGTCTCAATTCGCCATTTTGCCTTTCCTTGCCTTTGGCTCTTGTCTACCTTTTTTGGCGTTCGACATTAGAGTCTCAAAGTACTAAGTATTTAGCTAGAGGGTATGAAACTTGGATCACTTGGCCGAGGATCACTCAACATACAATATGATATAACCTGCAATGGGTTAGTTAAAATCAAAGAGCCGACTCGTGTTTCCCCACTTGCTTATCCAGCATTAATGTTTACTCATCCTTCATATTTTTCTCTTGCTGGCCATGAAGCCGTGTTTTCGGACAACAACATAGTCAAAGACTTGATTGTTTCCGAGTAAACATTACTTGTTCCGAGATAGGCTTTGGACGTTACACCAGCCGACATAAAATAATTGGAATGGAAAACATAAGGGGCAGTCCCCGAGTCAGTTTTTTGAGTCATTCCATTTTATTATCAGCACATAGTCGGCATGAACATCCGACGTATGATAGTTCGAGTCATACATGCACTGCTCGTCCTAAGTGTAGAAGGGGTGAAGCAGTGCCACATTCCATGGCCTTTTGGTCTCATCACCTGATATGCCCGCCTTATTCTTTTGTGCTTCACGAGCATCTATTAAATAATATGAATCATTGTGCAGTGCTTTGCTTACAATGAACGGACCTTCCCATGGGGGTGATAACTTGTGCATTCCATATATGCGTTGCACTAGTCTGAGCACCATATCCCCTTCTCGAAATACACGAGGTTGCACTTTCTGCCTGTGGTAGCGTTGGAGATTCTGTTGATATATAGCGGATCTGGATAACGCTAGCTCCCTTGCTTCTTCGAGTAAGTCTACTCCATCTTCTTGGGCCTCTATCACCTCGGCTTCCGAGTATTGCCTTATCCTTGGCGAGTTATACTCTATGTCGGAAGGCAAAAATGCTTCTGCCCCATACACAAGGAAAAATGGCGTATAGCCTGTTGATCGATTAGGAGTTGTTCTTAGACTCCATAGTACTGAGGGCAGTTCCTCTATCCAATAACCAGGTGATCTCTGGAGTGGTTCTATTAAGCGGGGTTTTATCCCTGACATAACTAAGCCATTAGCCCGTTCAACTTGTCCATTTGATTCTAGATGAGCGACTGATGCTACATCGTGTCTTATTCGGTTTTTTCCGCAGAAACGAGAAAAAACTCCTTCAGAAAAGTTCGTGCCATTATCTGTGATTACACTGTGTGGTAACCATATCTTAGGATTATGTCCCTTAAGAACGTGACAGCTGTTTTACCGTCCAATTTTTTGATGGGTTTCACTTCTATCCATTTGGTGAACTTATCAATCATCACCAAAATATGAGTCATGCCTCCCTTTGCTGGTTTGAATGGCCCTACCATATCTAGGCACCATACTGCCAATGTCCAAGTCATTGGTATAGTCTTTCATTCAGACGGTGGTAAATGTGACTTTGATGCATAGTGTTGACAACCACTGCATTTTCCAACTAACTCTTGTGCATGTGCCAATGCGCTTGGCCAATAAAATCCTTGTCGGAATGCCTTGGACACCAACGCTCTTGATGACGCATGGTGCCCACATTCCCCTTGATGAATATCCAACAAAATCTCCTGGACTTTCTCTGAGATGATACAACGCTGCAGTACACTCGTCACACTTCTCTTGTATAGTTCCTTGTTGATTATGGTGTATGCTTTTGCTCTTCTTGCTGTTTGTCTTGCCAATATATCATCATTTGGCAAAGTTCCATCTTCTAAGTAGTTGAATATTGGTTGTTCCCATGTTGGTATCAGTGTCTCCGGGTCTGCTTCACCATCAATTTCCATTGGATCTGCCGACAAATGTTCTGCCGACATTACCTGACGAGTCCCAGAGTGTGATTCAGCAGCCCATGAGGTGAGCAGGTAAGTCCCCGAGTGGCTCGAAACTTCCCCTGGGTCAATATCCATTGGCACAACATCCGATTCTTGTGTTGCCAGGATGAATATTGATTCAGACTCTGGTGATGTCTTGATCGATGGTTTCCTAAGGTGCTACAAGGCTACTCCTGGTGGTATTGCTTGCCAAGATGAACCAATTTTGGATAGTACATCTGCTGCTTCATTCTCTTCTCTTGGGATGTGGTGGAATTCACACCCGTCAAAGTATCCCGATATTTGTTGCACATGGAAACGATATAATGCCTTGTTTGCGTCTAGCGCCTCCAAATTTCCAGACACTTGCTGAATCACCAAATCCGAATCGCCAAAGCACATGATCCTCTTGATGCCAATTTCTTTGGCCACTTTGATGTCGTGGACAAGTGCGTCATACTCGGCAACATTATTGGAAGCAGCAAAATAAATTTGCAGCACATACTTGAGTTGATCCCTCTCTGGTGATGTGAACACTATCCCGGCGCCCAGACCCATTTTCATCTTGGACCCGTCAAAATGCATTTTCCATTAGTTCAGGTCTGGCGGTGGTGGTTCGTACTACATTTCCATCCAATCGACGAAAAATTCTGCCACGGCTTAAGATTTAATTGCATCTCGCCTATCATATTGTGGAGTATAAGGTGCTATCTCTATGGCCCATTTTGCTACTCGACCACTGGCATCTTTGTTGCCTAATATATCTGAGATAGGCGCTTCACATATGACCCGGATTGGGTGTTCTTAGAAATAGTGCTTCAGCTTTTTTGCTGCCATATATACCCCATATGTCATCTTTTGATAATGAGGGTAATTTTTCTTTGATGTAGAGAGCACTTCTCTCAAGTAGTAAATTGGCCTTTGGACTGATTTGCCCTCTTCTTCTCGTTCGACCACTATTACTACACTTACAACTCTGTTGGTTGCGGCGACATAGAGCAGCATTGGATCTTTGGATAATGGTGATGCTAATATTGGTGTTGTTGCCACCATTTTGTTTAATTCATGGAAAGCGCTATGAGATTGCTGTGTCCATGTGAACTTGTCTGATTTCTTCATCAGTTGATATAGTGGTAGGGATTTTTCACCTAGCCGACTAATAAACCTGCTCAACGAGGCCAGACATCCTATAAACTTCTGGACATCGTTGAGGGTTTTTGGCAATTCCATTCTTTAGATGGCCCTGATCTTTGTCGGGTTAGCATCAATTCATCCGCTGGATACAAGGAATCCGAGTAACTTGCCAGCCGGGACACCAAATGTGCATTTTTCCGGGTTAAGCTTCATTCGGAATCTTCTCAAGTTTGCGAATGTTTGACGCAAGTCCTCAATTAGATTATGACATTTCTTGGTTTTTATTACCATGTCATCAACGTATACTTGAACATTATTGTCCAATTGATCTTGCAAGCATTTTTGCATGCATATTTGATATGTTGCACCTGCATTTCTCAACCCAAATGGCATGGTACGATAGCAATAATCCCCATACGGGGTGATAAAAGCTGTCTTTATTTGATCATTCGGATTCAGTGGTATCTGATGGAATCCAGAATACGCATCCACAAATGACAACAACTCACACCCAGCAGTAGAATCTATGACTTGGTCGACCCGTGGCAGGGGAAATGGACCTTTTGGACATGCCTTATTGACGTTCGTGTAATCAATATACATGCGCCATACCACTGCCACGTTCGGGTCATCTTCTTCTCGAGCAAGACTAGATTTCACAACCAATCCGGGTGCAGTACTTCCATGATGAATCCAGCAGCTAAGAGTCTGGCAATCTCGGCAGCTATTACTTTCCTCCTATCTTTGGGGAAGCAGCGGAGGGGGTGATTCACCGGCTTGTCATCTGGTCTTACATGAAGAGAGTGCTCAGCCATCTCCCTCGGAACTCATTGTAGATCTTGTGTGGACCATGCAAAGATATCCCAATTCTCACGGAGGAAGGTGGTGAGCTCGCTTTCCTATTTGGCGGTGAGGCCAGCCCCAATGGTAATTGTACGCTCTGGAAAAGTCTCATCCACCTTTACCTTCTTGGTTTCTTTGGTAGCTTAAAATGACACATTGCAATGCGGGTTGGTGAGTGCCGGCATGGACATTTGTGCTGGTTTGGACAATGCTGCCACTTCCAACATTTGATGCTTTTATTGTGCTATTACGAGTGACTCGGCCAATGACGATCCGGATGAGGCACAAGCAATGTATCTTTTTCAGTGCCCTTCAATTGTAATCACCCCACATGGGCCTGGCAGCTTCATCTTTAAGTAGGCAATGTGGGGACTAGCCATAAACTTTGCCATAGCTGGCCTGCCGAGTAAGGCATGATATGAGCTGACCAAATCAACC
Source organism: Avena longiglumis (assembly GCA_030063025.1). Taxonomy (NCBI): domain Eukaryota; kingdom Viridiplantae; phylum Streptophyta; class Magnoliopsida; order Poales; family Poaceae; genus Avena; species Avena longiglumis. The sequence goes on from CP125979.1 coordinate 449,396,957, forward strand.
ACCACAAACTCTATGGCTTCAGTTCTACAGTTTTCTCTGCTACCGAATAAGACGTCGACCCAGATTTTGCCAATTGGGTCACAAGACAATCCCGGCACAATGCCATGGAAATTTGTCTTAGTCGGCACCAGCATGTTCATGGTAATTCCCAATTTGAGCATGGCATCCTTGTACATGATGTTGATGCTACTTCCATCATCGATCAGTACCTTGGAAAACTTCACATTAATATCAAGGCCCACGAAAGTTGGATCCTAGACTAGAGCATAACCCCATGGGGTTGGCATGATATTAAGGTGATCCTTTATGCTCCAAGTTATTTCTTGCTTAGACCAATGCATGTACTTTGGAATTGTCGGCATCGTGGCATTCACTTCCATCATCCGTCTTTGCTGACTCTTTTTTTCATTCGGCTCTATGACAGAAACAACATAGATCTGGTGATGTTCTCTATACTCATTTCTAGATCCATGACCGACGTGAGCGTCGTCACCTCTTGGGTTGTGCACCTAATGCACAGCTTCCCTTCTTTCTTGATTATGGTACCTCGGCTTCCTGTTTTCATATATGTTATCAGTTCCAACAGCCTGAGCATTTCCTCTAGTGAGTGGCGGAGGGGGAGGCAGTGATAGCTGCTTATTTGGAGAATCCACGCTATCCCCTTTTTCTGAAACCAAGTGCATTGCCTTGTTTTGTGATTGGCTGGCTTACTCGGACTAGGCGTGTGAAACTGACACGAATGGTCCAGCATCATTTCATAGGTATACTTCTGTCGGTCCTGGTATTGCTTCCTTTGCTCATATGGATTTTTGCCATCATTCTTTGGCAACCACTGTTGTTGTCCACTTGTCCTTTGGCGTTGGCTACTACCAGCATCTAGATGATCCTGGCTTACTGCCACAACCTGATTCAAACCATATCTATAGTCTGGTCTTTCATCTCTTCTCTTGCTTCTATAGTAGGATCTTTCCTGGCGCCTTTGCGATCCGGCAGCATCATAGATCCGAGTCTCCGTCATCCCGTCTGCCGACATGAGCAGCGGCTGAGTCAGATCTCCTAAGGCATATGAATCAGCAATCCTTATTGTTTCCGCCAAACTTGTCGGCATATCCCTGTGTAATCTTTGCCACGGCACACTTCCGTGTCTGCATCCTTGTGCAAACCAAGCAATTGCCTGTGATTTGATTACCCCTTCACAAGAGTTGCGCGTTGTGCAGCATCTTGTGAGGAATTCTATGTCTGTCTCATTCGGCCTCTGCTTGCACATTGCCAGCTGTTGTGGGCGATTCGGCCTCTTGTAAGTGCTTGTGAAATTGCTCACAATAGTGTCTTGAAAATCGATCCAGCTGTTGATGCTTTCGGGTGGCAAATTATTTAGCCATACCCGAGCAGTTCTATAATCTATGAGCCAATCTTCTGGCTTTGTGCTTCCATCATAAGTTTTTGTTCCTCTGGCCAACTGGAAATTTGCTACAGGAGGCTCCTTCATGATCCTCGAGCCAAAACATGGTGGACCTTGTGGACCTTGCGACTCAATCAGTTCTGCCATTTTTATTCGGTCAAGCTTCAACCTTGAATCATCCGGCTGAAGGTTTCTTCCTCCGAGTCTAGCTCCCATTGCTTTGTATACATGATATGACATTTCATACCCGTCATTCACCATCGCTGAGCAACCATCGTTGTATCTGTTCGCGTTCAGGTCTTCAGGCTTCTGCACTTATTTTCATGTGCTTTGCTGTCTTCTTTCGGGTTGAGCTGGAGAGTCTTTCGGCGCTAGATTTCCTCCTCCTGCCGAATGAGCTCCACGCCTAGGTTGAGGAGCGAAATTTTGCCCTCCAGTGTCATTCCTTTGTCATGCTTGCCTTTCTTGGCCTGCATTCTCCTAGTTTTCATTTCCTTGTTAATTATTCCTTCTTGTTCTCTATGCAAGTGTTGGGTTTCCTGAGCCATTGCTGGGTCATAAGTTATTATTTGCTTGTTTCTTCCAGAATCCACAATTTTTTCTTTCCTCTGCTTTGGCACTACTCCGGGTGAGGATGCCGTATGACCCGTTGATCTTGTCGGGATAGGAGTTGCTGAATGAACTAACTGGGACCTCCCTGCTATACCCGGATTTGCCTTGTAATACGCCTCATACAGCATTCCTGCTGCTCTTACCAGCTCATAAACTCGCTCTTGTTGCCTTTTCTTTGCTTCAACCGTCAAGTGGGTAGCTCTGCCATTGCTGCCTCTGCAGCTCTCAAATTTGCAGCTGTGGTATTGTATGTAGGTCGCATGGTTGTTTCATTGCTATTCTCTGACGTTATTTTTGATGTTGGATCCGCCAGCTCCTCATTGAGATTTCTTCCTCTCAATCTTGTTGCATCAAGTCGGGTCTTTGCGCCCTTGACTCGATTTGCCGAGTTGAGTTCTCGAATCGTGATATCTACATCTTGCTGAAATTGAGCCAGCTCTTTTGCTTTTTCCAGAACTTTTTTCCTAGCTTCCTCCAGCTCGGCCACTAGCTATGAGAACTTATCTATTGCTTCCTGCAATTCTTTAGCTCTCTTACTTCTAGCTATGTTTTTTGGATTTTCTAGTGGCACCTTCGCTATTCTTGCTGCTCTTGGCGTTTCTTCGTGATTTCCTCCCTCAGGATCCTCGTTCACCACCTGAACTACTGGAGGATCTGTTGGGTTAGGAGATGTCATCATTACCTCAACGGAGGCGAGCTGGTGAAGTTTTCCTGCAGCATGAACCGCGGGTGGATCTGGCGCTAGGAAGATGCGCTCTGGGTACGCGCGTTCCATGCGCACCGCGACATAGACCTGGTGCTCGCCGAACTTGATGAAGTGGTCGTGCCTTGGGAATGTCTTGGTCCCGAAGCACCCCACGTTGTCGCTGACGAAGTTGAGCGCTCCAAACCTCTGGATGAGGCTGGAGTAGACGCGCTCGCCGGTCTTGGCGATGTTGTTGCCCGTCCGAATGAAGACTCCATCAAGCACCTGCTTCTGCCCCACGGTAGGAGCGAACTATCGTGGTGGTGGCATGACAGATGCCATGGGTAGGCTTAAGTTGGGGGCCGAATGGGTGCTTGTGGTCACCGGGGAGGGAGTGCATGGTCGATCCATGGACGAAGAACAAGATGAACTCTCCACACAGCGATTTGATTGATACCCATGAATTACAACTGCTCCTTGAGATGTATGAACTTTTGTTATGTGCACTAGTTCCCTACTTGGTCCCACCTCCTTCTTCTACAGTTATGCCCTTCCTTATGTAGGCAGTGCTAGATAGCTTATACCCTTGTGAGTTTTAGGGTTTACTCTTTGGATCTTGGTCCTTACAATATGGGCCGGGTCATGAGCTTGCCCTAAGCCCAATGGCCTAGTCCATAAAGCTCGATAGCTAATAGTCTTCTATACGTCGTCTCGTGTTCCTTTTGGCGTCATGCAGTAACTTTGTATGTCAGCCCATGCTTTGGGCGTCACCCGTCTCCTTTTGTGTCACCCGGCGTCGCCCTTCTCTTTTGACCATGCTTTACCATGGTCCCTCCTGAACCTTACTCGGAAAGGTGCCACGCGTCCTATCTGACTCGGCCCTTCCTCGGAAGACACGGCTCGTTGGTTCCTGCAAGACTAACAACTTTGTCTTACATGGGTCGACATAGTTCATATGTCGGCCGCACACGATTCTCTCTCCTGACCATCCTTACCAGCCCTGGTTCTTTCTTTACTCGGAGCTATCCAAGCTGTGCTATGCTTCACCCCTCATGACCCTATCGGGGGTTATCCCCCCGACACTCTCCGAGCATGGGAACTGTTTTCTGGGTGCATGACTACTACTTTCAGAATCCCTCCGCCTTGCATCCCCCTTTATAATCTGGCACTCGTAGTCCGGCACAAGTGGGTTTTCAGGTTTCAAAAGATTATTGTAAAATGTCTCCACCACCGCCGGATCTATTTTCTCCTTTGGCTCCGCCCGTCTAGGTTCAAAGAATTTGTTAACCTCTTCTTCCGAGATCCTCTAATTCTCCTCTTCACTGCGATTCCACGGTAATACCGGCAATGGCTTGGCGGAAGGCTGCGGGACGTAGTTTCTTGAACTCTTCGACGTATGGTTTCTGCGGATTTATTCGTGGTAGTAGTACTAGTGCTCTACGTGGTAGTGCTCTTCCGCTTACGCTGACGCGCCAGAGATGGATGACGCGCCGGAGATGGCTGACGCGCAAGAGATGGCTGAAGCGGCGGAGACGACAGGGGAGTATTTTGATGACCCGGAGATGGCTTAGGCGGCTCAGTTTGCTGACGCCGTGGAGACGGCAGGGGAGCCAGTGGCCTCCAATTTAGAAGCATGGTTGTTTTTACTTCAAATTTCAGTTGATTTTCCCCTTCACCTGTAGCATGGTCAAGCTGTGCTTCCTCATATTCCTTCACAACCTCATCCACCCCGACAATAGCATAGACATCTGGAATTGGTCAGGAGTGGTAAGTTCCACCAGCAGGTACAGGAGGTAAGGCATAGCCGACCGCCACCTTAATGGATAAGCCCATTAATCTCACATGTAGCTCAGCGTTTTCTCTCTCCATGATCTCATCCACGTGAAGGGAATATGCCCTGAGAGGCAATAATAAATTGTTTATTATGTGTATTCCAAGTATATGATAGATGTTTATTTTGCATGCTATAATTGTATTAATACGGAAACGTTAATACATGTGTGTTTAATAAACAAACAGAAAGTTCCTAGTTAAGCCTCTCTCATAAACTAGCTCGTTGATTAACAAGATGATCAAGGTTTCCTGATCATGGACATTGGATGTTGTTAATAACGGGATCACAACATTAGTGTAATGATGTGATGAACATTCATCCGAAGTATAGCATTACGATCAAAGTCATTGAGTTTATATTGCTATAACAACTTACGAAGTGATCCTAATCCTTAGACCATGAGATCATGTCAATCACTAACAGGAAGAGTTTCTTGATAACATCAAAGCGTCACACCGTAACAGGTGATTATAAAGATGGGTTCGTAACTAATAAAGTGTTATGTTGAGGCTCATGGATCAAGAGTGGAATTTGTTCATCCGATGACGGATAGATATACTCAGGCCCTCTCGGTGATATCACATTGATTAGCTTGCAAGCAAGTGATTTGATCACTAGAATGTTATATCACGGAGCGAGAAAAGAGTGCATGTCGATAGAGATCAAACTAGGTATGGAGATACCGATGATCGAATCTCGGACATGTAATATATCGTGAGACAAAGGGGTTAAGATACTAGCGTAAAAGGTTCCGACGATCACAAGAAAGTCATCGTTGAATGTGTGGGAGTCGATGGGTCTCCAGATCCGCTTCGATTATTGATCGAGAGGGTCTCGATCATGTCCGCATTATTCACGAACCGTAGGGTGACACACTTAAGAGACACCGACATCCAATTGGAGCAAAAGTTTCATGCCGAAAAGAATAAACAAGCGCGAATTTATTTCACTAGATACCGAAAGCAGGTTTTGGGTGAAATTGCATAAAGTGGTTATGCATGTGAAATAGAATTCTAGCAAGGGGTTATTGTGAATGTTTGTCATTAAAGTAATTGACAAAATTCTGAATAAAATAAAGAGTTTTATTTAATGAGAGTTTGCATTAAATTTGGTGGAAATTTAATGGGATTTTTGAGTGGGATTTTGAGTGGACTTTTGAAGGGTCATTTTGTGAGTGGAGTGTCCACCACATGATGAGGGAGGGCAAGGGGCCCCCATGCCGGCCACCCCCTTGGGGTTCCCCCTCCTCCTATAAAAGGAGCCCCTCCTCTCACTTCTCACTCACACCTCCTCGTGAAGGATCTCTCTCCCCCTCTAGAATTTATCCCCCATGGTCTCGGACTAGCGAGATACATGTTCCCGGTGGCTTTCGGCAAGAAAGAGTTGTGCTTCCGCTGCATCGCTGGAGCGAGGCGGAGGTTGCTCGGTGCCTCGAGCGTGTGTGCGAGCACGGATGCGCCGCTGATTTGGCGCTAGGACTTCCTCTCGATCTTGAGATCGGCAAGAGATCGTCTACATCAACCACGAGTTTGGACTCGTTAAACTTTGTCGGTCTTCAAGGGTATGTTCTCTACGGATGTACATCCGCCGTTGTTTGTATCTAGTATAAATAGATCTTGGTATTTAGTTCACCGTAGGAAAATTTTTGTTTTCTATCTGCGAACCCTTGAGGGTATCGAGCCGGATCTATGCGTAGATACTTTACACGGGTAGTACACATATGAGTATGTGGCGATGATGATCATGTTGTTGCTCCTTTCTTGTGATTTTGGATATTGGTGGCATAGTGGGATGAAGCCGGACAAACTTTACATGTCCTCGCACATGAGACCTGTTCCACGCTTGACATGCAACTAGTTTGCATAAGTGGCTAGCGGGTGTCATCTCTCCTACTATAGTCAATATCTATTTTGCAAGCGAGTTGTCAACAATTTGATTATCCTCGTTGTGGTTCATGTTCGTAGGTAAGAACGGTTCTATCTCGAAAGCCCTCGACCACGTAAAACTTGCAATGGATAAATTAGAGGCGTCTAGTTTAGATTGTTCTTTGGACTAGTGTTATGATATGGTAGTGTTGTAAGTAGAAGTATGAGATGATACTCTTACAACACACATAGCGTGTAAAACCCATAGATTGTGGATTTACACATATAGGTATGATAGTGATCATACCACGATGCACATGATAGAGATCATCTGCGGGAACCATATAATTTCACTATTAAACATATGATGTTTGATTGCATCTTATATTGCTTGTTTAGCGCTTTGTTAAGCATAATAAGATGATCCCTCATTTTAAATATCAAGATAAGAATGTGTTCTCCCTTTAGTATGCACCGATTATGTTTTCGTCGCTCCAAGACATCACGTGATGATCGGGTGTACTTGGATCCTCGACCATACTTCGGGTGTAAAACAGTTACACACATAAAAATACTAAGGTTCTAACTTGGCGAGCCTAGCATGTCAGACATGGCCTCGGAACACGACGAAAGGTTAAGCATGAGTCATATAGTTGATATGATGCCCATTTGATGCTCGCCTTTGAAGCTATACCGACTCACGTGATGATCGGACTTGGTGTAGTGGATTTGGTTCATGTAATCACCAAAAGGACACGAGGGATGTCGCTTTTGAGTGGGAGTTCATTCGTAATATAGATTAGTTGAACTCAATCTATCATACACTTAGTCTAAACTTTACAAATTCTGTTGTAGATGGCACCACCTTTTAATTTCAATGCGTTCATGGAGAAAGAGAAACTAGCGAGCGGTAGCAACTTTCTTGAATGGGCCATGAATTTGAGGATTCTCCTCTCTGCACAAAAGCAATATGTGCTAGAAGCGCCGTTAGGCCCCCACCTTTTTGATGCCCTGACGAGGAGAAGAATGTCTATCTTACTCGTCGGAGGACCACAACTTAGTTCATTGCGGCATATTGTATGGGCTAGAGCCGAACTTGAAAGCGTTTGGCGGCAATGCTTTTGATACAATGGGTGAGTTGAAAATGATTTTCGACACACATGCTGCTGTGAGAGCTACAATGCTTGAGAAAAGTTCTTTAGCTGCATGATGGAAGAACAGCTCCGTTAGTGAGCATGTACTCAAGATGTCGGATTCTGCCGATAAGCTTGTGTCCTTGGGAATAACGATTCCCATTGACTTAGGCATCCATCGTGTTCTGCGGTCTCGCCACCTAGCTATAAGAGCTTCGTGATGAACTATAATATGCAAGGCATGAAGAAGTCTCTCCCGAGCTTACAATGCTTAAAACTGCGAAGTGGAGATCAAAAGGAACATCAAGTGTTGATGATCAATAGGAACACTGGTTTCAAGAAAGACAAGAAGGGAAAAGCGGAAGGAAGTAAGGCGGCAAGCTGTTGCAGCGCTGAAAAAAAACCCCAGTTGGACCTAAGTCTGATACCAGTGCTACTATTGTAAGGGATCCCTTTGGGCGCAAGCGCCCCAAGTATCTGGCGGACAAGAAGGCCGGCAAGGCAAACAAAGGTATATATGATATACATGTTATTGATGTGTACTTGACTAGTGCTCGCGATAGCACACAGGTATTTGATACCGGTTGGTTGCTAATATTTGTAACTCGAATCGGGGCTGCGGAGCGACCGCTAGCAAGGGGTGAGGTCAAGATGCGTGTCGGCAATGGATCAAGCGTTGATGTGATCTCCGTCGAACGCTACCTCTCCACTTACCGTCGGGATTAGTTATAAACTTAAATAACTGTTATTTGGTGCCTGCACTGAGCATGAACATTGTATCTGGATCATGTTTGATGCAAAGTGGTTTTCATTCAAATCTGAGAACAATGGTTGTTCCATTTATATGAATGAAATCTTTTATGGTCATGCACCAATGTTGAATGGTTTATTTCCGTTGGATCTCGATGATAATGTTACACATATTCATAATATTGATGCTAAAAGGATTAAACTTAGTGATGATATATCCGCATATATGTGGCACTGCCGTCTAGGTCATATTGGCATTAAACGCATGAAGAAGCTCCATTCGGATGGACTTTTAGAATCACTTGATTATGAATCATTTGATACATGTGAGCCATGCCTTATGGGCAAGATGACTAGAACGCCGTTTTCCGGTTCAATGGACCGGGCGCCAGATTTATTGGAAATCATACATTCTGATGTATGTGGTCCAATGAGTGTGTCGGCGCGAGGTGGATATCGTTATTTTGTTACTTTCACGGATGATTTGAGTAGATACGGTTATATCTACTTGATGAAACACAAGTCTGAAACCTTTGAAAAGTTCAAGGAATTTCAGAATGAAGTGGAAAATCATCGTAATAGAAAGATCAAATTTCTGATGCGGACCGTGGAGGTGAGTATCTAAGTTACGAGTTTAGCACTCACATGAAAGAGTGTGGAATTGTTTCACAACTCACTGCCGGAACACCACAATGAAATGGTGTGTCGGAACGTCGTAATCGTACTTTATTAGATATGGTTCGATCTATGATGTCTCTACGGACTTGCCGTTGTCATTTTGGGGTTATGCACTAAAGCTGCATTCACTTTAAATCGGGCACCATCTAAATCCGTTGAACGACACCGTATGAATTGTGGTTTGAAACAAACCTAAGCTCATTCTTAAAGTTTGGGGTTGCGATGTTTATGTGAAGAAACTTCAACCGGATAAACTCGAACCCAAAGCGGAAAATGCGTCTTCATAGGATACCCTAAAGAAACTATTGGGTATTCCTTCTATCACGAATCCGAGGGCAAGGTTTTTGTTGCCAAGAATGGATCCTTTCTAGAAAGAGTTTCTCGCGAAAGGTGTGAGTAGTCGGAAGGTAGAACTCGAAGAGGTTATGGAACCTTCTCTTCAAAGTATGGCGAGTAGCGCAGTCACGAAGTCGCTTAGGAGTTGGCTCCACCTGTTGAAGAAGGAACTAATGATAATGATCATGAAACTCCGAAGAGAGTACTACCGAACCTCGCAGTCAAGCAGACGCGTGCGGCTCCGAGTCACGGAAATCCTGTCATAAATTTCATGGTTGATGAAAATAATGACCTGCGACGTATGAAGAAGCGATGATGAGCCGGATTCCAACAAATGGTTAGAAGCCATGAAATCCGAGATGGAATCCATGTATGAAAATCAAGTTTGGAACTTGGTGGAATTACCTCACGACGAAAGGCCGTGGAGAACAAATGGATTTTCAAAAGAAAGCGATCTTGATGGTAATGTGACCATCTATAAAGCTCGACTTATCGCCAAAGGGTTTCGACAAATTCAAGGAGTTGACTACGATGAGACTTTCTCTCCCGTAGCGATGCTAAAGTCGATTAGGATTATGTTAGCAATTCTGCATATTTCGATTATGAAATATGGCGGATGGATGTCAAAACCCGTTTCTCAATGGTAATATTGAAGAAGAGTTGTATATGATACAACCAAAGGGTTTTGTCGATCCTAAGGATGCTAACAAGGTGTGCAAGCTTCAGCGATCCATCTATGGATTGAAGCAAGCATCACGGTTGGAATCTCCGCTTTGATGAGGTGATCAAAGAGTTTGGATTTGTCCAAACTTATGGAGAAGCTTGTATTTACAAGAAAGTGAGTGGGAGCAATGTGGCATTTCGATACTATATGTGGATGACATATTATTGATCGGAAATGATATAGAACTTTTAAACAAACAGTGTTAAAAGTTATCTAAACAACAAATTTTCAATGAAGGACCTAGGTGAGCGTCTTACATATTAGGCATAAAGATCTATAGAGATAGATCTAGGCGCCTAATAGGGCTATCATAAAGTACATACCTTGATAAGATTTTAAAGAAGTTTAAAATGGACGGAAGTAAGAAGGGTTCTTACCTATGTTGCAAGGCAAGACATTGAGTAAGACTCAAAGTCCGGCTTGAGCGGAAGAAAGAGAGATAATGGACAAAGTCCCTATGCTTGACCATAGGCTCTATAATGTACGCCATGCTATGTACAAGACGGATGTGGCACGCTATTAGTTTGACTAGTAGGTACCAATCGGATCCGAGTTGAACCTTTGGATAGCGGTCAAGAATATCCTTAAGTACTTGAGAAGAACTAAGGATATGTTTCTTATACGGAGGTGAAGAAGAGCTCGTCGCTAAGTGTTATGTCGACGCTTTAGCGACACCGATCCGGATGACTCTAAGTCTCAATCCGGATCGTATTTCTCATGAATGGCGGAGCGGTTAGTTGGAGGAGCTCCAAACAACCTGTGGTAGCGGGATCAACAACGGAGGCGAATATGTTGCTTTGCTTGAAGCTCAGAAGCGCTTTGGATGAAGGAGTTCATATCCGAACTAGGAGTTGTGGCAAGCGTTGGACCCAATGGTGATCTATTGTGACAACAATGGTGCCATTGCCAATGCCAAAGAGCCAAGGTCTCACAAGCATTCCAAGCATATTAGCGCCGGTTTCACTCCATCCATGAGCATGTCAAGGATGGAGATATAAAGATTGTAGAAGTACATACGGATCTCAATGTAGCGATCCGTTGACTAAAACTCTCCCTAGAGCAAAACATGATCAACACCAGAACTCAATGGGTGTTAGATATATCACTATGTAACTAGATTATTGTCTCTAGTGCAAGTGGGAGATCAAGGAATATGCCGAGAGGCAATAATAAATTGTTTATTATGTGTATTCCAAGTATATGATAGATGTTTATTTTGCATGCTATAATTGTATTAATACGGAAGCGTTAATACATGTGTGTTTAATAAACAAGCGAAAGTTCCTAGTTAAGCCTCTCTCATAAACTAGCTCGTTGATTAACAAGATGATCAAGGTTTCCGATCATGGACATTGGATGTTGTTAATAACGGGATCACAACATTAGTGTAATGATGTGATGAACATTCATCCAAGTATAGCATTACGATCAAAGTCATTGAGTTTATATTGCTATAACAACTTACGAAGTGATCCTAATCCTTAGACCATGAGATCATGTCAATCACTAACACCTAAGAGTTTCTTGATAACATCAAACGTCACACCGTAATGTGGTGATTATAAAGATGGGTTCGTAACTAATAAAGTGTTATGTTGAGGCTCATGGATCAAGAGTGGAATTTGTTCATCCCGATGACGGATAGATATACTCTGGGCCCTCTCGGTGATATCACATTGATTAGCTTGCAAGCAAGTGATTTGATCACTAGAATGTTATATCACGGGAACGAGAAAAGAGTGCATGTCGGTAACGAGATCAAACTAGGTATGGAGATACCGATGATCGAATCTCGGACATGTAATATATCGTGAGACAAAGGGGTTAAGATACTAGCGTAAAAGGTTCCGACGATCACAAGAAAGTCATCGTTGAATGTGTGGGAGTCAGTATGGGTCTCCAGATCCCGCTTCTGATTATTGATCTGAGAGGGGTCTCGATCATGTCCGCATTATTCACGAACCGTAGGGTGACACACTTAAGAGACACCGACATCCAATTGGAGCAAAAGTTTCATGCCGAAAGAATAAACAAGCGCAGGAATTTATTTCACTAGATACAAACAGTTTTCGGTGAAATTGCATAAAGTGGTTATGCATGTGAAATAGAATTCTAGCAAGGGTTATTTGTGAATGTTTGTCATTAAAGTAATTGACAAAATTCTGAATAAAATAAAAGAGTTTTATTTAATGAGAGTTTGCATTAAATTTGGTGGAAATTTAATGGGATTTTGAGTGGGATTTTGAGTGGACTTTTGAAGGGGCATTTTGTGAGTGGAGTGTCCACCCACATGAATGGAGGGAGGGCAAGGGGCAGCCCCCATGCGCCGGCCACCCCCTTGGGGTTCCCCCCTCCTCCTATAAAAGGAGCCCTCCTCTCACTTCTCACTCACACCTCCTCGTGAAGGATCTCTCTCCCCCTCTAGTATTTATCCCCCATGGTCTCGGACTAGCGAGATACATGTTCCCGTGGCTTTCGCAAGAAAGAGTTGTGCTTCCGCTGCATCGCTGGAGCGAGGAGGCGGAGGTTGCTCGGTGCCTCGAGCGTGTGTGCGAAGACGGATGCGCCCGTGATTTGCGGCGCTAGGACTTCCTCTCGATCTTGAGATCGGCAAGAGATCGTCTACATCAACCACGAGTTTGGACTCGTTAAACTTTGTCGGTCTTCAAGGGTATGTTCTCTACGGATGTACATCCGCCCGTTGTTTGTATCTAGTATAAATAGATCTTGGTATTTAGTTCACACCGTAGGAAAATTTTTGTTTTCTATGCTGCGAACCCTTCACCACGGGGTATCGAGGACCCGCCATTTCAAGTGTGGGCTGCACGTTCTCCGTGGAAGCCACACTGCTTTTCCGCGTAGAGTTTGGGCCACTGGCATCTTCCAATGCAGGCTCTTCGTGCGCTGAGACGGGCCACTAGCTTGCTGGCTATTTTGTGAATTCACTTACGCCTACAGCGTCATAAGTGCATGCTCTATCTATGTCATCCGGTATGTACGCTCTTTTTCGTTTCTATCGCGCCATCTGTAAGAATCGCCCCACGCAGCAAACCCATCCTTCCACGTCATACCCCCTGTGCCTCGTGCTAGTCCAGGGTGTTCTTTTTTACGATGGCGCGTGTCATCTGGTCATTCTCTCTGTAGGGATGGAAGGACGTGATGAGTTCATTGAAGGGTTTTGCAAGAATTTTTGGGAAGATACACAATCCCGTTTCTGGGTCCAACTTAGCCCCGATTCCGTAGAACCAAGTCTTTGGACGTAGCTCCCACCCCTCTGTCTGGGGTGTGATCCCTCTATCGCGCAGGGCCTTCTCAGCTTCCTCCCACTTAGGCCTCTGAGATATGTAGCCACCTGACCCCGTCCTCTAGTGATATTCCTTCTTTTGGGCATTTAGCATATTGGTTTCTGACCTCTTTGTAGCTATAGCACCTTCCTTGTACGCCATAAATTCTCGCCATTGAGGTCTTATCTTCGCATAATATGCGTCTTCGAAATCTGGATTCTCCCCAGCTTTGAAATTTTTTTCAATTTTGTCTTCTAGTTGCGGAAATCTTCAGTCATATTCTTTAGAGTCCACTCTTTGACCTTTTCCTTTATAACCGGTTTATTTTCATCCTCCTCTGGCGGTAGGTTGAAATTTAGCAACAACAAAGTCCAAAGCGTTTCTTTGGATCTTTCATCGACAAAGGTGGTGTCGCCCTTCTTTGGCTTATTCCAATATTCAATTCTGATTGGGATTTGGTCCCTAACAAGAACTCCAACTTGACGTATAAATTTGTCTGCGGCCTTCCTGGGCTCCATCGGCCTGCCATCAACACGGACTGCTTCGATCGTGAACTTTGCACGATCTTTCAACCGATGGCTCGCGCCTCGCTTGCTCTTTTTCATAGAAGAAGATTGTTGCTGGCTGGTCGATCCGGAGGGCTAAAAGAAGAAAGAAGCGTTAATTAATACATGTACATATATACAAATCAACCGGTGCAAGTCAGCAGAGGCTTAATACATGCATATACATCGCCGGACTTCGTAATCAATAAAGTGCGTTCACCGGAGTCGTCATCTTCTCCATGACTACGTGAGATATCATCATGTCCCTCCAAGTTCAGATATTGTGAGGTGTCCTCATGGATAATGTTCTCCATTATTTCTTCCTTTTCAAGGTTTTTACTGAGTGGATCCATAGTTTCCAAAACAAAAATAGTATCACACAAATATCAGTAATAAATCTATTGAAATGCTCAAGCAAGGATGATGATATGACAGGTTAAAAGTTTTGAAATGTAACCCTAATACATGCTTGATCATTTTAAACGGGGTCCAAACCCTAATTCAGAGAAACCCCAGATTCATATGAGAGGGTACATTTAGTTCTTCTAATTAACTTGTCATGAAAGTTGATTAACAATGCATGGTTATATTGCTATTGACAATGAGAGGTGTGCTAGGGCGGCGGCTGGCGGCGCTAGGGGGAGAGCGGGGATGCATGGGGTTGTGCGGTCGAACTAGCACGACGTGGGCTACCTAAAATTGGCGACTCACCCTCAACGCGTGTGTAGGCTCAGCGAGGGCAGAGGAGGTTAGGTTCGACGACAATGGTGGCGGTGGACGTCGGTGGCGAACGGATATTCATATACTTTCTAATATATACACATATACATACACTATGTATTCAATCAAATATGCATATATTCATACAACAATATATATACATATATTCGATCAAATATATACAACAAAATATATACAACAATCAAATATATACAACAATATATATACAAAAATATATATACAACAATATATATACATCAATATATAAATACAACAATATATATACAACAATCAAATATAAAGAACAATATATATACAACAATCAGATATATAGAACAATCAAATATAATCAACAATCAAATATTCAATCAATTTTAAGGAGCTCCGATCCTCACCGGCGCGGCAAACTTGATCGGCCGGTGGGGTTGGCGGGGTCGGCGGGGAGTGGCGGCACCGGGCGTGGACGGTGGGGTCAGCGGCAAGTGGCGCGTGGCCCTCGACGGCAACGGCTCCGAGAGTTGGCGGCGGCTGCTCCGAGCCGCACGGCGGTCGCTCCGAGCGGCGTGGCGGCGGCTCCGAGAGTGGACGGGGGAGGCGGACAACATGGGCGCGGTGTCGGACGGCACTAGCTCGGCGGCGACGGTGGCGGACGACAATAGCACGGTCGAGCAGCCTACCGGCGTCTCTGTGTTCTCTGACACGGCTACTCTGCTCCTCTGCTCGATCGAACTGTATGGGGGAAGAGGAAGAGGAAGGCGCGCACTTTTATACCCCCCCCCCTTTAACACCAGTTCCAGCCACGAACCGGTGTTAAAGGGGGGTGGTGGGGAATTCATTTCGGGTGCACCCACCCCCCTTTAACACCGGTTCGCGGTTGGAACTATTGTTAAAGGGGGGGCATTTTTAATTTCCAAAAATATGATAGAATTTAGAAAATTCATATCTTTTTCATTTCAACTTAGAAAAAATGAATAATAAATCATAACTTCCATAAAAATAAGATCTATCCAGTCATATAAAAACATTTTATAGTTACTATCGATGAAAATTTTCAAAATGATTAAAACACTTACATATGAATTTTGATTATTCAATTAAGACAAAAATAAAATAGTCAAACCCTAAAACTTTGAACTTAAGAAATATTAAGCGTCTGAAAAGGAATCTAACCATATTTTTAGAAAATTAAAAATAATTAGAGCAAATCATATTTTATTTTCTATTAACATTTTTGAATTGTTTGGATATTTAAATTTAGCATCTTTTGTATATTTTGCAATCTGACAAAACATCCAACATGAAAAGTGTTTGCTTTTTAATAATTAATCCTAAAATATTTTTTTTCAAAAAATAAAATTCTAGCTATTCAAACTAGTAACAAATGGGAAAAGGTGGGCAGAATGCGCGGGAGGAAAAGGGTAGGAAGAAAAGGGCGGGATATAATGGGAGGGAAGAAAATTTTATTACGATAGGACTGGAATTAAAGTACATAATGCAACTAATAATAGTAAGTTACATAAAGCACTAGAAGAACTGAAAATTAAGATACATAGAAGAACTGAAAATTAGGATACATGGCCAGATTAAGTCACAATCGTTCGAACTTGTTTTGGAATGTTGGAGTGATTCAGTCATGCTCCAGCCTACACCTATAATACTCGCCACTATAGTCGTTGTACTCACCGCGGCCATCGTCGGGGTCGCCGTAGTTGAACTTTGAAGGTTGAGTACACGTTGGCTGGACTTGGGGGTAGCGCGGGTGGGGGTTAGAGTCAGCGACCGTGTCATATGCGATGATGCGCTGGAGTGTCCGGCCGCGCCACCACAGCCGACGGCCGGCCTTGTTGAAGTTCGGAGGAGGTGGGCCGTCCTCCTCGTGCCTGGCGAGCGCCCTCTCACACTGATCCCCGAAGAAGGTTTCCCAAGTCGGAAAATAGTCGGGATGCCAGTTGGGATTCCTCCGCTGCTCCGGCGTGAGAACGAAGTAGTAGTGGTTCGTGATGGCCATCCGGCGCGCCACACCTAGAGGGACAGGAGGAACCGGCACGCCTCCGACACTCAGCATCTAGCCGACACAGACTGTCGTGGGAATGACCACGGCAGATGCTGCAATCGGCAGCGAGTAGTAGAACATGGGGCAAGGGCGTCCAGACATCTACGGTGCGAGATGAGGGCGGAGACACAAGGGTTTACCCAGGTTCGGCCCCCGGAGGGTAAAGACCTACTCCTGCTAGATTGTATTATGGTGAGAGTACAAGGGGGCGAGCTCGAAGACTAGGCGGCGAGTCGCTTCGGGGTATGATGGAACGTCCTCTATGCGTACCGTAGGGAGGTTTATATAGGCTCACCTCGCTAGGGTTTACAGATTACAACCAAATTAGTCAAGGATTCGGAGGTTCTTTGACCTAATCCGACTGGGCCTAGCTATTCTTCTGGGCCTCCAGCTTCCAGTCGCCTGAGTTCTCACCAAGTCTCGATCCAATCGCCGTCCTGCAGGCCCACTCGCTGGCGGCTTGGGCCAATAGGAAACGTCCTTCTGGACATAGCCCGGTTGGCATATCCCCATCAGTAGTCCCCGAGGCCGTCGTTGATTCGTCGCAGGCGTTTGCTGGCAGTCGGAGTATGCGGGTCCAATGCGGACGCCTAGTCGAATGGGCGGAGGACTCCTGAGCAAAGGAAAGAACTAGTCATTCTAGTCACAATAACGGCGACCAATCATATCGCAGCTTCTGTGAACGTGTCGGCAAGTAGCTAGTCACTGTTATAGTAACCGGGTCGGTGAATCGTCGAGTCGCTGGAGGCAGCGAGTCGAGTAGACGAAGTTGGACCATCAATTTTAGTCAAATTATCCATTGGGTAATCCAACGGTAATATTGGCGTAATAACCGCGTAGTAACGGTTCCCGAAAATGGCGGGTAACAACCGCTATATAAGGAGAGTGAAGGGCAAACGGGGAAAATGCTTCCCTCACTTCCTCTGATTTCGCGCATCCTTGTTTTCTCATTCCACGCAGCGACCAAACTGATCCAGAGAGTTTTGAATCCCACGATCCACCCGCCGATGGCTCCTCCCACCGAACCATGGGGCAGATCCAAGTGCACGAAGGCACTACTGAAGTTGTTCGAGGAGGCAGGGATCCTCCGCGGTGGGAGATGGAGCATCCCCGCGGCTGGAGAAGTAATTCCGGATCCGCGCAATGGATAATTCATCTGCTTCACCAGTTACCTGGAGCGGGGGCTTGGCTTCCCAACCTCCTTCTTCTTCCGACGTTTCTGCACTTATTACGACATCTAGCCGTCGGATCTGGGTCCGCACAGCATCGAGCTACTCGCCATTTTCGTGGCGTTCTGCGAGTGCTACCTGGGCTGTAGGCCCTACTTCCCCCTATGGCAAGATCTATTCCACGGAAGAATCAGCCGTGAAGAAACAGGCGGCCCCATGCTAGCCGCGGGCGGCCAGACTTTCCAGCTGAAGTCGAATGCATCATTCTTTGACCTGATGGTGCCCGCCAAAGCGGCAAACGAGTGGAAGAAGAGCTGGTTCTACGTCACCGAGTCGAATCCAGGCGACGAAGTGGCGCTTCCGAGGTACTCCGCTGACCGGCCCGAGCCGCGTCGGCTCGAGGTTGTCAAACTCTCGCTAGAATAGTTGATGGTCGTTGACGAGATGCTTCAAACCATTCGCAATCTGAAGAAGAAAGGCCTCCAAACCATCATGCTTTACAACGCTGGCTCGGGCGACGGATCGTGCCCCTGGCAGCCCGTGACCATTACATGTACGAGTATACGGGCAAGGACGACCCGACGAAATCTTGCCTCGTTGAGTGGAGACTCAACAATTACACCCTGGCCCTGAAGAAGACTACCCAGGCGGTGTACCACGACGCGAAGGACGGGCTCGCCCCTTATACCACAAGGCGCCTGGCTCCAACGGTAAGCTGTTATTCTTTTTACACTCGCAGTCGCAGTTTGTGCATTCGCGGCTGTGCTAATGTCGCTTTGTTTTGGGTCCAGTTGTTTCAAGTGGTGGAAGGGTGGCTTCCACCCGCAGACGACGAGAACTCGAGCTCGTCCGCCCAGGAAGCGAGCGAGTCATCGCCCGACAAGGGCAACACCGAGAGCGACGAAGGCGGTAACGACGATGATGAGGACGACGATCCCGTGGAGGTTGCTGCCCCCACGATTCGCAAGACTCGCGGGCAGCACCAGCTCGAAATCGAGGCCAGTAAGAATCTCGAGGGCCACGATGATGACGACGACGCACTCGAGGGCCTCGAGGGCCAGTAAGCACACCTCACACCGTGAGGCCACGCCATCGACGAAGAAGAAGCAAGCTCCACCGAAGAAGAAGGTGAATCCGGCGAAGCCAGCGTCTCCGCCTCGGTCGCACGCGGCCGCGGCGACTGGTGCCGCCGCCACAATGGACGAAGTGCCACTGGCATTGTTGCCACCGCCATTCGCCCTCGTGACTAGATTGGGGGCCGCTCCGGCCGCAGGGGCCTCGCTGCCAAGGGGGGTTCCCGTAACAATTGCCACTGAGGCTCCCGCCGCGGCTTCATCTTCGAAGAAGCCGTCAGTGTCTTGGGCACACAATGTGTTCGAGACGGGCCACACTCGGAAGCTGGGGCCAGAACTGGAAAAACCGGCCAGCAGCCGCACCGGCCTGCGATTTCTTCCGGTCGCCAAGTGAGTGCTCCTCAATCTTGTTCTCGTCTACTTGCTTTCTATTTCAATCGGAGAGCTTCATTGACAGAATTGTTTGACAGGACTTGGGTTAAGAAGATAGGCCATCCTTCAGTGTCCAAGGTTCCGCCAGTCGCCATAGAGGTGCCAACCGATCCCTCGCGGAAGAGGAAGGGTGACGAGGTCATTGCTCCCGCCGAAGGCACCAAAAGGGCGAAAGGCGACGATGTCGTCACGGTCTCTGACGATCCGGCAGCTGCCCCGAGCGAGCCTCCAACCACAGAGGAAGCGGCTTCGAAGGCCAAGGAAGATGTGGGGTCACAACATATGATTCTTGCGGGCTCAACAAATGCAGCCGAGCCGACCTCGAGTGGCGCAGTGGCTGCTGCAGCAACTTTCCCTCGCTTCATGGAGAAGGCCGCCACGGGGAGTGCCTTAGTGCCGCCGAGCCAGCTTCCTGAGGACGCCGACATGGAGGTTGAACATCGTCGTGGCCACACTCTAGTCGTGCTCGCGTCGGTGGATGCGATGGAACTTCATGGTATGCTTGGTGCTGCTATCCAGGTATGTCCAGTCCCAGAGGATCTGGCCACTGAATTGCAGTGGTCGGATTCTTAATGCTTTGTATGTTATCCAGTCCCGGAGTTCCTAGTCGCTGAATATCAGCGGGTGGGCACTTAGGAATTTCGTTTTCCAGTCCTCGAGTTCCTAGTCGCTGAATTTCAGCAGGTGGGCACTTAGGAATTGTTTGTTGTTGATGATGTGTTTGTTGCGCAGGGCCTGCAGCGCGAGTCAGCCGATCGTCTTGCTGCAAAGTGCCGCGTGGAGAAGGAGCCCGTCGCCGTCCAGGAGACGAACAAGGAGCTTCAAGCGGCTTCGGTTTAGTATATTCTTTACTTGGTACTCGTCGCTTACTTGTCACGGTGTTGACCATTTTGCTCTGGAAACAGAAAGTAGTGCGGCTGAGGTGAAGGAAGCTCGCCATGGCCTTGTCCTGGTAGGTGATTTGACGGCGGCTCAATCCGCTTTGGGAGAGGCTGAAAAGCGAATCGCCGATCTGGAGTGTGAGCTCAAGGAGGCAAAGGCGGAAGCGAGCTCGGCGGAAGGACAAGCCAAGGCTGCCGTTACTTCTGCCGCTGAAGAGCGGAAGGTATCTGATGCGCTCATTGCTGGGTTGCATAATGATTTCTCTTCTCTTCAAAGTTTCATCACGGACCTCTGCCGCCCGCTGATTGGTAAGCTTTCCTTCAGCCGACTTCCGATTGCGTGTACCATGTTGCGGTTTTGATGTTTGCTTACTGTTTTTGTGTGTCTGCAGGCCGGATCACTAATAACGCGGAAGAAGCGCAGTCGTACGACGCGTGGCAGTGTGTGACCACCCTGTTCGACTCGACCGCGTTGTCGGCGACCTGCCTCCGTGCGTACCTTCAGGAGATATCGCCCACGGAGGTGATTCCCAGCGACCTGGTCGAGGTATGGAGTTACCTGGAGAAGGCCCCGTCAGTCGTGGACTTCATTACGCGGTCGGCCTTCCGTCGTGGGGCGGCGACGGCGCTCAGCCTTGGGCTCGCCCACTTCCTGGATGACTTCGACCTCGATGATGTCACGAGCGGTTACCCATCGTCGACGGGCTCGGTGGAGATTGCCGAGGTGTTGAAGCTGACGGACCGAGCCGCGGTATATTCCGAGCGCGTTTGGGCGATGGGCGACCTCATCCCCTACCAGGAGACGATTGTCGCCCCCAATGATCATGAGACGAAGCACCGGGACTTCAAGGTGGAACAACCATTCCGTGCGGCGATGGCGGGCGAGCTGACGACGTATCCGTCAAACCCTTACGTGCCCTTTATCGGCAGCTGTGGGGATGGTGGCGCATCTTCGTCAAAGCCTCCGTAGTAGAATGTTTTGCCATTTGGCGTTAGTATGGAATAACTATGTAACTTTCCTTGTACGCGAAACAAATTGTGCTGCTATAAAGGAATGCTCGTGTTATTTTGTCGGTCATTTTGCGATTTTGGATGTTGGTTGTGCGAGTCCCCGAGCGCGTCCACCCTTTTTATGGGGTTTAACTTGTTTTTATATGTTTTGTGAACTGTTAGTGAGTTTAGGTCGACTCGCCCTAGCTCGGAAAGCTAGTCGCAAGGCGAATCCTAGGGGTTCTCTTTACTTGACCGTTTTCCCGGGCGCGAACGGGGTCGGGTTGTCGAGTCCCCGAGCGTGGTACTTGGCCGTTCTAGTCGCAGGCCCAGGGTAGGTGAGGACTAAGCGCGTTATTTTAAGCGCGTCACTCCTGCCTGATCCGAAAGATCAGTCGCATGGCGAGTCCTGGGCATGCTCTCATACTTGGCATTATTCCCTAGTCGCTCGTCTTTGGTCGGGTGTCAGTCCCCGAACATGTTACTTGGCCGTTCGAGTCGTTGAGCCGAGGATGCGGAGGACTTGGTCGTTGTGGGGAGCGAGTGCAGTTGTCTTGGATCGGGGAGCCAGTCGAGCTAGGCGACTCCAATGGCCTGAGTTTTCCCAGTGCCCTCGCACCGTACTACTTGGCTGTGCCGGTTGCTTTGCCAAAGATTGACTTCTGCGAATAGCGTAACGCTGTTATTACGAGTGCGAGTGGCACAAGACACGGAGAGTAGACGCAACTTTCTGGTAACCAATAATTTTTATTTCATAGCGGGTAGGGGGTACATGTCTGGAGTTCTAAGAGTAGAACTTCCGTAGGAGGTTTACATTCCATGGCCGCTTGACGTCGAGTTTTGCATCGCCTCGGACGTCGGTGAGTTAGTAGGCGTCGTTGCCCAGGACTCGCCCGATGGAGAATGGTCCCGCCCAAGGGGGTGAGAGCTTGTGCATGCCTTTCTTGTCCTGTATTAGGCACAGTACCAGGTCGCCTTCCTGGAAAGTGCGAGTCTGCACTCGCCGGCTGTGTTAGCGCCGGAGCCCTTGCTGATAGATGGCGGTGCGGGAGCGAGCTAGGTCGCGTGCTTCGTCAAGCTGGTCGACTCCCTCTTGGCGTGCGAGCTTGTTGGGGGACTCTGTATAGTTGACCACCCTTGGTGAGTCATGCTCGAGGCCGGTTGGCATGACTGCCTCGGCACCGTAAACCATGAAGAAAGGGTGAATCATGTCGACCTATTGACAGAGGTGTGGATGCCCCAGATGACAGAGGGGAGTTGCTCGACCCAGCACCCGTCGGTGCGCTCGAGTGGGACTTGTAGCCGTGGCTTCAGGCCGTGGAGGATTCTCTGATTGGCATGTTCCCCCCTGACCATTGTACTCTGGGTGAGCGACTGAAGCGAGGTCGAGTCGGATGTGGTTCTCCTCGCAGAACTCGGCCATGGCTCCTTTGGCGAAGTTGGTGCCGTTGTCCGTGATAATGCTGTTTGGGAACCCATAGCGGTAGATGAGCTCACGTAGGAACTTGGTGGCGGTCTTCCCATCGCACTTGTCGACTGGCTTGGCCTCCACCCATTTTGTGAATTTGTCGGCTGCGACTAGGAGGTGGGTGAAGCCAGAGAGGGCCTTCTTGAAGGGGCCTACCATGTCCATGCCCCATACGGCTAACAGCCAGGTGATGGGGATTGTCTTGAGCGCCAAGCTCGGCACGTGAATCTGGTTGGCATATTTCGGGCATCCGACGCATCGCTGGACGATGTCGACAGCGTCTGCGTGTGCGGTGAGCCAGTAGAAGCGGTGTCGCATGGCCTTTGCGACCAGAGAGCGGGTGCCGGCGTGGTGGCCGCAGTCGCCGGAGTGGATGTCTTGGAGGATTTTGCATCCTTCAGTGGGTTAGACGCAGCGTTGGAACACGCCAGTCACGCTACGCTTGTGGAGCTCGCCGTTGATGATGACGAAGGACTTCAGCGGCCTGCTATCATCCGGGCCTCCGTTTCTTCTGTGGGTAGGGTGCCTCCCTCCAGGTAAGCGACGTATGGCGCAGTCCAGTCGCTTGGCTCGGCGATTAGTGCGACCAGGGCTGCCTCTGGTTGCAACGGGATTTCGATGTCGATCTCCCTTGGGGGAGAGACGGAGGGTTTGGTGATAGTGTCGAGGAAGACGCCGGCGGGTGGTGCGAGTCGAGCTGAACCGATGCGAGAGAGTGCATCGGCCTCCTCGTTCTTCCGCCTGTCGATCCACTCGACGGAGTAGCCTGCGAAGTGTCCTCCCAGCTGGTCCACTACTTGGCGGTATGCAGCCATGGTGTGGGAGACTGCGTCGCAGTTGCCGGCGACTTGCCCGGCGACGAGGTTAGAGTCTCCGTAGAAGCGCAGGCGATTGATGTTCATCTCCTTGGCTGCTCGCATGCCGTGGAGTAGCGCCTCGTACTCGGCCATGTTGTTGGTGCAGGGGTGAAGTCGAGGTAGAGGACGTAGCGGAGCTTGTCGCCCTTCGGAGATGTCAGCACGATCCCCGCTCCTGCACCGTCTGCATTCTTGGAGCCGTCGAAGTGCAGGTTCCAGTAGTGGAGGTATGGCAGCTTCTCCGGCTATTGGGCCTCCTCCCAGTCGGCGAGGAAGTCTGCGAGAGCCTGCGACTTGATCGTATTGCACGGATCGTACTTGATGTTGTGGACGCCCATCTCGACGGCCCACTTGGCGACTCGCCCGGTCACCTCGCGGTTGCGGATGATGTTTTGCAATGGCACTGAGGAGACAGCCGTTATTGGGTGCTCCTGGAAGTAGTGCGGAAGTCGTCGTTGTGCTTTGAAGACCGCGTATACCAATTTCTGGTACTGCGGGTAGCGCTGGCACGACTCGGTGAGGACTTCGCTGATGTAGTATACGGGTCGCTGCACCGGGCGCTCCTTCCCTTCCTCTGGCCTATCGACGACCATGATGGCGCTGACAACGCGCTCCGAAGCCGCGACGTAGACCAGCATGGGTTCCGTGTCGACGGGGGCAGCAAGTAGCGGTACTGTGAGTAGCACCTCCTTGAGAGCGTGGAGCGTGTCGTCTGCCTCCTTGTCACACTGGAAGGTAGGGTTCTTGCGCATTAGGCGGTAAAGGGGCATCGCCTTTTCGCCTAACCGGGGGATGAAGCGACTAAGGGACGCGACTCGCCCGGCCAGCTTATGGACGTCGCGCAGGCACACAGGTCTGCCGAGTCGGGCGATCGTGTTGATCTTGGCGGGGTTCGCCTCGATCCCGCGTTTGGAGACGACGTGTCCAAGTAGCTGTCCGGTTGGTACACCGAAGGTGCACTTCCCTGGGTTTAGCTTTATCTTGTACCTTTGCAGGTTGGCGAAGGTTTCCTCTAGGTCGGCGAGTAGATCACCCTGGAGAGTGGATTTTACCACCACGTCGTCGATGTAGAAGTGGATATTGCGGCCAGTTTGGCTCGCAAGGCACTCCTGCATGCACCGCTGGTAGGTCGCTCCGGCGTTTTTAAGGCCGAAGGTCATGGCAGTGTAGTAGAAGGCTCCGAATGGCGTGATGATCGTCGTCTTCTCTTCGTCCTCGACGGCCATTTTTATCTGGTTGTACCCAGAGTAGGCGTCGAGGAAGCATAGCGCCTCCGAGCCCGTGGTGGAATCGATGATTTGGTCGATCCGTGGGAGGACGAATTGCTCCTTCGGGCAGGCGCTATTTAGATTTGTGTAATCGATACACATTCTCCAGGTCCCGTTTTTATTCTCGGCCAGGACTGGGTTTGCCAGCCACTTGGAGTACTTGATTGGCCGAATGAAGCCTGCAGCGAGTAGACACTGCACCTCCTCGGAGATGGTTCGTTGGCGCTCTTCATTGAAGGGCCGCAGCGACTGCTTGACAGGTCGCACTTTGAGATCGGCGTTGAGTTTGTGCTCAGCGAGTTCCCTTGGGATACCAGGCATGTCGGATGGCTTCCATGCGAAGATGTCCCTATTCTCACGGAGGAACTCGATGAGCGCACCTTCCTATGATGAGTGCACCTTCCTATGTCTG
This sequence comes from Avena longiglumis, assembly GCA_030063025.1. Classification (NCBI taxonomy): domain Eukaryota; kingdom Viridiplantae; phylum Streptophyta; class Magnoliopsida; order Poales; family Poaceae; genus Avena; species Avena longiglumis. The sequence goes on from CP125979.1 coordinate 449,422,128, forward strand.
GTTGGAGTCGCCTGGGACCAGCTCGACGGTGCGGGTGTGTGTCATTGCCTCGAAGGCGGTGGAGTTGCCGCCCTCCGAATTGGGCTTCTTGAGTATGGTGGGGTCGTCGCTGTTAACCCCGCTCGCGTACTTGGCGAGCTCCTCGGCGTGGTTGGCCTTCGTCGCGATGATGACGTCAACGAGTTCGGAGCCTTTGGCCTCGCATTCTGCGGCCATGTCGGGGTCGCCATGGACGGTGATGATGCCACATGGCCCAGGTAGCTTCATCGCATTGTACGTGTCGTGGGGCGCTGCCATGAATTTGGCGAACGCCTGGCGCCCCAGGACGTAGTGGTAGGGGTTGTTTAAGGGCACTAGCTCAAAGACGATCCGCTCTGTGCAGAAGTTTGCTGGTGTGCCGAAGGTGACTGGCAGCGTCACCTTGCCGATCGGGTACGCCTTCCGACCGGGGACGATGTCATGGAAGGTGGTGTAGGTCGTCTCAATCATCGACTATGGGAGCCACAGTCGCTTGAACGTGTCCATGTATAGGATGTTGATGTATCTTCCGCCGTCCATCAGCGTTTTGGGGAGCCAGTAGTCTCCTAACTTGGTCTTGACCACTAGGGCGACTCTGCTCGGATATTTTATCCGCAGCGAGTGGTCCTCGCGGCTCCAGGTGATTGGTTGCTCAGACTAGTTGAGGAACTAGGGGATGTCTATCTAGGACACCGCATTGACGGCGACGGCGCGGGCGATGACCTTCTTCTCGCGCTTCGTGTTGAAGCCTGTGAAGGTGTGGAGCAAACCGGCAACGCTGCCTAACTTTCCTCCGTTTGGCGGGTTGTTGTCGGGGTCTTCCCACGCGCGCTGTGCCTTCTCGATCTCCTTGAGAGAGTGGCAATCGGCGATCGTGTGTGTGGAGGGCTTTCCTTCCCTGCTGTGAAACACACAAGGTTGGTTGAGGAGGGTCGTGGGATCAAACCTCGGCTTTGCCTTGTAGTTGCCACCGTCGCGGCACTGTCCTCCATCGCTGCGGAAGCTCTTGGGTTCACGCGACGCGTATCCGGCGTTGGCGACAAAGTCGACTCGCCCGTCACCGCGGAGTTTGCCGGTGAGGCGAGTGTTGTTGTAGGGTAACTCGGGTCGCCTCCCGTTGTCGTGGCCGCTCGTGCGGCGATGTCCTCCCGACTCGTCGTCTGTTTCTTGGTTTGGGTCCTCCTCCGTGTACTTCTTTGCGATATCTAGGAGGTCCAGTATGTTGTCGAGTGTTCTGTACACTCGCTTGATCTTGGCGACCAAGGGCTCGTAGCGGAACGAGGTCTTGAAGCAGTGGATCACGGTGTCCGGGTGGATTTCTGCTGCGTTATACCACAGATCTTGCCACCGTTGGACCCAACTGCGGGTCGGCTCGCGGGGTCCCTGGACGCATCGCTCCAGGTCCTCGTTGGTGGTGGCACGGGTGTATGAGCCCTCGAAGTTCCTAACGAAGGCATCACGCATTTCCTCCCAGGAGTCGATGCTATCCGCGGGGAGGCTGTTAATCCACTGCATGCACGCTCCCTCCATCATCAGGGGAAGGTAGCTGGCGGCGAGTAGGTCGGTGTGGTCGGCGATCCCCATCGCCATGAGGTAAGTGTCCAGACATACGGACGGATCGTACGAATGGTCGTACTTCTCGATTTCCTTCAGCACCTTGAAGTTTGCCAGGTATCTTTCGCCTCGGATCATCGGTCCGAAGCACTGGGGTCCCACTCGACTCAGCGATCCCCTTGGTTCGCCATCACGGCGATTGGTGAGGGTGTGCCGCAGGTCTTCAGGCTAACGTGCGTGCTAGCTCTGGTTGTTGATGATGTGGGTGCGTGCGTCGACATGCTGCCTGTTGGAGGCGATGAAGTTGTTCGCCGGCCGTGGGTCGTTGGTGGAGAGTGCCGCGTTCGCGTGTCGGTGTTGGAGTTGCAGGGGCTCGGGTGGTGGGCAGTTGAGGGTATTCGCCGCCATGGGGCGGCCGCTCGAGGCCGCCCTATTGCCTGATGAATGCGAGTACATCCGACCCTGTGAGTCGGCACCTGCGTTTTGTTTCTCAACTGCTATGGCGAGTAGAGCCTTGGCGTACTAGATCTGCAGTGCGCCTTTGCCCGTTACTTGGATGTTGTCGACTGCAGCTCGGCTCGCGACGACGTTATCCATTGGGTTGGAGAACAGCGGGAGGCCGTTCGCGTCTCGCTCTCGTGAGGAGACCACGATCCTTTGTTGGTCCCTGGGGGCGCGCGGTTGGGTGGTGGTGGGGCGCCGTTGGCCGTCGCCCCTGGTGGGGGTCGAGTGCTTCCTCCTGGCGGCGCGTTCTCGCATATCGCGCGCTCGGCCACGCGAGTTGGGTCGTTCTCAATGTCGAAGTTCAGGGCGCGCCCCTGAATAGTAGGATTCAGGCGCGACCTGATTTGGAGTTGGTGGTAGCGCGACAGCTCCTACGCTGTCACCTGCTCAAGGCAAAATTTCTCGCGCTCGTCTTGTTCCTTGCGGATTGCCTCTGCCAGCCGCTGGTGGAGTTTCTCGACCTCCGTTGCCGTCGCGTTTGGCGGGATCGGCGTGGAGAAGGGGTCTTCTGGGGGGTCGGCGCCAGTCGCCATGTAGGTCGCGACATGGCGACCAGTTCCATCGTGGAGGTCGGCAGAGTTCTCCAAACCGGAGTCGAAGTCGAAGATCCCAAGGATGGAGGGGTCCTCTAAATCTCCGACGTTAGAGACATGGGCGATGGAGCCTGCGGAAGATGCGGCGACAATGGATCCGGCAGCCGACGCCGGGGTCGCCGAATCGGCGTCATCGTTGAGGGCCGCGTCGTCCGCGGCCACGGTGGTTTTGGCCACGTTGCTGTGGGCCGAGTCGTGTTCGGAGACAAGGCAGTGAATGGTGTGGACCTGGCTCTCCGAGAGCCGGTCGCGTGGTGGCGACTCGCGGATGCGGGCCGAGTCCTCCGAGACGATGACGTCGGTGAGACCAACGAAGACGCTAATCGTGCTGACCGGCAGGATCACGCTATGTGTGACGGGTCGCGCCGCCGGACGTATCTGCTCGGCCAGATCTGGAGCATCTCGCCGATCGCTCTCATGCGGCCGGTGGCGATCGACTCGTTGATTGGAAGACTGGATCTCGCCGCAGAACATCGGCCTGACCGGCCAGGCCCCACGGTGGGCACCACTGTCATGGGAATGACCACGGCAGATGCTGCAATCGGCAGCGAGTAGTAGAACATGGGGCAAGGGAGGCCATCCATCTGCGGTGCGAGATGAGGGCGGAGACACAAGGGTTTACCCAGGTTCGCCCCCCCGGAGGGTAAAGACCTAGTCCTGCTAGATTGTATTATGGTGAGAGTACAAGGGGGCGAGCTCGATGGCTAGGCGGCGAGTCGCTTGGGGGTATGATGGAAAGTTCTCTATGTGTACCCTAGGGAGGTTTATATAGGCTCACCTCGCTAGGGTATACATATTACAACCTAATTAGTTAGGGATTCAAAGGTTCTTTGACCTAGTCCGACTGGGCCTAGCTACGCTTCTAGGCCTCCAGCTTCCAGTCGCCTGAGTCCTCGCCAAGTCTCGATCCAGTCGCCGTCCTGCAGGCCCACTCGCTGGCGTCTTGGGCCAATAGGAAACATCCTGCTGGGCATACCCCGGTTGGCATATCCCCACCGGGGACGCAGTAGCCTGGCGGGCAGGGGTAGTTCGAGGCGCAAAGAGCCTCCGCCTCCCTAGGGGTTAGTGGTACGGTGGAAGCCATGGGAAATAGTGATGAGGTTGCAGATCTGAGTCTAGAGATGTGCAATGACAATGGAGGCCAATCCTACATATATATAGTGAGAAATGGCGGGAAGAAAAATGGCGGGGGGAAATGGCGGGAAGATAGAGGGGCTTATTTTTTGTAATAAAGATTAAAAATGCATTTCTTTTGAACCAAGTGTTAACGGAAGAAATATGACATTGATTTCCATGTTAAGATACATATGTGTGCCAAAAAATGGCTCATTTAACACATATAGTCAATCTTATGATCGCGTCGGCCATAACCATGGAGTATCAGCACCGTTTAACATGATGGTTGGGTTAGTCATGTCCTTCACATAGAAAACCTGAGCCACATCATTGGCTAAGATGAATGGTTCGTCTAAGTATCCAAGATTGTTGAGATCCACTGTTGTCATTCAGTACTTCTTGTCTACCTCAACCCCTCCTCCTGCCAGCTTGACCAATTTGCACCGAAACAAGGGGACCTTAAAATTAGGTCCATAGTCAAGTTCCCATATCTCCTCTATGAACCCATAATGCGTGGTCTTTTTCCCATTGTCTTATGTTGCATCGAAGAGGACACCACTGTTTTGGTTGGTTCTCTTTTTATCTTGGCCTATCGTGTAAAATGTATTCCCATTTATCTCGTACCCTTGGAAAGTACATACAGTAGAAGATGGTGTCCTGGCCAACAAGTACAGCTGATCTCCAACAGTGGTGTTATTCGTGAAAAGTCTTTGCAGCCAGCCGCCAAAACTCACCATGTGTTCACTTCGAATCCATTCATCAGACTGTCTCGGGTGTTTGAGCCGTATAAAATTCTTGTGTTCATTGATATACGTGGCAAACAAGCTAGATCTTTGTAAAACCATGTAGTGTGCTTGATTGAGTGAATACCCGTCCCTAGATATCATTGCTTTACATCCTAGGGTGCCTTTTCCATGCAGTCTCCCCTCATGTCGTGATTGTGGAACACCAATCGCCTTAAGATCAAGAATAAAGTCAACACAAAACTCAATGACCTCCTGATATTACATAGCCCTTGGAGATGCTTCCTTCTGGCCTAGAACGGTTATGAACATATTTCTTTAATACTCCCATGTACCTATCAAAGGGAAACATATTGTGTAGAAATACATGACCGAGAATGGAAATCTCTTCTACTAGGTGAACCAGGAGATGCATCACAATATTGGGCCACATCTGTCTGTAACCCTGGCAGGCTTTGTGCATCCATTACCATTTGAGATATTGCATTGAGGAATAAACAAAGCTTCACAATGGGTACTCGAACATTTTTAGGTAGAAGCCCCCTCAATGCAATCGGAAGCAATTGCGTCATAATCACCTGGCAGTCATGAGACTTCAGGTTTTGGAATTTTTTCTCTGCCATATTTATTATTCCCTTTATATTCGATGAGAAGCCATACGGGACCTTGATACTGCTCAGGCATTCAAAAAATATTTCCTTCTCTGCTTTGGTAAGACCATCGCTGGCAGGAGTTAAGTGGCGTCCTTTACCCTTCTCGTTCTCAGGATGCATAGGCTTTTCAGGTTCTTTCATACATTGTTGGTCCTGTCGTTCTTCCGGTGTATCTTTTGTCTTCGCATACACTCCCAGGAAGCCTAGCAGGTTCACGCAAAGATTCTTCGTCACGTGCATCACACCGATTGAAGAGCGGACCTCTAGGACTTTCCAATAGGGTAGGTCCCAAAGTATAGATTGCTTCTCTCACATGGGCGCGTGTTCGGCATCGTCATTCGGAACAGATAGACTGCCAGGACCTTTTCCCAAAATTACTTCTAGGTCCTTGACCATACCAAATACCTCCTCACCAGTACGGAGGACAGGCTTCCTCCGGGGTTCTGCCAGACGTTTGAAATGATTGCCGTTCTTTCTTACGGGATGCAGGTTCGGAAGAAATTGACGATACCCTAGGTACACAACCTTCTTACATTTATCCAAATATACACTTTCAGTCTCATCTAAACAGTGCGTGCATGCTTTGAATCCCTTGTTTTTTTGCCCTAAAATGTTACTAAGAGCAGGCCAATCATTGATGGTTACGAAAAGCAACGCTCATAGGTCAAATGGCTCCCCTTTGTGCTCATCCCACATACGTACACCTGGTTTGACCCACAACTATAAAAGTTCTTCAACTAATGGCCTTAAGTACACATCAATATCGTTGCCGGGTTGCCCCAGGCCTTGGATGAGCACCGGCATCATAATGAATTTCTGCTTCATGCACAACCAAGGAGGAAGGTTATAGATACATAGAGTCACAGGCCAGGTACTGTGACTGCAGCTCTGCTCCCCAAAAGGATTCATGCCATCTGTACTTAGACCAAACCTTAAGTTCCTTGCGTCACGTGCGAAGTTCGGGTAATCTCGCTCGACTTTTCTCCACTGTGACCCATCAGCTGGTTGTCTCAACATCGCGTCTTTCTTATGGTCTTCCATGTGCCATCGCAACAACTTGGCATGCTCTTTGTTTCTGAAGAGACGTTTTAACCATGGTACTATAGAAGCATTCCACATAACCTTGGCAGGAACCTTCTTCCTAGGGGCCTCGCCCTCAACATCGGCAGTGTCATCTCGTCTGATCTTATACCGCAGTGTAGTTCAAACTGGGCATGCATCCAAATTCTCGTACTTCTCACCGCGGTAGAGGATGTAGTCATTAATGCAGGCATGTATCTTCTGCACGTCTAATCCTAGAGGGCAGACAACATTTTTTTGCTTGGTATGTCTTGTCGGGCAATTCATTATTTCTTGGATGCAGATTCTTCACTTTTACCAACAACTTTGAAAATGCGTTGTCAGTCACACCGTTCTCTGCCTTCCATTGCAGCAAATCCAGTGTGGTACCTAGATTTTTGTGGCCATCTTCGCAAGTTGGGTACAACAATGTTTTGTGATCCTTTAACATCTGCACCAGCTTCTCCTTCTCCTTTTCAGTTTCACATTCTTCCTTTGCATCAGTAATGGCCCGACCAAGATCGTCATCAGCGGGCCCATCTGCTGCCTCTTGATCTTCATCTACCCCGGTTGCAGTATCATCGTATTTAGGATATATGTTATGATAGTTGTCATCGTCCTCTTCTTCTTCGTTGTCTTCCATCATAACCCTCTTTCTCCATGCTTGGTCCAACAATTATAGATGGGCATGAAACCGGACCGAAGCAGGTGGGCGTGAATGGTTTTGGTATTTGACTAGTCTTTCTTGTTCTAACAGTCAACACATGGACAACACATAAAACCATTGTGACCACGGTTTTCCTTATCCACAACGATGAAATTTTGGAGGCCTGTAATGTACTCGGAAGTGCGTCGGTCACCGTACATCCATTGCCTGTTCATCTGCATTATATAATTAATTACGTATATCGAAAATCATTATAGTACATCATAAATGAATAGGGAGATGACCATTTTTACAGTACATCAATGACACATGAAAGGATAAAGTTGCCGACCTCGACAGAGGAGGAAAGATCAAGAAGAAAACTTAATTCGATCTCTCAGGCATTTCACCAAACACCACTTGTGCATAGGAATAAAACACAAACTAGCACACCTCTCACCCTCTTTGCTAAGCTCCAAAAACAGAGAGTAAAAAAATGAGAGAGAGGGATGGGCTGCGGTGTATTATATATAGACGCACCCCCTTTAACATCGGTTCAAGCCACGAACCGGTGTTAAAGGGGGTTGCTGCACAGCTAGGTGGTGCAAGGCCTTTAACATCGGTTGGTGGCTTGAACTGGTGTTAAAGGGGGTTGGCCTTTTTGCTGCACGGGCCACGCTGGTATGGCCACCCCCTTTAACACTGTTTTGTAGGATAACCGGTGTTAAAATCCAATTTGAACCTCAACTAACGGCCTCGTTTCCACCGGTGTGTCTGTATAATAAAAGGAATTGTAGCCAACGCAATGTTTTTTGGCCACGGAAGTTGGAAAGCATGCATGCACGGTATAAAATGAAAAACTTAACCATTATCTATCTAGTTTCACGGAGATTGTAGTAGACTCGATTTACATTATGTAATCCTCTTATTTAACTTTATCTACCTAGCGTTTTACAATTTCTCATCATGATATGTAATCCTCTTTACACTATTTTTTATCCTTTTTGTTTGGAACCTGGATTTTGGCGCCTGTGTGCATCATAGATATGTAGAGGCTGGGTGTAATATTTAAGACCTTTTAAGTAATAAAGCGCCATTTATTAAAAAAATGGAGATTGTAGTAGACTCGTAGTACAGTGTTCTTATAGAATAATGATAGTACGGTAGTTTTGTCATTATACTGCTCCGGTTCATATTAATAGAGTCAACTTTATCTAGATACAAATGCATCTCTAACTATTCTAAACACTTAATTAAATATATATAAATTTAGGTAAAGTTAAGTCCATTAATATGGGCCGGAGGAAGTATGAGGAAATCATACTAGCAAAATATCATCGTGCGGCCACATTTCAAAAAAAAAACATCACACTCACAAAACGGAACAAGTTACATCCAGCTAGCTGAGGTAGAATACCCCACTCACTACGGGACGTGCGCGCTAAGCCGAGGGCAAAAAGCCGTCGGCATAGGCCAAAATGCCCTCGGCGTATGGTACGCCGACGGCTGCCCTCGGCGTAGCCTCCTCGGCAAAGGTCTTCCTCGACGGAACACGTAGAGGCCGTCGGCGTATGCTACGCCGAGGGCAATATCGTCGGCGTAGCGGCCGTCGACATAGCTTGTCGACAGGTTGCATAAACATTTTAAAAAAATATATATTTTTTTTATTTTTTCTCAATTTTTGAATTTTTGAATTGTTTGACTCGTTAATCTCTCACTTTGAATATTTTTAATACTAATTACACTTAATATTTAATTAAACTACAGTCTTGGTCAAACTTCCCGGCCGTTCACCCAACCTAATACTAATTCAGCTCCAGCACGCTTAACTTCTTCGTTCCTTCAGAATCTGTTTCCGCAAAGTAATTCATACATTATTGTCAATACTATGATATCAATCTTATTAACTATTATATCATCATGTCACATGTTTTTATTTTTTTGAAATTATAAACAATTATTTAAGTAAACATTCATGAATAAGTAAAAATATTATTGAATTCAATTAAAATATAATAATGTTACTTTTTTGTATTTTTATATTTAATATGGAATAATTAATATCTTTAAATCCGGAAATCGGAATTCGACAAATAATATGTCTAAATTGATCAGAAAAATGAGAGGAATCCAAATATGATATACATATAAACTTATCACAAACCCTCCATTTTTGAATTAGGTATTTGGTGGTTGCTTCAGAAAATCCCCCTTTTTTGCGCTCGTAAAATGAAAAATATCTTTTGTGTGCGATGAAAAGAAAAACTTGCATTGGATCTTTGATAAAATAGCATATTGTGAACCTAAAAATAATTTTTATAAAAAAACATGAGCATCCCATGCAACATTGTTCGACATCCCAATGGCTTTTTGGTGCGACGAAAAGGAAATATTCCTCCTGCAACATTGTTCTCCATCCCTGTATGCACAATATGGGCATAGTATCATAAACTATGCCTTGATTTTAGCCATAACATTGGTCATTTGACCCGAAAGCCAAGAAACCTCGAATGAGATAGGTCATTTTGTGAAGGTTTTTTGAGACATAATCAATATACCAAGTTTGATATTTTTCCTTCTAACTATGTCACATAATATGACACCACGCGAAAGTTTCACATTGTTTCGATCGTTTTTGAATTTTTTATGCTCGTTTTAAACTATCGTCAAACTTTGTCGAACGACGTGCATGAAGATTATTAGCTCGGGGCCGAGCCTCGCTAAACTTTCATTGTATCTTTGATAAAATAGCATATTATGAACCTAAAAATGATTTAAAAAAAAAACACATGGGCATCGGACCATGTACCTGTAGTTCATATTTGACTAACTTCCTACTGATTCGGTAGGAATTTGTCTTTTTCACCAGAGGTGGACGGAAAGGTTTCAGATCCCCTGTTGGGACATTTTCCATATAAGATGGTCTAGTATTTTTGTAAAATGTGGTGGTAGTATTTTGAATTAGCTATTTGGTGGATGCTTCACAAAACCGTCAGTTTTTTTGCTCGGAAAATGGAAAATGGCTTTTTGGTGCGATAAAAATGAAAACTTCCTCCTGCAACATTGTTCCCCATCCGATGATGCACATGTATGCACAATATGAGGGCTTATCACAAACTATGCCTTGATTCTAGCTATAACATTGGTCATTTGACCCGAAATCCAAGAAACCTCGAATGAGATAGGTCATTTTGTGAAGGTTTTTTTGAGACATAATCAATATACCAAGTTTGATATTTTTCCTTCTAACTATGTCACATAATATGACATCACGCGAAGGTTTCGCATTGTTTCGATCGTTTTTGAATTTTTTATGCCCGTTTTAAACTATCGTCAAACTTTGTCAAACGACGCGCATGAAGATTCTTAGCTCGGGGCCGAGCCTCGCTAAACGTCCATTGGATCTTTGATAAAATATCAGATTATGAACTTAAAAATAATTTTTGTAAAAAAACATGGGCATCGGATCATGTACATGTAGTTCATATCTGACCCACTTCCTACCGATTCGGCAGGAATTTGTCTTTTTCACCAGAGGTGGACGGAAAGGTTTCAGATCCCCTGTTGGGACATTGTCCATATAAGGTGGTCTAGTATTTTTGTAAAATGTGATGGTAGTATTTTTAATTAGCTCTTTTGTGGTTGCTTCACAAAACCGTCTTTTTTTGTGCTCGGAAAATGGAAAATGGCTTTTTGGTGCGATAAAAAGTAAAACTTCCTCCTGCAACATTGTTCGCCATCCCATGATGCATATGTATGCATAATATGGGGACATTATCACAAACTATGCCTTGATTCTAGCTATAACATTGGTCATTTGACCCGAAAGCCAAGAAACCTCGAATGAGATAGGTCATTTTGTGATGTTTTTTTGAGACATAATTAATATACCAAGTTTGATATTTTTCCTTCTAACTATGTCACATAATATAACAATACGTGAAGGTTTCGCATTGTTTCGATCGTTTTTGAATTTTTTATGTCCGTTTTAAACTATATATAATGTTTTATGTTTTCCTTAATTTTTATTTACAAATGTGTATTATTTGAGTGTAGATAGATAGATCTTATTTTTCTGCAAATTTTGATATATTATTTGTATTTTTCCAAATTACAATGTTTTAATTATGATTTTTCAAAGTTTAATGAGGTAAAATAAAAAATAGCTACGCCGAGGACAGGCGTCGACGTATGCTAGGATATGCCGAGGGCAATTCTATGCCGACGGCTGCTTGGCGGAGCTGGCCTGGACGATGGCTACGCCGACGGCCCCGACGTTTGGCCGTCGGCGTAGCGACCGACCGTCGGCGTAGCTTCCTATTCCTATAGTGATATGCTATACTTGAATAGAAGTTACCACACATAATTAATGCATGAGTTTGTATGGGGCCTAGTAAGCTGAGCCGCGAGGTACATATATGCGTTCTCTTCATTGTGGTAGCTAGCTTTTGAGTGGTTAGCATAGATCAGGGAGAAACCTCTGGATAGAGAAGAAAAGATGGAGATCAAGGAGGAAGGGGAGGCTGGAGTTCAAGTGATGGCTCGGTCTCGGTTCGGGAGGATCTGTGTCTCCTGTGGGAGCAGCAAGGGCAAGAAGACAAGCTACCGGGATGCTGCTGCTGTGCTTGGCCAGGAGCTGGTACTCATCTCCTCTGTCGTTCCCTAGTTGGAACCATTTATCTACTCCAGCTAGCTTCCCTGGAATTCTCAAAGTTCTAGCTACTTCGTTGTCCTGTTCTATGTTGCTGTTGTAACAATATTTTCTTTTAGTATAGATACATAGCTAGTCGCGATATCTAAAAAAAAATCTTTTCTGCCCGTTTTTCCTTTCAAGGCTGGAGATCCGACTACCTCGCTCGATGTTATGCCACTAAATGCATTTTCTAATTGCTTTTAGCAGAAAAAAAAAACCTCTAGGTGCATGCACAACACTGTACAAGATAAAACTTGTAATCAACTTTACATGCATGTTTCTAAAAAGAGTCTTGTGGTTTTCACTGCATAATGTAGGTTGCAAGGAACATTAATTGATCTGGTCTACGGAGGAGGGAGCGTGGGGCTGATGGGCGTGGTCTCTCAAACTGTCTACAGCGGAGGTCGGCATGTTCTTGGGTACGTAAACTGTAATGATGATTCATGCATCCTTCGGCCTGTATATGAATTTCTGGTGCCTGGGTAGATTATTTATTTACGGAAGCTTCAATAATGCCACTTGTTCTCCACTAGCTCTCTCGCCTCATGAGAGTTTAATAAATAAAGACAAATGTTTCGTTCTTGGTTAAAGTCTATGTTGCTGGTACATGTAGGCTGATAAAAAAGCTAAATAAGAAGAGTATCTGCAGGTGTGGAATGTAAATATTCTCTCCTTTCTAAAATATAATAGATGATCTAGCTTTGAATTAGTCATCAACTTTAGTTTTGACCTAGTTTGTAGAAAATATGTCGACATCTAAAAAAATAGCAATGCAGTATTATCAAATTAACCATACAATATATTTGTGCACCATACATAATTTCATGTCGTAAATATCGACACAGTTATTTTATAACATTTTTCATTCTATAGAAGTTCGACTTACGACAAACCTAGAACATTGATTATTTTAGAACGGGAGGCAGCCTATATAATTATGGACTATTGTTCCACATAATTTTACCTTGGGAATAATTGTACTCCTTACATAATACTCCCACCGCTTCAGTTTAACAGGCACGAACATTGATTAAGAAACACTTAGCTTTGACAATCAATTTATCCACAAAATTTGAGATATGTGTCAAAAAATTATGCCACTGCAAACTTATTTTGAATATGAATCAAATAGTATAGATTTTATAGGATATATCTCGTATTTGTTTTGACAAAATTAGTACTAGAAGTTTTTACTTAAATATGTGCCTGTTAAACTGAACCGGAGTACAAATTTTTGTGACAAAGAGAATATATTAATATCATGAAAATATCAATCACACTCAGCCTCTACACCAACAAGATATCCAAAAACATCATGATGCACACTTCCAAAAATAAAATAAAAAAGAAAGAAAAAACAAAGACCATGTCACAGTGTTAAACCACTCGCAACACAAACACTCCTAAACCAAGGCCATTGCCACGTATAACGAATGAAGGCCATACCTTGGATTTTCAGCCTGAAAATCATGGCTCGGTACTCAAGGAGAACCACAAAAAATGCACTCCACCTGTAATGCCACCCCCGCTTGCGAAGGCTGTTGCTGGTCACCAAACATCCGAGACATAAGGAGCTCCTATGCCGCATTGTCTTCATCAATCAAAACCCTTTATGCCAAAACCATCTTCCGATTGCAGCACCATTACTTTATCCACCTCTGTTAGTTTTATGGAAATCTATATGAATACATATCACATTGTACCGACAAGAACACGAAGCTTCGCACCTCACGGAAAAAAGGGTGCACACCACCGCATAGATTCCACTCTAGATATCCAGTAGGACCCTGTGCCAAACTACAAAAATCTCCAAGGGGAAGACTGGAACTTGATGGCTGCCGAATTGAGGAGGAAGACTTGAAGTAGGTTCATGCCATGGCACTCGAAGAACAGTAGGGCTGAAGAACCTTTTTCGGAACACCGACACTGCACCGCCCTAGGCTTTGCACATTCTTAGCACACCATCGGCAACACCACAACAATGCCACTCCGAGCACATAGCTAGGTGCAGCCACACCACCAACATCCGATGACATAGACCCACATGCTTGACCAAGTGGCAGAATAGGAACAGACAACCACAATCATTGGGGAGCGTCCTCCAGGAGGGATCCCCTCCTCCGTCGTCGAATCGTCGGTATCGTTGTATGGGAGAACCACGGCACCGCAACCACCATCTTGCGCCGCGCTGCCGGGGGATTGCCGTCACTGCTCGACCAGAAAAGCCCCACCGCCGCCGTAAAAGACATGGGCTTTGCCCAGCAATGACTCCCAGCCGCGAGAGGGGAGGAGGAGGGTTGGGGTAGGGTACATCACCGGTGGCGTGATCACCCCCTTGCCACCTAGGGTTAGGGCGTGGCGGGGGATTTTTTTTCTTCGAAAGTACTACTTCCTTAGTATCAGAGGATATAGTGAATAGTATAGTTTTTTTAGAGAGATGAGTAGTATACTTTAAGCATGTAACAATAAATGTTGTGATATTCTTACATGCATGCATACTTAATTAATTATTACTAGGAGTCTTGAAGATGAAAGTGGCACGAGAATTAGAGCAAGAATAATTGTATAGCCAACTATTGGCTATAAGTTAGTGCCATGTTATCTATAGTCAACCAAATAGCTAATATGTACAATAATAAGTTATAGAAATGTACTATTTTTTTAATACTTGGTCCATCATTTACTCTCACAAAGTGTCTATGAACACGTGCTAGAGCCGACTCTTGTATGAGAGCCCACTCTCCTTCTTTCTCATCTTCTCCCTCTTCCAACTCAGCACAAATATATTATTTAATGTCTTATAACCAGCTCATGTCACCTTATTGAATTGCTCTTAGAGATAAGGGCACAGGCCGAGACTTCATAAGTATGCTACTATTTAATATAATGTGTCGTCTTGCTGTTCCTTTGCAGGGTGATCCCGAAGGCCCTCATTCCCAGAGAGGTAATCACATGGAATGATTCAACACCATTATAAATCGCCTGATACTAAAAATCTTATCAGAGCACGTGTTGTATACTTAGTTCTTTGATAGAAAATATCCTACTGGAAATTGTTCAATTATTAGAAGTCCTTCCGTATCTTAGTTTATTTCTGGCAATCACAAGGATACTATTCTCCTAGACCTTGAAGCATATTTCATTAATACAGTAGAATAACAAGTACTCCCTCCATCTAGCAATAACAGACTTTGATCTATCTACATTCGCATGTATCTTAACATGTTTTAGTATATAGATAGATGTGAATATTAAGCAATAATTCAAATCACTTATTTGAGAACTGAGGGAGTATAACCATTCTCATGTCAAGGTCAGGATGCACGTGGTCATATAATTATGCTATCAATTGATGCATCCTTGATATATGATATTCCTTGTGGGTGCAGATAACTGGAGAGACGATGGGAGATGTGAAGGCAGTGGCAGATATGCACCAAAGGAAGGCTGAGATGGCCAGGGAATCTGATGCCTTTATCGCGCTCCCTGGTTGGTCTCCCCATCAACAAGTTTTTCCTTTAGGAAAACTATATATAACTAGAAATAGTTTTGTCACTTTTGGTTCAGTGCTTCTTTCTATCTAAATTTTGAACACAACAATGATTGAGATCGCTCCGTACCCCTTCGTAACTAAGGGCATGATAGTTTATAATAAATTATTAAAGAACAACAAATCATATATATAGCCTGTGCAAAGCAGTACATACCATATATATGTATATAATCTATATATCGTGGTGTGTCTGTCCTTGTCGCTCACGATCCGGCGTGGCTTTGTCGCTAGCGGCAAGCACCAGTATAAGTGTCATTGTCGTTAGAGCATCGATCAATGTGAATTTAATACTCTAATTTTTTGAGCAATGGCTTATCACTGAGCTAGCGATCGATGGCGAATTCGGTACAAGGTGAAAAGGGAGGGACGAGTGAAGAGAAAATTGTGCCGTTATCTCTGCCTTCACGTTTCGCGGTATCCATGACCTTGTCCTCACCTACTTCTATTTGGACATTTATGTAAGGGACAACGGGTAGTTAGATCGATCCCATCTAAAAATATGTGGGTATACACATGAGTAAGACGGATTTAAGATTGGATCTAAACTACTAATATAATCTATTATATACTAAAAACAATATAAGAGATTGTTTCAAGGCATTATATTGATCCACACCAGTTATTCTATTTTTGCAGTTAGATATAAAATCTGCGGCTTTGATTTAATAAAAGATTATCTTTAATGTACGTATGTAGTTCCGGTTAACACGACTCATATATGTTTTGATACGGTGTCTTTAGTTTGAGCCATGGACTCCGGTAATTAACTGGACATAGAAAGCAAGGGAACACGTCCCATAGAAATAGCCGAGTACGTTCCAAAATAAAACCTCTAGCAGGTCCGTTTTCATGGAAAAGGATACACCAGCTAGCTAGCCTGCCAGGTCCGTTCATGGAAAAAAAGCACAATAGCTAACACAGAAGGATGTATTTTATAGAGTAGCGTGGGTAAGACATCGTAAATGTTATTGTGCATGTGATAATAAAATATATAATTTTTCTAATACGTTCACAACAAACCTTTTGTTAATTCGTAGCAAGGGACTGGCATTTAGCTAGTTACCATTAGCAACAAAAATCATTTTTACATAGCGAGAACAACAAATAACCGCAAATTCTCCTACCCCAGAGAGATATTTTATACATGCGATCTATTCCACATAACCAATTCTCTAGTACTTATGTTTGCTTTTCTTGTTGTATAATTCTCGTTTGGTTTTGCAGGTGGTTATGGCACCCTTGAGGAGCTTTTGGAAGTAGTCACATGGGCCCAGCTTGGTATTCATGACAAGCCGGTACGACCAGCTAGTTATTTTGTCACACTGCCCGTGGATGCTACAGTGACAAAAGCCACAAGAAGGTCGACTATTAATTAATTACTTGGGAAATTTAATAGGTCGGGTTGCTGAACGTGGACGGCTACTACAACGGTCTGCTATCTTTCACCGTGGAGGAAGGTTTCATCGAGCCTAGTGCTCGCCATATCATCGTTCTGGCTCCGACTCCCAAGGAACCGCTCCAGAAATTGGAGGTATAGTAATATATATGGTTCTTATGGGCCTCTTCCATCCATCCATCCATCCATGTAATTTCTTTGATTGAAGAGCAGTAAGAGTTTCAAGAGGCTTAATCTTCCTCGATCTCCTTGGAGTTCCTAGGAGTACTCTCCTCAGCACAAGGAAGTTGCGCCCAAGATCAAATGGGAGATGGAACAAAAGGTTTGCTATTGCAAGAACTGCCAACTTCCAGGGCCGGAGGAAGGCGAAGCAGAGAGGATGCTCTGAACGTACTTGTTGCTGCCTAGTGGGCGGGCTAGCTTAGATAGAGCATCCCGATGCTACATCGCCCATTTTAATTAATGTAACATTGTTAGAAGTGTGCACTTCCAGCCGTGCTTATGTTATCACTGGTAAGAGAATTACCAAGGAACTGTGTTGATGTTGCAAAGGGACGAAGAGGGGAGCAAGATATCATATTCGCTCTACCTTCTATTGTGGCCAACTTAAGAAACTCTTATTGAAGTACTCCCTTCGTTTGAAAATATAAGATGTTTTAGTTAGTAAAGCTAATGTATCTAAACACTTTTAATTAGTGTGTAGGTTTAAAACACTAAAAGGTGTCTAGATACATTTACTTCACAAACCTAAAACAGAACTAAAACATCTTATATTTTGAAACAGCGATAGTAGTTATGCGATATACTGTTTGACAATTAACATTTCAAAAGAACTCATCTGTATTT
The DNA here is from genome assembly GCA_030063025.1 of Avena longiglumis. Classification (NCBI taxonomy): domain Eukaryota; kingdom Viridiplantae; phylum Streptophyta; class Magnoliopsida; order Poales; family Poaceae; genus Avena; species Avena longiglumis. The sequence goes on from CP125979.1 coordinate 449,439,502, forward strand.
CAAAAGTAATTACATATACAACGATGGATATGTTGTGAAATTATATGGTTGCCGTGCTGAATTACCCAAAGGCCTCATCTGTATTTATATTACCAAAAGATTTCGATTAGTACAAAGGTTGTTACGATTACATTGGCAACTACCGTGACATGCCGGATGACCTACAGTAGATATCTACAAAAGAACCTAGAAACCTAATACTCTATATACTGGTTGTTAGTTCACAATCCCCCTCAATCTAAACATTGTACTTGTACTAAGTTAAGATTGGAAAAGAGCTTCACCAGCATATGCTTCGTCATTGGCTTTATGAAGGCGTCGGCTAATTGATTGGATCAATAAACGGACCGGACATGAAGAGAACCTTGAGCCACCTTTTCTCGGACGAAATGAAAGTCCACTTCAATGTGTTTAGTTCGAGCATGAAAGAATAACAGCAAAAAAACCAATAGTCGTGGTTGAGGGACATGTAGTTCTCGGATTATAAACTAAATCCACATTGCCTCAGCTGTCCCATTTGCCAACGCTTTTATACTCTTGGCATATCGGGTATGTCCTACGGGTACCTATTATTTGCCTATCTGGACCAGCCCAGCGGGAGGCCCAAGTGACAATCCACCATTGATGAAGAACCCCATGATGACTTGGGGAAGGCCAAGCCCATGAAGGACTTGACTCCTTGGCGAATGTGGCAAGACTAGCTATAAAACTTTAGGGTTTCATCCTCAAACATGTAACCGACTTAGACGTATCCCGAGACCTGGCCTCCCTCAAACCATTTCCATCTAGGTGACCTTCTAAACCTTCGCTTCATCAGTCAATCAAGATCAGGCAAGCAGAAGTAGGATTTTTCCTTCGGTGGCCTGAACCAGGGTAAACCTTGGGTCCCCGTGTGTTTGTCTATTAGCCCACAAAGTCTTTAATGCTCTCCTCTTCCCTTAAACCAAAGTCCATCAAGTATGGGCTGACATGATCACCCCACATCACCGGGTCAGTAGGTTCTTGGCACGGACGTTGTTCCCTTCATGGGCGTACATGATATCATCATGGGTATTGACACTACATGAATCTAGACGGTACATGACGATCTGATATCGTCATGGATCAGGGGAAAAACTTTTATGGATCACACTACTAGGAAAACAACTAAAGATGGTAGGTAGTGCCCCACGGGTAAATAGTCGTGGCACACATGATAGGTAGTGCCCCACGGGTAAATAGTCGTGGCACACGGCTTCGAAGTGTCCTATGGGTAAGTCGCATACTCGTGGCGCACATGGCACATGTGTGGCACCACTACGTGTGGGCCAGGGCACAGGTGGCCGCATGCCACATAGATATAGCACATCCGCACCTACTGCTCTACGGATGTGAAACTTAGTCGTAGAGCAGCCAGACCTAGTGTACTGCTAGTTTGTTGTGTGTGGCCTAATGTGGAGCTAGGTGAACTTACTCGTGGCACACTTTAGTCATGTGCTCCACGGCTAAGTTTCATACCCGTGGCACACTATAGTCATGTGCTCCGTGGCTAAGTTTCATACCCGTGGCGCATTGCAGGCATGTGCGCCACGGCTAAGCAGCTGGCACCACTTTTTTGGCATCACTTTTTGCATATTGCTATCCACTACCACACCTCCCACTTCACTGTCCCATCCTTCTTCCTCGTTGGATCTGGTCACCCTCCTCCTCCTTCCCACCTCAATTTTTTCACTCTTTCACAATTTGTAGCTTGTAGAACTTACCTTCGATGCTACATACATAAGAGAGGAAAACTATCATTCTTCCATCCTCTCGGTCTCACACCTCTCCTTCCATCTTCTCGGTTCTCTCATCTCGGTAAGTTGTCCATGTAAGAGGATGTGTGTATGTGTATGGAGGATGTGCATGTGTATGAAGGATATGCTCATGTATATGCAAGATCGGTGCTAATGTGTTTGTAGGATGCTCATTTGTTTCGAGCATGCTCTGATGTGTTTGTGTGTGAACAAGTTCATTGTTTTGCCAAAATGTTGATTCATTTCGATTTTGGCGAACATTGGCATTTCGCAAAGGTACTAATTTTAGGATAGGTCATGCCTAAATTTTTCGGCGACCATTGCATGCATGAAATGGTTGTGTGTAAACTTCTAATTCTACTGCGTGTACCGCGCAGGCAACCATGGTCCGCATAATGAGCAAAGGAATTATGGCTAGATTTTTGAAATGCGCGAGCTCCGACATGATATGAAATAACATGATGGAGATAAGATGTTCGTGTAAAAGATATAAACTCAATTGGTTGATCGACCCTGATTTTGGACATCTGCAGGTGCACCTTTCATGAAAGACTACACTCGATGGATAAGTGATGAAGACGATGAAAACGTCAATGGGTGGTAAGTAAGGAAGGCGGGCAACATGATAATCATGGCGAGGGCGGGCGAGATGACGAAGAGTCTCCCATAGAGGGTGAAGGATATGTCGGACATGATCACCAAGATGAAGGTGCATGCGGAAGCAGACCAAGATGATCTAGATGCTAGAGCAGACGATAGAACAATGTCAGTCTAGGTGCATACCCTTATTTGTAGTGTAATAAAATTTAGTGAAACAGAAATTAATCAACATTTCGACAAACATGCATACTAATAGAAATATTCCTTAGAGGCAATAATAAAAGTGTTATTATTCATATTTTTGTTTCATAATTAAGTTTAACGTTCTATGGTATAATTGTATTAGTTATGAATTATGTGTATTTGGAGGAAAACCCTAACACATGTGTGGGATGTTAAACAACATATAAATATATCCATGGTCATGCCTCTATGACTAGTATGTATGTCGACGATAGTTCGGTTTTCTAACTATGGGAAAATTGACAATGTGATTTTGGTGTTGCCAGTGACATATGTGTTCAGATTTGTTGGAGAACAACGACGATGGATAGACCCAACCATGAGATATCGTGAAATGCATCGTCAATATAATTATCGGTTTAATCTCATAAGACATTGTATTGTCTTTGCTAAAAATCTTTTGATCACAAGACACATGTGAACTTGGGAACAATATGGACGCGGCAAGATTCTATAAACATTGCTCTTAGAAGAGTAATTATAAAGTTGATGCTTGTTCATACCAGATGGTTCACCGATCATTCAAATAGTGTGCTTGTGGGAATTGGTACTCCTAATGACGGAGAGATACACTCTAGGCCCGCTCATGTACTGTGATGTTCTTCATCGTATGGTCGGACACATGATCAAGTTGTTGAACACATGAACGTCGATAGTACGAGACAAGAAAATAGGACATGCCGGGAAACGAGAATAACCTAGTGTTTCATCTCGGGCAATGTAAAGTATCAACGAATCGATACGATATGTATCGGACTCAATACTACGGTTTACACGATAAAGAACTTTGTGTTATTTACTGGGGTTGCTACTTTTATCAAGATACTGATAGTAATCATTGTCATCGGAATGAGTTCCGGACATGTCCGCAAATATCCGAACCTACCAGGTCACATACTTAAGACGTTTACATCATTTTAGAATGTGAGTGCGAATGAGATAGTTGGATGAATTATTTCTTAAAGGATGTTTTGGAGCGTCTTGGAATATTCCGGAGGAGTCCGAGATATTGACGAGAATGGATGGAATGGTTCTGGACATTAAAGAAGATGCTGCGAATATTCTAGGAAGGTTTTGAATTAGTCCAGAGGTGTCCAAAAGTTAATTCAGAAAGCTTTGGTATAAATATTCACATTAATAATAAATAAGAAATTATTAGTTATAAATATCCTAGTGGGTCCCATGGGACCACTGGGCCACACATACGCAGAAGGGGGGAACCCTAGCTGAATCGGCCAGGGCCTCCCCTAGGTGCTAGAGGGTGGTAGGGCATGGCCATGTGGAGCGTGGAGTCCTTCCCGGTCTCAAACTACCCCCCCCCCCCCCAAGTTGGTTTTGAGGAGAACTCCGTATTTGATGTTGACTTCATATTGGATACATACTTCCTATCTCACTCAAATTGGTGGAAGAAAGGAAAAAGGAGGAGTCCTTGGAGGATACGGATCCTAGTCCTACTCTCCTTTCTGGAGGAGGGAATCCGCCTATATATTGAGGGGAGAGGGCCAAGGGCAAGACACACTAATCCACACCCTATCCCAAGCCACCGCCACCACCACTGCGCTGCCTCCACCCGCCGTGCCGCCGTCGTTGCCTCGTCTCGGTCCCCTTCTTCTTCCTCGCGTCGTCATCTTCATTGCATGGAGGATAACTTCACCTACGCTTGCAGCTACTACTTCTTATATGTCGTCTAGATCTAATCTTGATGGACGATGGAGTTGAAGGGTTTCGCGGCATAGTAAATCAAAATTTTCTACGGATGCGAACAGAGGGAAAGAAAAGATCTAATCTAGGAGATGCAAACAACGAGAGAGATTGGATTATATCTTCATACCCTTGAAGATTCGCACAGCGGAACGTTCGTCGGAACGTGGGTGATGTAGTCGTACTCTCTTCTCCTCCTCGCGATCCGATCCGATGTAGCACCACAAGTGGCGGTGCCTCCGTGATATGCACACGTGCAGCACCTCGACGTCTCCTCCTTCCTCGGTCCAGCAAGTTTGGTGGAGAGACGGATTGGATCTACAACACGACGGCGTGGTGTATATGGTGGAGAATTTCTGCAGCAGGTCTTCGCCTACAAACAGTCGGGAGGGAGAGAGGAAGGGCAGCAGGGCGGCTAGGGTTGGAGGGGAAGGTGTGGAGGGGTGGCGCGCCCCCGGCCCTCTTTATATAGAGGGGTGGGCGGCTGCCCTAGCCCCTCCCCCAAGTCCAAACCGGCGGCCCCAAAGGAGGAGGAGTGGGGTGCAAGGAAACCCCCCTTCTAGAAGCTCTATCTAGGGTTTAAACCCTCTTTGGCCGGCTGGGCCCTATGGGGCCTTGTGCCCCTGGCCCAATGCGGCCAGGGCACTCCCTCATAGGCCCATTCCCCCTCCCGGAAGGTGGGGACACGTTGGTCCCCCTCCGGAAGGTTCTAGAAGCTTCCGGTACAATACCGATTAACCTGAAACAATTCCGAACTCCAAAAACTGCACTGCCTTATATGAATCTTATTCTCCGGACCACTCTGGAACCTCTCGTGATATCCCGGATCCCATCCGAGACTCCGAACAAAAACTCATAAACCAATTATTCAATCTATCCTAGCGCCGAGACACGTTAAGTGTATGACCCTGCGGGTTCGAGAATATGCAGACATGATCTTATATCAATAATCAACAGCGGGGTCTGGAAACCCATATTGACTCCCACGCATTCATCGATGATCATATCGGATGAACCACGATGCCAGGATTCAATCAATCCCATATATATATTCCCTTCGTCTCACGATATTTTACTTGCCCGAGATTTGATCGTCGGTATCGTCATACCTAGTTCAATCTCGTTCACAACAAGTACTTTACTCGTTCCGTAATCCGATATCACTTTGTGATTAACTCCTTAACCACATGCTTGCAAGCGGTGTTGATATCGATTACCGAGTGGGCCCGAAGTATATCTCTCCGACTTGGGAGGGACAAATCCAATCTTGATACATACAACCCAACCGATACTTTCCGATCACCTGAGAGACACCTTTATGATCACCCTCTCATAGGATGACGTTTGATGACCTCAAAGCTTTCTTCCGATACCAGGCAGTTGTATTATCTCATGGTCTAAGTAATACAATATTTGACATAAGAAAAGCTTCGCAAAGATGAACACGATGACACGATCTAATTGCTTCGCTTAGTTTGGGTCTGTCCACCATATCATTCTCCCAATGATATGATCTCATTATCAATTGACAACTCATGTCTATGGTTAGGAAACCTTAACCATCATTGATCAATGAGCTAGTCCATAGAGGCCTACTAGGGACACGGTGTTGTTCACAAACCACACAAGTATTAAAGTTTCCGCTTAATACAATTCTAGCATGGAATATAAACATTATCATGAACAAGAATTATAATAATAACAGCTTTATTATTGCCTCTAGGGCATAATTCCAACAGTCTCCCACTTGCACTAGAGTCAATAATCTAGTTTACATTTCGCAACAATCTCACACCCATGGCACTGAGGTGCTGATCATGTTTTACACGTGGAAGAGGTTTAGTCAATGGATCTGCGACATTCAGATCTGCATGTACTTTGCTAATCTTCAGATCACCATCTGCTATATAATGCCGGATTATATGAAACTTGTGGTTGATATGCTTGGTCTTTGGATGATATCTTGGTTCCTTAGCGAGTGCTATGGCGCCAGTGTTGTCACACAATATCTTTAGTGGGTCCAATGCACTTGGAACCACGCCAAGCTCAGTGATGAAGTTCCTGATCCAAACTCCTTCACTTGAGGCTTCTGCAGCAGCCATGTATTCCGCTTCTACTGTAGATCCCGCGATCACGCTTTGCTTGCAGCTTCTCCAGCTCACAACTCCTCCATTCAAAATATACACGTATCCTGTCTGAGATTTAGAATCATCCTTGTCGGTGTCGAAACTAGCATCGACGTAACCCTTTACGACGAGTTGTTCATCACCTCCATAGACTAAGAACATTTCTTTAGTCCTATTTAGGTACTTTAGGATGTTCTTCACGGCTGTCCAGTGTTCCACTCCTGGATCACTTTGATATCTGCTCGTCAAACTAAGAGCATTGGACACATCCGGTCTAGTACACAGCATGGCATACATGATAGAACCTATGGCCGAGGCATAAGGCACTTTGCTCATAGCTTCCCTATCATTTACCGTAGCTGGACACTGAGCCTTGCTCAATATCATACCTGACAACATAGGCACTGAACCTTTCTTTGCCTTATCCATTCTGAACCTTTTCAGAACTTTGTCTAGGTATGTACTCTGGCTTAAAGCTATCAGGCGTCTTTGTCTATCTCTATAGATTTTGATGCCCAATATATAAGCAGATTCACCTAGGTATTTCATTGTAAAACACTTGTTCGAATAACTCTTCACATCGTTAAGCATTTTAATGTCATTTCCAATAATCAATATGTCATCCACATATAGTACCAGAAATGTCACCGAGCTCCCACTCACTTTCTTGTAGATACAAGCTTCGTAGCAATTTGGAACAAATCCAAAGCTCTTGATCACTTGATCAAAACGAAGGTTCCAACTCCGAGATGCTTGCTTCAGTTCATAAATGGAACGCTCAAGCTTGCATACTTTATCTGCATCCTTAGGATCGACAAAACCTTCGGGTTGCATCATATACAACTCTTCATCAATGTTGCCATTGAGGAACGCAGTCTTGACATCCATCTGCCATATTTCATAATCATGAAATGCAGCAATTGCTAATAAAATCCGAATGGACTTAAACATCGCTACGGGAGAGAAAGTCTCATCGTAGTCAACACCTTGAACTTGTCGAAAACCTTTTGCGACAAGCCGTGCTTTATAGACGGTAATATTACCATCCGCGTCCGTTTTCTTCTTGAAAATATATTTGCACTCAACGGCCTTTCGGTCGCTAGGAGGGTCCACCAAAGTCCATACTTGGTTTTCGCTCATGGATCCCAATTCGGATTTCATGGCTTCTAGCCATTTCTCAGAGTCTGGGCTCATCATCGCTTCCTCATAGTTCGCAGGCTCACTGTCATCTACTAACAAGACAGTTAAGACAGGGTTCCGTACCACTCAGGAGGGGCACGCGACCTTGTCGACCTGCGACGTTCAGTAGTAGCATCGTCCGAAGATTCATGATCTTTATCATTCGCTTCCTCTATTATTGGTTCAGGCGGCACTGGAACAATTTCAGGTGCTGCGCTACTCTCCAATTCAAGAGAAGGTTCAGTAACCTCGTCTAGCTCTACTTTCCTCCCACTCTCTTCTTTCGAGAGAAACTCCTTCTCAAGAAATGAACCGTTCTTTGCGACAAACACTTTGCCTTTAGTTCTGTGATAGAAGGTATACCCAATAGTTTCCTTAGGGTATCCTATGAAGACGCATTTCTCCGCTTTGGGTTCGAGCTTGTCCGGCATCAATTTCTTGACATAAGCTTCGCATCCCCAAACTTTAAGAAACGACAACTTAGGTTTAGCACCAAACCATAGTTCATACGGTGTCATCTCAACGGATTAGATGGTGACCTATTTAACATGAATGCAGCGGTTTCTAATGCATAACCCCAAAATGATAACGGCAAATCAGTAAGAGACACCATTGATCGGACCATATCTAATAGGGTTCGATTCCGGCGTTCAGACACACCATTGCGCTGTGGTGTTCCGGGTGGCGTGAGTTGCGAAACGATTCCGCTTGCTTTAAGATGCGTGAGAAAATCATAACTCAAATATTCACCTCCACGATCGGATCGTAGAAACTTAATTTTTCTGTTACGATGGTTCTCCGCTTCATTCTGAAATTCTTTGAACTTTTCAAATGTTTCAGATTTATGTTTCATTAAATAGATATACCCATATCTACTTAAATCATCGGTAAAAGTGAGAAAATAGTGATATCCATCGCGCGTCGAAACACTCATCGGTCCGCATACATCGGTATGTATGATTTCCGACAAGTCCGTTGCTCGCTCCATCATACCGGAGAACGGGGTTTTGATCATCTTGCCCATGAGGCATGGTTCGCATGTGTCAAATGATTCAAAATCAAGAGACTCCAAAAGTCCATCAGAATGGAGTTTCTTCATGCGCTTTACACCAATATGACCTAGACGACAGTGCCACAAATAAGTAGTATTATCACTATCTACTTTGCATCTCTTAGCCTCAATGTTATGGATGTGTGTTTCATCGCTTTCGAGATTTATAAGAAATAAACCATTCACTAAAGGTGCATGACCATAAAAGATGTTACTCATATAAATAGAACAACCATTATTCTAGGATTCAAATGAATAACCGTCTTGCAATAAACACGATCCAGATATGATGTTCATGCTCAACGCAGGCACATAATAACACTTATTAAGGTTTAAAACTAATCCCGAAGGTAAAACTAAGGAGAGCGTGCCGACGGCCATCACATCAACTCTTGATCCGTTGCCAACGCGCATCGTCACCTCATCCCTCGCAAGCCGCCGTCTATTCTGTAGCTCCTGTTTCGAGTTACAAATATTAGCAACCCGAAGATCAAATACCCAGGCACTACAACGAGGGCTAGTAAGGAAAACATCAATAACATGTATATCAAATATACCTTTGATGGTGCCGGCCTTCTTGTCCGCTAAGTACTTCAGACAGTTGCACTTCCAGTGACCCTTGTCCTTGCAATAGAAGCACTCAGTGTCCGGCTTGGGACCAGACTTGAGCTTCTTCTCAGCAGGGGCAACGCGCTTGCCGCCGCCTTTCTTGAAGGGCTTCTTTGCACCTTTACCTTTCTTAAAGGAGGGCTTGTTGACCATCAACACATGATTATCCTTTTTGATGTCCACCTCCGCAGCCTTCAGCTTTGCGAAGAGCTCGGTGATCGTATCAGTGGAACCAATCTGATTGTGAGTCACTACAAAACTTTTGTAGCTGGGAGGGAGTGATTACAGAACCCTGTCAATCTTGAGCTCCTCTGGAATCGTGCATTCCAGTTGCTCAAGGCGTTGAGTGTAGCCCGAAATCTTTATGGCGTTCTCACTAACGGAACTCCCTTCCTCCATCTTGCAGTTAAAGAACTTCTCAGAGATCTCATATCTCTCAGAACGGGCCTGAGTCTGAAACATGGTTTTCATCTCCTCAAGAATCTCAAAGAGCCCGGGATAGTTTTCAAAACGATTTTAAAGATCCGATTCCATAGCAAACAACATGGTGCTCTTAATCACACCATAATCATCCTTGCGCGACTGATAGACGGCTTTCTCATCAGCCGTCGCAGTTGCAGCTGGGGGGTCACCTAACGCCTTTCCAAGGACATAGTCCTTTTGATCGCCAGAGAGAATGATTCTCAGATTGCAGAACCAGTTGGTGAAGTTAGACCCATTATTCTTAAGATTTTCTTTCTCAGCAAAAACGTTGAAGTTGAAGTTGGACTTAGCCATTTGATCTACAATATTTGCAAGTACAAATTAGACTATGTTCATGATAACTAGTTCAACTTTTAATCAAATTACTAGATGAACTCCCACTAAATTCAACATCCCTCAAGTTGTTTAGTGAACATGATCCAAATTCACCACACCTAATCCGATCTTCACGAGAAGAGATGTGGTTTCAATGGTGGACAACGAAGTGTCGATCATATCATTCATATGACTCATGCTTAACCTTTCGGTTCATGTGTTCCGAGGCCATGTCTATACATGCTAGGCTCGTTAAGTAAAACCCAAGTATTTCCGCGTGTGCAAAACTGGCTTGCACCCGTTGTATGTGAACGTAGAGTCTATAGCACCCGATCATCACGTGATGCTTGGACACGACGATCTTTCGCAACGGTGCATACATGGGGAGAACACAGTTTTATCTTGATCTTTAAGTGAGGAATCATCTTATAATGCTAATGTCGCGATCTAAGCATAATAAGATACATAAAAGGATAAACATCACATGCATATAACTTTATGTGACATGGTATAGCCAATCTTCGCGCAATGATCTCCATCTTGTGCGTGCCGGCATGATCTCCATCACTCCACCATGATTGCCTCCACCACGAATAGCAACTACTACTATTGCTAACTACTTAGCGATAAAGTGAAACTATTACATGGCGTATAAGAAGTTGACACACAGGTCATACACAATTATAAAGACAACCATATGGCTCCTGCCGGTTGTGTACTCATCGACATGCAAGTCGTGAAACATTACAAAACATGATCATCGCATACAATATACACATCACATCTTGGGCCATACCATATCACAGAAAACACTCCCTGCAAAAACAAGTTAGACGCCTCTACTTTGTTGTTGCATGTTTTACGTGGCTTATGGGAGTAGCATGCTAAGAACGATTCTTACCTATGGAAAGCCACAACGGTGATATTATGGTTGCCAAACTCCGGTGTTAATCCCATGACAACTATAGTGAGAGAAACTGGCATCCACCAGCCGCATGTATGGAACAAGCCACACGTCAAGTGCGGAGCCGGTCTCGCGAACGACGTCGCGTAAGGTTGGCCTGGACCGCTTCAATCTCACTATCCCGCGTCATAAGAAGAACACAAACAAGAGGCTTGCAACAGAAAACATCAACGCCCGCAAAAACCATGTTGCGTTCTACTCGTGAAACACATCTGCGCATAGATCTAGCTCTGATACCACTGAAGGGTTTCGCGGCATAGTAAAACAAAATTTTCTACGGATGCGAACAGAGGGAAAGCCAAGATCTAATCTAGGAGATGCAAACAACGAGAGAGATTGGATTAGATCTTCATACCCTTGAAGATTCGCCAATGAACGTTAACGGAACGTGGGTGATGTAGTCGTACTCGCTTCTCCTCCTCGCGATCCGATCCGATCTAGCACCACAAGTGGCGGTGCCTCCGTGAGATGCACACGTGCAGCACCTCGACGTCTCCTCCTTCCTCGGTCCAGTAAGTATGGTGGAGAGACGGATTGGATCTACAACACGACGGCGTGGTGTATATGGTGGAGAATTTATGCAGCAGGGCTTCGCCTACAAACAGTCGGGAGGGAGAGAGGAAGGGCAGCATGGCGGCTAGGGTTGGAGAGGAAGGTGTGGAGGGGTGGCGCGCCCCCAGCCCTCTTTATATAGAGGGGTGGGCGGCTGACCTAGCCCCTCCCCCAAGTCCAAACCGGCGGCCCCAAAGGAGGAGGAGTGGGGGGCAAGGAAACCCCCCTTCTAGAAGCTCTATCTAGGGTTTAAACCCTCTTTGGCCGGCTGGGCCCTATGGGGCCTTGTGCCCCTGGCCCAATGCGGCCAGGGCACTCCCTCATAGGCCCATGCCCCCTCCCGGAAGGTGGGGCCACGTTGGTCCCCCTCCGGAAGGTTCTAGAAGCTTCCGGTACAATACCGATTAACCCGAAACAATTCCGAACTCCAAAAACTGCACTGCCTTATATGAATCTTATTCTCCGGACCACTGCGGAACCTCTCGTGATATCCCGGATCCCATCCGAGACTCCGAACAAAAACTCATAAACCAATTATCCAATCTATCCTAGCGTCGAGACACATTAAGTGTGTGACCCTGCGGGTTCGAGAATATGCAGACATGATCTTATATCAATAATCAACAGTGGGGTCTGGAAACCCATATTGACTCCCACATATTCATCGATGATCATATCAGATGAACCACGATGCCAGGATTCAATCAATCCCATATATATATTGCCTTCGTCTCGCGATATTTTACTTGCCCGAGATTTGATCGTCGGTATCGTCATACCTAGTTCAATCTCGTTCACAGCAAGTACTTTACTCGTTCCGTAATCCTATATCACTTTGTGATTAACTCCTTAACCACATTCTTGAAAGAGGTGTTGATATCGATTACCGAGTGGGCCCGAAGTATATCTCTCCGACTTGGGAGGGACAAATCCCATCTCGATACATACAACCCAACAGATACTTTCCGATCACCTGAGAGACACCTTTATGATCACCCTCTCATACACTACTAGGAAAACGGCTATAGGTAATCAGCACATCCGTGGCTCACATGGTTGAAGTGCCCCACGGCTAAAACAGGCGTGGCTCACCTGTGGGCAGTGCCCTACTAATAACTAGAACATCCGTGGCGCACATGACCCTAGTGCGCCACAGATATGTGGGCCAGGCCACATGGCCTACGCCAAACTTCTGTAGCGCACTACAGCCATGTGCGCCACGGTTGTTAGGGTCATCTGTGGCGCACGTGTGCATGGTGCGCTACGACTGAGCGCATGCCCACCTCTGCTCTGAAACGGCCACAAACTTCTGTGGCGCACTCCGCCTAGTGCGCCCACAGGACTAAAACATCTGTGGCACTCCGCCTAGTGCGCCACAGAAGTTTGTACTCCCTGTGGCGCACTGTGGCCGTGTGCCACGGATGTGTCGATTTTTTTAGGACAGCACTTTATGTGCACATGTGTGACCACATCCACCACCCCACACTTCACTTTCCCCTTCTTCTTCCTCCTTAGATCTAGTCGGGATCTTCTCCTTCCCACCTCAATTTCTCCACACATTCACCATTTTTAGCATGTAAAACTTGCTTTGGATGTTACATAAGTAATAGAGGAGGTCTCCGGTCTCTCATCTATCCGTCTCCGTCGCACCTCTCCTTTCCATCTTTCTCGCGATCGGTCTCTCATCTCGGTAAGTTGTCCATGTAAGGATGTGTTCATGTGTATATGGATGATGCATGTGCTCATATGTATGTAGATGATCGATGCTCATGATGTGTGTATGTGTGGAGAGGATCGATGGTCATATGTGTGTGTATATGGAGAGTATCGATGATGCTCATGCATGTGTGTATGGAGAGGATAATGATATGTTCATGTGTGTATGGATCGGTCTCTCTCTCTTGTGTTTGTATGTGAACAAGTTGCCATTTGTTTTTCCAAAATGTTGATTCATTTCCATTTTGGCAAGACTTTGGCATTTCGCAAAGGTCCTAATTTTAGGATAGGTCATGCCGAAATTTTCTATCGACCATTGCATGCATGCATTCATTATGTGGTTCTAATAGACTTCAAAATTGTACCGTGTACATCGTGTAGGCAAAAATGGTCCGCATAATGAGCGAAGGCATTGTGGCTAGATTTTTGAAATGTGACGGCCGACATGAAATAACAAGACAGATATAAGATGTCCGTGCGAAGATGCAAACTCAATCTGGTGATCGACCCAGATTCCGGGAATCTGCAGGCGCACCTGCTCCGCCATGGTTTCATGGATGGATACACTCGTTGGATAAGCGATGGCGTAGATGATGGAGACAGTGATCATCATCACGGCGAGAACGGGCGAGATGATGAAGAGGCTCCTGGAGATGGTGAAGGTACGGAAGCAGACCGGGATGATGATGATCTAGATGCCGGAGGAGCAGATGACGATGGAACAACGTCAGGATGGGTGCGGGACCCTTATGTGCAAGAGCTGCTTCTCAAGCAGACGAGTAACGCCAGGGCTGCCGCTAGAGAGAAAGCCAAGCTTGCGCAACTTGAGAAAGACGCGGTTACTCCATTGTATGAAGGATGCAGGCCCGATGATACCCGGTTGAATGTAACGCTCAAGGCTATGGAGATGAAGGCAAAGCACAAATTGAGCGACGCAAGCTTCGACGATATGATGGCATTCTGGCACGATCGTCTCCCGGAGGGGAACACATGTCCAACTAGTATCGAGGATGCCAAGAAAATCGTCTATCCTCTCGATCTACCGCACGTTAGATATCACGTATGCATCAACGATTGCATCATTTATCGGGGCGAGGACGCGGAGAAAACCACATGTCCGGTGTGCGGCGTGAGTCGATACAAGAAAGGGAAGAAAGCACCTCGAAAAGTGGTATGGTACTTTCCTATCACTCCTCATCTGCAACGCTATTTCGCGGACCCTAAGGAAGCGAAGCTCATGCGATGGCATGCGTAAAGGAAGAAGCCAGGAGATGATGATGACCCGAAAGGATGAGCTGGCGACGCACTTCGGATGCTAGCGCTGGAAAGCATTGGACCTCGAATTCCCGAGTCGGTGGAGATTCGAGGAACATCGGGCTTGGTGCGAGCACCGATGGACTCAATCCGTTCGGTAGCTGTGAGCAGCACACACAGACTTGGCCTGTGTTTGTATGGATGTACAACCTCCCTCCATGGTTGTGCATGAAGAAGAAGTACATACAAATGAGTATGCTAATTCAAGGGCGAAACAACCTGGTACCGACATCAATCAGTATCTCGGGCTGTTGAAAGAGGAGCTAGCCACGTTATGGGAATCGAGCCAATACTTACGACGCCGTCGCAAGATTATTTCACTATGAGAGCCGCGTTGGTCACTACGGTGCAAGACTATCCAGGTTGCGGGTATATCTCGGGCAGGTTATCCAAGGATTCCGCATGCGTTAGGTGCATGGATAACACAAGCTATCTCCAACTAGAGAAAGATCCGGTCATCGAAAACCGTGTTCATGGCGCACGGAGGTGGCTCGGCAAGAATGATCCATGGAGAAAGCGTGGAGACCTGTTCGATGGCAAATCGAGAGACAGGAATCCCAGAGCATAGGAGCAGCGAAGAAGTGGAAGAGTTGTCAAAAGCTGGAAAGATTGTTCTAAGCACGGAAAGAAGCGAAGAGGCAGCAACAAGACAAGCCACGATGAAGGTATGGAAAACAAGGTCTGTTTTACGAGTTGCCATCTTGGAAGTTTCTCCAAGACGCCTCATAGCCTCGACATCATGCATATCACGAAAAACGTGTGCGAGTCCGTCGCCACCATAATCAACATGCCGGATAGGACGAAAGATGGTCCGAAAGCAAGGCACGACCTGATATGCTTGGGTATCCGGAAGGAGCTTCACGGAGGACGACTACTCGATGATCGTGAAGATGACGATGATCATGAGTCGGAGACGACACAAGGTCGTCGGAAGGGTAAAAGTTCAAGAAGAACGAATATTACTGCCCTTCTTCTTGCTTCACTCTAAGCCGTGATGAGATCAAACAGTTTTCAAGTGCCTTCTAGGAGTCAAATTTCCTTACGGCTCTGGCAAGATAAGCAGATACCTAGGCGAAGCGAGAGGTTCGATGGCATGAAGTCTCACGGTATGCCGTGCTAATGACGCAGGTACTTCCGGTCGCACTAAGAGGGATAATGGACGAGCACGTCCGTGAAACGTTATTTGGCCTATGCAAGTTTTTCGACGTCATCTTTAGGAAGTCGATTTGCTTGAATCATCTCGGAAGGCTACAAGAGGAGATCGTGGTGATACTATGTTAGCTTGAGGTCTACTTCCCACCCGCATTCTTCGACATTATGGTGCATCTGCTGGTCCATGTCGTGGATGACATCGTACAACTCGGGCCGATGTTCCTCCGCAGCATGATGGCTTTCGAAATGATGAACGGACACATCAAAGGATACGTTAACGTGTCCCGGCCCATGGAAGCATAGCCAAGGGATTTCTGGCGAAGAGTGCATCTCTTTCTCGCATTTAATTATCTAGACATCGAGAACCCCGCCGGTCTTCCCGCCAATGACACCTTGGCAAGCTCGATGGATCTGGTCACCGAGAGGGTCGCGTCGATACTACATGCAGACTTCGATTTTCGACGCGCAGACTTTGATCGAGCAAACCTCGTCGCGCTACAGCATTTAGAACTGGTCGATCCTTGGGTATATAAGCACAAAAGGTTAATCGAGAAGAAGTACAGTGACCGGGGCATACAGAGGACGCAGGGAGAAATAATCAAAGAGCACAACTCAGATTTCACGCGTTGGTTTAGGCAGACGCTCCTTGATAATCCCCCGCGCTCGCATTCTTCTGACACGGAAAAGATCATATTCACCTTGTCGCAGGGACCGATGCAAAACCTGGTGACCTATCAGGCGTATGATATCAACGGCTACACATTCTACACGGAGGAAAAGGACAACAAGTGTGATTATCAGAACTCAGGCGTAACGTCGGAATTCTACACCGATGACAACGTGAAGGAAAGATTCTACGGAAGAATCGAGGAGATCTGGGAGCTCGACTCATCGTGGATAAAAGGTGCCGATGTTACGTGTCGATGGGCAAAGAACGCCGAAAGAGAAGACCGGTATTTCACAACCATGGTTATACCCGGCAGCCAAATCCAAGGCCGGTGCAAACGTGGCCGCAAAAATGAACCGTGGTACGCTACCAAAGTGGACCAATGTTTTTCATTACCGACCGACAAAGCCTAGCCGTGTTGTCGTGAGGAGAGGAAAAGAACATCATCGGAATGGATGGAGTCGCCAATGAGCAAGACTTCACCAAGACGCGATCCAAAGATTGAAGATGACGACTACGATGCAAGAACATACATCACAAGAAGAAAAGGACAACCCTACCCAAAAAGGTAGCCTGCTCGAAAGAAGAAACATTAAAGTGCCGGGCTAAATTATTCAACCGCGACAAAGAAGGGAAAAAGATTGTAAAACGCTAGCTCAAAAATATTGTAAACGTATGGTCGAAAAAGATTGTAATATTCATGGACAAATTATTATGAAATTTAGTTATACTTTAAATCATATTTTTGGGCATTTTGGAATATTATTACTTTTGGGCATTTTGGAATATTTAAAAGTATTTTAAAATCAAAATAAAACTTCTATGGCATATATCACCACTTTTGGGCATTTTTGGAATATTTAAAAGTATTTTAAAACAAAACAAAATTTGTATGGCATGTATCACCACTTTTGGAACATTTTAAAGTATTTTTTGGAACATTTTAAAGTATTTTTAAAGTAAAAATAAAAGTGGAGCACCAGGATTCAACACAGGTGCTCATTGTTTAGACTAGAGCTAAGGCGTAACCAAGGATAAGACAAGATTACTAGTGTTAACTAGTGGGACGACCAAGTACTTATCGATAGTCCAACCCACACGCCAGTAGCGCACTCGCTAAGTGCGCTACGGTTATCCGTAGCGCACTTAGCTGTGGCGCTGCGTGTGGGTTGGACTAGTCAATCACGCGTGAGCCAGCCCTCCCATCGCCGCCTCATCGCACACATCGTCCATCCCCATCCCCATCCCCGCATCGAGGCGCCGCCGCCGCCACGCCAGGAGGAGGCCGCCGCCGCCACGCCAGGAGGAGGCCGCCACGCCACGCCAAGAGGAGGAGGAGGCCGCCACGCAACGCCAGGAGGAGGAGGCCGCCGCCGCCACGCCAGGAGGAGGCCGCCACGCCACGCATCCGCCAGCCCTCGTCGTCGTCATCTCCCCCTCTCTACTCGAGCAATCTCAGAGGTGAGCTCTGCCCCTCCCCTATATCCTTCTCCCCCTCTCTCTCCTCAGAGGGTTAGGGTTAGACAAAAATGTGGTGGAAATGGACTAGATAGGGTTAGGCTTGAAATGGACTGGATAAATGAGTTTGCATCTGGTTAGGGTTAGGCTTGAAATGGACTGGATACTTTGGTGTTTGCATCTGGTTAGGGTTAGGCTTGAAATGGATTGGATAAATGAGTTGAGCATGTTGGCACTTTCATATTAAGAACTCCAATATTCTGTCTCCATGTGAGCATCAATCAATCCAATAAACAACATCACATGTCATCTTGGAATATGGCATCCTTGCCATGTATGCAGAGCCAGAGGTCTCCCTTGTATAAATAAAGTTTGATGTCAAATGAGTTGTTAATCTGATGCTGATGGCTCCATTTGTTCAAGTGATGGCTCCATTTGTTCAAGTGATGGCTCCAGTTGTTAATCTTATGCGAGCCACCGCTTCAACAAATTGATAGAGACATGTTATGGTGTTGATGTTGAGCTGGTACTTGCTTTTGCAAGCCCCTTATTTTGTTCAAGTGTCCTGTTCCAGCCAGCTAACATCTCCTAAACAAACACCTGCTCACTTTAGCATCTGAAAGTTCTCTGTTAATTTGGTTCTCAGTAATATAAACTTTAGCATCTGTTCTCAGTAATATAAACTTTAGCATCTGTTCTCAGTAATTTGGACCTAATTTTATCTAGGATTCTAGTAATGTTCATATCTAGCTGTGCTCTGATTGCAGAAATAAATTGATAGTTAAACCAACTAGTGCTCAGTAATATAAACTTCTCCTATGTGCATCCATTGTTTCAGCTTTTATTGACTAAGATAGCTTTTGTACATTTTTTACTTAATAGAATGGCCTGCAGTATTTTCTTATTAATAAAATTAGAATGGACTGGATGCTATCGTCCAAGAGCCAGGTCCTTTGATGCAGATGATCCTGTGAACTGCGACGATAAATGTAGCTTGTAGATAGCTGATTCAGTTATAGGTAACTGATTCAGTTATAGTTATAAATCCACTTTCAGAGTTATAGGTAACTGATTCAGTTATAGTTATAAATCCTGATCCTTGATGTATCAGCATATATCATGGGTTTATATTTTTAGCTATGGTCTTGGGCTTATTGTAGCACAAATTGTGGGCATCCATTGTGGTTAGAACAATGACATTGCTTCATTGGAATCATACAATAAGTGGCATGCTTATGTAAGATCATTCTCATTTTTACCTTTACTTATTCACAAGATTTATTTTAATTGGGTTGTCATTGTTGCTTAAAGAGATAGCTTCTGTCATATGGCTATGCTTAAATTGATAACAAAAGTTTATATGGTTGTGGCAATCTCGGGACCGGATGGATGTGGTTGTGAAATGGTTTGGAAGGAAAAATAGAGTAGTGTTGGTTTTGCTACTATCTGTGCCGGGACAATAGCACCTTGAAATTGTGCTTGTGCTTGTATATGAAGCACTTTATTATGTGTGTATGCAGGTTCTTGTATGAAACGAGTCCGATTTTTGCCGGAATGTTGATTAACTTCCGCTTTGCGTAAATCGGGCACTCTAGTTTAAGAAAATTAGCAAAGGTCATGCCGGATTTTTCCGCATTTAACCAATTATTTGTTTTTATTAGTGCAAAGATGTGTGATAACGACGAGGTTGGATGTTCTAAGCGCATCAGCGAAGGAGAACTCGCACCTCGAATAAACAATTGACATTCTGGGAGGCGACCCAGCGTCTAGAAGACGATGAAGAATACCATCCTTCGCAGAGCGAGGATGATGAGATGGAATACGCGGAGGAAGAAGCCGAAGGAACGGCGGACGATGAAACCACTGATGGCGGCGAGGGCACAGGGAGTGGTAGCAACCTCCTAAGAAGAAGCCGAGGACCGCGCCGAACACGGTCGGCACGGTCGGAGGAAATTACCGAAGTGAGCCCATCAGGGGTTCCTTTGGAGCCCGCCTTGTCGTCAAAGGGTACGGTGGGCAAGTGGCGGCGATCACCCGGACAACCATCTCGATCAACACCGAGAATCTCCGGCATAAAGATAATGGCCACTTGCGCACACTCCTCTTCGAGAAGCTGCACGCCAGATACAAGTTTCCCGCTAAGTATCAGAACACAAATTATCATGGGAACGAAGTAAACAAATCCGCCCTCACAAAGATGAGCACCGCCCTGGCCAGCTGGAGAACCCGGATAAAGAAGAAGATCTATAAAGAAGGCAAAAGTCTCGAGGAGATCCAGAAGATTGACCCGCAGATCACCGAAGATCAGTTCCGGGAGTTCAAGGAGAGGTGTGAATCCGAAAGAGCCCTGGCCAATAGTAATCGGGGAAAGGTGCTGAAGCGACGAATATAGGTCATCACCATCTCGGATCTGGTGGATACAGAGCCGCGAAGTCCAAATGGAATAAGGAGGACGAAGAGTATAGATCTAAGGGGATAGAAAACCCCTTTGTGAATTTCGAACCCGGACAGGTTAGAAACTTCATCAGCTACCATGTGGACCCAAAACCAAACAACTCACCGCGGATCTGCGGTGAAGGAATTCGAGGAAATTGTGGTAAGTATAATCTAATTACCGGTGATCAACACGATTGCAATCTAATCGATGATCTAAATGATTCACTGATACTTCTTCTGCAGGAGGAGGAAATTGTTGCTAGTCATGGATCACAGGGTTCCTCATCCCAGGGGTCGACGGCGGCCACCCGGTGGGATAACCCTTTAACGAGGCGAACCGGGCCAAGAAAATAGAGCCGGTTACGAAGAAGCCGTCGTCGGCTGGCCGTCTGGCCGGCCTCGGGGGTAAGAATTGGGTGGATCATTTTGGTCCACCGCCGAGGACGCATGTGGCGCCGTCGGGAAGGAGCAAGGAGGAAAACAGAGAGGTTCAAGAACTTAAGGCACAAGTGGCGCGAATCCCGCAGATCGTCCAAGACAACGGCAATCACCCTTACGTCCTTCCCGCCTACCTTGGTGGAGTCAATAGCGAACTGGAGTGCGGGTGGTCGAGTAGGGCCGCCCGATTCCAAGCATGGTCGAGCCACTCGAACAACGCGCGCCGATTTAATCAGGCGAACTACGTGTTCGTGACTCCGCTACCACCGCGGCGCCGCAAGTGTTGGTGACTCCCGACATCACCGCTGCGCCGAGTACATGTTGGTGCCCCCGCCATCGCCGCGGCGGCACCGAGCTCCAAGCACCCGGTAGGAGAATACACCGCCAAGACCGCGCCATCAAGCAGCCTTCCGCCTCTTGCACGCCCGTCGCCGATGCGGTGCGTCGACATTAGCCGATCTCGACGCCATCACGGTAAACAAATTGCTTTAATTACCGCCTTTCATGCCATCTATATATTACTTGTGGCATCTCGCCCGACGACGCCAGACATGTTTTCCGCAGACGGATGTTCCTTGCACTCTCTTATGCTACGTGAACAACGAAATGAGGATGTTGCCAAGGGTACCATCGTTCAACCTTGCAGCGCATGTTCCACTCAAAGCCGATGCGGATAGCGTGCACAGGTTAAAATTAGTCGGGTGCTAAGGGGTCGACGACTGAACCTCCCATTCAACCCCGAGAGCGGATGAAGAAGAGTCGTCATCCTCGAAGTTGCTTCGCTTGTTCATGCTATGGCCAAAGAGCATGATCCGTTTGGGGAGGCGGGGGCCATCACGCCACAGAACAGACCACCGCTGTCGTGCGGCGACAAGCGGTGGCAAGGCCCCTTACGCCCTCGCCGTCACCTCCACGCGGTGGGTCGGATGATCATGTTGATGAGATGCACATGGCGCAGATCCGCCGAGGACTTCAAGACTGGAATGATCACTTCTTCAAGACTCGCTGGCAACGAAGAAGACCTAGCTGGTGGCCCCACAGAAAGCCATTATCACCAAGCGCCTGCTTGGTTCTCGGGAGACGCCCAGCTTGCGCCTTACTGAGCCAGCTGATACAACCAACCGCCCTTTATTCTAAGCCCCGACACTACATAGGGCGGCCGGTGCTCGATTATGTGCCTGCCCGCTCTCCAAAAGGAAAAAGGGCAGGAAAAGAAAATCTAGCAATCGAGCCAGCCGGTGGCGTCAACAATCGCGAATCCGATCAGGTTTCGGACGGGCCACCAAGACCCGAGGGTATTATGTGGAGGATTCATGTGGCGGGTGAGCCCATGCTACCTAAGAATTTGCGAAGCTCGCCAGTTGAATCGCAGAGTGTGCATGACGGCGTGACGATAGAGAGACGCCTTCTATCGGAGAAAGATCCTCGCACCCGTATTCGTGGTTAAGGTGCCACCAGGCTTGGGCTTCCGACACCGCCTCGCGGATCTGTTCTTCCTGCGGTTCGAGGACATCTTCAATATGTTCCACCTATACCCGCTGCACTATACCATGGTCCGTCTCTTTCTCTCACCGCCACGCAGATCATTAGAGAGAACACACCGGCATCGCTATAGTGGACCCTACTACATGCGTGACGGCTGCTTGGGTTCCCCGCCAACGACGATCGTGGCCTCGTACCTAAAAAGAATCCTCGTGGCGAACAAGACAAAGGAATACATTCTCGTGCCTTACTTTCCCGAGTAAGTCGTTATTCATCGCCACCGTCGATTGGCTTTATTAGATCATCATCATTCTTTTTCAACACATTCCATTTGAATTTTTTGGCAGAGATGAACATCGACGCTCATCTCCTTATCGCCGAAGCATTCCCACGCCACGTATTTCGACTCAGGGAGTCTAGAAAAGAAGAAAAACTACGACAAGATCAAGGAAGTTCTGGATGATGCTCTCACTGGCTTTGCCTCGACGGAAGGCACCAGCTTCGTGCGTAAGAAGGTCAAGTTCGGCAGGCACGTCTTCAACCACGTAACAGAGTTCCCCTGCGTGAAGCAGCCGGAAAACAGTAAGAAGGAAGCCTACTACGCACTCCATCACATGAGGGCGTTCCTACTTGACCAGCAGAATTCTACGCTGCCAGATCATCTCAAACAGTGGGCCGAAGCAAAGGCCAAGATCAATGATTCGGATATTAGACAAGAGATGTATCGCATCCAGCAGCAGTTTGGGGCAATCATCTTTCGTGATGTCATGACTTCGGGGGGGATCTTCTACGGAGGAAATATCCCGAATAACCGTGACATAGAAGATCGCCTAGAGATGCAGGGTGACTATAGGAAGTTCATGACGAGGCAGGGCGTCCTCGGTTCCCTAGGCCGAGCCAGAAGGCTTGATGTTGGCCTAGTTGTAGTTGCAAACTATAGATGACCTTTGTGTGTGTGGACGACAAGTGTACTTATCTTATTAGGTTTATGAATCACCGCTTACTTATTTTGCTTATTATTATTATATATCAATCAATGCTTGGTTTTTTGCTTACTCTTTGGTTTTTGCTTACTCTTTGGTTCTCGGACGACAAGTGTGAGTTATTTTGTCTTTTCGAGAATATGCCGATGATTGAAATGTCGTGGCACAATATATATGAATGTGCTATGACGGGATTGTCACTTGTGATATGCACAAGTCCGGAATTGTGCATCCTACTTGGCCGACATCCGTCATAAGCAATCGTGTCCAACGACCTAGCAAGTTATATATGAGGCATGCTTTTCGAGTTATTTTTGTCTTTTCGAGAATATGCCGATGATTGAAATGTCGTGGCACAATATATATGTGAATGTGCTATGACGGGATTGTGAGCCTTGTGATATGCACAAGTCCGTGAATTGTGCATCCTACTTGGCTCAGTCCGTCATAAGCAATTCGTGTCCAACGACCTAGCTAGTTATATATGAGGCATGCTTTTCGAGTTATTTTTGTCTTTTGAAAATATGCCGATGATTGAAATGTCGTGGCACAATATATATGTGAATGTGCTATGACGGGATTGTGAGCCTTGTGATATGCACAAGTCCGTGAATTGTGCATCCTACTTGGCTCACAGTCCGTCATAAGCAATTCTGTGTCCAACGACCTAGCTAGTTATATATGAGGCATGCTTTTCGAGTTATTTTGTATTTTCGAGAATATGCCGATGATTGAAATGTCGTGGCACAATATATATGTGAATGTTATGACGGATTGTGAGCCTTGTGATATGCACAAGTCCAGAATTGTGCATCCTACTTGGCTCACGGTCCGTCATAAGCAATTCCTGTGTCCAACGACCTAGCTAGTTATATATGAGGCATGCTTTTCGAGTTATTCTTGTCTTTTTCGAGAATATGCCGATGATTGAAATGTCGTGGCACAATATATATGTGAATGTGCTATGACGGGATTGTTAGCCTTGTGATATGCACAAGTCCAGGAATTGTGCATCCTACTTGGCTAACAGTCCCGTCATAAGCAATTCCTTTGTCCAACGACCTAGCTAGTTATATATGAGGCATGCTTTTCGAGTTATTTTTGTCTTTTTTGAGAATATGCCGATGATTGAAATTTCGTGGCACAATATATATGTGAATGTGCTATGACGGGATTGTTAGCCTTGTGATATGCACAAGTCCAGGAATTGTGCATCCTACTTGGCTAGCAGTCCCGTCATAAGCAATTCCTGTGTCCAACGACCTAGCTAGTTATATATGAGGCATGCTTTTCGAGTTATTTTGTCTTTTCGAGAATATGCCGATGATTGAAATGTCGTGGCACAATATATATGTGAATGTGCTATGACGGATTGTTAGCCTTGTGATATGCACAAGTCCGTGAATTGTGCATCCTACTTGGCTAATTCCCGTCATAAGCAATTCCTGTGTCCAACGACCTAGCTAGTTATATATGAGGCATGCTTTTGAGTTTGCTCTTTTGATTTAAGAGTACTTTCTATAAGTGTATCTTCATATGCGACTTTAATTATACATGTTTTTCAATCACCGGTTAGTTATTATTGTCAACTTGTAGATGACGTGGTACGTCAGGTACAAGGGACGGGTTCGAGTCTACGATGATTGGGAAGACTGTCGGAGACAGGTGCACCGTTTCAGCGGCAATAGCTACAAAGGGTACAACACTATGGCGGAGGCGGAAGATAGATACACGCGCTATCTAGCGGGAGTTAGGACAAGGAACCGGATGAAGACCTACACCTTCGTTGCGGCGGTGATCATGCTTATCTTCTTTGGTTATTTATCCCGCGTTTGTGTCTAGCTAGCTAGTTTAGATGTCTAGGCGAGCTTCCGAGCTCTAACTTGTTCGATCGACACATGTATTCGCATGTCACCAACTACTACTTTGTAACATGATCAAAACAATGTAACTTGGACTATGTATTCATGTATGAGACTTATCTATATGTATTTGTTTCAATCTTGTTTTTCATATCGAGTATTTATATATATAATTGTATATCTTGTATCTGTGTGTGTATATCTGCTGTAATATTGTATATAATCTGTATTGCATATAATCTGGCTTGGAAATTAAAAAAGAAACAAAAAATACATCCGTGGCGCACATGTTCTACCTTCTGTGGCGCACTACACCTAAAGCGCACCATGGATGTTTTGTGGCGCCTTTGGTAGCGCCACGTAAGATCCAAGGTAGTGCACCATGCCAAACTTCGTGGCGCACTAGCTGGCGCCACGCCTATCTACACAACCGTAGGCAAAGGCGCGCACTACGAGAGATAGTCAGAAGCGCAAGGCCCGTGGCGCACTACTGGTGCGCCACGGATGGGCCTTTCAGGTGCGCCACAAACGACCATTTTCCTAGTAGTGATAGGATGACGTTTGATGACCTCAAAGCTTTCTTCCGATAACAGGGAGTTGTATTATCTCATGGTCTAAGGAATACAATATTTGACATAAGAAAAGCTTCACAAAGACGAACACGATGACACGATCTAATTGCTTCGCTTAGTTTGGGTCTGTCCACCATATCATTCTCCCAATGATATGATCTCATTATCAATTGACAACTCATGTCTATGGTTAGGAAACCTTAACCATCATTGATCAATGAGCTAGTCCATAGAGGCGTACTAGGGACACGGTGTTGTTCACAAACCACACAAGTATTAAAGTTTCCGGTTGAGACAATTCTAGCATGGAATATAAACATTATCATGAACAAGAATTATAATAATAACATCTTTATTATTGCCTCTAGGGCGTAGTTGCAACAGGAGTGCTGCCAGATCTTCATTGACATGTTCCCGCTTCATCCGCGATTTCTTGATCTCGCCTTGACGCAGTGTCGGCTTGTTGCACGTGTGGAGCACTAGTTCTACGAGTCATCCATGGGATAATACATGTCATCGCAACTCGCTAAGGCTTGTTGCAGGGATCGACGCATGATCAACCTCGTCATCGACAAACTGTCGGTAGTTAAATCAACGAGGGTATGTTCTATTACCTCACCCTTGCATTGGATCTTAGTTATGCGCTAGATATTTTTTTGTTTTTCATAGTACGTTGCCCTATAGTGATATCAGATCCGTCTATGCGTAGGCACATGTACAGATAGAGGAATTGTTGAATTCCGGCATTGTTAATATCGTTCTTGCTAGCAAATTATTGCAATTTGGATCTTTGTGGCATTGTGTGATTAGCGGCCCGATCCAACATTACAATCTTTGGATCGAGACTGGTTCTTGAAGTGTACTTCAGGTACACAAAGAAACTTTGCCGGGTGCCTGTTTTTCTGCAATAGTCGAGAATTTTTTTGAACATTGGGCTTTGGTGAATTTGGAGAAGTTGATAGGGGGTCACACGTATTGACGAAGTCTAGTGAATCTATTGTACTATTTAAAGTGCAATGGTACACATCTCAAACAAATCAAAAACCAAGATGATCGATGATGATTCTTACTTACCACGTAGGTAAAGTATGGTGCTCTACGTAACCCTAGAGCCCCGTAAGTTAGCAAAGCGTGTTAGAGGCGTCTACCTTTTTTTGCATGGAAGTGATGTGGTATAGCAATGTGATGTTTGCAATGCGATGTATGAGATGTATTATGTTGTAACCTCGTAGGGCATGAGTGGCAGGAGCCACGATGATTGTCATATTATTATTGTAATAGCCATAGTTGTTTTTTACTTTATTAGCTAAGAGTAGCACTATTGTAAAATCAAGGATTTGCGATGAAAATAAAGCAACGATGGACCTCAATGCTATTCCCACGACACGTGGAGGAGTACATAACGCCGGAAGACGTTGATGATGGAGATTGTTGAGCGATGTGATATACCATATCACTATATGAATTGCATGTGATGTTAATCCATTTATGCACTTTATTTATTGTGTGGTAGTCGTAATAAATAGGGTGATCTCTCACTTAAAATTATCAAGTAATGATGTGTTCCCCTTAAGTTAGGAAGCACATAACATGGGATTTGAACTACTGTCGGGCATGTAACATGGGTGCACCTAGTGACGTTCATAATACGGCTGCAAAACTATCGCACTTCTGGTAAACTAAGGTTCACTTGACATACTACCTAGAACGTCTAGAGTATGGAACACAACAATCAAAATATTAACAAGATTCATATGGAGATATGATTGGTATGAGTACCTACCGGTCTTATTCCTTGGTGCGCGATGTAACATTGTTGTCGGGAAAATAACTTCGTGGATCTTTAATCACTAAGTATCAATCATGAGAGATATTGATTTTAGTGGGAGATACTACGGATTAAAGTGTTTAATCTTATGTAGTTCATTAATTATGTAACAAAGTCTAAATGAATTTGACATTGTTTGTAGATCAATGGAACCCAACAAAAACTTCCCTTTAGCTGGTATATTAGAGAAAGAGAAACTGCATGAATCTGGTAGAAATTTTGTGGATTGGTTCCACAACATAAGAATAGTACTAAAAGGTGCTAAGAAAGACTATGTGTTAGAAGGAACTCTTGGTGACGCTCCTGGTGATAACACAACTCAGGCTGCATAATATGTCTTTCAACAACATAGTGATGACCACATCTCTGTTCAATGTGCTAAACTTTCATCGATGGAACCAAATCTTCAAAGGAGGTTTGAAGACTGGGGTCCATATGAAACGATCACGGAATTATGGGGCATGTTTTAGAAGCTAGACCGAGCAGAAAGATATGAGATCTCTCAAGATCTTCTAGATTGCAAGATGGCAGAAGGAGGTTCGGTTAGTGCCGATGTAATCAAGTTGTATGGGTACATTCAAAGGTTGGAAGCACTAGGCGTGCCCTTTTCTTCTGAACTAGGAACCGAAATAATACTAAAATCACTCCCACCTAGCTTTGCTGGGTTTTTCATGAACCTCAACATGCATGGGATGAACAAAACATTAGCCGAACTATTCGCGATGTTGAAGGTCACTGAAAAGGACATACAGAAGAACACCAATCATGTGATGATGGTGAAGAAAGCCACTCACTTCAAGAAGAACACGTATGGGGGCGATAAAAGGAAGTCGGATGTGCACCGCACCTATAACAAAGGCAAAGCGCCTAAGCCAGGTCATGCCCCAGAAGCTGAGTGTTACTTGTGTAATGAGAAAGTTCACTAGAAGAGGAACAGTCTAAAGTACTTAGCGGAGAAAAATAAGACTAGATCGTCGAGTTCAGGTATATCTGATATACATGTTATTGATGTTTACTTGCAAGGTCCTAAGCATAACTATTGGGTATTTGATATCGGATTGATTGCTAATATTTGCAATTCAATACAGGAGCTACGGAATCCTAGGAAACTTGGAAGGAATGAGGTGATGATGCGCATCGGGAATGGTACATGAATTTTAGTGATTATTGTCAGCACAAGACCTCTACATCTAAAGTTAGGATTAATATTAGAAATTAGTAATTTTTACATTGTGCCTGCATTATGTAAGAATATAATATCAGGATATTATATCTTACAAGATGATTATTCGTTTAAATTAGAGAATAATAGTTGTTTAATTTATATTCATAATGTCTTCTATGAACACGCTCACGTCAAGAGTGGGTAGTTTATGATTGATCTTAACTGCATATTGGGTCACATTGGACATAAACGCATGAAGAAGCTCTAGTGATGGACTTTTAAGTTCACTAGATTTTGAATCTTTTGATACATGTGAAGCATATTTGATGGATGATACGTCGGAAACGTATCTATAATTTTTGATGTTCCATGCTTGTTTAGTATCTACTTTGCTTTGCTTTTTCTACACTTTGAGTTGTTTTTATATCTTTTCTGGAACTAACCTATTAACAAGTTGCCACAGTTCCAGTTGTCTGTTTTCCTCTGTTTTTGGTTTCAGAATGGCAGAAAATCAATATTCTCGGAATTAGACGGGATAGAATCCAAAGTCAATATTTTACCGTGGGCGACACGAAGTCCAGAGGAGAGACGGAAAAGTGTGCCAGGGCGGCCAAACCACCCTAGGCGTGGCTAGGGGTGGGCCCGTGCTTAGGTAGGGTGTGCCCCCCTGGTCGCCTCCTAGCCTCGCCTATTCACCTATAAGAAGACCCCTATGCAGAAAACCTAGGGACCCGATCAATATTCCATGATACTGTCTATAGCCGCCTCCACCATCATCCCTATATCGGGGGGATCTGAAGTTCTTCCCGGCATCCTGCCGGAGGGGAAATCATCCCGGAGGACTTCTTCTCCGGTATGAAGCGTGAGTAGTTCCACCTTAGACTATGGGTCCATGTAGTAGCTAGATGGTTGCATCTCCTCCTCTTGCTTTCATGTATAGATCTTGTATGCTTCGTTCATGATCAAGATCTGATCTATTTGTAATCACGCATGTTGTGTTTGTGGGGATTCGATCGATATCGAGATTATTATGTCAGTTTGGTTAATGGTTTTGTCTTTATGATTCTATCATGTATGTGTTGTTTGTTATCTTGCATGCTCTCCATTTTTAGTATCTATCTTGGCTGATTAGTTGCTAGTGTCTCCAATAGGGGGTATTTATGCTCGATAGTGGGTTCATGCCTCTAGTTTCCAAGGGAAGTGACAGAAATCTCTTCGGTTGTAGATGTTCTGTTGCCACTAGGGAGAAAACAACGGTATCTTGTTCATGGAGAAAGTGGATTGTTTACCTTACACACTTTGCTTAAAGCAGTTGTCTATGTATCTTATTGTATTGCCCAATCGAATCTCATTGTTATGCCTTGCTCAGTTCCTATCAATTGCCCTGCTGTAATTTGTTTACCCTTTATGCCATGTTGTTTATCTAAGGAGAGCACCTCTAGTGAACTATGGACCCCGGTCCAATCTTTACCATTGATACATCTTCCACTGTTACTTGTTTACTTGCTGCAAACCACATAACCTTCCACACCATACATTTAATCCTTTGTTACAGAAAACCGGTGAGTTTGACAAACTCAATGATTCTTTGGGACAAAGTCTTGAGTTTGTGTTGTGCAGGTCTCCATGTTGTTTGCAACACCTGTGTCATGTTTCCTTCCTTATTTTGGTTCGATAACCTCGGTCTCTACTGAGGGAAACTTGCTGCTATGCTCTTCACACCTGGCTCTTGGGGTTACCAACGAAGTGCTCCACGTCAACCTGTCGAGCACCATCAAGACTTTTCTGGCGCCGTTGTCGGGGAGGCTAAGGACGTCTTCACAAGGGGAGTCATCCACTTCCTTTCTCTTTACTTTGTTTTTAGTTTTCTTTGTTTCTTTTTCTTGGTTTTGTTTGCCTCTTTTCAAAAAACACAAAAAAATTAGTTCCTGCTCTAGCTGCTGCTACTGTTTTTGGCTTGCCCACCTTTGCCAAAATGAACTCTGCTGAGAACACCAAGTTTTGTGACTTCACTAGCACCAACAACAATGATTTCCCTGTCACACCTACTTCTCCACCTGCTCCTGATGCTACCTTTTATGAAATTAAGCCTGCTTTGTTGAATCTTGTGATGAGAGAGCAATTTTCTGGTGCTAGTTCTGATGACATTGTTGTCCATCTCAATAACTTTGTTGAACTTTGTGAGATGCAAAAGTATAAGGATGTAGATGGAGATATTATTAAGCTCAAGATGTTTCCTTTCTCCTTGAGAGGAAAAGCTAAAGATTGGTTGCTATCCTTGCCTATAAATAGTATTGATTCTTGGACTAAGTGCAAAGATGCTTTTATTGGAAAGTACTATCCTCGTGCTAAGATTATATCTATGATAAGTGACATTATGAAATTTAAACAACTTGACAATGAACATGTTGCTCAAGATTGGGAAAGAATGAAATCTTTGGTTAAGAATTGTCCAGACTTTTTATGCAGGTTTGAACTACTCTTCAAGGAACCTGCTAGATTCAGCAGCTGGAGGCACCTTTATGGGTATCACTTTGGGTGCTGCAACAAGACTCCTTGATAATATGATGGTTAACTACTCTGAATGGCACACTGAGAGAGCTCCACATGGTAAGAAGGTAAATTCTGTTGAAGAAACCTCCTCCTTGTGTGATAAGATTGATGTTATTATGGCTATGCTTGTTAATGGGAAAGCTCCTCTAGATCCTAATAGTGTTCCCTTAGCCTCTTTGGTTGCTCAACAAGAGCAAGTTGATGTGAACTTCATTAGAAACAACTTTCAACAATAATGCCTATACGAATAATTTTGGTGTTAACAACAATTATAGGCCTTATCCTCCAAATAATGGCAACACCTATGGAAGTTCCTACAACAATGCTAGAAGTGCCCCCTCTGAACTTGAAGTCATTCTGAAAGACTTTATTAGTAAACAAACCACTTTCAACAAGACTATAGAGGAAAATCTTTTAAATGTTTATATCCTCTTAGTCTAAACCACGGTCTTCTTTGATTAATAAAATGGCTGCTAAACCTGAAACCACTAAGATTACCTTTGCTTCTACTCATGCCATACAAGTTACTATTGATGAAAATTTTAGACTGTTAGCCCAACTTCATGCTAAGTGGGAGAGGGAAGTTAAAATTGATAGAAACAATAGTGTGTGCACTATCACCACTAAACCACAAGTAGTCCCTATTCATCCTCCTACTATGCCTAAGCCTATTGAGTCTACTACTAGTGATGCCAAGTTTGATTTTGATATAGATGGTTGCAATATTTCTAAAGTAATTATGTTCTTGCAAAAGATTGCTAGAAGTCCTGATGCTAGTGATATGCATGTTGCTTTCACCAAACACATTATAGATGCTCTTTTTAAGATAAAGGAAGAGAAGTTAAAACACAAAGCTTCTATTCCTAGGAAAATAGAAGATAGTTGGGAACCCATTATTAATATGCAAGTGAATGACTTTGATCTC
Source organism: Avena longiglumis (assembly GCA_030063025.1). Lineage (NCBI taxonomy): Eukaryota > Viridiplantae > Streptophyta > Magnoliopsida > Poales > Poaceae > Avena > Avena longiglumis. The sequence goes on from CP125979.1 coordinate 449,471,651, forward strand.
AAATCTTCATGTGATCTTGGATCTAGTGTCTATATTATGCCTAGGAAGATTTATGAAATGCTTGATTTGCCACCTTTGGAAAATTGTTATTTGGATGTCCCACTCAATGATAATGCTATAAGAAACTCATGGTAAGTACTAATGATGTTGTAATTATGGTTAACAATGCTTATGTCCCTGTTGATTTCTATGTTTTGGATGTTGAATACAATGCTTCTTGTCCTATTACTTTGGGAAGACCTTTTCTTAGAACTATTGGTGCCATCATTGATATGAAAGAAGGCACCATTAAATATCATTTTCCATTCAAGAAAGCTATTGAACACTTCCCTATGAGGAGAGATAAGTTGTTTTTTTTCTCCTCCTTTGAAAGCAAGGTTTGATGTTAATGCTTCCTCATTTGAAAATACTTGATTCTTCTTGCTTCTTATGCCTAACTTAAGGCATTAAAGAAAAGTACTTGTTGGGAGATAACCCAAGAGTTTCCTTGAGTCTTAGAAGTTATTACTTCAGTAATGACCTCTCCTTATCCTTTTTGTTTGCTTTTTGTGCCAAGAATGACCTCTAATGAGAGGGAAGTAAGATTTAGGGAGTTGCTGTCCCGAAACAGATTTCTGTCCTCCACCATAAAAATTCTTGAGGAGTCTCTGAAAACTCGGATTGAGCTGATAATTTACGAATAAATCCCCCAGTATGCTAGCTAACTTTCGTTAGTTCAACACTTTTTGATTTGAGCAACATAAGATTTTCGAAAAAATCAGTTTCTACCTGCTGGTCTGTTTTCACAGATTTCTGCCATTATTTGCATTTGCTTCTTATTGATTCCTTTTTGAGTTCTCTTTTGGGGAATTGAGATTTTTGAAGGAGTTTCTACAGTAGCTTGTGCTTTTAGTGAGAAGCTTTGCTATTCCAAAGCTTTGCCTAAAGGTCTATTATATTTTGAATACACTAATGTTGCTAATAAAGATTATGTGTAGTTTTGTATGAAGAAAAAATTTCAGGTGTAGATAGAGAATGATGTAATGAGATGAATAATGGACAAAATATCAATCTTGGGGATTCCACCATGGTGTCACCCCAATAAATTTCCAAGAGGTACAAGCGTCAAATCTTGGTGTCACCCCAAGAAATATCCTAGAGGTACAAGCGTCAAAGCTTGGGGATGCCCAAGGCATCCCCTTCTTCATCAATAAAAAACCCAGGTCTTTCTAGACACTTCGTTTTTATTGTTTCATGCACTGTTATATTTTTCTTGGAGCGTCTTAGTTTTCATTTGCTTTGATTGGTTTTCTTAAGTAGTTTGGACCCCCGCTTTCGCTGTGTTGTTTCAAATAAGTCGATTGGAGTTGGAAAGGAGTAGAAAGTTCTTGCTTGGAAGTGCAAGAGGAGCTTTCTTGGACTGTGACTTAGACTTTATCATGCCATGCTAGGTGTTCTTTTGACTTTATGCCTAGTAATTATTGATGTAGCATGGCTTGTTTCAAGTCATTGGGGTTGCTTAGTGTGCCTTGAAGAAATCATGTATTGTTTTAGCATACAAAATCATAGTATTGTGGTTTTCTCCTTTGAGGTTTTTTTGGGTTGACTTGGCCCATGCTCACACCATTCTATGACTATGAACAAGTCACCTTAGCCTCTATGATCATTTTTCATTGACTTGTGTTACCACTCTATTCTTTGATTAGTATTGTTTTGTCACTCTACATGATTATGGCCATTATTTCTCTCTTAGTTGGTTGCTCCTAGTCTTTTGATAGCCTCCACTTGTATGAGTAAGCTCTACTCCTATTTACAACACCCAAGAAACCAAGTTATTCCAAACTTTCCACTATAACTCCTATGCATGGTGTGTTACACTATTCCAAGTATATTATTATTTTCAGCTATCTTCCAATTAAAAAGTATTTTGTTATGTGAAAACTTAGTGATTAAAGCCCTCACATACATGATGGCACCCTTCATATGCTTTGCCCCTAATAAACTTGAACCAATGTGTCGTCTCTGTTGTATATGCTTGCACTTATACGTTGGAATTAGCAGAACCATGCGTCATGGGGAACGTTTTCAACATTACACGTGTACTTTATACTCAGTTGATATCATGCTCTTTTGTCTATGGATGTCACCAATGTGAAATAAAGAGGGAACTTTTAAGTCCATGGAGTTTGTATTTTGTGTTAGCGAAACGCCTGGGCCGCTATCCTAAGCCATGCCTAATCATGGTGGAAACTTGCAGCATCACCATAGTAAGCTATCTATGAAGCATCCTCAATAAAAAGCTATGCACATAGTAAATAAAAAGATCGCTGAGATGTTCATTGTCTACTTGCGTTGTCATTTTGGTTATGGGAAAGCTCCTGTACCATGTGCAAGGGGTACCTCATTGGCGGTTCTCTATGATACGCATGTACTTACAATGACAAGAATTTACGGGTGATTGAAGTTGAGTAGCATGAGGTGTGGCCCTCGTATTCAAGAGACTTGAGATTGCCAACTTATACTTTGTCAAGCATATAATCCATAGTTTGTTCACTTTAACCTTAATCACTTCAAGATGCTTATGATAGGGGCAATGAGGGTTGAAAGCTAACAAGTACCATAATTTTTGGAAGCTCTTTTTGAAACGTGAAATCCCTGCTTCCCTTTATGAAGGGCCTTTATTCCACTATTATGTTGAGTCTCCACCTTCTACCTTTAGGCACCATTAAGAGAGCATAGTTGCCATTCTTAGTTCTATCTGCAGTGTCCCAAAACTTATTGATTGATGCATATTGTGATATTACTTGTTCTTGTGCTACTTGTTTCTAGTCACCCTTGTGAACTTTGAAGGTGTCATATGCATCTATTTGCTACTCTATGAGGGACAAGCTGATTTCCACTATGCCATATTTTCTGTATGTGAAACAAACAAACATTTTTCAATGCATGTTATTCATGATCTTTGTTTGTTGCCTTTCATGTTGCATGCATAGTTACTATGTCTTATTGTTAGAACTCCATCTTTTATGCTCATGTTTAGAGTTCTTTGATCCCAGCTTTCAACGCTTGCAAATGGATTGATCTTGATTTTGATGGTGCATGTCACCTAAAAAATTATTCTTTTTATGACTTACCTACTCGAGGACGAGCATGATTTAAGATTGGGGATGCTTGATACGTTAGAAAAGTATCTATAATTTTTGATGCTCCATGCTTGTTTTATATCATTTGTCTCATGTTTTGTCTACACTTTGAGGTATTGTTATACACTTTCTAGAACTAACCTATTGACAAGATGCCACAGTGCCAGTTGCCCGTTTTCTGCTGTTTTTTGTTTTAGAAAGCTAAAAAATGAATATTCTCGGAATTAGACGGGACAAAAGCCAAAGTTCATATTTTTCCGGGAGCGATACAGAAAATCGAAGACGAGACGGAGGAGGAAAACAGGGTGGCCACACCCTAGGTGGGCGCGGGCCCACCCTAGGCCGCGCCCACAAGGGGTGTGGGCCCCTGGACCTCCATCGACCTTGCCTCCTTCGCCTATAAGAAGCCCCAGACTCAGAAACCCTAAAGAATCAACCAGAAAGCCACGAGATGTTCCGCAGCGCCGCTGCCACCGAAGAGGAGATTCGGGGGACAGAAAGTCTCTGTTCCAGCACCCTGCCGGGACAGGGAAGTGCCCTCGGAGCCATCTCCATCGATCTCCACCACCATCTCCATCACCGTTGCTGATTCCCATGATGAGGAGGGAGTAGTTCTTCCTCGAGGCTAAGGGCTCTACCGGTAGCTATGTGTTCATCTCTCTTTCTATGCATGATCTTGTTGTGGTCATGAGCTTTATAATCTATTAGATCTATATTGCTTCTCAAGTGCTTCAATAGATCTCTGCTCTCCCCATGTGTGTAAAAGTGACAGCGTGCACGCCATGGTGGCACTTAGGTTTTAGTCCACATAAATACTCATTGTGCTTTAATAGATCTATGCTTTCCCCACGTGTGTGAAAGTGAGAGTGTGCACACCGTGTGTGGCACTTAAGCTAGATTATATATATTTTTTATGAGTTATATTTTGAGTTGGTTGTCTCTATGAATTTGTGGTGTTTGTTGGAACCATCTAGCGCTCAAGGTGGCAGTGTGTGGTTATATAGATTGGGGAAGGCCCTACCGTGGATTAGAGTGTCCAACCGGAGACTAGTTAAGAGTAGTATCATGAAGAGAGAATATTTATATGAGAGAGTGTTCACTAGTGAAAGTATGATCCCTAGGCCTTGTTTCTAAACATTGAAACACCGTTTGCTTCTAGATATGTTGCATGTTTGCTTGCTTCCATCTTTATTCCGTTTGCTGGGGAGGTTTTGTTCCTTTACCTTACCTCACCACCAAGCTATTTTCTAGCACTGTTACCACATGTATTTCACTATCTCTTCGCTGAACTAGTGCACCTAGACACCTGACAAGTGTATTGGGTATGTTGGGGACACATGAGACTTCTTGTATCTTGATTGCAGGATTTCTTGAGAGGGGATACCTTTGACCACTTCCTCCCTGAGTTCGATAAACCTTGGGTGATCCACTTAAGGGAAACTAGTTGCTGTTCTACAATCCTCTACACTTGGAGGCCCAACAACTGTCTACAAGAATAGAAGTGTGTAGGCATCACCACACCACCACCACACCATCGTGTTGTTGGGATTCCAAGGATATCTACTACCTCTACGGTCCTGCTGGAACAAGGGAGAGGAAGATGTTCATCGACTACTGTATGTGTGACCGACTGCGGAAGCGCTGCTGGAACGCAGCGCCGGAAGGATCGTCTACACGATATTGAGATCGACAAGTGATCGACTACATCAACTACGAGAATCCAATCTCATTAAACGCTTTGGATCTACGAGGGTTAGATCTCTACAATCTCGTTGCATCGATCTCGTAGATTAGAGCTTGGCTTGTCTATAGATTAGTTCTTGGTTTGTGTGTTCTTGTGATAGAATTTTTTGTTTTGCATGCAACAAACCCTATAGTGGTATCAGAGCCGTATCTATGTGTAGATCTGTTGCATGAGTAGAACACAATGGGTTTGTGGGCGTTGATGCTTTTGTTGTCGCATTATTTTCGTGTACTTTGCATCTTGCGGTATGGTCGGATGAAGCGGCACGGGCTAACCTTATATGTCGTCGCACATGAGACTTCCACGCTCAACGTGCAACTTGCATTGCACATCTGGCTTTGCGGGTGCATGTCTCTCCCACCAAGTTAAGATTCAGTAAACAATGGGCACTTGACAACACTTGTATCAGCGTTGTGGTTCTTGTTCGTAGGTAAGACCAGTTCTTATTCGAAAGCCCTAAACCACGTAAAACATGCAAAGAAAATTAGAGGCATCTAACTTGTTTTTGCAGGAGCATGTGATATGATTTGTCCATGGTGTGATTGTGATTATATTTGATGTATGCAATGATCCTTACTGTAATATGGCAACTGGCAGGAGACTGATGGTTGTCTTTAAATTCGTTAAGACCCACGTGTCTATTCATCATGTAATAGTTTTATTCCAACTAGTTGTAATAGTTGTTGTTGGTGATGAACAACCATGAAGCGGCGCCATTGACCTTGACGCCACGCTGGCGATGATGGAGATCATGTTCATGCTTTGGAGATGGAGATCAAAGGCACAAGAAGAAAGGCCATATCATATCACATATTATGAATTGCATGTGATATTAATCCATTTTATGCATCTTGTATTTCTTAGATTGCGACGGAAGCATTATAAGATGATCCCTCTCACTAAATATCATGTAATAAAGTGTTCGTCATAAGTAGGCACCATTGCTAAGACTCTTTGTTTCAAAGCATCACGTGATGATCGGGTGTGATAGATTCTACATGTGCCTACAACGGGTGCAAGCCAGATTTGCACATGTGGATACTAAAGTTAACCTTGACGAGCCTAACCTGTATAGACATGATCTCGAAACACGGAATACCGAAAGGTAAAGCATACATCATATGAATGATATGATGAACATGTTGATTGTTCGCATTTGAAACTAAATCTTCTCTCATGATGATCTAACTTGGTGTACTGTATTTGGTTCGTGTAATCACCAAAACAACTCGAGGGATGTTATTTTAAGTGGGAGTTCAAAAGTAATATGATTAAAGTTGAACACAATTTATCATAAATTAAATCAAAGTGAATTTGCATAGTTGCTATAGTCATTGACATTCGTTCACCCCCTTACACTTAGTTTTAATTGAGATAATGTAACTATAGAATTCTGGATAGTTACTTTATGAACTGGTATCGTATTGTTCTAAGCGTCAATCTAAATTTTAAAGTCCCACTGCAAACTTTCAGCAAACTCCATTTACTCTGTGAAGTTTAATAATTAGTATTAAATATAGAGTAACAATTCCAGTGTTAGTATCTAAGTATCATGTTTGCCTCCATGATCCTTGATATTCAAAAGGTTGATTCAGTATCAAGGTTATCTAGGAGCTGAAAGAAATGTTTCAGAAACCATCATGTGTGGAAGATATTGCGATATCTGAAGCAATGTTTTGGTTGCCACATGATAGAGTATAATATAAAAAAAATTATATTCTCATATTTCATGATAATTTGCAAAGGTTGGAGACGCTAGTCGTCTTAATCCTCTAAAAGGTTTTGTAAAGCAACATTATACTCGTGATTGGCCATTATAAGCTATAGTAGCTTGATCATGAAAATTATCATGATAAGGATGAATAAAAGATGTACGTAAAATTTTTACTACACCAAAAGATTACTAAAGAATGGAATTCGAAAGAACGCCAAACATTTAATGATCGTGATCTACGTCAAAGTGCAAGTCCAAATATATTAGTATTTGACTATACACGCTTTAGACTATGTGTCATGTGTATGGCGCCACTGTTGATATTGATATATTCTGTTAAAAAGAAAAGGTGATGCTAAAAGAGAAATCTAAGAAATATTTGGTGAAAATAAAAAGTCTGGAATTGTCCATCATAGGTGTATAGATGATATACATGTTATGGATGTATTCTTTGCTTGTTAAACAATGTGGTTCTTAGGTATTGGATAACGAATTTGTTGGTCTAAATTGTCATACAGAACAACATAATTCATGAACTATAATGGCCTAAGTAACTAGCAAGAGAATGTGTGATGATGTTCATCGAGTTGTTGTTGTGTTTCTCATTGACATAAAAGCTTGCCTTCAAGATTTGTTTTAATAATTTTTATTTTTATCAGGTATTATGAGAATAAAAGGTTATTCAAATAATTCCATATTCCCTAATAGATGGATGATATACAAGTCTAGTTGGAGAAATCGCATCCATAAAACTAATGCTAAAAAAATGTCGCAAGACAATTGATTGAAAGATCACTTAAGAAGTAAAATGTTTACAAACAAAGTCGGATGAGTATGTCATTATATGTTATTTTGAATAACCTTTGGAAGTTCCTCCATAACACCAAAGACAAAAGTGTTTGTCTCTTAGAACGTCAAATTTCTTGAGAAGGAATTTTTCATGAAAAGTTAAGTTGGAGGACAATAGAACTTTGATAAGGTTATTGAACCTTAGCTATATGTGTTGAGTTGCGTAGAACCGTAAAGTGTTTCGGAGGGAGCAATAATTCTCATGCCTCATGTGACTAAAACGTTGTAGTCATGGAGGTCTAAGTTCCTATTGAACCGAGTAGGTCGGGTAAATAATCAAATACTAAGATTTGAGAGTAAATCATTATTGTTTGACAATGATGAACCGACTGCATTCAAGGAAGCGATGATGGGCTCTTGCTCCATCAAATGGCTTGAAGCCATAAAATACGTGATAGTTCCATACACGACAAATCAAGCTTTGAACTTGGAAGACCTTTCGCAAAGGTGTAAAACCTATCAGTCGTATTTATATCCATCAATATAGTTATCGGTTTAATCTCATAAGACATTGTATTGCCTTTAATAAAAATTGTTTTACCACGAGACACATGTGAACTTGGGAACAATATGGACGTGGCAATATTCTCCAAACGTTTCCCTTAACAGAGTATCTATAAATTTGATGCTTGTTCGTATCGGATGGTTCGCCGATCATTCAGATGGTATGCTTGTGGGAATTGATACTCCTGACAATGGTAGATACGCTCTAGGTCCACTCATGTACCGTGATGTTCTTCATCATCTGGAAGACACATGATCAAGTTTTTGAACACATGAACATCGATAGTACTCCCTCCGTTTTAAAATATAAGATGTTTTAGGTTTGTGAAAAAGATGTATCTAGACACGTTTTAGTGTATAGGTTCAAATGAATCTAGTCATTAAAATATGTCTAGATACATCTTCTTTACAAATCTAAAACATCTTATATTTCCAAACGGAGGGAGTACATGATTAGTAAATAGTACATGTCGAGAAGCGAGAATAACCGAGTGTTTCATCTTGGGTAATGTGAAGTATCGATGAATCAATATGATATGTATCAGACTCAATACTATGGTACACACGATAAAGAACTTCGTGTTATTTGCGAGGGTTGCTACTTGTATCAAGACACTGATAGTAATCAGTGTCATCGAAATGAGTTCTGGTCATGTCTGCAAATATCTGAACCTACTGGGTCACATACTTAAGACGTTTACGGTATATTAGAATGTGAGTGCGAATGAGATAGTTGGATGAAGTATTTCTGAAAGGATGGTTTGGAGTGTGTCGAAATATTCCGTAGGAGTCCGCGATATCGCCGAGAATGGACAAAATGGTTCCAAACATTAAAGAGGACGCTAGGAATATTTTAGGAAGGTTTTGAATTAGTTCAGAGGTGTCCGAAAGTTCATTTGTCTCTGAGTTCTTGGTCTCGTCTCAACGCGGCGCCTTCCTTATTGCATGTGTGGATACCGGTGGAGGTGTGAAACTTGGAGAACTAGTTATTCAGAGCCGTCCATGGATAATACATCTCCTCACGAATCTCTAAGGCTTGTTGCGGTGATCTACGCATGATCAACCTTGTTGTCGAAAAACTTTCGCTAGTTCGATCAACGAGGGTATGTTCTGTTAACTCACCCTTTTATTGGATCTTGGTTATGTGCTAGAAATATTTTTTTCTGTAGCGCGTTCCCTAACACCACGTTGGAGCAAGCACAAGCTTCATCACATATACAAACATGCATACAAGACACAATAACATCTCACCGATCGACATACACGCCTCCCATGCAACAACAAGCTTCACATACACAAACATGCATACACCATGCCCGATGAAACCACAAGCTTCATCGCATACACACACATGAATATGCATGTACTTCCATCTACTTACCTAGTAAACGATGGAGGAGGAGGAAATCAAAGTGGTGGCTTAGTAGATCTATAAGTTGGAGAGGCTTTCTTTTACAAATCTACCAACCAAAATAGTTTTAGTGACCTAAAATTGGTGAAATCATGGGATAAATGAGGTGGGGAGGAGGGAAGACGGCCATATCTGGTCTTTAGGTAGGAGGGAGAGGGGCAAAGTGGGTTGGGGTAGGCGAGGAAAGTGCACTTCATGGGTGCAACCAGAATACTAGTGGCACACCACCAGGCCATGTGCTACAGGTATTATACATACCTGTGGCACATCTCATAGAAATGCGCCACTAATAACTAAGGCCATTTCTATAAAGTTGGGCCCTCATATCCGTGGTGCACCACTGAGTAATGTGCCACTAGTAGTTCACTTATCTATGGCACATCTTTTGGACTTGCACCACATGTACTTATCTGTGGTGCCGGATCATCGAGTTGGTGCGCCAGTGGGTGTTCGACACATGAATAGTTGTTTTCCTAGTAGTGGGGGGCGTCTCGTAGAAGGTATCCCCATGAGTGAGAGCTCGCTAGGGCGTCGAGGCAGGAGACAGTGTCCTCCATAAGTCCAACCTGTCATATTATTGTAACTGACTAGGGTATTTTCCTGTGTATTACTGTGACATATTCACGTGTTTTCATTCAGTGTACTGGTTTTGATGCCTAAAAGCTGCATCGTGAGTTATGATGTCTTGCTTGTTTTTAGTGATGCTTCGGGCTGTGGGCATGCCCACCTCTTCTCGGTGTCCGGCCCAGCAAGGCCTAGGACAGCCAAAACCCCTCCTACATAGCCCATTTTCTCATTTGTTTTTGATTTTCGTTGAAAACGATGCCAAGGAAAGACACCGCTGTACCTTGCAAAAATTCCATGCATCTCGGTAAAACATGGAAATAGGGGTTGAGCATGGAATTTTTGCAAAAAGAAGGAATTTTAGCGAGATAAGAAGAAGGAATTTTAGGGAGAGAGGGTACATGCCATACCTTGTCTAAAGGGGAGCTTCGCTCCTGGTTATTAATCATACTTAATACTCTATATACGTCTTAAAATAGATGTTGTAGATTTGTCAAAATTTGAATAAAATTTATATACTAAATAGTATCAAGATTTATTCAAATTTTCACAAATCTGCGAAATTTTAAGACAGACGGGGCAGGAGATTTCAGACCCAACGAACTGAGCCACATTCAGCCTCCGTCGCGCCATCCCACGACAGCGTAGTGCAGCTCTCCACTAACTGAACAAACAGAAGAATAGGTAACTAATTGTCGGGCGCTACTACGGCTACTACATTACATAGAGCCCAATCAGAGCAGAGCTAGGCCTAAAGATCAGCAATACTAGCTACGGTACACTACACCGCTTAGCATACAGGATTACAGATACAGTTGTGCGAACAGGATTACGGATTACAGATACAGAGGTTGCAGAAAGATGGACACACGTGCGGAAGCTTCTGATCATGTGCAAGTCCCAGATGGATAAACGTCACACCACAGATCATCGTTGGAGGCAGCGTCGCCATTATCCTGTGTAAGCATACGACATTGGTGTCAGATAAGTTGGTTCAACTTAGTTGCTTACCAGGAGATAATGATAAACAGAAATGATCCACAAGTATGAACTAGGAAGCTGGCTGCTACTGGTTTTGTTCCTTAAAATGAATGACAGTAGGGTAAAATGTATTATATTGGAAGAAAACTAGCTGCCATACCACTTTGAATTTGGTCATGGAATCTAAAAGACAGTCTAAACTGCAGGTGCTAGAGCTGAGCTCGCTCGGCAGACTTGGAATCTTGGGTTCCGAGGCAATCCTTGGCGTCCAAGTATCTCCAGAGATCTTGGTGTGTGGAACAACTTGTGAGGCACCTGCACTTGTGTGCCCAAACATGCTGCAATTGGTGGACCTTTGATTGATGGAATGCTGGGCATCAACAGTTCTTGGAAGTTGAGATGAACTCTTTGCAATCTTGGGACCGATTAAACTATTTGCAATACTTTCATTGGCCTTCAGTACCGTAAAACTGTTTCCACTTGCGGCGAATGTATCACCCAATCTGGTTGCACCATTACTGTTGAATGAACCATTTACCGGCAACCTGAGAGCACTCTGCTGGGATACAGCAGACTCCAAGTCCAACGGGCCAAAAGAAGAACCTACAACAGGTTCAAGGAGTTGTAGACTTGCAGAGGGAACTCTTATTGATGGCTGGATGGCCATATTTGCTTCTATGCACTCCACCACGAGATCTTGAGGCAGTAATGGGCAGCATGTAACACTTTGCACTTTGCTGTTCCCAGAAACGATGGTGGACAGGTCACCGCTGTCGTCTGCACTCATGCACTTGTGTTGCAGTTGGACCTGCCCGAGGTTTCCATGCTGGTTTCCTGGTAGGCTGAGATGAGACAGCATATTCCATGCTGGTTTCCTGGTAGACACCTCCTGTGCCACAACCACTGATTGATTCTCGTTTCTAACACTAGTTAGCAATCCTTGTGCACTGAATGATGATGCTAGATCTGGAGGAGAGGTGATAGTGGCTTGGTAATAATCTTGCAGTCTCAGAAATTCATTCATGCACAGAAACGGGTCTCTACCTCCCAAAGCAGCATAGATGCCAGATTGTCGTCGTGATTTCAATGCATTTAACCGTCGTAGGTTTAGCCTATAGTTCTGGCATGTACACCAAAGCAAATGGTCAGTATTTAACCTTAATTTCTATATACTCACATCAAGCACTTTGTTTATTTGTTTCAAAACGAGATATAGAAATAATTGTTTCATTTGCACTAGTCTGTTTTAATACCTAGCTGCTGATGTACGTCTGCGGTACATATATATTTGCGATTGTCTTTATGAGAAATACACACTACTGATCTACTAACAACTACTCCCTCTGTTTCAAAATATAAGATGTTTTAGGTTTGTGAAGAAAATGAATCTAGACTTCTTTTAGTGTGTAAATTCATTCCAAAGTTAAGTAAACCTACATACTAAAACAAGTTTAAATTCATCTTCTTCACAACCTAAAACATCTTATATTTTAAAACGAAGGGAGTACAATATAGTAAGCAAAGTGTGTCTTGCCTGTAGGTGACTTGCAACATGATCCCTAGTGAGGTTCTTAACATCCATGAGCTCAAGAATCCTTCTTGGCACGGCTTCTGCATAAACAAAAAAATAATGATAGTGTAGTGTTATCATTATTAGCTGTAAAATGGAAACATCTAAGGCAGCATTGATGAGTAGTACTCACTGTTAACTCCAAGTTGGGTGACAGCGGTGACAAATTTCATATGCATTTCAAATGACCAAATAATTCTTGCCCTCTTTTGACCATTGCTACTATCCTCATTTTCATCTTCATCCACGCTATGACATTCCTTCCTCTTCCTCTTGTTGCTTGGCCTCTCACTTTGGTCGCACACATTATTATCACGATTGGTACTGAATTTATGACGCCTCCTAACAACATGCTGCCATATATTTTTAAGCTGTTCGATTCGAACTGGTTTTAGTAGATAGTCACATGCACCACTAGTTATCCCCTTCATAACAGATTTCATCTCTCCATTCACAGATAACACTGCATGGAAAATAATTACTTCGAATTAGTCACAATTTCCCATTACTCCCCAATTAGAAATTAAAGATCATAGGATTCTGTGCGCAGTATTTATATATACTAGTACTTACTAACAACAGGAAGGTCCATTTCAACCCCGACATGCTCAAGAAGCTGAAAGCCGTCCATGTATGGCATGTGGACATCACTGATAACTAGATCAAACATGTCCCTGTTTTCCCGCAGAATCTTCAGTGCCATAACAGCCTGATCTGTCGTTGTCACTGGAAAACATGAAAACAGATTACTCTTCCAAGTGAGTAGCAATACTCCCTCTGTTCACAAATACTTCGCATTCTGGGTTTAGTTAAGGTCAAATTTTGTAAAGTTTGACCAATTATTTAGCAAAAATATTAACACTTATAATACAAAATTTATAGTATGATAATTATTATAAAGTATATTTTCATATTATATACATTTGATATTATAGTTATTAATATTTTTTGATATATTCTTGGTCAAACTTCAAAAGGTTTGACTTTGACTAATCTTAGAACGCGAAGTAAATAAAAACGGAGGGAGTACAAGAAATGGAAAATATTTTAATCTTGTCCTACACAATTGGGAACTGGAAAAGGAATGAAACAGTATATCTGAAAATGACTACGCCTCACCAAGTAGCTCCGGCCGTAATCTTGTCAAGTGGAGCGACGCCCCAGGACATGCATGCCACATAGATTAGATCTTTTTCAAAAAAAATCGACCCGTTAAATTGTTTTCGTTCTCAAACTTACGATTGGTTTTCACTGAAGATTTTGTCCCGACGAGATATTTAAAACTATAACCAGTGTTGATGTGTTTCGATGACGTTTTTTTTGGCTTTCAAAGTTTTCACCCCATGATTTATAAAGTTGTAACCATGTTGAAGCTGAAATTAACATCTGATCTGAGAACTTGCTACAAATAGGTTGCCAACTTATGTGCTAATGTTTTGGTAACAAAGATAGTATGGTAAAAGATTATCAAAACATACATGCATGTAGTCTTTTTTTACAGTACATACAGATATATAATCTAGTTTTGAAATCCCGATCAATACGAAGGCAACGGTGGGATAATATTCGGACTGGATAGATACTTTATGTTTAAAAAGGTTCAAATCTCTCAAAGAGGCCCTAAATGTGCTAATTAATGTTCCCTTCTTGTGTGATTCTATAATCACTTTGGACTATCTCTTTATGTGTATCTAGCCATACTTACTTTCCGCGGTAAATTTTAGCATGCACCCCAACGAACACAAGTCATCAAATTTGTGCAACCCGGTGGCCTGCACGTACTACTACCTCATAGTAGAAAAAAAATTCTCTTGTGCTCGTCCCCTGGGTATATATTGATCTGTATGAGATTACAAAAGGTGGTGAGCTCAGCAGCAAGGCCGCAAGTCGCTTCAATGGGGTATCTAAGAGTGAATATCTGCACATAGTACCTTAGGGAGGTTTATATAGCATACATTGCTAGGTTTTACATAGATAACACCGAGTAAGTTAAGGTTTTGGTGGCTTTGACCTAATCCGACTAGACTAACTACGATTCTGGGCCTTCAGCTTCCAGTCGTCGTGCCAGCAAGCCCACTCTTCATGGGCATGGACCAGTCGAATCCATCTCCTCGGCATACCTCGATTGGCATATCCCCGTCATCCCCCTTGTGGCGACCGAGCAGAACCCTAGCACCGTCCGCAAACACATGAGCCCTCATCTCCCTTCCCATGCTGTCGTCGGCGGATGACGCGGGGCAAAGTCCCTGCATTGCAAGCACGGCAGGCCCTCCTTTCCCTGACATGGCCTAGCTTTGGCGGGATATTTTGGCGGCAGCGGTGCATATCGGGGTGTTGGGCGAGATCGAGGGACGGTGGATGGGTGTTTTGCTCAACAACAAAAAAAGATTCTTGTTTTGCTGCTATCGCTAGTAGCTGGATGCGCGTGTTTTCTGCAGTGGCTAGTCCTAGACGCGTGTGTTTTCTGTCGCTAGTGGTTAAGCGTGAGCCAGGCATGAGGCGGCTCTTGTTGCCTTCTCGTGGGTCTGTGTTGAGTTGCATAGATCGGTCTTTTTTGTCGTGGGTTGTTATTTTTTAAATTAGCTTTTTGTGGTTAGAAGTGAGGTTGCATCTAAGTTTTTTGGGTTGCAGTTGGGCTGCGCATGCAAGCGGGTATGTGTGCCTTTTGCTACGTGTCCAATCGATGGAGAAATCTATATATACTATGTAAAAGAAAATATGTCAGAAATACTCCTTTTCTTATTACCTCTTGCATTATTGTAAGGGTATATGGAGTCTCACTTTGTGCATATTAAATAACAGTATAACTCAACCACCTAGGGCCTCACACAGGCGCTCGGGACCGTCCGATACCACTGTTGAACGCTCCAGATCGGCCAGGGTGCACGAACATTCTCGTCAGCGATTTCCGTCGAAAGGCTTGTCCACCTTAGCAGGCTGCTACTCCACAAGTCGAGTTGGGCGTTCCATGGTCAATCGGGCTGAGACATGGGCCGATAGGTATACATTTAGGCCTTCTTTTATTTTCTTCTCCGACATGCCTCGGTTGAGCTGATTACGACGAACCCTACCTCACCACGTCGCACAAGCGATGGTGGTGGCGGCGGCAGCAGTCTTCTCTCACCGTCTCGCGCCTTCCAAAAATTCTAGGAGACTAGACCTACCTGCCTTGCCGTCCTCCGTCCGCACAGCGGTGACCACATGGCCGGGCTTATGGTTTTGGCCTTTCGGGGGAGAAAGGAAAAGAGACGGGGAAGGAAAGTTCTCTGGCAACTCTGGTCAATTTCTTCAGTTTATTCTCCCGTTTTCTTGTGGCTGGGAAGAACAAAGGGCAAGGGAGGAGATGAACGCACGTGGGGAAGGTACAAGCCGCGTAAGCCCCTTATTTGTGCACATGTGAATTCTCTTGTGCATGTACCCAAGGACTCCCTTTCAGATTATGCAGTTGAAGACGGTGTGTGCCACATTTTTCAGCCTCAGATTGATGAGTTTGTGTTCCTGAAATGATTTTGTCTCCTCACATACCTTACAATTTGCTGCTACTTAGCAGTACGTTTGTTCAATATAAATGCATGTTGTTTCCAGAAGCAAGTATAACCTCTTGGTTCGTGCTTGTGCATAGCGTAGTGAGTTTTTCATTATTGCAGCTGAAAGAAACAAGCTTGCGACCTTGGTATAAAAATTTATTTACATTTTTGTGTTCAAATGTGTAATTATTATTTCAATTGATGTGCAGTTGAGAATCTGTTTCTTCGAGGGAGATTTATAATGAATACATAGGCAAGAGCACAGTATAAAGATTTTTCTTACATCCTTTAGCCGTGTGCAAAGCAGCAAATGCCAGCTGCAAGTCAATATGGTCGCCTATGCATGGCTGAATCAACTCTTTCCCTAGAAAAAATGCTAGCCATGATAATCGAGTAGGAAATGGACTCGGTCGTGCTTATATCACAAGCAAACATGACTAATGGTAACTATATGCTACATCCAATTATTCACTGATCATTACTGAAGTTAATTTATTATTATCTGGAGACCCATAGCTTTCCCTGTGATTCCACATAATACCTTTGTTTGAAGGCATGGAGTATCTGGCTTTAATTGGTCCATTGAATTATTTGATGTAGTGAAAAATAACTGATCCATTTAATTGTTCTTTTACTTGATATTTCGCAGGTTATGTATACTGATGTGAATCCATTTGAACACCACATCCATTGCTAGGTACCATGCAGTTTATTTGATTCCAATTAAAGCTATATTATTATGTTCTCTTATTTGTTTTGCGGGAATATTGGAATATGTTCCGGATACACTTCTTTTTTCGTAGGTCAATAAGTATTTATGGAGTTATATGCTCAGGTCTCATAAAACTAATATTTTTCTAGGGATTAGTGATGTGGAAGGGGGTTACGCCTGTAAAAGTTCATATAAGGAAATTGCTTGGATAATGCTGATCATAACCTTTGTTTCTGTTGTCTCAAAGATTCATTTTGAGCCTGGTTATTGATTTTTGTGGTTAGCCGGACTTTCTTCTAGAAATCAAATACTCCCAAAGTCATATTTCAAACAATGCACAAAGGTACTGAATAAACCACCATTTCCAGATCCTTTTGAAAAGTATCATCCTGCCAAATGATGCATAGAATGTTTTGTAGTTAACCAATAAATAGTGTTGTCATACCACTATTGTTAGTCTGAAAATGAACATGGTACATTTTTATCCTACTATTTGCTAGATGCTTCAACTAATTGAGATTTCCTGTTACCTTTTGGGACAATGATGCGACGAGATTTCTTTAAATAATTTTGCATGAATGGCTAAAGATTTAGTGGTGAGGCATTTGGATAGAAAATGTCTGTTAAACAAGACTACAAGCTTTAGGTTTAGTTGTACAGTCAGGTCAATCTGCTGGATGGAAGAAGTTGCTCAATCATAATCCGGACATTTTGAATGCTATGATGACAGCTTCTGGCACCAACTCTATGTTTTTCCTTGACCCCCCAAATCAAGATGTTTGCTTGGGTAGTGAAAAATTCCCTAGCTCTGCGTGTAAACCGGAAAATAAGGGGTATGGTTATGGAGGATATGAAATGTATTGTTTGTGGATGGGAAGATGAAGATCACGTCCACCATGCTTTCTGAGCGGAACTGTGTGCGCTATCTAAAGCTGCTGGGCTTGCTGGTCGATTTGGCACACAATTAAAGTCTGTTTTGAAACAGATTCACATCCCATTGCCGAACTAAACAGACGGGAGCCAGACTCCTCACCATATGCGAGTATATTACAAGATGTGAAGGTGCAGCTTAATATTTGTTTCTCCAGGTGCGATGTCAACCAACCAGCAGGAGAGAAGCAAACATTCACGAGCTCACTTAAATTTGTAGATTGTGTTCCCTTAATGATTTCCTGGCTGTTTTACTAGCACATGTTGCCAATTGTAAGGGGCGAAATACCCACTCTATCACCATAACGAAGCTGATTCTTTCCCTTAAAGTTAACAAATGATAAACTCTGCTTCTTTGTCATGTGCATTTGCTAATCCTACTTACATGGATACTTAGAACATATTATTGTCAGTTCATTCTTGTATATGTGTTTATTGCTTCATCCGATTAAATGCTTAATAAGTTTATGCAAAACTGTAGAAATATGTGTGTTATTTTCACAAGAAGTATAGGCACACCAAAGCGTGCATATGTTAATTCAGTTTCAGATATTTCAATTGTTTATTTTTTTAAGATAGACGGGCGTGACAACGCGCGCTTTTATGGTCTAGCGCATATTATATGTAGGTGCAAGAGAGAGCTGCAAACATTGTGGCATGCACATGGATGATGCGAACGAAGAGAAAAGTAGTAGTAGTTGTCTTACCCTCATACTGGCATCGCCGCAAGAGGTTCTCGAGCACCTTGAGGCACACCGGATCGTCGTCAACGGCAAGCACCCGCATGCCGACCGGGAACTGGTCATGGTCCCTCCCCGTCGTGCCTTTCTTCCTGCTCTCGTTCGGCCTCATGACGACCTCTCTATATATATCTTGCAACTCGAGACGATGGCCGGCAGAGACGAGGATTTGGTTGGAGGGAGGACGCACGTAGTAAGCTAGAGAGCTAGTGGTGGTGGTGGTTCTTGTGGCCGGGGAGGAAGACGAGATAGATATGGTTGTCTGATGATGAGCGTCCATGGATATATCTAGCAGCTAGCTAGCAGCGACGGTGAACACAAGCAAGCTAGCTGGGTGGGGTCCAACCACGCACGTACGCACTACAGGTGTTGGTGAATGTGATGGTCTGTACACGCAAATATATATGCTTCAGCCGACCAGCAAGGATTTTGTCTTAAGTACACACGCAATCAAAAAATATTTAGAGGTGGTTTGGTATTTATCATTTGGGTCTGAAATTCTAAAATTCATTTTGCAATTCCATTCATATGTTATTTGGTTAACACGGAATTGGACTGTCATTTTATTTGGCAAATCCATTGAAATATTTCAATGTGTAAACATGATTTCTATCTTAGACCTGTCATTTCTAAATTTCTATGACAGTCAAACATGTGGGTGTTTTTAGAATTATAATATAAATTAAATGAATCTATTTAAATGAAATAAATACCTAAATACCAAACAGACCTCTTACGGTCGTTCAACTTGTGAAACGTTGGCGGCCGGGCCTCCGTTGCTAGCATGCATGCATCCATCCCATTAAAAAGATGGATATATATATTTTGTTGTTGCCGGATAGAGGTAGACGATCGATGCCTTCAAGAGGGAGTACTAGCTACTCAAAGCTAGCTAGTGTGTCTCGACTCAACGTGCATGGATCGCCATTGCACACACATGTACTTGCTGCTTTTTTTTTTTGACGTGTGTACTTGCTGCATTCTGATATAGCTTGAATTATCGCGTACATAGCTATGCGGTACTACCTGGGTGTTACTTCATTGGTATGTCGGGTAGCAGATACGTAGTGAATGCTAGCTTGCAGCCTACTGTACACCTGCACGTGTAGATGCGATCCCAAGACGATTCAGTACGTACACAGTGCGCACCATGCATATGCACGTACTCCAGCTAAAGCCATCGACAACCACTGTGTGTGCATGCATGCCGACTAAACCACTACAGGACGCGCGCGCTACGCCGAGGGCAAAAGGCCGTCGGCGTAGCCTAAAATGCCCTCGGCGTATGCTACGCCGACGGCTGCCCTCGGCGTAGCCTCCTCGGCAAAGGGCTCCCTCGGCGGAGCACATAGAGGCCGTCGGCGTATCAAAATGCCGTCGGCGTGTACGCCGAGGGCAATGCCGTCGAGCGTGCCGGCATAGCTTGTCGACCGGTTGCAAAATATTTTTAAAAAATTAAATTTTTATTTTATTTTTTTCTTAATTTTTGAATCTTTGAACTGTTTGACTCGTTAGTCTCTCACTTTGAACATTTTTAACACTAATTACACTTAATACTTAATTAAATTGCAGTCTTGGTCGAACTTCCCAGAAGGTCACCCATCCTAATACTACTCCAGCTCCAGCACGCTTAACTTCCTCGCTCCTTCGTAACTGTTCCGCAAAGTAATTCATACATTGTTGTCAATACTATGATACCAATCCTATTAACCCTTATATCAACATGTCACATGTTTGTATTTTTTGAAATTACAAACAATTATTTAAATAAACAATAATGAATAAGTAAAAATATTATTGAATTCAAATAAAAATATAATAATTTTACTTTTTTGTATTTTTCTATTTAATATGGAATAATTAATATCTTTAAATCTATAAATCGAATTTAACAAATAATATGTCTAAATTGATCAGAAAATGAGAGGAATCCAAATATGATATCCATATCAACTAATCACAAACCCTCCGTTTTTGAATTATCTATTTGGTGGTTGCTTTAGAAAATTCCCTTTTTGCGCTCGGATAATGAAAAATGGTTTTTTGGTGCGATGAAAAGGAAAACTTGCATTCCTCCTGCAACATTGTTCGCCATCCCATGATGCATGTATACACAATATGGGACCATTATCACAAACTATGCCTTGATTCTAGCCATAACATTGGTCATTTGACCCGAAAGCCAAGAAACCTCGAATGAGATAGGTCATTTTGT
This sequence comes from Avena longiglumis, assembly GCA_030063025.1. Lineage (NCBI taxonomy): Eukaryota > Viridiplantae > Streptophyta > Magnoliopsida > Poales > Poaceae > Avena > Avena longiglumis. Next base: position 449,492,234 of record CP125979.1, read on the forward strand.
GAAGGGTTTTTTAAGACATAATCAATATATCAAGTTTAATATTTTTCTTATAACTATGTCACATAATATGACACCACGAAGGTTTCGCATTGTTTTGACGTTTTGAATTTTTATGCCCTTTTAAATTATCGCCAAACTTTGTCAAACGGCGGGCATGAAGATTCTTAGCTCGGGGCCGAGCCTCGCTAAACTTGCATTGGATATTTGATAAAATAGCATATTGTGAACCTAAAAATGATTTTTGTAAAAAAACATGAGCATCGGATCATGTACCTGTAGTTCATATCTGACCACTTCCTGCCGATTCGGCAGGAATTTGTCTTTTTTATCAGAGGTGGACGGAAAGGTTTCGGAACCCCCTGTTGGGACATTGTCCATATAAGGTGGTATATTATTTTAGTAAAATATGGTGGTAGCATTTTGAATTAGCCATTTGGTGGTTGCTTCACAAAATCGTCCGTTTTTTATGATCGGAAAATGGGAAATGGCTTTTTCGTACAACGAAAAGGAAAACTTTCTCCTGCAACATTGTTCGCCATCCCATGATGCATGTGTATGCACAATATGGGAACATTATCACAAACTATGCCTTGATTCTAGCCATAACATTGGTCATTTGACCAGAAAGCCAAGAAACCTCGAATGAGATAGGTCATTTTGTGAAGGTTTTTTTGAGACATAATCAATATATCAAGTTTAATATTTTTCCTTATAACTATGTCACATAATATGACACCACGCTAAGGTTTCGCATTGTTTCGATCGTTTTTGAATTTTTTATGCCCCTTTTAAATTATCGTCAAACTTTGTCGAACGGCGGGCATGAAGATTCTTAGCTCGGGGCTGAGCCTCGCTAAACTTGCATTGGATCTTTGATAAAATAGCATATTGTGAACCTGAAAATGATTTTTGTAAAAAAACATGAGCATCGGATCATGTACCTGTAGTTCATATCTGACCCACTTTCTACCGATTCGGCAGGAATTTGTCTTTTTCACCAGAGGTGGACGGAAAGGTTTCGGATTCCCCTATTGGGACATTGTCTATAGAAGGTGGTATAGTATTTTTGTAAAATGTGGTGGTACCATTTTGAATTAGCCATTTGGTGGTTGCTTTACAAAATCGTCCGTGTTTTGTGCTCAGAAAATGGGAAATGGCTTTTGGTGCATTTAAAAGGAAAACTTTCTCCGGCAACATTGTTCGCCATCCCATGATGCATGTGTATGCACAATATGGGCACATTATCACAAACTATGTCTTGATTCTAGCCATAACATTGGTCATTTGACCCGAAAGCCAAGAAACCTCGAATGAGATAGGTCATTTTGTGAAGGTTTTTTGAGACATAATTAATATACCAAGTTTGATATTTTTCCTTCTAACTATGTCACATAATATAACACCACGAAGGTTTCACATTGTTTCAATCATTTTGAATTTTTATGCCCATTTTAAACTATATACAATTTCGTATGTTTTACTTAATTTTTATTTATAAATGTGTAATATTTGAGTGTAGATAGATAGGTCTTATTTTTCTGCAAATTTTGATATATTATTTGTATTTTTCCGAATTAGAATGATTTAGTTATGATTTTTCAAAGTTTAATGAGATAAAATAAAAAATAGCTACGCCGAGGGCAGCCGTCGGCGTATGCTACGCCGAGGGCAGCCGTCGGCGTAGCATAGGATATGCCGAGGGCAATTCTACGCCGACGGCTGCTTGGCGGAGCTGGCCTAGACGATGGCTACGCCGACGGCCCCGATGTTTGGCCGTCGGCGTAGCTACTGGCCGTCGGCGTAGCTTCCCATTCCTGTAGTGAACCTACTCATCAAGACCATTCATGGGTCAGCAGCTAGCTACCATGCATGGCATTTTGTTTTTGATTGCCCGGCAATATTTATTTTTTTGGTGTAGCCTGGCAAAATATATTTTATACTCATGGTTTTGCACCCCGACCGATTCTACATTTAAAAGTACGTAGGACGGGCGTATTCTTTGAGAAGTGGATATACATGCATGGATATATATGTAGGGTACACACGATGAAGTACCCTCAAGTGTGAAGTCCATACGTATGTATACGTATGCATGTTATACCAAGCAGCAGATTATATATAATGCTGAACGTACGTACGCGTTGCGCCCTGCAATGAAAAACTATATAGTACTCCCTCCGTCTAGAAATATAAGACATTTTAGTTTTATGAGATGAATGTATCTATACACTTTTTAGTGTAGGTTCACTCCAAATCTCTACGAACCTATATACTAAAAGACGTCTAGATACATTCGATTCAGAAAGCTAAAACGTCTTATATTTTTAAACGGAGGGAGTATCAGCTACGCGCGTCATACGTGTCGATATAAGCTTCACGCGCCAGAAACGACAGCCGGTATCAGCTGTATATGCGCATGCAGGCGATAATAAGTACGTGTACACGCCACATAACTGTACTGATTAACCAAGGACACTTCGTTGCAATGATTATTCATACAACTAGTGTGTACTGATCACTTACAAACGTAGGTACAAAGATTCCAAGAAAACCCAAGGAGTTGCTCATGCAGCCCGTCCTATGGACATCTTCCCTATATCATCTTCACCAAGTCTCTTGATTGGATCGATGACTAGACATCGAGCTAAGCTTTTTCATGATAAGGTTAACTCGTTTCTCTTATAGTGTGACTTTGACTCGCCTTTGAATAGCCTGTTACTTTATTCCCATACTTTGTGCATCCTAAGCTATGAGCCCCATGAAGAATCGCCAAGAGAAGGAACCAAGCGATCACAACAAGAAGTCCCGACTCAATCCGACGACAGAATCGGCGAACTAGAACCCATGCCAGACTCACCATGACAAACCGGCTCTAGACTCGGTGAGCCAGAACCGCCGCCGAAATCGCCTCCCCAATCCAGTGCTAGACCAGGCGGGCAACCCCCTATTTGGGCGCCCCTCCGAAACCAGCACCAGAACCCCAAATCGGCTAAGGCCGAAACGAACCGGCGCCGGCAAAAAGTTTTGGCGACAAATCGGATGCCATCGAACTTCTCGCCGAAACTCCCTGAAGTCAAGTCAACCTTTGGGCTTGGCCCATGTAATACCCTATTTCGTCTAGACTTTACGTTTTGTTCCCAAACTACCCTTGTTTTAGTTGCTGGCCAATAAATATCCCCACTCCTCCATTGTAAACCCGAGACTTGATATTAGACTAGAAGAAGACACCCTCTTTGAGGATCTCTATCTAGTTGGTCTCATGCTCCTTCATGAGGAGCACCTAATATCACCACCTCTTGGATTTTGTCATCGTAACATCCAAGTTGTACGAGACCTACACCATTGCGTGATCGCGAGTGTAGTTGGCAAGATCTCACCAAGATCCTTGTCCTCGCAGTTTGGTTTTGAGAGAGAGTCTTGCCCAACGCCAATCCTAGTGATTGGGTTGGATCGGTAGCCACCGACGTGAGCCAGAGGCTTCTATCACGTTTGTGTTTGGCATGCGTTTTCCCCGCATGTTGTTCATGCTTGTGTTCATCGAGTTCATCCTCTCCCTCTCCCTCTCCCTCTTCGAATTTACCTCATATCCCCTGAGAATCGTGAAAGATCAGACAACCTAAGGGTCACACCCTAACAATTGCATAGCACCAATGGAGGGCAGCCAGGATACACGGGAATAAATCCAAAGACCGAGAACGGGTCCAGTGCACCCGACTCCGATACACAAATTTCTAATCTTTAAAAAAATATTTGAAAAATTATACGCATACATAATACTCAGATCTAACATGTTGCAAAGTTTCAAATCAAAATTCAGAACACAGATCAAGAAACAGAAAAGACAAATCGGACAATAAATAGTGTCAAAATGCACGTTGCGTGAAAAATTTGTCTTATTATCCCTCTAGATTGGAAATTTGTCTTTTTGGTTTCTTGAGCTGTGTTATGAATTTTGATTTGAGACTTTGCGACATGTTAGATCTAAGTATTATGTATGCATAGAATTTTTTAAATAATTTTTTTGAAGCTTAGAAATTTGTGTACCGGAGTTGGGTGCACCGGGTGCATAGATTGCCCGGATGCACTAGATACGTTCTCCAAGTCCCAGCGTCCAAGGCTTAGAAAAATAAGGAAAATAAAGACAAACAAAGAAGCAAAATAAACATTTAGAGTATCTGAAAGACAACTAAAAGTTAACAATTTCTTTTTCCAACGAAATCAGAATAAATATAATCTTACGAAATAAAAATTGTGAAAAACGTTTCCAAAAAACAAGTACACTGGTGAAGTAAAAATTCACATTAACAACCTGCATGCATGCCAACTACTCGATCTTTACTAGACAGTGGCACCATGCATGTACTACTACGTTTAGCAATGGCACCATGCATATGTACACGTACTTCAACAACGGGATTGTGTTCATGCATGCCAGATACTCAATGTACACAGTAAGACCACGGACGGTTCACAACAGTATGCATGGCATTTGTTCTTTAACGCCCGCAATATTTGAATTTGAATGATACATTTCCGTGGCTTTGTAACCGTTATTAAGAGGTTATTTATTCCACGTTTAAAAGTGAGTATGTTTCATATAAATGTAAAGACGATTGATTAAGTCTAATGATCTAACTATAACATTATTTTAACATTGCCGGCTTGGTCGTATAAGTGTGAGTAACCTGAAGAAACTATCTTAGAGCAACTCTAACGGATGCCACCAAATAAGGCATGATGCATATAATCTGCCAAATGGGATATTTTATAAGAAGATGCACATATATCAATTACACGCTCACCACAGGAGAACTGCAAGCGCTACAAAAATACCCCTATACCCGGCGAATTTTTGGGACGACACAAGCAAAAAGTAATAGCAAAAGTTGGATGCGCTGCGGATGGGCAATCGCGGCACCACTTTGTCGTGACAGACGATAATATGCCGTGGTACCCACGGTAGCATCGAATTTTGGTGTAGTGGTACATGGCCAGGGAAGACGGCGGTTTTATGCGCCCCGCATGGCCAACAGAGGCATTCCTAAAATCCGTCGTACATTTCAAGTGCCATTAATTGTTGATGCCCGCTAGAGAATGGTCAATCAATGCCCGCTGACTGGTTAGGCTTGTGAAGCTGATAGGTGCAGACCACCACTGCTTGCCGGAGACCGACGTATGGGCTATATGAACAAATTCGGCCCATGTTATTGACTGCATGTATTATACAACTCATAAAGAAGACACTACATCTCACCAACGGCCCACCATGTTTCATATATAATATAGGGAGCCCTTAGTCCCCACTCTCTCAACTCCTCTCTCCGTACGACACCTCACCCCCTCTCTTGACAAGGCAAACCCTAGATCTAAACATAGTCATTTCCAAAAAATATTCTAAAATCTCACCAACTCCTATCTCTACTACTGTCGGCCCTTCCAAATATGATGATGCGTCACAAGCACTGGCTCGACGCTAGAGTCGTCCGAGCCTAAGGTTCATTCTCAAATAGGATTTACTCTCAGGAGGGGTCTACGCTGAGGGCCCCGACATTTAGCCATTGGTGTAGATACCCTGCCCTTGGTGCCCGGCAGTTTTCCTGTAGTGACTACCAGAAGAGAAGTAAAAGAATAAAGAACAACCAGACCAAACACATGAGAAAACAATCTTTGTAAGGTGGAAAAACCTGCCGAATGCGACAAGATCGAATAGCATTCAAAACTTCAGTATGTTAAAAGTGTTTACGCAATGCCATTGGCTTTCGGTGAAGCATTAAAATGTATTTATAGATGATGGTGACGATCCCTAACCACTAGCCTACCAAGGACAGTTGGCTCGCTTCGCTGCGTCAAAAGTTAGTCTTTTTATAAATTTGGATGCATGACAACTTTAGTGAGAAAAAAGCAAATATATATATTTCCGGGCCGGGGAGCACGCTGAGCATGACATGCATGCCATATGGGCATGCTACTTTCACACGTGTTGTACCAGATTGATATGTTTGACACGCTACTAACTCTAATTCCAGTTCCTTAGGAGTAGTTCATTTTGTTTTTAGCAGGACACGTACGTAGCTTGACTCGGGACGGCATAAGGGAGAGGCTGGATATGCTCATCGATCGGTGGCTCCTCTTCCTTATCCATGCGTCCGTGTGCGACACTACATTTCCCTTTATATATATATACCTCCGTCCTCCTCCTCTCGTGGCAGGCAAGGGCGAATGCAACTGCCAGTATTCACTTCCACGCTGGAGAAGAAGGCAGAGCCGACTAGATGATCGAGGGTATGGACGAGATGAGGGTGGCGGTTGTAAGCGCCGGCGTGAGCGGCCTGGCGGCGGCGCACGAGCTGGTATGCAGGACCGGAGGCGGCAGAGGTAGGCCACATGTCACGGCGTCCACCTCGACCTCGGCTTCATGGTCTTCAACCGGGTAAACCTCCTCATTCTCTTTTTCTCGTCGCGACTCTCATCATTCCACGTGCTAGCGCAACGTACCCATGTACGGACCAGACTGACATATATGCCATAAATATATTATTACACACTCGCGAGTACTGTCGGTAACGGCCGCCTGTTTCATGATCGATCGGTTTGCTCATTGCTTAATCTCTCCGTTCATAAATATAAGACTTTTTTTTTTTGAGAAACACAATATAAACATTTTAGCTTTGTGAAATAAATGTATCTAAACTATAAGGTATTTTGATTCACATTGATAGAGTACATCATTGCCTCCATTTTGAATTGTTTGCCGAATTTTTTGAAACTTTTAAATATCATTCTTAGAAACTCCAAAAATAAGTAAATCTAAGATACTCCCCCTCACTACGGAAAAAATGTTCGCTGCCGTGTGGCCAGCTCTTTGCCGTGTGCCAAAAGGCCCGGAACACGGCAAAGCTGATCTTTGCCGTGTGTAAACCAAGAGGAACACGACAAAGAACAGGTACGACAATGAACAGACGAGAACACATGGCAAAGAAAATCAGCACGGCAAAGTCAACGAAGACACACGGCAAAGATATATTAACGGAAAATGCTTTGCCATGTGCCCTCGCCGTCAGCTACACGGCAAAGATAGTCTTTGCCGTATGTATTCCTCTGTATACACGGCAAAACATTTTTTTCACCTTTTTATTTTCTTTAATTAGCATGGCTTTTATTATATATATGTTAGGTGATATTATTTCATAGGATCATGAGCACACACATATGATCTTAGGTTATTGTGGTCTTGATCACTATATACATGCACCCCGCTTATACGGTCCGGTTTCACCGGAACGGGGAGATTCCCCCTTATACAGGTTCAGAACCTTCGCTTTTAGGTTAGAGCGCATGCATGCGAGGGGGGACACATGCAAGCACATATACCAACCTTGTGCCACACTCACACACATATGCTAGGGACATATGCAAGTTTTCATCTGATTCCGATGTTCTCGTGGTCTTCCTCCGGCAAAACCCTGATCTGCGGGGCTCGGATTGTCTATCCCCTAGACATTCTTCTGACAGGGGTAGCCCGGCGTAGCTCTCTCTTGTTTTGTGTTTGACTAGGTCATGGGATGATGTAAAACCATGTTGGTTCACAAGTTGGGGCACTATCCTACCTGGTTTCACCGGAATGGGGAGATTCCCCCTTATACAGGTCCAGAACCTTTCGCTTCTAGGTTAGAGCGCATGCATGCGAGAGGGGACACATGCAATCACCTATACCAACCTTGCACCACACTCACACACATATGCTAGGGACACATCCAAGTTTTCATCTGATTCCGACGTTTTGTGGTCTTTCTCCGGCGAAATCCTGATCTGCGGGGCTCGGATCGTCTACCCCCTAGACATTCTTCTGAAGGGGGTAGCCCGGCGTAACTCTCTCTTGTTTTTTATTTGATTATGTCATGGGATGATGTGAAACCATGTTGGTTCACAAGTTGGGGCACTATACTACCCGGTTTCACCGGAACGGAGAGATTCCCCCTTATACAGGTCCAGAACCTTCGCTTCTAGGTTAGAGCACATGCATGCGAGGGGGGACACATGCAAGCACATATACCAACCTTGCACCACACTCACACACATATGCTAGGGACACATGCAAGTTTTCATCTGATTCTGACGTTCTCGTGGTCTTCCTCTGGCGAAACCCTGATCTACGGGCCTCAGATTGTCTCACTGGTGGAAACGGGGCTATAGGTCCCGGTTGGTACGGGGCTTTAGTCCCGGTTGCCCATCCGGGACGGGGCAATCGGGACTAAAGCCCTAACCTTTAGTCCCGGTTGCCCCACCAACCGGGACAAAAGGGTGCACACGTGGCAGCGGCAGAGGGCGTGGGGGTGGAGCATTAGTCCCGGTTCGTAACACGAACCGATTTGGCCCATTTCTCTGCCGCGGAAGAGAATTCATTTTGGCACACTTTGTTACCGCGGCAGCATTTTCGCCACTTTTTGTGCCGCGGCAGAGAATTCATTTAGGTTGTTTTATTGTTTATTTAGTGATTTGCACTTATCAATGAAGGAACCTTATATTACATCATGAATATCATGACAATATTACATTGAATACACGGATCGAGTTTATGCACTACATACAAAAGTTGCTCTTCGATGCTACCGGCCAATTCCTTCAAAGTTGCTATTTTTACAATCCCTATTGTCTATACACAGCCGAATAATATTCCCCTTTTGGGTCTAGGACTTCTGCATCCAAGAATCCCGCCAATTCCTCCTGAATTGCTCGTACGCGATCCTTTGGCAGAAGACCGTCCCGTAGACGTTCGATCTGATTTAAAAAAGGAGTCAGCCTATATGAATGAAACTAAACACAATTTGATTGTAATTAAAAACTATAGAAATTGTTTACGTACGTGGAGTTTTTCTAAATTTCTGCCCTTCTCATCGCACGTCTGCCGGATGAACTCGCAAACATAGTATCCACATAGATTGTTACCTAGTCCCTGCGTCAGGCACTTTACGAGAACAGAGTTCAATCAAAATAATAATCAAGCATGATAATAACTGTATGAAAACTAGAATCAAAGAGATGCGCGGATATAGCTAATGGTGCTTACATTTAGTGGTTGAAATGTAAGCTCCTCTTTCCAAACACCCCTAGCCTTGTTGGTGAACCGTTTCCAAGCGCTGCCCGGCGTAGAAAACGAATAAAATAAGTTATTAAGTACCTGATATCATAAAATTCACGAACGTTGCCGATATAGTGTCGTAATGATTAGAATTACCGATGGAGAAGTATCTGCATGTCCTTCCACGTCTCAAGGGGTTTACGTTTCGAGTCCATGACTAGTACACGCCCTTTGCCAAGTTGAATGATTAACAGAATATAGTGGTAGCTGCGAATGCATAACTAATCAATTATATACTTAACATCGAGTAAGCGAAATAGAAAGTGTATACAAGAAAATAACACTCACTCGAAGTTGTAAGGAAATAGTATTTCCCTTTTGGTTTCTTGAAACCTTAACGCGTGTACTATATTATCCTCCGTATCCTGGGGGTTTGTTTTGAGATTAGCTTGATGAACCCAATATGGGTCAATGAAGCCAATGTCATAGATTTGTCCTCTGCTGCATTCGAGAATCTTCATCTGCATATTACAGTATGATTATATACATGCAATAAACAAGGTGAGATAGCTGGAGACTAAATTGATTACAGAATTAGTACTTACAGACAATAGGCATTGATGATCAATATGTCCAAGGCGTCTTGATTGAATAATTGAAATAGTTCATCAAATTCAATGAATATCATGTCATCCATATCTTTTCCCATAATGCTTTTTTTTAACCTTCAGCACTATCCAGTTAGCCCCGGCCTTTGTGGCATGCAAGTACCAGTTGTGCAATCTTCGCATTTTTGTTGGAAGCTTGTTTACCTCCTCAGGTTTGACGAGAGGTTTGACGTACTGGTATTTGTATGCTACTTCACTCACGGGGAAGAACTCTAACTGGGATAAGTACTGGGCAATACTCATACCTTGAGCAGCGACAGCTTCTCCAGACAGTAACTACCTCTGGATCATATGCTCTTCGCCCCATATTTGCTCGACCCACATTGGTTTGGGAAATCACCTTGAGAGGGCGCAAGTCTGTTTTGCTTGTTCTCGAGCTGGGCAACAGATTTCGCTTGCATCAAGATCTTGCTCTTGAGGCTTTTTGTGTCGCATGTGACTTGAGAATAGAACGCTCATAGTCTGATGACAGCTTTGGCTCGGGTTGATGAAGAGTATTTAGCATTTTCAACACTTTGGCTTTTTCTTCTTTGGTGTTGGGGAACTCGCTCTTCGGCCGCCTTAGCTTAAAACAATGTCGTTTCAAGCATCAACGATCGCCACGCCTCCTCTTCAAGATCATAAGCTCTCTTGGGAGGAACCTTTGGTACTTTTGGAAGAGGCTCTTGTTTACGTTTGGCGATCGCATAACGACAAGACAAGATGGTACGCTTACGCTTTTTATCCTGAGGCGCCGGCGATGGTTCCCGCAGCGATGGCTGCACCAGAGATTGGTGAGGCGACGGAGCCGGGTGAGGTGACGAAGACGGCTGCCGTGGCGGCGACGACCTCGTTGGAGACGGGTGAGGCCGCGGCTGTAGGGGTTCGTAGCATGGAAAACAAAAAATTTCTATCGCATACAAACAAACAAGCCAAGATCTATCTATTAGATTGTAGCAACGAGTCGATGGAATAACTTACCCTCGAAGATTCCAAAGCGGTTAACGAGAGCAGATTCTCGTGGGTGATGTAGTCGTACTCTTTCCGATCTCAAGATCGCGTAGACGATCCTTCCGGCGTTGCGTTCCGGCAGTGCTCCCGCAGTCGGTCACACGTTCGGTACTCGACGAAGACCTTCCTCTCCCTTGTTCCAAAGAAAATGGAGGTTGTAGCACTCTCGCGATTCCGAAGACAACGGCGTGGTACCTAAGTAGAGGGAGATCCGCAGGCTTAAGCCGGAGCGAGTATGGTGGAGTATGAGAAAGCTATTAGTGGTCTAGGGATTAGACACACCAATTAGAAGGCTCTAAACCGAAGGCTAGGGCAATTAGAATCTCTAAACCAAAACGGCTCTAAACCGGAGATTAGAGGATAGGAACTTGTGTGTCTAGAGGAGGAGGCCCTGCCCCTCCTTTTATAGGTGGGAGGGGCGGCCAAGGGGAGGGAGTCCCTCCCCAAGTCGGCCTTGGGTGGCGCGCCGGCTTGGATAGGAGTGACTCCTCCCCCAAGTCGGTTTTGCCTCCTCTTGCTTGTTTCCCACAGTTTCCTGTTTTAGCCGTTTGACTTTCAAACTGGCCATTTGACTTTTCTGTTTCAGGATTCAATTTAATCCTTTATTTGGAACAGCAAGAACACTTAGTACATGATGCAATCATTCCAATATGTAATGACACATTCATGTACCCTTTCCCGCCCGAAGTGCCGGACATTCCGGAACCTTCTAGAACATTCCCGATGAAAACACCGGAATCATTCCCGAACTCCGAAACGGGACTTTCCTTATATGAATCTTATTCTCCGGACCATTCCGGATCACCTCGTGATATCCCGGATCCCATCCGAGACTCCGAACAACATTCGGTCTCTTTCTCATAATACCATAACTACTCAAACAACGTCGAATCCTTAAGTGTGTCTCCCTACGGTTCGTGAATTATGCGGACATGATCGAGACACTTCTCCGAACAATAACCAATATAGGAATCTGGAAATTCATATGGCTCCCACATATTTCTACGATTACTTTGTGATCGAATGAACCACTTACATACGATACCAATTTCCCTTTGTCTCACGATAGTTTACTTATCCGAGGTTATGATCATCGGTATCTCTGCATACCTAGTTCAACCTCGTTCGATAAGTACTCTTTCTCGCTCCGTGATATGTGATCCCTTGTGAGCAGTCACATGCTTGCAAGCTAATTGGATGACATTCCACCGAGAGGCCAGAGTATATCTATCCGTCATATGGATGGACAAATCCCACTCTTGATCCATGTGTTTCAACCAATACTTTCCGAACACTCAATGCCACCTTTATAGCCACCCGTTATGGTGTGGTGTTTGATGTCATCAAAGCATCCATCCGCAAAGGTGATATGCATGATCTCATGGTCGAAGGAATTAGGTTACTATGTATCGTAAAGCATATAGCAATTGAACTTATTGAAATGACTTGATCTTTATGCTACGCTTATCTATAGGAGTATGTCCATCACATCATTCTCCTAATGATATGATCCTGTTGTTAATAACATCTCTATGTTCATGATCAGGAAACCATGATCATATATTAACCAACAAGCTAGTTTAACAAGAGGCTTTACTAGGGACTCTTATTTTAGTTTACAAATCACACAAGTATTAATGTTTCCGGTTAATACAATTATAGCATGGTATGTAAACATTTATCATAAGTGTGAAGATATGATAATAACCACTTTATTATTGCCTCTTGGGCATATCTCCAGCAGTCTCTCACTTGCACTAGAGTCAATAATCTAGTTTCAAACCTTTGTTTATTCAACACCTATGGCTTTCCGGTGTTGTATGTACACGATTGCTAGTGGTCAACTGATCTCCGGATCTCGACACTCCGTGTCCGTGTGTAATTGCATGTCTTTGCGTCTTTACACATCACTCATTCTCTAATGAGATGGCTTTGTATAAATTTGGTCTTTCGGTGTGACCTTTAGTTCTTTGGGGTTAAAACATGTTGATAATATTGTTGCACAATATATCTTCATAGTATTATCCCACTGTGAACTACACCTAGTTTGATAACAAACTACTTGACACAAATGCCTCTTTTGCTAAAATAGCAGTCATATACTTAGCCTTTTGTTGTAGTATCTGTCACAATGTCTTAACTTTGGAACTCATCCAAATCCATTATGGAACTCACTTTCCATTATATTGTGCCACCCTTAGTTTAGATTGAGATAAACTTAATTTGTACTTTGTGACAAAGCTAGTATCAATGTAGTACTTTTACAATGAACTAACCATCTATTTGTCACTTCTACAAATAATATACTCTTAGTTCTTCCAAAAGATCATAAGAATATCCTTACTATTGTCCAATGATCATCTTACGAATCATTCTGGTATATGATCACAACATTTAGAGCATAGGACATATCTGGATTTGTACATATCACAGTATGATTGATATAAATACTCTTTGTGATTTCATACATCAAGTATCAATCTATACTTGATTATTTGTTTCACTTTACCAAATGTCAATACACTTGAATATATATCATCAACATTGAACTCATTCAATCCTTTCTGTGCAACAAGAACCTCTCTTGTAGTTTCTATATTGAACTCATTCAATATCTTGTCTATGCACTTCTGGCACAACCATATTAGCGTCTATTGATGCCAAATATTTGGGTTTTTCCTAAGTCTTTCATCGGGATGAAATTCTTAATATGTGTCAATAAAAGATACATCTTTTCTAATCAACAATATGTCCTCCACATAATGTATTAGAAATATGTCTTAGCGCTCCCACTTAATTTCTTGCAAACGCAAGCATCTTCATTGTCTCTGATGAAATTAAACTCTTTTAACAGTTTCATCATAGTGAAGATTCCAACTCCGCGATGCTCACTTCAACCATTGAAGTTTGCATATGCTTTTAGCATCCTTTGAATTAACAAAACCCTATGGACCGTGTCATGCACACGCCCTAGGTAACGATTCTATTAGAAGAACTTGTTTTGTTTATTCAACTACCATATAACAAATTATATGTAGTGGTTGCTACATTAATCCGTCTAGACTAAATATCGCTATGAAAGATCGATCTTGTCATAGTCAACCTTTGAACATTGTTGTGAACTCTTTCCCAACATGTCGACTATTTCATAGATGTGCAACATCCATGTCTATTTATTTATAGATCCAAACACAACCGTAAGGTCTTACACCTTTCTCGAGGGTCCTTCAAGTTCAAAACTTGATTTCTAGTCGGTATGGAACTATCACGGATTTTATGGCTTCAAGCCATTTTACTGAGTCAGGCCCATCATCACTTCTTTGCATGTAGTCCGCTCATTATTCTCAAATAATGATTCAACCCTCAAATCTTGGTATTTGATTGTTTACTCGACCTACTTGTTTCAATAGGAACTTAGATCTCCATGACCGTAACCTTTGAAGCATCGTGAGCCATGAGCATTGTTCGCCTCCAAACACTTTTCGCGCCAAGCTAACTCTGCACATATAGCTAAGGTTCTTTTAACCTTATCAAAGTTCTATTGTCCTCCCACTTAACTTTTCACGAAAAATTCCTTCTCAAAGAAACTTGACGTTCTAAGCAACAAACACTTTTGTCTCCGGTGTTTATGGAGGAATACTTAACAGTTTATACAAAGACAGGTTCATCCTACTTTGGTTGCACACATCTTTCTTATGCATAGCATACCAATGTTTAAGAAAGGACAACTTGGGTTTTATCCCAAACCACAACCATATATGGTGTCATTTCAACGGATTATGATGAAGCTATTTTCAGTGGAAAAACGGTAATCTCTAAAGCTTTTAATCTTTAAAATATAATGGCAGTTTTATGAATTACACCTTCGATCTTACCATGTCAAACAAGGTTTAATTACATATCTCGAACGCTCCATACTCTTATGGTGTTTCGGGAAAATGCAAATCCACGGAACGATTCCTTAAATCTTAGGTATTATGCTAAACTTGTAACTCAAATATCTTCCTTTATGATCTTATCATAAACTATTTATATTCTTGTTACAATGATTTTGCACTTCATCTTGAAAGTCCTTGAACTTTTCAAATGTTTCACACTTCATCCTTATTAAGTAAATATTCATATATTCACTCAAATTTTCGGAGAAAGCACATGAAGTTGAAATCCATCGCTCTTGACTATACATAATGGACTTCATACAACAATATGTACAAGTTCCAATAAGCTAGTCTATCGCTCCTTTTGGCCTATGAACGAAGTTTTAATTATCTCTAGGAAAGTTTCACAAGCGCCATTTGATCAAAATCAAATAGACTCCAAAATTCCATCCATATGGATTTTCTTCATGTTTTCTTTCCAATATAATTTAAACGGCGATGTCACTTCCTAAGTGATCTTTCAATCAATTTGTCTTTCGACATCTTTAGCACTAGTTTTATGGATGTGATATCTCCAACGAGATTTGCAAATCATCCATCTTTTATAGATTACGGCAATTATTTGAACAACCCTTTTGTTCTCATAATACCTGATAAAACAAATCTTGAAGGCAAGCTTTGATGTTTAACGAGCAACACAATAACCCTTTATTTTGTTCTCGATGAACATCATCACATATTCTTTTGCTAGTTACTTAGGCCATTGTAGTTCATGAATTGTGTTGTTTCGTATGACGATTCACACCAACAAATTCAGTATCAAATACTTAAGAACCACATTGTTTAATAAGCAAAGAATATAGCCATAACATGTATATCATCTATATACTTAAACTGAACAATTCTGGTCTTTTCTTTTCTGCCATATACTTATGATATTCTCTTTCAGTATTTCCTTTTCTGTTTGAAAGAATCTATCAACATCAATTAGTGGAGTCATTCATATAACACATAGTCCAAAGCGTGTATAGTTAAATACCAATGTCTTTGGACTTGCACCTTGAAGTAGATCACCATCATCAAATGTTTGGTGTTCTTTCAAATTCCTTTCTTTAGTAATCTCTTGGTGTAGTAAATATTTTATCTACATCAAATATTCACCCTTATCATGGAATTATCCATGATCAAGCTACTATTAGCTTGTAACGGTGAATCGTGAGTATAATGTTGCTCTCCCAAAAACTTTTGGAGGTTTAGGACAACTAGTGTCTCCAACCTTTTGCAAATTCTCATCAAATATGTGTTATCGCCATATTTTGGCCTACGAAGGGGATGGGCCGTGATCAAGATGGGCTTAGAAGATACATATATTCAACGTGTTGTTGGATCGGCCTAGTGCGTAGATCTGGGCTGAATTGCCCGTGTATTTTGTATCGTAGTAGGATTCGTATTTGTTTAGGTTCCGTTTATGTTTAGATAAAGATAGAGTTGTAGAGTTATTCCAAAAGTAGAGAGTCTCCGGACTATAAATATGTACCTAGGGTTATTGAGAAAAGGAGGACAATCACGTTCACAACCAACACAATCTCGGCGCATCGCCACCCCTTGTTTCTAGGGTTTTCTCGTAATATGCTGCCTAGATCGCATCTTGCGATCTAGGCAAGATTTACTTATCGTTATCCGGTGTTACTCGTCAAGCCTTGTTGATGGCGAGTAACACCTTTACTAGATTTGTTAGAGATAGCATCGATACTTTTACTATGATTGCTTATTTATGCTACCTCTAGCTATCTCGCCGTCTTTGCACCTTCTCCCGGGTGTAAAGGTGGCATCTTGCTTGATTTCTGCTTAAGTCGATTTGATCTGTTATAGTTGTGCCTTGTTCATCAAGGTTTAGTTTAATATCTACGTGATTTGGCCTCACAAACGGGTTGAACGATCCGGTAATACGTAAGGTACGGTTTATTGATCTTAGAGGGGATGTTCCGGGAATTGACGTTATGTTGGTTTTTAGGCCTTCTCTAGGATCGGTTTTCTACTACTTTCGATCTATTAGGCTCAACTACGCTGGGACGCTCCGGCTATGCGTGGTGAAAACACCAAACTATCGTAGATCGATTTAGCTTGTAGTAATTAAGCAAAACCCCATGTTATCATAAGATCCAATGCAAAGCCATGGGGGTAATCGGCTCTGAAAGCCGATTTACAGGGAAACCTGGGAGCCGATCACGGCTCGAATTTTACGTATACTTGTTTACCGTGCAGGAAACCAATCGAACAATCCATCACCTTCGACCAGGTATAGGTCGTGGCACTCGAACCAAGACAGACGCGTGCGTCTTAAGATTTGCGGGTTGACCGAGGGACCAGGGCCCACCAGCCGCTCTGGAGCCTCCGGCTCTTCGTGTTGCTCGCCGCTGCCGGTGAGTTTTGACAGCAACACATTCTCGCACGCCCGTGGGACCTTCAACAACGTCTACATCAATGTCCGACGCTGCGATGGAGAACAGGCCGGTCACGCATTTACGAGCTTCCTGCTGAGCACAAAGCGGTATGACGAGATCAAAGAGCTCTTCGCCGACCTCATCGGCTCTTTCGAGAGGACCGTACGCGTGGCATCGTGGAAGGGATTCTCCCCGAGGGTGCTCTCGATGAAGTGGATCTGCTTGTTCCTTCGAGGAACGCCCGTGGCTCTACGACAGAGGTCAACTACATGGTGGCTCATTCTCTACACCGCCACTCGAGAGCTGGTGAACGCTGAGCGGGTCGCGGTTCGCGTGGTCCAGAAATCATGAAACATCGATTCTCCGTCGGGGCCCACTTTAGGAACCCACCAAGGAGAAAGACCGCCCACACCAGCCGCAGCTGCCATTCACACTGCATGGCTCCAGAGCCGCCAGATCAGCGTACATTGTCTACAAGGCGGAGGCGATCCGTGATTGCCAATTCTGTTCGAGCCACCCAAGGAGATCCCGCATGGGTACATATGTGCCTACGTGACGGATCGCAACAACTTGGCGCACCACCAGATCGCAACCGCAGGAGTGTCCGCGGGGTTCCTACCGCAGATCTTCGTGAGCGGCGTTCTCGAGCAACGATGTCCGGGATGGACGCCGACAACAGCGTGGCTAGCTATGCCATCGAACAAGCCATGAGAGTCTAGCCCTCGCAGCTCAAACAGTGGACCAAATCACCGCCATCTTGAGAGATCGGTTCGGCTGCGAAAAGGCGCAAATCGGCTACTCAAAGCCGCATTCAACGAGTTTAACCTGATTCCACTACCGCCCAAATATAAGCTCCCTGAGTTCTCAAGATTCAGCGGGTCAGAGGGGTCAAGCTCGATCGAGCACGTAAGCCGATACCTAGCACAGCTAGGTATGATTTCGGCATCGGATCAAATGCGCGTGAGATTTTTTTGCACAATCTCTAACAGGACAGCCTTTGGGTGGTACACCTCGCCGCCACCGATTCAATTCACTTGAAGCAACTAGAAGAACAGCCCACATCCAATACCATTCGGAGGCTACCGAGGCTGGCATTGCAGACTGGCGCAAGTACGATGTAAGCGGGAGAAATCAGAGTCGAATACATCCAGCGCCAGACCATCAAGAATGATGTTACTCACTCGTTTAATCGAGAAGGAAGCAATCGAAATGGCGAGATCGTGCCTCTCAGACCCATCAAGGACGTGGCATTCGGTAGAATAAAACTCATTGGCACATGGCTCGAACCGACGATGTATGAGCAGCGCCACCCTGAGTTGTACCAAGACAAATTCAGACGTCCGATAAGCCTGGTCGATGCAGAAGAGGAAGATCCTACGCAGGACCAGGAGGTGGCCGTGGCTGAATGGGCTCGGGGGGCAGATCCTGTGGCCTGTAAATGGGTGAAACAGCAAGGGCTGCGAGGGTTCGACTTGATGTGAGCAAAGTGAGCAGATATTCGATCTACTCAAGGAGAAGCGGTGAGGTTGCCCAAGGCCACAAAATCCCTACGGCCCAGGAGATGAACGGGAGACCATACTGCAAGTGGCATCATTCGTTCACTCACCCCACCAACGAGTGCAAGGAGCTTCGCCGCCAAATACAGATGGCTATAGAGCAAGGCCGTCTGATCCTCGGCCAGTTCGCCATGAAAGTGGACACGAACCTGCCCGGTGTCAACATGATAGAACTCGCGCTCATGAGACGTCAATCGGACTTTTCGCTCGTGTCAACATGGCTGGGTACCACCATGACACGCATAAGGTAGGAGGCGATCACTCTCGGGGCAAAGAAAGAGAGAAGGCTGGTCCACGCGACCGCCCAAATGCACGATAACGGGCGATACTTAACAGAGGAACAAGTGAGGAGAGTGCGATATCGAAGCCACATTCCACGATCTCCTTAATAAGTATGAGCGCCAAGATGACCAACGCCGCCAAGACGACAGACGACGGAAGATCTGAGCACCTTGCTAGGGGACCGTCGAAGAGAAGGAAGGCGCAGACAAACATTGGGATTGCCCTTTTTCAAGCATTGCTGGACGGAATGAGCCGATTGCTCATACCGACAACGCCTGAATGTGGACAAAAAGAAGGGCACGAGGCCGATGTCGTTGTTCGAACGTCTAGGACCTCTCCAACCTCGTGAGCCGCCCTAAGGAGTCCGCTGAGCGAAGGGCCTTGAGAGGCCCAGGATGACAAAGAAGAAGACAGGTTTCACCGCCAAGGTGGTGCCCGATGGACTCGGACACACCCGTGGCGTAGAGTACAAGCCGCAGAATTTAGAAGAAGTCAAGCGCAGATTCCACGCTAAAGAAAGCACGGCCTGATCTGGCCGCAAAGTAAGGCGACTACGGAGACGGAGGGCGCGACAAGGAAAGAGTGGCGCCCAAGCCAATAAAAGCCGATGCACGTGCATCGGCACAAACATGGTGTTCGTGCTCCGTAATTCTCGCGCCAAGAACCGATGAGTTACTCGTGGCACAACTTGACTGCGGCCCACGGCCGGTTATCTTTGAGAAGCCACGTGAGAAGGGTTACAAACATCTAAAAGCTCTGTACCTGCAGGGCTACATCAATGGACAACCCGTTAGCAAGATGTTGGTGGACACCGGAGCGGCAGTCAATATCATGCCATACTCCATGCTACGACGCTTGGGACGCTTCATCGCGGACTGATCAAACCAACGCCACGTTGTTAAGCGACTTCAACGGCGGCCTTCTAAACGCATGCTCAACGTGGATCCGACCGTGGCAGGAAAACCATACCCACGCCATTTTTCGTGAACAGCAAAAGTACCTACGCCGCCTTGCTAGGAAGGGATTGGATCCACGCTAATCGCGCTGCATTCCATCCACGATGCACCAAAGGTCAACATGGGACGGGATGAAGTGGAGGTCGCCCATGCATTTATTCTATCGAGGTTTCCACCGCGCATGAACATCCGGAAGCGGAAGACCAAGAGCCGATCTCGAATCAATCTAGACGGCCGCGAACGATTGAAGCTACAAAAACGGGTGAGGCTGGTCTTATCCATCGCCTTACAGAGTAGAAAAGCCCACGATCATCAGGGTACGGCCGATCCCTGCGATCGGCCACAAAAAATAAAAAGCAGCGATCATACGACAAGCAGTTCATGTAGTCGTAGCGGAGGGATACTCTGCCACTGTAAAATAATAAGGTGTAAACCGTTCTTGACAGATGCAAGCAAGAAGGGGGCCGATTCAGGCGATCGGCCCAAATTATTCTTGTTATCCTCACCCATCGCTTGCCCCTGTGTTTAGCGCCGATTTGACAGTGACGGAAAGCTAGGGTATGGGTTTACATCACCGATGAGCTAGAAGAGATCGACATTGGTCCCGGGATAAGCCACGACCAACATTTATCGCCAGAAAGTTAGAACCAAGTCTGCGGAACCGATGATAGCCTGTTGAAACAATATCCGATCGCTTCGCATGGGACTACACAGAGATGCTCAGGTTGGACAGAGCATCATCGAGCATCGGCTCAAAAAGGATTTCGCCATTTCAACAGCGAGCACGACAAATGAAGGCCAAATTTTGGAAGAAGTCAAGAAAGAGGTCGAGAAAATGCCGACGGCAAGTTGATCGACCATGCGGTATGCCGAATGGATTTCTAGCATCGTGCTCAGAGAGAAGAAGGGCGCCAATGGCGTGTTGCTATAGATTTTCGAGATCTCAACAGAGCTACCCCAAAGGATGAATATCCGATGCCGTGGCGTAAACATTGATCAATGCAAGCAATGGTCATAAAATTTTGAGCTTCATGGACGGCAATGCCGGGTACAACCAGATCTTCATGGCTCAAGACATACACAAGATCGCATTCAGAGTCCTGGTCCGTGGGGTTATTTGAATATGTAGTCATGACGTTGACTGAAAAATGCCGCCACGTATCAAAGGGCCATGAATTATATCTTCCATGATCCGATCGCAAACTGGTGGAAATCTACATCGATGACGTGGTGGTCAAGTCGCTTCATAAGGGCACTTGGGCGATCTGCAACGCCCCGACCGAACAAGAAAGTTTGGCTCGAGGATGAATCCAAAGAAGTGTGCCTTGAGTGACGGCCGGTCATTCTTGGGTTTTTGGTCCATGAACGCGAATTGAGATCGGCTCAAGAGTCGAGGAGGCAAGACGAACAATGAAGCCACCCACTACAAAGAAAGAGCTACAATCTCTCATTGGCAAGATCAACTTCGCCGCGATTCATCTCTAACCTGTCAGAAAGGATAGAGCCGTTCATGGGGCTCGTGAAAATTAAAGTCGACGGGAATTCGAGGGGGCAGAACAACAACGGCCTTCGACGAGATCAAAGAATATCCGACAAAGCCGCCAGTGTTAGTTCCACCCCAAATGCACAAACCGTTCTACATTTACTTGTCGCTATCGACACGCCCATCGCCTCGATGGTGGTACAAGTGCATGATGGGCTAGAGCGAGTCGTATTCTACATAAGGTAGGATGCTGGACGCAGACGCGGTATCCAGATCGACAAGTTGTGCCTCGCTTGTTTTTACATGCACCAAGCGCCACATTTTGCTATCGCAGGTCATCATCATATGCAAGTCGGACGTCATAAAGCACATGCTATCGGCTCCTATGTTAAAAGGCCGATTAGGCAAATGGATGTTTGCATTATCGAGTTTGACATCCGTATCAGCCGCGAAGCTGTTAAGGGACAAAGCCGCTGATCTTATTGCCGAGAGGATCAACACTAACATAGCGGCACCGCCCATAAAAGCATGGGCTATGTTTTTCGACGGATCGCTTTGTGACGATGGCTGCGATCGGCATTTTTCTCGTGTCGCCTGGGCAACATTTTCCTTCTCCATCGATTGTCTACCTCTCCCACTAACAATGTAGCCGAGTACGAGGCAATACGCAAAGGGATGGAGTTACTCCTCGAAGCCGGAGCGGAAGCAGTGGAAATTTTTGGAGACTCCAAGTTAGTGATTTCCCAGCTCACAGAGGACTACAAGTGCGGGAGCGAGTCCCTCTTCCCATTATGGCTGCACTGCCGCGAATGATGACGCAATTCCGGACATCAACTTCACTTGGATCCCACGAGCGTAATACCGAGGCGAACGATCTTGCAGATAGCTTGTGGTACAAGGATATGGTAGAAGGAGCCATGTCCGTGCATTCCTAGAAGCAGACGATCGAGAGCCGATATCTTCAATTACTTGAAAGATTCTCTGGGGCACCTAAACGGATAAGGTACAAAGCCATGAAGTACGTGCTTATTGGGGATGACATGTTTTACAGACTGAAGGGCTATTGCTCAAGTGCTTCGGGACACCGAGGCCAATCAGCTCCTACACGAGGTACACGCGCCTGTGGGACTCACCAATGGCTCATAAGATGAAGTGGTTGATCAGAGATCGTGGTTTTATTGGCCTACCATGCTCGAGGACTGTTTTAAGTACTACAAAGGGTGTCAAGCATGTCGATTTTTGAAAAATCCAGATGGTACCGCATCAAGAATGAATCCCATCATCAAGCCTTGGCCATTCCGAGGTTGGGGCATGGACATGATCGGCAAGATCAATCCTCCGTCAAGCAAGGGCCACATGTGGATCTTGGCCATCACAGATTATTTTACCAAGTGGGTGGAAGCCGTCCCTATGAAGTCAGTAAGTTCAAAAGATGTCATCGATTTCGTGAAAGAGCACGTCATTCATAGGTTTGGGATTCCCCAGACTATCACAACCGATGGAGGTTCGGTTTTTGTTTCTCACGAGTTCAGAAAGTTCTGTGAGGACACAGGGATTAAACTGATACGGTCATCTCCGTACTACGCTCAAGCAAATGGGCAAGCTGAAGGGTTCGCAGCATAGAAAACAAAAAATTTCCTACGATGGGAACTATATACCAAGATCTATTTATACTAGATACAAACAACGGGCGGATGAATATCCGTAGAGAACATACCCTTGAAGACCGACAAAGCTTAACGAGTCCAAACTCGTGGTTGATGTAGACGATCTCTTGCCGATCTCAAGATCGAGAGGAAGTCCTAGCGCCAAGAAACAGCCAAGATCCGTGTCGCACACACGCTCGAGGCACCGAGCAACCTCCGCCTCGCCCAGCGATGCATGAAGCACAACTCTTTCTTGCCGAAAGCCACCGGGAACATGTATCTCGCTAGTCCGAGACCATGGGGATAAAATCTAGAGGGAGAGAGATCCTTCACGAGGAGGTGTGTTGAGAGGAGGAGAGGGGGCCTTTTATAGGGAGAGGGGGCACCCAAGGGGCCATGCGCCAGCCATGGGGCTGCCCCCACCTCTTCCACATTCATGTGGGTGGAGCTCCCACTCAAAATGAAAAGCCCACTCCCATTAAAAGCCTCCACTCATAAATCCACTCACATGCATTAAATTTCCACCAAATTTAATGCAAGCTCTCATTTAAATAAAACTCTTTTATTTATTTATTCAGAATTTTGTTAATTACTTTAATTAACAAACATTCACATAAAACCCTTGCTAGTATTCCATTTCACATGCGTAACCAGTTTCAGAATTTCAACCAAACAGCTTTTGTCTAGTGAAATAAATTCGCGCTTTCCTTTTCTTTTCGGCATGAAACTTTTGCTCCAAATGGATGTCGGTGTCTCTTAAGTGTGTCACCCTACGGTTCGCGAATAATGCGGACATGATCGAGACCCTCTCGATCAATAATCGTAAGCGGATCCGAGACCCATATCGACTCCCCACACATTCAACGATGACTTTCTTGTGATCGCTTTAACCTTTACGCTAGTATCTTAATCCTTTGTTTCATGATATATTACATGTCCGAGATCCGATCATCGGTATCTCCATACCTAGTTTGATCTCGTTATCGACATGCACTCTTTTCTCGCTCCGTGATATAACATTTTAGTGATCAAATCACTTGCTTGCAAGCTAATCAATGTGATATCACCGAGAGGGCCCAGAGTATATCTATCCGCCATCGATGAACAAATTCCACTCGATCCATGGGCCTCAACATAACACTTTATTAGTTCTGAACCCATCTTTATAATCACCCCGTTACGGTGTGACGCTTGATATTATCAAGAAACTCTTCCAAAGTGTTAGTGATTGACATGATCTCATGGTCTAAGGATTAGGATCACTTCGTAAGTTGTTATAGCAATATAAACTCAATGACTTTGATCGTAATGCTATACTTCGAATGAATGTTCATCACACCATTACACTAATGTTGTGACCCCGTTATTAACAACATCCAATGTCCATGATCGTGAAACCTTGATCATCTTGTTAATCAACGAGCTAGTTTATAAGAGAGGCATAACTAGGAACTTTCTATTTGTTTATTAAACACACATGTATTAACGCTTCAGATTAATACAATTATAGCATGCAAAATAAACATTTATCATAAATAAGGAATACGATAATAACCACTTTATTATTGCCTCTCTGCATATTCCTCTTCTCCCACTTGCACTAGAGACAATAATCTAGTTTGAAAACTTTGTGTATTGAACACCTATGGCTTTCTCGTGTTCCAAATACGCAATTGCAAGTGGTTAACATAATCTACGGATCTGACGCTTCAGGTCCGTGTGTATTTGCATGTCTTTGCGCCTTCACGCATCACTCATTCTCCAATGAGATGGCATTGTATAAATTTGGTCTTTCGGTGAGACCTTTAGTTCCTTGGGGTTAAAACACGCCGATACTATTGTCATACAATATATATTTAGTGTTAGCCTGCTATAACCACACCTTAGTTTGATAACAAACTACTTGACACAAATTCTCCTTGTCGCTACTATAGCAGTCATATACTTAGCCTTTTGTTGTAGTATTCGTCACAATGTCTTAACTTTGGAACTCTTCCAAATACATCATGGAATCTCCTTTCCATTACATTGTGCCACCCATAGTTTAAATTGAGATAAACTTAATTTGTATCTTGTGACAAAACTAGTATCAATGTAACGCTTTACAATGAACTATTTGTAATTGTTTGTCACCTCTACAAAAATATATTCTTAGTTCTTCCAAAAGATCATAAGAATATCCTCACTATCGTCTAATGATCATTTTATGATTCATTCGTATATGCTCATAACACTTAGAGCATAGGACATATCCGATGTGTACATATCATGGTATGATTGATCAAAACATTCTCGTGATTGCACTCATCAAGTGTCAAAGCACTTGAATCTTGTTTCACTTATCAAGTGTCGATACACTTGAATCTTGATTCAATTCCTTTCCATGCAACAAGAACTGCTTTTGTCGCTTCTATATTGAACTCCTTCAATATCTCATATATGTACGCTTGGCATAACCATATTGGCGCCATACCATCCACTATAGACATTCATGCTAAATATTCGGTTTTGCCTAAGTCTTTCATCGAAATGAAATTCTTAACCTTTGTCAATAAAAGATACATCATTTCTAATCAACAAGATGTCCTTCACATAATGTATTAGAAATATGTCTCAGCTTCCCACTTAATTTCTTGCAAATGCAAGCATCTTCATCGCCTCTAGATGAAAACTCATTTTCATCATGGTGAAGATTCCAACTCGCGATGCTTACTTCAACCATTGAAGTTTGCATGCCCTTTAGCATCCTTTGAATTTAACAAAACCCTTTGGACCGTGTCATGTACACGCCCTAGGTAACCATTCTATTAGAAGAACTTTGTTTTGTTTATTCATCTACCATATACCAAATTATATGTAGTGGTTGCTACTTTAATCCGTCGCACTAAATATCGCTATGAAAGATCAAATCTTGTCATAGTCAACTCCTTGAACATTGTCGTAAAATACTTTACGACATGTCGACTATTTCATAGATGTGAAACATCCATGTTCTGCTTTTTATAGATCCAAATACGACCGATAGGTTTTTACACCTTTCCGAGGGTCTTCCAAGTTCAAAACTTGATTTCTCGATATGGAACTATCACGGATTTTATGGCTTCAAGCCATTTGACGAGCTGTGGCCCATCATCGCTTCTTTGCATATAGTCGGTTAATCATTGTCAAACAATGATGATTTACTCTCAAATCTTAGTATTTGATTGTTTATCCGACCGACTTGGTTCAATAAGAACTTAGATCTCCGTGACCACAACCTTTGAGGCACATAAGCTATGAGCATTATGGCAGCCTCCAGAACGATTTCCGCGCCAAGAACTCAGACATTTAGCTAAGGTTCGTTAACCTTATCAAAGTTCTATTGTCCTCCCACTTAACTTTTATGAAAAATTCCTTCTTCAAGAAACTTCACATTTCAAGCGACAAACCCTTTTGTCCTCGGTGTTAAGGAGGAATAACCAATTGTTATTCGAAATAACCTACAAAGACATGCTCATCCGACTTCGGTTGTAAACATCTTACTTATGTTTAGCATACCAAAATTTAAGAAATGACAACTTGGGTTTTACCCCAAACCATAACTTCCATGGTGTCATTTCAACGGATCTAGATGGAGCTCTTTTCAAAGGTAAAAGCGGTAGTCTCTAAAGCTTTAATCTTTAAAAAATAATGGCAGTTTTATAAATAACACCTTTGATCCAACCATGTCAAACAAGGTTTCATTACAAATCTCAAACACTCCATACTCCTATGGTGTTTTGGGAGATGTAAATCTAGGTGTTTTGCTAAACTTGCAACTCAAATAAATCTCTTTATGATAAAATCATAATTCATTTATTTTCTTGTTACACTTGTAACTCAAATAAATCCCTTTATGATCAAATCATAAACCATTTATTTTTCTTGTTACAATGATTTTTCACTTCATCTTGAAAGTCTTTGAAACATTTTCAAATATTTCATACTTCTTTCTCATTAAGTGAACATTCACTCAAAAAACCGGAGAAAGCATATGAAGTTGAAACCCATCGCCATTTATCGCACATAATGGACTACATACATCGATATGTATAAATTCCAATATTTTAGTCGCTCGCTCTTCTTGGTCTTTGAACGAAGTTTTAATTATCCCGAGGAAAGTCTCACAAGCGCCACTTGATCAAATCAAAGACTCCAAAAATCCATGAATATGGAGATTCTTCATGTTTTCTTTCCAATATAATTTAAACAAATGATGTCACTTCGTAGTTTATCTTCCAATCATTTGTCTTGCAACATTTTAGCATTAGGATTTATGGATGTGATTTCTTCAACTAGATTTGTAAATCATCCATCTTATATGGAATACGGTAATTATTTGAACAACCTTTGTTCTTATAATACCTGATTCAAATAACAATTATTAAAACAAATCTTGAAGTCTTTCTTCAACTAGATTTGTAAATCATCCATCTTATATGGAATACGGTAATTATTTGAACAACCTTTGTTCTTATAATACCTGATTCAAATAACAATTATTAAGACAAATCTTGAAGTCAAGCTTTGATGTCAACTAGAAATACAAACAACGGTTTGTTTGTTTTCGATGAACATCATCACATTTTCTCTTGCTAGTTACTTAGGCCATTGTGGTTCATGAATTGCGCATTCCGTATGAAATTTCATACCAACCAATTCGTATCCAATACCCAAGAACCACATTGTTTAACAAGCAAAGAATACAACCATAACATGTATATCATAGATATACCTAAATTGGATATTTCCAATCTTTTCTTTTCGCCAAATATATTTTATAGATTCTCTTCAGCATTTCCTTTCCTTTAAAAGAATCTATCAACATCAAAAGTGGCGCCATATACATGACACATAGTCCAAAGCGTGTATATTCAAATAATAATACCTTTGGACTTGCACTTTGAAGTAGATCACCATCATCAAAATGATCGGTATTCTTTCAAAATTCATTCTTTAGTAATCTTTTAGTGTAGTAAACATTTTACATACATATTCTATTCACCCTTATCATGACGACTTTCATGATCAAGCTACTATAGCTTATAAAGGCTAATCGTGAGTTAACATTACTTTCCAAAACCCTTTTTGGATGATTAGGATGTCTAGCATCTCCAACCTTCGTAAATTCTCATCCAATATGAGAACATATATTATATTCTATCATATTGCAACCAAAACATTGTTTCGATATCGTTATATCGCCACACATGATGGTTTCAAATAATTCTTTCAGCTCCTAGATAAACTTGATGTTTAAATCAAGAATCATGGAGGCAAACATGATACTTAAGATACTAACATCGAATTGTTACTCTCGATTTAATACCAATTATTAAATTTCACGGAGTAAATAGAATTTTTGCTGAAAGTTTGCAATAGGACTTTAAACTTTAGATTGACACTCAACACAATACGATACCAGTTCAGAAAGTAAATATCCGTAATTCTATAGTTCTATTATCTCAGTTACAACTATGCATAAGGTGGTGAACGAATGCCAATGACTACAACAAATTATGCAAATTCACTTTGATTTAATTTATGATAAATTGAGTTCTACTAATCCAAATTAGAAATGAACTCCCACTCAAAAACGACATCCCTCGTGTCCTTTTGGTGATTACATGAACCAAATCCACTACACCAAGTCCGATCATCACGTGAGTCGGCGTAGCTTCAAAGGCGAGCATCAAATGGGCATCATATCTACTATATGACTCATGCTTAACCTTTCGTCCGTGTTCCGAGGCCATGTTCAGACATGCTAGGCTCGCCAAGTTAGAACCTTAGTATTTTTATGTGTAATCGCTCTTACACCCGAGAGTGCTCGAGGATTCAAGTACACCCGATCATCACGTGATGTCTTGAAGCGACGAAACATTGTCGGTGCATACTTAAGGAAGAACACATTTTATCTTGATATCTAAATGAGGGATCATCTTATTATGCTTAACAAAGCGCTAAACAAGCAATATAAGATGCTATCAAACATCACATGTTTATTAGTGGAATGATATGGTTCTCGCATATGATCTCTATCATGTGCACCGTGGTATGATCACTATCATACCTTTATGTGTAAGTCCAAGGTCTATGGAGATTACACGTTATGTGTGTTGTAAGAGTATCATCTCATACTTCTACTTACAACATCACCATATCATATCACTAGCCCAGCAACAATCTAAACTAGACGCCTCTAATTTATCCATTGCAAATTTTACGTGGCTTAGGGCTTTCGAAGACAGAACCGTTTCTACCTCTGAACATGAACCACAACGAGGATAACCAAATTGTTGACAACTCGGTAAATTAGATATTGACTATAGTAGGAGAGACAGACACCCGCTAGCCACTTATGCAAAACTAGTTGCATGTCAAGCGTGAATGTGTCTCATGTGCGAGGACATGTAAAGTTTGTCCGGGCCGCTTCATCCCACTATGCCACCAATATCCAAAGTACAACTAAGAAGCAATAAAATGATCATCATCGCCCACATACTCATATGTGTACTACCCGTGCAAAGTATCTACGCATAGATCCGGCTCTGATACCACTGAAGGGTTCGCAGCATAGAAAACAAAAAATTTCCTACGATGGGAACTATATACCAAGATCTATTTATACTAGATACAAACAACGGGCGGATGAATATCCGTAGAGAACATACCCTTGAAGACCGACAAAGCTTAACGAGTCCAAACTCGTGGTTGATGTAGACGATCTCTTGCCGATCTCAAGATCGAGAGGAAGTCCTAGCGCCAAGAAAAGCATCCGTGCTCGCACACACGCTCGAGGCACCAGCAACCTCCGCCTCCGCCCAGCGATGCAGCGAAGCACAACTCTTTCTTGCCGAAAAGCCACCGGGAACATGTATCTCGCTAGTCCGAGACCATGGGGATAAAATCTAGAGGGGAGAGAGATCCTTCACGAGGAGGTGTGTTGTGAGGAGGAGAGGGGGCCTTTATAGGGGAGAGGGGGCACCCAAGGGGCCATGCGCCCAGCCATGGGGCTGCCCCACCTCTTCCACATTCATGTGGGTGGAGCTCCCACTCAAAATGAAAAGCCTCCACTCCCATTAAAAGCCTCCACTCATAAATCCACTCACATGCATTAAATTTCCACCAAATTTAATGCAAGCTCTCATTTAAATAAAACTCTTTTATTTATTTATTCAGAATTTTGTTAATTACTTTAATTAACAAACATTCACATAAAACCCCTTCCTAGTATTCCATTTCACATGCAGAACCAGTTTCACAATTTCAACCGAAACAGCTTTTGTCTAGTGAAATAAATTCTCGCTTTCCTTTTCTTTTCGCATGAAACTTTTGCTCCAAATGGATGTCGGTGTCTCTTAAGTGTGTCACCCACGGTTCGCGAATAATGCGGACATGATCGAGACCCTCTCGATCAATAATCGAGCGGGATCCGAGACCCATACTCTCCCACACATTCAACGATGACTTTCTTGTGATCGCGGAACCTTTACGCTAGTATCTTAATCCTTTGTTTCATGATATATTACATGTCCGAGATCCGATCATCGGTATCTCCATACCTAGTTTGATCTCATCGACATGCACTCTTTTCTCGCTCCGTGATATAACATTTTAGTGATCAAATCACTTGCTTGCAAGCTAATCAATGTGATATCACCGAGAGGGCCCAGAGTATATCTATCCGTCATCGGGATGAACAAATTCCACTCTCGATCCATGGGCCTCAACATAACACTTTATTAGTTCAACCCATCTTTATAATCACCTGTTACGTGTGACGCTTGATATTATCAAGAAACTCTTCCAAAGGTTAGTGATTGACATGATCTCATGGTCTAAGGATTAGGATCACTTCGTAAGTTGTTATAGCAATATAAACTCAATGACTTTGATCGTAATGCTATACTTGATGAATGTTCATCACACCATTACACTAATGTTGTGACCCGTTATTAACAACATCCAATGTCCATGATCGTGAAACCTTGATCATCTTGTTAATCAACGAGCTAGTTTATAAGAGAGGCATAACTAGGAACTTTCTATTTGTTTATTAAACACACATGTATTAACGCTCAGATTAATACAATTATAGCATGCAAAATAAACATTTATCATAAATAAGGAATACGATAATAACCACTTTATTATTGCCTCTCGGCATATTCCCTTCATGTGAGAAGGCCCAACCGAGTCTTATCAAGTGATCAAGAGGAAAATCGATGAGCACCCTAGGCGTTGGCATGAGGTTTTATCGAGGCTTTATGGGCTTATCGCATGTCGTGCCATGGGGCGATAAAACCTCTCGCACCATCCGGTCTATGGAAGAAGCCGTATTTCCTTGGGAAATTACTGGATCGAGACGTGTTACTTTTCGTAATGAGCTAACGGTCAAGAATATGCAACTTTGATGAGTGACAGTGGAAGATGTGACCGAGCTTAGGCTGTGGTCGCTGAGAAAATAAAAGAGAACAAGGCGAAAGTAGCTCGTGCCTACAACAAGAAGGTGAAGCCAAAGGAGTTCCACGTTGGAGATCTGGTATGGGAAGTCGTTGCCCTTGGGTACTAAGGACGCAGATATGGTAAATGGTCTCCAAATTGGCACGGGCCGCATAAGGTCGACCAAGTTTTAAGAGGAACGCATTACATGCTTGAGCTTGACGGTGAAAATTTCGATGGGCCAATGGCCAAGATCTCAAGAAGTATTTTCCAAGCATGTGGGATATGGGACAATAAAACTTGAGGGGCCGATACGTGAGATCGGCTAAGTCGATTAGCAGAAATATGGGGCCGACGTTGAAAATCGGCGAATAATAAAAAAAACAACAAGCTACTAAGGAAATGCCTTGAGGGCATGGAGAGCGCCAAGACGAACTCGCTTATTTCAACCGTCATCATCATCCTTGCTGGTCGATAGTTGTTCGTTCAGGGCACATTTTTTCGATGGGCAATGGAGGTTTGGATCGCCCGTTTTGAAAAAAAGAAGGACACATGTCGCCTATTTTGAAAAGGGGTCGCAGGTTACCGTTTCAGACCAAGAAATGGCCGTTGTGATTCAATCAAGGTTGACCACAAACGTTTTTAGAAGGAGCCTGGGTGGTCATCGGCTTTGTGCAATTTAACTTGTTTGACTATATGCAAAGATGATGAAAGCCGATACAGGTCGCCGGCTTATGGAACATCGACTTGTTTCGTTATCGGCAAAATTGAAGCAAAAGGAAGCAACATTTGGGAAGAGTTTCATTCATTCAAAAGATCATTGCTTACGATGATCGACATTACAAAGGGCCTGCTACTCACGGCCATTACTACTAAATCCTAAGCCGAGGTCGTCATTGCCGCCGCCGTCTTCCTCATTGTCTTACCGCTACTGGCTGCTCGCCATCGAGGAAGCGTAGGGGCCTCCTCGTCCTCGTCTTCCATCGCTGCCGTCTTCCGACCGCACTAAGTACCTCACCGGCTGGTACTCCTGAGGAGGGTCCTCCTCCTCCTCTTCTTCTTCCTCTTCTTGAGGAGTCGACGCCATCCCGTGACATGGCGTCGTCATCCGCCTCCAGCTCCCGTCGGCGAGGAATCAAGGTTCTCTTCGCCGTCTGTCAGGACGATCGCCCTCGACTGCAGCAAAGTCCCAACCCTCTCGTCCCACCATTGTGGGGCGAGAGTGTTGTACGCCATTGGCGGATGCTCTGGAGTTGGTTCATGTCACCGAGGCTATTGGAGGCGTGGGAGGAGAGATCGAGGAAGCAGAGGAGGCCATGGCGAGAAAGAGGTTTTTCCGTGGAGAAAGAGGGTTTTCTCGCTACGGAGGAAGATGGGACCGTGAACTGCTCAGGATTTAAATAAAGAGGAATAGTGAAGAAACGGTTCAATGCCATAGCAGTTTCCCAGATTATACCGCCAAAATCACAAATCATGCACTACGGAGGAGTTGAGAAGACAGGGCATCATGATGAAGGGGTGGCGTGATTTATCCTGTTACGCCACGCTTCGACGACGCCAGAACCCGATAAAAAAAGGAGGAAACCCAGAGAAGAAAAACACAGAGTGGTTTTGGAATTATCATTGCCAAAACCAGGGGCATGTGTTATCGCCATATTTTGGCCTACGGGGATGGGCCGTGATCAAGATGGGCTTAGAAGATACATATATTCAACGTGTTGTTGGATCGGCCTAGTGCGAGATCTGGGCTGAATTGCCCGTATTTTGTATCGTAGTAGGATTCGATTTGTTTAGGTTCCGTTTATGTTTAGATAAAGATAGAGTTGTAGAGTTATTCCAAAAGTAGAGAGTCTCCGACTATAAATATGTACCTAGGGTTATTGAGAAAAGGAGGACAATCACGTTCACAACCAACACAATCTCGTATCGCCACCCCTTGTTTCTAGGGTTTTTCTCGGTAGTGCCATGCTGCCTAGATCGCATCTTGCGATCTAGGCGATTTACTTATCGTTATCCGGTGTTACTCGTCTTGAAGCCTTGTTGATGGCGAGTAACACCTTTACCACAGATTTGTTAGAGCTAGCATCGATACTTTTACTATGATTGCTTATTTATGCTACCTCTAGCTATCTCGCCTTTGCACCTTCTCCGTGTAAAGGTGGCATCTTGCTTGATTTCGCTAAGTCGATTTGATCTGTTATAGTTGTGCCTTGTTCATCAAGGTTTAGTTTAATATCTACGTGATTTGGCCTCACAAACGGGTTGAACGATCCGGTAATACGTAAGGTACGGTTTATTGATCTTAGAGGGATGTTCCGGAATTGACGTTATGTTGGTTTTAGGCCTTCTAGGATCGGTTTTCTACTTTTCGTATCTATTAGGCTCAACTACGCGTGGGACGTTCCGGTTGCGTGGTGAAACCACCAAACTATCGTAGATCGATTAAGCTTGTATTAATTAAGCAAAACCCCATGTTATCATAAGATCCAATGCAAAGCCATAGTAATCGGCTCGAAGCCGATTTACTGGAAACTGGAGCCGATCACGGCTCGAATTTTACGATACTTGTTTACCGTGCGAAACCAATCGAACAATCCATCACCTTCCGACCAGGTATAGGTCAGTGGCATCTCGAACCAAGACAGACGCTGCGTGCGTTAAGATTTATGCGCCGACCGAGGGACCAGGGCCCACCAGCCGCTCTGGGAGCCTCCCGGCTCTTCGTGTTGCTCGTCGCTGCCCACCGGTGAGATTTGACAGGCAACAATATGAGAACATGACTTTAGCCATATTATACTCTATCATGTTGCAACCAAAACTTCATTTCAGATATCACAATATCTTCCACAAATCATGGTTTCTGAAACAACTCTTTCAGATCCTTAGATAACCTTGATATTAGGAGAATCCTTTGAATATCAAGAATCATGGAGACAAACATGATACTTATATACTAACACTTGGAATTGTTACTCTTGATTTAATACTAATTATTAAACTTCATGGAGTAACTTGAACTTCTTGAAAGTTTGCAATAGGACTTTTAAACTTTAGATTAACACTTCAAAACAATACGATACCAACAGAAAGTAACTAACCAGAATTCTATAGTTCTATCATCTCAATTATAACAAAGCAAGGTGGTAAACGGATGCCAATGACTACAACAACTATGCAAATTCACTTTGATTTAGTTTATGATAAATTGAGTTCTAATTAATAATTAAATTAATCTAGGTGAACTCCCACTCAAAACAATATCCCTCACATTGTTTTAGTGATCACACAACCAAATCCACCACATCAAAACCGATCATCACGAGAGTTGATATAGCTTCAATGGCGAACAATCAACATGTTCATCATATCTACTATATGACTCATGCTCTACCTTTCGGTAATCCGTGTTCTGAGACCATGTCCAGACATTCTAGGCTCGTCAAGATCAAACCTTAGTTTCGCATGAGCAAATCTGGCTTGCTCACGTTGTATACACTTGTAGAATCTAACACACGATCATCACGTGGTGCTTGAAACAACAAGCTTTAGCAACGGTGCTAACTAAGGGTGAACACTTTATGACTTGAAATTCATGTGCATGAGGGATCATCTTATAATGCTACCGTCGTCTACTAAGCAATAAAAGATGCATAAAGGATTAACATCACATGCAATTCATAATATGTGATATGATATGGCCTTTCTTCTTTGTGCTTTCGATCTCCATCTTCAAGCACGAACATGATCTCCATCATTACCGGCATTGCATCAAGGTCAATGACGCTGCTCCATGGTTGTCGTCCATCGGCTTCAACTATTACAACTACTTTGAATAGACACGCGGGTCTTAACATAAATTAAAGACAACCATATGGCTCCTGCCGGTTGCCAACTTACAATAAGGAACATTGCATACATCAAATATAATCACAATCATGGCCATATCACATCATCAAGACAACCCTGCAAAACAAAGTTAGACGCCTCTACTTTCTTTGCATATTTTACGTGTTTTGGGGCTTTCAATAAGTGTCGTTCTAACTTACGAACAAGAACCACAACATTGATACTAGTATTGTCAATCACCCGTTGTAAATTGGATCTTAACTATGCTAGGAGAAACATGCACCCGCAAAGCCACTTATGCAATACAAGTTGCATGTCAAGCGTGGAGCAAGTCTCATGAACAATGTCATGTAAGGTTAGCCCGGGCCGCTTCATCCCAACATACCGCAAGATGCAAAGTACACAATAAGCAATCGACAATAAAAGCATCAACGCCCACAATGACCATTGTGTTCTACTCGTGCAACATATCTACATATAGACACGGCTCTGATACCACTGTAGGGGTTCGTAGCATGGAAAACAAAAATTTTCTATCGCATACAAACAAACAAGCCAAGATCTATCTATTAGATTGTAGCAACGAGTCGATGGAATAACTTACACTCGAAGATTCCAAAGCGGTTAACGAGAGCAGATTCTCGTGGGTGATGTAGTCGTACTCTTTTCGATCTCAAGATCGCGTAGACGATCCTTCCGGCGCTGCGTTCCGGCAGCGCTCCCGCAGTCGGTCACACGTTCGGTACTCGACGAAGACCTTCCTCCCTTGTTCCAAAGAAAATGGAGGTTGTAGCACTCTCCTCGCGATTCCGGCAGCACAACGGCGTGGTACCGGAAGTAGAGGGGAGATCCCGCAGGGCTTCGCCTTAAGCCGGAGCGAGTATGGTGGAGTATGAGAAAGCTATTAGTGGTCTAGGGATTAGACACACCAATTAGAAGGCTCTAAACCGAAGGCTAGGGCAATTAGAAGCTCTAAACCAAAACGGCTCTAAACCGGAGATTAGAGGATAGGAACTTGTGTGTCTAGAGGAGGAGGCCCTGCCCCTCCTTTTATAGGTGGGAGGGGCGGCCAAGGGGAGGGAGTCCCTCCCCAAGTCGGCCTTGGGTGGCGCGCCGGCTTGGATAGGAGTGACTCCTCCCCCAAGTCGGTTTTGCCTCCTCTTGCTTGTTTCCCACAGTTTCCTGTTTTAGCCGTTTGACTTTCAAACTGGCCATTTGACTTTTCTCATTCAATTTAATCCTTTATTTGGAACAACAAGAACACTTAGTACATGATGCAATCATTCCAATATGTAATGACACATTCATGTACCCTTTCCCGCTTAAGTGCCGGACATTCCGAACCTTCTAGAACATTCCCGATGAAAACACTAATCATTCCCAACTCAAACGGACTTTCCTTATATGAATCTTATTCTCCGGACCATTCCGGATCACCTCGTGATATCCCGGATCCCATCCGAGACCGAACAACATTCGTCTCTTTCTCATAATACCATAACTACTCAAACAACGTCAATCCTTAAGTGTGTCTCCTCACGGTTCGTGAATTATGCGGACATGATCGAGACACTTCTCCTAACAATAACCAATATAGGAATCGAAATTCATATGGCTCCCACATATTTCTACGATTACTTTGCGATCGAATGAACCACTTACATACGATACCAATTTCCCTTTGTCTCACGATAGTTTACTTATCCGAGGTTATGATCATCGGTATCTCCGCATACCTAGTTCAACCTCACATCGATAA
The DNA here is from genome assembly GCA_030063025.1 of Avena longiglumis. Classification (NCBI taxonomy): domain Eukaryota; kingdom Viridiplantae; phylum Streptophyta; class Magnoliopsida; order Poales; family Poaceae; genus Avena; species Avena longiglumis. The sequence continues at coordinate 449,529,284 of CP125979.1, forward strand.
GTACTCTTTCTCGCTCCCGTGATATGTGATCCCTTGTGAGCAGTCACATGCTTGCAAGCTAATTGGATGACATTCCACCGAGAGGGCCCAGAGTATATCTATCCGTCATATGGATGGACAAATCCCACTCTTGATCCATGTGTTTCAACCAATACTTTCCGAACACTCAATGCCACCTTTATAGCCACCCAGTTACGGTGTGGTGTTTGATGTCATCAAAGCATCCATCCGGCAAAGGTGATATGCATGATCTCATGGTCGAAGGAATTAGGTTACTATGTATCAGAAAGCATATAGCAATTGAACTTATTGAAATGACTTGATCTTTATGCTACGCTTATCTATAGGAGTATGTCCATCACATCATTCTCCTAATGATATGATCCTGTTGTTAATAACATCTCTATGTTCATGATCAGGAAACCATGATCATATATTAACCAACAAGCTAGTTTAACAAGAGGCTTTACTAGGGACTCTTATTTTAGTTTACAAATCACACAAGTATTAATGTTTCCGGTTAATACAATTATAGCATGGTATGTAAACATTTATCATAAGTGTGAAGATATGATAATAACCACTTTATTATTGCCTCTTGGGCATATCTCCAGCAGTCTCTCACTTGCACTAGAGTCAATAATCTAGTTTCAAACCTTTGTTTATTCAACACCTATGGCTTTCCGGTGTTGTATGTACACGATTGCTAGTGGTCAACTGATCTCCGGATCTGACACTTCCAGGTCCGTGTGTAATTGCATGTCTTTGCGTCTTTATGCATCACTCATTCTCTAATGAGATGGCTTTGTATAAATTTGGTATTTCGGTGTGACCTTTAGTTCTTTGGGGTTAAAACATGTTGATAATATTGTTGCACAATATATCTTCATAGTATTATCCCACTGTGAACTACACCTAGTTTGATAACAAACTACTTGACACAAATGCCCTCTTTTGCTGCTAAAATAGCAGTCATATACTTAGCCTTTTGTTGTAGTATCTGTCACAATGTCTTAACTTTGGAACTCATCCAAATCCATTATGGAACTCACTTTCCATTATATTGTGCCACCCTTAGTTTAGATTGAGATAAACTTAATTTGTACTTTGTGACAAAGCTAGTATCAATGTAGTACTTTTACAATGAACTAACCATCTATTTGTCACTTCTACAAATAATATACTCTTAGTTCTTCCAAAAGATCATAAGAATATCCTTACTATTGTCCAATGATCATCTTACGAATCATTCTGGTATATGCTCACAACATTTAGAGCATAGGACATATCTGGATTTGTACATATCACAGTATGATTGATATAAATACTCTTTGTGATTTCATACATCAAGTATCAATCTATACTTGATTATTTGTTTCACTTTACCAAATGTCAATACACTTGAATATATATCATCAACATTGAACTCATTCAATCCTTTCTGTGCGACAAGAACCTCTCTTGTAGTTTCTATATTGAACTCATTCAATATCTTGTCTATGCACTTCTGGCACAACCATATTAGCGTCTATTGATGCCAAATATTTGGGTTTTTCCTAAGTCTTCCATCGGGATGAAATTCTTAATATGTGTCAATAAAAGATACATCTTTTCTAATCAACAATATGTCCTCCACATAATGTATTAGAAATATGTCTTAGCGCTCCCACTTAATTTCTTGCAAACGCAAGCATCTTCATTGTCTCTGATGAAATTAAACTCTTTTAACAGTTTCATCATAGTGAAGATTCCAACTCCGCGATGCTCACTTCAACCATTGAAGTTTGCATATGCTTTTAGCATCCTTTGAATTAACAAAACCCTATGGACCGTGTCATGCACACGTCCTAGGTAACGATTCTATTAGAAGAACTTGTTTTGTTTATTCAACTACCATATAACAAATTATATGTAGTGGTTGCTACATTAATCCGTCTAGACTAAATATCGCTATGAAAGATCGGATCTTGTCATAGTCAACCTTTGAACATTGTTGTGAACTCTTTCCCAACATGTCGACTATTTCATAGATGTGCAACATCCATGTCTATTTATTTATAGATCCAAACACAACTGTAAGGTCTTACACCTTTCTCGAGGGTCCTTCAAGTTCAAAACTTGATTTCTCGTGTATGGAACTATCACGGATTTTATGGCTTCAAGCCATTTGACGGAGTCAGGGCCCATCATCACTTCTTTGCATGTAGTCCGTTCATTATTCTCAAATAATGATTCAACCCTCAAATCTTGGTATTTGATTGTTTACTCGACCTACTTATTTCAATAGGAACTTAGATCTCCGTGACGACAACCTTTGAAGCACGTGAGCCATGAGCATTGTTGCTGCCTCCGAAACACTTTTCGGTGCTGCGCAACTCTGCACATATAGCTAAGGTTCTTTTAACCTTATCAAAGTTCTATTGTCCTCCCACTTAACTTTTCACGAAAAATTCCTTCTCAAAGAAACTTGACGTTCTAAGTAACAAACACTTTTGTCTCCGGTGTTTATGGAGGAATACTTAACAGTTTATACAAAGACAGGTTCATCCTACTTTGGTTGCACACATCTTTCTTATGCATAGCATACCAATGTTTAAGAAAGGACAACTTGGGTTTTATCCCAAACCATAACCTTATATGGTGTCATTTCAACGGATTATGATGAAGCTATTTTCAGTGGAAAAACGGTAATCTCTAAAGCTTTTAATCTTTAAAATATAATGGCAGTTTTATGAATTACACCTTCGATCTTACCATGTCAAACAAGGTTTAATTACATATCTCGAACGCTCCATACTCTTATGGTGTTTCGGGAAAATGCAAATCCACGGAACGATTCCTTAAATCTTAGGTATTATGATAAACTTGTAACTCAAATATCTTCCTTTATGATCTTATCATAAACTATTTATATTCTTGTTACAATGATTTTGCACTTCATCTTGAAAGTCCTTGAACTTTTCAAATGTTTCACACTTCATCCTTATTAAGTAAATATTCATATATTCACTCAAATTTTGGAGAAAGCACATGAAGTTGAAATCCATCGCTCTTGACTATACATAATGGACTTCATACAACAATATGTACAAGTTCCAATAAGCTAGTCTATCGTTCCTTTTGGCCTATGAACGAAGTTTTAATTATCTCTAGGAAAGTTTCTGGCGTCATTTGATCAAAATCAAATAGACTCCAAAATTCCATCCATATGGATTTTCTTCATGTTTTCTTTCCAATATAATTTAAACGACGATGTCACTTCCTAAGTGATCTTTCAATCAATTTGTCTTTCGACATCTTTAGCACTAGTTTTATGGATGTGATATCTCCAACGAGATTTGCAAATCATCCATCTTTTATAGATTATGGCAATTATTTGAACAACCCTTTTGTTCTCATAATACCTGATAAAACAAATCTTGAAGGCAAGCTTTGATGTTTAACGAGCAACACAATAACCCTTTATTTTGTTCTCGATGAACATCATCACATATTCTTTTGCTAGTTACTTAGGCCATTGTAGTTCATGAATTGTGTTGTTTCGTATGACGATTCACACCAACAAATTCAGTATCAAATACTTAAGAACCACATTGTTTAATAAGCAAAGAATATAGCCATAACATGTATATCATCTATATACTTAAACTGAACAATTCTGGTCTTTTCTTTTTACGCCATATACTTATGAGATTCTCTTTCGATTTCCTTTTTACATTTGAAAGAATCTATCAACATCAATTAGTGGAGTCATTCATATAACACATAGTCCAAAGCGTGTATAGTTAAATACCAATGTCTTTGGACTTGCACCTTGAAGTAGATCACCATCATCAAATGTTTGGTGTTCTTTCAAATTCCTTTCTTTAGTAATCTCTTGGTGTAGTACATATTTTAGCTACATCAAATATTCACCCTTATCATGGAATTATCCATGATCAAGCTACTATTAGCTTGTAACGGTGAATCGTGAGTATAATGTTGCTCTCCCAAAAACTTTTGGAGGTTTAGGACAACTAGTGTCTCCAACCTTTTGCAAATTCTCATCAAATATGAGAACATGACTTTATCCATATTATACTCTATCATGTTGCAACCAAAACTTCGTTTCAAATATCACAATATCTTCCACAAATCATGGTTTCTGAAACAACTCTTTCAGATCCTTAGATAACCTTGAAATTATGAGAATCCTTTGAATATCAAGAATCATGGAGACAAACATGATACTTATATACTAACACTTGGAATTGTTACTCTTGATTTAATACTAATTATTAAAATTCATGGAGTAACCGGAACTTACTGAAAGTTTGCAATAGGACTTTTAAACTTTAGATTAACACTTCAAAACAATACGATACTAGTTTGTAAAGTAACTAACCAGAATTCTATAGTTCTATCATCTCAATTATAACTAAGCGCAAGGTGGTAAACGGATGCCAATGACTACAACAACTATGCAAATTCACTTTGATTTAGTTTATGATAAATTGAGTTCTAATTAATAATTAAATTAATCTAGGTGAACTCCCACTCAAAACAATATCCCTCACATTGTTTTAGTGATCACACGAACCAAATCCACCACATCAAAACCGATCATCACGAGAGTTGATATAGCTTCAATGGCGAACAATCAACATGTTCATCATATCTACTATATGACTCATGCTCTACCTTTTGGTCAACCGTGTTCCTGAGACCATGTCTGTACATGCTAGGCTCGTCAAGATCAAACCTTAGTTTCGGCATGAGCAAATCTGGCTTGCTCACGTTGTATACACTTGTAGAATCTAACACACCCGATCATCACGTGGTGCTTCGAAACAACAAGCTTTAGCAACGGTGCTAACTAAGGGTGAACACTTTATGACTTGAAATTCATGTGCATGAGGGATCATCTTATAATGCTACCGTCGTCTACTAAGCAATAAAAGATGCATAAAGGATTAACATCACATGCAATTCATAATATTTGATATGATATGGCCTTTCTTCTTTGTGCTTTCGATCTCCATCTTCAAGCACGAACATGATCTCCATCATTACCGGCATTGCATCAAGGTCAATGACGCTGCTCCATGGTTGTCGTCCACCGGCTTCAACTATTACAACTACTTTGAATAGACACGCGGGTCTTAACATAAATTAAAGACAACCATATGGCTCCTGCCGGTTGCCAACTTACAATAAGGAACATTGCATACATCAAATATAATCACAATCATGGCCATATCACATCACTGCACAACCCTGCAAAACAAAGTTAGACGCCTCTACTTTCTTTGCATATTTTACGTGTTTTGGGGCTTTCAATAAGTGTCGTTCTAACTTACGAACAAGAACCACAACATTGATACTAGTATTGTCAATCACCCGTTGTAAATTGGATCTTAACTATGCTAGGAGAAACATGCACCCACAAAGCCACTTATGCAATACAAGTTGCATGTCAAGCGTGGAGCAAGTCTCATGAACAATGTCATGTAAGGTTAGCCCGGGCCGCTTCATCCCAACATACCACAAGATGCAAAGTACACAATAAGCAATCGACAATAAAAGCATCAACGCCCACAATGACCATTGTGTTCTACTCGTGCAACATATCTACATATAGACACGGCTCTGATACCACTGTAGGGGTTCGTAGCATGGAAAACAAAAATTTTCTATCGCATACAAACAAACAAGCCAAGATCTATCTATTAGATTGTAGCAACGAGTCGATGGAATAACTTACCCTCGAAGATTCCAAAGCGGTTAACGAGCATATTCGTGGGTGATGTAGTCGTACTCTTTCCGATCTCAAGATCGCGTGACGATCCTTCCGGCTGCGTTCGGCAGCGCTCATGATCGGTCGTCACATTTTCGGCGAAGACCTTCCTCTCCCTTGTTCCAAAGGCAGCGGAGGTTGTAGCACTCTCCTCGCGATTCCGGCAAAGACAACGTGGTACCTAAGTAGAGGGGAGATCCCGCAGGGCTTCGCCTTAAGCCGGAGCGAGTATGGTGGAGTATCAGAAAGCTATTAGTGGTCTAGGGAATAGACACACCAATTAGAAGGCTCTAAACCGAAGGCTAGGGCAATTAGAATCTCTAAACTAAAACGGCTCTAAACCGGAGATTAGAGGATAGGAACTTGTGTGTCTAGAGGAGGAGGCCCTGCCCCTCCTTTTATAGGTGGGAGGGGCGGCCAAGGGGAGGGAGTTCCTCCCCAAGTCGGCCTTGGGTGGAGCGCCGGCTTGGATAGGAGGGACTCCTCCCCCAAGTCGGTTTTGCCTCCTCTTGCTTGTTTCCCACAGTTTCCTGTTTTAGCCGTTTGACTTTCAAACTGGCCATTTGAGTTTTCTGTTTCAGGATTCAATTTAATCCTTTATTTGGAACAGCAAGAACACTTAGTACCTGATGCAATCATTCCAATATGTAATGACTCATTCATGTACCCCTTCCCCCAGTGCGGACATTAGGAACCTTCTAGAACATTCCCGATGAAAACACTGGAATCATTCCCGAACTCCGAAACGGGACTTTCCTTATATGAATCTTATTCTCCGGACCATTCCGGATCACCTCGTGATATCCCGGATCCCATCCGAGACTCCGAACAACATTCGGTCTCTTTCTCATAATACCATAACTACTCAAACAACGTCGAATCCTTAAGTGTGTGTCCCTACGGTTCGTGAATTATGCGGACATGATCGAGACACTTCTCCGAACAATAACCAATAGAGGAATCTGGAAATTCATATGGCTCCCACATATTTCTACGATTACTTTGCGATCGAATGAACCACTTACATATGATACCAATTTCCCTTTGTCTCACGATAGTTTACTTATCCGAGGTTATGATCATCGGTATCTCTGCATACCTAGTTCAACCTCGTTACTGATAAGTGAAGGGTTCGCAGCATAGAAAACAAAAAATTTCCTACGATGGGAACTATATACCAAGATCTATTTATACTAGATACAAACAACGGGCGGATGAATATCCGTAGAGAACATACCCTTGAAGACCGACAAAGCTTAACGAGTCCAAACTCGTGGTTGATGTAGACGATCTCTTGCCGATCTCAAGATCGAGAGGAAGTCCTAGCGCCGCAAAACAGCAGCGCATCCGTGCTCGCACACACGTTCGAGGCACCGAGCAACCTCCGCCTCCTCGCTCCAGCGATGCAGCGGAAGCACAACTCTTTCTTGCCGAAAAGCCACCGGGAACATGTATCTCGCTAGTCCGAGACCATGGGGATAAAATCTAGAGGAGAGAGATCCTTCACGAGGAGGTGTGATGTGAGAGGAGGAGGGGCCTTTTATAGGGGAGAGGGGGCACCCAAGGGGCCATGCGCCCAGCCATGGGGCTGCCCCACCTCTTCCACATTCATGGGTGGAGCTCCCACTCAAAATGAAAAGCCTCCACTCCCATTAAAAAGCCTCCACTCATAAATCCACTCACATGCATTAAATTTCCACCAAATTTAATGCAAGCTCTCATTAAATAAAACTCTTTTATTTATTTATTCAGAATTTTGTTGATTACTTTAATTAACAAACATTTACATAAAACCTCCTACTAGTATTCCATTTCACATGCGAACCAGTTTCAGAATTTCAACCAAAAGCTTGATTTGTGTCTAGTGAAATAAATTCCTGCGCTTTCCTTTTCTTTTCGGCATGAAACTTTTGCTCCAAATGGATGTCGGTGTCTCTTAAGTGTGTCACCCTACGGTTCGCGAATAATGCGGACATGATCGAGACCCTCTCGGATCAATAATCGAGCGGGATCGGAGACCCATCGACTCCCACACATTCAACGATGACTTTCTTGTGATCGTCGGAACCTTTTACGCTAGTATCTTAACCCTTTTGTTTCATGATATATTACATGTCCGAGATTCGATCATCGGTATCTCCATACCTAGTTTGATCTCGTTACTGACATGCACTCTTTTCTCGTTCCCGTGATATAACATTTTAGTGATCAAATCACTTGCTTGCAAGCTAATCAATGTGATATCACCGAGAGGGCCCAGAGTATATCTATCCGTCATCGGGATGAACAAATTCCACTCTCGATCCATGGGCCTCAACATAACACTTTATTAGTTCTGAACCCATCTTTATAATCACCCTGTTACGGTGTGACGTTTGATATTATCAAGAAACTCTTCCGGTGTTAGTGATTGACATGATCTCATGGTCTAAGGATTAGGATCACTTCGTAAGTTGTTATAGCAATATAAACTCAATGACTTTGATCGTAATGCTATACTTCGGATGAATGTTCATCACACCATTACACTAATGTTGTGACCCCGTTATTAACAACATCCAATGTCCATGATCAGGAAACCTTGATCATCTTGTTAATCAACGAGCTAGTTTATAAGAGAGGCATAACTAGGAACTTTCTATTTGTTTATTAAACACACATGTATTAACGTTTCCGTATTAATACAATTATAGCATGCAAAATAAACATTTATCATAAATAAGGAATACGATAATAACCACTTTATTATTGCCTCTCGGGCATATTCCCTTCAGTCTCCCACTTGCACTAGAGACAATAATCTAGTTTGAAAACTTTGTGTATTGAACACCTATGGCTTTCTGGTGTTCCAAATACGCAATTGCAAGTGGTTAACATAATCTACGGATCTGACGTTTCAGGTCCGTGTGTATTTGCATGTCTTTGCGCCTTCACGCATCACTCATTCTCCAATGAGATGGCATTGTATAAATTTGGTCTTTCGGTGAGACCTTTAGTTCCTTGGGGTTAAAACACGTCGATACTATTGTCATACAATATATATTTAGTGTTAGCCCGTTATAACCACACCTTAGTTTGATAACAAACTACTTGACACAAATTCCCTCCTTTGCTGCTACTATAGCAGTCATATACTTAGCCTTTTGTTGTAGTATTCGTCACAATGTCTTAACTTTGGAACTCTTCCAAATACATCATGGAATCTCCTTTCCATTACATTGTGCCACCCATAGTTTAAATTGAGATAAACTTAATTTGTATCTTGTGACAAAACTAGTATCAATGTAACTTTACAATGAACTATTTGTAATTGTTTGTCACCTCTACAAAAATATATTCTTAGTTCTTCCAAAAGATCATAAGAATATCCTCACTATCGTCAATGATCATTTTATGATTCATTACGGTATATGCTCATAACACTTAGAGCATAGGACATATCTGGATGTGTACATATCATGGTATGATTGATCAAAACATTCTCGTGATTGCACTCATCAAGTGTCAAAGCACTTGAATCTTGTTTCACTTATCAAGTGTCGATACACTTGAATCTTGATTCAATTCCTTTCCATGCAACAAGAACTGTTTCTTGTCGTTTCTATATTGAACTCCTTCAATATCTCATATATGTACGTTTGGCATAACCATATTGGCGTCATACCATCCACTATAGACATTCATGCTAAATATTCGGTTTTGCCTAAGTCTTTCATCGAAATGAAATTCTTAACCTTTGTCAATAAAAGATACATCATTTCTAATCAACAAGATGTCCTTCACATAATGTATTAGAAATATGTCTCAGCGCTCCCACTTAATTTCTTGCAAATGCAAGCATCTTCATCGTCTCTAGATGAAAAACTCATTTTCATCATGGTGAAGATTCCAACTCCGTGATGCTTACTTCAACCATTGAAGTTTGCATGCCCTTTAGCATCCTTTGAATTTAACAAAACCCTTTGGACCGTGTCATGTACACGTCCTAGGTAACCATTCTATTAGAAGAACTTTGTTTTGTTTATTCATCTACCATATACCAAATTATATGTAGTGGTTGCTACTTTAATCCGTTCAGACTAAATATCGCTATGAAAGATCAAATCTTGTCATAGTCAACTCCTTGAACATTGTCGTAAAATACTTTACGACATGTCGACTATTTCATAGATGTGAAACATCCATGTGCATTTCTTTATAGATCCAAATACGACCGATAGGTTTTACACCTTTCCGGAGGGTCTTCCAAGTTCAAAACTTGATTTCTCGTATATGGAACTATCACGGATTTTATGGCTTCAAGCCATTTGATGAGCTGGGGCCCATCATCGCTTCTTTGCATATAGTCGGTTAATCATTGTCAAACAATGATGATTTACTCTCAAATCTTAGTATTTGATTGTTTATCCGACCGACTTGGTTCAATAAGAACTTAGATCTCCGTGACCACAACCTTTGAGGCACATAAGCTATGAGCATTATGGCAGCCTCGAGCGATTTCCTACAAGCAACTCGGCACATTTAGCTAAGGTTCGTTAACCTTATCAAAGTTCTATTGTCCTCCCACTTAACTTTTATGAAAATTCCTTCTTCAAGAAACTTCACATTTCAAGCGACAAACCCTTTTGTCCTCGGTGTTAAGGAGGAATAACCAATTGTTATTCAAATAACCTACAAAGACATGCTCATCCGACTTGTTGTAAACATCTTACTTATGTTTAGCATACCAAAATTTAAGAAATGACAACTTGGGTTTTACCCCAAACCATAACTTCCATGGTGTCATTTCAACGGATCTAGATGGAGCTCTTTTCAAAGGTAAAAGCGGTAGTCTCTAAAGCTTTAATCTTTTAAAACATAATGGCAGTTTTATAAATAACACCTTTGATCCAACCATGTCAAACAAGGTTTCATTACAAATCTCAAACACTCCATACTCCTATGGTGTTTTGGGAGATGTAAATCTAGGTGTTTTGCTAAACTTGCAACTCAAATAAATCTCTTTATGATAAAATCATAATTCATTTATTTTCTTGTTACACTTGTAACTCAAATAAATCCCTTTATGATCAAATCATAAACCATTTATTTTTCTTGTTACAATGATTTTTCACTTCATCTTGAAAGTCTTTGAAACATTTTCAAATATTTCATACTTCTTTCTCATTAAGTGAACATTCACTCAAAAAACCGGAGAAAGCATATGAAGTTGAAACCCATCGCTTACGACTGCACATAATGGACTACATACATCGATATGTATAAATTCCAATATTTTAGTCGTTCGTTCTTCTTTGGTCTTTGAACGAAGTTTTAATTATCCCGAGGAAAGTCTCACAAGCGTCACTTGATCAAATCAAAGACTCCAAAAATCCATGAATATGGAGATTCTTCATGTTTTCTTTCCAATATAATTTAAACAGCGATGTCACTTCGTAAGCGATCTTTCAATCATTTGTCTTGCAACATTTTAGCATTAGGATTTATGGATGTGATTTCTTCAACTAGATTTGTAAATCATCCATCTTATATGGAATACGGTAATTATTTGAACAACCTTTGTTCTTATAATACCTGATTCAAATAACAATTATTAAAACAAATCTTGAAGTCTTTCTTCAACTAGATTTGTAAATCATCCATCTTATATGGAATACGGTAATTATTTGAACAACCTTTGTTCTTATAATACCTGATTCAAATAACAATTATTAAGACAAATCTTGAAGTCAAGCTTTGATGTCAACTAGAAATACAAACAACGGTTTGTTTGTTTTCGATGAACATCATCACATTTTCTCTTGCTAGTTACTTAGGCCATTGTGGTTCATGAATTGCGTCATTCCGTATGAAATTTCATACCAACCAATTCGGTATCCAATACCCAAGAACCACATTGTTTAACAAGCAAAGAATACAACCATAACATGTATATCATAGATATACCTAAATTGGATATTTCCAATCTTTTCTTTTCTGCCAAATATATTTTATAGATTCTCTTTCAGCATTTCCTTTTCCCTTTAAAAGAATCTATCAACATCAAAAGTGGCGCCATATACATGACACATAGTCCAAAGCGTGTATATTCAAATAATAATACCTTTGGACTTGCACTTTGAAGTAGATCACCATCATCAAAATGATCGGTATTCTTTCAAAATTCATTCTTTAGTAATCTTTTAGTGTAGTAAACATTTTACATACATATTATATTCACCCTTATCATGACGACTTTCATGATCAAGCTACTTTAGCTTATAAAGGCGAATCGTGAGTATAACATTACTTTCCAAAACCCTTTTGGATGATTAGGATGTCTAGCATCTCCAACCTTCGTAAATTCTCATCCAATATGAGAACATATATTATACTCTATCATATTGCAACCAAAACATTGTTTCAGATATCGTTATATCTCACACATGATGGTTTCGAAATAATTCTTTCAGCTCCTAGATAAACTTGATGTTTAAATCAAGAATCATGGAGGCAAACATGATACTTAAGATACTAACATCGAATTGTTACTCTCGATTTAATACCAATTATTAAATTTCACGGAGTAAATAGAATTTTCTTTGAAAGTTTGCAATAGGACTTTAAACTTTAGATTGACACTCAACACAATACGATACCAGTTCGTAAAGTAAATATCCAGAATTCTATAGTTCTATTATCTCAATTACAACTATGCATAAGGTGGTGAACGAATGCCAATGACTACAACAAATTATGCAAATTCACTTTGATTTAATTTATGATAAATTGAGTTCTACTAATCCAAATTAGAAATGAACTCCCACTCAAAAACGACATCCCTCGTGTCCTTTTGGTGATTACATGAACCAAATCCACTACACCAAGTCCGATCATCACGTGAGTCGGCGTAGCTTCAAAGGCGAGCATCAAATGGGCATCATATCTACTATATGACTCATGCTTAACCTTTCGGTCCGTGTTCCGAGGCCATGTCTGTACATGCTAGGCTCGCCAAGTTAGAACCTTAGTATTTTTGCGTGTGTAACTGTCTTACACCCGAGAGTGCTCGAGGATTCAAGTACACCCGATCATCACGTGATGTCTTGAAGCGACGAAACATTGTCGGTGCATACTTAAGGAAGAACACATTTTATCTTGATATCTAAATGAGGGATCATCTTATTATGCTTAACAAAGCGCTAAACAAGCAATATAAGATGCTATCAAACATCACATGTTTATTAGTGGAATGATATGGTTCTCGCATATGATCTCTATCATGTGCACCGTGGTATGATCACTATCATACCTTTATGTGTAAGTCCAAGGTCTATGGAGATTACACGTTATGTGTGTTGTAAGAGTATCATCTCATACTTCTACTTACAACATCACCATATCATATCACTAGCCCAGCAACAATCTAAACTAGACGCCTCTAATTTATCCATTGCAAATTTTACGTGGCTTAGGGCTTTCGAAGATAGAACCGTTCTTACCTACGAACATGAACCACAACGAGGATAACCAAATTGTTGACAACTCGTTGCAAATTAGATATTGACTATAGTAGGAGAGCAGACACCGCTAGCCACTTATGCAAAACTAGTTGCATGTCAAGCGTGGAACAGTCTCATGTGCGAGGACATGTAAAGTTTGTCCGGGCGCTTCATCCCACTATGCCACCAATATCCAAAGTACAACTAAGAAGCAATAAAATGATCATCATCGCCCACATACTCATATGTGTACTACCGTGCAAAGTATCTACGCATAGATCCGGCTCGATACCCTTTGAAGGGTTCGCAAGATAGAAAACAAAAATTTCCTACGATGGGAACTATATACCAAGATCTATTTATACTAGATACAAACAACGGCGGATGAATATCCGTAGAGAACATACCCTTGAAGACCGACAAAGCTTAACGAGTCCAAACTCGTGGTTGATGTAGACGATCTCTTGCCGATCTCAAGATCGAGAGAAGTCCTAGCGCCCGCCAAAACAGCGGCGCATCCGTGCTCGCACACGCGTTCGAGGCACCGAGCAACCTCCGCCTCCTCGCTCCAGCGATGCAGCGGAAGCACAACTCTTTCTTGCCGAAAAGCCACGGGAACATGTATCTCGCTAGTCCGAGACCATGGGGATAAAATCTAGAGGGGAGAGAGATCCTTCACGAGGAGGTGTGATGTGAGAGGAGGAGGGGGCCTTTTATAGGGAGAGGGGGCACCCAAGGGGCCATGCGCCCAGCCATGGGGCTGCCCCACCTCTTCCACATTCATGTGGGTGGAGCTCCCACTCAAAATGAAAAGCCTCCACTCCCATTAAAAGCCTCCACTCATAAATCCACTCACATGCATTAAATTTCCACCAAATTTAATGCAAGCTCTCATTAAATAAAACTCTTTTATTTATTTATTCAGAATTTTGTTAATTACTTTAATTAACAAACATTTACATAAAACCCTTGCTAGTATTCCATTTCACATGCGTAACCGGTTTGACAATTTCAACAAAGCAGTTTGATTGTCTAGTGAAATAAATTCCTGCGCTTTCCTTTTCTTTTCGGCATGAAACTTTTGCTCCAAATGGATGTCGGTGTCTCTTAAGTGTGTCACCCTACGGTTCGCGAATAATGCGGACATGATCGAGACCCCTCTCAGATCAATAATCAGAAGCGGGATCTGGAGACCCATACTGACTCCCACACATTCAACGATGACTTTCTTGTGATCGTCGGAACCTTTTACGCTAGTATCTTAATCCTTTTGTTTCGCGATATATTACATGTCCGAGATCCGATCATCGGTATCTCCATACCTAGTTTGATCTCGTTACCGACATGCACTCTTTTCTCGTTCCCGTGATATAACATTTTAGTGATCAAATCACTTGCTTGCAAGCTAATCAATGTGATATCACCGAGAGGGCCCAGAGTATATCTATCCGTCATCGGGATGAACAAATTCCACTCTCGATCCATGGGCCTCAACATAACACTTTATTAGTTCTGAACCCATCTTTATAATCACCCTGTTACGGTGTGACGTTTGATATTATCAAGAAACTCTTCCAGTGTTAGTGATTGACATGATCTCATGGTCTAAGGATTAGGATCACTTCGTAAGTTGTTATAGCAATATAAACTCAATGACTTTGATCGTAATGCTATACTTCGGATGAATGTTCATCACACCATTACACTAATGTTGTGACCCCGTTATTAACAACATCCAATGTCCATGATCAAGAAACCTTGATCATCTTGTTAATCAACGAGCTAGTTTATAAGAGAGGCATAACTAGGAACTTTCTATTTGTTTATTAAACACACATGTATTAACGTTTCCGTATTAATACAATTATAGCATGCAAAATAAACATTTATCATAAATAAGGAATACGATAATAACCACTTTATTATTGCCTCTCGGGCATATTCCCTTCAATAAGTACTCTTTTCTCGTTACCGTGATATGTGATCCCTTGTGAGCCAGTCACATTCTTGCAAGCTAATTGGATGACATTCCACCGAGAGGGCCTAGAGTATATCTATCCGTCATATGGATGGACACATCCCACTCTTGATCCATGTGTTTCAACCAATACTTTCCGAACACTCAATGCCACCTTTATAGCCACCCAGTTACGGTGTGGTGTTTGATGTCATCAAAGCATCCATCCGGCAAAGGTGATATGCATGATCTCATGGTCGAAGGAATTAGCTTACTATGTATCAGAAAGCATATAGCAATTGAACTTATTGAAATGTCTTGATCTTTATGCTACGCTTATCTATAGGAGTATGTCCATCACATCATTCTCCTAATGATATGATCCTATTGTTAATAACATCTCTATGTTCATGATCAGGAAACCATGATCATATATTAACCAACAAGCTAGTTTAACAAGAGGCTTTACTAGGGACTCTTATTTTAGTTTACAAATCACACAAGTATTAATTTTTCCGGTTAATACAATTATAGCATGGTATGTAAACATTTATCATAAGTGTGAAGATATGATAATAACCACTTTATTATTGCCTCTTGGAAATATCTCCAACAGCGGCGAAGATGGCCTTGGCGTGTGATTTTGAAGCACGATACATTCCTTCGGCCATAGAATGGTGACGTTTTTTGCGTCTCCCAGTACAGTCACATCCCCTTCACCTGCAGGGTAGTGAAGATCCAAAACCTCAAAGGTGGGCATGATTTCATCCACGGTGACAACAACGTAGCCCTCTGGAACCGGACTACAGTGGTAAGTTGGTGTGGGTCCAATTGGTAAGGCATAGCCGACCGCCACCTTCATTGATATGTTGACAACTTTGACATGTAGCTCGCAGTGTGTCATCTCTGTGATATCATCCACTGGGTAGCCAACAGGAGCCATCGTCGGTGCATCATCGTCATCGCCATTGTCATCACCCGGGACCTCGGTGGAAGCCACACTGCTTTTTCGATTATTCGATAGGCCGGTAGCATCGAATGCAGTGTGCTGCTGAGATGGGCCCGTAGTACTTTGCTCTTTAAGTGCGTTAATTTCATCTTGTTGTTGCTTTAATCGTTCTTCAATTAAACGCATTCGCTCTTTCTGACTATTTTCTTCAACTTCCTCCCTGTCCTTTCTCCACTAACGACTTCTATCAGGATATTTCTTCCTCTCTTCGGGAAACCCAGTCCTCCATGGTTGGGAGCCTCTTGTGCCTCGTGTTCGTCCATCATGTTCCTTATTTCCAAGGGCGAGTGTGAGCTCATCATTCTCTCTATCGGGAATGAAGTCCCCATCTTTAACAGCCTTTACTACTTTTCTCATCCTCTCGATTGGCAAGGGGTCTTCTTTATGTCGTATGTTATATATACACCTCCCTTCCGAGTCGAACGTGCCCCCATGCCCGTAAAACCAATTCCTTGCATGTTCTACCCAATCGTCTGTCTCTAGGGTGATCTTTTTAGCACGCAGTTCATTCTCAAGTTTCTCCCACTTAGGAATGCCAGCCCTGTAGCCACCTTGCCCCATAGTATGGTGATACTTCTTGTTAGCATCATTCATCTTATTCGTTTCAGACATTTTCTTAGCTTTTTCTGATTTCTTGTATTCCACAAACTCAGCCCAGAATGGTTTTATCTTCTCAAACTGAATATTCTTGAAATCGGGAGTCTTCTCTTTCACGACATAGTCAAGGTGCAATATTTTCTTCCAGTTGGTGAAACACTGGGCCATCTTCTTCAAAGCCCACTCCTTGACCTTAGCCTCCATGGATCTCCCATGTTGTAAGGCGTCCTCAACTGGATCCTCCGCATTTGGATCCAGCTCTATCTTTGGTAGTTTGAAATTAACCATGAGCCTCTTCCACAGTAAATCTTTGGCGTGGTTAGGGACAAATAAACATGTTCCCTCTTCATCCACATTAGCAGGCCTATTCCAATTTCTAATGGTGGTCGGGATTAATTCCCTAACGATTACTCCGCATTGTGCCACAAATTTGGTTGCGACAACTTCGGGAGCTGTCGGTTTGCCGTCTTCAGCAACATCTTCGATCCTGAACCTCTCATGGTCTTGCAACTTTTTGGTTGGGCCTCGTTTGGTCTTTTCAGTAGATTCCTTCGATCCGGAGGGCTAAAAGAAGAAAGATCGTGGTTACTATTTCTATATAGATAGCAGATGATTAATTAATGAATTAATTATATTACATGCACCTCGCCGGAGCGGTCGTCTTCTCGATTACACAAGGCATCGCCTTCTCCCTCGCGGAAGGCAACACCTTCAACCTCAAAAAAGTCGTCTATTCCGGTAAAAAGAGGATCACCCTCACCGGAGTTGTTCAGAAACGTTGATACGTCTAAATTATCTTCCCCACGGATCACACCTTGGATCAACTCTTCCTTTTCTTCGTCTCGGCGTGTGGGTCCATATTTTCGCATAGGTGGAAAAGCGAATAAGTCAAAGCTAAAGGAGAAAGTTAGGTACGATGTTGAGAGATATAAACCCTAATTCAGAGAAACCCTAATATATACATACACAATAATAAAATGAAGAGAAACCCTAAACCCTAAACCTAGATACAAAAGGAAACCGTAGTAGATAGGTAACTCTAGCTAAAATCAACTAAAATCAATATTCCGAAGTTCCGAGGGGTGTAAAACCTAGTTCGGAGAAACCTCGGATGCATATGAGAGAGGAACATGAGTATAAGGCTACAAAAGGGAAACTATCCAGCAGATAGGTAACACTAGATACTAACAAAATACCATATTGGAATCGATTTAAGAGGGTTCGGAATGCCCTGGCGAAGGCACATCGTCGAACCCACATGCACCTAAGCGGCATGAAATTTCATGGGAAGATTTACGCGCGACCGAGCCAGACCGAGCTTTCCTACGTCGAACACAATGGTATTGACCGCGCGACCCCTTCGCCCATGTCTCGCCCACGCGTGAGCGAACAGGGGAACTACTATCGGCGCTGCCTCCTCCCCCCTCTCCTCACCTTCCCCGAGCAAACAGAGCTTTTGCCTCTCTCTTGCCACAATACACCCGCCCCCACGCGTCCCTGCACGCCTCCCATGTCCTGCGGAACTGGCCACCGACATCCCCTTTTCCCGAGCCTTACAAACCCGACATGAGGGAGTATAAATATATCATTGAGTAAATGTGATACTCCTATAGCAAACGAGGATAGTCCGATGATAAGGATCCGATTAGGGATGGCAATGGGGCCCCGAAACCGACATACCCGATGGATACCCGCCTTAAATGGGGAGGGTTTAGTAAAAAGTTAGACCCTCCAAGTTTAATGGGGCGGGTATGGGGGTGGCAAACCCATACCCGCAGACCCGCTCTAAGCCTTAATCCTGTCCGATCCGGGGATTTTCTCTAGCGTCGACGTACGAGGAAGCGTCGGTCGCTCGGACTACTTTTTTTCAGCGCGGAGGAGTTTGATTAGTGATCCTAGCTGTTGCTAGCTACCCAAATTAGCGTTCCGTGCTGTGAGACGAGGCGTTTAGTCCATAATCCAATTTTCTGGCATTATTTTTTTAAACATAAGCGTTTGTACAAGAGCTTTCCATAGTACATGCCCTAATAATCATATGACTAACCACACGTCCACGCGGGCCATGCACGTAGACAACACACATCGATCACCCGAAGCCGCCGCCCACCACCCGATCGAAGCCCACCAGCAGCAGCCGCCGCCCACCACACCCGAAGCCCACCATGCAGCCGCCGCCCACACCAAGCACCGGCCGCCCACCGCCAGCAGCAGAGGAGGAGGATAGAGGCAGGAGGCGTGCACTGACGTGGCGGTGGGGAAAAGCGCCATCGGCGGGAAGAGACGCGGGCGGTCGGAAGGGAAGAAGACGCACGCGGGAGGAAGAGGAGCCGCTACGAGGCCGGCGGTGGCGGCGGAGGAGGGCCGCTACGGAGCGCGGCGGGGCCGAGGCGGAGGCGTTGACGACGACGGAGGGCGCGGGCAGCCTGGCGTCATCGTCGTCGATGAAACAAAGAAGCAGAGAAGAAGAAGAGAAGCTATATAAAGGGAAGGGAGTATACGTCCTGGTTGGTGGCTCCAACCGGGACTAAAAGGGCATACGTCCCGGTTGGAGCCACCAACCGGGACGTATACTCCAATTTTCAAGAAGGCATGCTAGAAGTCTTTAGTCCCGGTTGGTGGCTCCAACCGGAACATATTCCCCTGTTTTCAAAATTTTCAGGTATTTTCTCTCTGTTCCCGCCTTATTTTTTATTTTGGGGTTTAAATTTGTAATGTTTTTGAAACGATAATTACTTTGTAATTTAGAAAAACTTTAATCATAAAAAGTGTTTGAATTTGAATAACTAATTCGAAACCATTTTATGTTTTGAAAAATAATTAATGTAACCATTTAAACTATGAACCATTTAAAATTAATAATGAAATAACTTATATTTTTTAAATATTAATTTGGAATTTAGAAAAACTTTAAACATAAAAAGTGTATGGATTTGAATAAATAATCAAAAACCATTTTCTATTTTTAAAAAATAATTAATGTAACCATTTAAAATTAAAAATGAATTAACTTATATTTTTTAATTATTAATTTGGAATTTAGAAAAACTTTAAACATAAAAAGTGTATGGATTTGAATAAATAATCCAAAACCATTTTCTATTTTAAAAAAATAATTAATGTAACCATTTAAAATTAAAAATGAATTAACTTATATTTTTTAAATACTAATTTGGAATTTAGAAAAACTTTAAACATAAAAAGTGTATGGATTTGAATAAATAATCCAAAACCATTTTCTATTTTAAAAAAATAATTAATGTAACCATTTAAAATTAAAAATGAATTAACTTATATTTTTTAAATATTAATTTGGAATTTAGAAAAACTTTAAACATAAAAAGTGTATGGATTTGAATAAATAATCCAAAACCATTTTCTATTTTAAAAAAATAATTAATGTAACCATTCAAAATAAAAAATGAATTAACTTATATTTTTTAAATATTAATTTGGAATTTAGAAAAACTTTAAACATAAAAAGTGTATGGATTTGAATAAATAATCCAAAACCATTTTCTATTTTTAAAAAATAATTAATGTAACCATTTAAAATAAAAAATGAATTAACTTATATTTTTTAAATATTAATTTGGAATTTAGAAAAACTTTAAACATAAAAAGTGTTTGGATTTGAATAAATAATTAAAAACCATTTTCTGTTTTAAAAAATAATTAATGTAACCATTTAAAATATGAACCATTTACAATTAAAGATGAATCAACTTATAAGTAATTCAAAACCATTTTCTGTTTTTAATGGGCGGAAAAAAGAGGACGGAAAATAATAGGCGGAAAGAAAATTTGATTAGGATAGAACTGGAATTAAAGTATATAACACAACTAACACAAAGTTACATATAAGAACAGAAAATTAAGATACATGGCCAGATTAAGCCACAATCGGCCGAACTTGTTTTGCAATGTTGGAATAATTCAGTCATGCTCCTGCCTACACCTGTAGGACTTGCCACTGTAATCGTCGTACTCGCCGCAGCCGTCGTCGCTATCGTCGTCGGGGTCGCCGAAGTTGAACCTTGAAGGTTGAGTACGAGTGGGCTGGACTTGAGGGTAGCGCAGGCGGGGGCTAGAGTCGACAGCCGTGTCGTAGGCCATGACGCTCTGGAGAGTCCGGCCGCGCCACCACAGCCGACGGCCGGCCTCGTTGAAGTTCGGAGGAGGTGGGCCCTCCTCCTCGTTCCTGGTGAGTGCCCTCTCACGCCGATCCACGAAGAAAGCTTGTGGCATCCCGCAAAACCACTACTAGAAAATCGCGTTGTTTTCGTGCATTGCATCATCATGACCGCATGCTCATGTCATCATGCCACATTGCATTTGAGCATCGTCATCATCTTGCATCTGATTGTACAAAACTATTTGCAGAAAACCCTATTTTGTTTTCTAAACGCCTCATCCTTATTCAAACGCAAAACCCGAGCTTGTCCGGATTAGTTATTTTGTCTAGCATCGGTTTGCAAAAGCCCCGTTTAAAACATTAAAAATATTTAATTTATTTTAGTGGGGCAGTCGAACGGGCCGAATAGACCCGAACGACCACCCCTGTTTTTAAATCGGTCCACCTAACCAGCCCCCTCTAATCCTAAAGCTACCCATTCCTATACCCACCCTTCCCAGCCACCTCACCCCCACCAGTAGTATGCTGACACCTCATCCCTGCCTCTCCCCTCTACCAATCCCACCATGCCACATCACCCTAACCCTCCCCCTCTCTCTCCCTGGTCAACCCCCTCTTTTCCCTGGTCCCACGCGCCAGACCCCAACCCACCTGGCCTGCTCCACCCAGCCCACGCGCCCCTCTGTCCTCTCTCACCCGCTGCCGCTTGGCCTCCTTCCCTGACCGCCGGGCCCCACCTTCCAGCCCACCGCCACCTCGACTCCTCCCTCTCCCCACGGTCAACCACCCCCAGCCGTCCCCTGTCCCCACACAACCATCCCACCACCACGACTCCACGGCCGGTCCCACCACCTGCCTGCTCACGCGCCACGCACGCCAGCCGCGCCACCCTGCCCCTACCTCGCGGCTCTCTCCCGGCCTCACACCGATGACACCCGCCTCCCGTCGCCGGTGGCCGCCGCCGTCCGCCCTGGCACTTCCCAGCAGTCCCTCCCTAGCGCCGCTCCTCTCTCCGCCGCTCAGCTGCCCGCACCGGCGACCTTCGCGCCTCCTCCAAGCTTCGCCGACCGACGCCCGGCCACGCTCCGCCTCCTTCCCGCCTCCGGCCCGCGCCCGCAAGCCCCAACCGCTGCGCTCTGCTCCGTCCCTCCTCGAGAGCGCCGCCTGTCTGCGGCCGCTCGCCGCCTCGGGCCTCCGCCGCCTCGCCCCCAGGCGCTCGGCCAGCCACCGCCCTTTGCCCGCCCGCCCGCCCCGCCTCGCCGCCGCTGCCAGGGGCAGCAGCAGCGTCGCCTCGCCGCTTCCCTCGCACGCCCGCTCGCCCGCCAGCAGCCGGTACGCCGCCCGACGCCCCGGGCCTCCTCCCACCGGACCTCGCCACCACCGCCCAAGCCACACCCCGCTCCAGCCGCCCATGTCCGCCATGCTGCCGTGCCGGCGACCTCCTCGGCCGCCTGCCGAGCTCCCGGCGAGCCCGCCATCGCTGAGCCTGCCTCCGTCTCCGTCGACCGCGTCCCTCGCCTTCGCCCCTTCCCGCTCCGGCGGCGCTCGGCCGCGTCGACCCGCCGTTGGTGCCTCCTCGAGCCTGCCGCTGGCCCGCTGTCATGCCGACCCCTCCCGAGCTCGACCCGTCGACCGCCGTGCCGCCTGGTGACCCGTCGCCACGGGAGCTGCAAGGTCGCCTCCGTGGTTACCGAGGCCGCTGCCGCTCTCCGTGTCGCCAAGATCTTCCGAGTGCAGATCGACGCCAAGTTCTTCCATGTGGACCCATTGAACCGAAGACCGACCCCGTGACAAGTGCACCGAACCCCGACCCGAAGATGCCCAGAACACAAGTTCGCCTTCTCGAACGCCAGGAACTCCTTCATGGACACCGATGAGCGAACCCCGGTGCGTCAAGCTCTCCTTCCCGACCGTCAGGGTCCACGACATGGAATCGCCAGGATCATCCCCAGAGCGCCAAGATTGCCACGAGAACGCCCCGAATGTTGACACCGACTCGAAGGCGCGAGCCCGACAAGACCCTCGCAACAGCAAGATCGACCCCGTGGGGCCCGACAAGATCGGCCCGACTACAAGAACGACATCCGACCGGAAGGATCCGATGCGCCCCCGACGCCGAACCAAGTCCTGCTTCCCGGATGCCGAGGTCACCGACACAGGACAACAAGACCTACCCCCGATATCCGAGAACGTTCCCGTCGAGGCCGATCCGTCGAACCCTGGACCCTGAGACCGACCCCGAACCCCGGAACCCCAAGATCTGCCGAACCCTAATGTGTGAACCCCTTTCCCGAGCCCTATTTTATAAATGAACTAACAACTTGTTGCATATTAATTGTCATACTTGAATGCATCTTGTCATGTGGTTTGGGGGCCTTATGCCGATTCACCTAATAATTAAATATGGGGCCCATATGCGGGCAAATCTAGCCTTATATTGGCCTCATTTAAACTTGTGTAGCGAAACCGTATTATCTTTTGACATGTTAAACAACATTTAAAATACGGGGTTTCTAAATAACATGAACCACCTAACTATTTGTCGGGACCCCGGTTCCGCTTAATATGGCCTAATTGCATCGCATCTTTGCCATGTCATTCATCATACATGCATCATGCCGATCTTCTGCCGTGGTATTAAATAGTGCATCCGGTGTTCTTCTAGTGTTTTGCTTCTTCGCGGATAAGGCCATTGAGTTGATGTGAGCTTCGCCCCGTTCTTCGGATGAACCTTCGTCAATGTTTTCAGGCGAGCATCTCCCCCTTTCTACCTATCTTACTTTTATAGTCTTTATTCCCTCCTGTTGATCTATTGCTATCTGTGTTGCGATGCTTTAGTTTCCGTACCTGTGATATACCGTGCAGCCCTATATTGCCTTGGACACACCCTATTACCTGTTGTTTGGTAGTTAGTTGGACTTGCGCATCGTAGTTGCTTACTCAAGTGCAGTTGTGTGTCGTCATATGCCACAGTTGCTGATGTATTGCCGCATGTTGATGTTGGAGATGATTCTAGTTTTACTTATCGTCACTTTAATTTCTGTTTAACAACTAAAATTGAAATAAGCAGAGGCATCGGTGGGTGATAGAAAATATTTGGTTTCCGAACGCCCACTTGTGTCCCGTAAGACCCCGAGTACTTGATACCTGTTCCTTGATTTTTCGCGCTATCCACATCCGTGAGGTATATGGGACCCCCCTGAGCCAGAGCTTGATTCCGTCTTATTTCTTGGGGCCACAACTAGTTTGAGGTTTTATTTACGATCCTGTACTTATGCCATGCTACTTATGTATTTAAATTGTGCGACAGATAGCACCTTGTCTGTTTAGGAAGCGGAGTGATTACGCAGTATCGACACCCGAGTTTTCGGGTTCCCGTCGCTTCTGACCATTGACGCAAACCTTGAGTCCGTCTCGAAGCTTGCTTACTTCGTTGTGGGTGTACTCCAAGGGGTGGCCCCCTGAAATATTTCTGAATCCTGTGATTGTTCAGTCGTGAAAGCCTCGTTGGGTTTTGATTTGGTTTTTCCGAGGTTGATCGAGCGTGTGTTGCTATTGGTGCACCCCGGCCGGGTAAAACTTTCTGAAAGCCGTGTCCGCGGATATGGACGACTTGGAGCATAGTATCTCGATCATAGACAAGCATAACTAAAGTTTACTGCTATAAATTTGACTTTATAATGACTAGTAATCAGCTTCACTATAACAGAATGGCTAAATAATACTGCCCACAATTGCTTGTTTGAGTTGTCGCTTGCGACCTTTGTACCTGACTAGTAAGTATTGCAACTACCACGGAATGGCTGAATAAAAGTATCAACAATTGCTGGGTTTTCGGGTTTATCTCATGCTAATTGCATCTGACTAGTAAGTGTTGCCACTATAACGGAATGATTAACTAAAAGTGCCCACTGCTTATTTTATCAAGATGATTATCTACACCTGACTAGTAATTGCCGCAACGATAACTGAATAACTAAAACTGCCAACTGTGTGAGTTCCTCGGTTGACTTCCTCGTTTGGTCTCGAGAAACACCAGATGGGTTTGTTTGGTGCTAGCTTCGTTGGATCCGGTTAGGTCATTCTCATCCCTCTCGATATCCGCCATTGTATCGAGTCTCTATAGGTTGTGTAGTGCATCTTGACGCCGCCTCACCACCATACCTATGTAGGCGAGGACCGCGAATTCTAGCCTCGCTGTCTTGGCCTCGATCGACGCTCCTTCTTTTCCTTTGCCCTTTGTCGGCACCCTTTTGTTTAAGCAGGTTTTGAGATCGACGTCGTTAGCGGGTTACCCTTCCCTTGGCACAGGGTTATGGACGCCATTGGTTATTCTTCAGGGCTCTTAGCCCCATTTGCATCT
Source organism: Avena longiglumis (assembly GCA_030063025.1). Taxonomy (NCBI): domain Eukaryota; kingdom Viridiplantae; phylum Streptophyta; class Magnoliopsida; order Poales; family Poaceae; genus Avena; species Avena longiglumis. The sequence goes on from CP125979.1 coordinate 449,554,599, forward strand.
TGTCCGTAGCTGGACGCTCTATCGTTTTCAAGGTGATTTGGATCTTTGTACATTATATCTGTATTCTTGACTCCTGGAGTCGTGCTGTATATATATCTGTTCTGTGGGTCCCATCGAGGACTGTTGTGTAATGTTATTACTTCGTTTTCCACCCGCACGAAAGTGCCTGGTGGGCACCTTTGAATCGTTTCTATGCGGGTTTGGCGAATTTTGCTCAAACTTGCATAGGTCCGATTCTGAGGGTGTTACAAAGCTTCCCAAGTCGGGAAATAGTCGGGATCCATCTGGGATTCCTCCACTGCTCCGGCGTGAGCTCGAAGTAGTAGTGGTTCGTGATGGCCATCTGACGCGCCACACCTAGAGGGACAGGAGGAACCGGCACGCCTTCGGCGCTCAGCATCCAGCCGACGGGGACACAGTAGCCCGGCGGGCAGGGGTAGTTCGAGGCGCAAAGCGCCTCCGCCTCCCTGGGAGTTAGTGCTACAGTGGAAGCCATGGGAAAGAGTGATGAGGTTGCAGATATGAGTCTAGAGATGTGCAATGACAATGGAGGCCAACCCTACATATATATATATAGTGAAGAACTGGCGGGAAAAAATGGCTGGAAAAATGGCGTGTCGACATTATGTCGTGCGGAGTGTACCTTATCCCGGATGGTGTCACCAACCGGAACTAAAGATGAAAAATGGCGCGTCCACACACATGCATAATATGGGCACAACATCACAAACTATGTCGTGATTCAGCACATAACATCGGTCATTTGGACCGAAAGCCATGAAACCTCGAACATGATAGGTCATTTTGTGAAGGTTTATTTGAAACATGGTCAATATACCAAGTTTGGTATTTTTCCTTTCAACTATGTAACATAATATGACACCACACGAAGGATTTTCATTGTTCGGATTTTTTTGAATTTATTATGCCCGTTTTGAATTATCTGAATTTCTAACAATGGTCGAACCAGTGTGCATGAAGATAGGGGACAAGCATCGTTAGAACTTGCATTGGATCTCTGAAGAAACAACATATTGCGAGTCTAAAAATGATTTTTTCAAAAAATCACGGGCGATAGATCATGTACCTGTAGTACAAACCGGACCCACTTCCTGCCGATTAAGCAGACATTTGTCCTTTTTACCAGGCATGGACGAAAAGGTTTGAGATGTACCGGTTGGGAGATAATCCATGTAAGGTGGTCTAGTATTTTAGGAAAATGGGACGGTAGCATTCTGAAACGGCATTTTGGTGGTTACTTCACAAAACGACCCGTTTTTTGCGCTCGGAAAATGGAAAAGGGCTTTTCCGTGCGACAAAAAGGAAAACTTCCTCCTGCAACATTGTTCTTCATACCAATGTCCACACACATGCATAATATGGGCACAGCATCACAAACTATGCTGTGATTCAGCACATAACATCGGTCATTTGGACCGAAAGCCATGAAACCTCGAACATGATAGGTCATTTTGTGAAGGTTTTTTCGAAACATGGTCAATATACCAAGTCTGGTGTTTTTCCTTTCAACTATGTAACATAATATGACACCACGCGAAGGATTTTCATTGTTCGGATTTTTTTTGAATTTATTATGCCCGTTTTGAATTATCTGAATTTCTAACTATGGTCGAACCAGTGTGCATGAAGATAGGGGTTGAGCATCGTTAGAACTTGCATTGGATCTCTGAAGAAACCACATATTGCGAGTCTAAAAATGATTTTTTAAAAAAATCACGGGCGATAGATCATGTACCTGTAGTACAAACCGGACCCACTTCCTGTCGATTCGGCAGACATTTGTCCTTTTTACCCGGGATGGACGAAAAGGTTTGAGATGTACCGGTTGGGAGATATTCCATGTAAGGTGGTCTAGTATTTTAGGAAAATGGGATGGTAGCATTCTGAAACGACATTTGGTGGTTACTTCACAAAACGACCCGTTTTTTGCGCTCGGAAAATGGAAAAGGGCTTTTCCGTGCGACAAAAAGGAAAACTTCCTCTTGCAACATTGTTCTCCATACCAATGTCCACACACATGAATAATATCGGCACAACATCACAAACTATGCCGTGATTCAGCACATAACTTCCTGCCGATTCGGCAGACATTTGTTCTTTTTACCCGGTATGGACGATTTCGGCAGGCTAGGCCAGACAGCACTAATGATAGGGGTGAGTGTCGACATTATGTCGTGCGGCGTGTACCTTGTCCCGGATGGTGTCACCAACCGGGACTAAAGATCAACCTGTAGTCTCGGTTGGAGTGTCAACACTAATGATAGGAGTGAGTGTCGAAATTATTTCGTAAGTGTCGACACTATGCCGAGATGCTTGTACTATAAATAGGCATCCTTGCGAGTCCAGTCCTCCAGCCAGTTTTCGAGAGCAGGGACACCATTGCGGCCAGTTTCAGGGAGATGCCGACGGAGCCCAGTCCTCCGGAATCTCCGAGAAACTGGTCATATAGGCACTCCCTAATATGTGAAATTAGTTAGCTCCGAGGCGTATTGATCTAGTTAGAGAAGTTACAAGCTGCAAGATGGTTTTCGAGAGCAGGGACACCATTGCGCCCAGTTTCAGGGAGATGCTGACGGATCCCAGTCCTCCGACATCTCCGAGAAACTGGTCATAGAGGCACTCCCTAATATGTGAAATTAGTTAGCTCCGAGACGTATTGATCTAGTTAGAAAAGTTACAAGCTGCAAGATGGTTTTCGAGAGCAGGGACACCACTACGACCAGTTTCAGGGAGATGCCGCCAGATCCTAGTCCTCCGGCATCTCCAAGAAACTGGTCATAGAGGCACTCCCGGTCCAGCCACAAAACGGGACTAACACTCAAGACATTTATTAATATTAAAAACTGAGACTACAAAACCGGGACTAAAGGCCACAAACCGCGAAAGATATCCTTCGGTCAAGCCACAAACCGCGAAAGACATGAACTAGAGTTACATAATATGAGCATGAACTTCTTGGGATATGTCATTCCTTATGATCGCTTCAGACGGAACCATGGAGCATCTTCTTTACTTAACGGAATGCTTGGGTCAGTTTTCACTGTGAAGGGCGGAATTTCATCAAACTTATTATAATCTTCTGACATATACATCTTGTCCTCGAATCCACGATGTTTCTTTTCCTGAAAAGAACTATGTGACGCTTTGGCTCATCATATGATGTACTCGTTTGCATATTTTTCTTTTTTTCGGTCTGGAGGACATGTCCTTCACATAGAAAACCTGAGACACATCATTGGCTAGGACGAATGGTTCATCTCTATAACCAAGATTGTTGAGATCCACTGTTGTCATTCCGTACAACTGGTCTATCTTTACCCCTTCCCCATTCAGGTTGACCCATTTGCAGCGAAACAAAGGGACCTTAAAAGAGACTCCATAGTCTAGTTCCCATATCTCCTCTATGTAACCATAATATGTGTCCTTTTGTCCATTCTCGTCTATTGCATCAAAGCGGACACCACTATTTTGGTTGGTGCTGTTTTTATCTTGGGCGATCGTGTAGAATGTATTCCCATTTATTTCGTACCCTTGGAAATTCAATACTGAGAAGATGGTGGCCTGACCAACAAGTATAGCTGATTTCCAACAGTGGTGTCATTCAAGAGATGTGTCCGCATCCGACCACCGAAAGACTTCATGTGTTCATCTGTAATCCATGATTCAGGCTTCCCCGGGTTTTTGGAGCGTACAATATTCTTGTGTTCCTCGATATACGGAGCTGCCAAGGTGGAGTTATGTAGAACTGTGTAGTGTGCTTTAGTGAAATAATCCCCGTCCCTACATATCATTGCTTTCTTTCCCAGCCTGCCTTTTCCACTTAGTATTCCCTCATGCCGCGAGTCAGAAACACCAATCGGCTTAAGGTCAGGAATAAAGTCAACACAAAACTCAATGAACTCCTCTATTCCATATCCCTTGGAGATGCTTCCTTCTGGTCTAGCACGGTTATGAAAATATTTCTTTAATACTCCCATGAACCTCTCAAGGGGGAACATATTGTGCAGAAATACCGGACCGAGAATGGCAATCTCTTCCACTAGATGAACCAGGAGATGCGTCATAATATTGAAGAAGGATGGTGGGAACACCAATTCAAAACTAACAAGACATTGTACCACATCCTTCTGTAACCTTGGCAGAATATCTGGATTGGTTACCTTCTGAGATATTGCATTGAGGAATGAAGACAACTTCACAATGGGTACTCGAACATTTTCCGGTAGAAGCCCCCTCAATGCAATCGGAAGCAACTAAATTCTCATACTCCTTACTGCGGTAGAGGATGCAGTCATTAATGCATGCATGTATCTTTTGCACATCTAATCCCAGAGGACAGAGAGTCTTCTTTGCTTCGTAGGTACTCTCGGGAAGTTCGTTATGTTTTGGAAACTTCGGATTCATTATTTTCAGCATCTTTTCAAATGAGGAGTCAGTTAGACCACACTCTGCCTTCCATCGCAACAATTCCACTGTGGTACCGAGCTTTGTGCTGCCATCTTCACAATTTGGGTACAACAATTTCTTGTGATCTTATAACATGCCCTCTAACTTCAACTTCTCATTTTCTGTTTCACAGTCTCGCTTTGCATCAGAAATGACCCTACCAAGTTCATCAGCCGGCTCATCTGATGCCCGTTCTTCACCTCTTTCCTCTCCATTTTCTTCCATTGCAGTATCACTGTATTCAGGAAACATATGATGATAGTTGTTATCATCATCTTCTTCTTCACCATCTTCCATCATAACCCTTCTTTCCCCGTGCTTGGTCCAACAATTATAGTTGGGCATGAAACCTTTCATAATCAGGTGGCCGCGAATGATTTTCGAGGAAGAGTACTCCTTGTTGTTCCGACATTGAACACATGGACAACGTATAAATCCATTCTCTTTGTTTGCCGTAGCCACATCGATAAATTTATCCACGCCTTTGATATACCCGGCTACGCGCCGGTCACCGTACATCCATTCCCGACCATTCATCTACATCATATAAGTAAGTTTATGAAAAAACAGGACATCATAAATAGTGAAATAACCAATTCACACCGACAGATGAATTGTATCAATGACCTAGAAAAGATAAGATTGCTAACCTCGATCGAGGGAAATAAAGAGGAGAAAGCTCAAGTGTGTCTTGGACACCTTCTATATTTTTGTTCTATGATAAATTAAACGGGATTATTCACTCAAACATTTCATCAAACACCTTCAATGCATGCATATAAGAGAAAAAACTAGCACACCCCTCACACCTTCCACCATTCGAAAAAACAGAGTGGAGGCAGAGGGGGCTAGGGCGTTGCATTTATAGAGGGCAGGAGAATACATCCCGGTTGGATCCAGCAACCGGGACTAAAGGTGCGTGCCACGCCACGTGGCTGTGGCCAAACCTTTAGTCCCGGTTGGTGGCTCCAACCAGGACGTATTCCCCCTTACCAACCAGGACGCATGCCCCCTGGCCGTGCCGCTCAACCGGGGCAGCGTGCGGATTAGTCCCGGTTGGTGGCGCAACGGGACTAATGCTCGAGGGTCGCGAACGGATGGCCCTTTTTCCACTAGTGTCTACCCCCCTAGACATTCTTCTGACAGGGTTAGCCCGGCGTAGCTCTCTCTTGTTTTGTGTTTGATTATGTCATGGGATGATGTGAAACCATGTTGGTTCACAAGTTGGGGCACTATACTACCCGGTTTCACGGGAGATTCCCCTTATAGGTCGTAACCTTCGCTTCTAGGTTAGAGCGCATGCATGCGAGGGGGGACACATGCAAGAACATATACCAACCTTGCACCACACTCACACACATATGCTAGGGACACATGCAAGTTATCATCTGATTCCGACGTTCTCGTGGTCTTCCTCCAGCGAAACCCTGATCTGCGGGGCTCGGATCATCTACCCCCTGGACATTCTTCTGACAGGGGTAGCCTGGCGTAGCTCTTTTTTTGTGTTTGACTAGGTCATAGGATGATGTAAAACCATGTTGGTTCACAAGTTGGGGCACTATCCTACCCGGTTTCACCAAAACGGGGAGATTCCCCCTTATATAGATCCAGAACCTTTTTCTTCTAGGTTAAAGCGCATGCATGCGAGGGGGACACGTGCAATCACCTATACCTACCTTGCACCACAATCACACACATATGCTAGGGACACATGCAAGTTTTCATCTGATTCAGGCGTTCTCGTGGTCTTCCTCCGGCGAAACCTTGATATGTGGGTCTCGGATCGTCTACCCCCCTAGACATTCTTCTGATGTGGGTAGCCCGGCGTAGCTCTCTCTTGTTTTGTGTTTGATTATGTCATGGGATGATATAAAACCATGTTGGTTCACAAGTTGGGGCAATATACTACCCGATTTCACCGGAACGGGGAGATTCCTCCTTATACAGGTCCAGAACCTTCGCTTCTAGGTTAGAGCGCATGCATGCGATGGGGACACATGCAAGCACCCGGAGACTAGTAGTTAATTTTTGTATGTTCCAACATAGCACCACACTTTCATGCATGTGCTAGGGCACATGCATGCATGTTCTTGAGGTACTCAAAATTGAGAACAATATATAAAGGATGTCAAACAACAAATTTCAGACTTTTTCGTGATATCGTCTCATCTTGGTGTTTTGATTGACCCAAAGAGTGACCTTGAAAGATTCAAAAGTAGTCCAACAGCTTGCTTGGTTTTGTTGGTCAGCTCTATCGTGAGGGGAAATTCTACTCTTGACGATTGGGTGACGATTGTTTCTCAAAGTTTGTGACTAGGCACCCACCTAATGGAAATGAAGTTCAGCATCCTCCAGAAGCTTATGGTCTAGCGCAAAGTTCATATTTCCATGGTCTCAATCCTTATGAAGAGCTGGTACATGCTATATCTAAAAGAGAAACTATCGCCCGCTCCTCAAGAGGGTTGACAGAACCAGTGGCGGTAGTTTCCACGAATATATCCAGGATTTTACTAAGTATTAACGCATGTCTACAAAGAGGGTCACACTTGGGACTTACACATGGGTCCTACCAACCTTGCACCACACTCACACACATATGCTAGGGACACATGCAAGTTTTCATCTCATTCCGACGTTCTCGTGGTTTTCCTCCAACGAAACCCTGATCTGCGGGCCTTGGATCGTCTACCCCCCAAGACATTCTTCTGATGGGGGTAGCCCGGCGTAGCTCTCTCTTGTTTTGTGTTTGATTATATCATGGGATGATGTAAAACCATGTTGGTTCACAAGTTGGGGCACTATACTACCCAGTTTCCAGAACGGGGAGATTCCCCCTTATACAAGTCCAGAACCTTTGCTTCTAGGTTAGAGCGCATGCATGCGAGGGGGGCCACATGCAAGCACCCGGAGACTAGTGGTTAATTTTTGTATGTTCCAATATAGCACCACACTTTCATGCATGTGCTAGGGCACATGCATGCATGTCCTTGAGGTACTCAAAATTGTGAACAATATATAAAGGATGTCAAACAAGAAATTTCAGACTTTGTCGTGAAATCCTCTCATCTTGGTCTTTTGATTGACCCAAAGAGTGACCTTCAAAGATTCAAAAGTAGTCCAACAGCTTGCTTGGTTTTGTTGGTCAGTTCTACCGTGAGGGGAAATTCTACTCTTGACGATTGGTTGAGGATTGTTTCTCAAAGTTTGTGACTAGGCAGCCACCTAATGGAAATAAAGTTCAGCATCCTCCAGAATTTTATGGTCTAGTGCAAAGTTCATATTTCCATGGTCTCAATCCGTATGAAGAGCTGGTACATGCTATATCTACAAGAGAAACTATCGCCCGGTCCTCAAGAGGGTTGATAGAACCAGTGGCGGGAGTTTCCACGTATATATCCAGGCTTTTACTAAGTATTAACGCATGTCTACAAAGGGGGTCACAATTGGGACTTACACATGGGACCTACCAACCTTGCACCACACTCACACACATATGCTAGGGACACATGCAAGTTTTCATCTGATTTCGATGTTCTCGTAGTCTTCCTCCAGCGAAACCCTGATCTACGGGCCTCAGATCGTCTACCCCCTAGACATTCTTCTGATGGGGGTAGCCCGGTGTAGCTCTCTCTTGTTTTGTGTTTGATTATATCATGGTATGATGTAAAACCATGTTGGTTCACAAGTTGGGGCACTATACTACCCGGTGTCACCGGAACGGGGAGATTCCCCCTTATACATGTCCAGAACCTTCACTTCTAGGTTAGAGCGCATGCGTTCGAGGGGGGACACATGTAAGTACATATACCAACCTTGCACCACACTCACACACATATGTTAGGGACGCATGCAAGTTTTCATCTGATTCCGACGTTCTCGTGGTCTTCCTCCGGTGAAACCGTGATCTGCGGGTCTCGGATCGACTACTCCCCTAGACATTCTTCTGAAGTGGGTATCCCGGTGTAGTTCCCTCTAGTTTTTTTATTGATTATGTCATGGGATGATGTGAAACCATGTTGGTTCACAAGTTGGGGCACTATACTACCCAGTTTCACCGGAACGGGGAGATTCCCCATTATACATGTCTAGAACCTTCGCTTCTAGGTTAGAGCGCATGCATGCGAGGGGGGACACATGCAAACACATATACCAACCTTGCACCACACTCACACACATATGCTAGGGACACATGCAAGTTTTCATCTGATTCCGACGTTCTCGCGGTCTTCCTCCAGCGAAACCCTGATCCGCGGGGCTCGGATCATCTTCCCCCTAGACATTCTTCTAACAGGGGTAGCCCGGCGTAGCTGTCTCTTGTTTTGTGTTTGACTAGGTCACAGGATGATGTAAAACCATGTTGGTTCACAAGTTGGGGCACTATCCTACCCGGTTTCACCGAAACGGGGAGATTCTCCCTTATATAGGTCCAGAACCTTTTGCTTCTAGGTTAGAGCGCATGCATGCGAGGGGGACACATGCAATCACCTATACCAACGTTGCACCACACTCACACACATATGCTAGGGACACATGCAAGTTTTCATCTGATTCGGACGTTCTCGTGGTCTTCCTTCGGCGAAACCCTGACCTGTGGGGGCTCGGATCGTCTACCCCCCCTAGACATTCTTCTGATGGGGGTAGCCCGGCGCATCTCTCTCTTGTTTTATGTTTGATTATGTCATGGGATGATGTAAAACCATGTCGGTTCACAAGTTGGGGCACTATACTACCCGGTTTCACCGGAACGGGGAGATTCCCCCCTTATAGAGGTCCAGAACCTTCGCTTCTAGGTTAGAGCGCATGCATGTGAGGGGGGACACATGCAAGCACCCGGAGACTAGTAGTTAATTTTTGTATGTTCCAACATAGCACCACACTTTCATGCATGTGCTAGGGCACATCCATGCATGTCCTTGAGGTACTCAAAATTGAGAACAATATATAAAGGATGTCAAACAACAAATATCAGACTTTGTCGTGATATCGTCTCATCTTGGTCTTTTGATTGACCCAAAGAGCGACCTTGAAAGATTCAAAAGTAGTCCAACAGCTTGCTTGGTTTTGTTGGTAAGCTCTACCGTGAGGGGAAATTCTACTCTTGACGATTGTTTCTCAAAGTTTGTGAGTAGGCACCCACCTAATGGAAATGAAGTTCAGCATCCTCCAGAAGCTTATGGTCTAGTGCAAAGTTCATATTTCCATGGTCTCAATCCTTATGAAGAGCTGGTACATGCTATCGCCCGCTCCTCAAGAGGGTTGATAGAACCAGTGGCGGGAGTTTCCACGTATATATCCAGGATTTTACTAAGTATTAACGCATTTCTACAAAGGGGGTCACACTTGGGACTTACACATGGGACCTACCAACCTTCCACCACACTCACACACATATGCTAGGGACACATGCAAGTTTTCATCTGATTCCGACGTTCTCGTGGTTTTCCTCCGGCGAAACCCTGATCTGCGGGCTTCGGATCGTCTACCCCCCTAGACATTCTTCTGATGGGGGTAGCCCGGCGTAGCTATCTCTTGTTTTGTGTTTGATTATGTCATGGGATGAAGTAAAACCATGTTGGTTCACAAGTTGGGGCACTATACTACCCGGTTTCACCGGAACTGGGAGATTCCCCCTTATATAGGTCCAGGACCTTCGCTTCTAGGTTAGAGCGCATGCATGGGAGGGGGGACACATGGAAGCACATATACCAACCTTGCACCACACTCACACACATATGGTAGGGACACATGCAAGTTTTCATCTCATTCCGACGTTCTCGTGGTCTTCCTCCGGCGAAACCCTAATCTGCGGGGCTCGGATCGTCTACCCCCCTACAAATTCGTCTAAAGGGGTAGCCCGGCGTAGCTCTCTCTTGTTTTGTGTTTGATTATGTCATGGGATGGTGTGAAACCATGTTGGTTCACAAGTTGGGGCACTATTCTACCCGGTTTCACCGGAACAGGGAGATTCCCCCTTATACAGGCCCAAAACCTTTCGCTTCTAGGTTAGAGCGCATGCATGCGAGGGGGGACACATGCAAGCACCCGAAGACTTGTAGTTAATTTTTGTATGTTCCAACATAGCACCACACTTTCATGCATGTGCTAGGTCACATGCATGCATGTCCTTGAGGTACTCAAAATTGAGAACAATATATAAAGGATGTCAAACAACAAATTTCAGACTTTGTCGTGAAATCCTCTCACCTTGGTCTTTTGATTGACCCAAAGAGTGACCTTGAAAGATTCAAAAGTAGTTCAACAGCTTCCTTGGTTTTGTTGGTCAGCTCTACCGTGAGGGGAAATTCTACTCTTGACGATTGGTTGAGGATTGTTTCTCAAAGTTTGTGACTAGGCACCCACCTAATGGAAATGAAGTTCAGCATCCTCCAGAAGATTATGGTCTAGTGCAAAGTTCATATTTACATGGTCTCAATCCTTATGAAGAGCTGTTACATGCTATATCTACAAGAGAAACTATCGCCCGCTCCTCAAGAGGGTTGACAGAACCAGTGGCGGGAGTTTCCACGTATATATACAGGATTTTACTAAGTATTAACGCATGTCTACAAAGGGGGTCACACATGGGACTTACACATGGGACCTACCAACCTTGCACCACACTCACACACATATGCTAGGGACACATGCAAGTTTTCATCTGATTCCGACGTTCTCGTGGTCTTCCTCCGGCGAAACCCTGATCTACGGGCGTTGGATCGTCTACCCCCCTAGACATTCTTCTGATGGGGTAGCCCGGCATAGATCTCTCTTGTTTTGTGTGTGCTTATGTTGTGGGATGATGTAAAACCATGTTGGTTCACATGTTGGGGCACTATACTACCCGGTTTCACCGGAACGGCCTTATACAGGTCCAGAACCTTCGTTTCTAGGTTAGAGAACATGCATGCGAGGGGGACACATGCAAGCACATATACCAACCTTGCACCACACTCACACACATATGCTAGGGACACATGCAAGTTTTGATCTGATTCCGACGTTCTCGTGGTCTTCCTCCGGCGAAACCCGGATCTACGGGCGTTGGATCGTCTACCCCCCTAGACATTCTTCTGATGGGGTAGCCCGGCATAGATCTCTCTTGTTTTGTGTGTGCTTATGTTGTGGGATGATGTAAAACCATGTTGGTTCACATGTTGGGGCACTATACTACCCGGTTTCACCGGAACGGCCTTATACAGGTCCAGAACCTTCGTTTCTAGGTTAGAGCACATGCATGCGAGGGGGACACATGCAAGCACATATACCAACCTTGCACCACACTCACACACATATGCTAGGGACACATGCAAGTTTTCATCTGATTCTGACGTTCTCGTGGTCTTCCTCCGGTGAAACCCTGATCTACGGGGCTCGGATCATCTACCCCCATAGACATTCTTCTGAAGGGGGTAGCCCGGCGTAACTCTCTCTTGTTTTGTATTTGATTATGTCATGGGATGATGGGAAACCATGTTGGTTCACAAGTTGGGGCACTATACTACCCGATTTCACCGGAACGGGGAGATTCCCCTTATACAGGTCCAGAACCTTCGCTTCTAGGTTAGATCGCATGCATGCGAGGGGGACACATGCAAGCACATATATCAACGTTGCACCATACTCACACACACATATGCTAGGGACACATGCAAGTATTCATCTGATTCCGACGTTCTCGTGGTCTTCCTCCGGTGAAACCCTGATCTACGGGCCTCAGATCGTCTACCCCCCTAGACATTCTTCTGATAGGGGTAGCCCGGCATAGGTCTCTCTTGTTTTGTGTTTGATTATGTCATGGGATGATGTGAAACCATGTTGGTTCACAGTTTGGGGCACTATCCTACCCGGTTTCACCGGAACGGGGAGATTCCCCCTTATACAGGTCCAGAACCTTTCTCTTCTAGGTTAGAGCGCATGCATGCGAGGGGGGACACATGCAAGCACCCAGAGAATAGTAGCTAATTTTTGTATGTTCCAACATAGAACCACACTTTCATGCATGTGCTAGGGCACATGCATGCATGTCCTTGAGGTACTCAAAATTGAGAACAATATATAAAGGATGTCAAACGACAAATTTCAGACTTTGTCGTGAAATCCTCTCATCTTGGTCTTTTGATTGACCCAAAGAGTGAACTTGAAAGATTCAAAAGTAGTTAAACAGCTTGCTTGGTTTTGTTGGTCAGCTCTACCGTGAGGGGAAATTCTACTCTTGACGATAGGTTGAGGATTGTTTCTCAAAGTTTGTGACTAGGCACCCACCTAATGGAAATGAAGTTCAGCATCTGTGGCATCCCGCAAAAACCACTACTAGAAAATCGCGTTGAATTTGTGCATTGCATCGTCATCATCATGCATTGTTTGCATAAAACCATTTTCGCAAAGCCCGTTTTGTTTTCTAAAACTCCCCATCTTTATTCAAACGCAAAACCCCGGATCTCCGGATTATTTTGTTTTGTTGATATCGGGTTGCAAACTGTCCAATTAAATGAAATAAAATATTAAGTTATTTTAGTGGGGCAGTCGAACGGGCCGAATGACCCGAACGACCACCCCAGAAAATAAATCGGCCCAACCCACAACCTTTTTTTCCTACCCATCCTAGTCTACCCAACCCGCTGGACACATCACCCCACCCAATGGCAACCTGCCACCTCACCCTCTCTCCCCCTCTACCCAATCCTAAACTGCCACCTCACCTGGCCACACAACCCCCTCTCTCTCACCACAGCCCCTCTCTCTCCCAGGCCCACACTCACCACACACACTCAGCGCACACGCACGCACCCCCCACCGCGTGCGCGGGTCCCACCCGATAGCGCCGGGACCCACGCACGCCTGCCCAGCCCCGCGCCCACGTTTTCCTCCCTCCTCCCTTTCTTCCTCCTCCGCAGAACCTCCCCTGGCAGCCCGGCGACCCCTCTCTCTCCCCGTCCGGCCTCCTCCGCGCGCCTGCCGGCCACCCTCCGAGCTACCTCGCCTCCGCCGCTCCCCTCCATCCGCCTCCGCCCTAGCCGCCTCCTCTGTCCGCTCCGACCCCCCCCACACTACCGCCGCTCCTTCCCGCGCGCCCGCCAAGCCGCTGCCACCACCGCTGCCGCGTCTCTCCCGCCTCCACAAGCGCGACCAGCCCACCTCTCCACCGCGCCCGGCCGCCATGGACCGCATCCCTCCGGCCGTCTCCGCCTCCGCTCCCCCTCACCACCGCCGCCTCCTGCGCCACCAACCGCCGATGATCGCCCTCTCGGCCTGGCCAGCTCACCTCGTCCGCTCGGCCCGGCTACCCAGCCCGCCTCCGCTCGCGAGCCGTCCCCGCGCCGCCGTCCCGCATCCTCGCCGTCTGGCTCGTCCTCGGCCTCCGCCTGCGGCCGTCTACCGTGCTGGAGACCCGGCTGCTGTCCACGTCAAGCGCAGGCCGCAGCACAAGATGCCCAAGCTCCCCTTCATGTCCCTCCACATCGATGGCAACTGCAGGGTCGAGGACAGGGGCCTCATGTTACACCAAGGCCATACGGCTCCCGTCCTGAGTGTCTACAGCAAAAGGGAGAAGCACCACCGCGTCACGATGGCGGCATTCAATATCCAGGAGGCTCTGTTTTGGAAGGGGAAAGTCGAGATGGTCATCGATCAGCAACAACTGGGAGTGCTGTTGATTGACAGTCAGAGGGATGTGTGGTGACAATAAGGCGTCGGCAGGACATTGGAACATAGTGCTGGATCTTCCGAAGATCGATTCCCGGCGAGCCAAACCAAACCACCCCGAACCCCAAGATCTTGTTGACGAGATCGACAACGACAAGATTCCAGACGCCATGTTCTCCTTCATGGATCCTCTTGAACTCCGTCCGGGTACCCGTCGACCGAACCCCAGCGCGCCAAGTTCTTCAACCGGAGACCGATCCGTCAAATGCGACAAGACCTCCGTCTCGGAACCACCAAGCACTTCCCCCTGAACGCCAAGGTCGTCGACACGGTTACGACATGAACTTCCGCGCGGAACGCCAAGTTCTTCCTCCCGGACGCCAAGACCGACCTGATGCGCGGTCCCGACAAGATCGGCACGACGACAAGAACAACCCCGACCCGAAAGAATCCGATGCCCCGACGCCAGACCAAGTACGCCTCCCGGAACGCCAAGGTCCCCGCGAGAGACGACAAGACCGTCAACATGACCCGAAGACCGCGAATGCGACAAGAACGACACCAAACCAAGTCCTTCCCGGAGTCCGAGAACGTTTCCGTCGAACCCTGGACCCCGAGACCAACCCGGAACCCCGTCGAACCCTAACCAAGATCGTCGAGCCCTAATGTGTGACCCTTTTCCTCGATACCCTATTTTTATAAATGAAATAACAACTTGTTGCATATAAATTGTTCATGCATGCATCCTTGTCTGAGGTTTGGGGGCCTTATGCCGATTCACCTAATAATTAAATATGGGGCCCATATGCGGGCAAATCTAGCCTTATATTGGCCTCATTTAAACTTGTATAGCGAACCCGTATTATCTTTTGCCATGTAATACAACATTTAATTGCGGGGAATCTAAACAACATGAACCATTTAATTAATTGTCGGGACCCCGGTTTCGCTTAATATGACCTAATTGCATCGCACCTTTGCCATGTCATCCATCATACATGCATCATGTCGATCTTCTGCCGTTGTATTAAATACTGCATCCGGTGTTTCGTTTAGTGTTTTGCTTCTTAGCGGATAAGGCCGTTGAGTTGATGCGAGAGTCGACCCGATCTTCGGTTGAACCCTTCGACAATGTTTTCAGGCGAGCATCTCCCCCTTTCTACCTATCTTACTTTTATAGTATTTATTCCTTCCTGTTGATCTATTGCTATCTGTGTTGCGATGCTTTAGTTTCCGTACCTGTGATATACCGTGCAGCCCTATATTGCCATGGACACATCCTATTACCTGTTGATTGGTAGATAGTTGGACTTGCGCGTCGTAGTCGCTTGCTCAAGTGCTGTTGCGTGTTGTCAAGTGCCACAATTGTTGATGAATTGCCGCATGTTGATGTTGGAGATGATTCTAGTTTTACTTACCGTTCATTTTAATTCCTGTTTAACAACAAAAATGGAAGTAAGCAGAGGCATCGGTGGGTGATAGAAAATATTTGGTTTCGAGCCCACTTGTGTCCGTGGGACCCCGAGTACTTGATACTGTTCCTTGATTTATCGCTATCCACATCCGGAGGTATATGGGACCCCGAGCGAGCTTGATTCAGTCTTATTTCTTGGGGCCACAAACTAGTTTGAGGTTTTATTTACTATCCCGTACTTATGCCATGCTACTTATGTATTTACGATTGTGCGAGGAGCACACTGTACTGTTTAGGTAAGCGGAGTGATTACACGGTATCGACAAGCCCAGCCACACTTTCGGGTTCCCAGTCGCTTACAGCCATTGACGGAAACCTTGAGTCCGTCTCGAAGCTTGCTTACTTCGTTGCGGGTCTACTCAATGGGGTGGCCCCCTGAAATATTTCTGAATCTTGTGATTGCTTAGTCGTGAAAGCCTCGTTGGGTTTTGATTTGGTTTTTCCGAGGTTGATCGAGCGTGTGTTGCTATTGGTGCACCCCGGCCGGGTAAAACTTTCTGAAAGCCGTGTCCGCAGATATGGACGACTTGGAGCATAGTATCTCGATCATAGACAAGCATAACTAAAGTTTATCGCTATAAATTTGACTTTATAATGACTAGTAATCAGCTTCACTATAACGGAATGGCTAAATAATACTGCCCACAATTGCTTGCTTGGAGTGTCGCTTGCGACCATTGTACCTGACTAGTAAGTATGGCAACTATAACGGAATGGCTGAATAAAAGTACCAACAACTGCTGGGTTTTGGGTTTATATCATACTATCTGTATCTGATTAGTAATTGCTGCAATTATAACGGAATGGTTAACTAAAATTGCCCACTGCTTATTTTCTCAGGATGATTATCTAAGCCTGACTAGTAAAGTGCCGCAACTATAACTGAATAAGTAAAACTGCCAACTGTGTGAGTTCCTCGGTTGACTTCCTCGTTTGGTCTCGAGGGGGAAACGCCAGGATGGGTTTGTTTGATGATAGTATCAGGTTGGATCCGAATAGGTCTTCCTCACCCCTCTCTGATAGCCGCCAATAGTATCGAGTCTCTATAGGTTGTTTAGTGCATCTTGCCGCTCGATCCACCATACCTATGTAGGCGAGGACCTTGAATTCTAGACTCGCCGTGTCTTGGCCTCGATCGACGCCCTCTTTTTGCCTTTGCCCTTTGTCGGCACCCCTTTTGTTTAAGCAGGTTTTGAGATCGACGTCGTTAGCAGGGTTACCCTTTCGGCTTGTCCTGGGCAGGGTTATGGACGCCATTGGTTATTCTTCAGGGCTCTTAGCCCCATTTGCTTCTTGTCCGTAGCTGGACGCACTATCGTTTTCAAGGTGATTTGGATCTTTGTATATTATATCTGTATTCTTGACTCATGGAGTCGCTGTTATATATATATGTTCTGTGGGTCCCATCGAGGACTGTTGTGTAACGTTATTACTTCGTTTTGCACCCGCACGAAAGTGCCTGGTGGGCACCTTTGAATCGTTTCTATGCGGGTTTGGCGGGTTTTCGCTAAAACTTGCATAGGTCCGATTCTGAGGGTGTTACAAAGTGGTATCGAGCTCGGATTCGATACCCCACAAGTCCAAATTTGTAGGATAACCTAGCTAACGGCCGAAGTAGAGTGTCAAAACTATTTTCGCAAAAATCGGTTGGATAGTTCTGATTAGGTCTGATTTTACTTCTTACCCCTCTGCTGTTCTCCTCTTACCTCTACGTGTTTTGAATCCGCTCTCTTCTCTCTCTTCGAGTCCAGGACTTCTCGTGGTTGGGTTCCGTCGTACCTTCAGGGTTTCGCTTCCTCCTCTGATGACGGTGTTCTACCATCCGGTGTTCAAGCTGCCTGATGAATCCGTCTACGGTGTTACCATTCTTTGTTCCTTGTTTGTGCCTTCCGGTGTTTTCCGACGCGACGACATCCTCTCGCGGATCTGATGCAGTGCATCACTCCTTTATTCGAACCTCGCTTGTCGAGATCTTGATCGATTCGAGAATGGTTGCACGCTTTTCCACTGATTGTGCAGAGTAATAGTTTGGGTGCGCGATGGATTGGCCCCCATGCCGACTACCCTTTCTATTCGCTCTCGTACATTGAAGTGGGATAGGCCGCATATTTTCTCACCTTCTATCGAAGTTAGAGGTGGCTTTATTTGTTGGTACCTCTACCTTCGACCTTTTGTTCCGGAGTGTCCTCTCGGCGATCACGGACAACGACCTCTTGTTAGTGGTGTCGCGAGGCTCTACATGAAGCGAGAAGATGCAGATCGCCGACCTTCCTTCCGGTACCATGAGGCGGATCTCGAGGGCGAGATCCATTGTTAGTGGTGTCGAATTGTGGCATCCCGCAAAAACCACTACTAGAAAATCGCGTTGAATTTGTGCATTGCATCGTCATCATCATGCATTGTTTGCATAAAACCATTTTCGCAAAGCCCGTTTTGTTTTCTAAAACGCCCCATCTTTATTCAAACGCAAAACCCCGGATCTCCGGATTATTTTGTTTTGTTGCTATCGGGTTGCAAACGGTCCAATTAAATTAAATAAAATATTAAGTTATTTTAGTGGGGCAGTCGAACGGGCCGAATGACCCGAACGACCACCCCAAAAAATAAATCGGCCCAACCCACATCCTTTTTTTCCTACCCATCCTAGTCTACCCAACCCGCTGGCCACATCACCCCACCCAATGGCAACCTGCCACCTCACCCTCTCTCCCCCTCTACCCAATCCTAAACTGCCACCTCACCTGGCCACACAACCCCCTCTCTCTCACCACAGCCCCTCTCTCTCCCAGGCCCACACTCACCACACACACTCAAGACACGCACGACCCCCACAGGCGCTGGTCCCACCGATAAGGCGGGACCACGCACGCCTGCCCAGCCCCGCGCCCACGTTTTCCTCCCTCCTCCCTTTCTTCCTCCTCCGCAGAACCTCCCCTGGCAGCCCGGCGACCCCTCTCTCTCCCCGTCCGGCCTCCTCCGCGCGCCTGCCGGCCACCCTCCGAGCTACCTCGCCTCCGCCGCTCCCCTCCATCCGCCTCCGCCCTAGCCGCCTCCTCTGTCGCTCACCCCCCCACCGCTGCCGCTCCTTCCCAGGCGCCACAGCAGTTGCCGCTCACCACCGCCCGCTGGCTCCGCTGCCGCGTCTCTCCCGCCTCCACAAGCCGCGATCGAGCCCACCTCTCCACCGCGCCCGGCCAGCCGCCCGGACCCGCATCCCTCGGCGTCTCGCCTCCGCTCCCCTCGCTGCCGCCTCCTGCGCCTGCCGAGATCGCCCCTCTCCGGCCTGGCCAAGGGCTCCACCTCGGCCCAGCTACCCAGGCGCCCGCCTCACGCCATGAGCCGTCCCCGCTCCGCCGTCCCGCATCCTCGCCGTCTGGCTCGTCCTCGGCCTCCGCTTGCGGCCGTCTACCGTGCTGGAGACCCGGCTGCTGTCCACGTCAAGCGCAGGCCGCAGCACAAGATGCCCAAGCTCCCCTTCATGTCCCTCCACATCGATGGAAACTGCAGGGTCGAGGACAGGGGCCTCATGTTACACCAAGGCCATACGGCTCCCGTCCTGAGTGTCTACAGCAAAAGGGAGAAGCACCACCGCATCACGATGGCGGCATTCAATATCCAGGAGGCTCTGTTTTGGAAGGGGAAAGTCGAGATGGTCATCGATCAGCAACAACTGGGAGTGTTGTTGATTGACAGTCAGAGGGATGTGTGGTGACAATAAGGCGTCGGCAGGACATTGGAACATAGTACCGGATCTTCCGAAGATCGATTCTCGGCGAGCCAAACCAAACCACCCCGAACCCCAAGATCTTCGTGTTGACGAGATCGACAACGACAAGATTCCAGACGCCATGTTCTCCTTCATGGATCCTGTTGAACTCCGTCCGGGTACCCGTCGACCGAACCCCAGCGCGCCAAGTTCTTCAACCGGAGACCGATCCGTCAAATGCGACAAGACCTCCGTCTCAGAACCACCAAGAACTTCCCCCTGAACGCCAAGGTCGTCGACACGGTTACGACATGAACTTCCGCGCGGAACGCCAAGTTCTTCCTCCCGGACGCCAAGACCGACCTGATGCGCGGTCCCGACAAGATCGGCACGATGACAAGAATAACCCCGACCCGAAAGAATCCGATGCCCCGACGCCAGACCAAGTACGCCTCCCGGAACGCCAAGGTCCCCGCGAGAGACGACAAGACCGTCAACATGACCCGAA
The DNA here is from genome assembly GCA_030063025.1 of Avena longiglumis. NCBI lineage: Eukaryota > Viridiplantae > Streptophyta > Magnoliopsida > Poales > Poaceae > Avena > Avena longiglumis. Next base: position 449,574,396 of record CP125979.1, read on the forward strand.
GACCGCGAATGCGACAAGAACGACACCAAACCAAGTCCTTCCCGGAGTCCGAGAACGTTTCCGTCGAACGCTGGACCCCGAGACCAACCCGGAACCCCGTCGAACCCTAACCAAGATCGTCGAGCCCTAATGTGTGACCCTTTTCCTCGATACCCTATTTTTATAAATGAAATAACAACTTGTTGCATATAAATTGTTCATGCATGCATCCTTGTCTGAGGTTTGGGGGCCTTATGCCGATTCACCTAATAATTAAATATGGGGCCCATATGCGGGCAAATCTAGCCTTATATTGGCCTCATTTAAACTTGTATAGCGAACCCGTATTATCTTTTGCCATGTAATACAACATTTAATTGCGGGGAATCTAAACAACATGAACCATTTAATTAATTGTCGGGACCCCGGTTCCGCTTAATATGACCTAATTGCATCGCACCTTTGCCATGTCATCCATCATACATGCATCATGCCGATCTTCTGCCGTTGTATTAAATACTGCATCCGGTGTTTCCTTTAGTGTTTTGCTTCTTCGCGGATAAGGACGTTGAGTTGATGCGAGAGTCGACCCGATCTTCGGTTGAACCCTTCGACAATGTTTTCAGGCGAGCATCTCCCCCTTTCTACCTATCTTACTTTTATAGTATTTAGTCCTTCCTGTTGATCTATTGCTATCTGTGTTGCGATGCTTTAGTTTCCGTACCTGTGATATACCGTGCAGCCCTATATTGCCATGGACACATCCTATTACCTGTTGATTGGTAGATAGTTGGACTTGCGCGTCGTAGTCGCTTGCTCAAGTGCTGTTGCGTGTTGTCAAGTGCCACAGTTGTTGATGAATTGCCGCATGTTGATGTTGGAGATGATTCTAGTTTTACTTACCGTTCATTTTAATTCCTGTTTAACAACAAAAATGGAAGTAAGCAGAGGCATCGATGGGTGATAGAAAATATTTGGTTTCCGAACGCCCACTTGTGTCCCGTAGGACCCCGAGTACTTGATACCTATTCCTTGATTTATCGCGCTATCCACATCCGGGAGGTATATGGGACCCCCCTGAGCCAGAGCTTGATTCAGTCTTATTTCTTGGGGCCACAAACTAGTTTGAGGTTTTATTTACTATCCTGTACTTATGCCATGCTACTTATGTATTTACGATTGTGCGAGGAGCACACTGTACTGTTTAGGTAAGCGGAGTGATTACACGGTATCGACAAGCCCAGCCACACTTTCGGGTTCCCAGTCGCTTAGAGCCATTGACGCAAACCTTGAGTCTGTCTCGAAGCTTGCTTACTTCGTTGCGGGTCTACTCAATGGGGTGCCCCCCTGAAATATTTCTGAATCTTATGATTGCTTAGTCGTGAAAGCCTCGTTGGGTTTTGATTTGGTTTTTCCGAGGTTGATCGAGCGTGTGTTGCTATTGGTGCACCCCGGCCGGGTAAAACTTTCTGAAAGCCGTGTCCGCGGATATGAACGACTTGGAGCACAGTATCTCGATCATAGACAAGCATAACTAAAGTTTATCGCTATAAATTTGACTTTATAATGACTAGTAATCAGCTTCACTATAACGGAATGGCTAAATAATACTGCCCACAATTGCTTGCTTGGAGTGTCGCTTGCGACCATTGTACCTGACTAGTAAGTATGGCAACTATAACGGAATGGCTGAATAAAAGTACCAACAACTGCTGGGTTTTGGGTTTATATCATACTATCTGTGTCTGATTAGTAATTGCTGCAACTATAACGGAATGGTTAACTAAAAGTGCCCACTGCTTATTTTCTCAGGATGATTATCTAAGCCTGACTAGTAAAGTGCCGCAACTATAACTGAATAAGTAAAACTGCCAACTGTGTGAGTTCCTCGGTTGACTTCCTCGTTTGGTCTCGAGGGGGAAACGCCAGGATGGGTTTGTTTGATGATAGTATCAGGTTGGATCCGAATAGGTCTTCCTCACCTCTCGATAGCCGCCAAGTATCGAGTCTCTATAGGTTGTTTAGTGCATCTTTGCCGCTCGATCCACCATACCTATGTAGGCGAGGACCGAATTCTAGACTCGCCGTGTCTTGGCCTCGATCGACGCTCCTCTTTTTGCCTTTGCCCTTTGTCGGCACCCCTTTTGTTTAAGCAGGTTTTGAGAACGACGTCGTTAGCAGGGTTACCCTTCCGGCTTGGCCTGGGCAGGGTTATGGACGCCATTGGTTATTCTTCAGGGCTCTTAGCCCCATTTGCTTCTTGTCCGTAGCTGGACGCACTATCGTTTTCAAGGTGATTTGGATCTTTGTGTATTATATCTGTATTCTTGACTCATGGAGTCGCTGTTATATATATATCTGTTCTGTGGGTCCCATCGAGGACTGTTGTGTAACGTTATTACTTCGTTTTCCACCCGCACGAAAGTGCCTGGTGGGCACCTTTGAATCGTTTCTATGCGGGTTTGGCGGGTTTTCGCTAAAACTTGCATAGGTCCGATTCTGAGGGTGTTACAGCATCCTCCAGAAGCTTATGGTCTAGTGCAAAGTTCATATTTTCATGGTCTCAATCCTTATGAAGAGCTGTTACATGCTATATCTACAAGAGAAACTATCGCCCGCTCCTCAACAGGGTCGACAGAACCAGTGGCGGGAGTTTCCACGTATATATACATGATTTTACTAAGTATTAACGCATGTCTACAAAGGGGGTCACACATGGGACTTACACATGGGACCTACCAACCTTGCACCACACTCACACATATATGCTAGGGACACATGCAAGTTTTCATCTGATTCCGACGTTCTCGTGGTCTTCCTCCGGCGAAACCCTGATCTACGGGCGTCGGATCGTGTACCCCTAGACATTCTTCTGATGGGGGTAGCCCGGCGTAGCTCTCTCTTGTTTTGTGTGTGATTATGTCATGGGATGATGTAAAACCATGTTGGTTCACATGTTGGGGCACTATACTACCCGGTTTCAAAGGAACGGGCTTATACAGGTCCAGAACCTTCGTTTCTAGGTTAGAGCGCATGCATGCGAGGGGGACATATGCAAGCACATATACCAACCTTGCACCACACTCACACACATATGCTAGGGAGACATGCAAGTTTTCATTTGATTCCGACGTCCTCGTGGTCTTCCTCCGGCGAAACCCGTATCCGCGGGGCTCGGATCGTCTACCCCCTAGACATTCTTCTGAAGGGGGTAGCCCGGCATAGCTCTCTCTTGTTTTGTGTTTGATTATGCCATGGGATGATGTGAAACCATGTTGGTTCACAAGTTGGGGCACTATACTACCCGGTTTCATCGGAACAGGGAGATTCCCCCTTATACAGGTCAAGAACCATCGCTTCTAGGTTAGAGCGCGTGCATGTGAAGGGGGACACATGAAAGCACATATACCAACCTTGCACCACACTCACACACATATTCTAGGGACACATGCAAGTTTTCATCTGATTCCGACGTTCTCGTGGTCTAACTCTGGCAAAACCCTGATCTGCGGGGCTCGGATCGTCTACCCCCCTAGACATTATTCTGAACGGGGTAGCCTGGCGTAACTCTCTCTTGTTTTGTTTTTGATTATGTCATGGGATGATGTGAAACCATGTTGGTTCACAAGTTGGGGCACTATACTACCCGGTTTCACCGGAACAGGGAGATTCCCCCTTATACAGGTCCAGAACCTTCGCTTCTAGGTTAGATCACATGCATGAGAGGGGGGACACATGCAAGCACATATACCAACCTTGCACCACACTCACACACATATGCTAGGGACACATGCAAGTTTTCTTCTGATTCCGACGTTCTCGTGGTCTTCCTCCGGCGAAACCCTGATCTACGGGCCTCAGATTGTCTACCCCCCTAGACATTCTTCTGACAGGGGTGGCCCGGCGTAGCTCTCGTTTTGTGTTTTATTATGTCATGGGATGATGTGAAACCATGTTGGTTCACAGGTTGGGGCACTATCCTACCCGGTTGCACCGGAAAGGGGAGATTCCCCCTTATACAGGTCCAGAACCTTTCGCTTCTAGGTTAGAGCACATGCATGCGAGGGGGGACACATGCAAGCACCCGGAGACTAGTAGTTAATTTTTGTATGTTCCAACATAGCACCACACTTTCATGCATGTGCTAGGGCACATGCATGCATGTCCTTGAGGTACTCAAAATTGAGAACAATATATAAAGGATGTCAAACAACAAATTTCAGACTTTGTTGTGAAATCCTCTCATCTTGGTCTTTTGATTGACCCAAAGAGTGACCTTGAAAGATTCAAAAGCAGTCCAAAAGCTTGCTTGGTTTTGTTGGTCAGCTCTACCATGAGGGGAAATTCTACTCTTGACGATTGGTTGAGGATTGTTTCTCAAAGTTTGTGACTAGGCACCCACCTAATGGAAATGAAGTTCAGCATCCTCCAGAAGCTTATGGTCTAGTGCAAAGTTCATATTTCCATGGTATCAATCCTTATGAAGAGCTGGTATATGCTATATCTACAAGAGAAACTATCGCCCGCTCCTCAAGTGGGTTGACAGAACCAGTGGCGGGAGTTTCCACGTATATATACATGATTTTACGACGTATTAACGCATGTCTACAAAGGGGGTCACACATGGGACCTACCAACCTTGCACCACACTCACACACATATGCTAGGGACACATGCAAGTTTTCATCAGATTCCGACGTTCTCATGGTCTTCCTCCGGCGAAACCCTGATCTGCGGGCGTCGGATCGTCTACCCCCCTAGAGATTCTTCTGATGGGGGTAGCCCGACATAGCTCTCTCTTGTTTTGTGTGTGATCATGTCATGGGATGATGTAAAACCATGTTGGTTCACATGTTGGGGCACTATACTACATGGTTTCACCGGAACGGGGAGATTCCCCCTTATACAGGTCCAGAACCTTCGTTTCTAGGTTAGAGCGCATGCATGCGAGGGGGCACACATGCAAGCACATATACCAACCTTGCACCACACTCACACACATATGCTAGGGACACATGCAAGTTTTCATCTGATTTCGACGTCCTTGTGGTCTTCCTCCGGCGAAACCCGGATCCGCGGGGCTCGGATCGTCTACCCCCCTAGACATTCTTCTGAAGGGGGTAGCCCGGCGTAGCTCTCTCTTGTTTTGTGTTTGATTATGTCATGGGATGCTGTGGAACCATGTTGGTTCACAAGTTGGGGCACTATACTACCCGGTTTCATCGGAACGGGGAGATTCCCCCTTATACAGGTCAAGAACCTTTGCTTCTAGGTTAGAGCGCATGCATGTGAAGGGCGACACATGCAAGCACATATACCAACCTTGCACCACACTCACACACATATGCTAGGGACACATGCAAGTTTTCATATGATTCCGACGTTCTCGTGGTCTAACTCCGGCGAAACCCTGATCTGCGGGGCTCGGATCGTCTACCCCCCATAGACATTATTCTGAACGGGGTAGCTCGGCGTAACTCTCTCTTGTTTTGTTTTTGATTATGTCATGGGATGATGTGAAACCATGTTGGTTCACAAGTTGGGGCACTATACTACCCGGTTTCACCGGAACGGGGAGATTCCCCCTTATATAGGTCCAGAACCTTCGCTTCTAGGTTAGAGCACATGCATGCGAGGGGGACACATGGAAGCACATATACCAACCTTGCACCACACTCACACACATATGCTAGGGACACATGCAAGTTTTCATCTGATTCTAACGTTCTCGTGGTCTTCCTCCGGCCAAACCCTTATCTGTGGGCCTCGGATCGTCTACCCCCTAGACATTATTCTGATGGGGGTAACCCGACGTAGCTCTCTCTTGTTTTGTGTTTGATTATGTCATGGGATTATGTAAAACCATGTTGGTTCACAAGTTGGGGCACTATACTACCCGGTTTCACCGGAACGGGGAGATTACTCCTTATACAGGTCCAGAACCTTCACTTCTAGGTTAGAGCGCATGCATGCGAGGGGGACACATGCAAGCACCCGGAGACTAGTAGTTAATTTTTGTATGTTCCAACCTAGAGCCACACTTTCATGCATGTGCTAGGTCACATGCATGCATGTCCTTGAGGTACTCAAAATTGAGAACAATATATAATGGATGTCAAAAAACAAATTTCAGACTTTGTCGTGAAATACTCTTATCTTGGTCTTTCGATTGACCTAAAGAGTGACCTCGAAAGATTCAAAAGTAGTCCAGCAGCTTGCTTGGTTTTGTTGGTCAGCTCTACCGTGAGGGGAAATTCTACTCTTGACGATTGGTTGAGGATTGTTTCTCAAAGTTTGTGACTAGGCACCCACCTAATGGAAATGAAGTTCAGCATCCTCCAGAAGCTTATGGTCTAATGCAAAGTTCAAATTTCCATGGTCTCAATCCTTATGAAGAGCTTTTACATGCTATATCTACAAGAGAAACTATCGCCCGCTCCTCAAGAGGGTTGACAGAACCAGTGGCGGGAGTTTCCACGTACATATACATGATTTTACTAAGTATTAACATATGTCTACACTGGTGGAAATGGGGCTATAGGTCCCGGTTGGTATGGGGCTTTAGTCCCGGTTGCCCAACCGGGATGGGGCAATCGGGACTAAAGCTCTAACCTTTAGTCCCGGTTGCCCCACCAACCGGGACTAAACGGTGCACATGTGGCAGCGACAGAGGGCGAGGGGGGTGGAGCATTAGTCCCGGTTCGTGTTACGAACCGGGACTAATAACCTTCTGCCGCGGCAGAGATTTGGCCCATTTCTCTGCCGCGGCAGAGAATTCATTTTGGCACATTTTGTTGCCGCGGCAGCATTTTTGCCACTTTTTGTGCCGCGGCAGAGAATTCATTTAGGTTGTTTTATTGTTTATTTAGTGATTTGCACTTATCAATGAAGGAACCTTATATTACATCATGAATATCATGACAATATTACATTCAATACACGGATCGAGTTCATGCACTACATACAAAAGTTGCTATTCGATGCTACCGGCCAATTCCTTCAAAGTTGCTATTTTTACAATCCCTGTCTATACACAGCCGAGTAGTAATCCCCTTTTGGGTCTAGGACTTGTGCATCCAAGAATCCTGCCAATTCATCTTTAATTGATCGTACGCGATCCTTTGGCAGAAGACCGTCCCATAGACTTCGATCTGATTTAAAAAAGGAGTCAGCCTATATGAATGAAACTAAACACAATTTGATTGTAATTAAAAACTATAGAAATTGTTTATGTACGTGGAGTTGCTCTAAATTTATGCCCTTCTCATCGCACGTCTGCCGGATGAACTCGCAAACATAGTATCCACATAGATTGTTACCTGGTCCCTGCGTCAGGCACTTTACGAGAACAGAGTTCAATCAAAATAATAATCAAGCATGATAATAACTGTATCAAAACTAGAATCAAAGAGATGCGCGGATATAACTAGTGGTGCTTACATTTAGTGGTTGAAATGTAAGCTCCTCTTTCCAAACACCCCTAGCTTTGTTGGTGAACCGTTTCCAAAAGCGTAGAAAACGAATAAAATAAGTTATTAAATACTTGATATCATAAAATTCACGAACGTTGCCGATATAGTGTCGTAATGATTAGAATTACTGCTGGAGAAGTATCTGCATGTCCTTCCACGTCTCAAGGGATTTATGTTTCGAGTCCATGACTAGTACACGCCCTTTGTCAAGTTGAATGATTAACAGAATATAGTGGTAGCTGCGAATGCATAACTAATCAATTATATACTTAACATCGAGTAAGCGAAATAGAAAGTGTATACAAGACAATAACACTCACTCGAAGTTGTAAGGAAATAGTATTTCCCTTTTGGTTTCTTGAAATCTTTACGCGTGTACTATATTATCCTCCGTATCCTGGGGGTTTGTTTTGAGATTAGCTTGATGAACCCAATATGGGTCAATGAAGCCAATGTCATAGATTTGTCCTCTGCTGCATTCGAGAATCTTCATTCTGCATATTAAAGTATGATTATATACATGCAATAAACAAGGTGAGATAGCTGAAGACTAAATTAATTACAGAATTAGTACTTACAGACAATAGGCACTGATGATCGATTTTTCCAAGGCGTCTTGATTGAATAATTCAAATAGTTCATCAAATTCAATATATCATGTCATCCATATCTTTCCCATAATGCTTTTTTAACCTTCAACACTATCCAGTTAGCCCCGGCCTTTGTGGCATGCAAGTTCCAGTTATGCAATCTTCGCATATTTGTTGGAAGATTGTTTACCTCCTCAGGTTTGACGAGAGGTTTGCCGTACTGGTATCTGTATGATATTTCACTCACGGGGAAGAACTCTAACTGGGATACGTACTGGGCAATACTCATACCTTGAGCAGCGACAGCTTCTCCGTATTGTGCAACTACCTCTGGATCATACTGCTCTTCGGCCCCATATTTGCTCGACCCCACATTGGTTTGGGAAATCACCTTGAGAGGGGCGCAAGTCTGTTTTGCTTGTTCTCCGAGCTGGGCAACAGATTTCTCGCTTGCATCAGTACTGCTCTTCGAGGCTTTTTGTGCCGCATGTGACTTGAGAATAGAACGCTCATAGTCTGATGACATCTTTGGCTCGGGTTGATGAAGAGTGTTTAGCATTTTGAACACTTTGGCTTTTTCTTCTTTGGTTCTGGGGAACACTGGCTCTTTCGGCCGCCTCAGCTTAGCGAAAAACGTTGTTGTTACCGCATCAACGATCGCCGCAGTCTCCTCTTCAGTACAGTCATAAGCTCTCTTGGGAGGAACCTTTGGTACTTTTGGAAGAGGCTCTTGTTTACGTTTCGGCGATTGCTTACTACGAGGCCACGATGGCAATGCGCTTCGCTTTTACCACCGCGTCGGCGATGGCTCCCGCGGCGATGGCTGCGCCGGAGATTGGTGAGGCGACGGAGCCGGGTGAGGCGACGAAGACGGCTGCCGCGGCGGTGATGACCTCGCTGGAGACGGGTGAGGCGGCGGCGAAGATGGCCTTGGCGTGTGATTTCGAAGCACGATACATTCCTTCTGCCATAGAATGGTGACATTTTTTGCGTCTCCCAGTACAGTCACATCCCCTTCACCTGCAGGGTAGTGAAGATCTAAAACTTCAAAGGTGGGCATGATTTCATCCACGCCGACAACAACATAGCCCTCAGGAACCGGACGACAGTGGTAAGTTGGTATGGGTCCAATTGGTAAGGCATAGCCGACCGCCACCTTCATTGATATGTTCACAACATTGACATGTAGCTCGCAGTGTGTCATCTCTGTGATATCATCCACTGGGTAGCCAACAGGAGCCATCGTCGGTGCATCATCGTCATCGTCATTGTCATCACCCGGGACCTCGGTGGAAGCCACACTGCTTTTTCGATTATTCGATAGGCCGGTAGCATCGAATGCAGTGTGCTGCTGAGATGGGCTGGTAGTACTTTGCTCTTTAAGTGCGTTAATTTCATCTTGTTGTTGCTTTAATCGTTCTTCAATTAAACGCATTCGCTCTTTCTGACTATTTGCTTCAACTTCCACGCTGTCGTTTCTCCTCTGACGGCTTCTATCAGGATATTTCTTCCTCTCTTCGGGAAACCCAGTCCTCCATGGTTGGGAGCCTCTTGTGCCTCGTGTTCATCCATCATGTTCCTTATTTCCAAGGGCGAGTGTGAGCTCATCATTCTCTCTATCAGGAATGAAGTCCCCATATTTAACAACCTGTACTGATTTTCTCATCCTCTCGATTGGCAAGGGGTCTTCTTTATGTCGTATGTTATATATACACCTCCCTTCCGAGTCCAACGTGCCCCCATGCCCGTAAAACCAATTCCTTGCACGTTCTACCCAATCGTCTGTCTCTAGGGTGATATTTTTAGCACGCAGTTCATTCTCAAGTTTCTCCCACTTAGGAATGCCAGCCCTGTAGCCACCTTGCCCCATAGTATGGTGATACTTCTTGTTAGCAGCATTCAGCTTATTCGTTTCAGACATTTTCTTTGCTTTTTCTGATGTCTTGTATTCCACAAACTCAGCCCAGAATGGTTTTATCTTCTCAAACTGAATATTCTTGAAATCGGGAGTCTTCTCTTTCACGACATAGTCAAGGTGCAATCTTTTATTCCAGTTGGTGAAACACTGGGCCATATTATTCAAAGCCCACTCCCTGAACTTAGCCTCCATGGCTCTCCCATGTTGTAAGGCGTCCTCAACAGGAACCTCCACATTTGGATCCAGCTCTATCTTCGGTAGTTTGAAATTAACCATGAGCCTCTTCCACAGTAAATCTTTGCCGTGGTTAGGGACAAATAAACATGTTCCCTCTTCATCCGTATTATCAGGCCTATTCCAATTTCTAATGGTGATCGGGATTAAGTCCCTAACGATTACTTCGCATTGTGCCACAAATTTGGTTGCGACAACTTCGGGAGCTATCGGTTTGCCGTCTTCAGCGACATCTTCGATCCTGAACCTCTCATGGTCTTGCAACTTTTTGGTTGGGCCTCGTCTGCTCTTTTCAGTAGATTCCTTCGATCCGGAGGGCTAAAAGAAGAAAGATCGTCGTTACTATTTCTATATAGATAGCAAATGATTAATTAATTAATTGATTATGTTACATGCACCTCGCCGGAGCGGTCGTCTTCTCGATTACACAAGGCATCGCCTTCTCCCTCGCGGAAGACAACACCTTCAACCTCAAACAAGTCGTTTATTCCGGTAAAAAGAGGATCACCCTCACCGGAGTTGTTCAGAAACGTTGATACGTCTAAATTTTTTTCCCCACGGATCACACCTTGGATCAACTCTTCCTTTTCTTCGTCTCTGACGTGTGGGTCCATATTTTCTGCATAGGTGGAAAAACGAATAAGTCAAAGCGGCTAAAGGAGAAAGTTAGGTATGGTGTTGAGAGATATAAACCCTAATTCAGAGAAACCCTAATATATACATACACAATAATAAAAATGAAGAGAAAACCTAAACCCTAAACCTAGCTACAAAAAGGAAACCGTGTAGTAGGTAGGCACATCGTCGAACCCACATGCACCTAAGGGGTATTAATGATTCCTTATCTAAGATAGGGCTTTTAAGTTGCTTGAAAATGTGAATCGGGTCTGGGGCTACCCATAGTGACTTACCAGTGGGGCCGAAGACCAATAATACCAAACTAATTAATAAACCTAATAATACCTAACTAATAATAAACCTAATAATCGAAACACCAAAAAGAAAGGGAAACAATCAACACATGGCATCGATGCAATGCTCAAGCAAGTATGATGATATGACAAGTTAATTTGCATTGGAATGTAACCCTAAGACATGCTCGGCGATTTAATCGGGGTTCCTAGGGGTGAAAACCCTAACTCGGGGAAACTCCGGAACATATGAGAGGGGTGCATCTGTTCTTCTAATTATTATAGGTTAAATAGATAGGTTTCATTTTTCAGAACAGTTTGATATATTATTTTTATTTTTCTGACTTATAAACAATAAGTTATTGATTTTACAATATTAAATCATTTTCTGGAATTAAAAAAAAGGCAAATAGTTTTACAGGCGCCCCTAGCCGTGAGGCCGCGAAGGGCCCCAGTGCCAACTAAGCCTCCACGCGTACAGATCATTTTTATACCACAGAGGAGCCTACCCACTGAGGCTGACTGATGGGCCCTAGGCCACATCAGCTGCCACGCGAGCACGAGTGACGTCAGCTTGCCGTCACGCTGGCGGTGAGCTCCCAAGCAGCGCCAGCAACGGCAATAGCGGGCACGCCTGGACGCGCGGATGGGCGCGTTATAGAGAGCGCGATGCAGGTAGAAAGAGAGTGGCGGCGCCGCTCCTTGTTGGTCACCGGAGCGTCGCCTCCGTCGATCTCGAGCGCCGGCGTCGTCGGGCACACGCGGGGAGAGTAGTACATGAGGAGAGGGAGAGAAAGAAGAACACCGTGAGGATCAGCAGATCACCAGGAACACGACAGAGGTGGTAGCGAGGCCGGGCGAGCTCGGGAGACGCCGAAATTGACGGAGACAGACGGCGGACGGATCTTCCAATCCAGGCGATTGAGGTCACGCGTGAGGGGAAAAGTAGACGGGGCGCGCGTGGACGGAGGCAACGGTGGTGGCGGACGGAACGCGCGGGTGGCGGCGAGCTCGGGCAGCCTGCCGGTCGGCGGTTCTGTCTGGCGTCGGTGAAGCAGAGAAGTGAGATGGGGAAGAAGAAGAGGCGTCGATTATAACCAAAGGACCTTTAGTCCCGGTTGGTGGCTCCAACCGGGACTAAAGGGTTATAGGTCCCGGTTGGAGCCACCAACCGGGACGTATACTCCAATATTTTCAGCAGACCAAGGGTTGGCGCGCAGGGGGTCTTTAGTCCCGGTTGGTGGCTCTAACCGGGAGATATTCCCCTGTTTTCAAAAAATTTCAGGTATTTTCTCTCTATTCCCGCCTTATTTTTTATTTTGGGGTTTAAATTTGTATTGTTTTTTAAATGATAATTAATTTGGAATTTAGAAAAACTTTAAACATAAAAAGTGTTTGGATTTGAATAAATAATTCAAAACCATTTTCTGTTTTAAAAAATATTTAATGTAACCATTTAAAATATGAACCATTTACAATTAAAAATGAATTAACTTATTTTTTTAATAACAATTTGGAATTTAGAAAAACTTTAAACATAAAAAGTGTAAGGATTTGAATAAATAATCCAAAACCATTTTCTATTTTTAAAAAATAATTAATGTAACCATTTAAAATGAATTAATTATATTTTTGAATATTAATTTGGAATTTAGAAAAACTTTAAACATAAAAAGTGTTTGGATTTGAATAAATAATTCAAAACCATTTTCTGTTTTACAAAATAATTAATGTAACCATTTAAAATATGAACCATTTATAATTAAAAATGAATTAACTTATATTTTTTTAATATCAATTTGGAATTTAGAAAAACTTTAAACATAAAAAGTGTATGGATTTGAATAAATAATCCAAAACAATTTTCTATTTTTAAAAAATAATTAATGTAACCATTTAAAATATGAAGCATTTACAATTTAAAATGAATTAACTTATATTTTTTTAATATCAATTTGGAATTTAGAAAAACTTTAAACATAAAAAATGTTTGGATTTGAATAAGTAATTCAAAACCATTTTCTGTTTTTACTGGGCAGAAAAAAAAGGACGGAAAATAATGGGCGGAAAGAAAATTTGATTAGGATAGAACTGGAATTAAAGTACATAACGCAACTAACACAAAGTTATATAGAAGAACTGAAAATTAAGATACATGGCCAGATTAAGCCACAATCGGCCGAACTTGTTTAGCAATGTTGGAATAATTCAGTAATGCTCCCGCCTACACCTGTAATACTCGCCACTGTAGTCGTCGTACTCGCCGCAGCCGTCGTCGCTATCGTCGTCGGGGTCGCCGTAGTTGAACCTTGAAGGTTGAGTATGAGTGGGCTGGACTTGAGGTGGACGAAAAGGTTTGAGATGTCCTTTTTACCCGGGATGGACGAAAATGTTTGAGATGTCCCTGTTGGGAGATAGTTCATGTAAGGTGGTCTAGTATTTTAGGAAAATTGGACGGTAGCATTCTGAAACGGCATTCTGGTGGTTACTTCACAAAACGACCCGTTTTTTGCGCTCGGAAAATGGAAAAGGGCTTTTCCGTGCGACAAAAAGGAAAACTTCCTCCTGCAACATTGTTTTCCATACCAATGTACACACACGTTGATAATATGGGCACAACATCACAAACTATGCCTTGATTCAGCACATAACATCGGTCATTTGGACTGAAAGCCATGAAACCTCGAACATGATAGGTCATTTTGTGAAGGTTTTTTCGAAACATGATCAATATACCAATTCTGGTATTTTTCCTTTCAACTATGTAACATAATATGACACCACGAGAAGGATTTTCATTGTTCGGATTTTTTTTGAATTTATTATGCCTGTTTTGAATTATCTGAATTTCTAACTATGGTCGAACCGGTGTGCATGAAGATAGGGGACGAGCATCGTTAGAACTTGCATTGGATCTCTAAATAAAGCACATATTATGAGTCTAAAAAAGATTTTTTCAAAAAATCACGGGCGATAGATCATGTACGTGTAGTACAAACCGGACCCACTTTCCGCCGATTCGGCAGACATTTGTCCTTTTTACTCGGGATGGACGAAAAGGTTTGGTATGTCCCTGTTGGGAGATAGTCCATGTAAGGTGGTCTAGTATTTTAGGAAAATGGGACGGTAGCATTCTGAAACGGCATTTTGGTGGTTACTTCACAAAACGACCCGTTTTTTGCGCTCGGAAAATGGAAAAGGGCTTTTCCGTGCGACAAAAAGGAAAACTTCCTCCTGCAACATTGTTCTCCATACCAATTTCCACACACATGCATAATATGGGCACAACATCACAAACTATGCCGTGATTCAGCACATAACATCGGTCATTTGGACCGAAAGCCATGAAGCCTCGAACATGATGGGTCATTTTGTGAAGGTTTTTTCGAAACATGATCAATATACCAAGTCTAGTATTTTTCCTTTCAACTATGTAACATAATATGACACCACGCGAAGGATTTTCATTGTTCGGATTTTTTTTTGAATTTATTATGCACGTTTTGAATTATCTGAATTTCTAACTATGGTCGAACCGGTGTGCATGAATATAGGGGACGAGCATCGTTAGAACTTGCATTGGATCTCTAAAGAAACCACATATTGCGAGTCTAAAAATGATTTTTTCAAAAAATCACGGGCGATAGATCATGTACATGTAGTATAAACCGGACCCACTTCCCGCCGATTCGGCAGACATTTGTCCTTTTTACCCGGGATGGACAAAAAGGTTTGAGATGTCCCTGTTGGGAGATAGTCCATGTAAGGTGGTCTAGTATTTTAGGAAAATGGGACGGTAGCATTCTGAAACAGCATTTTGGTGGTTACTTCACAAAATGACCCGTTTTTTGCGCTCGGAAAATGGAAAAGGGCTTTTCCGTGCGACAAAAAGGAAAACTTCCTCCTGAAACATTGTTCTCCATACCAATGTCCACACACATGCATAATATGGGCACAACATCACAAACTATGCCGTGATTCAGCACATAACATCGGTCATTTGGACCGAAAGCCATGAAACCTCGAACATGATAGGTCATTTTGTGAAGGTTTTTTCGAAACATGATCAATATACCAAGTCTAGTATTTTTCCTTTCAACTATGTAACATAATATGACACCACGCGAAGGATTTTCATTGTTCGGATTTTTTTTGAATTTATTATGCCTGTTTTGAATTATCTGAATTTCTAACTATGGTCGAACCGGTGTGCATGAAGATAGGGGACGAGCATCGTTAGAACTTGCATTGGATCTCTAAAGAAACCACATATTGCGAGTCTAAAAAAGATTTTTTCAAAAAATCACGGGCGATAGATCATGTACATGTAGTATAAACCGGACCCACTTCCAGATTCTAAGACATTTGTCCTTTTACCCGGATGGACAAAAAGGTTTGAGATGTCCCTGTTGGGAGATAGTCCATGTAAGGTGGTCTAGTATTTTAGGAAAATGGGACGGTAGCATTCTGAAACAGCATTTTGGTGGTTACTTCACAAAACGACCCGCTTTTTGCGCTCGGAAAATCGAAAAGGGCTTTTCCGTGCGACAAAAAAGAAAACTTCCTCCTGAAACATTGTTCTCCATACCAATGTCCACACACATGCATAATATGGGCACAACATCACAAACTATGCCGTGATTCAGCACATAACATCGGTCATTTGGACCGAAAGCCATGAAACCTCGAACATGATAGGTCATTTTGTGAAGGTTTTTTCGAAACATGATCAATATACCAAGTCTAGTATTTTTCCTTTCAACTATGTAACATAATATGACACCACGCAAAGGATTTTCATTGTTCGGATTTTTTTTGAATTTATTATGCCCGTTTTGAATTATCTGAATTTCTAACTATGGTCAAACCGGTGTGCATGAAGATAGGGGACGAGCATCGTTAGAACTTGCATTGGATCTCTAAAGAAACCACATATTGTGAGTCTAAAAAAGATTTTTTCTAAAAATCACGGGCGATAGATCATGTACCTGTAGTACAAACCGGACCCACTTCCCGCCGATTCGGCAGACATTTGTCCTTTTTACCCGGGATGGACGAAAAGGTTTGAGATGTCCCTGTTGGGAGATAGTCCATGTAAGGTGGTCTAGTATTTTAGGAAAATGGGACGGTAGCATTCTGAAACGGCATTTTGGTGGTTACTTCACAAAACGACCCGTTTTTTGCGCTCGGAAAATGGAAAAGGGCTTTTCCGTGCGACAAAAAGGAAAACTTCATCCTACAACATTGTTCTCCATACCAATGTCCACACACATGCATAATATGGGCACAACATCACAAACTATGCCATGATTCAGCACATAACATCGGTCATTTGGACCCAAAGCCATGAAACCTCGAACATGATATGTCATTTTGTGAAGGTTTTTTCGAAACATGATCAATATACCAAGTATGGTATTTTTCCTTTCAACTATGTAACATAATATGACACCACGCGAAGGATTTTCATTGTTCGGTTTTTTTTTGAAATTATTATGCCCGTTTTGAATTATCTGAATTTCTAACTATGGTCGAACCTGTGTGCATGAAGATAGGGGACGAGCATCGTTAGAACTTGCATTGGATCTCTAAAGAAACCACATATTGCGAGTCTAAAAATGATTTTTTCAAAAAATCACGGGCGATAGATCATGTACCTGTAGTACAAACCGGACCCACTTCCTACCGATTCGGAAGACATTTGTCCTTTTTACCCGGGATGGACGAAAAGGTTTGAGATGTCCCTGTTGGGAGATAGTCCATGTAAGGTGCTCTAGTATTTTAGGAAAATGGGACGGTAGCATTCTGAAATGGGATTTTGGTGGTTACTTCACAAAACGACCCGTTTTTTGCGCTCGGAAAATGGAGAAGGGCTTTTCCGTGCGACAAAAAGGTTGGTGTCACCAACCGGGACATTATGTCGTGGGACACATGCATAATATGGGCACAACATTATGTCGACATTATGTCGTGCAGCGTGTACCTTGTCCCGGATGGTGTCACCAACCGGGACTAAAGATCAACCTGTAGTCCCGGTTGGAGACACCAATCGGGACAAAACACGAGTCAACACTAATGATAGGGGTGAGTGTCGAAATTATTTCGTAAGTGTCGACACTATGCCGAGCTGCTTGTACTATAAATAGGCATCCTTGCGAGTCCAATCCTCCAGCCAGTTTGAGGCATCTCCAAGATGGTTTTCGAGAGCAGGGACACCACTCCGGCCAGTTTCAGGGAGATGCCGATGGAGCCCAGTCCTCCGGCATCTCCGAGAAACTGGTCATAGAGGCACTCCCTAATATGTGAAATTAGTTAGCTCCGAGGCGTATTGATCTAGTTAGAGAAGTTACAAGCTGCAAGATGGTTTTCGAGAGCAGGGACACCACTGCGGCCAGTGAGGAGATGCCGGAGCCCGGTCCTCCCAAGATCTCCGAGAAACTGGTCATAGAGGCACTCTCTAATATGTGAAATTAGTTAGCTCCGAGGCGTATTGATCTTGTTAGAGAAGTTACAAGCTGCAAGATGGTTTTCGAGAGCAGGGACACCACTATGACCAGTTTCAGGGATATGCCGCCGGATCCCAGTCCTCCGGCATCTCCAAGAAACTGGTCATAGAGGCACTCCCTAATATGTGACTGCGCGCGTTTGGAGATAAGATCTTAATGGTAAGTACGAATCGGGACAACTTCTTCATAGTCCCGGTCCAGCCACAAAACGGGACTAACACTCAAGACATTTATTAATATTAAAAACTGAGACTACAAAACCGGGACTAAAGGCCACAAACCGCGAAAGATATCCTTCGGTCAAGCCACAAACCGCGAAAGACATGAACTAGAGTTACATAATATGAGCATGAACTTCTTGGCATATGTCCTTCCTTATGATCGCTTCAGACGTAACCATGGAGCATCTTCTTTACTTAACGGAATGCTTGGGTCAGTTTTCACTGTGAAGGGCGGAATTTCATCAAACTTATTATAATCTTCTGACATGTCTGTCTTGTCCTCGATTCCCACGATGTTTCTTTTCCCTGAAAGAACTATGTGACGCTTTGGCTCATCATATGATGTATTCTGCATATTTTTTTCTTTTTTCGTCCGGAGGACATGTCCTTCACATAGAAAACCTGAGACACGTCATTGGCTAGGACGAATGGTTCATCTCTATAACCAAGATTGTTGAGATCCACTGTTGTCATTCCGTACAACTGGTCTATCTTTACCCCTTCCCCATTCAGGTTGACCCATTTGCAGCGAAACAAAGGCACCTTAAAAGAGACTCCATAGTCTAGTTCCCATATCTCCTCTATGTAAACATAATATGTGTCCTTTTGTCCATTCTCGTCTATTGCATCAAAGAGGACACCACTATTTTTGTTGGTGCTCTTTTTATCTTGGGCGATCGTGTAGAATGTATTCCCATTTATTCCGTACCCTTCGAAATTCAATACAGTAGAAGATGGTGACACGGCCAACAAGTATAGCTGATCTCCAACAGTGGTGTCATTCAAGATATGTGTCCGCATCCAACCACCGAAAGACTTCATGTCTTCATCTGTAATCCATGATTCAGGCTTCCCCGGGTTTTTGGAGCGTACAATATTCTTGTGTTCCTCGATATACGGAGCTGCCAAGGTGGAATTATGTAGAACTGTGCAGTGTGCTTTAGTGAAAGAATCCCCGTCCCTACATATCATTGCTTTCTTTCCCAGTGTGCCTTTTCCACTTAGTCTTCCCTCATGCCGCGAGTCAGAAACACCAATCGGCTTAAAGTCAGGAATAAAGTCAACACAAAACTCAGTGACCTCCTATGTTCCATATCCCTTGGAGATGCTTCCTTCTGGTCTAGCACGGTTATGAACATATTTCTTTAAGACTCCCATGAACCTCTCAAAGGGGAACATATTGTGTAGAAATACCGGACCGAGAATGGCAATCTCTTCCACTAGATGAACCAGGAGATGCGTCATAATATTGAAGAAGCATGGTGGGAACACCAATTCAAAACTAACAAGACATTGTACCACATCCTTCTCAGAACCTTGGGTAATATCTGGATTGATTACCTTCTGAGATATTGCATTGAGGAATGAACACAGCTTCACAATGGGTACTCGAACATTTTCTGGTAGAAGCCCCCTCAATGCAATCGGAAGCAACTGCGTCATAATCACGTGACAGTCATGAGACTTCAGGTTTTGGAACTTTTTATCTGCCATATTTATTATCCCCTTTATATTAGATGAGAAGACCGACGGCACCTTGATACTGTAAAGGACTTCAAAAAAGATTTCCTTCTCTGCTTTGGTAAGAGCATAGCTGCCACGACTTAAGTGACGTCCTTTATCCGTCTTGTTCTGTGTATGCATGTTCTTTGGGTCTTTCATAATTTTTTGGTCCTCCCGTGCTTCAGGTGTATCTTTTGTCTTCCCATACACGCCTAGGAATCCTAGTAGGTTCACGCAGAGATTCTTCGTCACGTGCATCACGTCGATTGAAGAGCAGACACGCAGGACTTTCCAATATGGCAGCTCCCAAAATATAGATTTCTTCTTCCACATGGGTGCGTATCCTGTAGCGACGTCGTTCGGAACTGATTGACCGCCGGGACCCTTTCCCAAGATTACTTCTATGTCCTTGACCATACCAAATACATCATCACCAGCAGAGAGTTCAGGCTTCTTCCGGTGATCTGCCTCACCTTTGAAATGCTTGCCTTTCTTTCTTACGGGATGATTGGTCGGAAGAAATCGTCGATTCGCCAGGTACACAACCTTCTTGCATTTATGCAAATATGTACCTTTGGTCTTATCTAAACAGTGGGTGCATGCCTTATATCCCTTGTTTGTCTGTCCTGAAAGGTTACTAAGAGCAGGCCAATCATTGATGGTTACGAATAACAACCCTCGTAGATCAAATGGCTCCTGTTTGTTCTCATCCCACGCATGTACACCTGGTTTGCCCCACAACTGTAAGAGTTCTTCAACTAATAGCCTAAGGTACACATCAATGTCGTTGTCCGGTTACTTTGGGCCTTGGATGAGCACTGGCATCATAATGAACTTACGCTTCATGCACAACCAAGGAGGCAGGTTGTAGATACATAGAGTCATGGGCCAGGTGCTGCGACTGCAGCTCTGCTCCCCAAAAGGATTCATGCCATCCGTACTTAGACCAAACCATAAGTTCCTTCGCCACCGCAAAGTCCAGGAAGTCTCTCGATTTTTCTCCACTGTGACCCATCAGCAGGGTGTCTCAACTTCCCGTCTTTCTTACGGTCTTCTTTGTGCCATCGCAACAACCTGGAATGCTCTTTGTTTCTGAACATGAATTTCAACCTTGGTATTATAGGAGCATACCACATAACCTTAGCAGGAACCCTCTTCCGGAGGGGCTCTCCCTCAACATCACCAGGGTCATCTCGTCTGATCTTATACCGCAACGCATTGCATACCGGGCATTTATCTAAATTCTCATACTCCTTACCGCGGTAGAGGATGTAGTCACTAATGCGTGCATCTATCTTTTGCACATCTAATCCCAGAGGACATAGAGTCTTCTTTGCTTCATAGGTACTCTCGGGAAGTTCGTTATGTTTTGGAAACTTCGGCTTCATTATTTTCAGCATCTTTTCAAATGAGGAGTCAGTTAGACCACACTCTGCCTTCCATCGCAACAATTCCAATGTGGTACCGAGGTTTGTGCTGCCATCTTCACAATTTGGGTACAACAATTTCTTGTGATCTTCTAACATGCCCTCTAACTTCAACTTCTCATTTTCTGTTTCATAGTCTCGCTTTGCATCAGAAATGACCCTACCAAGTTCATCAGCCGGCTCATCTGATGCCCGTTCTTCACCTCTTTCCTCTCCATTGTCTTCCATTGCAGTATCACTGTATTCAGGAAACATATGATGATAGTTGTTATAATCATCTTCTTCTTCACCATCTTCCATCATAACCCCTCTTTCCCCGTGCTTGGTCCAGCAATTATAGTTGGGCATGAAACCTTTCATAATCAGGTGGCCGCGAATGATTTTCGAGGAAGAGTACTCCTTGTTGTTCCGACATTGAACACATGGAGAACGTATAAATCCATTCTCCTTGTTTGCCGTAGCCACATCGATAAATTTATCCACGCCTTTGATATACCGCTACGCCGTCACCGTACATCCATTCCCGACGCTCATCTGCATCATATAAGTAAGTTTATCAAAAACAAGACATCATAAATAGTGAAATAACCAATTCACACCCACATGAATTGTATCTGACCTAGAAAATATAAGATTGCAAACCTCGATCGAGGGAAATAAAGAGGAGAAAGCTCAAGTGCCTCTGGACACCTTCTATATTTTTGTTCTATGAGAAATTCAACGGATTTTCACTCAAACATTTCATCAAACACCTTCAATGCATGCATAGAAGAGAAAAACTAGCACACCCTCACACCTTCCACCATTCGAAAAACAGAGTGGATGCAGAGGGGCTGGGCGTGCATTTATAGAGGCAGAATGTCCGGTTGGAGCCACCAACCGACTAAAGGTGCGTGCCACACAACGTGGATGTGGCAGACCTTTAGTCCCTTGGTGGCTCCAACCGGACGATTCTTTATCAACCGGGACGCATGCCCTGGACCCGCGCTCGCCCAACCGCAGGCCAAGATTAGTCCCGTTGGTGGCGCAACCGGGACTAATGCTCCGAGGGGGCGCGAACGGATGGCATGTTTTCCACTAGTGCTACAAAGGGGGTCACACATGGGACTTACACATGGGACCTACCAACCTTGCACCACACTCACACACATATGCTAGGGACACATGCAAGTTTTCATCTGATTCCGACGTTCTCGTGGTCTTCCTCCGGCGAAACCCTGATCTGGGGGGCTCGGATCGTCTACCTCCCTAGACATTCTTCTGAAGGGGGTAGCCCGGCGTAACTCTCTCTTGTTTTGTCTTTGATTATGTCATGGGATGATGTGAAACCATGTTAGTTCACAAGTTGGGGCACTATACTACCTGTTTTCACCGGAACGGGGAGATTCCCCCTTATACAGGTCCAGAACCTTCGCTTTTAGGTTAGAGCGCATGCATGCGAGGGGGGACACATGCAAGCACATATACCAACCCTGAACCACACTCACACACATATGCTAGGGACACATGCAAGTTTTCATCTGATTCCGACGTTCTCGTGGTCTTCCTCCGGCGAAACCCTGATCTATGGGCCTCAGATCGTCTACCCCCCTAGAGATTCTTCTGACAGGGGTAGCCCGGCGTAGCTCTCTCTTGTTTTGTGTTTTATTATGCCATGGGATGATGTGAAACCATGTTGGTTCACAGGTTGGGGCACTATCCTACCCGGTTTCACCGGAACGGGGAGATTCCCCCTTATACAGATCCAGAACCTTTCGCTTCTAGGTTAGACCGCATGCATGCGAGGGGGGACACATGCAAGCACCCGGAGACTAGTAGTTAATTTTTGTATGTTCCAACATAGCACCACACTTTCATGCATGTGCTAGGGCACATGCATGCATGTCCTTGAGGTACTCAAAATTGAGAACAATATATAAAGGATGTCAAACAACAAATTTCAGACTTTGTCGTGAAATCCTCTCATCTTGGTCTTTTGATTGACCCAAAGAGTGACCTTGAAAGATTCAAAATTAGTCTAGCAGATTGTTTGGTTTTGTTGGTTAGCTCTACCGTGAGGGGAAATTCTACTCTTGACGATTGGTTGAGGATTGTTTCTCAAAGTTTGTGACTAGGCACCCACCTAATGGAAATGAAGTTCAGCATCCTCCAGAAGCTTATGGTCTAGTGCAAAGTTCATATTTCCATGGTCTCAATCCTTATGAAGAGCTGTTACATGATATATCTACAAGAGAAACTATCGCCCGCTCCTCAAGAGGGTTGAGTAACCATGCATGGAGTTTCCACGTATATATACAGGATTTTACTAAGTATTAATGCATGTCTACAAAGGGGATCACACATGGGACTTACACATGGAACCTACCAACCTTGCACCACACTCACACACATATGCTAGGTACACATGCAAGTTTTCATCTGATTCCGACGTTCTCGTGGTCTTCCTCCGGCGAAACCCTGATCTGCGGGCGTCGGATCTTCTACCCCCGTAGACATTCTTCTGATGGGGGTATCCCGGCATAGCTCTCTCTTGTTTTATGTGTGATTATGTCATGGGATGATGTAAAACCATGTTGGTTCACAAGTTGGGGCACTATACTACCCGGTTTCACCGGAACGGGGAGATTCCCCCTTATACAGGTCTAGAACCTTCGTTTCTAGGTAAGAGCGCATGCATGCGAGGGGGGGCACATGCAAGCACATATACCAACCTTGCACCACACTCACACACATATGCTAGGGACACATGCAAGTTTTCATCTGATTCCGACGTCCTCGTGTTCTTCCTCCGGCGAAACCCGGATCTGCGGGGCTAGGATCGTCTACCCCCCTAGACATTCTTCTGAAGGGGGTAGCCCGGCGTACCTCTCTCTTGTTTTGTGTTTGATTATGTCATGGGATGATGTGAAACCATGTTGGTTCACAAGTTGGGGCACTATACTACCCGGTTTCATCGGAACAGGGAGATTCCCCCTTATATAGGTCCAGAACCTTCGCTTCTAGGTTAGAGCACATGCATGTGAAGGGGGACACATGCAAGCACATATAACAACCTTGAACCACACTCACACACATATGATAGGGACACATGCAAGTTATCAACTTATTCCGACATTCTCGTGGTCTTCCTCCAGCGAAACCCTGATCTGCGGGGCTCGGATCGTCTACCTCCCTAGACATTCTTCTGAAGGGGGTAGCCCGGCGTAGCTCTCTCTTGTTTTTTATTTGATTATGTCATGGGATGATGTTAAACCATGTTGGTTCACAATTTGGGGCACTATACTACCCGGCTTCACCGGAACGGGGAGATTCCCCCTTATACAGGTCCAGAACCTTCGCTTCTAGGTTAGAGCGCATGCATGCGAGGGGGGACACATGCAAGCACATATACCAACCTTGCACCACACTCACACACATATGCTAGGGACACATGCAAGTTTTTATCTGATTCCGACGTTCTCGTGGTCTTCCTCTGGCGAAACCCTCATCTACGGGCCTCAGATTGTTTACCCCCCTAGACATTCTTCTGACAGGGGTAGCCCGGCATAGCTCTCTCTTGTTTTGTGTTTGATTATGTCATGGGATGATGTTAAACCATGTTGATTCACAGGTTGGGGCACTATCCTACCCGGTTGCACCGGAATGGGGAGATTCCCCCTTATACAGGTCCAGAACCTTTCGCTTCTAGGTTAGAGCGCATGAATGCGAGGGGGGACACATTCAAGCACCCGGAGACTAGTAGTTAATTTTTGTATGTTCCAACATACCACCACACTTTCATGCATGTGCTAGGGCACATGCATGCATGTCCTTGAGGTACTCAAAATTGAGAACAATATATAAAGGATGTCAAACAACAAATTTCAGACTTTGTTGTGAAATCCTCTCATCTTGGTCTTTTGATTGATCCAAAGAGTGACCTTGAAAGATTCAAAAGTAGTCCACCAGCTTGCTTGGTTTTGTTGGTCAGCTCTACCATGAGGGGAAATTCTACTCTTGACGATTGGTTGAGGATTGTTTCTCCAAGTTTGTGACTAGGCACCTACCTAATGGAAATGAAGTTCAGCATCCTCCAGGACCTTATGGTCTAGTGGAAAGTTCATATTTCCATCGTCTCAATCCTTATGAAGAGCTGGTACATGCTATATCTACACGAGAAACTATCGTCCGCACCTCAAGAGGGTTGACAGAACCAGTGGCGGGTGTTTCCACGTATATATCCAGGATTTTACTAAGTATTAACGCATGACTACAAAGGGGGTCACACTTGGTACTTACACATGGGACCTACCAACCTTGCACCACACTCACACACATATGCTAGGGACACATGCAAGTTTTCATCTGATTCCGACGTTCTCATGGTGTTCCTCCGGCGAAACCCTGATCTGCGGGCCTCGGATCATCTACCCCCATAGATATTCTTCTGATGGGGGTAGCCCGGCAAATCTCTGTCTTGTTTTGTGTTTGATTATGTCATGGGATGATGTAAAACCATGTTGGTTCACAAGTGGGGGCACTATACTACCCGGTTTCACCGGAACGGGGAGATTCCCCCTTATACAGGTCCAGAACCTTCGCTTCTAGGTTAGAGTGCATGCAAGCGAGGCGGGACAGATGCAAGCACATATACCAACCTTGCACCACACTCACACGCATATGCTAGGGACACATGCAAGTTTTCATCTGATTCCGATGTTCTCGTGGTCTTCCTCCGGCGAAACCCTGATCTACGGGCCTCAGATTGTCTACCCCCCTAGACATTCTTCTGACAGGGGTAGCCCGGCATAGCTCTCTCTTGTTTTGTGTTTGATTATGTCATGGGATGATGTGAAACCATGCTGGTTCACAGGTTGGGGCACTAACCTACCCGGTTTCACCGGAACAGGGAGATTCCTCCTTATACAGGTCCAGAACCTTTCGCTTCTAGGTTAGGGCGCATGCATGCGAGGGGAGACACATGCAAGAACCCGGAGACTAGTAGTTAATTTTTGTATGTTCCAACATAGCACCACACTTTCATGCATGTTCTAGGGCACATGCATGCATGTCCTTGAGGTACTCAAAATTGAGAACAATATATAAAGGATGTCAAACAACAAATTTCAGACTTTGTCGTGAAATCCTCTCTTCTTGGTCTTTTGATTGACCCAAAGAGTGACCTTGAAAGATTCAAAAGTAGTCCAACAACTTGCTTGGTTTTGTTGGTCAGCTCTACCGTGAGGGGAAATTCTACTCTTGACGATTGGTCGAGGATTGTTTCTCAAAGTTTGTGACTAGACACCCACCTAATGGAAATTAAGTTCAGCATCCTCCAGAAGCTTATGGTCTAGTGCAAAGTTCATATTTTCATGGTCTCAATCCTTATGAAGAGCTGTTACATGCTATATCTACAAGAGAAACTATCGCCCGCTCCTCAAGAGGGTCGACAGAACCAGTGGCGGGAGTTTCCACGTATATATACAGGATTTTACTAAGTATTAACGCATGTCTACAAAGGGGGTCACACATGGGACTTACACATGGGACCTACCAACCTTGCACCACACTCACACACATATGCTAGGGACACATGCAAGTTTTCATCTAATTCCGACGTTCTCGTGGTCTTCCTCGTGAAACCTCGATCTCTGAGGCTCGGATCGTCTACACCCCTAGACATTCTTCTGATGGGGGTAGCCCGGCGTAGCTCTCTCTTGTTTTGTGTGTGATTATGTCATGGGATGATGTAAAACCATGTTGGTTCACAAGTTGGGGCACTATACTACCTGGTTTCACTGGAACGGGGAGATTCCACCTTATACAGGTCCAGAACCTTCGCTTCTAGGTTAGAGCGCATGCATGTGAAGGGGGACACATGTAAGCATATATACCAACCTTGAACCACACTCACACACATATGCTAGGGACACATGCAAGTTTTCATCTGATTCCGACGTTCTCGTGGTCTTCCTCCGGCGAAACCCTAATCTGCGGGGCTCGGATCGTCTACCCCCCTAGACATTCTTCTGAAGGGGGTAGCCCGGCGTAGCTCTCTCTTGTTTTGTATTTGATTATGTCATGGGATGATGTGAAACCATGTTGGTTCACAAGTTGGGGCACTATACTACCCGGTTTCACCGGAACGGGGAGATTCCCCCTTATACAGGTCCAGAACCTTCGCTTCTAGGTTAGAGCGCATGCATGCGAGGGGGGACACATGCAAGAACATATACCAACCTTGCACCACACTCACACACATATCCTAGGGACACATGCAAGTTTTCATCTGATTCTGACGTTCTCGTGGTCTTCCTCCGGTGAAACCCTGATCTACAGGCCTCAGATCGTCAACCCCCTAGACATTCTTCTGATAGGGGTAGCCCGACGTAGCTCTCTCTTGTTTTGTGTTTGATTATGTCATTGGATGATGTGAAACCATGTTGGTTCACAGGTTGGGGCATTATCCTACCCGGTTTCACCGGAACAGGGAGATTCCCTCTTATACAGGTCCAGAACCTTTCTCTTCTAGGTTAGAGCGCATGCATGCGAGGGGGGACACATGCAATCACGTATACCAACCTTGCACCACACTCACACACATATGCTAGGAACACATGCAAGTTTTCATCTGATTCCGACGTTCTCGTGCTCTTCCTCCGGCGAAACCCTGATTTGTGGTCTCGGATCGTCTACCCTCCTAGACATTCTTCTGATGGGGGTAGCCCGGCGTAGCTCTCTCTTGTTTTGTGTTTGATTATGTCATGGGATAATGTAAAACCATGTTGGTTCACAAGTTGGGGCACTATACTACCCAGTTTCACCGGAATGGGGAGATTTCCCCTTATACAGGGCCAGAACCTTCGCTTCTAGGTTAGAGCGCATGCATGCGAGGGGGGACACATGCAAGCACCCGGAGACTAGTAGTTAATTTTTGTATGTTCCAACATAGCACCACAATTTCATGCATGTTCTAGGGCACATGCATGCATGTCCTTGAGGTACTCAAAATTGAGAACAATATATAAAGGATGTCAAACAACAAATTTCAGACTTTGTCATGAAATCCTCTCATCTTGGTCGTTTGATTGACCCAAAGAGTGACTTTGAAATATTCAAAAGTATTCCAATAGCTTGCTTGGTTTTGTTGGTCGGCTCTACCGTGAGGGGAAATTCAACTCTTGACGATTGGTTGAGCATTGTTTCTCAAAGTTTGTGACTAGGCACCCACCTAATGGAAATTAAGTTCAGCATCCTCAAGTACCTTATGGTCTAGTGGAAAGTTCATATTTCCATGGTCTCAATCCTTATGAAGAGCTGGTACATGCTATATCTACACGAGAAACTATCGTCCGCACCTCAAGAGGGTTGACAGAACCAGTGGCGGGAGTTTCCATGTATATATCCAGGATTTTACTAAGTATTAACGCATGTCTACAAAGGGGGTCACACTTGGTACTTACACATGGGACCTACCAACCTTGCACCACACTCACACACATATGCTAGGGACACATGCAAGTTTTCATCTGATTCCGACGTTCTCATGGTGTTCCTCCGGCGAAACCCTGATCTGCGGGCCTCGGATCATCTACCCCCATAGATATTCTTCTGATGAGGGTAGCCCGGCAAATCTCTGTCTTGTTTTGTGTTTGATTATGTCATGGGATGATGTAAAACCATGTTGGTTCACAAGTGGGGGCACTATACTACCCGGTTTCACCGGAACGGGGAGATTCCCCCTTATACAGGTCCAGAACCTTTGCTTCTAGGTTAGAGCGCATGTATGCGAGGGGGGACAGATGCAAGCACATATACCAACCTTGAACCACACTCACACACATATGCTAGGGACACATGCAAGTTTTCATCTGATTCCGATGTTCTCGTGGTCTTCCTCCGGCGAAACCCTGATCTGCGGGCCTGGGATCGTCTACCCCCCTAGACATTCTTCTAATGGGGGTAGCTCGGCGTAGCTCTCTCTTGTTTTGTGTTTGATTATGTCATGGGATGATGTGAAACCATATGGGTTCACAAGTTGGGGCAGTATACTACCCGGTTTCACGGAACGGGGAGATTCCCCCTTATACAGGTCCAGAACCTTTCGCTTCTAGGTTAGAGTTCATGCATGCGTGGGGGGACATATGCAAGCACATATACCAACCTTGCACCACACTCACACACACACATATGCTAGGGACAGATGCAAGTTTTCATCTGATTCCGACGTTCTCGTGGTCTTCCTCCAGCGAAACCCTGATGATCTGCGGGCCTCGAATCGTCTACCTAATGGAAATGAAGTTAAGCATCCTCCAGAACCTTATGGTCTAGTGCAAATTTAGTGTTTCCATGGTCTGAATACTAACAAATAGCCAACAAAAAGTTAACTAAAAACTTTAAATAAATACAATTTAAATAAAAAATAAAAAGAAAATTAGAAAATACCTAAAGGCACACAGCAAAGGAGAAAACACATGGCAAAGAGGTCCTTTGCCGTGTGCCTCTCGCCGTCATACACACAGCAAAGGTCTTTTGCCGTGTGTCTCTCGCCGTCACACACACGACAAAGAGGTCCTTTGCCGTGTGTTTTTGTGCGGCACACGACAAAGGAGGGCTTAGATATTATCTCGCGCGGGCCCACGCGAGCCCTATCCACTCGCCCCACCCCGTGCGCCTCGACCCCCAGCTCCCTGCCCTGCCCCCTGCTACTGCCGGCCCTCCCCCGCCCCTGCCACCTCCACCGGCCCCTCCCCCGCCCCACCCAGCCGTCGCTGGCCCTCCCCCGCCCCGCTACGCCCCACCCAGCCCCACATCGCGGCCCCTCCTCCCTTACTCCCGTCCCTCCTCGCCCTGCCCGCCGCCCTCCCCTTCCGCCACCGGCCCCTCCCCCGCCCCCCCCATCCGTCGCCGGCCCTCCCCCGCACCGCTCCGTCCCACATCGCCGCCCCTCCTCCCTTCCCCCGTCCTCCCCCTCCCCACCCCGCCCCACACGCCCGAGGTGGTGCGTGGCCTGCTCGGGAGGAGCTCCGGCCGGCTAGGGAGGATCTCCGGCCATCCGCTCCCCTCCTCTACCGAGCGGCGCGGCCGCTCCCCTCCTCCACCTCGTCGCCCCCATCTACACCGAGCCGGCAGTGGCAACAAGGTAAGTTTTTTTCTTCCTTTTTATTTATTTTCCCTATATTACTATTTTGTTTAGATTTAGTAGTAGTTCTAGTGTTGTTGATATATTAGTTAGATATATTAGTTTTATATATTAGGATAGTACATTAGGTTAGTACATTAGGTTAGTACATTAGTTGTAGATATGTTAGTTGTAGATATGTTAGTTCTAGTGTTGTAGATGTGTTAGTTGTAGATATATTAGTTGTGTATATCTATTATGTTTAAATTTTGGCATGTGTATATACAGGATATGTGTCGAGTCTGAGGATGGGGTTGTCGACGACGTAGGTCATTTTGCGGGAGGGTCTCAGATCTTCTTCACCTCTCGATCACGCTTCAAGGGTAAAAATCTATTCTCCTATCTTGCAAGTACCTAGGGTTATTTTCGTGTGTAGATCACCAAGTATGTCGCATTACCTAGGCGTCTCTTCCCGGCCGTAAGGGTTACGCGGATAAATATGCATTAGTGGTCTCGCATATTATGAAGCGTAACTCTTACGACATTTATCGGTAAGTGGGACTTTACCTCAGAATGGCAAGAAAAGGCCGAGGACTTCGTGAACCGGGCATTTGCCGTCCCCAGCAGACCCAGAAGGATTTTCTGCCCCTGTGCAAGATGCAAGAACCTGAATACACATTCGAAGGATGATGTGAGTACTCACCTGCTCAATTAAGGGTTCACACCATCCTACAATACTTGGACATTCCATGGTGAAAAGTTAGCGAAATGTGCTAGGAGGGAGTCACGGCAGACTCAACAGCAGAGTCGACCAAGGGGAGAATTTGATGCTGGTTTTGATAGGTGCATAGACAACTTTATGAATGCTAATGCGCCTGAAAGCCCTCATGTAGATTCGGAGACACCTCAGGAGGCGGAGACAAGTGAGGAGCCGAAGGAAAACACGGCAAAGTACTACGAGACTTTGTTTGCCTCACAAAGACCCCTTCATGCACATACGGATGTTACCCAACTGGATGCCATAGCTCGCCTTTTGTCCTTCAAGATCCACAGGAACTTGACCAGAGAGGACTTTGATGATATGCTTTACGTCGTTGGCAGCATTCTACCAAAAGGGCACCTCTTGCCGGAGAACTTCTACTATTCGACCAAACTCCTCCGTTACCTTAAGATGTAATATGAGCCGATACACGCTTGTCCGAAGGGATGCATGCTCTTCACAAAGGAGCATGCTAAGACAAATTATTGTATCCGCTGCAAATCCTCTAGGTACTTTGAGGTCGATCCAAATGGTGATTGTCAGAAGAGGCAGACCGGGGTTGCCCAAAACATCCTTCGGTATCTTCCAATCATACCGAGGCTCCAGCGACTCTTCATGACCGAGGATACTGCCCAGCAGATGCAAAGGCGAGAAGGGAATGATACCTCGACAAGATGATACATCCGTCGGATGGTAGTGCATGGAAGAACTTTGTCAAGAAATGTCGTGAGAAAGCCGGTGACAAGAGGAGCGTAGCAGTTGCCATATCAACCGATGGGTTCAATCCATATGGCATGTCGGCTTCAGTATACAGTTGCTAGCCATTGTTTGTTATTCCCCTGAACCTCCCCCTGTCATCTGCATGAGATCAGAGAACATGGTTGTCTTGATGATAATCCCAGGGCGGTAATACCCGGGTAAGAACATGAATGTGTATCTAGAACCGCTGGTGGATGACTCACTTCGTGGCTGGTAAGGTCGGGGGATCCGAACATTTGACGCTTCAAACAATGAGCACTTCGATATGTATGTCTGGTACCATACCTCTCTGTATGACCTACCAGCACGTGCGTTGTTCTGCGGCTGGTGTATACATGGGAAGTGGCCTTGCCCAGTGTGCATGCAAGCTCTGACTTTCTTCTGGCTGTCGAAGGGAGGCAAGTATTCCTGCTTTGATCAACATTGACAGTGTCTTGAGCCGAATCATCCATATAGGAGTGACAAAAAGAGGTTCAAGAAAGGCCGTGTTGTCCATGATCCAAATCCACGTCTAAAGACTGGAAAGGAAATCAAGGCTGAGTTAGAAGCTCTCCAGCCAAACTCCGATGGGAATGGTTTCGTGGGATACGGGGATACGCACCAGTGGACCCACATTCCCTGCTTATGGAAGCTCCCTTATTTTGACGATCTTGATCTCCCACATAACATTGATGTAATGCACACCGAAAATAATATCGGCGAGGCCCTTTGGAGCACCATAATGCAAATCGAGAAGACGAAAGATAACATCAAGGCTCGAATTGATCAAGAAGCATTGTGCGATAGGCCAAAGTTGAACATGTAGCCACCCGGAGCCAAAGGCAGAAAAAGGTGGTCTAAGCCAAAGGCTCCTTTCTGCCGAACAAAGCCCCAAAGAAGGGAGATCTTCCAGTGGATCGCGCAAAGTTTGTTTTTCGCTGATGGGTATGTGGCCAACTAGATGAGGGGTGCGAACATGGAAACATTGCGAGTACAAGGGCTCAAGAGTCATGACTACCACGTACGGCTTGAGCGGATAATGCCGGTGATGATTCGAGGCTATATCGATGAGGAGACTTGGCGAGTGCTGTCAAGGTTGAGCTTTTTCTTCCGCGTTGTGCTAGGGAGTTAGACCGTAAAGTGCTTGAGAAGCTACATGAACATGCACCCGAGTTGCTTTGCGATCTAGAGATGATCCTTCCGCCAGGGTACTTCAATCCGATGCAACATATGATCTTGCATCTTGCGGACGAGGCTTTAAAGGGGGGGGGCTGTGTGGGCCCGTTGGTAGTTTCCGCCCGAGAGAGAAACAAAGAAGCTTCGTAAGAAAACATGCAATAAATGCAAGATCGAGGCATCCATAGCCCAGGCAGTCCTTAACGAGGAGGTTTCAAACTTCACCATAAAGCACTATGATGCCAACATTCCCACAAAGCACAACCCAGTGTTTCGTTACAATGCCGCCAACCCTGAAGATGTACACAATCTGAGCATCTTTGTTGGGCTAGGTGGCAAATCAAGTGGCACAAAGAGGTTTGCAATGAAAAAACTTGAGCGGGAGTTGATCCACTCGTATGTCTTGAACACCATGGAAGAAGTGAAGCCGTACATCGAGTAAGTGCTCACCATTTAGTTTTCCGCAAACATTCACTGCTATGTCCGTGCCTAACTCTCCTTTAAATTGTTATAGACGATTCAAGAGTGCACATTGGAAGAATCCAAATAGGGATCCTAACCCTCAAGAGGAGCAGGATCTTTTTGATAGGGGTGGTGGTTTCGGTTCACCGGTTACGTGGTTTGTTACTATTCGAGCCAACTTGATGTGCTACACTTCTTGTGATAAACTTCTTATGCTAAACTTCGCGTTCTAACTTGTAGGCAAGAACTGACAAAGAGATGCAACCCGAGCTAAGAAATATTGCCAGGGGCTTTAACCATTCAGTCGACACATTCAATGCTTATGACGTGAATGGGTATCGCTTCCATACCCATGAATACACAACTAGCCGGCCCAACTGGAAGACAAAAAATAGCGGGGTCTTTTGTGAAGGCTCAGATGGCCTCCAATACTATGGAAGAGTCGAGGGTATATATGAGCTGAATTACGGTTTTGGAAAAGGGATAAATCCCATTGTATTCAAATGCCATTGGTTTGACCCACATAAGGTGAAACGGGATCCTGAAATTGGACTGGTCGAAGTTAAGAGAAACGCCGTTTATGCGGGAGATGATGTTTCCATTTTGGCTACTCAGGCCTTCCAAGTATTCTATCTTCCGTACCCATGCCAAAACCCGACAAAACGTCTACATGACTGGGATTTTCTGATGACGGTACCGACACGCAATAGGCTGCCCTTGCCAAACAAGGATGATTACGGCCGCCTAGACCCATCAACAAATGATGGCGAGTTTTATCAGGAAGAAGGGCTCCCCGGGCAATTCACTATAGACTTGTCCGCCGATGGTGACATGGTCGTAGACGATGAGCAAGAAGAAGCTGAGGAGGAAGACACTACGCAAGATGAAGCTAAGGAGGTTCACAACCAACAAGATGTGAGTTTGCTCGAGGCGTTCCGTGCAGGCCTTGACGTCAACGATCCACAGGGACCACCTCCAGGTTTCGTGCATGATTATTGGTGGCCGGAAAATTATAGCGATCACGAAACCTCTCGTCCAATTCATAATCCCGACTCAGGCTTCTGATCCATGTAGTAGTAATAATCTTTGTAGTAGTGTTTGCTATGTAATCCCGCCGGGCTATGTAATAAATTTTCTTTCCTTTTGTCTTTGTATTTGTAAGAACTCTATTCTATGTAATAAAATTTCTTTCCTTTTGTCTTTGTATTTGTAAGAACTCGTATCCCCAAAGTCGAGAGAGGACAAGTATTTTCAAGATTCATATAGCATGGGCATGTGACGGTGGCAAGCCCAGGAAAGGATTCTCGATCAACGACAACGATTACTTTCGAGGAGTCGTTGCCTTGGAGACTGAATCCTTTCCATATACCCATGCTATATGGATCATGGAAGTATTTCTCTTCTTTCGCCTTTGCCGATACGAATAGATTAGCTAGCGTTACTTAAATGAAATAGATTAGATAGCGTGACTTAAATGGAATAGATTATATAGCCCTAAAGTCGAAAGGAAAGACATTACTTCACTATTCGTATAGCATGGGCGACATTGTTATATGAATCGTGAAGTGGTCTCTTTACTTTCTTCTTTGGAGAAACACAAGGAAGGCTTCATCTCGTAGCCCCAAAGTCGAGAGAGGACAAGTATTTTCGAGATTCATATAGCATGGGCATGTGATGGTGGCAAGCCCAGGAAAGGATTCTCGATCCACTACAACGATTCCTTTCGATGAGTCATTGTCGTAGATACCGATTCCTTTCCTTGGCTTGCCGCGTCTCATACCCATGCTATATGGATCATGGAAGTATTTCTCTTATTTCGTATTTGCCGATACGAATATAATGTGTGTTTAAAACTTGAGTATTATTGTACCGTTATGAATCTTGTGTCACTGATGTGTACTAATAAACTACTCTTTTCACTCTGTTCTGCAGGTGATTGAAAGATGCCAGGGGGAAGGGAGTTACAAGAAAGTTGAAAATCATGGAAAAACTTGTGACTGGTGGTTCAAAAGATGCCAGGGAAAGCAGCCTGCTAGTGCTAGTGCGAGTGCTCCACCACACTTCATAGCGGCGGGGGCATGGGAGGCGTGCGAGGACTCCTAGTCCCCCTCCGGTCTTCGAGGAGGACGAGCAGGAGAAGGAGCAGGAGCAGGAGTAGGAGGGGGAGGACGAGGAGGAGGAGCCAGTTCGCCGTCAGGAGGATGAGGGGACACACTCGGATTCTAACGAGGAGGAGCATGAGAAGGAGTAGGAGGATGAGGGGTTGGGGTCTTTACGCTACGAGCTTGACACGTCCTTGAGGTGGGCGCCTTCGGAGGATGAGATGCAGTACCTTGAGGAGTACGCGGCCATGGACCCGAGCCTGGTGCCACATGAGAAGGATCCATATTGGCGTGGGGTTTCGAGACTCCCCGACCTACCTTATCCCTATGCGGACAAGGTACTCGTGCCCGCTGGGTCGAGGTACATGATTTGACCCTAAACCATACATTGTAATTTTTATCACATACTGACCTTGTCTTTTCATTTTGCAATGCCTTTCAATATCAGGATGGGATCAAGCCATATCGTGGCTACTCAAGAATCCTTGGAGCCTTGGTTAGAAAGTATTTTCCTGGGATTTTCACTCTCCCAAATGGTTAAAAGGATGTTGCTTGGAAATGGAAGCATTACCACTATGCTGAAGATCCTGGAAAAAAGTACATCACCATCGCGGAGAAGGTTCAGGTTTTGTTCTGGGTAAGTTTGTTTCGCTTCTCATAATTCAATCGCCTTGAGGATGAAATATACTTGAACTCGTGGCTTTGACCCCCCTTTTCCCTATGTGCATACTTGTATAAGTTCTTCGACATGGACATGGCGCGCAAAAGGGAGTGTTTGATGATTGTTTACGAGCTTGTCAAGAGGAAGCTGCAAGACATGCACTACGAGGCACGCGTGAACTGCGTCCGCAACTGGTTCGGCGATCGCAAGATTTGGATGAACAAGAGCCAAGCCTGGGAGATGCTCTTCGAGCCGTGGCAGTACCTGCCGGTAGTTGCATTTTTGTTTTATTGATTTCTTGACCTTATTCTATTTTCTATTGTACTAATACGTGTTTCTTGTGGATGTAGAACCCTCCTCAGTTCGTGGGTAACGACGAGCGGTGCTTCACGGCAATGTTAGCGTGGTGGACACACCCCATTTACCTCTAGAAAAACGCTGATGCAAAGAAGCGGCGAGAGGAGATGGGGGTGGATCACACAACCAAGGCAGCATCCCCCTCGCCCTTCTTAGGCAAAAAGAGCTGGGAAAATGGTTTATTTGTTCTTGCTTGTAATGTTTTTCTTTACTTCGCCCTTTGGAGTTTCCCTTCACTTAACTTCGTGCTCTTTTGTGTGTAGAAAATAAAGACAGGTCAAGAGCCGTCCGTGTTTGCCGTTTGAAAGAAGACACGCATGTTGGACGAGCCTAGGAACGGGAGCCTATGGATGAACTGTCAACACCCGGATTTTTCAATCCTAGATGCATGTTATGCCATACATCGCAATCCCAGGATTACCATTTTTGCGAGACATAACAGAATTGGATACCATAGTACTTCATCCATTACAAACGATACATAAGTTCTTACACAAATAGGGATCTCATGATCCAGTTCTTAATACAACATCAAGCAGAGGAATACATAATAATAACGGTAGCGTAGGCGAAGCTCCATCTTCGGGGTCACAGGCAATGCTGACGATGGGAGATGATCCTAGTTGTCGTAACCTTCCTGGGGTCCATCTTCCAGGTACTCCTCTTCATAGTCTAGCCATGGGAATAGCCAGGGACAAGCCATGAGTACTCTTTAAGTACTCGCAAACTAATGCTAACAAGTAAAGGGGGTTTTTGGATAATAGGACACTAGGCTCTAGGTTTGTTTTGCAAAAGCCAGATTTATCTCTACTAGGTTCTGAAGCTAGTCACAATTTTATAAATCCTAAGGGGGATCTTGTACTTCAGGTCACAACTCTGTTGTGGTCAAGTCAAAGTCTCAATTCATTTGACAAGTCATTTTGAAAAGTCTGACGGGGGAACAGTATGGCCACTCCAACTGTCCATAACCACGGACGCGGCTATTCGAATAGTTTGACACTCTGCAGATATTGTACACTTTCACCACAATATTCGAAACATCCGTCAGGAACAAATCCTGAATTCACCATACTCAGTATGCGGATAATCAATCCTAACCTTTCAATTACACGCCCTAGTATAAGCACCTCTCCTGTGAGTTTGGCCTCCCAACCATGACCATTGTCATCTTGGGTACTGCACAGGTGGACAATCTTCACAAGGTAGAATCAGCTCAGACCTTGGCCGTGAGGTAACTAATACTAAGGTATATAAGTTTCCAGTCAAGCCCCTACCCAATATTCGGGTATTGTGGTTGTACGATAAAATTGGAATGGTATCGCATCCAGACAACCATCAGTTTTATAAAGGGCTAAGGCTCATGCCACAACATTTTCATCACCAAAATCATCAAGTGTTTGGAAACACATGTCCAAAACATTTCAATAGAATGATCCATCATTCCAAGGTTTTCATAACTATTTTTCCACCAAGTAATCCCATCTAGAGTTGATCAAATTTTATGCTTAGCACTAGCATCCAAGGTAAGGGGGGGGGGGTAGTACTGATGATGGGGTAGTAACTAGTGGAGTTTCAACTAAGTCCAACCTTATATCTTAGGCTGATATCAAGGTTTCTATCTTAGGCCAAATTTTATGCTCTTTATGCAACCTTCAGTAACTTTCCAAAATCTACCAGTCAATTAAGTAAACTCTAAGTGAGCTTTGATAAAGAAATAAAGTAAGAATCTTGCAAGTAAAACTAGGATTGGTTTATCAAATGGGTATGAGCACATATGCTTAAGGCATATAGTAGTCATAGAACAAGTATGGGTTTGTGGCATCGGTAGGGTAGCTGGCAAGGGTTAGCTTGCACATTCACTAGTAGTATTAGGCTTGCTAAAGTAGAGTGTCTTGCAAATTTTAGCTTGCCTTGTGCAGAGCAGTGGTTGAAGTTCTCCTCGGCTTCCTCTTCGTAGTATCCTCCTTTCTCCTCGTAGCCTTGGTCGGTACTAGCGTCTATGAATAAATACGAGGTACACAATCACCAAACAATACTTAACTACTTGCAATCATCACACACAAGGGTCCTATAGATGATCTAGCATCATCTCTAACATTACAAGGTTAAGGCTTGGTTTAAATCTTTTTATTTTTAGATAAGTAATTTCTACTCATTGAAAAACTACTTAAGATTTAATATTCTCCAAACTAAACATGGGATCATGTTGACACATGTCATCACCACATATTGTAGTCCATGGGAATGTGATTTAAAGTGGTGTCACAATTTAATAAGGTTTTACCCTTTTATTTTAATTAATTAAAGTTGCTAGAAATGCTTATGTAGCATTCTTTTATTCCTTGAACATTATTTCTGCAAGTAAACCTATATATTTTTATATATTCTAAAAGGTATGGTTAAATGTGATTTTTGAGAGTTGGAATCAACTCAAAAGCTTTTATGGTTTAAGTTTGAAAAATGTTTGAATGCAGAAAAGCTTCTGCCTTGTTATTTTTACTATGGGTGATCTATAGATCTAAATGACTTGAATCCAACGGGCTTGGATTAAGCATTCACAGACCTTTCCAACAAAATTGGTTTCATTCAAATTGGTGCACTGAATCGATTTGGTTTGATTTTTGAAGTTGGGTGCTGAAGTGTGTTTGAATTGAAATAGGAAAAGATTTAATTTGAATTGCTGGGCTGCGCGGGAAATTCTAACGGGCCGGCCTGCTAAGCGCAGTGCTCCCGCGGGCTGCTTAAGTGGGTGTCCCCACTCGTCAGTGACACGGGGTTGGGCGAAGCGGTATGGGGCAACGTGGATCATTCGATCTAGTTCTAATCCAACAGCTGGGGGTCAGCGTCGACGCGAGACAACTCCGGCGAGAACGAAACCTAGTGCGGCCAGTGAGGGGTGCTGGGGGCTCACCGGGGTACGGGCGAGGGTCAGCGAGGCGGGCGAACGACGAAGTCGACGACAGCGAACCTCCTGGTACCGGTGGCTTCTCCTGGGGCGGCTCCAATCGCTGGCTCCTTTCTTCTCCGGCAGCGGCAGGCTCCAGTGAAATTTCGGCGAGGTGGTGCTCGCCTTGATCTGAGAACGGTGTGGCACGGTCAGTGAGGAGAGGGGAGTGAGATGGTGAGAAGAAATCATGCGGGGGTGGCCTCTATTTATAGTCGAGCGAGGGGACCGTCGGGGCGCACGGTGAGCTCGTCGAGGGCGACGTTACAGGCGGCTAATGGCATGGGCAAGGGTAGGGGACGGTGTTGTGTCTCCTGGCGATGCTCAACGACATGGTCGCGAGGCATGGGGCGGTGTGGTTTGGTCTGGAACAGGCGGTGCTCTGCGCGGCAGAGGCGGCGTCTTCGACGGCGGGCGGTGGTTGTATGGCACGGGGCGGCAAACGGGAATGTCTGGCGGTCTCCTGGGTTGATGGCGATTGTGTGTGCTCGCGGTGAGGGCGGCGCGCGGTCTGGGGACGCTGGTCGAGGGTGGCGCTCTGGCGCACGCTCGGCATGGTCTGGGCGCGGCTTGTGTGCGTGGTCCAGGGCTTGGCAACGCTCGCGGCTGGGACAGTGAGTGGCGGTGGACGGTGGGCTGCCTCCCAGACAAGGTTGGCACGACTATTTCTTCCTCTAGCCTGCTGTCGACTATGGGGTGGCATTGAGGTGCTCGGATGTTCACCATTAATGGCAATGGCAAGCTCACATGGGTGCTAGTGTTGGGCTAATCTTTCTAGATGATCTACTGGGTTGTGTGTGAGCTAACTAGGGAACAAGTTAGGCAAGAATCACTGCACACTATAGTGTTTGATGTTTTGTTTGATTTGTGTATCAACTTTGTTTGATGAAATGGCCGCATGAAATCAAGTTTTGAATTTTGAAATGAATTTTGGTGGGTTTGCTAGATTGGTGCTGGTGAGTCTGCAGATGCTTGGATTTTGAAAGGTGAGCTTGTTTGAGTGGTTTTTGAAAAAGTGGGATCTTCCCATATGAAGAATATTCAATTTTGAATTGTCATTTAAACTATGCATTTGAAAGTTTATGGATGATCACAAAGTGGGCCTTGATACCTTGTTATGAGTGCATTCAAGGGGTGCAAATATCCAGAAAAGTTTCTGTTAGGTTTTGAAAGTTTGAGGCAACCAAAATAGGCATGGGAGTTAAATTGGTCAAAATGACCCTTCACTTAATATATTTGTTTTGATTTACTTGTCTTTAGGAAAAGTGTGGGAAATGTTTTAGATGATGTTTATTTCAACTAAGAATCATTTTACAAGCAATGGATCACACAAACAAGGTGGTTTTAAAAGAATTCCAAATCAATGCATACACATATGCATGCATTCATAATTTTATTTAGAAAAGTTTTTGTTAACCCTAAATGTGAGGATTAGAAATTGATGATCTAATTTTGGTATTTTTGGGATGTTACAAACCTCCCCCCCTTAAACAATATCTCGTCCTGAGATTTGAAAAAGGACGAAAAGATTACCTAGGATTTAAAGAGATCGGGAAACTCCGTCCTGATGTGATCTTTGGGTTCTTAGGTAGCTTCCTCTTCTGTGTGGTTGCTCCACTGAATCTTGAGAAACTTGATGCTTCGGGTTCGGGTAGTTCGAAAGGCTTCTTCCAAAATACGGATGGGTACTTCGAGATAGGTTAGGTCATCGTTGATCTCTATGGTCCGGTGATCGATATTCTTGAACACTTCGGTCTTCTCGGGGACTTCGAGACATTTGCGAAGTAATGAGATATGGAACACATTGTGCACAGCTGACATCTCTTCAGGTAGTTCCAGTTGATAAGATACTTCTCCTCGACGGTTCAAAATTTTGAAAGGTCCGATATATCTGGGGGCTAACTTTCCTTTGAGTTGGAAACACTGCATTCCCTTCAATGGCGACACTTTGAGATAAACAAAATCTCCTATGTTGAAGGCGAGGTCTCGACGTCTCTTGTCGGCGTAACTCTTCTGTCGGGATTGGGCTGTCTTGAGGTGCTCACGAATCTTGTGAACCTTCTCTTCTGCTTCTCGTAGGATGTCGGGTCCGAAAATCTGACTCTCTCCTACTTCCGACCAGTTCAAGGGGGTGCGACACTTTCTTCCGTACATAAATTCAAATGGGGCCATTTGCGAACTATCTTGGTAACTGTTGTTGTATGAAAATTCTGCAAAGGGCAGACAGTCTTCCCATTTGGATCCATATTCTAACACACATGCTCTCAGCATATCTTCGAGTATTTGATTTACTCGCTCCGTTTGTCCATCGGTCTGAGGGTGATACTGTGATCAACTCTAGGCGGGTTCCTAAACCTTCTTGGACCTTCTTCCAGAATCTCGAGGTAAACTGAGTTCCTCGATCCGATACTATGTTCTTAGGGACTCCATGCAAACTAACGATTCTAGCGATGTACAACTCCGCTAACTCCGCTAGTTTTGACGGGCAAGAAATGGGCGACTCTGGACAATCTGTCCACTATGACCCAAATAGAGTCATTTCCCCTACTAGAAGTAGGTAGTCCAGTGATAAAGTCCATTCCTACAGAATCCCATTTCCATTCCAGAATTTGCAAAGGTTGCAACAATCCAAATGGTCTTTGATGTCCGCCTTGACTCCGACATATATCACACTTGGCGATATAGCTTCCGATTTCTCTCTTCATCTTATGCCACCAAAATTGCTCTTTCAAGTCTTGATACATCTTAGTTCCTCCGGGATGGATAGAATAAAGAGTATCATGAGCCTCCTTAAAAATAACTTCTTTTAACTCAGAATCTGATGGTACACAAAGGTGTCCTTTGTACCACAAAACTCCTTTTTCGTCCTCGGTGAATCCGGGTACTTTGCACTGCACCGACTGACGCTGATTCCTTCGACATCGGCATTTCCTTCCGTGCCTCTTTAATCGGTGATCAAAGTGGGCTGAAGTTCTATGCTAGCCAAAAATCCTTCACTTACTAATTCCATTCAAAATGTTCCATCTCTTTGTGCAAACTTGGTTGCTCCTTAAAAATCATGGAGTTCAAGCGGCACGGCAATCGCTAAGGGCATCGGCTACCACGTTGGCTTTACCGGTGATAGTGAATGTCCGTGTCGTAATCCTTGATTAGCTCAATCCATCTTCTCTGCCTCATATTCAGCTCCTTCTGAGTGAATATATACTTTAGGCTCTTGTGATCCGAATAAATCTCACAACGGTTTCCCATCAGGTAATGTCTCCATGTCTTCAGGGCTAGAACTACGGCTGCGAGTTCGAGGTCATGGGTTGGGTAATTTTGTTCATGTTGCTTCAATTGTCAAGATAGATAAGATATAACTTTGCCTTCTTGCATTAGCACACATCCGAGACCAATCTTAGATGCGTCACAATACACATCGAAGGGCTTCGTGATATCCGGCATGATCAGGATTGGGGCTGAAATCAATCTCCTTTTGAGTTCTTGAAAACTCGCTTCACATTTGTCGGTCCATTCAAACTTCTTGTCCTTCTTCGGTAATTGGGTCATGGGTCTGGCGATACTAGAGAATCCTTCTACGAATTTGCGGTAATATCCCGCCAATCCGAGAAAAGCACGAACTTGGGTTTGAGTGGTTGGGGCTTGCCAATCTTCTACATATTTCACTTTGGCAGGGTCAACAGCAATTCCTCCGGCTGATACAATGTGACCAAGGAATCCTAATTCCTGTAACCAGAATTCACATTTGCTAAATTTTGCATACAGCTGATGCTCTCTAAGGGTTCCAAGAATGGTCCTTAGGTGTAGCTCATGTTCTTCTTCTGACTTGGAATAAATCAGAATGTCATCGATGAAAACAACGACAAACTTATCCAGGAAGTCCATAAAAATCTTATTCATGAGGTTCATGAAATAAGCGGGGGCATTGGTTAATCCAAAAGACATGACGGTATACTCATACAATCCATATCTGGTGGTAAAGGCAGTCTTTGGAATATCCTCTGCACGAATTTTGAGTTGATGATAGCCAGTCCTAAGATCAATCTTAGAAAACACATGTGAACCAGTCAACTGATCAAACAATTCTTGTATCTTGGGAAGGTACTTGTTCTTGATGGTGACATCATTCAACTTCCGATAATCCGTACACAGACGGTTACCTCCATCCTTCTTGTCCACAAACAAGACAGGTGATCTCCATGGGGATGCACTCGTTTGAATCAATCCAATTTCTAACATGGAATCTA
Source organism: Avena longiglumis (assembly GCA_030063025.1). Taxonomy (NCBI): domain Eukaryota; kingdom Viridiplantae; phylum Streptophyta; class Magnoliopsida; order Poales; family Poaceae; genus Avena; species Avena longiglumis. The sequence continues at coordinate 449,617,704 of CP125979.1, forward strand.
GTTGCTTCTTCAGTTCTTCTAGTTCTGACGGGTTCATACTATAGGGTCTCTGGGCTATGGGTCGGGTTCCGGGGATTAGTTCGATGATAAACTCGATATCCCGATCTGGGGGCATACCGGGCAAAACATCTGGAAATACATCGGGGTATTCGCAGACTATCCAGACTTGGTCAATGGTAGGTTGGACTAGACTCTTGTTGCACTTGAATTGGCGAGGTAAGGTTTCAGATATATGCTCGACTGATATTCCGGTGGTACTGGTCATGGTGATGGCTTTCTTGGCACAGTCAATCAATCCTTTATGTTTGGACATCCAATCCATTCCTAGTACTACTTCCAAACCTTTAGTTCCAAGTACTATTAGGTTAGCATAAAAATCTATGCCATGGATTCGGATAGGGACGACCTTGCAAATTTGCCTAGCCTTGGTGGTTGATCCGGGAATTTGTACAATCATCACATGCTTCGATTTGGTTGGTTGAATTTTACTAGTGTAGGCAAATTCTTCGGTGACAAATGAATGCGATGCACCAGAATCAAACAACACTCTTGCAAGTACTGAATTAACAGAAAACATACTCAGCACGACGTCTGGCGCTTCCTGAGCTTCTTCAAAGATGCATGAAAAAACGACCATTGCGGTTGAGTGAATTCCACAGGGCAAATCTTCTCCCGGCTGGACACGGCCTTCACTGAGCTGGGACATTGGCGTTGGGCGCTGTAGCATTCTTCTTGTTGGGGCACTCGTTGGAATAGTGGCCTTTATTTCCACAGTCATAACAGGTCACTTGTGACTTGTCCTTCGCTGCGACAGGCACAACATTGCGTCCAGTTCTCGGGGCAGTGTTGGGGTTGGTGGTAGCATGGTTGGTGTTGAACTTGGGTGGGGCACGGGTGAAATTGCTAGAGTTGCCGGGCTTGTTGTGAGTTTCTACTGGTCTAGGGTTTCCACGGTTGGGGTAGGTCGGACGGGTCATAGGGGGTCTGTTGGTTCTTGGGGCAAATCCTGGAGATGGGTTGGGGCGATACTTTGGGGTCTGATGGGTTCCTGGTTGATGCATCATACGACGCTTGCGGTTCTCATTGGCCTGGTGTAACTACCTCGGTGAATTACGCTCCTAGTTACAAGCCTGGATGAGCGGAAATGGTTAAAATAGTACGGTGGGGCCCAAATGCCACTCACAGGTAGACCTCTCGGCCGTCCTAACCATTTCCAAACATCGGGACAAGAACGGGCGGCGTAATCGGAAGGCGAAGGGATCAACTACATACACAAATGAGTATGTATGCAAGCCACCATACAACAGTCCTCAGAGCCATTCCATCTAAAAGAAATAGAAATATTACAACGCCATACCGCAAGATCCAAATGTCCTAGATAGATATAATAGTTTAGGATATCTCCTCATACATCAAACATCGTATCAAAGTGAAGCGGCAAACAAGATCCGAGTACGGATAAGAAGCAAATCGGCATAAGATGCCCCATAAATAAACACATCCCGCCCACAGATCACACGGATCCCCGTTCCCGGAATCTCTACACCAAATGATCGTTGTCCACATCGTCCGTCTCCTCCACCCAGTATCCTTCTTGTGAGTGTACCTGTTCATCTGAATCAAATAATTTATCGTGTGAGACCCTAGGGGTACTCAGCAAGTCTTTATGCCTCTAAAGGGGACACAACCTGGGGTGACGCAATTGCAGCAAAAGATAATACCTATCAATTCTATAGATACTCGCTAACCATCCGCCTAACCAAAGATAGACGGATGTCCGTGAATTAATAACAACAGTTATAACAGTAATATTAATAGATCCATCCTCCCCCTCGCTTACCAACGAGGAAGCGGACGAACACCCCCCATCCGTTGGCAGTTTTATTATCCATTCCATGAGTGTTGCACTATTTACTAGTCAGTTACTTAGTCAAATTAAAAGCGGTACTTTAGTTATACTTGTCTATGATCGAGAAACTGTGCTCCAAGTCGTCCATAACCGCGGACACGGCTTTCAGAAGTTTTACCCTGCAGGGGTGCACAAATAGCAACACACACTTGATCAACCTCGGAAAACCAAATCAAAACCCAACGAGGCTTTCACGACAAAGCGATCACAGGATTCATAATATTTCAGGGGGGCACCCCATTAAGCTACCCGCAACGAAGTTAGCCGACTCCGAGACGGACTCAAGGTTTGCGCTGCTGGTGGAAACGATCGGGAACCCGAAAATGTGACTGGCTTGTCGATACCACAAAACACTCCGCTTCCTAAAACAGTCTGGTGCTCCTCGCAAACTTAAATAAAGCAAAAGCATGGCATAAGTAAAGGATAGGAATAAAGCCCCAAACTAATTGGGGCCCCAAGAAATAGGAATGAATCAGGCTCTGGCTTAGGGGGGGTCGCATAAGCCTCCCGGGTGTGGATATCGCGAAGAGTGAAGGAACAGGAATCAAGTACTCGGGGTCCTACGGACACAAGTGAGCATGAAAAACCAAATAGCAGATATTGCTCACCGGTGCCACTTTCATTAGTTATCCCATACTACTCAGGTTAAGTTGTTTAGGTACCTCGTTATCCATCAGACACTCACATACCCTACACATGCTGTTCTACGACCCGCATGGCTCAAACAACTCCTGTAGTAATGGCTCATGGGATGGAGGAACAAGCTTCGGTGGGGTTTAAATGTAAAGGCTATGCAGTACTTGGGATTCAGTTTAATGCAATCGCGACTCAATGATGCAAGAATAAGATAGAGGCATTAGGTACTATATGTATGCAAGCATGTGGTAGTGCTTGCCTGGCAGCTCAGTTGAAGCGAGAGAAGGATTTGGGTAGTGCTCCTGGGTTTCTTGATATATCCCCTGCTTAGCGTCTATTCGAAGAAGAACCAAACAAACAAGGGCCGACATAAATAAAGTGCACAAGCATATGAATAAGATGCGACAAGCAAACAATCATGCCATGATGAATGATGCGCAATTTGCATGGCAATAATGTAGCATGGCATGGGTGAGATGTGGAATACAAGAATAAAGCCTTTTATTGAGTTTTGGTCACATTTTAACCTCATATAAGTTGCTGTATGCTTTATATTTATATGATGCATGCTGCAAGGCTGAACATGGAATGCATAGACAGAAAGGTCTTGTCGAGCTGATCATTTTAGACATATCATTTGTTAAATTTGTAGTTATAAAACAAAAGTTATTAATTAATTAAGGAAAAGGGCATTTCATTGTAATTTTAATCAACTCGAAAATTAAAGTGTCCAAAATATATTGTGAAGGGCATATTTGAATTCCTCACATTTTTCTGACTTCAAAACATATATTATTTGTATTATTTGGATTTGTATTTTAAAAGTTATTTAAAAACAGATTTAAATTTGCATTTAAAACAAATTTGAAAAGTTTAAATTAAAACAGAAAAGAACAGACTTTTGCTACTCAGCCCAGACCTAGCCATAGTCAGTCACAGGTGGTACCAGGCTGACTGGAGGAGCACACGCGCGAGAAAAGCTTTTTACACCGGGGCTTGACCTAGCCACGAGATGACAGTGGGCGGCAGTGTAAGGTCCACGGCAGTGTGACCACCGGGACGCGACACGTGGTGGATCCGGAGGAGTGCGGCTTGAGGCTGGAAGAACTAGGGGGTCTATCTGCAAAACTAGCGCTGAGGCTGACGGTGGGGCAGGCTGGTCCGCGGGTTTAGGAAATAAAAATCTAGGGGGATTTCTGCAAAAAGTGCGGCGGCACTGTGCTTCTTCTCTGCGCCTGACGATCGATCGGTCTTGACAATGACGGCCGGCGCGCAGGTTCGAACCTGGGTCATGGCGTGCTGAGGCGGAACAGCGGTGGCGTTCGGAAGGTGGCAGGAGGGCGGCTGGCGGCTAGTTGAGGCACTACGCGGCGCGGACCCGAGCAGACACAGCGAGCGGCGGCGCACGGTGGGCGTTCGGCAAGCGACGCAGGAAGCAACGCCTGGACAGGGACATGTCTAGGGTGGTCGGTGGCTCACCGTGGGTAGGTCGGTGTGGTCGGATCGGCTCGGCGCGAGGATCGGCGGCAGCAGACGGACCGGAGGCTAGGGTTTGGCTCGGTGACGGCACGAGTCACAGACCTCCTCCTCCTCGCTTGCGCGGTCCAGGTGAAGCAGGGGTACCGTGCGGTCTTCCTCGACACCAGAGATCGCCACGCCACCGGCTGGAAAAAGAAGGGACGGTGGAGGCCGACGGTGGCCGGCGTTGGTGTAGGTGGTGGCGATGGAGAAGAGAGGGGAGAGGGCAGGGCCCTGGGGCGGATCTGGGGATGGCAGCAGGCGAGAGAGGGGTAGATAGGGACGGGAGAGGAGAGGGGGTGCCGTGGGGGGAGTGGGGCATAGAAAGGTGGCTTCGGCCACTTTTCCTCCTCATCCTTCACGTCCTCGGGTCGGGGCAGGAGCAGGGCAGGCGCATGGGGCTGCAGGTGGGGTCAGGGCGAGGCCAGGTAGGCAGGGGGAGGCTCGGGCTGGTGGGGCATGCAAGCAGAGAGAGAGCTAGAGAGAGAGATGGGTAGGCTCGGGTGTAGCTAGGGTTGGAGCTAGGGTTTGGAAAGAGGGGGGGTATGGCTCGGGTTAGGGCTTGGTTTGGGTGGTAGCTAGGTGGGCCAGGGTGGCCAGGTGGGGCCAGGAAGGTAGAGAGAAGAGAGAGGCCGAGAGATGAGTGGTATGGTTTAGGGTTTTAGGCATAATCTACTTGACCATGCATGGATGGAGTGAAAAGGAGAGGAAGGGGAGGAGAAGAGAGAGAGAGAGATGTGGTGAGGTTTTAGCACTACCAAACTAGATCAAGCCAAAAGAGAGGGAGATAGATGATTCACTCAAAAGACCAAATAAACAAAGGAGGCAAAAATATGGAGATGGTTGCATGGCCCATGCATAATATTAGTGCTAGGTTTCATCTTGTGAAAACAACATAAATATCCCTAGCATTTATATCTATGCATTCCAAAAATATGGAATGAGCCAAACTAGGAGAAGTGAAAGGATGCCCCATGTGGAATAGTTGGAGATGACCATATTTGAATAAAAATGGGACATGCTAGTGTGTGTGTGCCACTAGATGCTCAATAGTCCCACAAATATCCCAACATGAGCATAATTCCATAATAATCCATATGGAAGCTAGGAAAAAGGGCCCCACTCACAAGGCATGCAAAGGTGGCCATGAGGCTCCACATAATTGATATTGTGAAAACAACATACTTCATATATGGAACATGTAGACATAGAATGGATCCACACCAACACATATGAGCTAGAATCAAAATAGCAAAAGAAAAGCAATGGCTCATATCTGACTAGGGTGGTGGAATTTAGATGAAGCCAAAGAAAGGTGGTGGAGTGGAATAGAAGATATGCCCCCAACTCAACTTGGGCATTTAAACAATATATCAATAACCAAATACAATATAAAGAGGCAAATACAATTTACAATGCATATGAGAGAAGAACCAAAGAAAGAGGGTTTTATATGATGCTCAAATGCAAGGTGGCATGATGACATGAGCATGATATAATTATGATGCAACAATTATATATAGGAAGTAGCCATTATATAAACTAGGCTAGTAGCATTGCAATTGTTAGACAATTGGGATGCTACAACTGGTTGATCTTTCCTTCCATCTGGATAGAGGAGTCGACAAGGGCTTCAATATCAACAAAGGGGATATTGACTAACACTGTCTGCATCTCGTCATGCAGACCATTCAGGAATCTTTCTTTCTTCTTGGCTTCAGTGTCTATCTCGTCCGGGGCATACCTAGATAATGACAAAAAAAATTCACGGTATTCCACTACAGTCATCCTTCCTTGCTCCAGCTCTATGAACTCGTCTCTCATTCTCTTGATCAGACCTGGTGGCACATGGGTTCTGCTGAACTTGACCTTGAATTCCTCCCAGGTCATCATTTGGCCTCCGTTCATTGCACGAACACTGTTCCACCATGCCCTGGCATCTCCGGCTAGATAATGGGTGGCGAACAGGACTTTCTCGTTGGCTTCCACTCCTTCTACGTCTATGTCGTTTTCCATGGTTTGCAGCCAATCCGTGGTTGTCCTGATTTCCATAGCCTTGGTTGTTGTGGGCTAGCTGGGCTATCTGTTGCAGAGTGGATAGGTTGGCTTGACGTTCCTCTCTTTCAGCTTCACGGTCAGAAGTCAACATTTGCAGGATCTGCAACATCGGGTCCGGGGCTGAACCACTTCCTCCACGTGGCATCTGAAGATTGATATAGATCATGAGAAAAGAGGGAGATCTCTAAGGTTTTGGGTTTTTGAAAAGTTTTTAGAGTTTGACTCAGATTTTTCAAGCAACTTGATTTTTCATTCATTCATTCACTCGATACAACGCACACCACAGCAAGGAAAAACAGATGGTTTTAAGTACCATTCTGGAAACTACGATACAGTGGGACCGACTACTACTCACTATGCTAGTGCTCAGTGCTACTACTCCTCGGAGTCTGTGGCTTCATCATCTTCAGCATCATTGATGAAGGCGAAGTCATCCTCATCGGTGAATAAGTCCATGGCCTGATCTTCCAGAAAATCATCGTCATCGCTGAGATAGGAGTAAGGGTCTCCACGAAGGTCCTCTCCGGCATTCTCCCTTTCCTCTAACTGCATGTCTCTCTCGTGGATGGTCTCCTCCAGAGATGAGATGCGATGGCGAAGACGGGCAATAATGCGCTCCTTCTTGTCAAGATGACGGCGGCGAGACTTGCGATCCTTTGCTAGCATGGAGATGGTCTGGTACTTCGTCTTGATGATGGCAGACTTGTGGTTGCAATAGTCACGGCAGTTGTCCAATTCCTGCTGACGATCATACATCATGAAGCCAAGGTGGTCCAATTGAGTCTTCAGCTCGGGGTGGTATGGGGCTTCCAATGGTTGTCCATTTGCAGCACGTCTTGGGCAAAAATCAAAGCGAGTACCCTTGATCTGATTGATGCTCTGCCCACACAGATGGGAAAGAGCTTCCTACATTGCTCTGGCAAGTCCATCGAGCCAGTTGTTTTCCCTCAAGGTAAACTGAATTCCCTCCGCAGTGGGAGGTTCAATCTTTCCTCGGAGACTTGCAACAATTAGCCACTGCAGATCTTCTCCTCCTTGATCATTGAGCTGAGCTCCGAAGAACTCGGGGTGTGGACGTTCCAGAAGTTCCGAAAGCTGATCCAGATCCCTCTCAAAGATAAGGTCTCCTCCATTCCCAAGTTGGTAAAACTTGCTGTACTTCACTTCCATCTATAAAAATATAGGATGAGTAGATTAGCAAAGTGATCAAGTGTGTCAAAATTTTATCTATTTTGCAAGAGTTTTTGAGGAACATGAAGTTTTATTAAAGAATTAAAGAGATTAGAATGAGAATAAGTTTTCGTAAATATTTGTTTTCTTTGGTTTTGAAACTAAGTTTTTTGGTTCAACGTCCAATCTAACTAGGGTCTCCTATGGTCAGGATGGCTCTGATACCAACTTGTCAACACCCAGATTTTTCAATCCTAGATGCCTGTTATGCCATACATCGCAATCCCAGGATTACCATTTTTGCGAGACATAACAGAATTGGATACCATAGTACTTCATCCATTACAAACAATACATAAGTTCTTACAGAAATAGGGATCTCATGATCCAGTTCTTAATACAACATCAAGCTGCGGAATACAAAATAATAACGGTAGCATAGGCGAAGCTCCATCTTCGGGGTCACAGGCAATGCTGACGATGGTAGATGATCCTAGTTGTCGTAACCTTCCTGGGGTCCATCTTCCAGGTACTCCTCTTCATAGTCTGGCCATGGGAATAGCCAGAGACAAGCCATGAGTACTCTTTAAGTACTCGCAAACTAATGCTAACAAGTAAAGGGGTTTTTTGGATAATAGGACACTAGGATCTAGGTTTGTTTTGCAAAAGCCAGATTTATCTCTACTAGGTTCTGAAGCTAGTCACAATTTTATAAATCCTAAGGGGGATCTTGTACTTCAGGTCACAACTCTGTTGTGGTCAAGTCAAAGTCTCAATTCATTTCACAAGTCATTTTGAAAAGTCTGACGGGGGAACAGTATGGCCACTCCAACTGTCCATAACCGCGGACGCGGCTATTCGAATAGTTTGACACTCTGCAGATATTGTACACTTTCACCACAATATTCGATACATCCGTCAGAAACAAATCCTGAATTCACCATACTTAGTATGCGGATAATCAATCCTAACCTTTCAATTACACGCCCTAGTATAAGCACCTCTCCTGTGAGTTTGGCCTCCCAACCATGACGAATGTCATCTTGGGTACTGCACAGGTGGACAATCTTCACAAGGTAGCCTCAGCTCAGACCTTGGCCGTGAGGTAACTAATACTAAGGTATATAAGTTTCCAGTCAAGCCCTACCCAATATTCGGAAATTGTGGTTGTACGATAAAATTGGAATGGTATCGCATCCAGACAACCATCAGTTTTATAAAGGGCTAAGGCTCATGCCTCAACATTTTCATCACCAAAATCATCAAGTGTTTGGAAACACATGTCCAAAACATTTCAATAGAATGATCCATCATTCCAAGGTTTTCATAACCATTTTTCCACCAAGTAATCCCATCTAGAGTTGATCAAATTTTATGCTTAGCACTAGCATCTAAGGTAAGGGGGGGTAGTACTGATGATGGGGTAGTAACTAGTGGAGTTTCAACTAAGTCCAACCTTATATCTTAGGCTGATATCAAGGTTTCTAGCTTAGGCCAAATTTTATGCTCTTTATGCAACCTTCAGTAACTTTCCAAACTCTACCAGTCAATTAAGTAAACTCTAAGTGAGCTTTGATAAAGAAATAAAGTAAGAAGCTTGCAAGTAAAACTAGGATTGGTTTATCAAATGGGTATGAGCACATATGCTTAAGGCATATAGTAGTCATAGAACAAGTATGGGTTTGTGGCGTCAGTAGGGTAGCTGGCAAGGGTTAGCTTGAACATTCACTAGTAGTATTAGGCTTGCTAAAGTAGAGTGTCTTGCAAATTTTAGCTTGCCTTGTGCAGAGCAGTGGTTAAAGTTCTCCTCGGCTTTCGCTTCGTAGTATCCTCCTTCCTCCTCGTAGCCTTGGTCGGTACTAGCGTCTATGAATAAATACGAGGTACACAATCACCAAACAATACTTAACTACTTGCAATAATCACATACAAGGGTCCTATAGATGATATAGCATCATCTCTAACATTACAAGGTTAAGGCTTAGTTTAAATCTTTTTATTTTTAGAAAAGTAATTTCTACTCATTAAAAAACTACTTAAGATTTAATATTCTCCAAACTAAACATGGGATCATGTTGACACATGTCATCACCACATATTTTAGTCCATGGGAATGTGATTTAAAGTGGTGTCACAATTTAATAAGGTTTTACCCTTTTATTTTAATTAATTAAAGTTGCTAGAAATGCTTATGTAGCATTCTTTTATTCCTTGAACATTATTTCCGCAAGTAAACCTATATATTTTTATATATTTTGAAAGGTATGGTTAAATGTGATTTTTGAGAGTTGGAATCAACTCAAAAGCATTTATGGTTTAAATTTGAAAAATGTTTGAATGCAGAAAAGATTCTGCCTTGTTATTTTTACTATGGGTGATCTATAGATCTAAATGAGTTGAATCCAACGGGCTTGGATTAAGCATTCACATACCTTTCCAACAAAATTGGTTTCATTCAAATTGGTGCACTGAATCGATCTGGGTTGATTTTTGAAGTTGGGTGCTGAAGTGTGTTTGAATTGAAATAGGAAAAGATTTAATTTGAATTGCTGGGCTGCACGGGAAATTCTAATGGGCCGGCCTGCTAAGCGCAGTGCTCCCGCTGGCTTTATGGGTGTCCCCACTCGCCGCCATGGGGCTGGGCGGCGGTAGCAACGTGGATCGCTCGATCTAGTTCTAATCCAATGGCTGGGGTCATCATCGACGCGAGACAACTCCGCGAGAACGAAACCCAGCGGCCAGTGAGGTGCTGGGGCTCACCGGCACGGGCGAGGGTCGGCAAACGACGAAGTCGACGACGGCGAACCTCCTGGTACCGGTGGCTTCTCCTGGGGCGGCTCCAATCGATGGCTCCTTTCTTCTCCGGCAGCGGCAGGCTCCAGTGAAATTCCGGCGAGGTGGTGCTCGACTTGCTCTGAGAACGGTGTGGCACGGTCAGTAAGGAGAGGGGAGTGAGATGGTGTGAAGAAATCGTGCGGGGGTGGCCTATATTTATAGTCGAGCGAGGGGACAGTCGGGGCGCACGGTGAGCTCGTCGGGGGAGACGTTACAGGCAGCTAATGGCATGGGCAAGGGTAGGGGACGGTGCTATGTCTCCTGGCGATGCTCAAATACATGGTCGCGAGGCATGCGGCGGTGTGGTTTGGTCTGGAACGGGCGGTGCTCTACACGGCAGAGGCGACGTCTTCGACGGCGGGCGATGGCTGTATGGCACGGGGCAGCAAACGGGAATGTCTGGCGGTCTCCTGGGTTGATGGCGATTGTGTGTGCACGCGGTGAGGGCGGCGCGCGGTCTGGGGACGCTGGTCGAGGGTGGCACTCTGGCGCACGCTCGGCATGGTCTGGGCGCGGCTTGTGCGCGTGGTCCAGGGCTTGGCAACGCTCGCGGCTGGGATAGTGAGTGGCGGTGGACGGTGGGCTGCCTCCCAGACAAGGTTGGAATGGCTATTTCTTCCTCTAGCCTGCTGTCGACTATGGGGTGGCATTGAGGTGCTCGGCTGTTCACCATTAATGGCAATGGCAAGCTCACAGGGGTGCTAGTGTTGGGCTAATCTTTCTAGATGATCTACTGGGTTGTGTGTGAGCTAACTAGGGAACAAGTTAGGCAAGAATCACTGCACACTATAGTGTTTGATGTTTTGTTTGATTTGTGTCTGCAACCTGTTTGATGAAATGGCCGCATGAAATCAAGTTTTGAATTTTGAAATGAATTTTGGTGGGTTTGCTAGATTGGTGCTGGTGAGTCTGCAGATGCTTGGGTTTTGAAAGTTGAGCTTGTTTGAGTGGTTTTTGAAAAAGTGGGATCTTCCCATATGAAGAAGATTCAATTTTGAATTGTCATTTAAACTATGCATTTGAAAGTTTCTGGATGATCACAAAGTGGGCCTTGATACCTTGTTATGAGTACATTCAAGGGGTGCAAAGATCCGGAAAAGTTTCTGTTAGGTTTTGAAAGTTTGAGGCAGCCAAAGTAGGCATGGGAGTTAAATTGGTCAAAATGACCATTCATTTAATATATTTGTTTTGATCTACTTGTCTTTAGGAAAAGTGTGGGAAATGTTTTAGATGATGTTTATTTCACCTAAGAAACATTTTACAAACAATGGATCACACAAACAAGGTGGTTTTAAAAGAATTCCAAATCAATGCATACACATATGCATGCATTCATAATTTTATTTAGAAAAGTTTTTGTTAACCCTAAATGTGAGGATTAGAAATTGATGATCTAAGTTTGGTATTTTTGGGATGTTACATGAACGAGGGAGCCAGGCTCTAGGGTGAGAAGTACCCTGAGAAGTACAAGGAGGTGCATGGAGAAGATTCTAACCCTGAGACCGCCCCTTTCGACCCCGAGGTCTTGTGATGAAAGGCGGTAGAAGGCCAGAAGAATGGTCGCCTATGGATCCGTCACGGGTCCGTCGACCCTAAGACCGTTCCATCTATGCGCCAGGTCCGATGTGGTAGGACGAGCGACCAGCCTGCTATAGAGACCCGCCCATGGCCTTCGGTTGTAGCTCTCGAGCAGTTACGAGTATGTTCTTCCTCGGTCATCTATGTTTTACTATATGTTTTGTGTTGCAATTTTCATCTAATCGTGGCGACACGATGTAGGAGGATATGGCCGCTGATAGGGCACGCAGAGAGGCGGCCGAGTAGCAGCAGCAGCTGGAGCAGCAGATGGCCCATCAGCAGCGGTTGCTGGAGCAACAAGGGCAGATGATGCGATGGATGACACAGCAAATGCTCATCAATTCTCAACCAGGGACTCTTCCCACTCCTCCTTTTGCCTTCTCGTGGGTAAGTGATCAAGTGTCTTATTGTCCAATGCTCGCAATTTTCAATTTTGCCTTATTGTCTAATGCTCACAATTTCCAATGATGCAGATGGACAATGAGATGCCGCCGCCTGGTGGGTCCATGGGTGGATCGAACAACCAGGCGCCGCCGTCTTTCACCGTCAACAATCCGTCGGTCGTACGGAGGCTGAATCAGAGTCCTCCAGGTTTGTTTTCTTATACTTGTCAAATTTAGCCATGCCATCGCATTTGTAGAAATTTTAGCCATGCTATGACACTTGGCATGATACTTATAGAAAATTTAGAAATTCCATGACACTTGTAGGAAATTTAGCCTGGTCATGATACTTATAGCAAATTTAGCAATTCCATGATACTTGTAGATAATTCTATGCCATTGTCAAAATTTTAACCATTCTATGACACTTGTAGAAATTTTAGCCTTGCCATGACACTTATAGAAATTCTAGCCTTGACATGGGATTTGTAGATATTCGTGATTTTACTTGTTATATTGATGTAATTTGCCATGAGACTCGTCAAAATCCCATGTTATTGCCATTGCCATCAACTTGCCTAGAAACTTGTACATATTGATAATTTTACTTGTCATATTTATGTACTTGTCTTGAACTTGTAGGATCTCACGATGGAGCATGATCTTGTGGAGCACTCGGAGTTGATGGTCTTGTGGGTGGAAAGAATAAACTTGTAATATTTGTGTAGTTTATGGATTGTGCACTTGTTGGTTATGCACTTGTGTAATAAACTTGGTCTTGTGTGATATTTGGTAGTGTTTGTGATGATATTATGATCATACTTGTGATATTTTGGTGTTGGTGATGATTATATTATTGTAGTTCAATGCAATTTGGTGTTACTGATAATATGTATGATTATATTCTATGTTTTGAATTGCAGAAAACAGGGCTGCTTTGCCGTGTGTAGCCCACCTGTGTGCTGCTGAGGTTATACACATGGCCTTTGCCGTGTGCTATATGCCAAAGGCACACGACAAAGGATGAACTTTGCCGTGTGTCATCCCTGAGAGGCACACATCAAAGGGAAACACATCGCAAATAAAAATACATACGGCAAATCCTGAACACACGGTAAAATGCAAAGCACACGGCAAAGGACATACACACGGCGAAGGAAAGACGCACGACAAAGGGACGACATACGACAAAGAACGAATACACACGGAAAAGGGAATACACGACACCCATCTGTTGGCTCTGTCAGACGGACGAAAACCGTCAACTACTTTAGTGTGCCGTGTGTGATCAGAAAACACACGGCAAAGACTTTGCCGTGTTCCGGAAGAGCCTTTGCCGTGCCGATCATTGCCGTGTGGGTTTTGCCGTGTGCTTACACACGACAAAGGGTTTGCCGTGTTCCGGGAGGCGGAACCTTTCCCCCGTAGTGTCTGTCCCAGTTTAAAGGGCCTACGCGTATACGTAGATCATTTATTTGATCAATAAAATATAAAGTATTTAACATAAATATTATACCATTATAAAGTATAGCATCTAAATTTTCTAATAATATATTTTATATATAAAATAATTAATATTTTGTTGATGAAATTAATAAGCTAGATATAACCCTTTAAACCGAGCAGTTAATCTTGACACCTAGTGAAAACGTACTAGTACCATCATATGTCAATTGGAGAGAGAAGGAGAGCGGATTCTCATGCAAGAGCTAGCTCTAGTACGTGCTCTTAGGCATTGTGTGAGAGTGTCAAGTGGATCATATATTTTTAGAGTAGTACACTTTTGTAGCTAACTAATGTATATGTTGGCTATAAGGTTGGCTCCAGATAATATGGCATTTTCCAACTGATTGGACTAACCAATGATCGGCCTCTGTCTGTCCGTCACCTTGATTCTGAACCTTTTTGCTCATCAGCACTCCTTTTTTGCATGCTTTTTTTCCACCCTTCGTCAATCAAGAGTAAACCTGTTTCATAAAAACAATTCTATATATCATGTTGCCGGACTAGAATTTGCAGAACCTGTGTAGGGGGAATTTTTGCAGCACCTCAACACCTGTGTGCTCGGATTTTGAAAATTTTGTAAACTGTACTCTTGAGTTTAAAAAATCATAATTTTTCCCTTGGATACCTACACATGCGCTGTATATTTCACTGAATTTTCTATGAAAAATGCCTTATACTCTGAGCTAGAAAAAAAAACTTGTGCTCGGTATATAGTAGTAACTAGGAAATATGACATGGCGTCACGCCGTACCAATGATGGAACAATATATTCAAATAATTCGTTAAAAGTACTGTAATTTTGTCCAAAGATACTAAAGACGATAGTAATGCAATTTTTATAGGACAAAAGAGGTGGCAGATTGTGGAATTAATGTTGCAGAATAATATAGTACAACAAATTGAATTACTGCTGAAAAAGTATGGCTCAGAAATTACTCAGGCTTGAAAATTTACTAGGCGATAGTTATCATATGGAAATTACGGCTGACAAAGTGTGACAAAACATTAATGAAACAATGTGAAAGGAACCTAGGAAAATACCTTTAGTGAAATACGGTTAGAGAATATTCACCAGTGAGAAGGTACCATGGGGTAACCATCGGTGGAAAATTAGCGGTTAGAAAGTTGTGTCGATAAATTACAGTCAAGTAGTAAACTAAGGAGCTAAAAATTATTATCGTAGACGCTAGCCTAACTACCGTTGGAAAATAACGTCCGAGAAGATGCATAGAAGAATTACGTTAAGTAGTCAGAAAATGAGCTAAAAAATAATACCGTAGACACAGGGTAATTATTGTGGGTAAATTACCCAGAAAGGTGAGTATAACTATCACAAGTTGCGACCAGAAATTTGGGTCCGAACTACCCTGAAAAATTACGGCCAGCAAGACATGCGGAAAATTACCATCGAAAAGGATAAACATGGTAATATAAAAAAATCCTTTGAAAATGTAACAGTGGAAAAGTTGTAAAAACATATTATCGGTGACGGGCAAAAAAGAAGAAGCCGTATCAATATTGTCATGCAAAAAGAAATTGTCAGACACCAACATGGCGCGTCTTGATTAGCTAAAATTACCGGCATCTAAACTAGTGGTGATGTGGTTGATTGTGGTGGCTTAAAACCAACCACCTTTCATATATAGCATCTTGGAAATTACTTAGGCTCGAAAACATACCAGACGTATGTGGTGGCTTAAAACCAACCACCTTTCATATATAGCATCTTGGAAATTACTTAGGCTCGAAAACATACCAGACGTAGTTACCATATGAAAATTATAGACGATAAAGTGTGACAAAAAATTACTGAAAAGAATGTGAAAGAAACCTAAGAAAATACCGTTAGTGAAATATCGGTTAGAGAATATTCACCAGTGAGGACGTACCGGGGTAACGATCGGCGGAAAATTGTCAAAGACCGATGTGGCACGCCTTCATTGGCTAAAATTACCGTCATCTACATTAGACACCGTTGGTGACGTGGGTGATTGTGGTGGTGTAAAACCAACAGTCCTTTATATATATATATATATATATATATATATATATATACTAGGGAAGTGGGCGCGACGGCACGTCGCGTCTGTGTGGTTAACTTATTTTATGTATATTGTTATGAAAGTTGAGTTAAAAAAATTAGCACTAAAATATTTTGGTCGAAGAGGCATGAAAGAAAAGTCGAAAGAAAATGGTCAGTAAAAACTTGATGTTGAAGAAGGAAGAAAAGAGAAAAACAATATTGTTTGTCGTTGCATTTTACTTTACGCTGCGGTCGGACAAAACCGAAAACCTACAATACCATCGATCGAACATACGTGGATCACTAAGGGAAGTGCAAATCTAACATGCCTTAAAAGATAGTATCTACTATGGTCATAAAGGCGTGTCAAAAAATTATTGTCCAATAGCTAGGAGGAAAGGACCTAAACAAATACCGTTTAGGTAACCTCTTGTTTGAGATGTAGGCGCAGTTAATTTACAACCCGAAAATTGCAGTCAAAGAGTCAAAAATGATAAACTCAAAAAAGGGGTGAAACATCTATGTAGCATGGACAGAGATAAGCAGAGAAAATATAGAAATAGTTTGAAACATTATCGACAAACCTTAAAAAACTATTGTCAATAAGTAAGGATAGATTTATCTCTATCTTGACCGAAGGTAGACGCAATTAAATGCAGCAAGGGAATATTAGTCGAGTAGTCGGGCCAAAAATTGTTATCGAGGAGTCTAAAAGGGAACCAATCTTTTTAAAACATTGTCGACAAACATGAAAAATATAGTCCAAAATCTATTGTTTGGAAGATAGACGCGGTTAAGTGAGAATCAGAAATTTTAGTTTCTAAGGGTCACACCAATAATTATCATTGAAAAGTATAAAAAGAAACGACAAACGTTAAAAAATACTGTCTAGAAAATCTATTATTGACAAATGTTAAAAAATACCGTCTAAACGATCTATTGTTTTAAAGGTAAACATAGTTAAATGCGAGTCAGTAATTTTTTCCGAAAAGTCTCACTAAAAATCACCAGCGATGATAGGAACCAATCTTTTTGAAACATTGTCGACAAAAAATACAGTCCAAATTCTATTGTTTGGAAGGTAGGCGCAATTAAATGAGAATCGGAAATTTTAGCTTCTAAGAGTCACACAAATAATTATCGCTGGAAAGTCTAAAAAAAACAAACGTTAAGAAATGCAGTATAGAAAATCTATTATCAACAAATATTAAGAAATATTGTCTAGAAAATCTATTGTTTTGAAGGTAGACATAGTTAAATGCGGAAAGATAATTTTAGCAAAAATGTCTCGCTAAAAATTATCAGGGAGGAGTTTAAAAGAAGGAACAAAAAATAAGAAAATTACTGTTCATGGCCTTGTTCACTGTTCACGCTCGAGTTACTGTTCATGTGAACAGTGCCGGATCAAGGAGAAGGCCGTATCCCTGCGGGCCTTAATATATAGTATGACTACTATCTATTCACCGTTGAGGGTCAAAAAAGATAAAACGGTAACAATATTGTCATGCAAAAATAAATTGTCTCTACATGTCTCTAAAATCGCGAAGAAATCAAGCTTATGATCTCTTATAGTTTCATAAAAAAATATGTTTTGGTGTTTCTTTAAATCCTTCACTATTTCCAAAACTCCCTTTCATGTAGACAAAAAAAAGGTTCTTTCATATACAAATATTATGACTAGAAGTCCACCTTCAGGTTATCATCCGAACCCCCTCCAGTATTAAGTTGCAAGCAATAGACAACTGATTTAAGCAAAGTGTGTAAGGTAAGAAATCCACTTGTTCCATGAACAAGAGACCGTTGTTTTCTCCCTAGTGGAAACATCACATCTACAACCGAAGAGATTTTTGTCACTTCCCTTGGAAACTAGAGGCATGAACCCTCTATCGAGCATAAATACCCCCTCTTGGAGACACTAGCAACTACTTGGACAAGATAGTTATTAACAACGGAGAGCATGCAAGATCACAAACAACAGAGACATGATAGAATCAAATAGACAAAACCATTAATCAATCTGACATAGTAATCTCAATATCCAGCGGATCCCCGCAAACACAACATGCATGATTACAAATAGATTATTGATCATGAATGGAGCTTACAAGATCTATACATGAAAGCACAAAGGAGAATATATAACCATCTAGCTACTACATGGACCCGTAGTCCAAGATGGAACTACTCACGCTTCATACCGGAGGCTGGCATGATGAAGAAGAAGGCCTCCGGGATGATCTCCCCTCTGGCAGGGTGCCGGAAAGAACTTCAGATCCCCCAATCTAGGGACGATGGTGGTGGCGGCTACAGACGGTTTTGTGGAGTTTTGATCAGGTGCCTAGGGTTTCTGCATTGGGGGCTTCTTATAGGCGAAGAGGCAAGCCAGGGGGCCACCAGGGCGGCTACACCCCCCAGGCGCGGGGTGGGCCCACCCGCGTGGCCTGGGGGTGTGGCCCCCGGTGAGCCTTCTCCATCTTGTTTTCTGGCTTCGTGTTGCCCACGGTAAAATATTGACTTTGGCTTTTGTCCCGTCCAATTCTGAGAATATTGATTTTCTGCCTTTCTGGAACCAAAGACAGAAGAAAACAGGCAACTGGCACTGTGGCAACTTGTTAATAGGTTAGTTCCAGAAAACATATAAAAAACCCTCAAAGTATGGACAAAGCAAAGCAAAGTAGATAGTAAACAAGCATGGAGCATCAAAAATTATAGATACGTTTCCGACGTATCAAGCATCCCCAAGCTTAACTCCTTCCATCCTCGAGTAGGTATGTGATAAAAGAATAATTTTTGAGGTGACATGCACCATGAAAACCAAGATCAAACCATTTGCAAGAATTGAAAGCTGGGATCAAAGAAATCTAAATATGTGCATGAAAGATGGAGTTCTAACAATAAGACGAAGTAACTATGCATGCAACATGAAAGGCTACAAACAAAGATCATGAATAACATGCATTGAAAAACGTTTGTTGGATTCACATACAGAAAACATGGCATAGTGGCATTCAGCTTGTCCCTCATAGAGTGGCAAATAGATGCATATGACACCTTCAAAGTTCATAAGAGTGACTAGATACAAGTAGCACAAGAACCAGTAATATCACAATATGCATCAATCAATAAGTTTTGGGGCACTGCACATAGAACTAAGAATGGCAACTATGCTCTCTTAATGGTGCCTAGAGGTAGAAGGTGGAGACTCAACATAATAGTGGAAGAAAGCCCCTTCATAAAGGGAAGCAGGGATTTCAAGTTTCAAAACGAGCTTCCAAAAATTATGGTACTTGTTAGCTTTCATCCCTCATTGCCCCTATCATAAGCATCTTGAAGTGATTAAGGTTAAAGTGAATAAACTATGGAGTATATGCTTGACAAACCCAAAAACAATTCTACTTTTCTTGCATCTCAAAATTATTCCTTAAGTACTTCATTTAGTTTTAGTTAAAAGCATTTTAGTCTTTCTCCTACTGCTTCCGGTGGGATCGATATCTTTATTTCGAAACTAGCTACAAACTACCTGCGCACATGCAGTCATCAAGCGCGATGTTGCTAGGGATATTAGCTCTATAAGTCAGTTTACTTTTAGTCATTTACTTCCGTTGTAATAATTTTTATTTAAGTTGCAAGATCATAACAATGGACAACACTCAGCATTTAATCCAGCTTGAGGTAGTAGGGAAAATGGGTTCGCCCATGGACGCTTTTATAACTATCAACAAAAGCATAAACCCTGATGGTATTGAGATCCATGAACTTTGAAGGTGTCCTATGCATCTATTTTCTACTCCATGAGGGACAAACTGAATGCCACTATGCCATGTTTTTTGTATGTGAAACAAACAAACGTTTTTCAATGCATGTTATTCATGATCTTTCTTTGTAACCTTTCATGTTGCATGCATAGTTACTTTTTCTTACTATTAGAACTCAATCTTTCATGCTCATGTTTAGAGTTCTTTCATCCCAGCTTTCAATGCTTGCAAATGGTTTGATCATGATTTTGATGGTGCATGTCACCTCAAAAATTATTCTTTTTATCACTTAGCCACTCCATGACGAGCAGGAGTTAAGCTTGGGGATGCATGATACATTTGAAATGTATCAATAATTTTTTATGTTCCATTCTTGTTTAGTATCTACCTTGCTATGATTTTTCTACATTTTGAGGTGTTTTTATATGTTTTCTGGTACTAACCTATTAACAAGATGCCATAGTGCCAGTTGTCTGTTTTCTTCTATTTTTGGTTCCAGAAAGGCAGAAAATCAATATTCTCGGAATTATACGGGACAAAAGCCAAAGTCAATATTTTACCGTGAGGAACATGGAGCCAGAATACGAGATGGAGGGGAGCCACCAGGGGGTCAAACCCCCTGGCAGCCACGGGCTAGGGCTAGCCGCTCCCGAGGGGTGTGACCATCCTAGCCTCCCCCCTGCCACGCCTCTTCGCCTATAAAGACCCCACGATGCATAAACCCTAATTACTCGATCAATATTCAACGAAACCGTCTGTAGCCTCCGCCACCATTTTCCCTAGATCGGGGGGGATCTAAAGCTCTTCCCAAAAGCCTGCTGTAGGGGAGGTCATCCCGGATGCCTTCTTCTTCATCATGCCAGCATCCAGTATGAAGCGTGAGTAGTTCCACCTTGGACTACGGTTCCATGTTGTACCTAGATGGTTGTATATCCTCCTTTGTGCTACCATGTTTAGATCTTGTGTTCTCCGTTCATGATCAACATCATCTATTTGTAATCATGCATGTTGTGTTTGCGGGGATCCGATAGATATTGAGATTACTATGCCAGATTGATTAATGGTTTTGTCTTATTGATTCTATCATGTCTATGTTGTTTGTGATCTTGCATGTTCTCCGTTTCTAGTAGCTATCTTGGCCGAGCAGATCCTAGTTACTCCAAGAGAGGGTATTTATGCTAGAGAGTGGGTTCATGCCTCTATTTAATCTAAGGAAAGTGACAAAAATTTCTAAGGTTGTAGATCTCCCGTTGCCACTAGGGAGAAACACAACGGTCTCTTGTTCATGGAACAAGTGGAGTGTATACCTTGCACACTTTGCTTAAGCCAGTTATCTGTTGCTTGCAACTTAATACTGGATGGGGTTCGGATGATAACCTGAAGGTGGATTACTACTCATAGATGTAGTTGGACGGCGGTCTATGTATCTTGTTGTATTTCCCAATCGAATCTCATAGGATCATGAATGTCTAGTATTGCATTGTTATGCCTTGCTCAGTCCTATCAATTGCACTGCTGTAATTTGTTTACCCAGCATGCCATGTTTGTTTATCTAAGGAGGATACCTCTAGTGAACTATGGACCCCGTCCAATCTTTACCATTGATACATCTTCCACCATTGCTGTTTACTTTCTGCAAACCACTATTACGTTCCACACCATACAGTTAATCTTTTGTTACAGCAAACCGGTAAGATTGAAAACCTCACTCTTCGTTGGGGCAAAGTCTTGAGTTTGTGTTGTGCAGGTCTCTAAGTTGCTAGCAACACCTTTGAGTCGTTTTCTTCCTCCTACTGGTTCGATAACCTCGGTCTCTTACTGAGGGAAAACTTGCTGATGTGCTCATCACACCTTGCTCTTGGGTTCTTCCAACGAAGCACCTACCATGCACTATCACTGGTTACTAGCTCCAACCGGGACTATAATCCCGGTTAGAGAGAAAGGCAGGAAAACTTAGTAGGAAGCGGTGGAAATGGTGGAAAAAATCTTTACTCCTGGTTAGTGGCTCATCATATGATGTATTATTTTTCGTTTTTTCGGTTTGGAGGACATGTTAGAATGGCAAAACGGTTAATGGTTTGACAATTTAGAATAATTATTTTATAAAATAGAAAATGGATTTGTATTACTTATTAAAATTCAAGCACTTTTCATGTTGAAAGTTTAGTGATATTTAAAAATATGCCAAATATAATAGTTAATGCATTTTATAATTAAGAATACCAAAACGGTTAATAGTTTGACAAGTTAGAATAATTATTTTATAAAACATAAAATGGATTTGTATTACTTATTCAAATTCAAGCACTTTTCATGTTGAAAGTTTAGTGAGATCTAAAAATATGCAAAATATAATAGATAATGCATTTTTAATTGAAAATAGCAAAATGGTTAATAGTTTGACTAGTTAGAATAAATATTTTATAAAACAGAAAATGGATTTGGATTACTTATTCAAATTCAAGCACTTTTCATGTTGAAAGTTTTCTCAAATAAATATGTATGCAAAAACTGTATAATTCAAATGTTTAAATATTTTGAAATTGTGCCAGATTTGAAAAAATAGTACAGCGTGCGCCAGTTTTGTCCTGAATGCGCAATTTTGGGGCCTGTTGTCCCGGCCTAACTCACCAGCCTCGACTAAATCCTGGTGGCCGAAAATCCCCCCTTTAGTCCCGGTGGGTTGCACCAGCCGGGACTAATGCCCCTCCCATTAGTCCCGGCTGGAGCTACGGGCCGAGATTGGAGAGGTGCGGGGTATATAAACGCGGCCTCTTCCTTGGTTGGATCCACCGACTGGGACATTGGAGGCCATTGACAATGAGAGCGCCGCCATGCTGCCCAATCCCCACGTTTCATCGTCTCACGTCAGCGCCACCCCGGTCTCCTTCGCCGCCACTCATGCCGCCAGCCCCCGCACGCCTCCCGCCACACATCGCCTCGCTGCCCCTATGCGTGCTTCCGTCGCTGGCCACCACCGCGCCAACTTGCGCCCCTCCACCTGCCCCCGCACGCACGTCCCCCGCCGACATGCCCTGCAAATCGAGTTATTTTAGTGTAGAAAATAGGAAATATTTTAGTGTAGAAAATAGGAAATAGAAATATTAAATAGAAAAATATAAAAATAGGAAATAGAAATAGAAAAATAGATGTGTAGCAATATTTTTATAGATGTGTATTTTAGTGTAGAACATTTTAAGTTGTGTATTTTTTAGTTGCATTTTTAGTTGCAAATATATGTGTAGCAATATTTGAAAGAAATATAAATAGGGAAATATAAATAGAATTTATTATTGCATAGGATTATTGCATTTTAAGTTGCAAGTATATTTTAGTTGTATATTTTAGTATAGAAAATAGGAAATAGAATAATAGATGTTTAGCAAAACATTTATAGATGTGTACTTTAGTGTAGAACATTTTTAGTTCCATTTTTAGTTGCAAATATATGTGTAGCAAAATTAATATTGTGTGCAAAAGTAGGATTTTTTGCAAATATAAATATTGTGTGCATTTTTCAAATATTGTGTGCAAATATATTTGCAAATACGATTTTTTGCTCTGTTCAAATATTGTGTGCATCTCGCATTTTGGAGAAACTATGGATCCAACTAGTCCAATTAGTAGAAAACTAGCACAAGAAGAAATTCTTGAGGATATAATCCACGATGTTGATCCACCCGAATCTAACTCAAGGTATCTGAACCCATCTGGTGAGTGAGAGGAGGTAGACCTAAGAGAGGCAGTAGCCGCCGACTCCGATGATGTAGGAGCCGTTAGCTCCGATGATGGAGAGAAGCCAATGGACCCTTAACAAAGACCGGCGAGATATATATATGATCTCCAGTGATCACTAGATATATGATCTCCGGGAGGAGATATATATACCGAGTTATACATATATTATAATGACTATTGTTTCTTCCCTTAGGCCTCCACATCGATCAAAAACTGCAAACGAGGCCCGGCCAAAAAGTTGTGTGCGCCTATGATTTATACAATTACGGCAGTATTGTTGGGGGGTGACCCCGGATAGGTTAAAGACGGGGAAAGACGAGGGTACGATCCCCGTCTGGTTTCCGAGTTACAGTCTAAGTCGGCCGAATCCTGTAGAAGTCGGCCGACATATGCAGGCAAGAGACCTGTATATGTATATTAAGACATTACCCGGCCGAGATATTACGTAAGTCGGCCGGGTTAGCCTGAGTGATCTTGATGCAGGTGAAGGACGATCTGAGCTATGCGAGGAAGGACCGAATGATATGAAGCTTGCAGGAGAAGGAGAAGCCTGAAGTCAAACCCTAGCTGCAAGCTAGGGAGAATCTGAGCGGAGCCAAGCGCTACGGACAAAGCAGGCAGCGAGAGGCAGGAGGAGGTCACGGAGGTGACAGTCCGAGACCGAGGCGCATGAGGAGGGCCCTCGAACCTTGCCGTCGTTAGAGGGGCGACAGGGAAAGGGGGGCGCCGAACTACTATATTGGGACAAGCATATTCCTCGAATATGCTTGCCACGTCAGCCCTAGAGGAACCCAGGGCTCTCCTTTATAAGGAGAGGCTTGGACTCAGAAGGGGGGATCGACTGAAGTTAGAGCCGTTAGGCTGGTAAAGTTCTTCTCTTCTCCGTGTATGCAGCTCAAGGAGCACTTGTAGCTCAAGGAAGAAGAAATAAAGATCTTTGCCTTAGTCTTCTGTGTGTATAATCAACTACATCTTCCCTCCCCAGATCCCTCTAGCATCTATTGGCCCCATACTTTAGCCTACCCATGGCATCTGCCGTGATACCACCACGACAAGTATCAACACTGTGCGAACCGTTGGAACCCAAAAGGGCTATAAATGTATTTGTACAATAATGCAGAGTTATGGTTACAGATCGCATCCCGATCACCATTCGAGAGTGGCATAAGCGTAAAGGGGTGGAAGAGAGTGATGTGGCCGAAAGGTACACATATGGTCTTTGGAATGACCTCATGACACATTTCAGCATGTCATAATATGAGGATGATGCCGATACAGCTTCGTTGAGGAAGAAAGTCAAGGAGTGGGTGATGAGTGCATATTTGAATCATCTTTTATATTATTATTTTTCACTATAGTGGTAGGATCTTGGTATTTTAGAGCATTCGCACGCATCTTTTTATGTCTACTTTCACTAGGATTAGGACAGATGATGAATACGATTGACACAATTCTTGGAGCAGTTGTATTGGGGCAAAAAAGTGTCAAAAACAAAGTAAATCGCTAATTTGGGAAATATCAATAACATCAGAAGAAAACCCGAAGTGATCAAGGCACACAGAAGGTTTAACGATCAACTATACGACATGAGTATTTTCTCTGGCCATATGGTTTCCACCGTATAGTTTGCACCGACACCGCCTCCTCAAATAGTTTCACCCCATGCAGTTGGATCAGAGAGACGGCAGACAGAACACCCCGAAATCACCGAAAACCTGACCTCCGGAAGGGATCTGGAGGGGGAACTTGACCAAGGGATCCCTATTCTCCCTATGCATATGTGGGAGGCCAAGGCATCGATTTTCATCTTCATCAACCGCTGCAGCACTATCATCTCCATCCATCTTATCTCCACCTGTTATCGCCATATTTTGGCCAAAGGAGGAGATGGGCCGTGATCAAGATGGGCTTGGAAGATACGTATATTCAACGTGTTGTTGAATCGGCCTTGTGCGTGGATTTGGGCTAAATTGCCCGTGTATTTTGTATCGTAGTAGGTTCCGTTTCAGTTTAGGTAAAGATAGAGTTGTAGAGTTATTCCAAAGATAGAAAGTCTCCGGACTATAAATATGTACCTAAGGTTATCGAGAAAGGAGGACAATCACGTTCGCAACAAACACAATCTCGGCGCATCGCCACCCCTTGTTTCTAGGGTTTCTTTCGGGTAAGTGTCAAGCTGCCTAGATCGCATCTCGCGGTCTAGGCAGTATTTACTTATGCGTTATTTGGTGTTACTCGTACTGAAGCCTTGTTGATGGCGAGTAACACTACTATCATAGATTTTTTTAGGTTAGCATCGGTACTTTTCACTATGATTTGTTAAAGCTGTGCTACCTCTAGTTACCTCGCTACCTTTGCATCTTTTCCCAAGTGCAAGGGTAGCATCTTGCTTGATCTTTATTTAGTCGATTCGATCTGTTATGGTTGTGCCTTGTTTTCCAAGGTTTAGTTTGATATCCACGTAGTCAGGCCTTGCAAACGGGTTGAACGATCCGAGTACGTGGGGCGTGGTTTACTAGTTCTAGAAGTTGTTCGGTAATTGACTTTACGTCGGTTGTTAGGCCTCCTCTAGGGTTAGTTTTCTTCATCTTTGTATCCGCCGGGCTCAATTACGTGTAGGACGTTCCAATTACGTGGTGAAAACGTTAAACCGTCAGAGATCGATTTAACTTGTAATGATGAAGCAAAACCCCATGTTATCGTAGATCTAATGCGAACCATGGGATAATCGGCTCTAGGAGCCGATTCACGAAAACAGGAGCCGTCACGGCTCAAATTTTACGATACTTGTTTACCATGCAGAAATCAATCAAGCAATCCTTCACCTTCGACCAGGTATAGGTCAGGTGGCATCTCGAACCAAGCCGGGGCGTGTCGGAGTTTTGCGCCGTTGCGAGGGACCAGGACCCACCAGCAGTTAGGAGCCTCCGGCTCTTCGTGTTGCTCGTCGCTGCTCGCCGTGGGTTTTGGCAGGCAACACATTCTGGCACGCCCGGTGGGACATTCAGCAGCATCTGCATCAACATCCGACGCTGAGATGGGGGACAGACCAGTCACGTACGACGAGCTGCCTGAGGAGCACAAGGCGAAGTATGATGACATCAAAGCTCTCTTCGAAGCCGATCTCATCGGCTCTTTCGAGAGGACCCGTAAGCATGGCATCAGGTGGAAAGGATTCTCGCCTGAAGGTGCTCTTGATGAGGTGGATCTGTCCGTTCCTTCAGAGGAGCGCACCAGAGCTCAGTGACAGGAAGTCAACAACATGGTGGCTCATTCTCTTCACCGCCATTCTGAGAGTCTGGTGAACGCTTTCGAGCGGATCGCAGTTCGCGTAGTTCAGGAGATCATGAAACATCAGTACTCTCCGTCGGGGCCTACTTTAGGGACTCACCAGGGAGAAAGACCGCTCCAGACTAGGCCACAGCTGCCATTCACACTTGCAGCTCCAGAACCGCCAGGGGCAGCGGCGTACGTCGTCTACAAGATTGGAGGCGACCCAGGCGATTGCCAGTTCCTGTTTGAGCCACCTAAGGAAATCCCACATGGATATGTATGCAACTACGTACCGGAATGCAATAACCTGACACGCACCAACCAGATTGCAACCGCAGGAATTTCTACGGCAGGAGTTCCTGGGGCGGGGGCTTCAGGAGCAGGTGTTTCTGGAGCAGCGATGTCTGGGATGGACGCTGATAAACAGGCGTGGCTAGCCAAGTA
The DNA here is from genome assembly GCA_030063025.1 of Avena longiglumis. Taxonomy (NCBI): domain Eukaryota; kingdom Viridiplantae; phylum Streptophyta; class Magnoliopsida; order Poales; family Poaceae; genus Avena; species Avena longiglumis. The sequence goes on from CP125979.1 coordinate 449,644,530, forward strand.
TGCCATGGAGCAGTCATGAGAATCTAGCCCTGCAGCTCAAGCGTGGAGCAAATCCGTACCATCTTGAGAGACCGGTTAAACCGTGCCGAAGAGAAGGACAATCGGCTATTCAAAGCCGTACCCCAACGAGTTTGATCTGATTCTGCTGCCACCCAAGTATCGGCTCCCTGAGTTCTCAAGGTTTAGCGGGTCAGAAGGATCGAGCTCGATCGAGCACGTAAGCCGATACCTGGCACAGCTAGGCATGATTTCAGCATTGGATCAGTTGCGCGTAAGGTTCTTTGCGCAATCTCTGACAGGACCAGCTTTTGGGTGGTACACCTCGCTACCACCTGATTCGATTCAGACCTGGAAGCAACTGGAAGAGCAGTTCCACATCCAGTATCATTCAGAGGCTACCGAGGCTGGCATTGCAGACCTGGCACAGGTGCGGCAAAGCGGGAGAAATCGTGGCAGTACATCCAGGTAACAGACTGTCAAGAACCGATGTTACTCAGCTCGTTTAACTGAAAAAGGATCTGGCTTTCCAAGTAGAGTACAACTCATTGGCGCACATGGCCCAGAAACTGACGATGTATGAACAACGCCACCCTGAGTTGTACCAAGACAAGTTCAAACGTCCGATAGGCCTGGTCGATACAGAAGAAGATGATCCTACACAAGACCAGGAGGTGGCCGTGGCTGAATGGGCTCGGGGGGCAGACCCTGTGTCCTGCAAATGGGTGAAGCAGCAGGGGCCTGCAAAAGGGTTCGACTTCGATGTGAGCAAAGCTGAGCAGATATTTGATTCTTCTTTGAAAAGCAGGTGAAGTTGCCGAAGGCCACAAAATCCCCGGCTCGGAGAGGCAGGAGACCATCGCAAGTGGCATCACTCGTTCACCCACACCACCAATGACTGCAAAGAGCTACGTCGCCAGATCCAAACAGCAATAGAGCAAGGCCGTCTGATCCTGGGGCAGTTCGCCATGAAAGTAGACACAAACCCATTTCCCGGCGTCAACATGGTAGAACACAGCCACTCCGCGAGGCGTCAGCTGGAGTTCTCGCTCGATGTTAACATGGCAGGATCTGGGTCCCGCCATGGCACATACAAGGAGGAAGGCGGCCGCTCTCGGGCAAAAGAAAGAGAGGAGGCTGGTCCACACGACCGGCCCAGCCATGATGACAGGCGGTACTTAACTGAGCAACAGGTCAGAAGCGTGCGATATCAGAAGCCACACTCCACGCATCTCCTTAAAAAGTATGAGCGTCAGTATGATCGACGTCGCCAGCGCGATAGTGACGATGAAAGATATGAGCACCTCTCTAGGGGAACGTCAAAAGAAAAGGAAGGCGTCGGCAAGCATTGGGATTGCCCTTTCTTCAAGTATTGCTGGGACACGGGAATGAGCCGATTGCCTACAATCGATAACTGCCCAGAATGTGGATAGCAGAAGGAGAACACGGGGCCAGTTTCAGTGTTCAAGCGTCTAGGGCCTCTCCCACCTCAGAGCCGATACAGGGAGTCCGCTCGAACAAAAGATCTCGAGGATCCAAGGGATGACAAAGAAGAAGACAGATATCACCGGCCAAGGTGGTGTCCCGACGGACTCAGACATACCCAAAAGCGTAGAGTGCAGCGGCTGCGTAACTTGGAGGAAGCCGAAGCACAGTATCTCCACGCTTTAAAGAAAGCACGTCCCGATCTGGCCGTTAAAATTCGGCAGACCTTGGAAACGGAAGATCGCCCGAAAAGGAAAGAGTGGCGCCCCAAACCGTTAAAAGCCGATGCAAAGACATCGGCTGGCACAAACATGGTGTTCATACTTCCGTCAGAGTTCTGCGCTCCAAGAACCTGCGAGCTACCAGTGGCACAGTTTGACTGCGGCCCACGGCCGGTTATCTTTGAGAAGCCACGCGAGAAGGGCTACAAACATCTGAAAGCCCTGTACCTACGAGGTTACATCAATGGGCAGCCTGTCAGCAAGATGTTGGTGGACACCGGAGCGGCAGTCAATATAATGCCATACTCCATGCTACGGCGTTTGGGACGCTCCACTGCAGATCTGATCAAAACCAACGTCACGTTAAGCGACTTCAACGGTCAGACTTCAGAAACGCAAGGCGTACTGAACGTGGATCTGACCGTAGGCAGAAAAACCATCCCTACATCATTCTTCGTCGTGGACAGCAAAAGCACCTACGCTGTCTTGCTAGGGAGAGATTGGATTCACGCTAATTGCTGCATCCCATCCACGATGCACCAGTGCCTAATACAGTGGGACGGAGATGAGGTGGAGGTCATTCATGCAGATGATTCTATTGAGATCTCCATAGCTGGCATGAACGTCTGGGAAGCAGAAGACCAAGAGCCGATCTCTGGAATCGATGCAGGCTGTGAGCGCATTGAAGCTATAAAAAACGGGGTGAGGCTGGTCTTATCCACTGGCCTGACAGAGTAGCAAAGTCCACGATTGTACGTGGTATGGCCGATCCCTGCGATCGGCCACAAAAAATAAAAACCAGTAATCTTACGACAAGCAGATCATGCAGTCGTAGTAGGGAGATTCCCTGCCAATGTAAATCACACATAAGGTGTAAACCATCATTGACTAATACAATCAAAAAGGGGGCCGATTCAGGCAATCGGCCCAAATTATTTTTGTTTTCCTCACCTACTGTTTGCCCTGTGTTTAGCATCGATTTAACATGTGACGGAAAGCTAGGGTATGGGTTTACATCCGCTGATGAACTAGAGGAGATCGACATCGGTCCTAGGGATAAGCCACGACCAACATTTATCAGCAAGAAGTTGGATCCAAGTCTGCGGGGTCCGATGATAGCTCATGAAAAATATCCGCATCGCTTTGGGACTATATAGAGATGCCTGGGTTAGACAGGAGTATCATTGAGCATCGGCTCCCGCTTAAAAAAGGATTTCGGCCGTTCCAGCAACGAGCACGACAGATGAAGGCCGAAATTTTGGAAGAAGTCAAGAAAGAGGTCGAGAAAATGTTGACAGCCAAGTTAATCAGGCCATGCAGGTATGCTGAATGGATTTCTAGTATCGTACCTGTAGAGAAAAAGGATGGCCGCTGGCGTGTTGCCATAGATTTTCGGGATCTCAACAGAGCTACTCCAAAGGATGAGTATCCGATGCCGGTAGCAGAAACGTTAATCAACGCAGCGGCTGGTCATAAGATCTTGAGCTTCATGGATGGCAATGCCGGTTACAACTAGATTTTTATGGCTCGAAGACATACACAAGACTGCGTTGAGTCCCGGTGTTCTGGGGTTGTTTGAATATGTAGTCATGACATTTGGATCAAGAATGCCGCCACGTACTAAAGAGCCATGAATTATATTTTCCATGATCGATCGGCAAGCTGGTGGAAATTTACATCGATGACGTGGTGGTCAAGTGCTTGATAAGGACACTTGGACGATCTACAGCGCGTCCTGGACCGAACAAGAAAATTCGGGCTACGGATGAATCCAAAGAAGTGTGCCTTCGGTGTAACGGCCGGTCAGTTCTTGGGTTTCTTGGTCCATGAACGCGGAATTGAGATCGGCCTAAAAAGTCAGGAGGCGACGAACAATGAAGCCACCTACCACGAAGAAAGAACTGCGATCTCATCGGCAAGATCAACTTCGTCGTAAGATTCATCTCAATCTGTCGGGAAGAATAGAGCCGTTCATGGACCGGTGAAGATTAAACGACGAGGAATTCACTGGGGCGAGCAGCAACAAGCCTTCGACGAGATCAAAGAATATCTGACGAAGCCGCCAGTGTTGGTTCCGCCCCAGCCAGACAGACCATTCTACATTTACCTGTCAGTAGCTGACATGTCCATCGCCTCAGTGGTGGTGCAAGTTTATGATGGGCTGGAGCGAGTTGTATTTTACATCAGCAGGAGGATGCTGGATGCAGAAACAAGGTATCCTGAGATCGACAAGTTGTGCCTCTGCCTGTTTTTCACCTGCACCAAGCTGCGTCACATCTTGCTATCAGCGGAGATTGTCATTATATGCAAATCAGACGTCATAAAGCACATGATGTCGGCTCCTATGTTGAAAGGCCGACTCGGCAAATGGATGTTTGCGTTATCGGAATTTGACATCCGGTATCAACCCGCGAAAGCGGTTAAAGGTCAGGCATTGGCCGACCTTATCGCTGAGAGGATCAACACTAATATAGCAGCACTGTCTATAAGAGCGTGGGCTATGTTTTTCGATGGATCGGTTTGTGATGATGGTTGCGGCATCGGCATTTTACTCGTGTCGCCCCGGGGGGCAACATTTTCCTTCTCCATCAGATTATCTACCTCTCGCACCAACAACGTCGCTGAGTATGAGGCGATACGCAAGGGAATGGAGTTGCTCATCGGCCGGGAGCGTAAGCGGTGGAAATTTTTGGAGACTCCAAGTTGGTGATTTCCCAACTCACGGAGGAATACAAGTGTGAGAGCGAGTCCCTCTTCCCATTATGGCTGCACTGCCGTGAGCTGATGGCACAGTTCCGGTACATAAACTTCACTTGGATCCCGCGATCGCAGAATATCAAGGCGAATGATCTTGCACAAATGGCCTTAGGCTATAGGGAAGTAGCAGAGGGAGCCGATGTTCAGGTACAATTCCTGGAAGCAGACGACTGGAGAGCCGATATCTTCAATTACTTGAAGGATTCGGCTCGGGGGGCACCTAAACGGATAAGGTACAAGGCCATGAAGTATGTGCTTATTGGGGATGACATGTTTTACAGGACTCTGGAAGGGTTATTGCTCAAATGTCTGGGGACAGCCGAGGCCAATCGGCTCCTACATGAGGTACACGAAGGCGCCTGTGGAACTCACCAATCGGCTCACAAGATGAAATGGTTGATCAGATCGTGGTTTTATTGGCCCACCATGCTTGAGGACTGCTTCAAGTACTACAAAGGGTGTCAAGCATGTCAGAAATTTGGGAAAATTCAGATGGTACCCGCGTCAGCAATGAACCCCATCATCAAGCCTTGGCCATTCCGAGGTTGGGGCATGGATAAGATCGGCAAGATCAATCCTCCATCAAGCAAAGGCCACATGTGGATTCTGGCCATTACTGATTATTTCACTAAATGGGTGGAAGCTGTCCCGATGAAGTCAGTGAACTCAAAGGATGTTATCAATTTTGTGAAAGAACACATCATCCATAGATTCGGGATTCCCCAAACCATCACGACCGATGGAGGCAAATGGGCAAGCGGAAGCGTCCAACCAGAGCCTCATCAAGCTGATCAAGAGAAAAGTCGATGAGCACCCTAGGCGTTGTCACGAGGTTTTGTCAGAGGCGTTATGGGCTTATCGCATGTCATGCCATGGAGCGATAAAAACGTCGCCATACCAGCTAGTCTATGGACAAGCCGTATTGCCTCGGGAAATTACGGCTGGATCGAGACGTGTCACTTTTCGTGACAATCGACAACCGAAGAATATGCAACCGATGAGTGACAAGTGTTGAGGATTTAAGCGAGCTCAGTGTGGTCGCTGAGAAAATAAAAGAGAACAAGGCCAAGGTAGCTCGTGCATATAACAAGAAAGTGAGGCCAAAGGAGTTCCACAGGTGATCCGGTATGGGAAGTCGTGTTGCCATTAGGGACTAAGGATGCAACATATGGTAAATGGTCTCCAAATTGGCACGGGCCGTACAGGGTCGATCAAGTTTTAAGAGGAAACGCATACATGCTTGAGGAGCTGGACGGTGTAAAATTCCCAGTGGCGGTCAATGGTCAGCATCTCAAGAAATATTTCCCAAGCATGTGGGATGATGGACAGTGAAATGTGGGGGCCGATACATGAAATCGGCCAAGTAAAAAGCACGTGAGACGATAGACAGTGAAATGTGGGGGCCGATACATGAAATCGGCCGAATAAAAAAGAAAATATATAGCCGATGCACAGTCATCGACTCTAGAGGTTCAAACTATTACAAGCAGATGCCAGTGTACCGAAACAAGCTACTGAAGAAATGCCTCGAAGGCGTGGAGGGCGTCAGCACGGACACGATCCACCTCGGCGATCTCGGCTTCGTCATCTTCGTCTTTGGCCGTCACTAGCTCCTTGTTCAGGGCACGTATTTCTGCCAGATCGGTCTTCATTTGAGCTTTGAGGCTTTCTGCTTCGTCTTGAGAGCGGGCGATGGATTCTTCCTTGTCGCGAATGAGCTGTTTAGTCGCCCGGACCTTCTCTTCAAGATCTTCCAACTCCCTTTTCAAGGATGCGAGCTCGGCGGTACTGACAGAGGTGTCAGTTTTGGCATCCAGAGACGCCTTTTTCTCGTTGAGCTGCTGGCATCTGTCTGCGATATTGGCTTTCAGTGGGAGTTGGGCGCGGCGCAGACTGATCCTCTCACGAGCTAACTTCACCCTTGGCCCGTAGAAAGACAGAGTTACAACTGGCCAAAGCTTCACCTACAATGCTACTGGGAGTTGGTCTTTTATTTCAGCCAGAACGCTCTTCACCTCCTCAGAACCCTCGATCAACTCTTCGATCGGGGAGGACAGCAGGACTTTAAGACGCTGGAATTGAGGTGGAACAACCCTGGCTCGTGGTTCATCAGCAGCAACGGAGGGAGTTGGTTCGATGGATTCAGGGTCGAACGTCAGCAAACCTGAAATATCACAACTCTGGCAGCCAGAAAAAGCGTCAGTATACGTCCAAACGTGTAAGGAGGAGCCGAAATAAGCTTACGTACCTCTCCTAAGACCAAGGGGATAGCAGATGAAGAGACGATCGGCTTGTGTGTGGTTGCTGGGGGCTTGACCAAAGTGGTAGCCGTTTCATCTGCGCCTTCGGGGACTGCTAGATCCGGCTTGGCTAAAGGCATCGGCACTGCCCCAGCTTTCCCACTAGAAACGTCAGTCGTCTGCATGGAAGGTGCTTAGCCGATGTAAATAATGATTAATCGGCAGATAAAAGAAGTACATGGTAAGAGCTTGAAGGGTGATGATTTTCGAAACCTCCTGGCTCGACGAAGAAGCTTGCAGTCCTTTGCGAGCCCTCTTGGGACCCACAGCTGGCCCCGCCTCCACTGATGATCGGGGGGCAGTAGGTTCAGGAGCAGACCTTTTCCTGGAAGCCGATGGTGATGAATCTGGCTGGCTCGGTGTGATGGTCCTCTCAGAATCTGTTGGGCCCAGTTCTCCTCGATTGGTCTGAGCGTCCTCGCTGGAGGTGTCTTCGACGGAAGCCTGTAAAAAAGGAGAACCGGTGAGCACGAGCATGTCTGCAAGAATGGAAGAATGAGAAGGATCGACCAAGACATGAATCAGCCTACATGTGAGCTTTCTGGAGAAGGGCTCCGGCGCCTCAAGGTCTTCATGGCAGCTACCTTCCTCACCATCGTTCTTGTTTTAGTTGGAACTCGAGGGGCAGCTGACTTAGGAGTTCCTTGGTTCTTGGAAGCCGATTGAGGTGTTATCGGCTGTTTCTGCATTATGACCTTTTTCAAAGGTGGCGAGTTTTTGCAGAAAAGAACCACAGGAGCTGGCGGAAAGAACTCGAAAGGGGAGCCATCACTGTGCGTAGGTTCAGGGCCATCTTGTTGCTGCAACGAGAAAGAGTGGGTTAGAAGAAGAATCATTTGTGAGTTGCATCAAGAAATTACAAGTAGTGGTACCTGTTCCACGGGGGTGTCATAGTCAGCATCGAGCTGTTTCAGCAATGGTCCCAGAGCCCTCCTGAAGGCGTGAGTCTTCCACATTGACCACCAGTCTTCAAAACCATCGGTTGATGAGGCGAAGGTGAGATCATTAGGAATTGGGATGGTCAGATCATCAAAGAAGGAATAACACCTTTGGCTGGTGAGAGGATCAGGCAGGTCGGCTCTGGTCTCTGTAAGGTGGTGGAGAAAGAAGTGGGGAGGTACTTGTCCAAGGCCAAATTGCCGAGCCACTACGACTGGCTGGTAGAATTCATACCCAGGCTTGATTATTCTGTTGGATGTACTCATGCCAACTGGAAGGAAACAGGGGTGGATCGCAATGGAAAAGAGTTGCCGAGTGCTGGTGTCATCGGCAAAATTGTCTAGCCTGAAGGAGAGTGGGTTTTCAAAATGTTCAGATTCTTCCATGTAAGGGAAGAAGATAGGATTGTCCAGTCCTTGAAAGAAAATACTGAACCATTTAGATGCTTCCTGAGGGGTCAGCTTGCTACCTGGCAGTCTGTACAAAGCTTGGCCATAGCTGGTGCATCGAATCTGCTTCCCTTTTACATCTGGAAAGGTGCAACTCGCCAAAAGGGGGAAGTTTGGGATGTGGTTTTGAAAATACAGTTGAGCCCATAGCTGAATGAACCACCAAGGACCACCTGTTTTGACCGCTATGCCAGAGAACAGCTTGACAGACATCAACTGGAGATATCTATAGACCTCTCCAAGAAACAGTTTGCCAATGCCAAGTAGAGTACCTTTGGCCAGTTCATGGGCCAAAGAGAGATAGTTCTTGGTTGGAGCGAGGGAAGGACCACAGAAGATGAAATGTTCCAGCCAGAAGTTGAGAAAGGCCGTGTGTTCTTTCTCTGTGACAGGGCCTTTTGTTTTCATGTGGCGTTGGAGGTAGGCACCCCAGTTCGTGCAGTCTGTTTTAGAAGACAGTTTGTAGAGGACCTTGGTCAGTTTAAAAGCAGAGGGGCTGGGTGATGTGACATCCAGACCAGTAATCATCACCACGTCTAACAGAGTTGGTGACATGGGGCCATGACCGAACATGAAGCAGCCAGAGCCGCACTGTAGCCGATGGTTTCGAGGAGATTCTCGTGTTTCTCAAGAGGAGACAATGACAAATGTAAGGCATCGGCTATTCCCGTGGTTTCCCATTGGGATTGGTAAGCTCTAGCTACCCTACTGAACCAAGAGACCCAATCTTCAGGGGGATTAGGCCAGGCTCAAGCGATGGCCCAAGAGTTCAGATCTAGGTCTTGGCTTACGAAGGATTCTGTTGCTTCAAGAGATCGATGGGCAGGACTAGATTCTCACGAGGCCAAGACAGAGAGAGTTTGGGAGAGAAGGATGTGGCAATAGAATGTCCAAACCTAGAAATTTAATGGTGGAAGAAGACATTAATTCAGGTGTTCGCCATTAATTCGATTATGCTCATCATGCGAGGAGTAGGCGACTTCGACCGGAGACCTGGGTTGGTGTTGGATGATTCCGCCATCTAGTTTGCCGCGGAGATGGATCTATGCAGTTGGGGATCGAGGGTCTTGTCGCTGTGAGCTCAATCGCCGTGGGCAATTGGAGATCTGGTCGCCTTTTTGAAGAGGGTCGCAGGTTACCGCTTGAAACTGGAAAATGGCCGCTTAAGTTTGCCTAAGTATACCAAGTTTTGACCTTGTCAACGTTTTTGGGAAAGCCGATGCGCGCCATCGGCTCTTTGAGATTTGACTTGTTTGATCAGATGAACGCAAGGTGGTGAAGGCCGACACGGTGCTATCGGCTCGAGCATCGACCTATTTTGACTATCGCTAAATTGGGTCGAAAGCAATCTTCGAGAAACATATTTTCATTCATTCAAAAGATCGCCATAAAAGGCTGATTGATTACAAAGGAGCTTACTACTACTACTACTACTACTACTACTACTACTACTACTATTACTACTACTACTACTACTACTGGTTCCTAATCTAGAGGCCGAGGTCGTCGCCGCTGTCGTCGCCGCCGTCTTGTTCATTGCCTCAGCTGCCGGGCGTCTGCCTTCGCCTGCCGAAGAAGCCAGCGGGGGCCTCTCGCCCTCGCTGCCGTCTTCGTGTCCTCGCTGGACCCGCGCGAAGCGCTTCATCGGCGGGTACTGCCGGAGGAGGTGTCCTCCTCCGATTCCTCCTCCTCGGATGACTCGACGCCGCCCCAGACCAGGCGTCGTCTGCTCTTCGCCTCCGGGGCCTCGTCGACGAGGAACTGCAGGCCCTCGCTCGCCAAGGACGCTGCCCTCGACCAGACGGCGAATCAATCCTCTCGTCCCACCATTGTGGGGCGAGAGTATTGTACGCCGCCGTGGGCGGGTGCTCTGGCGTCGGCTCCCGGTCGCTAATGCTGTTGGAAGACTGGGAGGAACGGGCGGAAGAGGAAGAGGCCATGGCGGAGGAAGAGGGTTTTTTCGACGGAGGAAGAGGGTTTTCTGGCTACTGGAGGAAGATGGGGACTGCGAACTGCTCAGACGAATTTAAATAAGGGGAATAGTGGAGAGGCGGTTCAGTGCCATAGCAGTTTCCCAGAATGTGCTGCCAAAATCGTCAAATCATGCACTGCGAAGGAGTTGAGAAGACAGGGCATCATGATGAGGGGGTGGCGTGACGATTCTACTCTGCAACGCGTAACCCGATGTATAAAAAAAAAGGGGAGAGGGGGAAGAAAAAACATCAGCAGAATGGTTTTGGAATTATTATTGCCAAAACCAGGGGGGCATGTGTTATCGCCATATTTTGGCCAAAGGAGGAGATGGGCCGTGATCAAGATGGGCTTGGAAGATACGTATATTCAACGTGTTGTTGAATCGGCCTTGTGCGTGGATTTGGGCTAAATTGCCCGTGTATTTTGTATCGTAGTAGGTTCCGTTTCAGTTTAGGTAAAGATAGAGTTGTAGAGTTATTCCAAAGATAGAAAGTCTCCGGACTATAAATATGTACCTAAGGTTATCGAGAAAGGAGGACAATCACGTTCGCAACAAACACAATCTCGGCGCATCGCCACCCCTTGTTTCTAGGGTTTCTTCGGTAGTAATATGCTGCCTAGATCGCATCTTGCGGTCTAGGCAGTATTTACTTATGCGTTATTTGGTGTTACTCGTACTGAAGCCTTGTTGATGGCGAGTAACACTACTATCATAGATTTGTTTAGGTTAGCATCGGTACTTTTCACTATGATTTGTTAAAGCTGTGCTACCTCTAGTTACCTCGCTACCTTTGCACCTTTTCCCAAGTGCAAGGGTAGCATCTTGCTTGATCTTTATTTAGTCGATTCGATCTGTTATGGTTGTGCCTTGTTTTCCAAGGTTTAGTTTGATATCCACGTAGTCAGGCCTTGCAAACGGGTTGAACGATCCAGTAGTACGTAAGGACGTGATTTACTAGTTCTAGAGAACTTGTTCCGGTAATTGACTTTATGTCGGTTGTTAGGCCTCCTCTAGGGTTAGTTTTCTTCATCTTTTGTATCTGCCAGGCTTAATTACGTGTAGGACGTTCCAATTACGTGGTGAAAACGTTAAACTGTCGTAGATCGATTTAACTTGTAATGATGAAGCAAAACCCCATGTTATCGTAGATCTAATGCAGAACCATGGGATAATCGGCTCTAGGAGCCGATTCACAGGGAAACCTGGGAGCCGGTCACGGCTCAAATTTTACGTATACTTGTTTACCATGCAGGAAATCAATCGAAGCAATCCTTCACCTTCCTGACCAGGTATAGGTCAGGTGGCACGCCCTCGAACCAAGCCGTGACGCGGTGCCGAGTTTTGCGGCCGCTGCCCGAGGGACCGGACCCACCAGAGCCTGGAGCCTCCGCTCTTCGTGTTGCTCGTCGCTGCTCGCCGTGGGTTTTGGCAGCAACACATTCTCGCACGCCCGTGGGACATTCAAAAGATCCGCATCAACATCCGACGCTGAGATGGGGATGACCAATCACGCACGACGAGCTGCCCGAGGAGCACAAGGCGTATGATGACATCAAAGCTCTCTTCAAGACGATCTCATCGGCTTTCGAGAGGACCCGTAAGCATGGCATCGTGGAAAGAATTCTCGCCAAGGTGCTCTTGATGAGGTGGATCTGTCTGCCTTCGAGGAGCGCACTGAGCTCGCGAGAAGTCAACTACATGGTGGCTCATTCTCTTCACCGCCATTCTGAGAGTCTGGTGAACGCTTTCGAGCGGATCGCAGTTCGCGTAGTTCAAGAGATCATGAAACATCAGTACTCTCCGTCGGGGCCTACTTTAGGGACTCACCAGGGAGAAAGACCGCCTGCACCAGACACACCGCCATTTACACTTGCAGCTCCGAACCGCCAGGGCAGCGCACGCCGTCTACAAGATTGGAGGCGACCGTGCGATTGCCAGTTCCTGTTTGAGCCACCTAAGGAAATCCCACATGGATATGTATGCACCTACGTACCGGACTGCAATAACCTGACACGCACCAACCAGATTGCAACCGCAGGAATTTCTGCGGCAGGAGTTCCTGGGGCGGGGGCTTCAGGAGCAGGTGTTTCTGGAGCAGCGATGTCTGGGATGGACGCCGATAAACAGGCGTGGCTAGCCAAGTTTGCCAATGGAACGAGTCATGAGAATCTAGCCCCTGCAGCTCAAACAGTGGAGAAAATCAGTACCATCTTGAGAGACCAGTTTGGCTTCGTGCCAAAGAGGAGGACAATCGGCTATTCCAAGCCGTACCCCAACGAGTTTGATCTAATTCCGTTGCCGCCCAAGTATCGGCTCCCTGAGTTCTCAAGGTTTAGCGGATCAGAAGGGTCGAGCTCGATCGAGCACGTAAGCCGATACCTGGCACAGCTAGGCATGATTTCAGCATCGGATCAGTTGCGCGTAAGGTTCTTTGCGCAATCTCTGACAGGACCAGCTTTTGGGTGGTACACCTCGCTACCACCTGATTCGATTCAGACCTGGAAGCAACTGGAAGAGCAGTTCCACATCCAGTATCATTCAGAGGCTACCGAGGCTGGCATTGCAGACCTGGCACAGGTGCGGCAAAAGCGGGGAGAAACTGTAGCCGAGTACATCCAGCGCTTCAGGACTGTCAAGAACCGATGTTACTCAGCTCGTTTAACTGAAAAAGAAGTAGTCGAGCTGGCAGTGTTGGGTCTCTCAGCACCCATCAAGGATCTGGCTTTCCAAGTAGAGTACAACTCATTGGCGCACATGGCCCAGAAACTGATGATGTATGAACAGCGCCACCCTGAGTTGTACCAAGACAAGTTCAAACGTCCGATAGGCCTGGTCGATACAGAAGAAGATGATCCTACACAAGACCAGGAGGTGGCCGTGGCTGAATGGGCTCGGGGACCACTGTCCTGCAAATGGGTGAAAGCAGGGCCCGCAAAAGGGTTCGACTGATGTGAGCAAAGCTGAGCAGATATTTGATTTATCGCTGAAAGAAAAGCAGTTGCCCAAGGCCACAAAATCCCCACGACTCAGAGATGAACGGAGACCATACCGCAAGTGGCATCACCTGCTCACCCACACCACCAATGACCGCAAAGAGCTACGCCAGATCCAAACAGCAATAGAGCAAGGCCGTCGATCCTGGGCAGTTCGCCATGAAAGTAGACACAAACCCATTTCCGGCCAACATGGTAGAACACAACCACTCGCGAGGCGCCACCGAGTTCTCGTTCGATGTTAACATGGCAGGATCCGGGTCCCGCCATGGCACATACAAGGAGGAAGGCGGTCGCTCGGGCAAAGAAAGAGAGGAGGCTGGTCCACGACCGCCCAGCCATGATGACAAAGGTACTTAATCGAGCAACAGGTCAAGCGTGCGATATCGAAGCCACACTCCACGATCTCCTTAAAAAGTATGAGCGCCAAGATGATCAACGCCGCCAAAGCGATAGTGACGATGAAAGATATGAGCACCTCTAGGGAACGCTAAAAGAAAAGGAAGGCGTCGGCAAGCATTGGGATTGCCCTTTCTTCAAGTATTGCTGGGACACGGGAATGAGCCGATTGCCTATAATCGATAACTGCCCAGAATGTGGACAGCAGAAGGAGAACACGGAGCCGCCAGTTCGTTCGCCTAGGGCCTCTCCCACCTCGTGAGCATAGGAGTCCGCTCGAACAAAAGATCTCGAGGATCCAAGGGATGACAAAGAAGAAGACAGATATCACAGGCCAAGGTGGTGTCCCGACGGACTCAGACATACCCAAAAGCGTAGAGTGCAGCGGCTGCGTAACTTGGAGGAAGCCGAAGCACAGTATCTCCACGCTTTAAAGAAAGCACGTCCCGATCTGGCCGTTAAAATTCGGCAGACCTTGGAAACGGAAGATCGCCCAAAAAGGAAAGAGTAGCGCCCCAAACCGATGCAAAGACATCGGCTGGCACAAACATGGTGTTCATACTTCCGTCAGAGTTCTGCGCTCCAAGAACCTGCGAGCTACCAGTGGCACAGTTTGACTGCGGCCCACGGCCGGTTATCTTTGAGAAGCCACGCGAGAAGGGCTACAAACATCTGAAAGCCCTGTACCTACGAGGTTACATCAATGGGCAGCCTGTCAGCAAGATGTTGGTGGACACCGAGCGGCGTCAATATAATGCCATACTCCATGCTACGGCGCTTTGGGACGCCCACCGCAGATCCGATCAAAACCAATGTCACGTTGCGACTTCAACGGTCGACTTGAAACGCAAGGCATCTTGAACGTGGATCCGACCGTAGGCGTAAAACCATCCCTACATCATTCTTCGTCAGGACAGAAAAGCACCTACGCTGTCTTGCTAGGGAGAGATTGATTCACGCTAATTGCTGCATCCCATCCACGATGCACCAAAGGCCTACAAAGGTACGGAGATGAGGTGGAGGTCATTCATGCAGATGATTCTATTGAGATCTCCATAGCCATGAACGTCGGGAAGGTAAGACCAAGAGCCGATCTCTGGAATCAGTCTGGACGGCTGTGAGCGCATTGAATCTACAAAAAATGGGGTGAGCCTGGTCTTATCCACTGGCCTGATAGAGTAGCAAAGTCCACGATTGTACGTGGTATGGCCGATCCCTGCGATCGGCCACAAAAAATAAAAACCAGTAATCTTACGACAAGCAGATCATGCAGTCGTAGTAGGGAGATTCCCTGCCAATGTAAAGCACACATAAGGTGTAAACCATCATTGACTAATACAATCAAAAGGGGCAATTCTGTGCAATCGCCCAAATTATTTTTGTTTTCCTCACCTACCGCTTGCCCCGTGTTTAGCATCGATTTAACAGTGACGGAAAGCTAGGGTATGGGTTTACATCCGCCGATGAACTAGAGGAGATCGACATCGGTCCCGGGATAAGCCACGACCAACATTTATCGCCAAGAAGTTGGATCCAAGTCTCATGGGTCCGATGATAGCTCTGTTGAAAAATATCCGAATGCTTCCGGGACTATACAGAGATGCCCGGTTTAGACAGAGTATCATTGAGCATCGGCTCCCGCTTAAAAAGGATTTCGCCGTTCCAAAGAACGAGCACGATGATGAAGGCCGAAATTTTGGAAGAAGTCAAGAAAGAGGTCGAGAAAATGGTGACAGCCAAGTTAATCAGGCCATGCAGGTATGCTGAATGGATTTCTAGTATCGTACCTGTAGAGAAAAAGAATAGCGGCTAGCGTGTTGCCATAGATTTTCGGGATCTCAACAGAGCTACTCCAAAGGATGAGTATCCGATGCCGGTAGCAGAAACGTTAATCAACGCAGCGGCTGGTCATAAGATCTTGAGCTTCATGGATGGCAATGCCGGTTACAACCAAATTTTTATGGCGCCAGAAGACATACACAAGACTGCGTTCAGAGTCCTGTGTTCGGGGTTGTTTGAATATGTAGTCATGACATTTGGATCAAGAATGCCGCCACGTACCAAAGAGCCATGAATTATATTTTCCATGATCCGATCGGCAAGCTGGTGGAAATTTACATCGATGACGTGGTGGTCAAGTCCGCTTCAAGGCAAGGACACTTGGACGATCGCAACGCCCCGGACCGAACAAGAAAATTCGCCACGGATGAATCCAAAGAAGTGTGCCTTCGGTGACGGCCGGTCGGTTCTTGGGTTTCTTGGTCCATGAACGCGAATTGAGATCGGCCTAAAAAGTCGAGGCAAGACGAACAATGAAGCCACCTACCACGAAGAAAGAACTGCAGCCTCTCATCGGCAAGATCAACTTCGCCGAAGATTCATCTCCAACTGTCAGAAGAATAGAGCCGCTCATGGACCGGTGAAGATTAAACCGACGAGGAATTCCGCCGGGGCGAAGCAACAAGCCTTCGACGAGATCAAAGAATATCTGACGAAGCCGCCAGTATTGGTTCCGCCAGCCGCATGCATATTCTACATTTACCTGTCAGTAGCTGACATGTCCATCGCCTCAGTGGTGGTGCAATTTTATGATGGGCTGGAGCGAGTTGTATTTTACATCAGCAGGAGGATGCTGGATGAAGAAACAAGGTATCCTGAGATCGACAAGTTGTGCCTCTGCCTGTTTTTCACCTGCACCAAGCTGCGTCACATCTTTCTATCAGTGGAGATTGTCATTATATGCAAATCAGACGTCATAAAGCACATGCTGTCGGCTCCTATGTTGAAAGGCCGACTCGGCAAATGGATGTTTGCGTTATCGGAATTTGACATCCGGTATCAACCCGCGAAAGCGGTTAAAGGTCAGGCATTGGCCGACCTTATCGCTGAGAGGATCAACACTAATATAGCAGCACTGTCTATAAGAGCGTGGGCTATGTTTTTCGATGGATCGGTTTGTGACGATGGTTGCGGCATCGGCATTTTACTCGTGTCGCCCCGGGGGGCAACATTTTCCTTCTCCATCAGATTATCTACCTCTCGCACCAACAACGTCGCTGAGTATGAGGCGATACACAAGGGAATGGAGTTGCTCATCGAAGCTGGAGCAGAAGCAGTGCAAAATTTTTGGAGACTCCAAGTTGGTGATTTCCCAACTCACGGAGGAATACAAGTGTGAGAGCGAGTCCCTCTTCCCATTATGGCTGACCGCCGAGTCGATGGCACAGTTCCGGTACATAAACTTCACTTTGATCCCGCGATCGCAGAATATCGAGGCGAATGATCTTGCACAAATGGCCTTAGGCTATAGGGAAGTAGCAGAGGGAGCCGATGTTCAGGTACAGTTCCTGGAAGCAGACGACTGGAGAGCCGATATCTTCAATTACTTGAAGGATTCGCCGGGGCACCTAAACGGATAAGGTACAAGGCCATGAAGTATGTGCTTATTGGGGATGACATGTTTTACAGACTCGAAGGGTTATTGCTCAAATGTCCGGGGACAACGAGGCCAATCGGCTCCTACATGAGGTACACGGCGCTGTGGAACTCACCAATCGCTCACAAGATGAAATGGTTGATCAGCGATCGTGGTTTTATTGGCCCACCATGCTTGAGGACTTCAAGTACTACAAAGGGTGTCAAGCATGTCGAAATTTGGGAAAATTCAGATGGTACCACACAAGAATGAACCCCATCATCAAGCCTTGGCCATTCCGAGGTTGGGGCATGGATATGATCGGCAAGATCAATCCTCCATCAAGCAAAGGCCACATGTGGATTCTGGCCATTACTGATTATTTCACTAAATGGGTGGAAGCTGTCCCGATGAAGTCAGTGAACTCAAAGGATGTTATCAATTTTGTGAAAGAACACGTCATCCATAGATTCGGGATTCCCCAAACCATCACGACCGATGGAGGCAAATGGGCAAGCGGAAGCGTCCAACCAGAGCCTCATCAAGCTGATCAAGAGAAAAGTCGATGAGCACCCTAGGCGTTGTCACGAGGTTTTGTCAGAGGCGTTATGGGCTTATCGCATGTCATGCCATGGAGCGATAAAAACGTCGCCATACCAGCTAGTCTATGGACAAGAAGCCGTATTGCCCTGGGAAATTACGGCTGGATCGAGACGTGTCACTTTTCAGGACAATCTGACAACTGAAGAATATGCAACCCTGATGAGTGACAGTGTTGAGGATTTAACTGAGCTCAGGCTGTGGTCGCTTGAGAAAATCAAAGAGAACAAGGCCAAGGTAGCTCGTGCATATAACAAGAAAGTGAGGCCAAAGGAGTTCCGCGTTCGTGATCTGGTATGGGAAGCTGTGTTGCCATTAGGGACTAAGGATGCAACATATGGTAAATGGTCTCCAAATTGGCACGGGCCGTACATGGTCGATCAAGTTTTAAGAGGAAACGCATACATGCTTGAGGAGCTGGACGGTGTAAAATTCCCAGTGGCGGTCAATGGTCAGCATCTCAAGAAATATTTCCCAAGCATGTGGGATGATGGACAGTGAAATGTGGGGGCCGATACATGAAATCGGCCAAGTAAAAAGCACGTGAGACGATAGACAGTGAAATGTGGGGGCCGATACATGAAATCGGCCGAATAAAAAAGAAAATATATAGCCGATCCACAGTCATCGACTCTAGAGGTTCAAACTATTACAAGCAGATGCTAGTGTACCGAAACAAGCTACTGAAGAAATGCCTCGAAGGCGTGGAGGGCGTCAGCACGGACACGATCCACCTCGGCGATCTCGGCTTCGTCATCTTCGTCTTTGCCCGTCACTAGTTCCTTGTTCAGGGCACGTATTTCTGCCAGATCGGTCTTCATTTGAGCTTTGAGGCTTTCTGCTTCGTCTTGAGAACGGGCGATGGATTCTTCCTTGTCGCGAATGAGCTGTTTAGTCGCCCGGACCTTCTCTTCAAGATCTTCCAACTCCCTTTTCAAGGATGCGAGCTCGGTGATCGACAGGTGTCGCTTTTGGCATCCAGAGACGCCTTTTCTCGCTGAGCCGCATCCGTCTGCGATATTGGCTTTCAATGGGAGTTGGGCGGCGCAGATCGATCCTCTCACGAGCTAACTTCACCCTTGGCCCGTAGAAAGACAGAGTTACAATGGACAAAGCTTCACCGCAATGCTACCGAGTTGGTCTTTTATTTCAGCCAGAACGCTCTTCACCTCCTCAGAACCCTCGATCAACTCTTCGATCGGGGAGGACAGCAGGACTTTAAGACGGTGGAATTGAGGTGGAACAACCCTGGCTCGTGGTTCATCAGCAGCAACGGAGGGAGTTGGTTCGATGGATTCAGGGTCGAACGTCAGCAAACCTGAAATATCACAACTCTGGCAGCCAGAAAAAGCGTCAGTATACATCCAAACGTGTAAGGAGGAGCCGAAAGAAGCTCACGTACCTCTCCTAAGACCGAGGGGATAGCAGATGAAGAGACGATCGTCTTGTGTGTGGTTGCTGGGGGCTTGACCAAAGTGGTAGCCGTTTCATCTGCGCCTTCGGGGACTGCTAGATCCGGCTTGGCTAAAGGCATCGGCACTGCCCCAGCTTTCCCACTAGAAACGTCAGTCGTCTGCATGGAAGGTGCTTAGCCGATGTAAATAATGATTAATCGGCAGATAAAAGAAGTATGTGGTAAGAGCGTGAAGGGTGATGATTTTCGAAACCTCCTGGCTCGACGAAGAAGCTTGCAGTCCTTTGCGAGCCCTCTTGGGACTCCAGTAAGGCCCCGCCTGACCGATGCTCTGGGGCGAGGTTCAGAGCGCACCTTTTCCTGGAAGCCGATGGTGATGAATCTGGCTGGCTCGGTGTGATGGTCCTCTCAGAATCTGTTGGGCCCAGTTCTCCTCGATTGGTCTGAGCGTCCTCGCTGGAGGTGTCTTCGACGGAAGCCTGTAAAAAAGGAGAACCGGTGAGCACGAGCATGTCTGCAAGAATGGAAGAATGAGAAGGATCGACCAAGACATGAATCAGCCTACATGTGAGCTTTCTGGAGAAGGGCTCCGGCGCCTCAAGGTCTTCCTGGCAGCTACCTTCCTCACCATCGTTCTTGTTTTAGTTGGAACTCGAGGGGCAGCTGACTTAGGAGTTGCTTGGTTCTTGGAAGCCGATTGAGGTGTTATCGGCTGTTTCTGCATTATGACCTTTTTCAAAGGTGGCGAGTTTTTGCAGAAAAGAACCACAGGAGCTGGCGGAAAGAACTCGAAAGGGGATCCATCACTGTGCGTAGGTTCAGGGCCATCTTGTTGCTGCAACGAGAAAGAGTGGGTTAGAAGAAGAATCATTTGTGAGTTGCATCAAGAAATTACAAGTAGTGGTACCTGTTCCACGGGGATGTCATAGTCAACATCGAGCTGTTTCAGCAACGGTCCCAGAGCCCTCCTGAAGGCGTGAGTCTTCCACATTGACCACCAGTCGTCAAAACCATCGGTTGATGAGGCGAAGGTGAGATCATTAGGAATTGGGATGGTCAGAGCATCAAAGAAGGAATAACACCATTGGCTGGTGAGAGGATCAGGCAGGTCGGCTCTGGTCTCTGTAAGGTGGTGGAGAAAGAAGTGGGGAGGTACTTGTACAAGGCCAAATTGCCGAGCCACTACGACTGGCTGGTAGAATTCATACCCAGGTGTGGCATCCCGCAAAACCACTACTAGAAAATCGCGTTGAAATTGTGCATTGCATCGTCATCATCATGCATTGTTTGTCTGCATTATTTGAAAAGCCCAATTTTGATTATACAAATACCCCTCTTTATTTTTAAAAGGCAAAACCCCGAGTGTATCGGATATTTTGTTTCACCTAAAAACCATTCGCAAAGTGGTTCTGTTTTAAATTAAAGAGGACCAAACAAACACAAAACTAAAACAGCCCCTACCCTAAATCCTAGTCCCACCCAATCTATTCCTACCCACCAGTCCCTGGCTGCCACCTCACCCCTTCTCCTTTTCCCTACCCTCCTGCCACCTCAAAGAATCCCTCTCTCTTCCCACCTCTCTCTCTTTTCTCACCCAATCCCCTCCTACCCTCTCTCCCCCCTCTCTCCCTACCCCACGGGACCCACCCAGACCCCCACTCTCTCCTCCTTCCAACCACAACTCACGGCCTCACCCTCCAACCCCCCCACTCACTCACAGCCACACCCTCCCCCGCGGGACCCCACACGCACGACCCGAGCGGCCCTCCCTCACGCGCTCTGCCCCGCCTCCCTCCCTTTCTCCCTCCTCTCCACAGCCGCCGGGAAGCCCTCCCACCTCGCGCGCCTCCAGCTCTCCCTTCCGCTGCCGCCTCCATCGCCCCGCCTCCTCCTCTCCTCCCCACCCTGCGCCCCGCCGCCACTGCAAGCTCCACCTCCACCCACCCTCTCCAGCTCGGCCACACAAGAGCCTCCTGGCCCAGCCGACACCATGACCTCGCTCCCTCCGGCCATCTCGCTGCCGCCACAGACTGCTGCCGCCGCCTTGCATTCTCCCCGCAGCGCCGCCGCCCCTCGCCGCCACGCCGCCTCAGACGCCCCACGCCTGCCGCCCGCTGCGTCGACGATTTCGCCCAGCTCCCGCACCGCGGACCCGCTCCACCTGCCGCCCGCCAGTTTCGCCTCGCCCGCTCCGCGACCGCCTCCTCCCAGCTCGTCCTCGCCGCTGCTCCTCCGCTGCCGGGCGAGCAGCCGCGTCTGGACGCCTCTGCCTCTTCTTGAGTTTGCGCCATCAGCAAGCCCCGACCCTGGCCCACGCGTCCCGGAAGTCGCGCCAAGGCTACCTCCTGCAAGGTCTTGCGCTCGCCTTGTTCCGACTGGGCGCCTGCCTCTCTGGCTGTTGACAAGGTCGCGCGCAGCCGTCGTACGAGCCCTGCCTCCCCGACTCGCCTTCATCGCCTTGTCCCAGAATCCTAGCGTCAGGGACGCCATCGAGCCCAACGGCGAGCACACATGGTTTTTTTTTGTGTGTTTATGAGTTCAGCGGGTGTTGTGTGCTCATGACCCGGAGAAGAGTTCACCACGCAAGATTCACCAAAATCTTCTGACGACTGGCATGAGTTGAACCGAATTCGGTGCACTCGAAGACCGTCGATGTTGAAGACGAACCCAAGGGATTCCGAGAAATTCCGGCATGGACACACCAAGGCCCTGTTCACGGAGGCGAAGACCATCGGCGCCGAACCCGATGACCGCCAAGCTCGGCACCAAATCGACTAGCCCTTCACCGCGGAACACCGAGGACGCCTACATGATAACCCAAGACCGACATGAGGCCCCGACAAGATCTCCGGAACGACAAGCTCGCCTACCCGGAACACCGAGTGCACCGACATGGATCCGAACCCGAACCGAGGACGCAAGATCGCCACGAGACCGACAAGCACCTCACCCGAAGACAAGACCGACCGAGTTGAGAACCCGACAAGACCGTCAGCGACGACAAGAACGACACCGCCGAAGTTCCGCTGGCCTCGACATCAACCAAGTCCGGCTTCCCGGAACGCCAAGACCTACCCCTAGAAACCCGAGAGAACGATCCCGCTGAGAACGGACCGTCGGACCCTGGACCCTGAGACCGACCCCGAACCCCGGACCCCAAGATCTTCGAGACCCCTAATGTGTGAACCCCTTCCCGGAACCCTAATTTCACAATATAATACAATTGTTGCATATTTAATTGTCATATTCACATGCATATCTGTGGTTTGGGGGCCTTATGCCGATTCACCTCTAATTAAATATGGGGCCCATATGCGGGCAAACCTAGTCTCATATTGGCCTCATTTAATTTGTGTAGCGAACCGGTGCTATCTTTTGCCATGCTAAAACCACATTTAAAATGCGGGGTTTCTAAATAACTTGAACCACTTGGATATTGTCGGGACCCCGGTTCCACTTAATATTGACCTAATTGCATCGCACCTTGCCATGCCATGCATCATACATGCATCATGCCGATCTTCTGCCATAATCTTAAATATTGCATCCGGTGTTCTTTCTAGTGTTTTGCTTCTTCGCGGATGAGGCCGTTGAGTTGATGTGAGCTTCACTTCGATCATCGGTTGAACCTTCGACAATGTTTTTCAAAGTAGCATCTCCCTTTCTACCTATCTTACTTTTATAGTATTTATTCCTCCCTGATCTATTGCTATCTCGTTATGCGATGCTCTAGTTTTCCGTACCCGAATATCCCGTGCAGCCCTATATTGCCTTGGACACACCCTATTACCCGTTGTTTGGTAGATAGTTGGACTTATGCGTCGTAGTTGCTTGCTCGAGTCTTTGAAGTGTGTCATCATATGCCACAGTTGCTGATGTATTGCCGCATGTTGATGTTGGAGATGATTCTAGTTTTACTTATCGTCACTTTAATTTCTGTTTAACAACTAAAATTGAAATAAGCAGAGGCATCGGGGGGTGATAGAAAATATTTGGTTTCCGAACGCCCACTTGTGTCCCGTAAGACCCCGAGTACTTGATACCTGTTCCTTGATTTATCGCGCTATCCACATCCGGGAGGTATATGGGACCCCCCTGAGCCAGAGCTTGATTCATTCTTATTTCTTGGGGCCACAAACTAGTTTGAGGTTTTATTTACGATCATGTACTTATGCCATGCTACTTTTCTGTATTTAAATTGTGCGAGGTACTGCATCGCTTGTTAGGATCGGCACGATTCGCGTGTCGACAAGCCCAGCTTTTGGGTTCCTATGTTCACAGCCGTCCCACAACCTTGAGTCCGTCTCGAGCTTGCTTACTTCTATGGTGTACTTCAAGGGGTGGCCCCCTGAAATATTTCTGAATCCTGTGATTGTTCAGTCGTGAAAGCCTCGTTGGGTTTTGATTTGGATTTTCCGAGGTTGATCGAGCGTGTGTTGCTATTGGTGCACCCCGGCCGGGTAAAACTTTCTGAAAGCCGTGTCCGCGGATATGGACGACTTGGAGCACAGTATCTCGATCATAGACAAGCATAACTAAAGTTTATTTGCTATAAATTTGACTTATAATGACTAGTAATCAGCTTCACTATAATGGAATGGCTAATTAATACTGCCCACAATTGCTTGTTGGTTGACGCTTGCGACAATTGTACCTGACTAGTAAATCTTGCAACTACAACGGAATGGCTGAATAAAAGTACCAACAACTGCTGGGTTTTTGGGTTATCTCATGATAAATGTATCTGACTAGTAAGTGTTGCCACTATCACGGAATGGTTAACTAAAAGTGCCCACTGCTTATTTTATCAGGACGACTAACTAAACCTGACTAGTAATTGCTGCAACGATAACTGAATAAGTAAAACTGCCAACTGTGTGAGTTCCTCGGTTGACTTCCTCGACGGTCTCGAGGGGGAGACGCCAGGATGGGTTTGTTTGATGATTAGCCTCAGGTTGGATCCGGATAGGTCATTCTCACCCCTCTCTGATAACCGCCAGTTGTATCGAGTCTCTATAGGTTGTTTAGTGTATGCTGCCGCTGCCGCTAAGTCCACCATACCTATGTAGGCGAGGACCGCCGAATTCTAGCCTCGCTGCATGGCCTCAAGATCGACGCCTCCTTCTTTTCCTTTGCCCTTTGTCGGCACCCCTTTGTTTAAGCAGGTTTTTGAGATCGACGTCGTTAGCGTGGTTACCCTTCCGCTTGGCTCAGGTGGTTATGTACGCCATTGGTTATTCTTCGTGGCTCTTAGCCCCATTTGCATCTTGTCCGTAGTCGCGCCTATCATTTTCAAGGTGATTTGGATCTTTGTATATTATATCCGTATTCTTGACTCTTTGAGTCGCTATATATATATCTGCTCGTGGGTCCCATCGAGGACTGTTGTGTAATGTTATTATTTCGCTTTTCCACCCTTGAAAGTGCTGGTGGCACCTTTTGAATCGCTTCTATGCGGGTTTGGCGAATTTTGTTCAAACTTGCATAGGTCCGATTCTGAGGGTGTTACAGAGTGGTATCGAGCACAGAGTTGCGATATTCACAAGTCCAGCAGAGGATAACCTAGCTAACGGTCAAGTAGAGTGTCCAAAACTATTTTTGCAAAATCGGTTGGATAGTTCTGGTTAGGTCTGATTTTATTCTACCCTCTGCTGTTCTCCTCTTACCTCGTGTTTTGAATCCGCTCGCCTCTTTCTTCGAGTCCGTGAATTATCGTGGTTGGGTTCCGTGCACCTTCGTGGTTTCGCTTCTCCGATAACGGTGATGCTACATATGGTCTTCATGCTATCCGAGGAATCCTTCGTCTGTGGTACCATTCTTGTTCCTTGTGTGTTCCTTCCGGAGTTCTCTGACGTGACGACATCATCTACGCCAGATCCGATGCAGAGTCTGCATCGCTCCTTTGTTTCCGAACCTCGCTTGTCGAGATCTTCAGTCTGATTCCGAGAATGGTTGCACTCTTTTCTACTGATTGTGCGGAGTAATAGTTTGGGTGCGTGATGGATTGGCCCCCATGCCGACTACCCTTTCTATTCGCTTTCGTACATTGAAGTGGACGAGAATGCATCGGTTCCCCTTCCCACCGGAGTTAGAGGTGGCTTTATTTGTTGATACCTCTATCTTCGTCCTTTGTTTCTCCGGAGTGTTCTCTCGACGATCAGGAGCGACGACCTCTTGTTAGTGGTGTCGCGAGGATCTACACGAAGCGAGAAGATGCAGATCGCCGACCTTCTTTCCGGTACCACGAGGCGGATCTCGAGGGCGAGATCCATTGTTAGTGGTGTCGAATTGTGGCATCCCGCAAAACCACTACTAGAAAATCGCGTTGAAATTGTGCATTGCATCGTCATCATCATGCATTGTTTGTCTGCATTATTTGAAAAGCCCAATTTTGATTATACAAATACCCCTCTTTATTTTTAAAAGGAAAAACCCCGAGTGTATCAGATATTTTGTTTCACCTAAAAACCATTCGCAAAGTGGTTCTGTTTTAAATTAAAGAGGACCAAACAAACACAAAACTAAAACAGCCCCTACCCTAAATCCTAGTCCCACCCAATCTATTCCTACCCACCAGTCCCTGGCTGCCACCTCACCCCTTCTCCTTTTCCCTACCCCCTCTGCCACCTCAGCAATCCCTCTCCTCTTCCCACCTCTCTCTCTTTTCTCACCCAATCCCCTCCTACCCTCTCTCCCCCCTCTCTCCCTACCCCACGGGACCCACCCAGGACCCCCACTCTCTCCTCCCTTCCAACCACAACTGCCACGTCAGCCTCACCCCTCCAACCCCCCCACTCACTCACAGCCACACCCTCCCCCGCGGGACCCCACACGCACGACCCGAGCGGCCCTCCCTCACGCGCTCTGCCCCGCCTCCCTCCCTTTCTCCCTCCTCTCCGCCATCGCCGCGAGCCCTCCCCACCTCGCCCCAAGCAGCTCTCCCTTCCCTTGCCGCCTCCATCGCCGCCCCGCCTCCGCCTCTCCTCCCCACCCCTGCGTCCGCCGCCACCGCAAGCTCCACCTCCGCCCACCCTCTCCAAGGCTCGCGCCTCAGCGATCTCGGCCCAGACGCCACACCGACCTCGCTCCCCTCCGGCCATCTCGCCGCTCACAGCCACGCTGTGCGCCAGACCTCTCCCATAGCGCCTTGCCGCCGCCCAAGGCCGCCCAGACGCTCCCACTGGCGCTCGCCGCCGCCAAGCTCCGCCCGACGACCTGCGCGGATCTCGCCCGCTGACCACCACCTCGCCCGCTCGCCGCCACGACGCCTCGCCTCCGCCGACCGCCTCCTCCCAGCTCGCCCGCCGCTGTTTCTCCGCGCTGCCGGGCAGCCGCCGTCTGGCGCCTCTGCTTGAGTTTGCGCCATCAGCAAGCCCCGACCCTGGCCCACGCATCCCGGAAGTCGCGGCCCCGCTAGCGCGCTACCTCTGCAAGGTCTTGCGCGGCTCGCCTTGTTCCCGACCTGGGCGCCTGCTGCCTCTCTGGCTGTTGACAAGGTCGCGCGCAGCCGTCGTACGAGCCCTGCCTCCCCGACTCGCCTTCATCGCCTTGTCCCAGAATCCTAGCGTCAGGGACGCCATCGAGCCCAACGGCGAGCACACATGGTTTTTTTTGTGTGTCTATGAGTTCAGCGGGTGTTGTGTGCTCATGACCCGGAGAAGAGTTCACCACGCAAGATTCACCAAGATCTTCTGACGACTGGCATGAGTTGAACCGAATTCGGTGCACTCGAAGACCGTCGATGTTGAAGACGAACCCAAGGGATTCCGAGAAATTCCGGCATGGACACACCAAGGCCCTGTTCGCGGAGGCGAAGACCATCGGCGCCGAACCCGATGACCGCCAAGCTCGGCACCAAATCGACTAGCCCTTCACCGCGGAACACCGAGGACGCCTACATGATAACCCAAGACCGACATGAGGCCCCGACAAGATCTCCGGAACGACAAGCTCGCCTACCCGGAACACCGAGTGCACCGACATGGATCCGGAACCCGAACCGGGAGGACGCAAGATCGCCACGAGACCGACAAGCACCTCACCCCGAAGACAAGACCGACCCGAGTTGAGAACCCGACAAGACCGTCGCGACGACAAGAACGACACCGGCCCGGAAGTTCCGCTGCGCCTCGACACCGAACCAAGTCCGGCTTCCCGGAACGCCAAGACCTACCCCTAGAAACCCGAGAGAACGATCCCGCTGAGAACGGACCGTCGGACCCTGGACCCTGAGACCGACCCCGAACCCCGGACCCCAAGATCGTCGAGACCCCTAATGTGTGAACCCCTTCCCGGAACCCTAATTTCACAATATAATACAATTGTTGCATATTTAATTGTCATATTCACATGCATATCTGTGGTTTGGGGGCCTTATGCCGATTCACCTCTAATTAAATATGGGGCCCATATGCGGGCAAACCTAGTCTCATATTGGCCTCATTTAATTTGTGTAGCGAACCGGTGCTATCTTTTGCCATGCTAAAACCACATTTAAAATGCGGGGTTTCTAAATAACTTGAACCACTTGGATATTGTCGGGACCCCGGTTCCACTTAATATTGACCTAATTGCATCGCACCTTGCCATGCCATGCATCATACATGCATCATGCCGATCTTCTGCCGTAATCTTAAATATTGCATCCGGTGTTCTTTCTAGTGTTTTGCTTCTTCGCGATGAGGCCGTTGAGTTGATGTGAGTCACCGATCATCGGTTGAACCCTTCGACAATGTTTTTCAGGCGAGCATCTCCCCCTTTCTACCTATCTTACTTTTATAGTATTTATTCCCTCCTGTTGATCTATTGCTATCTGTGTTGCGATGCTCTAGTTTTCCGTACCCGAATATCCCGTGCAGCCCTATATTGCCTTGGACACACCCTATTACCTGTTGTTTGGTAGATAGTTGGACTTGCGCGTCGTAGTTGCTTGCTCGAGTGCTGAAGTGTGTCGTCATATGCCACAGTTGCTGATGTATTGCCGCATGTTGATGTTGGAGATGATTCTAGTTTTACTTATCGTCACTTTAATTTCTGTTTAACAACTAAAATTGAAATAAGCAGAGGCATCGGTGGGTGATAGAAAATATTTGGTTTCCGAACGCCCACTTGTGTCCCGTAAGACCCCGAGTACTTGATACTGCTTGATTTATCGCGCTATCCACATCCGGGAGGTATATGGGACCCCCCTGAGCCAGAGCTTGATTCATTCTTATTTCTTGGGGCCACAAACTAGTTTGAGGTTTTATTTACGATCCTGTACTTATGCCATGCTACTTTTCTGTATTTAAATTGTGCGAGGTACTGCACACTGTACTGTTTAGGATCATGGCACGATTCCGCGGTGTCGACAAGCCCAGTTTTGGGTTCCCAGCTCACAACCGTCCCCACAACCTTGAGTCCGTCTCGAGCTTGCTTACCGTTATGGTGTACTTCAAGGTGGCCTCAAATATTTCTGAATCGTGATTGTTCATGTGAAAACCTCGTTGGGTTTTGATTTGGATTTTCCGAGGTTGATCGAGCGTGTGTTGCTATTGGCGCACCCCGGCCGGGTAAAACTTTCTGAAAGCCGTGTCCGCGGATATGGACGACTTGGAGCACAGTATCTCGATCATAGACAAGCATAACTAAAGTTTATTTGCTATAAATTTGACTTATAATGACTAGTAATCAGCTTCACTATAATGGAATGGCTAATTAATACTGCCCACAATTGCTTGTTGGTTGACGCTATGACAATTGTACGACTAGTAAATCTTGCAACTACAACGGAATGGCTGAATAAAAGTACCAACAACCTGGGTTTTTGGGTTATCTCATGATAAATGTATCGACTAGTAAGTGTTGCCACTATCACGGAATGGTTAACTAAAAGTTCATCGCTTATTTTATCAGGACGACTAACTAAACCTGACTAGTAATTGCTGCAACGATAACTGAATAAGTAAAACTGCCAACTGTGTGAGTTCCTCGGTTGACTTCCTCGACGGTCTCGAGGGGGAGACGCCAGGATGGGTTTGTTTGATGATTAGCCTCAGGTTGGATCCGGATAGGTCATTCTCACCCCTCTCTGATAACCGCCAGTTGTATCGAGTCTCTATAGGTTGTTTAGTGTATGCTGCCGCTGCCGCTAAGTCCACCATACCTATGTAGGCGAGGACCGCCGAATTCTAGCCTCGCCGTGTACTGGCCTCGATCGACGCCTTCTTTTCCTTTGCCCTTTGTCGGCACCCTTTTGTTTAAGCAAGTTTTTGAGATCGACGTCGTTAGCGGGGTTACCCTTCCGCTTGGCACGGCGGGGTTATGGACGCCATTGGTTATTCTTCGTGGCTCTTAGCCCCATTTGCATCTTGTCCGTAATCGGCGCCTATCATTTTCAAGGTGATTTGGATCTTTGTATATTATATCCGTATTCTTGACTCTTTGAGTCGCTGTTATATATATGCTCGTGGGTCCCATCGAGGACTATTGTGTAATGTTATTACTTCGTTTTCCACCCGCACGAAAGTGCCTGGTGGGCACCTTTGAATCGTTTCTATGCGGGTTTGGCGAATTTTGTTCAAACTTGCATAGGTCCGATTCTGAGGGTGTTACACCAGGCTTGATTATTCTGTTGGATGTACTCATGCCAACTGGAAGGAAACAGGGGCGGATCGCAATGGAAAAGAGTTGCCGAGTGCTGGTGTCATCGGCAAAATTGTCTAGCCTGAAGGAGAGTGGGTTTTCAAAATGTTCAGATTCTTCCATGTAAGGGAAGAAGATAGGATTGTCCAGTCCTTGAAAGAAAATACTGAACCATTTAGATGCTTCCTGAGGGGTCAGCTTGCTACCTGGCAGTCTGTACAAAGCTTGGCCATAGCTGGTGCATCGGATCTGCTTCCCTTTTACATCTGGAAAGGTGCAACTCGCCAAAAGGGGGAAGTTTGGGATGTGGTTTTGAAAATACAGTTGAGCCCATAGCTGAATGAACCACCAAGGACCAATTGCTGACCGCTATGCCAGAGAACAGCTTGACAGACATCAACTGGAGATATCTATAGACCTCTCCAAGAAACAGTTTGCCGATGCCAAGTTGAGTACCTTTGGCCAGTTCATGGGCCAAAGAGAGATAGTTCTTGGTTGGAGCGAGGGAAGGACCACAGAAGATGAAATGTTCCAGCCAGAAGTTGAGAAAGGCCGTGTGTTCTTTCTCTGTGACAAGGCCTTTTGTTTTCATGTGGCGTTGGAGGTAGGCACCCCAGTTCGTGCAGTCTGTTTTAGAAGACAGTTTGTAGGGGACCTTGGTCAGTTTAAAAGCAGAGGGACTGGGTGATGTGACATCCAGACCAGTAATCATCACCACGTCTAACAGAGTTGGTGACATGGGGCCATGACCGAACATGAAGCAGTTCAGAGCGTCAGACCAGAAGTAGCCGATGGTTTTGAGGAGATTCTCGTGTTTCTCAAGAGGAGAAAATGACAAATGTAAGGCATCGGCTATTCCCGTGGTTTCCCATTGGGATTGGTAACCTCTAGCTACCCTACTGAACCAAGAGACCCAATGTTCAGGGGGATTAGGCCAGGCTCGCAAGCAGTCGGCCAAAGAGTTCAGATCTAGGTCTTGGCTTACGAAGGGGATTATGTTTGCTTCGCAAGAGATCAGATGGGCAGGACTAGATTTTGTACGAGGGCCAAGACAGAGAGAGTTTGGGAGAGAAGGATGTGGCAATAGAATGTCTGAAACCTAGAAATTTAATGGTGGAAGAAGACATTAATTCAAGTGTTCGCCATTAATTCGATTATGCTCATATCATGAGGAGTAGGCGTACCTTCAGACCGGAGACCTCTGGGTTGGTGTTGGACGATTCCGCCATCTAGTTTGCCGGCGGAGATGGATCTATGCAGTTGGGGATCGAGGGGTCTTGTCGCTGTGAGCTCAATCTCGTCGGTGGGCAATTGGAGATCTGGGTCGCCCTTTTTGAAGAGGGTCGCAGGTTACCGTTTGAAACTGGAAAATGGCCGTTTAAGTTTGCCTAAGTATGCGACCAAGTTTTGACCTTGTCAACGTTTTTTTGGGAAAGCCGATGCGTTGCCATCGGCTCTTTGAGATTTGACTTGTTTGACTGTATGAACGCAGTGTGGTGAAGGCCGATACGGTGCTATCGGCTCCTGGAGCATCGACCTATTTTGACTATCGGCGAAATTGGGTCGGGAAAGCAATCTTCGAGAAACATATTTTCATTCATTCAAAAGCTGACTGCTTACAAAAGGCTGATTGATTACAAAAGGGAGCTTACTACTACTACTACTACTACTACTACTACTACTACTACTACTGGTTCCTCATCTAGAGGCCGAGGTCGTCGCCGCTGTCGTCGCCGCCGTCTTGTTCGCTGTCTTGGCCACGCCGCGGCGCTGCCTTCGCCGTCTGAAGAAGCCAGCGGGGGCCTCCTCGTCCTCGTCGTCGTCTTCGGTGTCCTCGCTGGACCCGGCGCGGAAGCGCTTCATCGGCGGGTACTCGTCGGAGTAGGTGTCCTCCTCCGATTCCTCCTCCTCGTCGGAGGACTCGACGCCGTCCCAGTACCAGGCGTCGTCGCTGCTCTTCGCCTCCAGTTCCCCGTCGACGAGGAACTGCAGGCCCTCCTCGCCGTCAGTCAAGGACGCGTCGTCCTCCGATCAGGCGGCGAAATCCCAATCCCTCTCGTCCCACCATTGTGGGGCGAGAGTATTGTACGCCGCCGTGGGTGGGTGCTCTGGCGTCGGCTCCCGGTCGCTAATGCTGTTGGAAGACTGGGAGGAACGGGCGGAAGAGGAAGAGGCCGTGGCGGAGGAAGAGGGTTTTTTCGACGGAGGAAGAGGGTTTTCTGGCTACTGGAGGAATATGGGGACTGCGAACTGCTCAGACGAATTTAAATAAGGGGAATAGTGGAGAGGCGGTTCAGTGCCATAGCTTTCGTAATGTGCTGCCAAAATCGTCAAATCATGCACTGCGAAGGAGTTGAGAAGACAGGGCATCATGATGAGGGGGTGGCGTGACGATTCTACTCTGCAACGCGTAACCCGATGTATAAAAAAAAAGGGGAGAGGGGGAAGAAAAAACATCAGCAGAATGGTTTTGGAATTATTGTTGCCAAAACCAGGGGGGCATGTGTTATCGCCATATTTTGGCCAAAGGAGGAGATGGGCCGTGATCAAGATGGGCTTGGAAGATACGTATATTCAACGTGTTGTTGAATCGGCCTTGTGCGTGGATTTGGGCTAAATTGCCCGTGTATTTTGTATCGTAGTAGGTTCCGTTTCAGTTTAGGTAAAGATAGAGTTGTAGAGTTATTCCAAAGATAGAAAGTCTCCGGACTATAAATATGTACCTAAGGTTATCGAGAAAGGAGGACAATCACGTTCGCAACAAACACAATCTCGGCGCATCGCCACCCCTTGTTTCTAGGGTTTCTTTCGGGTAAGTGTCATGCTTCCTAGATCGCATCTTGCGGTCTAGGTAGTATTTACTTATGCGTTATTTGGTGTTACTCGTACTGAAGCCTTGTTGATGGCGAGTAACACTACTATCATAGATTTGTTTAGGTTAGCATCGGTACTTTTCACTATGATTTGTTAAAGCTGTGCTACCTCTAGTTACCTCGCTACCTTTGCACCTTTTCCCAAGTGCAAGGGTAGCATCTTGCTTGATCTTTATTTAGTCGATTCGATCTGTTATGGTTGTGCCTTGTTTTCCAAGGTTTAGTTTGATATCCACGTAGTCAGGCCTTGCAAACGGGTTGAACGATCCAGTAGTACGTAAGGACGTGGTTTACTAGTTCTAGAGAAGTTGTTCCGGTAATTGACTTTACGTCGGTTGTTAGGCCTCCTCTAGGGTTAGTTTTCTTCATCTTTTGTATCTGCCAGGCTCAATTACGTGTAGGACGTTCCAATTACGTGGTGAAAACGTTAAACTGTCGTAGATCGATTTAACTTGTAATGATGAAACAAAACCCCATGTTATTGTAGATCTAATGCAGAACCATGGGATAATCGGCTCTAGGAGCCAATTCACAGGGAAACCTGGGAGCCGGTCATGGCTCGAATTTTATGTATACTTGTTTACCATGCAGGAAATCAATCGAAGCAATCCTTCACCTTCCTGACCAGGTATAGGTCAGGTGGCACGCCCTCGAACCAAGCCAGGACGTGTGCCGGAGTTTTGCGGGCCGTTGCCCGAGGGACCAGGACCCACCAGCAGTTCTGGGAGCCTCCCGGCTCTTCGTGTTGCTCGTCGCTGCTCGCCGATGGGTTTTGGCAGGCAACACCACCCCATCTAGATGTTTTTGTAATTCTCGTACTAGTTGTGAATTTATACAAGAACTATTCATCTACGGTTGTTTCCATTATCATTGCCATGATGTTGATTGCATCCATGTTTGAGTAGATCATTAGTTCTTGAGGAGATGGAGAAACCCTAGCATATGACTGATAGGATAGAGATTATTGTGTTATACATCATTATGTTTATGTGTTAATTTTCTTCATATTGATGTTGGGAGTTGTGCACCTCCTTAATATGTGCCTCTTACGGGGACTTCATAAAGGAGATTACTTGTTGGTAGACGGAACGATGATAGCACTTAATGTGACTATAAAGCTGTAATCATTCTTTACGTAGTAACTTGGGGAAGCAAGGAGAACTCATTAAGTCATGTTCATGCCATGTGATAAGTCCCTTAATAGCGAGGTAATACGATTGATGTCGTTTATCTATCAGTTGTGGTTATGATGGAAGATGTGACCAATGGTTGCTGCCTATTCATCCATATATGGAGCTCCTCCCACATACATACATGTCATGAGAATATTTGCTATGATAATATTGACCACGCTGTCTAAACTGCTAGTTGTGTATCAACCACTCCCCGAGGACACCCTTTTCCCTATTACAGTTCTAAGATTTCTTACATACGCGACTACTACTTTCTGCATTAAGTTTTACTTTACTTTAATTGCTTCGCTCAATCGAAAACCCAAAAATAATTCTACTTTTCTTGCGTCTCAAAATTATTCCTTAAGTACTTCATTTAGTTTTAGTTAAAAGCATTTTAGTCTTTCTCCTACTGCTCCCGGTGGGATCTATATCTTTATTTCAAAACTAGCTACAAACGACCTATGCACATGCAGTCATCAAGTTATTTTTTGGCGTTGTTGCTAGGGATCTTAGCGCTATAA
Source organism: Avena longiglumis (assembly GCA_030063025.1). Classification (NCBI taxonomy): domain Eukaryota; kingdom Viridiplantae; phylum Streptophyta; class Magnoliopsida; order Poales; family Poaceae; genus Avena; species Avena longiglumis. Next base: position 449,678,666 of record CP125979.1, read on the forward strand.
GTCAGTTTACTTTTAGTTATTTACTTTCGTTTTAATAATTTTTATTTAAGTTGCAGGACCATAACAATGGACAACTCTCAGCATTTAATCCATCTTGAGGTAGTAAGGAAAATGGGTTCACCCATGGACGCTTTTATAACTATCAACAAAAGCGTAAACCCTGATGGTATTGAGATCCATACTTTATTATTTTAACTACTACATTGAGAAATTTGCAGGAACCGATGAAGAGAGTCCATATGTACATTTACAATTCTTTGAACATGCTTTTGGTTCCTTTATATTCGATGACTGTAATCTTGATAAGATTAAAGTCCAGTTATTTAGACAAACTCTCTCTAATAATGTTTGCAACTGGTATAGATCTTTTTGTGCAGAAGCACCAAGGACTTGGACAAAATTGACAACCAATTTCTTATCAAAATATTACTCAGAAGGCAAAGCTCATAGGATGAGAGGTACTATTTTCAGTTTCAAAAATAATCATGATGAGAGTTTATATGAAGGCTATCTAAGATATAAAAGCTATCTAAATAATTGCCTCCATCATCGTTTTCATGATTGGTTAATCACTCACACTTTTTTGTAGGGCTTAATAATAAGAATAGAACGATCCTAGATACCGTTTCTAATGGTAGTTTTCTATCTTATACATATTATAAAGCCTGGAAATTAATAATGAAAATGAGGGAGACAATAGAAAATCTTAAAAATGAGGAGAGCATTATGAATAGTTCTTCTGAATATGCTCGTGTTAACTATTTTTTTGGAGATAAAAGAACTTGTGCGATGATTAAAACCCTCGATATTGATTCTTACTCATTAAATAAAATTATTTAGAATTATGAAGGGCATCTACAGGTATCTACATGTAACATCCCAAAAATACTAAACTTGGATCATCAAACTCTAATCATCAAATTTAGGGTTACCAAAAACTTTGCTTAATAAAAATATGAAAGCATGCATACGTGTAAGCATTTAAATTGAAATTCTTTTGAACCAACTTGTTTATGTGTTTCTTTGCTTGTAAAATGTTTCTTAGGTGAAATAAACATCATCTAAACAATTCCCAAACTTTTCTCAAAGACAAATAAATCAAAACAAAGCTAAATGAGTGAATGGTCATTTTGACCAATTTAACTCCCATGCCTACTTTTGTTGTCTCAAACTTTCAGAACCCAACAGAAACTTTTCTGGATCTTTGCACCCCTTGATTGTACTCATAACAAAGTATCAAGACCCACTTTGTGATCATCCAGAAACTTTCAAATGCATAGTTTAAATGGCAATTCAAAATTGAATCTTTATCATATGAGAAGATCCCACTTTTTCAAAAACCACTCAACCAAGCTCAACTTTCAAAACCCAAGCATCTGTAGACTCACCAGCAATCCAGCACACCCACCAAAAATCTTTTCAAAATTCAAAACTTGAATTCTTGCGGCCATTTCATCAAACTCTTGTCAGACACAAATCAAACAAAATCAAAACACTATTGTGAGTAGTGATTCTTGCCTAACTGGTTCCCTATCTAGCTCACAACCAGCTCAGTAGATCATCTAGCGAGATTAACCAAGCACTAGCACCACTGTGAGCTTGACAATATCATCAATGGTGAACAGCCGAAGCACACCATGCCACCCCAGTGTATACAGCAAGCTAGGAAAGAAACTAGCCGTGCCAACCATGTTTGGGAGATCACCCATGCCTCACCGCCCCCTCTCGACTAGCCCTGCCTCGAAGACATTGACTAAAGCACCCAGGAACGCCACCATCGACCGAAGCCCATAGACCGCGCGCCGTCCTCACTGCATGCATATACGATCACCACTGACCAAGGAGACCGCCAGACATCCCCGTTCGCCGCCCCATGCCTCACAGCCACCGCTCACCGTCGAAGACGCCGCCCCTGCCGCACAGAGCGTCGCGTATTCTAGACGAAACCACACCGCCCCACGTCTCGCCACCATGTAGTTGACCATCGCCAGGGAACACCGCACCGCCCCCTACCATCGCCCATGCCAATAGCCGTCTGTACCATCGCCTCCGACGAGCTCACCGTGCGACCCGTTGGTCCCCTCGCTCGACCATAAATAGAGGCCACCCCCAGCCGAATCGAGCACACCATATCACCCCCCTCTCTTCACTGATCATGCCACCCCGTTCCCGGAGTAAGGCGAGCAGCACTTCGCCGGAATTTCACGGGAGCCCGTGTTATCGCCATATTTTGGCCAAAGGAGGAGATGGGCCGTGATCAAGATGGGCTTGGAAGATACGTATATTCAACGTGTTGTTGAATCGGCCTTGTGCGTGGATTTGGGCTAAATTGCCCGTGTATTTTGTATCGTAGTAGGTTCCGTTTCAGTTTAGGTAAAGATAGAGTTGTAGAGTTATTCCAAATATAGAAAGTCTCCGGACTATAAATATGTACCTAAGGTTATCGAGAAAGGAGGACAATCACGTTAATAAAACACAATCTCAAGATCGCCACCCCTTGTTTCTAGGGTTTCTTTCGGGTAAGTGTCATGCTGCCTAGATCGCATCTTGCGGTCTAGGCAGTATTTACTTATGCGTTATTTGGTGTTACTCGTACTGAAGCCTTGTTGATGGCGAGTAACACTACTATCATAGATTTGTTTAGGTTAGCATCGGTACTTTTCACTATGATTTGTTAAAGCTGTGCTACCTCTAGTTACCTCGCTACCTTTGCACCTTTTCCCAAGTGCAAGGGTAGCATCTTGCTTGATCTTTATTTAGTCGATTCGATCTGTTATGGTTGTGCCTTGTTTTCCAAGGTTTAGTTTGATATCCACGTAGTCAGGCCTTGCAAACGGGTTGAACGATCCAGTAGTACGTAAGGACGTGGTTTACTAGTTCTAGAGAAGTTGTTCCGATAATTGACTTTACGTCGGTTGTTAGGCCTCCTCTAGGGTTAGTTTTCTTCATCTTTTGTATCTGCCAGGCTCAATTACGTGTAGGACGTTCCAATTACGTGGTGAAAATGTTAAAATGTCGTAGATCGATTTAACTTGTAATGATGAAGCAAAACCCCATGTTATCGTAGATCTAATGCAGAACCATGGGATAATCGGCTCTAGGAGACGATTCACAGGGAAACCTGGGAGCCGGTCACGGCTCGAATTTTACGTATACTTGTTTACCATGCAGGAAATCAATCGAAGCAATCCTTCACCTTCCTGACCAGGTATAGGTCAGGTGGCACGCCCTCGAACCAAGCCAGGACGTGTGCCGGAGTTTTGCGGGCCGTTGCCCGAGGGACCAGGACCCACCAGCAGTTCTGGGAGCCTCCCGGCTCTTCGTGTTGCTCGTCGCTGCTCGCCGGTGGGTTTTGGCAGGCAACACATTCTGGCACGCCCGGTGGGACATTCAGCAGCATCTGCATCAACATCCGACGCTGAGATGGGGGACAGACCAGTCACGTACGACGAGCTGCCTGAGGAGCACAAGGCGAAGTATGATGACATCAAAGCTCTCTTCGAAGACGATCTCATCGGCTCTTTCGAGAGGACCCGTAAGCATGGCATCAGGTGGAAAGGATTCTCGCCTGAAGGTGCTCTTGATGAGGTGGATCTGTCCGTTCCTTCAGAGGAGCGCACCAGAGCTCTGCGACAGGAAGTCAACTACATGGTGGCTCATTCTCTTCACCGCCATTCTGAGAGTCTGGTGAACGCTTTCGAGCGGATCGCAGTTCGCGTAGTTCAAGAGATCATGAAACATCAGTACTCTCCGTCGGGGCCTACTTTAGGGACTCACCAGGGAGAAAGACCGCTCCAGACCAGGACACAGCTGCCATTTACACTTGCAGCTCCAGAACCGCCAGGGGCAGCGGCGTACGTCGTCTACAAGATTGGAGGCGACCCAGGCGATTGCCAGTTCCTGTTTGAGCCACCTAAGGAAATCCCACATGGATATGTATGCACCTACGTACCGGACTGCAATAACCTGACACGCACCAACCAGATTGCAACCGCAGGAATTTCTGCGGCAGGAGTTCCTGGGGCGGGGGCTTCAGGAGCAGGTGTTTCTAGAGCAGCGATGTCTGGGATGGACGCCGATAAACAGGCGTGGCTAGCCAAGTATGCCACTAGAACGAGTCATGAGAATCTAGCCCCTGCAGCTCAAACAGTGGAGCAAATCCGTACCATCTTGAGAGACCAGTTTGGCTTCGTGCCAAAGAGGAGGACAATCGGCTATTCCAAGCCGTACCCCAACGAGTTTGATCTATGTAACACCCTCAGAATCGGACCTATGCAAGTTTGAGCAAAATTCGCCAAACCCGCATAGAAACGATTCAAAGGTGCCCACCAGGCACTTTCGTGCGGGTGGAAAACGAAGTAATAACATTACACAACAGTCCTCGATGGGACCCACGTAATGAGCAGATATATACAACAAACTCAAAGAGTCAAGAATACGATATACGGTACAAAGATCCAAATCACCTTGAAAGAGGGAGTCCGACTACGGACAAGATGCAAATGGGGCTAAGAACCTCAAGAATAACCAATGGCGTCCATAACCGCCCTGCCAAGCCGGAAGGGTAACCCCGCTAACGCGCCGATCTCAAAACCTGCTTAAACAAAAGGTGCCGACAAAGGGCAAAGGAAAAGAGGAGGCCAAGATCTTGAGGCCAAGACAGCGAGGCTAGAATTCGGCGGTCCTCGCCTACATAGGTATGGTGGACTGAAGCGGCAGCGGCAGCATGCACTAAACAACCTATAGAGACTCGATACAACTGGCGGTTGTCAGAGAGAGATAAGAAGGACCTATTCGGAACCAACCTGATTCTATCATCAAACGAACCCATCCTGGCGTTTCCCCCTCGAGACCAAACGAGGAAGTCAACCGAGGAACTCACACAGTTGGCAGTTTTATTTATTCAGTTATAGTTGCGGCACTTTACTAGTCAGGTTTAGATAATCGTCCTGATAAAGTAAGCAGTGGGCACTTTTAGTTGACCATTCCGTTATAGTGGCAGCACTTACTAATCAGATACCATTAGCATGAGATAACCCCAAAACCCAGCAGTTGTTGGTACTTTTATTCAGCCATTCCGTTGTAGTTGCAATATTTACTAGTCAGGTACCATTGTCGCAAGCGACAAACCAAGCAAGCAATTGTGGGCAGTATTAATTAGCCATTCCATTATAGTGAAGCTGATTACTAGTCATTATAAAGTCAAATTTATAGCAATAAACTTTAGTTATGCTTGTCTATGATCGAGATATCAGGCTCCAAGTCGTCCATATCCATGACACGGCTTTCGTAAAGTTTTACCCCGGTGCACCAATAGCAACACACGCTCGATCAACCTCGAAAAACCAAATCAAAACCCAACGAGGCTTTCACTGAACAATCACAGATTCAGAAATATTTCAGGGGCCACCCCATTGAGTAGACCCAAGAACGGTAAGCAAGCTTGAGACGGACTCAAGGTTAGCGCCAATGGTCAGAAGCGATCGGAACCCGAAAACTCGGGGTGTCGATACCGCGTAATCACTCCGCTTCCTAAACAGTATAGTGTGCTATCTGTCGCACAATTTAAATACATAAGTAGCATGGCATAAGTACAGGATCGTAAATAAAACCTCAAACTAGTTGTGGCCCAAAGAAATAAGACTGAATCAAGCTCTGGCTCAGGGGGGTCCCATATACCTCCCGGATGTGGATAGCGCGATAAATCAAGGAACAGGTATCAAGTACTCGGGGTCTTACGGGACACAAGTGGGCGTTCGGAAACCAAATATTTTCTATCACCCACCGATGCCTCTACTTATTTCAATTTTAGTTGTTAAACAGAAATTAAAGTGAACGATAAGTAAAAATATGATCATCTCCATCATCAACATGCGGCAATACATCAACAACTGTGGCAGTTGACGACACGCAACAGCACTTGAGCCAGCGACTACGACGCGCAAGTCCAACTATCTACCAAACAACAGGTAATAGGATGTGTCCAAGGCAATATAAGGCTGCAAGGGATATCACGGGTACGAAACACTAGAGCATCGCACACAGATAGCAATAGATCAACATGAGGGAATAAATACTATAAAAGTAAGATAGGTAGAAAGGGGGAGATGCTCGCCTGAAAACATTGCCGAAGGTTCAACCGGATATCGGGGCGAAGCTCACATCAACTCAACGGCCTTATCCGCGAAGAAGCAAATCACTAGAATAACACCGGATGCAATATTTAATACAACGGCAGAAGATCGGCATGATGCATGTATGATGTATGACATGGTGAAGGTGCGATGCAATTAGGTCAATATTAAGTGGAACCGGGGTCCCGACAATATTTAGGTGGTTCAAGTTATTTAGGTACCCCGCAATTTTAATGTTGCATTATCAAGACAAAAGATAGTACCGGTTCGCTACTCAAATTTAAACGAGGCCAATATGAGACTAGATTTGCCCGCATATGGCCCCATATTTAATTAGAGGTGAATCGGCATAAGGCCCCCAAACCAATGATATGCATGTGAGATGAATGACAATTTAATATGCGACAAGGTTATTATGTTATGAAAATAGGGTTTCGGGAAGGGGCACACATTAGGGGATCTCGACGGACTTGAGGTTTTGGGGTCGGGGTCGGTCTCGGGGTTCAGGGTTCGACGAACTTGGGGTTCCGGGGTTCGGGGTTGGTCTCGGGGTCCAGGGTTCGACGGGTCGGTCTTGGCGGAAACATTCTCGAACGACGGGGCAGATCTTGTCGCATCCGGGTTCTCGGCGGACTCGGTGTCCGGGGTGAAATACTTGACGTTCTCGAGGGAGTACTTGTCGCACATGTGTTCTTCGGGTTCTCTGTTGATGATCTTGTCGTCGAGAAGAACTTGTCGGGTCCGCGTGTCGGGTCGGTCTTGGCGTTCCGGCCATCTTAGGTCCCCGGATCCGAGAGGGTTCGGTGTCTTGACGGGGTTCAGGCGCGCCGGGATCGGTCTTGATGATCTTGTCGCCCCTAAACTCGGTGTCGGGGTCGACGATCTTGAGGTTCTGCGTTCCTGACGACGGTGCCGCAGGACCCCGATTTGACCTTGAACGGCTCCTTGGCGAACGCCAGGCACATGGCCAGCACGGCGTTGGAGATCTTGGCCATGAAGGCGTCCTGCAGCTCCTTGGCCATGGGCGCGGCCCCCGACATGACCATCCGGATTGTCGCGAGGTCCACGGCGGTCACCTGCGCGCTCTCGGCGATCTCCACCATGATGGGGCACGAAGGGCGCCACGGTGATGCTGTGTAGGGGGGGGACGCCGGCGAGCCGTCTCCGGCGGAGCGGAGGAGGTGGCCGCGGACGACTAGGAGGCCGGAGCAGGCGCGAGCTAGGGCGAGAGGAGCAGCAGAGGGAGGCTGCCGGCGGCGGGAGCGCCAGGGACTGGCGGCGGCAGGGAGGATCCAGGAGGCGGCCGGGCGCTGGGCGCTGGCGGATGGGAGCGGGCGGGTCGCGCAAGCGGAGGCGAGGTCTGACGGGCGGGCGCTACCGAGGCCGGACCAGCGAGGCTAGAAGAAGGGAGGCGCGGCCGGAGAAGGACGGGCGGCGCTGGGATGACGGGCCGAGGCGCCGGTCTTGGCGGCGGAGCGCCGGGGAAGCGGAGGCGGGCGGCCATCGCGGAGCGGAGGAGGAGCGGAGGAGCGCGGCGGAGGCGGGCAGCGGGAAGGCTGCAGAGGCGGGGAGACGGGCGTGGACGGAGCGAGGCGCTCGGAGGCGGCTCGCCGGGCTGAGGCTGCAAGGGGGCGAGGAAGGCGGTTGTCGGTGGATGGCGTGCAGGAGGCGCGGGCTGGGCGGTGTCGCGTGGGGAGAGGGCCAGGAGAAGAAGAACAGGGCACGGGCTGCTCTGTGGGCCGGGTGGTGGGACCTGTGGGGCAGCTGGCGTGTGTGTCGCGTGGCGTAGTGTGTGTGTGAGTGGGGTGATCCGTGGGTGGAGGCAGGGTGAGGGAATGGTGACGTGGCCGGGTTGGTTGGGTGGGGATTGGACGGTCGAAAGTGCGGATTGGCCGGGTGAGGTGGCGGAGGGTGGGTAGATTAGGACAGGGTAGACTAGGGATTAACGGGTGGACCGCTTGTAAAATCCTGGGGTGGTCGTCGGGTCGATCCGCCCGCTCGATCGCCTCACTAAAAATAATATAATTTTTATTTGTTTTATTAACACCGTTTGCAAACCGATAGCATTCAAACAAAATAATCCGGAGACCGGGCTTTGCATTTGAATTAAGATGGGGCGTTTGGAAAACAAATCGGGCTTTGCGAAAATAGTTTTTGACAAACAACATATGATGATGACGATGCAATGCACAAATTCAACGCGATTTTCTAGTAGTGGTTTTGTGGGATGCCACAATCTAATTCCGTTGCCGCCCAAGTATCGGCTCCCTGAGTTCTCAAGGTTTAGCGGATCAGAAGGGTCGAGCTCGATCGAGCACGTAAGCCGATACCTGGCACAGCTAGGCATGATTTCAGCATCGGATCAGTTGCGCGTAAGGTTCTTTGCGCAATCTCTGACAGGACCAGCTTTTGGGTGGTACACCTCGCTACCACCTGATTCGATTCAGACCTGGAAGCAACTGGAAGAGCAGTTCCACATCCAGTATCATTCAGAGGCTACCGAGGCTGGCATTGCAGACACACAGTGCGGCAAAGCGAGAAATCAGCCAGTACATCCAGCCGACTGTCAAGAACCGATGTTACTCAACTCGTTTATCAAAAAAGCGATGAGCTGGCGGTGTTGGGTCTCTCAGCACCCATCAAGGATCTGGCTTTCAAGTAGAGTACAACTCATTGGCGCACATGGCCCGTAAACGACGATATATGAACAAGCGCCACCTCGAGTTGTACCAAGACAAGTTCAAACGTCCGATAGGCCTGGTCGACTGAGAAGAAGATGATCCTACACAAGACCAGGAGGTGGCCGTGGCTGAATGGGCTCGGGCGCACCGTGTCCTGCAAATGGGTGAAGCAGCGGGCCTGCAAAAGGGTTCGACCGATGTGAGCAAAGCTGAGCAGATATTTGATTTCTTCTGAAAGAAAAGCGGTGAAGTTGCCGAAGGCCACAAAATCCCACGGCTCAGGAGATGAACGGGAGACCATACTGCAAGTGGCATCACTCGTTCACCCACACCACCAATGACTGCAAAGAGCTACGTCGCCAGATCCAAACAGCAATAGAGCAAGGCCGTCTGATCCTGTGGCAGTTCGCCATGAAAGTAGACACAAACCCATTTCCCGGCGTCAACATGGTAGAACACAGCCACTCCGCGAGGCGTCAGCTGGAGTTCTCGTTCGATGTTAACATGGCAGGATCTGGGTCCCGCCATGGCACATACAAGGAGGAAGGCGGTCGCTCTCGGGCAAAAGAAAGAGAGGAGGCTGGTCCACACGACCGGCCCAGCCACGATGACAGACGGTACTTAACTGAGCAACAGGTCAGAAGCGTGCGATATCAGAAGCCACACTCCACGCATCTCCTTAAAAAGTATGAGCGTCAGTATGATCGACGTCGCCAACGCGATAGTGACGATGAAAGATATGAGCACCTCTCTAGGGGAACGTCAAAAGAAAAGGAAGGCGTCGGCAAGCATTGGGATTGCCCTTTCTTCAAGTATTGCTGGGACACGGGAATGAGCCGATTGCCTACAATCGATAACTGCCCAGAATGTGGACAGCAGAAGGAGAACACGGAGCCAGTTTCAGTGTTCAAGCGTCTAGGGCCTCTCCCACCTCAGAGCCGATACAGGGAGTCCGCTCGAACAAAAGATCTCGAGGATCCAAGGGATGACAAAGAAGAAGACAGATATCACCGGCCAAGGTGGTGTCCCGACGGACTCAGACATACCCAAAAGCGTAGAGTGCAGCGGCTGCGTAACTTGGAGGAAGCCGAAGCACAGTATCTCCACGCTTTAAAGAAAGCACGTCCCGATCTGGCCGTTAAAATTCGGCAGACCTTGGAAACGGAAGATCGCCCGAAAAGGAAAGAGTGGCGCCCCAAACCGTTAAGAGCCGATGCAAAGACATCGTGGCACAAACATGGTGTTCATACTTCCGTCGAGTTCGCTCCAAGAACTCGCGAGCTACCAAAGCATTAGCAGTTTGATCGCGCCCACGGCGGTTATCTTTGAGAAGCCACGCGAGAAGGGCTACAAACATCAAAGCCACATACCTACGAGGTTACATCAATGGGCAGCTGTCGCCAAGATGTTGGTGGACACCGGGCGGCAATCAATATAATGCCATACTCCATGCTACGGCGTTTGGGACGCCCACCGCAGATCGATCAAAACCAACGTCACGTTAGCGACTTCAACGGTCGAGACTTGAGCAAAGGCGTCGAACGTGGATCTGACCGTAGGCAGAAAAACCATCCCTACATCATTCTTCGTCGTGGACAGCAAAAGCACCTACGCTGTCTTGCTAGGGAGAGATTGGATTCACGCTAATTGCTGCATCCCATCCACGATGCACCAGTGCCTAATACAGTGGGACGGAGATGAGGTGGAGGTCATTCATGCAGATGATTCTATTGAGATCTCCATAGCTGGCATGAACGTCTGGGAAGCAGAAGACCAAGAGCCGATCTCTGGAATCAGTCTGGACGGCTGTGAGCGCATTGAAGCTACAAAAAACGGGGTGAGGCTGGTCTTATCCACTGGCCTGACAGAGTAGCAAAGTCGACGATTGTACGTGGTATGGCCGATCCCTGCGATCGGCCACAAAAAAGAAAAACCAGTAATCTTACGACAAGCAGATCATGTAGTCGTAGTAGGGAGATTCCCTGCCAATATAAAGCACACATAAGGTGTAAACCATCATTGACTAATGCAATCAAAAAGGGGGCCGATTCAGGCAATCGGCCCAAATTATTTTTGTTTTCCTCACCTACTGTTTGCCCTGTGTTTAGTATCGATTTAACAGGTGACGGAAAGCTAGGGTATGGGTTTACATCCGCTGATGAACTAGAGGAGATCGACATCGGTCCTGGGGATAAGCCACGACCAACATTTATCAGCAAGAAGTTGGATCCAAGTCTGCGGGGTCCGATGATAGCTCTGTTGAAAAATATCCGCTTGCTCGGGACTATACTGAGATGCCTGGTTTAGACAGAGTATCATTGAGCATCGGCTCCGGCAAAAAGGATTTCGCCGCCGTTCGAACGGAGCACGACAGATGAAGGCCGAAATCTTGGAAGAAGTCAAGAAAGAGGTCGAGAAAATGTTGACAGCCAAGTTAATCAGGCCATGCAGGTATGCTGAATGGATTTCTAGTATCGTACCTGTGGAGAAAAAAGATGGCCGCTGGCGTCACTACTAGGAAAACGGCTATAGGTAATCAGCACATCCGTGGCTCACATGGTTGAAGTGCCCCACGGCTAAAACAGGCGTGGCTCACCTGTGGGCAGTGCCCTACTAATAACTAGAACATCCGTGGCGCACATGACCCTAGTGCGCCACAGATATGTGGGCCAGGCCTGTTGGCCTACGCCAAACTTCAGAAGCGCACCATGCACCAGGCGCCACGGTTGTTAGGGTCATCATGGGCGCCGCGTGTGCATGGTGCGCCACGACCGAGCGCATGCCCACCTCTGCTCCGAGACGGCCACTAACCATGGCGCACTCCGCCTAGTGCGCCACAGGACTAGGATATCTGTGGCGCACTCTTCCTAGTGCGCCCAGAAGTTTATACTCCACGTGGCGCATCTTTGTTGCCGTGCGCCACGGATGTGTCGATTTTTTTAAGACAGCACTTTATGTGCACATGTGTGACCACATCCACCACCCCACACTTCACTTTGCCCTTCTTCTTCCTCCTTAGATCTAGTCGGGATCTTCTCCTTCCCACCTCAATTTCTCCACACATTCACCATTTTTAGCATATAAAACTTGCTTTGGATGTTACATAAGTAATAGAGGAGGTCTCCGGTCTCTCATCTATCCGTCTCCGGTCGACGCGCGCACCTCTCCTTTCCATCTTTCTCGCGATCGGTCTCTCATCTCGGTAAGTTGTCCATGTAAGGATGTGTTCATGTGTATATGGATGATGCATGTGCTCATATGTATGTAGATGATCGATGCTCATGTCATGATGTGTGTATGTGTGGAGAGCTAGGATCGATGGTCATATGTGTGTGTATATGGAGAGTATCGATGATGCTCATGCATGTGTTTATGGAGAGGATAATGATATGTTCATGTGTGTATGGATCGGTCTCTCTCTCTCTTGTGTTTGTATGTGAACAAGTTGCCATTGTTTTGCCAAAATGTTGATTCATTTCCATTTTGGCAAGACTTTGGCATTCGCAAAGGTCCTAATTTTAGGATAGGTCATGCGAAATTTTCTATCGACCATTGCATGCATGCATTCATTATGTGGTTCTAATAGACTTCAAAATTGTACCGTGTACATCGTGCGAGCAAAAATGGTCCGCATAATGAGCGAAGGCATTGTGGCTAGATTTTTGAAATGTCGACGGCCGACATGATACGAAATAACAAGACAGATATAAGATGTCCGCGTAAGATGCAAACTCAACTGGTGATCGACCCGTATTCCGGAATCTGAGCGCACTGCCCGCCATGGTTTCATGGATGGATACACTCGTTGGATAAGCGATGGCGTAGATGATGGAGACGGTGATCATCATCACGGCGAGAACGGGCGAGATGATGAAGAGGCTCCGGAGATGGTGAAGGTACGGAAGGCATCGGGATGATGATGATCTAGATGGCGGAGGAGCGTACGGCGATGGAACAACGCCAGTCGGGTGCGGACCCTTATGTGCAAGAGCTGCTTCTCAAGCGCATTTAGTAACGCCAGGGCTGCCGCTAGAGAGAAAGCCAAGCTTAGCAACTTGAGAAAGACGCGTTACTCCATTGTATGAAGGATGCAGTCCGATGATACCCGTTGAATGTAACGCCAAGGCTATGGAGATGAAGGCAAAGCACAAATTGAGCGACGCAAGCTTCACGATATGATGGCATTCGCACGATCGTCCCGGAGGGGAACACATGTCCAACTAGTATCGAGGATGCCAAGAAAATCGTCTCCTCTCGATCTACCGCACGTTAGATATCACGTATGCATCAACGATTGCATCATTTATCGGGCGAGGACGGAGAAAACCACATGTCCGTGTGCGGGCGTGAGTCGATACAAGAAAGGGAAGAAAGCACCTCGAAAAGTGGTATGGTACTTTCCTATTACCCTCGTCTGCAGCGCTTATTTCGCGGACCCTAAGGAAGCGAAGCTCATGCGATGGCATGCGGAAAGGAAGAAGCCGTGAGATGATGATGACCCGAAAGGATGAGTCGACGCACCCTTCGATGCTAGCTGGAAAGCATTGGACCTCGAATTCCAATTCGTGGAGATTCGAGGAACATCAGGCTTGGTGCGAGCACCGATGGACTCAATCCGTTCGGTAGCCAGAGCAGCACGCACAACACTTGGCCTGTGTTTGTATGGATGTACAACCTCCCTCCATGGTTGTGCATGAAGAAGAAGTACATACAAATGAGTATGCTAATTCAAGGGCCGAAACAACCTGGTACCGACATCAATCTGTATCTCGGGCTGTTGAAATAGGAGCTAGCCACGTTATGGGAATCTGAGCTAATACTTACGACGCCGCACAAGATTATTTCACTATGAGAGCCGTTGGTCACTACGGTGCAAGACTATCCAGGTTGCGGGTATATCTCGGGCAGGTTATCCAAGGATTCCACGATGCGTTGTTACTAGGTGCATGGATAACACAAGCTATCTCCAACTAGAGAAAGATCCGTGGTCATCGAAAACCGTGTTCATGGCGCACCGGAGGTGGCTCGGCAAGAATGATCCATGGAGAAAACGTGGAGACCTGTTCGATGGCAAATCGAGACCCGAGGAATCCCAGAGCGAGGAGCAGCGAAGAAGTGGAAGAGTTGCTGAAAACTGGAATGATTGTCCTAAGCCCGAAAGAAGCGAAAGAGGCAGAACAAGACAAGCCGCTGATGAAGGTATGGAAAACAAGGTCTGCTCGAGTTGCCATATCGAAGTTTCTCCGCACGCCTCATAGCCTCGACATCATGCATATCACGAAAACGTAAAGTAGAGTCCGTCGCCACCATAATCAACATGCCGATAGGACGAAGATGGTCCAAAGCAAGGCACGACCGATATGCTTGGGTATCCCAAGGAGCTTCACGGAGGACGACTACTCGATGATCGGGAAGATGACGATGATCATGAGTCGGAGACACAAGGTCATCGGAAGGGTAAAAAGTTCAAGAAGAACGAATATTACGCCTCCTTCTTGCTTCACTCTAAGCCGTGATGAGATCAAACAGTTTTCAAGTGCCTTCTAGGAGTCAAATTTCCTTACGGCTACGCTGCAAGATAAGCGATACCTAGACGAGGCGAAGAGGTTCGGGGCATGAAGTCTCACGACCGCCGTGCTAATGACGCAGTACTTCCGGTCGCACTAAGAGGGATAATGGACGAGCACGTCTGTGAAACGTTATTTGGCCTATGCAAGTTTTTCGACGCCATCTCTAGGAAGTCGATTGGCTTGAATCAGCTCGGAAGGCTACAGGAGGAGATCGTGGTGATACTATGTGAGCTTGAGGTCTACTTCCCACCCGCATTCTTCGACATTATGGTGCATCCGCTGGTCCATGTCGTGGAGGACATCGACAACTCGGGCCGATGTTTCTCAGCATGATGGCGCTCGAAAGGATGAACGGACACATCAAAGGATACGTTCGCAACAGGTCCCGCCCAGATGGAAGCATAGTCAAGGGCTTTTCCGTCAAGAGTGCATCTCTTCTCGCAGAATTATCTAGACATCGAGAACCGCCGGTCTTCCCGCCAATGACACCTTGGCAAGCTCGACGGATCTGGTCACCGAGAGGGTCGTCGATACCGCATGCGGATTTCGATTTTCGACGCAGACTTTGATCGAGCAAACCTCGCGCTACAGCATTTAGAACTGGTCGATCCTTGGAGTGAAGCACAAAAGGTTAATCGAGAAGAAAAGGACCGGGCATACAGAGGACGCAGGAGAAATAATCAAAGAGCACAACTCATATTTCACGCGTTGGTTTAGGCGACGCCTTGATAATCCCAGCGCCGCATTCTTCCGACACGGAAAAGATCATATTCACCTTGTCGCAGGGACCGATGCAAAACCTGGTGACCTATCAGCGATGATATCAACGGCTACACATTCTACACGGAGGAAAAGGACAACAAGTGTGATTATCGTAACTCGGGCATAACGCCGAATTCTACACCGATGACAACGTGAAGGAAAGATTCTACTAAGAATCGAGGAGATCCGGGAGCTCGACTCATGGAGAAAAGGTGCCGATGTTCCGTGTCGATGGGCAAAGAACGCCGAAGAGAAGACCGGTATTTCACAACCATGGTTATACCCGGCAGCCAAATCCAAGGCCGGCAAACGTGGCCATAAAAATGAACCGTGGGTACTGTTACCAAAGTGGACCAATGTTTTTCATTACCGACCCGACAAAGCCTAGCCGTGTTGTCGTGAGGAGAGGAAAAGGAACATCATCGGAATGGATGGAGTCGCCAATGAGCAAGACTTCACCAAGACGATCCAAAGATTGAAGATGACGTTTACTACGATGCATCAACATACATCACAAGAAGAAAAGGACAACCCTACCTAAAAAAGGTAGCCTGCTCGAAAGAAGAAACATTAAAGTGCCGGGCTAAATTATTCAACCGCGACAAAGAAGGGAAAAAGATTGTAAAACGCTAGCTCAAAAATATTGTAAACGCATGGTCGAAAAAGATTGTAAAATATTCATGGACAAATTATTATGAAATTTAGTTATACTTTAAATCATATTTTGGGCATTTTTGAATATTATTACTTTTGGGCATTTTGGAATATTTAAAAGTATTTTAAAATCAAAATAAAACTTCTATGGCATATATCACCACTTTTGGGCATTTTGGAATATTTAAAAGTATTTTAAAAACAAAACAAAATTTGTATGGCATGTATCACCACTTTTGGAACATTTTAAAGTATTTTTGGAACATTTTAAAGTATTTTTAAAGTAAAAATAAAAGTGGAGCACCAGGATTCAACACAGGTGCTCATCGCTTAGAATAGAGCTAAGGGCGTAACCGGGGGTAAGTGAGTACTAGTGTTAACTAGTGGGACGACCAAGTACTTATCGATTGTCCAACCCACACGCGTAGCGCACAGCTAAGTGCACGGTTATCCGTAGCGCACTTAGCTGTGCGCTACGCTGTGTGGGTTGGACTAGTCAATCACGATCCCCATCCCCATCCCCATCCCCATCGCACACCGTGAGCATCCACGCCACCAGAGCATCCACGCCAGAGCATCGAGGCCGCCGCCAGAGCATCGAGGCGCATCGAGGCGCCGCCAGAGCATCGAGGCCGCCGCCAGAGCATCCACGCCAGAGCATCGAGGCCGCAGAGGCCGCCAGAGCATCCTCCGGGAGCATCGAGGCCGCATCGAGGCCGCGCCGAGGAGGAGGTGGAGGAGGAGGCCGTGGAGCAGGAGCGGAGGAGGCCCGCCTCTCGAGGAGGAGGCCGCGCCAACCATCGTCGTCCGCCCGCCCGCCATCGTCGTACTCATCTCGAGGTGAGCCGCCTCCCTCTCTCCCTCTCTCCTCTCTGCTCAGATTAGAGGTTAGGGTTCATATTAGAGGTTAGGGTTCAGAGAAGGCCATTAGAGGTTAGGGTTCAGATTAGAGATTTGTCAGACCGATGGTCTCCGGCGGGCACGGAGAAGGGAAGGAACAGGTAGGGTCCTGAAGGTTCCCTTAAGACAAGACTTGGGCTTGAATGATGGGAAGGTTGCTTGTATGAATGCCATCCTCCTGTGTAGCCTCATCTCGTGTCATACCATCCCACCGAATGAGCCATTGTGGAACCGCGACGTCAGAATCTCCGTGACTGCGTGGTACTTGACGTCGTTGGAGAATGGACACAGGATTGGTTTTGAGTTTACCTTCACCGTGAGTAGAGGTAGGTGAGGGTTTGGCAACGCTGGACCCGGATGCTTCTTGAGTTGATTCACGTGGAATATATTGTGCTGTTGTGCCTTCCGGAAGTTGTAGCTTGTAAGCACGTTTGCCAATAATCTGAGTGATTTTAAATGGACCATACCATTTAGAAGCTAGCTTCAAGGTGTTTCTCTCTGCCTGAGCATGCTCCCTATGAGGTTGCATTTTGAGATAGACCATGTCTCCCAAAGATGAATGTCCTTTTCGTCCTCTTATTGTCGGTGAATTTTTTCATTTTGTTCTGCGCCTTAGCTGTGTTTTGTTGCAACACGGAAACCATGTTTTCAGTTTTTCGACAACGACACCGGTGCTTCAGGAGTAGATGCGCTTGTAAAGCAAGGAAGTGAGGAAGGGTGGAGGATATTCATAAAGGCCGATTGGAAGGGGACATTTTGATTGCTGAATGATAATCTATTGTACCACCATTCAAAGCGTAAGATAACCAATCAATCCATTTTTGGGTTCAAGAATGGTAGGGTCTGACAAGATTAGAGGTTAGGGTTCAAGAAGTTCGAACTTGCTGTTTTGCACAAACCATTACTCAAGACTGCACTTGGTTAGGGTTCGTAACTTGGTTAGGGTTCGAACTTGATTAGAGATTAGAGGTTAGGGTTCGTAACTTGGTTGATAGCAAATTTAGTGTAGCTTGGTTGATAGCAAATTTAGTGCATATATCGAAGTTCACAACCATTACTCGCAAGCACTTCAACTAAGACCATTTCTCTGCATCGCATCGAAAGCAAGAAATCAATAGCTCAGAAATCAATAGTTGTCTTCCTAAAGTAAATAAATCAAGTCCATTTTTGCACCGCAAATCGACGTGTTGTTGGTCAAGTTAGTCGTTTAGTCAAGTTAGTCGTGTTAGTCGAGGTTAGTTAGTGGTTTTAGTGTTGTTTTAGTGTTGTTCTAGATAGTCGTGTTAGTGCTGTTTTAGTGTTTTAGTCGTGTTTTAGTGATGTTTTAGTCGTGTTAGTCAAGTTAGTCGTGTTTTAGTGTTGTTTTAGTGTTAGTCGGGTTAGTCAATTGGTTTTAGTGTTTTAGTGGTTTTAGTGTTGTTTTAGTGGTTTTAGTGCTGTTTTAGTCAAGTTAGCCACTCTATACAATGGTTTTAGTGTTGTTCCAGCTTAGTGTTGTTCTAGTTTAGGCTCTAGCTAGCTTCGCTCTAGGTGGCGTGGGTCAAGTTAGTTTGAGTGCCATGTTCTAGGTTCTTTGTAGGTAAGTTGTCGATTTAGATGTTGTAGGTGAGTGTAGGTTAGCAGTTAGTACCTAGCAAGAGGGCCAATTTAATGTATACTGTTGTACAAAAACTTGTGTGCTGCTATATATGTATTTGCTTGTTGTATTTGCTTGCTGTCATATAATCTGCATGTTGTATTTGCTTGCTTGCTATAATGACAGGTACTTGTGCTTGCAATTGTATTTGCTATAATGACAGGTGCTTGTGCTTGTATATGGAGCACTTTATTATGTGTGTATGCAGGTTCTTGTATGAAACGAGTCCCTATTTTTGCCGGAATGTTGATTAACTTCCGTTTTGGCAGAAATCGGGCACTCCTAGTTTAAGAAAATTAGCAAAGGTCATGCCGGATTTTTCCGTGCATTTAACCAATTATTTGTTTTTTATTAGTGCAAAGATGTGTGATAACGACGAGGCTGGATGTTCTAAGCGCATCAGCGCTGAAGGAGAACTCAGACCTCCGAATAAACAATTGACATTCTGGGAGGCGGCCCAGCGTCTAGAAGACGATGAAGAATACCATCCTTCGGAGAGCGAGGATGATGAGATGGAAGACGGAGGAAGAAGCCAAGGAACGGCGACGATGAAACCACCGATGGCGAGGGCACGTGGAGTGGTAGCAACCTCCTAAGAAGCCAAGGACCGCGCCCAACACGGTCGGCACGGTCGGAGGAAATTACAAGTGAGCCCATCAGGGTTCCTTTGGAGCCCGCCTTGTCAAAAGTGCGGTGGGCAAGTGGCGGCGATCACCCGGACAACCATCTCGATCAACACCGAGAATCTCCGGCATAAAGATAATGGCCACTTGCGCACACTCCTCTTCGAGAAGCTGCACGCCAGATACAAGTTTCCCGCTAAGTATCAGAACACAAATTATCATGGGAACGAAGTAAAAAAATCCGCCCTCACAAAGATGAGCACCGCCCTGGCCAGCTGGAGAACCCGGATAAAGAAGAAGATCTATAAAGAAGGCAAAAGTCTCGAGGAGATCCAGAAGATTGACCCGCAGATCACCGAAGATCAGTTCCGGGAGTTCAAGGAGAGGTGTGAATCCGAAAGAGCCCTGGCCAATAGTAATCGGGGAAAGGCGCTGCAGGCGATGAATATAGGTCATCACCATCTCGGATCTGGTGGATACAGAACCGCGGAGGCCAAATGGAATAAGGAGGACGAAGAGTATAGATCCAAGGGGATAGAAAACCCCTTTGCTAAATTCGAACCCTCGCAGGTTCGAAACTTCATCGAGCCGTTACCATGTGGACCCAAAAACCAAACAACTCACCGCGGATCCTGCGGTGAAGGAATTCGAGAAATTGTGGTAAGTATAATCTAATTACGGTGATCAACACGATTGCAATCTAATCGATGATCTAAATGATTCACTGTTACTTCTTCTGCAGGAGGAGGAAATTGTTGCTAGTCATGGATCCCAGGGTTCCTCATCCCAGGGGTCGACGGCGGCCACCCGGTGGGATAACCCTTTTAACAGGGCGATGAACCGGGCCAAGAAAATAGAGCCGGTTACGAAGAAGCCGTCGTCGGCTGGCCGTCTGCCGCCTCGGGGTAAGAATTGGGTGGATCATTTTGGTCCACCGACGAGGACGCATGTGCGCCCGTCGGGAAGGAGCGAGGAGGAAAACAGAGAGGTTCAAGAACTTAAGGCACAAGTGGCGCGGATCCCGCAGATCGTCCAAGACAACCTGGCAATCACCCTTACGTCCTTCCTGCCTACCTTGGTGGAGTCAATAGCGAACTGGAGTGCGGGTGGTCGAGTAGGGCCGTGCCGATTCAAGCATGGTCGCACCACTCGAACAACGCGCCCGACGAATCAGGCGAACTACGTGTTCGTGACTCCGCCCGCTTCTTGGCGCCGCAAGTGTTGGTGACTCCCCTGCCATCACGCGGCGCGGAGTACATGTTGGTGCCCCCCCGCCATCGTCAGCGGCGGCACCGGAGCTCAAGCACCCGTCGGTAGGGAGAATACACCGGCGGCCAGCCGCGCCATCAAGCAGCCCTTCCGTCTCTTGCGCCCGTCGCGTGTCGGTGCGTCGACATTAGCCGATCTCGACGCCATCACGGTAAACAAATTGCTTTAATTACCGCCTTTCATGCCATCTATATATTACTCTTGTGGCATCTCGCTCACGACGCCGTACATGTTTTCCGCAGACGGATGTTCCTTGCACTCTCTTATGCTACGTGAACAACGAGTGAGGATGTTGCCAAGGTACCATCGTTCAACCCTTGCAGCGCCGTTCCACTCAAAGCCGATGCGGATAAGCGTGCACAGGGTTAAAAATTCGGGTGCTAAGGGGCTGCGACGACCGAACCTCCCATTCAACCCCTGTGAGCGGATGAAGAAGAGTCGTCATCCTCGAAGTTGCTTCGCTTGTTCATGCTATGGCCAAAGAGCATGATCCGTTTGGGGCGGCGGGGCCATCACGCCACAGACAACAAGACCGCTGTCGTGCGGCGACAAGCGGTGGCAAAAACCTGCCTCGCCGTCACCTCCACGCGGTGGGTCGGATGATCATGTTGATGATCACATGGCGCGAGATCCGGCCGAGGACTTCAAGACTGGAATGATCACTTCTTCAGACTCAATTTGGCAAGAAGACCTAGCTGGTGGCCCCACAGAAAGCCACTATCACCAAGCGTCTGCTTGGTTCTCGGGAGACGCCTCCAGCTTGCGCCTTCTGAGCCAGGTGATACAACCAACCGGCCCTTTATTCTAAGCCCGACACACTACATAGGGCGGCGGTGCTCGATATGCGCCTGCCCGCTCTCAAAAGGAAAAAAGGCAGGAAAAGAAAATCTAGCTCGAGCCAGCCGGTGGCGTCAACAACTGCGAATCCGATCAGGTTTGGACGGGCCACCAAGACCGAGGGTATTATGTGGAGGATTCATGTGGCGGGTGAGCCCATGCTACCTAAGAATTTGCGAAGGCTTCGATTCGGCTGCGAGTGTGCATGACGGCGTCTTGACGATAGAGAGACGCTTCTATCGGAGAAAGATCCCTCGCACCCGGTATTCGTGGTTAAGGTGCCACCAGGCTTGGGCTTCGACACTTCCCGCGGATCTGTTCTTCCTGCGGTTCGAGGACATCTTCAATATGTTCCACCTATACCCGGCACTATACCATGGTCCGTCTCTTTTCTCTCACCGCCACGCAGATCATTAGAGAACACACGGGCATCGCTATAGTGGACCCCTACTACATGCGTGTGGCTGCTTGGGTTCCCCATGACGACGTATCGTGGCCTCGTACCTAAAAAGAATCCTCGTGGCGAACAAGACAAAGGAATACATTCTCGTGCCTTACTTTCCGAGTAAGTCGTTATTCATCGCCACCGTCGATTGGCTTTATTAGATCATCATCATTCTTTTTCAACACATTCCATTTGAATTTTTTTGCGAGAGATGAACACCGACGCTCATCTCCTTATCGAAGCATTCCCACGCCATATTTCGACTCGGGAGTCTAGAAAAGAAGAAAAACTACGACAAGATCAAGGAAGTTCGATGATGCTCTCACCGGCTTTGCCTCGACGGAAGGCACCACCGTGCGTAAGAAGGTCAAGTTCGGCAGCACGTCTTCAACCACGTAACGAGTTCCCGCGTGAAGCGGAAAACGAAGAAGGAAGCCTACTATGCACTCCATCACATGAGGCGTTCCTACTTGACCAGCAGAATTCTACGCTGCGGATCATCTCAAGCAGTGGGCGAAGCAAAGGCCAAGATCAATGATTCGGATATTAGACAAGAGATGTATCGCATCCAGCAGCGATTTGGGGCAATCATCTTCGTGATGTCATGACTTGGGGATCTTCTACGAGGAAATATCCCGAATAACCGTGACATAGAAGATCGCCTAGAGATGCGGGGTGACTATAGGAAGTTCATGACGAGGCGTCCTCCCGTTCCTAAGCCGAGCGAAGGCTTGATGTTGGCCTAGTTATAGTTGCAAACTATAGATGACCTTTGTGTGTGTGTACATGGACGACAAGTGTACTTATCTTATTAGGTTTATGTATCACCGCTTACTTATTTTGCTTATTATTATTATATATCAATCAATGCTTGGTTTTTTGCTTACTCTTTGGTTTTTGCTTACTCTTTGGTTCTCGGACGACAAGTGTGAGTTATTTTTGTCTTTTCGAGAATATGCCGATGATTGAAATGTCGTGGCACAATATATATGTGAATGTGCTATGACGGGATTGTCGACCTTGTGATATGCACAAGTCCGGAATTGTGCATCCTACTTGGTCGACAGTCCGTCATAAGCAATTCTGTCCAACGACCTAGCTAGTTATGAGGCATGCTTTTGAGTTATTTTGTCTTTTTCGAGAATATGCCGATGATTGAAATGTCGTGGCACAATATATGTGAATGTGCTATGACGGGATTGTGAGCCTTGTGATATGCACAAGTTCGTGAATTGTGCATCCTACTTGGCTCACGGTCCGTCATAAGCAATTCTGTCCAACGACCTAGCTAGCTAGTTATATATGAGGCATGCTTTTGAGTTATTTTTGTCTTTTCGAGAATATGCCGATGATTGAAATGTCGTGGCACAATATATATGTGAATGTGCTATGACGGGGGTGTGAGGCTTGTGATATGCACAAGTCCGGAATTGTGCATCCTACTTGGCTCACAGTCCGTCATAAGCAATTCTGTGTCCAACGACCTAGCTAGCTAGTTATATATGAGGCATGCTTTTCGAATTATTTTTGTCTTTTTTGAGAATATGCCGATGATTGAAATGTCGTGGCACAATATATATGTGAATGTGCTATGACGGGATTGTTAGCCTTGTGATATGCACAAGTCCGGAATTGTGCATCCTACTTGGCTAAATCCCGTCATAAGCAATTCTGTGTCCAACGACCTAGCTAGTTATATATGAGGCATGCTTTTGAGTTATTTTTGTCTTTTTCGAGAATATGCCGATGATTGAAATGTCGTGGCACAATATATATGAATGTGCTATGACGGGATTGTTAGCCTTGTGATATGCACAAGTCCGTGAATTGTGCATCCTACTTGGCTAGCAGTCCGTCATAAGCAATCTGTAATCAACGACCTAGCTAGCTAGTTATATATGAGGCATGCTTTTGAGTTATTTTTGTCTTTTCGAGAATATGCCGATGATTGAAATGTCGTGGCACAATATATATGTGAATGTGCTATGACGGGATTGTTAGCCTTGTGATATGCACAAGTCCGGGGTGTGCATCCTACTTGGCTAACGGTCCGTCATAAGCAATTCTGTGTCCAACGACCTAGCTAGTTATATATGAGGCATGCTTTTGAGTTTGCTCTTTTTGATTTAAGAGTACTTTCTATAAGTGTATCTTCATATGCGACTTTAATTATACATGTTTTTCAATCACCGGTTAGTTATTATTGTCAACTTGTAGATGGCGTACGTCGTGTACAAGGGACGGTTCCTGAGTCTACGATGATTGGGAAGACGCCGGAGACAAAAGTGCCGTTTCAGCGGTAATAGCTACAAAGGGTACAACACTATGGCGGAGGCGGAAGATAGATACACGCGCTATCTAGCGGGAGTTAGGACAAGGAACCGGATGAAGACACTACAACCGAACATAGCTTTGGTAACACTATCTTGTGTTACTGTATGTCAAAAAATGTGTTACGAAGCTGATTAGTAACACCTCTTATTATGTGTTGCGTCAGGCCGTGTTACTAGGATGTGTCCATAGTCACACATATTAACTATTACTATATCTCCAAAATTGTGTTACAATTATGTTGTAGTAACATGCATATTATGTGTTACTAAATTGGCTAGTAACATGTTTTTTTTAACTATGGTAACATAATTGGTAACACTCGTTTTTAGGATTGGTAACGCAATTAGTCACATAATATTCCTCATACTGTAACACCACAATTAATGCTTGCCAATAACCCTAGTAACACATTTTTTAAAGAATAGTAACACTGCTTTATTAATATCGCAACATGATTTTTTGTTTGTTTTAATTATCGAAAACAAAAGCCATTTTATATAATATATTATTATTTAGATAAAAATGATTGCACTGTTTATTTTATTAATGTAATAATAAACAAATTGATGAGTTTCATGTTTAGAAAACATAATTGACACATGACACGTTCACTTAAAGAAGATATTACCAATATACAAGAATATACGACACATATGCATTACAATGAAGAAGTAAATCCCAATGTTATCCATATAACACCATACATTAATATCAAAATGAGTACAAAAATTACATTTGTGAATAATATTACACCCAAGAATTTGTAACTTTTTGCCTACAAAAAACTTCTTTTTGAACAATATTACACTTTACAATCCATCAGCATAAACTACATATATTATACTAAGTGAAATCTTCAAAACTTATGTGCTTCATGATCCAACCCATATGGAGAATTCAGTTGCAACAAAATGATCCATTTTCTTGAATCTACAAAAGAGAATTGGACGTTATAATTGTGATTAAACATACACAAGTATGATTCTAGAATACTAGTCATGAACCTGTGCATAGTGAATATGAAAAGAAGATAAGCAAATGTTTGTCAACATCACTGTTTATAAACTAGAAATGTGAGAAAGCTCGTTAGATACTTAGTAACCCATATGATGTTTATAGGCCCATGTAAAGATTGCAGAACAATTTTCTATGAGTTTAACTTGATATGTATGTACTAAGGTTTAACAGAGCTAACCAATCACAATATAAAGCATTGTTTTGTTTAGGGATTAAAACTATTTAAGTAACAAACCGTCTTTTATCAAAAAAATTGTTTTTTTGGATTAATGGGTTGGTTCCTATCACAAAACAACAATAACCGAGCCATCAAATAAAAAGGTATTAAGCAAAGCGGAAAATAAAAAGCTAAGGTACAAAATAGAGCTTGCATACAAATTCAATTCAAACCACCACCTCTAGTACCATGATCGAAAATAGAATGACTTGATGCAAGGATAGTATTTTATACTAAATCATGTGTTGAAATAAAAAAAAATATTTCTTCATAAAGAGCACATTGCTGACTAATATTAAACATAAAAATTTACCAACTCATAGCAATGGTCATGAACGTACTTCTAGGCTTAGGGAAGATACATTGCTCGACGCTAACACAGACGCTTAGGGTGAAAAAAAATAGCAGAAAATCAAATTATTTTCCTAAGCGCTCGTGCTCTCAACGGAAGATGCTAATCAACGGCTCTAAACTTCCCTACTGCTGCACATGATCCCTCCCGTCTTTGCCTCGTACATGAGAAAAAAAAAGGCGAAGCGGTCACCGCTTTACTTTGCGTCGCCGTCTTATGGACTCCATGAATAGAAGTCGGAACTGTCAAATCGCCCAGTAATATTATCCTAGCGTCCAAGGCTTAGCGCCTGCATTGAACATGCCCTCATACTTGAACAATTGTTTATAACGTCATAATGATAAACTGAAACAAAAATAAGAAATTGTATATAGTTCTATTATTAGTAGAAGATTGAAATAAAATGTATTTAGTTCATTAAGAGTTAACCGACAAAGATTTCAGATTGCTCCCTCTCCCAATAACAGGTGTAGGCTCCAATTTTTCATGAAACAATGTTAAGTGACTTCGACTAACTTCCTTATAAAAACAATATGTAATGTTAACAGAAGCAAAAATAAGACACAAACAAAGAGTGCATTATTTTGTGGAAGATAACATATCCACTTACATTGATAAATACATCTGATTAGGCAAGTGCCATCTCTTGTTGTAGCCACCACTCGCACACATAATCAGGCTAGAGATACTGTTTTGAATCTGAAGATTAGCAGGGTCAAAAGCACATGTCCGAATAAAAGATTTCTAATTGATTTAGCATGAATATGTAGCAATTACTAATTCATCGAAGAGCTAGCTTGGTCATACTTATGTCCATGCCCTGAACTTTGGCAATGGTAATGCCCATAGCAACACACACGGACCATGCGGCCACTACCTCAAGTAACCATGCACAGACACAGTAGCCAATAACACTTGAACCAGCAAGCACATGCACACGCAGCTATCTGGATAAGTAACTCCACGAAGTAACTAATGGCACCACTGATTCATTCGGCTGGTTGCAACTCGTTCTCCACAGCGACTGGACAGCAGCTTCGCGCGTCACCATCGGCATCTCGTCATACCATGTCCGGCATCACACCATGCGCACCTGCTCGAACCAAACTACACTACATGGAGCTAACTAAAAGCAGAACGGAATAATTATGCAGACTAACGAATCAAGATCCCTGGTCAAGATTAAACCTAACAGCAACAACATAAACCTGTAGTCTGACGCCCCTTCCAACCAATGCCCTGTACAAGGCCAACAAAAGTGGAAACCGTATTCAGATCTCGTGGTGCGACAGATCAGCAGAGTGCTGATCGGGTACAATATAATCCAAGCAACGCGCAATAGCAGATCGACGAGAATGCATAAATCGAAATCAAACTCACAGTATTCAATTTCCGAAAGGTCTATTAGAGATCTGGAGCGCCATTAGATCTTGGCCTCGATGAAGGCCGCAACCTCCTCACGACCGATGCCGCCTTCTTCGCTGATCCACAAGTCGCCGGCGTGTAGTCTCCAAAGATCCCGACTGTGGCTATGGAGGACGAGGAATACAAGTTCGACGGACTTGCGCTGGGAAGAGAGGAGGCCAACGTGCACCGTCTTCGGTGGATTAGGATGGTGGCGGCATGTTGCTATGCGGAGGTGGGGCGGCGCCGATGGGAAGGCAGTCAGAGGGTTCGGGTGTTGCGTTTGGGTTCTGTGCCCGAGAAAATAAGGTCCGGGCCGCACGGGGCACAAGGAAACTTCGCGGGCGGCGCGGAGTTAAAAGGGCTCATCTAAAATTTCGACTACGCGCGTAGGACTCTGAATTTTCCTCTCCGCGCGCTTTGTTCTTAGAACTTTTTGCACTTCGGCTTACTGTCCTTGTGTGCATGCTAGTGGGACCAGATTTATGTTGGGCCTACGTGATATTGTCTGTTTTGCTATGCACTCGAATAGTTGTGAGTGTTCCACGATTTATGAAATAGTAGACATTATAATAAAAGAAAGAAAATACTAAATGAACTATCAAAAATCATGGATAATTTAGAATCTAGTCAAATTTGATTACAACAAAAAAGAAAAGTACTACAACTTATATATACCTTAAGAACTCCGACCTACATTGTTGGGAACCATCTCAATCTGAGGTTGAATGCCAAATTGATGATAAAATTACTCAAATCGTTCATACTTAAAGATAGTTGATTTCATTCAAAATCTATCTTCAGTATTGAAAAATTGCGGAAGCCCGTATTCGGCATCAGCGCCGCCCTTGATTGCAGCAACTACGGTTGTCCAAGGCAGCAACACCGTCCACCCAAGGCAGCCGCACTGTTCGCCCAAAGCATCAAAGCCGACCTCCACCGGTAGAAAGCCGGACACCTAATGTAGCAAAGAGGGCCTCCGCCAGAAGCAACATGGGACACCTAAGGTAGCAAAAGCCTTTCACCACTGGTAGCGACACCGCACGCCTGAGGTAGCAAAGCCGGCCTTTGCTGGCAGAAACTTCGGAAGCCTAAGGTAGCAGAAGCTAGCCTCCACCGGTTACAAAGCCGGGCGCTTGAGGTAGAAAGCTAGCCTGCGACGGCAGCAACTCTAGATGCCTAAGGTAGCAAAAAAGGCAGCCTCTATCGATAGCATCACGGGAAACCCAAAGGTAGCAACACGCCCAGCCACCAGCGGTAACTCTGGTGGAGGTATGCGCTTGTAGCTCTGACAGTAAGCATTTGCAGCACCGCCTCTCCTTTATAGTAATGCGTCGTAGTGGAGATGACAACTAGCAATGACGAGCTTGCAGCAGGAGTAATCTGACTTTGGAGCATGCATCGGTCAGATTTGCACCAGCGGCAGGGGCTCTTCCAGCAGTGCCCGGCCGCCTAGTTGATGCGCGCGCTGGCAAGAAAATTGAGTACCACCGCCCTATAGGTGTCCTCCTCAAGCGCGGCAAGTGTGGCCCGCAGCAGCAGGAGCACGGCGTGGACCGTGGGGTGGGGCATGGCGTAGCGACTTGTGCCTTGGGATATTTGTGGTGGAGGGGCGAGAGGATAAGGACGACGATATGGGATAAGGTAATGGGACCCACGTGCATTAGGCCAAAACAGGGACATGTGGCACGCGATGGAGCCAGAGGACGATGCACCCGCGGTCCCCCGGGTGATCACGAGTGTTTTCCTTCTATTTTCTCCTTCTCCCCATAGTAACACCGAGAGCTAGCACATGTGTTACCAACGAGATATGTACTCATCGTGTGTAACATATTGTAAGTAACACAAATTTATGTGTCACTACTATAATATCCATGTAACACCTTTTTGGGTCTTGCAGACTATGTGTTACCATTTACGCTTGCAACACAAATGTTGTGTTACTGCAATTTTACTTGTAACACGTTCACTCGTTTGTTACATAATTGTGTTACTTAAGCTCTGTATTGTTGTAGTGAGACCTACACCTTCGTCGCGGCGGTGATCATGCTTATCTTCTTTGGGTATTTATCCCGCATTTGTGTCTAGCTAGCTAGTTTATATGTCAAGGCGAGCTTCCGAGCTCTAACTTGTTCGATCGACACATGTATTCGCATGTCACCAACTACTACTTTGTAACATGATCAAAACAATGTAACTTGGACTATGTATTCATGTATGAGACTTATCTATATGTATTTGTTTCAATCTTGTTTTTCATATCGAGTATTTATATATATAATTGTATATCTTGTATCTGTGTGTGTATATCTGCTGTAATATTGTATATAATCTGTATTGCATATAATCCGCATGGAAATTAAAAAAAACAAAAATACATCATGGCGCACATGTTTTACCTTCGTGGCACTACCCTAAAGCGCACCATGGATGTTTAGTGGCGCCGGGTAGTGCGCCACGAAGATAAAAGGGTAGCGCACCATGCCAAACTTCTGGGCGCACTAGTGCGCGCTCGCCTATCTCTACACAACCGTGGCGCACTAGGCAGTGCGCCACGGCTGAGAGATAGCCGTAGCGCAAGGCCCGTGGCGCACTACTGGTGCGCCACGGATGGGCCTTTCAGGTGCGCCACAAACGACCATTTTCCTAGTAGTGCGTGTTGCCATAGATTTTCGGGATCTCAACAGAGCTACTCCAAAGGATGAGTATCCGATGCCGGTAGCAGAAACGTTAATCAACACAGCGGCTGGTCATAAGATCTTGAGCTTCATCGATGGCAATGCCGGTTACAACCAAATTTTTATGGCTCCATAAGACATACACAAGACTGCGTTCAGAGTCCCAGGTTCAGTGGGGTTGTTTAAATATGTAGTCATGACATTTGGACTGAAGAATGCCGGCGCCACGTACCAAAGAGCCATGAATTATATTTTCCATGATCTGATCGGCAAGCTGGTGGAAATTTACATCGATGACGTGGTGGTCAAGTCTGCTTCAGTGCAAGGACACTTGGACGATCTGCAACGCGTCCTGGACCGAACAAGAAAATTCGGGCTACGGATGAATCCAAAGAAGTGTGCCTTCGGGGTGACGGCCGGTCAGTTCTTGGGTTTCTTGGTCCATGAACGCGGAATTGAGATCGGCCTAAAAAGTCAGGAGGCAGTACGAACAATGAAGCCACCTACCACGAAGAAAGAACTGCAGTCTCTCATCGGCAAGATCAACTTCGTCAGAAGATTCATCTCCAATCTGTCAGGAAGAATAGAGCCGTTCATGGGACTGGTGAAAATTAAAACTGACGAGGAATTCCGCTGGGGGGCAGAGCAGCAACAAGCCTTCGACGAGATCAAAGAATATCTGACGAAGCCGCCAGTGTTGGTTCCGCCCACCGACAGCACCATTCTACATTTACATCGATGGTGACATGTCCATCGCCTCAGTGGTGGTGCAAGTTTATGATGGGCTGGAGCGAGTTGTATTTTACATCAGTAGGAGGATGCTGGATGCAGAAACAAGGTATCCTGAGATCGACAAGTTGTGCCTCTGCCTGTTTTTCACCTGCACCAAGCTGCGTCACATCTTGCTATCAGCGGAGATTGTCATTATATGCAAATCAGACGTCATAAAGCACATGCTGTCGGCTCCTATGTTGAAAGTCCGACTCGGCAAATGGATGTTTGCGTTATCGGAATTTGACATCCGGTATCAACCCGCGAAAGCGGTTAAAGGTCAGGCATTGGCCGACCTTATCGCTGAGAGGATCAACACTAATATAGCAGCACTGTCTATAAGAGCGTGGGCTATGTTTTTCGATGGATCGGTTTGTGACGATGGTTGCGGCATCGGCATTTTACTCGTGTCGCCCCGGGGGGCAACATTTTCCTTCTCCATCAGATTATCTACCTCTCGCACCAACAACGTCGCTGAGTATGAGGCGATACGCAAGGGAATGGAGTTGCTCATCGGGCGAGCGGTGGAAATTTTGGAGACTCCAAGTTGGTGATTTCCCAACTCACGGAGGAATACAAGTGTGAGAGCGAGTCCCTCTTCCCATTATGGCTGCCGTGAGCGATGGCAGTTCCGTACATAAACTTCACTTGGATCCCGCGATCGCAGAATATCGAGGAATGATCTTGCACAAATGGCCTCGGGCTACGTGGAAGCGAGAGGAGCCGATGTTCGTGCAGTTCACAAGCGGATCGTGGAGCCGATATCTTCAATTACTTGAAGGATTATCGGGGGCACCTAAACGGATAAGGTACAAGGCCATGAAGTATGTGCTTATTGGGGATGACATGTTTCTGAGGACTCTGGAAGGGTTATTGCTCAAATGTCCGGGACACCAAGGCCAATCGGCTCCTACATGAGGTACAGGCGCTGTGGAACTCACCAATCGGCTCACAAATGAAATGGTTGATCAGCGATCGGGGTTTTATTGGCCCACCATGCTTGAGGACTGCTTCAAGTACTACAAAGTGTGTCAAGCATGTCAGAAATTTGGGAAAATTCAGATGGTACCCGCGTCAGCAATGAACCCCATCATCAAGCCTTGGCCATTCCGAGGTTGGGGCATGGATATGATCGGCAAGATCAATCCTCCATCAAGCAAAGGCCACATGTGGATTGGCCATTCGATTATTTCACTAAATGGGTGGAAGCTGTCCCGATGAAGTCAGTGAACTCAAAGGATGTTATCAATTTTGTGAAAGAACACGTCATCCATAGATTCGGGATTCCCCAAACCATCACGACCGATGGAGGCAAATGGGCAAGCGGAAGCGTCCAACTAGAGCCTCATCAAGCTGATCAAGAGAAAAGTCGATGAGCACCCTAGGCGTTGGCACGAGGTTTTGTCAAAGGCGTTATGGGCTTATCGCATGTCATGCCATGGAGCGATAAAAACGTCGCCATACCAGCTAGTCTATGGACAAGCCGTATGTGCACAGGAAATTACGGCTGGATCGAGACGTGTCACTTTTCAGACAATCATCAATCGAAGAATATGCAACCCTGATGAGTGACAGTGTTGAGGATTTAACTGAGCTCAGGCTGTGGTCGCTTGAGAAAATCAAAGAGAACAAGGCCAAGGTAGCTCGTGCATATAACAAGAAAGTGAGGCCAAAGGAGTTCCGCGTTGGTGATCTGGTATGGGAAGCTGTGTTGCCATTAGGGACTAAGGATGAAACATATGGTAAATGGTCTCCAAATTGGCACGGGCCGTACAGGGTCGATCAAGTTTTAAGAGGAAACGCATACATGCTTGAGGAGCTGGACGGTGTAAAATTCCCAGTGGCGGTCAATGGTCAGCATCTCAAGAAATATTTCCCAAGCATGTGGGATGATGGACAGTGAAATGTGGGGGCCGATACATGAAATCGGCGAAGTAAAAAGCACGTGAGACGATAGACAGTGAAATGTGGGGGCCGATACATGAAATCGGCTGAATAAAAAAGAAAATATATAGCCGATGCACAGTCATCGACTCTAGAGGTTCAAACTATTACAAGCAGATGCCAGTGTACCGAAACAAGCTACTGAAGAAATGCCTCGAAGGCGTGGAGGGCGTCAGCACGGACACGATCCACCTTGGCGATCTCGGCTTCGTCATCTTCGTCTTTGCCCGTCACTAGCTCCTTGTTCAGGACACGTATTTCTGCCAGATCGGTCTTCATTTGAGCTTTGAGGCTTTCTGCTTCGTCTTGAGAGCGGGCGATGGATTCTTCCTTGTCGCGAATGAGCTGTTTAGTCGCCCGGACCTTCTCTTCAAGATCTTCCAACTCCCTTTTCAAGGATGCGAGCTCGTGATCTTGTGAGGTGTCGGTTTTGGCATCGAGACGCCTTTTCTCGTTGAGCTCACGGCATCATCTGCGATATTGGCTTTCGATGGGAGTTGGGCGCGGATCGATCCTCTCACGAGCTAACTTCACCCTTGGCCCGTAGAAAGACAGAGTTACAACTGGACAAAGCTTCACCTGCAATGCTACTGGGAGTTGGTCTTTTATTTCAGCCAGAACGCTCTTCACCTCCTCAGAACCCTCGATCAACTCTTCGATCGGGGAGGACAGCAGGACTTTAAGACGCTGGAATTGAGGTGGAACAACCCTGGCTCGTGGTTCATCAGCAGCAACGGAGGGAGTTGGTTCGATGGATTCAGGGTCGAACGTCAGCAAACCTGAAATATCACAACTCTGGCAGCCAGAAAAAGCGTCAGTATACGTCCACACGTGTAAGGAGGAGCCGAAAGAAGCTCACGTACCTCTCCTAAGACCGAGGGGATAGCAGATGAAGAGACGATCGGCTTGTGTGTGGTTGCTGGGGGCTTGACCAAAGTGGTAGCCGTTTCATCTGCGCCTTCGGGGACTGCTAGATCCGGCTTGGCTAGAGGCATCGGCACTGCCCCAGCTTTCCCACTAGAAACGTCAGTCGTTTGCATGGAAGGTGCTTAGCCGATGTAAATAATGATTAATCGGCAGATAAAAGAAGTACGTGGTAAGAGCGTGAAGGGTGATGATTTTCGAAACCTCCTGGATCGACGAAGAAGCTTGCAGTCCTTTGCGAGCCCTCTTGGGACCCACAGCTGGCCCCGCCTCGACTGATGCTCGGGGGGCAGTAGGTTCAGGAGCAGACCTTTTCCTGGAAGCCTATGGTGATGAATCTGGCTGGCTCGGTGTGATGGTCCTCTCAGAATCTGTTGGGCCCAGTTCTCCTCGATTGGTCTGAGCGTCCTCGCTGGAGGTGTCTTCGACGGAAGCCTGTAAAAAAGGAGAACCGATGAGCACGAGCATGTCTGCAAGAATGGAAGAATGAGAAGGATCGACCAAGACATGAATCAGCCTACATGTGAGCTTTCTGGAGAAGGGCTCCGGCGCCTCAAGGTCTTCCTGGCAGCTACCTTCCTCACCATCGTTCTTGTTTTAGTTGGAACTCGAGGGGGAGCTGACTTAGGAGTTGCTTGGTTCTTGGAAGCCGATTGAGGTGTTATCGGCTGTTTCTGCATTATGACCTTTTTCAAAGGTGGCGAGTTTTTGCAGAAAAGAACCACAGGAGCTGGCGGAAAGAACTCGAAAGGGGATCCATCACCGCGTGAGGTTCAGGCCATCTTGTTGCTGCAACGAGAAAGAGTGGGTTAGAAGAAGAATCATTTGTGAGTTGCATCAAGAAATTACAAGTAGTGGTACCTGCTCCACGGGATGTCATAGTCAACATCGAGTCGCCAAAGAACGGTCCCAGAGCCCTCCTGAAGGCGTGAGTCTTCCACATTGACCACCAGTCGTCAAAACCATCGGTTGATGAGGCGAAGGTGAGATCATTAGGAATTGGGATGGTCAGAGCATCAAAGAAGGAATAACAACTTTGGCTGGTGAGAGGATCAGGTAGGTCAGCTCTGCTCTCTGTAAGGTGGTGGAGAAAGAAGTGGGGAGGTACTTGTCCAAGGCCAAATTGCCGAGCCACTACGACTGGCTGGTAGAATTCATACCCAGGCTTGATTATTCCGTTGGATGTACTCATGCCAACTGGAAAGAAACAGGGGCGGATCGCAATGGAAAAGAGTTGCCGAGTGCTGGTGTCATCGGCAAAATTGTCTAGCCTGAAGGAGAGTGGGTTTTCAAAATGTTCAGATTCTTCCAAGTAAGGGAAGAAGATAGGATTGTCCAGTCCTTGAAAGAAAATACTGAACCATTTAGATGCTTCCTGAGGGGTCAGCTTGCTACCTGGCAGTCTGTACAAAGCTTGGCCATAGCTGGTGCATCGGATCTGCTTCCCTTTTACATCTGGAAAGGTGCAACTCGCCAAAAGGGGGAAGTTTGGGATGTGGTTTTGAAAATACAGTTGAGCCCATAGCTGAATGAACCACCAACGACCACCTGTTTTGACCGCTATGACAGAGAACAGCTTGACAGACATCAACTGGAGATATCTATAGACCTCTCCAAGAAACAGTTTGCCGATGCCAAGTTGAGTACCTTTGGCCAGTTCATGGGCCAAAGAGAGATAGTTCTTGGTTGGAGCGAAGGAAGGACCACAGAAGATGAAATGTTCCAGCCAGAAGTTGAGAAAGGCCGTGTGTTCTTTCTCTGTGACAGGGCATTTTGTTTTCATGTGGCGTTGGAGGTAGGCACCCCAGTTCGTGCAGTCTGTTTTAGAAGACAGTTTGTAGGGGACCTTGGTCAGTTTAAAAGCAGAGGGGCTGGGTGATGTGACATCTAGACCAGTAATCATCACCACGTCTAACAGAGTTGGTGACATGGGGCCATGACCGAACATGAAGCAGTTCAGAGCGTCAGACCAGAAGTAGCCGATGGTTTTGAGGAGATTCTCGTGTTTCTCAAGAGGAGACAATGACAAATGTAAGGCATCGGCTATTCCCGTGGTTTCCCATTGGGATTGGTAAGCTCTAGCTACCCTACTGAACCAAGAGACCCAATGTTCAGGGGGATTAGGCCAGGCTCGCAAGCAGTCGGCCCAAGAGTTCAGATCTAGGTCTTGGCTTACGAAGGGGATTCTGTTTGCTTCGTAAGAGATCAGATGGGCAGGACTAGATTCTGTACGAGGGCCAAGACAGAGAGAGTTTGGGAGAGAAGGATGTGGCAATAGAATGTCTGAAACCTAGAAATTTAATGGTGGAAGAAGACATTAATTCAGGTGTTCGCCATTAATTCTGATTGCGTTCATACTGCGAGGAGTAGGCGTACCTTCAGACCGGAGACCTCTGGGTTGGTGTTGAATGATTCCGCCATCTAGTTTGCCGGCGGAGATGGATCTATGCAGTTGGGGATCGAGGGGTCTTGTCGCTGTGAGCTCAATCTCGTCGGTGGGCAATTGAAGATCTGGGTCGCCCTTTTTGAAGAGGGTCGCAGGTTACCATTTGAAACTGGAAAATGGCCGTTTAAGTTTGCCTAAGTATGCGACCAAGTTTTGACCTTGTCAACGTTTTTTTGGGAAAGCCGATGCGTTGCCATCGGCTCTTTGAGATTTGACTTGTTTGACTGTATGAGCAGTGTGGTGAAGGACGATACGGTGCTATCGGCTCCTGGAGCATCGACCTATTTTGACTATCGGCGAAATTGGGTCGGGAAAGCAATCTTCGAGAAACATATTTTCATTCATTCAAAAGCTGACGGCTTACAAAAGGCTGATTGATTACAAAAGGGAGCTTACTACTACTACTACTACTGGTTCCTAATCTAGAGGCCGAGGTCGTCGCCGCTGTCGTCGCCGCCGTCTTGTTCATTGCCTTCGGCCGCCGTCTTTCGCCGCCGAAGAAGCCAGGAGGGCCTCCTCGCCCTCGTGCCGTCTTCGTGTCCTCGCTGGACCCGCACGGAAGCGCTTCATCGGCGGGTACTGCGGAGGAGGTGTCCTCCTCCGATTCCTCCTCCTCGTCGGAGGACTCGCCGCCCCATGACCAAGGCCGTTGCTCTTCGCCTCCGCCTCGTCGACGAGGAACTGCAGGCCCTCGCCGTCGAGGACGCTGTCCTCCGACCAGACGAAATCTAATCCCTCTCGTCCCACCATTGTGGGGCGAGAGTATTGTACGCCGTGGTGGGTGCTGCTCAGCGTCGACTCCGGTCGCTAATCTTGTTGGAAGACCGGGAGGAACGCGGAAGAGGAAGAGGCCATGGCGGAGGAAGAGGGTTTTTTCGACGGAGGAAGAGGGTTTTTTCAGCTCTTGGAGGAAGATGGGGACCGCGAACTGCTTTCGGGCAATTTAAATAAGGGGAATAGTGGAGAGGCGGTTCAGTGCCATAGCAGTTTCCCAGAATGTGCTGCCAAAATCGTCAAATCATGCACTGCGAAGGAGTTGAGAAGACAGGGCATCATGATGAGGGGGTGGCGTGACGATTCTACTCTGCAACGCGTAACCCGATGTAAAAAAAAAGGGGAAGGGGGGAAGAAAAAACATCAGCAGAATGGTTTTGGAATTATTATTGCCAAAACCAGGGGGCATGTGTTATCGCCATATTTTGGCCAAAGGAGGAGATGGGCCGTGATCAAGATGGGCTTGGAAGATAGGTATATTCAACATGTTGTTGAATCGGCCTTGTGCGTGGATTTGGGCTAAATTGCCCGTGTATTTTGTATCGTAGTAGGTTCCATTTCAGTTTAGGTAAAGATAGAGTTGTAGAGTTATTCCAAAGATAGAAAGTCTCCAGACTATAAATATGTACCTAAGGTTATCGAGAAAGGAGGACAATCACGTTCGCAACAAACACAATCTCGGCGCATCGCCACCCCTTGTTTCTAGGGTTTCTTTCGGGTAAGTGTCATGCTGCCTAGATCGCATCTTGCGGTCTAGGCAGTATTTACTTATGAGTTATTTGGTGTTACTCGTACTGAAGCCTTGTTGATGGCGAGTAACACTACTATCATAGATTTGTTTAGGTTAGCATCGGTACTTTTCACTATGATTTGTTAAAGCTGTGCTACCTCTAGTTACCTCGCTACCTTTGCACCTTTTCCCAAGTGCAAGGGTAGCATCTTGCTTGATCTTTATTTAGTCGATTCGATCTGTTATGGTTGTGCCTTGTTTTCCAAGGTTTATTTTGATATCCACGTAGTCAGGCCTTACAAACGGGTTGAACGATCTAGTAGTACGTAAGGACGTGGTTTATTAGTTCTAGAGAAGTTGTTCCGGTAATTGACTTTACGTCGGTTGTTAGGCCTCCTCTAGGGTTAGTTTTCTTCATCTTTTGTATCTGCCAGGCTCAATTACGTGTAGGACGTTCCAATTACGTGGTGAAAACGTTAAACTGTCGTAGATCGATTTAACTTGTAATGATGAAGCAAAACCCCATGTTATCGTAGATCTAATGCAGAACCATGGGATAATCGGCTCTAGGAGCCGATTCACAGGGAAACCTGGGAGCCGGTCACGGCTCGAATTTTACGTATACTTGTTTACCATGCAGGAAATCAATCGAAGCAATCCTTCACCTTCCTGACCAGGTATAGGTCAGGTGGCACGCCCTCGAACCAAGCCAGGACGTGTGCCGGAGTTTTGCGGGCCGTTGCCCGAGGGACCAGGACCCACCAGTAGTTCTGGGAGCCTCCCGGCTCTTCGTGTTGCTCGTCGCTGCTCGCCGGTGGGTTTTGGCAGGAAACAGCCCGCTGCCTCTGGAGCAGAAGGAAGCCAGCCATTGGAGCCGCCACAGGAGAAGCCACCGGTACCAGGAGGTTCGTCGTCGTCGACTTCGTCGTTCGCCCGCCTCGCCGACCCTCGCCCGAACCCCTGTGAGCCCCCAGCAAGCCCCACTGGCCGTGCTAGGTTTCTGTCTCGCCGGCGTTGCTCATCGTCGACGATGACTCTCAGCCGTTGGATTAGAACTAGATCGAACGCACCACATCGCCCCATACCGCTTAGCACCCCCTGTCTCACTGACATGT
Organism: Avena longiglumis; assembly: GCA_030063025.1. NCBI lineage: Eukaryota > Viridiplantae > Streptophyta > Magnoliopsida > Poales > Poaceae > Avena > Avena longiglumis. The sequence continues at coordinate 449,716,883 of CP125979.1, forward strand.
GGGGACAGCCACTTAAACAGCCCGCGGAAGCGCTACGCTTAGCAGGCCGGCCCATTAACTTTTCCCATGCAGCCCAGTTATTTGAATTAAACCTTTTCCATTTTATTTCAAACACACTTCTGCACCTAGATTCAAAAATCAACCCAGATCGATTCAGTGCATCAAATTGAATGAAACTAATTTTTTTATAAAGGCTTTGAAATGCTGAATCCAAGCCCGTTGGATTCAAGTCATTTGGATCTATAGATCACCCATGGTAAAAATAACAAGGCAGAAGCTTTTCTGCATTCAAACATTTTTCAAATTTAAACCATAATATCTTTTGAGTTGATTCAAACTCTCAAAAATCACATTTAACCATACCTTTCAGAATATATAAAAATATAGAGGTTTACTTATAGAAATAATGACCAAGTAATAAAAGAATGCCACATAGGCATTTCTAGTCACTTTATTTAATTCAATAAAAGATTAAAACCTTATTAAATTGTGACACCACTTTAAATCACATTCCCATGAACTAAAATATGTCGTGATGATATGTGTCAACATGATACCATGTTTGGTTTGGAGAATATTAAATCTTAAGTAGTTTTTCAATGATTAGAAATTACTTTTCTGAAAATAAAAGGAATTAAACCAAGCCTTAATCTTGTAATGTTAGTGATGATGTTAGATCATATATAGGACCCTTGCGTGTGATGATTGCAAGTAGTTAAGTATTGTTTGTTGATTGTGTACGTCGTATTTATGTATAGACGCTAGTACCGACCAAGGATACGAGGAGGAAGGAGGATTCTACGAAGAAGAAGCCGAGGAGAACTTCAACCACTGCTCTGCACAAGGCAAGCTTTACTAACTAAGTGGACCAATGCAAGCTAACACTTGCAAGATACTCTAGCAAGCCTAATACTACTAGTTGAATGTGCAAGCCTAATACTACTAGTTGAATGTGCAAGCCTAATACTACTAAGTTGAATGTGCAAGCTAATACTTGCAATTTAGCAAGCTTATACTGATATTGTGCAAGCCAATACTTGCAAGCCTTACTAATCAAGTTGACCTATGCAAGATACTACTTTCTTGCTACCATGTCAACTATGTGCCTTAAGCATATATGATCATAACCACTTGATAACCCCAATCCTAGTTTTATTTGCAAGCTTCTACTTTATTTCTTTATCAAAGCTCTAACCTGGAGTTGAATTAAGTGACTTGTAGATTCTAGAAAGATAATTGAAGGTTGCATAAAGAGCATAAAACTTGGCCTAAGCTAGATAATCTTGATGTCATCCTAAGGCATGAGACTAAACTTAGTTAACTCCACTAGTTTACCACCCCTCATTAGTACTTACCCCCACTTGTAGATGCTAGTGCTAAGAATAAAACTTAATCAACATTAGATGGGAATACTTGGTCAAAATGGTTATGAAAACCTTGGGATGATGGATCATTCTATTGAAATGTTTTGGACATGTGTTTCCAAACACCTGATGATTTTGGTGATGAAAATGTTGAGGCATGAGCCTTAGCCCTTTATAAAACTGATGGTTTTCTGGATGCGATACCGTTCCAATTTTATCGTACAACCACAATACCCGAAGTTTGGGTAGGGCTTGACTGTAAACTTATATACCTTAGTATTAGTTCCCTCACGGCCAAGGTCTGAGCTGAGGCTACCTTGTGAAGATTGTCCACCTGTGCAGTACCCAAGATGACAGTTGGTCATGGTTGGGAGGCCAAACTCACAGGAGAGGTGCTTATACTAGGGCGTGTAATTGAAAGTTTAGGATTGATTATCCGCATACTGAGTATGGTGAAATCAGGATTTGCTCCTGACGAATGTATCGAATGTTGTGGTGAAAGTGTACAATCTCTGTAGAGTGTCAAACTATTCGAATAGCCGCGTCCGCGGTTATGGACAGGTGGAGTGGCCATACTGTTCCCCCATCAGACTTTTCAAAAGACTTGTGAAATGAATTGAGACTTTGACTTGACCACAACAGGGTTGTGATATGAAATACAAGTTCCCACTTAGGTGTTATAAACTTCAACTAGCATTCGTTGCTTCTAAACTTAGTAGAGATAAATCTGGCTTTTGCAAAATAACCCTAGAGCCTAGTTTCCTATTATCAAAAACCCCTTTTTAATTATTAGTATTAGTTTGCGAGTACTTAAAGAGTACTCATGGCTTTGTCCCTGGCTATTCCCATGGCCAGACTATGAAGAGGAGTACCTGGAGGATGGACCCCAGGAAGGTTACGACAACTAGGATCATCTCCCATCGTCAGCATTGCCTGTGACCCCGAAGATGGAGTTTCGCCTACGCTACCGTTATTATTACGTATTCCGCTGCTTGATGTTTTATTAAGAACTGGATCATGAGATCCCTATTTGTGTAAGAACTTATGGACGGTTTGTAACAGATGATGTACTACGGTATCCAATTCTGTTATGTCTCGCAAAAATGGTAATCCTGGTATTGCGATGTATGGCATAACAGGCATCTAGGATGAAAAATCCGGGTGTTGACACTACAGAATGGGAACCCTATAAACCCATCGAAGAAAAGAAGCATGCAAGAGAAAGTGCACCAATGGTAGAGTTCTCCTCTGAACCTATTCAAGAGTATATCAAGAAAAAGTGCAGAGAGAAAGAACACCTAAAGTGAAGATTAAAGAAACTAGAAAAGAACCCCCTTTCTACCAATGCGAATATTGTTACATTGAACGATCTTATGGAAGCACGAACTGTGGATAAGGAAGTGGTTATGCTAGACTTCGAAACTTCAGAATTCATCGAAGGTAAGGTATGAGGTAACAAAACTTCTAAGCCTATGACTCTAATATATTGTGGAGACACTTTCTTATACGGAATTTGTGAGCAATCTCCACTATAATATTATGCCTTCGTCACTTTATGAGGAACTTCGCTGCAATTTAAATAATCCAGATGTGGAACCAGTAGACACTACTATTAAATTTTCAAATAGAACTAATGTAAAACAGGAAGGTGTTATTATAAATATCTATGTATTTATTGGATCACTCATGTACCCCCTTGATTTTTATATTGTTGATATGTCTCGAGATTCTTATTATCAAATTCTTTTAGGAAGGCCTTTTGTCACCATAACCAAAGCTCGAATTGATAATAAGAAGGAGACTATTTCAATGATGTTTGGAGAAGAGGAAATGACATTCCACTCTGCCAAACTAAATAAGAGGCCATATGAAGAGGAGGATATCAAGGAATGGAAAACGATCGCCGAGATTGCCACAGTTCATTTCAGCACTCTGCAAGATGAATTAGAGGGGAGACATGGATGATTACCTAGATTCAGTTCTGGAAGCACAAAATCCACATGACTATGAAGAAATGCAAGAAAAGGAGACGAAGAACCTCTGACAATTGAATTGAAACGACTTCCAGACGATATGAGGTATGAGTTTTTGGATAGTGAAAATAAATGTCTTGCTTTTGTTATTAAAAAATTATCAGAAAATGAAACAAATAAACTCATTTTGATCTTGATCAAGCATCGTGAAGCATTTAGATATACTCTAAGTGATATTAAAGGAATATATCCATCGATTGTAACACATAATATTACCATGCTTGATGTTGTTGTACCTATAGTTGACACATAGAGAAGGATTAATCCAAAAATTAAGGAAGTAGTAAGAAAATAAGTTATACGCTTATTAGAAGCCGACATAATATATCCTATTTTTGACAGTAAGTGGGTTAGCACAGCTCATTGAATACCAATACAAGGGGGTCTTGATGCTTCTATGAATGAGGATGGTGATCTAGTTAATGTAATACCTATTGTTGGATATCGCATGTGCATTGATTTTAGGAAATTAAACCATGAGACACAGAAAAATCATAAACCTATACCATTTATGGATAAATTTTTGTAAAGACTCGGTAATAACTCTTCTTGCTGTTTTCTTGATGGTTATTCTGGATATTCTCAAATATATATATAACCATAAGATCAAGAGAAAACAACTTTCACTTGTCCTTATGGAACATATGCTTATAGATTAATTCCGTATGGCTTATGTAATGCAGTTGCAACTTTTCAAGAATGTATTTTAAATTTTTTTGATGATCTTGTTGAGAAGACTATGGAAGTTCTAACAAATGATGTCGTTGTTTGTGGAACAACATTTGATAATTGCCTCTACAATTTAATCGAAGTTTTGCAGAGATGCAGGCAACCAAATTTGGTTTTGAATTGGGAGCTATGTCGTTTCATGGAAAGAGAAGGTAAAGTTTTTGGACATAAGGTTTCTTAGAATGGTATAGAAATAGATAAGACTAATATAAATTCTATAGAAAATGTTATAATACCTCAGGACATAAAAAACTTAAAAATGTTTCTCGGACATGCAGGTTTCTACAAGGGTTTTATAAAAGATTTTGCTAAAATAGCTATACATCTCACCAACCTTCTTGGGAAATAAAATTCATTGTTCTTACTTCATGATTGCATGGTAGCTTTTGAAAACCTTAAAAACAAATTAGTTTCAGCACCTATCATGCAATCTCCAAAATGGGATGAACCTTTTGAAATCATGTGTGATGCTAGTGCCTATGCTTTAGGAGTTGTGTTAGGACAGAGAGACAGAAATAATTTAAATGGTATTCATTACTCTAGTAGAACTCTCAATAAGATTTAGAAAACATATGCTACTACAGAAAAAGTGTTCCTAGCTATAATTTTTTGCTTGTGACAATTTTAGATCTTACATCATTAATTCTAAGGTAATAGTTCATACAGATCACCAAGATTTGTGTCAGCTCCTTGTGAAAAAGGATGCGAATCCCAGGTTGATTAGATGGGTTTTATTACTGTAAGAATATAATTTGCAAATAGTAGATAGGAGGGGTAAGGACAATCTAGTAGTAAATCATCTCTCTAGGATGGAGGGAATAATTACTGACCCCGTACCTATAAATGAGTCATTTCCGGGAGAATATTTAGCAAATGTTGAAATTGTTGATGCTTGGTTTGCATATTATGATAACTATCTTGCATGAAACTTTCTACCTCCTTGTATGACAAGAAATAAAAGAATGAAATTCATTAATGTTCTTGAATATTACTTTTGGGATGATCCGTATTTATATCGTCATGGACCTGATGGAATGATTCGTAAGTGTGTTCCTAACCATGAAATGAATGCAATTTTGCAAGTTTGTCATGACAGTCTGTATGGTGGACATCATGTAGGCAAGCGAACTATAACAAAGGTACTTCAATCCGAATTCTATTGTCCCACCTTGTTCAAGGACGCACACAAGTATGTATAACATTGTGATGCTTGCTATAAAAATGTTAATATAGGTAGAAAACAAGAGATGGTAATGAATTATAGTCTTATAATAGAACGCTTTGATGTATGGGGAATGTATTAGCTGGCACATTTTGTAGAATCAAATGGTTACACTCATATTCTTGTTGCTGTTAATTATGTCACTAAATGGGTTGAAGATATTCCAACAAGCCATGCAGATGCAGCTACTTCGGTGAAGATGACCAAGGATTTCATATTCCTCGGGTTTGGAGTTCCTAGATTTTTAATCACTGAAGGTGGTTCTCATTTTATGAATGGAACTTTTAGAAAAATCCTCTACAAATATGGAGTAACTCACCGCGTTGCTTCACCATATCATCCTCAAACGAGTGGTCAAGTGGAACTCTCCAATAGATATTTGAAGACCATACTCGAGAAGACGGTGGACAAATCAAGAAAAGATTGGTCATACAAGTTAAATGACATTCTCAGGGCATGCCGTACAACGTTTACAAAATTTATGGGTATGAAACCGTATAATGTTGTTTACGGTAAGGCGTGTCATTTACCTTTTGAATTGGAACACAAATCTTTTTGGGCAATCAAGAACTTAAACTATGATTTTAAAGCAGTAGGAGAAAAACATTTATTAGATATTCATGCTTTAGATGAGTTTAGAAGTGAGGCTTCTGAAAATGCTAGATTGTTTAAAGAACAAGTAAAAATATGGCATGATAGAAAAATAGAAAATAAGGTCTTTAAAAGTGGAGACAATGTGTTGCTCTATAATTCTCATATTAAGTTGTTTCCAGGAAATCTCATATCAAAGTGGGAAGGCCCCTATGTAGTTGAAGAAGCTTACTTTTCCTGGGAGTACTCTTTCATGGGTGGTGAATGGACAACACTTGAAGCATTATCGAGCAAAAGAAGATATAAGTGTGGTCACCATACATGTGATCACCCTAGAAGAGGTGATTAAGCAAAGATATACAAGGAATGGCAACTGCAAGAAGGATAAAATCAAGATGAAATGAGCAACACCATGGTCAAGCTATTGACCATAAAAGAGCACTTCATAGGAGGCAACCCATGTGAAATAAAGGTTTGATTAAGTTTTAAAATTTTCAATTAAGTTTTAGTTAAGCTTGTATTAGATAAGGAACATTTGAAGCTCTTGTGAAGTATAAGAAGATTGGCAATGCTAAAAACCAGTTCAATGGATATTAATGGTGTTTGAAAATTTAAAGCTGTCATTTTTCTATCAAAACTTGGTATTTCATTAAGTTTTAGATTAATAAAGAATTCTCGGAGAAGCAGGTAATTTTTGGTGGCTCCTGAACTTTTAACGACCAACTATATTTCGGGAATAAAAATTCCAGTCGTATAGTTGCGGTCATATAGGTATCTACGCCATCTCCGAATTTTATTTCAGGATACAGAAGATTTAACGACCAACTATACGGCGGGAATAAAATTCTCGCCCATATAATTTTGGTCGTATAGTTGATACCGCTGACATGTTTATACCCAACGGTTACACGACATTAGTATACCTGGTCCAGCCCAAGGAAGCCCATGACACCTTCAGATCCTTGGAGAACAAGACTTGAGTAGATTGAATTTCAAAGGGGTAAACCCTAATCTGTAACCGACTCGACCTATACCCGGTACCTGCCTATCTATATAAAGGCTAGATGGGCACGGCAAGGAGGACCTTCAACTCACCTCATACACACCTCACGCTAGATTACATATCTGCAGCCATGTAACCTTCAGTTCCGCCATAATCAAGAGCAGACAAGCAGGAGTAGGGTTTTCCCTCCTGGGCCTGAACCTGGGTAAACCTCGTGTCCCAGTGTTGCTTGTTTGCTAACCGTTCTGCGATCTCCAGCATCCCCATCTCCTCCAAAACTCAAGTCCATAACAATGGGCATTGACGAGATCGAACCTCGTCAATTGGCGCCGCCTGTGGCAATCGGGGGCGCTGATTGTGCGACCGTGATGGTCCCATCCAAAGCGATCTACAACTCCTCAGCGACGGAGAGCCACCTCCTCTTCGGTGCTTTTGACTTCACCGCCCACTCGCCAGCCACCATGAGGGATTTTGTGCCCGTAGGAGATGGACTCGAGATTCTATTTGGGAGCTTCTGCTTCCAGGTCAGGCATACCGACACCTCTCTGCCTCCTAGAGTGGGTGCCGTCACCATCCATCAGGCCCGGTTCATGGGCCCTGCACCCAGCATGTTATGCACGTCGACTCTGACAGACGAGTCATACGACAACGGCTGCTACAACTCAGATATGTGCGGCCCTCCATCAGACGAAGGAACCTACGGTTCCGGATCCAATCCGCTAGCGCTATCAGTGCACTGTGGTCATCCAGACTGAATTGGAACTGCCACCAGGTTCGGGTGCCCACGTACCTCCACCCAATCCACCGCCCAACCCGCAGGATGGGAAAGGAGGAAACGGAGGGTAACTGCCCCTCCGGCCAAACGAAGGTGACGCTAACGCCTACCAGAAGATCAACCTCAACGAGGACGGATGGCGCCAGGCACGTGAAGCTGTGGCGGGCAATAGGATCCTACATGTGAATGCTTCACGGGATCTACTAATGGCATACCACGTGCTCCTCATCGGCGAACATAATCGGCACGTAAAGATGCAGGAGGAACTTGACAAATGCAAGAAGGCAGCTTTGGAGTCTAGTGCACGACGAGCTGTGCTCTCCGCCACTGGCGGCTCCGATCCAGCTCGCATGGCAACCATGCCAACAAGCATCGCTCTCGCACAAAGCACATGGACCCCGCTGCACGTCGTGAGGTCACCAAAACAGAAAACACGTCCTTCATGGAGATGGACGCCAACGGCGTCGTTACGCCAAAAATGCCACAAGCTGTAATCATGGCAGCCACCACTTATCTCGTGTACCATACGCCTCTAGCGAATGACCCAAAGATGGCCATGCACAAGTACGCATTAGCCGGACTTAGGCTCATCGGAGCTGCTCTCCATGATGAGGCTCCCGCGGAGCCGAAAAAGAAAGCTACGGTCAGATTCAACCGCATCCCCACACCCTCATCCGACGAGGACGAGCACGATCTACCTCGACGTTGCAAAAGCCCAAGGCATCGCAGCAGCGACTACGATGCTCGAAGTGAGCTCGCCCATTGCAAGGTCGACAAGGCGCGCGCCAAGCGCGCATGCTCAACCAAATCTGAGGAAGAAGACGATGGAGAACTATGTGGAGCCAGATGCTTCAGCAGATCCGTGCGGCGAACATGTATGCCAAAAAAATTCAAGCTCCCTTCGGAGACTCCGAGTTCGACGGAACGCAGGACCCGAAGGCCTGGCTCAGCGACCACCTCTCATACGTTAAACTGCACGCTGGTAACAGGAACACCGCCTTATAATGCCTTTAGCTACAGCTGACGGGCGCAACTAAAATTTGGGAGGAGCTGGCATACACTTTCATCCAAAACATCAAGGGCACCAACAAGAGGCCAGCCTTGATCGGCGAACTACGGGCCTGCACCCAACAAACGGGAAAATCCATTCGCTCATACATACTACGATGGTCCAATATCAAGAACTCCACTGCGCACATCTTCGAGGAGAGGGCTATCGACGCCTTCAAGGATAGTGTCAAAAGCCCGGACTTCAAGGAGGAACTTGGGCACATCAATCCCAAGACGCTCGAACACCTAATAGATATCGCCAACAGGTGGGCAGATGGCGAGGACTCCCTCCACCGAACACATTCGGATGACGAGGATGAATACGGCCGCAAGCGTGAACGCCGTAGCAAAGGAAGGTCGCGCGTCTACGATGACCGTGACAGACCCAACATGATTGCGGCTGGCTACGCCGACCGTCACAACGACAACAACTGCAGCAGCGGAGGATACCACGGAGGCAACTTCCACGAAGGAGAACGGCCCATGCAGACATGGCAACGTCGCAGCCGTGATGATGAGACCTCGGCATATGACAAATTGTCGGGCCCTTGCACCATCCACTTCTACATCGACAAGTAGGGTGGCAAAAAGAAGGCCAGCCACATGCTGAAGGATTGCCGCGAGTTCCAGAAACTCAGCGAGGGACTCACCCAGATGCGATGCCAGATCGTGAACCCTGGGTTTGGGCCCGCACCTGCACCAAGTGACATCGCCCATAGAGCTCCTCCACCACCACCCGTAGGACCGTCGAATCCAGCAATCGCACCTGCACCAAACAATGGTGCAGGAGGATACCCACTACCAAAGTGAGCCCTGATGATCCAGAAGGGGCGTCCAACAAACAGGGTGCAAAAGAACATCACCCACCAAGTTAGCCTGGCTATGAATGCTCCGCCTGCCATCCCTGAGTACCTCAGTGGCTTAGAGTCCTGCATCACGTTTGATCGTTCGGATGAACCCTGCCAGATCCCTCACCCAAGTCATGCTACCCTCGTGCTCGAGGCGGAGATTAGAGGATTCGAGATGAGTCGCGTCTTCATAGATGGTGGCAACGGCATCAACCTGATGTTCGCCAGCACCCTAGCAGCAATGCAGATCCCGCTGTGCAGCCTGGAACAATTCGACCCAATATTTAACGGCATAGTCCTAGGGAAGTGAATATACCCCTGGGTAAGATATGGCATGACGTCATCTTCGGCAAGCCCGAAAACTTCAGGTGCGAGCAGCTGGAGTTCGAAGTGGTGGACTGGCCATCACAGTACCACGCCATCCTCGGGCGCGTGGAATTCACAAGATTCATGCCAGTACCGCACTATGCATACCTGATACTCAAGATGCTAGGACCCAGGGGCGTCATCACCATCCAAGGCAGCTTCACACGCTCCGACCACTGTGACAGAGAGTTCAATAGAATCTCCTAGTCGTTCGGCATGCAGGAGGAGCTCACGAGGCTCCAAGAGGTGATAGACAATGGGGCACCCCCAGTCTCCAGGAAAAACTACACCTGACATGTCGTTCGACTCCACAGTCAACATGAAAAAAGTGTAGGTCCACCCAACGAACGCCTCCAAGACGGCGCTGATCGCCAGCGACCTCAACCCTGCATAGGAAGGCGTGCTCGTCGAATTCCTCCATGAGCGCTGGAAATTTTTTTCCTGGTGTCATGCGGACATGCTAGGAGTTCCCAGGGAATTCGCCGAGCACGCACTCAATTTTTTTCTGGATGCAAAGCCCGTCAAACAGTCCATCCGACGATTGTCCAAACCAAGAGCCAAAGCCATTGGAATCAAAGTCAGATCGCCGATCGACTTCATCCGGGAAATCAAGGAGAGCCAGTGGCTAGCCAACACTTTGCTGGTCCCCAAAAAGGACACGGACATCCTGCGGATGTGCGTGGACTTCACGTCACTCAACAAGCACTGTCCCAAAGGACCACTTCCCTCTACCGCGGATGGATCAGATCAACGATTTGACTGTAGGATGCAAGAAACTCTCCTTCCTTGACGCCTACTCAGGCTACAACCAGATTCGGCTGAAGGTCGAATACCAAGAGAAAACGACGTTCATCACGCCATTTGGAGTATTTTGTTACAACACAATGCCCTTCGGGCTAAAAAACGAAGGCATCATGTACCAGAGGTGCATGCAGGCGTGCCTGAAAAACAAGATCGGTCGCAACATCCAAGTCTATGTCGACGACATAGTCATCAAGACCAAGGAGGCCAAGACGCTGATCGACAATCTCCGCGAGACGTTCGATAACCTTGATCACTATAAGATCAAGCGGAACCCAGAAAAGTGCGCCTTCGGTGTCTGGCCAATTACTCGGCTACTTCATATCCCATCGAGGGATTGAGGCGAACCCGAAGAAAATCCGCGCCATACTGACCATGGAGAAGCCGAAGAACCTCAAGGGAGTCCAGCAACGCGTTGGAAGAATCGCGGTGCTGAGCAGATTCATCAGCCGCATGGGTGAGAAGGCCCTACCTTTCTACTAGCTGCTACGCAAAGCTGACAAATTCGAGTGGACACCTGAAGAAGATGACGCATTCAAAAAACTGAATCGGTTGCTCTCCACCTCACCTGACCTGGTCATGCCAAAAGAGCGAGAACCACTGCTACTGTATATCACCGCCACACAGCAGGTGGTAAGCACCATAATTGTGGTCGAGCTACCCAAAGAAGGCAAGAACCATTGGGTCCAACGCCCAATCTACTACCTCAGCGAGGTACTGACCCCAACAAAGCAGAGGTACCCTCATTACTAGAAGCTCGCCTACGGCGTATTAATGAAGGATCGTCGGCTGATCCACTACTTACAAGAACACCATATAATGGTCGTCAACGAAGCGCCACTCTCCAACATCCTGAACAACCCCAAAGCCATTGGATGCGTAGCCCTGTGGGGCATCGAGCTATCTCCTCTAGACATAGTCTACGAGCGGTGCAAGGCCATCAAATCTCAGGTCCTCCCTAACTTCCTCCTCCACTGGATGGAGCTTCAGCTGCCGGACATGATGCAGTCTTGGACGATGCACTTTGACGGCTCCAAGCGCGAGGCCAGAGTAGGAGCTGGCGTTATACTAACGCAACCACAAGGCGATAAGATGAAATACGTCCTTCGGATGAAATTTCGAACCTCCAACAACAAGGACAAATATGAGGCCCTCATCCATGGCATTAGGATGGCCAAGATCTGCGTTGCAACGTGCCTAGTCATCTACGGTTAATCAAACCTCATCATTCAGCAGACGATGAATGAGTGTGACGCACACACCGCCAACATGATTGTGTACCGTGCGCTCTACAACTCACTCGAAGGAGAGTTTGACGGCTATAAGCTTCGGCACGTTGGAAGGGAAAGAAAAGAGGAGGCCGATAGACTCGCCAACATCGGCTCCACCTGTGCAAGGGCACCACCAGGTGTGTTCCTCAAACAAATCTGCGTACCCTCTATCAAAAGGAAATTCCCCAAGGGATCACCCGTAGAAGCAGAGCACTCGGGGGCTGCGCTACCCGAATGACAGGAAGGACCCGAAAATCTCGACAGGGAGGTAGAGTTGGTCAGCCTAATGAAGGTCATAGCAATCGAAGAAACATGGACATAGCCGTACCTTCGGTACCTGATAAACAAAGAACTGCCTGATGACCCGATGGACGCCCGGCGCATATCTCGCCAGTTCAAGGCCTTCACCATAATCAATGGCGAGTTGTACAAGCATAGTATTTTGGGTGTACTCCAAAGGTGTGTCACCATCGGTGACGGCAAAATCATCCTCCAAGACATCCACGAGGGCATCTGCGGTTATCATGCAGGCAGCCGCGCTCTAGTCGCCAAAGCTCTGCGAGCTGGATTCTACTGGCCAACGGCCATGAATGATGCAAAGGACATCGTCACAAGGTGCAACACCTGCCAGAGGTATGCGGACAAGCCGCATCCACCCTGATTTGAGCTAAGGCCCATACCGTTGGCCTGGCTGTTCACACAATGGGGCATTGACATGATCGGAAAACTTCCCAAGTCCTCGAAAGGAGGCCACGTCTACCTCCTGGTTGTAGTCGACAAGTTCACCAAGTGGATAGAGGCAATTCCCGTCACCAAACAAAGCGGCAAAACCGCCGTCAAATTATTGAGTCCATAGTTTTCATGTTTGGTGTGCCACACAACATCATCACAGACAACTGCTCGAACTTAATCTCGAAGGAATTCCAACACTTCTGTGAGAGCCTTGGCATCAACATATCATACGCCTCCGTGGTGCACCCGTAGACCAATGGGCAGGTATAAATGCGAATGGCCTCCTAGGCGGTGGCATCAAGAAACGCCTGCTCAGCCCACTCAAACGACTTGCGGGAGCCTGGGCAGAGAAGCTACCCTCCGTCCTATGGAGCCTCCGCACAACGCCAAATAGCTCAACTGTCTACACGCCATTCTTTATGGTGCACAGAGCCGAAGCCGTGCTACCTGCAGAAGTACACCACAAGGCCTTTCACGTCATTGCCTATAGTGAAGCCGAATCACCGGCCGCACTAAAACATGCCGTCGACACACTCGACAAAGCACGCGACATTGCCGCGGCTCGCATAGCGGTCTACCAGCAGAGCCTCTGCAACTACCACAGCCGCCGGTTGCGCCCAAGGTCCTTCGTCGAAGGAGACCTCATCCTACGACTCTAGAAAGAGCGGCCGAAGAAGCTCAAGTCACCCTGGGAGGGACCCTACATCGTCACTGACGTCATCCCAGGTGGCGCCTACCGCCTCACAGACGACAAATCAGGAGTCGAATACTCCAACCTATGGAACGTCGCACAACTGCGATGCTTCTACCCCTAGCTATCTCTTTACTTTCAATAAGGCTACTCAGCAGAATAATGTACCTCCTCATTACGATATGAATAAAAACTAATTTCCCCATCCAAAAATTCTTTTACCTTGCATTACTTTTGCTATAACACGCTTAGGGGCTACGCCTCACCTCACGACTTCAACAACTAAGAATAACGCATGCAACCTAAGTAGCTGATCACGTCAGGCTAACAAAAAGGACATGCATACAACAAGAGCACTACGTGCTAACACAAGTAAACTTAACAAAAAAGGGCACAACAAGCTCACTCGAATATATACAAGTTTTACATCTATCTTTTTATAGGGTCTATCTATTCTGAAGAATCATGTGTGCCCGATGCTCAAAGAGATCCATGATCTCTTCGGCATACTGCCTAACGGTCGCATAATGCGGGCACATATCCCAGAGGCTACCGTCTGGTCGAAGAGGCGGCCCAGTCGCCACCATCGCGAGATCAACATCAGGGAAGTGCAGCCGAACAAGCGAAAGGGCCCCTTTCACCCATGCAACCAGCTGGTGCCGCACCAACTCCCTCATGTGACACACGTCTCGAAACTTCGACAACAAAACCCAAAGAGTGGAAGGTGCCTCGTCTAGAGGGAACATGACGAATAGAATCGATGCCAGGAAAATCTTCGCCTGCTTCAGCACCCGTGAAACCTGATGCAGGCGATCCTGCATAGTCGCTAGGACGGAGTCCCCCATCTAGAAGAAGCCGCTAGCCTCCAAGTCATATTGGGTCAAACAATTGATCCGAACCGCAACGCGCTCCTTCTCCTACCTCAGAACAAGTTTGGCACCTGCAGCAAACCTAGACTAAGGTGACATGCAAACAAGGCGCATCCGAAAATGAGCAGCAGCTCAAGAAGACTCACATTGCAGTTTCTCGCTCAACTGCCACAGCTCCCCCATTCGAAAATCCTCCCTGGAGGTAGCTCGCTCAGCCTTCGACTTCCACACGTCCGCGTGGACACGAATGCCAAGGATCTCCTTCTCCAGGCTGCGACGAGGTCATGAAGGAAAACAAGCTGCGACGCATCATCCGAAGATGGTCGTAGTTGAAGGACAGTCGAAGTATCCACGTGAACCTCACCAAAAGGTCCCTAAAGAAAAGCAAGGAATATAAGTGTACGAACATCACACACATCTTTGGTGATAGATAGAAATATTATTTATATACACCAAAAGCCATTGCGTGGCACATGGAGCAATTGTTCATCAGCAAAAGCTTACAACAAAAGGAAGAAGATAAACTATCCTAAACTAAAGCACCAGAGTGTAGGCCTCTCCCTGCTGCTTCGTCGCATAGTCTTCCAGCAGATCAATGAGCTTCGGCCCATAACGCTTACAGCGAGAGGCGAAGAGAGCGAAGGCTACCTCTGAGCCGTCTGGCACTATTGGCATCTAGGAGGTGACATGCAGAAGATCCAGCTCTGCTCCGGATGCCATGGCCATGGCCAGCCCCATGGAGGCGTAAATGTCTTTCTGCTTGCGCTTGGAGGCCACGGGGGCATCCTCCGACAAGACATCCGCCAGAGCATCGACATCCTCAAGAGCAGCGCCCTTGGGAATGATCTCCCTGTAGAAGCGCCAGATCACCCCCTTGGCCTTCGCCAGAGAACTAGCAGCAGTGCCGCAACAATCTTTGACCGCTGCGGTGGCATCATCCAGAGCACTCCCATGCTCCAGGGCAGTGCGATCAAACGCGATGCCTGAAGCATCTGAAGAAAGAAGAAACAAAAGAGCTGAATAAGAATGCGACAAGGAGCGACCGAAAAATCCAAGATCAAATGAAGCACAGGATACTCACTGGATAAAGCCTTGGCCACAACCATTAGCTTATCGGCCACCTCCTTCTTGCACACAGCCGCACCAATTGCAATCTGCTCCTCATGATCAGAAGCCTCCCGCTGCATGCGCTCCTTGGCCTCAGCAGCATCATCCAACTCCTTTTGTAGGCGCTCCTTCGCTTCCACAACATCTGTAGCCTTATTCTCCGCTCGACCACGGCTATTATTTAGAGCGTCCAGCCGGCGAAGGGCCACATTATTTTCATCTAAAAAGCATCAAGAACACACATGAGAACACAAGCTATATTCACGCGACAGACGAAATAGAAAAGAATAGGCAAAATACGTACCTCGAAGCTACTGCATGCTGGCCTCCAGTGCCAGATGCTGCTGGATGAGAAGATTTTCACTGTGCACAAAGGGATGCGACAAAGAAACAAAACAAAAACAAGCATCAGCAAGGGATCGGTGGCTACGCCCCACAAGAACAAAATAAAACCAGCAGGATAGCCGAAAAAAGGGCCCAGGGGCTCCCCCCTACAAGATAAAGGAATAGACAACTTACATGCTCAGACGGAGACTCCAAAGGTCCAGGTGCAGTCTTCTGAATAACGACTACTCGAGCCTCCTGCGGAGAGGGGTTTGGAGCATCATCCCCATAATTGGCCACCGTCTGAGGGGGACGACCATCGGCTTCGACTCCCCTACGGCCTCCTGAGCGCCCTCACTAAGAGAACCATTGAAGGAGTGGCTGCAAGGAAAATATTGATCAAGGCAAGAAGAAAATATGCACACGCAAATTACAGAAAAAACAGGTCTAAAACCACTTACGAGTTAATGTCACTTAAATTGAAGACGGGCGGCGCCTTCTCCTTCTTCTTCTTCTTAGCCGGTGGCTGCGGAGCCATCGCCTGAAGGGGCTGAAGGGAATATGCCCTGAGAGGCAATAATAAATTGTTTATTATGTGTATTCCAAGTATATGATAGATGTTTATTTTGCATGCTATAATTGTATTAATACGGAAACGTTAATACATGTGTGTTTAATAAACAAACAGAAAGTTCCTAGTTAAGCCTCTCTCATAAACTAGCTCGTTGATTAACAAGATGATCAAGGTTTCCTGATCATGGACATTGGATGTTGTTAATAACGGGATCACAACATTAGTGTAATGATGTGATGAACATTCATCCGAAGTATAGCATTATGATCAAAGTCATTGAGTTTATATTGCTATAACAACTTACGCAGTGATCCTAATCCTTAGACCATGAGATCATGTCAATCACTAACACCGGAAGAGTTTCTTGATAACATCAAACGTCACACCGTAACAGGGTGATTATAAAGATGGATTCGGAACTAATAAAGTGTTATGTTGAGGCTCATGGATCGAGAGTGGAATTTGTTCATCCCGATGACGGATAGATATACTCTGGGCCCTCTCGGTGATATCACATTGATTAGCTTGCAAGCAAGTGATTTGATCACTAGAATGTTATATCACAGGAACGATAAAAGAGTGCATGTCGGTAACGAGATCAAACTAGGTATGGAGATACCGATGATCGAATCTCGGACATGTAATATATCGTGAAACAAAGGGATTAAGATACTAGCGTAAAAGGTTCCGACGATCACAAGAAAGTCATCGTTGAATGTGTGGGAGTCGATGGGTCTCCGGATCCCGCTTCGATTATTGATCCGAGAGGGTCTCGATCATGTCTGCATTATTCACGAACCGTAGGGTGACACACTTAAGAGACACCGAAATCCAATTGGAGCAAAAGTTTCATGCCGAAAAGAATAAACAAGCGAGGAATTTATTTCACTAGATACCGAAACAGGTTTTCGGGTGAAATTGCATAAAGTGGTTATGCATGTGAAATAGAATTCTAGCAAGGGGTTATTTGTGAATGTTTGTCATTAAAGTAATTGACAAAATTCTGAATAAAATAAAAGAGTTTTATTTAATGAGAGATTGCATTAAATTTGGTGGAAATTTAATGGGATTTTTGAGTGGACTTTTGAGTGGAGGGAATTTGGAGGAGTTTTGTGAGTGGAGTGTCCACCCACATGAAGAGGGAGGGCAGGGCCCCCATGCGCTGGCCACCCCTTGGGGTTCCCTCCTCCTATAAAAGGAGCCCTCCTCTCACTTCTCACTCACACCTCCTCGTGAAGGATCTCTCTCCCCTCTAGAATTTATCCCCATGGTCTCGGACTAGCGAGATACATGTTCCCGTGGCTATTCGGCAAGAAATAGTTGTGCTTCCGCATCGCTGGAGCGAGGAGGCGGAGGTTGCTCGGTGCCTCGAACGTGTGCGAGCACGGATGGCAGCTGATTTGCGGTAGGACTTCCTCTCGATCTTGAGATTGGCAAGAGATCGTCTACATCAACCACGAGTTTGGACTCGTTAAGCTTTGTCGGTCTTCAAGGGTATGTTCTCTACGGATATACATCCGCCCGTTGTTTGTATCTAGTATAAATAGATCTTGGTATATAGTTCACATCGTAGGAAAAATTTTGTTTTCTATGTTGCGAACCCTTCAGTGGTATCAGAGCCAGGTTCTATGCGTAGATACTTTACACGGGTAGTACACATATGAGTATGTGGGCGATGATGATCATGTTGTTTCTCCTTTGTTGTGATTTTGGATATTGGTGGCATAGTGGGATGAAGCGGCCCGGACAAACTTTACATGTCCTCGCACATGAGACCTGTTCCACGCTTGACATGCAACTAGTTTGCATAAGTGGCTAGCGGGTGTCTGTCTCTCCTACTATAGTCAATATCTATTTTGCAAGCGAGTTGTCAACAATTTGATTATCCTCGTTGTGGTTCATGTTCGTAGGTAAGAACGGTTCTATCTCGAAAGCCCTAAGCCACGTAAAACTTGCAATAGATAAATTAGAGGCGTCTAGTTTAGATTGTTGCTGGGCTAGTGTTATGATATGGTAGTGTTGTAAGTAGAAGTATGAGAAGATACTCTTACAACACACATAGCGTGTAAAATCCATAGACCTTGGATTTACACATATAGGTATGATAGTGATCATACCACGATGCACATGATAGAGATCATCTGCGGGAACCATATAATTTCACTAATAAACATATGATGTTTGGTTGCATCTTATATTGCTTGTTTAGCGCTTTGTTAAGCATAATAAGATGATCCCTCATTTAAATATCAAGATAAGAATGTGTTCTTCCTTTAGTATGCACCGATTATGTTTTCGTCGCTCCAAGACATCACGTGATGATCGGGTGTTCTTGGATCCACGACCATACTGGTGTAAAACAGTACACACGCAAATACTAATGTTCTAACTTGGCGAGCCTAGAATGTATGAGACATGGCCTCGGAACACGCACCTAAAGGTTAAACATGAGTCATATAGTTGATATGATGCCCATTTGATGCTCGCCTTTGAAGATATACCGACTCACGTGATGATCGGACTTGGTGTAGTGGATTTGGTTCATGTAATCACCAAAAGGACACGAGGATGTCGCTTTTGAGTGGGAGTTCATTCGTAATATAGATTAGTTGAACTCAATCTATCATACACTTAGTCTAAACTTTACAAATTCTGTGTAGATGGCACCACCGCTTAATTTCAATGCGTTCATGGAGAAAGAGAAACTAGCAACGAGCGGTAGCAACTTTACCGAATGGGCCATGAATTTGAGGATTCTCCTCTCTGCTGCACAAAAGCAATATGTGCTAGAAGCGCCGTTAGGACCCCACCTTTTGATGATGCCCCTGACGAGGAGAAGAATGTCTATCTGACTCGTCAGGAGGACCACAACTTAGTTCATTGCGGCATATTGTATGGGCTAGAGCCGGAACTTCGAAAGCGTTTCGAAAACGGCAATGCATTTGATACAATGGGTGAGTTCAAAATGATTTTCGACACACATGCTGCTGTAGAGAGCTACAATGCTTCAGAAAAGTTCTTTAGCTGCATGATGGAAGAGCACAGCTCCGTTAGTGAGCATGTACTCAAGATGTCGGGTTACGCCGATAAGCTTGTGTCCTTGGGAATAACGATTCCCATTGACTTAGGCATCCATCGTGTTCTGCAGTCTCTGCCACCTAGCTATAAGAGCTTCGTGATGAACTATAATATGCAAGGCATGAAGAAGTCTCTCCCCGAGCTTCTCAATGCTTTAAACTGCAGAAGTGGAGATCAAAAGGAACATCAAGTGTTGATGATCAATAGGAACACTGGTTTCAAGAAAGACAAGAAGGGAAAACGGAAGGAAAGTAAGGGCGGCAAGCACATGTCGCTACAAAAGAAACCCCGAGTTGGACCCAAGTCCGATACCGAGTGCTACTATTGTAAGGGATCGCCATCGCGCGAATCGCCCAAGTATCTGGCGGACAAGAAGGCCGGCAAGGCAAACAAAGGTATATATGATATACATGTTATTGATGTGTACTTGACTAGTGCTCGCAGAGCACCAGGTATTTGATACCGTTGCTAATATTTGTAACTCGAATCGTGGTCGGAACAAGCGACCGCTAGCAAGGTGAGGTCAAGATGCGGTCGGCAATGGATCAAACGTTGATGTGATCGCCGTCGAACGCTGCCTCTCCACTTACTGCCGGATTAGTCATAAACTTAAATAAATGTTATCTCGCCCGACCGAGCATGAACATTGTATCTGGATCATGTTTGATGCAAAGTGGTTATTCATTTAAGTCCGAGAACAATGGTTGTTCCATTTATATGAATGAAATCTTTTATGGTCATGCACCGATGATGAATGGTTTATTTCATAGATCTCAATGATAATGTTACACATATTCATAATGTTGATGCTAAAAGGATTAAACTTAATGATGATATATCCGATATATGTGGCAATCGCCGTCTAGGTCATATTGGCATTAAACGCATGAAGAAACTCCATTCGATGGACTTTTGGAATCACTTGATTATGAATCATTTGATACATGTGAGCCATGCCTTATGGGCAAGATGACTAGAACGCCGTTTCTTCGGTTCAATGGAACGGGCATGATTTATTGGAAATCATACATTCCGATGTATGTGGTCCAATGAGTGTGTCATGAGGTGGATATCGTTATTTTGTTACTTTCACGGATGATTTGAGTAGATATGGTTATATCTACTTGATGAAACACAAGTCTGAAACCTTTGAAAAGTTCAAGGAATTTCGTAATGAAGTGGAAAATCATCGTAATAGAAAGATCAAATTTCTACGGCGACCGTGGAGGTGAGTATCTAAGTTACGAGTTTAGCACCCACATGAAAGAGTGTGGAATTGTTTCACAACTCACACTGCCGAACACCACAGCGAAATGGTGTGTCGAACGTCGTAATCGTACTTTATTAGATATGGTTCGATCTATGATGTCTCCGACGGACTTGCCGTTGTCATTTTGGGGTTATGCACTAGAAACCGCTGCATTCACTTTAAATCGGGCACCATCTAAATCCGTTGAAAAGACACCAGATGAATTGTGGTTTGAAACAAACCTAAGCTGTCATTTCTTAAAGTTTGGGGTTATGTTTATGTGAAGAAACTTCAACCGGATAAACTCGAACCCAAAGCGAAAAATGCGTCTTCATAGGATACCCTAAAGAAACTATTGGGTATTCCTTCTATCACAGATCCGAGGGCAAGGTTTTTGTTGCCAAGAATGGATCCTTTCTAGAGAAAGAGTTTCATGAAAGGTGTGAGTAGTCGGAAGGTAGAACTCAAGAGGTTGTGGAACCTTCTTCAAAGTATGGCGAGTAGCGCTTGTCGGAAGTTGTTCCGAGTTGGCTCCACTGTTGAAGAGGGAACTAATGATAATGATCATGAAACTCCGAAGAGAGTACTACCAAACCTCGCAGGTCAAACAGACGCTGCAGCTCCCGAGACGGAAATCATAAATTTCATGGTTGATGAAAATAATGACCTGCGACGTATGAAGAAGCGATGATGAGCCCGGATTCCAACAAATGGTTAGAAGCCATGAAACCGAGATGGAATCCATGTATGAAAATCAAGTTTGGAACTTGGTGGAATTACCTCACGGCGAAAGGCCGTGGAGAACAAATGGATTATCAAAAGGAAAACTGATGTCGATGGTAATGTGACCATCTATAAAGCTCGACTTGTCGCAAAGGGGTTTCGACAAATTCAAGGAGTTGACTACGATGAGACTTTCTCTCCGTAGCGATGCTAAAGTCGTTAGGATTATGTTAGCAATTGCTGCATATTTCGATTATGAAATATGGCGATGGATGTCAAAACCACGCTTCTCAATGGTAATATTGAAGAAGAGTTGTATATGATACAACCAAAGGGTTTTGTCGATCCTAAGGATGCTAACAAGGTGTGCAAGCTTCAGCGATCCATCTATGGATTGAAGCAAGCATCACGGTTGGAATCTCCGCTTTGATGAGGTGATCAAAGAGTTTGTATTTGTCCAAACTTATGGAGAAGCTTGTATTTACAAGAAAGTGAGTGGGAGCAATGTGGCATTTCTGATATTATATGTGGATGACATATTATTGATCGGAAATGATATAGAACTTTTAAACAGTGTTAAAAGTTATCTAAACAGCAAATTTTCAATGAAGGACCTAGGTGAAGCGTCATACATATTAGGCATAAAGATCTATAGAGATAGATCTAGGCGCCTAATAGGGCTATCGCAAAGTACATACCTTGATAATAGGGGCTGAAGGGAATATGCCCTGAGAGGCAATAATAAATTGTTTATTATGTGTATTCCAAGTATATGATAGATGTTTATTTTGCATGCTATAATTGTATTAATACGGAAACGTTAATACATGTGTGTTTAATAAACAAACAGAAAGTTCCTAGTTAAGCCTCTCATAAACTAGCTCGTTGATTAACAAGATGATCAAGGTTTCGATCATGGACATTGGATGTTGTTAATAACGGATCACAACATTAGTGTAATGATGTGATGAACATTCATCCAAGTATAGCATTACGATCAAAGTCATTGAGTTTATATTGCTATAACAACTTACGAAGTGATCCTAATCCTTAGACCATGAGATCATGTCAATCACTAACACCTAAGAGTTTCTTGATAACATCAAACGTCACACCGTAATGGGTGATTATAAAGATGGATTCGTAACTAATAAAGTGTTATGTTGAGGCTCATGGATCGAGAGTGGAATTTGTTCATCCCGATGACGGATAGATATACTACGGGCCCTCTCGGTGATATCACATTGATTAGCTTGCAAGCAAGTGATTTGATCACTAGAATGTTATATCACGTGAACGAGAAAAGAGTGCATGTCGGTACGAGATCAAACTAGGTATGGAGATACCGATGATTGAATCTCGGACGTAATATATCGTGAGACAAAGGGATTAAGATACTAGCGTAAAAGGTTCCGACGATCACAAGAAAGTCATCGTTGAATGTGTGGGAGTCGATGGGTCTCGATCCCGCTTCGATTATTGATCTGAGAGGGGTCTCGATCATGTCCGCATTATTCACAAACCGTAGGGTGACACACTTAAGATACACCGACATCCAATTGGAGCAAAATTTTCATGCCTAAAGAATAAACAAGCGCAGGAATTTATTTCACTAGATACCGAAACAGGTTTTCGGGTGAAATTGCATAAAGTGGTTATGCATGTGAAATAGAATTCTAGCAAGGGGTTATTTGTGAATGTTTGTCATTAAAGTAATTGACAAAATTCTGAATAAAATAAAAGAGTTTTATTTAATGAGAGATTGCATTAAATTTGGTGGAAATTTGAGTGGACTTTTGAGTGGAGGGAATTTGGAGGAGTTTTGTGAGTGGAGTGTCCACCCACATGAAGAGGGGAGGGCAAGGGGGCAGCCCCCATGCGCCGGCCACCCCCTTGGGGTTCCCCCCCTCCTCCTATAAAAGGAGCCCCTCCTCTCACTTCTCACTCACACCTCCTCGTGAAGGATCTCTCTCCCCCTCTAGAATTTATCCCCCATGGTCTCGGACTAGCGAGATACATGTTCCCGGTGGCTATTCGGCAAGAAAGAGTTGTGCTTCCGCTGCATCGCTGGAGCGAGGAGGCGGAGGTTGCTCGGTGTCTCGAACGTGTGTGCGAGCACGGATGCGCTGCTGATTTGCGGCGCTAGGACTTCCTCTCGATCTTGAGATCGGCAAGAGATCGTCTACATCAACCATGAGTTTGGACTCGTTAAGCTTTGTCGGTCTTCAAGGGTATGTTCTCTACGGATATACATCCGCTCGTTGTTTGTATCTAGTATAAATAGATCTTGGTATATAGTTCACATCGTAGGAAAATTTTTGTTTTCTATGTTGCGAACCCTTCAGGGGAACGGCCGGGAATGGTGCGGAAGAAGCACCATCATCCTCGCCATGGCGCTCGAGGAAGGATGGACCCCTAGGCGTTGGCCGATTTAAGGCATCCGAAGACTCGCTCAGACTACGTGCACGCTTTCAGGTCCTCCCCTCGCTCGGCTCGGGGGCTTCCTGAGTTGGAGATTGCGCCGGAGGAAGCTCGGACTCGGAGTCCACAACTTCGTTATCCGGCGCAACCGGAAACTTTTCAGGCAGCGGGGTCACCATGCCAGCCACCTTGAACTCCTGCACACCACATACATCAACAATATTGATTAGTACAGACTGACATAAAGATAAAAGCACTTGAACAAAAGGGGCAACGCACATGACGCAAATCTACACCTGAGGGACTCGCTTCGCGGCGCTGAAGGGGGCAGTCAGTGACTTCCCTGGGAGATCTTCATCACCCTTGTACTTCAGCAGCGGCCGAAGAACTCTATCAAGGTCGCCTCTGGACAGCTCTTCAGCTAAGACCCTCGTCAGGTCGTTACGGCCAGTGTAAAGGAACATCGGATGAGCCCTCGCTTGGAGCGGCTACACCCGACGTTTGAGAAGGAGAGGATGATATCCACACCATCGACCTCTTTCCCAGCCTCCATCTGGAGCGCCTCCACCCAACGGTAGAGCTCCTCCACCGTGCGGATAGACTCCGCCGGTGCCGGACTGCCTCTTCACGGAATGGAGCATCAGGAAGAGGCCAAAATGCGGCTCGATACCGAGCCAACAATCACAAAAAGTGATGAAATAGGCGATGTGGATAAGAGAATTAGGCGAAAGATGATGAAGTTGGATGCCATAGAAAAAGAGGAGCCCACGAATAAAATCGTGGACTGGAAGCGAAAAGCCGCGAAGGACAAAAGCGACAAACATCACCCAAAACCCTACGGTTGGACGGGGGATTACCTCATCGCCTGGGAGCATCATAGCCTCCTTATCCTGCGGGATCAATCCCGCATCACGCAGCTGCTTGGTCAGCCAGCGCCCGTGCGCCCAAAGGGCTAATAGTGATGCGCGAAGCACCGGCAACCTTCTTGCCGCTTACGGCGGCTCTCGAACCCGCTCCGGCGGAGGTCTTCTTTGACTTGCCCATTGTGGATCATCGATGATGGCGGTGCACGCGCAGGAATGAAGAGGGAAAGGATCGGAGAACGTATAGTGCGCGCGAGGCAGTGTTCGTGAAAATGAAGACAGTGGTGAAAGCAAATGGCAAGGGGTGAAAACAAATCACTATTTTCCCCACGGTCATAAGGATGAGGACGATGAACACGAACCGTTCATCCAGAAGCCTAACACGCAAGTTAAATCCAGCCCAACACGTGTCAACACCGAGCGAACCGTCGCCCGGAAGCCGTCCACTTTGTACGGAAATCGAGGAGACATCGTAATTCTTGCCACGTCGCACATGACCTGTCAACTCCAAGTCAGGAAGTGGTACCTATGTTTGTACTGTTACATCTGTTGGAGATATGCCTAAGACGCAATAATAAAGTGGTTATTATCATATCTTCATACTTATGATAAATGTTTACATACCATGCTATAATTGTATTAACCGGAAACATTAATACTTGTGTGATTTGTAAACATAAAAGAGTCCCTAGTAAAAGCCTCTTGTTAAACTAGCTTGTTGGTTAATATATGATCATGGTTTCCTGATCATGAACATAGTGATGTTATTAAACAGAAGGGTCATATCATTAGGAGAATGATGTGATGGACATACTCCTATAGATAAGCGTAGCATAAAGATCAAGTCATTTTAATAGTTCAATTGCTATATGCTTTCTGATACATAGTAACCTAATTCCTTCGACCATGAGATCATGCATATCACCTTTACCGGATGAATGCTTTGATGACATCAAACACCACACCGTAACTGGGTGGCTATAAAGGTGGCATTGAGTGTTCGGAAAGTATTGGTTGAGACACATGGATCAAGAGTGGGATTTGTCCATCCATATGACGGATAGATATACTCTGGGCCCTCTCGGTGGAATGTCATCCAATTAGCTTGCAAGCATGTGGTTGGATCACAAGGGATCACATACCACGGCGAGAAAGAGTACTTATCAGTAATGAGGTTGAACTAGGTATGCAGAGATACCGACGATCATAACCTCGGATAAGTAAACTATCGTGAGACAAAGGGAAATTGGTATCGTATGTAAGTGGTTCATTCGATCGCAAAGTAATCGTAGAAATATGTGGGAGCCATATGAATTTCCAGATTCCTCTATTGGTTATTGTTCGGAGAAGTGTCTCGATCATGTCCGCATAATTAACGAACCGTAGGGAGACACACTTAAGGATTCGACGTTGTTTGAGTAGTTATGGTATTATGAGAAAGAGACCGAATGTTGTTTGGAGTCTCGGATGGGATCCGGGATATCACGAGGTGATCCGGAATGGTCCGGAGAGTAAGATTCATATAAGGAAAGTCCCGTTTCGGAGTTCGGGAATGATTCCGGTGTTTTCATCGGGAACATTCTAGAAGGTTCCGCAATGTCCGGCACTCCGGGGGGAAGGGGTACATAAATGTGTTATATCAAGTTGGTATGATTGCATCATGTACTAAGTGTCATTGCTGTACCAAATAGAGGATTTAATCAAATCCTAGTTTGAAAAATTCAAACGGCTAGTTTGAAAGTCAAACGGCTATTTTGGGAAGTGGGAAAGAGGAGAAGGAAGTTTGAAGCCGACTTTGGGGAGGAGTTCCTCCTCCCACCGCTGGCCCTCCTTGAGGCCGAGTTGGGGAGGGACTCTCCTCCCCAGGCGCGCCTCCCTCCACCTATAAAAGGAGGGGCAGGGCTCCCCTCCTAGAAACACAAGTTCCTATCCTCTAAATCTAAACCCTAGCCACAGCGTCCGGTTTAGAGCCATTTTGGTTTAGAGCTTCTAATTGCCCTAGCCTTCGGTTTAGAGCCTTCTAATTGGTGTGTCTAATCCCTAGACCACTGAAGCCTCTCTCATAATCCACCGTACTCGCTCCGGCTTAAGGCGAAGCCCTGCGAGATCTCCCCTCTACTTCCGGTACCACGCCGTTGTGCTGCCGGAATCGCGAGGAGAGTGCTACAACCTCCGCTGCCTGCTGGAACAAGGGAGAGGAAGGTCTTCATCGAGTACCGAACATGTGACCGACTGCGGGAGCTCTGCCGGAACGTAGAGCCGGAAGGATCGTCTACGCGATCTTGAAATCGGAAGTGTACGACTACATCACCCACGAGAATCTGCTCTCGTTAACCGCTTTGGAATCTTCGAGGGTAAGTTATTCCATCGACTCGTTGCTACAATCTAGTAGATAGATCTTGGCTTGTTTGTTTGTATGCGATAGAAATTTTTTGTTTTCCATGCTACGAACCCCTACAACATCACCTCTGGCGCCGCGGACGGTTGAGGTCACCGATCGTCAGCAATGACGTCATCAAAAAGCAAGCTAGCAACGGCTGGAAATCTTAGGCTGAAAAATCAAGTACATACTCGAATATATTATTCGAACAACTACTCGGGGGATACTCCTATCAGGAGCGCTAGTTGTGCACCCTATGAATTCTTCGACTGCGATCCTTCAGATCAAAATGCAAAACTCTTTATGGCAACTTTTCCCAAACCAACGCTAAGAGATAAGCATTCTCCTTGGCCACCTGAAACACCTCTGTGGTGATAACATTTTGGATTCTCTGTCTACGACACAAAGATAAGACCTACAGATATCATCTGATGGCGAACGCACTGATCAGCGCTCGCAAGAATATACCATGTCAACAGACACGACGAAAATCCTGATGGACGCGTTGGGTACGTCACTCAAAAACTACTGGGATTCTAATCCTATAAGACCTCAGCGGCCTGAGTCGAATTGCACCAGCATCCATTCCAGATTCGAGTCTGGGGACTCGAGTCTGAAGAAGATCGTGTTGTTTTGTCCTATGACAGTTAACTGACCCTGATCCATCAGGAGAGTCAGGCACACACATCAACAATCCCTACGAACTAAAATCATTATTTATCTTATGAACAGGAACAACTACACCTGAAAGATTGAAGAGTCCTCAGCTGAATCTATGATTCGACTGAACACTCGGGAGATACTGACATGGTTATACCCTATGGGTACACGACATTAGTATACCTGATCCAGCACAAGGAAGTCCCACGAGAACACACGCGGCCTACGGAGATTTTCGGGTGACCCAAGCCCCATGACACCTTCGGATCCTTGGAGAACAAGACTTGAGTAGATAGAATTTCAAAGGGGTAAACCCTAATCTGTAACCGACTCGAACTATTCCTGGGACCTGCCTACCTATATAAAGGCTAGGAGGGCACAGAGAGGAGGACCTTCAACACACCTCATACACACCTCATGCCAGATTACATTTGCGCACCCCTGTAACCTTTTGTTCCACCGTAATCAAAGCAGACAAGCAGGACTAGGGTTTTCCCTCCGGGGGCCTAAACCTAGGTAAACCTCGTGTCCCTGTGTTGCTTGTTTGCTAACCGTCCCGCGACCTCCAGCATCCCCATATTCTCCAAAACCCAAGTCCATAACAATGGGCATTGACGAGATCGAACCTCGTCAACTGCCATAGAAGAAAAATCTGAAGTCAGTTCATAACTATACAGCGAGACCTATACGGCCGCGGTCGTATAGTTTCTTGTTAGGGACGACAACTAGGGTTCTCGACCTCCTTTTTTAAATCTCATCAAATCTAACATTTTTCATTAAGTTTTCATATAGCTACAGCCTGCAGCCTAAAAAAATCATCACAATCCTTATACAAGCCCCTTCTAACAATATTTGTGCAGCAAAGCCATGAAGCCTTTTCATGTCAACAAGATTTGGAGGAAGAAAGAAGAGAATCCCGTGAATAGGATAGAAGAAGTAGAACCTAAAGAAACATCATCATCATCCAGCTCAGAGATCAAGCCTCTCCCAAATTGGGAGGACATGTTTCCGAAAAGGATGGAGATGATGAGGCAAGCAGAGCATAGAAAGAGCAAGGATGAGTATCTCCCTAATCTCTATCGTCACAACATAGGATCTTATTAAAAACCTCCTCTCGGTCTGTCACCTCTTAAGCCTAAGAAGGTGCGGCAAGATGAGATTCATGATAATATATATCAATTGGAAAAAGCTTTGAAAGCATGTGTTGAAACTATTGCAGAAGTTATTGACTCCTACTGAATAATGAGCAAAGACCTTGAGCAAAAGGTCAATGACATCGATGCTAGAGTTGGTTTCTTGTTTAAAACTATTTTTTAGTTGACAGATGAGAAGAAATTCCTCCAGAAGAAAATTTTGAAGATTCAATTCGACATGACCGAGCTCAGCATCCGCCTCGCAAGCATAGCTAAAGTTTGCAACACAGGGGAAGAAGGCAATACTCTCCTCACCCATGAGAAGGAATAGGTACCAACAAGGAGTTACTTGATCCCTCTTGGCTTGGTTCCAAGCTTGGGGAGATCTTTAAGACCTTGTAATCTATCTTATAAGTTCTTTATTACTAGTTTTTCATTAGTTTGAGCTTAGAAATAAAGTTTGCATCATTTGGGTCCCCTTCAGGAAAAGTTGATCCCAATTATGAAATTCCATGTTTATTATCATATTTGGAGCATTATTGAGTTTGTGCGTATCTTATTGGATATATGAATGGCTTGAGTATAATTTAACTTGCGCTTGATGATAGCAATAGGAGTCTTCCACACCATTGGTATTAACGGAATATATAAAAATAACTTAGTCAATATGTTTTAAGTTCATGGTTTGATTTACAAAAGGAAAATAATATAATCAGTCAAGTTGAGAAAGAAACCTTGAACAGAGGAAAATTAAAAGTGCTATCAACTTAGAGTGAGAACAAGTCGAGGTAGAGTCTTCAATCCATAAAGATGTTTCATATACAATTGGAATTTGGTAACTGAGGTCGTTAAACTTTGAATTCCTACATGAAGTGTAATGTATGGCTAGCTCCTTTGCATAACACCTAAAAAAGTATGAGCATATATATATATAGAAAAAGAGAAAGAACAAAATAGAGAATGTGCAAAGAGAAAATAGGCATATACCATTGTACTTTGGAGAGACAAAGGAACGTTTGAGATTTTGAATACCAGTGAATATATTAATCCTAAAACACTTGGAACTACCTCACTGTTCATGTACTTACTCCTTTGTATCTTATATAATAAACACATGCTGCAACTGCCTCATTTATTTTATCGACTCAGTTTCATGAATATGAGGATCACATTCATTAAGTCAGCCTTGCTCAGGACGATCAAGAGTCTAAGCTTGGGTAAGTTGATGAGTGCATATTTGCATCACGTTTTATATTATTATTTTGTACTATAGTGGTAGTATCTTCGTATATTATGACGTTCGTGCGCATCTTTTATGTTTATTTTCACCAGGATAGGGACATATGATGGATACGATGGACATAATGCTTGGAGCAGTTGTATTGGGGCGAAAAGGAGTCAAAACAATGTAAATCCCTAATTCGGGAAATATTAATAACACCAGAAGAAAACCCGAAGCGATCAAAACGCACAGAAGCTTTATCGACCACCTATACAGCGGGAGTATTTTTTTGGCCAAATAGTTCCCGCCGTATAGTTGGCGCCAACACCTCCTCCTCAAATAGTTTCACCCCGTGCAACTAGATCGGAGAGTCGACAGAAACAACACCCAGAAATCACCAAAAACCTCACCTCCGGAAGGGATCTAGAGGGGGAACCTACCCAAGGGATCCATCTTCGCCCTACGCAGATCTGAGAGGCCAAGGCATCGATCTTCATCTTCATCAACCGTTGCACCACCATCATCTCCATCCATCTCATCTCCACCCCATCTAGATCTTGTTTTAATTCTCTTACTAGTTGTGCATTTATACAAGAACTATTCATCTACGATTGTTTCTATTATCATTGCCATGATGTTGACTGCCTCCATGTTTGAGTAGATCATTAGTTCTTGGGAGATGGAGAAACCCTCGAATATGACTGAAGTAGGATAGAGATTATTATGTTATAAATACTTTTATGTATGTGTTAATTGTCTTCATCTTGATTTTGGGGGTTGTGCACCTCCTTGATATTTGCCTCTTCCGGGGGCTTGATGAAAGGGATTACTTGTTGGTAGATGGAATGATTATAGCACTTACTGTGACTATAAATTTGTTATCATTATTTACATACTCACTTGGGGAAGCAAGGAGAACTCATTAAGCCAGGTCCATGCCGTAGAAAACACCGAACAATTTAGTGTGAATAGGCGCTACTGATGATCTCTGGCCATGTAATGGAATAGACGGGCTATAGTCCTGGTAATTGTGATCTCCATGTACCTATCAAAATTGTAAATTGTATATATTTATATAATCAATCGTAAGACAAGTTATCTTATATAAATGCACTAACATGTACTATATGTGGTAGCGTAGAAATAATCGAAAACTATTTTTAAATGAAAATATAAGTAAATAAAAGAATACAAAATGAATTCTCTGCCACGGCAGAGAAAGTGCCCAAAAAGCTGTCGTGGCAGAGAAAGTGCTGAAAATGCTACCGCGGCAGAGAACCATTTGCCACGGTCCGTATCACCAACCAGTACTAATGAGAGTGCACCCCACGCGTGCCATGAAAACCACCTAGAGGACCATTTGTCCCGGCTGACAACCGGCCAGGATTAATGGATGGGCCTTTAGTCCCGCTTGGCCAGTCCCGATTTTCCAACCGGGACAAAATCCCCTTACGGGCCGGGATTAGATGCCCCTTATCCACTAGTGGAACTAGAGGTCGCCGTACCTTGCGACCGTTTCTAGTTGTCGGAACTGAAACATTAGTCCCGGTTCATAACAAAACCGAGACTAATGCTTCGGACGTAAGGCATGTTTTCTACTAGTTAATATGTAGTAACATGGAAAAGTAATTTAGCACTATGATCAGAGTCAAATCACATTTATAAAAATATAAATGTTCATCCTAGGTTTTTTATAGGAATTCTTGGTCAGTTGTATGTAGGTGTCAACGATTTTTGGTATACCACTAGGAATGTTTATTAACAAGTTGTTGTCTCGAGTGTCATCAAGTGCATTACTACTTGTCACTAGTGCACAACAATGCCTTTTACAGCAGTTCGTACCACCCTCTATTAGCGGTTATAGAACCACTGTTGAGGGTTCGGTGTTAGAGCCCCCCCCTTAACAGAGGTTCTTATACAAACCGCTGTTAAAGGGTGGCGCACGTGGAGGATCCACAGAGATCAGCCCCCCCCCCCTTAAACACCGGTTCGTAACACGAACTGGTGTTAAAGGTTCTCTGCTGCGGCAGGAAAACGGCCTAAATCTCTGTCGCGGCAGAGTTCTGCTGCCGCCCCGTTTTGGGCGGATTTCTGAGGCGCAGCGGGGACGGGGGGGATCGATCGGGAGAGGTATACACATACAATGTCGGTACATACGTACATCAATAATTAAGCAACTATTATTATATGCAAACATCGTCATTGTGGTATTCTCGTACACGTTGAAGCATCAAGTACAAGACAAACACGTTCAAGCATATATACAATATAACATCTCCGTACATGTTCATTTTGGATATATAAAGAGTTCTCCGCCAGGCATGACGACCTCATCAAGTATGAACCCCGCCAATTCCTCTGGAATGGCTTGTACGCGGTCGAATGGTAGGAGTTTGTCCTGCATCCGTTCGGTCTAAATATATATGAAGAATGGGGTCAATATATATAGATAAGAATGAAACTCAACACAACTAATGGTAATAAAATAATGTTGTGTACTTAGTTTACGTACTCTAAGTTGTTCTAGTGTGGCTTGGCCCGTCGCACATATCGTGTTGCGAATGAACTCGCAAACGTAGTATCAACATAAGTTATTTCCAGCTCCCTGCTGCGCGCACTTTACGAGAATAGAGAGTTCAAACAAAATAATAATCAATAAAGAATGATATAATGGAATTGAAAGAAGAATCAAAGAGATACGCAGACCTAGCTGGCCAGTATTACTTACATTTTGATCTACAAATTTTAGTTCTCCTGACCATTCACCCACGGCCCTGCCCGTTAACCTTTTCCAAACCCTATCCAGTAAAAAAATGGATAAAGGAGTAATTAATTACTTGTTGTCACGAAACTTGCCGATCTAGTGCGATAATATGATTGAAATTACCTCTGGAGCATCTCTTTAAAGTTTGCTCATAACTCTTTGTCTTTTCGTGCCGAGTCCATGATAAGGAATTTTCCTGCGCCAACTTGAATGACTAGCAGAATAAAGTGGAACCTGCGCACACATAACTCATCATTAGTTACACTTAACATTGAGTAAGCCAAAACAGAATGGGTACAAGAGAGGTAACACTCACGAGAAGTTGTAAGGCAATAGTATTTCCCTTTTGGTTTGTTGTCTCAGTAAAGACCATAGCAAGAAATCTTCTGTTTGCCCGGGTTTGTGTTTTACCACCTGTTCATGAACTCTATTTGGGTCAACGAATCCAATGTCAAAAGGGCCTCCTTTCATGTATTCCATAACCTTTTTCCTGCATAATAGTATATACATATATATGGTGAGCATATATATACATGCAATTAATGAATTGAATGAGATGAGATAGAAATTACAGAAATAGTACTTACACACAATAAAGGCTGATGGCAGCTTTGTCGAGTTCCTTCTGATTGAATAATAAATGCAAGTCTTGAATGTTGAAGGTGATCTCGTCGCCTCCGCACAAGAAAATCTGATCTCTTATATGCATCGTGATCCATTCTTCCTTTGTCGTCTTGCAGAAATTAAAGTACTACTTATGCAATCTTCGCATCTTTGTTGGTAGATTCTTGAGCTCCTCTTTCTTGATGAGATTCTTCCCGTACTTCCATGGCTGTATGGGGTTGACATCTCCTTTGGGAAAGTGGTCTCCCATGATGTTCAAGTTTGCAATGTAAGTCATCCCCATCTCATTAGCCTTTCTTAGTAGCTTTTTCTCGTAATTTTTTATAGGAGGAGCTATCTGTGTGTCAAACACTTGGAGCGGGGCGCACGATTGGTTTTCCTGCTCTTTTTCATGGTGGTGGCACGACAGATGCCATGGGTAGGCTTAAGTTGGGGGCCGAATGGGTGCTTGTGGTCACCGGGGAGGGAGTGCACGGTCGAGCCATGCACGAAGGACAAGATGAACTCTCCACACTTAGCGATTTGATTGATACCCCAGAATTACAACTGCTCCTTGAGCTGTATGAACTTTTGTTCTGTGCACTAGTTCCCTACTTGGTCCCACCTCCTTCTTCTACATCTATGCCATTCCTTATATAAGAAGCACTAGCTAGCTTATACCCTTGTGGTTTTAGGGTTTACTGTTTGGATCTTGGTCCTTACAATATGGGTCGCGCCAATGGCCCAGTCCATAAAGCTCGACAGCTAACGGTCTTCTGATACGTCGTCCCCTGTTCCTTTTGGCATCATGCAGTAACTTTGTACGCCAGCCCTTGCTTTGGGCATCACCCGGATCCTTTTGTGTCACCCGGTGTCACCCTTCTCTTTTGACCATGCTTTACCATGGTCCCTCCTGAACCTTATTCGGAAAGATGCCAAGCGTCCTATCTGACTCGACCCTTCCTTGGAAGACTCGGCTCGTTGGTTCCTGCAAGCCTATCAACTTTTTGTTACACGGGACGACATAGTTCATATGTCGGCCGCACACGATTCTCTTTCCTGGTCGCCCTTACCCTGCCTGGTTCTTTCTTTACTCGGTGCTAGCCAAGCTGTGCTATGTTTACCCTATTGGGGGTTATCCCCCCGACATTAGTCCCAGAAGCTGGTGAGGTCTAGCAGTTCAAGCTGCTAGGTGTCTCCAGGTTCCTTTAATGTGATTGGAACTTATTTTCTTGTCTTTATTTGCCGCTCAGGGCACACTATTTTGTGCAATTTCATATCGTGCCGAGTCTCTCTGAAAGTTTTCAGATCTGCTCTTTGAGTTCTTGGTTCATGTTTGCCTCGTGCCAAGTAACTTTGGCCAATTCCGGGTCATTTTCGGCGTGCCCCAATCACTGACATCTAGTAATTATGGTTACTTGCCTCAAATTTTGTTCCAAGCTCTGGCGGCACAGTGACGGCTACACAGTTATTCCCTGTTATTGTGGCCGTCCCATCGGTCTGCGCGCCGTGTCCTTCCTTTTGTGACGTGTCGGAGGATATTTTGTGTATTTTTGGCTACGTGGCACCCGCTGATTGGCTTACTCGGCCGAGTACACGGCCACACGCTGGCTGCACGGCGCAGAGGGATCCCACGATTGGGTTTTTACTGCCCTTAAGTAGGGGTGAGGGGGTTTCCACTTCGCCCATGCCCGTTCAGTTCTCCCCTGCCTCTTCTTCTTTCTCGCGCCTGCGAAATCAAACCGCCCCCTTTGAGGTTTTTCCTTCCTCTAGCTGCTTCCCTGCGATTGCTCCCCTTCTATTTCCATTCCACCACGGGTCCGTGTTCTTCCAAACCTCTTCCAACGGCGGATGAGAGTGAGTCTACGAGGATCATGGACGCACGCGACGGTGCTGATGGTGCTGAGGAGCAGGAGGTTCGCGACGGCTAGCGCGGTGGCTGCTCCGTCTAGAAATATAAGACATTTTAGTTTTATGAGATGAATGTATCTATACACTTTTTAGTGTATAGGTTCACTCCAAATCTCTACGAACCTATATACTAAAAGACGTTTATGCATTCGATTAAAAAGGCTAAAACGTCTTATATTTCTAAACGAAGGGAGTATCAGCTACGCGCGTCATACGTGTCGATATAAGCTTCACGCGCCAGAAACGACAGCCGGTATCAGCTGTATATGCGCATGCAGGCGATAATAAGTACGTGTACACGCCACATAACTGTACTGATAAACCAAGGACACTTCGTTGCAATAATTATTCATACAACTAGTGTGTACTGATCACTTACAAACGTAGGTACAAAGATTCCAAGAAAACCCAAGGAGTTGCTCGTGCAGCCCGTCCTATGGACATCTTCCCTATATCATCTTCACCAAGTCTCTTGATTGGATCGATGACTAGACATCGAGCTAAGCTTCTTCATGATAAGGTTAACTCGTTTCTCTTATAGTGTGACTTTGACTCGCCTTTGAATAGCCTGTTACTTTATTCCCATACTTTGTGCATCCTAAGCTATGAGCCCCATGAAGAATCCCCAAGAGAAGGAACCAAGCGATCACAACAAGAAGTCCCGACTCAATCCGACGACAGAATCGGCGAACTAGAACCCATGCCAGACTCACCATGACAAACCGGCTCTAGACTTGGTGAGCCAGAACCGCCGCCGAAATCGCCTCCCCAATCCAGTGCCAGACCAGGCGGGCAACCCCCTGTTTGGGCGCCCCTCCGAAACCAGCACCAGAACCCCAAATCGGCTAAGGCCGAAACGAACCGGCGCCGGCAAAAAGTTTTGGCGACAAATCGGATGCCGTCGAACTTCTCGCCGAAACTCCCTGAAGTCAAGTCAACCTTTGGGCTTGGCCCATGTAATACCCTATTTCGTCTAGACTTTACGTTTTGTTCCCAAACTACCCTTGTTTCAGTTGCTGGCCAATAAATATCCCCACTCCTCCATTGTAAACCCGAGACTTGATATTAGACTAGAAGAAGACACCCTCTTTGAGGATCTCTATCTAGTTGGTCTCATGCTCCTTCATGAGGAGCACCTAATATCACCACCTCTTGGATTTTGTCATCGTAACATCCAAGTTGTACGAGACCTACACCATTGCGTGATCGCGAGTGTAGTTGGCAAGATCTCACCAAGATCCTTGTCCTCGCAGTTTGGTTTTGAGAGAGAGAGAGTCTTGCCCAACGCCAATCCTAGTGATTGGGTTGGATCGGTAGCCACCGACGTGAGCCAGAGGCTTCTATCACGTTTGTGTTTGGCATGCGTTTTCCCCGCATGTTGTTCATGCTTGTGTTCATCGAGTTCATCCTCTCCCTCTCCCTCTCCCTCTTCGAATTTACCTCATATCCCCTGAGAATCGTGAAAGATCAGACAACCTAAGGGTCACACCCTAACAATTGCATAGCACCAATGGAGGGCAGCCAGGATACACGGGAATAAATCCAAAGACCGAGAACGGGTCCAGTGCACCCGACTCCGGTACACAAATTTCTAATCTTTAAAATAATATTTAAAAAATTATACGCATACATAATACTCAGATCTAACATGTTGCAAAGTTTCAAATCAAAATTCAGAACACAGCTCAAGAAACAAAAAAGACAAATCGGACAATAAATAGTGTCAAAATGCACGTTGCGTGAAAAATTTGTCTTATTATCCCTCTAGATTGGAAATTTGTCTTTTTGGTTTCTTGAGCTGTGTTATGAATTTTGATTTGAGACTTTGCGACATGTTAGATCTAAGTATTATGTATGCATAGAATTTTTTAAATAATTTTTTTGAAGCTTAGAAATTTGTGTACCGGAGTTGGGTGCACCGGGTGCATAGATTGCCCGGATGCACTAGATACGTTCTCCAAGTCCCAGCGTCCAAGGCTTAGAAAAATAAGGAAAATAAAGACAAACAAAGAAGCAAAATAAACATTTAGAGTATCTGAAAGACAACTAAAAGTTAACAATTTCTTTTTCCAACGAAATCAGAATAAATATAATCTTACGAAATAAAAATTGTGAAAAACGTTTCCAAAAAACAAGTACACTGGTGAAGTAAAAATTCACATTAACAACCTGCATGCATGCCAACTACTCGATCTTTACTAGACAGTGGCACCATGCATGTACTACTACGTTTAGCAATGGCACCATGCATATGTACACGTACTTCAACAACGGGATTGTGTTCATGCATGCCAGATACTCAATGTACACAGTAAGACCACGGACGGTTCACAACAGTATGCATGGCATTTGTTCTTTAACGCCCGCAATATTTGAATTTGAATGATACATTTCCGTGGCTTTGTAACCGTTATTAAGAGGTTATTTATTCCACATTTAAAAGTGAGTATGTTTCATATAAATGTAAAGACGATTGATTAAGTCTAATGATCTAACTATAACATTATTTTAACATTGCCGGCTTGGTCGTATAAGTGTGAGTAACCTGAAGAAACTATCTTAGAGCAACTCTAACGGATGCCACCAAATAAGGCATGATGCATATAATCTGCCAAATGGGATATTTTATAAGAAGATGCACATATATCAATTACACGCTCACCACAGGAGAACTGCAAGCGCTACAAAAATACCCCCTATACCCGGCGAATTTTTGGGACGACACAAGCAAAAAGTAATAGCAAAAGTTCGATGCGCTGCGGATGGGCAATCGCGGCACCACTTTGTCGTGACAGACGATAATATGCCGTGGTACCCACGGTAGCATCGAATTTTGGTGTAGTGGTACATGGCCAGGGAAGACGGCGGTTTTATGCGCCCCGCATGGCCAACAGAGGCATTCCTAAAATCCGCCGTACATTTCAAGTGCCATTAATTGTTGATGCCCGCTAGAGAATGGTCAATCAATGTCCGCTGACTGGTTAGGCTTGTAAGCTGATAGGT
This sequence comes from Avena longiglumis, assembly GCA_030063025.1. NCBI lineage: Eukaryota > Viridiplantae > Streptophyta > Magnoliopsida > Poales > Poaceae > Avena > Avena longiglumis. The sequence continues at coordinate 449,755,243 of CP125979.1, forward strand.
GCAGACCACCACTGCTTTCCGGAGACCGACGTATGGGCTATATGAACAAATTCGGCCCATGTTATTGACTGCATGTATTATACAACTCATAAAGAAGACACTACATCTCACCAACAGCCCACCATGTTTCATATATAATATAGGAAGCCCTTAGTCCCCACTCTCTCAACTCCTCTCTCCGTACGGCACCTCACCCCCTCTCTTGACAAGGCAAACCCTAGATCTAAACATAGTCATTTCCAAAAAATATTCTAAAATCTCACCAACTCCTATCTCTACTACTGTCGGCCCTTCCAAATATGGTGATGCGTCACAAGCACCGGCTCGACGCTAGAGTCGTCCGAGCCTAAGGTTCATTATCAAATAGGATTTACTCTCAGGAGGGGTCTACGCTGAGGGCCCCGACATTTGGCCATTGGCGTAGAAACCCTACCCTTGGTGCCCGGCAGTTTTCCTGTAGTGACTATCAGAAGAGAAGTAAAAGAATAAAGAACAACCAGACCAAACACATGAGAAAACAATCTTTGTAAGGTGGAAAAATCTGCCGAATGCGACAAGATCGAATAGCCATCAAAACTTCAGTATGTTAAAAGTGTTTACGCAATGCCATTGGCTTTCAGTGAAGCATTAAAATGTATTTATAGATGATGGTGACGATCCCTAACCACTAGCCTACCAAGGACAGTTGGCTCGCTTCGCTGCGTCAAAAGTTAGTCTTTTTTTAAATTTGGATGCATGACAACTTTAGTGAGAAAAAAGCAAATATATATATTTCCGGGCCGGGGAGCACGCTGAGCATGACATGCATGCCATATGGGCATGCTACTTTCACACGTGTTGTACCAGATTGATATGTTTGACACGCTACTAACTCTAATTCCAGTTCCTTAGGAGTAGTTCATTTTGTTTTTAGCAGGACACGTACGTAGCTTGACTCGGGACGGCATAAGGGAGAGGCTGGATATGCTCATCGATCGGTGGCTCCTCTTCCTTATCCATGCGTCCGTGTGCGACACTACATTTCCCTTTATATATATACCTCCGTCCTCCTCCTCTCGTGGCAGGCAAGGGCGAATGCAACTGCCAGTATTCACTTCCACGCTGGAGAAGAAGGCAGAGCCGACTAGATGATCGAGGGTATGGACGAGATGAGGGTGGCGGTTGTAAGCGCCGGCGTGAGCGGCCTGGCGGCGGCGCACGAGCTGGTATGCAGGACCGGAGGCGGCAGAGGTAGGCCACATGTCACGGCGTCCACCTCGACCTCGGCTTCATGGTCTTCAACCGGGTAAACCTCCTCATTCTCTTTTTCTCGTGGCGACTCTCATCATTCCACGTGCTAGCGCAACGTACCCATGTACGGACCAGACTGACATATATGCCATAAATATATTATTACACATTCGCGAGTACTGTCGGTAACGGCCGCCTGTTTCATGATCGATCAGTTTGCTCATTGCTTAATCTCTCCGTTCATAAATATAAGACTTTTTTTTTTGAGAAACACAATATAAACATTTTAGCTTTGTGAAATAAATGTATCTAAACTATAAGGTATTTTGATTCACATTGATAGAGTACATCATTGCCTCCATTTTGAATTGTTTGCCGAATTTTTTGAAACTTTTAAATATCATTCTTAGAAACTCCAAAAATAAGTAAATTTAAGATACTCCCCCTCACTACGGAAAAAATGTTCGCTGCCGTGTGGCCAGCTCTTTGCCGTGTGCCAAAAGGCCCGGAACACGGCAAAGCTGATCTTTGCCGTGTGTAAACCAAGAGGAACACGACAAAGAACAGGTGCACGGCAAACTGCAGAAAAAGAACACGGCAAAGAAATAAACACGACAATGAACATACGAGAACACATGGCAAAGAAAATCAGCACGGCAAAGTCAACGAAGACACACGGCAAAGATATATTAACGGCAAATGCTTTGCCATGTGCCCTCGCCGTCAGCTACACGGCAAAGATAGTCTTTGCCGTATGTATTCCTCTGTATACACGGCAAAGCATTTTTTTCACCTTTTTATTTTCTTTAATTAGCATGGCTTTTATTATATATATGTTAGGTGATATTATTTCATAGGATCATGAGCACACACATATGATCATAGGTTATTGTGGTCTTGATCACTATATACATGCACCCCGCTTATACGGTCCGGTTTCACCGGAACAGGGAGATTCCCTCTTATACAGGTTCAGAACCTTCGCTTTTAAGTTAGAGCGCATGCATGCGAGGGGGGACACATGCAAGCACATATACCAACCTTGCGCCACACTCACACACATATGCTAGGGACACATGCAAGTTTTCATCTGATTCCGATGTTCTCGTGGTCTTCCTCCGGCAAAACCCTGATCTGCGGGGCTCGGATTGTCTATCCCCCTAGACATTCTTCTGACAGGGGTAGCCCGGCGTAGCTCTCTTTTGTTTTGTGTTTGACTAGGTCATAGGATGATGTAAAACCATGTTGGTTCGCAAGTTGGGGCACTATCCTACCCGGTTTCACCGGAATGGGGAGATTCCCCCTTATACAGGTCCAGAACCTTTCGCTTCTAGGTTAGAGCGCATGCATGCGAGGGGGGACACATGCAATCACCTATACCAACCTTGCACCACACTCACACACATATGCTAGGGACACATCCAAGTTTTCATCTGATTCCGACGTTTTGTGGTCTTTCTCCGGCGAAATCCTGATCTGCGGGGCTCGGATCGTCTACCCCCTAGACATTCTTCTGAAGGGGGTAGCCCGGCGTAACTCTCTTTTTTTTTCTATTTGATTATGTCATGGGATGATGTGAAACCATTTTGGTTTACAAGTTGGGGCACTATACTACCCTGTTTCACCGGAACGGAGAGATTCCCCCTTATACAGGTCCAGAACCTTCGCTTCTAGGTTAGAGCACATGCATGCGAGGGGGGACACATGCAAGCACATATACCAACCTTGCACCACACTCACACACATATGCTAGAGACACATGCAAGTTTTCATCTGATTCTGACGTTCTCGTGGTCTTCCTCTGGCGAAACCCTGATCTACGGGCCTCAGATTGTCTCACTGGTGGAAACGGGGCTATAGGTCCCGGTTGGTACGGGGCTTTAGTCCCGGTTGACCAACCGGGACGGGGCAATCGGGACTAAAGCCCTAACCTTTAGTCCCGGTTGCCCCACCAACCGAGACAAAAGGGTGCACACGTGGCAGCGGCAGAGGGCGTGGGGGTAGAGCATTAGTCCCGGTTCGTAACACGAACCGATTTGGCCCATTTCTCTGCCACGGCAGAGAATTCATTTTGGCACACTTTGTTACCGCGACAGCATTTTCGCCACTTTTCGTGCCGCGGCAGAGAATTCATTTAGGTTGTTTTATTGTTTATTTAGTGATTTGCACTTATCAATGAAGGAACCTTATATTACATCATGAATATCATGACAATATTACATTGAATACACGGATCGAGTTCATGCACTACATACAAAAGTTGCTATTCGATGCTACCGGCCAATTCCTTCAAAGTTGCTATTTTTACAATCCCTATTGTCTATACACAGCCGAATAGTATTCCCCTTTTGGGTCTAGGACTTCTGCATCCAAGAATCCCGCCAATTCCTCCTGAATTGCTCGTACGCGATCCTTTGGCAGAAGACCGTCCCGTAGACGTTCGATCTGATTTAAAAAAGGAGTCAGCCTATATGAATGAAACTAAACACAATTTGATTGTAATTAAAAACTATAGAATTTTTTTATGTACGTGGAGTTTTTCTAAATTTTTGTCCTTCTCATCGCACGTCTGCCGGATGAACTCGCAAACATAGTATCCACATAGATTGTTACCTAGTCCCTGCGTCAGGCACTTTACGAGAACAGAGTTCAATCAAAATAATAATCAAGCATGATAATAACTGTATGAAAACTAGAATCAAAGAGATGCGCGGATATAGCTAATGGTGCTTACATTTAGTGGTTGAAATGTAAGCTCCTCTTTCCAAACACCCCTAGCCTTGTTGGTGAACCGTTTCCAAGCGCTGCCCGGCGTAGAAAACGAATAAAATAAGTTATTAAGTACTTGATATCATAAAATTCACGAACGTTGCCGATATAGTGTCGTAATGATTAGAATTACCGCTGGAGAAGTATCTGCATGTCCTTCCACGTCTCAAGGGGTTTATGTTTCGAGTCCATGACTAGTACACGCCCTTTGTCAAGTTGAATGATTAACAGAATATAGTGGTAGCTGCGAATGCATAACTAATCAATTATATACTTAACATCGAGTAAGCGAAATAGAAAGTGTATACAAGACAATAACACTCACTCGAAGTTGTAAGGAAATAGTATTTCCCTTTTGGTTTCTTAAAATCTTAACGCGTGTACTATATCATCCTCCGTATCCTGGGGGTTTGTTTTGAGATTAGCTTGATGAACCCAATATGGGTCAATGAAGCCAATGTCATAGATTTGTCCTCTGCTGCATTCGAGAATCTTCATCTGCATATTACAGTATGATTATATACATGCAATAAACAAGGTGAGATAGCTGGAGACTAAATTAATTACAGAATTAGTACTTATAGACAATAGGCACTGATGATCAATTTGTCCAAGGCGTCTTGATTGAATAATTGAAATAGTTCATCAAATTCAATTGATAGCATGTCATCCATATCTTTCCAATAATGCTTTTTTTAACCTTCAGCACTATCCAGTTAGCCCTGGCCTTTGTGGTATGCAAGTACCAGTTATGCAATCTTCGCATTTTTGTTGGAAGATTGTTTACCTCCTCAGGTTTGACGAGAGGTTTGACGTACTGGTATTTGTATGCTACTTCACTCACGGGGAAGAACTCTAACTGGGATAAGTACTGGGCAATACTCATACCTTGAGCAGCGGCAGCTTCTCCGTATTGTGCAACTACCTCTGGATCATACTGCTCTTCGGCCTCATATTTGCTCGACCCCACATTGGTTTGGGAAATCACCTTGAGAGGGGCGCAAGTCTGTTTTGCTTGTTCTCCGAGCTGGGCAACAGATTTTTCGCTTGCATCAGTACTGCTCTTCGAGGCTTTTTGTGTCGCATGTGACTTGAGAATAGAACGCTCATAGTCTGATGACAGCTTTGGCTCGGGTTGATGAAGAGTCTTTAGCATTTTCAACACTTTGGCTTTTCTTCTTTGCTGCTGGGGAACTCTGGCTCTTTCGGCCTCCTCAGCTTAGCAAAAACGTCGTTTCAAGATCAACGATCGCAGCCTCCTCTTCAAGATACCATAAGCTCTCTTGGGAGGAACCTTTGGTACTTTTGGAAGAGGCTCTTGTTTACGTTTGGCGATCGCTTAACGACACACCTGATGGCGGTGCGCTACGCTTTTTATCCTGAGGCGCCGGCGATGGTTCCCGCGGCGATGGCTGCACCGGAGATTGGTGAGGCGACGGAGCCGGGTGAGGCGACGAAGACGGCTGCCGTGGCGGCGACGACCTCGTTGGAGACGGGTGAGGCGGCGGCGAAGATGGCCTTGGCTTGTGATTTCGAAGCACGATACATTCCTTCGGCCATAGAATGGTGACGTTTTTGCGTCTCCCAGTACAGTCACATCCCCTTCACCTGCAGGGTAGTGAAGATCCAAAACCTCAAAGGTGGGCATGATTTCATCCACGCTGACAACAACGTAGCCCTCTGGAACCGGACTACAGTGGTAAGTTGGTGTGGGTCCAATTGGTAAGGCATAGCCGACCGCCACCTTCATTGATATGTTCACAACTTTGACATGTAGCTCGCAGTGTGTCATCTCTGTGATATCATCCACTAGGTAGCCAACAGGAGCCATCGTCGGTGCATCATCGTCATCGCCATTGTCATCACCCAGGACCTCGGTGGAAGCCACACTGCTTTTTTGATTATTCGATAGGCCGGTAGCATCGAATGCAGTGTGCTGCTGAGATGGGCCCGTAGTACTTTGCTCTTTAAGTGCGTTAATTTCATCTTGTTGTTGCTTTAATCAATCTTCGATTAAAGGCATTCGCTCTTTCTGACTATTTTCTTCAACTTCCTCCCTGTCCTTTCTCCACTAACGACTTCTATCAGGATATTTCTTCCTCTCTTCGGGAAACCCAGTCCTCCATGGTTGGGAGCCTCTTGTGCCTCGTGTCCGTCCATCATGTTCCTTATTTCCAAGGGCGAGTGTGAGCTCATTATTCTGTCTATCGGGAATGAAGTCCCCATCTTTAACAGCCTTTACTGCTTTTATCATCCTCTCGATTGGCAAGGGGTCTTCTTTATGTCGTATGTTATATATACACCTCCCTTCCGAGTCGAACGTGCCCCCATGCCCGTAAAACCAATTCCTTGCACGTTCTACCCAATCGTCTGTCTCTAGGGTGATCTTTTTAGCACGCAGTTCATTCTCAAGTTTCTCCCTCTTAGGAATGCCAGCCCTGTAGCCACCTTGCCCCATAGTATGGTGATACTTCTTGTTAGCAGCATTCATCTTATTCGTTTCAGACATTTTCTTAGCTTTTTCTGATTTCTTGTATTCCACAAACTCAGCCCAGAATGGTTTTATCTTCTCAAACTGAATATTCTTGAAATCGGGAGTCTTCTCTTTCACGACATAGTCAAGGTGCAATCTTTTCTTCCAGTTGGTGAAACACTGGGCCATCTTCTTCAAAGCCCAGTCCTTGACCTTAGCCTCCATGGCTCTCCCATGTTGTAAGGCGTCCTCAACTGGATCCTCCGCATTTGGATCCAGCTCTATCTTCTGTAGTTTGAAATTAATCATGAGCCTCTTCCACAGTAAATCTTTGGTGTGGTTAGGGACAAATAAACATGTTCCCTCTTCATCCGCATTAGCAGGCCTATTCCCATTTCTAATGGTGATCGGGATTAAGTCCCTAACGATTACTCCGCATTGTGCCACAAATTTGGTTGCGACAACTTCGGGAGCCGTCGGTTTGCCGTCTTCAGCGACATCTTCGATCCTGAACCTCTCATGGTCTTGCAACTTTTTGGTTGGGCCTCGTTTGGTCTTTTCAGTAGATTCCTTCGATCCGGAGGGCTAAAAGAAGAAAGATCGTCGTTACTATTTCTATATAGATAGGAGATGATTAATTAATGAATTAATTATATTACATGCACCTCGCCGGAGCGGTCGTCTTCTCGATTACACAAGGCATCGCCTTCTCCCTCGCGGAAGGCAACACCTTCAACCTCAAACAAGTCGTCTATTCCGGTAAAAAGAGGATCACCCTCACCGGAGTTGTTCAGAAACGTTGATACGTCTAAATTATCTTCCCCACGGATCACACCTTGGATCAACTCTTCCTTTTCTACGTCTCTGACGTGTGGGTCCATATTTTCTGCATAGGTGGAAAAACGAATAAGTCAAAGCGGCTAAAGGAGAAAGTTAGGTACGGTGTTGAGAGATATAAACCCTAATTCAGAGAAACCCTAATATATACATACATAATAATAAAAATGAAGAGAAACCCTAAACCCTAAACCTAGCTACAAAAAGGAAACCGTGTAGTAGATAGGTAACTATAGCTAAAATCAACTAAAATCAATATTCCGAAGTTCCGAGGGGTGTAAAACCTAGTTCGGAGAAACCTCGGATGCATATGAGAGGGGAACATGAGTATAAGGCTACAAAAGGGAAACTATCCAGCAGATAGGTAACACTAGATACTAACAAAATACCATATTGGAATCGATTTAAGAGGGTTCGGAATGCCCTGGCGAAGGCACATCGTCGAACCCACATGCACCTAAGCGGCATGCAATTTCATGGGAAGATTTACGCGCGACCGAGCCAGACCGAGCGTTCCTACGTCGAACACAATGGTTTTGACCGCGCGACCCCTTCGCCCATGTCTCGCCCACGCGTGAGAGAACAGGGGAACTCCCATCGGCGCTGCCTCCTCCCCCCTCTCCTCACCTTCCCCGAGCAAACAGAGCTTCTGCCTCTCTCTTGCCACAATACACCCGCCCGTCCTGACGCCTCCCATGTCCTGCGGAACCGGCCACCGACATCCCCTTTTCCCGAGCCTTACAAACCCGACATGAGGGAGTATAAATATATCATTGAGTAAATGTGATACTCCTATAGCAAACGAGGATAGTCCGATGATAAGGATGCGATTAGGGATGCCAATGGGGCCCCGAAACCCACAAACCCGATGGATACCCGCCTTAAATGGGGAGGGTTTGGTAAAAAGTTAGACCCTCCAAGTTTAATGGGGCGGGTATGGGGGTGGCAAACCCATACCCACAGACCCGCTCTAAGCCTTAATCCTATCCCTAAGAGCATGTTTAACGCAGACATTTTACTTGCGGTTAGGCCTCCATCCCGTCCGATCCGGGAATTTTCTCTAGCGTCAACGTACGAGGAAGCGTCGGTCGCTAGGACTACTTTTTTTCAGCGCACAGGAGTTTTATTAGCGATCCTAGGTGTTGCTAGATACCCAAATTAGCGTTCCGTGCTGTGAGACGAGGCGTTTAGTCCATAATCCAATTTTCTGGCATTATTTTTTTAAACATAAGCGTCTGTACAAGAGCTTGCCATAGTACATGCCCTAATAATCATATGACTAACCACACATCCACGCGGGCCATGCACGTAGACAACACACATCGATCACCCGAAGCCGCCGCCCACCACCCGATCGAAGCCCACCAGCAGCAGCCGCCGCCCACCACACCCGAAGCCCACCATGCAGCCGCCTCCGCCCCACACCAAAGAAGATGCCGCCCATCGCCAGCAGAGAGAGGAGGAGGATAGAGGCAGGAGGGCGTACTGACGTCTTGGCGGGGAAGGCGTAGCGTGGCCGTCGTACGGGAAGAGACACGGGCGGTCATCGAAGGCAAGAAGACGCACGCGGGAGGAAGAGGAGCGCTACGAGCGCAAGCGGTGGCGGAGGGCGCGCAAGGCCGCTGTCGTCGATGAAACAGAGAAGCAGAGAAGAACAAGAGAAGCTATATAAAGGAAGGAGATATCGTCCGTTGGTGGCTCCAACCGACTAAAGATACGTCCCGGTTGGAGCCACCAACCGACGATACTCCAATTTTCAGCAAGGCGCAGAGAGATCTTTAGTCCCGGTTGGTGGCTCCAACCGGGACATATTCCCCTGTTTTCAAAATTTTCAGGTATTTTCTCTCTGTTCCCGCCTCATTATTTATTTTGGGGTTTAAATTTGTAATGTTTTTGAAACGATAATTACTTTGTAATTTAGAAAAACTTTAATCATAAAAAGTGTTTGAATTTGAATAACTAATTCGAAACCATTTTATGTTTTGAAAAATAATTAATGTAACCATTTAAACTATGAACCATTTAAAATTAATAATGAAATAACTTATATTTTTTAAATATTAATTTGGAATTTAGAAAAACTTTAAACATAAAAAGTGTATGGATTTGAATAAATAATCCAAAACCATTTTCTATTTTTAAAAAATAATTAATGTAACCATTTAAAATTAAAAATGAATTAACTTATATTTTTTAAATATTAATTTGGAATTTAGAAAAACTTTAAACATAAAAAGTGTATGGATTTGAATAAATAATCCAAAACCATTTTCTATTTTAAAAAAATAATTAATGTAACCATTTAAAATTAAAAATGAATTAACTTATATTTTTTAAATATTAATTTGGAATTTAGAAAAACTTTAAACATAAGAAGTGTATGGATTTGAATAAATAATCCAAAACCATTTTCTATTTTAAAAAAATAATTAATGTAACCATTTAAAATAAAAAATGAATTAACTTATATTTTTAAATATTAATTTGGAATTTAGAAAAACTTTAAACATAAAAAGTGTATGGATTTGAATAAATAATCCAAAACCATTTTCTATTTTTAAAAAATAATTAATGTAACCATTTAAAATTAAAAATGAATTAACTTATATTTTTCAAATATTAATTTGGAATTTAGAAAAACTTTAAACATAAAAAGTGTTTGGATTTGAATAAATAATTAAAAACCATTTTCTGTTTTAAAAAATAATTAATGTAACCATTTAAAATATGAACCATTTACAATTAAAAATGAATTAACTTATAAGTAATTCAAAACCATTTTCTGTATTTAATGGGCGGAAAAAAGAGGACGGAAAATAATGGGCGGAAAGAAAATTTGATTAGGATAGAACTGGAATTAAAGTATATAACACAACTAACACAAAGTTACATAGAAGAACTGGAAATTAAGATACATGGCCAGATTAAGCCACAATCGGCCGAACTTGTTTTGCAATGTTGGAATAATTCACATGCTCGCCACACTGTAGTACTCGCCATCGTAGTCGCCGAGTCGCCATACTTGCCGCCATCGCCGCCGGGTCGCCGTAGTTGAACCTTGAAGGTTGAGTACGAGTGGGCTGGACTTGAGGGTAGCGCAGCGGGGCTAGAGTCGGCGGTCGTGTCGAGCCATGACGCTCTGGAGAGTCCGGCCGCGCCACCACAGCCGACGGCCGGCCTCGTTGAAGTTCGGAGGAGGTGGGCCCTGCTCCTCGTGCCTGGTGAGTGCCCTCTCACGCCGATCCACGAAGAAAGCTTCCCAAGTCGGGAAATAGTCGATATCCATCTAGGAATCCTCCACTACTCCGGCGTGAGCTCGAAGTAGTAGTGGTTCATGATGGCCATCGGACGCGCCACACCTAGAGGGACAGGAACTGCACGCCTCGGCGGCCAAGATCCACCGACGGGGACACAGAGTCTTGCAGGGTAGTTCGAGGCGCAAAGCGCCTCCGCCTCCCTGGGAGTTAGTGCTACGGTGGAAGCCATGGGAAAGAGTGATGAGGTTGCAGATATGATTCTAGAGATGTGCAATGACAATGGAGGCCAACCCTACATATATATATAGTGAAGAACTGGCGGGAAGAACTGGCGGGAAAAAATGGCGGGAAAAATGGCGTGTCGACATTATGTCGTGCGGAGTGTACCTTATCCCGGATGGTGTCACCAACCGGAACTAAAGATGAAAAATGGCGCGTCCACACACATGCATAATATGGGCACAACATCACAAACTATGTCATGATTCAGCACATAACATCGGTCATTAGGACCGAAAGCCATGAAACCTCGAACATGATAGGTCATTTTGTGAAGGTTTTTTCGAAACATGGTCAATATACCAAGTCTGGTATTTTTCCTTTCAACTATGTAACATAATATTACACCACGCGAAGGATTTTCATTGTTCGGATTTTTTTTGAATTTATTATGCCCGTTTTGAATTATCTGAATTTCTAACTATGGTCGAACCAGTGTGCATGAAGATAGGGGACGAGCATCGTTAGAACTTGCATTGGATCTCTGAAGAAACCACATATTGCGAGTCTAAAAATGATTTTTAAAAAAAATCACGGGCGATAGATCATGTACCTGTAGTACAAACCGGACCCACTTCCTACCGATTAAGCAGACATTTGTCCTTTTTACCAGGCATGGACGAAAAGGTTTGAGATGTACCGGTTGGGAGATAGTCCATGTAAGGTGGTCTAGTATTTTAGGAAAATGGGACGGTAGCATTCTGAAACGGCATTTTGGTGGTTACTTCACAAAACGACCCGTTTTTTGCGCTCGGAAAATGGAAAAGGGCTTTTCCGTGCGACAAAAAGGAAAACTTCCTCCTGCAACATTGTTCTTCATACCAATGTCCACACACATGCACAATATGGGCACAACATCACAAACTATGCTGTGATTCAGCACATTACATCGGTCATTTGGACCGAAAGCCATGAAACCTCGAACATGATACGTCATTTTGTGAAGGTTTTTTCGAAACATGGTCAATATACCAAGTCTAGTGTTTTTCCTTTCAACTATGTAACATAATATGACACCACGCGAAGGATTTTCATTGTTCGGATTTTTTTTGAATTTATTATGCCCGTTTTGAATTATCTGAATTTCTAACTATGGTCGAACCAGTGTGCATGAAGATAGGGGACGAGCATCGTTAGAAATTGCATTGGATCTCTGAAGAAACCACATATTGTGAGTCTAAAAATGATTTTTTTTTTAAAATCACGGGCGATAGATCATGTACCTATAGTACAAACCGGACCCACTTCCTACCGATTAAGCAGACATTTGTCCTTTTTACCAGGCATGGACGAAAAGGTTTGAGATGTACCGGTTGGGAGATAGTACATGTAAGGTGGTCTAGTATTTTAGGAAAATGGGACGGTAGCATTCTGAAACGACATTTTGGTGGTTACTTCACAAAACGACCCGTTTTTTGCGCTCGGAAAATGGAAAATGGCTTTTCCGTGCAACAAAAACGAAAACTTCCTCCTGCAACATTGTTCTTCATACCAATGTCCACACACATTCATAATATGGGCACAACATCACAAACTATGCTGTGATTCAGCACATTACATCGGTCATTTGGACCGAAAGCCATGAAACCTCGAACATGATAGGTCATTTTGTGAAGGTTTTTTCGAAACATGGTCAATATACCAAGTCTGGTGTTTTTCCTTTCAACTATGTAACATAATATGACACCACGCGAAGGATTTTCATTGTTCGGATTTTTTTTGAATTTATTATGCCCGTTTTGAATTATCTGAATTTCTAACTATGGTCGAACCAGTGTGCATGAATATAGGGGACGAGCATCGTTAGAACTTGCATTGTATCTCTGAAGAAACCACATATTGTGAGTCTAAAAATGATTTTTTTAAAAAATCACGGGCGATAGATCATGTACCTATAGTACAAACCGGATCCACTTCCTACCGATTAAGCAGACATTTGTCCTATTTACCAGGCATGGACGAAAAGGTTTGAGATGTACCGGTTGGGAGATAGTACATGTAAGGTGGTCTAGTATTTTAGGAAAATGGGACGGTAGCATTCTGAAACGGCATTTTGGTGGTTACTTCACAAAACGACCCGTTTTTTGCGCTCGGAAAATGGAAAAGGGCTTTTCCGTGCAACAAAAAGGAAAACTTCCTCCTGCAACATTGTTCTTCATACCAATGTCCACACACATGCATAATATGGGCACAACATCACAAACTATGCTGTGATTCAGCACATTACATCGGTCATTTGGACCGAAAGCCATGAAACCTCGAACATGATAGGTCATTTTGTGAAGGTTTTTTCGAAACATGGTCAATATACCAAGTCTGGTGTTTTTCCTTTCAACTATGTAACATAATATGACACCACGCGAAGGATTTTCATTGTTCGGATTTTTTTTGAATTTATTATGCCCGTTTTGAATTATCTGAATTTCTAACTATGGTCGAACCAGTGTGCATGAATATAGGGGACGAGCATCGTTAGAACTTGCATTGGATCTCTGAAGAAACCACATATTGTAGTCTAAAATGATTTTTAAAAAATCACGGGCGATAGATCATGTACCTGTAGTACAAACCGGACCCACTTCCTATCGATTCGGCAGACATTTGTCCTTTTTACCCGGGATGGACGAAAAGGTTTGAGATGTACCGGTTGGGAGATATTCCATGTAAGGTGGTCTAGTATTTTAGGAAAATGGGATGGTAGCATTCTGAAACGGCATTTTGGTGGTTACTTCACAAAACGACCCGTTTTTTGCGCTCGGAAAATGGAAAAGGGCTTTTCCGTGCGACAAAAAGGAAAACTTCCTCCTGCAACATTGTTATCCATAATAATTTCCACACACATGCATAATATCGGCACAACATCACAAACTATGCCGTGATTCAGCACATAACTTCCTGCCGATTCGGCAGACATTTGTCCTTTTTACCCGGGATGGACGATTTCGGCAGGCTATGCCAGGCAGCACTAATGATAGGGGTGAGTGTCGACATTATGTCGTGCGGCGTGTACCTTGTCCCGGATGGTTTCACCAACCGGGACTAAAGATCAACCTGTAGTCTCGGTTGGAGACACCAACCGGGACAAAACACGAGTCAGCACTAATGATAGGGGTGAGTGTCGACATTATTTCGTAAGTGTCGACACTATGCCGAGCTGCTTGTACTATAAATAGGCATCCTTGCGAGTCCAGTCCTCCAGCCAGTTTTCGAGAGCAGGGACACCACTGCGGCCAGTTTCAGGGAGATGCCGACGGAGCCCAGTCCTCCGGCATCTCCGAGAAACTGGTCATAGAGGCACTCCCTAATATGTGAAATTAGTTAGCTCCGAGGCGTATTGATCTAGTTAGAGAAGTTACAGGCTGCAAGATGGTTTTCGAGAGCAGGGACACCACTGCGGCCAGTTTCAGGGAGATGCCGACGGAGCCCAGTCCTCCGGCATCTCCGAGAAACTGGTCATAGAGGCACTCCTAATATGTGAAATTAGTTAGCTCGAGGCGTATTGATCTAGTTAGAAAAGTTACAAGCTGCAAGATGGTTTTCGAGAGCGGACACCACGATTTCAGTGGAGATGCCGCCGGATCCTAGTCCTCCGGCATCTCCAAGAAACTGGTCATAGAGGCACTCCCGGTCCAGCCACAAAACGGGACTAACACTTAAGACATTTATTAATATTAAAAACTGAGACTACAAAACCGGGACTAAAGGCCACAAACCGCGAAAGATATCCTTCGGTCAAGCCACAAACCGCGAAAGACATGAACTAGAGTTACATAATATGAGCATGAACTTCTTGATATATGTCATTCCTTATGATCGCTTCAGACGTAACCATGGAGCATCTTCTTTACTTAACGGAATGCTTGGGTCAGTTTTCACTGTGAAGGGCGGAATTTCATCAAACTTATTATAATCTTCTGACATGTCTGTCTTGTCCTCGATTCCCACGATGTTTCTTTTCCCTAAAAGAACTATGTGACGCTTTGGCTCATCATATGATGTATTCGTTTGCATATTTTTTCTTTTTTTCGGTCTGGAGGACATGTCCTTCACATAGAAAACCTGAGACACATCATTGGCTAGGACGAATGGTTCATCTCTATAACCAAGATTGTTGAGATCCACTGTTGTCATTCCATACAACTGGTCTATCTTTACCCCTTCCCCATTCATGTTGACCCATTTGCAGCGAAACAAAGGGACCTTAAAAGAGACTCCATAGTCTAGTTCCCATATATCCTCTATGTAACCATAATATGTGTCCTTTTGTCCATTCTCGTCTATTGCATCAAAGCGGACACCACTATTTTGGTTGGTGCTCTTTTTATCTTGGGTGATCGTGTAGAATGTATTCCCATTTATTTCGTACCCTTGGAAATTCAATACAGTAGAAGATGGTGACGCGGCCAACAAGTATAGCTGATCTCCAACAGTGGTGTCATTCAAGAGATGTGTCCGCATCCGACCACCGAAAGACTTCATGTGTTCATCTGTAATCCATGATTCAGGCTTCCCTGGGTTTTTGGAGCGTACACTATTCTTGTGTTCCTCGATATATGGAGCTGCCAAGGTGGAGTTATGTAGAACTGTGTAGTGTGCTTTAGTGAAATAATCCCCGTCCCTACATATCATTGCTTTCTTTCCCAGCCTGCCTTTTCCACTTAGTATTCCCTCATGCCGCGAGTCAGAAACACCAATCGGCTTAAGGTCAGGAATAAAGTCAACACAAAACTCAATGACCTCCTCTATTCCATATCCCTTGGAGATGCTTCCTTCTGGTCTAGCACGGTTATGAACATATTTCTTTAATACTCCCATGAACCTCTCAAAGGGGAACATATTGTGCAGAAATACCGGAACGAGAATGGCAATCTCTTCCACTAGATGAACCAGGAGATGCGTCATAATATTGAAGAAGGATGGTGGGAACACCAATTCAAAACTAACAAGACATTGTACCACATCCTTCTGTAACCTTGGCAGAATATCTGGATTGGTTACCTTCTGAGATATTGCATTGAGGAATGAGCTTCACAATGGGTACTCGAACATTTTCCGGTAGAAGCCCCCTCAATGCAATCGGAAGCAATCATTCATAATCACGTGATCATGAGACTTCAGGTTTTGGAACTTTTCTCCATATTTATTATCCCCTTTATATTAGATGAGAAGCCCGACGGCACCTTGATACTGTAAAGGACTTCAAAAAAGATTTCCTTCTCTGCTTTGGTAAGAGCATAGCTGGCACGACTTAAGTGACGCCCTTTATCCGTCTTGTTATGTGTATGCATGTTCTTTGGGTCTTTCATAATTTTTTGGTCCTCCCGTGCTTCAGGTGTATCTTTTCTCTTCCCATAAACGCCTAGGAATCCTAGCAGGTTCACGCAGAGATTCTTTGTCACGTGCATCATGTCGATTGAAGAGCGGACACGCAGAACTTTCCAATATGGCAGCTCCCAAAATATAGATTTCTTCTTCCACATGGGTGCGTGTCCTGTAGCGACGTCGTTCGGAACTTATTGACCGCCGGGACCCTTTCCAAAGATTACTTCTATGTCCTTGACCATACCAAACACATCATCACCAGCAGGGAGTTCAGGCTTCTTCCGGTGATCTGCCTCACCTTTGAAATGCTTGCCTTTCTTTCTTACGGGATGATTGGTCGGAAGAAATCTTCGATTCGCCAGGTACACAACCTTCTTGCATTTATGCAAATATGTACCTTCGGTTTTATCTAAACAGTGGGTGCATGCCTTATATCCCTTGTTTGTTTGTCCTGAAAGGTTACTAAGAGCAGGCCAATCATTGATGGTTACGAATAACAACCCTCGTAGATCAAATGGCTCCTGTTTGTTCTCATCCCACGCACATACACCTGGTTTGCTCCACAACTGTAAGAGTTCTTCAACTAATGGCCTAAGGTACACATCAATTTCGTTGCCCGGTTTCTTCGGGCCTTGGATGAGCACTGGCATCATAATGAACTTACGCTTCATGCACAACCAAGGAGGCAGGTTGTAGATACATAGAGTCACGGGCCAGGTGCTGTGATTGCAGATCTGCTCCCCAAAAGGATTCATGCCATCCGTACTTAGACCAAACCATAAGTTCCTTGCGTCACCTGCAAAGTCTGGGAAGTCTCTCTTGATTTTTCTCCACTGTGACCCATCAGCAGGGTGTCTCAACTCCCCGTCTTTCTTACAGTCTTCTTTGTGCCATCGCAACAACCTGGCATGCTCTTTGTTTCTGAACATGCGTTTCAACCTTGGTATTATAGGAGCATACCACATAACCTTAGCAGGAACCCTCTTCTGGAGGGGCTCTCCCTCAACATCACCAGGGTCATATCGTCTGATCTTATACCGCAACGCATTGCATACCGGGCATTTATCTAAATTCTCATACTCCTTACCGCGGTAGAGGATGCAGTCATTAATGCATGCATGTATCTTTTGCACATCTAATCCCAGAGGACAGAGAGTCTTCTTTGCTTCGTAGGTACTCTCGGGAAGTTCGTTATGTTTTGGAAACTTGGCTTCATTATTTTCAAAGATCTTTTCAAATGAGGAGTCAGTTCGACCACTCGCCTTCCATCGCAACAATTCCAAAGTGGTACCGAGCTTTGTGCTGCCATCTTCACAATTTGGGTACAACAATTTCTTGTGATCTTATAACATGCCCTCTAACTTCAACTTCTCATTTTCATTTCACGTCTCGCTTTGCATCGAAATGACCCTACCAAGTTCATCACCGCTCATCGATGCCCGTTCTTCACCTCTTTCCTCTCCATTTTCTTCCATTGCGGTATCAACAGATTCAGGAAACATATGATGATAGTTGTTATCATCATCTTCTTCTTCACCATCTTCCATCATAACCCTTCTTTCCCCGTGCTTGGTCCAGCAATTATAGTTGGGCATGAAACCTTTCATAATCAGGTGGCCGCGAATGATTTTCGAGGAAGAGTACTCCTTGTTGTTTCTACATTGAACACATGGACAACATACAAATCCATTCTCTTTGTTTGCCGTAGCCACATCGATAAATTTATCCACGCCTTTGATATACCCGGCTACGCGCCGGTCACCGTACATCCATTCCCGACCGTTCATCTACATCATATAAGTAAGTTTATGAAAAAACAGGTCATCCTAAATAGTGAAATAACCAATTCACACCGACACATGAATTGTATCAATGACCTAGAAAAGATAAGATTGCTAACCTCGATCGAGGGAAATAAAGAGGAGAAAGCTCAAGTGCGTCTCGTACATCTTCTATATTTTTGTTCTATGAGAAATTCAACGGGATTATTCACTCAAACATTTCATCAAACACCTTCAATGCATGCATAGAAGAGAAAAAACTAGCACACCCCTCACACCTTCCACCATTTGAAAAAACAGAGTGGAGGCAGAGGGGGCTGGGGCGTTGCATTTATAGAGGGAAGGAGAATACATCCCGGTTGGAGCCAGCAACCGGGACTAAACGTGCGTGCCACGCCACGTGGCTGTGGCCAAACCTTTAGTCCCGGTTGGTGTATCCAACCGGGACGTATTCCCCCTTACCAACCAGGACGCATGCCCCCTGTCCCCGTGCCCGCTCCAACCGGGACGCGTGCCAGCATTAGTCCCGGTTGGTGGCGCAACCGGGACTAGTGCTCTGAGGGGTCGCGAACGGATGGCCCTTTTTCCACTAGTGTCTACCCCCCTAGACATTCTTCTGACAGGGGTAGCCCGGCGTAGCTCTCTCTTGTTTTGTGTTTGATTATGTCATGGGATGATGTGAAACCATGTTGGTTCACAAGTTGGGGCACTATACTACCCGGTTTCACCGAAACGGGGAGATTCCCCCTTATATAGGTCCAGAACCTTCGCTTCTAGGTTAGAGCGCATGCATGCGAGGGGGGACACATGCAAGAACATATACCAATCTTGCACCACACTCACACACATATGCTAGGGACACATGCAAATTATCATCTGATTCCGACGTTCTCGAGGTCTTCCTCCAGCGAAACCCTGATCTGCGGGGCTCGGATCGTCTACCCCCCTAGACATTATTCTGAACGGGGTAGCCTGGCGTAAATCTCTCTTGTTTTGTTTTTGATTATGTCATGGGATGATGTGAAACCATGTTGGTTCACAAGTTGGGGCACTATACTACCTGGTTTCACCGGAACAGGGAGATTCCCCCTTATACAGGTCCAGAACCTTCGCTTCTAGGTTAGAGCACATGCATGCGAGGGGGACACATGCAAGCACATATACCAACCTTGCACCACACTCACACACATATGCTAGGGACACATGCAAGTTTTCATCTGATTCCGACGTTCTCGTGGTCTTCCTCCGGCGAAACCCTGATCTACGGGCCTCAGATTGTCTACCCCCCTAGACATTCTTCTGACAGGGGTATCCCGGCGTAGCTCTCTCTTGTTTTGTGTTTGATTATGTCATGGGATGATGTGAAACCATGTTGGTTCACAAGTTGGGGCACTATCCTACCCGGTTGCACCGGAATGGGGAGATTCCCCCTTATACAGGTCCAGAACCTTTCGCTTCTAGGTCAGAGCGCATGCATGCGAGGGGGGACACATGCAAGCACCCGGAGACTAGTAGTTAATTTTTGTATGTTCCAACATAGCACCACACTTTCATGCATGTGCTAGGGCACAAGCATGCATGTCCTTGAGGTACTCAAAATTGAGAACAATATATAAAGGATGTCAAACAACAAATTTCAGACTTTGTTGTGAAATCCTCTCATCTTGGTCTTTTGATTGACCCAAAGAGTGACCTTGAAAGATTCAAAAGCAGTCCAACAGCTTGCTTGGTTTTGTTGGTCAGCTCTACCGTGAGGGGAAATTCTACTCTTGACGATTGGTTGAGGATTGTTTCTCAAAGTTTGTGACTAGGCACCCACCTAATGGAAATGAAGTTCAGCATCCTCCAGAAGCTTATGGTCTAGTGAAAAGTTCATATTTCCATGGTCTCAATCCTTATGAAGAGCTGGTATATGCTATATCTACAAGAGAAACTATCGCCCGCTCCTCAAGAGGGTTGACAGAACCAGTGGCGGGAGTTTCCACGTATATATACATGATTTTACGACGTATTAACGCATGTCTACAAAGGGGGTCACACATGGGACCTACCAACCTTGCACCACACTCACACACATATGCTAGGGACACATGCAAGTTTTCATCTGATTTCGACGTCCTCGTGGTCTTCCTCCGGCGAAACCCGGATCCGCGGGGCTCGGATCGTCTACCCCCCTAGACATTCTTCTGAAGGGGGTAGCCCGGCGTAGCTCTCTCTTGTTTTGTGTTTGATTATGTCATGGGATGAGGTGAAACCATGTTGGTTCACAAGTTGGGGCACTATACTACCCGGTTTCATCGGAACGGGGAGATTCCCCCTTATACAGGTCAAGAACCTTCGCTTCTAGGTTAGAGCACATGCATGTGAAGGGGGACACATGCAAGCACATATACCAACCTTGCACCACACTCACACACATATGCTAGGGACACATGCAAGTTTTCATATGATTCCGACGTTCTCGTGGTCTAACTCCGGCGAAACCCTGATCTGCGGGGCTCGGATCGTCTACCCCCCCTAGACATTATTCTGAACGGGGTAGCTCGGCGTAACTCTCTCTTTTTTTGTTTTTGATTATGTCATGGGATGATGTGAAACCATGTTGGTTCACAAGTTGGGGCACTATACTACCCGGTTTCACCGGAACGGGGAGATTCCCCCTTATATAGGTCCAGAAACTTCGCTTCTTGGTTAGAGCACATGCATGCGAGGGGGACACATGCAAGCACATATACCAACCTTGCACCACACTCACACACATATGCTAGGGACACATGCAAGTTTTCATCTGATTCTGACGTTCTCGTGGTCTTCCTACGGCCAAACCCTGATCTATGGGCCTCGGATCGTCTACCCCCTAGACATTATTCTGATGGGGGTAACCCGACGTAGCTCTCTCTTGTTTTGTGTTTGATTATGTCATGGGATTATGTAAAACCATGTTGGTTCACAAATTGGGGCACTATACTACCCGGTTTCACCGGAACGGGGAGATAACTCCTTATACAGGTCCAGAACCTTCACTTCTAGGTTAGAGCGCATGCATGCGAGGGGGGACACATGCAAGCACCCGGAGACTAGTAGTTAATTTTTGTATGTTCCAACCTAGAGCCACACTTTCATGCATGTGATAGGGCACATGCATGCATGTCCTTGAGGTACTCAAAATTGAGAACAATATATAAAGGATGTCAAACAACAAATTTCAGACTTTGTCGTGAAATCCTCTTATCTTGGTCTTTTGATTGACCCAAAGAGTGACCTTGAAAGATTCAAAAGTAGTCCAGCAGCTTGCTTGGTTTTGTTGGTCAGCTCTACCGTGAGGGGAAATTCTACTCTTGACGATTGGTTGAGGATTGTTTCTCAAAGTTTGTGACTAGGCACCCACCTAATGGAAATGAAGTTCAGCATCCTCCAGAAGCTTATGGTCTAATGCAAAGTTCAAATTTCCATGGTCTCAATCCTTATGAAGAGCTTTTACATGCTCTATCTACAAGAGAAACTATCGTCCGCTCCTCAAGAGGGTTGACATAACGAGTGGCGGGAGTTTCCACGTATATATACATGATTTTACTAAGTATTAACATATGTCTACACTGGTGGAAACGGGGCTATAGGTCCCGGTTGGTATCGGGATTTAGTCCCGGTTGCCCAACCGAGACGGGGCAATCGGGAATAAAGCTCTAACCTTTAGTCCCGGTTGCCCCACCAACCGGGACTAAACGGTGGACACGTGGCAGCGGCAGAGGGCGAGGGCGGTGGAGCATTAGTCCCAGTTCGTGTTACGAACCGGGACTAATAACCTTCTGCCACGATAGAGATTTGGCCCATTTCTCTGCCGCGGCAGAGAATTCATTTTGGCACATTTTGTTGCCGCGGCAGCATTTTTGCCACATTTTGTGCCGCGGCAGAGAATTCATTTAGGTTGTTTTATTGTTTATTTAGTGATTTGCACTTATCAATGAAGGAACCTTATATTACATCATGAATATCATGACAATATTACATTCAATACACGGATCGAGTTCATGCACTACATACAAAAGTTGCTATTCGATACTACCGGCCAATTCCTTCAAAGTTGCTATTTTTACAATCCCTGTCTATACACAGCCGAGTAGTATTCCCCTTTTGGGTCTAGGACTTCCGTATCCAAGAATCCCGCCAATTCCTCTTTAATTGCTCGTACGCGATCCTTTGGCAGAAGACCGTCCCATAGACTTCGATCTGATTTAAAAAAGGAGTCAGCCTATATGAATGAAACTAAACACAATTTGATTGTAATTAAAAACTATAGAAATTGTTTATGTACGTGGAGTTGCTCTAAATTTATGCCCTTCTCATCGCACGTCTGCCGGATGAACTCGCAAACATAGTATCCACATAGATTGTTACCTGGTCCCTGCGTCAGGCACTTTACGAGAACAGAGTTCAATCAAAATAATAATCAAGCATGATAATAACTGTATCAAAACTAGAATCAAAGGGATGCGCGGATATAACTAGTGGTGCTTACATTTAGTGGTTGAAATGTAAGCTCCTCTTTCCAAACACCCCTAGCCTTGTTGGTGAACCGTTTCCAAGCGCTGCCCGGCGTAGAAAACGAATAAAATAAGTTATTAAGTACTTGATATCATAAAATTCACGAACGTTGCCGATATAGTGTCGTAATGATTAGAATTACACGGAGAAGTATCTGCATGTCCTTCCACGTCTCAAGGGCTTTATGTTTGAGTCCATGACTAGTACACGCCTTTGTCAAGTTGAATGATTAATGTAATATAGTGGTAGCTGCGAATGCATAACTAATCAATTATATACTTAACATCGAGTAAGCGAAATAGAAAGTGTATACAAGACAATAACACTCACTCGAAGTTGTAAGGAAATAGTATTTCCCTTTTGGTTTCTTGAAATCTTAACGCGTGTACTATATCATCCTCCGTATCCTGGGGGTTTGTTTTGAGATTAGCTTGATGAACCCAATATGGGTCAATGAAGCCAATGTCATAGATTTGTCCTCTGCTGCATTCGAGAATCTTCATCTGCATATTACACTATGATTATATACATGCAATAAACAAGGTGAGATAGCTGGAGACTAAATTAATTACAGAATTAGTACTTATAGACAATAGGCACTGATAATCAATTTGTCCAAGGCGTCTTGATTGAATAATTGAAATAGTTCATCAAATTCAATGGATATCATGTCATCCATATCTTTTCCCATAATGCTTTTTTTTAACCTTCAGCACTATCCAGTTAGCCCCGGCCTTTGTGGCATGCAAGTACCAGTTATGCAATCTTCACATTTTTGTTGGAAGATTGTTTACCTCCTCAGGTTTGACGAGAGGTTTGACGTACTGGTATTTGTATGCTACTTCACTCACGGGGAAGAACTCTAACCGGGATAAGTACTGGGCAATACTCATACCTTGAGCAGCGACAGCTTCTCCGTATTGTGCAACTTCCTCTGGATCATACTGCTCTTCGGCCCCATATTTGCTCGACCCCACATTGGTTTGGGAAATCACCTTGAGAGGGGCGCAAGTCTGTTTTGCTTGTTCTCCGAGCTGGGCAACAGATTTCTCGCATCAAGATCGCTCTTGAGGCTTTTTGTGTCGCATGTGACTTGAGAATAGAACGCTCATAGTCCGATGACAGCTTTGGCTCGGGTTGATGAAGAGTCTTTAGCATTTTCAACACTTTGGCTTTTTCTTCTTTGGTGCGGGAACTCTGGCTCTTTCGCCGCCTTAGCTTAAAAACGCTGCTTCAAGATCAACGATCGTCGCAGTCTCCTCTTCAGTACAGTCATAAGCTCTCTTGGGAGGAACCTTTGGTACTTTTGGAAGAGGCTCTTGTTTACGTTTCGGCGATCGCTTACAACGACGCACAGTAGCGGTACGCTTACGCTTTTTATCCTGAGGCGCCGGCGATGGTTCCCGCGGCGATGGCTGCACCGGAGATTGGTGAGGCGACGGAGCCGGGTGAGGCGACGAAGACGGCTGCCGTGGCGGCGACGACCTCGTTGGAGACGGGTGAGGCGGCGGCGAAGATGGCCTTGGCGTGTGATTTCGAAGCACGATACATTACTTCGGCCATAGAATGGTGACGTTTTTTGCGTCTCCCAGTACAGTCACATCCCCTTCTCCTGCAGGGTAGTGAAGATCCAAAACTTCAAAGGTGGGCATGATTTCATCCACGCCGACAACAGCGTAGCCCTCAGGAACCGGGCGACAGTGGTAAGTTGGTGTGGGTCCAATTGGTAAGGCATAGCGGACCGCCACCTTCATTGATATGTTCACAACATTGACATGTAGCTCGCAGTGTGTCATCTCTGTGATATCATCCACTAGGTAGCCAACAGGAGCCATCGTCGGTGCATCATCGTCATTGTCATCACCCGGGACCTCGGTGGAAGCCACACTGCTTTTTCGATTATTCGATAGGCCGGTAGCATCGAATGCAGTGTGCTGCTGAGATGGGCCGGTAGTACTTTGCTCTTTAAGTGCGTTAATTTCATCTTGTTGTTGCTTTAATCGTTCTTCAATTAAACGCATTCGCTCTTTCTGACTATTTGCTTCAACTTCCACCCTGTCCTTTCTCCTCTGACGGCTTCTATCAGGATATTTCTTCCTCTCTTCGGGAAACCCAGTCCTCCATGGTTGGGAGCC
This sequence comes from Avena longiglumis, assembly GCA_030063025.1. NCBI lineage: Eukaryota > Viridiplantae > Streptophyta > Magnoliopsida > Poales > Poaceae > Avena > Avena longiglumis. The sequence continues at coordinate 449,779,868 of CP125979.1, forward strand.
TCTTGTGCCTCGTGTTCGTCCATCATGTTCCTTATTTCCAAGGGCGAGTGTGAGCTCATCATTCTCTCTATCAGGAATGAAGTCTCCATCTTTAACAACCTGTACTGATTTTCTCATCCTCTCAATTGGCAAGGGGTCTTCTTTATGTCGTATGTTATATATACACCTCCCTTCCGAGTCCAACGTGCCACCATGCCCGTAAAACCAATTCCTTGCACGTTCTACCCAATCATCTGTGTCTAGGGTGATCTTTTGAGCACGCAGTTCATTCTCAAGTTTCTCCCACTTAGGAATGCCAGCCCTGTAGCCACCTTGCCCCATAGTATGGTGATACTTCTTGTTAGCAGCATTCAGCTTATTCGTTTCAGACATTTTCTTGGCTTTTTCTGATGTCTTGTATTCCACAAACTCAGCCCAGAATGGTTTTATCTTCTCAAACTGAATATTCTTGAAATCGGGAGTCTTCTCTTTCACGACATAGTCAACGTGCAATCTTTTCTTACAGTTGGTGAAACACTGGGCCATATTATTCAAAGCCCACTCCCTGACCTTAGCCTCCATGGCTCTCCCATATTGTAAGGCGTCCTCAACAGGATCCTCCGCATTTGGATCCAGCTCTATCTTCGGTAGTTTGAAATTAACCATGAGCCTCTTCCACAGTAAATCTTTGCCATGGTTAGGGACAAATAAACATGTTCCCTCTTCATCCGCATTATCAGGCCTATTCCACTTTCTAATGGTGATCGGGATTAAGTCCCTAACGATTACTTCTCATTGTGCCAAAAATTTGGTTGCCACAACTTCGGGAGCTGTCGGTTTGCCGTCTTCAGCGACATCTTCGATCCTGAACCTCTCATGGTCTTGCAACTTTTTGGTTGGGCCTCGTCTGCTCTTTTTAGTAGATTACTTCGATCCGGAGGGCTAAAAGAAGAAAGATCGTCGTTACTATTTCTATATAGATAGCAGATGATTAATTAATGAATTGATTATATTACATGCACCTCGCCGGAGCGGTCGTCTTCTCGATTACACAAGGCATCGCCTTCTCCCTTGCGGAAGACAACACCTTCAACCTCAAACAAGTTGTTTAGTCCAGTAAAAAGAGGATCACCCTCACCGGAGTTGTTCAGAAACGTTGATACGTCTAAATTTTCTTCCCCACGGATCACACCTTGGATCAACTCTTCCTTTTCTTCGTCTCTGATGTGTGGGTCCATATTTTCTGCATAGGTGGAAAAACGAATAAGTCAAAGCGGCTAAAGGAGAAAGTTAGGTACGGTGTTGAGAGATATAAACCCTAATTCAGAGAAACCCTAATATATACATACACAATAATAAAAATGAAGAGAAAACCTAAACCCTAAACCTAGCTACAAAAAGGAAACCGTGTAGTAGGTAGGCACATCGTCGAACCCACATGCACCTAAGGGGTATTAATGATTCCTTATCTAAGATAGGGCTTTTAAGTTTCTTGACAATGTGAATCGGGTCTGGGGCTACCCATAGTGACTTACCAGTGGGGCTGAAGACCAATAATACCAAACTAATTAATAAACCTAATAATATCTAACTAATAATAAACCTAATAATCGAAACACCAAAAAGAAAGGGAAACAATCAACACATGGCATCTATGCAATGCTCAAGCAAGTATGATGATATGACAAGTTAATTTGCATTGGAATGTAACCCTAAGACATTCTCGACGATTTAATCGGGGTTCCGAGGGGTGAAAACCCTAACTCGGGGAAACTCCGGAACATATGAGAGGGGTGCATTTGTTCTTCTAATTATACTTGTCATTTAAGTTGTTGAACAATGCATGATTATAGGTTAAATAGATAGGTTTCATTTTTCTGAACAATTTTATATATTATTTGTATTTTTCTGACTTATAAACAATAAGTTATTGATTTTACAATATTAAATCATTTTTTGGAATTAAAAAAAACGCAAATAGTTTTTACACCGGGGCGCCCCCTAGCCAGTGAGATCGAAGGGCCCGGCCCCAACTCAGCCTCCACGAGTACATCATTTTTATACCAGAGGAGCCCATCGAGAGTCGGCCGATGGGCCCTAGGCCACATCACCGCCTCCGTCGATCTCGGCGCCCGGCGTCTGCACACGCGGGAGAGTAGTACATGAGAGGGAGAAAGAAGAACACCGTGAGGATCGGCAGATCACCAGAACACAGCAGAGGTGGTGGCGAGGCCGGGCGAGCTCGGGAGGCCGGAATCGACGGAGACAGACGGCGGACGGAGCTTCAATCCAGCGATTGAGGTCACGCGAGGGGAAAAGTAGCCGAAGCGTGGCGGAGGCAACGGTGGTGGCGGACGAGCAGCGGGTGGCGGCGAGCCTGCCGGCGTCGGGGGCGGTTCCTGTGCGCGTGTCGGTGAGAGGCAGAGAAGTGAGATGGGGAAGAAGAAGAGGAGGGGCGTCAGTTATAACCAAGGACCTTTAGTCGGTTGGTGCCTCAACAGGACTAAAAGTTATCGTCCGGTTGGAGCCACCAACCGGACGTATACTCCAATATTTTCAGACCAAGGGTTGGCGCCAGAGGTCTTTAGTCGGTTGGTGGCTCCAACCGGGACATATTCCCCTGTTTTCAAAAAATTTCAGGTATTTTCTCTCTATTCCCGCCTTATTTTTTATTTTGGGGTTTAAATTTGTATTGTTTTTTAAATGATAATTAATTTGGAATTTAGAAAAACTTTAAACATAAAAAGTGTTTGGATTTGAATAAATAATTCAAAACCATTTTCTGTTTTACAAAATAATTAATGTAACCATTTAAAATATGAACCATTTACAATTAAAAATGAATTAACTTATTTTTTTAATATCAATTTGGAATTTAGAAAAACTTTAAACATAAAAAGTGTATGGATTTGAATAAATAATCCAAAACCATTTTCTATTTTTAAAAAATAATTAATGTAAACCATTTAAAATGAATTAACTTATATTTTTGAATATTAATTTGGAATTTAGAAAAACTTTAAACATAAAAAGTGTTTGGATTTGAATAAATAATTCAAAACCATTTTCTGTTTTACAAAATAATTAATGTAACCATTTAAAATATGAACCACTTACAATTAAAAATGAATTAACTTATATTTTTTTAATATCAATTTGGAATTTAGAAAAACTTTAAACATAAAAAGTGTATGGATTTGAATAAATAATCCAAAACCATTTTCTATTTTTAAAAAATAATTAATGTAACCATTTAAAATATGAACCATTTACAATTTAAAATGAATTAACTTATATTTTTTTAATATCAATTTGGAATTTAGAAAAACTTTAAACATAAAAAATGTTTGGATTTGAATAAGTAATTCAAAACCATTTTTTGTTTTTAATGGGCGGAAAAAAAGGACGGAAAATAATGCGCGGAAAGAAAATTTGATTAGGATAGATCTGGAATTAAAGTACATAACGCAACTAACACAAAGTTACATAGAAGAACTGAAAATTAAGATACATGGCCAGATTAAGCCACAATCGGCCGAACTTGTTTAGAAATGTTAGAATAATTCAGTCATGCTCCCGCCTACACCTGTAATACTACTTCGTAGTCGTGATTTCATGGCGTCATCGCTATAAATAAATCGCCGTAGTTGAACCTTGAAGGTTGAGTACGAGTGGGCTGGACTTGAGGTGGACGAAAAGGTTTGAGATGTCCTTTTTACCCGGGATGGACGAAAATGTTTGAGATGTCCCTGTTGGGAGATAGTTCATGTAAGGTGGTCTAGTATTTTTGGAAAATGGGACGGTAGAATTCTGAAACGGCATTTTGGTGGTTACTTCACAAAACAACCCGTTTTTTGAGCTCGGAAAATGGAAAAGGGCTTTTCCGTGGGACAAAAAGGAAAACTTCCTCCTGCAAAATTGTTCTCCATACCAATGTCCACACACATGCATAATATGGGCACAACATCACAAACTATGCCGTGATTCAGCACATAACATCGGTCATTTGGACCGAACGCCATGAAACCTCGAACATGATAGGTCATTTTGTGAAGGTTTTTTCGGAACATGATCAATATACCAAGTCTGGTATTTTTCCTTTCAACTATGTAACATAATATGACACCACGCGAAGGATTTTCATTGTTCGGATTTTTTTGAATTTATTATGCCCGTTTTGAATTATTTGAATTTCTAACTATGGTCGAACCTGTGTGCATGAAGATAAGGGATCAGCATCGTTAGAACTTGCATTGGATCTCTAAAGAAACCAAATATTGCGAGTCTAAAAATGATTTTTTCAAAAAATCACGGGCGATAGATCATGTACCTGTAGTACAAACCGGACGCACTTCCCGCCGATTCGGCAGACATTTGTCCTTTTTACCCGGGATGGACGAAAAAGTTTGAGATGTCCCTGTTGGGAGATAGTCCATGTAAGGTGGTATAGTATTTTAGGAAAATGGGACGGTAGCATTCTGAAACGACATTTTGGTGGTTACTTCACAAAACGACCCGTTTTTTGCGCTCGGAAAATGGAGAAGGGCTTTTCCGTGCGACAAAAAGGAAAACTTCCTCCTGAAACATTGTTTTCCATACCAATGTACACACACATGGATAATATGGGCACAACATCACAAACTATGCCTTGATTCAGCACATAATATCGGTCATTTGGACCGAAAGCCATGAAACCTCGAACATGATAGGTCATTTTGTGAAGGTTTTTTCGAAACATGATCAATATACCAAGTCTGGTATTTTTCCTTTCAACTATGTAACATAATATGACACCACGCGAAGTATTTTCATTGTTCGGATTTTTTTTGAATTTATTATGCCTGTTTTGAATTATCTGAATTTCTAACTATGGTCGAACCGGTGTGCATGAAGATAGGGGACGAGCATCGTTAGAACTTGCATTGTATCTCTAAAGAAACCACATATTATGAGTCTAAAAAAGATTTTTTCAAAAAATCACGGGCGATAGATCATGTACGTGTAGTACAAACCGGACCCACTTCCTACCGATTCGGCAGACATTTGTCCTTTTTACCCGGGATGGACGAAAAGGTTTGATATGTCCCTGTTGGGAGATAGTCCATGTAAGGTGGTCTAGTATTTTAGGAAAATGGGACGGTAGCATTCTGAAACGGCATTTTGGTGGTTACTTCACAAAACGACCCGTTTTTTGCGCTCGGAAAATGGAAAAGGGCTTTTCCGTGCGAAAAAAAGGAAAACTACCTCCTGCAACATTGTTCTCCATACCAATTTCCACACACATGCATAATATGGGCACAACATCACAAACTATGCCGTGATTCAGCACATAACATCGGTCATTTGGACCGAAAGCCATGAAACCTCGAACATGATAGGTCATTTTGTGAAGGTTTTTTCGAAACATGATCAATATACCAAGTCTGGTATTTTTCCTTTCAACTATGTAACATAATATTACACCACGCGAAGGATTTTCATTGTTCGGATTATTTTTGAATTTATTATGCCCGTTTTGAATTATCTGAATTTCTAACTATGGTAGAACCGGTGTGCATGAATATAGGGGACGAGCATCGTTAGAACTTGCATTGGATCTCTAAAGAAACCACATATTGCGAGTCTAAAATGATTTTTCAAAAATCAGGCGATAGATCATGTACATGTAGTATAAACTGGACCCACTTCCATGGATTCTACAGACATTTGTCCTTTTTACCCGGGATGGACAAAAAGGTTTGAGATGTCCCTGTTGGGAGATAGTCCATGTAAGGTGGTCTAGTATTTTAGGAAAATGGGACGGTAGCATTCTGAAACAGCATTTTGGTGGTTACTTCACAAAATGACCCGTTTTTTGCGCTCGGAAAATGGAAAAGGGCTTTTCCGTGCGACAAAAAAGAAAACTTCCTCCTGAAACATTGTTCTCCATACCAATGTACACACACATGCATAATATGGGCACAACATCACAAACTATGCCGTGATTCAGCACATAACATCGGTCATTTGGACCGAAAGCCATGAAACCTCGAACATGATAAGTCATTTTGTGAAGGTTTTTTCGAAACATGATCAATATAGAAAGTATGGTTATTTTCCTTTCAACTATGTAACATAATATGACACAACGCGAAGGATTTTCATTGTTCTGATTTTTTTTGAATTTATTATGCCCGTTTTGAATTATCTGAATTTCTAACTATTGTCGAACCGGTGTGCATGAAGATAGGGGACGAGCATCGTTAGAACTTGCATTGGGTCTCTAAAGAAACCACATATTGCGAGTCTAAAAAATATTTTTTCGAAAAATCACGGGCGATAGATCATGTACCTGTAGTACAAACCGGACCCACTTCCCACCGATTCGGCAGACATTTGTCCTTTTTACCTGGGATGGACGAAAAGGTTTGAGATGTCCCTGCTGGGAGATAGTCCATGTAAGGTGGTCTAGTATTTTAGGAAAATGGGACGGTAGCATTCTGAAACGGCATTTTGGTGGTTACTTCACAAAACGACCCGTTTTTTGCGCTTGGAAAATGGAAAAGGGCTTTTCCGTGTGACAAAAAGGAAAACTTCCTCCTGCAACATTGTTCTCCATACCAATGTCCACACACATGCATAATATGGACACAACATCACAAACTATGCCATGATTCAGCACATAACATCGGTCATTTGGACCGAAAGCCATGAAACCTCGAACATGATATGTCATTTTGTGAAGGTTTTTTCGAAACATGATCAATATACCAAGTATGGTATTTTTCCTTTCAACTATGTAACATAATATGACACCACGCGAAGGATTTTCATTGTTCGGATTTTTTTTGAATTTATTATGCCCGTTTTGAATTATCTGAATTTCTAACTATGGTCGAACCGGTGTGCATGAAGATAGGGGACGAGCATCGTTAGAACTTGCATTGGATCTCTAAAGAAACCACATATTGCGAGTCTAAAAATGATTTTTTCAAAAAATCACGGGCGATAGATCATGTACCTGTAGTACAAACCGGACCCACTTCCTACCGATTCGGCAGACATTTGTCCTTTTTACCCGGGATGGACGAAAAGGTTTGAGATGTCCCTGTTGGGAGATAGTCCATGTAAGGTGGTCTAGTATTTTAGGAAAATGGGACGGTAGCATTCTGAAACGGCATTTTGGTGGTTACTTCACAAAACGACCCGTTTTTTGCGCTCGGAAAATGGAAAAGGGCTTTTCCGTGCGACAAAAAGGTTGGTGTCACCAACCGGGACATTATGTCGTGGGACACAGGCATAATATGGGCACTATATGGGTTCGTAGCATGGAAAACAAAAATTTTCTATCGCATACAAACAAACAAGCCAAGATCTATCTACTAGATTGTAGCAACGAGTCGATGGAATAACTCACCCTTGAAGATTCCAAAGCGGTTAACGAGAGCAGATTATCGTGGGTGATGTAGTCGTACTCTTTCCGATCTCAAGATCGCGTAGACGATCCTTCCGGCGCTGCGTTCCGGCAGCGCTTCCGCAGTCGGTCACACGTTCGGTACTCGACGAAGACCTTCCTCTCCCTTGTTCCAGCAGGCAGCGGAGGTTGTAGCACTCTCCTCGCGATTCTGGCAGCACAACGGCGTGGTACCGGAAGTAGAGGGGAGATCCCGCAGGGCTTCGCCTTAAGCCGGAGCGAGTATGGTGGAGTATGAGAGAGAGCTATTAGTGGTATAGGTTTTAGACACACCAATTAGAAGGCTCTAAACCGAAGGCTAGGGCAATTATAAGCTCTAAACCAAAACGGCTCTAAACCGGAGATTAGAGGATAGGAACTTGTGTGTCTAGAGGAGGAGGCCCTGCCCCTCCTTTTATAGGTGGGAGGGGCGGCCAAGGGGGGAGTCCCTCCCCAAGTCGGCCTTGGTTGGTGCGCCGGCTTGGAGGGACTCCTCCCCCAAGTCGGTTCCAACCACCTCTTGCTTGTTTCCCAGTTTCTGTTTTAGCCTTGACTTTCAAACGCGTTTGACTTTTCTGTTTGGGATTCAATTTAATCCTTTATTTGGAACAGCGAGAACACTTAGTACATGATGCAATCATTCCAATATTCAATGACACATTCATGTACCCTCCCCCGAGTCGGACAATCCGAACCTTCTAGAACATTCCCGATGAAAACACCGAATCATTCTCGAACTCAAACGGACTTTCCTTATATGAATCTTATTCTCCGGACCATTCCGGATCACCTCGTGATATCCGGATACCATCCGAGACTCGAACAACATTCGGTCTCTTTCTCATAATACCATAACTACTCAAACAACGTCGAATCCTTAAGTGTCTCCCTACGGTTCGTGAATTATGCGGACATGATCGAGACACTTCTAACAATAACCAATAGAGGAATCTGGAAATTCATATGGCTCCCACATATTTCTCGATTACTTTGATCGAATGAACCACTTACATACGATACCAATTTCCCTTTGTCTCACGATAGTTTACTTATCCGAGGTTATGATCGTCGGTATCTCCGCATACCTAGTTCAACCTCGTTCGATAAGTAATCTTTCTCGTTCCGTGATATGTGATCCCTTGTGAACCAGTCACATGCTTGCAAGCTAATTGGATGACATTCCACCGAGAGGGCCCGAGTATATCTATCCGTCATATGGATGGACAAATCCACTCTTGATCCATGTGTCTCCAATACTTTCCGAACACTCAATGCCACATTTATAGCCACCCGATTCACGGTGTGGTGTTTGATGTCATCAAATCATCCATCCGGCAAAGGTGATATGCATGATCTCATGGTCGAAGGAATTAGGTTACTATGTATCAGAAAGCATATAGCAATTGAACTATTGAAATGACTTGATCTTTATGCTACGCTTATCTATAGGAGTATGTCCATCACATCATTCTCCTAATGATAGGACCATGTTAATAACATCTCTATGTTCATGATCAGGAAACCATGATCATATATTAACCAACAAGCTAGTTTAACAAGAGGCTTTACTAGGGACTCTTATTTTAGTTTACAAATCACACAAGTATTAATGTTTCCGGTTAATACAATTATAGCATGGTATGTAAACATTTATCATAAGTGTGAAGATATGATAATAACCACTTTATTATTGCCTCTTGGGCATATCTCCAACAGTCTCCCACTTGCACTAGAGTCAATAATCTAGTTTCACACCTTTGTGTATTCAACACCTATGGCTTTCTGGTGTTGTATGTACACTATTGCTAGTGGTCAACTGATCTCCGGATCTGACACTTCCAAGTCCGTGTGTAATTGCATGTCTTTGCGTCTCTACGTATCACTCATTCTCTAATGAGATGGCTTCGTACAAATTTGGTCCTTTGGTGTGACCTTTAGTTCTTCGGGTTTAAAACATGTTGATAATATTGTCGTACAATATATCTTCATATTATTATCCCGCTGTGAACTACACCTAGTTTTATAACAAACTACTTGACACAAATGCCCTCTTTAGCTGCTATTATAGCAGTCATATACTTAGCCTTTTGTTGTAGTATCTGTCACAATGTCTTAACTTTGGAACTCATCCAAATCCATTATGGAACTTACTTTCCATTATATTGTGCCAACCTTAGTTTAGATTGAGATAAACTTAATTTGTATTTTGTGACAAAACTAGTATCAATGTAGTACTTTTACAATGAACTAACCATCTATTTGTCACTTCTACAAATATTATACTCTTAGTTCTTCCAAAAGATCATAAGAATATCCTTACTATTGTCCAATGATCATCTTACGAATCATTCTGGTATATGCTCACAACATTTAGAGCATAGGACATATCTGGATTTGTACATATCATAGTATGATTGATATAAATACTCTTTGTGATTTCATACATCAAGTATCAATCTATACTTGATTATTTGTTTCACTTCACCAAATGTCAATACACTTGAATATATCATCAACATTTGAACTCTTTCAATCCTTTCTGTGCGACAAGAACCTTTCTTGTAGTTTCTATATTGAACTCATTCAATATCTCGTCTATGTACTTCTGGCACAACCATATTAGCGTCTATTGATGCCAAATATTTGGGTTTTGCCTAAGTCTTTCATCGGGATGAAATTCTTAATATGTGTTAATAAAAGATACATTATTTCCAATCAACAATATGTCTTCCACATAATGTATTAGAAACATGTCTTAGCGCTCCCACTTAATTTCTTGCAAATGCAAGCATCTCCATCGTCTCTGATGAACTTTTAAACTCCTTTAACAGTTTCATCACAGTGAAGATTCCAACTCCGCGATGCTCACTTTAACTATTGAAGTTTGCATATGCTTTTAGCATCCTTTTGAATTAACAAAACCCTATGGACTGTGTTATGCACATGTCCTAGGTAACGATTCTATTAGAAGAACTTGTTTTGTTTATTCAACTACCATATAACAAATTATATGTAGTGGTTGCTACATTAATCCGTCTAGACTAAATATCACTATGAAAGATCAAATCTTGTCATAGTCAACCTTTGAACATTTTGTGAACTCTTTCCCAACATGTTGACTATTTCATAGATGTAAAACATCCATGTCTATTTCTTTATAGATCCAGACACAACTGTAAGGTCTTACACCTTTCTCGAGGGTCCTTCAAGTTCAAAACTTGATTTCGTGTATGGAACTATCACGGATTTTATGGCTTCAAGCCATTTGACGGAGTCGGGCTCATCATCGCTTCTTTGCACGTAGTCGGATCATTATTGTCAAATAATGATTTAACTCTCAAATCTTGGTATTTGATTGTTCATCGACCTACTTGTTTCAATAGGAACTTGGATCTCCGTGACCACAACCTTTGAGGTACGTGAGCCATGAGCATTGTTTGCTAACTCCGAACACTTTTCGGCGCATCTTTGCACATATAGCTAAGGTTCTTTTAACCTTATCAAAGTTCTATTGTCCTCCACTTTTGTTTTCGAAAATTCCTTCCCAAAGAAACTTGACGTTCTAAGCGACAAATACTTTTGTCTCTGGTGTTATGGAGGAATACTTAACAAAGACAGGTTCATCCGACTTTGGTTGCAAACATCTTTCTTATGCAAAGCATACCAATGTTTTAAGAAAGGACAACTTGGGTTTTATCCCAAACCATAACATATGGTGTCATTTCAACGGATTATGATGGAGCTCTTTTCAGTGGAAAAAAAACGGTAATCTCTAAAGCTTTTAATCTTTAAAATATAATGGCAGTTTTTATGAATTACACCTTCGATCTTACCATGTCAAACAAGGTTTAATTACATATCTCGAACGCTCCATACTCTTATGGTGTTTCGGGAAATGCAAATCCACGGAACGATTCCTTAAATCTTAGGTATTATGCTAAACTCTGTAACTCAAATATCTTCCTTTATGATCTTTATCATAAACTGTTTATATTCTTGTTACAATGATTTTGCACTTCATCTTGAAAGTCTTTTAACTTTTCAAATGTTTCATACTTCATCCTTATTAAGTAAATATTCATATATTCACTCAAAATTTCGGAAAAAGCAAATGAAGTTAAAATCCATCGCTCTTGACTACACATAATGGACTTCGTACAACAATATGTACAAATTCCAATAAGCTAGTCTTTCGTTCCCTTTTGGCCTATGAACGAAGTTTCAATTATCCCTAGGAAAGTTTCACAAGTGTCATTTGATCAAAAATCAAAAGACTCCAAAATTCCATCCACATGGACTTTCTTCATGTTTTCTTTCCAATATAATTTAAACGGCGATGTCACTTCCTAAGTGATCTTTCAATCAATTTGTCTTTCGACATTTTTAGCACTAGTTTTATGGATGTGATTTCTCCAACGAGATTTGTGAATCATCCATCTTTTATGGATCACGGCAATTATTTGAACAACCCTTTTGCTCTCATAATACCTGATAAAATAAATCTTGAAGGCAAGCTTTGATGTTTTAACGAGCAACACAATAACCCTTTATTTGTTCTCGATGAACATCATCCAATATTCTTTTGCTAGTTACTTAGGCCATTGTAGTTCATGAATTGTGTTGTTTCGTATGACGATTCACACCAACAAATTCAGTATCAAATACTTAAGAACCACATTGTTTAATAAGCAAAGAATATAGCCATAACATGTATATCATCTATATACTTAAACTGAACAATTCTACTCTTTTCTTTTCTGCCATATATTTATGAGATTCTCTTTCAATATTTCCTTTTCTGTTTGAAAGAATCTATCAATATCAATAGTGGAGTCATACATATGACACATAGTCCAAAGCGTGTATAGTTATATACCAATGTCTTTGGACTTGCACTTTGAAGTAGATCACCATTATCAAATGTTTGGTGTTCTTTCAAATTCCTTTCTTTAGTAATTTTTTAGTGTAGTAAACATTTTACCTACATCAAATATTCACCCTCATCATGGATTTATCCATGATCAAGCTAATTTTAGCTTGTAACGGTGAATCTCAAGTATAATGTTGCTCTCCAAAACCTTTTGGAGGATTAGGACAACTAGTGTCTCCAACCTTTTGCAAATTCTCATCAAAATATGAGAACATGAACTTTGCCATATTATACTCTATCATGTTGTAACCAAAACTTCGTTTCAGATATCACAATATCTTCCACACATCATGGTTTCTGAAACAACTCTTTCAGATCCTAGATAACCTTGATATTAAGAGAATCCTTTGAATATCAAGAATCATGGAGACAAACATGATACTTATATACTAACACTTGGAATTGTTACTCTTGATTTAATACTAATTATTAAACTTCATGGAGTAACCGAACTTACTGAAAGTTTGCAATAGGACTTTTAAACTTTAGATTAACACTTCAAAACAATACGATACCAGTTCGTAAAGTAACTAACCAGAATTCTATAGTTCTATCATCTCAATTATAACTAAGCGCAAGGTGGTAAACGGATGCCAATGACTACAACAACTATGGAAATTCACTTTGATTTAGTTTATGATAAATTGAGTTCTAATTAATAATTAAATTAATCTAGGTGAACTCCCACTCAAAACAATATCCCTCACATTGTTTTAGTGATCACACGAACCAAATCCACCACATCAAAACCGATCATCACGAGAGTTGATATAGCTTCAATGGCGAACAATCAACATGTTCATCATATCTACTATATGACTCATGCTCTACCTTTCGGTAATCCTTGTTCCTGAGGCCATGTCTGTACATGCTAGGCTCGTCAAGATCAAACCTTAGTTTCCGCATGAGCAAATCTGGCTTGCTCACGTTGTATACACTTGTAGAATCTAACACCCGATCATCACGTGGTGCTTCGAAACAACAAGCTTTAGCAACGGTGCTAACTAAGGGTGAACACTTTGTGACTTGAAATTCATGTGCATGAGGGATCATCTTATAATGCTACCGTCGTCTACTAAGCAATACAAGATGCAAAAAGGATTAACATCACATGCAATTCATAATATGTGATATGATATGGCCTTTCTTCTTTGTGCTTCCGATCTCCATCTTCTAGCACGAACATGATCTCCATCATTACCGACATTGCATCAAGGTCAATGATGCTTCTCCATGGTTGTCGTCCACCGGCTTCAACTATTACAACTACTTTGAATAGACACGCGGGTCTTAACAGAAATTAAAGACAACCATATGGCTCCTGCCGGTTGCCGACTTACAATAAGGAACATTGGATACATCATATATAATCACAATCATGGCCATATCACATCACTGCACACCCCTGCAAAACAAACTTAGACGCTTCTACTTTCTTTGCATATTTTACGTGGTTTGGGGCTTTCAATAAGTGTCTTTCTAACTTACGAACAAGAACCACAACATTGATACTAGTATTGTCAATCACCCGTTGTAAATTGGATCTTAACTATGCTAGGAGAAACAGGCACCCGCAAAGCCACTTATGCAATACTAGTTGCATGTCAAGCGTGGAGCAAGTCTCATGAACGGTGTCATGTAAGGTTAGCCCGGGCCGCTTCATCCCAACATACCGCAAGATGCAAAGTACACAATAAGCAATCGACAATAAAAGCATCAACGCCCACAATGACCATTGTGTTCTACTCGTGCAACAAATCTACATATAGACACGGCTCTGATACCACTGTAGGGGTTCGTAGCATGGAAAACAAAAATTTTCTATCGCATACAAACAAACAAGCCAAGATCTATCTACTAGATTGTAGCAACGAGTCGATGGAATAACTCACCCTTGAAGATTCCAAAGCGGTTAACAAGAGCAGATTCTCGTGGGTGATGTAGTCGTACTCTTTCCGATCTCAAGATTGCGTAGACGATCCTTCCGGCGCTGCGTTCCGGTAGCGCTTCAGATCGGTCACGTTCGATTTTCGACGAAGACCTTCCTCTCCCTTGTTCCAGCGGTGGAGGTTGTAGCACTCTCTCGCGATTCCGGCAAACTGTGGCGTGGTACCGGAAGTAGAGGGGAGATCCCGCAGGGCTTCGCCTTAAGCCGGAGCGATTATGGTGGAGTATGAGAGAGAGCTATTAGTGTTCTAGGGTTTAGACACACCAATTAGAAGTCTCTAAACCGAAGTCTAGGGCAATTAGAAGCTCTAAACCAAAACGGCTCTAAACCGGAGATTAGAGGATAGGAACTTGTGTGTCTAGAGGAGGAGGCCCTGCCCCTCCTTTTATAGGTGGGAGGGGCGGCCAAGGGGAGGGGAGTCCCTCCCCAAGTCGGCCTTGGTTGGTGCGCCGGCTTGGAGGGACTCCTCCCCCAAGTCGGTTCCAACCACCTCTTGCTTGTTTCCCACAGTTTCCTGTTTTAGCCGTTTGACTTTCAAACTGGCCGTTTGACTTTTCTGTTTGGGATTCAATTTAATCCTTTATTTGGAACAGCGAGAACACTTAGTACATGATGCAATCATTCCAATATGCAATGACACATTCATGTACCCTCCCCCCCGGAGTGCCGGACAATCCAGAACCTTCTAGAACATTCCCGATGAAAACACCGGAATCATTCCCGAACTCCGAAACGAGACTTTCCTTATATGAATCTTATTCTCCGGACCATTCCGGATCACCTCGTGATATCCCGGATCCCATCCGAGACTCCGAACAACATTCGGTCTCTTTCTCATAATACCATAACTACTCAAACAACGTCGAATCCTTAAGTGTGTCTCCCTACGGTTCGTGAATTATGCGGACATGATCGAGACACTTCTCCGAACAATAACCAATAGAGGAATCTGTAAATTCATATGGCTCCCACATATTTCTATGATTACTTTGCGATCTAATGAACCACTTACATACGATACCAATTTCCCTTTGTCTCACGATAGTTTACTTATCCGAGGTTATGATCGTCGGTATCTCTGCATACCTAGTTCAACCTCGTTACTGATAAGTACTCTTTTCTCGTTCCCGTGATATGTGATCCCTTGTGAACCAGTCACATGCTTGCAAGCTAATTGGATGACATTCCACCGAGAGGGCCCAGAGTATATCTACCCGTCATATGGATGGACAAATCCCACTCTTGATCCATGTGTCTCAACCAATACTTTCCGAACACTCAATGCCACCTTTATAGCCACCCAGTTACGGTGTGGTGTTTGATGTCATCAAAGCATCCATCCGGCAAAGGTGATATGCATGATCTCATGGTCGAAGGAATTAGGTTACTATGTCTCAGAAAGCATATAGCAATTGAACTATTGAAATGACTTGATCTTTATGCTATGCTTATCTATAGGAGTATGTCCATCACATCATTCTCCTAATGATATGACCCTGTTGTTAATAACATCTCTATGTTCATGATCAGGAAACCATGACCATATATTAACCCACAAGCTAGTTTAACAAGAGGCTTTACTAGGTACTCTTATTTTAGTTTACAAATCACACACGTATTAATGTTTCCCGTTAATACAATTATAGCATGGTATGTAAACATTTATCATAAGTGTGAAGATATGATAATAACCACTTTATTATTGCCTCTTGGGCATATCTCCAACAGGCACAACATTATGTCGACATTATGTCGACATTATGTCGTGCGGCGTGTACCTTGTACCGGATGGTGTCACCAACCGGGACTAAAGATCAACATGTAGTCCTAGTTGGAGACACCAATCGGGACAATACACGAGTCAACACTAATGATAGGGGTGAGTGTCGAAATTATTTCGTAAGTGTCGACACTATGCCGAGCTGCTTGTACTATAAATATGCATCCTTGCGAGTCCAGTCCTCCAGCCAGTTTGAGGCATCTCCAAGATGGTTTTCGAGAGCAGGGACACCACTGCGGCCAGTTTCAGGGAGATGCCGACGGAGCCCAGTCCTCCGGCATCTCCGAGAACCTGGTCATAGAGGCACTCCCTAATATGTGAAATTAGTTAACTCCGAGGCGTATTGATCTAGTTACAGAAGTTACAAGCTGCAAGATGGTTTTCGAGAGCAGGGACACCACTGCGGCCAGTTTGAGGAGATGCCGACGGCCAGTCCTCCGGCATCTCCGAAATCAGTCATAGAGGCACTCCTAATATGTGAAATTAGTTAGCTCAGGCGTATTGATCTTGTTAGAGAAGTTACAAGCTGCAAGATGGTTTTCGAGCGAGGACACCACTGACCGGTTCGAGGATATGCCACCGGATCCCAGTCCTCCGGCATCTCCAAGAAACTGGTCATAGAGGCACTCCCTAATATGTGACTGCGCGCGTTTGGAGATAAGATCTTAATGGTAAGTAAGAATCGGGACAACTTCTTCATATTCCTGGTCTAGCCACAAAACGGGACTAACACTCAAGACATTTATTAATATTAAAAACTAAGACTACAAAACCAGGACTAAAGGCCACAAACCGCGAAAGATATCCTTCGGTCAAGCCACAAACCGCGAAAGACATGAACTAGAGTTACATAATATGAGCATGAACTTCTTGGCATATGTCCTTCCTTATGATCGCTTCAGACGTAACCATGGAGCATCTTCTTTACTTAACGGAATGCTTGGGTCAGTTTTCACTTTGAAGGGCGGAATTTCATCAAACTTATTATAATCTTCTGACATGTCTGTCTTGTCCTCGATTCCCACGATGTTTCTTTTCCCTGAAAGAACTATGTGACGCTTTGGCTCATCATATGATGTATTCGTTTGCATATTTTTTCTTTTTTTGATGCGGAGGACATGTCCTTCACATAGAAACACGAGACACATCATTGGCTAGGACGAATGGTTCATCTCTATAACCAAGATTGTTGAGATCCACTTGTCATTCCATACAATGGTCTATCTTTACCCTTCCCCATTCAGGTTGACCCATTTGCGGTGAAACAAAGGGACCTTAAAAGAGACTCCATAGTCTAGTTCCCATATCTCCTCTATGTAACCATAATATGTGTCCTTTTGTCCATTCTCGTCTATTGCATCAAAGGACACCACTATTTTGGTTGGTGCTCTTTTATCTTGGGCGATCCTGTAGAATGTATTCCCATTTATTTCGTACCCTTGGAAATTCAATACAGAGAAGATGGTGTGTGACCAACAAGTATAGCTGATCTCCAATAGTGGTGTCATTCAAGAGATGTGTCCGCATCCAACCACCGAAAGACTTCATGTCTTCATCGTAATCCATGATTCGGGCTTCCCGGGTTTTGGGCGTACAATATTCTTGTGTTCCTCGATATCTGGAGCTGCCAAGGTGGAATTATGTAGAAGCGTGTAGTGTGCTTTAGTGAAAGAATCCCGTCCTACATATCATTGCTGTCTTTCCCATGGTGCCTTTTCCACTTAGTCTTCCCTCATGCCGCAAGTCAGAAACACCAATCGGCTTAGGTCAGGAATAAAGTCAACACAAAACTCAATGACCTCCTCTTTTCCATATCCCTTGGAGATGCTTCCTTCTGGTCTAGCACGGTTATGAACATATTTCTTTAAGACTCCATGAACCTCTCAAGGGGAACATATTGTGCAGAAATACAGGACCGAGAATGGCAATCTCTTCCACTAGATGAACCAGGAGATGCGTCATAATATTGAAGAAGGATGGTGGGAACACCAATTCAAAACTAACAAGACATTGTACCACATCCTTCTGTAACCTTGGCAGAATATCTGGATTGATTACCTTCTGAGATATTGCATTGAGGAATGAACACAGCTTCACAATGGGTACTCGAACATTTTCTGGTAGAAGCCCCCTCAATGCAATCGGAAGCAACTGCGTCATAATCATGTGACAGTCATGAGACTTCAGGTTTTGGAACTTTTTATCTGCCATATTTATTATCCCCTTTATATTAGATGAGAAGCCCGACGGCACCTTGATACTGTAAAGGACTTCAAAAAAGATTTCCTTCTGCTTTGGTAAGAGCATAGCTGCCACGACTTAAGTGGCCCTTTATCCGTCTTGTTACGTGTATGCATGTTCTTTGGGTCTTTCATAATTTTTGGTCATCCTGCTTGGTGTATCTTTTGTCTTCCCATACACGCCTAGGAATCCTAGCAGGTTCACGCAGAGATTCTTCGTCACGTGCATCACGTCGATTGAAGAGCGTACACGAGAACTTTCCAATATGGCAGCTCCCAAAATATAGATTTCTTCTTCCACATGGGTGTGTGTCCTCAGCGACGTCGTTCGAACTGATTGACCGGGACCCTTTCCAAAGATTACTTCTATGTCCTTGACCATACCAAATACATCATCACCAAAGGGGAGTTCGGGCTTCTTAGGTGATCTGCCTCACCTTTGAAATGCTTGCCTTTCTTTCTTCTGGGATGATTGGTCGGAAGAAATCGTCGATTCGCCAGTACACAACCTTCTTGCATTTATGCAAATATGTACCTTCGGTCTTATCTAAACAGTGGGTGCATGCCTTATATCCCTTGTTTATACGTCACGAAAGGTTACTAAGAGCGGGCCAATCATTGATGGTTACGAATAACCCTCGTAGATCAAATGGCTCTGTTTGTTCTCATCCCACGCATTACCTGGTTTGCCCCACAACTGTAAGAGTTCTTCAACTAATGGCCTAAGGTACACATCAATGTCGTTGCCCGGTTGCTTCGGGCCTTGGATGAGCACTGGCATCATAATGAACTTACGCTTCATGCACAACCAAGGAGGCAGGTTGTAGATACATAGAGTCATGGGCCAGGTGCTGTGACTGCAGCTCTGCTCCCCAAAAGGATTCATGCCATCCGTACTTAGACCAAACCATAAGTTCCTTGCGTCACCTGCAAAGTCTGGGAAGTCTCTCTCGATTTTTCTCCACTGTGACCCATCAGCAGGGTGTCTCAACTTCCCGTCTTTCTTACGGTCTTCTTTGTGCCATCGCAACAACCTGGCATGCTCTTTGTTTCTGAACATGCATTTCAACCTTGGTATTATAGGAGCATACCACATAACCTTAGCAGGAACCCTCTTCCGGAGGGGCTCTCCCTCAACATCACCAGGGTCATCTCGTCTGATCTTATACCGCAACGCATTGCATACCGGGCATTTATCTAAATTCTCATACTCCTTACCGCGGTAGAGGATGTAGTTATTAATGCGTGCATCTATCTTTTGCACATCTAATCCCAGAGGACAGAGAGTCTTCTTTGCTTCATAGGTACTCTCGGGAAGTTCGTTATGTTTTGGAAACTTCGGCTTCATTATTTTTGGCATCTTTTCAAATGAGGAGTCAGTTAGACCACACTCTGCCTTCCATCGCAACAATTCCACTATGGTACCGAGCTTTGTGCTGCCATCTTCACAATTTGGGTACAACAATTTCTTGTGATCTTCTAACATGCCCTCTAACTTCAACTTCTCATTTTCTGTTTCACAGTCTCGCTTTGCATCAGAAATGACCCTACCAAGTTCATCAGCCGGCTCATCTGATGCCCGTTCTTCACCTGTTTCCTCTCCATTGTCTTCCATTGCAGTATCACTGTATTTAGGAAACATATGATGATAGTTGTTATCATCATCTTCTTCTTCACCATCTTCCATCATAACCCCTCCTTCCCCGTGCTTGGTCCAGCAATTATAGTTGGGCATGAAACCTTTCATAATCAGGTTGCCGCGAATGATTTTCGAGGAAGAGTACTCCTTGTTGTTCCGACATTGAACACATGGAGAACGTATAAATCCATTCTCTTTGTTTGTCGTAGCCACATCGATAAATTTTCCACGCCTTTGATATACCCGGCTACGCGCCGGTCACCGTACATCCATTCCCGACCGTTCATCTGCATCATATAAGTAAGTTTATCAAAAAACAGGACATCATAAATAGTGAAATAACCAATACACACCGACACATGAATTGTATCAGTGACCTAGAAAATATAAGATTGCTAACCTCGATCGAGGGAAATAAAGAGGAGAAAGCTCAAGTGCGTCTCAGACACCTTCTATATTTTTGTTCTATGAGAATTCAACGGGATTTTTCACTCAAACATTTCATCAAACACCTTCAATGCATGCATAGAAGAGAAAAAACTAGCACACCCCTCACACCTTCCACCATTCGAAAAAACAGAGTGGATGCAGAGGGGGCTGGGGCGTTGCATTTATAGAGGGCAGTAGAATACGTCCCGGTTGGAGCCACCAACCGGGACTAAATGTGCGTTCCACACAACGTGGATGTGGCCAAACCTTTAGTCCCGGTTGGTGGCTCCAACCGGGACGTATTCCCCTTATCAACCGGGACGCATGCCCCCTGGACCCGTGCCCGCTCCAACCGGGACGCGTGCCAGCATTAGTCCTGGTTGGTGGCGCAACCGGGACTAATGCTCCGAGGGGGCGCGAACGGATGGCATGTTTTCCACTAGTGCTACAAAGGGGGTCACACATGGGACTTACACATGGGACCTACCAACCTTGCAACACACTCACACACATATGCTAGGGACACATGCAAGTTTTCATCTGATTCCGACGTTCTCGTGGTCTTCCTCCGGCGAAACCCTGATCTACGGGGCTCGGATCGTCTACCCCCCTAGACATTCTTCTGAAGGGGGTAGCCCGGCGTAACTCTCTCTTGTTTTGTCTTTGATTATGTCATGGGATGATGTGAAACCATGTTAGTTCACAAGTTGGGGCACTATACTACCCATTTTCACCGGAACGGGGAGATTCCCCATTATACAGGTCCAGAACCTTCGCTTCTAGGATAGAGCGCATGCATGTGAGGGGGGACACATGCAAGCACATATACCAACCCTGCACCACACTCACACACATATGCTAGGGACACATGCAAGTTTTCATCTGATTCCGACGTTCTCGTGGTCTTCCTCCGGCGAAACCCTGATCTATGGGCCTCAGATCGTCTACCCCCCTAGACATTCTTCTGACAGGGGTAGCCCGGCGTAGCTCTCTCTTGTTTTGTTTTTTATTATGTCATGGGATGATGTGAAACCATGTTGGTTCACAGGTTGGGGCACTATCCTACCCGGTTTCACCGGAACGGGGAGATTCCCCCTTATACTGGTCCAGAACCTTTCGCTTCTAGGTTAGAGCGCATGCATGCGAGGGGGGACACATGCAAGCACCCGGAGACTAGTAATTAATTTTTGTATGTTCCAACATAGCACCACACTTTCATGCATGTGCTAGGGCACATGCATGCATGTCCTTGAGGTACTCAAAATTGAGAACAATTTATAAAGGATGTCAAACAACAAATTTCAGACTTTGTCGTGAAATCCTCTCATCTTGGTCGTTTGATTGACCCAAAGAGTGACCTTGAAAGATTCAAAAGTAGTCCAGCAGCTTGTTTGGTTTTGTTGGTTAGCTCTACCGTGAGGGGAAATTCTACTCTTGACGATTGGTTGAGGATTGTTTCTCAAAGTTTGTGACTAGGCACCCACCTAATGGAAATGAAGTTCAGCATCCTCCAGAAGCTTATGGTCTAGTGCAAAGTTCATATTTCCATGGTCTCAATCCTTATGAAGAGTTGTTACATGCTATATCTACAAGAGAAACTATCGCCCGCTCCTCAAGAGGGTTGACAGAACTAGTGGCGGGAGTTTCCACGTATATATACAAGATTTTACTAAGTATTAATGCATGTCTACAAAGGGGGTCACACATGGGACTTACACATGGAACCTACCAACCTTGCACCACACTCACACACATATGCTAGGGACACATGCAAGTTTTCATCTGATTCCGACGTTCTCGTGGTCTTCCTCCGGCGAAACCCTGATCTGCGGGCGTCAAATCATCTACCCCCGTAGACATTCTTCTGATGGGGGTAGCCCGGCATAGCTCTCTCTTGTTTTGTTTGGGATTATTTCATGGGATCATGTAAAACCATGTTGGTTCACAAGTTGGGGCACTATACTACCCGTTTTCACCGGAACGGGGAGATTCCCCCTTATACAGGTCTAGAACCTTTGTTTCTAGGTAAGAGCGCATGCATGCGAGGGGGGACACATGCAAGCACATATACCAACCTTGCACCACACTCACACACATATGCTAGGGACACATGCAAGTTTTCATCTGATTCCGACGTCCTCGTGTTGTTCCTCCGGCGAAACCCGGATCTGCGGGGCTCGGATCGTCTACTCCCCTAGACATTCTTCTGAAGGGGGTAGCCCGGTGTACCTCTCTCTTGTTTTGTGTTTGATTATTTCATGGGATGATGTGAAACCATGTTGGTTCACAAGTTGGGGCACTATACTACCCGGTTTCATCGGAACAGGGAGATACCCCCTTATATAGGTCCAGAACCTTCGATTCTAGGTTAGAGCACATGCATGTGAAGGGGGACACATGCAAGCACATATACCAACCTTGAACCACACTCAAACACATATTATAGGGACACATGCAAGTTTTCAACTTATTCCGACGTTCTCGTGGTCTTCCTCCGGCGAAACCCTGATCTGCGGGGCTCGGATCGTCTACCTCCCTAGACATTCTTCTGAAGGGGTAGCCCGGCGTAGCTCTCTCTTGTTTTTTATTTGATTATGTCATGGGATGATGTGAAACAATGTTGTTTCACAATTTGGGGCACTATACTACCCGGCTTCACCGGAACAGGGAGATTCCCCCTTATACAGGTCCAGAACCTTCGCTTCTAGGTTAGAGTGCATGCATGCGAGGGGGACAGATGCAAGCACATATACCAACCTTGCACCACACTCACACACATATGCTAGGGACACATGCAATTTTTCATCTGATTCCGATGTTCTCGTGGTCTTCCTCCGGCGAAACCCTGATCTATGGGCCTCAGATCGTCTACCCCCTAGGCATTCTTCTAACAGGGGTAGCCCGACATAGCTCTCTCTTGTTTTGTGCTTGATTATGTCATGGGATGATGTGAAACCATGCTGGTTCATAGGTTGGGCCACTAACCTACCCGGTTTCACCGGAACGGGGACATTCCCCCTTATACAGGTCCAGAACCTTTCGCTTCTAGGTTAGGGCGCATGCATGCGTGGGGGGACACATGCAAGAACCCGGAGACTAGTAGTTAATTTTTGTATGTTCCAACATAGCACCACACTTTCATGCATGTGCTAGGGCACATGCATGCATGTCCTTGAGGTACTCAAAATTGAGAACAATATATAAAGGATGTCAAACAACAAATTTCACACTTTGTCGTGAAATCCTCTCTTCTTGGTCTTTTGATTGACCCAAAGAGTGACCTTGAAAGATTCAAAAGTAGTCCAACAGCTTGCTTGGTTTTGTTGGTCAGCTCTACCATCAGGGGAAATTCTACTCTTGACGATTGGTTGAGGATTGTTTCTCAAAGTTTGTGACTAAGCACCCACCTAATGCAAATGAAGTTCAGCATCCTCCATAAGCTTATGGTCTAGTGCAAAGTTCATATTTCCATGGTCTCAATCCTTATGAAGAGCTGGTATATGCTATATCTACAAGAGAAACTATCGCCCGCTCCTCAAGAGGGTTGACAGAACCAATGGCGGGAGTTTCCACGTATATATCCAGGATTTTACTAAGTATTAACACATGTCTACAAAAGCGGGTCACACTTGGGACTTACACATGGGACCTACCAACCTTGCACCACACTCACACACACATGCTATGGACACATGCAAGTTTTCATATGATTCTGACGTTCTCGTGGTCTTCCTCAGGCCAAACACTGATTTGCAAGCCTCAGATCGTCTACCCCTAGACATTCTTCTGATGGGGGTAGCCCGACATAGCTCTCTCTTGTTTTGTGTTTGATTATGTCATGGGATGATGAAAAAGCATGTTGGTTCACAAGTTGGGGCACTATACTACCCGGTTTCACCGGAACGGGGAGATTCCACCTTATACAGGTCCAGAACCTTCGCTTCTAGGTTAGAGCGCATGCATGTGAAGGGGGACACATGTAAGCATATATACCAACATTTCACCACACTCACACACATATGCTAGGGACACATGCAAGTTTTCATCTGATTCCGACGTTCTCGTGGTCTTCCTCCGGCGAAACCCTGATCTGCGGGGCTCGGATCGTCTACCCCCCTAGACATTCTTCTGAAGGGGGCAGCCCGGCGTAGCTCTCTCTTGTTTTGTATTTGATTATGTCATGGGATGATGTGAAACCATGTTGGTACACAAGTTGGGGCACTATACTACCCGGTTTCACCAGAACGGGGAGATTCCCCCTTATACAGGTCCAGAACCTTCGCTTCTAGGTTAGAGCGCATGCATGTGAGGGGGGACACATGCAAGCACATATACCAACCTTGCACCACACTCACACACATATGCTAGGGACACATGCAAGTTTTCATCTGATTCTGACGTTCTCGTGGTCTTCCTCCGGTGAAACCCTGATCTACAGGCCTCAGATCGTCTACCCCCTAGACATTCTTCTGATAGGGGTAGCCCGACGTAGCTCTCTCTTGTTTTGTGTTTTATTATGTCATTGGATGATGTGAAACCATGTTGTTTCACAGGTTGGGGCATTATCCTACCCGGTTTCACCGGAACAGGGAGATTCCCTCTTATACAGGTCCAGAACCTTTCTCTTCTAGGTTAGAGCGCCTGCATGCGAGGGGGGACACATGCAATCACGTATAGGAACCTTGCACCACACTCACACACATATGCTAGGGACACATGCAAGTTTTCATCTGATTCCGACGTTCTCGTGCTCTTCCTCCGGCGAAACCCTGATCTGTGGGCTCGGATCGTCTACCCCCCTAGACATTCTTCTGATGGGGGTAGCCCGGCGTAGCTCTCTCTTGTTTTGTGTTTGATTATGTCATGGGATAATGTAAAACCATGTTGGTTCACAAGTTGGGGCACTATACTACCCAGTTTCACTGGAATGGGGAGATTTCCCCTTATACAGGGCAAGAATCTTCGCTTCTAGGTTAGAGCGCATGCATGGGAGGGGGGACACATGCAAGCACCCGGAGACTAGTAGTTAATTTTTGTATGTTCCAACATAGCACCACACTTTCATGCATGTTCTAGGGCATATGCATGCATGTCCTTGAGGTACTCAAAATTGAGAACAATATATAAAGGATGTCAAACAACAAATTTCAGACTTTGTCGTGAAATCCTCTCATCTTGGTCTTTTGATTGACCCAAAGAGTGACTTTGAAATATTCAAAAGTAGTCCAACAGCTAGCTTGGTTTTGTTGGTCAGCTCTACCGTGAGGGGAAATTCAACTCTTGACGATTGGTTGAGCATTGTTTCTCAAAGTTTGTGACTAGGCACCCACCTAATGGAAATTAAGTTCAGCATCCTCCAGAACCTTGTGGTCTAGTGGAAAGTTCATATTTCCATGGTCTCAATCCTTATGAAGAGCTGGTATATGCTATATCTACAAGAGAAACTATCGCCCGCTCCTCAAGAGGGTTGACAGAACCAGTGGCGGGAGTTTCCACGTATATATCCAGGATTTTACTAAGTATTAACGCATGTCTACAAAGGGGGTCACACTTGGTACTTACACATGGGACCTACCAACCTTGCACCACACTCACACACATATGCTAGGGACACATGCAAGTTTTCATCTCATTCTGACGTTCTCATGGTGTTCCTCCGGCGAAACCCTGATCTGCGGGCCTCGGATCATCTACCCCCTAGATATTCTTCTGATGGGGGTAGCCCGGCAAATCTCTGTCTTGTTTTGTGTTTGATTATTTCATGGGATGATGTAAAACCTTGTTGGTTCACAAGTGGGGGCACTATACTACCCGGTTTCACCGGAACGGAGAGATTCCCCCTTATACAGGTCCAGAACCTTCGCTTCTAGGTTAGAGCGCATGCACGCGAGGGGGGACAGATGCAAGCACATATACCAACCTTGCACCACACTCACACACATATGCTAGGGACACATGCAAGTTTTCATCTGATTCCGATGTTCTCGTGGTCTTCCTCCGGCGAAACCCTGATCTGCGGGCCTCGGATCGTCTACCCCCCTAGACATTCTTCTAACGGGGGTAGCCCGGCGTAGCTCTCTCTTGTTTTGTGTTTGATTATGTCATGGGATGATGTGAAACCATATTGGTTCACAAGTTGGGGCAGTATACTACCCGGTTTCACCGGAACGGGGAGATTCCCCCTTATACAGGTCCATATCCTTTCGCGTCTAGGTTAGAGTGCATGCATGCGTGGGGGGACATATGCAAGCACATATACCAACCTTGCACCACACTCACACACATATATGCTAGGGACAGATGCAAGTTTTCATCTGATTCCGACGTTCTCGTGGTCTTCCTCCAGCGAAACCCTGATGATCTGCGGGCCTCGAATCGTCTACCTAATGGAAATGAAGTTAAGCATCCTCTAGAACCTTATGGTCTAGTGCAAATTTAGTGTTTCCATGGTCTGAATACTAACAAATAGCCAACAAAAAGTTAACTAAAAACTTTAAATAAGTACAATTTAAATAAAAAATAAAAAGAAAATTAGAAAATACCTAAAGGCACACAGCAAAGGAGAAAACACATGACAAAGAGGTCCTTTGCCGTGTGCCTCTCGCCGTCATACACACGACAAAGGTCTTTTGCCGTGTGTCTCTCGCCGTCACACACACGACAAAGAGGTCCTTTGCCGTGTGTTTTTGTGCGGCACACGACAAAGGAGGGCTTAGATATTATCTCATGGCCCACGAGCCCTATCCACTCGCCCCACCCGCCTCGACCCCAGCTCCCGCCTCGCCTCACTGCCGGCCTCCCCGCCTGCCACCTCCACCGGCCCCCCCCCCGCCCCACCCAGCCGTCGCTGGCCCTCCCCCGCCCCGCTACGCCCCACCCAGCCCCACATCGCGGCCCCTCCTCCCTTACCCCGTCCTCCCCTGCCCGCCGCGGCCGTCCCTGCCCTTCCGCCACCGCCCTCCCCGCCCACCCATCCGCCGCCCCCTCCCCGCACTGCTCCCCACATCGCAGCCCCTCCTCCCTTCCCCCGTCCTCCTCCTCCCCACCCCGCCCCACACGCCCGAGGTGGTGCGCGGCCTGCTCGGGAGGAGCTCCGGCCGGCTAGGGAGGATCTCCGGCCAGCCGCTCCCCTTGTCTACCGAGCGGCGCGGCCGCTCCCCACCTCCACCTCGTCGCCCCCATCTACACCGAGCCGGCAGTGGCAACAAGGTAAGTTTTTTTCTTCCTTTTTATTTATTTTCCCTATATTACTATTTTGTTTAGATTTAGTAGTAGTTCTAGTGTTGTAGATATATTAGTTAGATATATTAGTTGTAGATATTAGGATAGTACATTAGGTTAGTACATTAGTTGTAGATATATTAGTTCTAGTGTTGTAGATGTGTTAGTTGTAGATATATTAGTTGTGTATATCTATTATGTTTAAATTTTGGCATGTGTATATACAGGATATGTGTCGAGTCTGAGGGTGTGGTTGTCGACGACGTAGGTCATTTTGCGGGATGGTCGCAGATCTTCTTCACCTCTCGATCACGCTTCAAGGGTAAAAATCTATTCTCCTATCTTGCAAGTACCTAGGGTTATTTTCGTGTGTAGATCACCAAGTATGTCGCATTACCTAGGCATCTCTTCCCGGTCGTAAGGGTTACGCAGATAAATATGCATTAGTGGTCTCGCATATTATGAAGCGTAACTCTTACCACATTTATCGGTAAGTGGGACTTTACCTCAGAATGGCAAGAAAAGGCCGAGGACTTCGTGAACCAGGCATTTGCCGTCCCCAGCAGACCCAGAAGGATTTTCTGCCCCTGTGCAAGATGCAAGAACCTGAATACACATTCGAAGGATGATGTGAGTACTCACCTGCTCAATTAAGGGTTCACACCATCCTACAATACTTGGACATTCCATGGTGAAAAGTTAGCGAAATGTGCTAGGAGGGAGTCACGGCAGCGTCAGCAGCAGAGTCGGCCAAGGGGAGAATTTGATGCTGGTTTTGATAGGTGCATAGACAACTTTATGAATGCTAATGCGCCTGAAAGCCCTCATGTAGAGTCGGAGACACCTCAGGAGGCGGAGACAAGTGAGGAGCCGGAGGAAAACACGGCAAAGTACTACGAGACTTTGTTTGCCTCACAGAGACCCCTTCATGCACATACGGATGTTACCCAACTGGATACCATAGCTCGCCTTTTGTCCTTCAAGAGCCACAGGAACTTGACCAGAGAGGACTTTGATGATATGCTTTACGTCGTTGGCAGCATTCTACCAAAAGGGCACCTCTTGCCGGAGAACTTCTACTATTCGACCAAACTCCTCCGTTACCTTAAGATGTCATATGAGCCGATACACGCTTGTCCGAAGGGATGCATGCTATTCACAAAGGAGCATGCTAAGACAAATTATTGTATCCGCTGCAAATCCTCTAGGTACTTTGAGGTCGATCCCAATGGTGATTGTCAGAAGAGGCAGACCGGGGTTGCCCAAAACATCCTTCGGTATCTTCCAATCATACCGAGGCTCCAGCGACTCTTCATGACCGAGGATACTGCCCAGCAGATGCAGTGGGCAGTAGAAGGGAACAGATACCTCGACAAGATGATACATCCGTCGGATGGTAGTGCATGGAAGAACTTTGTCAAGAAATGTCGTGAGAAAGCCGGTGACAACCGATGGGTTCAATCCATATGGCATGTCGGCTTCAGTATACAGTTGCTAGCCATTGTTTGTTATTCCCCTGAACCTCCCCCCTGGCATCTGCATGAGATCAGAGAACATGGTTGTCTCGATGATAATCCCAGGGCGGAAATATTCGGGTAAGAACATGAATGTGTATCTAGAACCGCTGGTGGATGACTCGCTTCGTGGCTGGTAAGGTCGGGGGATCCGAACATTTGACGCTTCAAACAATGAGCACTTCGATATGTATGTCTGGTACCATACCTCTCTATATGACCTACCAGCACGTGCGTTGTTCTGCGGCTGGTGTATACATGGGAAGTTGCCTTGCCCAGTGTGAATGCAAGCTCTGACTTTCTTCTGGCTGTCGAAGGGAGGCAAGTATTCCTGCTTTGATCAACATTGACAGTGTCTTGAGCCGAATCATCCATATAGGAGTGACAAAAGGAGGTTCAAGAAAGGCCGTGTTGTCCATGATCCAAATCCACGTCTAAAGACTGGAAAGGAAATCAAGGCTGAGTTAGAAGCTCTCTAGCCAAACTCCGATGGGAATGGTTTCGTGGGATACGGGGATACGCACCAGTGGACCCACATTCCCTGCTTATGGAAGCTCCCTTATTTTGACGATCTTGATCTCCCACATAACATTGATGTAATGCACACCGAAAAGAATATCGGCGAGGCCCTTTGGAGCACCATAATGCAAATCGAGAAGACGAAAGATAACATCAAGGATCAAATTGATCAAGAAGCATTGTGCGATAGTCCAAAGTTGAACATGCAGCCACCCGGAGCCAAAGGCAGAAAAAGGTGGTCTAAGCCAAAGGCTCCTTTCTGCCCAACAAAGCCCCAAAGAAGGGAGATCTTCCAGTGGATCGCGCAAAGTTTGTTTTTCCCTGATGGGTATGTGGCCAACTGGATGAGGGGTGCGAACATGGAAACATTGCGAGTACAAGGGCTCAAGAGTCATGACTACCACGTACGGCTTGAGTGGATAATGCCGGTGATGATTCGAGGATATATCGATGAGGAGACTTGGCGAGTGCTGTCGAGGTTGAGCTTTTTCTTCCGCGTTGTGCTAGGGAGTTAGACCGTAAAGTGCTTGAGAAGCTACATGAACATGCACCCGAGTTGCTTTGTGATCTAGAGATGCTCCTTCCGCCAGGGTTCTTCAATCCGATGCAACATATGATCTTGCATCTTGCGGACGAGGCTTTAAAAGGGGGGGGCTGTGTGGGCCCATTGGCAGTTTCCGCCCGAGAGAGAAACAAAGAAGCTTCGTAAGAAAACATGCAATAAATGCAAGATCGAGGCATCCATAGCCCAGGAAGTCCTCAACGAGGAGGTTGCAAACTTCACCACAAAGCACTATGATGCCAACATTCACACAAAGCACAACCCAGTGTTTCGTTACAATGCTGCCAACCCTGAAGATGTACACAATCTGAGCATCTTCGTTGGGATAGGTGGCAAATCATGTGGCACAAAGAGGTTTGCAATGAAAAAACTTGAGCGGGAGTTGATCCACTCGTATGTCTTGAACACCATGGAAGAAGTGAAGCCATACATCGAGTAAGTGCTCACCATTTAGTTTTCCGCAAACATTCACTGCTATGTCCGTGCCTAACTCTCCTTTAAATTGTTATAGACGATTCAAGAGTGCACATTGGAAGAATCCAAATAGGGAGCCTAACCCTCAAGAGGAGCAGGATCTTTTTGATAAGGGTGGTGGTTTCGGTTTCGTCAGCTGGTTCTGTGGTTTGTTACTATTCGAGCCAACTTGATGTGCTACACTTCTTGTGATAAACTTCTTATGCTAAACTTCGCATTCTAACTTGTAGGCAAGAACTGACAAAGAGATGCAACCCGAGCTAAGAAATATTGCCAGGGGCTTTAACCATTCATTCGACACATTCAATGCTTATGACGTGAATGGGTATCGCTTCCATACCCATGAATACACAACTATCCGGCCCAACTGGAAGACAGCAAATAGCGGGGTCTTTTGTGAAGGCTCAGATGGCCTCCAATACTATGGAAGAGTCGAGGGTATATATGAGCTGAATTACGGTTTTGGAAAAGGGCTAAATCCCGTTGTATTCAAATGCCATTGGTTTGACCCACATAAGGTGAAACGGGATCCTGAAATTGGACTGGTCGAAGTTAAGATAAACGCCGTTTATGCGGGAGATGATGTTTCCATTTTGGCTACTCAGGCCTTCCAAGTATTCTATCTTCCGTACCCATGCCAAAACCCGACAAAACGTCTACATGACTGGGATTTTCTGATGACGGTACCGACACGCAATAGGCTGCCCTTGCCAAACAAGGATGATTACGGCCGCCTAGACCCCTCAACAAATGATGGCGAGTTTTATCAGGAAGAAGGGCTCCCCGGGCAATTCACTATAGACTTGTCCGCCGATGGTGACATGGTCGTAGACGATGAGAATAAGAAGCTGAGGAGGAAGACACTACGCAAGATGAAGCTAAGGAGGTTCACAACCAACAAGATGTGAGTTTGCTCGAGGCGTTCCGTGCAGGTCTTGACGTCAACGATCCACAGGGACCACCTCCAGGTTTCGTGCATGATTATTAGTGGCCGGAAAATTATAGCAATCACGAAACCTCTCGTCCAATTCATAATCCCGACTCAGGCTTCTGATCCATGTAGTAGTAATAATCTTTGTAGTAGTGTTTGCTATGTAATCCCGCTGGGCTATGTAATAAATTTTCTTTCCTTTTGTCTTTGTATTTGTAAGAACTCTATTCTATGTAATAAAATTTCTTTCCTTTTGTCTTTGTATTTGTAAGAACTCGTATCCCCAAAGTCGAGAGAGGACAAGTATTTTCAAGGTTCATATAGCATGGGCATGTGACGGTGGCAAGCCCAGGAAAGGATTCTCGATCAACGACAACGATTACTTTCGAGGAGTCGTTGCCTTGGAGACTGAATCCTTTCCTTGGCTTGCCGTGTCTCATACCCATGCTATATGGATCATGGAAGTATTTCTCTTCTTTCGTCTTTGCCGATACGAATAGATTAGCTAGAGTTACTTAAATGAAATAGATTAGATAGTGTGACTTAAATGAAATAGATTATATAGCCCTAAAGTCGAAAGGAAAGACATTACTTCACTATTCGTATAGCATGTGTGACATTGTTATATGAATCGTGAAGTGGTCTCTTTCCTTCCTTCTTTGGAGAAACACAAGGAAGGCTTCATCTCATAGCCCCAAAGTCGAGAGAGGACAAGTATTTTCGAGATTCATATAGCATGGGCATGTGATGGTGGAAATCCCAGGAAAGGATTCTCGATCCACGACAACGATTCCTTTCGATGAGTCGTTGTCGTAGAGATCGAATCCTTTCCTTGGCTTGCCGCGTCTCAATCCCATGCTATATGGATCATGGAAGTATTTCTCTTATTTCGTATTTGCCGATACGAATATAATGTGTGTTTAAAACTTGAGTATTATTGTACCGTTATGAATCTTGTGTCACTGATGTGTACTAATAAACTACTCTTTTCACTCTGTTCTGCAGGTGATTGAAAGATGCCAGGGGGGAAGGGAGTTACAAGAAAGTTGAAAAGCATGGCAAAACTTGTGACTGGTGGTTCAAAAGATGCCAGGGGAAAGCAGCCTGCTAGTGCTAGTGCGAGTGCTCCACCACACTTCACAGCGGTGGGGGCGTGGGAGGCGTGCGAGGACTCCTAGTCCCCCTCCGGTCTTCGAGGAGGACGAGCAGGAGAAGGAGCAGGAGGGGAAGGACGAGGAGGAGGAGCCAGTTCGCCGTCAGGAGGATGACGGGACGCACTCGGATTCTAACGAGGAGGAGCATGAGAAGGAGTAGGAGGATGAGGGGTTGGGATCTTTACGCTACGAGCTTGACACGTCCTTGAAGTGGGCGCCTTTGGAGGATGAGATGCAGTACCTTGAGGAGTACGCGGCCATGGACCCGAGCCTGGTGCCACAGGAGAAGGATCCATATTGGCGTGGGGTTTCGAGACTCCCCGACCTACCTTATCCCTATGCAGACAAGGTACTCGTGCCCGCTGGGTCGAGGTACATGATTTGACCCTAAACCATATATTGTAATTTTTATCACATACTGACCTTGTCTTTTCATTTTGCAATGCCTTTCTATATCAGGATGGGATCAAGCCATATCGTGGCTACTCAAGCATCCTTGGAGCCTTGGTTAGAAAGTATTTTCCTGGGTTTGTCACTCTCCCAAATGGTTAAAAGGATGTGGCTTGGACATGGAAGCATTACCACTATGCTGAAGATCCTGGAAAAAAGTACATCACCATCGCGGAGAAGGTTCAGGTTTTGTTCTGGGTAAGTTTGTTTCGCTTGTCATAATTCAATCGCCTTGAGGATGAAATATACTTGAACTCATGGCTTTGACCCCCCTTTTCCCTATGTGCATACTTGTATAAGTTCTTCGACATGGACATGGCGCGCAAAAGGGAGTGTTTGATGATTGTTTACGAGCTTGCCAAGAGGAAGCTGCAAGACATGCACTACGAGGCACGCGTGAACTGCGTCCGCAACTGGTTCGGCGATCGCAAGATTTGGATGAACAAGAGCCAAGCCTGGGAGATGCTCTTCGAGCCGTGGTAGTACCTGCAGGTAGTTGCATTTTTGTTTTATTGATTTCTTAACCTTATTCTATTTTCTATTGTACTAATACGTGTTTCTTGTGGATGTAGAACCCTCCTCAGTTCGTGGGTAACGACGAGCGGTGCTTCACGGCAATGTTAGCATGGTGGACACACCCCATTTACCTCCAGAAAAACGCTGATGCAAAGAAGCGGCGAGAGGAGATGGGGGGTGGATCACACAACCAAGGCAGCATCCCCCTCGCCCTTCTTAGGCAAAAAGAGTTGAGAAAATGGTTTATTTGTTCTTGCTTGTAATGTTATTCTTTACTTCGCCCTTTGGAGTTTCCCTTCACTTAACTTCGTGCTCTTTTGTGTGCAGAAAATAAAGACAGGTCAAGAGCCGTCCGTGTTTGCCGATTGGAAGAAGACACGCACGTTGGACGAGCCTAGGAACGGGAGCCTATGGATGAACTGTCAACACCCGGATTTTTCAATCCTAGATGCATGTTATGCCATACATCGCAATCCCAGGATTACCATTTTTGCGAGACATAACAGAATTGGATACCATAGTACTTCATCCATTACAAACGATACATAAGTTCTTACACAAATAGGGATCTCATGATCCAGTTCTTAATACAACATCAAGCAGCGGAATACATAATAATAACGGTAGCGTAGGCGAAGCTCCATCTTCGGGGTCACAGGCAATGTTGACGATGGGAGATGATCCTAGTTTTCGTAACCTTCCTGGGGTCCATCTTCCAGGTACTCCTCTTCATAGTCTGGCCATGGGAATAGCCAGGGACAAGCCATGAGTACTCTTTAAGTACTCGCAAACTAATGCTAACAAGTAAAGTGGTTTTTTGGATAATAGGATACTAGGCTCTAGGTTTGTTTTGCAAAAGCCAGATTTATCTCTACTAGGTTCTGAAGCTAGTCACAATTTTATAAATCCTAAGGGGGATCTTGTACTTCAGGTCACAACTCTGTTGTGGTCAAGTCAAAGTCTCAATTCATTTCAAGTTAAAGTCATTTTGAAAAGTCTGACGGGGGAACAGTATGGCCACTCCAACTGTCCATAACCGCGGACGCGGCTATTCGAATAGTTTGACACTCTGCAGAGATTGTACACTTTCACCACAATATTCGAAACATCCGTCAGGAACAAATCCTGAATTCACCATACTCAGTATGCGGATAATCAATCCTAACCTTTCAATTACACGCCCTAGTATAAGCACCTCTTCTGTGAGTTTGGCCTCCCAACCATGACCATTGTCATCTTGGGTACTGCACAGGTGGACAATCTTCACAAGGTAGAATCAGCTCAGACCTTGGTCGTGAGGTAACTAATACTAAGGTATATAAGTTTCCAGTCAAGCCCCTACCCAATATTCGGGTATTGTGGTTGTACGATAAAATTGGAATGGTATCGCATCCAGACAACCATCAGTTTTATAAAGGGCTAAGGCTCATGCCTCAACATTTTCATCACCAAAATCACCAAGTGTTTGGAAACACATGTCCAAAACATTTCAATAGAATGATCCATCATTCCAAGGTTTTCATAACCATTTTTCCACCAAGTAATCCCATCTAGAGTTGATCAAATTTTATTCTTAGCACTAGCATCCAAGGTAAGGGGGGGGGGGGGTAGTACTGATGATGGGGTAGTAACTAGTGGAGTTTCAACTAAGTCCAACCTTATATCTTAGGCTGATATCAAGGTTTCTAGCTTAGGCCAAATTTTATGCTCTTTATGCAACCTTCAGTAACTTTCCGAAATCTACCAGTCAATTAAGTAAACTCTAAGTGAGCGTTGATAAAGAAATAAAGTAAGAAGCTTGCAAGTAAAATTAGGATTGGTTTATCAAATGGGTATGAGCACATATGCTTAAGGCATATAGTAGTCATAGAACAAGTATGGGTTTGTGGCATCAGTAGGGTAGCTGGCAAGGGTTAGCTTGCACATTCACTAGTAGTATTAGGCTTGCTAAAGTAGAGTGTCTGGCAAATTTTAGCTTGCCTTGTGAAGAGCAGTGGTTGAAGTTCTCCTCGGCTTCCTCTTCGTAGTATCCTCCTTCCTCCTCGTAGCCTTGGTCGGTACTAGCGTCTATGAATAAATACGAGGTACACAATCACCAAACAATACTTAACTACTTGCAATCATCACACACAAGGGTCCTATAGACGATCTAGCATCATCTCTAACATTACAAGGTTAAGGCTTGGTTTAAATCTTTTTATTTTTAGAAAAGTAATTTCTACTCATTGAAAAACTACTTAAGATTTAATATTCTCCAAACTAAACATGGGATCATGTTAACACATGTCATCACCACATATTGTAGTCCATGGGAATGTGATTTAAAGTGGTGTCACAATTTAATAAGGTTTTACCCGTTTATTTTAATTAATTAAAGTTGCTAGAAATGCTTATGTAGCATTCTTTTATTCCTTGAACATTATTTCTGCAAGTAAACCTATATATTTTTATATATTCTGAAAGGTATGGTTAAATGTGATGTTTGAGAGTTGGAATCAACTCAAAAGCTTTTATGGTTTAAATTTGAAAAATGTTTGAATGCAGAAAAGCTTCCGCCTTGTTATTTTTCCTATGGGTGATCTATCGATCTAAATGACGTGAATCCAACGGGCTTGGATTAAGCATTCACAGACCTTTCCAACAAAATTGGTTTCATTCAAATTGGTGCAATGAATCGATCTGGGTTGATTTTTGAAGTTGGGTGCTGAAGTGTGTTTGAATTGAAATAGGAAAAGATTTAATTTGAATTGCTGGGCTGCGCGGGAAATTCTAACGGGCCGGCCTGCTAAGCGCAGTGCTCATGCTGCTTAAGTGGGTGTCCCCACTGTCGGTGACACGGGCTGGGCGGCGGTATGG
This sequence comes from Avena longiglumis, assembly GCA_030063025.1. Taxonomy (NCBI): domain Eukaryota; kingdom Viridiplantae; phylum Streptophyta; class Magnoliopsida; order Poales; family Poaceae; genus Avena; species Avena longiglumis. Next base: position 449,816,442 of record CP125979.1, read on the forward strand.
GGCAACGTGGATCGCTCGATCTAGTTCTAATCCAACAGCTGGGGTCATCGTCGGCGAGACAACTCCGCGAGAACGAAACTTAGCGGCCAGTGAGGGGTGCGGGGCTCACCGGGACGGGCGAGGGTCGGCGAGGCGAAGCGATTTAAGTCGACGACAACGAACCTCCTGGTACCGGTGGCTTCTCCCGGGCGGCTCCAATCGCTGGCTCCTTTCTTCTCCGTCAGCGTCAGACTCCAGTGAAATTTCGGCGAGGTGGTGCTCGCCTTGCTCTGAGAACGGTGTGGCACGGTCAGTGAGGAGAGGGGAGTGAGATGGTGTGAAGAAATCGTGCGGGGGTGGCCTCTATTTATAGTCGAGCGAGGGGACCGTCGGGGCGCACGGTGAGCTCGTCGAGGGCGACGTTACAGGCGGCTAATGGCATGGGCAAGGGTAGGGGACGGTGCTGTGTCTCCTGGCGATGCTCAATGACATGGTCGCGAGGCATGGGGCGGTGTGGTTTGGTCTGGAACGGGCGGTGCTCTACGCGGAAGAGGCGGCGTCTTCGACGGCGGGCGGTGGCTGTATGGCACGGGGCGGCAGACGGGAATGTCTGGCGGTCTCCTGGGTTGATGGCGATTGTGTGTGCACGCGGTGAGGGCGACGCGCGGTCTGGGGACGCTGGTCGAGGGTGGCGCTCTGGCGCACGCTCGGCATGGTCTGGGCGCGGCTTGTGCGCGTGGTCCAGGGCTTGGCAACGCTCGCGGCTGGGACAGTGAGTGGCAGTGGACGGTGGGCTGCCTCCCAGACAAGGTTGGCACGGCTATTTCTTCCTCTAGCCTGCTGTCGACTATGGGGTGGCATTGAGGTGCTCGGATGTTCACCATTAATGGCAATGGCAAGCTCACAGGGGTGCTAGTGTTGGGCTAATCTTTCTAGATGATCTACTGGGTTGTGTGTGAGCTAACTAGGGAACAAGTTAGGCAAGAATCACTGCACACTATAGTGTTTGATGTTTTGTTTGATTTGTTTCTGCAACCTGTTTGATGAAATGGCCGCATGAAATCAAGTTTTGAATTTTGAAATGAATTTTGGTGGGTTTGCTAGATTGGTGCTGGTGAGTCTGCAGATGCTTGGGTTTTGAAAGTTGAGCTTGTTTGAGTGGTTTTTGAAAAAGTGGGATCTTCCCATATGAAGAAGATTCAATTTTGAATTGTCATTTAAACTATGCATTTGAAAGTTTCTGGATGATCACAAAGTGGGCCTTGATACATTGTTATGAGTACATTGAAGGGGTGCAAAGATCCAGAAAAGTTTCTGTTAGGTTTTGAAAGTTTAAGGCAGCCAAAATAGGCATGGGAGTTAAATTGGTCAAAATGACCATTCACTTAATATATTTGTTTTGATTTACTTGTCTTTAGGAAAAGTGTGGGAAATGTTTTAGATGATGTTTATTTCACCTAAGAATCATTTTACAAGCAATTGATCACACAAACAAGGTGGTTTTAAAAGAATTCCAAATCAATGCATACACATATGCATGCATTCATAATTTTATTTAGAAAAGTTTTTGTTAACCCTAAATGTGAGGATTAGAAATTGATGATCTAAGTTTGGTATTTTTGGGATGTTACAAACCTTCCCCCCTTAAACAAAATCTCGTCCCGAAATTTGAAAAAGGACGAAAAGATTACCTAGGATTTAAAGAGATCGGGAAACTCCGTCCTGATGTGATCTTTGGGTTCTCAGGTAGCTTCCTATTCTGTGTGGTTGCTCCACTGAATCTTGAGAAACTTGATGCTTTGAGTTCGGGTAGTTCGAAAGGATTCTTCCAAAATACGGATGGGTACTTCGAGATAGGTTAGGTCATCGTTGATCTCTATGGTCCGGTGATCGATATTCTTGAACACTTCGGTTTTCTCGGGGACTTCGAGACATTTGCGAAGTAATGAGATATGGAACACATTGTGCACAGCTGACATCTCTTCAGGTAGTTCCAGTTGATAAGATACTTCTCCTCGACGGTTCAAAATTTTGAAAGGTCCGATATATCTGGAGGCTAACTCTCCTTTGAGTTGGAAACGCAGCATTCCCTTCAATGGCGACACTTTGAGATAAACAAAATCTCCTATGTTGAAGGCGAGGTCTCGACGTCTCTTGTCGGCGTAACTCTTTTGTCGGGATTGGGCTGTCTTGAGGTGCTCACGAATCTTGTGAACCTTCTCTTCTGCTTCTCGTAGGATGTCGGGTTCGAAAATCTGACTCTCTCCTACTTCCGACCAGTTCAAGGGGGTGCGACACTTTCTTCTGTACATAAATTCAAATGGGGCCATTTGCGAACTAGCTTGGTAACTGTTGTTGTATGAAAATTCTGCAAACGGCAGACAGTCTTCCCATTTGGATCCATATTCTAACACACATGCTCTCAGCATATCTTCGAGTATTTGATTTACTCGCTCGGTTTGTCCATCGGTCTGAGGGTGATACGCGGTACTGAAATCTAGGCGGGTTCCTAAACCTTCTTGGACCTTCTTCTAGAATCTCGAGGTAAACTGAGTTCCTCGATCCGATACTATGTTCTTAGGGACTCCATGCAAACTAACGATTCTAGCGATGTACAACTCCGCTAGCTTCGAACTCTGATAGGTGGTTTTGACGGGCAAGAAATGGGCGACTCTGGACAATCTGTCCACTATGACCCAAATAGAGTCATTTCCCCTACTAGAAGTAGGTAGTCCAGTGATAAAGTCCATTCCTACAGAATCCCATTTCCATTCCGGAATTTGCAAAGGTTGCAACAATCCAGCGGGTCTTTGATGTCCGGCCTTGACTCGCTGACATATATCACACTTGGCGATATAGCTTCCGATTTCTCTCTTCATCTTATGCCACCAAAATTGCTCTTTCAAGTCTTGATACATCTTAGTTCCTCCGGGATGGACAGAATAAAGAGTATCATGAGCCTCCTTAAAAATAACTTCTTTTAACTCAGAATCTGATGGTACACAAAGGTGTCCTTTGTACCACAAAACTCCTTTTTCGTCCTCGGTGAATCCGGGTACTTTGCCTGTACCGATACGACGCTTGATTCCTTCGATACTGGCATTTCCCTTCCGTGCCTCTTTAATCTGACTGATCAAAGTGGGCTGAAGTTCTATGCTAGCCAAAAATCCTTCACTTACTAATTCCATTCGAAAATCTTCCATATCTTTGTGCAAACTTGGTTGCTCCTTAAAAATCATGGAGTTCAAGCGGCACGGCAATCTGCTAAGGGCATCGGCTACCACGTTGGCTTTACCAGGGTGATAGTGAATGTCCAGGTCGTAATCCTTGATTAGCTCAATCCATCTTCTCTGCCTCATATTCAGCTCCTTCTGAGTGAATATATACTTTAGGCTCTTGTGATCCGAATAAATCTCACAACGGTTTCCCATCAGGTAATGTCTCCATGTCTTCAGGGCTAGAACTATGGCTGCGAGTTCGAGGTCATGGGTTGGGTAATTTTGTTCATGTTGCTTCAATTGTCGAGATAGATAAGATATAACTTTGACTTCTTGCATTAGCACACATCCGAGACCAATCTTAGATGCGTCACAATACACATCGAAGGGCTTCGTGATATCTGGCATGATCAGGATTGGGGCTGAAATCAATCTCCTTTTGAGTTCTTGAAAACTCACTTCACATTTGTCGGTCCATTCAAACTTCTTGTCCTTCTTCGGCAATTGGGTCATGGGTCTGGCGATACTAGAGAATCCTTCTACGAATTTGCGGTAATATCCCGCCAATCCGAGAAAAGCACGAACTTGGGTTTGAGTGGTTGGGGCTTGCCAATCTTCTACATCTTTCACTTTGGCAGGGTCAACAGCAATTCCTCCGGCTTATACAATGTGACCGGGGAATCCTAATTCCTGTAACCAGAATTCACATTTGCTAAATTTTGCATACAGCTGATGCTCTCTAAGGGTTCCAAGAATGGTCCTTAGGTGTAGCTCATGTTCTTCTTCTGACTTGGAATAAATCAGAATGTCATCGATGAAAACAACGACAAACTTATCCAGGAATTCCATAAAAATCTTATTCATGAGGTTCATGAAATAAGCGGGGGCATTGGTTAATCCAAAAGACATGACGGTATACTCATACAATCCATATCTGGTGGTAAAGGCGGTCTTTGGAATATCCTCTGCACGAATTTTGAGTTGATGATAGCCAGTCCTAAGATCAATCTTATAAAACACCTGGGAACCAGTCAACCGATCAAACAAATCTTCTATCTTGGGAAGGTACTTGTTCTTGATGGTGACATCATTCAACTTCCGATAATCCGTACACAGACGGTTACCTCCATCCTTCTTGTCCACAAACAAGACAGGTGATATCCATGGGGATGCACTCGGTTGAATCAATCCAATTTATAACATGAAATCTAGTTGCTTCTTCAGTTCTTCTAGTTCTGACGGATTCATACTATAGGGTCTCTGGGCTATGGGTCCGGTTCCGGGGATTAGTTCGATGATAAACTCGATATCCCGATCTGGGGGCATACCGGGCAAAACATCTGGAAATACATCGGGGTATTCGCAGACTATCCGGACTTGGTCAATGGTAGGTTGGACTAGACTCTTGTTGCACTTGAATTGGCGAGGTAAGGTTTTAGATATATGCTCGACTGATATTCCGGTGGTACTGGTCATGGTGATGGCTTTATTGGCACAGTCAATCAATCCTTTATGTTTGGACATCCAATCCATTCCTAGTACTACTTCCAAACCTTTAGTTCTGAGTACTATTAGGTTAGCATAAAAATCTATGCCATGGATTCGGATAGGGACGGCCTTGCAAATTTGCCTAGCCTTGGTGGTTGATCCGAGAATTTGTACAATCATCACATGCTTCAATTTGGTTGGTTGAATTTTACTAGTGTAGGCAAATTCTTCGGTGATAAATGAATGCGATGCACCAGAATCAAACAACACTCTTGCAAGTACTGAATTAACAGAAAACATACCCACCACGACGTCTGGCGCTTCCTGAGCTTCTTCAGCATGCATGAGAAAAAGACGGCCATTGCGGTTGAGTGAATTCCCTGGGGCAAATATTCTCCCTGGCTGGACACGACGCTGCTGCTGAGCTAGGACATTGGCGTTGGGGTCTGTAGCATTCTTCTTGTTGGGGCACTCGTTGGAATAGTGGCCTTTATTTCCATAGTCATAACAGGTCACTTGTGACTTGTCCTTGGCTGCGACAGGCACAACATTGCTTCCAGTTCTCGGGGCAGTGTTGGGGTTGGCGGTAGCATGGTTGGTGTTGAACTTGGGTGGGGCACGGGTGAAATTGCTAGAGTTGCCGGGGTTGTTGTGATTTCCTACGGGTCTAGGGTTTCCACGGTTGGGGTAGGTCGGACGGGTCATAGGGGGTCTGTTGGTTCTTGGGGCAAATCCTGGAGATGGGTTGGGGCGATACTTTGGGGTCTGATGGGTTCCTGGTTGATGCATCATACGACGCTTGCGGTTCTCCCTTCCATCTGGATAGCGGAGTCGACAAGGGCTTCAATATCAACAAAGGGGATATTGAATAACACTGTCTGCATCTCGTCATGCAGACCATTCAGGAATATTTCTTTCTTCTTGGCTTCGGTGTCTATCTCGTCCAGGGCATACCTAGCTAATGACAAAAATTTGTCACGGTATTCCACTACAGTCATCCTTCCTTGCTTCAGATCTCAGAACTCGTCTCTCATTCTCTTGATCAGACCTGGTGGCACATGGGTTCTGCTGAACTTGACCTTGAATTCCTCCTAGGTCATCATTTGGCCTCCGGTCATTGCACGAACACTGTTCCACCATGCCCTGGCATCTCCGGCTAGATAATGGGTGGCGAACAGGACTTTCTCGTTGGCTTCCACTCCTACTACTTCTATGTCGTTTTCCATGGTTTGCAGCCAATCATCGGCGTCTAGGGGCTCTTCTAACTTGGTGAAAACGGGTGGGTTGGTATTCTGGAAATTCTTGAGCTTAGATCCGTGGTTGTCCTGATTTCCATAGCCTTGGTTGTTGTGGGCTAGCTGGGCTATCTGTTGCAGAGTGGATAGGTTGGCTTGACGTTCCGCTCTTTCAGCTTCACGGTCAGAAGTCAACATTTGCAGGATCTGCAACATCGGGTCCGGGGCTGAACCACTTCCTCCACGTGGCATCTGAAGATTGATATAGATCATGAGAAAAGAGGGAGATCTCTAAGGTTTTGGGTTTTTGAAAAGTTTTTAGAGTTTGACTCAGATTTTTCAAGCAACTTGCTTTTTCATTCATTCATTCACTCGATACAATGCACACCACAGCAAGGAAAAACAGATGGTTTTAAGAACCATTCTGGAAACTACGATACAGTGGGACCGACTACTACTCACTATGCTAGTGCTCAGTGCTACTACTCCTCGGAGTCTGTGGCTTCATCATCTTCAGCATCATTGATGAAGGCGAAGTCATCCTCATCGGTGAAGAAGTCCATGGCCTGATCCTCCAGAAAATCATCGTCATCGCTGAGATAGGAGTAAGGGTCTCCACGAAGGTCCTCTCCGGCATTCTCCCTTTCCTCTAACTTCATGTCTCTCTTGTGGATGGTCTCCTCCAGAGATGAGATGCGATGGCGAAGACGGGTAATAATGTGCTCCTTCTTGTCAAGCAGACGGCAGCGAGACTTGCGATCCTTTGCTAGCATGGAGATGGTCTGGTACTTCGTCTTGATGATGGCAGACTTGTGGTTGCAATAGTCACGACAGTTGTCCAATTCCTGCTGACGATCATACATCATGAAGCTAAGGTGGTCCAATTGAGTCTTCAGCTCGGGGTGGTATGGGGCTTCCAATGGTTGTCCATTTGCAGCACGTCTTGGGCAAAACTCAAAGCGAGTACCCTTGATCTGATTGATGCTCTGCCCACACAGATGGGAAAGAGCTTCCTACATTGCTCTAGCAAGTCCATCGAGCCAGTTGTTTTCCCTCAAGGTAAACTGAATTCCCTCCGCAGTGGGAGGTTGAGACTTGCAACAATTAGCCACTGCAGATCTTCTCCTCCTTGATCATTGAGCTGAGCTCTGAAGAACTCGGGGTGTGGACGTTCCAGAAGTTCCGAAAGCTGATCCAGATCCCTCTCAAAGATAAGGTCTCCTCCATTCCCAAGTTGGTAAAACTTGTTGTACTTCACGTCCATCTATAAAAATAGAGGATGAGTAGATTAGCAAAGTGATCAAGTGTGTCAAAATTTTATCTATTTTGCAAGAGTTTTTGAGGAACATGAAGTTTTATTAAAGAATTAAAGAGATTAGAATGAGAATAAGTTTTCGTAAATATTTGTTTTCTTTGGTTTTGAAACTAAGTTTTTTGGTTCAACGTCCAATCTAACTAGGGTCTCCTATGGTCAGGATGGCTCTGATACCAACTTGTCAACACCCGGATTTTTCAATCCTAGATGCCTATTATGCCATACATCGCAATCCCAGGATTACCATTTGTGCGAGACATGACAGAATTGGATACCATAGTACTTCATCCATTACAAACGATACATAAGTTCTTACACAAATAGGGATCTCATGATCCAGTTCTTAATACAACATCAAGCAGCGCAATACATAATAATAACGGTAGCATAGGCGAAGCTCCATCTTCGGGGTCACAGGCAATGCTGACGATGGGAGATGATCCTAGTTGTCGTAACCTTCCTGGGGTCCATCTTCCAGGTACTCCTCTTCATAGTCTGGCCTTGGGAATAGCCAGAGACAAGCCATGAGTACTCTTTAAGTACTCGCAAACTAATGCTAACAAGTAAAGGGGTTTTTTGGATAATAGGACACTAGGATCTAGGTTTGTTTTGCAAAATCCAGATTTATCTCTACTAGGTTCTGAAGCTAGTCACAATTTTATAAATCCTAAGGGGGATCTTGTACTTCAGGTCACAACTCTGTTGTGGTCAAGTCAAAGTCTCAATTCATTTCACAAGTCATTTTGAAAAGTCTGACGGGGGAACAGGATGGCCACTCCAACTGTCCATAACCGCGGACGCGGCTATTCGAATAGTTTAACACTCTGCAGAGATTGTACACTTTCACCACAATATTCGATACATCCGTCAAGAACAAATCCTGAATTCACCATACTTAGTATGCGGATAATCAATCCTAAACTTTCAATTACAGGCCCTAGTATAAGCACCTCTCTTGTGAGTTTGGCCTCCCAACCATGACCACTGTCATCTTGGGTACTGCACAGGTGGACAATCTTCACAAGGTAGCCTCAGCTCAGACCTTGGCCGTGAGGTAACTAATACTAAGGTATATAAGTTTCCAGTCAAGCCCTACCCAATATTCGGAAATTGTGGTTGTACGATAAAATTGGAATGGTATCGCATCTAGACAACCATCAGTTTTATAAAGGGCTAAGGCTCATGCCTCAACATTTTCATCACCAAAATCATCAAGTGTTTGGAAACACATGTCCAAAACATTTCAATAGAATGATCCATCATTCCAAGGTTTTCATAACCATTTTTCCACCAAGTAATCCCATCTAGAGTTGATCAAATTTTATGCTTAGCACTAGCATCTAAGGTAAGGGGGGGGGTAGTACTGATGATGGGGTAGTAACTAGTGGAGTTTCAACTAAGTCCAACCTTATATCTTAGGCTGATATCAAGGTTTCTAGTTTAGGCCAAATTTTATGCTCTTTATGCAACCTTCAGTAACTTTCCAAAATCTACCAGTCAATTAAGTAAACTCTAAGTGAGCTTTGATAAAGAAATAAAGTAAGAAGCTTGCAAGTAAAACTAGGATTGGTTTATCAAATGGGTATGAGCACATATGCTTAAGGCATATAGTAGTCATAGAACAAGTATGGGTTTGTGGCATCAGTAGGGTAGCTGGCAAGGGTTAGCTTGCACATTCACTAGTAGTATTAGGCTTGCTAAAGTAGAGTGTCTTGCAAATCTTAGCTTGCCTTGTGCAGAGAAGTGGTTGAAGTTCTCCTCGGCTTTCGCTTCGTGTATCCTCCTTCCTCCTCGTAGCCTTGGTCGGTACTAGCGTCTATGAATAAATACGAGGTACACAATCAACAAACAATACTTAACTACCTGCAATCATCACATACAAGGGTCCTATAGATGATCTAGCATCATCTCTAACATTACAAGGTTAAGGCTTAGTTTAAATCCTTTTATTTTTAGAAAAGTAATTTCTACTTATTGAAAAACTACTTAAGATTTAATATTCTCCAAACTAAACATGGGATCATGTTGACACATGTCATCACCACATATTGTAGTCCATGGGAATGTGATTTAAAGTGGTGTCACAATTTAATAAGGTTTTACCCTTTTATTTTAATTAATTAAAGTTGCTAGAAATGCTTATGTAGCATTCTTTTATTCCTTGAACATTATTTCCGCAAGTAAACCTATATATTTTTATATATTCTGAAAGTTATGGTTAAATGTGATTTTTGAGAGTTGGAATCAACTCAAAAGCTTTTATGGTTTAAATTTGAAAAATGTTTGAATGCAGAAAATCTTCTGCCTTGTTATTTTTACTATGGGTGATCTATAGATCTAAATGAGTTGAATCCAACGGGCATGGATTAAGCATTCACATACCTTTCCAACAAAATTGGTTCCATTCAAATTGGTGCACTGAATCGATCTGGGTTGATTTTTGAAGTTGGGTGCTGAAGTGTGTTTGAATTGAAATAGGAAAAGATTTAATTTGAATTGCTGGGCTGCGCGGGAAATTCTAATGGGCCGGCCTGCTAAGCGCAGTGCTCCCGCGGGCTGCTTAAGTGGGTGTCCCCACTCGTCAGTGACACGGGGCTGGGCGAAGCGGTATGGGGCAACATGGATCGTTCGATCTAGTTCTAATCCAACGGCTGGGGGTCATCGTCGACGCGAGACAACTCCGGCGAGAACGAAACCTAGCGTGGCCAGTGAGGGGTGCTGGGGGCTCACCGGGGTACGGGCGAGGGTCGGCGAGGCGGGCGAACGACGAAGTCGACGACGGCGAACCTCCTGGTACCGGTGGCTTCTCCTGGGGCGGCTCCAATCGATGGCTCCTTTCTTCTCCGGCAGCGGCAGGCTCCAGTGAAATTCCGGCGAGGTGGTGCTCGCCTTGCTCTGAGAACGGTGTGGCACGGTCAGTGATGAGAGGGGAGTGAGATGGTGTGAAGAAATCGTGCGGGGGTGGCCTCTATTTATAGTCGAGCGAGGGGACCGTCGGGGCGCACGGTGAGCTCATCGGGGGAGACGTTACAGGCGGCTAATGGCATGGGCAAGGGTAGGGGACGGTGCTGTGTCTCCTGGCGATGCTCAAAGACATGGTCGCGAGGCATGGGGCGGTGTGGTTTGTTCTGGAACGGGAGGTGCTCTGCACGGCAGAGGCGGCGTCTTCGACGGCGGGCGGTGGCTGTATGGCACGGGGCGGCAAACGGGAATGTCTGGCGGTCTCCTGGGTTGATGGCGATTGTGTGTGCACGCGGTGAGGGCGGCGCGCGGTCTGGGGACGCTGGTCGTGGGTGGCGCTCTGGCGCACGCTCGTCATGGTCTGGGCGCGGCTTGTGCGCGTGGTCCAGGGCTTGGCAACGCTCGTAGCTGGGATAGTGAGTGGCGGTGGACGGTGGGCTGCCTCCCAGACAAGGTTAGAACGACTATTTCTTCCTCTAGCCTGCTGTCGACTATGGGGTGGCATTGAGGTGCTCGGCTGTTCACCATTAATGGCAATGGCAAGCTCACAGGGGTGCTAGTGTTGGACTAATCTTTCTAGATGATCTACTGGGTTGTGTGTGAACTAACTAGGAAACATGTTAGGCAAGAATCACTGCACACTATAGTGTTTGATGTTTTGTTTGATTTGTGTCTGCAACCTGTTTGATGAAATTGCCGCATGAAATCAAGTTTTGAATTTTGAAATGAATTTTGGTGGGTTTGCTAGATTGGTGCTGGTGAGTCTGCAGATGCTTGGGTTTTGAAAGTTGAGCTTGTTTGAGTGGTTTTTGAAAAAGTGGGATCTTCCCATATGAAGAATATTCAATTTTGAATTGTCATTTAAACTATGCATTTGAAAGTTTCTGGATGATCACAAAGTGGGCCTTGATACCTTGTTATGAGTACATTCAAGGGTGCAAAGATCCGAAAAAGTTTCATTAGGTTTTGAAAGTTTGAGGCAGCCAAAGTAGGCATGGGAGTTAAATTGGTCAAAATGACCATTCATTTAATATATTTGTTTTGATTTACTTGTCTTTAGGAAAAGTGTGGGAAATGTTTTAGATGATGTTCATTTCACCTAAGAAACATTTTACAAGCAATGGATCACACAAACAAGGTGGTTTTAAAAGAATTCCAAATCAATGCATACACATATGCATGCATTCATAATTTTATTTAGAAAAGTTTTTGTTAACCCTAAATGTGAGGATTAGAAATTGATGATCTAAGTTTGGTATTTTTGGGATGTTACATGAACGAGGGAGCCAGGCTCTAGGGTGAGAATTACCCTGAGAAGTACAAGGAGGTGCATGGAGAAGATTCTAACCCTGAGACCGCCCCCTTCGACCCCGAGGTCGCCGTGCTGGCGGTAGAAGGCCAGAAGAATGGTCGCCTATGGATCCGTCACGGGTCCGTTGACCCTAAGACCGTTCCATCTATGCGCCAGGTCCGACGTGGTAGGACGAGCGACCAGCCTGCTATAGAGACCCGCCCACGGCCTTCAGCTGTAGCTCTCGAGCAGTTACGAGTATGTTCTTCCTCGGTCATCTATGTTTTACTATATGTTTTGTGTTGCAATGTTCATCTAATCGTGGCGACACGACGTAGGAGGAGATGGCCGCTGATAGGGCACGCAGAGAGGCGTCCGAGTAGCAGCAGCAGCTGGAGCAGCAGATGGCCCATTAGCAGCGGTTGCTGGAGCAACAGGAGCAGATGATGCGATGGATGACACAGCAAATGCTCATCAATTCTCAACCAGGGACTCTTCCCACTCCTCCTTTTGCCTTCTCGTGGGTAAGTGATCAAGTGTCTTATTGTCCAATGCTCGCAATTTTCAATTTTGCCTTATTGTCTAATGCTCACAATTTCCAATGATGCAGATGGACAATGCGATGCCGCCGCCTGGTGGGTCCATGGGTGGATCGAACAACCAGGCGCCGCCGTCTTTCACCGTCAACAATCCGTCGGTCGTACGGAGGCTGAATCAGAGTCCTCCAGGTTTGTTTTCTTCTACTTGTTAAATTTAGCCATGCCATCGCATTTGTAGAAATTTTAGCCATGCTATGACACTTGGCATGATACTTATAGAAAATTTAGCAATTCCATGACACTTGTAGGAAATTTAGCCTGGCCATGATACTTATAGCAAATTTAGCAATTCCATGACACTTGTAGATAATTCTATGCCATTCTCAAAATTTTAGCCATTCTATGACACTTGTAGAAATTTTAGCCTTGCCATGACACTTATAGAAATTCTAGCCTTGACATGGGATTTGTAGATATTCGTGATTTTACTTGTTATATTGATGTAATTTGCCATGAGACTCGTCAAAATCCCATGTTATTGCCATTTCCATCAACTTGCCTAGAAACTTGTACATATTGATAATTTTACTTGTCATATTTATGTACTTGTCTTGAACTTGTAGGATCTCACGATGGAGCATGATCTTGTGGAGCACTCGGAGTTGATGGTCTTGTGGGTGGAAAGAATAAACTTGTAATATTTGTGTAGTTTATGGATTGTGCACTTGTTGGTTATGCACTTGTGTAATAAACTTGGTCTTGTGTGATATTTGGTAGTGTTTGTGATGATATTATGATCATACTTGAGATATTTTGGTGTTGGTGATGATTATATTATTGTAGTTCAATGCAATTTGGTGTTACTGATAATATGTATGATCATATATATATATATATTCTATGTTTTGAATTGCAGAAAATGAATGGAAACAATTTTTTTTTGAAAAAACAGGGCTGCTTTGCCGTGTGTAGCCCACATGTGTACTGCTGAGGTTATACACAGGGCCTTTGCCGTGTGCTATATGCCAAAGGCACACGACAAAGGATGAACTTTGCCGTGTGTCATCCCTGAGAGGCACACACAGCAAAGGGAAACACAACGCAAATAAAAATGCATATGGCAAATCCTGAACACACGGTAAAATGCAAAGCACACGGCAAAGGACATACACACGGCGAAGGAAAGACGCATGACAAAGGGACGACATACGACAAAGAACGAATACACACGGCAAAGGGAATACACGACACCCATCTGTTGGCTCTGTCAGACGGACGAAAACCGTCAACTACTTTAGTGTGCCGTGTGTGATCAGAAAACACACGGCAACGTCTTTGCCGTGTTCCGGACATGAAGACATACGGCAAAGAGCCTTTGTCGTGCCGATCGTTGCCGTGTGGGTTTTGCCGTGTGCTTACACACGACAAAGGGTTTGTCGTGTTCCGGGAGGCAGAACCTTTCCCCCGTAGTGTCTGTCCCAGTTTAAAGGGCCTACGCGTATACGTAGATCATTTATTTGATCAATAAAATATAAAGTATTTAACATAAATAATATACCATTATAAAGTATAGCATCTAAATTTTCTAATAATATATTTTATATATAAAATAATTAATATTTTGTTGATGAAATTAATAAGCTAGATATAACCCTTTAAACCGAGCAGTTAATCTTGACACCTAGTGAAAACGTACTAGTACCATCATATGTCAATTGGAGAGAGAAGGAGAGCGGATTCTCGTGCAAGAGCCAGCTCTAGTACGTGCTCTTAGATATTGTGTGAGAGTGTCAAGTGGATCATATATTTTTAGAGTAGTACACTTTTGTACCTAACTAATGTATATGTTGGCTATAAGGTTGGCTCCAGATAATATGGCATTTTCCAACTGATTGGACTAACCAATGATCGGCCTCTGTCTGTCTGTCACCTTGATTCTGAACCTTTTTGCTCATCAGCACTCCTTTTTTGCATGCTTTTTTTCCACCCTTCGTCAATCAAGAGTAAACCTGTTTCATAAAAACAATTCTATATATCATGTTGCCGGACTAGAATTTGCAGAACCTGTGTAGGGGGAATTTTTGCAGCACCTCAACACCTGTGTGCTCGGATTTTGAAAATTTTGTAAACCGTGTTCTTGAGTTTAAAAAATCATAATTTTTCCCTTGGATACCTACACATGCGCTGTATATTTCACTGAATTTTCTATGAAAAATGCCTTATACTCTGAGCTAGAAAAAAAAACTTGTGCTCGGTATATAGTAGTAACTAGGAAATATGACGCGGCGTCACGCCGTACCAATGATGGAACAATATATTCAAATAATTCGTTAAAAGTACAGCTGAAGATCACACCGTAAATAGTGTAATTTTGTCCAAAGATACTAAAGACGATAGTAATGCAATTTTTATAGGACAAAAGAGGTGGCAGATTGTGGAATTAATGTCACAGAATAATATAGTACAACAAATTGAATTACTGCTGAAAAAGTATGGCTCAGAAATTACTCAGGCTTGAAAATTTACTAGGCGATAGTTATCATATGGAAATTACGGCTGACAAAGTGTGACAAAAAATTAATGAAACAATGTGAAAGGAACCTAGGAAAATACCTTTAGTGAAATACGGTTAGAGAATATTCACCAGTGAGAAGGTACCATGGGGTAACCATCGGTGGAAAATTAGCGGTTAGAAAGTTGTGTCGATAAATTACGGTCAAGTAGTAAAATAAGGAGCTAAAAGTTATTATCGTAGACGCTAGCCTAACTACCATTGGAAAATAACGTCCGAGAAGATGCATAGAAGAATTACGTTAAGTAGTCAGAAAATGAGCTAAAAAATAATACCGTAGACATAGGGTAATTATTGTGGGTAAATTACCAAGAAAGGTGAGTATAACTATCACAAGTTGCGACCAGAAATTTGGGTCCGAACTACCCTGAAAAATTACGGCCAGCAAGACATGCGGAAAATTACCATCGAAAAGGATAAACATAGTAATATAAAAAAATCCTTTGAAAATGTAACAGTGGAAAAGTTGTAAAAACATATTATCAGTGACGGGCAAAAAAGAAGAAGCCGTATCAATATTGTCATGCAAAAAGAAATTGTAAAAGAAATTGTCAGACACCAACATGGCGCGTCTTGATTAGCTAAAATTACCGGCATCTAAACTAGTGGTGATGTGGTGGCTTAAAACCAACCACCCTTCATATATAGCATCTTGGAAATTACTTAGGCTCGAAAACATACCAGACGTAGTTACCATATGGAAATTATAGACGATAAAGTGTGATAAAAAATTACTGAAAAGAATGTGAAAGAAACCTAAGAAAATACCGTTAGTGAAATATCGGTTAGAGAATATTCACCAGTGAGAACGTACCGGGGTAACGATCGGCGGAAAATTGTCAAAGACCGATGTGGCACGCCTTCATTGGCTAAAATTACCGTCATCTACATTAGACACCATTGGTGACGTGGGTGATTGTGGTGGTGTAAAACCAACAGTCCGTAATATATATATATATATATATATATATATATATATATATATATATATATATATATATAGGGTGGCGCTATTTGACACCCAGGGTGTAGAATAGTTATTCTACACCCACCCTCTATCTTTAGAACCGTATATTATTTTTACGTCACGTAAATTTTGTATTACTTCGTAAGTTGAGAAGAACATAATAAAATTTAAAATGACATAATTTTTTTTTTTACATACCGTAAAAAATTACGTAAAATACATATTTTTGGTGTTTTTACACTATAATGACTCAAAAATTTATTTTTGTGTCAAATTTTTAGTTGTGGTGATTATATGAACATAATTATTCAGTATACAAAACATAATTTTTAGTCTAACAGCGTAAAATTATGTTGGGTGCAAAATAACTTTTCGCACCACAGGTGCTGAATAGGTTTCTATATATATATATATATATATATATATATATATATACTAGGAAGAAGTGACGGCATGTCATACTGTGTCAATTAACTTATTTTATGTATATTGTTATGAAAGTTGAGTTAAAAAAATTAGCGCTAAAATATTTTGGTCGAAGAGGCATGAAAGAAAAGTCGAAAGAAAATGGTCAGTAAAAACTTGATGTTGAAGAAGGAAGAAAAGAGAAAAACAATATTGTTTGTCTTTTTACTGTTGCATTTTACTTTACGCTGCGGTCGGACAAAACCGAAAACCTACAATACCATCGATCGAACATACGTG
This sequence comes from Avena longiglumis, assembly GCA_030063025.1. Classification (NCBI taxonomy): domain Eukaryota; kingdom Viridiplantae; phylum Streptophyta; class Magnoliopsida; order Poales; family Poaceae; genus Avena; species Avena longiglumis. The sequence goes on from CP125979.1 coordinate 449,832,712, forward strand.
GATCACTAAGGGAAGTGCAAATCTAACATGCCTTAAAAGATAGTATCTACTATGGTCATAAAGGCGTGTCAAAAAATTATTGTCCAATAGCTAGGAGGAAAGGACCTAAACAAATACCGTTTAGGTAACCTCTTGTTTGAGATGTAGGCGCAGTTAATTTATAACCCGAAAATTGCAGTCAAAGAGTCAAAAATGATAAACTCAAAATCGGGGTCAAACATCTATGTAGCATGGACCGAGATAAGCAGAGAAAATATAGAAATCGTTTGAAACATTATCGACAAACCTTAAAAAACTATTGTCAATAAGTAAGGATAGATTTATCTCTATCTTGACCGAAGGTAGACGCAATTAAATACAGCAAGGGAATATTAGTCGAGTAGTCGGGCCAAAAATTGTCGTCGAGGAGTCTAAAAGGGAACCAATCTTTTTAAAACATTGTCGACAAACATGAAAAATATAGTCCAGAACCTATTGTTTGGAAGATAGACGCGGTTAAGTGAGAATCGGAAATTTTAGTTTCTAAGTGTCACACCAATAATTATCATTGAAAAGTATAAAAAGAAACGACAAACGTTAAAAAATACTGTCTAAAAAATCTATTATTGACAAATGTTAAGAAATACCGTCTAAACGATCTATTGTTTTAAAGGTAAACATAGTTAAATGCGAGTCAGTAATTTTTGCCGAAAAGTCTCACTAAAAATCACCAGCGATGATAGGAACCAATCTTTTTGAAACATTGTCGACAAAAAATACAGTCCAAATTCTATTGTTTGGAAGGTAGGCGTAATTAAATGAGAATCGGAAATTTTAGCTTCTAAGAGTCACACCAATAATTATCGCTGAAAAGTCTAAAAAAACAACAAACGTTAAGAAATGCAGTATAGAAAATCTATTATCAACAAATATTAAGAAATATTGTCTAGAAAATCTATTGTTTTGAAGGTAGACATAGTTAAATGCGGAAAGATAATTTTAGCAAAAATGTCTCGCTAAAAATTATCAGGGAGGAGTTTAAAAGAAGGAACAAAAAATAAGAAAATTACTGTTCATGGCCCTGTTCACTGTTCAAGCTCGAGTTACTGTTCATGTGAACAGTGCCGGAGCAAGGAGAAGGCCGTATCCCCGCGGGCCTTAATATATAGTATGACTACTATCTATTCACCGTTGAGGGGCAAAAAAGATAAAACGGTAACAATATTGTCATGCAAAAATAAATTGTCTCTACATGTCTCTAAAATCGCGAAGAAATCAAGCTTATGATCTCTTATAGTTTCATAAAAAAATATGTTTTGGTGTTTCTTTAAATCCTTCACTATTTCCAAAAATCCCTTTCATGTAGACACAAAAAAGGTTCAATTTTTCTTTCATATACAAATATTATGACTAGAAGTCCACCTTCAGGTTATCATCCGAACCCCCTCCAGTATTAAGTTGCAAGCAACAGACAACTGCTTTAAGCAAAGTGTGTAAGGTAAAAAAATCCACTTGTTCCATGAACAAGAGACCGTTGTTTTCTCCCTAGTGGAAACATCACATCTACAACCGAAGAGATTTTTGTCACTTCCCTTGGAAACTAGAGGCATGAACCCTCTATCGAGCATAAATACCCCCTCTTGGAGACACTAGCAACTACTTGGATAAGATAGTTATTAACAACGGAGAGCATGCAAGATCACAAACAACAGAGACATGATAGAATCAAATAGACAAAACCATTAATCAATCTGACATAGTAATCTCAATATCCAGCGGATCCCCGCAAACACAACATGCATGATTACAAATAGATTATTGATCATGAACGGAGCTTACAAGATCTATACATGAAAGCACAAAGGAGAATATATAATCATCTAGCTACTACATGGACCCGTAGTCCAAGATGGAACTACTCACGCTTCATACCGGAGGCTGGCATGATGAAGAAGAAGGCCTCCGGGATGATCTCCCCTCTGGCAGGGTGCCGGGAAGAACTTAAGATCCCCCAATCTAGGGACGATGGTGGTGGCGGCTACAGACGGTTTCGTGGAGTTTTGATCAGGTGCCTAGGGTTTCTGCATCGGGGGCTTCTTATAGGCGAAGAGGCAAGCCAGGGGGCCACCAGGGCGGCTGCACCCCCCAGGCACGGGGTGGGCCCACCCGCGCGGCCTGGGGGTGTGGCCCCCGGTGAGCCTTCTCCATCTTGTTTTCTGGCTTCGTGTTGCCCACGGTAAAATATTGACTTTGGCTTTTGTCCCGTCCAATTCTGAGAATATTGATTTTCTGCCTTTCTGGAACCAAAGACAGAAGAAAACAGGCAACTGGCACTGTGGCAACTTGTTAATAGGTTAGTTCCAGAAAACATATAAAAACACCTCAAAGTATGGACAAAGCAAAGCAAAGTAGATAGTAAACAAGCATGGAGCATCAAAAATTATAGATACGTTTCCGACGTATCAAGCATCCCCAAGCTTAACTCCTGCCATCCTCGAGTAGGTATGTGATAAAAGAATAATTTTTGAGGTGACATGCACCATGAAAACCAAGATCAAACCATTTGCAAGAATTGAAAGCTGGGATCAAAGAAATCTAAATATGTGCATGAAAGATGGAGTTATAACAATAAGACGAAGTAACTATGCATGCAACATGAAAGGCTACAAACAAAGATCATGAATAACATGCATTGAAAAACGTTTGTTGGATTCACATACAGAAAACATGGCATAGTGGCATTCAGCTTGTCCCTCATAGAGTGGCAAATAGATGCATATGACACCTTCAAAGTTCATAAGAGTGACTAGATACAAGTAGCACAAGAACCAATAATATCACAATATGCATCAATCAATAAGTTTTGGGGAACTACACATAGAACTAAGAATGGCAACTATGCTCTCTTAATGGTGCCTAGAGGTAGAAGGTGGAGACTCAACATAATAGTGGAAGAAAGCCCCTTCATAAAGGGAAGCTGGGATTTCAAGTTTCAAAACGAGCTTCCAAAAATTATGGTACTTGTTAGCTTTCATCCCTCATTGCCCCTATCATAAGCATCTTGAAGTGATTAAGGTTAAAGTGAATAAACTATGGAGTATATGCTTGACAAAGTATAAGTTTGACAAAGTTTTTTCATAGTAAGTACATGCGTATCATAGAGACCCGCCAACGGGGTACCCCTTGCACATGGTACATGAGCTATCCCATATCAAAAAATGACAGGCAAGCAGACAATGAGCATCTTAGCGATCTTTTTATTTAGTATGTGCATAGATTTTTACTGAGGATGTTTCACAGAATGCTCATTATGGTGATGCTGCAAGTTTCCACCATGATTAGGAAGGGCTTAGGCTAGCAGCCCAGACGTTTCTCTAACACAAAATACATAACTCCATGGAATTACAAGCTCCCTATTTATTTCACACAGGTGACATCCATAGACAAAAGAGCATGATATCAACAGTGTACAAAGTACAAGTGAAATGTTGAAAACATTCCCCATGACAGCATGATTCTGCTAATTCCAACGTATACGTGTAAGCATATAGAACATAGATGACACAATGGTTTAAGTTTATTAGGGGAAAGGAATATAAAGTGTGCCATCCAGTTCGTGAGGGATTTAATCACTAAGTTTTCACATAACAAAATACTTTTTAATTGGAAGATAGATGAAAACAAGAATATACTTGGAATGGTGTAACACACCATGGATATGAGTTTATAGTGGACACTTTGGCATAACTTTGGTTTCTTGGGAGTTGGAAGCATGAGTAGAGCTTACTCATATAAGTAGAGGCTAGCAAAAGACTGGGAGCAACCAACTAAGAGATCAATAATGGCCATAATCATGCAGAGCGACAAGACATTACTAATCAAAGCATATAGTGGTGCTACAAGTCAAGGAATAAATGATCATTGAGGCTATGGTGACTTGTTCATAGTCATAACATGGTGTGAGAATGTGCAAAGTCAACCCAAACGAATCATCAAAGGAGAATACCACAATACTATGCTTTTGTATGCAAAAACAACGCATGATTCTTTCAAGGCACACTAAGCAATCCCAATTGTTTGGAATGAGACAAGCTACAACAATAATCACTAAGCATAAGGTCAAAACAACACCTAGCATGTCATGCTAAAGTCTAAGTCACAATCAATGCAAGCTCCTCTTGCACTTTCAAGCAAGAACTTTCTACTCCTTTCCAACACCAATTGACTTATTTGAAACAACACAACGAGAACGGGGGTCCAAAATACTTTATTCAAGCAAACTAAACAAACTAAGCAAAGCAAACGAAAACTAAGACGCTCCAAGAACAACACAACATTTCATGAAACAATAAAAAACGAAGTGTCTAGGAAGACCTGAGCTTTTTATTAATGAAGAAGGGGATGCCTTCGGCATCCCCAAGCTTTGACACTTGTACCTCTTGGATATTTCTTGGGGTGACACCGGGGTGGCATCCCCAAGCTTGAGATTTTGTCCATTCTTCATCTCATTACATCATCCTCTCTCTACACATGAAATTTTTCCTTCATACAAAACTTCACAGAATCTTCATTAGCAACATTAGTGTATTCAAAAGATAATAGACCTATTGGTTTAGCTTTGGAACAACAAAACTTTTCACTAAAAACACACACTACTGGAAAAGCGGTGTTCTGTTCGATCTGAACAAAGCCAGCAGTCTCGGCCTGTCATGGCCCGCGACTAGTGCAAGCACTAGTCCTGGGCCGTGAGGCCTCCAACGGCTAGAAATGGCCGTAGACACTAGTCCCGGGCCGGACTATATCTCTAGTCCCAGTCCGTAATATGGCCCGGGACTAATAATCTGGAATGGGCCAGCTTCTCTTTTTGGGGACTATTAGTCCCGGGTCGTATCACGACCCGGGACTAGATGACCATCAATATATATACAACTTCCTGTCCACCTGTCCTAAACCATATGGTGCCCATTTTACTCAAAGAAGCAAGCCGAGTTCATGCCATTTTTTCTCAAGATTTAGTTTGCAACCCCTAAATCCAAAGTTTTAAAAAGTTAGAACTTCATTCTTTCATCTCTTATTGCTACTTTATCTCTATAATGCTCTAGAAGTATAGAGATATGGATCAATGCATGCATGCTCTAGAAGTAGAAGGATTTTGATATGTGTAACAAATTTTGATTAGGCACATAGTTACTGAAAATTGAAATGTGTAATTTTAGAGTTTCAGAGCTTAGAATGGAATGAGGTTTTCACTGATAGAACAATAATAAAAAATTCCACATTTATCATGTAAATTGTTTTCTCCAATTCACAAATTGGTGCATGTAAATTTTTCAAAATTCAAAATTAATGCTCTAGAAGCTCTCAATATAAATTGTAATAATTTTATCATGTTGTGTAATGGTTTTTGATATACTTTTACTATAATGCAGATGGTCAAGGAAAGGATGTATGGTACTGAACGATGCTCTGGCGAGTTCATTAAATGGCGTGCATGAATTCATCTATTTTGCTCATGCAAACAAGCGCAATGGTTTTGTATTCTATCCACGTAGTGGATGTAGGAATCAGAAGGACTAATCTAACTCAAAAACCCTTCACAGCCACCTGTTGAAGTCCGGCTTCATGCCCAGTTATAATTGTTGGACCAAGCACGAAGAGAGAGGGGTTATAATGGAAGACAAGGAAGAAGAGGAGGAGGATGACAACTATCATGGTTTCCCTGAGTACGGAGATACTTCCATGGGGGATGATGAAGGGGAGGATGAAGAAGAGACACATGATGAACCCGCTGATGATCTTGGTCGGACCATTGCTGATGTACGAAGAGACTATGAAAATGAAAAGGAGAGGGAGAAGTTCAATCACATGTTAGAGGATCACAAAAAGTTGTTGTACCCAAATTGCGAAAATGGTCTGAAAAAGCTGGGCAACACACTGGAATTGCTGTGATGGAAGGCTGAGTGTGCTATACCTGACTCCTCATTTGAAAAGTTGCTCAAAATGACGAAGAATATGCTTCCAAAAGATAATGTATTGCCCGCCAGCACGTACGAAGCAAAGAAGGTTGTCTTCCCTCTAGGTACCTGGTATGTACTGCACTTCGGTATAAGATCAGACGAGATGATTCTGGTGACGTTGAGGGCGAGCCCCCCAAAAAAGGGTACCTGCCAAGGTGATGTTGTATGCTCCTATAATACCATGGTTGAAACGCATATTCAGAAACAAAGAGCACGCCAAGTTGTTGCGATGGCATAAATAGGAACGTAAGTCATAAGGGATGTTGACACACCAAGCTGATGGGTCGCAATGGAGAAAAAAATCGATAGAAAGTATCCGTACTTTGCAGATGACGCGAGGAGTTTAAGGTTTGGTCTAAGTACAGATGGCATGAATCCTTTTGGAGAGCTGAGCTCCAATCACAGCACCTGGCCGTGACTCTATTCATCTATAGCCTTCCTCCTTGGTTGTGCATGAAGCGGAAGTTAATTATGATGCCAGTGTTGATCCAAGGTCTGAAGCAACCCGGCAACAACATTGATGTGTACAAAAAGCCATTAGTTGAAGAACTTTTACAGTTGGGACACGAACCCGGCATAAACATGTGGGATGAGCACAAGTAGGAAGAATTTTACCTCCGAGCGTTGATTTTCGTAACAATCAATGATTGCCCTGCTCTTAGTAACCTTTCAGGACAGTCAAACAAGGGTTACAATGCATGCACACATTGTTTAGATGAGACTGTAAGTATATATTTGGAACATTGTAAGAAGAATGTGTACAATGGGCATCATCGATTTATTTTGGCCAAGCATCCCTTAAGAAAGAAAGACAAGCATTTCAACGGTCTGGCATGTCACCAGACGGAGCCTAAGGAGCGTACTGGAGCTGATATATTTGATATGGTCAAAGATTCGGATTAAATAGTAACCTTTGGAAAGGGTCCTGGCGGAAAATCTATTCCAAAGGATGTTGACGGACATACACCCATGTGGAAGAAGAAATCTATATTTTGGGAGCTACCATATTGGAAATTCTTAGAGGTCCGCTCTTCGATCGATGTGATGCATGTGACGAAGAATCTTTGCGTGAACCTGCTAGGATTCTCGGGCGTGTATGGAAAGACGAAAGATACACCGCAAGCACGCAAGGACCATCAACATATGAAAGACCCGTATGGCCTGCATCCAGAATGGTTTCAAGGTCATGCCAGCTACGCACTTACCAAACAAGAGAAGGAAATATTTTTTGAATGCCTGAGAAATATTAAGGTCCCGTCTGTCTTATCGTCGAATGTAAAGGGAATAATAAATATGGCAGAAAAAAGTTCCAAAACCTAAAGTCTCATGACTGCCACGTGATTATGACTTCCGATTGCATTGAGTGGGCTTCTATCGGATAATGTTCGAGTACCCATTGTGAAGCTAAGTGCATTCCTCAATGTAATCTCTCATAAGATAATCAATCATGAAGAAATACCACGGTTACATAATGATGTGGTCCAATGTATTGTCAGTTTCGAGTTGTTTTTCCCACCATCCTTCTTCAATATTATGACGCACCTACTGGTTCACCTAGTCAAAGAGATTTCCATTCTCGTTCCTGTATTTCTACACAATATGTTTCCATTTGAGAGGTTCATGGGAATCTTAAAAAAATATGTTTGTAACCGTGCTAGGCTAGAAGGAAGCATCTCCAAGGGCTATGGAATAGAGGAGGTCATTGAGTTTTGTGTTGAATTCGTTCCTGACCTTAGGCCGATTGGTCTTCCTCAATCGCGGTATGAGGGGAGACTGAGTGGAAAGGGTACTCTAGGAAGGAAATCAATAATATGTAGGGACGGACATTCTTACACCGAAGCACATTATATAGTTATAAATAATTCTATCTTGGCAGCCCCGTATATCGAGGAACACAAGAAAATTATACGCTCCAACATCCCTGGAAAGCATGAATCTTTAGAGATGAACACATGAAAGTTTTGGCGGTTGGTTGCAACATCTCATAAAAACCAACACTCTTCTAGATCCGCTATACTTGTTGTCTAGGTCACCATCTTTGACTATATCGACTTTCCAAGGGTACGATATAAATATGTATACATTTTACACGATCGCCCAAGATAAAAAAGAGAACCAACAAAAATAGTGGTGTCCTCTTTGATGCAACAGACAACAATGGGTCAAAGACCACATATTATGGTTACATAAAGGAGATATGGGAACTTGACTATGGACCTACTTTTAAGGTCCCCATGTTTCTGTGCAAATGGGTCAAGCTCATAGGAGGAGGGGTTGAGGTAGACAAGAAGTACAGAATGACATCATTGGATCTCAACAATCTTGGATACTTAGACGAACCATTCGTCCTAGCCAATGATATGGCTTAGGTTTTCTATGTGAAGGACATGTCTACCAAACCTAGAAAAGGAAAAAATAAGCAAAAGAATACATTAGACGATGGGCCCAAGAACCACATAGTTCTTTCAGAAAAAAGAAACATCGTGTGAGTGGAGTACAAGACATACATGTCAGAAGATTGTGATAAGTTTCGTGAAATTCCTCCCTTCGCGGTGAAGGATGACCCAAGCATCATGTTAATGAATGAAGATGCTCCATGGATACGGTGGAATCAGAAAGGGACACATGCAAAGAAATGATGTGTAATAATTGTAAAATTTTATGAATGAAGATGCTCCATGTGCCCATTTTTATAGTGTTGTCTGGAAACCATCTTGAGTGTGTTAGTCCCGTTTTGTGGCTGGACCGGGACTAAAGTCCCGATTCGTACTTACCATTAAGATCTGATCTCCAAACGCGTGTGGTCACATATTAGGGAGTGCCTCTATGACCAGTTTATTGGAGATGCCGGAGGACTGGGCTCCGACGGCATCTCCCTAAAACTGGCCATAGTGGTGTTCCTGCTCTCGCACACCATCTTGCAGCTTGTAACTTCTCTACCTAGATCAATACGCCTGGGAGCTAACTAGATAGTTTCACATATTAGGGAGTGCCTCTATGACCAGTTTCTTGGAGATGCCGGAGGACTGGGCTCCGGCGGCATCTCCCTGAAATTGGCCATAGTGGTGTCCCTACTCTCTAAAACCATCTTGGAGATGCCTCAAACTATCTGGAGGAATAGACTCACAAGGATGCCTATTTATAGTACAAGCAGCTCAGCATAGTGTCGACACTCACGACATAATGTTGACACTCACCCCTACTACTAGTGATGACTCATGTTTTGTCCCAGTTGGTGTCTCCAACCGGGACTAAAGGTTCATCTTTAGTCCCGATTGGTGACACCATCCGGGACAAGGTACAAGACGCACAACATAATGTCGACACTCACCCCTATTATTAGTGCTGCTTAGCCCAGTCTGCCGCAATGCCTTCAGTCGCGGTTGATTTCTCCAACCGAGACTATAGATGAACCCTCTATTTATAGGCTTTTCCCTCTATTTATAGGCCTTTTCCTCTATTTATAGGCTGCTCGATCCAGCCTGCCCGCCCTTTCCCTCTATTTATAGGGAGACCGTCATGGCCACCCACACATACACACATTCCCCGCCTCCTACTTTAGGATGCCCATCCCGCATCCTCGTAGTCGACTCGGCAGCAAAAATGGAGTACTAGGCTCCGCCGGACTGGCATTGGATGGTGCTACCTTCTGGGACGCGTACCTTGGTGAGGAATCCAGGTGTCGTCTTCGACCCGGAGCTTCTTTGTGGACGTCGCCTGGTCCAGGAAGGGTGCAGAGGGAGCTGGCCGCCGAGGAGGTGGTACGGTGTTGTGTCAGGGAGGAGGACGAGCACGTCCGTCGCTATATGGCTGCGTTGGACACCAGGGTCGACGATACCTGGCAGATTCTTCAGGGATCTCACCCGAGCTATGCTCGTGAGATGGTTCCGTATCTTTGGGTTTTCACCTCCTGCGGCTTAGGCACTAGGAGTCGTCGTCCAGTTTCACCTCCCGTGGTTTAGGCTTAGGCGAGGATGGTCACACCCGACGATGTAGCGCATCACTCCGATGATAGTACGGTTCTCCCACCACAGATGGCAGCCGGCTTCGTTGTGGTTCACCGGGGGTGGGCCATCACCCTCGCACCTGGCGAGCTCCCTTTCCTGCAGATTAGCGAAGAAGGCATTCCAGGTGTCGTAGTTGTCGGGATTCCACCGGGGATCCATCCGCTGCTCCGGCGTGAGCTCGTGGTAGAAGTGGTTCGTGATGGTCGCCTGGCGTGCAGAACCTTGAGGGACAAGAGGGACAGGAACCCCTCCAGCTCTCAGCATCCCACCGGCGGGCGGCCGGTAGCCCGGCGGACAAGGGTAGCTGGAGGCGCACAGAGCCTCGGTCTCCTTGAGGGTCAGAATGGCCTAGTAGGCGTTGTCCATTGGTGTGACCAATTAGCATTAGTAGCACAACAAGTGGGGGGCCCCATTCTAGGGTTTGGGATTTTAGCCAGCGTGGGTTGGATCCTCGAAATGTTTTCGAACTTCTACCTAATCGGCCAGTGCCCGACTGGATTGCCAGAACTTCTGATTACGGGAGGGCCCGGCGCGCACAATCCTATCCTATCCGAGCCCGTCATTGCATGCACTTCGGACAGCCGTCCGTAGCATCATAAAGAGAGAGGAAGGTGTGGATGTGTGGATAGCCAGGGCGTGATCGCCCAAGATATAGAGGGAAAGGGCGGGAAAACTTGGCAGGAAGCGGTGGGAAATGGCGGGAAATATCTTTAGTCCTGGTTAGTGACTACAACCGGGACTAAAATCTCGGGTAAAAAGGAAAAGGCGGGAAAACTTGGCGGGAAGCGGTGGGAAATGGCAGGAAATATCTTTAGTCCCGGTTAGTGACCAACCAGGACTAAAAGATCTGGTAAAAAGGAAAGGGCGGGAAAACTTGGCGAGAAGCGGTGGGAAATGGCAGGAAATATCATTAGTTTACAAATGATGCAAAGTTTTACAATAGGAGATATGATTTTCCAAAGTTTTATATTTGATTTGAATTAAAAAAAATAAAATTTACAAATGAAATAATTTATAAATGATGCAAACAGATGTATGGATATTATATTAAAATTCTTTATATTTTTCTGATAATAATAGACATATTATTTTTTATTTGTATTTTTACAATCGAAGATATGATTTTCCAAAGTTTTATATTTGATTTGAATTAAAAAGGAAAATTTAGAAATAAAATAATTTATAAATGGTGCAAACATATGTATGTATATTATATTAATATTCCTTATATTTTTCTAATAATAATAGACATGTTATTTGTTTTATTTGGATTTTTACAATAGAAGATATGATTTTCCAAAGTTTTATATTTGATTTGAATTAAAAAAAGAAAATTTACAAATGAAATAATTTATCAATGATTCAAACAGATGTATGGATATTATATTAAGATTCTTTATATTTTTCTGATAATAATAGACATATTATTAGTTTTATTTGGATTTTTACAATAGAAGATATGATTTTCCAAAGTTTTATATTTGATTTCAATTAAAAAAAAAATTTACAAATGAAATAATTTATAAATGGTGGAAACAGATATAGTATATTATATTAAGATTCTTTATATTTTTCTAATAATAATAGACATATTATTTGTTTTATTTGGATTTTTACAATAGAAGATATGATTTTCCAAAGTTTTATATTTGATTTGTATTAAAAAAGAAAATTTACAAAATGAAATAATTTATAAATGATGCAAACAGATGTACGGATATTATATTAAGATTCTTTATATTTTTCTGAAAATAATAGACATATTATTTGTTTTATTCGGATTTTTACAATAGAAGATATGATTTTCCAAAGTTTTATATTTGATTTGAATTAAAAAAGAAAATTTACAAAAATAAACTAGACGCTGGTCATGGCTGGACCCGGGACTAAAGGGTGCTTGCGCACGCGAAAACGAAGCGGCCGAAAAAAACACTAGTCCCGGGTCGTCGATTAATCCGCGACTAAAGGGGGGGTCTTTTGTCGCGGGTTAAGCCATGACCCGGGACTAGAGACCCGTCAGTCGCTGGCGGTGGCTTAGCCCGAGACTAAAGGGGGTAGCTATATATTCCACGCGCCAGGGGATGTACTGCCCAGCACTTGGCATTCCTTGAAGAAGACGAATACGAAGCACATCACAGGCGACGCATCGAAGACACGCAGGGGAGGTGCTGTCCGGCCGCCAATTCCACTGCCGCTCCGCCATGCGTGCTCCACTGTGCTGCCGCTCCGCCATTTCGTGCTACCATGCACGGGCCTCGCCGTGCGCCGCCTCGCCGTGCCGCCATGCGCCGCCCCGCCGTGCCGCCGCCCCACAACACCGCCGCCTCGCCATGCCGCTGTCACGTGCTGCCGCTGGCATCGGTGAGAGCTCGAGGGTGTTTTTTTACCACAAATAATATTAGCTAGGGTTATTATAATTAGAATTATTGTTTTAGTTATTACGATTAGGATTATTGCTTTAGTTATTTGGATTATATTGTTTTACCACAAATAATATTAGGGTTATTATAATTAGGAATATTGTTTTACCACAAATAATATTAGGGTTATTTTTTGTTTTAGTTATTAGGATTATTGTTTTACCACAAATAATATTAGGGTTATTAATTAGGGTTATTTTTTGTTTTAGTTATTAAGATTATTGTTTTACCACATATAATATTAGGGTTATTGTTTTCTGTTTTAGTTATTAAGATTATTGTTTTTCCACAAATAATATTATGGTTATTAATTAAGTTTTTTTGTATTAGTTATTAGGATTATTGTTTTACCGCAAATAATATTAGGGTTATTAATTAGTGTTATTAGGGTTTTTTGTTTTAGTTATTAGGGCTATTATTTTTTTAACCTGTTTAACTATCTTTCTGTTATAGTTAATTAATTCATGGATCCATCCGAAGATCCTGGTCGCATTGGTGAAGGTTTTCTTCAGGGCATGATAAGAGGTGAAATTCCTCTTAATATTACTACCGGTGAAGATATTTTGCTTGAGGAAGTGATTTCCTCATATCTGAATCCATCTGGTGATGGACTAGAGGCAAACCTGATGTACCAAGGGGAAGACCGGATGGACGAAGGGCAAACAAATAACAACAATAATGATGGCCCATCGACATGATCCGGCAAGGTACATATATGTAAAGCCTCGTGTTACCTCTATTCATTAATTGATCTAGATATATCAATATATATATATTAATGACTCTCTCTTCTTCTTTTAGCCCACCGGATCGAAGCAATCGATAGCTCGAACGAAACGAGGGCCGAACAAGAAGTTGGATGGTAATCAAAGGTTCACCATCGAAGAAATAGATGATGATGGTGAACCGATTGCTCCAGAGAAGCACCGGAGGATGTTTACAAATCAATGTGGGGTGCTTGTTAGGGATAACCGGCCGATCACCATCCAAGAATGGAATAAGTCAAATAAACCCGGTGAAGAATCCAACAACTATGTCACCGATGATGCCAAAGATGACCTTTGGTAGGAGCTCATAGCGCATTTAATAATACCTCTAGAGTATGAAGAATTTGAGGCAGATGGTATTAACCCAAGGCCAGGTGGGCTTGAAAATAGAGTGAAAGTCAAGGAGTGGGCTCTGAGCAAGATGGCCGAACTGTACCGGAACCACAAGAAAAGTTTATACACGAAATATGTCGCAAAAAAGAAAACTCCAGACTTCAAAGGAGTAAACGACAAGTTGAGAGAACAGTGGCCCGATTTTGTAAAGTACAAGCAATCTAATAAATCAAAGGCAAAGTCAGCAAAGAATGCGTTAAATGCTGCCCAAAAGAAATACCAACATAAAATGGGGACAGGTGGCTATAAGAGTGTCGTCCCTTAGTGGGAAACTCTGGAGAAGGACACGAGGGCTAGAGGCGTCACTCCTGGAACAGATGGATGGCCCGAGAGGTCAAAGCATTGGTGGTACGGGCACGGGTGATCGTTGGACCCAGAAACTGGGAAGACATTATTTCATGAAAAAATTCTAAAACCCTCCGAAGACCATGTTCAAGCAATGAACCGTGCTCAATTGGAATTGTTCCATCTAGAGAGAGAGAGAGAGAGAGAGAGAGAGATAAAGAGAACGACGAGCTGACACGCGCCCTAGGGAATCCTGAAAAGGGTGGACGAACACGAGGCAAAGGCGCCCGTGTCTCGTGGAAGAAAGGGTTTCCTCAGTACGATGCCAGTTACAGAAGCCGTCAGAGAAAGAAGGACCGGGAGGCAAACCGGATCTCCAAGGTAGAGCAGGAACTAGCTGATCGGAAGAACCTAATGCAAGAAATTAGCCAAAGTCCATCATCAACTCACCCGTGGGCTGATGATCCTGCATTGGATTTTAGCGAGCGGAGAAGCAGCATGGCTTCCACGGAGGTCCGGGCTGATGATCAAGCACTACTGGATAATGCACCGGCTCCTCGCTACCAAGGGGATGATGTTAGAGAGATGGCGCAATGTGAGCTACATCAGCCAATGAACAACATGTCCTTCAAGGTGGCGATCGGCACTGCTTTACCTTGTCTACCTAGAGCACTCCACCATTCACTTACAATTCCACCTATCTATGCTCGTGTCACGGTGGATGACATAGTGGAGGATTTTGCGGACCTAGAGATTGGCATTGCTACGCCTGAAGGCCTTATGAAACTAGGAGATGTCAAGCGCAACATCATTCTATGTAAGAAGAAGGATATCAAGTTTCCAGGCTCGGTGCCAAGGACACCGACTCCAAGGAATCCAAGTCCACCCCGCATCGAATATCGTCAACCTCCAAGTTCATCCCAACCCGATTATCGTCAACCTCCAATTCCACCCCGCCCCGCTGATGATCGCCGCAGCAGGAGTACATCAACTCGATCTCCGCCTCCGCGCAATAATCGATCTCTGCCTCCGCCTCCGTGCAATACTACTACCTCGTCGAAAAAATGGAAGTTCGACGCTCCCCCGCGCCCTACATCAAAGAAAGGTCAACCGGAGAAGATAGTCGACATACCGTCGGCTCTTCCAAAGAGACCTTATGACAAGACCGATGAGGAAACTAACGCGGATGTGGCTGCCCAAGTTAAGGCGCATTTTGCACCTAAAAAGCCTGAGCCAAAGACGGTATATGATGAAAAAACCAAAAAGTGGGCTAAGTCCTTTCTTGAGCAACCATCCCAGATATCGATGAATTTATAATCAGACAATGACCGGGAGATTATTAAGCAAGCAAAGAAGAAAAAAAGAACAAGTGCAAAAAGCGGGAAGCAAGTTGCCCAGCTCGGGGCACAAAACAATCAATCGATCGCCCCGCTCAAAGTCATTTCAGACCTCGACACCCTTCAGAGATGAAATGGATATGGACATGCAAATAATGGACCCTAGACCCCATACTAATGCTGCACTAATGGGCATCACTGTATCGCAGGCCAAAGCACATTCTACCGAAGCAAATATGTCTTTTGGTCAATATTTAGGCTATGAAGATACGACAGTGGGTCAGATAGTACAGAAGTATATCCAAGGGGAGCCTCTAGTCATTAATGAGGAGCTCGTGCGTCTATCCACACATATGCGAAATATGCACGAATGGTACATGTCGCAAGCAGAAAAAAGCATCAGAAAGACTGGTTTTCGGTGGACGTTAGAAAGGAGCATCACTTCAAACCATACTTGATACAGGTTCAAATGACCGAACTGTTTCAGTTATACAACCAGCGTGCCCTCGACAAATCTATCATTGGATGCTACTGTCTGTAAGTAATTTATTTCTATAATTAAGTTTGTAGCTCATCTCGTTCATTGCATTTAACATATTATCCTAACTATATATCCTTTTGTATGATATTATATTCTGCAGAATGAAGATGCTTGAATGCAAAGAGTTAGAAGATATGGCGTTGGGTACATTGACCCATATATCATTAATGAATATACGTTAAAGAATCACCCCAAGGACGTGGAGGAAGATCTGTGAAGGTTCTTAACCGAGAATAATTTAGTTAAGGAAATATTATTTCCTTACAACTTCAAGTGAGTGTTTCTATCTTATACATATTTTATTTTTGCTTACTCGATGAGCTATGTATGTATGCTTATGTAAACGTCTGCAGATTCCACTAAATCTTACTAAACATTCAAGTTGACAAGTCCCTAATTGAAGTCCACGACTCATTAAGTTGGGACCAAGAGCAGTGGAGCGACATGAAAGAAATGTTCCATAAGTAATTTCAATCATTATCGCATTATATCGGCCTCTTTCGTTCATTTCCTGATTTCAAGTAACTAATAACTCCTTTGTTCATTTTCTTTGCCGAGCAGGTGTTGGACCGGTTTATAGAAAATACCAGGTCCATTTAAAGAGGAGCTAACTTATAAAATAATGAAGAGTTTACAGAAGCCACCAGGAACGCATTTATGTGGATAGTACGTCTGCGAGTACATCTGCGAGTTGACCAGTGAGTGGAAAGTTGACTCACATTATATTTATGGTTTACGGGAGAAACTAGAGCCAGACCAGCGCATACGAGCAATTCAAAAGGAGCTGGCGAGATTTATAATGAAGGAGGTCCTTGATGTACATGGAGAGCATTATGCGGATGACGTGGAAATCGATTTTCCTTAGTGATCTCCATATAGTTGATATGGTATATATATCATCAATGACCATTTAATTTGAAAACATTTCTTCCTTTTGATATGATTGATTATATGTATGCTTGCAAGGGATCGATTAATTATATAGATGCGTCAACGTGTACTGTGTATGTAGTAGCGTAGAATATGTGTACTAAAATATATGTTTGAAATTATAGTGAAACATAAAACGAAAAAGGAACGAAATGGCAAAAAAAGGAAACACACAATCTCTGCCGCGGTAGAGAAACACACAATTCTCTGCCACGATAGGAAACCGTATAGTCCCAGGTGGTGCTAAGGCCCTGGACTAGATGGTTCCCGCCCCCTGCGGTGCTGAAACAACCACGTGGCTATTATCAGTCGCGGGCCGTAGCGAACCGGGACTAGAGGGGGGGCTCTAGTCCCATTTTGCAGTCCTGGGCCCAAAATCAGGACAAGAGCCAGTTGCGGCCCGGGACTGAAGGAATGTTTTCCACCGGTGACATGGTACTGTAGCAAATCCTTCAAAAAGCTTAATTCCCCAAAAGAGAACTCGAAAAGGAATCAATAAGAGGCAAATACAAATAATGGCAAAAATCTATCAAAATAGACCAGCAGGTAGAAACCAATTATTTAGAAAATCTTATGTTGCTCAAATCAAAAATGTTGAACTAACTAAAGTTAGATAACATACTGGGGGATTTATTCGTAAATTTTCAGCTCAATCCAGCTTACAGAGACTCCTCACGAATTTTTATGGTGGAGGACAGAAATCTGTTTTGGGACAACAACTCTCCAAATCTTACTTCCCACTCATTAGAGGTCATTTTTGGCACAAAATGTTGGAGATATGCCCTAGAGGCAATAATAAATATTATTATTTCTTTGTGTTTATGATAAATGTTTACATTCATGCTATAATAGTATTAACAAGGAAACATTAATACTTGTGTGATTTGTAAACTAAAATAGAGTCCCTAGTAAAGCCTCTTTATAATACTAGCTTGTTGGTTAATAAATGATTGTGGTTTCCCTATCAAGAACATTGAGATGTTATTAACAACAAGATCATATCGTTAGGAGAATGGTATGATGGACATACTCCTATAGATAAGCGTAGCATAAAGATCAAGTCATTTTAATAGTTCAATTGCTATATGCTTTCTGATACATAGTAACCTAATTCCTTCGACCATGAGATCATGTTTATCACCATCACCGGAAGGATGCTTTGATGACATCAATCACCACACCGTAACTGGGTGGCTATAAAGGGGGCATTGAGTGTTTGGAAAGTATGGGTTGATTCACATGGATCAAGAGTGGGATTTGTCCATCCATATGACGGATAGATATACTCTAGGCCCTCCCGGTGGAATGTCATCCAATTGGCTTGCAAGCATGTGACTGGTTCATAAGGGATTACATATCACGGGAACGAGAAAAGAGTACTTATCAGTAACGAGGTTGAACTAGGTATGCAGAGATACCGACGATCAAAACCTCGGATAAGTAAACTATCGTGAGACAAAGGGAAATTGGTATCGTGTGTAAGTGGTTCATTCGACCGCAATGTAATCATAGAAATATGTGGGAGCCATATGAATTTCCAGATTCCTCTATTGGTTATTGTTCGAAGAAGTGTCTCGATCATGTCCGCTTAATTTACGAACCGTAGGGAGACACACTTAAGGATTCGACGTTGTTGAGTAGTTATGGAATGATAATTAAGAGACTGAATGTTGTTCGGAGTCTCGGATGGGATCCGGGATATCACGAGGAGATCCGGATTGGTCCGGAGAATAAGATTCATATAAGGAAAGTCCTGTTCCGGGATTGGAGAATGATTACGGTGTTTTCATCGGGAATGTTCTAGAAGGTTCCGGAAGGTCCGGCACTCCGGAGGGGAAGGGTACATGAATGTTTCATAACAAGTTGGAATGGTTGCATCATGTACTAGGTGTCATCGCTGAGCAAAATAAAGGGATAAATCAAATCCTAGTTTGAAAAGTCAAACGCCAATTTGAAAAGTCAAACGACAAGTTTGCTTGGTGGAGGGAGAGTAGGAAACCTACTTGGGGAGGAAGTCCTACTCCCTCTGTAGGGTTTCGTAGCATGGAAAACTAAAATTTTCTATCGCATACAAACAAACAAGCCAAGATCTATCTACTAGATTGTAGCAACGAGTCGATGGAATAACTTACCCTCGAAGATTCCAAAGTGTTTAACGAGAGCGGATTCTCGTGGGTGATGTAGTCGTACTCTTCCCGATCTCAAGATCGCGTAGACGATCCTTCCGCCATGCGTTCAAGCGCTTCAATCGGTCACACGTTCGGTTTGACGAAGAACTTCCTCTCCTTGTTCCAAAGCAAATGGAGGTTGTAGCACTCTCCTCGCGATTCCTAAGGCAACAACGCGTGGTACCGGAAGTAGAGGGGAGATCCTGCAGGGCTTCGCCTTAAGCCGGAGCGAGTATGGTGGAGTATGAGAGAGCTATTAGTGGTCTAGGGTTTAGACACACCAATTAGAAGGCTCTAAACCGAAGGCTAAGGGAATTAGAAGCTCTAAACCAAAACGGCTCTAAACCGGAGGCTTTGGGTAGGGTTTAGATTAGAGGATAGGAACTTGTGTGTCTAAGGGGCCCTGCCCCTCCTTTTATAGGTGGGAGGTGCGGCCAAGGGGAGGGAGTCCCTCCCCAACTCGGCCTTGGGTGGTGCGCCGGCTTGGAGAGGAGGGACTCCTCCCCAAGTCGGTTTCAACCTCCTCCTTCCTCTTTCCCTCACTTTCCTGTTTTAGCCGTTTGACTTTCAAACTGGCCGTTTGACTTTTCAGTTTGGGATTCAATTTAATCCTTTATTTGGAAAAGCTATAACACTTAGTACATGATGCAATCATTCCAATATGCAATGACACATTCATGTACCCCTTCCCCTCCGGAGTGCCGGACATTCCGGAACCTTCTAGAACATTCCCGATGAAAACACCGGAATCATTTCCGAACTCTGAAACGGGACTTTCCTTATATGAATCTTATTCTCCGGACCATTCCGGATCACCTCGTGATATCCCGGATCCCATCCGAGACTCCGAACAACATTCGGTCTCTTTCTCATAATACCATACCTACTCAAACAAC
This sequence comes from Avena longiglumis, assembly GCA_030063025.1. NCBI lineage: Eukaryota > Viridiplantae > Streptophyta > Magnoliopsida > Poales > Poaceae > Avena > Avena longiglumis. The sequence continues at coordinate 449,852,452 of CP125979.1, forward strand.
GTCGAATCCTTAAGTGTGTCTCCCTACAGTTCGTGAATTATGCGGACATGATCGAGACACTTCTCCGAACAATAACCAATAGAGGAATCTGGAAATTCATATGGCTCCCACATATTTCTACGATTACTTTGCGATCGAATGAACCACTTACATACGATACCAATTTCCCTTTGTCTCACGATAGTTTACTTATCCGAGGTTATGATCGCCGATATCTCTCGCATACCTAGTTCAACCTCAGATAAGTACTCTTTTCGTTCCGTGATATGCCCTTGAGCCAGTCACATGCTTGCAAGCTAATTGGATGACATTCCACCGAGAGGGCCCAGAGTATATCTATCCGCATGGATGGACAAATCCCACTCTTGATCCATGTGTTTCTGTGGTGTTTGATGTCATCAAAGCATCCATCCCAAGGTGATATGCATGATCTCATGGTCGAAGGAATTAGGTTACTATGTATCGAAAGCATATAGCAATTGAACTATTGAAATGACTTGATCTTTATTATCTATAGGAGTATGTCCACCATATCATTCTCCTGACGATATGATCTTGTTGTTGATAACATCTCAATGTTCATGATAGGGAAACCACAATCATTAATCAGCCAACAAGCTAGTGAAGTACAGAGGCTATACTAGGGACTTCAAATTAAGTTTACAAATCACACAAGTATCAATGTTTCCTTGTTAATACTATTATAGCATGAATGTAAACATTTATCATAAACACAAAGACATAATAATAACTACATTTATTATTGCCTCTAGGGCATATCTCCAACAGTCTCCCACTTGCACTAGAGTCATCTAATCTAGATTACATGGTAATATACCGAACACCCATGGCAGTTTGGTGTTGGTCATGTTTTGCCCTCAGGAGAGGTTTAGTCAACGGATCCGCCACATTCGATCTCTGTGTGTACTTTGCAAATCTTTATATCCCCATCCCGGATATGTTCTCGAATAGCGTGAAAACGCAGCTTGATGTGCTTGACTTCTTGTGTGACCTTGGTTCTTGCGCATAGGCCATGGCGCCCATGTTATCACAGAGATAGACATTGGGTCCAGCACTAGGAACCACACCCACCTCTGTAATGAACTCTTTCATCCATATCGCTTCTTGTGAAGCCTCCGGAGCAGCCATGTATTCTGATTCAGTTGAAGATCTCGCCACAACGCTTTGCTTTGCACTCCTCCAGCTAACTGATGCACCATTCAAAATAAATACGTATCCAGATTGTGATTTAGAATCATCCGGATCGGTGTTCCAACTAGCATCGGTGTAATGCTAACAACGAAGTTGTTCATCACCTCCATAAGAAAGAACCATATCCTTAGTTCTTCTCAAGTACTTAAGGATGTTTCGATCATTGTCCAATAATCCACTCCTGGATCACTTTGATATCTGCTAGTTAAACTAACAACATATGCAATGTCGGGTCTAGTACATAGCGTGGCATACATTAGAGATCCTATGGCTGAGGCATAGGGAGTCTTACTCATCCTTTCTCTATCTTCTGCCGATGTCGGACTTTGAGTTTTACTCAAGGTCGTATTGGGCAACATGGGCAAGAACCCTTTCTTGCTTTCTTCCATTCCAAACCTCTTTAGAACTTTGTCCAAATATGTACTCTGTGACAATGATATTTGGCGTTTCGATCTATCTCTATAAATCTTTATGCCTAATATGTAAGCTGCTTCGCCAAGATCCTTCATTGAAAAACTATTACTCAAATATTCCTTGACACTATTAAGAAGGTCTACATCATTCCCAATCAACAATATGTCATCCACATATAGTATTAAGAATGCTACAGAGCTCCCACTTACTTTCTTGTAAATACAAGCTTCTCCATAAGTTTGTATAAAACCAAAACTTTTGATCACCTTATCAAAACGTTGATTCCAACTTCGGGATGCTTGCTTCAATCCATAGATTGACCGTTGAAGTTTGCATACCTTGTTAGCATCTTTAGGATCGACAAAACCTTTGGGTTGCATCATATACAACTCTTCATCAATATCTCCATTGAGGAATGCTGTTTTGACATCCATCTGCCATATCTCATAATCATAATATGCAGCAATTGCTAACATAATACTCATAGACTTTAGCTTCGCTACCGGTGAGAAAGTCTCATCGTAGTCAACTCCTTGAATTTGTCGAAACCCTTTTGCGACAAGTCGAGCTTTATAGATAGTAACATTACCATCAGCATCTGTTTTCTTCTTGAAAATCCATTTGTTCTCGACAGCCTTTCGGCCATCCGGTAAGTCCACCAAAGTCCATACTTGGTTTTCGTACATGGATCCAATCTCGGATTTCATGGCTTCTTGCCATTTATTGGAATCTGGGCTCATCATCGCTTCCTCATATGTCTCGGGCTCATCGGTGTTGTCCACCAACATGACACTCATAACGGGATCATACCAATCTGGAGTGGTACGAGTCCTCGTTGACCTCCGAGGCTCTGTAGCAACTTCAACCGAAGTTTCATGATCACCATCATTAGCTTCCTCTCTTATTGGTGCAGGCACCACAGGAACTTCTTCCGGTGCTGCGCTACTCGCAATTTCGAGAGAAGGTTCGTCAACCTCGTCGAGTTCTACTTTCCTTCCAGTCACTTCTTTCGAGAGAAATTCCTTCTCTAGAAAGGATCCATTCTTGGCAACGAAGATTTTGCCTTCGGATCTATGATAGAAGGTATACCCAATAGTTTCCTTTGGGTATCCTATGAAGACGCATTTTTCCTCTTTGGGTTCAAGCTTGTCCGACTGTAACTTATTTACATAGGCTTCGCATCCCCAAACTTTAAGGAACGACAATCTAGGTTTCTTCCCAAACCATAATTCATACGGTGTCGTTTCAACGGATTTAGACGGTTCCCTATTTAAAGTGAATGCGGCTGTTTCTAATGCATAACCCAAAAATGATAGCGGTAAATATGTAAGTGACATCATAGAACGAACCATATCTAAGAGAGTTCGATTACGACGTTCGGACACACCATTACGCTGTGGTGTTCCCGGCGGTGTCAACTGTGAAAGTATTCCGCATTTCTTCAAATGCTCGCCAAACTCATAACTTAGATATTCACCTCCACGATCAGAATGTAGAAATTTAATCTTCTTGTTACGTTGATTCTCTACCTCACTTTGAAACTCCTTAAACTTCTCGAAAGTTTCGGATTTATGTTTCATGAAATAGATATACCCATATCTACTCAAGTCATCCGTGAAGGTAAGAACATAATGATAACCACCGCGCGATGCTACACTAATTGGACCACACACATCGGTATGTATGATTTCCAATAAGTCCGTAGCTCGCTCCATCATACCAGAAAATGGAGTCTTAGTCATTTTTCCCATCAGACATGCTTCGCATCTTTCAAGTGATTCAAAATCAAGTGATTCAAGAAGTCCATCGGAATGGAGTTTCTTCATACGCTTCACTCAAATGTGACCAAGACAACAGTGCCACATATAGGTCGAATTATTGCTTGATTTCAAACGTTTAGCCTCAATGTTGTTGATATGTGTATTTCCACTATCGAGATTCAATAAGAATAGACCATCTATCAAAGGTGCATGTGCATAAAACATATTACTCATATAAATCGAACAACCATTATTCTCTGACTTAAACAAGTAACCGTCTCGCAATAAACAAGATCCCGATATAATGTTCATGCTCAACACAGGCACTAAATAACAATTATTTAAGTATAAAACTAATCCTGATGGTAGATGAAGGGGTAGCGTGCCGACCGCGATCACATCAACCTTTGATCCGTTTCCCACGCGCATCGTCACCTCGTTCTTCGCTAGCTTCTTATTTGATAAGACCTGTTTCGAGTTACAAATATGAGCAACCGAACCAGTATCAAATACCCAGGCACTACTACGAGTACTAGTGAGATACACATCAATAACATGTATATCAGATATACCTTTCTTCTTGATGTTGCCGTTCTTCAGATCCGCCAAGTACTTTGGGAAATTCCGCTTCCAGTGACCTTCTCCCTTGCAGTAAAAGCACTCAGTATCAGGCTTGGGTCCAGCCTTGGTCTTCTTCGCCGGCGTGGTAACTTTCTTACCACCCTTCTTGAAGTGTCCCTTCTGCTTAGACTTGCCTTTCTTGAATTTGGTGGTCTTATTGACCAACAACACTTGGTGCTCTTTCTTGATCTCCACTTCTGCAGACTTTAACATAGCAAACAGTTCTGGCAACTCCTTGTTCATGTTCTGCATGTTGTAGTTCATCACAAAGTTCTTGTAACTTGGTGGTAGTGATTGGAGGACACGGTAAATCCCCAAAGCATTAGGAATCACTATACCCAAGCTTTGAAGTTTGTTTGCGTGCCCAGACATCTTAAGCACATGCTCACTGACGGAGCTTCCCTCTTCCATCTTGCAGTTAAAGAACTTTTCAGAAGCCTCATAGCTTTCAATTGCCGCATGAGTCTCAAAAATCAATTTGAGATCCTCGACAATATCATATGGGTCTGAATTCTCAAACCTTTTACAAGCTCGATTCCAAACCATACAAGATAGCACACCGAACTATGGAGTACTGATTCTTCGAGCGAGGTAAACATTCTTTACTTCATCGGTAGCATCACCGCAGTGGGTCACCCAAATGTGCATCCAAACATAGGTCAAATTACCAGCTGTGAGGACAATCCTCAAATTGCAGAACCAATACGCGAAGTTGCTTCCATTGTTTTTCAACTTTTCTTTCTCTAGGAACGCATTAAAATTGATGGTAGGGGCTGCCATTGATCTACAACATATTTGCAATAGTTTAGACTAAGTTTATGACAAATTGAGTTCAAATTAATGATGAAATTAAACTAGGTGAACTCCCACTCAAAACAACATCCCTCACATTGTTTTAGTGATCACACGAACCAAATCCACTACATCAACACCGATCATCACGAGAGTTGATATAGTTCAATGGTGAACAATCGTCATGTTCATCATATCTACTATATGATTCATGCTTTACCTTTCGGTGATCCGTGTTCCGAGACCATGTCTGTACATGCTAGGCTTGTCAAGATCAAACCTTAGTTTCTGCATGAGCAAATCTGGCTTGCTCACGTTGTATACACTTGCAGAATCTAACACACCCGATCATCACGTGGTGCTTCGAAACAACAAGCTTTAGCAACGGTGCTAACTAAGGGTGAACACTTTATGACTTGAAATTCATGTGCATGAGGGATCATCTTATAATGCTACCGTCGTCTACTAAGCAATACAAGATGCATAAAGAATTAACATCACATGCAATTCAATAATATGTGATATGATATGGCCTTTCTTCTTTGTGCTTCCGATCTCCATCTTCAAGCACGAACATGATCTCCATCATCACCGGCATTGCATCAAGGTCAATGACGCTTCTCCATGGTTGTCGCCCACGGCTTCAACTATTACAACTACTTTGAATAGACACGCTGGTCTTAACATAAATTAAAGACAACCATATGGCTCCTGCCGTTGCCAACTTACAATAAGGAACATTGCATACATCAAATATAATCACAATCATGGCCATATCACATCATCAGACACCCTGCAAAACAAAGTTAGACACCTCTACTTTCTTTGCATATTTTACGTGGTTTGGGGCTTTCAATAAGTGTCGTTCTAACTTACGAACAAGAACCACAACATTGATACTAGCATTGTTGATCATCCGTTGTAAATTGGATCTTAACTATGCTAGGAGAAACAGCACCATAAAGCCACTTATGCAATACAAGTTGCATGTCAAGCGTGGAGCAAGTCTCATGAACGATGTCATGTAAGGTTAGCCCGGGCCGCTTCATCCCAACATACCGCAAGATGCAAAGTACACAAGAAGCAATCGACAATAAAAGCATCAACGCCCACAATGACCATTGTGTTCTACTCGTGCAACAGATCTACATATAGACACGGCTCTGATACCACTGTAGGGTTTCGTAGCATGGAAAACAAAAATTTTCTATCGCATACAAACAAACAAGCCAAGATCTATCTACTAGATTGTAGCAACGAGTCGATGGAATAACTTACCCTCGAAGATTCCAAAGTGTTTAACGAGAGCGGATTCTCGTGGGTGATGTAGTTTTACTCTTCCCGATCTCAAGATCGTGTAGACGATCCTTCCAAGGCTGCGTTCGGCGCTTCCATGATCGGTCACGTTCGTACTCGACGAAGACCTTCCTCTCCTTGTTCCAAGGCAGCGGAGGTTGTAGCACTCCTCGCGATTCCAAAGACAACTGGCGTGGTACCGGAAGTAGAGGGGAGATCCCGCAGGGCTTCGCCTTAAGCCGGAGCGAGTATGGTGGAGTATGAGAGAGCTATTAGTGGTCTAGGGTTTAGACACACCAATTAGAAGGCTCTAAACCGAAGGCTAAGGCAATTAGAAGCTCTAAACCAAAACGGCTCTAAACCGGAGGCTTTGGCTAGGGTTTAGATTAGAGGATAGGAACTTGTGTGTCTAGAGGAGGGGACCCTGCCCCTCCTTTTATAGGTGGGAGGTGCGGCCAAGGGGAGGGAGTCCCTCCCCAACTCGGCCTTGGGTGGTGCACCGGCTTGGAGAGGAGGGACTCCTCCCCAAGTCGGTTTCAACCTCCTCCTTCCTCTTTCCCTCACTTTCCTGTTTTAGCCGTTTGACTTTCAAACTGGCCGTTTGACTTTTCAGTTTGGGATTCAATTTAATCCTTTATTTGGAACAACGAGAACACTTAGTACATGATGCAATCATCCCAATATGCAATGAAACATTCATGTACCCCTTCCCCTCCGGAGTACCAGACATTCCGGAACCTTCTAGAACATTCCCGATGAAAACACCGGAATCATTTCCGAACTCCGAAACGGGACTTTCCTTATATGAATCTTATTCTCCGGACCATTCCGGATCACCTCGTGATATCCCGGATCCCATCCGAGACTCCGAACAACATTCGGTCTCTTTCTCATAATACCATAACTACTCAAACAACGTCGAATCCTTAAGTGTGTCTCCCTACGGTTCGTGAATTATGCGGACATGATCGAGACACTTCTCCGAACAATAACCAATAGAGGAATCTGGAAATTCATATGGCTCCCACATATTTCTACGATTACTTTGCGACCGAATGAATCACTTACATACGATACTAATTTCCCTTTTTCTCACGATAGTTTGCTTATCCGAGGTTATGATCGTCGGTATCTCTGCATACCTAGTTCAACCTCGTTACCGATAAGTACTCTTTTCTCATTCCCGTGATATGTGATCCCTTGTGAGCCAGTCACATGCTTGCAAGCTAATTGGATTACATTCCACCGAGAGGGCCCAGAGTATATCTATCCGTCATATGGATGGACAAATCCCACTCTTGATCCATGTGTTTCAACCAATACTTTCCGAACACTCAATGCCACCTTTATAGCCACGCAGTTACGGTGTGGTGTTTGATGTCATCAAAGCATCCATCCGGTAAAGGTGATATGCATGATCTCATGGTCAAAGTAATTAGGTTACTATGTATCAGAAAACATATAGCAATTGAACTATTGAAATGACTTGATCTTTATGCTACGCTTATCTATAGGAGTATGTCCACCATATCATTCTCCTAACGATATGATCTTGTTTTTGATAACATCTCAATGTTCATGATAGGGAAACCACAATCATTAATCTGCCAACTAGCTAGTGAAGTACAGAGGCTATACTAGGGACTTCAAATTAAGTTTACAAATCACACAAGTATCAATGTTTCCTTGTTAATACTATTATAGCATGAATGTAAACATTTATCATAAACACAAAGACATAATAATAACTACATTTATTATTGCCTCTAGGGCATATCTCCAACACCCTCCACCGCCGGCCTTGGAGACCGAGTTGGGGGAGGACTCCCTCCCCCTTGGCCGGCGCCCTCCACCTATGTAAGGAGGGGCAAGGGTTCCCCTCTAGACCTACACTTTGACTCACCAAAACCCTAGCCCTAAGCCGCCGGCGCCACCACCTCCTGATGCTGCCGCCGCCTAGGGCACCACCAACTCGCCGAGTTGGGGTGAAACCCTAAACCTAGCCGACGGCTGGGATCCTCCCTTGGTGACACTAACCCTAGATCGCCAAGGCCTCTCTCATAGTCCACCATACTCGGTCCGGCTTAAGGCGAAGCCCTGCGAGATCTCCCCTCTACTTCCGGTACCACGCCGTCGTGCTGCCGGAATTGCGAGGAGAGTGCTACAACCTCCGCTGCCTACTGGAACAAGGGAGAAGAAGGTCTTCATCGAGTACCGAACGTGTGACCGACTGCGGAAGCACTGCCAAAACGCATCGCCGGAAGGATCATCTACGCGATCTTGAGATCAGCAAGAGTACGACTACATCACCCACGAGTATCAGCTCTCGTTAAACATTTTGGAATCTTCGAGGGTGAGTTATTCTATCGACTCGTTGCTACAATTTAGTAGATAGATCTTGGATTGTTTGTTTGTATGCGGTAGAAATTTTTTGTTTTCCATGCTACGAACCCAAACAGTGGTATCAGAGCCGTGTCTATATGTAGATCTGTTGCACGAGTAGAACACAATGGTCATTGTGGGCGGTGGTGCTTTTATTATCAATTTCTTCTTGTGTACTTTGCATCTTGCGGTATGATGGGATGAAACGGCCCGGGCTAACCTTACATGACAGCGTTCATGAGACTTGCTCCATGCTCAACATGCAACTTGTATTGCATAAGTGGCTTTGCGGGTGCCTGTCTCTTCCATCATAGTATAGGTCCAATTTACAACGGGCACTTGATAGTTCAAACATCAACGTTGTGGTTCTTGTTCGTAAGTTAGAGCGACACTTATTAAAATCCCCAAACCACGTAAAATATGCAAAGAAATTAGAGGAGTCTAACTTTGTTTTGCAGGGGTGTGCTGTGATGTGATATGATCATGATTGTGATTATATTTGATGTATGCAATGTTCCTTATTGTAAGTTGGCAACCGGCAGGAGCCATATGGTTGTCTTTAATTTTGTTAAGACCCGCGTGTCTATTCAAAGTAGTTGTAATAGTTGAAGCTGGTGGACGACAACCATGGAGCGGCATCATTGACCTTGATGCAATGTCGGTGATGATAGAGATCATGTTCGTGCTTGAAGATGGAGATCGGAAGCACAAAGAAGAAAGGCCATATCATATCACATATTATGAATTGCATGTGATGTTAATCCTTTATGCATATTGTATTGCTTAGTTAACGACGGTAGAATTATAAGATGATCTCTCATGCACATAAATTTCAATTTCTAAAGTGTTCATCCTTAGTAAGCACCGTTGCTAAATCTTGTTGTTTCGAAGCACCACGTGATGATCAGGTGTGTTAGATTCTGCAAGTGTATACAACGTGAGCAAGCCAGATTTGCTCATGCGGAAGCTAAGGTTTGATCTTGACGAGCCTAGCATGTACAGACATGGTCTCGGAACACGGATCACCGAAAGGTAAAGCATGAGGCATATAGTAGATATGATGAACATGTCGATTGTTCGCCATTGAAACTACATCAACTCTCGTGATGATCGGTTTTGATGTGGTGGATTTGGTTCGTGTGATCACAAAAACAATGTGAGGGATATTGTTTTGAGTGGGAGTTCACCTAGATTAATTTAACTATTAATTAGAACTCAATCTGTCATAAACTTAGTCTAAATTATTGCAAATATGTTGTAGATCAATGGCGGCCCCCTACCAGCAATTTTAGTGTGTTCCTAGAGAAAGAAAAGTTGAAAAACAATGGAAGCAACTTCGCGGATTGGTTCCGCAATTTGAGGATTGTCCTCAATGCTGGTAATTTGACCTATGTGCTGGATGCACCGCTGGGTGACCCGCCCGCAGCTGATGCTACTGACGAAGTAAAGAATGTTTACCTCGCTCGGAAGAATCAGTACTCCACAGTTCAGTGTTCTATCTTGTATGGTTTGGAATCGGAGCTTCAGAAAAGGTTTGAGAATTCAGACCCACATGATATTGTCCGTGAACTCAAATTGATTTTTGAGACTCACGCGGTAGTTGAGAGCTATGAGGGCAGCTCCATCAGTGAGCATGTGCTTAAGATGTCTGGGCACGCAAACAAACTTCAAAGCTTGGGTATAGTGATTCCTAATGCTTTGGGGATTTACCGTGTCCTCCAATCACTGCCACCAAGTTACAAGAACTTTGTGATGAACTACAATATGCAAAGCATGAACAAGCAGTTGCCAGAACTCTTCTCCATGTTAAAATCTGCAGAAGTGGAGATCAAGAAAGAGCACCAAGTGTTGATGGTCAATAAGACCACCAAATTCAAGAAAGGCAAGTCTAAGAAAAAGGGAGACTTCAAGAAGGGTGGTAAGAAAGTTACCGCACCAACGAAGAAGACCAAGGCTGGACCTAAGCCTGATACAGAGTGCTTTTACTTCAAGGGAGAAGTTCACTAGAAGCGGAATTTCCCAAAGTACTTGGCGGATTTGAAGAACGGCAACATCAAGAAGAAAGGTATATCCGATATACATGTTATTGATGTGTATCTCACTAGTACTCGTAGTAGTACCTGGGTATTTGATACTGGTTCGGTTGCTCATATTTGTAACTCAAACAGTCTGCAGAATTAGCGAAGCGAAGAACGAGGTGACGATGCGCGTTGGAAATGGATCAAAGGTTGTTGTGATCGCAGCCGGTACGCTACCTCTTCATCTACCATCGGGATTAGTTTTATACTTAAATAATTGTTATTTGGTGCCTGCGTTAAGCATGAACATTATATCGGGATCTTGTTTATTGCGAGACGGTTACTTGTTTAAGTCCGAGAATAATGGTTGTTCGATTTATATGAGTAATATGTTTTATGCACATGCACCTTTGATAGATGGTCTATTCTTATTGAATCTCGATAGTGGAAATACACATATTAATAACATTGAAGCTAAACGTTTGAAATTGAGCGATAACTCGACCTATATGTGGCACTGTCGTCTTGGTCACATTGGAGTGAAGCGTATGAAGAAACTCCATTCCAATGGACTTCTTGAATCACTTGATTTTGAATCACTTGAAAGATGCGAGGCATGTCTAATGGGTAAAATGACTAAGACTCCATTTTCTGGTATGATGGAGCGAGCTACGGACTTATTGGAAATCATACATACCGATGTGTGTGGTCCAATGAGTGTAGCATCACGCGGTGGTTATCATTATGTTCTTACATTCACGGATGACTTAAGTAGATATGGGTATATCTATTTCATGAAACATAAGTCCGAAACTTTCGATAAGTTTAAGGAGTTTCAAAGTGAGGTTGAGAATCAACGTAACAAGAAGATTAAATTTCTGCGTTCTGATCGTGGAGGTGAATATCTAAGTTACGAGTTTGGCGAGCATTTGAAGAAATGCGGAATACTTTCACAATTGACACCGCCGGGAACACCACATCCTAATGGTGTTTTCGAATGTCGTAATCGAACTCTCTTAGATATGGTTCGTTCTATGATGTCACTTACAGATTTACCGCTATCATTTTTGGGGTTATGCATTAGAAACAGCCGCATTCACTTTAAATAGGGCACCATGTAAATACGTTGAAACGACACCGTATGAATTATGGTTTGGGAATAAACCTAAATTGTCGTTCCTTAAAGTTTTGGGTTGCGAATCCTATGTAAAGAAGTTACAGCCGGACAAGCTTGAACCCAAAGCGGAAAAATGCGTCTTCATAGGATACCCGAAGGAAACTATTGGGTATACCTTCTATCATAGATACGAAGGCAAAATCTTCGTTGCCAAGAATGGATCCTTTCTAGAGAAAGAATTTCTCTCGAAAGAAGTGACTGGAAGGAAAGTAGAACTCGACGAGGTTGTGGAACCTTCTCTCGAACTTGCGAGTAGCGCAGCACCGGAAGAAGTTCCTGTGGTGCCTGCACCAACTAGAGAGGAAGCTAATGATGATGATCATGAAACTTCGGTTGAAGTTGCTACAGAACCTCGCAGGTCAACAGGGACTCATACCACTCCTGATTGGTATGATCCCGTTATGAGTACCATGTTGGTGGACAACACCGATGACCCTGCGACATATGAGGAAGCGATGATGAGCCCGGATTCCAATAAATGGCAAGATGCCATGAAATCCGAGATTGGATCCATGTACGAAAACCAAGTATGGACTTTGGTGGACTTACCAGATGGTCGGAAGGCTATCGAGAATAAATGGATTTTCAAGAAGAAAACAGATGATGATGGTAATGTTACCGTCTATAAAGCTCGACTTGTTGCAAATGGGTTTCGACAAATTCAAGGAGTTGACTACGATGAGATTTTCTCACCTGTAGCGAAGCTAAAGTCTGTGGGGATTATGTTAGCAATCGCTGCATATTATGATTATGAGATATGGAGACATTGATGAAGAGTTGTATATGATGCAACCCAAAGGTTTTGTCGATCCTAAGGATGCTAACAAGGTATGCAAACTTCAAAAGTACATATATGGATTGAAGCAAGAATCCCGAAGTTGGAATCAATGTTTTGATAAGGTAATCAAAAGTTTTGGTTTTATACAAACTTATGGAGAAGCTTGTATTTACAAGAAAGTGAGTGGGAGCTCTATAGCATTCTTAATACTATATGTAGATGACATATTGTTGATTGGGAATGATGTAGACCTTCTTAACAATGTCAAGGAATATTTGAATAATAGTTTTTCAATGAAAGATCTTGGTGAAGCAGCATACATATTAGGCATAAAGATTTATAGAGATAGATTGAGACGCCTAATATCATTGTCACAAAGTACATATTTGGACAAAGTTCTAAAGAGTTTTGGAATGGAGGATAGCAAGAAAGGGTTCTTGCCCATGTTTTGGAATGGAGGATAGTAAAACTCAAAGTCCAACAACGGAAGAAGATAGATAAAGGATGAGTAAAACTCCCTATGCCTCAGCCATAGGATCTCTAATGTATGCCATGATATGTACTAGACCCGACATTGCATATGCTGTTAGTTTGACTAGCAGATATCAAAGTGATCCAGGAGTGGATCATTGGACAGCGGTCAAAAACATCCTTAAGTACTTGAGAAGAACTAAGGATATGGTTCTTTCTTATGGAGGTGATGAACAACTCGTTGTTAATGGTTACACCGATGCTAGTTGGAACACCGATCCGGATGATTCTAAATCACAATCTGGATAAGTATTTATTTTGAATGGTGCAGCAGTTAACTAGAGGAGTGCAAAGCAAAGCGTTGTGGCGAGATCTTCAACTGAATCGGAATACATGGCTGCTTCGGAGGCTTCACAAGAAGCTATATGGATGAAGTAGTTCATTACAGAGCTCGGTGTGGTTCCAAGTGCGCTGGAATACATGTCTAACTACTGTGATAACATGGGCGCCATAGCCAATACGCAAGAACCAAGGTCACACAAGAAGTTGAAGCACATCAAGCTACGTTTTCACACTATTCGAGAACATGTCCAAGATGGTGACATAAAGATTTGCAAAGTACACACATATCTGAATGTGGCGGATCCGTTGACTAAACCTCTCCCGAGGGAAAAACATGACCAACACCAAACTGCCATGGGTGTTCGGTATATTACCATGTAATCTAGATTAGTTGACTCTAGTGCAAGTGGGAGACTATTGGAGATATGCCCTAGAGGCAATAATAAATATAGTTATTATTATATCTTTGTGTTTATGATAAATGTTTACATTCATGCTATAATAGTATTAACAAGGAAACATTAATACTTGTGTGATTTGTAAACTAAAATAGAGTCCCTAGTAAAGCCTCTTTATAATACTAGCTTGTTGGTTAATAAATGATTGTGGTTTCCCTATCATGAACATTGAGATGTTATTAACAACAAGATCATATCGTTAGGAGAATGGTATGATGGACATACTCCTATAGATAAGCTTAGCATAAAGATCAAGTCATTTTAATAGTTCAATTGCTATATGCTTTCTGATACATAGTAACCTAATTCCTTCGACCATGAGATCATGTTTATCACCATCACCGAAAGGATGCTTTGATGACATCAAACACCACACCGTAACTCGGTGGCTATAAAGGTGGCATTGAGTTTTCGGAAAGTATGGGTTGAGACACATGGATCAAGAGTGGGATTTGTCCATCCATATGACGGATAGATATACTCTGTGCCCTCTCGGTGGAATGTCATCCAATTGGCTTGCAAGCATGTGACTGGTTCACAAGGGATCACATATCACGGGAACGAGAAAAGAGTACTTATTAGTAACGAGGTTGAACTAGGTATGCAGAGATACCGACGATCAAAACCTCGGATAAGTAAACTATCGTGAGACAAAGGGAAATTGGTATTGTGTGTAAGTGGTTCATTCGATCGCAAAGTAATCGTAGAAATATGTGGGAGCCATATGAATTTCCAGATTGATCTATTGGTTATTGTTCGGAGAAGTTTCTCGATCATGTCCGCATAATTCATGAACCGTAGGGAGACACACTTAAGGATTTGACGTTGTTGAGTAGTTATGGAATGATAAGTAAGAAACTAAATGTTGTTCGGAGTCTCGGATGGGATCCGGGATATCATGAGGAGATCCGGAATGGTCCGGAGAATAAGATTCATATAAGGAAAGTCCTGTTTCGGGGTTGGAGAATGATTCCGATGTTTTCATGGGGAATGTTCTAGAAGGTTCCGGAAGGTCCGGCACTCCGGAGGGGAAGGGTACATGAATGTTTCATAACAAGTTGGAATGGTTGCATCATGTACTAGGTGTCATCGCTGAGCAAAATAAAGGGATTAATCAAATCCTAGTTTGAAAAGTCAAACGACAAGTTTGCTTGGTGGAGGGAGAGTAGGAAACCTACTTGTGGAGGAAGTCCTACTCCCTCCACCGCCGGCCTTGGAGGCCGAGTTGGGGGAGGACTCCCTCCCCCTTAGCCGGCGCCCTCCACCTATATTAGGAGGGGCAAGGGTGCCCCTCTAGACCTACACTTTGCCTCACCAAAACCCTAGCCCTAAGCCGCCGGCGCCACCACCTCCTGCTGCTGCCGCCGCCGCCTAGGGCACCACCAACTCACCGAGTTGGGGTGAAACCCTAACCCTAGCCGCCGGCTGGGCTCCTCCCTTGGTGCCTCTAACCCTAGATCGCCAAGGCCTCTCTCATAGTCCAACCTACTCGCTCCAGCTTAAGGCGAATCCCTACGAGATCTCTCCTCATAGTCGTGCTACCGGAATCGCGAGGAGAGTGCTACAACCTCCGCTGCCTGCTAGAACAAGGGAGAGGAAGGTCTTCGTCAATAAACGCAGTGACCGATCATGAAGCGCTAACGAACGCAGCACCGGAAGGATCGTCTACGCAATCTTGAGATCGGCAAGAGTACGACTACATAACCCACGAGAATCCGCTCTCATTAAACACTTTGGAATCTTCGAGGGTGAGTTATTCTATCAACTCGTTGCTAAAATCTACTAGATAGATCTTGGCTTGTTTGTTTGTATGCGGTAGAATTTTTTTGTTTTCCATGCTATGAACCCCAACACAAAAAGCAAACAAAAAGGATAAGTAGAGGTCATTACTTAAGTAATAACTTCCATGCTAGTATCATAAGGTGTATTATGCATGCCAACTTGGCAAAAATATGATGTGGCATCATAATTAATAAAGAGAGAGGTGGTTAGAGTATCATAGGTAGATACCGTATCATAACACGTAAAACTAGAAATCATAATGGCAAGTAAATCTTGTACGCACATTTTACATAGAGATTCTACAAATTAATAAATATACCACTGCTATGATACTACTACATGATACAATGCACTAGAGACAATAGTATCATATACTAGGATCATATGCACGATACTAGTATTATGATGCTCCCACTAGGAACAGCCTTAGGCATGATAGCTTGAGAAGATGCTCACATAAGAAATATGAATTGAAGTAAAAGAGAGCGTCAAGAAGCAAATTCAAAACACATTTAAGTCTAACCCACTTCCTATGCATAGGAATCTTGTATGCATATAAATTCACAAAGAAGAAAGTGACAGGCATAGGAAGATGAAACAAGAGTAACTTCAAAACTTTCAGCATATATAGAGGTGTTTCAGTACCATGAAAACTTCTATAACCAAATTTTCCTCTCTGATAATAATTTTTAGTAGACTCATGAGTAAACTAAAAAATATATCTATCACATAAAGCATGCTTTTCATGTTCTATAAACACATAATTTCTATCAAGCTAAAAAATAGTGGGACTGAAACCTTCACAGGTTTTACCCAAAGTAGATATTTCAAAAGGATCCATAGGAACATAACAATCATCCTCCCTTTGTTCATCACTCTCCTCTTTAGAAGGTAGACATGGGTAGATCCATTCTTCGTCCCTTTGTTCATCACTCTCGTCCTCTTTTTCATCTAATAAGCTTCCAGTTTAAGCAATTTCTTCTTCCATAGGCTCCTGCAAAGCATTAGTCTCTTCCATGTGTGGAAAGCATCTATTAAAATATACAATAATATAGCCATTGGCTTCCTTGTAATTATCAAAGCAAAATTTAAGTATCTGATAGACCTCATATTCATAAGGTGCATCATCAGTATTTTCAAGAAAACTGGCAAGTTCAAAAGCACCCTTGATGGCAATAAATTCTTCAATTTTTTCCACATCATAAAAGTCATAATTTCCTTTAACAGAAGAAGATATGGTAACATTATCATTATACTCACATTGAAAAGGCATGCGTTTATACCTCCTATAGCAACAAAATTTATCAAAGCAATAAGTAACATTATAAGTAGAGCACACCTATCTAGCAATAGTATTCAATTTATCAATTTGTTCCCATAAGTGTTTCCCTTTTTGTGACAGACGGTGCTTCTTATAATAATACTTTTGTTCTTCCGTGAACCCACCTTGCCAATAAGAACTAGTTTCAAAGAAACCATCCATTGATATAAAGCATGACAAAGCAAGACAATAACAGACCAACAACTAGAGTAGGACCTATTTTTTGTGTGTGTTTTTATAAGAGAAAGGAAACCAAACGAAACTATTTTTTAGGTTTTGATAAAAAGAGGCAAACAAAACCAAGAAAAAGAAACTAGGCAAACTAAAAAAAGTAAAGAGAAAGGTTGAGGAGGACTCCCCTTGTGAAGACGTCCTTAGCCTCGCCGACAACGGCGCCAGAAAGTCTTGATGCGTGTTGAACGCCCCATTGGGAAACCCCAAGAGCAAGGTATGATGCAGCACAATAGCAAGTTTTCCCTCAGTAAGAAACCGAGGTTATCGAACTAGTAGGAGGAAGGAAACGCCTTAAAGGTGTTGCAAGAAACATGGAAAATCTGCATAACACAAGCTCAAGAATTTGCCCCAACTAATAGTGAGGTTGTCATTCTCACCTGTTGCTATAACAAAGGATTAATTGTATGGTGTGGTAGGTGATGATGATTTGCAAAAAATAAACAGTAACAATTGAAGATGTATCAATGGTAAAGATTGGAACGGGGTCCATAGTTCACTAGAGGTGTTCTCCTTAGATAAACAAAATGACATTTTAGGTAAACAAATTACAGTAGGGCAATTGACAGGAACTGAGAAAGGCATAACAATGCAATATTAGAAACAAAGATCCTATGATATTCGATTGGGCAATACAACAATATACATATTCCTCCATCCAACTACATCTATGACTAGTAATCCACCATCATGTTATCACCCCGAACCCCCTCCAGTATTAAGTTGAAAGCAACGGATAACTGCTTTAAGCAATGTGTGTAAAGTAAATAATACAATTGTTCCATGAACAAAAGACCGTTGTTTTCTCCCTAGTGGCAACAACACATCTACAACCGAAGAGATTTTTGTCACTTCCCTTGGAAACTAGAGGCATCAACCCACTATCGAGCATAAATATCCCCTCTTGGAGTCACTAGCAACTACTTGGCCAAGATAACTACTAACAATAGAGAGCATGCAAGATCACAAACAACACATACATGATAGAATCAAACAGACAAAACCATTAGACATAGTAATCTCAATATCGATCGGATCCCTGCAAACACAACATGCATGATTACAATTAGATTAGATATTGATCATGAACGGAGCTCACAAGATCTATACATGAAAGCACAAAGGAGGAGATACAATGATATAGATACTATATGGACCTGTTGGCCAAGGTGGAACTACTCACGCTTCATACCGGAGGCTGGCATGATGACTAAGAAGGCCTTCGGGATGATCTCTCCTCCGGCAGGGTGCCGGGAAGACCTTCAGATCCCCCCAATCTAGGGACGATGGTGGCGGCGGCTACAGACGGTTTCCTAGAGTTTTGATCTGGTGCCTAGGGTTTCTGCATCGTGGGCTTATTATAGGCGAAGAGGCGAGCCAGGGGGGCCACCAGGGCGGCTGCATGCCCCCCAGGCGCGGGGTGCTCCCACCCGCGCGGTAAGGAGGTGTGGCCCCCTGATGAGCCTTCTCCGTCTCGTCTTCTGGCTTCGTGTTGCCCATGGTAAAATATTAACTTTGGCTTTTGTCCCTTCCAATTCCAAGAATATTGATTTTCTGCCTTTCTGTAACCAAAAACAGAAGAAAACATGCAACTGGAACTATGGCAACATGTTAATAGTTTAGTTCCATAAAACATATAAAAACACCTCAAAGTATTGACAAAGCAAAGCCAAGTAGATAGTAAACATGCATAGAGCATCAAAAATTATAGATATGTTTCCGACGTATCATACCACAAGTGCTAAAGATATCATAAGCCGTGTTCGCAACACTTTGCATGCGAGGTCCAACAAAATCAGGCATGTGCTACACCCCATGCCAGAGAGGTTGTACGTGGCGACATCCTCGCGCATGCCGAAACGGCTCACGATCCTGGCGGCGAGCGATGACACAGGCGGGAACATGCAGACGTTGACGACAAGCACGTCGACATCACGGGGTAGCAAGTCGGTCTTGAGGTAGAGCATGTCAATGGCGGCGTCAAAGAATGTGTCCATCTCGTCAAGCGCGTCTTGGTGGGTGGGCGTGGGTCCTCTCAACCCTCGAGGATGCTGCGTGGGCCGTAGCTCTCCTCGCAAATGCCAGTGCGGATGATGATGTGGAGTAGGAAGCGGTACTCAGGGAGGCCCAGGCGCTGGGTTACGCCTTAAGGGCATTTTCATCGGGCCGACCCATCCAGTCGCCCCAATCTTCCGGTTGGGACGGGCCGCGGTTGATATGGAGAGGGGGTCTGGCCTATTCGACTGATCGCGCTTAGCTGCACGACCCATCTGTCTGTCTTCCTCCCCTGTCACCGATTGATACCCTCGCGATGGAACATTAATGGCGACGCGACATCGGTGGTCAGTGCCGGTGGCTTCCCGCGCGGCCGGCGTTTTCTGCCATCGTTTCCCTCGCGTGCCTCGCTTTCCACGGTGAGAAAACTTCCCGCGCATCCCAGGTCATTTCCCGCCTCCGCCGTGGTCTATAAAAGAAGGCCGCCGGCATGTCAGAGACAACAAGCCCCACAACAAGATAAAACCAGCAGCCGGAAAAGCTCCAGCCGCCAGCAGCCATGCCTCGCCGCAAGATTTCCACATGGTCCAAGATCCGGGAGATGTGCCGCACCCGCTACCCATACGTGGGGGTCGATGAGGTCCACCTCGAGGCCACAATGTTGCCCGGAGCATGGACGAGCCGCAGGTGCTGGCCTTCGAGAAGGAAGGGGAGATCGTCGAGTTTTGCGCTGCAGCGGGTGCGGGAGGCGGTGGCAACGGTGGCCGACCAATGTGCGGTGACCGACATACACCACGTCACCGCCAAGGAGGCGGTGTCCTTGGAGGCCGCATCAGCGGCTCTTCGCGAGATCCGCCATGAGGCGGCCATGAAAAAGCTGGAGGAGGTGGCCAAGGAGGCCCCGAGGTAGCCATCCGCCAGCTCCGCACGCCGCCAAAGCGCGTAGTGATGTCGCCCAACAGGAGGCGAGGGACCACTGGGCCGCCGAGATGGACAAGGCCCTGGCAAACCGGGCGGTGGATGACCGGTTGAAGGCGGCGGTGGCTCGCGACCATGCGCACGACCGTCATCGCGAACACGTCCAGCAGCAGGCCATCTGGTTCGCTAAGGTGCGGATCGACGGGGCCGGTGGCCGCGGAAACGGTGGACGCAACAACAGCGTTCGTGGCAATGGTGGCCATGGCAACGGCGGCGAGTAGCAAGCCACACCGTCCTTTTCTGGCAGTAGCCGTAGCAGCAGCAGTAGCATCCCCTTAATTTGTTTGAATGACCTTTTTGTAACTGACAGGGCTTAAAATCTAATTAATATCTATCTTAAAAAATCTAATTAATATCTATCTTATTAAGTACTAATGTCTCACTTACATATGCCCGGTGGCTAAAGGGCAGAACACCCCATGCTATACGCGCGCGTTCAGACCGACACCACTGTTGTCTAGATTAGATGTATAAATGGATAGTCCCGCTGAAACGTCACGGATGCACCGTGCGTTCACGTGGAAATTTGAACACGCTCTGACCGAATAGATCAACCCGGTGAAGATGGCTTAGCATTGGCTCACTTTGCAAGCGCTCGTGACATGTCTTATGGCAGACGTAGTTAAGGAGGTAACAGTGCGTCCGCTGACGACGCCTACACGCACCAAGGTAGAGTTAAATAATGGATTTGCTATAATATATATAGAGCATGTTTTAGTGTGTAAGTATATAGTCCGAACATAAACACTAGTAAAAGATATTTAAATACATTCGTTTATAAAAATAGTTAACACTACTAGAAAAAGGGTCTTCGGTTTGATGTGAACAAGGCCAGCAGTCCTGGCCTGGCACAGCCCACGACTAGTGGGAGCACTAGTCCCGACGGCTAGAAACGGCCGTAGTCACTAGTCCCGGGCCGGACCAGGTCATTAGTCCCGGTCCGTAATACGGTCCGGGACTAATAACCTGAAGCAGGTCAGCTGGTTCTTTTGTGGACTATTAGTCCCGGGTCGTATCATGGCCCGGGACTAGTTTTCCACCACTACATATTCTGCCTCCTGTCCCGCTGCCCTAAAGCATATGGTGGTCATTTTTCTCAAAGAAGCAAGAGAGTTCATGCCATTTTTTTTCTCAAGATTTGTCAAGATTTAGTTTGCAACACCTAAATCCAAAGCTTTAAAAGGTTAGAACTTCATTCTTTCATCTCTTATTGCTACTTTAGCTCTATAATGCTCTAAAAGTATAGAGATATGGATCAAATGCATGCATGCTCTAGAAGTAGCTAGAAGGATTTTGATATATATGTGTAACCAATTTTGATTAGGCACATAGTTATTGAAAATTGAAATGTGTAATTTTAGAGTTTGATCTTAGAATGAAATAAGATTTCACTGATAGAACAATAATAAAAAACTCCACATTTATCATGTTGATTGTTTTCTCCAATTCACAAATTGGTGCATGTAAATTTTTCAAAATTCAAAATTAATGCTCTAGAAGCTCTCAAAATAAATTCTAATAATTTTATCATGTTGTGTAATGGTTTTTGATATACTTTTACTATAATGCAGATGGTCCGGGAATGGATGTACGGTACTGACCGACGCTCTGGCGAGTTCATTAATGGCGTGCATGAATTCATCTGTGTTGCTGATGCAAACAAGCGCAATGGTTTTGTATTCTGTCCATGTAATGGATGTAGGAATCAGAAGGATTACTCTGACTCAAAAACCCTTCACAGCCACCTGTTGAAGTCCGGCTTCATGCCCAGTTATAATTGTTGGACCAAGCACGGAGAGAGAGGGGTTATAATGGAAGACAATGAAGAAGAGGAGGAGGATGACAACTATCATGGTTTCCCTGAGTACGGAGATACTTCCATGGGGGATGCTGAAGGGGAGGATGAAGAAGAGACACATGATGAACCTGCTGATGATCTTGGTCGGACCATTGCCGATGCACGAAGAGATTGTGAAACTGAAAAGGATAGGGAGAAGTTCAATCACATGTTAGAGGATCACAAAAAGTTGTTGTACCCAAATTGCGAAAATGGTCTGAAAAAGCTGGGCAGCACACTGGAATTGCTGCGATGGAAGGCTGAGTGTGCTATACCTGACTCCTCATTTGAAAAGTTTTTGAAAATGATGAAGAATATGCTTCCAAAAGATAACGTATTGCCCGCTAGAACGTACGAAGCAAAGAAGGTGTAACACCCTCAGAATCGGACCTATGCAAGTTTTAGCGAAAACCCGCCAAAACCCGCATAGAAACGATTCAAAGGTGCCCACCAGGCACTTTCGTGCGGGTGGAAAACAAAGTAATAACATTACACAACAGTCCTCGATGGGACCCACAGAACAGATATATATAACAGCGACTCGAATGAGTCAAGAATACAGATATAATATACAAAGATCCAAATCACCTTGAAAATGATAGAGCGTCCGACTACGGACAAGATGCAAATGGGGCTAAGAGCCCTGAAGAATAACCAATGGCGTCCATAACCCTGCCCAGGCCAAGCCGGAAGGGTAACCCTGCTAACGACGCCGATCTCAAAACCTGCTTGAACAAAAGGGGTGCCGACAAAGGGCAAAGGAAAAAGAGGAGCGCGTCGATCGAGGCCAAGACAGCGAGGCTAGAATTCGGCGGTCCTCGCCTACATAGGTATGGTGGACTGAAGCGGCAGCGGCAACATGCACTAAACAACCTATAGAGACTCGATACAACTGGAGGCAATCAGAGAGGGGTAAGAAAGACCTATTCGGAACCAACCTGATACTACCATCAAACAAACCCATCCTGGTGTTTCCCCCTCGAGACCAAACGAGGAAGTCAACCGAGGAACTCACACAGTTGGCAGTTTTATTCATTCTGTTATCGTTGCAGCAATTACTAGTCAGATTTAGGTAATCATTCTGATAAAGTAAGCAGTGGGCAATTTTAGTCAACCATTCCGTTATAGTTGCAACAATTACTAATCAGATACAGATAGCACGAGATAAACCCAAAACCCAGCAGTTGTTGGTACTTTTATTCAGCCATTCCGTTGTAGTTGCAAGATTTACTAGTCAGGTGCAATGGTCGCAAGCGACAATTCAAACAAGCAATTGTGGGCAGTATTATTAGCCATTCCATTATAGTGAAGCTGATTACTAGTCATTATAAAGTCAAATTTATAGCAATAAACTTTAGTTATGCTTGTCTATGATCGAGATACTGTGCTCCAAGTCGTCCATATCCGCGGACACGGCTTTCAGAAAGTTTTACCCAGCCGGGGTGCACCAATAGCAACACACGCTCGATCAACCTCGGAAAAACCAAAACAACACCTAACGAGGCTTTCACGACTGAACAATCACAGGATTCAGAAATATTTCAGGGGGCCACCCCTTGGAGTCTACCCGCAACGAAGTAAGCAAGCTCCGAGACGGACTCAAGGTTTGGGTAGACGGCTGTGAACGACTGGGAACCCGAAAGTGTGGCTGGGCTTGTCGACACCGCGGAATCGTGTCCCGATCCTAAACAGTACAGTGTGCTCCTCGCACAATCGTAAATACATAAGTAGCATGGCATAAGTACAGGATAGTAAATAAAACCTCAAACTAGTTTGTGGCCCCAAGAAATAAGACTGAATCAAGCTCTGGCTCAGGGGGGTCCCATATACCTCCCGGATGTGGATAGCGCGATAAATCAAGGAACAGGTATCAAGTACTCGGGGTCCTACGGGACACAAGTGGGCGTTCGGAAACCAAAAATTATCTATCACCCACCGATGCCTCTGCTTACTTCAATTTTAGTTGTTAAACAGGAATTAAAGTGAGCGATAAGTAAAACTAGGATCATCTCCAACAGCAACATGCGGCAATACATCAACAACTGTGGCACTGGATGACACGCAACAGCACTTGAGCAAGCGACTACGACGCGCAAGTCCAACTATCTACCAAACAACAGGTAATAGGATGTGTCCAAGGCAATATAAGGCTGCAAGGGATATCACAGGTACGGAAACTAAAGCATCGCAACACAGATAGCAATAGCTCAACAGGAGGGAATAAAGACTATAAAAGTAAGATAGGTAGAAAGGGGGAGATGCTCGCCTGGAAACATTGTCGAAGGTTTAACCGAAGATCGGGGCGACACTCGCATCAACTCAATGGCCTTATCCGCGAAGAAGCAAAACACTAGAAGAAACACCGGACGCTATATTTAATACAACGGCAGAAGATCGGCATGATGCATGTATGATGCATGACATGGCAAGGTGCGATGCAATTAGGCCAGATTAAGCGGAACCGGGGTCCCGACATATAATTAGATGGTTCAAGTTATTTATTTACCCCGCCAATTAAATGTTGCATTAGCAAGACAAAAGATGGCACCGGTTCGCTACACAAGTTTAAATGAGGCCAATATGAGACTAGATTTGCCCGCATATGGGCCCCATATTTAATTATATGGTGAATCGGCATAAGGCCCCCAAACCAATGATATGCATGTGAGATGAATGACAATTTAATATGCAACAAGTTGTTATTATATTATAAAATAGGGTTTTCGGAAGGGGTTCACACATTAGGGTTCTCGACGATCTTGGTCCGAGGGTTCGGGGTCGGTCCCAGGGTCCAGGGTTCGACGGGTTCAGGGCTCGACGGAAGCGTTCTCGGACTCCGGGGTCGTTCTCGGATAGCGGAGTAGATCTCGGCGCATTCGTGGTCTTCGGGTCATGTCGACGGTCATGGCGTTCAGGGGGAAGTTCTCGGTGTCCGTGAGGTAGACCTTGTCGTAACGTCTTGGGATCTTGGTTCCACACAGTCGATCTTGTCGTCGTGAAGACCTTGTCGGGTCCGCGCCATCGAGTCGGTCTTGGCGTTCCTTTCGGTTCGGGTCTTGGCGTCCGAGGCAGTACTTGTCGTCCGTGAAGGAGAACTTGATGTCCCGCGAAGATCTTGGTAGAGGTCTTGAGCTCGTGATGAAGTATTCTAGGTTCCCGATACGGATGCGGTGGAGATCTTGAATCGACATCGGTGGTTTTCAAGTACCTTAATCTCCCTGGTCCTTACTCGTGCATCGGGTCCATCTAAACACACAAACGCCACATCGAATCCAAGGGTCTGTTTGAAGCAACCTCTGACGCGGACGGTACAAACATGCAACATCTGCAACAACACTAAGGCACCAGGGCCAAGACGAGGAGGAGGGAGCGGCCAGGCCTTGGGCTTGACTGACGACGGCGAGGAAGGCGCGTCGCCGGCTCGATGGGCCAGGGAGCTCGGGGGTTCGCGGGAGGCTCGGCTCGATGGGGTCCTGCGGTTGGCTGAAGGAGCGACGGACGAGGGAGGGCCCGGCGGCGAGGTGGTTGTCGGGGGCGGCCGAGGCGCGGACGAGGCAGGGGGAGGGCGAGGGCGGCGCCGCCGGTCAGGGAGGATCCCTGGCGAGGTCGGGGGCGGGTCGCGCGGAGCGGCGGTGGTCGCGGGGCGGACGAGAGACTCCGGCGGCGGTGGGCCAGGCCAGTGGGCGCTGGCCGAGGCGGCTCTGGCGAGGACGGCGAGCTCAGCGAGGCCGTGGTGGGCGGAGCGCCGCGGCAGGCGGAGCGCGAGGAGGCGGCCGCGGTGTGAGGAGGAGCCTGGCCGGAGGCGGTGGGTCGCCGAGCACGGGAGGGCGTCGGCAGTGGCGAAGCGGTCGACGGCGCGGCTCGGGACGGCGCGGAGGGTGGGCAGCCGGGAAGGGCTGCAGAAGGGCGGGCAGGCGGGCGTGACCGGAGAGCGGTGACCTGGGCGCCCGCTGACGGGCCTGGGACGCGGGAGGCCGGGCCGAGAGGGGTCCAGGAGGCGGGAGCTCGCCGCAAGGGCGAGCCGATGAGGGAGGCAGCCGTGGCTTGGCCGATGGGGGCTCCGGCGGAGGAGGAGAGCCGAGGGAGGCGGCGAGGGCGAGGCGGGCGAGGGTGGCTGGCGGTGGAGAAGCTGCGAGGGCGAGGAGGTGAGGCGGGGCGGCCGGCCAGGGGAGGTGGAAGGAAGCTGCTGTGCGCGCGGGGAGAGGAGGGAGAAGGAAGAGGGAGCGGGGCGTGCCGTGCGTGCGGGTGGGGCCGGGGGTGTTGCGTGCATGCGTGTGAGTGCTCTGCGTGTGTTGGGTGGTGAGTGGGTTGAGTGGGGCCGGTTGGTGGGGGTGGTGATTGGGAGAGAGAAAAGGGAGGGAGAGAGAGTTGGGGTGTGAGGTGGCAGTTCCTGGTTGGTGGGGGAAGAGGAGAGGGTGAGGTGGCGCGACGGGGTTGGCCGGGGTGAGGTGGCTGGTTGGGGGGTAGATTAGGTGTAGGTAGCTGTAGGATTTTTAGGTGGACCGATTTGGAATCGGGGGTGGTCGTTCGGGTCGATTCGGCCCGTTCGACTGCCCCCACTAAAATAATATAAGATTTTATTTTTTTTAAAACACCGTTTGCAAACCAATAGCAGACAACAAAAATAATCCGAGACCCGGGGTTTGATATTTATTTAAAGATGGGGCGTTTTAGAAACAAAGCGGGCTTTGCGAAAATAGTTTTAGACAAACAACATATGATGATGACGATGCAATGCACAAATTCAACGCGATTTTCTAGTAGTGGTTTTTGCGGGATGCCACAATTCGACACCACTAACAATGGATCTCGCCCTCGAGATCCGCCTCATGGTACCGGAAGGAAGGTCGGCGATCTGAATCTTCTCGCTTCGGGTAGATCCTAGCGACACCACTAACAAGAGGTCGTTGTCCGTGATCGTCGAGAGAACACTCCGGGAACAAAAGGTCGAAGGTAGAGGTATCAACAAATAAAGCCACCTCTAGCTTCCGATGGATGGAGTAAAACTGCTGGATCCACTGATTCGATGTACAAGAGCGAATGATAAGAGTAGTGGTATGGTAGCTACTCCATCCCGCACTCAAACCATTACTCTGCACACGAATAGGCGGATTATGCAACCAACTCTCGGAATTAGACTGAAGATCTCGACAATCGAGGTTCGGAAACAAAGGAGTGATGCAGGATCTGCATCGGATCTGGCGTAGATGATGTCATCACATCGGGAAACACCGGAAGATACAACAGAAATCGTATGAAAAACACAATGATTAGGTTTCGCGATGGTTCCATTGGCATGAACAACACATGCTCAAGGTATACTCCAACTTCACCAATGCTCGTCCTTCTTATATGTTTTTCAACGACACGGATATCCAGCAAGGAACACATATAGATAAAGAGCTCAAGAACAAGAGATTGGATGAAGGGTACAACAGACAAGTTGCCGATTGATGATTGCAGCACCTCCGTTACAAAAGGTAGAAATCGAAACCCTAAAGGTACGACGGAAACCCAACCACGAGAAATCCTGGACTCGAAGAGAGAGAAGAGAGCGGATTCAAAACACGTAGAGGTAAGAGGAGAACAGCAGAGGGGTAAGGAGTAAAAGCAGACCTAATCAGATCTATTCAACCGATTTTGCAAAAATAGTTTTGACACTCTACTTCGGCCGTTAGCTAGGTTATCCTACAGGCTGAACTTGTGGGGTATCGCAACTGCTGAGCTCTGATACCACTCTGTAACACCCTCAGAATCGGACCTATGCAAGTTTTAGCGAAAACCCGCCAAAACCCGCATAGAAAAGATTCAAAGGTGCCCACCAGGCACTTTCATGCGGGTGGAAAACAAAGTAATAACATTACACAACAGTCCTCGATGGGACCCACAGAACAGATATATATAACAGCGACTCAAATGAGTCAAGAATACAGATATAATATACAAAGATCCAAATCACCTTGAAAATGATAGAGCGTCCGACTACGGACAAGATGCGAATGGGGCTAAGAGCCCTGAAGAATAACCAATGGCGTCCATAACTGCCTGTGCCAAGCGGAAGGGTAACCGCTAACGACGCCGATCTCAAAACCTGCTTGAACAAAGGGGTGCCGACAAAGGGCAAAGGAAAAAGAGGCGTCGATCTTGAGGCCAGTACACGGCGAGGCTAGAATTCGGCGGTCCTCGCCTACATAGGTATGGTGGACTGAAGCGGCAGTGGCAACATGCACTAAACAACCTATAGAGACTCGATACAACTGGCGGCAATCAGAGAGGGGTAAGAAAGACCTATTCGGAACCAACCTGATACTACCATCAAACAAACCCATCCTGGTGTTTCCCCCTCGAGACCAAACGAGGAAGTCAACCGAGGAACTCACACAGTTGGCAGTTTTATTCATTCTGTTATCGTTGCAGCAATTACTAGTCATGTTTAGGTAATCATTCTGATAAAGTAAGCAGTGGGAAATTTTAGTCAACCATTCCGTTATAGTTGCAACAATTACTAATCAGATACAGATAGCACGAGATAAACCCAAAACCCAGCAGTTGTTGGTACTTTTATTCAGCCATTCCGTTGTAGTTGCAAGATTTACTAGTCAGGTGCAATGGTCGCAAGCGACAATTCAAACAAGCAATTGTGGGTAGTATTATTAGCCATTCCATTATAGTGAAGCTGATTACTAGTCATTATAAAGTCAAATTTATAGCAATAAACTTTAGTTATGCTTGTCTATGATCGAGATACTGTGCTCCAAGTCGTCCATATCCATGACACGGCTTTGAAAGTTTTACCCGGCGGGTGCACCAATAGCAACACACGCCGATCAACCTCGGAAAAACCAAAACAACACCCAACGAGGCTTTCACCGAACAATCACAGGATTCAGAAATATTTCGGGGCCACCTTGGAGTCTACCATAGCGAAGTAAGCAAGCTCCGAGACGGACTCAAGGTTTGGGTAGACGGCTGTGAACGACTGGGAACCCGAAAGTGTGGCTGGGCTTGTCGACACCGCGGAATCGTGTCCCGATCCTAAACAGTACAGTGTGCTCCTCGCACAAACGTAAATACATAAGTAGCATGGCATAAGTACAGGATAGTAAATAAAACCTCAAACTAGTTTGTGGCCCCAAGAAATAAGACTGAATCAAGCTCTGGCTCAGGGGGGTCCCATATACATCCCGGATATGGATAGCGCGATAAATCAAGGAACAGGTATCAAGTACTCGGGGTCCTACGGGACACAAGTGGGCGTTCGGAAACCAAAAATTATCTATCACCCACCGATGCCTCTGCTTACTTCAATTTTAGTTGTTAAACAGGAATTAAAGTGAGCGATAAGTAAAACTAGGATCATCTCCAACAGCAACATGCGGCAATACATCAACAACTGTGGCACTGGATGACACGCAACAGCACTTGAGCAAGCGACTACGACGCGCAAGTCCAACTATCTACCAAACAACAGGTAATAGGATGTGTCCAAGGCAATATAAGGCTGCAAGGGATATCACAGGTACGGAAACTAAAGCATCGCAACACAGATAGCAATAGCTCAACAGGAGGGAATAAAGACTATAAAAGTAAGATAGGTAGAAAGGGGGAGATGCTCGCCTGGAAACATTGTCGAAGGTTTAACCGAAGATCGGGGCGACACTCGCATCAACTCAACGGCCTTATCCGCGAAGAAGCAAAACACTAGAAGAAACACCGGACGCTATATTTAATACAACGGCAGAAGATCGGCATGATGCATGTATGATGCATGACATGGCAAGGTGCGATGCAATTAGGCCAGATTAAGCGAAACCGGGGTCCCGACATATAATTAGATGGTTCAAGTTATTTATTTACCCCGCCAATTAAATGTTGCATTAGCAAGACAAAAGATGGCACCGGTTCGCTACACAAGTTTAAATGAGGCCAATATGAGACTAGATTTGCCCGCATATGGGCCCCATATTTAATTATATGGTGAATCGGCATAAGGCCCCCAAACCAATGATATGCATGCGAGATGAATGACAATTTAATATGCAACAAGTTGTTATTATATTATAAAATAGGGTTTTCGGAAGGGGTTCACACATTAGGGTTCTCGACGATCTTGGTCCGAGGGTTCGGGGTCGGTCCCAGGGTCCAGGGTTCGACGGGTTCAGGGCTCGACGGAAGCGTTCTCGGACTCCGGGGTCGTTCTCGGATAGCGGAGTAGATCTCGGCGCATTCGTGGTCTTCGGGTCATGTCGACGGTCATGGCGTTCAGGGGGAAGTTCTCGGTGTCCGTGAGGTAGACCTTGTCGTAACGTGCCGGGGATCTTGGTTCCACACAGTCGATCTTGTCGTCGTGAAGACCTTGTCGGGTCCGCGCCATCGAGTCGGTCTTGGCGTTCCTTTCGGTTCGGGTCTTGGTGTCCGAGGCAGGACTTGTCGTCCGTGAAGGAGAACTTGATGTCCCGCGAAGATCTTGGTAGAGGTCTTGAGCTCGTGATGAAGTATTCCAGGTTCCCGATACGGATGCGGTGGAGATCTTGAATCGACATCGGTGGTTTTCAAGTACCTTAATCTCCCTGGTCCTTACTCGTGCATCGGGTCCATCTAAACACACAAACGCCACATCGAATCCAAGGGTCTGTTAGAAG
Organism: Avena longiglumis; assembly: GCA_030063025.1. Taxonomy (NCBI): domain Eukaryota; kingdom Viridiplantae; phylum Streptophyta; class Magnoliopsida; order Poales; family Poaceae; genus Avena; species Avena longiglumis. The sequence continues at coordinate 449,882,959 of CP125979.1, forward strand.
CAACCTCTGACGCGGACGGTACAAACATGCAGCATCTGCAACAACACTAAGGCACCAGGGCCAAAACGAGGAGGAGGGAGCGGCCAGGTCTTGGGCTTGACTGACGACGGCGAGGAAGGCGCGTTGCCGGCTCGATGGGCCAGGGAGCTCGGGGGTTCGCGGGAGGCTCGGCTCGATGGGGTCCTGCGGTTGGCTGAAGGAGCGACGGACGAGGGAGGGCCCGGCGGCGAGGTGGTTGTCGGGGGCGGCCGAGGCGCGGACGAGGCAGGGGGAGGGCGAGGGCGGCGCCGGTCGAGAGGATCTGGCGAGGTCGGCGGGTCGCGGAGCCAGTGGTCGCGGGCGCGGGACGAGGAGACTCCGGGCGGTGGACGGGCAGTGGAGGCGCTGAGGCAGCGGCGGCTCTGGCGGCGAGGACGGCGAAGCTTCAGCGGGCCGTGGGCGGAAGCGGCATGCAGCGGCAGGCGGAGGAGGCGGCGCTGCTGGTGAGCGGGAGGCCTGGCCGAGGCGGTGGGTCGCCGGAGCAGGGAGGGGCGTCGGCCAGGCGAAGCGGTCGACGGCGCTCGGAACGGCGCGGAGGGTGGGCCGCGGAAGGCTGCAGAGAACGGGCGGCAGCGCGCGGGCGTGACTGCAGAGTGGCTGGCGCCGTGGCGGGCAGGCCTGGGGCCTTGGGAGGCCGGGCCGAGAGGGTCCAGGAGGCGGCGGAGCTTCGCTGCCGAGGCGAGCCGACAGAGGAGAGGAGCGCCAGCCAGGCTTGGCCGATGGGGGCTCCGAGCGGAGGAGGAGAGAGCGAGGGAAGCGAGGGGCGAGGGCGCAGGCGCGTGAGCGGCGGGGGTGGCTGCGGGCGGTGGAGAGGGGGGCGAGGGCGAGAAGGTGAGGCGGGGCGGCCGGCCAGGGGAGGTGGGAGGATGCTGCTGTGCGCGCGGGGAGAGGAGGGATAAGGAAGAGGGAGCGGGCGTGCCGAGCGTGCGGGTGGGGCCGGGGTGTTGCGTGCATGCGTGTGAGTGCTCTGCGTGCGTTGGGTGGTGAGTGGGTTGAGCGGGGCCGGTTGGTGGGGGTGGTGATTGGGAGAGAGAAAAGGGAGGGATAGAGAGTTGGGGTGTGAGGTGGCAGTTCCTGGTTGGTGGGGGAAGAGGCGAGGGTGAGGTGGCGCGACGGGGTTGGCCGGGGTGAGGTGGATGGTTGGGGGGTAGATTAGGTGTAGGTAGCTGTAGGATTTTTAGGTGGATCGATTTGGAATCGGGGGTGGTCGTTCGGGTCGATTCGGCCCGTTCGACTGCCCCCACTAAAATAATATAAGATTTTATTTGTTTTTAAAACACCGTTTGCAAACCGATAGCAGACAACAAAAATAATCCGGAGACCCGGGGTTTGATATTTATTTAAAGATGGGGCGTTTTAGAAACAAAGCGGGCTTTGCGAAAATAGTTTTAGACAAACAACATATGATGATGACGATGCAATGCACAAATTCAACGCGATTTTCTAGTAGTGGTTTTTGCGGGATGCCACAGAAGGTTGTCTGCCCTCTAGGTTTAGAGGTTCAGAAGATACATGCATGCCCTAATGACTGCATCCTCTACCGCGGTTAGGAGTATGAGAATTTGGATGCATTCCCGGTATGCACTTCACTTCGGTATAAGATTGGACGAGATGACCCTGGTGACGTTGAGGGCGAGCCCCCCGGAAGAGGGTTCCTACCAAGATGATGTGGTATGCTTCTATAATACCACGGTTGAAACGCTTATTCAGAAACAAAGAGCACGCCAAGTTGTTGCGATGGCATAAAGAGGAACGTAAGTCAGAAGGGATGTTGAGACACCCCGCTGATGGGTCGCAATGGAGAAAAATCGATAGAAAGTACCCGGACTTTGCAGATGAAGCAAGGAGTTTAAGGTTTGGTCTAAGTATGGATGGAATGAATCCCTTTGGGGAGCAGAGCTCCAGTCACAGCACCTGGCCCGTGACTCTATGCATCTATAACCTTCCTCCTTGGTTGTGCATGACGCGGAAGTTCATTAGATGCCAGTGTTGATCCAAGGTCCGAAGCAACCCGGCAACGAAATTGATGTGTACCTAAGGCCATTAGTGGAAGAACTTTTACAGTTGTGGCATGAACCCGGGATACGCGTGTGGGATGAGCACAAGCAGGAAGAATTTAACCTCCGAGCATTGCTTTTCGTAACAATCAATGATTGGCCTGCTCTTAGTAACCTTCAGACGTCAAACAAGGGATACAATGCATGCACACACTGTTTAGATGAGACTGAAAGTATATATTTGGAACATTGTAAGAAGAATGTATACAATGAGCATCGTCGATTTCTTTTGGCCAAGCATCCCCTAAGAAATAAAGGCAAGCATTTCAACGATGCGGCATGTCACCCACGAAGCCTAAGGAGCGTCTTGGTGCTAATATATTTGATATGGTCAAAGATTTGGATCAAATGGTAACCTTTGGAAAGGGTCACGAGGAAAATCTGTTCAAGGGCTGAAGGACACACACCCATGTGGAAGAATAAATCTATATTTTGGGAGCTACCATATTGGAAATTCTTAGAGGTCCGCTCTGCAATCGATGTGATGCATGTGACGAAGAATCTTTGTGTGAACCTGCTAGGCTTCTTGGGCGTGTATGGGAAGACAAAAGATACACCGGAAGCACGAAAGGACCATCAACGTATGAAAGACCCAGATGGCCTGCATCCAGAATGGTTTCAAGGTCATGCCAGCTACGCTCTTACCAAACAAGAGAAGGAAATATTTTTTGAATGCCTAAGCAGTATTAAGGTCCTGTCTAGCTTCTCGTCGAATATAAAGGGAATAATAAATATGGCAAAAAAAAGTTCCAAAACCTAAAGTCTCATGACTTCCACGTGATTATGACGCAAATGCTTCCGATTGCATTGAGGAGGCTTCTACCAGATAATGTTCGAGTACCCATTGTGAAGCTATGTGCATTTATCAATGCAATCTCTCAAAAGATAATCAATCCTGAATATCTACCATGGTTACAGAATGATGTGGTCCAATGTCTTGTCAGTTTTGATTTGGTGTTCCCACCATCCTTCTTCAATATTATGACGCACCTGCTGGTTCACCTAGTCGAAGAGATATCCATTCTCGGTCCTGTATTTCTACACAATATGTTTCCCTTTGAGAGGTTCATGGGAATCTTAAAGAAATATGCTCGTAACCGTGCTAGGCCAGAAGGAAGCATCTCCAAGGGCTATGGAACAAAGGAGGTCATTGAATTTTGTGTTGACTTCGTTCCTGACCTTAAGCCGATTGGTCTTCCTCAATCGCGGTATGAGGGGAGACTGAGTGGAAAGGGTACTCTATGAAGGAAATCAATAATATGTAGGGACGAACATTCTTACACCGAAGCACATTACACCGTTCTAAAGTATTCTATCTTGGCAGCCCCATATATCGAGGAACACAAGAAAATCTTACACTCCAACAACCCTGGAAAGCATGACTCTTGGATTAGAGATGAACACATGAAGAGTTTCGGCGGTTGGTTGCAACATCTCATCAAAAACAACACTCTTGGAGATCAGCTATACTTTTTGTCTAGGTCACCATCTTCGACTATATCGACTTTCCAAGGGTACAAGATAAATGGGTATACATTTTATACGATAGCCCAAGATAAAAAGAGCACCAACCAAAACAGTGGTGTCCACTTTGATGCAACAGAAAACAATGGGTCAAAGACCACATATTATGGTTACATGGAGGAGATATGGGAACTTGACTATGGACCTACTTTTAAGGTCCCCTTGTTTCGGTGCAAATGGGTCAAGCTGACAAGAAGAGGGGTTGAGGTAGACAAGAAATACGGAACGACATCGTTGGATCTCAACAATCTTGGGTACTTAGACAAACCATTCATCCTAGCCAATGATGTGGCTCAGGTTTTCTATGTGAAGGACATGTCTACCAAACCTAGAAAAATAAAAAATAAGAAAAAGAATACATCAGACGATGAGCCAAAGCGCCCCATAGTTCTTTCAGGAAAAAGAAACATCGTGGGAGTGGAGGACAAGATAGACATGTCAGAAGATTGTGATAAGTTTCATGAAATTCCGCCCTTCGCGGTGAAGGATGACCCAAGCATCATGTTAATGAATGAAGATACTCCATGGATACGACGGGATCAGAAAGGGAACACACGCGAAGAAATGATATGTAATAATTGTAAAATTTTATGAGTGAAGATGCTCCATGTGTCCATTTTTATAGTGTTGTCTGCAAACAATCTTGAGTGTGTTAGTCCCGTTTTGTGGCTGGACCGGGACTAAAGGCATCCTTTAGTCCCGATTCATACTTACCATTAAGATCTGATCTCCAAACGCGTGAGGTCACATATTAGGGAGTGCCTCTATGACCAGTTTCTCGTAGATGCCGGCGGACTGGGCTCCAGCGGCATCTCCTTGAAACTGGCCGTAGTGGTGTCCCTTCTCTCGAAAACCATCTTGCAGCTTGTAACTTCTCTAACTAGATCAATACGCCTGGGAGCTAACTAATTTCACATATTAGGGAGTGCCTCTATGACCAGTTTCTCGGAGATGCTGGAGGACTGGGCTCCGGCGACATATTCTTGAAAATGGACATAGTGGTGTCCCTGCTCTCGAAAACCATCTTGGAGATGCCTCAAACTGGCTGGAAGACTGGACTCACAAGGATGCCTATTTATAGTACAAGCAGGTCGGCATAATGTCGACACTCACGACATAATGTCGACACTCACCCCTATTATTAGTGCTGACTCATGTTTTGTCCCGGTTGGTGTCTCCAACCGGGACTAAAGGTTCATCTTTAGTCCTGTTTGGTGACACCATCCGGGACAAGGTACAAGCCGCTCGACATAATGTCGACACTCACCCCTATTATTAGTGTTTCCTGGCCCAGTCTGCCGCAATCCCTTCAGTCGCGGTTGGTTTCTCCAACCAGGACTAAAGATGAACCCTCTCTTTATAGGCATTTCACTCTATTTATTAGGTAACACTCAAGACATTTATTAATATGAAAAACCGGGACAAACCGGGACTAGCTAACACTCAGGACTAAAGCCGCCCCTTTAGTCATAATCATGCCTAGTCCTATAGTACGCAGCTTCAGGGTCTTCTTCGTCATCGTCATCATCATCGTCATCGTCACCTGCCACTCCGGGGATCCTCATCCCATCCATGGCATATACCAGGGGCCATTCCAGCCTTGGATTCACGGGCGGGGAGGGTGTCTGGAAGACGATGCCGCTTATCGCAGTCTTGGGGCCTTTTTGTGGCTTTGTGGCGGGTGGACTCGTGGGCACCGCAAGAGGGACAGGATAGACATATTATTTGTTTTATTTGGATTATTACAATAAAAGATATGATTTTCCAAAGTTTTTATATTTGAATTGAATTAAAAAAAGAAAATTTACAAAGGAAATAATTTATAAATGATGCAAACAGATAAATGGATATTGTATTAAGATTCGTTATATTTTTATGATAATAATAGACATATTATTTGTTTTATTTGGATTATTACAATAAAAGAAATGATTTTCCATAGTTTTTATATTTGATTTGAATTAAAAAAAGAAAATTTACAAATGAAATAATTTATAAATTATGCAAACAGATAAATGGATATTATATTAAGATTCTTTATATTTTTCTGATAATAATAGACATATTATTTGTTTTATTTGGAATATTACAATAAAATATATGATTTCCAAAGTTTTCATATTAGTTTTGAATCAAAAAAAAAAGAAAATTTACAAAAAAACAATTAGTCGCGGGTCGTGGCTGGACCCGGGACTAAAGGGTGCCTGCGCGCGCGAAAACGAAGCGGTCAAAAAAACCCTTTACTCCCGGGCCGTGGCTTAACCCGTGACTAAAGGGGGGGGGTCTTTAGTCGCGGGTTAAGCCACGGCCTGGGACTAAAGACCCTTTAGTCCCATCCCGTGGATTGACCCGCGACTAAAGGGGGGTCCCTATATATTCTGCGCGCCACCGCCCCTGCCAAGAACTTGGCATTCCTCGACGCAGTGAAGACGAAGCACACGGACGCATCGAAGACGACGCAGGGGAGGTGCTGTCTGCCGTCGCCGTGCCACTCCGCTCCACCGCCGCCATGTCGCTCCGCCACCGCCGCTCCGTTGTGCCATGACGTGCCGCCGCTCCGCACGCCGACGCATTTTTCTGTGTAACACCCTCAGAATCGACCCTATGAAAGTTTTAGCGATCCCCGCCAAACCCGCATAGAAACGATTCAAAGGTGCCCACCAGGAACTTTCCTGCGGGTGGAAATGAAGTAATATCATTACACAATAGTCCACGATGGAACCCATAGAACAGATATATACAACAACGACTCCATGAGTCAAGAATACAAATACACAATACAAAGATCCAAATCAACGTGAAAATGATACAACGTCCGACTACGGACAAGATGAAAATGGAGCTAAGAGCCCTGAAGAATAACCAATGGCTTCCATAACCCTGCCCAGGCCAAGACGGAAGGGTAACCCTGCTAACGACGTCGATCTCAAAACCTTCTTAAACAAAAGGGGTGCCGACAAAGGGCAAATGAAAAAGAGCGGTCAAGATCGAGGCCAAGACAGCGAGACTAGAATTGGCGGTCCTCGCCTACATAGGTATGGTGGATCAAGCAGCGGCAATGTACACTAAACAACCTATAGAGACTCAATACAACTAGCGGCTATCAGATAGGGATAAGAAATACCTATTCGGATCCAACCTGAAACAATCACCAAGCATACCCATCCTGGCATTTCCCCCTCGAGACCAAACGAGGAAGTCAACCGAGGAACTCACATAGTTGGCAGTTTTATTTATTCAGTTATCGTTGCAGCAATTACTAGTTAGGTATAGATAGTCATCCTGATATAATAAGCAGTGGGCACTTTTAGTTAACAATTCCATTGTAGTTGCGACACTTACTAGTCAGATACAATTAGCATGAGATATCCCAAACCCAGCAGTTGTTGGTACTTTTATTTAGCCATTCCGTTGTAGTGAAGCTGATTATTAGTCATATCGGATACAAGTCAAATTATAACAGTAAACTTTAGTCATAGTTGTCTATGATCGAGAATTGTGCTCCAAGTCGTCCATAACCGCGGACACGGCTTCTCGAAAAGATTTAACCCTGCAGGGGTGCACCAAAGTTTCCACACGCACCCTCACCCTTGTTGTCAGATCAGGTAGGTACAAGATCACAAAACATACACCCAACGGTATGTCGACGGGGTTTCGGACACGACGTTTCCCAGACCCAAAGCAAGCACATGGGGGCCACCCCACTAATCTACCCGCAACGAAGTCGGCCAGTCTCTGAGACGGACCCAGAGGTTTGTGACAATGGCTATAAACGACTGGGAACCCGAAAGTGTGACTGGGCCCCAGTACAGTACTTTGAAAACATTCCACGTTGGTTCCAAAACAGTACAGACGTTCCACGCGCAATAGTAAATAAAGCAGTAAATCATGGCATAAGTACAGGATAGTAATAAAGCCCCAAACTACTTTGTGGCCCCCGGTACAGTACTTTGAAATCAGGTACTAATCGATGGGGGTGCCCACACACCCCACCTGTGGTTAGCGCGCTTGATCTCGGAACAGGTGTCAAGAACTCGGGGTCCTACGGGACACCAGTGAGCGGTTAAAAACCAAATATTGTCTATTACCCACCAGTGCCTCTTCATTTACATACTTTCAATTTTAGTTATTAAACGGTAATTAAAGCCATGATCATCTCTAACATTAAACATGCGGCATTACTCCAACAACTGTGGTACTTGACAACATGCAACAGCACTTGAGCAAGCGACTATGACACGCAAGTCCAACTATCTACCAAACAACAGGTAATAGGATGTGTCCAAGGCAATATAAGGCTGCAAGGGATATCACGGGTATGAAAAATAGAGCATCGCAACACAAATAGCAACAGATCAACAGGAGGAAATAAAGACTATAAAAGTAAGATAGGTAGAAAGGGGATAATGCTCGCCTAAAAACATTGCCGAAGGTTCATCCGAAGATCGGATCGATACTCGTATCAACTCATCGGTCTAATCCGTGAAGAAGCAAAGCACTAGAAGAAACACCAGATGCACTATTTATTACTACGACAGAAGATCGAGCATGATGCATGTATGATGTATGACATGGCAAAGGTGCGATGCAATTAGACCATATTAAGTGAAACCGGGGTCCCGACAATTAATTAGATGGTTCATGTTGTTTAGATACCCCGCATTTTAAATGTTGTATTAACAAGGCAAAACATGGCATCGGTTCGCTATGCAAATTTAAATGGAGTCAATATTTGGCTAGAAAATCCCGCACATGGCCTCCATATTAATTTAGTTGAGTAGTCGAAACACCCCCAAACACCCACAATATGTATGCAAACACAATATGTATGCAAACATGATCAATTGAGATGCATCAAGTATAATATGTAAATTTATAAATAAGGGCTCCGGAGGGGTCACACATTAGAGGGGCTCGAAGATCTTGTGGCTCCGAGGGTTTGGGTAATGTCTTGAGGTCCTCTCTTCGGTTGCGGATCGAGGTTTGTGCGGACGGTCCTATCGTCGATGAAGATCTTGCCGCTTTGTCGGGGTTCTCCATGTCCGGTTGCTCTTGGCATCAGTTTTTGCGAAGGGGATCATGGCGTTCCGAGATGTAGCTCTTGGCTAAGGTTCGGTCCCTCGTGCTTCGTCTTGATGGGCTAGTACACAGACGCTTATGGCAAAGACTTGATAGCTTTGAGTAGGCCTCGGTACATGGAGGCAGTACCCAAACCACCTAATGGCCAGAAGACCATAACACGGGGACGTGCCCCTGGCGACATATGGAGAAGGGCGGCGCAGCAACATCGGCGAGAGGCAGAGGGTCACACGCATCGGGGATGGCGCTTGGCGGCGATGGCTGCTGTAGAGAAGCAGTCGTTCGGGAGGAGGACGCTTGCGACGGCATTGGACTGCGGGGCCGTGGTGGAGGCAGGGCTCGACGAGGTGGGTCCAAGGGCAGCGGCTGGGCGGAGGGGTTCCCGCAGCGAGGTGGAGCTTGGCGACCTCGGGTAGTGGCCTCGGGGACGCGGCGAGGGATGACGGCGGCCGGGGAAGGAGAGGTCCGGTGGGAGGTGTCGATGCGCAGGCCGGTAGCGAGGAGAGGGCACGTGTGTTGGATATATGCCCTAGAGGCAATAATAAATGTAGTTATTATTATATCTTTGTGTTTATGATAAATGTTTACATTCATGCTATAATAGTATTAACAAGGAAACATTAATACTTGTGTGATTTGTAAACTTAATTTGAAGTCCCTAGTAAAGCCTCTATATAATACTAGCTTGTTGGTTAATAGATGATTGTGGTTTCCCTATCATGAACATTGAGATGTTATTAACAACAAGATCATATCGTTAGGAGAATGATATGGTGGACATACTCCTATAGATAAGCGTAGCATAAAGATCAAGTCATTTTAATAGTTCAATTGATATATGCTTTCTGATACATAGTAACCTAATTCCTTCGACCATGAGATCATGCATATCACCTTTACCGGATGGATGCTTTGATGACATCAAATACCACACCGTAACTGGGTGGCTATAAAGGTGGCATTGAGTGTTCGTAAAGTATTGGTTGAAACACATGGATCAAGAGTGGGATTTGTCCATCCATATGATGGATAGATATACTCTGGGCCCTCTCGGTGAAATGTCATCCAATTAGCTTGCAAGCATGTGACTGTCTCACAAGGGATCACATATCACAGGAATGAGAAAAGAGTACTTATCGGTAACGAGGTTGAACTAGGTATGCAGAGATACCGACGATCATAACCTCGGATAAGTAAAGTATCGTGAGACAAAGGGAAATTGGTATCGTATGTAAGTGGTTCAATCGATCGCAAAGTAATCATAGAAATATGTGGGAGCCATATGAATTTCCAGATTCCTCTATTGGTTATTGTTCGGAGAAGTGTCTCGATCATGTCCGCATAATTCACGAACCGTAGGGAGACACACTTAAGGATTCGACGTTGTTTGAGTAGTTATGGTATGATGAGAAAGAGACCGAATGTTGTTCGGAGTCTCGAATGGGATTCAGGATATCATGAGGAGATCCGGAATGGTCCGGAGAATAAGATCCATATAAGGAAAGTCCCGTTTCGGAGTTGGAGAATGGTTCCGGTGTTTTCATCGGGAATGTTCTAGAAGGTTCCGGAATGTCCGGCACTCCGGGGGGAAGGGGTACATGAATGTGTCATTACAAGTTGGAATGATTGCATCATGTACTAGGTGTCATCGCTATCCAAAATAAAGGGTTTATTCAAATCCTAGTTTTAAAAGTCAAAAGTCTAGTTTGAAAGTCAAACGGCAGTTTTTGGAAAGAGGAGGAGAGGTGGAAACCGAGTTGGGGAGGAGTTCCCTCCTCCAACCGGCGGCCCACCTCCAAGCCGAGTTGGGGAGGGTCTCCCCTCCCCTTGGCCGCGCCTCCCACCTATAAAGGGAGGGGCAGGGCTGCCCCTCCTAGTACACAAGATCCTCTCCTCCAAAACCCTAGCCCCAAGCCGCCGCCGCCTCCAAGCCGCCGCCGGACCCTAGGGCACCATCGCCGCCGCCTAGCTAAACCCTAGCCGCCGGCTTGTCCCCTCCTTGGTGTCTCTAAACCCTAGAACACCGAGGGACTCTCTCATAGTCCACCATACTCGCTCCGGCTTAAGGCGAAGCCCTGCGAGATCTCCCCTCTACTTAGGTACCACGTTGTCTTCTTGGAATCGAGGAGAGTGCTACAACCTCATTTTCTTGGAACAAGGGAGAGGAAGGTCTTCGTCGAGTACCGAACGTGTGACCGATCAAGGAGTGCTTAACGCAGCGCCGGAAGGATCGCTCTGCGATCTTGAGATCGGAAGAAATCGACTACATCACCCACGAGAATCCGCTCTCGTTAAACACTTTGGAATCTTCGAGGGTGAGTTATTCCATCGACTCGTTGCTACAATCTAGTAGATAGATCTTGGCTTGTTTGTTTGTATGCGGTAGAACATTTTGTTTTCCATGCTACGAAACCCTAGAGTGGTATCAGAGCCGTGTCTATATGTAGATCTGTTGCACGAGTAGAACCCAATGGTCATTGTGGGCGTTGATGCTTTTATTGTCGTTTGCTTCTTGTGTACTTTGCATCTTGCGGTATGTTGGGATGAAGCGGCCCGGGCTAACCTTACATGACATCGTTCATGAGACTTGCTCCACGCTTGACATGCAACTTGTATTGCATAAGTGGCTTTGCGGGTGCCTGTTTCTCCTAGCATAGTTAAGATCCAATTTACAACGGGTGATTAACAATACTAGTATCAATGTTGTGGTTCTTGTTCGTAAGTTAGAATGACACTTATTGAAAGCCCCAAACCACGTAAAACATGCAAAGAAAGTAGAGTTGTCTAACTTTGTTTTGCAGGGGTGTGCTGTGATGTGATATGGCCATGATTGTGATTATATTTGATGTATGCAATGTTCCTTATTGTAAGTTGGCAACCGGCAGGAGCCATATGGTTGTCTTTAATTTATGTTAAGACCCGCGTGTCTATTCAAAGTAGTTGTAATAGTTGAAGCCGGTGGACGACAACCATGGAGAAGCGTCATTGACCTTGATGCAATGTCGGTGATGATGGAGATTATGTTCGTGCTTGAAGATGGAGATCGGAAGCACAAAGAAGAAAGGCCATATCATATCACATATTATGAATTGCATGTGATGTTAATCCTTTATGCATCTTGTATTGCTTAGTAGACGACGGTAGCATTATAAGATGATCCCTCATGCACATGAATTTCAAGTCATAAAGTGTTCACCCTCAGTTAGCACCGTTGCTAAAGCTTGTTGTTTCGAAGCACCACGTGATGATCGGGTGTGTTAGATTCTGCAAGTGTATACAACGTGAGCAAGCCAGATTTGCTCATGCGGAAACTAAGGTTTGATCTTGACGAGCCTAGCATGTACAGACATGGTCTCGGAACACGGATCACCGAAAGGTAAAGCATGAATCATATAGTAGATATGATGAACATGTCGATTGTTCGCCATTGAAACTATATCAACTCTCGTGATGATCGGTGTTGATGTGGTGGATTTGGTTCGTGTAATCACTAAAACAATGTGAGGGATATTGTTTTGAGTGGGAGTTCACCTAGATTAATTTTATTATTAATTTGAACTCAATTTGTCATAAACTTAGTCTAAACTATTGCAAATATGTTGTAGATCAATGGCAACCCCTACCATCAATTTTAATGCGTTCCTAGAGAAAGAAAAGTTGAAAAACAATGGAAGCAACTTCACGGATTGGTTCTGCAATTTGAGGATTGTCCTCACAGCTGGTAATTTGACCTATGTCTTTGGATGCACATTGGTGACCCACTGCAATGAGCTCCCGATGAAGTAAAGAACGTTTACCTCAATCGGAAGACTCAGTACTCCACAGTTTAGTGTGCTATCTTGTATGGTTTAGAATCGGAGCTTCAGAAAAGGTTTGAGAATTCAGACCCATATGATATTGTCGAGGATCTCAAATTGATCTTTGAGACTCATGCGGCAATTGAAAGCTATGAGGCTTCTGAAAAGTTCTTTAACTGCAAGATGGAAGAGGGCAGCTCCGTCAGTGAGCACGTGCTTAAGATGTCTGGGCACGCAAACAAACTTCAAAGCTTGGGTATTGTGATTCCTAATGCTTTGGGGATTTACCGTTTCCTCCAATCACTACCACCAAGTTACAAGAACTTTGTGATGAATTACAACATGCAAAACATGAACAAGACGTTGCCAGAATTCTTTGCCATGTTGAAATCTGCAGAAGTGGAGATCAAGAAAGAGCACCAAGTGTTGTTGGTCAATAAGACCACCAAATTCAAGAAAGGCAAGTCTAAGCAGAAGGGACACTTCAAGAAGGGTGGTAAGAAAGTTACAACGCCGACGAAGAAGACCAAGGCTGGACCTAAGCCTGATACTGAGTGCTTTTACTGCAAGGGAGAAGGTCACTGGAAGCGGAATTGCCCAAAGTACTTGGCGGATTTGAAGAACGGCAACATCAAGAAGAAATGTATATCTGATATACATGTTATTGATGTGTATCTCACTAGTACTCGTAGTAGTGCCTGGGTATTTGATACTGGTTCGGTTGCTCATATTTGTAACTCGAAACAGGTGCTGCAGAATAAACGGAAGCTAGCGAAGAACGAGGTGACGATGCGCGTGGGAAACGGATCAAAGGTTGACGTGATCGCGGTCGGCACGCTACCCCTTCATCTACCATCGGGATTAGTTTATACTAAAATAATTGTTATTTGGTGCCTGCGTTGAGCATGAACATTATATCGGGATCTTGTTTATTGCGAGACGGTTACTTGTTTAAGTTCGAGAATAATGGTTGTTCGATTTATATGAGTAATATGTTTTATGCACATGCACCTTTGATAGATGGTCTATTCTTATTGAATCTCGATAGTGGAAATACACATATCAACAACATTGAGGCTAAACGTTTGAAATCAAGCGATAATTTGACCTATATGTGGCACTGTCGTCTTGGTCACATTGGAGTGAAACGTATGAAGAAACTCCATTCCGATGGACTTCTTGAATCACTTGATTTTGAATCACTTGATAGATGCGAAGCATGTCTGATGGGTAAAATGACTAAGACTCCATTTTCTGGTATGATGGAGCGAGCTACGGACTTATTGGAAATCATACATAAAGATGTATGTGGTCAACTGAGTGTCGCATCGCGCGGTGGTTAACGTTATGTTCTTACCTTCACGGATGACTTGAGTAGATATGGGTATATCTATTTCATGAAACATAAGTCCAAACTTTCGAGAAGTTTAAGGAATTTCAAAGTGACGAGAGAATCAACGTAACAAGAAGATTAAATTTCTACGCTCGATCGTGGAGGTGAATATCTAAGTTACGAGTTTGGCGAGCATTTGAAGAAATGCGGAATACTTTCACAGTTGACACACCGGAACACCACAACAGAATGGTGTGTTCGAACGTCGAATCGAACTCTATTAGATATGGTTCGTTCTATGATGTCACTTACAGATTTACCGCTATCATTTTGGGGTTATGCATAAGAAACAACCGCATTCACTTTAAATAGGGCACCGCCGTCTAAATCCGCTGAAACGACACCGTATGAATTATGGTTTGGGAAGAAACCTAGATTGTCGCTCCTTAAAGTTTGGGGATGCGGGCCTATGTAAAGAAGTTACAGGACAAGCTTGAACCCAAAGCGGAAAAATGCGTCTTCATAGGATACTCAAAGGAAACTATTGGGTATACCTTCTATCATAGATCCGAAGGAAAAATCTTCGCTGTTAAGAATGGATCCTTTCTAGAGAAGGAATTTCTCGAAAGAAGTGACTGGAAGGAAAGTAGAACTCGACGAGGTTGTCGAACCTTCTCTCGAATTGCGAGTAGCGCAAAGACCGAAGAAGTTCCTGTGTGCCTGCACCAATTAGAGAGGAAGCTAATGATGATGATCATGAAACTTCGTTGAAGTTGCTACAGAGCCTCGAAGTCAACGAGAACTCGTACCACTCCATTGGTATGATCCCGTTATGAGTGTCATGTTGGTGGATAACACCGATGACCCCGAGACATATGAGGAAGCGATGATGAGCCCAGATTCCAATAAATTGCAAGAAGCCATGAACCGAGATTGGATCCATGTACGAAAACCAAGTATGGACTTTGGTGGACTTAGGATGGCCGAAAGGCTGTCGAGAACAAATGGATTTTCAAGAAGAAAGCATGCCGATGGTAATGTCTTGTCTATAAAGCTCGACTTGTCGCAAAAAGGGTTTCGACAAATTCAAGGAGTTGACTATGAGACTTTCTCACCATGCGAAGCTAAAGTCTGTGAGGATTATGTTAGCAATCGCTGCATATTATGATTATGAGATATGGCAGATGGATGTCAAAACAACATTCCTCAATGGAGACATTGATGAAGAGTTGTATATGATGCAACCCAAAGGTTTTGTCGATCCTAAAGATGCTAGCAAGGTATGAAAACTTCAACGGTCCATCTATGGATTGAAGCAAGCATCCCGAAGTTGGAGTCAACGTTTTGATAAGGTGATCAAAAGTTTTGGTTTTATACAAACTTATGGAGAAGCATGTATTTACAAGAAAGTGAGTGGGAGCTCTGTAGCATTCTTAATACTATATGGAGATGACATATTGTTGATTGGGAATGATGTAGACCTTCTTAATAGTGTCAAGGAATATTTGAATAATAGTTTTTCAATGAAGGATCTTGGCGAAGCAGCTTACATATTAGACATAAATATTTATAGAGATAGATCGAAACGCCAAATATCATTGTCACAAAGTACATATTTGGACAAAGTTCTAAAGAGGTTTGGAATGGAAGATAGCAAGAAAGGGTTCTTGCCCATGTTGCCCAATACGACCTTGAGTAAAACTCAAAGTCCGACATCGGCAGAAGATAGAGAAAGGATGAGTAAGACTCCCTATGCCTCAGCCATAGGATCTCTAATGTATGCCATGCTATGTACTAGACCCGACATTGCATATGATGTTAGTTTAACTAGCAGATATCAAAGTGATCCAGAAGTGGATCATTGGACAACGGTCAAAAACATCCTTAAGTACTTGAGAAGAACTAAGGATATCGTTCTTTCTTATGGAGGTGATGAACAACTCGTTGTTAATGGTTACACCGATGCTAGTTGGAACACCGATCCAGATGATTCTAAATCACAATCTGGGTACGTATTTATTTTGAATGGTGCAGCAGTTAGCTAGAGGAGTGCAAAGCAAAGCGTTGTGGCAAGATCTTCAACTGAATCGGAATACATGGCTGCTTCAGAGGCTTCACAAGAAGCGATATGGATGAAAGAGTTCATTACAGAGCTGGGTGTGGTTCCAAGTGCGCTGGACCCAATGTCTATCTACTATGATAACATGGGCGCCATAGCCAATGCGCAAGAACCAAGGTCACACAAGAAGCTGAAGCATATCAAGCTACATTTTCACGCTATTCGAGAACATATCCAAGATGGGGATATAAATATTTGCAAAGTACACACAGATCTGAATGTGGCGGATCCGTTGACTAAACCTCTCCCGAGGGCAAAACATGACCAGCACCAAACTGCCATGGGTGTTCGATATATTACCATGTAGTCTAGATTAGATGACTCTAGTGCAAGTGGGAGACTGTTGGAGATATGCCCTAGAGGCAATAATAAATGTAGTTATTATTATATCTTTGTGTTTATGATAAATGTTTACATTCATGCTATAATAGTATTAACAAGGAAACATTAATACTTGTGTGATTTGTAAAATTAATTTGAAGTCCCTAGTAAAGCCTCTATATAATACTAGCTTGTTGGTTAATAGATGATTGTGGTTTCCCTATCATGAACATTGAGATGTTATTAACAACAAGATCATATTGTTAGGAGAATGATATGGTGGACATACTCCTATATATAAGCGTAGCATAAAGATCAAGTCATTTTAATAGTTCAATTGCTATATTCTTTCTGATACATAGTAACCTAATTCCTTCGACCATGAGATCATGCATATCACCTGTACCGGATGGATGCTTTGATGACATCAAACACCACCAGAATCGGGTGGCTATAAAGGTGGCATTGAGTGTTCGGAAAGTATTGGTTGAAACACATGGATCAAGAGTGGGATTTGTCCATCCATATGACAGATAGATATACTCTGGGACCTCTCGGTGAAATGTCATCCAATTAGCTTGCAAGCATGTGACTGGCTCACAAGGGATCACATATCACGGGAATGAGAAAAGAGTACTTATCGGTAACGAGGTTGAACTAGGTATGCAGAGATACAGACGATCATAACCTCGGATAAGTAAAGTATCATGAGACAAAGGGAAATTGGTATCGTATGTAAGTGGTTCAATCGATCGCAAAGTAATCGTAGAAATATGTGGGAGCCATATGAATTTACAGATTCCTCTATTGGTTATTGTTCGGAGAAGTGTCTCGATCATGTCCGCATAATTCACGAACCGTAGGGAGACACACTTAAGGATTCGACGTTGTTTGAGTAGTTATGGTATGATGAGAAAGAGACCGAATGTTGTTCGGAGTCTCGAATGGGATTCAGGATATCACGAGGAGATCCGGAATGGTCCAGAGAATAAGATTCATATAAGGAAAATCCCGTTTCGGAGTTGGAGAATGGTTCCGGTGTTTTCATCGGGAATGTTCTAGAAGGTTCCGGAATGTCCGGCACTCCGGGGGGAAGGGGTACATGAATGTGTCATTACAAGTTGGAATGATTGCATCATGTACTAGGTGTCATCGCTGTCCAAAATAAAGGGTTTATTCAAATCCTAGTTTGAAAAGTCAAACGGCTAGTTTGAAAGTCAAACGGCAGTTTTTGGAAAGAGGAGGAGAGGTGGAAACCGAGTTGGGGAGGAGTTCCCTCCTCCAACCGGCGGCCCACCTCCAAGCCGAGTTGGGGAGGGACTCCCCTCCCCTTGGCCGCGCCTCCCACCTATAAAGGGAGGGGCAGGGCTGCCCCTCCTAGTACACAAGATCCTCTCCTCCAAAACCCTAGCCCCAAGCCGCCGCCGCCTCCAAGCCGCCGCCAGCCCCTAGGGCACCAACTCGCCGCCACCTAGCTAAACCCTAGCCGCCGGCTTGTCCCCTCCTTGGTGTCTCTAAACCCTAGAACACCGAGGGACTCTCTCATACTCCACCATACTCGTTCCGGCTTAAGGCGAAGCCCTGCGAGATCTCCCCTCTACTTCCGGTACCACGCCGTTGTGCTGCAGGAATCACGAGGAGAGTGCTACAACCTCCACTGCCTGCTGGAACAAGGGAGAGGAAGGTCTTCGTCGAGTACCGAACGTGTGACCGACTGCGGGAGTGCTGCCGGAACGCAGCGCCGGAAGGATCGTCTACGCGATCTTGAGATCGGGAAGATGTAACTACCTCGGTGAATTACGCTCCTAGATACAAGCCTGGATGAGCGGTAGTGGTTGAAATAGTACGGTGGGGCCCCAAAAGCCACTCACGGGTAGACCTTTCGGCCGTCCCAACCACTTCCATCTCATCGGGACCTGTACGGGCGGCGAATCGGCGGCGGGATCAACTACATACACAAGTGGGTATGTATGCAAGCCACCATACAAGAGTACATCAGAGCCATACCATCTAGAAAGAAAGGAAATATAGCAACGCCATACGGCAAGATTCAAATGACCTAGATAGATATAATATGTTAGGATAATTCCTCATACATCACACATCAGAGCATCAAGCGGAAGCAAAACAAAGTCCGAGTACGGATAAGAAGCAAATCGGCATAAGATGCCATAGAAATAAGCACATCCCGCCACAGATCTCACGGATCCCGTTCCTAATCTCTACACCGAACGATCGTTCGCATCATCAGCCTCTTCCACCCAAAGATCCGTCCCCGAGGGTACCTATTCATCTGAACCAATAATTTATCGTGTGAGACCCTAAGGGTACTCAGCAAGACTTAATGCCTCTAAAGGGGACACGACCTGGGGTGACGCAATTGCAGCGAAAGATAAACCCTAGCAATTCTACAGATACTCGCTAACCATCCGCCTAACCAAACATAGATGGATGTCCGTGAATTAATGACAACAGTTATAACAGTAATTTCATCAGATCCATCCTCCTCCTCGCTTACCAACGAGGAAGCGGACGAACAACCCCCCATCTGTTGGCAGTTTTATTAACCATTCCATGAATATTGCACTATTTACTAGCCAATTACTTAGTCAGATTAAAGCGGTACTTTAGTTATGCTTGTCTATGATCGAGAAACTGTGCTCCAAGTCGTCCATAACCGCGGACACGGCTTTCAGAAAGTTTTACCCGGCCGGGGTGCACCAATAGCAACACACGCTCGATCAACCTCGGAAAAACCAAATCAAAACCCAACGAGGCCTTCACGACAAAGCAATCACAGGATTCAGAATTATTTCAGGGGGCCACCCCATTAAGCTACCCGCCACGAAGCTAGCTGACTCCGAAACGGACTCAAGGTTTGTGTATACGGCTGTGAACGACTGGGAACCCAAAACTGGGCTTGTCGACACCGTGGAATCGTGTCCCGATCCAAAACAGTACAGGTGCTATCTGTCGCACAATTTAATAAAGCAGTAAAGCATGGCATAAGTACAGGATAATAAATAAAACCTCAAACTAGTTTGTGGCCCCAAGAAATAAGACGGAATCAAGCTCGCCTGTGGGGTCCCATATACCTCCGGATGTGGATAGCGATAAATCTTGGAACAGAATCAAGTACTCGGGGTCTTACGGGACACAAGTGAGCAGGAAAAACCAAATAGCAGATGTTGCTCACCGGTGCCACTTTCATTAGTTCTCCCATTACTACTCAGGTTAAGTTGTTTAGGTACCTCGTTATCCATCAGACACTCACAAACCCTACACATGCTGTTCTACGACTCGCATGGCTCAAACAACTCCTGTAGTAATGGCTCATGGGATGGAGGAACAAGCTTGGTGGGGTTTAAAGTAAAGGTTATGCAATACTTGGGATTCAATTTAATGCAATTCGCGACTCAATGATGCAAGAATAAGATAGAGGCAATAGGTACTGTATGTATGCAAGCATGTGGAAGTGCTTGCCTGGCAACTCAGTTGAAGCGAGAGACGGATCTGGGTAGTGCTCTGTTCTCTTGATATATCCCCGCCTATTCTATTCGAAAGAAGAACCAAACAAACAAGGCCAACATAAATAAAGTGCGCAAGCATCTGAGTAAAATGCATCAAGCAACCAATCATGCCATGATGAATGATGCACAAGTTGCATGGCAATAAGTAGCATGGCATGGGTGGGGTGTGGTATACAAGAATAAGTCATTTTATTAAGGTTTGGCCACATTTTATTGTCATATTAGTTGTTTTAAAGAATAGATTTATATGATGCATGCTGCAATTGAAATCATGGATAGCATAAACAGATAGGTCTCGTCGAGCTGATCATTTTAGACATATCATTTGCTAAATTCGGAGTTCTAAATCAAAAGTTATTAATTTAATAAGTTCCAGTGGCATTTGTTGTAATTTAACTCAACTTGGAATTTTAAATGCGCAAAAGGTAATTTGAATAGCATATTTGAAATCCTCACATTTTTCTGATTCTAAAACATATAACATTTATATTATTTGGATTTATATTTTTAAAGTTATTTGAAAACAGATTTAAAATTTGAATTTGAATTAAATTTAAATTGGTTTGAATTAAACAGAATCTGAAAAACATTTTAACACTCGGGCCAACCTAGCCCTAGTCACAGACATGTGGGGCCAGGCACACAGACCCACGCCAAATGCCGAGAGGGAGGGGGACCGCGGGTTGATTCACAGAAACCACGGGAGCCTTTTTGCAAAAGAGCCAGAGACACAGACATGTGGGCCTGGCTGGACCGCGGGTTATGAAAACAAAAGAGGGGGGGGTATGTGCAAAGTGGCCGGCGTGCACTGTTTTTCTTCCTATCCGCGTCGAGCGACAGGGTGACGAGGTGGGGATCGAACCCGCGCCCTCTGGCGCGCCAGCGGAGACGGCTACCGCTGCGGCGGCTGCGTGTTGCTGTTGGAAAAGGGGGGGCGTGGCTAGATAGGCTGCTGCGCGCCGCGGTAGCGAGTGGGCAGACGCGGCGGCGGCGCACCGAGGGTGTTCGTCCGGTGGCGTGGCGCACACAGGAAACGAGGATCGGGGGGAGGTTGTCTGGGAGGAAGGGGGGCTCACCGCGGGTGTGTCGATGTGGCCGGTTCGGGCAGGGACGGTCGCGATCGTTGGCGGGGCTGCCGGACTCGAGCTAGGGTTTGTCGGGGCGGCGCCGACGTGCAGGGTTCCTGGGGGCTCCTCCTCCTCGCTGCTGAGTACGGGGGCGACGCAGAGGACCTCCGGAGCTTCCTCGACAACCTCAGCTCAGCCTGCCTGGTTCGTGTGCACTAGAGAGACCAACGGTGTGGCCGGCGTCGGGGTGAGGCTGCGGTGGAGAAAGAGGGGGCAAAGGAGGGGAACGAGGCAGAGCCTCTAGGTGGATCTGGGGACGTCTAGAGGGCGAGGGAGAGGATAAGAACGAGAGGGGGCAGGTGGGGGCTTGCGTGGGGGAGGGGTAGATGGAAAAGGTGGCCTCGGTGCCACCTTTCCTCCTCCCTCACGTGAGCCAGGTCAGGGGCAGCTGGGTGGGGAGAGCTGGGCCAGGGCGAGGGTGGAGAGGGGGCTCGGGGTAGGCAGGTCTGGAGGGGCCCCTAGGGCAGGGAGAGAAGAGAGGGAGAGGGGGAAAGCTAGGGTTTTGGATTAGGGGGGTGGCCTCGGTTGTTTGGGGTGGGGTAGCTAGGGGCATGGTGAACATGTGGGGCCATGCTAGGGTAGGTTTAGAGGGGTGGCTCGGCTAGAGAGGAGAGAAAGAGGGGGTACTTAGGGTTTTGTTTAGAATAGATGTGGTTTAGGTTTAGCTAGGATGGGGTATGGGGGTGGCTTAGGGTTTAGGTTTTTGAGAGGGGGAAGGTTAGATGCTAGGTTTTCTTTTGACAAGATCCAACCATGCACCAAACAAACCCCAACAAGAACCAAGACTAGAGCAAGGGGAAAAGGTGATGATGGCAAGGATGGTTAGGTGATGGGGTTTAGGCATGATCAAACAAGACCAAACCCAAGGGGTAGAGAGATGATTAAAATCCAAATAAAAATCAAATGCCAAGCTAAAGGGGTACTTGCATGGGCCATGCATAATTAATTGTTACCATATTTATCTTTGTGAAAACAAGATTAATCACATGGCATTTTCTTATGCATTCCAAAGTGTGGAATAAGGCCCAAGCAAAAGAATTTAGAAAGAATTCCAAGTGGAGTATGAGGAGATGATCACATTGGATTATATTTGGGACTTGCTAGTGTGTATATGCCACTAGATATTTATTAAGCCCACAAAATATCCCAACATGATGATAACCCCAAAAGCAACACATATGGAAGCTAGGAAAAAGGGGTCCCACTCACAAGGCATGCAAAGGTGGCCATGTGGCTCTCATGTATCAATAATGTGAAAACAAAATGATGCCAAGATGAGAACATGTGGAAAATAATTGGATCCATCCCAACCCACATGAGCTAGAAGTAAAACCCATAAATGCCAAGCTCATATTTAGTTGGATGGTGGAATTATAAGGTGATGAAAGAAAGGTGGTGGAGTTAATAAGAGATATGCCCCCAAATAAACTTGGGCATTTAACAATATATCAAGAACCAAATACAATATCAAGAGGCAAACACAATTAATAATGCACATGAGATAAGAACCAAACAAGAAGGGGTTTTATATGATGCTCAAATGCAAGGTGGCATGATGACATGAGCATGATATGATGATGATGCAACAATTATATGTAGGAAGTGGTCCTTTTATTACTAGAACAAGTAGCATTACAGGTGTTAGACAACTGGGATGCTACAACTCTCCCCCACTAAACAGGAATCTCACCCCGAGATTCTAGGAAGAAGAAGAAGACACAAAGAGGGTAGGATAGTTGGCACGGAGTTCATCTTCACGCTCCCAAGTGGCTTCATCAACAGAATGGTGTGACCACGCACCTTGCGTAACTTGATGGACTTGTTGCAGTCCTTCTTTCTGGGTCTCAAGGATTTTGGTGGGGTGTTCTTGATAAGACAGGTCTTCTTGGAGATCGATTAGCTCATGATCCACGGTCTGCGGGATCTTTGAAGCACTTCTTGAGCTGAGAGATGTGGAAAACATCATGGACTTTGAGTTTTCCGGAGCTCCAGGCATAAGCAACTTCTCCTCTTCTACCACGAATCTTGAAAGGACCGATGTATCTAGGAGCCAACTTTCCTTTGATACCAAAGCGGTGTGTGCCTCTCATGGGAGTGACACGAAGGTACGAGATCACCAGGCATACACCATGTCCGTGTGCTTCTGTCATAATTGCTCTTCCAGCGACTTTGAGCAATCTTGAGTTCTCAAGAATGATATGCACCTTCTCCTCTGCTTGAGTTACAATGTCGGACAAACCATATTCTTTCTCCCCACACGACCAACCAATCGGAGTTACGCACTTGCGACCATAGAGAGCCTCAAATGGTGCCATCTTCGACTCTTCCGAAGCTGTTGTTGTAAGAGAATTCAGCATAAGGAAGACATTCCTCCCACTTCATGCCAAAGAGATGGCAAAACGAAGCATATCCTCCAGAATCTGATTGATCCTTTCGACTTGTCCTTGCGACTGAGGGTGGTATGCAGTGCTGAAGTTCAACTTTGTTCCCAGAGCATTTTGGAAACTTTCCCAGAACTTTGAAGTGAAGATGCTTCCACTGTCTGAACTGATTTCCAGCGGAACCCCATACACAGAGACAATTCTGTTGATATAGAGCTCAGCCAACTGAATTCCAGAAATTGTTTCCTTGACTGGGAAGAAATGAGCCACTTTAGAGAGCCTATCGATGACAACAAAAATTGCATTGTTGCCCTTCTGCGACCTTGGAAAGCCAGTGATGAAATCCATCTCTACTTTCTCCCATTTCCATTCCGGAGGTTTCAATGGCTGTAGAAGACCGAATGGTTTCTGATGGACAGCTTTTACTCTGCGGCAGACATCACATTCCGAGACGTACTTGGCACAATACCGTTTCAGACCAGGCCACCAATACTGTGTTTTCAAGTCCATGTACATCTTTATGCTGCCAGGATGGATAGAAAGAACCGAATCATGCGCCTCCTTGAGAACTTGCTCTCTCAAACCCGGGTAGTTTGGAACAAACATCCGGTGTTCAAAGAAAAGCGTGCCTTGATCATCAACGTGGAAGGACTCATACTTCGGAAGCTCAAGTTTAGAGATGATCTTTTTGGTGTGCGGATCACCAAGTCGACGAGCGAATCTTTTCTTCCAAGAGAGGAGTAGCCAGAAGGTTCAGGGGATGCCCTTGTTCCACAATTTCCAGGTTGAGCTGACGGAATTCCTCGCACAAGAGAGGTTGCTGCTCTTCCATCATGAGGTTGTTGACATAAGCTTTACGGCTAAGAGCATCGGCCATGACATTAGCTTTGCCCGGTGTGTAGTTGATGGTCACATCAAAGTCATTGATTGCTTCAATCCATCTCCTCTGCCGAAGGTTGAGATCAGGCTGAGTGAAGATATACTTCAAACTCTTGTGGTCAGAAAAGATCTCTAGCGTTACCAAGCAAGTAGTGCCTCCATAGCTTCAAAGCAAAGACAACTGCTGCTAGCTCGAGGTCATGTGTGGGATAGTTTATCTCATGAGTCTTCAACTGACGAGAGGCATAAGCAACCACCTGTTTCTCTTGCATAAGGACCGCACCCAATCCTTGCAAAGAGGCGTCGCAGAATATCTGGAAAGGCTTAGAGGTATCCGGAGGAACCAAGACTGGCGTGGAAGTGAGCTTCTCTTTGAGTGTCTCAAAACTTGCTTGACACGCAGGAGTCCACAGGTATTTCTTGCCTTTCTTGAGGAGATCGGTAAGAGGCTTCGCTATCTTCGAAAAGTTCTGAACGAAGCGACGGCAATAACTCGCCAAACCAAGGAAACTCCTCACTTCTTTGACATTAACAGGAGGAAGCCATTCAACAATTGTCTTCACAGTTTCCGGGTTGACTGCAATGCCCTTGGCAGAGATGACATGACCAAGATAGGTTACTTCAGGCAGCCAAAACTCACACTTTGAGAACTTTGCATACAAGCAGTTCTCACGAAGCTTGTTTAAGACACACCGCAGGTGTTCTTCGTGCTCTTCCTTGGACTTAGAATAGACCAGAATGTCATCCAGATAGACCACAACGAACTTATCAAGGTACTCCATGAAAACGGAGTTCATCAGCCTCGAGAAGGTAGCAGGTGCGTTGGTGAGACCGAAAGACATGACCGTGTACTCATACAGGCTATAGCGGGTGGTGAAAGCTGTTTTGGGCACATCTTCCTTGCGAATCTTGATTTGGTGATAACCACTTCTCAAGTCCAGCTTAGAGAACACCACAGCTCCAGCTAGCTGATCGAAAAGATCATTAATCCGCGGGAGGGGATATTTGTTCTTGATGGTTTTAGCATTGAGAGCCCGGTAGTCAACACATAGTCTATCGGTTCTGTCACGCTTCTTCACAAAGATTGTTGGGCTACCCCAAGAAGAAGTGTTGTTTTGAATGAAACCCAACTTCTCTTGTTCATCAAGTTGTCGTTTGAGTTCAGCCAACTCAGAAGGACCCATTTTATAAGGCCGCTTGGAGATAGGAGTCGTTCCAGGTTCAAGCTCAATCACAAACTCAACCTCACGATCCGGAGGCATACCCGGCAACTCTTCAGGAAAGACATCTGGGAACTCATAGACCACTGGTACACTCTGAATAACTTCCATAGCATCATCATTCAGAGCCGCCAAAGAGAAAAGCTGGACAGCAGGAGTCAGACTTGGAGAAAAGACTATATGGCCTTTAGGAATCTTCAGAGAAACTGAGCGTTCAGCACAATCAATCACAGCTGCATTTGCCGTTAACAAATCCATGCCCAAGATGACATCAATGTCAGAATTGCCCAGAACAATTAAAGAGGACGAGAATGAAGAGCCACCAATCTCAACTTGATTGCCATGACTGATCTTAGATGCTATCATATTTGCTCCAGGAGAAAGAACCATTAACCGTTTAAGAATAGGATCCATTGCTAACTCATTCTCATTTGCAAACTTGTGAGAAACAAAAGAATGCGATGCACCACAATCAAACAAAACTCGTGCAGGGACTGAGTTAACGGAAAGCATACCCATCACAACTCCAGGTGCATGCTCAGCTTGAGTGGCGTTGACACAGTTGGCACGAACAACCGCAGACCCGGGCTTGGTGTTGATGTTGAGAGCCCGAGGTGGTGGTGCACGAACCATAGGAGAGCTTGCTGCAGATCTTGGCGGGGGTGGAGGGAGAGCTTTGTTCTTCATCGGACGATTCGATTGAGATGTCAGGATCTCCACATGTGAAGCGAGCACCGGTGGACGTGGAGCAACATAGCGAGGACTCCTCCAGCGCTTGTGGTAGTGGTGGTTGTAGCCCACAGGAGCCGCAGTGGTGAAGTTTGGTGGCCTTGACGCGTAACTTGCAGGTCTTGGTGGAGCCGGGAGCGACGGTGGGGTGTTAGGAACCCAGACACGCCGCTTAGAAGGAGCTGCCATAACTGCAGAGCTTGATGCATCCCTGTTGTGTTTCTTAGACTCCTCAAACACTTGCCTGCTTGCTTCCTCTTGCAGGGCTGTGTGCTGCAGTTCCAGGAAAGATGCCGGCCTTGCATGTGTGATTGCATACTTGATCGATGCATTGAGCCCTTGTCATCAGATACCTCATCGCCACCATAACGAGAGAGATTCATGAAGTTCCTGATGTAGGTGTTGACGTTATCATTTCCTTGCTTCAGGTTGAGAAAAGCCTCCTTCATCCTTTCCATAACAATATCTGACAGAAACTGCTCCTTGAACGCTCCAGTGAACCTCTCCCAAGTTGGCTGGAAACCAGTGCAGCTTGCCTTCAAGTAGTTCTCCCACCAGAGAGTTGCATCTCCCTTCAGAAGGTGGGTAGCACACTTGACCCACTCCTGCTCCGGAACATCAGCAGTCTCGAGCAACCTTGACATCTCACGCAGCCAATCATCCGCGTCCAGAGGTCTATCAGAAACATCAAACTGACGAGGGTTGAATTTCAGGAAGCTCTTGATGTCTCCTCGCTTGGGAGGTGGATGGAGTGGAGCAAACTCGTTCCTCCGAACACTCTCCTCAAAGCGCTGCTGGTTCTGCTGCATTGCTGCCAAAGCATTAGCGATGTTTGACAGCACGGAGCCCAGCTCAGGTGGTATGTCCTCGGCAGAACGACGTGGTGGAGCCATCCTATCATTGATATAAAACACAAGTCAGTACTATAATGGAGAATGATAATAATCCAAAATAGTACCAAGATGGAATTACTCTAGATTAAAGGATACAATTTACTGAGATGATATTAAAATATCAACAAAGTTCAAAGCATCTAAAAGATATTAAGCATATCGCACACGACTGAAAAGGAGTGTGGTACACAAATATATCAAAGAAAAAATTTCCACAAATTTCGGCATTAAAATACCAATAGATGCGCAAAATTACTTAACGAATCAAGATTAGTGACTCTACCGATTCAATATACAAAAGCGAATGATAAGAGTAGTGGTATGGTCGCGACTCCATCCCGCACTCAAATCATTACTCCGCACATGAACAAGTGGAACACATATCCTAACCCCTTCTTCTCGCGTTGAACCTAAAGATTGATAACTACGGAAACGAACACCCCAAACAAGATAGCGTCGGATACAAAGAGTAAGATAGATTGCGTCGGTTTGCAAAAGCCTGTTGGTATGGAATGTACCAACAGTTGATAACCAAAGGCTGATTAGATAACAACTTGGATGCAACAGATAGACAAGGGATTACACACACACACACACACACACACACACACACACACAACCTATGGTACTACGGAAACCCAGAACACGTGAATCCTAGTTTGAATTTTGAGAAGAGGATTGAAAACGTTACACTTCCTTGCCAGAAAAGGGTGGGTGGGTGGGTAAGAAGAAAAGTGGAAGCAGTCCTACTCTCGCGTTTTGTTTTTCCCTAGTATACATAACTACCAAAATATTTGCTAGACTGACAACGACCGTTTTGGCTGAGACCCTGAAGGTCGGGATGGCTCTGATACCAATTGTAACTACCTCGGTGAATTACGCTCCTAGATACAAGCCTGGATGAGCGGTAGTGGTTGAAATAGTACGGTGGGGCCCCAAAAGCCACTCACGGGTAGACCTTTCGGCCGTCCCAACCACTTCCATCTCATCGGGACCTGTACGGGCGGCGTAATCGGCAGGCGAAGGGATCAACTACATACACAAGTGGGTATGTATGCAAGCCACCATACAAGAGTACATCAGAGCCATACCATCTAGAAAGAAAGGAAATATAGCAACGCCATACGGCAAGATTCAAATGACCTAGATAGATATAATATGTTAGGATAATTCCTCATACATCACACATCAGAGCATCAAGCGGAAGCGGCAAAACAAAGTCCGAGTACGGATAAGAAGCAAATCGGCATAAGATGCCATAGAAATAAGCACATCCCGCCCACAGATCTCACGGATCCCCGTTCCCGGAATCTCTCTACGAGCGATCGTTGCCCGCATCATCAGCCTCTTCCACCCAGTATCCGTCCTGCGAGGGTACCTGTTCATCTGAACCAATAATTTATCGTGTGAGACCCTAAGGGTACTCAGCAAGACTTAATGCCTCTAAAGGGGACACGACCTGGGGTGACGCAATTGCAGCGAAAGATAAACCCAAGCAATTCTACAGATACTCGCTAACCATCCGCCTAACCAAACATAGACGGATGTCCGTGAATTAATGACAACAGTTATAACAGTAATTTCATCAGATCCATCCTCCTCCTCGCTTACCAACGAGGAAGCGGACGAACAACCCCCCATCCGTTGGCAGTTTTATTAACCATTCCATGAATATTGCACTATTTACTAGCCAATTACTTAGTCAGATTAAAGCGGTATTTTAGTTATGCTTGTCTATGATCGAGAAACTGTGCTCCAAGTCGTCCATAACCGCGGACACGGCTTTCAGAAAGTTTTACCCGGCCGGGGTGCACCAATAGCAACACACGCTCGATCAACCTCGGAAAAACCAAATCAAAACCCAACGAGGCCTTCACGACAAAGCAATCACAGGATTCAGAATTATTTCAGGGGGCCACCCCATTAAGCTACCCGCCACGAAGCTAGCTGACTCCGAAACGGACTCAAGGTTTGGGTATACGGCTGTGAACGACTGGGAACCCAAAACTGGGCTTGTCGACACCGCGGAATCGTGTCCCGATCCAAAACAGTACAGGTGCTATCTGTCGCACAATTTAATAAAGCAGTAAAGCATGGCATAAGTACAGGATAATAAATAAAACCTCAAACTAGTTTGTGGCCCCAAGAAATAAGACGGAATCAAGCTCTGGCTCAGGGGGGTCCCATATACCTCCCGGATGTGGATAGCGCGATAAATCTTGGAACAGGAATCAAGTACTCGGGGTCTTACGGGACACAAGTGAGCAGGAAAAACCAAATAGCAGATGTTGCTCACCGGTGCCACTTTCATTAGTTCTCCCATTACTACTCAGGTTAAGTTGTTTAGGTACCTCGTTATCCATCAGACACTCACAAACCCTACACATGCTGTTCTACGACTCGCATGGCTCAAACAACTCCTGTAGTAATGGCTCATGGGATGGAGGAACAAGCTTGGTGGGGTTTAAAGTAAAGGTTATGCAATACTTGGGATTCAATTTAATGCAATTCGCGACTCAATGATGCAAGAATAAGATAGAGGCAATAGGTACTGTATGTATGCAAGCATGTGGAAGTGCTTGCCTGGCAACTCAGTTGAAGCGAGAGACGGATCTGGGTAGTGCTCCTGGTTCTCTTGATATATCCCCTGCTCAGCGTCTATTCGAAAGAAGAACCAAACAAACAAGGCCAACATAAATAAAGTGCGCAAGCATCTGAGTAAAATGCATCAAGCAACCAATCATGCCATGATGAATGATGCACAAGTTGCATGGCAATAAGTAGCATGGCATGGGTGGGGTGTGGTATACAAGAATAAGTCATTTTATTAAGGTTTGGCCACATTTTATTGTCATATTAGTTGTTGTAAAGAATAGATTTATATGATGCATGCTGCAATTGAAATCATGGATAGCATAAACAGATAGGTCTCGTCGAGCTGATCATTTTAGACATATCATTTGCTAAATTCGGAGTTCTAAATCAAAAGTTATTAATTTAATAAGTTCCAGTGGCATTTGTTGTAATTTAACTCAACTTGGAATTTTAAATGGGCAAAAGGTAATTTTAATATCATATTTGAAATCCTCACATTTTTCTGATTCAAAAACATATAACATTTATATTATTTGGATTTATATTTTTAAAGTTATTTGAAAACAGATTTAAAATTTGAATTTGAATTAAATTTAAATAGGTTTGAATTAAACAGAATCTGAAAAACATTTTAACACTCAGGCCAACCTAGCCCTAGTCACAGACATGTGGGGCCAGGCACACACGGACCCACACGCCAGCGGCTGAGAGGGAGGGGGACCGCGGGTTGATTCACAGAAACCACGGGAGCCTTTTTGCAAAAGAGCCAGAGACACAGACATGTGGGCCTGGCTGGACCGCGGGTTATGAAAACAAAAGAGGGGGGGTATGTGCAAAGTGGCCGGCGTGCACTGTTTTTCTTCCTATCCGCGTCGAGCGACAGGGTGACGAGGTGGGGATCGAACCCGCTCCCTTTGGCGCGCCAATGAGACGGCCATTACGCGGCCGGTGGCGTGGCGCACACAGGAAACGAGGATCGGGGGGAGGTTGTCTGGGAGGAAGGGGGCTCACCGCGGGTGTGTCGATGTGGCCGGTTCGGGCAGGGACGGTCGCGATCGTTGGCGGGGCTGCCGGACTCGAGCTAGGGTTTGTCGGGGCGGCGCCGACGTGCAGGGTTCCTGGGGGCTCCTCCTCCTCGCTGCTGAGTACGGGGGCGACGCAGAGGACCTCCGGAGCTTCCTCGACAACCTCAGCTCCGCGCCCGCCTCCTGGTTCGTGTGCACTAGAGAGACCGACGGTGTGGCCGGCGTCGGGGTGAGGCTGCGGTGGAGAAAGAGGGGGCAGAGGAGGGGAACGAGGCAGAGCCTCTGGGTGGATCTGGGGACGGCTAGAGGGCGAGGGAGAGGATAAGAACGAGAGGGGGCAGGTGGGGGCTTGCGTGGGGGAGGGGTAGATGGAAAAGGTGGCCTCGGTGCCACCTTTCCTCCTCCCTCACGTGAGCCAGGTCAGGGGCAGCTGGGTGGGGAGAGCTGGGCCAGGGCGAGGGTGGAGAGGGGGCTCGGGGTAGGCAGGTCTGGAGGGGCCCCTAGGGCAGGGAGAGAAGAGAGGGAGAGGGGGAAAGCTAGGGTTTTGGATTAGGGGGTGGCCTCGGTTGTTTGGGGTGGGGTAGCTAGGGGGCATGGTGAACATGTGGGGCCATGCTAGGGTAGGTTTAGAGGGGTGGCTCGGCTAGAGAGGAGAGAAAGAGGGGGTACTTAGGGTTTTGTTTAGAATAGATGTGGTTTAGGTTTAGCTAGGATGGGGTATGGGGGTGGCTTAGGGTTTAGGTTTTTGAGAGGGGGAAGGTTAGATGCTAGGTGTTCTTTTGACAAGATCCAACCATGCACCAAACAAACCCCAACAAGAACCAAGACTAGAGCAAGGGGAAAAGGTGATGATGGCAAGGATGGTTAGGTGATGGGGTTTAGGCATGATCAAACAAGACCAAACCCAAGGGGTAGAGAGATGATTAAAATCCAAATAAAAATCAAATGCCAAGCTAAAGGGGTACTTGCATGGGCCATGCATAATTAATTGTTACCATATTTATCTTTGTGAAAACAAGATTAATCACATGGCATTTTCTTATGCATTCCAAAGTGTGGAATAAGGCCCAAGCAAAAGAATTTAGAAAGAATTCCAAGTGGAGTATGAGGAGATGATCACATTGGATTATATTTGGGACTTGCTAGTGTGTATATGCCACTAGATATTTATTAAGCCCACAAAATATCCCAACATGATGATAACCCCAAAAGCAACACATATGGAAGCTAGGAAAAAGGGGTCCCACTCACAAGGCATGCAAAGGTGTCCATGTGGCTCTCATGTATCAATAATGTGAAAACAAAATGATGCCAAGATGAGAACATGTGGAAAAGAATTGGATCCATCCCAACCCACATGAGCTAGAAGTAAGACCCATAAATGCCAAGCTCATATTTAGTTGGATGGTGGAATTATAAGGTGGTGAAAGAAAGGTGGTGGAGTTAATAAGAGATATGCCCCCAAATAAACTTGGGCATTTAACAATATATCAAGAACCAAATACAATATCAAGAGGCAAACACAATTAATAATGCACATGAGATAAGAACCAAACAAGAAGGGGTTTTATATGATGCTCAAATGCAAGGTGGCATGATGACATGAGCATGATATGATGATGATGCAACAATTATATGTAGGAAGTGGTCCTTTTATTACTAGAACAAGTAGCATTACAGGTGTTAGACAACTGGGATGCTACAGAAGAGTACGACTACATCACCCACGAGAATCCGCTCTCGTTAAACACTTTGGAATCTTCGAGGGTGAGTTATTCCATCGACTCGTTGCTACAATCTAGTAGATAGATCTTGGATTGTTTGTTTGTATGCGGTAGAAAATTTTGTTTTCCATGCTACGAAACCCTAGAACGTGACGGCACGGTCCAGGAGGAGGCGGTCGGGGACGGAACCGACGAGGCAAGGCAGGGCCAATGGCGCCATGGGGAGTTTGGCATCCGGCAGAGAGGAGGACCCAAGGTGGCGCAGGTGGTGGTGGCGCCTGGTGTTGCAGGGAGAGGAGCGGGGTCAGGGGAGGTTGAGATGTAGGAGAGGGGGCCGACAGCAGGAGCGCCAGGGGCTGCCGGTGATGGAGGTCGCAGGAAGGACACCGCGGAGGAGGGAAACGGCAGTTTCCCACGGCGGCAACGCACGGGATCCAGAGGAGGTGGGGAGGCACTCGGCGTTGCTGATGGCGATGGAGGTTGCACCGGCAAGGAAGGAAGCTCGGGGCGGCCGGGCGTAGCGACGCGAGAGGGCGCCGTCGGTGCCTGGTGGCGGGAGGAGGAAGAGGGAGGATGCGGGGAGAGACGAGGTGGGGGAGAGGAGCGTCGGGGATAGGAGGCCGCAGGGTGGGAGCGAGGCGTGACCGGGTCGTGGGCGATGGCGTGCGTGACGCGGGGTGGTGGGGCCAAGGAGCGGGGCGTGCGTGGCGTGTGTGCTGTGGGGCGGGTTCCGGTGTGGGTCGGTTTGGGTCCAAGGGGAAGTGGTTTGTGTGTGCCGACGTGGGGTTTGGCCAGGTGGGTTCCTCGCGACGGGGTGGGGAAGAGTGGGTAGGTATCTGGGGATTAGGGTTTCTAGGGTTTCGTTGGTTGGGGTTGGTTTAGGTTTAGGGTTTATTTGCTGGGTTGTAGGTGGACTCTGGTCGGTCCAATGGGCCTAGCTGGTTGTCTGCCTCCCCACTTTTTAAAACAATATATGTTTTATTTATTTAGTTTGTTTTAAATAATATTTGATAAATAGTTTAGATAAAATAAAAGATCCGGACGGAACGATGGTTTTGGTTTGAACAAAGGGAGAATATGTTGAAGACAAAATACACTTTTAGCAAGATAGTTTTTAAACAAACAATATGCATGCAGATGTCATGGTGATACATAGAGACAATACATGCGATTTTCTAGTAGTGGTTTTAGCCAGGGTGCTACATTTTGTCTCACATGACGCCTCACAAGTGCCTCGACTCGGCCGCCTCACTGCTCACATGCCACCTCGCCGCCCCTCGTTGGTGAGCTCGATCGAGAGGCCGCGCGGGTGGTTTTTTAATACTTTTTTGATAGTTTTTGTTATAGTTTTTTCTTTTGTTTTTTATAGTTTTTTTTATAGTTAGGATTATTATAATTAGGATTATTAGGATTTTTATAATTAGGATTATTAGGATTATTATAATTAGGATTATTCGGGCTTTTGTTATAGTTTTTTTCTATAGTTTTTATAGTTTTTTTAAAGTTAGGATTATTATAATTAGTTTTTTGTTATAGTTTTTTTATATTAGGGTTTTTTGTTTTAGTATTAGGATTATTATTTTAATTAAAATATTAGAATTAGAATTAGGATTATTGTTTTAGTTATTTTTTGTTTTATTTATTAGGATTATATTGTTTTATTTATTGTTTTATTAGGGTTATTTTTTGTTTTAGTTATTATGATTATTGTTTTAGCACAAATAATATTCGGATTATTATAATTAGGATTATATTGTTTTAGTTATTAGGATTATTTTTTTTCTAACCTGTTTAACTCTCTTTTTGTTATAGATAATTAAGTCATGGATCCATCCGAAGATCCTGGTCGCATCGGTGAATGTTTTCTTCAGGGCATGATAAGAGGTGAAATTCCTCTTAATATTACTACCGGCGAAGATATTTTTCTCGAGGAAGAGATATCCTCATATCTGAATCCATCCGATGATGGACTAGAGGAAAACCTGATGTACCAAGGGGAAGACCAGATGGACGAAGGGCAAACGAATAACAACAATAATGATGGCCCCTCGACAGGATCCGGCGAGGTACATATATATATAAAGTCTCGTATTACCTCTATTCATTAACTGATCTAGATATATATTAATCACTCTCTCTTCTTCTTTTAGCCCACTGGATCGAAGAAATCGACAACTTGAACTAAACGAGTGCCGAACAAAAAGTTGGATGGTAATCACAGGTTCACCATCGATGAAATAGATGATGATGGTGAACCGATTGCTCCAGAGAAACACCAGAGGATGTTTATAAATCAATGCGGGGTGCTTGTTAGGGACAACCTGCCGATCACCATCCAAGAATGGAATAAGTCAAAGAAACCCGGTGAAGAATCCAACAGCTATGTCACCGATGATGCCAAAGATGACCTTTGGCAGAAGCTCATAGCGCATTTCATACCACCTCCAGAGTATGAGGAATTTGAGGTAGATGGTATTACCCCAAGGCCGGGTGGGTTTGAAAATAGAGCGAAAGTCAAGGAGTAGGCACTGAGCAAGATGGATGAACTGTACCGGAACCACAAGAAAAGTTTATACGCAAAATATGTCGCGAAAAAGAAAACTCCAGACTTCAAAGGAGTAAACGAGAAGTTGAGAGAACAGTGGCCCAATTTTGTACAGTACAAGCAATCTGATAAAGCAAAGGCAAAGTCGGCAAAGAACGCGTTAAATGCTGCCAACAAGAAATACCATCATAAAATGGGGATATGTGGCTACAAGAGTGTCGTCCCTAAGTGGGAAACTATGGAGAAGGAAATGAGGGCTAGAGGCGTCACTCCTGGTACAGATGGATGGCCCGAGAGGTCAAAGCACTAGTGGTACGGGCACGGGGGATCCTTGGACTCAAAAACAGGGCAGACATTATTTCATGAGAAAATTCTAAAACCCTCCCAAGACCTTATTAAAGCAATGAACGATGCTCAATTGGGATTGTTCCGTCCCGAGTGAGAGAACGACGAGCTGACACGCGCCCTAGGGAATCCTGAAAAGGGAGGATGAACACGAGGAAAAGGCGCCGGTGTCTCGTGGAAGAAAGGGTTTCCTCAGTACGATGCCGATGGGCCGCCGAGAAAGAAGGACCGGAGGCGACGGATCTCCGTGAGGTAGACCTAGCTGACCTGAAGAACCTCATGCATGAAATTAGCCAAAGGCCGCCGTCGTCAACTCACCCGCGGTCTGATGATCCTGCATTGGATCTTAGCCAGTGGAGAAGCAGCGTGGCTTCCACGGGGGTCCGGGCTGATGATCAAGCACTGCTGGATGATGCACCGGCTCCTCACTACCCCGTGGATGATGTCAGAGAGATGGCAGAATGTGAGCTACATCAGCCAATGAACAACCTGTCCTTCAAGGTGGCGATCGGCACTGCTTTACCTTGTCTACCTGGAGCACTCCACCATTCACTTCCGATTCCACCAGGCTATGCTCGTGTCACGGTGGATGACATAGTGGAGGATTTTGCGGACCTAGAGATTGAAATCGCTACGCCTGAAGGCCTTACGAAACTAGGAGATGTCAAGCGCAACATCATTCTATGGAATAAGAAGTACATCAAGTTTCTAGGCTCGGCGCCAAGGCCACCGACTCCAAGGAATCCAAGTCCACCCCGCATAGAATATCGTCAACCTACAAGTCCACCCCAACCCGATTATCGCCAACCTCCAAGTCCACCCTGCCCCGCTGACGATCGCCGCAGCAGGAGTACATCAACTCGATCTCTGCCTCCACACAATACTCGATCTCCGCCTCTACCTCCGTGCAATACTACTACCTCGTCGAAGAAACGGAAGTTTGACGGTCCCCCGCGCCCCACATCGAAGAAAGGTCAAACGCCGAAGATAGTCGACATCCCGCCGGCTCTTTCAAAGAGACCTTATGACATGACCGATGAGGAAACTAACGCGGATGTGGCTGCCCAAGTTAAGGCGCCTTTTGCACCCAAAAAGCCTGAGCCAAAGCCGGTTATAATGAAAAAACCAAAGAGTGGGCTAAGTCCTTTCTTGAGCAACCATCCCAGATATCGATGAATCTAGAATCAGATTATGACCGGGAGATTATCAAGCAAGCCCAGAAGAAATAATCACAAGTGCAAAAAGCGGGAAGCAAGTTGCCCAGCTCAGAGCACAGAAGAATCAATCGGTCGCCCCGATCAAAGTCATTTCAGACCTCCACAAGGCCTTCAGAGCTGAAATGGATATGGAAATACAAATAATGGACCCTATAGCCCGTAATAATGCTGCACTTGTGGGAATCACTGTATCGCAGGCCAAAGCACTTGCTAACGAAGCAAATATGTCTCTTGGTCAATATTTAGGCTATGAAGATACGCCAGTGGGTCAGATAGTACGGCAGTATGTCCAAGGGGAGCCTCTAGTCAGTAATGAGGAGCTCGCGCGTCTATCCACACATATGCGAAATCTGCACGAACGGTACATGTCGCAAGCAGAAAAAAGGATCAGAAATATTGGTTTCCGGTGGACGTTAGAAAGGAGCATCATTTCAAACCATACTCGATACATGTTCAAATGACCGAACTGTTTTAGTTATACAACTAGCGCGCCCTCGACAAATCTATCATTGGTTGCTACTATCTGTAAGTTATTTATTTTTATAATTAAGTTTGTAGCTCAGCTCGTTCATTGCATTTAATATATTATCCTAACTATATATCCTTTTGTATGATGATATTATATTCTGCAGAATGAAGATGCTTGAATGCGAAAGAGCTAGAATATACGACGTTGGGTTCATTGACCCATATATCATTAATGAATATAAGTTAAAGAATTACCCAAGGACGTGGAGGAAGACCTGTGCAGGTTCTTAACCGAGCATAATTTTGTTAAGGAAATACTATTTCTTTACAACTTCAAGTGAGTGTTTATATCTTGTAGACATTTTATTTTTGCTTACTAGATGAGCTATGCATGTATGCTTATGTAAATATCCGCAGATTCCACTGTATCTTGCTAAACATTTAAGTTGACAACTCCCTAGTTGATGTCCATGACTCATTAAGTTGGGACCAAGAGCAGTGGAGCGACATGAAATCAATGCTCCATAAGTAATTTCAATCATTATCGAATTATATCGTCCTCTTTCATTCATTTCCTGATATCAAGTAACTAATAACTCCTTTGTTCATTTTCTTTACCGAGCAGGTGTTGGACACGATTCAGACAAAAAATACCAGGTCCATTTAAAGAGGAGTTAACTTATAAAATGGTGAAGAGTTTACAGCAGCCACCGGGAACTCATTTATGTGGATACTACGTCTCTGAGTACATCCGCGAGTTAACCAGTGAGCGGAAAGTTGACTCACATTATATTTATGATTTGCGGGAGAAACTAGAGCCAGACCAGCGCATAAGAGCAATTCAAGAGGAGCTGGCGGGATTTATGATGAAGGAAGTCCTTGATGTACATTGAGAGCATTATGCGGATAACATGGAACTCGATTTTCCTTAGTCATCTTCATGTAGCTGATATGATATATATATTCATCATGATATGATTATATGTATGCTTACAAGCGATCAATTAATTATATAAATGCATCGACGTGTAGTGTGTATGTAGTAGCGTATACTACTGAAATATATATTTCAATTATAGTGAAACACAAAACGAAAAAGAAACAAAATGGCAAAAAAAAAAAATACACAATCTCTGCCGCGGCAGAGAAATGTGTGTTTCGCCGCCGCGGCAGAAAAACTTTTAGTCCCGGGTGGTGTTATTGCCCGGGAGGGTTTCCGCCCCCACGGCGCTGAAACAACCACGTGGCTGTTATCAGTCGCGGGCTCCGGGACTAGAGGTAGGGCCGTTAGTCCCGGGCCCAAAACCAGGACTAGAGCCAGTTACGGCCCGGGACTGAAATCCCTTTTTCCATCAGTGTAAAATATCTTATATTTTGAAAGTGAGGTAGTACATACATGCATTTTTATTTTCTTGATGAACTCGAGTATATAATACTCGTATCACGAGAACATGCATGCCGAGGTGTAAGGTCGCTGGGCGTATGTACGTCAATGCTTGAGAACGTCGGGAATGTGGACCGGATATCTGTGGATGGACGTAGCCCACGGCCCGTTGGCGTTGGGCGCGGGCTGGATGCACTCCCACGCGGCGCTGTTGCACTTGAATCCTGACCCGAAGCCGATCATCCAGACGCGGTCGCCTTTTCGCATGCGGCCCTGCTTGGCCTCTATGTAGGCTAGCTCGTACCACAGCGAGCTGCTGGACGTGTTCCCGAACCGGTGCAGCGTCATCAGCGACGCCTCCACCTGTTGGTCGGAAAGGCCGAGGCTTCTCTGCAGCTCGTCGATGACCGCACGACCGCCAGCGTGGATGCACAGGTGCTCGAACGCCGTGCTGAAGTTTGGGATGTAGGGCTTGATGACTCGCGTGCCGATGAGTCGCCGCGCGATGAAGGAGAAGGCGAACATAAGCTGCTCACGGGCCGGCAGGACGAGAGGACCAATCGCGGTGATGTTGGCCCTGAGCGAGTCACCTGCGATGTCCATCAGGTCCTTGTTGAGGTTGATTCCCCGATGGCCCTCGGCGTCCTCCTCCTGGAACACGCACCGGTACGAGCTGTCCAGCGCGCCGGTGAGACTGCGAACCACGTGCTTAAGCCGGAAGCGGGCCTTGGCCGGCGAAGTCGACAGCAGCGCGGCGTGTGTCGAGGAAGAAGATGGTTGCTGCGAGACCACGAGTCAAGATTAGGAGGGAAATTGTTAGCACTAATCTTGACTCAGCATCGGACGAGTGGCCGGAGCTGACCCTGTGCGTGCGGTAGTGGCGAGTGGAGCAGGTCGTGTGCGTGCGCAGGACCAGGCCAGGTTGTTAGCTAGCTTTGCATGAGTGCATGTTTAGTGGAAGTAGTTAGTGCGTGAGTTAGTGGTGACCGATGTGGTGGCCTGTGTGCGTGTGCTAGTGTATGCACCGACTATAAAAGCCCCTGTACTGCTGGTTCGTGCTAGAAGAGTTAGCCATGTAGCCATTGTAAAGAATAAGAAGATTAGGGTGTTTTGAGCGCCCACGGCGGCGTTCGTGCGCCGGCCGGAGAAAATACTTGTGCTTCTTCTACCTCCGCTGTGAGAGAGCTAGGTAGAAGAGGGGCTGCCCGAGGACAGCCCCAACATGTGGTATCAGAGCCTCATGGTTCGGAGTTAGTGGTGACCGATGTGGTGGCCTGTGTGCGTGTGCTAGTGTATGCACCGACTATAAAAGCCCCTGTACTGCTGGTTCGTGCTAGAAGAGTTAGCCATGTAGCCATTGTAAAGAATAAGAAGATTAGGGTGTTTTGAGCGCCCACGGCGGCGTTCGTGCGCCGGCCGGAGAAAATACTTGTGCTTCTTCTACCTCCGCTGTGAGAGAGCTAGGTAGAAGAGGGGCTGCCCGAGGACAGCCCCAACAGCGCGGCCGCCCCGCCAATGCGGAAGAGGCAGTTTGGGAGGAGCATGGCGCGCTCGCTTCCGAAGTAGTAGTTGGGCGTGATGGTCTCCGTGGACACAAACCAGCGCGCACGCGCCTGGGGGAGCCACCTGCAGGAGGTTCCTCGCCAACCCCACGGCGATGAGCCCCGCGCTGCACCCCATGCCAGCGAGGTGCATGCTTCTGATGTCGCTCCGCAGCTTGTACTTGCTAACGATCATGTCGACCAAGGACGGGACGGGACAAAACAGGCTGCAGTTCACGACGAGTATGTCGATGGCGTCCGGCGCGATCATGCCGGTCTTGGCGAGCAGGTCGTCGATGGCGGAGAAGGCCACAAGCTCGAACTCGGCACGGGCGGCGTCGAGGGTGCAGTACTTGTGCGACCCGATGTAGTGATGCGCCGGTGGCAGGCAGGTCTCCTCCCCGAGGCCGGAGCGCTCTAGCAGACGCGTCATAAACCGGATGCTTCGCTCGTTGAGGGCCGGGTGCTGCTTGGTGTGCTCGGCAAAGCTGGCGAACGGGATGCGACAGGTGTGCGGGGTCCGGAACCCAGCGTAGTCCACCAGGTACACCGCGCGGGGACGACGCAGCATCAGGTAGTACAACATGGCCGCTGCCGCTGCCAGGAAGCTGCAGGCCAAGGTGAGGTGCAATTGCCGGAATTCACGGAAGAAGCGGCTTCTGAGACAATCCACTGTGGCGAGGGCGGCAGCTGCGAGCGTAACCGTGATCATGATGCGAGCCTTGACACCAATGGACTGAATCGGCGAGCTAATGCTGCAGCCTGTTGACAACGTGTCTGGAAGTTCTTGGTGCGTTTCTTAGTTGGAGGACTAATTATATAGTGTGAGCCAGGGCAGTGGCAAGGGTTAGGGAAATTGATGTACTCCAACTGTGCGTGCTGCGTCCAGTTCATCATATGATCCACCATGTCGCGCCTTTCCAGCGCATTTAGTGCAGTTTATCATCGACCTGACCTACGGCGGGAAAGCCGACGTGAATGACTATTAAAGATAGGCAAGTTGATTTAGTATTACTTTGTCTATCAGCTATTTTAAGGGCTATTCAAATTTGCAAGCCCTAGTAGAAAACCGACTTTTGGTTCCCCAAACCATTTGTTTTGGCCCGTTTGATTCCATTTATCTCGGTTTGAGATATAAACGGGGACTAATGGGTGTGAGGCCTAATGCGCGCTGCGGGCACATTCATTAGTCCCGGTTTGTATCACAAACTGGGACAAATAAGCTGGCCCTATATATAGGCACAGCCCTTCTTATCAGTCCTGTTTTTCCTGGTGGGAGGTGATATAGGTTTGTGCACTTTTTTTCATGTGCACTAGAGGTGTTCGGTGAAATGCACATTCACTAGTTTAAACGCGGGCTTTTGTTGATCCCGAAAATGGGCTTTAACACCGGTTTTTCTACGAACCGGTGTTAAAGGGGGGGCCGTACCAGCGTGGCCTCTGCGGCATTAAAGGAGCCCCCCCTTTAACACCGGTTCGTGCCACGAACCGGTGTTAAAGGTCCCTCCACCCAGTGGCCCGCGCACCCCCCCCCCCTTTAACACCGGTTCGTGGCACGAACCGGTGTTAAAGGGGGGGGGGCTATATAAGACACCACCCCAGCCCACACACACCCCACTCTTCCATTTTTTCACATTTTGGAGCCTAGCAAGAGGGTGTGAAGAGTGCTAGTTTGTGTTTTTTTCATATGCACTAGAGGTGTTCGGTGAAATGCCCGAGAGCTCAAAATAAGCTTTCTTGTTGCTCTTTCCGTCTCGGTCGAGGTCGGCAACTATAGTTTCATGTGTCATTGATGTACTATATATATAAATGGTCATCTCCCTATTATTTTTTGATATATACTACATATTAATGCAGATGAATCGGCAATGGATGTACGGTGACCGCCGCACTTCCGAGTACATTACGGGCCTCCAAAATTTCATCGTTGTGGCTAATGCAAACCGTGGTCACAATGGTTTTATGTGTTGTCCGTGTGTTCACTGTCAGAACAAAGAAAGACTACTCAAATACCAGAACCATTCACG
This sequence comes from Avena longiglumis, assembly GCA_030063025.1. Taxonomy (NCBI): domain Eukaryota; kingdom Viridiplantae; phylum Streptophyta; class Magnoliopsida; order Poales; family Poaceae; genus Avena; species Avena longiglumis. The sequence continues at coordinate 449,924,858 of CP125979.1, forward strand.
CCCACCTGCTTCGATCCGGTTTCATGCCCAGCTATAATTGTTGGACCAAGCACGGGGTTGTGATGGAAGACAACAAAGAAGAAGAGGATGATGAAAACTATCATAATATGTATCCTGAATATGATGATAATGCAACGGAGGTAGATAATGAAGATCAAGAGGGAGCAGATGGGCCCGCTGATGACGATCTTGGTCGGGCCATTACTGATGCAAAGGAAGAATGTGAAACTGAAAAGGAGAAGGAGAAGCTGGAGCAGATGTTAAAGGATCACAAAACATTGTTGTATCCAACTTTCAAAGATGGCCACAAAAGCTAGGTGCCAATCGGATTTGCTGCAATGGAAGGCGAGAATGGTGTGACCGACAGCATTTTCAAAGTTGTTGGTAAAATGAAGAATCTTCTTCCAAGAAATAATGAGTTGCACGATAGTACATACCAAGCAAAGAAGGTTGTCCGCCTCTAGGATTAGACGTGCGGAAGATACATGCCTGCATTAATGATCGCATCCTCTACCGCGGTGAGAAGTACGAGAATTTGGATGCATGCCCGGTATGCACCGCTGCGGTATAAGATCGACGAGACGATCCTGGCGATGTTGAGGGCGAGGCCCCTAGGAAGAAGGTTCCCGCCAAGGTTATGTGGTATGCTCCTATAATACCACGGTTAAAACGTCTCTTCAGAAATAAAGAGCATGCCAAGTTATTGCGATGGCACATGGAAGACCGTAAGAAAGACGCGATGTTGAGACACCCGCTGATGGGTCACAGTGGAGAAAAGTCGAGCGAGAGTACCCGGACTTCGCACGTGACGCAAGGAACTTAAGGTTTGGTCTAAGTACAGACGGCATGAATCCTTTTGGTGAGCAGAGCTGCAGTCACAGCACCTGGCCTATGACCCTATGTATCTATAACCTTCCTCCTTGGTTGTGTATGAAGAGGAAGTTCATTATGATGCCAGTGCTCATCCAAGGCCCGAGGCAACCCGGCAACGACATTGATGTGTACCTAAGGCCATTAGTTGAAGAACTTTTACAGCTGTGGGCCAAACCAGGTGTACGTATGTGGGATGAGCACAAAGGGGAGCCATTTGACCTACGAGCATTGCTTTTCGTAACCATCAATGATTGGCCTGCTCTTAGTAACATTTCAGGGCAGACAAACAAGGGATACAATGCATGCACACACTGTTTAGATGATACTGAAAGTGTATATTTGGATAAATGTAAGAAGGTTGTGTACCTAGGGTATCGCCGATTTCTTCCGAACCTGCATCCAGTAAGAAAGAAAGGCAAGCATTTCAAACGCCTAGCACGGAGGAAGCCTGTCCTCCGTACCGGTGAGGAGGTATTTGGTATGGTCAAGGACCTAGAAGTAATCTTTGGAAAAGGTCCTGGCAGTCTATCTGTTCCGAATGACGATGCCGGACACGCGCCCATGTGGAAGAAGCAATCTATATTTTGGGACCTACCCTATTGGAAAGTCTTAGAGGTCCGCTCTTCAATCGACGTGATGCACGTGACGAAGAATGTTTGCGTGAACCTGCTAGGCTTTCTAGGAGTGTATGGGAAGACAAAATATACACCGGAAGCACGACAGGACCAGCAACGTCTGAAGGCCCCTGAAGAGCCTATGCATCCTGAGAACGAGAAGGGTAAACGATGCCACTTAACTCCTGCCAGCTACGCTCTTACCAAAGCAGAGAAGGAAATCTTTTTTGAATGTCTGAGTAGTATCAAGGTCCCGGCTTCGCTTCGAATATAAAGGGAATAATAAATATGGCGAGAAACAATTCCAAAACCTGAAGTCTCATGACTGCCACGTGATTATGACACAATTGCTTCCGATTGCATTGAGGGGGCTTCTACCTGAAAATGTTCGAGTACCCATTGTGAAGCTATGTGCATTCCTCAATGCAATATCTCAGAAGGTAATCGATCCAGAAAGCCTACCAGGGTTACAAACAGATGTGGCCCAATGTCTTGTCAGCTTTGAGTTGGTGTTCCCACCATCCTTCTTCAATATTATGACGCATCTCCTGGTTCACCTAGTAGAAGAGATTGCCATTCTCGGTCCTGTATTTCTACACAATATGTTCCCCTTTGAGAGGTACATGGGAGTCTTAAAGAAATATGTTCATAACCGTGCTAGGCCAGAAGGAAGCATCTCCAAGGGCTATGTAACAGAGGAGGTCATTGAGTTGTGTTGATTTTATTCCTGACCTTAAGGCGATTGGTGTTCCGTAATCACGACATGAGGGAGACTGCGGAAAAGGCACCCTAGGATGTAAAGCAATGATATGTAGGGACGGAATTCTCTCAATCAAGCACACTACACGGTTTTACAAAGATCTATCTTGGTTGCCCGTATATCAATGAACACAAGAATTTAATACGCCTCAAACACCGGGCGGCATCGATGAATGGATTATAAGTGAACACATGGCGAGTTTTGGCGGTCGCAAAGACTTCTCACGAATAACACCACTGTTGGGGATCAACCGTACTTGTTGGCGGTGACACCGTCTCGATCATGTACTTTCCAAGGGTACGAGATAAATGGGAATACATTTTACACGATAGGCCAAGATAAAAGAGCACCAACCAAAATGGTGTCCGCTCGATGCAGCAGAAGACAATGGGCAAAAGACCACGTATTATGGGTTCATAGAGGAGATATGGGAACTTGACTATGGACCTAATTTTAAGGTCCCCTGTTTCGATGCAAATGGGTCAAGCTAACAGGAGGAGGGGTTGAGGTAGACAAGAAGTACGGAATGACAACGGTGGATCTCAACAATCTTATGAAGAACTTAGACGAACCATTCGTCCTAGCCAATGATGTGGCTCAGGTTTTCTATGTGAAGGACATGTCCTCCAGACCAAAAAAAAAGAAAAAATATGCAAACGAATACATCATATGATGAGCCAAAGCGTCACATAGTTCTTTCAGGGAAAAGAAACATAGTGGGAAACGAGGACAAGATGCATATGTCAAGATTATAATAAGTTTGATGAAATTCCGCCCTTCACAGTGAAAACTGACCCAAGCATTCCGTTAAGTAAAGAAGATGCTCCATGGTTACGACTGAAGCGATCATAAGGAAGGGCATATGCCAAGAAGTTCATGCTCATATTATGTAACTCTAGTTCATGTTTTTAATATTAATACATGTCTTGAGTGTTAGTCATGTTTTGTGGATGGACCGGGAGTATGAGAAGAAGTTGTCCCGATTCGTACTTACCATTAAGATCTGATCTCCAAACGCTGTCACATATTAGGAGTGCCTCTATGACCAGTTTCTTGGAGATGCCGAGGACTAGGCTCCGTCGGCATCTCCCAAAGCCGTAGTGGTGTCCTGCTCTCGAAACCATCTTGCAGCTTTGTAACTTGTCTAACTAGATCAATACACCAGGAGCTAACTAATTTCACATATTAGGAGTGCCTCTATGACCAGTTTTCGGAGATGCCGGAGGACGGGCTCCATCGGCATCTCCGAACTGGCCGTAGTGGTGTCCTGCTCGAAAACCATCTTGCAGCTTTGTAACTTGTCTAACTAGATCAATACACCAGGAGCTAACTAATTTCACATATTAGGAGTGCCTCTATGACCAGTTTCTGAGATGCCAAGGATGGGCTCCGTCGGCATCTCCTAAAACTGGCCGTAGTGGTGTCCTGCCTCAAACCGGCTGGAGGACTGGACTCACAAGGATGCCTATTTATAGTACAAGCAGCTCGACATAGTGTTGACACTTACAAAATAATGTCGACACTCACCCTATTATTAGTCGGTTGGTGTCTCCAACCGACTAAAGGTTCATCTTTAGTCCCCGGTTGGTGACACCATCCGGGACAAGGTACACGCCATACGACATAATGTCGACATGCACTCACCTCTATTATTAGTGTTGATCGTGTTTTGTCCCGGTTGGTGTCACCAACCGGGACTAAAGGTTCATCTTTAGTCCCGGTTGGTGTCTCCAACCGGGACTAAAGGTTCATCCTGCCATTTTTTCCCGCCATTTTTCTTCCCGCCATTTTTCTTCCCGCCAGTTCTTCCCGCCATTTTTCTTCCCGCCATTTTTCTTCCCGCCATTTTTCTTCCCGCCGCTTCTTCCTCCAGTTCTTCCCGCTAGTTCACTATATATATATGTAGGGGGTTGGCCTCCATTGTCATTGCACATCTCTAGACTCATATCTGCAACCTCATCACTCTTTCCCATGGCTTCCACCGTAGCACTAACCCCCAGGGAAGCGGAGGCGCTTTGCGCCGAACCACCCCCCAGGCCATCGTGTCCCCGGCTGGATCTTGGCGTCGGAGGTGTGCCGGTTCCTCCTGTCCCTCTAGGTGGGTGTGGCCACGGATGGCCATCACGAACCACTACTACTTGAGCTCACGCCGAGCAGGAGGAATCCCAGATGGCATCCCGACTATTTCTCTACTTGGGAAGCCTTCTTCGTGGATCGGCATGAGAGGCGCTGCCAGGCACGAGGACGGCCCACCTCCTCCTAACTTCAACGAGGCCGTCCGGCTATGGTGGCGCCCGGACTCTCCGAGCGTCATGGCCTATGACATCGCCGCCGACTCTAACCCCGTCTGCGCTACCCTCAAGTCCAGCCCACGCTACCCTCAAGTCCAGCCCACGCGTACTCTCCGAGGTTCAATTACGGTGACCCGGCGACGACGATGACGGCGGCGAGTAAGACGACCATGTGTAGTATTACAGGTGTAGGCAGGAGCATGACTAAATCACTCCAACATTCAAACAAGTTCTACGATTGTTACTTAATCGGCCATGTATCTTAATTTTCAGTTCTTTTATGTATCTTAATTTTCAGTTCAGTTCGGCCGATTGTTACTTAATCTGGCCATGTATCTTAATTTTCAGTTCTTTTATATATCTTAAAAAAGCCCCTTTAATGCATGAAATAAGTGTTTATTTATTTTAAAAAATTTCATGTAAAGTAAATATAAAAATCATTTACATGAATGGATAGATATTATTTTTCTGAAAATTATGATATATTATTCATATTTTCTGAGTTGAAATGAAGTAGATATGAATTTTCTAAATTCATATCATATTTTTTGAATTAAAAAAGCCCCTTTAATGCATGAAATAAGTGTTTATTTATTTTAAAAAATTTCATGTAAAGTAAATATAAAATGATTTACATGAATGGATAGATATTATTTTTCTGAAAATTATGATATATTATTCATATTTTTCTGAGTTGAAATGAAAAAGATATGAATTTTCTAAATTCATATCATATTTTTTGAATTAAAAAAGCCCCTTTAATGAATGAAATAAGTGTTTATTTATTTTAAAAATTTCATGTAAAGTAAATATAAAATGATTTACATGAATGGATAGATATTATTTTTCTGAAAATTATGATATATTATTCATATTTTTCGAGTTGAAATGAAAAAGATATGAATTTTCTAAATTTCATATCATATTTTTGAATTAAAAAGCCCTTTAATGCATGAATAATGCCCCCCTTTAACACCGGTTCGTGGCTGGAACCGGTGTTAAAGGGGTTTCACAAGATTTAATGCCCTTTAACACCGGTTCGTATGGAACCGTGTTAAAGGAGTTTCACAAGATCATTCTTTTAACACCGGTTCCAGCCACGAACCGGTGTTAAAGAAACTTCATACGCACCTTCCTCTTCCTTCTCCCCAGCCAGATCGAAGCGCGAGCGCCGCCGCCCGCCCTCGCTGCCGCCGCCGCCGTCAAGGCCCAGCCGGCCAGACGCCTGTCGAGCTCCCGCTCTCGTCTGCGCGCCTCCCGGCGAGCTCCAACGACCTCAGCCGCTCCGCCTAAGGACCGCCGTCGCCGACCTCTAGCTAGCACCCGCCGCCGCTTCGCTTCCTCCACCGCCTGCCGCCAGATCGCTGCCTCGCCTCCAGCTCGCCTCAGACGCCATGCATTGCCGCCTCGCCTCAGCGTCGCCGCCTCGTCGCGGGAGCCTCGCCGCCTCGCCCACACCACTCGTGCCGCCCGCTGGCCGCCATCCCATGGGATATAAGTAAGGGCATGTTTGATTCAAAGGATTTGTAGGAAATTTGTAGGAAATTTGTAGGAAATTTGCACCGTCGAGTATCACCCTAGGAAATTTCCTCTCACCAAAGTGGTGTGTGAGTAGAGGATCTAGCCATCAGGAAACCCGTAGAGGCTCACCGTCGAGTTTCACCAGGGCCGGCTCTATATTTTTCAAGGCCCTTGGGCGAAGTAAAAAAAAGCCCCTAATGACGATATATGTGTCAATTTTATTTGCAAAATATTTAAAAGCATATAACCACACGTTCATAGTCAATAGTTAAGTCAATAGTTAAGATGTCTATAAATAATTGTCAAGCACTAAAGCATTGTGATATTTAGATAAAAAAAATAAAAATACTAGGAAAACATAACAAGTGCTCCATGCTAGCGAATACCTCAAAAAAATCAGCCTCTAGTGAGTTATTGACCATTCCGTGCATCAGGCGAAGGTTGCAAATTTCCCTCCTTCGAATTGTCCTCGCTAACATCAACATCTATGTTTGAATTCAAAATTTTACAATTAGTTGCTATAGGAAACTTTCCTAGGAAATCCTTTGCACTAGATTGCATAAAAAATATATCCGCCCCCTCAGAGGCCACGGCGTCCGACGCGTTCCAGGATATGTATATTGTATTGTATGTGTATTGTATATGCAGTAGAACAAGTGGCATATGTGTATGTATATTTGTATGTGTATGTATATATGTATATTGTATTGTATGTGTATTGTATATGCATGTGTATATTTTGTGCCACGCCGACGACCACCGCCACCATTATGCCGTCGACCCTGACCTCCTCTGTCCTCGCTGAGCCTACACACGCGTCGAGGGTGTGTCGCCCATTTTAGGTAGACCATCATGTCGTGCTGGTTCGAACGCACACCCCACGCACTCGCCCCGCTCGCCTAAGCGCCACACCTCTCGTTGTCAAGTTATGTGTATAATAACCATGCTATGTTAATCAACTTTGATGACAAGTTAATTAGAAGAAGTAAATGTACCCTCTCATATGAATCCGGGGTTTCTCCGAATTAGGGTTTGAAATGACCAAGCATGTATTAGGGTTACATTTCAATACTTTTAACCTGTCATATCATCGTCCTTGCTTGAGCATTTCAATAGATGTATTACTGATATTTGTGTGATAATATTATTGTTTTAGAAACTATGGATCCACTTAGTAGAAACCTTGAAGAAGAAGAAATAATAGAGAACATTATTGATGAGGACACCTCACAATATCTGAACTTGGAGGGACATGACGACGACAGCTCAAGTACTAGTCATGGAGAAGATGAAGACTCCGGTGAACGCAATTTAATGGTTACAAAGTCCGGCGAGGTATATGCATTGATTAAGCCTCAGCTGACTTCCACCAACAATCTTCTTCTACATGTATTAATTAACGCTTCTTTCTTCTTTTAGCCCTCTGGATCGACCAGCCGAGAACCATCTTCTTCTATGAAAAGAGCAAGCGGTAGCGAGCCGGTTGAAAGATCGTGCAAAGTTCACGATCGAAGCAGTCCGTGTTTATGGCAGGCCGATGGAGCCCAAGAAGGCCGCAGACAAATTTATACGTCAGGCTGGAGTTCTTGTTAGGGACCAAATCCCAATCATAATTGAAAATTGGAATAAGCCAAAGAAGGGCGACGGTACCTTTGTCGATGAGATCCAAAGAAACGCTTTGGAATTGTTGTTGGTAAATTTCACCCTTCCGCCAGAGGAGGATGAAAACAACCGGTTATAAAGAAAAGGTCAAAGAGTGGACTCTAAAGAAAATGGCTGAGGCTTTCCATATCGAAGACAAAATTGAACAAATTTGTCAAAGTGGCGAGACTCCAAATTTCAAGACACATATTATGCGAAGATAAGACCTCAACGGCCCGAATTTAAGACATATAAAAAAGTGCTATAGCTAAAAAGAGGTCGAAACCAATACGCTTAATGCCTCAAGAAGGAATATCACCAGAGGACGGGTCGTGGCTACATATCTCGTGAGGCCTAAGTGGGAGGAAGCCGAGAGGCCTCATGAGAGAGGATCACACCAGACGGATGGGTGGGACCTACGTGCAAAGACTTGGTTCTACGGAATCGGGGCAAGGTTGGACCCGAAACAGGATTGTGTATCTTCCCAACCATCCTTGCCAAACCCGTCCTTGAACTCATCACGGCATACGAGGAAACATCCGCCAGATCTTCCATCCCGACAGAGAATGACCAGCTCACACGCCATCGGTAAAAAGAACACCTGGACATGCACGAGGCACGGGGGTATGACGTGGAAGGATGGGTTTGCCGTGGAGCGACTCTTACAGATGGCGCGCAGAAAATAAAAAGAGCGCAGATCGGATGACACAGATAGAACATGCACTTGCGCGCTGCAGACGCAAGTGAATGCACAACAGAGCCATCAAGCTACCGCCCATCTCAGCGGCATGAAGAGCCTGCATTGGAAGCTGCCCGCCCGCATCAAGGCGAAAAGCAGTGGCTTCCACGGAGAACGTCGCCACGCTTGAAATGACGGGTCTCGATACCCGTTGATGAGATCACGGAGAGCGAACACACGCCGAGCTGCATGTGAGATTAATGGGCTTATCCATTAAGGTGGTATCGGCTATGCCTTACCTCCTGTAGCTGGTGGAACTTACCACGCCGACCGATTCCAGATGGCTATGCTATTGTCGGGGTGGATGAGGTTGTGAAGGAATATGAGGAAGCACAGCTTGACCATGCTACGGTGAAGGGAAACTCAACTCAAATTTGCAGTGAAAACAACCATTCTTTGGAAGAAGGAACACATTGTGCTTCCAAATTGAGGTCACTGCACCCCCGCTCCTCCGCTAGCCTCGAGCTGCCAGCCATCTCTGCTGCAGCCATCTCCGCCGTCGGCCATCTCTCATGCAGCCATCTCCGCCTCGGCCATCTCTCTCATGCAGCCATCTCCGGCCGTCAGCCATCTCTCAAGCGGCAGCCATCTCCGCCCGTCGACCATCTCCGGTGCTTCAGCCATCTCAACAGAAGGAAGAGCACGCCACGAGGAGCATCAGAGCACTGCCACAAAGAAATCCGCAGGAAACCGTCGCCAAAGAGTTCAAAAAACTACGTCCCGCAGCCTTCCGCCAAGCCATTGCCGGTTTTACCGTGGAATCGCAGCGACGAGGAGACTAATAGGATCTCGGGAGAACAGGTCAAGAAATTCTTTGCACCTAGACGAGTCGAGCCAAAGGAGAAAATAGATCCGGCGGTGGTGGAGAAGTTTTACAAAAATCTTTTGAAACCTGAAACCCCACTTGTGCCGGACTACGAGCGCCGGATTTTGAAGGCGGATGCAAGGCGCCGTAGGGAGACTGAAAGTAGCAGTCGTGAGGCACCCCAGAAAACAGTTCCCATGCTCGGAGAGCAGGAAAACCAATCATGCGCCCCGCTCCAAATGTTTGACAAACGGGACGCTCCTCCCGTAGATGATTACGAGGCAGAGCTACAAAGAAAGGCCAATGAGATGGGGATGACTTACATTGCATACTTGAACGTCATGGGAGACAACTTGCCCAAATGCGATGTCAACCCCATACAGCCATGGAAGTATGGGAAGAATCTAGTCAAGAAAGAGGAGCTCAAGAATCTACCAACAAAGATGCGAAAATTGCACAAGTGGTACCTTCATTTCTGCAAGACGAGAAAAGAAGAATGGATCACGGCGCATATAAGAGATCAGATTTTCTTGTGCGGAGACGCGATCGACTTCAACATTCAAGACTTGCATTTTCTATTCAATCAGAAGGAACTCGACAAAGCTGCCATCAGCCTTTATTGTGTGTAAGTACTATTTCTGTAATTTTTATCTCAACTCATTCACTTCATTAATTGCATGTATATATATATATGCTCACCATATATGTATATACTATTATGCAGGAAAAAGGTTATGGAATGCATGAAAGGAGGCCCTTTTGACATTGGGTTCGTTGACCCAAATAGAGTTCATGAAGAAGTGGTAAGAGACAAACCCGGGCAAATGAAGATTACTTGCTAAAGTCTTTACTAAGACAACAAACCAAAAGGGAAATACTATTGCCTTACAACTTCTCGTGAGTACTGTTACCCTCTCTCTTGTACACATTCTGTTTCGGCTTACTCGATGTTAAGTGTAACTGATGATGAGTTATGCGTGCGCAGGTTCCACTTTATTCTGCTAGTCATTCAACCCGACTCAGGAAAAGTCCTTGTCATGGACTCGTTACGAAAAGAAAAAGAGCTATGGGCAGACTTTAGAGAGATGCTCCAGAGGTAATTTCAATCATATTATCGCACTAGATCGGCAACTTTCGTGACAATAAGTAATTAATTACTCCTTTATCCATTTTCTTTGTCGGACAGGGTTTGGAAAATGTTCACGGGCAGGGCCGTGGGTGAATGGTCAGAAGAACTAAAATTTGTAGACCAAAATGTAAGTAATACTAGCTAGTTTCCAATTCCATTATATCATGCTTTATTGATTATTATTTTGATTGAACTCTCTATTCTCGTAAAGTGCGCGCATCAAGGACACGGCAATAACTTATGTGGGTACTATGTTTGCGAATTCATTCAAACACGATATGTGACGTGCCAAGCCGCACTAGAACAACTTAGAGTAAGTAAACAAAGTCCACAACATTATTTTATTACCATCAATTGTGTTGAGTTTTATTCTTATATATATATTGACGACCCATTCTTCATATATATTCAGATCGAACGGATGCGGGACCAACTCCTACCATTTGAACGCATACGAGCCATTCAAGAGGAATTGGCGGGTTTCATACTTGATGAGGTCGTCACGCCTGGCGGAGAAATCTTTAGATATCCACCAAAATGAACGATGACGATGTATGTGCCGATGTATGTGCCGATGACGATGTTTGTGTATAATAATAGTTGCTTAATTATTCATGTACTCGTATGTACCGATGACGATTCTATAAGTATACCGCTCGATCGATTTCCCCGCTCTCCCCTCCGCAGAAATACGCCTTAACGGGCAGAGAATGCGCGGCAGAGGTCGTTTTCTGCGGCAGAACTCGCCGCGGCAGAAAACGGCCAAATCTCTGCGCAGAAGAATTTTGAACACCGGTTCGATCTGAACCGGTGTTAAAGGGGGCTGAACTGCGGCAGCCCACGGCGCCCTTTAACACCGGTTCGTATAGGAACCGGTGTTAAAGGGGCCCCCCTCTAACACCGAACCCTCAACAGCGGTTGGGGAACCGTTGTTAGAGGGCCCTCCCAACCGGAGTTAAAGGGGGGGCTCTGCACTAGTGATTAAAGCGATGCGACTTGAGTTCACACAAGACAAACATGATATGAGGTGCTTGAGCCACACTTAACTTTTCTTATCTTTGTTTCCAAGTGTCCTTAAAGGTTAGCAACTATTTTCTCGTTTATTAGACCGCGTGTTACTAATTTTAGCACTGTGATTGTGTTTGCTATATATTTGTATGATGCACTCACTACAGGAAAAAAGATCTTTGCCATGTGGTAAATCCACACGGCAAAATTGATAATGGCTTTGCCATGTGCCAACACACGGCAAACGTAGCACGACAAAGAAATGCATGGCAAAGAATCTTTGCCGTTTGCTTTCCGGAAAACGCACGGCAAAGGTCTTTGCCGTGTGTTTTTTCAAATACACGGTAAAGTAAAGTGCTTGACGGCTACAGCGGACGTAACGGCGCCGTCCTCGTCAGTTCGCCGTCTGGCATCGCTTTGCCGTGTGCTGTAGTGAAACGCATGGCAAAATGTTCTTCTTCTGCTGTGTGCCCTGGCTTTGCCGTGCGCCTTTCCTGTCTCTTTGCCATGTGTTTTCTTTCAACGCACGGCAAAATAATGTCCTGACTTGGTCCGTGGGCTTTTCCGTGTGCATACCTGAAGTCCTTTGCCGTGCATTTTTCTCAAAAATGCACGGCAAAGAACCTTTTGCCATGTGGGTTGCTGAGTAAACACACGGCAAAGGCCCAACATTTTCACATTTTATTTATTTTTGTTTCATCCACACAGTTTAAACACAAAAATATACATATATTATTACATAACCGCATATCTAGCACCAGATCAATATCCATGAAAACAAATACCATCATAAACAAGGATCTAGCACAAGATCCATAACAACATGAGTCCATGGTTCATACATAGCAATATAGAGTCAATAGTTCCATACATACAAGTTCCAAAATATAATCCATACAACATAGAGTCAATAGTTCCATACATAAAGTTCCAAAACACAATCCATACAACATAGAAATATAGAGTTCACATTGAGTCGGCAAAAGGTGAAGATCTCCGTCCTTCATGCATATCCTACACATTTGAAAGTAAGGACATGAGAATCACAAGAAACATGGTATAAAATTGCATAACTAAAGGAAACTAGACAATATGGAAAACATGTACGATGTAGAATTCTATAAGTGAATCATATGAGAGTAAATTCTACAAGTTCAAAAACAAAGACATGAGATTCTTGAAAAGTAAAGAAGCTATGTATGGAGACCTATGTTCGGAGTGATTCTACAAGTCATATAGTAAATTTTGGCAAGTTCATGAAACATAGCAAGTAAATTTTGCCAAGTAAAGGAACATAGCAAACCACAATTCATAGTTTTTAAACTTTGAGTAGATTTCCACACATGTTCTAGCTATGTATGGAGACCTATGCTCTATGGCTAGATTTCCAACGTGTGCTAGCTATAAGGATCATAGAGCCCTAACCTAGAGTCCAAGCCGGCGGATGACATGTTGGTTGTTGACGGTAGGCTGACTCGTCGCAAGAGTCGTCATCAGGGTGTCATCCTGACTTGCCGACCCACCGAGCTCCGCATTGTTGGATGCAGCTGATGGTTGTCCCTACAAGATGGTTTTGATTCTTAGTCAATAAGAATTAGACGTAGATATGTAGAGATTGACACTTAATACGCAAGACAACTTACCCATGTGGGGAAGGTGAAAGGAGGAGCACCAAGATCTGGAAGAGTCACGCCACTTGGCTGAGAGGCCTGGATATCAAGCATGCACAAAGGTGAATGGAGTTCGGGTTCTCTTAGGTTCTATGAGCAAGAACTCACCATAAAGGCTGACATGTTCTGTGCCATCCACTTCATCATCTTCTCATTCTTAGCCATCTGCTGCTGCTGCTGAGTCAGCATCTCCTTTTGTTGTCTTATCTGCTCCTCCATCCGCCGAGAGTTGGCCTCGGCCTCCTCCCTTTGTCTCCTCTCAGCGGCCACCTCAACCTACGTTTTGTCATCAGAATGTCATAAATGTTGCAATCGAAAGCATGTAATGAAGTGTGGATGACCGAGGAAGAAGAATATACCCGGATTTGGTCAATAGATGTGGACGTAACCGTCGGGCGGGTCTCTACTTGAGGCATGTCGCTCGTCCTGCCACGACGGACCTGTCTCATAGACGGGACGATCAAAGGATCGACGGAGCCGTCTCCAATCCACAAGAGGCCGTGCTTCTTGCCTTGTCCCGCTAGCATGGCCACCTCGGGGTCAAAGGGAGAGGTGAGAGGGTCCACGTCCTTGCCATTTACCTCGGCATACTTATCCCGGTACCCCTTATCCCGGATCTCGGCGCAAGAACTCACCCACTTCTTTGTCCCATCCTCTTTGTCTGTCACGATACGCTTATCGGTCCAAACATCGAACAAGCTGGGCTCCACGCCTGTCTCCCTTTTATGCAAAAGAGAGCATGGAGATACATGCAGAGGAACACGGAGTAAGGAACCACATGATGACCAAGTTTAGAGAATGCATTTTTTTCACCTTCTTCTGGATGCAGCAGGCGAGGGTGACGTTGCCTTGCGTGTGTGTTCCACCTTTCAACGCGGCTCGCTTTAGCACTCCAAGATCGTGCTTCTTCTTGAACCCGGTGCTAGTCCAATATCTTACCATGGCCCGAAAGACTTCCGGGCTAGCCTGACCTACGTACTGAGGAGGGCACTGCGTAGACAAAATACACATATTAGTGAAAACACATCTGACGGTCAACAAGTTGATAGTACGAAAATAAAACTACCTGCAAGTACTTCCACGGCTCCATAAATATCTCCCGAGCTTTGGCCTTTGTCATCCTAATCTTGCGTTTCTCGGCGTACCCATTGCGGACGCAAGCCACACGCGCCTCGTAGTGCATGTCTCGAATTTTCCTAGAGGCACATCTGCTAGCCACGAGTACACAATCCCTTTGTCGCACGTCCGGGTCCATGGTAAAGTATGTCTACAAGGAAGCACATAGGTACTAAGACATTTGTTCAAATATTGTCAACCTAGGAGTTACTGAATGATGAGAAGTCAAAAAATCTTACCCAAAAATCGGACATCATCCTCGCCTGGAGATTCGGGAGGGAAAACTCACTCGTGCCTTCCGCATCATCGGCGTACCTGTAGTGTCTCCAACTCCAATCTACCTCTTTGTGACCAGAAGGCATGGTCACAATCCCAGGGAAGTGTTTTCGAATGAGGCATCCAAGGATGCTCGAGTAGGCGCGTAGCTCCTTGGCCTCATCCTTATAAATGAAAGACCTGCACAATTAAAAGACAAAATTAGAATGATGATGAAAAGATCAAAATTAAAATATCAAAAACTGATAAGTACACTCACTTATCCCCATAGGGTGTGAGCACTCTAACCCCACCCGACGAGATCCACACGTCGATATCCGGGAGGTGTGCATACCCACGCTGGTACGGAGGAACGACCCCAGGCTCAAGAGGCATCCCCGGCTGAGTCTCAACATACTCGTCCGGAGGATCCCAGATCCTCGTGTCACCCTCCGTTGAGTCTGACAAGTACAGCTCGTCTGAGTCCTCCTCCTCGTGCTCCTCCTCATCCTCCTCGTCCTCCTCCGCCTCCTCGTGGTCCTCCTCCACCTCTGCCTCCTCGTTCTCCTCCTCATCCTCTACCTCGTCCACCTCGGGTGGGGAAGGACTAGTTGGTCTTCTACCCCTCCCACGCCTCGAACGGGGTGGGGGAGGAGTAGGTGTCTGTGGTCGTCTCGAAGTGGATCCTGAAGCTCCCGCGTCACTAGTACCCAATATGTTGTTCAAGCCCCTAACCTTCTTATAGACTTTCTTGAGTGCTCCTCCTACTCCTCCTCGTCCTCCGCCTCCTCCTCGACCTCCTCCACGTCCTCCTCGTCCGCCTCCTCCTCCTACTTCTTCTCCTCCTCCTCGTCCTCCTCCATGTCCTCCTCGTCCGCCTCCTCCTCCTCCTCCTTCTTCTCCTCCTGCACGTCTCTTTCCTCCTGGCATGTTTAAATCGCCTGCATTCACAAAAAGAGTATCTCCATTAGTACTCGATGACATAAAATGACATAGATAAAAGAAACAATAAGTAAAGCAAATATTTAGAATGCACCAAAATACATACACAAGTCGAGCATACAAACATAGCATAGCGTTCGCATAAATAGGCTAGTTTTACAAATCACTATTACATAGAGTTCTCACAAGTAGGCTAGTTACTATTACATAGAGTTCTCATAAGTAGGCTAGTTACTATTACATAGAGTTCTCACAAAATAGGCTAGTTTAACCAATCACTATTACATAGAGTTGCTACAAACTTCAGTAGCCCGTTTCGAGATCATTGCGAACAACCGACGGGCCACATGCTTCGTCATCGCTATCAGGCTCGCCCCAC
The DNA here is from genome assembly GCA_030063025.1 of Avena longiglumis. Taxonomy (NCBI): domain Eukaryota; kingdom Viridiplantae; phylum Streptophyta; class Magnoliopsida; order Poales; family Poaceae; genus Avena; species Avena longiglumis. The sequence continues at coordinate 449,940,601 of CP125979.1, forward strand.
CAAGGATCCACATAACCTGGAGGTGGTCCGGTTGGATCATCGGTGTCAAGGCCTGCATGGAACCGCTCAAGCAAAGTCAAGTCTTGTTCATTCTGAACCTCCTCGACTTCATCTTGCGTATTGTCTTCTTATGGCGTTTCGTCTTCTTCGCCCTCAATGACCATGTCATCATCAGTCGGCAAGTTGATAGTGAAATTCCCCGGGAGCCCTTCTTCCTGAAAAAACTCGCCATCATATGTTGAGGGGTCAAGGCGTCGGTAATCTTCAGTATCAGGCTTAGGTGGCCTATTGTGCGTCGGCACCGTGATCACAACATCCCAGCCCCTGTAGTCGTTTTTTCGGGTTTTTGCATGGGTACGGGAGATAGAATACTTGAAAGGCCTAGGTAGCCAAAATATATACATCGTCACCCTCATAAACAGAGCTTCGTTCAACTTCGACCCACCCAATATCAGGTTTCCGTCTCACCCGGTGTGGGTCAAACCAATGGCACTCAAATACAACAGGATTTAACCCTTTGCCGAAACCATAATTAAGCTCGTATATACCCTCGACTCTACCATAGTAATTGAGCCCATCTGATCCTTCACACAAGACTCCGCTATTTGTTGTCTTTCGATTGGGCCGACGTTGTGTGTACTCGTGGGTATGAAAGCGATACCCATTCACATCATAAGCATCGAATGAGTCGACAGAACAGTTAAATCCCTTGGCGATTTTTCTCAACTCGATTTTCATATCTTTGTCCTTTTTTGCCTACAAGTTTAGTTGGAGAAGCTTAGTAGGAAAAGTGATAGAATAATATAGGCACTACAAGAAAAGTTATATAGAATGGTACCAAGGTCGAGAACCAGTTAATGAAACCGAAACCACCACCCTTTTCAAAAAGATCTGAATATTCTTGGTCGGTACGACTCCTGCTTAGCTTCCAATGTTGTTGATAGAATTGTCTATGCCAATGAAAAGATAAATTGTTAGCCACCAACTTACGAGTGAATGTGAATGTGTGCGAAAAACTAAGTAGTGAGCACTTACTCAATGTACGGCTTCACTTCGTCCATGCTTTTCAAGACATACGAGTGTATCAAGCCCCACTCGGGATTATTTATCTTGTTCTTCTTCGTGCCACTTGATTTGCCACCTAGCCCAATGAAGATGCCATGCTTGGGTACATCTTCAGGGTTGGCGGCATTGTAACGAAGGATTGGATTGTGTCGAGTGGGAATGTTTTCATCATAGTACTTTGTCGTGAAGTTTGACACCTCCTTGTTAAGAGTGGCCTCGGCTATGGATGCCTCGATCTTGCATTTATTGCCGCATTATTCAAGAAGCTTCTTTGTTTCTCTCTCAGCCCCATACTGCCAACGGGTCTGCACAGTACCCCCTAGTAATGCCTCGTGCGCGAGATGCAAGATCATGTGTTGCATCGGATTGAAGAACCCTGGAGGAAGGAGCATCTCTAACTTGCAAAGAAATTCCGGTGCCTGTTGATCTAGCTTCTCGACCACTTTACGGTCTAACTCCTTAGCACAAAGTTGGTGAAAGAAAAAGCTCAACTCCGCCAGCACTAGCCAAGTCTCCTCATCGACATAGCCTCGAATCATCACCGGCATTATCCGCTCAAGCCATATGTGATAGTAATGACTCTTGAGCCCCTGTACTCGCAAAGTTTGAAGATTTGCTCCCCTCATCCAGTTTGCTGCATAGCCATCAGGGAAGAATAAGCAGTCGACGATCCATTGGAATATTTCCCTCCTTTCAGGCCTTGTAGGGCAGAACCGGGCCTTTGGCTTAGACCACTTGGGGCCTTTGACTCTAGGAGGCTTCATGTCAAAGTCTGTCCTATCGCACCATTCTTGCTGATCGATTCTAGCCTTAATGTTATCCTTTGTCTTTTCGGTGTCCATGATTGTGCTCCAGAGGGCCTCACCGATATTCTTTTTAGTGTGCATTACATCAATGTTATGCGGAAGCTCGAGTTCATGGAAGTAAGGGAGCTTCCATAAGCATGGAATGTGTGTCCACTGGTGTGTCTCCCCGTATCCCAAAAAACCTTTCCCATCGGGGTTAGGCTGAAGAGCTTCTAACTCAGCCTTAGTATCACTGCCGGTCGGTAGACGCGGTGGTGGAGTATGGACAACAACGCCTTTCTTGAAGTTTTTTTTTGTCAAACCTGAATCTATGCTTAATGGGAAGGAACTTTCGAGTTTCATCAAAGCAGGAATACTTGCCTCCCTTCTTTAGCCAGAAGAAAGTCACAGCCTGCCTACACACTGGGCAAGGCCACTTCCCATGTGTACACCAACCGCAGAACAATGCACGTGCTGGTAGGTCATGTAGAGATGTGTGGTACCAGACATACATATCGAAGTGCTCCTTCGCTGCGGCGTTGTATGTTCGCACCCCGCGATCGCTCCATCCAACAAGTAAGTCATCTATTAGCGGCTCCAGGTACACGCTCATGTTCTTCCCAGGGTATTTCGGCCCTGGGATTATCATCGACACAAACATGTTCTCAGATCTCATGACAGATGCCAGGAGGGAGGTTCAGGGGAATAACAAACACAGACCAACAACTGTATGTTGCAGCTGACATACCATATGGATTGAACCCATCGGTTGATATCACAATTGCTACGCTCCTCGGGTTGCCCGCTTTCTCAGGATATTTCTTTATGAAGTTTTGCCATGCTTGACCATCTCATGGATGTATCATCTTCTCTTTTCGGTATCTCTTACCCTCAACGGCCCATCGCATCTGTTGGGCAGATTCCTTGGTCATGAAAAGTCGTTGGAGCCTCGGTAGGAACGGAAGATATCGGAGGATCTTTTGCGGAACCCCAGTCTGCCTCTTCTGCCCATCACCGACGTCGACCTCAATGTACCTAGAGGATTTGCAATGGATGCAATATTTTCCTCCTAGATGTTCTTTTCTAAATAGCATGCATCCCTTTGGACAAGCGTGTATCTGTACGTATGTCATCTTTAGTGCTCGGAGGATTTTAGTTGACTCGTAAAGTTCTTCGCCAGAGGTGCCCTTGCGTATCGCTGCCAACCACAGCGTAAGATCGTCAAGCGATCTCTAGACAAGTTACTCTCTCTCTCTTGAAGGCCATTAGGCGAGCCACGACATCGGTAGCGGTAACCTCGTATGTGGATGAAGGGGTTTCTGTGCAGCAAACAAAGCCTCGTAGAACTTCTTTGTGCTTTGTTCTGGCTCCTCACTTGTCTCCGCCTCCCCAGGTGTCTCCTCTATGTTAGGATTTTCAGAAGCATTTGCATCAAGGAAGGCATCTAAGCAGTCCTCAAACCCAGCATCAAATCCTCTCGATGAATGACTCTGCTGCGATTCTGTTCTAGCACGTTTTGTTGATTGCTCACCATGGAAAACCCAATGACTGTACAACGGTGTGAACCCGAAGTTGATCAGGTGTTTACTCACATCGGCCTTCGATTGGCGTTTTCCGTTCTGGCATTTCTTACAGGGGCACAACACTTTTGCGGGTTTTGTAGGAATGTCAAAAGCACTATCCACGAATAGCTCAGTCTTTTCTCTCCATTCATTGGTAAACTCCCACCGACTGGTTCTGCCCTCGTACATCCACTTACGAGCCGGATCCATCCTCTAATCAGTACAAAAACAAACATACAATGCTTTCACTTTAACATGTTATTTCATCCGGTATTACTTTGATTAATTACAACAAATACAAGTTTTACGCCATGCATCCACCTATCTCTCTAATAGGTAAAGGATTTCCTAATCCCACCCGAGGATGTGTAGATTTGGTACGTTCTCCATGCTCTACCCCGCTCGAGACAGAATTTCGGCAGGACCTCCCCGTTGTTCTCCTGATACACGTCTCGGCCAAAAGCCGAGAGGATGTGCATCCAAAGAACAACGAGGAAGCGCCACCAAAATTCTATCTCGGAACGGAGCAAAGCATAGAAAACGTACCCAATCTACACATCCTCCGGCTGTCCAAAATACGTGGACAATCCGAAAGAGTTGCTACCATAAATATCCAATTTAATGCATATTTATTCGTCGTAACCATTCCGAACGGGAGACACCTAGGTAACGCGACTGACTTAGTGATCTAGACCAAAATAACCCTAAGTCACATTACAAAAGATGCAAAGAATTTATACCCTCGAAGCGCTGATCGCAGAGTGATCTGCGGTCCCGGTGTCCACCTAGAAGAATCCTTCCATCGACCGGTACCGCTATCAAACTCGATGCATATCCTACACGGTAATGAAAAATAAGAATTAATTGCTGAATCTATTGACATAGTATTGTACTGTAGGCATACTGAGGTGGTGAATCTAATAAAAACAGAGAGCTGGTAGATTCCTGCGTGGTACATATAGAAGTTAAGCAAGAAATCCCATAAGTACTATTGTTGAATCTATTGACATAGTATTGTACCGTAGGCATCAGAAATTCAGAATTCTGTACAAAACTAGTACATACAGAAGTTAAGCAAGAAACCCCATAAGTACATACAGAATTCTGTAGGCAGCGGAAGAAGTGGCCGCGGTCCATGATCTCGCGCAGGGCTACCAGGACGGGCCGGAGGGGCTCGTCGACGAGGACGTGCCGTATGGCGTCCAGCTCCTCCCGGCCATGCCCGGTGGTCGGCGCGTCGGTTTCCTGCGTGGGGAGCTCCTCCGGGGTGAGCTCCGTTGCCCACCACTCGTTCTCCCATGAGTCGTCGACCGGCGCTGGGGCGAGCGCTGCATAGCCTGAGGGATCTCGTTGGGCCGGTGGAGGTCGCAGGGGGCGGCGATTGGGAAACTCTGGGGCGGCAGGCGGAGGCGGGGAAGCGGGTGGAGGGCGGCGGGCGGAGCAGCTGGGCGAGGTGGGGATAGCTTTGGGCGAGGCGGCGGCCAGAGAGGCTGGGCAGGCGGCGGCCGGAGATGCTGGGCGAGGCGGCGGCCGGAGCAGCTGGGCGAGGTGGAGGCGTGCGTGGTTGGCGTGGAAAAATGGTTGGCGTGAAAAAAATCGGCCACAGGCCTGGGTCACGCGTGGCTGGGATAGTGTTCGTGTTTGCCGTGCGTTTTTTGTCCGGCCAGTTTGCCGTGCGGCCCAGGAAGGCCGTGTGTTTTCAGATATGCCGTGCGTTTTAATATTTAACGCATGGCAAATGACTTGGTTTTGTCTAAATTTGCATGTATCTAGTTGAATTTAGAAAACAACAAGTCAACTAATTTCGATGGATTATGTTTTTCTAAATTTCCTTTATATTTATTTATATTTTTTCCATAAATACTATGTCACATAAAATAACACAACTGACTATCGCGCTAGTATTTGGCGATGGTGAGGAGCAAAAGTCTGAGTTGATGCATCACGGAACAGAGATTCAATCGGTTAATATTAATCTTACTTCTATTAAACGGAGATTGAATAGATGAATTCTCATACAATGTGTCAACATGATGGCTACTACTTCTACAGACAGACTCGAATTCTGCATCGATAACACCAGTGTGCGGCCCCGGGAAGGTCTACCCCCTAGCTTTTGCCGCACGAGGTTCCACCGATGTACATTTTTGTTGGTTAAGTTTTCTTTAGGCCATATATACAAGGAAAACCAAGTTTGGGACCATGTGGCACATTCTAGCCCCCGGTATACCCGCAGCGGGACATTTCCCCCTATAGGTCAAGGAATCTGCTAAGTGTTATCGCCTGAACGTGAAGAAGCTCACGCCGGGGAGATATGTCTTGCATATATGGGACTTCTACAACACTTTTACATGTATTCTAGGTCCACATGCAAGTATCCTAGCTCCACATGAAAGTTTGGGTGGCTTCCCGGGTCACCGGGGGTCATTCTGCATCGATAACACCCGTCTACGGGCCGCGGGAAGGTCTACCCCCTAGATTTCTCCGCACGAGGTTCCACCAATGAAATTTTTTGTTGGTTAAGTTTTTTTAGGCCATAGATACAATTAAAACCAAGTTTGGGACCATGTGGCACATTCTATCCCCTAATATACCCGCAGCGGGACATTTCCCCCTGTAGTTACAGGAATCTGCAAAGTGTTATCGCATGAATGTGAAGAAGCTCATTCCAGGAAGCTATATCTTGCATCTATGTGACTTCTACAACACTTTTACATGTATCCTAGGTCCACATGCAAGTTTGGGTGGGTTCCCGGGTCTCCGGGCGTCATTCTGCATCGAAAACACCCGTCCGCGGGCCCCGGGAAGGTCTACCCCCTAGCTTTTTCCGCACGAGGTTCCACCAATGTACTTTTTTGTTGGTTAAGTTTTGTTTATGCCATATATACAAGGAAAACCAAGTTTGGGACCATGTGGCACATTCTATCCCCCGGTATACCTGCAGCGGGACATTTCCCCCTATAGGTCAAGGAATCTGCTAAGTGTTATCGCCTAAACGTGAAGAAGCTCACGCCGGGGAGATATGTCTCGCATATATGGGACTTCTACAACACTTTTACATGTATTCTAGGTTCACATGCAAGTATCCTAGCTCCACATGAAAGTTTGGGTGGGTTCCCGGGTCTCCGCGGGTCATTCTGCATCGATAACACCCGCTCACGGCCATGGAAGGTCTACCCCCTAGATTTCTCCGCACGAGGTTCCACCAATGAACTTTTTTGTTGGTTAAGTTTTGTTTAGGCCATAGATACAATGAAAACCAAGTTTGGGACCATGTGGCATATTCTATCCCCTAATATACTCGCAGCGGGACATTTCCCCCTTAGTTCCAGGAATCTGCAAAGTGTTATCGCATGAATGTGAAGAAGCTCACATCAGGAAGCTATGTCTTGCATCTATGTGACTTCTACAACACTTTTACATGTATCCTAGGTCCACATGCAAGTTTGGGTGGGTTCCCGGGTCTCCGGGGGTCATTCTGCATCGAAAACACCCGTCCGCGGGCCCCGGGAAGGTCTACCCCCTAGCTTTTTCCGCACGAGGTTCCACCAATGTACTTTTTTGTTGTTTAAGTTTTGTTTATGCCATATATACAAGTAAAACCAAGTTTGGGACCATGTGGCATATTCTATCCCCTAATATACTCGCAGCGGGACATTTCCCCCTTAGTTCCAGGAATCTGCAAAGTGTTATCGCATGAATGTGAAGAAGCTCACATCAGGAAGCTATGTCTTGCATCTATGTGACTTCTACAACACTTTTACATGTATCCTAGGTCCACATGCAAGTTTGGGTGGGTTCCCGGGTCTCCGGGGGTCATTCTGCATCGAAAACACCCGTCCGCGGGCCCCGGGAAGGTCTACCCCCTAGCTTTTTCCGCACGAGGTTCCACCAATGTACTTTTTTGTTGTTTAAGTTTTGTTTATGCCATATATACAAGTAAAACCAAGTTTGGGACCATGTGGCACATTCTATCCCCCGGTATACCCGCAGCGGGACATTTCCCCCTATAGGTCAAGGAATCTGCTAAGTGTTATCGCCTAAACATGAAGAAACTCACGCCGGGGAGATATGTCTTGCATATATGGGACTTCTACAACACTTTTACATGTATTCCAGGTCCACATGGAAGTATCCTAGCTCCACATGAAAGTTTGGGTGGGTTCCGTGGTCTCCGGGGGTCATTTTGCATCGATAACACCTATCTACGGGCCGTGGGAACGTCTACCCCCTAGATTTCTCCGCATGTGGTTCCACCAATGAACTTTTTTGTTGGTTAAGTTTTGTTTAGGCCATAGATACAATGAAAACCAAGTTTGGGACCATGTGGCACATTCTATCCCCTAATATACCCGCAGCGGGACATTTCCCCCTATAGTTCTAGGAATCTGCTAAGTGTTATCGCATGAATGTGAAGGAGCTCACATCTGGAAGCTATGTATTGCATCTATGTGACTTCTACAACACTTTTACATGTATCCTAGGTACACATGCAAGTTTGGGTGGGTTCCCGGGTCTCCGGGGGTCATTCTGCATCGAAAACACCCGTCCGCGGGCCTGGGAAGGTCTACCCCCTAGCTTTTTCCGCACGAGGTTCCACCAATGTACTTGTTTGTTGGTTAAGTTTTATTTAGGCCATATATACAAGGAAAACGAAGTTTGGGACCATGTGGCACATTCTAGCCCCCGGTATACCCGCAGCGGGACATTTCCCCCTATTGGTCAAGGAATCTGCTAAGTGTTATCGCCTAAACATGAAGAAGCTCACGCCGGGGAGATATGTCTTGCATATATGGGACTTCTACAAAACTTTTACATGTATTCTAGGTCCACATGCAAGTATCCTAGCTCCACATGAAAGTGTGGGTGGGTTCCCGGGTCTCCGGGGGTCATTCTGCATCGAAAACACCCGTGTCCACAGGCCCCGGGAAGGTCTACCCCCTAGCTTTCACCGCACGAGGTTCCACCAATGTACTTTTTGTTGGTTAAGTTTTGTTTAGGCCATATATACAATGAAAACCAAGTTTGGGACCACGTGGCACATTCTAGCCCCTAATATACCCGCAGCGGGACATTTCCCCCTGTAGTTCCAGAAATCTACAAAGTGTTATCGCATGAATGTGAAGAATCTCACATCAGGAAGCTATGTCTTGCATCTATGTGACTTCTACAACACTTTTACATGTATCCTAGGTCCACATGCAAGTTTGGGTGGGTTCCGGGGTCTCCGGGGGTCATTCTGCATCGAAAACACCCGTCCGCGGGCCCCGGGAAGGTCTACCCCCTAGCTTTTTTCGCACGAGGTTCCACCAATGTACTTTTTTGTTGTTTAAGTTTTGTTTATGCCATATATACAAGGAAAACCAAGTTTGGGACCATGTGGCTGTTGCCTGCCAAAACCCACCGGCGAGCAGCGACGAGCAACACGAAGAGCCGGGAGGCTCCCAGAACTGCTGGTGGGCCCTGGTCCCTCGGGCAACAGCCCGCAAAACTCCGGCACACGTCCTGGCTTGGTTCAAGGGCGTGCCACCTGACCTATACCTGGTCAGGAAGGTGATGGATTGCTTCGATCAGTTTCCTGCATGGTAAACAAGTATACGTAAAATTCGAGCCGTGACCGGCTCCCAGGTTTCCCTGTGAATCGGCTCCTAGAGCCGATCATCCCATGGTTCTGCATTAGATCTACGATAACATGGGGTTTTGCTTCATCATTACAAGTTAAATCGATCTACGACAGTTTAACGTTTTCACCACGTAATTGGAACGTCCTACACGTAATTGAGCCTGGTAGATACAAAAGATGATAGAAAACCAACCCTAGAGGAGGCCTAACAATTGACGAAAAATCAATTACCGGAAAAACTCCTCTCGAACTAGCGAACCATATCCTTACGTACTACTGGATCGTTCAACCCGTTTGCAAAGCCTGACTACGTGGATATCAAACTAAACCTTGGAAAACAAGGCACAACCATAACAGATCGAATCAACTAAATAAAGATCAAGCAAGATGCTACCCTTGCACCCGGGAAAAGGTGCAAAGGTAGCGAGGTAACTAGAGGTAGCATAACTTAAACAATCATAGCGAAAAGTACCGATGCTAGCCTCAACGAATCTATGATAATAGTGTTACTCGCCATCAACAAGGCTTCAGTACGAGTAACACCGAAAAACGCATAAGTAGATGCTGCCTAGATCGCCAGATGCGATCTAGGCAGCATGACACTTACCCGAAAGAAACCCTAGAACAAGGGGTGGCGATGCGCCGAGATTGTGTTTGTTGTGAACGTGATTGTCCTCCTTTTCTTGATAACCTTAGGTACATATTTATAGTCCGGAGACTTTGTATCTTTGGAATAACTCTACAACTCTATCTCTTACCTAAACCGAAACGTAACCTACTACAATATACAGATACACGGGCAATTTATCCCAAATCCACGTACAAGGCCGATTCAACAACACGTTGCATATACGTATCTTCCAAGCCCATCTTGATTACGGCCCATCTCCTCATTTGGCCAAAATATGGCGATAACACATGCCCCCCTGGTTTTGGCAATAATAATTCCAAAACCACTCTGCTGATGTTTTTTCTTCCCCCTCTTCTTTTTTTTTCTTCTTCACATCGGGTTACGCGTTGTAGAGCAGAATCGTCACGCCACCCCCTCATCATGATGCCCTGTCTTCTCAACTCCTTCGCAGTGCATGATTTGACGATTTTGGCAGCACATTCTAGGAAACCGCTATGACATTGAACCGCCTCCCACTATTCCCCTTATTTAAATTCATCTGAGCAGTTCGCAGTCCCCATCTTCCTCCAGTGGCCAGAAAACCCTCTTCCTCCGCCGAAAAAACCCTCTTCCTCCGCCATGGCCTCTTCTTCTTCCGCCCGTTCCTCCCAGTCTTCCAGCAGCATTAACGACCGGGAGCCGACGCCGGAGCACCCGCCCACGGCGGCGTACGAGACTCTCGCCCCACAATGGTGGGTCGAGAGGGATTGGGATTTCGCCGCTTGGTCGGAGGACGACGCGTCCCTGACTAACGGCGAGGAGGGCCTGCAGTTCCTCGCCGACGGGGAACTGGAGGCGGAGAGCAGCAACGACGCCTGGTCCTGGGACGGCGTCGAGTCCTCCGTCGAGGAGGAGGACACCTCCTCCGACGAGTATCCACCGGTGAAGCGCTTCCGCGCCGGGTCCAGCGAGGACACCGAAGACGACGACGAGGACGAGGAGGCCCTCTGGCTTCTTCAAGGCGGCGGCAAGACGACGCGAAGCGGCGACAAGCGAACAAGACGGCGGCGAAGACAGCGGCGACGACCTCGGCCTCTAGATTAGGAACTAGTAGCAGTAGTAGTAGTAGTAGGTTTCCTTTTGTAATCAATCAGCCTTTTGTAAGCAATCAGCTTTTGAATGAATGAAGATTACTTTTCCGAATCGAAGATTGCTTTTCCGACCCGATTTCGCCGATAGTCAAAATAGGTCGATGCTCCAGAAGCCGATAACGCTGTATCGGCTTTCACTACACTGCACTCATTCAGTCAACCAAGTCAAAGCTCAAAGAGCTGATGGCAACACATCGGCTTTCCCAAAAACGTTGACAAGGTCAAAACTTGGTCGCATATTTAGGCAAATCTAAGCGGCCACTTCTCAGTTCAAACGGTAACCTGCGACCCTCTTTAAAAAGAGCAACCCAGATCTCCAATTGCCCACCGACTAGATTGAGCTCACAGCGACAAGAACCCTCGACCCTCAACTGCACAGATCCATCTCCGCCGACAAACCAGATGGCGGAATCGTCCAACACCAACCCAGAGGTCTCCGGTCTGAAGGTACGCCTACTCCTCGCAGTATGAACACGATCATAATTAATGGCGAACACCTGAATTAATGCCTTATTCCACCATTAAATTTTTAGGTTTCAGACATTCTACTGCCGCATCCTTCTCTCCCAAATTCTCTCGCTTGGCCTCGTCATGAATCTAGTCCTGCCCATTTGATTTCTTGCGAAGCAAACAGAATCCCCTTCGTAAGCCAAGACCTAGATCTGAACTCTTGGGCCGACTGCCTGCGAGCCTGGCCTAATCCTCCTGAACATTGGGTCTCTTGGTTCAGCAGGGTAGCTAGAGCTTACCAATCCCAATGGGAAACCACGGGAATAGCCGATGCCTTGCATTTGTCATTGTCTCCCCTTGAGAAACATGAGAATCTTCTGAAAACCATCGGCTACTTCTGGTCTGACGCTCTGAACTGCTTCATGTTTGGTCATGGCCCTATGTCACCAACTCTGTTAGACGTGGTGATGATTACTGGTCTGGATGTTACATCACCCAGCCTCTACCTTTTAAACTGACCAAGGTCCCCTAACTGTCTTCTAAAGCAGACTGCACTTAATCGGGTGCCTACCTCCAACGCCATATGAAAACAAAGGGCCCTGTCACAGAGAAAGAACACACAGCCTTTCTCAACTTCTGGCTGGAATATTTCATATTCTGTGGCCCTTCCCTTGCTCCCACCAAGAATTATCTCTCCTTAGCCCATGAACTGGCCAAAGGCACTCAACTTGGCATCGGCAAACTGTTCCTTGGAGAGGTCTATCGATATCTCCAGTTGATGTCTGTCAAGCTGCTCTCTGGCATAGCAGTCAAAACAGGTGGCCCTTGGTGGTTCATTCAGCTATGGGCTCAGCTGTATTTTCAAAACCACATCCCAAACTTCCCCCTTCTGGCGAGTTGCACCTTTCCAGATGTAAAAGGGAAGCAGATCCGATGCACCAGCTATGGCCAAGCTTTGTATAGACTGCCAGGTAGTAAGCTGACCCCTCAGGAAGCATCTAAATGGTTCAGTATTTTCTTTCAAGGACTGGACAATCCTATCTTCTTTCCTTACATGGAAGAATCTGAACATTTTGAGAACCCACTCTCCTTCAGGCTAGACAATTTTGCCGATGACACCAGCACTCGGCAACTCTTTTCCACTGTGATTAGTCCCTGTTTCCTTCCAGTTGGCATGAGTACATCCAACCGAATAATCAAGCCTGGGTATGAATTCTACCAGCCAGTCGTAGTGGCTCGGTAATTTGGCCTTGGACAAGTACCTCCCCATTTCTTTCTCCACCACCTTACAGAAAGCAGAGCTGACCTGCCTGATCCTCTCACCAGCCAAAGGTGTTATTCCTTCTTTGATGCTCTGACTATCCCAATTCCCAACGACCTCACCTTCGCCTCATCAACCGATGGCTTTGAAGACTGGTGGTCGATGTGGAAGACTCACGCCTTCAGGAGAGCTCTGGGACCGTTGCTGAAACAGCTCGATGCTGACTATGACATCCCCGTGGAACAGGTACCACTACTTGTAAATTTCCTTGATGCAGCTCACAAATAATTCTTCTACTCACCCACTCTTTCTCTTTGCAGCAACAAGATGGACCTGAACCTACGCACAATGATGGCTCCCCCTTCGAGTTCTTTCCGCCAGCTCCTGTGGTTCTTTTCTGCAAAAACTTGCCACCTCTGAAAACGGTCATAATGCAGAAACAGCCGATAAACCACAATCGGCTTCCAAGAACCAAGCAACTCCTAAGTCAGCTGCCCCTCGAGTTCCAACTAAAACAAGAACGATGGTGAGGAAGGTAGCTGCCAGGAAGACCTTGAGGCGCTGGAGCCCTTCTCTAGAAAGCTCGCGTGTAGGCTGATTCATGCCTTGGTCGATCCTTCTCATTCTTCCATTTTTTGCAGACATGCTCGTGCTTACTGGTTCTCCTTTTTACAGGCTTCCGTCGAAGACACCTCTAGTGAGGACACTCAGACCAATCGAGGAGAACTAGGCCCAACAGATTCTGAGAGGACCATCACACCGAGCCAGCCAGATTCATCACCATCGGCTTCCAGGAAAAGGTCTGTTCCTGAACCTACTGCCCCCCGAGCATCAGTCGAGGCGGGGCCAGCTATGGGTCCCAAGAGAGCTCGCAAAGGACTGCAGGCTTCTTCGTCGAGCCAGGAGGTTTCGAAAATCATTACCCTTCACGCTCTTACCACGTACTTCTTTTATCTGCCGATTAATCATTATTCACATCGGCTAAGCACCTTCCATGCAGACGACTGACGTTTCTAGTGGGAAAGCTGGGGCAGTGCCGATGCCTTTAGCCAAGCCGGGTCTAGTAATCCCCGAAGGTGCAGATGAAACAGCTACCACTTTGGCCAAACCCCCAGCAAACACACACAAGCCGATTGTCTCGTCATCGGCTATCCCTTCGACCTTAGGAGAGGTACGTTAGCTTTTTTCAGCTCATCCTTGCATGTTGGACGCCTACTGACGCCTTTTCGGGCTGCCAGAGCTGTGATATTTCAGGTTTGCTGACGTTCGACCCTGAATCCATCGAACCAACTCCCTCAGTTGCTGATGATGAACCACGAGCCAGGGCTGTTCCACCTCAATTCCAGCGTCTTAAAGCCCTGCTGTCCTCCCCGATCGAAGAGTTGATCGAGGGTTCTGAGGAGGTGAAGAGCGTTCTGGCTGAAATAAAAGACCAACTCCCAGTAGCATTGCAGGTGAAGCTTTGGCCAGTTGTAACCCTGTCTTTCTACGGTTCAAGGGTGAAGTTAGCTCGTGAGAGGATCAGTCTGCGCCGCGCCCAACTTCCACTGAAGGCCAATATCGCAGACAGATGCCAACAGCTCAACGAGAAAAAGGCGTCTCTGGATGCCAAAACTGACACCTCTGTCAGTACCGCCGAGCTTGCATCCTTGAAAAGGGAGTTGGAAGATCTTGAAGAGAAGGTCCGGGCGACTAAACAGCTCATTCGCGACAAGGAAGAATCCATCGCTCGCTCCCAAGGCGAGGCAGAAGGCCTCAAAGCTCAACTGAAGACTGATCTGGCAGAGATACGTGCCCTGAACAAGCAGCTAGTGACGGGCAAAGACGAAGATGACGAAGCCGAGATCGCCGAGGTGGATCGTGTCCATGCTGACGCCCTCCACGCCTTCGAGGCATTTCTTCAGTAGCTCGTTTATGTAAACTGGCACCTGCTTGTAACAGTTTGAACCTCTAGAGTCGATGACTGTGCATCGGCTATATATTTTGTTTTTTATTTGGCCGATTTCATGGATCGGCCCCCACATTTCACTGTCCATCGTCTCACGTGCTTTTTACTTGGCCGATTTCATGTATCGGCTCTCATATTTTACTGTCCATCATCCCACATGCTTGGGAAATATTTCTTGAGATGTTGACCGTTGACCGCCACTGGGAATTTCACGCCGTCCAGCTCCTCAACCATGTACGCGTTCCCTCTTAAAACCTGATCGACCCTGTATGGCCCTTGCCAATTTGGAGACCATTTACCATATGTTGCATCCTTAGTCCCTAATGGCAACACAGCTTCCCATACCAGATCGCCAACGTGGAACTCCTTTGGTCTCACTTTCTTGTTATATGCACGAGCTACCTTGGCCTTGTTCTCTTTGATCTTCTCAAGCGACCACAGCCTGAGCTCAGTTAAATCCTCAACACTGTCACTCATCAGGGTTGCATATTCTTCAGTTGCTAGATTGTTCTGAAAAGTGACACGTCTCGATCCAGCCGTAATTTCCCAAGGCAATACGACTTCTTGTCCATAGACTAGATGGTATGGCGAGGTTTTTATCGCTCCATGGCATGACATGCGATAAGCCCATAAAGCCTCTGACAAAACCTCGTGCCAACGCCTAGGGTGCTCATCGACTTTCCTCTTGATCAGCTTGATAAGGCTCTGGTTGGACGCTTCAGCTTGCCCGTTTACTTGAGCATAGTATGGAGATGATCTAATCAGCTTAATCCCCGTGTCTTCACAGAACTTTGTAAACTCGTGAGAAATGAAGACCGAACCTCCATCGGTCGTGATAGTTTGGGGAATCCCGAATCTATGGATGACATGTTCTTTCACAAAATTGATAACATCCTTTGAGTTCACTGACTTCATCGGGACAGCTTCCACCCATTTAGTGAAATAATCAGTAATGGCCAAAATCCACATGTGCCCTTTGCTTGATGGAGGATTGATCTTGCCGATCATATCCATGTCCCAACCTCGGAATGGCCAAGGCTTGATGATGGGGTTCATTGCTGACGCGGGTACCATCTGAATTTTCCCAAATTTCTGACATGCTTGACACCCTTTGTAGTACTTGAAACAGTCCTCAAGCATGGTGGGCCAATAAAACCCTGATCGCCTGATCAACCATTTCATCTTGTGAGCCAATTGGTGAGTTCCACAGGCGCCTTCGTGTACCTCGTGTAGGAGCCGATTGGCCTTGGCTGTCCCCAGACATTTGAGCAACAACCCTTCCAGAGTCCTGTAAAACATGTCGTCCCCAATAAGCACATACTTCATGGCCTTGTACCTTATCCGTTTAGGTGCCCCAGCGAATCCTTCAAGTAATTGAAGATATCGGCTCTCCGATCGTCTGCTTCCGTGAACTGCACGAACATCGGCTCCCTGCCTTTCGTCCACAGCCTGAAGCCATTGTGCAAGATCATTCGCCTCGATATTCTGCGATCGCGGGATCAAGTGAAGTTTATGTCGAACTGTGCCATCAGCTCACGGCGATTGCAGCCATAATGGGAAGAGGGACTCGCTCTCACACTTGTATTCCTCCGTGAGTTGGGAAATCACCAACTTGAGTCTCCAAAAATTTCCACCGCTACGCTCCAGCCGATGAGCAACTCCATTCCTTGTATCGCCTCATACTCAGCGACGTTGTTGGTGTGAGGGGTAGATAACCTGATGGAGAAGGAAAATGTTGCCCCCCGGGGCGACACGAGTAAAATGCCGATGCCGCAACCATCGTCACAAACCGATCCATCGAAAAACATAGCCCACGCTCTTATAGACATCGCTGCTATATTAGTGTTGATCCTTTCAGCGATAAGGTCGTCCAATGCCTGACCCTTAACCGCTTTTGCGGGTTGATACCGGATGTCAAATTCCGATAACGCAAACATCCATTTGCCGAGTCGGCCTTTCAACATAGGAGCCGACAACATGTGCTTTATGACATCTGATTTGCATATGATGACAATCTCCGCTGATAGCAAGATGTGGCGCAGCTTGGTGCAGGTGAAAAACAGGCAAAGGCACAACTTATCGATCTCAGGATACCTTGTCTCTGCATCCAAAGATCCTTCCGCTGGCGATGTAAAACACGACTCGCTCCAGCCCATCATAAACTTGCAGCACCACTGAGGCGATGGACGTGTCGGCTACTGACAAGTAAATGTAGAATGGCCTATCCGGCTGGGGCGGAACCAACACTGGTGGCTTCGTCAGATATTCTTTGATCTCGTCGAAGGCTCGTTGTTGCTCTGCCCCCCAGCGGAATTCCTCGTCAGATTTAATTTTCACCAGTCCCATGAACGGCTCTATCCTTCCTGACAGATTGGAGATGAATCTTCTGACGAAGTTGATCTTGCCGATGAGAGACTGCAGTTCTTTCTTCGTGGTAGGTGGCTTCATTGTTCGCACTGCCTCCTGACTTTTCAGGCCGATCTCAATTCCGCGTTCATGGACCAAGAAACCCAAGAACTGACCGGCCGTCACCCCGAAGGCACACTTCTTTGGATTCATCCGTAGCCCGAATTTTCTTGTTCGGTCCAGGACGCGTTGCAGATCGTCCAAGTGTCCTTGTACTGAAGCAGACTTGACCACCACGTCATCGATGTAAATTTCCACCAGCTTGCCGATCAGATCATGGAAAATGTAATTCATGGCTCTTTGGTACGTCGCGCCGGCATTCTTCAGTCCAAATGTCATCACTACATATTCAAACAACCCCACTGAACCTGGGACTCTGAACGCAGTCTTGTGTATGTCTTCTGGAGCCATAAAAATTTGGTTGTAACCGGCATTGCCATCCATGAAGCTCAAGATCTTATGACCAGCCACTGCGTTGATTAACGTCTCTGCTACCGGCATCGGATACTCATCCTTTGGAGTAGCTCTGTTGATATCCCGAAAATCTATGGCAACACGCCAGCGGCCATCCTTTTTCTCTACAGGTACGATACTAGAAATCCACTCAGCATACCTGCATGGCCTGATTAACTTAGCTGTCAACATTTTGTCGACCTCTTTCTTGACTTCTTCCAAAATTTTGGCCTTCATCTGTCGTGCTCGCTGCTGGAATGGCCGAAATCCTTTTTTAAGCGGGAGCCGATGCTCAATGATGCTCCTGTCTATCCCAGGCATCTCTGTATAGTACCAGGCGAAGCAGTCTGGATATTCCTTCAACAGAGCTATCATCGGACCCCGCAGACTTGGATCTAACTTCTTGCTGATAAATGTTGGTCGTGGCTTATCCCCAGGACCGATGTCGATCTCCTCTAGTTCATCAGCGGATGTAAACCCATACCCTAGCTTTCCGTCACCTGTTAAATCGATGCTAAACACAGGCAAGCGGTAGGTGAGGATAACAAAATAATTTGGGCGATTGCAATCGCCCCTTTGATGGCATTAGTCAAGGACGGTTTACACCTTATTGTTTTACAATGGCGGAATCTCCACCTACGACTACATGATCTGCTTGTCGTAAGATTGCTGCTTTTTATTTTTTGTGGCCGATCGCAGGGATCGGCCGTACCATGTACGATCGTGGACTTTGCTACTCTGTCAGGCCAGTGGATAAGACCAGCCTCACCCCGTTTTTTGTAGCTTCAATGCGCTCACAGCCGTCTAGACTGATTCCAGAGATCGGCTCTTGGTCTTCTGCTTCCCAGATGTTCATGCCAGCTATGGAGATCTCGATAGAATCATCTGCATGAATGACCTCCACCTCATCTCCATCCCACTGTATCAGGCACTGGTGCATCGTGGATGGAATGCAGCAGTTAGCATGAATCCAATCTCTCCCTAGCAAGACAGCGTAGGTGCTTTTGCTGTCCACGACGAAGAATGACGTAGGGATGGTTTTTCTGCCTACGGTCAGATCCACGTTCAGTACGCCTTGCGTTTCTGAAGTCTGACCGTTGAAGTCGCTTAACGTGACGTTGGTTTTGATCAGATCTGCAGTGGAGCGTCCCAAACGCCGTAGCATGGAGTATGGCATTATATTGACTGCCGCTCCGGTGTCCACCAACATCTTGCTGACAGGCTGCCCATTGATGTAACCTCGTAGGTACAGGGCTTTCAGATGTTTGTAGCCCTTCTCACGTGGCTTCTCAAAGATAACCGGCCGTGGGCCGCAGTCAAACTGTGCCACTGGTAGCTCGTTGGTTCTTGGAGCGCAG
Organism: Avena longiglumis; assembly: GCA_030063025.1. NCBI lineage: Eukaryota > Viridiplantae > Streptophyta > Magnoliopsida > Poales > Poaceae > Avena > Avena longiglumis. Next base: position 449,959,273 of record CP125979.1, read on the forward strand.
AATTCTGACGGAAGTATGAACACCATGTTTGTGCCAGCCGATGTCTTTGCATCGGCTTTTACCGGTTTGGGGCGCCACTCTTTCCTTTTCGGGCGATCTTTTGTTTCCAAGGTCTGCCGAATTTTAACGGCTAGATCGGGTCGTGCTTTCTTTAAAGCGTGGAGATACTGCTCTTCAGCTTCCTCCAAGTTACGCAGCCGCTGCACTCTACGCTTTTGGGTGTGTCTGAGTCCGTCGGGACACCACCTTGGCCGGTGATATTTGTCTTCTTCTTTGTCATCCCTTGGATCCTCGAGATCTTTTGCTCGAGCGGACTCCCTGTATCGGCTCTGAGGTGGGAGAGGCCCTAGACGCTTGAACACTGAAACTGGCCCCGTGTCCTCCTTCTGCTGTCCACATTCTGGGCAGTTATCGATTGTAGGCAATCGGCTCATTCCCGTATCCCAGCAATACTTGAAGAAAGGGCAATCCAAATGCTTGTCGACGCCTTCCTTTTCTTTTGACGTTCCCCTAGAGAGGTGCTCATATCGTTCATCGTCTCTATCGCGCCGGCGACGTCGATCATACTGACGCTCATACTTATTAAGGAGGTGCGTGGAGTGTGGCTTCTGATATCGCACGCTTCTGACCTGTTGCTCAGTTAAGTACCGCCTGTCATCGTGGCTGGGCCGGTCACGTGGACCAGCCTCCTCTCTTTCTTTGCCCCGAGAGCGACCGCCTTCCTCCTTGTATGTGCCATGGTGGTACCCAGATCCTGCCATATTAACATCGAACGAGAAATCCAGCTGACGCCTCGTGGAGTGACTGTGTTCTACCATGTTGACGCCGGGAAATGGGTTTGTGTCTACTTTCATGGCGAACTGCCCCAGGATCAGACGGCCTTGCTCTATTGCTGTTTGGATCTGGCGACGTAGCTCTTTGCAGTCATTGGTGGTGTGGGTGAACGAGTGATGCCACTTGCAGTATGGTCTCCCGTTCATCTCCTGAGCCGTAGGGATTTTGTGGCCTTCGGGTAACTTCAGCTGCTTTTCTTTCAGCAGTAAATCAAATATCTGCTCAGCTTTGCTCACATCGAAGTCGAACCCTTTTGCAGGCCCCTGCTGCTTCACCCATTTGCAGGACACAGGGTCTGCCCCCCGAGCCCATTCAGCCACGGCCACCTCCTGGTCTTGTGTAGGATCATCTTCTTCTGTATCGACCAGGCCTATCGGACGTTTGAACTTGTCTTGGTACAACTCAGGGTGGCGCTGTTCATACATCGTCAGTTTCTGGGCCATGTGCGCCAATGAGTTGTACTCTACTTGGAAGGCCAGATCCTTGATGGGTGTTGAGAGACCCAACACTGCCAGCTCGACTGCTTCCTTTTCAGTTAAACGAGATGAGTAACATCGGTTCTTGACAGTCCTGAAGCGCTGGATGTACTCGGCTACAGTTTCTCCCCGCTTTTGCCGCACCTGTGCCAAGTCTGCAATGCCAGCCTCGGTAGCTTCTGAATGATACTGAATGTGGAACTGCTCTTCCAGTTGCTTCCAGGTCTGAATCGAATCAGGTGGCAGCGAGGTGTACCACCCAAAAGCTGGTCCTGTCAGAGATTGCGCAAAGAACCTTACGCGCAACTGATCCGATGCTGAAATCATGCCTAGCTGTGCCAGGTATCGGCTCACGCGCTCGATCGAGCTCGACCCTTCTGATCCGCTAAACCTTGAGAACTCAGGGAGCCGATACTTGGGTGGCAGCGGAATCAGATCAAACTCGTTGGGGTATGGCTTTGAATAGCCGATTGTCCTTCTCTTCGGCACGAAGCCGAACTGGTCTCTCAAGATGGTATGGATTTGCTCCACTGTTTGAGCTGCAGGGGCTAGATTCTCATGGCTCGTTCCAGTGGCATACTTGGCTAGCCACGCCTGTTTGTCGGCGTCCATCCCGGCATATCGCTCGAAGCGCTGTTGAAGCCCCTGCCCCAGGAACTCCTGCCGTAGAAATCCCTGCGGTTGCGATCTGGTTGGTGCGTTTCAGGTTATTGCAGTCCGGCACGTAGGTGCACACATATCCATGTGGGATTTCTTTAGGTGGCTCAAACAGGAACTGGCAATCGCCTGGGTCGCCTCCAACCTTGTAGACGACGTACGTCGCTACCCCTGGCGGCTCTGGAGCTGCAAGTGTGAATGGCATTTGGCCTGGCACTGAGCGGTCTTTCTCCTGGTGAGTCCCAGAGTAGGCCCGACGGAGAATCGATGTTTCATGATCTCCGAACTACGCGAACTGCGATCCGCTCAGCGTTCACGGGCTCTCGAATGGCGGTGAAGAGAATGAGCCACCATGTAGTTGACTTCTGTCGCGAGCTCAGTGCGCTCTCAAGGAAATGCAGATCCACCTCATCAAGAGCACCCTGGTGAGAACCCTTTCCACGATGCCATGCTTACGGGTCCTCTCAAAGAGCCGATGAGATCGGCTTCAAGAGAGCCTTGATGTCATCATACCGCCTTGTGCTCCTCGGGCAGCTCGTCGTGCGTGGTCATCCCCCATCTCAGCGTCGGATGTTGATGCAGATGCTGTTGAAGGTCCCACCGGGCGTGCCAGAATGTGTTGCCTGCCAAAACCCACCGGCGAGCAGCGATGAGCAACACGAAGAGCCGGGAGGCTCCCAGAACTGCTGGTGGGCCCTGGTCCCTCGGGCAACGGCCCACAAAACTCCGGCACACGTCCTGGCTTGGTTCAAGGGCGTTCCACCTGACCTATACCTGGTCAGGAAGGTGATGGATTTCTTCGATCGGTTTCCTGCATGGTAAACAAGTATACGTAAAATTCGAGCCGTGACCGGCTCCCAGGTTTCCCTGTGAATCGGCTCCTAGAGCCGATCATCCCATGGTTCTGCATTAGATCTACGATAACATGGGGTTTTGCTTCATCATTACAAGTTAAATCGATCTACGACAGTTTAACGTTTTCACCACGTAATTGGAACGTCCTACACGTAATTGAGCCTGGTAGATACAAAAGATGATAGAAAACCAACCCTAGAGGAGGCCTAACAACCGACAAAAAATCAATTACCGGAACAACTCCTCTCGAACTAGCGAACCATATCCTTACGTACTACTGGATCGTTCAACCCGTTTGCAAGGCCTGACTACGTGGATATCAAACTAAACCTTGGAAAACAAGGCACAACCATAACAGATCGAATTAACTAAATAAAGATCAAGCAAGATGCTACCCTTTCACCCAGGAAAAGGTGCAAAGGTAGCGAGGTAACTAGAGGTAGCATAACTTAAACAATCATAGCGAAAAGTACCGATGCTAGCCTGAACGAATCTATGATAATAGTGTTACTCGCCATCAACAAGGCTTCAGTACGAGTAACACCGAAAAACGCATAAGTAGATGCTGCCTAGATCGCCAGATGCGATCTAGGCAGCATGACACTTACCTGAAAGAAACCCTAGAACAAGGGGTGGCGATGCGCCGAGATTGTGTTTGTTGTGAACGTGATTGTCCTCCTTTTCTTGATAACCTTAGGTACATATTTATAGTCCGGAGACTTTCTATCTTTGGAATAACTCTACAACTCTATCTCTTAACTAAACCGAAACGTAACCTACTACAATATACAGATACACGGGCAATTTAGCCCAAATCCACGTACAAGGCCGATTCAACAACACGTTGCATATACGTATCTTCCAAGCCCATCTTGATTACGGACCATCTCCTCATTTGGCCAAAATATGGCGATAACAGTGGCACATTCTATCCCCCGGTATACCCGCAGCGGGACATTTCCCCCTATAGGTCAAGGAATCTGCTAAGTGTTATCGCCTAAACGTGAAGAAGCTCACGCCGGGGAGATATATCTTGCATATATGGGACTTCTACAACACTTTTACATGTATTCTAGGTCCACATGCAAGTATCCTAGCTCCACATGAAAGTTTGGGTGGGTTCCGGGGTCTCCGGGGGTCATTCTGCATCGATAACACCCGTCTACGGGCCGCGGGAAGGTCTACCCCCTAGATTTCTCCGCACGAGGTTCCACCAATGAACTTTTTTGTTGGTTAAGTTTTTTTTAGGCCATAGATACAATGAAAACCAAGTTTGGGACCATGTGGCACATTCTATCCCCTAATATACCCGCAGCGGGACATTTCCCCCTGTAGTTCTAGGAATCTGCTAAGTGTTATCGCATGAATGTGAAGGAGCTCACATCTGGAAGATATCTCTTGCATCTATGTGACTTCTACAACACTTTTACATGTATCCTAGGTACACATGCAAGTTTGGGTGGGTTCCCGGGTCTCCGGGGGTCATTCTGCATCGAAAACACCCGTCCGCGGGCCCCGGGAAGGTCTACCCCTAGCTTTTTCCGCACGAGGTTCCACCAATGTACTTTTTTGTTGGTTAAGTTTTATTTAGGCCATATATACAAGGAAAACGAAGTTTAGGACCATGTGGCACATTCTAGCCCCCGGTATACTCGTAGCGGGACATTTCCCCCTATAGGTCAAGGAATCTGCTAAGTGTTATCGCCTAAACATGAAGAAGCTCACGCCGGGGAGATATGTCTTGCATATATGGGACTTCTACAAAACTTTTACACGTATTCTAGGTCCACATGCAAGTATCCTAGATCCACATGAAAGTGTGGGTGGGTTCCCGGGTCTCCGGGGGTCATTCTGCATCGAAAACACCCGTGTCCACAGGCCCCGGGAAGGTCTACCCCCTAGCTTTCACCGCAGAGGTTCCACCAATGTAATTTTTTGTTGTTTAAGTTTTGTGTAGGCCATATATACAATGAAAACCAAGTTTGGGACCACGTGGCACATTCTAGCCCCTAATATACCCGCAGCGGGACATTTCCCCCTGTAGTTCCAGGAATCTGCAAAGTGTTATCGCATGAATGTGAAGAAGCTCACATCAGGAAGCTATGTCTTGCATCTATGTGACTTCTAAAACACCTTTACATGTATCCTAGGTCCACATGCAAGTTTGGGTGGGTTCCCGGGTCTCCGGGCGTCATTCTGCATCGAAAACACCCGTCCGCGGGCCCCGGGAAGGTCTACCCCTAGCTTTTTCCGCACGAGGTTCCACCAATGTACTTTTTTGTTGGTTAAGTTTTGTTTATGCCATATATACAAGGAAAACCAAGTTTGGGACCATGTGGCACATTCTATCCCCCGGTATACCCGCAGCGGGACATTTCCCCTATAGGTCAAGGAATCTGCTAAGTGTTATCGCCTAAACGTGAAGAAGCTCACGCCGGGGAGATATGTCTCGCATATATGGGACTTCTACAACACTTTTACATGTATTCTAGGTCCACATGCAAGTATCCTATCTCCACATGAAAGTTTGGGTGGGTTCCCGGGTCTCCGGGGGTCATTCTGCATCGATGACACCCGTCTACGGGCCGCGGGAAGGTCTACCCCCTAGATTTCTCCGCACGAGGTTCCACCAATGAACTTTTTTGTTGGTTAAGTTTTTTTAGTCCATAGATACAATGAAAACCAAGTTTGGGACCATGTGGCACATTCTATCCCCTAATATACCCGCAGCTGAACATTTCCCCCTGTAGTTCCAGGAATCTGCAAAGTGTTATCGCATGAATGTGAAGAAGCTCACATCAGGAAGCTATGTCTTGCATCTATGTGACTTATAAAACACTTTTACATGTATCCTAGGTCCACATGCAAGTTTGGGTGGGTTCCCGGGTCTCCGGGCGTCATTCTGCATCGAAAACACCCGTCCGCGGGCCCCGGGAAGGTCTACCCCTAGCTTTTTCCGCACGAGGTTCCACCAATGTACTTTTTTGTTGGTTAAGTTTTGTTTATGCCATATATACAAGGAAAACCAAGTTTGGGACCATGTGGCACATTCTATCCCCCGGTATACCCGCAGCGGGACATTTCCCCCTATAGGTCAAGGAATCTGCTAAGTGTTATCGCCTAAACGTGAAGAAGCTCACGCCGGGGAGATATGTCTCGCATATATGGGACTTCTACAACACTTTTACATGTATTCTAGGTCCACATGCAAGTATCCTAGCTCCACATGAAAGTTTGGGTGGGTTCCCGGGTCTCCGGGGGTCATTCTGCATCGATAACACCCGTCTACGGGCCGCGGGAAGGTCTACCCCCTAGATTTCTCCGCACGAGGTTCCACCAATGAAATTTTTTGTTGGTTAAGTTTTTTTTAGTCCATAGATACAATGAAAACCAAGTTTGGGACCATGTGGCACATTCTATCCCCTAATATACCCGCAGCTGGACATTTCACCCTATAGTTCCAGGAATCTGCAAAGTGTTATCGCATGAATGTGAAGAATCTCACATCAGGAAGCTATGTCTTGCATCTATGTGACTTCTACAACACTTTTACATGTATCCTAGGTCCACATGCAAGTTTGGGTGGGTTCCCGGGTCACCGGGGGTCATTCTGCATCGAAAACACCCGTCCGCGGGCCCTGGGAAGGTCTACCCCCTAGCTTTTTCCGCACGAGGTTCCACCAATGTACTTTTTTGTTGGTTAAGTTTTATTTAGGCCATATATACAAGGAAAACCAAGTTTGGGACCATGTGGCACATTCTATCCCCCGGTATACCCGCAGCGGGACATTTCCCCCTATAGGTCAAGGAATCTGCTAAGTGTTATCGCCTAAACGTGAAGAAGCTCACGCCGGGGAGATATGTGTTGCATATATGGGACTTCTACAAAACTTTTACATGTATTCTAGGTCCACATGCAAGTATCCTAGCTCCACATGAAAGTGTGGGTGGGTTCCCGGGTCTCCGGGGGTCATTCTGCATCGAAAACACCCGTGTCCATAGGCCCCGGGAAGGTCTACCCCCTAGCTTTCTCCGCACGAGGTTCCACCAATGAACTTTTTTGTTGGTTAAGTTTTGTTTAGGCCATAGATAAAATGAAAACCAAGTTTGGGACCACGTGGCACATTCTATCCCCTAATATACCCGCAGCGGGACATTTCCCCCTATAGTTCTAGGAATCTGCTAAGTGTTATCGCATGAATGTGAAGGAGCTCACATCTGGAAGCTATGTCTTGCATCTATGTGACTTCTACAACACTTTTACATGTATCCTAGGTCCACATGCAAGTTTGGGTGGGTTCCCGGGGGTCATTCTGCATCGAAAACACCCGTCCGCGGGCCCCGGGAAGGTCTACCCCCTAGCTTTTTCCGCACGAGGTTCCACCAATGTACTTTTTTGTTGGTTAAGTTTTATTTAGGCCATATATACAAGGAAAACGAAGTTTGGGACCATGTGGCACATTCTATCCCCCGGTATACCCGCAGCGGGACATTTCCCCCTATAGGTCAAGGAATCTGCTAAGTGTTATCGCCTAAACATGAAGAAGCTCACGCCGGGGAGATATGTGTTGCATATATGGGACTTCTACAAAACTTTTACATGTATTCTAGGTCCACATGCAAGTATCCTAGCTCCACATGAAAGTTTGGGTGGGTTCCCGTGTCTCCGGGGGTCATTCTGCATCGATAACACCTGCTCACGCGGGAAGGTCTACCCCCTAGATTTCTCCGCACGAGGTTCCACCAATGAACTTTTTTGTTGGTTAAGTTTTGTTTAGTCCATATATACAATGAAAACCAAGTTTGGGACCATGTGGCACATTCTATCCCCTAATATACCCGCAGCTGGACATTTCCCCCTGTAGTTCCAGGAATCTGCAAAGTGTTATCGCATGAATGTGAAGAATCTCACATCAGGAAGCTATGTCTTGCATCTATGTGACTTCTACAACACTTTTACATGTATCCTAGGTCCACATGCAAGTTTGGGTGGGTTCCCGGGTCTCCGGGGGTCATTCTGCATCGAAAACACCCGTCCGCGGGCCCCGGGAAGGTCTACCCCCTAGCTTTTTCCGCACGAGGTTCCACCAATGTACTTTTTTGTTGTTTAAGTTTTGTTTATGCCATATATACAAGGAAAACCAAGTTTGGGACCATGTGGCACATTCTATCCCCCGGTATACCCGCAGCGGGACATTTCCCCCTATAGGTCAAGGAATCTGCTAAGTGTTATCGCCTAAACGTGAAGAAGCTCACGCCGGGGAGATATGTCTTGCATATATGGTACTTCTACAGCACTTTTACATGTATTCCAGGTCCACATGCAAGTATCCTAGCTCCACATGAAAGTTTGGGTGGGTTCCGGGGTCTCCGGGGGTCATTCTGCATCGATAACACCTGTCTACGGGCCGCGGGAAGGTCTACCCCATAGATTTCTCCGCACGAGGTTCCACCAATGAACTTTTTTGTTGGTTAAGTTTTGTTTAGGCCATATATACAATGAAAACCAAGTTTGGGACGATGTGGCACATTCTATCCCCTAATATACCCGCAGCGGGACATTTCCCCCTATAGTTCTAGGAATCTGCTAAGTGTTATCGCATGAATGTGAAGGAGCTCACATCTGGAAGCTATGTCTTGCATCTATGTGACTTCTACAACACTTTTACATGTATCCTAGGTACACATGCAAGTTTGGGTGGGTTCCCGGGGGTCATTCTGCATCGAAAACACCCGTCCGCGGGCTCCGGGAAGGTCAACCCCCTAGCTTTTTCCGCACGAGGTTCCACCAATGTACTTTTTTGTTGGTTAAGTTTTATTTAGTCCATATATACAAGGAAAACGAAGTGTGGGACCATGTGGCACATTCTAGCCCCCGGTATACCCGCAGCGGGACATTTCCCCCTATAGGTCAAGGAATCTGCTAAGTGTTATCGCCTAAACGTGAAGAAGCTCACGCCGGGGAGATATGTCTCGCATATATGGGACTTCTACAAAACTTTTACATGTATTCTAGGTCCACATGCAAGTATCCTAGCTCCACATGAAAGTGTGGGTGGGTTCCCGGGTCTCCGGGGGTCATTCTGCATCGAAAACACCCGTGTCCACAGGCCCCGGGAAGGTCTACCCCCTAGATTTCACCGCACGAGGTTCCACAAATGTACTTTTTTGTTGGTCAAGTTTTGTTTAGGCCATATATACAATGAAAACCAAGTTTGGGACCACGTGGCACATTCTAGCCCCTAATATACCCATGCTGGGACATTTCCCCAGTAGTTCTAGGAATCACAAGTGTTATCGCATGAATGTGAAGAATCTCACATCGTGAAGCTATGTCTTGCATCTATGTGACTTCTACAACACTTTTACATGTATCCTAGGTCCACATGCAAGTTTGGGTGGGTTCCCGGTCTCCGGGGTCATTCTGCATCGAAACACCGTCCATGGGCCCCGGGAAGGTCTACCCTAGCTTTTTCATACGAGGTTCCACCAATGTACTTTTTTGTTGGTTAAGTTTTGTTTATGCCATATATACAAGGAAAACCAAGTTTGGGACCATGTGGCACATTCTATCCCCCGGTATACCCGCAGCGGGACATTTCCCCCTATAGGTCAAGGAATCTAATAAGTGTTATCGCCTAAACGTGAAGAAGCTCACGCCGGGGAGATATGTCTCGCATATATGGGACTAATACAACACTTTTACATGTATTCTAGGTCCACATGCAAGTATCCTAGCTCCACATGAAAGTTTGGGTGGGTTCCCGGGTCTCCGAGGGTCATTCTGCATCGATAACACCCGTCTACGGCATGGAAGGTCTACCCCCTAGATTTCTCCGCACGAGGTTCCAACAATGAACTTTTTTGTTGGTTAAGTTTTGTTTAGGCCATAGATACAATGAAAACCAAGTTTGGGACCATGTGGCACATTCTATCCCCTAATATACCCGCAGCGGGACATTTCCCCCTATAGTTCTAGGAATCTGCTAAGTGTTATCGCATAAATGTGAAGGAGCACACATCTGGAAGCTATGCCTTGCATCTATGTGACTTCTACAAAACATTTACATGTATCCTAGGTCCACATGCAAGTTTGGGTGGGTTCCCGGGTCGGTTCCCGGGTCTCCGGGGGTCATTCTGCATCGAAAACACCCGTCCGCGGGCCCCGGGAAGGTCTACCCCCTAGCTTTTTCCGCACGAGGTTCCACCAATGTACTTTTTTGTTGGTTAAGTTTTATTTAGGCCATATATACAAGGAAAACGAAGTGTGGGACCATGTGGCACATTCTAGCCCCCGGTATACCCGCAGCGGGACATTTCCCCCTATAGGTCAAGGAATCTGCTAAGTGTTATCGCCTAAACATGAAGAAGCTCACGCCGGGGAGATATGTATTGCATATATGGGACTTCTACAAAACTTTTACATGTATTCTAGGTCCACATGCAAGTATCCTAGCTCCACATGAAAGTGTGGGTGGGTTCCCGGGTCTCCGGGGGTCATTCTGCATCGATAACACCCGTGTCCACAGGCCCCGGGAAGGTCTACCCCCTAGATTTCACCGCACGAGGTTCCACAAATGTACTTTTTTGTTGGTCAAGTTTTGTTTAGGCCATATATACAATGAAAACCAAGTTTGGGACCACGTGGCACATTCTAGCCCCTAATATACCCGCAGCGGGACATTTCCCCCTGTAGTTCTAGGAATCTGCGAAGTGTTATCGCATGAATGTGAAGAATCTCACATCAGGAAGCTATGTCTTGCATCTATGTGACTTCTACAACACTTTTACATGTATCCTAGGTCCACATGCAAGTTTGGGTGGGTTCCCGGGTCTCCGGGGGTCATTCTGCATCGAAAACACCCGTCCGCGGGCCCCGGGAAGGTCTACCCCTAGCTTTTTCCGCACGAGGTTCCACCAATGTACTTTTTTGTTGGTTAAGTTTTGTTTATGCCATATATACAAGGAAAACCAAGTTTGGGACCATGTGGCACATTCTATCCCCCGGTATACCCGCAGCGGGACATTTCCCCCTATAGGTCAAGGAATCTAATAAGTGTTATCGCCTAAACGTGAAGAAGCTCACGCCGGGGAGATATGTCTCGCATATATGGGACTTATACAACACTTTTACATGTATTCTAGGTCCGCATGCAAGTATCCTAGCTCCACATGAAAGTTTGGGTGGGTTCCCGGGTCTCCGGGGGTCATTCTGCATCGATAACACCCGTCTACGGGCCGCGGGAAGGTCTACCCCCTAGATTTCTCCGCACGAGGTTCCAACAATGAACTTTTTTGTTGGTTAAGTTTTGTTTAGGCCATAGATACAATGAAAACCAAGTTTGGGACCATGTGGCACATTCTATCCCCTAATATACCCGCAGCGGGACATTTCCCCCTATAGTTCTAGGAATCTGCTAAGTGTTATCGCATAAATGTGAAGGAGCACACATCTGGAAGCTATGCCTTGCATCTATGTGACTTCTACAAAACATTTACATGTATCCTAGGTCCACATGCAAGTTTGGGTGGGTTCCCGGGTCTCCGGGGGTCATTCTGCATCGAAAACACCCGTCTGCGGGCCCCGGGAAGGTCTACCCCCTAGCTTTTTCCGCACGAGGTTCCACCAATGTACTTTTTTGTTGTTTAAGTTTTGTTTATGCTATATAATCAAGGAAAACCAAGTTTGGGACCATGTGGCACATTCTATCCCCTGGTATACCCGCAGCGGGACATTTCCCCCTATAGGTCAAGGAATCTGCTAAGTGTTATCGCCTAAACGTGAAGAAGCTCACGCCGGGGAGATATGTCTTGCATATATGGGACTTCTACAACACTTTTACATGTATTCTAGGTCCACATGCAAGTATCCTAGCTCCACATTAAAGTTTGGGTGGGTTCCGGGGTCTACGGGGGTCATTCTGCATCGATAACACCCGTCTACGGGCCGCAGGAAGGTCTACCCCCTAGATTTCTCCGCACGAGGTTCCACCAATGAACTTTTTTGTTGGTTAAGTTTTTTTTAGGCCATAGATACAATGAAAACCAAGTTTGGGACCATGTGGCACATTCTATCCCCTAATATACCCGCAGCGGGACATTTCCCCCTCTAGTTCTAGGAATCTGCTAAGTGTTATCGCATGAATGTGAAGGAGCTCACATCTGTAAGATATCTCTTGCATCTATGTGACTTCTACAACATTTTTACATGTATCCTAGGTACACATGAAAGTTTGGGTGGGTTCCCGGGTCTCCGGGGGTCATTCTGCATCGAAAACACCCGTCCGCGGGCCCCGGGAAGGTCTACCCCCTAGCTTTTTCCGCACGAGGTTCCACCAATGTACTTTTTTGTTGGTTAAGTTTTATTTAGGCCATATATACAAGGAAAACGAAGTTTGTGACCATGTGGCACATTCTAGCCCCCGGTATACCCGCAGCGGGACATTTCCCCCTATAGGTCAAGGAATCTGCTAAGTGTTATCGCCTAAACATGAAGAAGCTCACGCCGGGGAGATATGTCTTGCATATATGGGACTTCTACAAAACTTTTACATGTATTCTAGGTCCACATGTAAGTATCCTAGCTCCACATGAAAGTGTGGGTGGGTTCCCGGGTCTCCGGGGGTCATTCTGCATCGAAAACACCCGTGTCCACAGGCCCCGGGAAGGTCTACCCCCTAGCTTTCACCGCAGAGGTTCCACCAATGTACTTTTTTGTTGTTTAAGTTTTGTGTAGGCCATATATACAATGAAAACCAAGTTTGGGACCACGTGGCACATTCTAGCCCCTAATATACCCGCAGCGGGACATTTCCCCCTGTAGTTCCAGGAATCTGCAAAGTGTTATCTCATGAATGTGAAGAAGCTCACATCAGGAAGCTATGTCTTGCATCTATGTGACTTCTACAACACTTTTACATGTATCCTAGGTCCACATGCAAGTTTGGGTGGGTTCCCGGGTCTCCCAGGCCATTCGTGCATCGAAAACACCCGTCCATGGCCCGGGAAGGTCTACCCCCTAGCTTTTTCCGCACGAGGTTCCACCAATGTACTTTTTTGTTGGTTAAGTTTTGTTTATGCCATATATACAAGGAAAACCAAGTTTGGGACCATGTGGCACATTCTATCCCCCGGTATACCCGCAGCGGGACATTTCCCCTATAGGTCAAGGAATCTGCTAAGTGTTATCGCCTAAACGTGAAGAAGCTCACGCCGGGGAGATATGTCTTGCATATATGGGACTTCTACAGCACTTTTACATGTATTCCAGGTCCACATGCAAGTATCCTAGCTCCACATGAAAGTTTGGGTGGGTTCCGGGGTCTCCGGGGGTCATTCTGCATCGATAACACCTGTCTACGGGCCGCGGGAAGGTCTACCCCCTAGATTTCTCCGCACGAGGTTCCACCAATGAACTTTTTTGTTGGTTAAGTTTTGTTTAGGCCATAGATACAATGAAAACCAAGTTTGGGACCATGTGGCACATTCTATCCCCTAATATACCCGCAACGGGACATTTCCCCTATAGTTCTAGGAATCTGCTAAGTGTTATCGCATGAATGTGAAGGAGCTCACATCTGGAAGCTATGTATTGCATCTATGTGACTTCTACAACACATTTACATGTATACTAGGTACACATGCAAGTTTGGGTGGGTTCCCGGGGGTCATTCTGCATCGAAAACACCCGTCCGCGGGCCCCGGGAAGGTCTACCCCTAGCTTTTTCCGCACGAGGTTCCACCAATGTACTTTTTTGTTGGTTAAGTTTTGTTTATGCCATATATACAAGGAAAACCAAGTTTGGGACCATGTGGCACATTCTATCCCCCGGTATACCCGCAGCGGGACATTTCCCCCTATAGGTCAAGGAATCTAATAAGTGTTATCGCCTAAACGTGAAGAAGCTCACGCCGGGGAGATATGTCTCGCATATATGGGACTAATACAACACTTTTACATGTATTCTAGGTCCACATGCAAGTATCCTAGCTCCACATGAAAGTTTGGGTGGGTTCCCGGGTCTCCGAGGGTCATTCTGCATCGATAACACCCGTCGACGGGCCGCGGGAAGGTCTACCCCCTAGATTTCTCCGCACGAGGTTCCAACAATGAACTTTTTTGTTGGTTAAGTTTTGTTTAGGCCATAGATACAATGAAAACCAAGTTTGGGACCACGTGGCACATTCTAGCCCCTAATATACCCGCAGCGGGACATTTCCCCCTGTAGTTCCAGAAATCTGCAAAGTGTTATCGCATGAATGTGAAGAATCTCACATCAGGAAGCTATGTATTGTATCTATGTGACTTCTACAACACTTTTACATGTATCCTAGGTCCACATGCAAGTTTGGGTGGGTTCTCGGGTCTCCGGGGGTCATTCTGCATCGAAAACACCCGTCCGCGGGCCCCGGGAAGGTCTACCCCCTAGCTTTTTCCGCACAAGGTTCCACCAATGTACTTTTTTGTTGTTTAAGTTTTGTTTATGCCATATATACAAGGAAAACCAAGTTTGGGACCATGTGGCACATTCTATCCCCCGGTATACCCGCAGCGGGACATTTCCCCCTATAGGTCAAGGAATCTGCTAAGTGTTATCGCCTAAACGTGAAGAAGCTCACGCCGGGGAGATATGTCTTGCATATATGGGACTTCTACAACACTTTTACATGTATTCCAGGTCCACATGCAAGTATCCTAGCTCCACATGAAAGTTTGGGTGGGTTCCGGGGTCTCCGGGGGTCATTCTGCATCGATAACACCTGTCTACGGGCCGTGGGAAGGTCTACCCCCTAGATTTCTCCGCACGAGGTTCGACCAATGAACTTTTTTGTTGGTTAAGTTTTGTTTAGGCCATAGATACAATGAAAACCAAGTTTGGGACCATGTGGCACATTCTATCCCCTAATATACCCGCAGCGGGACATTTCCCCCTATAGTTCTAGGAATCTGCTAAGTGTTATCGCATGAATGTGAAGGAGCTCACATCTGGAAGTATGTCTTGCATCCATGTGACTTCTACAACACTTTTACATGTATCCTAGGTACACATGCAAGTTTGGGTGGGTTCCCGGGTCTCCGGGGGTCATTCTGCATCGAAAACACCCGTCCGCGGGCCTGGGAAGGTCTACCCCCTAGCTTTTTCCGCACGAGGTTCCACCAATGTACTTTTTTGTTGGTTAAGTTTTATTTAGGCCATATATACAAGGAAAACGAAGTTTGGGACCATGTGGCACATTCTAGCCCCCGGTATACCCGCAGCGGGACATTTCCCCCTATAGGTCAAGGAATCTGCTAAGTGTTATCGCCTAAACATGAAGAAGCTCACGCCGGGGAGATATGTCTTGCATATATGGGACTTCTACAAAACTTTTACATGTATTCTAGGTCCACATGCAACTATCCTAGCTCCACATGAAAGTGTGGGTGGGTTCCCGGGTCTCCGGGGGTCATTCTGCATCGAAAACACCCGTGTCCACAGGCCCCGGGAAGGTCTACCCCCTAGCTTTCACCGCACGAGGTTCCACCAATGTACTTTTTTGTTGGTTAAGTTTTGTTTAGGCCATAGATACAATGAAAACCAAGTTTGGGACCACGTGGCACATTCTAGCCCCTAATATACACGCAGCGGGACATTTCCCCCTGTAGTTCCAGGAATCTGCAAAGTGTTATCGCATGAATGTGAAGAATCTCACATCCGGAAGCTATGTCTTGCATCTATGTAACTTCTACAACACTTTTACATGTATCCTAGGTCCACATGCAAGTTTGGGTGGGTTCCCGGGTCTCCGGGGGTCATTCTACATCGAAAACACCCGTCCGCGGGCCCCGGGAAGGTCTACCCCTAGATTTTTCCGCACGAGGTTCCACCAATGTACTTTTTTGTTGGTTAAGTTTTTTTATCCCATATATACAAGGAAAACCAAGTTTGGGACCATGTGGCACATTCTATCCCCCGGTATACCCGCAGCGGGACATTTCCCCCTATAGGTCAAGGAATCTGCTAAGTGTTATCGCCTAAACGTGAAGAAGCTCACGCCGGGGAGATATTTCTCGCATATATGGGACTTCTACAACACTTTTACATGTATTCTAGGTCCACATGCAAGTATCCTAGCTCCACATGAAAGTTTGAGTGGGTTCCCGGGTCTCCGGGGGTCATTCTGCATTGATAACACCCGTCTACGGGCCGCGGGAAGGTCTACCCCCTAGATTTCTCCGCACGAGGTTCCAACAATGAACTTTTTTGTTGGTTAAGTTTTGTTTTGGCCATAGATACAATGAAAACCAAGTTTGGGACCATGTGGCACATTCTATCCCCTAATATACCCGCAGCGGGACATTTCCCCCTATAGTTCTAGGAATCTGCTAAGTGTTATCGCATGAATGTGAAGAAGCTCACATCTTGAAGCTATGTCTTGCATCTATGTGACTTCTACAACACATTTACATGTATCCTAGGTCCACATGCAAGTTTGGGTGGGTTCCCGGGTCTCCGGGGGTCATTCTGCATCGAAAACACCCGTTCGCTGGCCCCGGGAAGGTCTACCCCCTAGCTTTTTCCGCACGAGGTTCCACCAATGTACTTTTTTGTTGGTTAAGTTTTGTTTATGCTATATATTCAAGGAAAACCAAGTTTGGGACCATGTGGCACATTCTATCCCCCGGTATACCCGCAGCGGGACATTTCCCACTATAGGTCAAGGAATCTGCTAAGTGTTATCGCCTAAACGTGAAGAAGCTCACGCCGGGGAGATATGTGTTGCATATATGGGACTTCTACAACACTTTTACATGTATTCTAGGTCCACATGCAAGTATCCTAGCTCCACATGAAAGTTTGGGTGGGTTCCCGGGTCTCCGGGGGTCATTCTGCATCGAAAACACCCGTGTCCAGAGGCCCCGGGAAGGTCTACCCCCTAGCTTTCACCGCACGAGGTTCCACCAATGTACTTTTTTGTTGGTTAAGTTTTGTTTAGGCCATAGATACAATGAAAACCAAGTTTGGGACCATGTGGCACATTCTATCCCCTAATATACCCGCAGCGGGACATTTCCCCCTATAGTTCTAGGAATCTGCTAAGTGTTATCGCATGAATGTGAAGGATCTCACATCTGGAAGCTATGTCTTGCATCTATGTGACTTCTACAACACTTTTACATGTATCCTAGGTACACATGCAAGTTTGGGTGGGTTCCCGGGTCTCCGGGGTCATTCTGCATCGAAAACACCCGTCCGCGGGCCCCGGGAAGGTCTACCCCCTAGCTTTTTCCGCACGAGGTTCCACCAATGTACTTTTTTGTTGGTTAAGTTTTATTTAGGCCATATATACAAGGAAAACTATGTTTGGGACCATGTGGCACATTCTAGCCCCCGGTATACCCGCAGCGGGACATTTCCCCCTATAGGTCAAGGAATCTGCTAAGTGTTATCGCCTAAACGTGAAGAAGCTCACGCTGGGGAGATATGTCTTGCATATATGGGACTTCTACAACACTTTTACATGTATTCTAGGTCCACATGCAAGTATCCTAGCTCCACATGAAAGTTTGGGTGGGTTCCCGGGTCTCCGGGGGTCATTCTGCATCGATAACACCCGTCTACGGGCCGCGGGAAGGTCTACCCCCTAGATTTCTCCGCACGAGGTTCCACCAATGAACTTTTTTGTTGGTTAAGTTTTGTTTAGGCCATAGATACAATGAAAACCAAGTTTGGGACCATGTGGCACATTCTATCCCCTAATATACCCGCAGCGGGACATTTCCCCCTATAGTTCTAGGAATCTGCTAAGTGTTATCGCATGAATGTGAAGAAGCTCACATCTGGAAGCTATGTATTGCATCTATGTGACTTCTACAACACATTTACATGTATCCTAGGTCCACATGCAAGTTTGGGTGGGTTCCCGGGTCTCCGGGGGTCATTCTGCATCGAAAACACCCATTCGCTGGCCCCGGGAAGGTCTACCCCCTAGCTTTTTCCACACGAGGTTCCACCAATGTACTTTTTTGTTGGTTAAGTTTTGTTTATGCTATATATTCAAGGAAAACAAAGTTTGGGACCATGTGGCACATTGTATCCCCCGGTATACCCGCAGCGGGACATTTCCCACTATAGGTCAAGGAATCTGCTAAGTGTTATCGCCTAAACGTGAAGAAACTCACGCCGGGGAGATATGTGTTGCATATATGGGACTTCTACAACACTTTTACATGTATTCTAGGTCCACATGCAAGTATCCTAGCTCCACATGAAAGTTTGGGTGGGTTCCCGGGTCTCCGGGGGTCATTCTGCATCGATAACACCCGTCTACGGGCCGCGGGAAGGTCTACCCCCTAGATTTCTCCACATGAGGTTCCACCAATGAACTTTTTTGTTGGTTAAGTTTTGTTTAGGCCATATATACAATGAAAACCAAGTTTGGGACCATGTGGAACATTCTATCCCCTAATATACCCGCAGCGGGACATTTCACCCTATAGTTCTAGGAATCTGCTAAGTGTTATCGCATGAATGTGAAGGATCTCACATCTGGAAGCTATGTCTTGCATCTATGTGACTTCTACAACACTTTTACATGTATCCTAGGTACACATGCAAGTTTGGGTGGGTTCCCGGGTCTCCGGGGTCATTCTGCATCGAAAACACCCGTCCGCGGGCCCCGGGAAGGTCTACCCCCTAGCTTTTTCCGCACGAGGTTCCACCAATGTACTTTTTTGTTGGTTAAGTTTTATTTAGGCCATATATACAAGGAAAACTAAGTTTGGGACCATGTGGCACATTCTATCCCCCGGTATACCCGCAGCGGGACATTTCCCCCTATAGGTCAAGGAATCTGCTAAGTGTTATCGTCTAAACGTGAAGAAGCTCACGCCGGGGAGATATGTCTTGCATATATGGGACTTCTACAACACTTTTACATGTATTCTAGGTCCACATGCAAGTATCCTAGCTCCACATGAAAGTTTGGGTGGGTTCCCGGGTCTCCGGGGGTCATTCTTCATAGATAACACCCGTCTCACGCGGGAAGGTCTACCCCCTAGATTTCTCCGCACGAGGTTCCACCAATGAACCTTTTTGTTGGTTAAGTTTTGTTTAGGCCATAGATACAATGAAAACCAAGTTTGGGACCATGTGGCACATTCTATCCCCTAATATACCCGCAGCGGGACATTTCCCCCTGTAGTTCCAGGAATCTGCAAAGTGTTATCGCATGAATGTGAAGAAGCTCACAACAGGAAGCTATATCTTGCATCTATGTGACTTCTACAACACTTTTACATGTATCCTAGGTCCACATGCAAGTTTGGGTGGGTTCCCGGGTCTCTGGGGGTCATTCTGCATCGAAAACACCCGTCCGCGGGCCCCGGGAAGGTCTACCCCTAGCTTTTTCCGCACGAGGTTCCACCAATGTACTTTTTTGTTGGTTAAGTTTTGTTTATGCCATATATACAAGGAAAACCAAGTTTGGGACCATGTGGCACATTCTATCCCCAGTATACCCATGAGGGACATTTCCCCCTATAGGTCAAGGAATCTGCTAAGTGTTATCGCCTAAACGTGAAGAAGCTCACGCCGGGGAGATATGTCTCGCATATATGGGACTTCTACAACACTTTTACATGTATTCTAGGTCCACATGCAAGTATCCTAGCTCCACATGAAAGTTTGGGTGGGTTCCCGGGTCTCCGGGGGTCATTCTGCATCGATAACACCCGTCTACGAGCCGCGGGAAGGTCTACCCCCTATATTTCTCCGCACGAGGTTCCACCAATGAACTTTTTTGTTGGTTAAGTTTTGTTTAGGCCATAGATACAATGCAAACCAAGTTTGGGACCATGTGGCACATTCTATCCCCTAATATACCCGCAGCGGGACATTTCCCCCTATAGTTCTAGGAATCTGCTAAGTGTTATCGCATGAATGTGAAGGAGCTCACATCTGGAAGCTATGTCTTGCATCTATGTGACTTCTACAACACTTTTACATGTATCCTAGGTCCACATGCAAGTTTGGGTGGGTTCCCGGGTCTCCGGGGGTCATTCTGCATCAAAAACACCCGTTCGGTGGCCCCGAGAAGGTCTACCCCCTAGCTTTTTCCGCACGAGGTTCCACCAATGTACTTTTTTGTTGGTTAAGTTTTGTTTATGCTATATATTCAAGGAAAACCAAGTTTGGGACCATGTGGCACATTCTATCCCCCGGTATACCCGCAGCGGGACATTTCCCCCTATAGGTTAAGGAATCTGCTAAGTGTTATCGCCTAAGCGTGAAGAAGCTCACGCCGGGGAGATATGTCTTGCATATATGGGACTTCTACAACACTTTTACATGTATTCTAGGTCCACATGCAAGTATCCTAGCTCCACATCAAAGTTTGGGTGGGTTCCCGGGTCTCCGGGGGTCATTCTGCATCGATAACACCCGTCTACGGGCCGCGGGAAGGTCTACCCCCTAGAATTCTCGGCACGAGGTTCCACCAATGAACTTTTTTGTTGGTTAAGTTTTGTTTAGGACATAGATACAATGAAAACCAAGTTTGGGACCATGTGGCACATTCTATCCCCAATATACCCGCAGCGGGACATTTCCCCCTATAGTTCTAGGAATCTGCTAAGTGTTATCGCATGAATGTGAAGGAGCTCACATCTGGAAGCTATGTCTTGCATCTATGTGACTTCTACAACACTTTTACATGTATCCTAGGTACACATGCAAGTTTGGGTGGGTTCCCGGGTCTCCGGGGTCATTCTGCATCGAAAACACCCGTCCGCGGGCGCCGGGAAGGTCTACCCCCTAGCTTTTTCCGCACGAGGTTCCACCAATGTACTTTTTTGTTGGATAAGTTTTATTTAGGCCATATATACAAGGAAAACTAAGTTTGGGACCATGTGGCACATTCTAGCCCCCGGTATACCCGCAGCGGGACATTCCCCCCTATAGGTCAAGGAATCTGCTAAGTGTTATCGCCTAAACGTGAAGAAGCTCACGCCGGGGAGAAATGTCTTGCATATATGGGACTTCTACAAAAGTTTTACATGTATTCTAGGTCCACATGCAAGTATCCTAGCTCCACATGAAAGTGTGGGTGGGTTCCCGGGTCTCCGGGGGTCATTCTGCATCGAAAACACCCGTGTCCATAGGCCCCGGGAAGGTCTACCCCTAGCTTTCACCGCACGAGGTTCCACCAATGTAAATTTTTGTTGGTTAAGTTTTTTAGGCCATATATACAATGAAAACCAAGTTTGGGACCACGTGGCACATTCTAGCCCCTAATATACCCGCAGCGGGACATTTCCCCCTGTAGTTCCAGCAATCTGCAAAGTGTTATCCCATGCATGTGAAGACGCTCACATCAGGAAGCTATGTCTTTCTTCCATGTGACTTCTACAACACTTTTACATGTATCCTAGGTCCACATGCAAGTATCCTAGCTCCACATGAAAGTTTGGGTGGGTTTCCGGGTCTCCGATGTCATTATGCATCGAAAACACCCGTCCGCGGGCCCCAGGAAGGTCTACCCCTAGCTTTTTCCGCACGAGGTTGCACCAATGTACTTTTTTGTTGGTTAAGTTTTGTTTAGGCCATATATACAAGGAAAACCAAGGTTGCGACCATGTGGCACATTCTAGCCCCTAATATACCCGCAGCATGATCTTTCCCCTATAGTTCGAGGAATCTGCTAAGTGTTATCGCATGAATGTGAAGAAGCTCATACCGGGGAGCTATGTTTTGCATCTATGGGACTTGCACAACACTTTTGTAAGTGTAAAAATGTTTTTTGTAAAAAAATCATGAGCATCAGATAATGTACCTATAGTTTAAATTGGTCCCACTTTCTACCGATTCGGCGGGAACTTGTCTTTTCACCAAGGGTGGCGAAAATCTTTGAGATCCTTTGGTTGGGAATTTTATATGTAAGGCGGTCAAGTATTTTTGAATAATGTGATGAAAGCATTTTAAATTAGCCCTTTGATGGTTGGTCTGGAAAATGGACAAAAATAAAAAATGGCCTTTGCCATGTGACTATCCAGAACACATGGCAAATCTTTTTTCTTTGCCGTGTGCGTAGCCTGAATGCATGGCAAAGGTCTTTGACGTGTGGTCTTGGCACCAAGCACACGGCAAAGCTATTTAAAATTTCGCGTGAAATAAATTCGCGCGCCCAAAGATCTATGCGGTGCGAAAAACGCGCGGGTAAGCAAAATAAAAAATCGAAAATTTACCGTGCGCCTAATGGCTGTACACGGAAAAGGCCTGCCGTCAGGTCGGCAGTGTTAGCTGGGCGGAAATGTGGGCTCTCCTTGTCTGTTTGCCGTGCGTTTGCTTGATGGTTTACCGTGCGTCGTTCTTTGCCGTGTACATTTCGCTATATTTGCCGTGTGTTTTTTATTTACCGTGCGCCCCGCGCAGTTTTGCCATGCATTTTGTCTTCGCCGGGTGTTTTCCATAAGGACGCACGGCAAACATTTCTTTGCCGTGCGCACACACACGGCAAAGGTGTGACGCATGACAACGTCTTGTTTTTCCGTAGTGACTACTGGAAAAACCCTCTTCGGTTCGACGTGAACAACGCCAGCAGTCCCGGCCTGTCACAGCCCGCGACTAGTGGGAGCACTAGTCCCGGGCCGTGAGGCCTCTAACGGCTAGAAACGACCGTAGTCACTAGTCCCGGGCCGGACCAGATCTTTAGTTCCGGTCCGTATTACGGACCGGGTCTAATGACCTGGAGCAGGCCAGCTGGTCTGTTCGTGGACTATTAGTCCCGGGTCATGTCACAGCCCGGGACTAGTTCTCCACCACTATATACTGCTTTCTGTCCTACTGCCCTAAAGCATATGGTGGCCATTTTTCTCAAATAAGTAAGAGAGTTCATGCCATTTTTCTCTCAATATTTGTCAAGATTTAGTTTGCAACTCCTAAATCCAAAGCTTTATAAGGTTAGAACCTCATTCTTTCATCTCTTATTGCTAATTTAGCTCTATAATGCTCTAGAAGTATAGAGATATGGATCAATGCATGCATGCTCTAGAAGTAGAAGGATTTTGATATATATGTGTATAAAATTTTGATTAGGCACATAGTTACTGAAAATTGAAATGTGTAATTTTAGAGTTTCAGAGCATAGAATGGAATGAGGTTTTCACTGATAGAACAATAATAAAAAACTCCACATTTATCATGTTGATTGTTTTTTCCAATTCACAAATTGGTGCATGTAAATCAAAATTGTAACACCCTCAGAATCGGCCCTATGCAAGTTTTAGCGAAACCCGCCAAACCCGCATAGAAACGATTCAAAGGTGCCCACCAGGCACTTTCGTGCGGGTGGAAAACGAAGTAATAACATTACACAACAGTCCTCGATGGGACCCACAGAACAGATATATATACAACACGACTCCATGAGTCAAGAATACAGATATAATGTACAAAGATCCAAATCACCTTGAAATGATACAGCGTCCGACTACGGACAAGATGCAAATGGGGCTGAGAGCCCTAAAGAATAACCAATGGCGTCCATAACCCTGCCTAGGCCAAGCCGGAAGGGTAACCCTGCTAACGACGTCGATCTCAAAACCTGCTTAAACAAAAGGGGTGCCGACAACGGGCAAAGGAAAAAGAGGCGTCGATCGAGGCCAAGACACGGCGAGGCTAGAATTCGGCGGTCCTCGCCTACATAGGTATGGTGGACTGAAGCGGCAGCGGCAGCATGCACTAAACAACCTATAGAGACTCGATACAACTGGCGGCTATCAGAGGGGGGGGGGGGGGGGAAGAAGGACCTAACATCAAACAAACCCATCCTGGCGTTTCCCCCTCGAGACCAAACGAGGAAGTCAACCGAGGAACTCACACAGTTGGCAGTTTTACTTATTCAATTATCGTTGCAGTAATTACTAGTCAAGTATAGATAATCATCCTAATAAAATAAGAAGTGGGCACTTTTAGTTAACCATTCTGTTGTAGTTGCAACACTTACTATTCAGATACAATTAGCATGAGATAACCCAAAACCCAACAGTTGTTGGTACTTTTATTTAGCCATTCCGTTATAGTTGCAATACTTACTAGTCAGGTACAATGGTCGCAAATGACAACCCAAGCAAGCAATTGTTGGCAGTTTTATTTAGCCATTCCATTATAGTGAAGTTGATTACTAGTCATTATAAAGTCAAATTTATAGCACTCCTTTAGTTATAGTTGTCTATGATCGAGATAATGTGCTCCAAGTCGTCCATAACCGCGGACACGGCTTTTAGAAAGTTTTACCCGGCCGGGGTGCACAAATAGCAACACACACTCGATCAACCTCGGAAAAACCAAATCAAAACCCAACGAGGCCTTCACGACAAAGCAATCACAGGATTCAGAAATATTTCAGGGGGCCACCCCATTGAGTACACCCGCAACGAAGCTAGCTGACTCCGAGATGGACTCAAGGTTTGCGTCAGTGGCTGTAAACGACTAGGAACCCAAAACTGGGATTGTCGATACCGCAAAAACACTCCGCTTCCCTAAACAGTACAGGTGCTATCCATCGCACAATTTAAATAAAGCAGTAAAGCATGGCATAAGTACAGGATCGTAAATAAAACCTCGAACTAGTTTGTGGCCCCAAGAAATAAGACTGAATCAAGCTCTGGCTCAGGGGGGTCCCATAATCCTCCCGGATGTGGATAGCGCGAAAATTCAAGGAACAGGTATCAAGTACTCGGGGTCCTACGGGACACAAGTGTTCGGTTAACAACCAAATAACATCTATTGCCCACCTGTGCCTCTGCTTACCTACTTCAATTTTAGTTGTTAAACAATAATTAAAGTGAACGAAAAGTAAAGCCATGATCATCTCCAACATTAAACATGCGGCAATACTCCAACAACTGTGGTACTAGACGACACGCAACAACACTTGAGCAAGCGACTACGACGCGCAAGTCCAACTATCTACCAATCAACAGGTAATAGGATGTGTCCAAGGCAATATAAGGCTGCAAGGGATATCACGGGTACGAAAACTAGAGCAACGCGACACAGATAGCAATAGATCAACAGGAGGGAATAAATACTATAAAGTAAGATAGGTAGAAAGGGGAGATGCTCGCCTGAAAACATTGCCGAGGGTTCAACCGAAGATCGGGGCGAAGCACACATCAACTCAACGGCCTTATCCGCGAAGAAGCAAAACACTAGAAGAAACACCGGATGCACTATTTAATACTACGGCAAAAGATTGGGCATGATGCATGTATGAGGGATGGCATGGTAAATATGCGGTGCAATTAGGCCATATTAAGCGGAACCGGGGTCCCGACAACTAATTAATAGGTTCGAGTTGTTTAGATACCCCACAATTTAAATGTTGTCTTAACATGGCAAAATAAGTTACCGGTTCGCTACACAAGTTTAAATGGAGTCCGGAATAAGGCAAAGATATCCCGCATATAGACTCCATATTTAATTATAAGGTGAATCGGCATAAGGCCCCCAAACCACACAAGATGCATGCGAGATGAACAATTAATATGCGGCAAGTTGTATTATATTATAAAATAGGGTTTCGGGAAGGGGTTCACACATTAGGGGGTCTCGACGAACTTGGGGTTCCGGGGTTCGGGGTTCGACAGGGTTTGGATCTGGGGTTCGATCTCGGCAGGATCGTTCTCGGATCACTGAGGTAGATCTTGGCGCATCCGTGGTCTTTGGGTCATGTCGACGGTCATGGTGTTCGGGACGAAGTACTTGTCGCACCGGGGTCTCGGTGTCCTCGGATCTGATTGAAGAACTTGGCGGGTCGGGGTTGGTCTTGGATCTTGGTCGGTCGTCGGTTTTCCGGGCCGGCACTTGGCGTCCGAGAGCGATCTTGGGGATTCGGCGGGTCCGGTTCCGTCGGGATCGGTCTTGATCTTCATGTAGGCGAACTTGGCATCCTCCTGGAAGGAGATCTTGGCGTATCTTGTCGAAGGCCTTTGGGTACGGGGTCTTCGGGTCGTCTTCGCCGTTTTTTGGTTCGTCTTGATATCGAGGCGGGCTTGGAAACCATCAGTCGCGCCATCTCCGAGACACGACAGGGGTCATCGGGGCCGGGAGATTGCAGCACGCGGGGTGGGGGTCGCCGGAGAGGGTGCTCGCGAGGGGGTTGAGCATGGGGAGGCCCCGCGTGGCGCCGGCAGTCGAATGGTGGTTTCTGCGCTGGCTGCTGCTGCCGGGGAGGCGAGGTGCCAGTGCCGGCGAGGGCGAGGGCGAGCTGCTGCGGGGCGGAGCCGAGGGGGTTGAGGAGGGCGGTCGGAGGAGCTCCTGCGGTGAGGGCCGCCGGCGAGCAGAGAGAAAACGGCGAGCGGAGGGGCGGCGGTGAGGCGGTCCGGCGAGGGAGGCGGGGAGGAGGTGGTCCAGCGGGGGCGACGGCCGGCTCGGGCGGCCGCGGGAGGACGAGGCAGGGCCGGCGTCGGGGAGACGGCCTCCGGTGAGCGGGGAGGGCGGCCGGAGGAGGAGGAGAGGCGCGGACGCGGGCCGGTGGAGAGGGGCGAGCTCGAGGGGAGGCCACGACGGCGAGGAAGAGAGGGTCGGGAGGGGAGCCATGAGCGGGAGGCGAGCGTGGGGCGGAGGCAAGGCGTGAGGGGAGGAGCGGCGCCGAGGTGGAGGGAGACGCAGCTCGAGGGAGAGACGGGAAGAGAGGAGAGGAGGAAGACGTGGGTGGGGGGCCACGCGTGGGGACGCGTCAAGGGGTGGGCCATGGTGGCAGTGGGGGTTGGGGTGGGCTGCGTGTGTGCTGGGTGGGGGTGGGTCCGACGGGTGAGGTGGAGGGGAGCGAGGTGAGGCGGGCTGCGGGGCCAGGGGAAGAGAGAGAGGGAGGGGGCTGCGGGTGGGGCCCGGTTGGAAGGGAGAGGGGTAGGTGAGGGCTAGGTGAGAGAGGGAGGGGAGGGAAAAGAAGAGGATTGGTGAGGTGGCAAGGTGGGTAGGAATTGGGGGAGAGGGTGAGATGGCAAGCTGGGATTGGTGGGTAGGATAGGTTTGGGTGGGAATAGATTTAGGTTTAGACATTTGACTAGGGTTTTATAATTTAATTTAAAAGCCGTTTGCAAATTGTGTTTAGACAACTGAGATATCCGGAAGCACCGGTGTTAATTTGAAATAAAAGGGAGGGGATTAATATAGAAAACAAAAATAGGGTTCTTAGCAAAATAGTTTGAAACAAATATGTGTATGATGATGTCATGATGATGAAATGCACAAAATTCAACGCGATTTTCTAGTAGTGGTTTTAGCGGGATGCCACAATTCGACACCACTAACAATGGATCTCGCCCTCGAGATCCGCCTCATGATACCGGAAAGAAGGCCGACGATCTGATCCTTCGCGCTTCGTGTAGATCCTTGCGACACCACTAACAAGAGGTCGTTGTCCGTGATCGTCGAGGGAACACTCCGGAAACAAAAGGGCGAAGGTAGATGTATCCACAAATAAAGCCACCTCTAATTTCGATAGAAGGTGAGAAAATATGCGGCCTATCCCACTTCAATGTACGAGAGCGAATAGAAAGGGTAGTCGGCATGGGGGCCAATCCATCACGCACCCAAACTATTACTCCGCACAATCGGTGGAAAAACGTGCAACAATTCTCGGAATCAGACTGAAGATCTCGACAAACGAGGGTAGGAACAAAGGAGTGATGCAGACTCTGCATCGAATATAGCGTAGATGATGTCGTCACACCAGAAAACACCGGAAGATCCAACAGAACTCGTATGAAAGACACAATGATTAGGTTCCGCGATGGTTCCATTGGCATGAACAACACATGCTCAAGGTATACTCCAACTTCACCAATGCTCGTCCTTCTCATATGTTTTTCAACGACACGGATATCCAACAAGGAACACATATAGATAAAGATCTCAAGAACAAAAGATTGGATGAAGGGTACAACAGACAAGTTGCAGATTTGCTGATCGTAGCACCTCCGTTTCAAAAGGGCGAAAGCGAAACCCTGAAGGTACGACGAAAACCCAACCACGAGAAATCCTGGACTCGAAGAGAGAGAAGAGAGCGGATTCAAAACACGTAGAGGTAAGAGGAGAATAGCAGAGGGGTAAGGAGTAAAATCAGACCTAATCAGAACTATCCAACCGATTTTGCAAAAATAGTTTTGACACTCTACTTCGGCCGTTAGCTAGGTTATCCTACAGGCTGGACTTGTGGGGTATCGTAATCACCGAGCTCGATACCACTGTAACACCCTCAGAATCGTCCCTATGCAAGTTTTAGCGAAACCCGCCAAACCCTCATAGAAACGATTCAAAGGTGCCCACGAGGCACTTTCGTGCGGGTGGAAAACGAAGTAATAACATTACACAACAGTCCTCGATGGGACCCACAGAACAGATATATATACAACACGACTCCATGAGTCAAGAAAACATATATAATGTACAAAGATCCAAATCACCTTGAAATAATACAGCGTCTGACTACGGACAAGATGCAAATGGGGCTGAGAGCCCTGAAGAATAACCAATGGCGTCCATAACCCTGCCCAGGCCAAGCCGGAAGGGTAACCCTGCTAACGACGTCGATCTCAAAACCTGCTTAAATAAAAGGGTGCAAACGGCAAAGGAAAAGAGGAGCGTCGATCGAGGCCAGTACACGGCGAGGCTAGAATTCGGCGGTCCTCGCCTACATAGGTATGGTGGACTGAAGCGGCAGCGGCAGCATGCACTAAACAACCTATAGAGACTCGATACAACTGGCGGCTATCAGAGGGGGGGGGGGTAAGAAGGACCTATTTGGAACCAACCTGATACTACCATCAAACAAACCCATCCTGGCGTTTCCCCCTCGAGACCAAACGAGGAAGTCAACCGAGGAACTCACACAGTTGGCAGTTTTACTTATTCAGTTATCGTTGCAGCAATTACTAGTCAAGTATAGATAATCATCCTGATAAAATAAGAAGTGGGCACTTTTAGTTAATCATTCCGTTGTAGTTGCAACACTTACTAGTCAGATACAATTAGCATGAGATAACCCAAAACCCAACAGTTGTTGGTACTTTTATTTAGCCATTCCGTTATAGTTGCAATACTTACTAGTCAGGTACAATGGTCGCAAATGACAACCCAAGCAAGCAATTGTTGGCAGTTTTATTTAGCCATTCCATTATAGTGAAGCTGATTACTAGTCATTATAAAGTCAAATTTATAGCACTACTTTAGTTATAGTTGTCTATGATCGAGATAATATGCTCCAAGTCGTCCATAACCGCGGACACGGCTTTCAGAAAGTTTTACCCGGCCGGGGTGCACAAATAGCAACACACACTCGATCAACCTCGGAAAAACCAAATCAAAACCCAACGAGGCCTTCACGACAAAGCAATCACAGGATTCAGAAATATTTCAGGGGGCCACCCCATTGAGTACACCCGCAACGAAGCTAGCTGACTCCGAGACGGACTCAAGGTTTGCGTCAGTGGCTGTAAACGACTGGGAACCCAAAACTGGGATTGTAGATACCGCGAAAACACTCCGCTTCCCTAAACAGTACAGGTTCTATCCATCGCACAATTTAAATAAAGCAGTAAAGCATGGCATAAGTACAGGATCATAAATAAAACCTCTAACTAGTTTGTGGCCCCAAGAAATAAGATTGAAGGAATCTCTGGCTCAGGGGGGTCCCATAATCCTCCCGGATGTGGATAGCGCAAAAATTCAAGGAACAGGTATCAAGTACTCGGGGTCCTACGGGACACAAGTGGACGGTTAACAACCAAATAACATCTATTGCCCACCTGTGCCTCTGCTTACCTACTTCAATTCTAGTTGTTAAACAGTAATTAAAGTGAATGAAAAGTAAAGCCATGATCATCTCCAACATTAAACATGCGGCAATACTCCAACAACTGTGGTACTGGATGACACGCAACAACACTTGAGCAAGCGACTACGACGCGCAAGTCCAACTATCTACCAATCAACAGGTAATAGGATGTGTCCAAGGCAATATAAGGCTGCAAGGGATATCACGGGTACGAAAACTAGAGCAACGCGACACAGATAGCAACAGATCAACAGGAGGGAATAAATACTATAAAGTAAGATAGGTAGAAAGGGGGAGATGCTCGCCTAAAAACATTGCCGAGGGTTCAACCGAAGATCGGGGCGAAGCTCACATCAACTCAACGGCCTTATCCGCGAAGAAGCAAAACACTAGAAGAAACACCAGATGCACTATTTAATACTACGGCAAAAGATCGGGCATGATGCATGTATGAGGGATGGCATGGTAAATATGCGGTGCAATTAGGCCATATTAAGCGGAACCGGGGTCCCGACAACTAATTAATAGGTTCGAGTTGTTTAGATACCCCACAATTTAAATGTTGTCTTAACATGGCAAAATAAGTTACCGGTTCGCTACACAAGTTTAAATGGAGTCCGGAATAAGGCAAAGATATCCCGCATATAGACTCCATATTTAATTATAAGGTGAATCGGCATAAGGCCCCCAAACCACACAAGATGCATGCGAGATGAACAATTAATATGCGGCAAGTCGTATTATATTATAAAATAGGGTTTCGGGAAGGGGTTCACACATTAGGGGGTCTCGACGAACTTGGGGTTCCGGGGTTCGGGGTTTGACAGGGTTTGGATCTGGGGTTCGTTCTCGGCGGGATCGTTCTCGGATAACTGAGGTAGATCTTGGCGCATCCGTGGTCTTCGGGTCATGTCGACGGTCATGGTGTTCGGGACGAAGTACTTGTCGCACCGGGGTCTCGGTGTCCTCGGATCTGATTGAAGAACTTGGCGGGTCGGGTTCGGTCTTCAGATCTTGGTCGGGTCGTCGGTTTTTTTGGGCCGAAGCACTTGGCGTCCGAGAGATGATCTTGGGGGATTCGACGGGGTCCGGTTCAGTTCCGCCGGGATCGGTCTTGATCTTCATGTAGGCGAACTTGGCATCCTCCTGGAAGGAGATCTTGGCGTTTCTTGTCGAAGGCCTTTGGGTACGGGGTCTTCGGGTCGTCTTCGCCGTTTTTCGGTTCGTCTTGCTATCGAGGCGGGCTTGGAAACCATCAGTCGCGCCATCTCCGAGACACGACAGGGGTCATCGGGGCCGGGAGATTGCAGCACGCGGGGTGGGGGTCGCCGGAGAGGGTGCTCGCGAGGGGGTTGAGCATGGGGAGGCCCCGCGTGGCGCCGGCGGTCGAACGGTGGTTGCTGCGCTGGCTGCTGCTGCCGGGGAGGCAGACGAAGGCGAGGTGCCGCGCGCCGGCGGCGAGGGCGGCTCCGGCGGGCGAGCTGCTGCGGGGCGGAGCCGAGGGGGTTGAGGAGGGCGGTCGGAGGAGCTCCTGCGGTGAGGGCCGCCGGCGAGCAGAGAGGAAAACGACGAGCGGAGGGGCGGCGGTGAGGCGGTCCGGCGAGGCTGGCGGGGAGGAGGTGGTCCAGCGGGGGCGACGGCCGGCTCGGGCGGCCGCGGGAGGACGAGGCAGGGCCGGCGTCGGGGAGACGGCCTCCGGTGAGCGGGGAGGGCAGCCGTAGGAGGAGGAGAGGCACGGACGCGGGCTGGTGGAGAGGGGCGAGCTCGAGGGGAGGACACGGTGGCGAGGAAGAGAGGGTGGGGAGGGGAGCCGGTGAGCGGCGGGCGCGGCGAGGTGCGCGGCCGCGGGCGGAGGGAGGAGCGGCGCCGAGGGGGAGGCGAGGTGGGAGACGCGGCTCGGGGGGAGGAGAGACGGGGAAGAGAGGAGAGGAGGAAGACGCGTGGGGTGGGGGACGGGCCACGCGTGGGGGACGCGTCGGCGGGGTGGGCCCGCGGTGGCAGTGGGGGTTGGGGTGGGCTGCGTGTGTGCTGTGTGGGGGTGGGTCCGACGGGTGAGGTGGAGGGGAGTGAGGTGAGGCGGGCTGCGGGGCCAGGGGAAGAGAGAGAGGGAGGGGGCTGCGGGTGGGGCCCGGTTGGAAGGGAGAGGGGTAGGTGAGGGCTAGGTGAGAGAGGGAGTGGAGGGAAAAGAAGAGGATTGGTGAGGTGGCAAGGTGGGTAGGAATTGGGGGAGAGGGTGAGATGGCAAGCTGGGATTGGTGGGTAGGATAGGTTTGGGTGGGAATAGATTTAGGTTTAGACATTTGACTAGGGTTTTATAATTTAATTTAAAAGCCGTTTGCAAATTGTGTTTAGACAACTGAGATATCCGGAAGCACCGGTGTTAATTTGAAATAAAAGGGAGGGGATTAATATAGAAAACAAAAATAGGGTTCTTAGCAAAATAGTTTGAAACAAATATGTGTATGATGATGTCATGATGATGCAATGCACAAAATTCAACGCGATTTTCTAGTAGTGGTTTTAGCGGGATGCCACAAAAATTCAAATTTAATGCTCTAGTAGCTCTGAATATAACTTTTAATAATTTTATCATGTTGTGTAATGGTTTTTGATATACTTTTACAATAATGCAGATGGTCTGGGAATGGATGTACAGTATTGACCGACGCTCTAGCAAGTTCATTAATGGCGTGCATGAATTCATCCGTGTTGCTGATGCAAACAAGCGCAATGGTTTTGTATTCTGTCCATGTAGTGGATGTAGGAATCAGAAGGATTACTCTGACTCGAAAACCCTTCACAGCCACCTGTTGAAGTCCGGCTTCATGCCCAGTTATAATTGTTGGACCAAGCACAGAGAGAGAGGGGTTATAATGGAAGACAATGAAGAAGAGGAGGAGGATGACAACTATCATGGTTTCCCTGAGTACGAAGATACTTCCATGGGGAATGCTGAAGGGGAGGATGAAGCAGAGACACATGATGAACCCGCTGATGATCTTGGTCGGACCATTGCCGATGCACGAAGAGATTGTGAAACTGAAAAGGATAGGGAGAAGTTCAATCACACGTTAGAGGATCACAAAAAGATGGTCTGAAAAATCTAGGCAGCACACTGGAATTGCTGCGATGGAAGGTTGAGTGTGCTATACCTGACTCCCCATTTGAAAAGTTGTTGAAAATGATGAAAACTATGCTTCCAAAAGATAACGTGTTGCCCACCAGTACGAACGAAGCAAAGAAGGTTGTCTGCCCTCCAGGTTTAGAGGTTCAGAAGATACATGCATGCCCTAATGACTGCATCCTCTACCGCGGTGAGGAGTACGAGAATTTGGATGCATGCCCGGTATGCACTTCACTCGGTATAAGATTAGACGAGATGACCCTGGTGACGTTGAGGGCGAGCCCCCCCCCCCCCGAAAGAGGGTTCCTGCCAAGGTGATGTGGTATGCTCCTATAATACCACGGTTGAAACGCTTATTTAGAAACAAAGAGCACACCAAGTTGTTGCGATGGAATAAATAGGAACGTAAGTCAGACAGGATGTTGAGACACCCCGCTGATGGGTCGCAATGGAGAAAAATCGATAGAAAGTACCCGGACTTTGAAGATGACGCAAGGAGTTTATGTTTTGGTCTAAGTACAGATGGCATGAACCCCTTTGGGGAGCAGAGCTCCAGTCATAGCACCTGGGCCGTGACTCTATGCATCTATTACCTTCCTCCTTGGCTGTGCATGAAGCGGAAGTTCATTATGATGCTAGTGTTGATCCAAGGTCTGATGCAACCCGGCAACGACATTGATGTGTACCTAAGGCCATTAGTGGAAGAACTTTTGCAGTTGTGGCACGAACCCGGCATACGCGTGTGGGATGAGCACAAGCAGGAAGAATTTAACCTCCGAGCATTGCTTTTCGTAACAATAAATGATTGGCTTGGTCTTAGTAACCTTTCAGGACGGTCCAACAAGGGATACAATGCATGCACACACTGTTTAGATGAGACTGAAAGTATATATTTGGAACATTGTAAGAAGAATGTGTACAATGAGCATCGTCGATTTCTTTTGGCCAAGCATCCCTTAAGAAAGAAAGGCAAGCATTTCAACAGTCTGGCATGTCACCAGATGAAGCCTAAGGAGTGTACTGGTGCTAATATATTTTATATGGTCAAAGATTTGGATCAAATGATAACCTTTGGAAAGGGTCCTGGCGGAAAATCTGTTTAGAAGGACGCTGAAGGACACGCACTCATGTGAAAGAAGAAATCTATATTTTGGGAGCTACCATATTGGAAATTCTTAGAGGTCCGCTCTACAATCGATGTGATGCATGTGACGAAGAATCTTTGCGTGAACCTGCTAGGCTTCTTAGGTGTATGGGAAGACAAAAGATACACCGGAAGCACGAAAGGACCATC
This sequence comes from Avena longiglumis, assembly GCA_030063025.1. NCBI lineage: Eukaryota > Viridiplantae > Streptophyta > Magnoliopsida > Poales > Poaceae > Avena > Avena longiglumis. The sequence goes on from CP125979.1 coordinate 449,993,333, forward strand.
CACGTATGAAATACCCAGATGGCCTGCATCCAGAATGGTTTCAAGGTCATGCCAGCTACGCTCTTACCAAACAAGAGAAGGAAATATGTTTTCAATGCCTAAGCAGTATTAAGTTCCCATCTGGCTTCTCGTCGAATATAAAGGGAATAATAAATATGGCAGAAAAAAGTTCCAAAACCTAAAGTCTCATGACTACCACGTGATTATGACGCAAATGCTTCCGATTGCATTGAGGGGGCTTCTACCAGATAATGTTCGAGTAACCATTGTGAAGCTATGCATTTATCAATGCAATCTCTTAGAAGATAATCAATCCTGAAGATCTACCACGGTTAGAGAATGATTGTAACACCCTCAGAATCGGCCCTATGCAAGTTTCAGCGCTTCCCGCCAAACCCGCATAGAAACGATTCAAAGGTGCCCACCAGGCACTTGCGTGCGGGTGGAAAACGAAGTAATATCATTACACAATAGTCCTCGATGGAACCCACAAAACATATATATACAACAGCGACTCAAAGAGTCAAGAATACAGATTTACAGTACAAAGATCCTGATCACCTTGAAAACAATACAGCGTCCGAGTACGGACAACATGCAAATTGAGCTAAGAGCCCTGAAGAATAACCAATGGCGTCCATAACCCTTCCGAGGCCAAGCCGGAAGGGTAACCCTGCTAACGACGTCGATCTCAAAGCCTGCTTAAACAAAAGGGGTGCCGACAAAGGGCAAAGGAAAAAGAGAGAGCGGTCAGTACAAAGGCCAGTACACGGCGAGACTAGAATTCGGCGGTCCTCGCCTACATAGGTATGGTGGACTGAAGCGGAAGCGCAGCATGCACTAAACAACCTATAGAGACTCAATATAACTGTCGGCTATCAGAGAGGGATAAGAAAGACCTATTCGAAACCATCCTGATTCTACCACCAAGCATACCCATCCTGGTATTTTCCCCTCGAGACCAAACGAGGAAGTCAACCGAGGAACTCACACAGTTGGCAGTTTTATTCATTCCGTTATAGTGGCGGCAATTACTAGTCAAATATAGATAGTTATCCTGATATAATAAGCAGTGGGCACTTTTAGTTAACCATTCCATTGTAGTTGCAACACTTACTAATCAGATACAGTTAGCATGAGATATTCCCAAACCCAGCAGTTGTCGGTACTTTTATTTAGCCATTCCGTTGTAGTGAAGCTGATTACTAGTCATATCGGATACAAGTCAAATTATAACAGTAAACTTTAGTTATAGTTGTCTATGATCGAGAACTGTGCTCCAAGTCGTCCATAACCGCGGACACGGCTTTTCGAAAAGATTTAACCTGCGGTGCACCAAAGTATCCACACGCACTTTGACCCTTTTGCGGATCGGTTAACATACACCCATCGGTATGTCGTGGGCCTAAGTCATGACGCTTCCAGACCAAAGCAAGTACATGGGGCCACCCCACTAAGCTACCCGCAACAAAGTCGGCGGTCTCGAGACGGACTCGGGGTTTGCGTCAATGGTCAGAACGATGGGAACCCGAAAATGAGACGGGCTTGTCGATACCGAAAACACTCGCTTACCTAAGCAGTACAGGTGCAGATGCCGCACAATTTAAATAAAGCGTAAAGCATGGCATAAGTCAGAATAGTAATAAAGCCCCAAACTACTTGTGGCCCCAGACAAGTACTTTGAAATCAGGTACTAATCGATGGGGGTGCCCATACACCCCACCTGTGGTTAGCGCGCTCGATCTCGGAACATGTGTCAAGAACTCGGGGTCCTACGGGACACAAGTGGACGGTTAACAACCAAATAACATCTATTGCCCACCTGTGCCTCTGCATTTACCTACTTTCAATTTTAGTTATTAAACAATAATTGAATTAAACAATAATTAAAGCCATGATCATCTCCAACATTAAACATGCGGCAATACTCCAACAACTGTGGTACTTGGCGACACGCAACAACACTTGAGCAAGCGACTACGACGCGCAAGTCCAACTATCTACCAAACAACAGGTAATAGGATGTGTCCAAGGGAATATACGGCTGCAAGGGATATCACGGGTACGAAAACTAGAGCATCGCAACACAGATAGCAATAGATCAACAGGAGGAAATAAAGACTATAAAAGTAAGATAGGTAGAAAGGGGGAGGTGCTCGCCTGAAAACATTGCCGAAGATTCATCCGAAGATCGGGTCGAAGCTCACATCAACTCAACGGCCTTATCCGCGAAGAAGCCAAACACTAGAATAAACACCGGATGGACTATTTAATACTACGGCATAAGATCGGGCATGATGCATGTATGATGTATGACATGGCAAAGATGCGATGCAATTAGGTCATATTAAGCGGAACCGGGGTCCCGACGATTAATTATTAAGTTCATGTTGTTTAGATACCCCGCAATTTAAATGTTGTCTTAACATGGCAAAAGACAGCACCGGTTCGCTACATAAATTTAAATGGATTCCGGAATAAGACAAAGGTATTCCGCATATCGACTCCATATTTAATTATATGGTGAATCGGCATAAGGCCCCAAACCACATGATATGCATGCGAGATGAAAAATTAATATGCAACAAGTTTTATATAAAGCATTTATAAAATAGGGGCTCGGGAAAAGGTTCACACATCTGGGTTCGGAAGATCTTGGTTCCGGGGGTTCGGGGTTCGGTCTCAGGGTTCAGGGTTCGACGGTATCGGTCTCGGACAAAGGAAGTAGATCTTGTCGCATCCGGGAAGAAGGAACTGGTTTGGTGTCGGGGCGCATTGGATTCGCCCGGGTCGATGTCGATCTTGTCGTCACGAAGGTCTTGTCGGGTCCGCGCCATCAAGTCGGTCTTGGCATTCGGGGTTAAGAACTTGGCATCCTCGAGGAAGTACTTGTTGTATCCGTGAAGAAGATCATGTCGGTCCACGGGGTTCGGTCTTCGGGGTTCGACGGGTGTCTTGGCGTCCCATGAAGGCATCCTCGGTGCTCCGTGTCGAAGGCATCGGGGTCTCCGGGTAGGAGAACATGGAGTTCCGAGGGGTTCGGTCCCGTGAGGCAGATCTTGGGGTTCGGTCTTCAAACACCGGGATCGGTCTTCGGATCCGAAATTGGGGATCTTGGCGCGGCACCGGGTTCGGGGTGTCGAGGCTTGGTATTCGTACCTTCAGATCTCGGGTTCTCGAATACACGATGGAGGACTTGGGGTTCCGTGCAGGAGTTCTTGTCGGCTCCGCAACATCTTTGTTTGGTCACCAGCATCACCACGTCGCGAGGATCTAGAATAAGATGAACAGGGTCTACGGAAATAAGAATGGCTGTAAACGACTGGGAACCCGAAAATGTTACTAGGCTTGTCGATACCGCGAAAACACTCCGCTTACCTAAACAGTACAGGTGCAGTACCTCGCACAATTTAAAATAAAGCAGTAAAGCATGGCATAAGTACATGATAGTAAATAAAACCTCAAACTAGTTTGTGGCCACAAGAAATAAGAATGAATCAAGCTCTGGCTCAGGGGGGTCCCATAAGCCTCCCGGATGTGGATAGAGCGAATATTCAAGGAACAGGAATCAAGTACTCGGGGTCCTACGGGACACAAGTGAGCATGAAAAACCAAATAGCAGATATTGCTCACCGGTGCCACTTTCATTAGTTATCCCATACTACTCAGGTTAAGTTGTTTAGGTACCTCGTTATCCATCAGACACTCACATACCCTACATCATTCTCGACCCGCATGGCTCAAACAACTCCTGTAGTAATGGCTCATGGGATGGAGGAACAAGCTTCGGTGGGGTTTAAAAGTAAAGGCTATGCAGTACTTGGGATTCAGTTTAATGCAATCGCGACTCAATGATGCAAGAATAAGATAGAGGCAATAGGTACTATATGTATGCAAGAATGTGGTAGTGCTTGCCTGGCAGCTCAGTTGAAGCGAGAGAAGGATCTGGGTAGTGCTCCTGGGTTTCTTGATATCTCCCCTGCTCAGCGTCTATTCGAAGAAGAACCAAACAAACAAGGGCCAACATAAATAAAGTGCACAAGCATATGAATAAAATGCGACAAGCAAACAATCATGCCATGATGAATGATGCACAATTTGCATGGCAATAAAGTAGCATGGCATGGGTGAGGTGTGGAATACAAGAATAAAGCCTTTTATTGAGTTTTAATCATATTTTATACTTCAATTAAGTTGTTGTATACTTTATATTTATATGATGCATGCTGCAATTCAGAACATGGAATGCATAGACAGAAAGGTCTCGTCGAGCTGATCATTTTAGACATATCATTTGTCAAATTTGGAGTTATGAAACAAAAGTTATTAATTAATTAAGGAAAAGGGAATTTTATTTGTAATTTTAATCAACTCGAAAGTTTAAAGTGTTCAAAATATATTTTGAAGGCCAAATTTGAAATCCTCACATTTTTCTGATTTCAAAACATATATCATATGTTTAATTTGGATTTATATTTTAAAAGATATTTGAAAACAGATTTAAATTTGAATTTAAAACAAATTTGAAAGGTTTGAATTAAAACAGAAGACCAGAAACCTTTTTGTACTCACCCAGATCTAGCCACGCAGAACAGACACAGGCTGACTGGTGGGAAAGCAGCTTGAGGCATTTTCTCTCCATGGTGGGCTAGCCCATGCGGCTGACAGGTGGGACCGGTGGGGTTTAAGGGTCCACGGCGCGCGCGGCCAGCCGGGACACGACACGTGGTGGATCCGGAGGACCGCGGGCTGAGGCTGTGGAACCTGGGGGGCTTAACTGCAAAACGGCGAAGAGGCTGACGGTGGGGCTCGGTGTACCGCGGGTTTAGCCGAAAAAAAAGGCAGGGGGTTAAGTGAAAAAGGTTCGCGGCCACTGTTTCTCTTCTCGCGTCACCGACGACCGATCGGTGCCCGCCCGCGCGGAGCGCGGCGCGCGGGGTTCGAACCTGGGTCGCGGGCGTGCGCGATGCGGGGCGTAACCAGTGCGGTGGCTTAGGCTTGGTGTTAGGAGGACGAGCGAGGGCTAGGTATGCCGCTGCGAGGCGCAGCGACGAGAGAACGCTGTCGGCTGCCGCGCACGGAGGGCGTTCGGTGAAACTAACGGCGAGCACAGGCGTTGGCGAAGAGGTGTCGGGGAGAAGGGAGGCTCACCATGGGCTCGGGTGGGCTCTGTCGGAGGCGGGAGCGTCGGATCGGAGGGCAGGCGATCTGGAACTAGGGTTTCGGCTCGGGTGTCGATGACGTGCAGCAGGTCTGGGCCGTTCCCTCCTCGTCTGCGGCACAGGGGCGTTGCAGAGGCCGCGCCGGTCTTCCTCGACACCCAGAGCACCGCGCCCGCCGCCTGTTTTTGAGGAGGTGGTGGTTGACACCGACGGTGGACACCGGGGTGAGGAGGAGGTAGCAGGGGGAGGGATGGGGAGATGCAGGGGCCAGGGGAGGTCTGGGTGAATCCAGGCAAAGGAGAGGGAGGGATAAGGGCGAGCCCAGAGGGAGGTGGTGCCGTGGGGGAGTGGGTTAGGGATAAAGGTGGCTTCGGCCACTTTTTCCTCCCCTCCTTCACGTGCTCGGGTCGGCGGCAGGTAGGCAGGGCAGGGCGAGGTGGTGGAGACTGCCAGGTAGGCCAGGGAGGAAGGAGATGAAGGTGGGGCTGGGACGGCAGCTAGAGAAGAGAGAGGGAGAGGAGGTGGGCTCGGGTGTGGCTAGGTTAGCTTGGAGGGGGCTCGGGTTAGGTTTTGTTAGGGTTGGGGTAGGGTAGCTGGGGTGGTTAGGCTGGTGTAGGAAGGGTGGCCAGGTGGGGCCATCATGGTAGAGAGAGGGAGAAGTGAGAGAGGTGTGGTTAGGGTTGGCTTAGAACTAGGGTTAGAAGAAAAGAGAGGTAACTAGAGTTAGGTTTTAGATGAGGTGTTAGGTTTTGGAGAGAGGATTAGAGAGAGGGTGATGTGGTGGTAGGGTTTTTAGCAAGATCAAACAAGATCAAGCAATAGGAGTAGAGAGAGAGAGAGATGGTGGTGAGGGATGGAGATGACCCCAAAAAGAGAAAAACCTACTTAAACCAAGAGTACAACAAATGGCTAAAGGTGATGGTACTCTTGCATGGCCCATGCAAATTAATAAATGCCATGTATTATCCTTGTGAAAACAATAATGATGCTATGGCATTATTCTTATGCATTCCCAAGAAGTGGAATCAAGGCCAAGCAAAAGAATTTAGAATTGGATCCACCCAACCCACATGAGCTAGAATAAAAAAAATCCAAAGAAAAGAATTACAAGCTCATGGGTTATTGGAATGGTGGAAGTATAAGGTGGTGTCAAAGAAAGGTGGTGGAGTGGACTAAAAGATATGCCCCCAACTCAACTTGGGCATTTAAACAATATATCAATAACCAAATACAATATAAAGAGGCAAATACAATTAATGATGCATATGAGAGAAGAACCAAAACAAAAAGGGTTTTATATGATGCTCAAATGCAAGGTGGCATGATGACAGGAGCATGATATAATTATGATTCAACAATTATATGTAGGAAGTAGCATTTATATAGAATAGGCTAGTAGCATTGCAATTTTTAGACAATTGGGATGCTACAACTCTCCCCCACTAAACAAGAATCTCGCCCCGAGATTCCTAGGAAAAAGAAAACAACACAAGGAGAGGCGGGTGTTCGAACGAAGGTGACCCTCACGTTCCCAAGTTGATGATCAACGGAATGGTGCGACGACTACACCTTGCAAAACTTGCTAGACTTGTTGCGAGTCTTGCATTTTGCTTGAGAAACAACGGTTAGAAGAGTTGAAGGATTGTCGTGAGACAAGAAGGATAGGATGGACATAGCTCCGGTTTTCTCAAGAAACATGATAAAAGAATAGAACCACTTGTGAAAGAAAAAGACAAGATGATGTATCATGAATAAAGAAAGACACACCGTTAAGATTACAGATTTACCGATAGGAGAGAGGATGAATCTTTGTCTCGTCGGAAGAAAGGAGCTAGATTGGAGAGGTTTTGAACCACTATTACAATAGCATCGTATCTTCTCTCGGATTTGAGAAATGAAATTCGGAAACAATATTGCCTTCAAACAATAGAGTCCCTTGATATCAACAGAAAGGTTTAGTTAGACCTCGTCGGATTAGATTCTTGTTGCGCTGGTAAGAACCAAGGATCACGCAATTTAGGTGCGCAGATATAACTTCCAGAGATGGATGTGAAGCCAGATCATGGTGGAATCCCGTGAAGCAAAGAACATGGAGGATCTGGAGTTTATTGTAGAGATACTTATTGCTTTCTTTAGCCTTGATGCTAACGCAATAGATTTGCGGCTGATGGCATCAACCATAATTGGCTTTACCACAGAAAAAGAATTGATGAAACAAAGAGAGAGATAGTTTCCTTTTATCTTGTTTGGGGATATCGAGCATCGGTAGAAAAACGAGGATAGAAAAAGGTTTGCGTTTGTTTCCACCAGATAATTGAGGATTTTGCTCCGTGTAGAAAGGGTGAGATCACCAACAAGAGATTATTGATTACTTTCTTCGAGAGAGCACTCCGGAAAAACAAGGACGGAAGTAAAAGTATCAAGGGATAAAGGCCACTTCTAACTTCCGTGGAATGAGTGAAATCACATTAATTCACCAATTCAATGTACAAGAGCGAATGATAAGAGTAGTGGTATGGTAGCTACGCCATCCCGCACTCAAAGCATTACTCCGCACATGAATAAGAAAATCATGCAACCCAACTACCAAAACAGACTGAAGGTGTTGGCAAAAACTCATAGAACTCCGTTAGAAAACAAGGATAGATGCAAACGATTCGCCGGATTCATAGATAGATAAAGATGATGATGTTGTCGTCATGTCGGAAGTACCAAGACACCGGAAAGATATAAAGGAAGATCACGGAGACAACTACAAAATTTCACAGATATAGAAAAAGATAGCACCACTTGAACAGAAGGAATACAAGATCTGGAAGGTCTTCATGGCCTCCGGTGGATTGAGCATAGACGATAGAGCGAGAGGGTTTCAAGAGATTACTTAACGAGATGGAGGTGGAAAGAACTCCATGTTCTTCTTGAAATGATTGAGAGAGATTTAGCAGCCTTGAGGAAATCTTGATGAACAGCGATGATAACTTGCCAACAAGGAACAACTCCGGATTGGTTGAAGATGGAGGATGGAATTAACAATGGACTTGCTGATTCCAGAGTTGAAGTAATGTATTTAGCAGAAGTACGTGGTCGAGATATGTGACTTCAAAAAGTCAGAATTCTCACTTTGAGACTTTGCACACAGGCAGTTCTCACGAAGCTCGAGAGGAAGAGACACAGATGATCTTCCATGTCCTTCCATTGATATCGAATAGGCAAGCATATTATCAACATATAACTCCATGGATTAACAAGATATTCCTAGAATACCAAGTTCAAGAGGCGGGAGAACGAACAAATGCTCGAAACACTTTCTGAGCTCAACGCTCTTTGAAAGATCAACGTTACGAGCATGGGTTCGTGTTGAAGAAGATGCACTGGAAGAATAGATTATCTGGTCCTTCGGAAGAAAAAGAGATGTCACCTGGTTCACATTGTCGATCGGAGCACCGGTTACAAAGATAAAGAGATCTTGGATAAGAATCGATGATAGCTCATACCTTAAACAAAGCTATCAGAGACGAAAAGATGCAATTCCCTCGTCTCAAAGAGAATTTTGCAGATATGGAGTTCAAAAAGATGTGCAGCATGATGGACAGATGATAGACCGCCGTAGTGCTTGGAGAAACTCTGGATTGCCAAAGATGCTTGAATATGCATAGATATGATCACGGTGTACTCAAAATCACAGGAGATAACCGTCACCATTTGGAGGATAGAGTTGATAGCATTTTCCATATTCCACTCATGATAAGTGTCATATAGCTATGCCGAGAACCAAATTACAATCACCAGCATCGGATCAACACATGTTATGTAATTAGCCCAAGAGAATTGGAGATGAAAAGAAACTCTAGGATTAAGCGCCGGTGACAAAAGAATGAGTTAGCATGGACATGCTGATAAAAGGGAGATAGATAATGTTTCACACACGCCTCAAAAGGAGTGTGGAAGCCTGAATGTATCAAAGAAATTTTTCCGCATTTTTGGCATTAAAATACCAATATATGCAAAAACACTTATCAGTGGCGATTAGCAACTGATGGTTTCCAGAATGGAGTTGCTAGAAGGAAGGACACCCTTAAGAAGATGGCACGGTTAACAAGGAGTCGGATAGATCGCGCGGTATTCAAAAGCACATCGTTATGGAATGTACCAACAGTTGATAACCAAAGGCAGATAAAGATAACATGTTGGATGCAACAGATAGACAAGGAATTACACACACACACACACACAACCTATGGTACTACGGAAACCCAGAACACGTGAATCCTAGTTTGAACTTTTAAGAAGAGGATTGAAAACGTTACACTTCCTTACCAGAAAAGGGTGGGTGGGTGGGTAAGAAGAAAAGTGGAAGCAGTCCTACTCTCGCATTTTGTTTTTCCCTAGTATACATAGCTACCGAAAATATTTGCTAGACTGACAACGACCATTTGTCTTAGACCCTGAAGGGCGGGATGGCTCTGATACCAATTTTAACTACCTCGGTGAATTACGCTCCTAGTTACAAGCCTGGATGAGCGGAAATGGTTAAAATAGTACGGTGGGGCCCAAATGCCACTCACAGGTAGAACTTTCAGCCGTCCTAACCATTTCCAAGCATCGGGACAAGAACGGGCGGCGTAATCGGAAGGCGAAGGGATCAACTACATAAACAAATGAGTATGTATGCAAGCCACCATACAAAAGTCCTCAGAGCCATTCCATCTAAAAGAAATAGAAATATTGCAACGCTATACGGCAAGATCCAAATGTCCTAGATAGATATAATAGTTTACGATATCTCCTCATACATCAAACATCAGAGTATCAGGCGGAAGCGGAAAACAAGATCCGAGTACGGATAAGAAGCAAATCAGCATAAGATGCCCCATAAATAAACAAATCCCGCCCACAGATCTCACGGATCCCCGTTCCCGGAATCTCTACACCGAATGATCGTTGTCCACATCGTCCGTCTCCTCCACCCAATATCCATCTTGTGAGTGTACCTGTTCATCTGAATCAAATAATTTATCGTGTGAGACCCTAGGGGTACTCAGCAAGTCTTTATGCCTCTAAAGGGGACACAACCTGGGTGACGCAATTGCAGCAAAAGGTAATACCTAACAATTCTATAGATACTCGCTAACCATCCGCCTAACCAAAGATAGACGGATGTCCGTGAATTAATAACAACAATTATAACATAATATTACAGATCCATCCTCCTCTCGCTTACCAGCGAGGCGGATAACAACCCGCCATCCGTTGGCGGTTTTATTATCCATTCCATGAGTGTTGCACTATTTACTAGTTAGTTACTTAGTCAAATTAAAAGCGGTACTTTAGTTATACTTGTCTATGATCGAAAGCGTGCTCCAAGTCGTCCATAACGCGGACACGGCTTTGAAAGTTTTACCTGCAGGGTGCACAAATAACAACACACACTCGATCAACCTTGGAAAATCCAAATCAAAACCCAACGAGGCGATCCGACAAAGCAATCACAAGATTCAGAAATATTTCAGGGCCACCCCATTAAGCTACCATAGCAATGGCGGCTCGAGACGGACTCAAGGTTTGCGCCAATGGTCAGAAATGGGGAACCCGAAAATGTGACTGGGCTTGTCGATACCAGAAAACACTCGCTTACCTAAAGCAGTGCGATTACCTCGCACAATTTAAAATAAAGCAGTAAAGCATGGCATAATTACAGGATAGTAAATAAAACCTCAAACTAGTTTGTGGCCCCAAGAAATAAGAATGAATCAAGATCTGGCTCATGGGGGTCCCATAAGCCTCCCGGATGTGGATAGCGCGAATATTCAAGGAATATGACAAGTACTCGGGGTCCTACGGGACACAAGTGAGCATGAAAAACCAAATAGCAGATATTGCTCACCGGTGCCACTTTCATTAGTTATCCCATACTACTCAGGTTAAGTTGTTTAGGTACCTCGTTATCCATCAGACACTCACATACCCTACACATGCTGTTCTACGATCCGCATGGCTCAAACAACTCCTGTAGTAATGGCTCATGGGACGGAGGAACAAGCTTCGGTGGGGTTTAAAAGTAAAGGCTATGCAGTACTTGGGATTCAGTTTAATGCAATCGCGACTCAATGATGCAAGAATAAGATAGAGGCAATAGGTACTATATGTATGCAAGCATGTGGTAGTGGTTATTCTTCAGGGCTCTTAGCTCAATTTGCATCGTGTCCGTACTCGGACGCTGTATTGTTTTCAAGGTGATCTGGATCTTTGTACTGTAAATCTGTATTCTTGACTCTTTGAGTCGCTGTTGTATATATATGTTTTGTGGGTTCCATCGAGGACTATTGTGTAATGATATTACTTCGTTTTCCACCCGCACGCAAGTGCCTGGTGGGCACCTTTGAATCGTTTCTATGAGGGTTTGGCGGGAAGCGCTGAAACTTGCATAGGGCCGATTCTGAGGGTGTTACAGAGGGCAGCACGGCTCGAAGGGGCGAGGCCAGTGGGGTCATGGCTTGCAGGCGGCAAGCTGGGGCCCCTGTAGGGAGAGGGAAGCAGCGGCAGGACGCGAGGTCGAGAAGGCCATGGCGGGGCGGCGACAAGAGGCCGGGGAGGAGGGTCGGCGGGGCTTGGGGAGGAGAAGCAGAGGCGAAGGCGGGCAGCCCCTGCAGGCGGCGGGGAGGCGACGGAAGCCGAGGAGGACGTGGCGGCTCGGGAAGTGAAGGACGGGGAGGCTCTCGGACTGGGCGACTGCAGAGCCAGGACGGCAAGGGCCCGCGAGAGAGGGGTGGCGGTGGCGGTCCGGCTCGGGCGTGCAGCGACGGAGATGGGGTCGTGACCCAATGACGGCGGACGCGGTAGAGGCAGGGCCTGCGCGGCGGAGCCAAGGCCAGGAGGCGGCGCGAAAGGGCGATGGAAGGGGCTAGAGCGGCCATGAAGCTCTGCGGCGGCGGTGGGAGGGAGGAAGAACGCGAGGCAGGGAGGGGCACGCGTGAGAGGAGCGCGTGAGGAGGTGGGGACGGGGTGGGCCCTAGAGAGTGGGAGCGGGCAGGTGGGGATTGTGGCGTGTGTGCGACGGCGGGGTGGGGCCCAGGGTGACGTGGCGCGCCGGGTGAGTGGTGTGTGTGTGGTGTGTTGGGTGAGGTGGAGGGAAAAAGGGTGGGGCTGGTGAGGTGTCGCCATGGGGTTGGAGGGGGTGAGGTGGCTGAAGGGTGGGTAGAATAGGACTGGGTAGGAAAAGGGTTTAGGTAGATTAGGGATTATACAGGCTGGTTTTTGTACTGGGGGTGGCCGACTGGGTCGGATCGATCCGGTACGGCTGCCCCCTAAAAATAATTAAACATTTTATTTATTTAAAACGGGGCTTTTGCAAACCGTTGGTAGACGAAACAAAATATTCCGGGGACCCGGGTTTTAATTTGAATAAAGACGGGAATATTTAGAAGACAAAACTAGGCGTTTCGAAAATAGTTTAGACAAAAACCATGCATGATGATGACGATGCTCAAATGCAAGGTGGCATGATGACATGAGCATGAGGTCATGAGGATGCAATGCACAAAAACAACGCAATTTTCTAGTAGTTGTTTTTTGCGGGATGCCACAATGATGTGGTCCAATGTCATGTCAGTTTTGAGTTGGTGTTCCCACCATCCTTCTTCAATATTATGACGCAGTTGCTGGTTCACCTAGTCGAAGAGATTTCCATTATCGGTCCTGTATTTCTACACAATATGTTTCCCTTTGATAGGTTCATGGTAATCTTAAAGAAATATGTTTGTAACCATGCTAGGCCATAAGGAAGCATCTCTAAGGGCTATGGAACATAGGAGGTCATTGAATTTTGTGTTGACTTCGTTCCTCACCTTAGGACGATTGGTCTTCCTCAATAGCGGTATGAGGGTAGACTGAGTGGAAAGGGTACTCTAGGAAGGAAATCAATAATATGTAGGGACAAACATTCTTACACCGAAGCACATTACATCGTTCTACAGAATTCTATCTTGGCAGCCCCATATATCGAGGAACACAAGAAAATCTTACGCTCCAACAACCCTGGAAAGCATGACACTTGGATGGAGATGAACACATGAAGAGTTTTGGCGGTTGGTTGCAACATCTCATCAAAAACAACACTCTTGGAGATCATCTATACTTGTTATATAGGTCATCATCTTCGACTATATCGAATTTCCAAGGGTACGAGATAAATGGGTATACATTTTACACGATAGACCAAGATAAAAAGAGCACCAACCGAAACAGTGGTGTCCGCTTTCATCCAACAGACAACAATGGGTCAAAGACCACATATTATGGTTACATAAAGGAGATATGGGAACTTGACTATGGACCTACTTTAAGGTCCCCTTGTTTTGGTGCAAATGGGTCAAGCTGACAGGAGGAGGGGTTGAGGTAGACAAGAAATACGGAATGACATCGTTGGATCTCAAAAATCTTGGGTACTTATACAAACCATTCGTCCTAGCCAATGATGTGGCTCAGGTTTTCTATGTGAAGGACATGTCTACCAAACCTAGAAAAAGAAAAAATAAGAAAAAGAATACATCAGACGATGAGCCAAAGCGCCACATAGTTCTTTCGGGAAAAAGAAACATCGTGGGAGTGGAGGACGAGACATACATGTCAGAAGATTTTGATAAGTTTCATGAAATTCCGTCCTTCGCGGTGAAGGATGACCCAAGCATCATGTTAATGAATGAAGATGCTCCATGGATACGGCGGGATCAGAAAGGAACACACGCGAAGAAATGATGTGTTAAAATTGAAACATTTTATGAGTGAAGATGCTCCATGTGTCCATTTTTATAGTGTTGTCTACGAACAATCTTGAGTGTGTTCGTCCCGTTTTGTGGCTGGACCAGGACTAAAGAGGGGCCTTTAGTCCCGATTCATACTTACCATTAAGATCTGGTCTCCAAATGCATGAGGTCACATATTAGAGAGTGCCTCTTTGACCAGTTTCTTGGAGACGACGGAGGACTGGGATCCGGCGGCATCTCCCTAAAACTGGCCGTAGTGGTGTCCCTGCTCTCGAAAACCATCTTGCAGCTTGTAACTTCTCTAACTAGATCGATACGCCTGGGAGCTAACTAATTTCACATATTAGGGAGTACCTCTACGACCAGTTTCTTGGAGATGCCGGAGGACTGGGCTCCGGCGGCATCTCCCTGAAACTGGCCGTAGTGGTGTCCCTGCTCTCGAAAAACATCTTGGAGATGCCTCAAACTCGCTGGAGGACTGGACTCACAAGGATGACTATTTATAGTACAAGCAGCTTGGCATAATGTCGACACTCACGACATAATGTCGACACTCACCCCCTATTATTAGTGCTGACTCATGTTTTGTCCCGGTTGGTGTCTCCAACCGGGACTAAAGGTTCATATTTAGTACCGGTTGGTGACACCATCCGGGACAAGGTACAAGCCGCACGACATAATGTCGACACTCACCCCTATTATTAGTGCTACCTGGCCCAGTCCGCCGCAATCCCTTCAATTGCGGTTGGTTTCTCCAACCGAGACTAAAGATGAACCCTCTCTTTATAGGCATTTCCCTCTATTTATAGGCTGCTCGATCGAGCCTTCCCTCCCTTTTCTCTATTTATAGGCTGCTCTATTTATAGGCCTTTTCCTCTAAATACAACATCTAAGAGAGGAAGGTGTGGATGTGTGGATAGCCATGGCGCGGTCGCCCTAGATATAGAGGGAACGGGCTGGAAAACTTGGCGGGAAGCTTTGGGAAATGGCAGGAAATAACTTTAGTCCCGGTTAGTGACTACAACCAGGACTAAAAGCTCTCATAAAAAGGAAAGGGCGGGAAAACTTAGCGGGAAGCAGTTGGAAATGGCGGGAAATATCTTTAGTCCCGGTTTGTGACTACAACTGGGACTAAATGGATATTATATTAAGATTATTTATATTTTTCTGATAATAATAGACATATTATTTCTTTTATTTGGATTTTTACAATAAAAGATATGATTTTCCAAAGTTTTATATTTGATTTGAATTAAAAAAATAAAATTTACAAATGAAATAATTTATAAATGATGCAAACAGATATATGGATATTATATTAAGATTCTTTATATTTTTCTGATAATAATAGACATATTATTTGTTTTATTTGGATTTTTACAATAAAAGATATGATTTTCCAAAGTTTTATATTTGATTTGAATTAAAAAAGAAAATTTACAAATGAAATAATTTATAAATTATGCAAACAGATATATGGATATTATATTAAGATTCTTTATATTTTTGATAATAATAGACATATTATTTGTTTTATTTGCATTTTTACAATAAAAGATATGATTTTCCAAAGTTTTATATTTGATTTGAATTAAAAAAGAAAATTTACAAATTAAATATTTTATAAATGATGCAAATAGATATATGGATATTATATTAATATTGTTTATATTTTTATGATAATAATAGACATATTATTTGTTTTATTTGGATTTTTACAATAAAAGATATGATTTTCCAAATTTTATATTTGGTTTGAATGAAAAAAAGAAAATTTACAAAAAACAAACTAGTCACGTGTTGTGGCTCGACCCAGGACTAGAGGGTGCCTGCATGTACGAAAATGACGCGGCCAAAAAAACACACTAGTCCCGGGCCGTGGCTTAACCCGCGACTAAAGTGGGGGGTCTTTAGTCGCGGGTTAAGCCATGGCCCGGGACTAGAGACCCTCTAGTCGCGGGCGGTGGCTTAGCCCGGGACTAAAGGTCCGTCCCTTTATATTCTGGCACCAGGGGAGGTGCTGCCCCAACACTTAGCATTTCTCAACGAAGACGAAGCACACAGGCAAAGGCAGGCGGGGAGGTGTCGATTCCGTCGCCGCTCATGTCACGTGCTCCGTCGTGCCGCTCGCTCATCACTGCCGCCCATGGCGCTCGTGGCGTTCTCGATATCTGCCTTGTCTCGTGCCGCCGCGGTCCCCGCGCCTCGCTGCCTCGCCGTGCCGTCGCGCGCCTCCCCGCCGTGCCTCAATCAGTGAGAGCTCGAGGGAGTAACGGGCGGGTGTGGTTTTTTTTGTAATTGTTAGTTATTGTAATTGTAATTAACTAGGATTAGGATTATATTGTTAGTTAGGGTTATTTTAATTATAATTAGCTATGGTTATTTTTTTAATTATTGTTTTAATAATAAATAGCTAGGATTAGGATTATTTTGTTAGCTAGGGTTATTCTAATTATAATAGCTAGGGTTATTTTTTTAATTATAATTAGCTATGGTTATTTTTTTAATTATTGTTTAATTATAATTAGCTAGGGTTATTTTTTGTTTTAGTTATTAGCTAGGATTATATTGTTTTCCCACAATTAATATTAGGATTATTATTTTACCACAAATAATATTAGGGTTATTGTTTTTTGTTTTAGTTATTAGGATTATTGTTTTACCAAAAATAATATTAGGGTTATTAATTAGGGTTATTGTTTTTTAGTTATTAAGATTATTGTTTTATCACAAATAATATTAGGGTTATTAATTAGGGTTATTGTTTTTTGTATTAGTTATTAGGATTATTGTTTTACCATGAATAATATTAGGGTTATTAATTTGTGTTATTAGGGTTATTGTTTTTTTGTTTTAGTTATTAGGGTTATTGTTTTTTCTAACCTGTTTAATTCTCTTTCTGTTATAGATAATTAAGTCATGGATCCATCCGAAGATCCTGATCGCATCGGTGAAGGTTTTCTTCAGGGCATGATAAGAGGTGAAATTCCTCTTAATATTACTACCGGCGAATATATTTTGCTCGAGGAAGAGATATCCTCATATCTGAATCCATCCGGTGATGGACTAGAGGAAAACCTAATGTATCAAGGGGAAGACCGGATGGACAAGGGCAAACAAATAACAACAATAATGATGGCCCCTCGATAGGATCCAGCGAGGTACATATATATATAAAGCCTCATGTTACCTCTATTCATTAACTGATCTAGATATATATTAATCAATCTCTCTTATTCTTTTAGCCCACCAGATCGAATCAATCGATAGCTCGAACGAAACGAGGGCCGAACAAAAAGTTGGATGGTAAGCAGAGGTTCATCATCGAAGAAATAGATGATGATGGTGAAACGATTTCTCCAGAGAAGCACCGGAGGATGTTTATAAATAAATGCGGGGTGCTTGTTAGGGACAACCTTCCGATCACCATCCAAGAATGGAATCAGTCAAATAAACCCGGTGAAGAATCCAACAGCTATGTCACCGATGACGCCAAAGATGACCTTTGGCAGAAGCTCATAGCGCATTTCGTACTACCTCCAGAGTATGAAGAATTTGAGGTAGATGGTATTACCCCAAGGCCGGGTGGGCTTGAAAATAGAGTGAAAGTCATGGAGTGGGCTCTAAGCAAGATGGCTAAACTATACCGAAACCACAAGAAAAGTTTATACGCGAAAAAGAAAACTCCAGACTTCAAAGGAGTAAATAAGAAGTTGAGAGAAGAGTGGCCCGATTTTATACAGTACAAGCAATCTGATAAAGCAAAGGCAAAGTCGGCAAAGAATGTGTTAAATTCTACCCAAAAGAAATACCATCATAAAATGGGGACAGGTGGCTACAAGGGTGCCGTCCCTAAGTGGGAAACTATGGAGAAGAAAATGAGGGCTAGAGGTGTCACTCCTGGTACAGATGGATTGCCCGAGAGGTCAAAGAACTGGTGGTACGGGCACGTGGGATCGTTGTACCCAGAAATAGGGAAGACATTATTTGATGAAAAAATTCTAAAACCCTCCCAAGAACTTATTCAATCAATAAACGATGCTCAATTGGGATTGTTCCATCCCGAGAGAGAGAACGAAGAGCTGACACGCGCCCTAGGGAATCCTTAAAAGGGAGGACGGACACGAGGCAAAGGCGACGTTGTCTCGTGGAAGAAAGGGTTTCCTCAGTACGATGCCAGTTACAGAAGCCATTAGAGAAAGAAGGACTGGGAGGTAGACCGGATCTCCCGGGTAGAGCAGGACCTAGCTGATCTGAAGAACCTCATGCAAGAAATTAGACAAAGGCCACCGTCGTCAACTCACCCTCAGGCTGATGATCCTACATTGGATCTTAGCCAGCGGAGAAGCAGCGTGGCTTCCACGGAGGTCCGGGCTGATGATCAAGCACTGCTGGATGATGCACCGACTCCTCACTACCCCGTGGATGATGTCAGAGAGATGGCACAATGTGAGCTACATCATCCAATGAACAACATGTCCTTCAAGGTGGCGATCGGCACTGCTTTACCTTGTCTACCTGGAGCACTCCACCATTAACTTCCGATTCCACCAGTCTATGCTCGTGTCACGGTGGATGACATAGTGGAGTATTTTGCGGACCTAGAGATTGAAATCGCTACGCCTAAAGGCCTTACGAAACTAGGAGATGTCAAGCGCAACATCATTCTATGGAAGAAGAAGTACATCAAGTTTCTAGGGTCGGCGCCAAGGCCACCGACTCCGAGGAATCCAAGTCCACCCCGCATAGAATATCGTCAACCTCCAAGTCCACCCCAACCCGATTATCGCCAACCTCCAAGTCCACCCCGCACCGCTGATGATCGCCGCAGCAGGAGTACATCAACTGATCTCCGCCTCCGCGCAATACTCGATCTCCGCCTCTGCCTCCGCGCAATACTACTACCTCATCTAAGAAACGGAATTTCGACGCTCCCCCGCGCCCCACATCAAAGAAAGGTCAAACGACGAAGATAGTCAACATCCCGCCGGCTCTTCCAAAGATACCTTATGAAAAGACCGATGAGGAAACTAACACGGATGTGGTTGCCAAAGTTAAGGCGCATTTTGCACCTAAAAAGCCTGAGCCAAAGCTGGTATATGATGAAAAAACCAAAAAGTGGGCTAAGTCCTTTCTTGAGCAACCATCCCAGATATCGATGAATCTGGAATCAGACTATGACCGAGAGATTATTAGGCAAGCACAGAAGAAAAAAATCACAAGTGCAAAAAGGGGGAAGCAAGTTGCCCAGCTCGGAGCACATAAGAATCAATCGGTCGCCCCGGTCAAAGTCATTTCAGACCTCGACAAGGCCTTCAGAGCTGAAATGGATATGGACATGCAAATAATGTACCCTAGAGCCCGTAATAATGCTACACTAATGTGAATCACTGTATCACAGGCCAAAGCACTTGCTACCGAAGCAAAAAATGTATCTTGGTCAATATTTAGGCTATGAAGATACGCCAGTGGGTCAGATAGTACGGAAGTATGTCCAAGGGGATCCTCTAGTCAGTAATGAGGAGCTAGCAGAATCTGCACGAATGGTACATGTCGCAAGCAGAAAAAAGCATCAGAAAGATTGGTTTCCGGTGGACGTTAGAAAGGAGCATCACTTCAAACCATACTCGATACAGGTTCAAATGACCGAACGGTTTCAGTTATACAACCAGCGCGCCCTCGACAAATCTATCATTGGTTGCTACTGTCTTTAAGTGATTTATTTCTATAATTAAGTGTGTAGCTCAGCTCGTTCATTTCATTTAATATATTATCGTAACTATATATCCTTTTGTATGATATTATATTCTGCAGAATGAAGATGCTTGAATTCAAAAGAGCTAGAAGATACGACGTTGGGTTCACTGACCCATATATCGTTAATGAATATACGTTAAAGAATCACCCCAAGGACGTGGAGGAAGACCTATGCAGGTTCTTAAGCGAGAATAATTTTGTTAAGGAAATACTATTTACAACTTCAAGTGAGTGTTTATATCTTGTACATATTTTATTTTTCTTACTCGATGATCTATGCATGTATGTTTATGTAAACGTCCGCAGATTCCACTGGATCTTGCTAAACATTCAAGTTGACAACTCCCTAGTTAAAGTCCACGACTCATTAAGTTGGGACCAAGAGCAGTGGAGCGACATGAAAGTAATGCTCCGTAAGTAATTTCAATCATTATCGCATTATATCGGCCTCTTTCATTCATTTCCTGATATCAAGTAACTAATAACTCGTTTGTTCATTTTCTTTGCCGAGCAGGTGTTGGACACGGTTCAGACAGAAAATTCCAGGTCCATTCAAAGAGGAGCTAACTTATAAAATGGTGAAGAGTTTACAGCAGCCACCGGGAACTCATTTATGTGGATACTACGTCTACGAGTACATTCGCAAGTTGACCAGTGAGCGGAAAGTTGACTCACATTATATTTATGATTTGCGGGAGAAACTAGAGCAAGACCAGCGCATAAGAGCCATTCAAGAGGAGCTGGCGGGATTTATGATGAAGGAAGTACTTGATGTACATGGAGAGCATTATGCGGATGACGTGGAACTTGATTTGCCTTAGTGATCTCCATGTAGCTGATATGATATATATATATTCATCAATGACCATGTAATTTCGAAACATTTCTTCCTTTTGATATATATATCATCAATGTATGCTTGCAAGGGATCGATTAATTATATAGATGCATCAACGTGTACTGTGTATGTACTAGCGTAGAATATGTGTACTTAAATATATGTTTGAAATTATAGTGAAACACAAAACGAAAAAGGAACGAAATGGCCAAAAAAGGACATACACAATCTCTTCCGCTGCAGAGAAACACACAATTCTCTGCCGCGGCAGGAAACCTTATAGTCCCGGGTGGTGTTATGGCCCGGGACTAGAGGGTTTCCGCCCCCCGCGGCGCGGAAACATTCACGTGGTAGTTATCAGTTGCGGGCCGTAGCGAGCCGGGACTAGAGGGGGGGGGGCTCTAGTCCCGTTTTCACAGTCCCGGGCCCAAAACCGGGACTAGAGCCCGTTGCGGCCCGGGACTGCAGCCCTGTTTTCCACCAGTGATGCAAATGAGCCATCTATGCATGTACGGTGACCGACGCTCTGGCGCTTACAGAGAAGGCGTGCGTTCTTTTCACCTTGTGGCCGAGGCGAACAAGCGGCATGATGGTTTTATGTGTTGTCCATGTGCTAAATGTCGGAATGAGCATGCTAACACTTCCTCGAGAGTCATTCAGAGCCACCTGCTTCGGTCCAGTTTCATGTCCGGCTATAATGTTTGGACCAAGCACAGAGAAAGAGGGGTTATGATGGAAGACAGTGATGAAGAAGAGAACGATGATGACACCTACCGATCTATGTTCCCTGAATACACTGATACCGCAATGGAAGACAATAAATAAGAAGTAGGTGAAGAACGGGAATCAGAAGAGCCCACTGATAATCTTGGTCGCGTCATTTCTGATACAAATCAAGGATGCTACACATAAAAGGAGAGGTTGCAGTTCGAACAGATGTTACAGGACCACAACAAATTGTTGTACCCATCTTGTGAAGATGGCCAGAAAAAGCTGGGTAGCATACTGAAATTGCTTAAGTGGAAGGCAGAGACCGGTATGACTGACTCGGGATTTGAAAAGATGCTGGTACTAATGAAGAAGATGCTTTCAAGAAATAACAAATTGACCGCCAGTACGTGTCAAGCAAAGAAGCTTGTCTGCCCTCTAGGATTAGACGTGCAGAAGATACATGCATGCCCTAATGACTGCATCTTCTACTGCGGTGAGAAGTGCGAGAATATGGATAAATGTCCGGTATGCACTGCATTGCGGTATAATATAAGAAAAGATGACCCTCGTGATGTTAAGGGTGAGCCACCTAGGAAGAGGGGTCCTGCAAAGGTGATGTCGTATGCTCCTATAATACCACAGTTAAAACGTTCGTTCAGAAACAAAGAGCATGCCAAGTTGTTGCGATGGCACATGGAAGACCGTAAGAAAGACGGGATGTTGAGGCACCCCACTGATGGTCGGCAGTGGAGAAAAATCGAGAGAGACTTTCCAGACTTTGCTGGTGGTGCAAGGAACTTATAGTTTTGTCTAAGTATAGATGGCATGAATCCTTTTGGGGAGCAGAGCTGCACTCACAACACCTGGCCGGTGATTCTATGTATCTGCAACCTTCCTCCTTGGTTGTTCATGAAGCGGAAGTTCCTTATGATGTTAGTTCTCATCCAAGGCCCGACGCATCCCGGCAACGACCTTGATGTATACCTAAGGCCATTAGTTGATGAACTTTTACAGTTGTGGGCCAAACAAGGTGTACGTGTGTGGGATGAGCACAAACAACATGAAATTGACCTACGAGCGATGTTGTTCGTAACCATCAATGATTGGCCTGCTCTTAGTAACATTTCAGGACAGATAAACAAGGGATACGATGCATGAACGCACTATTTAGATGAGACTGTAAGTATATATCTGGAAAATGTAGGAAGAATATGTATTCGTACAATCATCATTTTCTTCTGCCTAGGCATCCCTTAAGGAAAAAAGGGAAGAATTTAGATGGCAAGGCAGAAACCCGGATGAAGCCTATCCCCATTAATGGTGCTAATGTCTTTGGTATGGTCAAGGATTTAAATTTAATCTTTGGAAAGGTTCCTGGAGGAAAACCTATTCCGAAAGTCGCCGACTGACACTCACCCATGTGGAGGAAGAAATCTATATTTTGGGAGCTACCCTATTGGGAAGTCCATAAGGTCCGCTCTGCAATCGACGTGATGCACCTGACGAAGAGTCTTTGAGTGAATATTCTGGCTTCCTGGGCTTGTATGGGAAGTCAAAAGATACCCCGGAAGCACGGGAGGACCAGAAATATCATAGAGTACGAGACAGCATGCATCCAGGTAATCTTGAAGGGCCTACCAGCTACGCACTTACCAAAGAAGAGAAGAAAATCTTTTTTGAAGTCCTTTTTAGTATCAAGGTCCCGTCCGGCTTCTCATCGAATATAAAGGGAATAGTAAATATGAAAGAGAAAAATTTCCAAAACCTAAAGTCCCATGACTGCCACGTTCTTATGACACAATTGCTTCTGGTTGCATTGAGGGGAATTCTACCGGAAAATGTTCGACTAGCCATTGTGAAGGTATGTGCATTCCTCAATGCAATTTCTTAGAAGGTAATCGGTCCAGAAAGTCCATCAGGGTTACAGATTGATGTGGTCCAATGTCTGGTCAGCTTCGAGTTGTTGTTCCCTCCATCCTTCTTCAATATTATATCGCACCTCCTAGTTCACCTAGTGGAAGAGATTAGAATTCTCGGTCCTTTATTTCTACATAATATGTTCCCCTTCGAGAGGATCATGGGAGTCTTAAAGAAATATGTTCATAATCGTGCTAGGTGATGACCCACAAGTGTAGGGAATCACAACAGTCTTCGCGGGTAGTATTACCCAATTTATTGATTCGACACAAGGGGAGCCAAAGAATACTTTTAAGCCTTAACAACTGAGTTGTCAATTCAGCTGCACCTGGAAATAGTTCTTGCTCACAGAAATTTAGCAATAGCAACAGTTTGATAGTAGCAACAGCAATAGCAAAACAAGAGCAATAGTAAAAGTAACAGTAAACAATGGGATTCGAGTGCGGTAGGCATAGGGATGGATGGACGGGCGTTCCATGGACGAGTCTAAACATGTACCTTCAAGATCTAGGGCATTGCAGATAAATAATAATAAGCATCCAAGTACTAAACAATCATAGGCATGCGCTCTATATATAGTCATGCGTGCTCGCAATGAGAACTTGCACAACATCTTTTGTCCAGCCAGCCCATGGCAACGGGCCTCTAGGGAACTACTGGCAATTAAGGTGCTCCTTTTAATAGAGCACCGTAGCAAAGCATGAACACTCTGTGAACACATGTGATCCTCACATCACAGCCATCCCCTCCAGTTGTCCCAATTTCTGTCACTTCGGGGCCTTTGGATCCGGAAAATGATATGTGTACACAACTTGCAGATAAGATCACAAACAATATTATCATAACGATTCAATAGTAAGTTTAGATCTGAGATCATGGCACTCGGGCCCTAGTGACAAGCATTAAGCACAAAAAGTTGCAACAAAGTCAAATAGCACTAATAGAGATACTAGGCACTATGCCCTAACAATCTTATTTGATTAAAAGATAGAACTCATCCAATACCTACCATCCCCATAGCCTACAAGGGGATTACTCACTCATGGATGAGGAAACATTGATGGTTGATGGAGAGGCGTTGGTGATGACGATGGCACTGATCTTCTCCAAATTCCCCGTCCTGGTAGGGTGCCAGAACGGAGTTTCTGGATCCGAATCTTGGTTTCTGATGGTGGCGGCGGAGCGGAACTCTCTCTGGAAAAACGTTGAACCCCCCTCGGTTTTTAGGTTAAGGGGTAACTTATAGGCGAAGAGGGAGCCCGAGGGGGTGCCTGGGGTGGCCGCACCCCCTAGGCGTGGGTTGGGCCCACCCGCGCCTGGCAGGGGTGTGGGCCCCCCAGGCCTCCACTCCGTTTCGTCTTCTAGCTCCGTGAATCTTCTGACGAAATAGGATTTTTGGCATATTTTCCGGGATTTTTCCTGATAGTTGATTTTCTGCACAAAAACTAGACACCAAGGTAATTCTGCTGAAAACAACGTCAATCCATGTTAGTTGTATCCAAATCACACAAGTTTAGAGGAGAAAAAATAGCAAAAGTGTTCGGGAAAGTAGATACGTTTTGGACGTATCAACTCCCCCCAATCTTAGCTTATTGCTTGTCCTCAAGCAATTCAGTTGAAAACTGAGTGCGATAAAAGAACTTTCACGAACACATTTGCTTCATATGATGTATATATTCTCAGCATAGGAGTAGATACTTAAACTATTCATAATAAGAATCATGCAACCAAGTCTACTCAATATTCACTAGAAGCTATGAAGAGAAACCAACTCAATAATAATAAGTAGCATGGAACATAAACATAAGCAACATTGCAATGCTCATAGTAAGGTATGATAGAGTGGTATCTCGCTTTCCTTTGTTTGTAGATCACAATATAAATGCCAAGGCACCTCTGAAGTTCAAGCGAAGACTAGAGGTAAAAATATCAGAGATACAAGCATCAAAGTCATGACATAATTAACCAAGTTTTGGAACAAACACAAGAATGACAACTAAGCTCTCAAGAAGTTTCTCATAGAATAGGTGGTGACTCAACAAGGAAGTGAAAAAGGTTTTGAAAAGTTTGAAAGGCTTCCTAATGCTGAAAGGAAGGTACTCATTAGCTTTGATCTCTCATTGCCCCTATCATAGGCATCTTCATATGGTTAAGGTGAAAGTGAGGTCCAATATGAGTTATATGCTTGACAGACCATAAACTGGAAATCCCATGTCCCTTGAGTATGAGGGCCGCTCCGCATGCTACTCAACTTTGGTTACCTGCAAGTTCTTGTCATTGTACATACATGCATATCATAGAGAACCGCCAACCGGGTACCCCTTGAACATGATACAGGAGCAATCCCGTGATCAAAATGACAACGCAAGTAGACAATGAGCATCTCATCAATCTTTTTATTTACTATGTGTATAGCTTTTTATTTAGGATGCTTCACAGAATGCTCATTATGGTGATGCTGCAAGCTTCCACCATGATTAGCCATGGCTTAGGCTAGCTGCTCAGGCGTTTCTCTAACACATATATATACTCCATGAACTCACAAGATCCCCTTTTATTTCACACCATCGACATCCGCAAATAAAAGAGCAAGGTATCAACTGGATAGGATATCCAAAAAGTGTTGAAAGCGTTCCCCGTGATAGCACAGTTCTGCTAACTCCCAGGATATAATTTGCAAGAATATAAATTTCATGGACAAGTCACAATGGTTCAGGATTATTAAGTGCAAGGAATAAAGTGTGCCATCAAGTTCGTGAGAGCTTTACTAACTAACTTTCTCAAAACAGACAAACATTTTATTTGGAAGAAAACAAGGCATATAGAATATGCACTGAAATAGCAAAAGATGCTAATAGGTAGGTATGGTAGACACAGTTGGCAATATTGGTTTTGAGGAGTTGGATGCACAAGTGGAGCTCATACTCAGTGCAAGTGAAGGCTAGCAATAGAGAGGGAGAGACAAACGAGAGAGCAATAATTGTCATAATCATGCTTGCAACAAAACAGGACTAATTATGGCATGAAAATGATACAAGTACTCTGAGGCAAAATAAATCATCGAGGCTTACTGACTATTGTTTAGTCATATGCATGCGTGAGCATGTGCCATGTCAATTCACATGAAACTTCCAGAGGAGGATACCACAATATCATACCAAAATATGAATAGAATAATGCAAGAAAACATTCAGATGACATGCTACAAACTATTAGCAAGCTGGAGCTAATCATAGGAATGCAAGAACTACTAAGCATCCATCAGTAACACACTCTTTAGAATGAACAGACTAAGCATCCTCACAATGATGAGTATATGTACAAAAATGAAAAACAAAGAGAGTTTGTTACCAGCTTCTTACCACACCTCAAGTTGTCTTAATCTTCATTATTGCCGTTCACTTGTGTGACTTGAATAATAAGATGAAACCAAAATCCACTGAGGACGTCTGAACCCTACAAAGAACTCACAAAACCAAAGAAGAACAAAAAATATTTTTGGTATTTTCGATTTTTTTCAAAGCAAGCAAACAAAGCAAAAAAATAAATAAAGCAAAAACAAACCAAGAAAAGCAAAATGTTTTTGGATTTTTTAAAGGAAAACCAAAACAAAGAAACCACCAAGAGAAACAACGAAAATATTTTTGGTATTTTTGTGTTTTTGAGAAAGCAGCAACAAAAACCAAAAAGAAAGCGAAACAATGGATATACAAAGAACCGACGAACATGATATATAGATGAGTGTGATGTCGGTATACCTCCCCCCAAGCTTAGGCTTTTGTCCTAAGTGGGGCTCAATCCCATGGTTCCCAACACTACTAGGAAAATGGCTGTCGGTGGCGCACATGGAATGCCCATCCGTGGCGCACTAGCCGTGCGCCACTAGCCTTGCGCTACGGCTATCTCCTAGCCGTGGCGCACTGCCTAGTGCGCCACGGTTGTGTTGAGATAGGCGTAGCGCACCTGCTAGTGCGCCACGGCTATGTGGGCAGGTGCGCTACGCGTAGGATCTTCTGTGGCGCACTTCCCAGTGCGCCACTAAGTTTTTGAGGTGCGCTTTAGGTGTAGTGCGCCACAAAAGGTAGGTCATGTGGGCCACAGGTGTTTTTTTTGTTTTTTTTAATTTCTGAGCCAGATTATATACAATACATATTATACACAATATTACAGGCAGATATACACACAGATACAAGATATACAATTATATATAAATACACAATTTGAAAAACAAGATTGAAAAAAATACATATAGATAAGTCTCATACATGAATACATAGTATAAGTTACATTGTTTCGATCAAGTTACAAAGTAGTTGGTGACATGCAAATACATGTGTCGATCGAACAAGTTAGAGCTCGGAAGCTCGCCTAGACATCTAAACTAGCTAGACACAAACGCGGGATAAACAACCAAAGAAGATAAGCATGATCACCGCCGCGACGAAGGTGTAGGTCTTCTTCCGGTTCCTTGTCCTAACTCCCGCTAGATAGCGCATGTATCTAGCTTCCGCCTCCGCCATAGTGTTGTACCCTTTGTACCTATTGCCGCTGAAACGGTGCACCTGTCTCCGACAGTCTTTCCAATCATCGTAGACTCTGGGAACCCATCCCTTGTACACGACATACCATGTCATCTATAAGTTGACGATAATAATTAACCGATGATTGAAAAAAAACATATATAATTAAAGTCGCATATGAAGATACACTTATAGAAAGTACTCCTAAATAAAAAACACCAAACTCAAAAAGCATGCCTCATATATAACTAGGTTGTTCGACACAGGAATATGCTACGATGGAACTGTTCGCCAAGTAGGATGCACAACACCTGGACCTGTGGATAGCACAAGGTGAACAATCCCATCGCAGCACATTCACATATAGTGTGCCACGACATTTCAATCATCGGCATTATTCTCGAAAAAGACCAAAGTAACTCGAAAAGAATGCCTCGTATATATATAAATAGGTTGTTGGACAAAGGAATATGCTACGATGGAACTGTAAGACAAGTAGGATGCACAACATCTAGACTTGTGCATAACACAAGGCTTACAGTCCCATCGTAGCACATTCACATTTATATTGTGCCAAGACATTTCAATCATCGGCATTATTCTCGAAAAAGACCAAAGTAGCTCGAAAAGAATGCCTCATATATAACTAGCTAGGTCGTTGGACACAGGAATATGCTACGACGGAACGGTTAGCCAAGTAGGATGCATAATTCCTCGACTTATGCATATCACAAGGCTAACTATCCCGTCGTAGCACATTCACATATATATTGTGCCACGACATTTCAATCATCGGCATATTCTCGAAAAAGTCAAAAATAACTCGAAAAGAATGCCTCATATATAACTAGCTAGGTCGTTGGACACAGGAATATGCTACGACAGAACAGTGAGCCAAGTAGGATGCACAATTCCTGGACTTGTGCATATCACAAGGATCACTATTCCGTCGTAGCACATTCACATATATAGTGTGCCACGACATTTCAATCATCGGCATTATTCTCGAAAAAGACAAAAATAACTCGAAAAGAATGCCTCATATATATACATAGGTCGTTGGACACAGGAATATGCTACGATGGAACCGTGAGCCAAGTAGGATGCACAAGACCTGGACTTGTGCATATCACAAGGCTCACAATCCCATCTTAGCACATTCAAATATATAGTGTGCCACGACATTTCAATCACCGGCATTATTTTTGAAAAAAGAGTAAGGAAAAAAAGGACCAAAGTGAGAAAAGGACCAAAGAGTAAGCAAAAAAACCAAGCATTGATTGATATATAATAATAATAAGCAAAAGAAGTAAGCGATGATTCATAAACCTAATAAGATAAGTATAGTAGCATGTACACTTGTCCACACACACAAAGGTCATATATAGTTTGTAACTACAACTAGGCCAACATCAAGCCTTCTGGCTCGGCTTAGGGAACAGGAGGACGCCTTGTCTCATCATGAACTTCCTATAGTCACCCTGCATCTCTAGGCGATCTTCTATGTCACGGTTATTCGAGATATTTCCTCCATAGAAGATCCCCCCCGAAGTGATGACATCACGAAAGATGATTGTCCCAAACTGTTGCTGGATGCGATACATCAATTGTCTAATATTTGAATCAGTGATCTTGGCCTTTGCTTCGGCCCACTGTTTGAGATGATCTGGCAGTGTAGAATTCAGCTAGTCAAGTAGGAACGCCCTCATGTGATGGGGTGCGTAGTAGGCTTCCTTCTTACTATTTTCCGGCTGCTTCACGCAGGGGAACTCCGTTACGTGGTTGAAGACGTGCCTGCCAAACTTGACCTTCGTACGCATGAAGGTGGTGCCTTCTGTCGAGGCAAATCCAGTGAGAGCATCATCCAGAACTTCCTTGATCTTGTCGTAGTTTTTCTTCTTTTCTAGACTCCCCGAGTCGAAATACGTGGCGTGGGAATGCTTCGGCGATAAGGAGATGAGTGTGCAGTGCTCATCTCTGCGCAAAAAGTTCAAATGGAATGTGTTGGAAAAAGAATGATGATGATCTAATAAAGCAAATTGATGGTGGCGAGTGAATAACGACTTACTCGGGAAAGTAAGGCACGAGAATGTATTCCTTTGTCTTGTTCGCCACAACGATTCTTTTTAGGTACGAGGCCACGATACGTTGTTCGGCGGGGGAACCCAAGAAGCCGTCGCGCATGTAGTAGGGGTCCACTATAGCGATGCCCGTTGTGTTCTCTCTAATGATCTGCATGGCCAGGCTGAGAGAAAACAGACGGACCATGGTATAGTGCAGAGGGTATAGGTGGAACATATTGAAGATGTCGTCGAACCGCAGGAAGAACAGATCCGCAGGGGCATTGTCGACGAAGCCCAAGCCTGGTGGCACCTTAACCACGAATACCGGGTGCGAGGGATCTTTCTCCGATAGAAGGCGTCTCTCTATTGTCAGCACGCCGTCATGCACACTCAGCAGTTCCGAACTGGCGAGCTTCCGCAAATTCTTAGGTAGCATGGGCTCACCCGCCACATGAATCCTCCACATAATACCCTCGGGTCTTGGTGGCCCGTCCCGAAACCTGATCGGATTCGCGGTTGTTGACGCCATCGGCTGGCTCGAGCTGCTAGATTTTCTTTTCCTGCCCTTTTTCCTTTTGGGGAGCGGGAAGGCACCGCAATCTGAGCAACGGCCGCCCTATGTAGTGTGTCACGGCTTAGAATAAAGGGCCGGTTGGTTGTATTAGCTGGCTCTGTAAAGGCGCAAGCTGGAGGCATCTCCTAAGAACCAAACAGACGCTTGGTGATAGTGGCTTTCTCTGTGGGGCCACTAGCTAGGTCTTTGTTGCTAAACTGAGTGTTGAAGAAGTGATCATTCCAGTCTTCGTTGTCCTCGGCCGGATCTTGCGCCATGTGCATATCATCAACATGATCATCCGACCCACCGCGTGGAGGTGACAGCGAGAGCAGTAAGGGGGCCTTGCCACCGCTTGTCGCTGGCACGACAGGCGGTGCTGTTGTCTATGCCGTGATGGCCCCCGCCGTCCCCAAACGTATCATGCTCTTTGGCCATAGCAAGAATAAGCCGAAGCAAGTTATGAGGACAGACGGATCTTCTTCATCCGCTCGTGGGGGTTGAATGGGAGGTTCCAGGTCGTCGCAGTCCCTTAGAACCCCACTAATTTTAACCCTGTGCACGCTATCTGGCATCGGCCTTGAGTGGAACGTGCGCCGCAAGGGTTGAATGATGGTACCCTGGGCAACATCCCTCATCTTGTTATTCACGTAGCATAAGAGAGTGCAAGGAACATCCGTCTGCGGAAAACATGTACGGCGTCGTCAGAGATGCCATAAGAGTAATAGATGGCATGAAAGGCGGTAATTAAAGCAATTTGTTTACCGTGATGGCGTCGAGATTGGCTAATGTCGACGCACCGCATACGGCGATAGGCATGCAAGAGATGGAAGGGCTGCTTGATGGCGCGGTGCTGGCCGCCGGTGTATTCTCCCTACGACGGGTGCTTGGAGCTCCGGTGCCGCCGCGACGATGGCAGGGGGTCACCAACATGTACTCCGGCGCCGCGGTGCTAGCGGGCGGACTCACGAACACGTAGTTCGCCTGATTCGTCGGCGCCGCGTTGTTCGAGTGGCTACTGACCATGCTTGGAATCGGGCACAGCCCTACTCGAACACCCGCACTCCAGTTCGCAATTGACTCCACCAAGGTAGGCAGGAAGGACGTGAGGGTGATTGCCAGGTTGTCTTGGACGATCTGCGGGATCCGTGCCACTTGTGCCTTAAGTTCTTGAACCTCGCGGTTTTCCTCCTCGCTCCTTCCCGACGGCGCCACATGCGTCCTCGGCGGTGGACCAAAATGATCCACCCAATTCTTACCCCCGAGGCCGGCCAGATGGCCATCCAACGACGGCTTCTTCATAACCGGCTCTATTTTCTTGG
Source organism: Avena longiglumis (assembly GCA_030063025.1). NCBI lineage: Eukaryota > Viridiplantae > Streptophyta > Magnoliopsida > Poales > Poaceae > Avena > Avena longiglumis. Next base: position 450,024,938 of record CP125979.1, read on the forward strand.
CCAGGTTCACCGCCTTGTTAAAAGGGTTAACCCACCGGGTGGCCGCCGTCGACTCCTGGGATGAGGAACCCTGGGATCCATGACTAGCAACAATTTCCTCCTCCTGCAGAAGAAGTAACAGTGAATCGTTTAGATCATCGAATAGATTGCAATCGAGTTGATCCGCGGTAATTAGATTATACTTACCACAATTTCCTTGAATTCCTTCACCGCAGGATCCGCGGTGAGTTGTTTGGTTTTTGGGTCCACATGGTAACGGGCCCTGATGAAGTTTCGAACCTGCCCGGGTTCGAATTTAGCAAAGGGGTTTTTCTATCCCCTTGGATCTATACTCTTCGTCCTGCTTATTCCATTTGGCCTCCGCGGTTCTGTTTCCACCAGATCTGAGATGGTGATGACCTATATTCATCGCCTACAACACCTTTCCCCGATTACTATTGGCCAGGGCTCTTTCGGATTCACACCTCTCCTTCAACTCCCGCAACTGATCTTCGGTGATCTGCGGGTCAATCTTCTGGATCTCCTCGAGACTTTTGCCTTCTTTATAGATCTTATTATTTATCCGGGTTCTCCAGCTGGCCAGGGTGGTGCTCATCTTTGTGAGGGCGGATTTGTTTACTTTGTTCCCATGATAATTTGTGTTCTGATACTGTGCGGGGAACTTATATCTTGCGTGCATCTTCTCGAAGAGGAGTGTGTGCAAGTGGCCATTATCTTTATGCCGAAGATTCTCGGTGTTGATCGATATGGTGTTCCGGGTGATTCCCGCCACTTGCCCACCGTACCCTTTGACGACAAGGGCGGGCTCCAAAGGAACCCCTAATGGGCTCACTTCGGTAATTTCCTCCCTGACGGTGCCGACCGTGTTTGGGCGCCGGTCCTTCGGCTTCTTCTTCTTCTTCTTAGGAGGATTGCTACCACTCACTGTGCCCTCGCCGCCATCAGTGGTTTCATCATCCACCGTTCCTTCGGCTTCTTCCTCCGCGTCTTCCATCTCATCATCCTCGCTCTCCGAAGGATGGTATTCTTCATCGTCTTCTAGCCGCTGGGCCGCCTCCCAGAATGTCAATTGTTTTTTTGGAGGTCTGAGTTCTCCTTCAGCGCTGATGCGCTTAGAACATCCAGCCTCGTCGTTGTCACACATCTTTGCACTAATAAAAAACAAATAATTGGTTAAATGCACGGAAAAATCCGGCATGACCTTTGCTAATTTTCTTAAACTAGGAGTGCCCGATTTTTGCCGAAACAGAAGTTAATCAACATTCTGGCAAAAATCAGGACTCATTTCATACAAGAACCTGCATACGGGACATAATAAAGTGCTTCATACAAGCACAAGAATAATTTCAAGTGCTACAACAATAACAACAATCCTTGATGTCATTTGCTTGCAATAATAAAATGAGAATACACCATACACCATAAGAAGCACAAGTTCAGCAAGCAAATGACGGCAACATAATTTTTAGTTATGTGAAAAAATGACAGCAAATGACAAGTATACACAGTTCAATTCAGTTCACCTTGGCAAGCACAAGCTCGACATCTAACTTGACAACAACTACAGGTGCAATGCAGACTTGTTTTAATTTTGATGCAAGAAGTTACTGGACTAGAATAGAAGTTACTCGCATGCAGATGCATGCAGCACAGCCACTGCCACCCCAATCAGGGCAATCAGGGCACTCAAACTAATACCATGTTTCATTGCAAAGAACTACAGATAGGTCATTGTGAAAAAAGAATAGCGCAAAGGGGCACTGCATATTGGCAACAGTTGAAGAGAAACTAATTGATGCACTTTTCATTTTGACCAAAGTACAAAACTTATAAAGAGGGAAGAGAATTATAAACTCCATCAAACTAAATCGTCAATGGTCCATAAATACCGTTGGCAAGTCTGTAATGAAAGAAAAAACAATTCAACACTTACACAGTCCACAGGTTTTTCCTAATCTGATGAACCAATGGCTTAGGCTCTCTGTCTATTATTACTGGACTTGATAAAATATGACCATCTACTTCTATATTCATCTACTCGACTTGCAAGAAGTTACTGTACTTGATGCATGAGTGATGTTTTATTTCATGCTTGGGTTAAAGAATATATGACCATCTAGTGCTATATTAATCTACTGCACATATCTATGTTCTACTACTGCATTTTCATCTACTCTGAACCTAACCTAAACCTAACCTGAATCTTGCTACTCTGAACCTAACCTGAAGCTTGCTACACAGAATAAACTCAGGACCCTAACCTTAAGCTTGCTACTCTTAACCTTGGCATGTGCTTGACTAGTAGAGGAGCAAACTGCTGCATCCAGACTTAACTACATCTGACTGAGACCTCATAAAAACACGACGGCAATGGCAACATAAAGTGATGATTAAGCACCAACAATTAAAATCTAGAGCTACATGAGAAGATGAGCCATTGTTTCCCAATTCCCCTTCCCTAAGTAGAACCCAAAGCTCCAGATTTCTAAGTGTTGGCCTCGAAACAAAAGCTACTACTGTATGTGTCCCTATCATTTGTCCCTGCCTTGTATCTCTGAAGCTACTACTGCAGAACTAGGAACCCTAACTAAGCTCAAGCCACTGCAAGCCAAACCTACAAATCACCCCTGGAACTTGAGCTAAGCGAAAAGTCTACATGCAGAAACCCTAGAACACGAGCCTGTACGCGAAGGCGCCGTGAGCTCGGTCTGCACCAATGGAGAAGGAACCGTGTGGGCAGGGAGAGAGGGAGAGAGGGGAAGCTCACCTCCTCTGAGACGAGGACGACGACGAGCGTGTGGGAGAGGCGGTGACCTCCTCCTCCTCAGCCTCGAGCGGTGGCGGCCTCCTCCTCCTCGAGCGGCGACGACCTTCTCCTCCACGGATCGGCAGCGACGCGGTCCTCCTCCTCCTCGAGCGGTGCGATCCTCATCCTCCACAAGCGGCACAGGCCTCCTCCTCCTCCACGGATCGGCGGCGGCCTCCTCCTCCTCGAGAGCGCAGCGCGGTGGTGTCGGATCGAGAAAGCAGCGGCGGTGGCGCAGCGCGGCGGGGCTCGATCGATGTGTGGTGTCTGTGAGATGGGGATGAGAGAGGCGGACATGGCGCGGTTGACTAGTCCAACCCACATAGGCGTAGCTCACCCTGGCCAAGTGCATTTGGCCAGGGTGCACTTGGCCAGGGTGCGCTACGCCTATGTGGGTTGGACTATCAGATAAGAGGGCGGCCACCCCACTAGTTAACACTACCACTGTCTTATCCCACTGGTTCTGCCCACTGCTCTATTCTAAACTTGTGAGCACCCAGGTTCGAATCCTGGTGCCCCACTTTTTTATTTTTATTTTAAAAATACTTTTAAATGTTCCAAAAAATTCCCAATCGTGGTGATATATGCCATAGAAGTTTTGTTTTGTTTTTAAAATACTTTTAAATATTCCAAAAATGCCCAAAAGTGATAATATATGTCATAAAAGTGGTACAAATATGATTCAAAATATAACTAAATTTCATAATAATTTGTCCATGAATATTACAATCTTTTTCGACCACGCGTTTTACAATATTTTTTGAGCTAGCGTTTTACAATCTTTTTTCCCTTGTTTGTCGCGGTTATATAATTTAGCCCCGGCACTTTAATGTTTCTTCTTTCGAACGGGCTACCTTTTTTGGGTAGGGTTGTCCTTTTTCTTCTTGTGATGTATGTTGCTGCATCGTAGTCGTCGTCATCTTCAATCTTTGGATCGCCGTACTGGTCGAAGTCTTGCTCGTTGGCGACTCCATCCATTCCGATGATGTTTGTTTTTCCTCTCCTCACGACAACACGGCTAGGATTTGTCGGGTCGGTAATGAAAACACATTGGTCCACTTTGGTAGCCAGTACCCACGGTTCATTTTTGGCGGCCACGTTTGCACCGGTGGCCTTGGATTTGGCTGCTTCGGGTATAACCATGGTTGTGAAATACCGGTCTTCTCTTTCGACGCTCTTTGCCCATCTGACACGGAACATCGGCACATTTTCTCCATAGTAGTCGAGCTCCCAGATCTCCTCGATTCTTCCGTAGAATCTTTCCTTCATGTTGTCATCGGTGTAGAATTCCGACGTTACGCCTGAGTTCTGATAATCACACTTGTTGTCCTTTTCCTCCGTGTAGAATGTGTAGTCGTTGATATCATACGCCTGATAGGTTACCAGGTTTTGCATTGGTCCCTGCGACAAGGTGAATATGATCTTTTCCGTGTTAGAAGAATGCGATCGCGGGGGATTATCAAGGAGTGTCTGCCTAAACCAACGCGTGAAATCTGAGTTGTGCTCTTTGATTATTTCTCCCCGCGTCCTCTGTATGCCCCGGTCACTGTACTTCTTCTTGATTAACCTTTTGTTCTTCTGTACCCAAGGATCGACCAGTTCTAAATGTAGTAGCGTGACGAGGTTTGCTCGATCAAAGTCTACGCGTCGAAAATCGAAGTCTACATGCAGTATGCGACGACCCTCTCGGTGAACAGATCCGTCGAGCTTGCCAAGGTGCCTGTTGACGGGAAGACCGACAGGGTTCTCGATGTCTAGATAATTCGTGCAGAAAGAGATGCACTCTTCGGCCAGAAAGCCCTTGGCTATGCTTCCATCTGGATGGGACCTGTTGCGAACGTATCCTTTGATGTGTCCGTTCATCCTTTCGAACGCCATCATGCTGCGGAGGAACATCGGCCCGAGTTGTACGATGTCCTCCACGACATGGACCAGCAGATGCACCATAATGTCAAAGAATGCGGGTGGGAAGTAGACCTCAAGCTCACATAGTATCACCACGATCTCCTCCTGTAGACGCCCGAGCTAATTCACGCCAATCGACTTCCTACAGATGACGTCGAAAAACTTGCAGAGGCCAAATAACGTTTCACGGACGTGCTCGTCCATTATCCCTCTTAGTGCGACCGGAAGTACCTGCGTCATTAGCACGACACAGTCGTGAGACTTCATGCCACTGAACCTTTTCTTCGCCTCATCTAGGTATCTGCTTATCTTGCCCGTGTAGCCGTAAGGAAATTTGACTCCTAGAAGGCACTTGAAAAACTGTTTGATCTCATCCTGGCTTAGAGTGAAGCAAGAAGGAGGGCAGTAATATTCGTTTTTCTTGAACTTTTTACCCTTCTGACGACCTTGTGTCGTCTCTGACTCATGATCATCGTCATCTTCGTGATCATTAGGATTAGTGCGTCCTCCGTGAAGATCCCTCCGGATACCCAAGCATATCAGGTCGTGCCTTGCTTTCGGACCATCTTTCGTCCTATCTGGCATGTTGATTATGGTGGCGACCAAACTCTCGCACACGTTTTTCATGATATGCATGATGTCGAGGCTATGTGGCGTGCGGAGAAACTTCCAGTATGGCAACTCCCAGAAAATAGACCTTGTTTTACATACCTTCATCAGCGGCTTGTCTTGTTGCCGCCTCTTTCGCTTCTTTCCAGGCTTAGGACAATTTTTCCAGTTTTTTAGCAACTCTTCCACTTCTTCGCTGCTCCTACGCTCTGGGATTCCTCGGGTCTCGGATTTGCCATCGAACAGGTTTTCACGTTTTCTCCATGGATCATTCTTGCCGAGCCACCTCCGGTGCGCCATGAACACGGTTTTCGATGACCCTGGATCTTTGTCTAGTTGGAGATAGCTTGTGTTATCCATGCACCTAACGCATGCGCAGAATCCTTGGATAACCTGCCCCGAGATATACCCGCAACCTGGATAGTCTTGCACCGTAGTGACCAACACGGCTCTCATAGTGAAATAATCTTGTGCGACGGCGTCGTAAGTATTGGCTCCAGATTCCCATAACGTGGCTCGCTCCTCTTTCAACAGCCCGAGATACAGATTGATGTCGGTACCACGTTTTTCGGCCCTTGAATTAGCATACTCATTTGTATGTACTTCTTCTTCATGCACAACCATGGAGGGAGGTTGTACATTCATACAAACACGGGCCAAGTGTTGTGCGTGCTGCTCTGGCTACCGAATGGATTGAGTCCATTGGTGCTCGCACCAAGCCTGATGTTTCTCGAATCTCCACCGAATTCTAGGAATTCGAGGTCCAATGCTTTCCACTGGCTAGCATCTGAAGGGTGCGTCAGCAGCTCATCCTTTTCGAGGTCAGCATCATCATCTCCTGGCTTCTTCCTTTCCGCATGCCATCGCATGAGCTTCGCTTCCTTGGGTCCACGAAATAGCGCTACAGACCAGGAGTGATAGGAAAGTACCATACCACTTTTCTAGGTGCTTTCTTCCCTTTCTTGTATCGACTCACGCCGCACACCGGACATGTGGTTTTCTCCGCATCCTTGCCCCGATAAATGATGCAATCGTTGATGCATACGTGATATCTAACATGCGGTAGATCGAGAGGACAGATGATTTTCTTGGCGTCCTCGATACTAGTTGGACATGTGTTCCCCTCCGGGAGACGATCGTGCCAGAATGCCATCATATCATCGAAGATTGCGTCGCTCAATTTGTGTTTTTCCTTCATCTCCATAGCCTTGAGCGTTACATTCGACCGGGTATCATCGGGCCTGCATCCTTCATACAATGGAGTAACCGCGTCTTTCTCAAGTTGTGCAAGATTGGATTTCTCTCTAGCGGCAGCCCTGGCATTACTCGTCTTCTTGAGAATCAGCTCTTGCACATAAGGGTCCCGCACACAGCCTGACGTTGTTCCATCGTCATCTGCTCCTCCGGCATCTAAATCATCATCATCCCGGTCTGCTTCCGCACCTTCACATCTCCAGGAGACTCTTCATCATCTCGCCCGTTCTCGCCGTGATGATGATCATCGTCATGTGGCCCACCTTCAACGTCTCCAAAGAGTGTATCCATCCATGAAACCATGGCGGAGCAGGTGCGCCTGCAAATTCCCGAAATCTGGGTCGATCACCCAGTTGAGTTTGCATCTTCTACACGGACATCTTATATCCATCTTGTTATTTCGTATCATGTCGGCCATCGCACATTTCAAAAATCTAGCCACAATGTCTTCGCTCATTATGAGCACCATTTTTGCCTGCAAGGTGTACACGGTACAATTAGAAGTCTATTAGAACCACATAATCAATACATGCATGCAATGGTGTCGATAGAAAATTTCGGCATGACCTATCCTAAAATTAGGACCTTTGCGAAATGCCAAAGTCTTGCCAAAATGGAAATGAATCAAAATTTTAGCAAAACAAATGGCAACTTGTTCACATACAAACACAAGAGAGAGAGACCGATCCATACACACATGAACATATCATTATCCTCTCCATACACACATGCATGAGCATCATCGATACTCTCCATATGAGCATCTACATACATATGAGCATATCATCCATATACACATGAACACATCCTTACATGGACAACTTACCGAGATGAGAGACCAATCGCAAGAAAGATGGAAAGGAGAGGTGCGCGCGAGACCGGAGAAGGAGATGAGAGACCGGAGACCTTCCTCTATTACTTATGTAACATCGAAGGCAAGTTCTACATGCTAAAAATGGTGAATGGGTGGAGAAATTGAGGTGGGAAGGAGAAGATCCCGACTAGATCTAAGGAGGAAGAAGAAGGGGAAAGTGAAGTGTGGGGTGGTGGATTGTCACACATGGGCACATAAAGTGCAGCTGCCAAAAAAAATCGCCACATCCGTGGCGCACTCTGCCCTAGTGCGCCACAGGGAGTAGTAACATCCGTGGCGCACATTCCATAGTGCGCCACGGATGTGTCTGGCCGTTTCACACCAGAGAGGGGCATGCGCTTAGGCGTAGCGCACCCCCTCCATGTGCGCCACGGTTGACACTAACAACCGTAGCGCACCTACCCTATGTGCGCTACGGATGTTTGGCGTGCGGCCAACAGGGCCCTGGCCCACGCATATCTGTGGCGCACTATGGTCATGCGCGCCACGGTTGTTCTAGTTACTAGTAGGGCACTGCCCATAGGTGAGCCATGCCTGTTTTACCCGTGGGGCACTTCAACCATGTGAGCCACGGATGTGCTAATTACCTATAGCCATTTTCCTAGTAGTGCAAGTAGGTGCACCGCCGTAGTACGACGAGGACACTTCCTCGTCCTGGTAAAAGCTCGAGGACTCCCCTGTGTAGTGTATAGTGGGGTCGTATGAGGGCGCTTCCTCCTGATAGTGCCCATAGAAACCAAGAACGCGCAGATTGTCATCCATCTCCTCCTTGGAGCATGATAAAAGTCCCTGAGAAATACTAAACAATGTGGTTTGGGGGAGAGGGATCTCTCTCTCTTCCCCGTTAATAAACAACATTCTATAAACCAAGTTCTCAAGGGTAGAGCTAGTGGTGACAAACTGATGTGCCTTCATGGCAGCAAGATCAAGTCTCTAAGGGGCCAAAAATGTATCATTTGGATCAACAACAAGGTCTAAGGCAGCAGCAACACGCGTAGCAATAATTTCCCCATAAATGGGTCCCTTAGTGGTTAATCGACGAGCAATGAGAGAACCAAGATTGTACTTAGTATCATTGTTGAGCGCAGCAGCTAAGAAAGCAAAATGATAGCTAGAAATATTACTAGTGTTCTCCCTACCAAGAACTCTCTTGGCAAGATAGTAAGAAAAGTACCTGATGGCTGGAAGATGAATATTTCTTATCTTTCCTCGTTGAGTTCTATGGTTATCATCATTGGTTATCCCGCAGTAGAGCTCCAACAAATCAGCGGGTTGAGCTGGAATCTTCTTTGCTGACCCAGCTATACCAAGTCCCAGAGCCTCACAAAATTTCTTCAATGTCATATTATAAGACCTGCCATAAATTTTGAAAGAAACATCTGTCATGAACATGTTGTTAGTAAAAGAAAATCTCTCCACAAATGTTTTAGTGAGCATAGCATATTGCACGCTCTCATCCTGCATAAGGCTTGTTAGTCCAGCCCTCTGAACCAAGGTTGTAAAATCATCAAGAATCCCAGCAGTCTGCAAAAAGGTTGGGCAAGGAAAAGTGGAAGGGTGAGCATCCCCTTCGTCTCCCTCATCGCCGAATTGCGGAGTGATGAGATCGTCATTGTATGAGGGCCTGGCTCGGGAGGATGATCTTGAAGGCCTTGCCCTCCTAGGTGCATCACCCTCAAATATCTCTCCAAATGTGTGGTTGTCCATGACCACTCGTTTCTGAAATTTTTAGACAAACATCAAACCAATTGATTTCCAAGTTGATAAATGATGAGAAACTACTATAGGATCTTGCTAGAGGGCTACACATGCATAAAAATTAAATCTCTAAGCATAGAACAAGCATGCAAGCTCACACGACCTGTCACCTATAGCAGCAAAATACTCAAGATACAATCTATCACTCACAAATCTAATTGGAGAAGTGGAGGAGGCACATACCAAGGAGCAATCCCTCCAAAAATCAACACCAAAGATGGGCTGAGCAAGGAGATCGAAAATCGAGAGCAAGAACAGCAGGAAATCGAGCTTGATCAAGTTTTCTGGTGTTTTTCTGGAGAGAGAAAGAAGATGGCTGGGAGGAGACACTTTGGAGGGGGCCCAGGTGGGCCACACCCCCACCCAGGCGCCACCTGTAGGGAGCCGCGCCTACCAGGGGTGTGGGTGCCTTGGGTGTCCCCTGGGTCACTCCAGGTGTCCCTCTACCTCTTTTTTCGAGGAAAATTTTATTTTGAATTTTCTGGAATTTTTCGGGAAACTTTATTTTGGCCAATTTTCAGGGTATGAAAATTGATTTTCTCGCATAAAATATTTTTTAGAAGAATCAAAAGGAAACCAAAAACCAAACTACAGAAGTTCTGAGACACTCTAACAAGCAAACAACTAACAAAACCAAAGCTAGCAAAAAAGGCAAAGACTAGGAAGAAGAAGAATAAAAGAAAGCAAGAATAACCATAGTGAAAGCATTATTCTGTTCATAAAAATCCATTTGTTAAGATGTTTGATCAAGTCTTGTTACCAAAACAATCTTATATGAAACAAAACTTTGCATTCCACAAGGTGATTATGTTACCTCATACTTGATAGCAATGGTCCCAATCATAATAGTTTCAAAATTTTCTTGTGGAATGGGACAATATATTTCTCCAACCTTGATTCTCTCAATATTTTCAATGGAATTCAGGCAATATCTTGTAACAACCTTCTTGGGGAAATAGACAGTATGCTCTTTGTCATTAATATTGAATGTTACTTTTCCTTGATTACAATTAATGACAGCAGTTGCAGTATTAAGAAAAGGTCTCCCAAGAATAATAGACATATTATCATCTTCAGGCATCTCAAGCACAACAAAATCAGTTAAAACCAAGCAATTATGAGCCACTTGAATAGGAACATCCTCACATATACCAACAGGAATATTAGTTGACTTATCAGCCTTTTGCAAAGATATATCAGTTGGTATCAACTTTTCTAGCTGGAGTCTCTTGTACAGAGAAAAAGGCATAACACTAACTCTAGCTCCCAAATCACATAAAGCAGTTCTAACATATTTATTCTTAATAGAGCAAGGAATAGTTGGTATACCTGGATCACCAAGTTTCTTTGGAACCTTACCAATGAAGGAGTAATTAGCAAGCAAAGTAGAAATATCCTCATTAGCAATCTTCCTTTTATTAGATACAATATCCTTCATATACTTTGAATAAGGAGGCAACTTAATAGCATCAGTCAAAGGAATTTGCAAAAATAAAGGCTTCATCCACTCACAAAACTTGTTGTAGTGTTCTTCCTCCTTTGACTTATGTTTATTACCTGGAAAAGGCATAGGTTTCTGCACCCAAGGTTCTCTCTCACTACCATGTTTCGTAGCAATAAAATATTCCTTAGTGTACCTAGTGTTCTTAGTGTGCTTCTTAGGTTCTTCCTCACCTTCCTCCTTATCAGGAACATCATCTTTATCATTACCACTCTCAGTTTCAGCATTAGAGGCAGATATACTATTAGGATCTACAGCAGGTTCAAGTGGTTCTTCAACTACTTTATTTTTATTTTTCTCTCTCTTACGAGGACTACCACTACTTTCACCTTTTTGAGAATCCTGCTCAATTCTTCTAGGGTGTCCTTTAGGATATAAAGCATCTTGAGTAGCTATACCACTCCGAGTTCTAATTCCATAAGCATGTTTATCTCCTGAGGCATTAACTAGCATGTCCTTTTGTACCTTAGCAAGTTGATATAGTTGGGTTGAACCATTTGAAAGTGTTTACAAAGAATTTTAATTTCATTAGAAGTTCTTTCCACGATATCTTTCAACTCATTGCTAGCTCTAGTGTTTTCCAATAAATGATTCTGAACTTGTTTATTAAAATTACCTTGTTTAACAATAAAAATGTCAAGTTCATCTAAACATCGATCAGGAGGCTTACCATAAGGAATATCACCTTCATCAAAGTGTTGGAGAGAGTGTACCTCAATAGTAGAGGAGTGGGAAATTTGCTTACATAATTCTTTTATAGGAGGTAGATTCTTCACATCTTCAGCTCTAATACCTTTCTCCTTTAGACACTTTTTAGCTTCCTTCATCACTTCATCATTCAATGCAATAACTCCCCTCGTCTTTGGTGTTGGTATTGGAACTGGTTCAAGCACAACTGGTATATGAGTAATAGGCTCAGGTGTATTTATCTCAGTTGTAGTCCAATCATCATAATTCTTTCTTATCTCAGCCATTAATTCTTCAGCATCTATAGGAGTCCTTTTCCTGAAAACACAATCAGCAAAGCTATCTAGGTATGTCCTAGAATCATTAATTAGTCCATTATAACAAATATAAGGAACCTCATTTTTAGGTAATGGACATCCAGGATGTGCATGCATCAAGGCACAGAACCCTTTCCATGTCTTAGGAAATTTCTCTTCTTCTCTCTATTTAAAATCAAAAAGTCTCTGCAAAGCAGCATGTCTAGCACTAGGAGGAAAATATTTCTGGAAGAAAGAAGCAATCAAACAATCAGGGCTATCAATGGAACTAGGAGGTAATATATTAAACGAATCCCTATCTTATCCTTTTAGTGAAAAAGGGAAGATCTTTGTAACAAAGTACTTAGGCATCTTAAAATCATTAGAAAATAAAGCACTCATAGTAGAAAGCTCATTCATATGAGCCACAACGCTCTCATTTTCAGTCCCACAGAAAGGTTCTTTCTCAACAATGTCTAAATAGGATAAATCAAGAGAGAAATCATAATATTTAATATCTATGGGAGAGGTGGCAAACTTAGGATTAGAGGACAGTTTAGGCATAATAGTACGTCTAGCAAGGAGACTCTTAATAGCACTAGTACCATGTGTGTTTCGGCACTCTTCAACAAATTCATCAGTGAACTCAATGTAACCATCATTAATATCATAACTCTCTATATACTCACTAGGAGTTTTAGTGTTTCCTAGACTAGCCATAGTAGCATCTAGGAAAGGTCCTAATGACCCACTCGCATCAAGCAAAGCAGAAGTAACATTATGAGCATCAAAGCAGTTTCAGATTCAGAAGTAGTAGCAGTAGTAGAAGTAACATTATGAGAAACTGAGGTGTTTAGGACTGTACCACTTCTTGTAGTGGGTGGTAAAACAGGAAACTTTCCATCACGAGACTTCCCCATGATGAAAGGAGTATCAGTGAACAATAATAGATCCAAGTGAACATATAAATAAAGCTATGCTCCCTGGCAATGGTGCTAGAAAATAGTATTGATGACCCACAAGTATAGGGGATCACAACAGTCTCCGCGGGTAGAATTACCCAATTAATTGATTCGACACAAGGGGAGCCAAAGAATACTTGCAAGCCTTAACAACTGAGTTGTCAATTCAGCTGCACCTAGAAATAGTTCTTTCTCACAGAAGTTTATAAGTAGCAACTGTTTGATAGTATCAATAGCAAAGCAACAACAACAGCAAAACAGGAGCAATAGTAAAAGTAATAGTTAAGTCGGATTCGAGTGCGGTAGGCATAGGGATGGATGGACGGGCGTTGCATGGATGAGTCTAAACATGTAACTTCAAGATCTAGGGCATTGCGGATAAATAAGAATAAACATCCAAGTACTAAACAATCATAGGCATGCGCTCCATATATATTCATCCATGCTTGCAATGAGAACTTGCACAACATCTTTTGTCCAGCCAGCCTGTGGCAGCGGGGCCTCTAGGGAACTACTGGAAATTAAGGTGCTCCTTTTAATAGAGCACCGGAGCAAAGCATTAACACTCTGTGAACACATGTGATCCTCACATCATAGCCATCCCCTCCGGTTGACCCAATTTCTATCACTTCGGGGCCTTTGGATCCGGACAATGATATGTGTACACAACCTGCAGATAAGATCACAAACAATACTATCATAACGATTCAATAATAAGTTCAGATATGAGATCATGGAACTCGGGCCCTAGTGACAAGCATTAAGCCCAACAAGTTGCAACAAAGTCAAATAGCACTAATAGAGATACTAGGCACTATGCCCTAACAATCTTATTTGATTACATGATAGAACACATCCAATCCCTACCATCCCCGTAGCCTACAGCGGGTTTTACTCACTCATGGATGAGGGAAACATTGATGGTTGATGGAGAGGCGTTGGTGATGACGATGGCGATGATCTTCACCAAATTCCCCATCCCGGCAGGGTGCCAGAATAGAGTTTCTGGATCCGAATCTTGGTTTTTGATGGTGGCGGCGGAGTGGAACTCTCTCTGTAAAAACATCAAACCACCCTCGGTTTTTAGGTCAAGGGGTAACTTATAGGCGAAGAGGGAGCCCGAGGGGGTGCCTGGGGTGGCCGCACACCCTAGGCGCGGGCTGGGACCACCCGCGCCTGGAAGGGGTGTGAGCCCCCCAGGCCTCCACTCCATTTCGTCTTATGGCTCTGTGGATCTTCTCGCGGAATAGGATTTTTGGCATATTTTCCGGGATTTTTCCTGATAGTTGATTTTCTGCACAAAAACTAGACATAATTCTGATGAAAACAACGTCAGTCTATGTTAGTTGTATCCAAATCACACAAGTTTAGAGGAGAAATAATAGCAAAAGTGTTCAAGAAAGTTGATACGTTTTGGACGTATCACTAGGACATAAGGAAGCATATCCAAGGGCTATGGAACAGATGAGGTCATTGAGTTTTGTGTTGAATTTCTTCCTAACCTTAAGCCGATTGGTGTTTTTGAATCTCGGTATGTGGGGAGGCTGACTGGAAAAGGCACACTAGGAAGGAATACAAAGGTATGTAGGGATGGGGATTCTTTCGGTCAATAAAAATACACAGTTCTACACAATTCCTCCGTGGTGGCTCCGTATATCGAGAAACACAAGAATATTCTACGCTCCAAAAACCCGGGGAAGCCTGACTCCTGGTTTAAAGTAGAACACGAGACTACTTTTGGCAGTTGGCTGCAGACACATCTCATGAATAACACCACCGTTGGAGATCAGCTATACTTGTTGTCCAGGTTACCTTATTTGACTATATGTACTTCCATAGGTACGAGATAAATGGGAATACATTTTACATGATCACCCAAGATAAAAAGAGCACCAACCAAAATAGTGGTGTCCGCTTTGATGCAACAAATGACAATGGGAAGAAGGACACATATTATGGATACATAGAGGAGATATGGGAACTTTACTATGGACCTACTTTTAAGGTCGTTTTGTTTCGGTGCAAATGGGTCAAGCTGATAGGAGGCGGGGTACATGTAGATGAAAAGTATGGCATGTCAATAGTGGATCTCAACAATCTTCTATACATGGACGAACAATTCGTCCTAGCCAACTATGTGGCTCAGGTTTTTGTAACTACCTCGGTGAACTACGCTCCTAGATACAAGCCTGGATGAGAGATAGCGGTTGAAATAGTACGGTGGGGCCCCAAAAGCCACTCACTGGTAGTCCTTTCAGACGTCCCAACCGCTAACCTCTCAACGGGACTCATGCAGGCGGCGAGTCGGCAGGCGAAGGATCAACTACGACACAAGTGGGTATGTACGCAAGCCACCATACAAGAGTACATCAGCCATCCCATCTAGAAAGAAATGAAATATATAGCAACGCCATACGGCAAGATTCAAATGACCTAGATAGATCTATATTTTAGGATAACTCCTCATACAACACACATCGTAGTATCATGCGGAAGGCAAACAGAATCCGAGTACGGATAAGCAAATCGGCATAAGATGCCATAGAAATAAGCACATCCCAACTACAGGTCTCACGGATCCCGTTCCTAATCTCTACACCATACGATCGTTGCCCATCATCGGCTTCTTCCACCCAAAGATCCGTCACGAGAAGGTACCGCTCATCGAATCAAGAATTTATCGTGTGAGACCCTAGGGTACTCAAGAAGTCTTAATGCCTCTAAAGGGGACACAACCTGGGGTGACGCAATTGCAGCAAAAGATAAACCCTAGCAATTCTACAGATAAACGCTAACCATCCGCCTAACCAATGATAGACGGATGTCCGGGAATTTAAGTACAACAGTTATAATGGTAATCTCATCCGATCCATCCTCCTCCCTGCTTACCAACAAGGAAGCGGACGAACAACCCCCCATCCGTTGGCAATTTTATTAACCATTCCATGAGTATTGCACTATTTACTAGTCAAGTTACTTTAGTCATCTTAAAAGCGGTACTTTAGTTATGCTTGTCTATGATCAATAAACTATGCTCCAAGTCGTCCATATCCGCGGACACGGCTTTCAGAAAGTTTTACCCGGCCGGGGTGCACCAATAGCAACACACACTCGATCAACCTCGGAAAAACCAAATCAAAACCCAACGAGGCTTTCACGACTGAACAATCACAAGATTCAGAAATATTTCAGGGGCCACCCTTAAGTAGAATCATAGCGGAGTAAGCAAGCTTGAGACGGCCTCAAGGTTCGGGTGGACTACCGTGAACGATCGGGAACCCGAAAGTGTGGCTGGGCTTGTCGACACCGCGGAATCGTGTCCCACTCCTAAACAGTACAGCGTGCTCCTCGCACAATCGTAAATAAAGCAGTAATCATGGCATAAGTACAGGATCGTAAATAAAACCTCAAACTAGTTTGTGGCCCCAAGAAATAAGACGGAATCAAGCTCTGGTCCAGGGGGGTCCCATATACCTCCCGGATGTGGATAGCGCGATAAATCAAGGAACAGGAATCAAGTACTCGGGGTCTTACGGGGCACAAGTGAGCAGGAAAAACCAAATAGCAGATGTTGCTCACCGGTGCCGCTTTCTTTAGTTATCCCAGAACTACTCAGGTTAAGTTGTTTAGATACCTCATTGCTCAACAGACTCTCACCAACCCTACACATGCTGTTCTACGACTCGCATGGCTCAAACAACTCCTATAGTAGTGGCTCATGGGATGGAGGGAACAAGCTTGGTGGGGTTTAAAAGTAAAGGCTATGCATACTTGGGATTCATTTTAATGCAATCGCAACTCAATGATGCAAGAATAAGATAGAGGCAATAGGTACTGTATGTATGCAAGCATGTGGTAGTGCTTGCCTGGTATCTCTGTTGAAGCAAGGGACGGTTCTGGGTAGTGCTCCTGGTTCTCTTGATACAACCCCTGCTCAGTGTCTATCCGAGAAAAACCAAACAAACAAGGCCAACATGAATATAGAGCACAAGCATTGGAATTAAATGCGTCAAGCAAACAATCATGCCATGATGAATGATGCACAAGTTGCATGGCAATAAGTACATGGCATGGGTGAGGTGTGGAGGACAAGAATATAACATTTAAATTGGGTTTTAGTCTTATTTTGTTGCCATAATAGTTGCTGTTCATTATATTTTTATATGATGCATGCTGCAATTGAAGCCATGGGTAGCATAAACAGAAAGGTCTCGTCGAGCTGATCAATTTAGACTACTTATTTGCTTAATTTGGATTTTCCAAGCAAAAGTTATGACTTAAAGAAAAACCAGTGGCATTTGATGTAATTAACATGATCTTGGAATTTTACTTGTGCAAAATACAAAATAGATGGCATATTTGACTTCCTCTCTTCTTGCTGATATCCAAACATATATTATTTGTCTATTTTGGATTTACCATTGCAAAGTTATTCAAATCTGAAATTTATTTGAATTTTAAATATTCAGAAAAGATTTAAATAAGCTAAACAGACGCAGTCAAACGTTTTACACCGGGTCAGGGCTAGTTCTGGCCACTGACAGGTGGGGACAGACACACCTGGGGCCACATGTCAGCGGATAGGAGGGGGGCAGGACCGCGGGTTGAGCTCCAGGAAGCCCAGGGGCCTATTTGCAAGAATGCACAGAGACTGACAACAGGGCCAGGCCGGACCGCGGGTTGAGGCGTTGGGAAGAGGAGGGCTTAAGCAGAAAAACGTCGGGGGTTCGATTGTCGACGAACTGAATCTCGCCAAATGGCTAGTGACACGATCTGCGATGTAGATGCCGACTAATCTGCTAGGAGAAACGGATGCATAAACACGAAAATTGTAGAGGGATGTACTGGCTACACTTCTCGTTTAGGGCGAATCCACGGAGGAGGGCTGTGACGGAAAGGGCAAGGGCAAGAACAGAAGCAAAAACGCGGTCGCGAAACTGAATTTTACTGCAACAGAGAACTAGCTAGATCGGGCGATCTTGCGAGGACGATGGCGAGAGATCCATTGCGAGAACGGAGATGATGCAAAAACGAAAAACGTAGAGGGTTGCTAGATCTTGAACTTTGATTGAGGAAGTTTTGGCCAAGGAGGGCTGGGCTGCTCGGGATCTACGGCGAAACAGAGACGCTCGAGGGGGTTTTCCTTGTGATATCAGTACACAAGGCGCTGTGGCGTGGCGCCAGAGCGGGCGAGGCTAGCGAAGAGGGCGGCGAGGCGTTGCCGGGCGCGGCGAGGGCAAGGCGAACGGGAGGACGAACTAGGGATGGGACAAAGCGTGAGCCAGAGGGAGGAGGTCGAGGCGGCAGCTCACCGAGGAGGTCGGAGACGGCGGTGGTGATCAAGACGAGGTCACGGGCGGCGACGGTGAGCGCCGGGTGCACGGGGACGGCGTCGGCGTTGAGGTACGGGTGAAGAAGGCCTGGTACTGCAGGTGCTTCTCCGTGTCCAGGGGCTCGGACCGGAGACGCTGGCGAAGGAGGGACGCGCCGGCGATGTGGAGGCGGTCCAGGCCGCGAGGATCACCAGGGCAGGAGACGGCTAGCGGGGCAGCGACATGGTGCCAGGGGGGGTCGTTCCTTGGTGGGGAAGAAGAAGGAAGGAGGGGAAAGGAACTAGGTTTGCAGGGGCCTCCGCAGCTCGAGGATAAGAAGGGCAGGTGGTGACGCGGCTGACGGAGAAGAACGGCCACCTGCCCGCTGCCGTGAGCGCTGCAGAGAGAGGGGACGCGACGGAGACGACGAACAGTAGACGGCGTGCGCGTGCGAGGGGGGTATGGCCGGGGCGAGTTGGGCCAGGGAGGCTAGTTGGGCCAGGGAGGCGAGCTGGGCCGCTGCTGAGCTGCTGGGGTCGGATGGGCTGCCAGGTTTGTCCTCTCTCTTTTATTTCCTTTTTCCCTTTTGTTTTGTTTGATTTGTTTGCTTTCACTCTAATACAAATTCAAACTCTCTACGGTTTTCAAAACTTGAACCTTGTGCCCAGGAGGTTGAAAAGAGGGATGCCTGTCTAAGAGGAGAGAAAGAGGGCCACTTGGGTTGAGATTAGAAGGGGTGAGGGGTAGAATATCTAGTTAGGAAGGATATGGGGCATGGGTAGATTTAGGGTTTTTTTGCTAAGGGGCAAGAAAGATGGAGGGGGTACTTACTTGCTCAAGCATGCTTCAAGTACAACTCAAAGCAAGATCAAGCAAGAAAAAGGGGAAGAGGGAGATGGCCATATGGTGATGTGGATAGGATCATGCATGTCCCATTCAAAGAACAAGCATAAACCAAGCAAGGGTGGTATGGTAGGGCATGCTCATTAGCACATGTATGCGCATGGGGCATGGGGGAGGGGTTTTAGCTTAAGGGGGAAAAAGAGAGGGAGAAAGCTAGGGTCTTGTACTAACCAAACAAGATCAAGCAAGGTAGAAGGGATCCATTTAGAATTCCAACAAAAACCAAAAGCTAGGAAAAAGGGTACTTGCATGGCCCATGCAAGACAGTTAATGCCCAAAAGATCCTTGTGAAAACAATGATATTATGATGGCATTGTCCATATGCATTCCCCAAAAAGGTGGGCAAGGCCAAGCAAAGGTCAAGGGTGGATCCAACCAACAACATGGCTAGGGATAACTCAAATAAAAGCCAAGCCCATATTATTGGATGGTGGAGTTATAAGGTGGTGAAAGAAAAGGTGGTGGAGTCATAAAGAGAGATGCCCCCGACTCAACTTGGGCATTTAACATTTTATTAAGAACCAAATACAATATCAAGAGGCAACTACAATTAATCATGCACATGAGATAAGAACCAAACAAGAAAAGGTTTGATATGATGCTCAGATGCAAGGTGATATGATGACATGAGCATGATATGATGATGATGCAACAATTATATGTTGGAAGTGGCCCTTTTTATTATTATGACATGTAGCATTACAGGGGTTAGACAACTGGGATGCTACAGTTTTCTATGTGAAGGACATGTCTACCAAACCGAGAAAAAGAACTCAGCAAAAGAATACATCGTCCGATGAGCCAAAGCGCCACATAGTTCTTTTAGGGAAAAGAATCATCATGGGAGTGGATGATAAGACAGACATGTTAGAAGTTTATAATAAGTTTCATGAAATCCCGCCCTTTAAAGTGAAAACTAACCCAAGCATCATGTTAAATGATGAAGATTCTCCATGGCTACGACGCAGAAGAAAACCACGACACTAGATAGGGATATTGGTGATGTGTAATAATGTATTAAACCTTTTATGTAACATTTTGAAACAGCATTTTGGTGGTTACTTCACAAAATGCCCCATTTTTTGTGCTCGGAAAATGGAAAATGGCTTTTCCGTGCGACAAAAAGGAAAACTTCCTCGTACAACATTGTTAGCCATCCCAAGGTCCACATGCATGCATTGAAACTATGCCACGATTCTGCACATAACATTGGTCATTTAGACCAAAATGCATGAAACCTTGAACATGATAGGTCATTTTGTGAAAGTCGTAGTAGGAAACGGTCTGTTAGTTCCAGTTTCCTAACTGGGACGACGGTATCGGGACTAAAGCCCCCCTATAGTCCCGCTCCAGCCACAAACCGGGACTAACACTCAATACATTTATTAATATTAAAAACCAGGACTAAAGGCCCCCCTTTAGTCATGCTCATATCTATACCTATAGTACACAACTTCAGGGTCATGTTCATTGTCATTCCTAGGCACATGTGGCTGAATCCTTGGCCTAGCCATAGGATATTTCGGAGGCAGCTACCACTCCGGCCTCGGATTCACGTCGCATGGGGGAGGAGGCTCCTGGATGACGACGCCGCTATGCCCGCGACCTTCACCACCGCCACCCTTCTTGTGGCTCTATGGAGGGTCAAAATGCAGGCACTGTAGGCGAGGATGATATCCCCTGGCGATGTATGTGACACCCCCGGGATCAGGGCTAAACAAATCTCACACCTTGGTCTGACATAAGCTTAACCTTGAGCTCGAGGATATCCAGTGGAGAATCGATAACACAGTAGTGACCCTACGACACAAAATTTATTACAGCAAGATCATAGTTGAGAAAAATAACCAAATTATTACAAGCAGAGGTCAATGAACACAAACATCAAACAATGGAAGGAAAATTATGCTATTAAGTATAGCAAACTTAACAAATGGCCTAAGAGGCCTGAAGCATAACGATGACGTCCCAGCCCATAGATTCCAAGATGCTGTTTGGGAACCCCAAGCTACTCGTCGGTGTCGATGTCGTACAAAGTTGTTCTTCATGGCACACTTACTCTGCCAAAAGTATCAACAAAGAAAGGGTGAGTACAGGGTGTACTTCGCAAGGGTTGGTGGAGTTGTTTTGCATAAAGCCATCTTTGTTTATAAAACAAGAGAGAGAATAAGCTCGTCTAATCATAATATTTAAAGGGGATCAGAGATCGACATTTCCAAAGTATCGATCATCATCTTTGATATCCACCAAGTCATCATCATCTGAACCTTAACTAGGATCACCCCCTCGTACCCCTAAGGAAGCATCCTTAATCACACGTTGATCTGCCAAGTTTTATGATTAGGTCACCAAGCGTTCATAACCGTGAACACTGACTTTCAAAAAGATTTAACCCTGTAGGGGTGTACAACTTTACCCACACGTACCAACCGACTCTAAATGCCAATGTTTTAGCCCTCTTCCTTGGATGGACGACAGAGGGTGGTTGGCCATGACCTTTACCTTTCTTTTGCCGAAACCATGAGTCATGCCCTAAGGATGGTTCCGCCGTAATGGGTCAAACCCCGAAGTCGGTCCCTATATATGTGAGGCGAGGTTGGTTTACCAGGGGCACTATCAACCCCCAAGCAACTTGGTCCACGATTCCCTACCTGTTATGAATGCACCATCGCCCGCCAAATCTTTCAAAAGGTTTTCAATGCGTATGTCGAATGGTACAACGAACTATGTGACTCATGAAATCTACTAGGAAAGTTAGTTACTCGTGAGGTTGTCTAGGCCCCATGTGGTTGTATGCTCGTCTTGGTTCCAAAGGCAAGAACTCAGTTCCTATTGGTGGCGAGCATAGGACTAGAAAAACCACATCCCACCGTGGCCTCCCATACAAGCCTTAACATGTTTAACTTTTACCACTGATCTCATATCAACCATATATCTTGATCTCCTGTCATACTAGATTCTCTGCATCTGATACATCATCTGGATAAACCAGCACTAACAGCTATGCATGGCTAAGCAGGACATAGATAATAGCTCTAGCAGTGCAGACAAGCCAAACCTAGTTATGCTAGGAGTAGTGGATCAGGTAATATAAGCTCAAAGGGAATATGCAACAGATAGGATACTCTATCTATTGATAAAAGACCACATTAGAATCGTATGCATCATGGCAGAAATTGAAATACTTTCGAAAACATATGGTTGTATCATGGTGGGGCTATGCTTGCCTTTGCCAGTTAAGCAGATCTTCGAAAGCCTTGTACTTGAATTGATTACAGTTGTTCAAGTATTATTCATCAATCTTTGATGGTCTTGATCTCGGTCTTCAATCTCGATCTCGATATCATATTCTACCAAGAAGAACCATATCACCAGAAAGAAAGGGAAACAATCAACACAGGGCACCGATGCAATTCTTAGACAAGGATGATGATATGACAAGTTAATTTGCATTGAAATTAAACTCTAAGGCATGCCTTGCAAATTAAACGGAGTTCCGAGGGGTATAAACCCAAATTCGGAGAAAGCCCGGAATGACCTATGAGGGATCATTTGGTTATCTAATTAAACTTGTCATGTAATTGTTAAACAATGCATTAGTATAGCTTAAATACATGGATCTCATTTTTCTGAACATTTCTATATATTATTTTTATTTTTATGAATTACAGAATAAAAGTCATTGAATTTACAAGGTTTGAATCATTTTCTGAAATTATTAAACCTTTTTAAAACAGTTACTGCATCACTGTGACATTAGCACATGGGTGGGATTGTTTTTACATAAGCAGAGGCTAGCCATAGTGGCTGAATGCTGGGGCCGAGGCCACATCAACAAGCCATGCATGCAAAGTGAGATCGGAGCTGGTTTGACTGGGCTGACCGTGCGAGCTAACGTCAGCATGATGTCAGCACGACATCACACCGACGGTGAGCCAAAGATCGGCGGAAGGAACATCACTAGGGGGCTCGCGGGAATGCACGATTAGGTACGTTCGAACCAGTGAAGCAAGGTGAGCAAACGGGTGGCGGCGCGACTGTGTTTTGGTCGCTAGAGACGCAGCGGCGAGCGGCGTCGACGGCAGAGCTTGCAGATCACCGCTTCAGCGATGGCATAGAGCGAGAGGGAGCGAGCAGAGGGGATTAGGAGAACCAGCAGTGATACGTCGAAAATGTATCCATAATTTTTGATGTTCCATGTTTGTTTAGTATCTACTTTGCATTGCTTTGTCTACACTTTCAGGTGTTTTTATATGTTTTTTGGTACTAACCTATTAACAAGATGCCACAGTGCCAGTTGCTTGTTTTCTTCCATTTTTGGTTCCAGAAAGGCAGAAAATCAATATTCACAGAATTGGACGGGACAAAAGCCAAAGTCAATATTTTACCGTGGGGAACACGGAGCCAAAGTACGAGATGGAGGTGAGGCACCAGGGGCCACACCCCCAGGCGGCACGGGCTAGGGCTAGTCACGCCTGGGGGTGTGTAACCACCCTGGCCGCCCCTGCCTCGACTCTTCGCCTATAAAGACCCCCCGATGCATAAACATTAAGTACCCGATCAATATTCCACGAAACCGTCTGTACCCGCCGCCACAATTGTCCCTAGATCGGGCGCGGATCTGAAGCTCTTCCCGGCACCCTGCCAGAGGGGAGATCATCCTGGAGACCTTGTTCATCATTCCAGCCTCCGGTATGAAGCGTGAGTAGTTCCAACTTGGACTACGGGTCCATGTAGTAGCTATATGGTTGTATCTCCTTCTTTGTGCTATCATGTTTAGATCTTGTGAGATCCGTTCATGATCAAGATCATCTATTTATAATCATGCATGTTGTGTTTGCGGGGATCCTATGGATATTGAGATTACTATGTCAGATTGATTAATGGGTTTGTCTTATTGATTCTATCACGTTTGTGTTGTTTGTGATCTTGCATGCTCTCCGTTTCTAGTAGCTATCTTGGCCAATTAGATGCTAGTGACTCCAAGAGGTGGTATTTATGCTAGATAGTGAGTTCATTCCTCTATTTAATCAAAAGGAAGTGACAGAAATCTCTAAGGTTGTAGATGTGTTGTTCCCACTAGGGAGAAAACAACGGTCTCTTGTTCGTGGAACAAGTGGATTGTTTACCTTACACACTTTGCTTAAAGCAGTTATCTGTTGCTTGCAACTTAATACTGGAGGGGGTTTGGATGATAACACGAAGGTGGATTTCTAGTCATAGATGCAGTTGGATAGAGGTCTATGTATCTTGATGTATTTCCCAATCGAATCTCATAGGATCATGAATGTCTAGTATTGCATTGTTATGCCTTGCTCCGTCCTGTCTATTGCCCTACTGTAATTTGTTTACCCAGCATGCCATGTTTGTTTATATTAAGGAGAACACCTCTAGTGAACTATGGACCCCGCTCCAATCTTTACCATTGATACATCTTCCATTGTTCCTGTTTACTTTCTGCAAACCACTAGTGGTGCCCCACGGGTAAAATAGGCGTGGCGCACTGCCCACAGGTGCCCTACGACTAAGTGCCGTAAGCGTGGAGCACTAGGTGGTGGTGCGCTATGGGTGTGAAGCTTAGTAGTAGCACACACTGACCTATTGAGCTACGGGTGTGTGGGTTGCGCCTGCTGGGTAAACTTAGCCGTAGGGCACCCTGCCATAGTGCCCGACGGCTAAGTACCCTACCAACTCCACCCCCCCCGTGAATCGCCACCCCGCCCACCTACCTCCCTCTCTTCCTCCCTTCCTTCCTCCCTATCCTCTTTTCTTCCTCCCTCTCTTCTTATCTTCCTTCCTCTTCTCTTCCTTCCTTCCTCCCTCTCTTCTTATCTTAAACTTCTCTTCCTCCTTCTTCTCCTTCTCCTCACTTCGGCCTCCTCTGACCAAGGACGACCACGGGTAACCCGCTCCTTCGACCGTCGTCGTCGCCTCCTCCGACCACATGTCATCTAGCTGCCACCACCTCCTCTGACCATACATCCGTCCACCTCCGACTGCACCTCTAGCCGCCTCCTCCGACCACACCGCCTCCTACAACCACGACACCGACGAGGACTGGCGCGGCCACGGCCTCCCGCACATCCCTGCGGTGGTAGGTCGTGGCCATGGCCACCATGCTCTGGGGAGGCGACGCGACGGCGGTGATGCCAGGACCCGATTTCTTTTTCAATTCAAAACGAGGGTGTTGTTTGCATTTTTTTGTTTTTTGAAAAACACAGCCGTGGCACACCTGTTCTCCTACTCGTGGCGCACCTAGTAGAGCGCTACGCCTAACCCCATATAACCGTAGCGCACCAGGGTAGTGCGCTATGGGAACTTTTTAGCCGTAGAATACGGCTAGTGGCGCACCCCTGGGGCGCCATGGAAGGGGAAACCATGTGTGCCACTAACAACCATTTTCCTAGTAGTGATTCTCCTTTGATGCTTTGTTTGGGTTGACATGGCACATGCTCAATTCATGTTATGACTATGAACAGGTCAGCATAGCCTCTATGATCATTTATTCCTGGACTTGTAGTACCACTCTATGCTTTGATTAGTAATGTTTTGTCGCTCTGCATGATTAGGGCCATCATTGCTCTCTTAGTTGGTCGCTCCCAGTATTTTTCTAGCCTCCACTTGTATGAGTAAGATCTAGTCATGCTTCCAACTCCCAAGAAAACAAGTTATTCCAAAGTGTCCACTATAAAATCCTATGCATGGTGCGTTACACCATTCCAAGTATATTCTTGTTTTCATCTATCTTCCAATTAAAAAGTATTTTTTTATGTGAGAACTTAGTGATTAAAGCTCTCACGAACTTTATGGCACACTTCATTTTTCAAGCCCCTAATAAACTTGAACCATTGTGTCATCTATGTTGTATATGCTTTCACTTATACGTTGGAATTAGCATAACCATGATGTTATGGGTAACGCTTTCAACATTGCAATTGTACTTTGTACACAGTTGATATCATGCTCTTTTGTCTATGGATGTCGTCGGTGTGAAATGAAAGGAGAGATTGTAAGTCCATCGAGTTTTGTATGTGTGTTAGAGAAACACCTAGGTCGCTAGCTTAAGCCATGCCTAATCATGGTGGAAACTTGCAGCATCACCATAGTGACATCTATGAAGCATTATTTTGATAAAAAAAGAGATTGATAAAAATAAAAAAAATATGAGAAAAGATGAAAGAGAGAAAAAAGCACCATATTCCCATGGTAAATAAGAAGATTGCTAAGATTCTCATTGTCTGCTTGCCTTGTCATTTTGATTATGGGATAGCTCATGTATCATGATGGGGATATGCCCACCGGGGTATACCCAGCAGGACGTTTCCGACTGGCCCAGGAACTGGCTAGTGGACCTGCAAGACGGCGACTGGATCGAGGCCCGGTGTGGATCCAAGCGACTGGAAGCTGAAGGTCCAGGCGAGTAGATAGGCCCAGTCGAGTTAGGTTAAACGATTACCGAAGCCTTAACTGATTCGGTTGAGATATGTAAACCCTAGGGGAGGTCTCTATATAAACCTCCCTACAGGGCGTGTAGAGACACGTTCCATCATACACCCAAGCGACTCGCCGCCTAGCCGCCGAGCTCGCCCATTGTACCACCATCATAATACAATCTAGCAGGAGTAGGTCTTTACCCTCCGGGGGGCCGAACCTGGGTAAAACCCTGTGTCTCCGCCCTCTTCTCGCACCGCAGATGGCTGGCCGCCCTTGCCCTTCGTTATACTACTCGCTGCCGATTGCAGCATCTTCCGTGACCATTCCCATGACAGTGGCGCCCACCGTGGGGCCTGGCCGGTCTGGCCGGTGTTCTGCGGCGAGATCCAATCTGCCCATCAACGATACAGTCGCCACCGGCCGCATGATAGCGATCGGCGAGATGCTCCAAATCTTGCCGAGCATCTACGTCCCGGCGGCGCGACTCGTCACGCACAGCGTGATCCTGCCGGTTGGCACGATCAGCCTCTTCGTCGGCCTCACCGACGTCATCGTCTCGGAGGACTCGGCTCGCATCCACGAGTCACCGCCACGCGATCGACTCTCCGAGAGCCAGATCCGCACGATCCATTGCCTCGCCTCCGAGTACAACTCGTCCCACAGTAATGTGGCCGAAAACTCAGCGGCCGCAGAAGACGCGGCCCTCAACGACGACACCGACTCGGCGACCCCGGCGTCACTCGCCGGATCCATCACCGCGGCTTCACCCACGGGCTCCATCACCCAGGTCTCCAACATGGGAGACTTCGAGGACCCCTCCATCCTTGGGATCGTCGACTTCTACTACGGGTCGGAAAATTCCGCCGACCTCCGCGATGGGACCGGTCGCCACGCCGCGACCTATATGGTGACCGGCACCGATCCGCCGGAGGATTCCTTCTCCACCTCGATCCCTCCTAACGCCACGGCAATGGAGGTCGAGAAACTCCGCCTGAAGCTGGCGGAGGCAGTACGCAAGGAGCAAGCCGAGCGCGAAAAATTTCGCCTCGAGCACGTGACGGCGCAGCAGCTGTCGCGCTAACACCAACAGCGAATCAGGTCGCGCCTGAACCCCACCGTCCAGGGGCGCGCCCTGAACTTCGATGACGAAAACGACCCGGCCCGCGCGGCCGAGCGCGCGATCTGCGAGAACGCGCCACCAGGAGGAAGCGCCCGGCCCCCGCCAGGGTCGACGGCAATGGGCGCCCCACCTCGACCCAACCGCACACCCTCCAGGGATCAGCCGCGGATAGTAGTCTCCTCACGGGAGCGGGACGCGAACGGCCTCCCACTGTTCTCCACCCCGATGGACAACCTAGTGGCGGGCCGAGCAGCAGCCGACAACATCACGGCCACCAGCGACGGCGCCCTACAGATCCAGTACGTCAGGGCCCTGCTCGCAAAGGCCGTTGAGAAGCAAAACGTAGGCGCCGACTCGCAGGGTCGAGTGTACTCGCGTTCTTCGGGAAGCAGAGCAGCCTCAAGCGGCCGCCCAATGGCGGCAAACACCCTCAACTGCCCGCCACCAGAGCTGCTGCAGCTCCAACACCGACCCGCAAACGCGGCACTCTCCACCAATGACCCCAGGCCACCGACCAACTTCGTCGCTGCCAACGTTCAACCCATCGACGCCCGCACCCACATCATCAACAACCAAAGCTAGCGCACACGCCAGCCCGACGACCTGCGACACACCCTAACCAATCGCCGCGACGGCAAGCCAATGGGGTCGCTAAGTCGACTCGGCCCCAAGTGCTTCAGACCGATGATCCGAGGCGAGAAGTACCCGCCGAACTTCAAGGCGCCGAAGGAGATAGAAAAGTACGACCCTTCGTATGACCCCGCCGTCTGGCTCGATACATACCTCATGGCGATGGGGATCGCAGGCCACACCGACCTACTAGCCGCCCGTTACCTCCCCTTGATGATGGAGGGGACGTGCAGGCAATGGATCAACACCCTCCCCCAGGATAGTATCGAAACCTGGGAGGAAATACGCGACGCTTTCGTCAGGCACTTCGAGTGCTCCTACACCCGCGCCACCACCATTGAGGACCTGGAGCGATGCATCCAGGGACCCCGCGAGTCGACCCGCAACTGGGTCCAGCGGTGGCAAGAACTCTGGTACAACACGGTCGGCATCCACCCGGACACTGCGATCCATTGCTTCAAGAGCTCGTGCCGCTACGAGCCCTTGGTCGCCAAGCTCAAGCGACACTCTCGCACACTCGCCAACATACCGGACCTCCTCGAGATCGCCAAACGGTACGCGGAGGAAGATCCAAACCAGGAAACCGACGACGAGTCGGGAGGCCAACGCCGCACGAGCGGCAATAACAACGGACGACGGTCCGACCTACACTACAGCAACACTCGCCTCACTGGCAAGCGCCGCAGTGACGGGCGATTCGAATTTGTCGCCAACGCCGGGCACGCACAACGCGAGCCCAAAAGCTTTCGCCGCGACGGAGGACAACGCCGCGACGGCGGCAACTACAAGGCCAAGCCAAGGTTCGACCCCGTGGCCCTCGTTAACCAACCTTGTGCGTTTCATAGCAGGGAAGGGAAGCCCGCAACGCACACAACGGCCGTCTGCCACACCCTCAGGGAGATCGAGAAGGCACGGCGAGCACGGGAGGACCCCGACAACGACCCGCCAAATGGCGGAAAATTCGGCAAAGTGGCCGGCTCGCTCCATACCTTCACAGGATTCAACACGAAGCGCGAGAATAAGGTCATCACCCGCGCCGTCGCCGTCAACGCGGTAGCTCAGGTCGATGTTCCCTAGTTCCTCAACTGGTCGGAGCAGCCCATCACGCATCGAGTACCCAGGCCGAGTCGCCCTGGTGGTCAAGCATAAGGTCGGTGACTACTGGCTCCCTAAGACATTGATGGACGGCGGCAGCTCCATCAACATCCTGTACCTCGACACCTTCAGGCGGCTGCGGCTCCCGCAGTCGATGATCGAGACAACCCACACCACGTTCCATGGCATCTTCCCCGGTCGGAAGGCGTACCCGATTGGCAAGGTCACGTTGCCCGTCACCTTAGGCACACCAGCAAACTTCCGCACCGAGCGGATCATCTTCGAGCTGGTACCCTTCGACAGCCACTACCATCGCGTCTGGGCGCCAGCGTTGCAAGTTCATGGCAGCCCCACTACGTGTACAACGCGATGAAGCTCCCCGGGCCGTGTGGCGTCATAACCATCAACGGCGACCCCGACATGGCCGCCGAGTGCGAGGCCAAAGGAGCAGAACTCGCCGACGCCGTCATCGCGGCAGAAACCAACCACGCCGATTAGCTCGCCAAGTACGCGAGCGGGGTCAACAACGACGACCCCACCATACTCAAGAAGCCCAATTCGGAGGGCGCAAACACCTCAACCTTCGAGGCAACAATGCACACCCGCACTGTCGAGCTGGTCCCAGGCGACTCCAGCCAGACGGTGACGATCGGGATGGGCATGATCCCAGCCTAGGAAGGCGCGCTCATCGAGTTCCTCCGTGAGAACATGGACATCTTCGCATGGAAGCCCTCTGACATGCCTGGTGTCCCTAGGGAGCTCGCTGAGCACAAACTAAACGCCGAACCCAAAGTGCGACCCGTCAAACAGTCGTTTCGGCCCTTCAATGAAGAGCGCCGCCGAGCCATCGCCGAGGAGGTGCAGCGTCTACTCGCTGCAGGCTTCATCCGGCCAATCAAGTACTCCAAGTGGCTCGCAAACCCAGTCCTGGTCGAGAAGAAGAAAGGAACCTGGAGGATGTGTATCGACTACACAAACATGAACAACGTCTGCCCGAAGGAGCAGTTCGTCCTCCCGCGGATCGACCAAATAATCGACTCCACCGCGGGCTCGGAGTCGCTATGTTTCCTCGACGCCTACTCTGGATACAACCAGATCAAAATGGCCGTCGAGGACGAGGAGAAGACGGCGTTCATCACGCAATTCGGAGCATTCTGCTACACCGCCATGCTTCGGCCTCAAGAACGCCGGAGCGACCTACCAGCGGTGCATGCAAGAGTGCCTCACGAGCCAAATTGGCCGCAACATCCACGTCTACATCGATGACGTGGTCGTAAAATCCGCTCGCCAGGGCGATCTACTCGCCGACCTGGCGGAAACATTCGCCAACCTGCGAAAATACAAGATAAAGCTTAACCCAGGAAAATGCACCTTCGGTGTACCAACAGGACAACCATCGGGTACGCTGCCTAAGCGAGGTATCGAGGCGAACCCCACCAAGATCGACACGATCGCCGACTCGGCAAACCCGAGTGCTCCGACGCCCGTGCTGGTCGGGCGAGTAGCGGCTCTCAGTCGCTTCATCCCCCGCCTGGGAGAAAAGGCGATGCCCCTATACCGCCTGATGCGTAAGAACCCCACATTCCAGTGGGACAAGGAGGCGGACGACGCGCTCCGCGACCTCAAGAAGGTGCTACTTGCCGCACCACTACTCGCCGCCCCCGCTGACAAAGAACCCATGCTGGTCTACGTCGCGGCATCCGAGCGCGTCGTCAGCGCCGTCATGGTTGTCGAACGGCCGGAAGAAGGAAAGGAGCGCCCAGTACAGCGACCGTTGTACTACATTATCGAGGTCCTCACCGACTCGCGCCCGCGATACCCGCAGTACCAGAAACTGGTATATGCGGTCTTCAGAGCACAGCGGCGCCTGCCGCACTACTCCAGGAACACCCAATCACGGTCGTCTCCTCAGCACCGTTGCAGGACATCATCCGCAACTGCGAGGCGACCGGGCGGGTCGCCAAGTGGGACGTCGAGATCGGCGTCCACAACATCAAATACGAGCCACGAAAAGCGATCAAGTCGCAAGCTCTAGCAGACTTCATCGCCGACTGGGAAGAGGCCCAGCATCCAGAGAAGCTGCCATACCTCCATTACTGGAGCCTGCACTTCGACGGCTCCAAGAACGCGGATGGCGCAGGAGCAGGGATCGTGCTAACTTCACCGAAGGGCGACAAGCTCCGCTACGTCCTCTGCCTCGACTTCACCCCCTGCACCAACAACATGGCCGAGTACGAGGCCTTACTCCACGGCATGCGAGCTGCCAGGGAGATGAACGTCAACCGCCTACACTGCTACGGAGACTCCGACCTCGTCGCTGGACAAGTCGCTGGCACCTGCGACACCGTCTCCCCCACCATGGCGGCATTCCGCCTAGTAGTGGACAAGTTGGCGGACACTTCGCAGGCTACTCCGTCGAGTGGATTGACAGGAGGAAGAACGAGGAGGCCGACGCACTCTCTCGTATTGGGTCGGCTAGACTCGCACCACCCGCCGGCGTCTTCCTCGACACGATCACCAAGCCATCAGTCTCTCCCCCAAGGGAGATCGACATCGGAGACCCGTTGCAGCCGGAGGCAGCCCTAGTCGCACTCGTCACCGAGCCAGACTACTGGACCAAGCCCTACGTCGCCTACCTGGAGAACGACACCTTGTCGGCAGACGAGACGGACGCTCGGATGATCGCACGCCGATTGAAGTCCTACACCATCATCGACGCGAGCTCCACAAGCGCAGCGTCACCGGCGTGTTCCAACGTTGCATCCAACCCGCCGAAGGACGCAAGATCCTCCACGGCATCCACTCCGGCGACTGCGGCCACCACGCCGGCGCCTGCTCTTTGGTCGCCAAGGCTATGCGACATGGATTCTACTGGCCCACCGCACACGCCAATGCCGTCGACATTGTCCAGCGGTGCGCCGGGTGCCAGAAGTACGCCAACCAGACGCACGTGCCTAGCTCAGCGCTCAAGACAATCCCCATCACCTGGCCATTCGCCGTGTGGGGCATGGACATGGTAGGCCCCTTTAAAAAGGCTCCCTCCGGCTACACCCACCTCCTGGTCGCGGTCGACAAATTCACAAAGTGGGTGGAGGCCAAACCAGTCCGGAAGTGCGACGGGAAGACCTCCACAAAATTCCTACGCGAGCTCATATATCGCTACGGGTTCCGAAACCGCATCATCACGGACAACGGCACCAACTTTGCCAAAGGATCCATGGCCGAGTTCTGCGAAGAACACCACATCCGGCTCAATCTCGCGTCAGTCGCCCACTCGGAATCCAACGGCCAGGCGGAACGGGCTAATCAAAGCATCCTCCACGGCCTGAAGCCGCGACTCCAAGTACCACTCGAGCACACCGCCGGGTGCTGGGTCGAGGATCTACCCTCCGTCATCCGGGGCATCCGCACCTCGGTCAACAGGTCCACAGGATTCACCCCCTTCTTCATGGTGTACGGCGCCGAGGCAGTCATGCCCTTCGACCTCGAGCACGACTCGCCGCGGGTCGTCCACTACACGGAGGCTGCAAATGAACTCGCCCGCCAGGACGGAGTCGATCAACCCGACGAGGCACGTGACCTCTCTCGATCATGCACCGCCATCTACCAGCAGGGACTCCGCCGCTACCACAGCTGGCGGGTGAAAACTCACACCTTCCAGGAAGGCGACCTGGTGCTGCGCCTCATCCAGGACAAGAAGGGCATGCACAAGCTTTCCCCTCCGTGGGAGGGACCATTCGTCATCGGCCGCATACTCGGCAACGATGCCTACTACCTCATCGACGTCCGCGGGGACGACAAACTCGACGTCAAGGGACCATGGAATGTAAACCTCCTACGGAAGTTCTATTCCTAGAACTCCACATATGTACCCTCCAGTCGCTATGAAATAAAAAGAATTGGTTACCGCAAATTGCGCCTACTCTCCGTGTCTTGTGCCACTCACACTCGTAATAACAACGTCAAGCTAACCGCAGAAGTAAACCTTTGGTACAGCGATCGGCATGGCCAAGTAGTGCGATGCAAAAGCACTGGGTCACCTCAGGTTTTGCATCGTCCACGAAAAACGCCTACCCGGAGCCCCATTGGAGTCACCTAGCTCGACTGGCTCTACGAGCCAAGACAACTGCCTTCGCTTCTCACAACGACCATGATCCTCCGCATCCTCAACATAGCGACTCGAACGGCCACGTACCACGCTCGGGGACTGACAACCAGTTCAGCACGAGCGGCTCAGGAAAACGCCAAGTATGAGAGCATGCCCAGGACTCGCCATGCGACTGACCGAACAGGCCAGGCAGGAGCGATGCGCTCACACTAACGCGCCAAGTCCTCACCCACCCTCGAGTCGCGCCTAGAACAACCAAGTACCACGCTCGGGGACTCGGCCACCCGACCTCGTTCGCGCAAGGGAAAACGGTGAAGTACAGAGCGCTCAAGGAGTCGCTTTTGCATCGCTCTCCGAGTCCCAAGTAGTCGACCACAATAACAAAACATTCAAAAACCACAAACACATCACACACGAGGTAAACCCCACAAAAAGGGCGGACGCGCTCGGGGACTCGTTCAACCCTCAATCGGAAAACACATGACAAGTCACAAAACAAACACGATATCTCATTAATAGCATGTTGCAAACATCTCAGAATACAAAATATGCCCAAACGGCAGATTTGCTACTAATGCCCCAGGGCAAACTATTCTATTCTGCAGGCTTCGACGACGACTCGCCAGATCCCTTGTGATTGCGGATGAACGGCGTGTACGGGTTTGACGGGTACGTCGACAGCTCACCCGCCATCGCCGCGCGGAAGGGCTGCTCGATCTTGAAGTCCCGGTGCTGCGGCTCGGGGTCGGTGGGTGCGACGACCGTCTCCTGGTAAGGAAGGAGGTCGCCCATCGCCGCACGCCGCCGAGTACAGCGCGGTCCGTCAACTTGAGCACCTAGGAGATCTCCACTGCGCCAGTCGATGATGGGTAGCCACTCGTCACGTCGTCCATATCGAAATCCTCTTGAAAGTGAGCAAGCCCAAGGCTAAGCGCCGTCGCCGCTCCACGCCGGAACGCTGATCGCGTCATGAACTCAACGACTGACGGCACCTTCTCCAAGTACTTCCACACCTCGACGAGGTCGCTGGGAATTACTTCCGTGGGCGATATCTCCTGGAGGTAGGCTCGGATGCATGTAGCTGACAACGACGCCGAGTCGACGAGCGTGGCCACACATTGCCGCGCGTCGAACGAGCTCGCCTCTTCCGCGCTATCAAGGATGCGACCTGCGGATAGAAGATAACAGTGAGTACATCGGATATTACGAAAAGACACATGCAATAGGCAGGGGCAGACACACTCACCAATCAAGGGACGAGAGAGATCCGTGATGAAGATCTGAAGGGAAGTACAGTCGTCCTGAAGCCCAGCAACAAGGGCGTCAGAAACTTTACGCTCTTCCGCGGCGGCCGTAACGGCGGCCTTGGCTCGACCATCCGCCGAACTCGCTTCCTCTTTTGCCTCCCTCAGCTCGCGCTCGAGGTCGGCGATCTGCTTCTCAGCTGAGCTCAATGCCGATTGAGCCGCTACCAACTCACTCGCTAGGACAAGTCCCTGGCGGGCCTCCTCTGCCTTTGCGGCAACTGCCTGAAGCCCCTTATTAGCCTCTTGGACGGTGGCCAGTTCCTTCTCCGCGAGGTGTTTCGCTGCCAATCGGTCAGCTGACTCACGTTGCAGACCCTGCACACAATTCAAACAGTTAACCAAAGCGAAATCTTAAGTGCCCACCCGCTGAAATTCCGCGAGTACGCACTCGGGGACTGGCGACCAAAAAATCCTAAGTGCCCACCCGCTGAAATTCAGCGAGTACGCACTCGGGGATTGGCGACCAAAAAATACTAAGTGCCCACCCGCTGAAATTCAGCGAGTGCGCACTCGGGGACTGGCAATCAAAAAATCCTAAGTGCCCACCCACTAAAATTCAGCGAGTGTGCACTCGGGGACTGGCAATCAAAAATCCTAAGTGCCCACCCGCTGAAATTCAGCGAGTGCGCACTCGGGGACTGAACGCGAAAAATAACAACAAGACACTAAAGAATCGCATCCGCAACACACCGGCCTGATCCTCGGGGACTGGACATACCTGGATGGCTGCGCCAAGCATGCCATGAAGTTGTATCGCATCCACGGATGCGAGGAGAGCCGGCGTGTGCCCATGACGCTGCTCGACCTCCGCGTCAGAAACCCCAGGTGCACGGCTCGAGGGCGAGGTCCCACTCGCCGAGGCCGCTCTGGCCATGAAGCGCGGGAACGTTGCGATAGAGGCACCGGCACCAAAGGAGGCCGGCTCGGCCACCCCAGGCGAGGGAGCACCCTCCTTCGTGGGTTCGGCCGCCTCCGTTGCGGGTTCATTCGGCGCGACCGCCGTGTCGTCGGAGATCGTGACGACATCGTAGCCCTTGGCCTTCTTGGCGCCACCCGCAGGGACGACGACTTCGTCCGCCTTCCTCTTCTGGGAGGGTTCCTCTTAGCTGACGACGGGCGGCACCTTGGCCACAGTTGGATGGCCTATTTTATTCGCTCCGGTACTACAAGTCGATTGCGTGAGCAAGATAATTCAAGTGCAAATTTAAGACGAAAAAAGGTGAGAAAACTCACTTAGCGACTGGAATGAAGCGTAGTCCGGTGCGGATGCCGGCCGGTTTCTCCAGTTCGGGGCCCAGTCGGCGACTGAGGCCCATTTCCAAGACGTCGTGCGCCCAAGACACGGATGGTTTCTTCGTCGTCGAGGCTGCGATGGGAGCCTCTGAGACATCTTCAGCGGGAGCTTCCTTGCGAGGTAAAGTCGCCGCGGCCGGAGCGGCCCCTAGTCCGGAGACTGGGGCGAATGGCGGAGGTATCGAAGCCAGCGGCACCTCGCTCAGGACAGCGGCCGTGTCCAGCGCGGTTACCATCGGCGGCGCTTCGTCCTTGGCCAGACTGGTGGCGTCGGAGCTGCTCGCCGAGTGCGGCGGGGAGGCCGGTTTCACCGGCTTCGTCTTCTTCTTCGGAGGGGCCTTCACCTCCTTATCCACCTGCTTCTTCTTTGACGGAGTAGCCTGGCGGCGCGAGGTGGTCTCCGGAAGTTCTTCATCATCATCACCATGACGCTCGAGGCTTTTACTTGCCTCGAGCTCACGTTGACGCTGCCCGCGGGTCTTGCGAACCAACGGGGCGACCTCCTCCTCGGAGTCGTCGTCGTCGTTCTCGTCGCTCTCGGCGTCGCCCTTGGCAGGAGGCGATTCGCCCAGGTCCTGGACGGACGAGCTCGAGTTCTCTTCGTCGGAAGGCGGGAGCCATCCTTCCACTACTTGGAATAGCTGCAATGATCACAAGATGAAATTAGAATGACCGCGACTGCATAAACTGCGACTGCGAACGATGCGAGGTGACTTACCGTTGGGGCTGGATGCTTTGCGGCGTAGGGGGCGACCCCAGCCTTTGCGTCCAGGTACACCACCTGGGTGATCTTCTTCAGTGCTGGGGTGTAGTCCTCGAGCTTCCAATCGGCGAGGCAGGACTTCGTCGAGTCCTCCAGGCCTGTGTATTGGTACATGTAGTGGTCGCGCCGAGCCAGAGGGACGAGCCGCCGCCCGAGCCAACAGTTGTATAAGTTAATTGTCTGCCTTTCTTCTTCAGACTGCGGATGGTTTGGAGCATTTCGTCCATGACCATCCGCTGGTCGGTGGGGAGCTTGCCGACTTGGAGACGGCGCGGTTCGGATCGGTTGGCGGAGTATCGTGGGATCGCCACCTCGCCCTCTGGGGTCGCCTCGGCAACATAGAACCAAGACTTCTTCCATTCGCTCGCCGCCTTGGCGGGCAACATCAAGTCAAAGAACGAAGCCTTCGACTTCAGCTGGAATGTCAGGCCGCCCGCGGCAAGCATTGGGCCGCCCGCTTCCTCGCGAATGATCCGTCTGTGGAACAGATCTTGCCATAGAGGGAAGTAGGGATGGCAGCCCAGGTAGCACTCGCAGAACGCCACGAAGATGGCGAGTTGCTCGATGCTGTGCGGACCTAGATCCGACAGTTGGATCCCGTAGTAGGCGCAGAAGTGTCGGAAGAACAGGGACGTAGGGAATCCCAGCCCCCGTTCTAGGTGGCTGGTGAAGCAAATGAACTCTCCCTCGCGCGGGTTCGGAGTCACCGCTCCGACCGCGGGGATGCGCCAACAGACGGCGCGCAGAATCCCGGCCTCCTCGAAGGACGCCAGTTGCGCCCTCGTACACTTAGATCTACCCCAGGGCTCGGTGGAGGGGGCCATGGCAGAAGGATTGGTGGGGGGTCAGATGATTTCGGGTCGGCTGGATCGCGATGCGAAGGAAGGCGAAAGTGCGCGCAATCGGAGGAAATGACGAGAAGGTGGTTCTCCGATCGCCTGCCATTCCCCTTATATAGCGGTTGTTACCCGCCAAATCAGGGAGCCGTTACTGTGCGGTGATTACGCCAAAGTTACCGTTGGATTATCCAACGGCTAGTTTGACCACGTTAACGGTCCAACTTCAGCCACTCGGCTCGCCGACCCGATCACTACGACAGTGATTAAATATCTTCGCTGACTCGACTCGCCAAAGCTGCGATCAGAATGACTAGTCTTTTACTTTATTCAGGAGCCCGCCGGCGATTCGACTGGGTGTCTGCTTTGAAGCCGTATACTTTGACTGCCAGCAACCACCTGCGCCTAATCGACGACGGCCTCGGGGACTACTGATGGGGATACGCCCACCGGGGTATACCCAGCAGGACGTTTCTGACTGGCCCACGAACTGGCGAGTGGGCCTGCAAGACGGCGACTGGATCGAGGCCCGGTGTGGATCCAAGCGACTGGAAGCTGAAGGCCCAGACGAGTAGATAGGCCCAGTCGAGTTAGGTTAAACGATTACCGAAGCCTTAACTGATTCAGTTGAGATATGTAAACCCTAGGGTAGGTGAGTCTATATAAACCTCCCTACAGGGCGTGTAGAGACACGTTCCACCATACACCCAAGCGACTCGCCGCCTAGCCGCCGAGCTCGCCCATTGTACCACCATCACAATACAATCTAGCAGGAGTAGGTATTTACCCTCCGGGGGGCCGAACTTTGGTAAAACCCTATGTCTCCACCCTCATCTCGCACCGCAGATGGCTGGCCGCCCTTGCCCTTCGTTCTACTACTCGCTGCCGATTGCAGCATCTGCCGTGACCATTCCCACGACATATCATGTGCAAGGGGTACCCCGTTGGCGGTTCTCTATGATACACATGTACTTACTATGACAAGAACTTGCAAGTAACTAAACTTGAGTAGCATGGGGAGCGGCCCTCTTATTCAAGGGACATGTGATTTCCACTTATACTTTGTCAAGCATATACTCCATAATTTGTTCACTTTAACCTTAATCACTTCAAGATGCTTATGATAGGGGCAATGAGGGCTGAAAGCTAACAAGTACCATAATTTGTGGAAGCTCTTTGTGAAACTTGAAATCCCTGCTTCCCTTTATGAAGGGCCTTTCTTACACTATTATATTGAATCTCCACCTTCTATCCTTAGGCACCAGTTAAGAGAGCATAGTTGCCATTCTTAGTTCTATGTGCATTCTCCCAAAAATTATTGATTGATGCATATTGTTGATATTACTTATTCTTGTGCTATTTGTATTTAGTCACTCTTATGAAATTTGAAGGTGTCCTATGCATGTATTTTCTACTCCACGAGGGACAAGACGAATGCCACTATTTCGTGTTTTCTATATGTGAAACAAACAAACGTTTTTCAACGCATGTTATTCATGATCTTTGTTTGTAACCTTTAATGTTGCATGCATAGTTACTTTGTCTTACTGTTAGAAATACATCTTTCATGCTCATGTTTAGAGTTCTTTGATCCCAGCTTTCAATGCTTGCAAACAGTTTGATCTTGATTTTGATGGTGCATGTCACCTCAAAAATTATTATTTTTATCACTTACCTACTCGAGGACAAGCAGGAGTTAAGCTTGGGGATGCTTGATAAGTCGGAAACATATCTATAATTTTTTATGTTCCATTCTTGTTTAGTATCTACTTTGCTTTGCCTTGTATACACTTTTAGGTGTTTTTATATGTTTTCTAGTACTAACCTATTAACAAGATGCCATAGTGCCAGTTTCCTGTTTTCTTCTATTTTTGGTTCCAGAAAGGCAGAAAATCAATATTCTCGGAATTGTACAGGACAAAAGCCAAAGTCAAAATTTTACCGTGGGGAACACGGAGCCAGAGTACGAGACGGAGGGGAGGCACCTGTGGGCCACACCCCCTAGCGGCACGGGCTAGGGCTAGCCGCACCTGGGGGGTGTGACCACTCTAGTTGCCGCCCTGCCTCACCTCTTCGCCTATAAAGACCCCTGATGCATAAACCCTAAGTACCCGATCAATATTCCACGAAACGATCTGTAGCCTCCGCCACTATCATCCCTAGATCAGGGGGATCTGATGCTCTTCCCGGCACCCTTCCAGAGGGGAGATCATCCCGGAGGCCTTCTTCTTCATCATGCCAGCCTCTGGTATGAAGCGTGAGCAGTTCCACCTTGGACTATGGGTCCATTCAGTAGCTAGATGGTTGTATCTCCTCCTTTGTGCTACCATGTTTAGATCTTGTGAGCTCCATTCATGATCAAGATCATCTATTTGTAATCATGCATGTTGTGTTTGCGGGGATCTGATGGATATTGAGATTACTATGTCAGATTGATTAATGGTTTTGTCTTATTGATTCTATCATGTCTGTGTTGTTTGTGATCTTGCATGCTCTCCGTTTCTAGTAGCTATCTTGGCCAAGTATATGCTAATGACTCCAAGAGGGGGTATTTATGCTAGATAGTGGGTTCACGCCTCTATTTAATCTAAGGGAAGTGACATAAATCTCTAAGGTTGTAGATGTGTTGTTGCCACTAGGGATAAAACAACGGTCTCTTGTTCATGGAACAAGTGGATTGTTTACCTTAAACACTTTGCTTAAAGCAGTTATCTGTTGCTTGCAAATTAATACTGGAGGGGGTTCAAATGATAACCCAAAGGTGGATTTCTAGTCATAGATGCAGTTGGATGGCGGTCTATGTATCTTGTTGGATTGCCCAATCAGATCTCATAGGATCATGAATGTCTAGTGTTGCATTGTTATGCCTTGCTCAGTGATGTCAATTTCCCTGTTGTAATTTGTTTACCTAGCATGCCATGTTTGTTTATCTTAAGGAGAACACCTCTAATGAACTATTTACCCCGGTCCAATCTTTACCATTGATACATCTTCTACTGTTCCTGTTTACTTTCTGCAAACCATTATTACCTTCCACACCATACACTTAATCCTTTGTTACAACTACCGGTGAGATTGACAACCTCACTGTTCATTGGGGCAAAGTCTTGAGTTTGTGTTGTGCAGGTCTCCAAGTTGCTAGCAACACCTTTGAGACATTTCCTTCCTCCTACTAGTTCGATAACCTCGGTTTCTTACTGAGGGAAGACTTGCTGCTGTGCTCATCATACCATGCTCTTGGGGTCTCCCAACGAAGTGCTACCATGCGCCATCAAGCATCTCACACTAGTGCTGATGGAGGGCTCGGGGAGGACAGGCGAGGTCAGGAGCGTCGTCAACATCGTCGGAGAAGATCGTCGGTCTTGAGGAAGACGTCAGTGATGTGAGCGATTCCGGACGCCCCCGCTCGATTCCTTCGTCGAGGAATATCAGCACGGTGAGGCGGTGCTCCTGGGATGCTCAGCGGGGCTTGGGGTGGCCAGGAACAGCAGCGAGCTGCGGTTAGGGTTTCGGCCTCCAGGGGGACGAGAGAGGAAGGTCACGGGAGAGAGCAGGAGAGGATAAGGACGGTTTTGTATTTTGAATTTCAAATACTGTTTTAAACATTCCAAAAATTCCAGAAGCTTTTATAAAATATATGAAACACATAGGGGACCTCTATACTGTTTGGGCTCCACACATGTTGTACTTTTTAAACATTTTCAAAACCATTTGCAGAAGTTTTCAAGAGAGGACGGGTATTAGGGTTTTGATTTATTTCTTATTGCATGAATTTTCAGTTATGATGCTCATGAATGAACAAACAAACCCTAATTGAGGATTAGCTAAAACTGTGGTGTTACAATGTAGCGCATCACGTTGATGATACTACGGTTTGACCACCACAGAAGGCGGCCGGCTTCATTGTGGTACACCAGGGGCAGGCCAATACGCTCGTACCTGGCGAGCTCCCTTTGATGCCGGTTAGCGAACAAGGCATTCCAGGTGTCATAGTTATCGGGATCCCAATGGGGATCCATCCGCTGCTTTGGTGTGAGCTCGAGGTAGAAGTGGTTCCTGATGGCCTCCTGGTGGGCGGAACCTTGAGGCACAGGAGGGACAGGAACCGTCCAGTGCTCATCATCCAGTCGGCAGGCAGCCGGTAGGCCGGGGGGCATGGGTATATAGAGGCGCACAACACCTACGTTTCCTCGAGACTCAGAATGGCCCAGTATGTGGTGTCCATTGTTGTGAGAGAGGAAGGTGCGAATGTGTGGATAGCCATGGCGCGTGCCTAGATATAGTGGGAAAGTGCAGGAAAACATGGCAGGAAATATCTTTAGTCCTGGTTAGTGGCTACAACCGGGACTAAAAGCCCCGGTTAGAGGGAAACTGAGGGAAAACATGGCAGGAAGCAGTGGAAAATGGCGCAAAATATCTTTAGTCCCGATTAGTGGCTCGGTTAGAGGTAAAGGCATGAAAACAAACAGTTAATAGATTGATTATTTAGAATAAATATTTTATAAAACATAAAATGGATTTGGATTTCTTATTCAAATTCAAGCATTTTTTTGAAAGTTTAGTGATATTGAAAAATATGCAAAATATAATAGTTAATGCATTCTTAAATTGATAATGGCAAAATGGTTAATAGTTTGACTAGTTAAAATAATTATTTTAGAAAATGGATTTGGATTACTTATTCAAATTCAAGCACTTTTAATTTTGAAAGTTTAGTGAGATTCAAAAATAGGGAAAATATAATAGTTAATGCATTTTTAAATTGATAATGTAAAATTGGTTAATAGTTTGACAAGTTAATTTAATTAATTATAAAATAGGAAATGTATTTGGATTACTTATTCAGATTCAAGCACTTTTCATGTTGAAAGTTTTGTCAAATTCATAAGTTAATGTATAATTCAAATGTTTAAAAAATATAAATTCAAAATTTAGAAAAAACAGCACAACGCCCACTGGTTTTGGCCCAGCGCGTGCAGATTTTAGCCTTTAGTTCCGGCCCAACTCACCAGCCGGAACTAAATGGGTGGGGAGAGCACGGGTGCCGAAAAGCCACACCCCTTTAGTCCCGGTGCGTTGCACCATCCGGGACTAGTGATCCCCCTTTAGTCCCGGCTGGTGCCACGCACCGGGACTACAGGGGGGGGTATTTATTGCGGCCTCCTTCCCCGTATATTCCATGCACCAGGACTTAGTGGACATCGATGCACGCGACGCTGCCAAGCTACCAAAATCTCGCCGGCAAACCCCTCCACCGGCACCGCTCTTCCCCGTGTCGACCGCTCTCCCTGCACGTCTCCCGCGGCGCCGGCCACCACCGCCTGCGCCACCCCCTGCCAGCCTCCTCTATAGGTAATTAATTAGTTGGTTTTTATATTTATTAGTATTTATATATTAGGTAATTAGTAGGTAAATTTGATAGGTATGTAGTTGATAGAAACAATATTGGTATATAGTTGATAGAAATTAATTAGTTGGTAATAGTTATATAGTTGATAAATATTATATAGAAATAGTTGATAAATATTGTATATTCAATAATTATAGTTGATATAAATAATATTGTATAGTTGATAGAAATAATATTGTAGAGTTGATAAATA
This sequence comes from Avena longiglumis, assembly GCA_030063025.1. NCBI lineage: Eukaryota > Viridiplantae > Streptophyta > Magnoliopsida > Poales > Poaceae > Avena > Avena longiglumis. The sequence continues at coordinate 450,067,994 of CP125979.1, forward strand.
TTGTATAGTTGATAAATATTGTATAGTTGATAATTATATAGGTATATAGTTGATAAATATTATATAGGTATACAGAAATAATATTTTATAGAAATAATATTATATATAAATATTATTTGTATAGAAATATATATAGAAATATTTTGTATGGGAATATTATTGCATTTAAATATTATTTTGCATAGAAATAATTATTGCATAGAAAATGTTATTGCACTTAAATATTTGCTTATAGAAATATTACTATAGAAACATTTGTGTATAGAAATATTTTTTGCTATGTTCAAATATTGTGTGTATTTTGCAATAATATTTTGTGCATCTCGCATTTTGCAAAAACTATGGATCCACCTAGTCCAATCTGTAGATACCTAGCACAAGAAGAAATTCTCGAGGATATAATCCAAGACGCTGATCCATCCAAATAACCCTCGAGCTATCTGAACCCATCCGGTGAGGGAGAGGAGGTCTTACAAAGAGAGGGAGAAGCCCCCGACTCTGATGATGGAGAAGCCCATGGACCCTTAACAAAGACCGGCGGGGCATATATATGGTGTTCGGTGATCACTACATGTCCAAGAGTAGCTATATATACCGAGTTGTATATATATTATATTGACAAAAGTTTCTTCTCTTACGCCTCCACATCAAGCAAAAATTTCAAGCGAGGCCCAGACCAAAAAGTTGAATGCGCATATGAATTATACAATTACGGCGGTATCAACACTGGACGAACCGTTGGAACCCTTAAGGTTGGAACTGTATTTATATAACAATGCAGAGTTACAATTAGGGATCGCTGTGGCATCCCGCAAAACCACTACTAGAAAATCGCGTTGATTTTGTGCATTGCATCGTCATCATCATGCATTGTTGGTGTGCATTATTTTGAAAAGCCTAGTTTTGATTTATAACAACACCCCTCTTATTTTCAAACACAAAACCCCGATCGCATTGGAGATTTTATTTGTCTAAAAACTGTTGCAAAACGGCCTTGTTTTAAATTAGACAAGACAGAACAAACACACATTTTAAAACAGTCCCACCTAAATCCTAAAACCACCCAATTATAATCTACCCACCAATCTCTGGCTGCCACCTCACCCTCTCCCCCAAAACCTACCCACCCTGCCACCTCACCAATCCTCCACTTTTTCCCCCCTCTCTCTTTTTCTCACCTAGTCCCCTCATACCCTCTCTCACCTACAGCCGGGTCCCACCCTCCTGGCCACCTCCTCCCTCTCTCTCTCCTCTCTCTCCCCCCACCCCAAAGACACCCAGCCACACAACTCCCTCACCCCACACGCTGTCACCAGGCCCCCTCTACCCACACACCCCACCGACCCTGGACCCACCATCCCCTGGGCCACCACCCTCCACCAGACAGCCCCTGGGCCACCCCGACCACCTCGATCCCCTCCCCCTCCCGTCTTCTCTCTCTCCCACCTGCCTGTCTCCTCTCCCACCTACTCCCTCGCCGGCGCCGCCTCCTGCAGCCCGCGGCCTCCTCTGCCTCCCCCGTCCTCTACCTCCCGCTCGCCCTCTCTGCTAGCCCCGCCTCCCGCGCGCAGCCTCACGCCCCGACGCGCCGCCCCCAAGCTCCTCCTCCTCTCGGCTCAAACGCGGCCGCCGCCGGACGCCTCCGCCTCGCCGGCCCCGCGCCCCGCCACCGTCTCTGCGCGCCGCCTCCCGCCCTCAAGCTCCCCGGCCCGCGTCTCCCTCTCGCAACCTCCTCTGCCCATGCGGCGACTGCCGCTGATGCGCCCTCTCGCCTCGAGCCGGCGCTGCCCGGCCACGGCCCGTCCGGCCTCCTCCGCGCGCCCGCCGGCCACCCTCCGAGCTACCTCGCCCTACCCCTGCCTCGTCTACGCCTCGGCCGCCCTGACAACCACCTCGCCGCCGGGCCCTCCCTCGTCCGTCGCTCCTTCAGCCAACCGCAGGACCCCATCGAGCCGAGCCTCCCGCGAACCCCCGAGATCCCTGGCCCATCGAGCCGGCGACGCACCTTCCTCGCCGTCGTTAGTCAAGCCAAGACCTGGCCGCTCCCTCCTCCTCGTTTTGGCCCTGGTGCCTTAGTGTTGTTGCAGATGCTTCATGTTTGAACCGTCCGCGTCAGAGGTTGCTTCAAAACAGGCCCTTGGATTCGATGTGGCGTCTGCGTGTATAGATGGACCCGATCCACGAGTAAGGACCAGAGAGATTAAGGTACTTGGAAACCACCGATGTCGATTCAAGATCTTCACCGCATCTGTATCGGGAACCTGGAATACTTCATCACGAGCTCAAGACCTCTACCAAGATCTTCTCGGGACATCAAGTTCTCCTTCACGGACGCCAAGTACTGCCTCGGACGCCAAGACCCGAACCGAAAGGAACGCCAAGTCCGACTCGATGGCGCGGACCCGACAAGATCGTCGCCACGGAGCATGAAGATCTTCATGGTGTGACAACGAGATCGCTTGCACGCATGCGAAGGTCGCGATCCCTCAACCCTCGAAACCCCAAGGTCGCCAAGATCGCCGATGCGAATACGCCAAGCTCGTCGAGATCCCGGAAGCCAAGTACTTCACCGCAGGACGACAAGTTCTCCATCTTGTATCCGAACCCGATCTCGTCGAGCTGTTCCCCGTCGAACCCTGAGACCGAGCCCGGAACCCCCGCAACCCCAAGATCGTCGAACCCTGGACCCCGAGACCTACCCCGAGCCCCGGAACCGCAAGTTCGTCGCGACCCTCTAATGTGTGAACCCCTTTCCGCAAACCCTATTTTATAATATGTACAACTTGTCGCATATTAATTGTCCATGCATGCATCCTTGTCTGTGGTTTGGGGGCCTTATGCCGATTCACCTAATAATTAAATATGGGGCCCATATGCGGGCAAATCTAGTCTCATATTGGCCTCATTTAAATTGGTGTAGCGAACCGGTAACTCATCTTGCCTTGTTAATACAACATTTAATTTGCGGGGTAGATAAATAACTTGAACCGTTTAATTACTTGTCGGGACCCCGGTTCCGCTTAATATGACCTAATTGCATCGCATCTTTGCCATGCCATTCATCATACATGCATCATGCCGATCTTCTGCCGTTGTATTAAATACTGCATCCGGTGTTTATTCTAGTGTTTTGCTTCTTCGCGGATAAGGCCGTTGAGTTGATGTGAGCTTCGCCCCGATCTTCGGTTGAACCTTCGGTAATGTGTTTCAGGCGAGCATCTCCCCCTTTCTACCTATCTTACTTTTATAGTATTTGTTCCCTCCTGTTGATCTATTGCTATCTGTGTTGCGTTGCTCTAGTTTTCGTACCCGTGTTATCCCTTGCAGCCTTATATTGCCTTGGACACATCCTATTACCTGTTGTTTGGTAGATAGTTGGACTTGCGCGTCGTAGTCGCTTGCTCAAGTGCTGTTGCGTGTTGTCAAGTGCCACAGTTGTTGGAGTAATGCCGCATGTGTGTTGTTGGAGATGATCATGGTTTTACTTATCGTTCACTTTAATTCCTGTTTAACAACTAAAATTGAAATAAGCAGAGGCATCGGTGGGTGATAGATAATATTTGGTTTCCGAACGCCCACTTGTGTCCCGTAGGACCCCGAGTACTTGATACCTGTTCCTTGATTTATCGCGCTATCCACATCCGGGAGGTATATGGGACCCCCCTGAGCCAGAGCTTGATTCAGTCTTATTTCTTGGGGCCACAAACTAGTTTGAGGTTTTATTTACGATCCTGTACTTATGCCATGCTACTGCTTTATTTAAATTGTGCGAGGAGCACACTGTACTGTTTAGGTAAGCGGAATGTTTTCGCGGTATCGACAAGCCCAGCCACACTTTCGGGTTCCCAGTCGTTTACAGCCATTGTCGCAAACCTTGAGTCCGTCTCGGAGCTTGCTTACTTCGTTGCGGGTCTACTCAATGGGGTGGCCCCCTGAAATAATTCTGAATCCTGTGATTGCTTAGTCGTGAAAGCCTCGTTGGGTTTTGATTTGGTTTTTCCGAGGTTGATCGAGCGTGTGTTGCTATTGGTGCACCCCGGCCGGGTAAAACTTTCTGAAAGCCGTGTCCGCGGATATGGACGACTTGGAGCACAGTATCTCGACCATAGACAAGCATAACTAAAGTTTATTGCTATAAATTTGACTTTATAATGACTAGTAATCAGCTTCACTACAATGGAATGGCTAAATAATACTGCCCACAATTGCTTGTTTGGAGCGTCGCTTGCGACCATTGTACCTGACTAGTAAGTATTGCAACTACAACGGAATGGCTAAATAAAAGTACCAACCACTGCTGGGTTTTAGGGTTATCTCATGCTATCGGTATCTGACTAGTAAGTGTTGTAACTATAACGGAATGGTTAACTAAAAGTGCCCACTGCTTACTTTATCAGGATGATTATCTAAACCTGACTAGTAATTGCTGCAACGATAACTGAATAAATAAAACTGCCAACGGTGTGAGTTCCTCGGTTGACTTCCTCGTTTGGTCTCGAGGGGGAAACACCAGGATGGGTTTGTTTGGTGTTAGCTTCAGGTTGGTTCCGGATAGGACTTTCTTACCCCTCTCGGATAACCGCTAGTTGTACTGAGTCTCTATAGGTTGTTTAGCGCATGCTGCCGCTGCCGCTTCACTCCACCATACCTATGTAGGCGAGGACCGCCGAATTATAGCCTCGCCGTGTACTGGCCTCAGTACTGACGCTCCTTCTTTTTCCTTTGCCCTTGTCGGCACCCCTTTTGTTTAAGCAGGTTTTGAGATCGACGCCGTTAGCAGGGTTACCCTTCCGGCTTGGCCTGGGCAGGGTTATGGACGCCATTGGTTATTCTTTAGGGATCTTAGCCCCATTTGCATCTTGTCCGTAGCTGGACGCTCTATCGTTTTCAAGGTGATTTGGATCTTTGTATATTATATCTGTATTCTTGACTCATGGAGTCGCTGTTATATATATATATATATCTGTTCTGTGGGTCCCATCGAGGACTGTTGTGTAATGTTATTACTTCGTTTTCCACCCGCACGAAAGTGCCTGGTGGGCACCTTTGAATCGTTTCTATGCGGGTTTTGCGGGTTTCGCTAAAACTTGCATAGGTCCGATTCTGTGGCATCCCGCAAAACCACCACTAGAAAATCGCGTTGATTTTGTGCATTGCATCGTCATCATCATGCATTGTTGGTCTGCATTATTTTGAAAAGCCTAGTTTTGATTTATAACAACACCCCTCTTATTTTCAAACACAAAACCCCGATCGCATCGGAGATTTTATTTGTCTAAAAACTGTTGCAAAACGGCCTTGTTTTAAATTAGACAAGACAGAACAAACACACATTTTAAAACAGCCCCACCTAAATCCTAAAACCACCCAATCATAATCTACCCAACAATCTCTGGCTGCCACCTCACCCTCTCCCCCAAAACCTACCCACCCTGCCACCTCACCAATCCTCCACTTTTTTCCCCCTCTCTCTTTTTCTCACCTAGTCCCCTCATACCCTCTCTCACCTACAGCCGGGTCCCACCCTCCTGGCCACCTCCTCCCTCTCTCTCTCTCCTCTCTCTCCCCCTGGCCCCACGCCGACCCCAGCACACCCTGGCCACACAACTCCCTCACCCCACACGCTGTCACCAGGCCCCACCCTCTACCCCACACACCCCACCGACCCCGCGGGACCCACCATCCCCTGGGCCACCACCCTCCACCAGACAGCCCCTGGGCCACCCCGACCACCTCGATCCCCTCCCCCTCGCGTCTTCTCTCTCTCCCGACCCCGCCTCGTCCCCGTCCTCTCCCACCTACTCCCTCGCCGGCGCCGCCTCCTGCAGCCCGCGGCCTCCTCTGCCTCCCCCGTCCTCTACCTCCCGCTCGCCCTCTCTGCTAGCCCCGCCTCCCGCGCGCAGCCTCACGCCCCGACGCGCCGCCCCCAAGCTCCTCCTCCTCTCGGCTCAACGCCTGACGCCTCACGCCCGCCACACGACTCTGCGCCCGCCACGGCGTCGCCCCTCAAGCTCCCCCGGCCCCGCCGCGTCTCCCTCTCCGCAAACCTCCTCCGCCATGCTCACACCGCCATCGCTGATCGCCCCTCTCGCCTCCGAGCCGGCGCTTACGCCACGGCCCGTCCGGCCTCCTCCGCGCGCCCGCCGGCCACCCTCCGAGCTACCTCGCCCTCCCCCTGCCTCGTCTGCGCCTCGGCCGCCCCGACAACCACCTCGCCGCCGGGCCCTCCCTCGTCCGTCGCTCCTTCAGCCAACCGCAGGACCCCATCGAGCCGAGCCTCCCGCGAACCCCCGAGCTCCCTGGCCCATCGAGCCGGCGACGCACCTTCCTCGCCGTCGTCAGTCAAGCCAAGACCTGGCCGCTCCCTCCTCCTCGTTTTGGCCCTGGTGCCTTAGTGTTGTTGCAGATGCTTCATGTTTGAACCGTCCGCGTCAGAGGTTGCTTCAAAACAGGCCCTTGGATTCGATGTGGCGTCTGTGTGTATAGATGGACCTGATGCACGAGTAAGGACCAGAGAGATTAAGGTACTTGGAAACCACCGATGTCGATTCAAGATCTTCATCGCATCTGTATCGGGAACCTGGAATACTTCATCACGAGCTCAAGACCTCTACCAAGATCTTCTCGGGACATCAAGTTCTCCTTCACGGACGCCAAGTACTGCCTCGAACGCCAAGACCCGAACCGAAAGGAACGCCAAGTCCGACTCGATGGCGCGGACCCGACAAGATCGTCGCCACGGAGCATGAAGATCTTCATGGTGTGACAACGAGATCGCATGCACGCATGCGAAGGTCGCGATCCCTCAACCCTCGAAACCCCAAGGTCGCCAAGATCGCCGATGCGAATACGCCAAGCTCGTCGAGATCCCGGAAGCCAAGTACTTCACCGCAGGACGACAAGTTCTCCATCTTGTATCCGAACCCGATCTCGTCGAGCCGTTCCCCGTCGAACCCTGAGACCGAGCCCGAAACCCCCGCAACCCCAAGATCGTCGAACCCTGGACCCGAGACCTACCCCGAGCCCCGGAACCTCAAGTTCGTCGCGACCCTCTAATGTGTGAACCCCTTTCCGCAAACCCTATTTTATAATATGTACAACTTGTCGCATATTAATTGTCCATGCATGCATCCTTGTCTGTGGTTTGGGGGCCTTATGCCGCTTCACCTAATAATTAAATATGGGGCCCATATGCGGGCAAATCTAGTCTTATATTGGCCTCATTTAAATTGGTGTAGCGAACCGGTAACTCATCTTGCCTTGTTAATACAACATTTAATTTGCGGGGTAGATAAATAACTTGAACCGTTTAATTACTTGTCGGGACCCCGGTTCCGCTTAATATGACCTAATTACATCGCATCTTTGCCATGCCATTCATCATACATGCATCATGCCGATCTTCTGCCGTTGTATTAAATAATGCATCCGGTGTTTATTCTAGTGTTTTGCTTCTTCGCGGATAAGTCCGTTGAGTTGATGTGAGCTTCGCCCCGATCTTCGGTTGAACCTTCGGCAATGTGTTTCAGGCGAGCATCTCCCCCTTTCTACCTATCTTACTTTTATAGTATTTGTTCCCTCCTGTTGATCTATTGCTATCTGTGTTGCGTTGCTCTAGTTTTCGTACCCGTGTTATCCCTTGCAGCCTTATATTGCCTTGGACACATCCTATTACCTATTGTTTGGTAGATAGTTGGACTAGCGCGTCGTAGTCGCTTGCTCAAGTGCTGTTGCGTGTTGTCAAGTGCCACAGTTGTTGGAGTAATGCCGCATGTGTGTTGTTGGAGATGATCATGGTTTTACTTATCGTTCACTTTAATTCCTGTTTAACAACTAAAATTGAAATAAGCAGAGGCATCGGTGGGTGATAGATAATATTTGGTTTCCGAGCCACTTGTGTCCCGTAGGACCCGAGTACTTGATACTGTTCCTTGATTTATCGCGCTATCCACATCCGGGAGGTATATGGGACCCCCGAGCCGAGCTTGATTCATCTTATTTCTTGGGGCCACAAACTAGTTTGAGGTTTTATTTACGATCCTGTACTTATGCCATCCTACTCGCTTTATTTAAATTGTGCGAGCACACTGCATCATTAGGTAAGCGGAATGTTTCGCATGATCGACAAGCCCAGCCACACTTTCGGGTTCCCGATGTTTCTGACCATTGTCGCAAACCTTGAGTCCGTCTCGAGCTTGCTTACTTTGTTTGCGGGTCTACTCAATGGGGTGGCCCCTGAAATAATTCTGAATCCGTGATTGCTTAGTCGTGAAAGCCTCGTTGGGTTTTGATTTGGTTTTCCGAGGTTGATCGAGTGTGTTTCTATTGGTGCACCCGGCGGGTAAAACTTTCAAAGCCGTGTCCATGGATATGGACGACTTGGAGCACAGTATCTCGACCATAGACAAGCATAACTAAAGTTTATTGCTATAAATTTGACTTTATAATGACTAGTAATCAGCTTCACTACAATGGAATGGCTAAATAATACTGCCCACAATTGCTTGTTTGGAGCGTCGCTTGCGACCATTGTACCTGACTAGTAAGTATTGCAACTACAATGGAATGGATAAATAAAAGTACCAACCACTGCCGGGTTTTTGGGTTATCTCATGCTATCAGTATCTGACTAGTAAGTGTTGTAACTATAACGGAATGGTTAACTAAAAGTGCCCACTGCTTACATTATCAGGATGATTATCTAAACCTGACTAGTAATTGCTGCAACGATAACTGAATAAATAAAACTGCCAACGGTGTGAGTTCCTCGGTTGACTTCCTCGTTTGGTCTCGAGGGGGAAACACCAGGATGGGTTTGTTTGGTGTTAGCTTCAGGTTGGTTCCGGATAGGACTTTCTTACCCCTCTCGGATAACCGCTAGTTGTACTGAGTCTCTATAGGTTATTTAGCGCATGCTGCCGCTGCCGCTTCAGTCCACCATACCTATGTAGGGGAGGACCGCCGAATTCTAGCCTCGCTGTGTCTGCCTCGATCGACGCTCCTTCTTTTTCCTTTGCCCTTTCGGCACCCCTTTTGTTTAAGCAGGTTTTGAGATCGACGCCGTTAGGGTTACCCTTCCGCTTGGCTCAGGCAGGGTTATGGACGCCATTGGTTATTCTTCAGGGCTCTTAGCCCCATTTGCATCTTGTCCGTAGCTGGACGCTCTATCGTTTTCAAGGTGATTTGGATCTTTGTATATTATATCTGTATTCTTGACTCATGGAGTCACTATTATATATATCTGTTTTGTGGGTCCCATCGAGGACTGTTGTGTAATGTTATTACTTCGTTTTCCACCCGCACGAAAGTGCCTGGTGGGCACCTTTGAATCGTTTCTATGCGGGTTTGGCGGGTTTCGCTAAAACTTGCATAGGTCCGATTCTGAGGGTGTTACAATCGCATCCCGATCATCGTTCGAGAGTGTCATAAGCCCAAAGAGGCGAAAGAGAGTGAGTATGTCGCCGAAAGGTACAAAGAGGGTCTTTGGAATGACCTCATGGCACATTTCACGCTACCAGAATGTGAGAGTGATGCCAAGACAGCTAAGTGAGGAAGAAAGTCAAGCAGTGGGCCCTTAAGAAGATGAACAAACTATTCTGGAATTGTAAGAAAGTATTATGGCTCAAGTATTAGAAGGACAAGAAAACTCCAAAATTCAAAGGCTATCTAGCGAAGAAGTATCATTACTGGGATGCATTTGTGAAGTACAAGAAGTTAGAAGATGCTCAGAATAAGCCAGAAAAAAACAAGATAAATGTTGCGAAAAAGAAATTTCACCATCGCCTGGGGCTAGGGGCTACGTGAGTTCCATTCCAAAGTGGGAAAAAAAGAGAAGGATCTGTGAGATAAAGGGATCATTCCAGAATGAGATTTGAGGGCAAGAAATTGGTTCCTTGGGCATGGGAGAGAGTATGGCGAACTTATAGGGGATCTTGTTTGCAATGAAGTGATTAGGGTACCCAGGGAGTCATGTCTAGAAGTGGTGAAAGAAATTAAAGATGGGAAAACAAAGTTCCATCCCGATAGAGAGCACTATAAGAAATGTGTCAACCTATGACGTTTTGGTAGTGACTGTTGATGAAATCGTCATAGTTTTATGACGATTCCACAATAGATGGTCGTAATCTATTTGAGAGGGACAAAATCTTATTAAACTATGACCATTTCGCTCTAAAACGTCGTAATTTCTGTGGACGAAATCGTCATTATCTCTACATAGGTCGAGATATAAGAGAAAGACAGTGTACGCTGTTGGATGTGAACAGAATGAACATACGGGATTGTGATCTATGGCAACTTCTCGTGGATCGATGACCTGGCATAGAACCCATCAAGCGCGCACACAACAAATATTTCCACGTCGTCCCACCCCTACCCAACCGCATAGAACCCTAATCTCTCCGTCGCCACCCCACCCCACCCTTGTCAGTCCCGATCCGATCTAGACAATCACCGCAATCCACCATCGCCTATATCCACCACCTCTCCCCTCCACCGCTGCCACCAACTAACCCTCAGTCCCCTAGCACGACAACCTCTCTCTCTCCCTCGCTTGGCCTCCACTCCTCCCCAACACCAGCCATGGCGGTGTAGCTCGTCTATGCGCTGCTGAAAGTCCTGCAAGGAAGGGGCACAGAGATGCGGACAAGTATGAGTCCGCCAGGAGGAAGAGTAATTCCACTACGTTCAAGGGGAAGTCCCCAAGAAGATGCTGGTGGTTTACGTGGAGGGCATCGAGGTGTGTTGGCTGCTGCTTCTCGTCTACACTAACGATAGCGGGACTGAAGAGGGTGGATCCTGTCATCCTTCACTCGTCTTCCCATCTCGTCCTCGGCAGGGCCACGACCAAGGTAACACGATGGAGGAGTTTGTCGGGTTCCCAACGTTCATGATGCATGCCCTGAATCTGACTGGTTAGGGATCTTCATGTTCTAGATCTTGTGGATTATGTAGGTTCTTACTTACTGCTCTAGCTATTAGTATATTTCTAGGTTCTTGGTTAGTCTAGTTTTTTTAATTGGTTTCCAAATTCATCATCACAACTGAATTCCATCGTGGTTCCTAGGGTGTTTGGACTAGTAGATACAAGTGATTGCATCTTCAGTGATTGCATCTTCAGTTATGTCAAAAGAACTGCTTGGTATGACCCTTAATGTTTCATACTTACCGTTGATTTCTCTTAATGTATGTGCCTTCTTTGAAAATAAAACATGCTAGCGAGAGATCCTAGAGCTTCACATTGCATTTGATAGCTAGCTCAGTACTAGACATGTCCTACTTGTCAGATTTCTTTTATTTCTTTACTTAATAACATGTTATCTTAGCTTGTTCTTGTGTGCTCAATGATTATTACTAACTCAACTTACCACATTTTTAATTTGTCATGCATTATATAGATGTTTCTATAACTCAGATGATTTACAATTGATTTGCTGCCCTCCCTATGTTGCTGTTTGAGATGGGGCTGCAGTTCACCCTCTCTCCAGAGCTCGATGCCTAAACCAGGAGGTTGGCCAGATCCGTTTTGGCGCTACACATCAGCGTGGCCGCTACCATATGTGGAGTCGCCTCTTCTGGTGCTCCATCCCAAGGAGGACGGACTCAACCTCGACCGAATGGCTGCTGCCACCGTCCAGCAGGCTGGCCGCACCAACGATAGTGAGCAGGGAGGTCATGCCCGCGGACACCAAGGTCACCGGACACAAAGGTCGCGCCTGACGACACCAGACCGTGGCCCAGGCGTCCTTCGCCGTCGCACTACCTCTTTATCGATGACACCAGATCTCAATCTCCATGGTGTAGGCAAGTCCCCGGTTCCTCCCTTTTCTCCTCTATTTGCTACTATCTCCGTTTCAAGGCATAAGGCATATAACTTTTTTCAAAAGTCAAACCAACTAAAGTTTGACCAAATTTTTAGAGAGAAATATTAATATTTATAATACGTAATACATACGCTTTCATACATCATGAAACATATTTTTACATGGTATCTATATAATATAATATTTCTTGATAGTTTTTTCTAAAATTTTGGTTAAAATTTACATTGCTTGACTTTTCAAAAAAGTTGTATGTCTTAAGCCTTGGGATGGAGGGAGTATGTAAGACATGACTATAATATGTGCCATTGCACCAAATAACTGGTCTGATACCACTGAATTTTTTGGAAGGACATGTTCAATCAAAATGTAGTGTGTAGAAGTGGGCAGTTGTCACCTTGATACCTAGTGGCAGTGAGCCACCATAGAAAACAATTTGGTTATTTTTTTTGACTCACCCTACTTTTGTAGAAATGACTTTGCTTAGTACTTCCATACTACATAGCATGGATTTGTGGAACAACATAATGTAGATGAATTGTGCCACTAGTGTCTACCCGTGAGCTCATTCATTTTATTGTTGTTATAGTTATAAAGTTAAAAGTGATTGATTGTAAGTACCTGGTCCTGATTTTTAGGAATCTTGCTCGGCTAACATATTGTGCAATAGCATTTTTTTGTTTTGCTCCAAATAATTAGCAACAAGTAGTGCACGTAACATACATTGTTCGTGTTTATCTCAGGTTAACCCCGATCTATTGTTTTGTTCTGTTCTGCAATGTAGTTAATTAGTCAATCATGTCTATTCCGAGTATTTCTTAAGATTCTACCTCCAGTTGTGCTTATTTTTTATATTTTAATGATTTTATATGAGATGTCTTGTGTCACGGCGGTGGCATAACTCATTAGAAACAACATGTATATGATGATGTTTACCCTGTGCCGAATAACTGATGTTCTGCTGTGGTTGCATGTATACCGACTTTCTGCTTGATAGACACTTCTTATATTGTGATGTTTTATGTACACAATTTTTTCTTGTAGAAAACAACAAGCATTAATTTAGGTGCATGTTGAGAAAAATAACTCATATACAATCGTTATCCACTTTGCCCCTATCATGGTGAAATCCTAGCTCTGTCCCTGATACTATCTAGTGCAATCTCAGTCTTCTGATATGCAAGAAGATAAAAATTTACATGGTTCCTAGAGACACTGCACCCGTTTGTATTCACAGTACATTATTTAATTAGAACGGGACATTCACAAGATAGAGGCACACCTTTTAGGACGGTAGTAGATAGTGTGTCATGGTTGTTTTTTCGCACACATCAGTGTCTATATAATATTCTGTACTTCTTGCTATAGGTGTGTCTAGTCGCATAGTCTTCGCATATTTTGTCGCTGATTTCTTTCAGCTCATCTTCCATTAGCTTTAACTTTACATAGTCAATGTTGGAGTCTAGATTCTTGATCTTAGTTATCTTTGATTAATCGCAGAGCATATTTGTAAGTGATTAGGTAAGTATTTGGTTTAACCTCTTCTCTTCCTTGGTTACTTGATTGATAGGACATGGTGTCATGCCATACTATTCTATGATATGGAATCTAGGGTCTGAATAGCTTTGTACTAAGATCTGATTGAGTCTCAGTGATGTTATTTATGGTCACTTCTGTACATGTTCCTTTCTATTTGGGTTCTGATATGGTCACCGCTATACATTGGCAGATGGGGATGTGAGATAAGAAGAGGCAGACAACTTGGAGTGCACATGTAGCATTGACTTGCAGTTGTCGACGAAACAAGAATCTCTGGCCAGGTCTTCAAATCTTACTGACCTCACCCCTTACCGCTCCTCTTCTTCACGAGATCTGTGTATGTAAGCCCCTGGTCCATCCCTTTTCTCCTACTCTGTGTATGACATGGTTGTGATAGAAGAAGTGTTTATCTACTCTTGTGTCATCGGAATAACTATGATGCTCATGATCTAAATGTGTGGTAGAGCTACAATATTTGAGCTAAGGTTAGGACAAAAATGTACCAATCGATTCATGTTACTTTTGACTCTTTGTCAAGCTAGAAATACTAATGTTGCTGGCTTGCGATTGTATATGTATTTCACCTTTTCTTTCAAGTAAAAGTATATACTGCTAGATATAGAGTAGACTATATGCAGACATTAAACATGAGAACCAAATGAACTGTGAACAAGGAGGACTAAATTTGCATATGCTAAGGTGGAAGGACCTGAGAATCATCTTGTGGTCCACAATCTACATTAGAGATCAATAAATAATGTACTACGAGTACATGACGAGTAATATTACTTTATGAGGGAAAAGAATAATTCATGCTTTTTTCTGCAGTTATTTTTATTTATTTAAGGCTTATTTCATATACTTGATCTTAATTCAAAGCCGCTTCCAACTACTACAGTTTTTATTCGGTTTGGAATATAGTTGATTGACTTAGTCCGGCTGCAGATTCAGGATCTTTACAAGGAAGCTGGAGTGTTGGGCTTTGGAAAGAGATTATTCCAGCTCTTATTGAAGTGTGCTCAGGGACTGACTGCTCTTAGAGTATGCTTTAGCTTTTATGCTGATAATTCTTACTGATTATTAGGGTGTGTACTGCATCACGTCAACTCAACTTTCCTGTGTTGGGGACTCACGGCCCTGATCCTTTACTTATGAGTACTCGATAGCTTTTTCATTCAGTCTAGAGAATTAGGACATGATTTTTTGATAGCACATGGCATTTTGATGTGCTCCTCTAATACTGGTATCTCTTTGTACAATTTTATGTGAATTCATAACAACTAACCTTCTTTGTGAAAACATATGTTCAAAATATTCTTCTTCGAGCTGTTGTAAAACTGGGCTTGTACAATTTTAAATTATGTCTGTCATTGAGACTGAAATTGTAGTTGTTTCTCATTTACAGGAGCTCTATCCCTAAGAAACCGGAAGTCAGTGAAGTTGTGAAGAGAAGCCATCAAAGAGTAGCCTAATTTCAGCAGTTGTACTACAGATCAAATATTGTGTAAAATTGTAATAGATTAATTTCAGCAGTTGTTTTAAATAGTTACATGTGTTCTCTTTGATTTGCATCAGATACTGATAATGTATGTGATCTCAAACTTTTGAATAGAAAACATGATTGAAATTAATATGTCATTTTGGACCCTTCTTACGTGGGGCCAATTTTTGAGTTGAACATGACAAGTGGCACCTATCTGCAAAGTGGAACCATGTCCTAAAAAGGATCAATTAAAATGGATTTTAAATAGGCTACGGCCCGTAAATAAAAAGGCTGCAATGTTTGGTATGGCCCATGTAACTAATAGAACTAGAAAGGAAAAAACATAAATGGGATGATTTGCTGGGCTTGGCCTATATAAATGGCTGAAATGGACCGGGCTAATTGTGTGCCACGTCGGACTAGACACGTATGATTTGACGTGGCTAGGCCTTATAGCCCGTGATGATATTGAACATCACAGAGGTTTTGATGATCCAGTATCGTCATAGAAGGTTATGATGTTTTCACATAAATCGTCGTTATAGTTCATTAGTGACGCCCAACTTTCGACGATCTCCAAATTGTCATAGAATCGTCATAAACACACTATTATGACGATTCTGTGAAAAAACCGAGGGTCAAATATAGCCAGATTCCTTGTAGTGGAGAATGACTTGCTGACAAAGTTCCTCGGGAATGACGAACACGGAGGACGAGTACGAGGCATTGGCCCTAGTTATACATGGGAGAATTCGAGCGAGAGCAAAGCAGCGACGGGAGGAGGAGGGAGACATGTTCAACCAGTTTCTAGCAAGAATTGACAAGAAGCAGCAGTAGATTGATGAACTTAGAGTAGCGCGCCTGCAGGATCTTGCACTCGATATTACCTCCAACCCTTCTTAGCGGAGAAGCAACATGGCTGAATCAGAGGTCCCGCCTGAAGATGCACCGATGATAGATGGCGGTCTCGGCTACCTCGTGGATGGAATCAAGGAGCAAGTATCTTGTGAGCTCCATCAGAAAGTGAAGAACATATCCTTGAACGTGGCGGTCGGATGTGCTTTACCTTGTCCACCTGACGCATGTTGGCATGGCCGTGAGATTCCATCTGGCTATGCTAAAGTTGGGTAGGATCAAATCGTAACGGGGTGGAAAACAATAGAGCTTGACATCCCTGGACCTGAAGGTGAGAGGACACTCGGAGAAGTACTGGGTGGTATCATTCTATGGAACAAGAACAACATCAAGCTTCCAGGCTCGGCGCCAAGGCTAACACCGTCTCCGAGTCATCGTAGGTCACCTTCACCTCCATCACCTCCAAGAAGCCCACCCCATGACTACGACCACCACAACGTGAGTCCATATCGATCTCCACTGTAGGGTCAGCCGTCTTCGCCGCAAGGTCAGCCTGCTAAGGACAATAAGCAGAAGCGTCCTCCATCGATGCGTACTAACCGACGTAGCATGCAAAAACAAAAAATGTCTCCCCTCCCAATAGTACCTCATCAGAATCTACTCATCAGACCTTACAATCACACTGACGAGGAAACCGCAGTGATCGCAAAGGCCGAATGTGATATGCATTTTGAAAATAAGAAACCCGAGCCCACCCCGGTATACACCGAGAAGAAAAAATCATATGCACTTGATTTTCTAAACATAAAATCTCAATATGAGTTGCACAATAAGCCAGCTGACTATCTATGCACACCTCAGAAGAAAGTGATGAAGAGAAAATCAAGTAGAAGTGCAAGCGGGAGCAAATCAAGAAAAAGTGCAAGCGGTAAAATATCAGACTTTCCCGAGCCCGGACAACAGTCCAAACAATGGATCCAATCCCCTCAAGGTGTTATCCAAAAATGTTCCGCATCAACGGGAGGAGCCAATAGATATGGAAGCAGCTGCGGAGTTGGTGGCTGCTATGAATGTGAGTGTTGCTGAATTGTTAGGTTCCCAAGGCGGCAAGTAACCCAAGGCTTTTGTAGTCGCTAGATATGTCCTAGGGACGGATTTTGTCAGCAAAAGGGAAGTTGCGAGAACTTCCAACACAAATGCGGAATCTCCATCAATGGTATCTAAGAGTCGTAAATCAAGACATAACAATGATCATAGAAAAAGTCCCACATGAGTACTACTTCCGACCCGAGAAGATCCATGTTGAGTTTCTAGAACTCTTCCAGTTATACAATTTCTACGACCTCGATAAATCTATCATGAGTAGTTATTGTCTGTAAGTTTTTGAATTCAGTTCTTTCAGTTGTTCAGTTGATTGCATGTAATTATCCTCATTATATCCTTTTGTACTCTATTATGCTGAATGAAGATGTTGGAATATAAAATAAAAAATTCTATGGTGTTGGGTTCATTGACCCAGATAAAATACATATATAGACGGTAATGGAGAAACCCGAGGAGACAGCGAATAGTATTGTAAGGTTTCTAACAGAGCAACATTTTTGTGACCACATACCGTTTCCTACAACTTTAAGTGAGGGTCTCAATCTGTTGTACACACTCACTTTTGCCTACTCGATGTTAAGTGCAATTGATTAGTTACTGACGTATACATACAAACATGTGTAGGTTTCACTTGATTGTGCTAGACATTCAACTTGATAAGGGAATAGTTGAAGTCTTTGACTCATTAAAGAAAGACATGGAAGAGTTCAACACATGAAGGACATGCTCCAGAGGTAATTTCAATCATTCGCACTATATCGATCTCTGTTCGTTGATTTCTTACATATCAGGTAATAATGAATAACTCATTCATTAATTTTATTTGTCGGGCAGGGTTTGAAAGAGTTTCAAGACTGCAACATATGGTTCCTTTAGTAAGAAGTTGACGTTTACTTCGGTCTCGATAATTAGTACGTGATATGTCTGCGCTCCTCTTTACTTTCTAGTTTTAATTCAATTATGATGCTAGATTATTATTTTGATTGAATTATATCTGTGTAAAGTGTGTAAGGCAGCCATAGGGGATGAATATCTGTGGATTCTATATTTGCAAGTTT
The DNA here is from genome assembly GCA_030063025.1 of Avena longiglumis. Classification (NCBI taxonomy): domain Eukaryota; kingdom Viridiplantae; phylum Streptophyta; class Magnoliopsida; order Poales; family Poaceae; genus Avena; species Avena longiglumis. The sequence goes on from CP125979.1 coordinate 450,085,852, forward strand.
ATTCGCACGTTTACCTCAGAGCACAAATATTTTAGCGTCGACGTAAGCCATACATTCACAATTTTATTTTATTACCATCACTTTTTGTTATCATAATTGATATTAATCTCATTTTCTTATATAGTTCGAGGTCATGAGGGAAAATCTCCTACCACAACAATGCCTAGTAGGAATTGCAGAGGATATGGCGGGATTTTGCATGAAAAAGTTAATAGACGACATCGGAGAATTTAGTGTAAATAGACGCTTCTGATAATCCCGGTCGTGTAATCGAATAGGCGGGGTCTAGTACTGATAATTGTGATCTCCATGTAACTATCAAAATTGTATATATTTGTATCCTCAATGTTGTAAGACAAGTTATCTTATATATGCAAGAACATGTACGGTGTGGTAGCATAGAAATATGAGGAAACTATTTTGAAAATTAAATAAATAAAAAGAATATAAAATGAATTCTCTGTCACGGCAGAGAAAGCGTCCAAAATGCTGCCGGGACATGTCGCGGCAGAAAACATCAAGCTGTTTTCAAAATAACACCAACAGAAATAAATAAAATAAATTCTTTGCCGCGACAAAAAACCATTTGTCGCGGCATGTAACACCAACCGAGACAAATGGGGGTGCACCCCGCGGTGGCCACGTGGACACTAGTGTACACGTCCCCCTCTAACACCGGTTCGGACCACCCTCTAACACCGGTTATAGAACCGCTGTTGCGGGTTCGGTGTTAAACCCCCCTCCTTTAACACCGGTTATTATATGAACCGCTATTAAAGGGTGGCGCACGTGGGGGCTTCCGTAGAGCGTAGGCACGAACCGGTTTTAAAGGTTCTCTGCCGCGGCAGAGTTCTGCCGCCGTCCCGTTTTGGGCGGATTTCTGCGGTGGCGGGGACGGGGAGGGGGATCGATCAGGAGAGGTATACACATACATCGTCGGTACATACATACATCAATAATTACGCAACTATTATTATACACAAACATCGTTATTGTGATATTCTCCGTACACGTGAAGCATCAAGTATAAGACAAACACGTTCAAGCATATATACAATATAACATCTCCATACACATTCATTTTGGATATCTAAAAAGTTCTCCGCCAGGCCTGACGACCTCATCAAGTATGAACCCCGCCAATTACTCTTGAATGGCTCGTACGCAGTCCAATGGTAGGAGGTTGTCCCGCATCTGTTCGGTCTAAATATATATGAAGAATACGGTCAATATATATATATATATATAAGAATGAAATTCAACACAACTAATGGTAATAAAATAATGTTATGTACATCGTTTACGTACTCTAAGTTGTTCTAGTGTGGCTTGGCCCGTCGCACATACCGTGTTGTGAATGAACTCGCAAACGTAGTATCCACATAAGTTATTGTCAGCTCCCTGCTGTGTGTACTTTACAAGAATAGAGAGTTCAATCAAAATAATAATCAATAAAGCATGATATAATGGAATTCAAAGAAGAATCAAAGATATACACATACCTAGATGGCTAGTATTACTTACATTTTGATCTACAAATTGTAGTTTTTCTGACCATTCACCCGCGGCCCTGCCCGTGAACCTTTTCCAAACCGTGTCTGGCAAAGAAAATGAATAAATGAGTAATTAATTACTTGTTTTCATGAAAGTTGCCGATCTAGTGCAATAATATGATTGAAATTACCTCTGGAGCATCGCTTTAAAGTCTGCCCATAGCGCTTTGTCTTTCATGCCGAGTCCATGACAATGACTTTTTCCTGTGTCCACTTGAATGGCTAGCAGAATAAAGTAGAACCTTCGCACGCATAATATGTGTACAAGAGAGGGTAACACTCACGAGAAGTTGTAAGGCAATAGTATTTCCCTTTTGGTTTGTTGTCTCAGCAAGACCTTAGCAAGAAATCTTCTGTTTGCCCGGGTTTGTGTTTACCACTTGTTCATGAACTCTATTTGGGTCAACGAACCTAATGTCATAAGGGCCTCCTTTCATGCTTTCCATAACCTTTTTCGTGCAAAATAGTATATACATATATGGTGAGCATATATATATACATACAATTAACAAATTGAATGAGCTAAGATAGAAATTACAAAAATAGTATTTACACACAATAAAGGCTGAGGATAGCTTTGTCGAGTTCCTTCCGATAGAATAAAAAATGGAGGTCTTGAATGTTGAAGGTGACCTGGTCATCTCTGCACAAGAAAATCTTATCTCTTATATGCGTCGTGATCCATTCTCCCTTTGTCGTCTTGCAGAAATTAAGGTACCACTTATGCAATCTTCGCATCTTTGTTGGTAGATTCTTGAGCTCATCTTTCTTGACGAGATTGTTCCCGTACTTCCATGGATGTATGGGGTTGACATCGTCTTTGGGAAAGTGGTCTCCCATAATGTTCAAGTATGCAATGTAAGTCATCCCCATCTCATTGGCCTTTATTTGTAGCTGTTGCTCTTAATCATTTACATGAGGAGCTATCCGTGTATCGAACACTTAGAGAGGGGCGCACGATTGGTTTTCCTGCTCCCCGAGGAACTATTTTTTGGGGTTCATGAACTATTTTCCACCTTGCATCCCCCTTTATAATGTGGCGTTCGTGGTCCGGCACAAGTGGGGGTTCATGTTTGAAAAGATTATTGTAAAACTTCTCCACCATCATCGGATCTAGTTTCTCCTTTGGCTCGGCCTGTTTAGGTGCAAATAATTTCTTAACCTCGTCCTCCGAGATCCTCTTGTTCTCCTCGTCGCTTAGGTTCCACAGTAATACTGGCAATGGCTTGGCGAAAGGTTGCGGGACATAGTTCCTTGAACTCTTTGGCGTACGGTTTCCTGCAGATTTCTTCGTGTTAGTAGTACTAGTGCTCTTCGTGGCCCTGATCTTCCGCTTATGCTGACGCACAGGAGATAGCTGATGCGCCGGAGATGACTGGCGCGCAGGAGATGGCTGAAGCGGCGGAGATGGTTGACGTGGCGGAGACAGCAGGGAGTATTCTGATGACCCGAAGACGGCTAAGGCGGCTCAGATTGCTGACGCCGCAGAGACGGCGGGGGAGCCTGTGGCACCCCGGATTTACGGTCCGAGAATACCCGTTATGCATATCATTTACGTTCCCTTGATCAGTGAGCCGTGAGCCTAACCGACAAGTATCATTACATCATCCTTGAATAATGAATCCAACAACTTACGGGGAGTCCTTTATGGCGATTACATCACAATTAGCGGAAGTCTTCAGTGTAGAGCCCGTGCCTTAACCTACAGGCAACTAACTGGGAAGACGGCCTAGCTCGCATAGACATCAACACCTTTGTTCCTTCTTATCATCTGTAATCTGGCCAAGTAAACAGCCAGGGATAATGCCGGTGAGTACTTTGAATGTACTCGCGAAACCACCAAAACAAGCGTAAGGGGAAACATGCATATTAGGGTGTGGCGAGATAGCTCTATACTACATTTGTTTTTGAAAGGAAACCTAACTTTGGCATCTCTATATATTTGTTGAAAAAGAGTTTTGGAAAGTATGACTCCTTTTTGAAAACCTGGACATCTCCACATCCTTGTTAAAAAGATTTGAAACCGGTTTTGTTGTAAAACCCTTTTTAAAATGTCTTCGACCATCACTAGTCAAAACCAATCTCATTCCTTATACTTCCTCGTGACCAAGTCACATCATTTTTATCCATCTCAACATATCTCCCGATACTCATAGTAATCAACTTTCCAACCGTCCTTGACCGTGGACACGGCTATTCGAATAGATTAGACTCTACAGAGTTTTTGCACTTTACCCACAGGAATCAATACATCCGCCAGGATAGAACCACGGCCCTCTTCATACGGTAGACGGGGGTCCGGATAATCGAACCTAACGTTTCATTTGTTGTCCCTAGTATAGGTACTTTCCCTATGGTTGCTTAGTTCCTCCGGGACGTGTACTTGACTTCCCAAGTCCGAATCTCCCTTCCTTCGCATCCTTCATCCACTTCCAGCCGTACTGCCTTAACCTGGTACCATCCTCGGGAGCTCCATAGTTTCAGCCGACTCCTGGAGTTGAATGGAACCTCTCCGGGCACGATGACCCCCTAAGTGGAAAGCAAACCCGCTTCCGGGGACTCTAACCGCTTTCTACGCGTTATGGTATCGCCTATACTAAGGAGGACAAACTATGAGCTAGCCCTGAGTCCCACCCAGAGTAATGTGGTTGCACTAATAAAATTGTTTCGGCAAAAGACTTGAGTACCCCTTTCCTCAATCCTTTCCTTATTCTACTTTCTCTTTATCCTCCTCATATTTCCTTTAGTGAAAACTGCACTCGGAACAATGCCTCTTTCTGAGGGTTTTATTTTGGAAACTTTGTAGTAGGGTAAAAACCCAAAATAGTTTTATCATTGAAAAACCGTGGGTTCCAAGAGGGAAGATCTTAATCATCTTAGCCTCGTTCTAAGCGGTAAAGATAGGGGTGAAATGAGTTAGATGTCCTAGTGGACATTCATCCATAACTTGGAGGAGCCAAGTTACTCACGTCTTTTATTTGAAACAAACCATGTCTGTTTTCATGCAATTTACAAACGAGATATAAGACAAATGCTAAACAGAAGTAGGGAAATATAGGTGTTCAAGAATGGTGGCTTGCCTGTGACCAGCGAGAAGTCCCTTAACGGTGTTAGATAACCAGAATACCAATAATATCAATAAAAGAATATCCCGATCCTTCCTTCTTCTCGGCGTCGCACAATCGCAACTATCGTCGTTATCTATCATACATGGAAACAAACATTACATCAATCAATACAAACATACACGCATCAAACCATACAGCAATCTAAGGATAAATATAGGCTAGACATCAGTAGGATGTTGGAAGTTTGCTGTGATTGGATTGGGGGAAAGATTTGGAGGTATTGAGGAAAAAGGATCCCTTTTTAATTATAGTTTAAGAATTATCTAAGAGAGAGGTTTTTGATCTGGGACTTAATCTGTATAATACCATTTTATAAAAATGATACCATCAGATAGGTACTGATAAATTGAAGCCAACAAAAGTGGTTTCACTATTTTATCAATTTCCCTTGATTTATAATGAATTTTATAGTGATTAAAACTCTAGTTTTAGGAAATAGTTCACCAGAAATTTTCCGGAGTTCCAAAACTTATTTCCTTGGGTGGTTAAGTAGTATTTGATGGGCTGAATTCAGAGGAGTTGGAATCTCCTCAGAATAATTACCAGAAGGACATTGAGAAAATCCCAAAGGCATAACTGTCTAGAATTTGTCTTTTAAATCAGATTTATTTTACAGAATATTTTTAGTTGATTCCAATGATACAAGTTGGGTACTGATGATACCTCTCGGTAGAAATTGGAATCAACACATTTGGAGTTGCAGAGCTACTGGAGTGATTTTATTAGTGAATAAACCATGCATAGAAGGGTTCAAATCACTAAAAATCAACAGAGACTCGTAAAATTATGAGCTGCTGGATTTAGGAATATATGGTTATGTGTGATCTCTGAGGGTTGGAATTATGTTAGAACTCATTTGGATTGACCTAGATAATTTCCTAAAGGAAGAAAATATCTGTGTTGTTATTTTTTCTATGGGTAAACTAGGAAGAAAGGGACTATGGGACCTGTGGGAATGGAAAGGTATGGTTAAAACCTTTCATCACCATTTTGAATTATTCCATTTGGAGATGCCAAACTCTCTGGAGGGTTTAATTACTGTTCTGGACAGGTCTGGGGAGATTATTTATCATAATTGATCTATATATTATTTTGGTGTAGAACTTAATCAGCATGATAAGGAATGGACTTAGTTACTGGTGAAAATACTAGCCAAATTTATTTGGGCTATTTCCATTTTTTTTTGCAATTAAACCAAACTGACATAAACAGATCTGGAAAAATAAAATAGGAAAATGGGAAGGGGCAACGGGCTGGTGTCGGCTGGCTACTGGGCCGCGCAGAGGCAGATCCGGCACATGCAGCGAGGCCGGCGCAGAGGTGCTGGGACCCGATTGGCCCAGGTAGGGCGAAGGGGTATGGGGGATTAGCAGCCGTTGGATCTAGTCCAGATGGACGGATCTCGTATGTCGTCGACCTCGCATCTTGGCCGGCAGAGAGGAAACCCTAGCGCGGCCACCAGCGCAAGGGGAGGCTCACTGGGGGCGCGTCGGAGACATGGAAGTGTCAGGGATGACGCAGAGCTCGAGGGTGAGCTCAACGAGGGGCGCCAAGGAGATTCTTGGCATGGGGAGAGTGCATGCGCGCGAGCACCCACGGTGTGCGGGAGGGAGATCGTCGGAGACGCTTACCTAGGGCTCGTTAGCCACAGAGAGGGGGCGGAGGGGCGTGGTCAGAGACGGCGGTCTCGGCGGTGGGCGACTTGGACTTGTTCCACGACGGGGATGTGCTCCCACGACTGCAACCGAAGGGAGGGTGACGGAGCTCGGCAGCAACACCTCCAAGGTTCCTACATGTTGAGGGGAAGTACAGGGTTAGCTTCAGGAGGGTCAGGGGAGCTCGGAGAGAGTGCATGCAGAGGGAGGAAGCAAGAGGAGAGGGGGCTGTGCTTGAAAGAAGAGGGGATGCCGAAGCTCCTTTCTTCTTCTTCCTCGAGAAGGGCAGGGCAAGAGGAAGGGAGGGGGTGGACTGGGGTGTGAGTGGAGAGGAGAGGGGGTAAATGAGCCAGGGTAGGGGCGCTGCTCTGGCTTGCGTCCTTATAAAGTGGGGGTGGAGGGTGTATGATGGACATAATCCATGGGGAAAGCTTGGAGGGAGGGAGGTGCTCATCCAATGGGGCCATAGGGGCGGTGGGGGAGGTGTGGGGTATCCTCTGGTCGGGCTGAGTGACAGGGGAGAGAGAGGGAGCAGCAGCTATGGCTTTATTTTGATGGGACAAGACAAAGGTGCCTTGTCTCTCTCTCCCAACAAGAGAAAAAGGACAAGATCTAGGGCTTGGTCACTGTATACCTTCAGTGCTGCGACCAGGAGGAGGGTGGGGTGCTGGGGTGTAGTTTTTGACAAGGTTTGGTGATGATTGGATTTGGTTTGAAACAAGATTTGAGTAGTTTTCCAATTTTGATCAAGACTTGGGTTGTGAAGGAAGTTTGAAAATTTGTATTGAGCAATGGGTGTAAATGGCACTGGTAGGTGGAGTAGATCAAATGATCACTTCAGGATTTAAATGGGATTTTTTTGAAGATTATAATCCCATTTAAATGGACTTCTTCAAAAAGTGCTGAAGTAGATTATGGAAGCAAAACTGATATTTTTACTTTGGGAAAGCTTGGTTTTTGGTGCTATATGGTCATAAATACCATATAACACATTGGAGAATTTTATTGGGATTTATTGAAGTGGAAAAGTATTTTTAGAGAATTATTTCTAGTTTCTGCCATTTTAGAAAAAGGGCAAAAATAAATAATCAAGAATCTCAAAAATAATTATTTTTGAGTTGGAAAGATAGGATATGATAAGTAGGCATTAAACATGCCTTGATTTAGCAAGGTGATTTGGATAAAACAAACTTGTCTTTATAGACAAGGGTTTTGAGGAATTTGCAAGATAAGGAAATAAAATAGTTTAATAATCCAAATAATTGTGGAAATTATTTGGGGATGCTTATATACAAGGTGTATGAGGTACACTTGACGTATTCATAAATATCAACCTTGGTTTCAAAGAAAAGTGGGGATAAGGATGGAAACTAGATAGTTGGAGGATCTAGGGTTTTATTAGTCTGATGCCATCTAAACAAGGTTGGATTAGGGAGCTCATTGCTCACCTTGGTACAAGGGGTATATGGATGGGTATACCATGTCCGGTAGATCATCATGGAAGCAATAGTTGGGCTTGGTTGGATTTGAGGTGGTATTGGAGTGATGGCAAACTTTGTTGAAAATAAGGCTGCCATAACAGATACACCAGTTAGCCTCCTAAACCATGTGGGTTTAAGAAGCACAAGGCTCCAATGGAAACAAGTGGAGTGGGAGTTGATAGGCCTTGGTTAGTAGGTCCTAACCATGCAAGGAGTTGGTCAAGGGGGTGGCATATAGATGTGAGCTTCTGCCAAAGTAGGCAAGATGCTAAGATTTGTAGAAAATATTATTATCATGACTACAAAACCATCAAGGATTGGTGGGAATTAGAATGTCTTAGCCAAGGGCAAGAGTGGGCCTTGGTAGTACTCAATATTTACTACAATAGGATTCAAGTGAATTTCCAAAAGTGGACATAGGTTGGAAAAGGTAGAGTTCCAAAAATGGTATCCGGGTAAGAAATCCAGACTTAGCCATTTTGGCAGATTTAGGGTTTTCGACTAGAGTGTAGGTGTAGATGATTTTGAGAGGATGCTAGGTTCCAAACCCATGATCATATGGAGGATGTTTAGGTGGGGGATAGGTAGATATTATCCTTTCCTGGATGGGGTCTTCACTGAGTTGGAAACCATCCAGAGGGATTATCTTTGGATTGAGATAAGCAGGAGATGAGATGATCACTTGAGTGTCTTAGGATAGATCTAGACTTGGATGCTTTATATGGCCTGGATGATTACAAGCAAGGATTGGGTCCTAAAGGATTAGTTACTAGATTATCTCAATCTAGATCCTAAGCAAACAAGGTGAACAGCAGATCAAGGCAATTCATCAACCAGCAGATCAAGGCAATTCATCTTACTACTTATCTAACTACTACCAGGGTTACCATCAAGCCTAGATTGGGGTAAAGAGGGGTATTTTTAAAAGGGGTTTTGCTTTGAGTTAAGATAAGGATCATATTGGTATCCCTACCAAGATTGAGATGAAAAGGTTTTAATAAAGTTTTCTGGAAAACCTAGAGATAAGTGTAGTTGAAGGTTCTGTCTTGAAAACATAAGGAGATAATATATAGGTATCCATAGTTTTGGCAATAGAAACTAGTCAAGTATTTGGTTGTGTCGAAGTCATCTTGGCTCAACTTTTAGAATGCCAGGAAATTTGAGAATATAAAAGATGAGCCAAGACATCTCTTTTGTAAAATAGTTTTTGTAGACTAGGGTTGAGATGAGGAGCACATAACTAATACACAAGCTGTTGCTTGAGCACAATAAAACAAGTAAGCACATATAGCAAGAAAAAGTTTTTGTTCCCCCTGATTTTTGCCTTTTGGACATTAAATTAGGGTTGCTGAAATTAGGATGTTACAGAGCCAGTGGCCTCCAATTTGGAAGCACGATGTGTTTCTTCCTCCAAAGAATGATTGTTTTCACTGCTAATTTCAGTTGAGTTTACCCTTCACCTGTAGCTTGGTCAAGCTGTGCGTCCTCATATTCCTTCACAACCTCATCCACCCCGACAATAGCATAACCATCTGGAATCGGTCGGGAGTGGTAAGTTCCACTAGGTACAGGAGGTAAGGCATAGCCGACCGCCACCTTAATGGATAAGCCCATTAATTTCACATGTAGCTCAGTGTGTTCGCTCTCCATGATCTCATCCACGGGGTATCGAGGACCCTCCATTTCAACCGTGGGCTGCATGTTCTCCGTGGAAGCCACGCTGCTTTTCCGCGCAGAGTCTGGGCCGCCGGCAGCTTCCAATGCAGGCCCTTCGTGCTGCTGAGATGGGCCGGTAGCTTGCTGGCTATTTTGTACGATCACTTGTGCTTGCAGCGCCATAAGTGTCTGTTCTATCTGTGTCATCTGGTATTTACACTCTTTTTCTTTTCTGCCGCGCCATCTATAAGAGTCTCCCCACGCGGAAAACCCATCCTTCCACGTCATACACCCTGTGACTCGTGATAGTCCAGGGTGCTCTTTTTTACTGATGGCGCATGTCAGCTGGTCCTTCTATCTATCGCCATGGATGGTCCTGGCGGCTGTTTCGTCGAATGCCGCGATGAGTTCATTGACGGGTTTGCCAAGAATTTTTGGGAAGATACACATTCCCGTTTCTGGGTCCAACTTTGCCCCGATTCCGTAGAACCAAGTCATTGCACCTAGCTCCCACCCCTCTGTCTGGGGTCTGGTCCCTCTATCGCGCAGGTCCTTCTCAGCTTCCTCCCACTTAGGCTTCTGTGATATGTAGCCACCTGACCCCGTCCTCTGGTGATATTCCTTCTTCTTTGAATTTAGCGTATTGTTTTGTGACCTCTTTGCAGCTATAGCACCTTCCTTGTACATCACAAATTCGGGACAGTGAGGTCTTATCTTCGCATAATATGCATCTTCGAAATCTGGAGTCTCGCCATCTTTGACAAATTTAATCAATTTTGTCTTCCAGTTGCGGAAAGCTTCAGCCATCTTCTTTAGAGTCCACTCTTTGACCTTCTCCTTTATAACCAGTTTATTTTCATCCTCCTCTAGCGGTAGGTTGAAATTTAACAACAGCAAAGTCCAAAGCGTTTGTTTGGATCTTTTATCGACAAAGGTAGTGTCGCCCTTCTTTGGATTATTCCAATATTCAATTGTGATTAGGCTTTGGTCCCTAAGAAGAACTCTATCCTGACGTATAAATTTGTCTTTGGCCTTCTTGGGCTCCATCGGCCTGCCATCAACAGGGAACTTTGCACGATCTTTCAGCCGATGGCTCGCGCCTCGCTTCCTCTTTTTCATAGAAGATGATTGTTCCTAGGTGGTCGATCCGAAGGGCTAAAAGAAGAAAGAAGCTTTAATTAATATATGTACATATATACAAATCAACCGGTGCAAGTCAGTAGAGGATTAATCCATGCATATACCTTGCCGGACTTTGTAATCACTAAAGTGCGTTCACCGGAGTCGTCATCTTCTCCATGACTACTTGAGGTGTCATCATGTCCCTCCAAGTTCAGATATTTTGAGGTGTCCTCATGGATCTGGTTCTCCATTATTTCTTCTTCTTCAAGGTTTCTACTGAGTGGATCAATAGTTTCTAAAACAATAATATTATCTAGAGTAAGAGAGTAAACATTCAAGTGGACTTAGATTCATAATAAATATTATAGAGTAAGCTCATGGTAGACATTTATAATTTTAAACCCTAACTTCTATGCAAGTTATAACAAACTATTTATCTTGATATCACTTAAGCTCATGGGAATAATATTAACCATCTTAATTCCTAAGGACTTTATGTGTCATATAATAATGAAGGCTCGCCATATAAAAATTTCTTTAATATTATGAGTTATTAAGAATCAAATCTCATGAATTAATAGTAATACATTCCTTTCATAAGTTATGGTTTATATAGGTAAATCAAATTCATAACAAAAGCCTCTACAAAATATTAATAGGAAGATGACCTATATAAAGAAAATAAAGAAACTATAATACATACACTTTCTTATGTATACATACACTACAATACATACACTTTCATAATAATCCTTTCTTTTGTTCATACAAAAAATATACATACCCTTTAATTTTTTCATACACAACAATATATATACATATACTTTCTAATATATACATATACATATACATGCACTTTCATAATAATCCTTTTTTCTGTCATACACATGAATAACATTAGTCAATCCAATATATTTTAGGATATTTATATGCAACAATACATATACATATATGCATATACGCAACATATATATACATATTAGGATAAAATTACACGCAAATAAAATTATTCATACACAACAATATATATACATATATGCAACATTTATCCAATATACACACAAATAAAATATACAGACAAACAACAATATGGGAATATTCAATCCAAAAGAGAGCTCACCGCCGGTGGCGGCAAACTCGAGTGGATGGGGTCGGGGTTGGCGGCAGCGGGCGTGGGCGGGTTTGGCGGTGGCTCCGGGTTGGTCTTGGCGGCTCGGGTTGGCTGTGGCCAGCTCTGGCGGCGGTGTCTCCATGTGGACGTGTGTGGCGGCGGCGACGGGCGTGGACGGGCGTGGCGGCGACGGCTCCTGTGAGTGGACGGGCGTGGATGGGCACGGCGGCGGCGGACGGCGACAGCGCGTCGAGCAGCCTGCCGGTGTTCTCCTCTACGCTCCTCTGCTCCTCTGCTCTCGATCCCACAATCTGGCTGGGGAAAGAGGAAGAGGAAGTGCGCGCGCTTTATACCCCCCTTTAACACCGGTTCCAACCACGAACCGGTTTTAAAGGGGGAGATTTGTTTCGCGCGCGCACTGTAACTTCCCAAATTTCATAAAATACAAAAGCATGTTATTGCATCGATAGCATCATGGCATTTTACCTTGCACAAAAAAATTCAAAGCTAAACCCTAAGTAAAACCATATTTAAACCCCTCTTTTTATTTTATATAAGAGGCATGGTTTTATTTTTAATTTCAAAAGACAAAAGTGTTTTGGAGTGACTAGTGGTGTTTGACACCCTTTTAAACACTTTGTTCACCTCAAGAAAATTTGGTGAAAGTTTGAAAATATTTGGAGTTCATTTGGTGATTCAAATCACATTTGAAAAATCAAAACAGAAAAAGAAAAAGAGAAAAGGAAAAAAATAACAGCAGAAACCTATCTAGCCCAACCCACCCTGTGACCCAACTAGCAACCCACCTAGCCTACTCGGGAAAACCCCCTCTCCTCCTATGTTTCTCACCGTGCGCGCCCGCACCCACTCGCTGACAGCATGCCCCCACCGCCAGGTCAGCTCCGTCGTCTTCAATCACGCACCGCAGACCCGCTCGCCCCTCCCGTTTCCTCCTCTGATCCGATTCAATTCAAATCAATTCATTGATTCTCGGCGTTAATCCCGTACCCGACACCCCTCTACTTAACCCCCTCTCCCTTCCTCTCCTTTCCCCTCACGCCACACCTCCGGAGAGCCCCCATGCTGCCCACACTCGAGCTTACACCGCCACGGTACCAAACCTCTCCGGCGACCAATCCCGGTGAGCCTCGACCCCCCCTTGCTCTCTGGTTCTTACTATCTTGTTCGCCACCCTCATGCACACCTAATGATACTTGTGGTTTTATTTCTTGTGGTTTGTAGCGTCGCCTTCGTCAACACCCGCGTGTGCCCGATGGCGATCTCGACTCCGGCGAGGAATCCTCGACAATACCGTGCGCCCCCGCCTTAACCTCGTTGACCACTGTGAGCGCCTCAGCTCCGCGACCTTGGTAACACACCGCACCGTTCCCTTTACCCCCTAGCATCGCCGTAGCATCGCCGGCAGAGCCGTTTGCTGCCGCAGCTCGCCATCCGCGCTGCCCGTTCGTGGCAGAGTGACCAGATCCGCTGGATCTATATCCAACGGCTAGGATTAGAATAGAGTAAAGGGGTACGGTTATATCTGGACCGTGCGATCTAACTTAGATCCAGCGGCTCGCGAGCGTGATCCGCACAAAGCGGTACGGGCCAATCAGATGGTGTCGCGTGTCAGGATTTTTCTTTTAAAATCCAGATTTGAATTATTAGATGAATTAACTTCTAAAATTCATAACTTTTTTTCTGTTTATCCAAAAAAATGCCAATAATATATCAATGTATTCAAAAAAAAAATCCTACACATCTATGGGCTTAGTTTTGTACTTTGTTTCTGTAAAAATGGATTTTTATGCATAGACATTTATAGGCTTATTTTGAGTATAAAAATTATTTAGAGAATGTTTTAAAGACTAATTTGAGTCTATTTAATATATAAAAGTTTAGTTTTGTGTTCAGTACTGTTTACTTATCTTGTGGTTTAAGAAAAATAATCACATGGCATTTGCATGCATTCTTATATTTTTGCTTGATTAATTTGAATGTAAATTTGGTGCTATCATTTTATGTGTAGATTTTGGTGCTAGTGGTGATTGTGATTGTGAGCATTGTTGGTACTCCCCCAACTACCAAGGCAAGTGGTGCTTCATGTTTTGTCCCATTATTTTGACTATGCACTAGGGATATTTTGTATAGGGCTTGCATGATATTTTTGCTAAATATCTATATGCTATGCAATGGGAAATGCTAGTAGTTGTAGTCTTGGTAGAATTTTCTCTAAGTTAAGATACTTGTTATATTGCCATGCTTAACCTAGCTAGTAGCAAACAAGGGTGGATTACATACATGCTATGGAAAATATTGTTAAGTCTTTGACTTGTGTTTTTGCTTAATAAAACAACTAAGTGAACGAATTACCTGGGTGGAATGGTATGTTTGGGTTATGTTGAGTGGCTACACAAGGCCCATATATATTGTCTACCTTGTGTATCACACTTGTGGAAAGCCACCCAGGAACAAAGGGATTTGAGATACTTAGTGTTTAGAAGCTTCTAGTGCAACCACATGGCATATGGGCTCTGCCTTGATCATGTAGGTTGCAATAACTTAGCCAGATGGACATAAGGTGGTAGGGGGTGATAAGATTGGAACGCGTCCATTTGGTCTAAGGGAAGGCTACTGAAAGATCTTGTCTCGATGCATATCGAGTCTTGTGGGGAAAGTGCACCACCTCTCTAGAAGGAATCAAGGATCTCCTCATCCCAATTTCTAAGTTAAAAACTTGTGGTTGAACAAGGGTAGAGGTTCACCAATGTCTATTGGTGGTTCCATGGGAGTTTTTTTTGTCAAACAAAAACTTAGTGTTTTCAACTGATAGGCAAAATCTATTTTGAGCAAAGGAAGCGTAAGCTACACTTATCCAAATTCATATAGAAGTTATAAACTATTATTCTACTACGGTATCACTTGCCAATACTATTCCAATGTATTGACCCGCTCTGGCTGTAACTTGTGATATTGCAGGATACTCTGATGAGGTTTAGGGTTATGAGTCTACACTCAACATGTTTGCCTGTGGCACATGAAGATGAATACTTTACTTTATTTTTTTAAGTTGACCTCTTGTACTAGCATATGGCTATGGAGTTAAAAGACTATGTTATCTCTAGAATGACGATGTAATAAAGACCTTTGTATCTGTGTACTTCATCTTAAACTATGGATGCTAGCATTTGATCCAGGGACTAGCATTGCAATCACAGGGACCTTTACCTTTACAAAGGTGGAGCCTTACAGATGGTATCAGAGCACTGTGTTGCCTGTACGATTATGATCCTAGGTTGGATTAGACTAAGAAACCACTAAGGAAAATTTCAACACTTTGTAAAATTCCACAGTTGTCTTTTTTTCTCGTAAACTTTTCTAATCTTCTTTCTCATCTCTATTTGTAGAGGAAGTGCGCGTGGCTGGAACCGGTGTTAAAGGGGGGATTTTTAATTCCCAAAAATAGGATATAATTTAGAAAATTCATATCTTTTTCATTTCAACAGAGAAAATAATGAATAATATATCATAATTTTCATAAAAATAAGACATATCCATTCATATAAAAAACATTTTATAGTTACTTTAGATGAAATTTTTCAACATGATTAAAACACTTACATATGAATTTTGATTATTCAATTAAGACAAAAATAAAATAGTCAAACCCTAAAACTTTGAACTTAAGAGATATTAAGCATCTGAAAAGGAATCTAACTCTATTTTTAGAAAATGAAAAATAATTAGAGAAAATCATATTTATTTTCTATTAACATTTTTGAATTCTTTGGATATTTAAATTTAGCAACTTTTGTATACTTTGGAATCTGACAAAACTATCAACATTAAAAGTGTTTTCATTTGAATAAATAATCCAAAAACATTTTTTGGATTCAAAAATAAAATTCTAACTATTCAAACTAGTAACAAATGGGAAAGGGCGGGCAGAATGCACGGGGGGAAAAGGGCGGGAAGAAAATTTTATTACGAAAGAACTGGAATTAAAGTACATAACCCAATTAACACTAAGTTACATAAAGCACGACTGAAAATTAAGATACATATAAGATCTAGAAATTAAGATACATGGCCAGATTAAGTCACATTCGGCCGAACTTGTCTTGGAATGTTGGAGTGATTCAGTCATGCTCCTGCCTACACCTGTAATACTGCATTTGTAGTCTTACGTACATGCGGCCGTCGTCACTGTCATCATCGTGGTCGTCGTAGTGGAACCTTGAAAGATGAGTACGCGTGGGAAGGACTTGAGGGTAGCGTAGGCGGGGGTTAGAGCCGGCCGTGTTGTAGGCCATGATGCTCTAGAGAGTCCGGTCGCGCCACCACAATCGTCGGTCGGCCTCGTTGAAGTTCAGAGGAGGTGGGCTGTCCTCCTCGTACCTAGCGAGCGCCCTCTCACGCCGATCCATGAAGAAGGCTTCCCAAGTCGGGAAATAGTCAGGATGCCAGTTGTGATTCCTCCGCTGCTCCGGCGTGAGCTCAAAGTATTAGTGGTTCGTGATGGTCATCCGGCGCGCCACACCCAGAGGGACAGGAGGTACCGGCATGCCTCGGCACTCGACATCAAGCCGACGGGATCAGTAGCCGTGAGCGGGGGTGGTCGAGGCACAAAACGCCTCTGCCTCCCTGGGGGTTAGTGTTATGGTGGAAGCCATGGGAAAGAGTGATGATGTTGCAGATATGAGTCTAGATATATGCAACGACAATAGAGGCCAATCCTACATTATATAGTGAGAAATGGCGGGAAGAAAACTGGCGGGAAGAAATGGAGGGAAGAAAAGCTCGGGATGAAAAATGGCGGGGAAGACAGGCGCAAATTTTTCACCAACCGGGACTAAAGGGGCTTATTTTTTGTAATAAAAAATAAGAAATGCATTTCTTTAGAACCAAGTGTTAACTGAATAAATATGACATTGATTTCCATGTTGAGATACATATGTGTGCCAAAAATTGGCTCATTTAATACATATAGTCTATCTCTTATGATCGCGTTGTCCATAACCATGGAGTATCAGCACCGTTTAACAGGATGGTTGGGTAAGTCTTCACTTTGAAGGTCGGAATTTCATCAAACTTATTATAATCTTTTGATATGTCTGTCTTGTCCTCCACTCCCGTGATGTTTCTTTTCACTGAAAGAACTATATGACGCTTTGGCTCATCGTGTGATTTATCTGTTTGCTTATTTTTTGTTTTTTTTGTTTGGTAGACATGTCCATGACATAGAAAACCTAAGCTACATCATTGGAGGACGAATGGTTCGTCTCTGTATCCAAGATTGTTGAGATCCACTGTTGTCATTCTGTACAACTTGTGTACTTGAACCCCACCTCTTGTCAGCTTGATCCAGTTGCACCGAAACACTGGGACCTTAACACAAGGTCCATAGTCAAGTTCCCATATCTCCTCTATGAACCCATAATATGTGGTCTTTTGCCCATTGTCTTCGGCTGCATCAAAGCAGACACCACTATTTTGGTTGGTGCTCTTTTTATCTTGGCCTATCGTGTAAAATATATTCCCATTTATCTCGTACCATTGGAAAGTACATATAGTCGAAGATGGTGTCCTGGCCAACAAGTACAGCTGATCTCCAACAGTGGTGTTATTCGTGAGAAGTCTTTGCTGCCAGCCACCAAAACTCGCCATGTGTTCACGTCTAATCCATTCATCAGACAGCCCCGGGTGTTTGAGGCGTATAAAATTCTTGTGTTCATTGATATACGGGGCAACCAAGATAGAACATTGTAAAACCGTGTAGTGTGCTTGATTGAGAGAATGCTCGTCCCTACATATCATTGCTTTATATCCTAGGGTGCCTTTTCCACGCAGTCTCCCCTCATGTCGTGATTGTGGAACACCAATCGCCTTAAGGTCAGGAATAAAGTCAACACAGAACTCAATGACCTCCTCCGTTACATAGCCCTTGGATATGCTTCTTCTTCCCTAGCACGGTTATGAACATATTTCTTTAAGACTCCCATGTACCTCTTAAAGGGGAATATATTGTGTAGAAATACATGACCGAGAATGGCAATCTCTTCTACTAGGTGAACCAGGAGATACGTCATAATATTGAAGAAGGATGGTGGGAACACAAACTCGAAGCTGACAAGACATTGGGCCACATCTGGCTGTAACCCTGGTAGGCTTTCTGGATCGATTACCTTCTGATATATTACATTGAGGAATGCACAAAGCTTCACAATGGGTACTTGAACATTTTCAGGTAGAATCCCCCTCAATGCAACCGAAAGCAATTGCGTCATAATCACGTGCTAATCATGAGACTTTAGGTTTTGGATTTTTTTCTCTGCCATATTTATTATTCCCTTTATTTTCGGTGAGAAGCCAGACGGGACATTGATATTGCTCACGCATTCAAAAAAGATTTCCTTCTCTGCTTTGGTAAGAGGCGTGCTGGTAGGAGTTAAGTGGCGTCCTTTACCCTTCTCGTTCTTAGGTTCTTTCATAGGTTCCTGGTCATGCCGTGCTTCCAGTGTATATTTTTTCTTCCCATACACTCCCAGGAAGCCTAGTAAGTTCAAGAAAAGATTCTTCCCATATCACGTCGATTAAAGCGGACCTCTAGGACTTTCCAATAGGGTAGGTCCCAAAATATAGATTGCTTCTTCCACATGGGTGCGTGTCCAATAGCAACATCATTCAGAACAGATTGACTGTCAGGAGCTTTTCCAAAGATTACTTCTAGGTCCTTGACCATACCAAATACTTCCTCACCAGTATGGAGGACAGGCTTCCTCCAGGGTTCTGCCAGACATTTGAAATTCTTTCCTTTCTTTCTTACGGGATGCAGGTTCGGAAGAAATCGACGATGCCCTAGGTACACAACCTTCTTACATTTATCCAAATATACAATTTCAGTCTCATCTAAACAGTGTGTGCATGCTTTGAATCCCTTGTTGGTCTGCCCTGAAATGTTACCAAGAGCAGGCCATTCATTGATGCTTACGAAAAGCAACGCTCATAGGTCATATGGCTCTCCTTTATGCTCATCCCACACACGTACACCTGGTTTGGCCCATAGCTGTAAAAGTTCTTCAACTAATGGCCTTAGGTACACATCAATATCTTTGCCGGGTTGCCCACGGCCCTGGATGAGCATTGACATCATAATGAACTTCCGCTTCATGCACAACCCAGGAGGAAGGTTATAGATACCATAGAGTCACAGGCCAGGTGCTGCGACTACATCTCTGCTCCCCAAAAGTATTCATGACATCTGTACTTAGAACAAACCTTAAGTTCCTTGCGTCACGTGCGAAGTACGGGTACTCTAGCTCGAATTTTCTCCACTGTGACCCATCAGTGGGGTGTTTCAACATCGTGTCTTTCTTACGGTCTTCCATGTTCCATCGCAACAACATGGCATGCTCTTTGTTTCTGAAGAGGCGTTTTAATCGTGATATTATAGGAGCATACCACATAACCTTGGCAAGAACCTTCTTCCTAGGGGCCTCGCCCTCAACATCGCCAGGGTCGTCATGTCTGATCTTATACCGCAGTGCAGTGCATACCGGGCATATGCATCCAAATTCTCGTACTTCTCACAGCGGTAGAGGATGCGGTCATTAATGCAGGCATGTATCTTCTGCACATCTAATCCTAGAGGGCAGACAACCTTCTTTGCTTGGTATGTACTATCGGGAAATTCATTATTCCTTGGAAGCATATTCTTCATTTTTCCCAACAACTTTGAAAATGCGCTGTCAGTCAAACCATTCTCTGCCTTCCATTGCAGCAAATCCAGTATGGTACCTAGCTTTTTGTGGCCATCTTCGCAAGTTGGGTACAACAATGTTTTGTGATCCTTTAACATCTTCTCCAGCTTCTCCTTCTCCTTTTCAGTTTCTCATTCTTCCTTTGCATCAGTAATGGCCCGACCAAGATCGTTATCAGCGGGCCCATCTGCTGCCTCTTGATCTTCATCTACCCCCGTTGCACTATCATCGTATTTAGGATACATATTATGATAGTTGTCATCATCCTCTTCTTCTTTGTTGTATTCCATCATAACCCCTCTTTCTCCGTGCTTGGTCCAACAATTATAGCTAAACATGAAACCGTACCGAAGCAGGTGGCCGTGAATGGTTTTGGTATTTGAGTAGTCTTTCTTGTTCTGCCAGTCAACACATAGACAACATATAAAACCATTGTGACCACGATTTGCCTTAGCCACAATGATGTAATTTTGGAGGCCCGTAATGTACTCGTAAGTGCGCCGGTCACCGTACATCCATTCCTAGTTTATCTGTATTATATAATTAATTACGTATATAAAAAAATCATTACATTACATCATGAATTAATAGAGAGATGACCACTTTTCTAGTACATCAATGACAGATGAACGGATAAAGTTGCCGACCTCGACCGAGATGGAAAGAGAAACGAGAAAACTTAATTCGAACTCTCGGACATTTCACCGAACACCTCTTGTGCATAGGAAGAAAACACAACTAGCACACCTCTCACCCTCTTTGCTAAGCTCCAAAATGAGAGAGTGAAAAAATGAGAGAGAGGGGAGTTGCCTGCGGTGTATTATATATAGGCGCACCCCCTTGTAATACCGGTTCAAGCCTCGAACCGGTGTTAAAGGGGGGGAGGTGCTGCGTGGCTCGGTGGTGCAGGGCCTTTAACACCGGTTCGTGGCTCGAACCGGTGTTAAAGGGGGTGCGCCTTTTTGCTGTACGAGCCACGCTGGTACGGGCACCCCTTTAACACCGGTTCGTAGGAGAACCGGTGTTAAAGCCCAATTCTGACCACAAATAAAGGCCTCGTTTCCACCACTGGGATGACCATTGTTCCCACCTGATAAATGGGCCGGGACTATTGCTCGGGCCTCTAGTCCCGCATGTCTAGTCCCGGTTTTAAAACCGGGACTAGAGGCCCTTAGGCTGGGACTAGATGGGCCTTCACCACTAGTGGAGTGAAATTCATGTGTTAACTCCATGTTTCTGTTATATACAAATATAGGAGATGTTATTATGCTAATGCTATACTCACTTCCACGTTATCTGAACCAAACTGAGATATATGCTTTTCAGACACTTTATATATACACTATAGGAATGGAGCGCGAGGTGCCGAAGGCCATATGCTATGTTGACAGCCAAAACTCGGGGCCGTTGACGTAGGCCACGAGTTGGGAACGCTATGAAACTGGCCATCGGCATAGAATTTCCCTCGACGTAGGATATATATGCTAACGATAATTCCCTTGGCATAGCTATTTCCCCTTTTACCACGTTAATCCCTCAAAAATTATAATTAAATTATTCTAATTTAAAAATACAAATAATATATCAAAATTTGTAGAAAAATAAGATTTATCTATCTACACTCAAATATTATACATTTGTGAATAAAATTTAAGTAAAACAAAAAAAACATTACATATAGTTTGAAACGGGCATAAGAAATTTAAAAATGATCCAAACATTATAAAAGCTTCGTGTGGTGTCATATTATGTGATATAGTTGCAAGAAAAAATAGAAAAATTGAAGTATTATAAATATCATAAAAAACCTTCTCAAAATGAGATATCATGTTCAGGGTTTTATGCCTTTCAAGCAAAATGACCAATGTTATGGCTCAAATCGTGGCATAGTTTGTGATAATGTGTCCATATTGTGCACACATATGCATCTTGGGATGGCTTACAATCTTACAAGTGAACGTATACTTTTTCATCGCACCAAAAAGCCATTTTCTATTTTCCGAGTGCCAAAAAACAGGTTGTTTTGTGAAAAAACCACCAAATGAAAGTTTCACATTGGTACTACCCATTTTTAAAAAAATACTAGACCGCCTAACACTGACAATTTTACAACCGGGGTATCTTAACTTTCCGTCTAACCCTCATGAAAAAGATAAATTTATGCTAAATCGGTAGGAAGTTAGTCAGATTTGAACTACATGTACATGATCTAATGTTCATGATTTTTTGGAAAAATCATTTTTAGGTTCACAATATGCTATTTCATCAGACATCCACTTCATGTTTAGAGAGGCTCAGTCCCGATCTAAGAATCGTCATGCCCGCTGTTTTGATCATAGTTTGAAACGGACATAAGAAATTCAAAAAGATCCAAACAATGTAAAATCTTCGTTTGGTGCCATATTATGTGATATAGTTGCAAGGAAAAATATAAAACTTGGAATATTGAAAATATCACAAAAAAACCTTCTCAAAATGAGCTATCATGTTTGATGTTTCATGGCTTTCAAGCCAAACGACCAATGTTATGATTATGATCACAGCATAGTTTGTTATAATATTCCCATATTATGCACACATGTGAATTTTGCGATGGATTACAATCTTGCTGGAGGAAGTTTTCGTTTTCATCGTACCAAAAATCCATTTTCTATTTTTCGAGTGCAAAAATCGGGGTGTTTTGTGAAGCAACCACCAAATAAAAGTTTCACATTGGTACTACCCCATTTAGACCACCTTATATGAACAATTTTCCAACTTGGATATCTTAAACCTTTTTGTCCACCCCTCATTAAAAAGACAAATTTCTTTATAATCGGTAGGAACTCGGTCAATTTTTACCATATTTGAAACGAGCAAATAAAATTATGGCTATAATCACGGCATAGTTTGTGATAATTTGATATGGATGTCATATTTGGATTCCTCTCATTTTTTTGATCAATTTAGACATATTATTTGATGAATTCCGATTGACGGATTTAACAATATTAATTATTCCATTTAAATAGAAAAATAAAATAAAAGGTAAAATCATTTTTTTTGAATTCAATAATATTTTACTTATTCATTTTGTTTACATAAATAATTGTTTGTAATTTCAAAAAAACGTGTGATATAATAATATAAGAGTTAATATGGTTGATATCATAGTATCGACAACAAGATACAAATTGCTTTGCGGAATCTGATTTGGAAGGAATGGAGAAGTTATACTTACTGGGGGTGGAGTAGTGTGAGGACCGGGAAGTTTGATCAAGGCTGCAATTTGATCGAAGATTAAGTTTAATTAGTGTTAAAAATATTCCAAGTGAGAGATTAATGAGTCATACAATTCAAGGATTAAAACCGGCCGTTTGGCTGTGCCAGCAGAACTGTGCCAGCAGAACTACGCGGAGGGCCAAGCCGTCGGCGTAGCCTATCTTAAACGAACAAAGTGCCTACACCGAGAGGTCTCCGAGGCTGCCCTTGGTACAACCTGTCTTGTGGTATTTTAGGGCTATCTTAGAGGCGGTGGCCGTTAACTGGCAACGCTCCATTCTGTAATGATATTCTTTGCCAAGGAGAGAATAACGGATATATTTCATATAGATAAGAAAGGAGAAACAAAGGTTCAAACACTAGTAGAAAAACCATCTTGATTCGGCGTGAACAAGGCCGATAGTCCGGACGCACAACCCGTGACTAGTGGGAGCACTAGTCCCGGCCGTGAGGCCTCTACTTGACTAGAAAGCGGCCATAGTCACTAGTCCCGGGCCGGACCAAGTCATTAGTACTGATCCGTATTACGGACCGGAGTAATGACCTGGAGCAGGCCAGCTGGTCTTTTCGTGGACTATTAGTCCCGGGTCGTTTCACGGCCCGGGACTAGTTGTCCACCACTATATATTCTACTTCCTGTCCTGCTGCCCTAAAGCATATGGTGGCCATTTTTCTCAAAGAAGCAAGAGAGTTCATGCCATTTTTTTCTCAAGATTTGTCAAGATTTAGTTTGCAACACCTAAATCCAAAGCTTTAAAAGGTTAGAACTTCATTCTTTCATCTCTTATTGCTACTTTAGCTCTATAATGCTCTAGAAGTATAGAGATATGGATCAATGCATGCATGCTCTAGAAGTAGCTAGAAGGATTTTGATATATATGTGTAACAAATTTTGATTAGGCACATAGTTACTGAAAATTGAAATGTGTAAAAAACTCCACATTTATCATGTTGATTGTTTTCTCCAATTCACAAATTGGTGCATGTAAATTTTTCAAAATTTAAAATTAATGCTCTAAAATCTCTCAATATAACTTGTAATAATTTTATCATGTTGTGTAATGGTTTTTGATATACTTTTACTATAATGCAGATGGTCCGGGAATGGATGTACGGTACTGACCGACGCTCTGGCGAGTTCATTAATGGCATGCATGAATTCATCTGTGTTGTTGATGCAAACAAGCGCAATGATTTTGTATTATGTCCATGTAATGGATGTAGGAATTAGAAGGATTACTCTGACTCAAAAACCCTTCACAGCCACCTGTTGAAGTCCGGCATCATGCCCAATTATAATTGTTGGACCAAGCACGGAGAGAGAGGGGTTATAATGGAATACAATGAAGAAGAGGAGGAGGATGACAACTATCATGGTTTCCCTGAGTACGGAGATACTTCCATGGGGGATCTTTGAAGGGGAGGATGAAGAAGAGACACATGATGAACCCGCTGATGATCTTTGTCGGACCATTGCCGATGCATGAAGAGATTGTGAAACTGAAAAGGATAGGGAGAAGTTCAATCATATGTTAGAGGATCAAAAAAATTGTTGTACTCAAATTGTTAAAATGGTCTGAAAAAGCTAGGCAGCACACTGGAATTGTTTCGATGGAAGGCTGAGTGTGCTATACCTGAATCCTCATTTGAAAAGTGGCTGAAAATGATGAAGAATATGCTTCCAAAAGATAATGTATTGCCCGCCAGTACGTACAAAGCAAAAAATGTTGTCTACCCTCTAGGTTTAGAGGTTCAGAAGATACATGCATGCCCTAATGACTGCATCCTGTACAACGGTTAGGAGTATGAGAATTTGGATGCATGCCCGGTATGCACTTCACTTCGGTATAAGGTTAGACGAGATGACCACAGTGACGTTGAGGCGCCACTACAAGGAATCTCTATATATGACCCTCCATTTTCGTCACTACTATGGCGATTTTGAGATCGTCGAAAGGCGTCGCAAATGAACTATAACTACGATTTTTGCGAAATCGTCATAGCGTCTATGGCGATATTGGATCGTCATAACATCTATGACGATCGATATCGTCATGGGCCATCTAGCCAGCTCGGATCCTCGTGGCCGATCCTCGTGGCAAAATTGTGACGAAATGAAATTGTCGTAATGTGAATTCAGCCGGTCGATTCGGTCACTTATTGGGCCAAGCCCAATAATTCACCTTTTCTTTCTAGGTCATGGCCTTTTACTGCAGTTTTTTGGGCCTCTGACTTTGTAGGATCAATTTTTATTCTAATTTTCAGCATTTTTATTGCCAATATTATTTGGGCCCTAGACTTTTTACAATCCTTTTATTATTTGATACTACCTATTTCTTTTTGGATTTCAGCCTTTTCGTAATTCATTTTCCACCAAAATATCTCTGATCCAACACCAAGAATTGGCCATAGCCTTGTCACAATATTTGATCTGAGAACATTACGATCAACCAGTCATGCTCAATTTTACTAAATAAATATTCTTATCACAGCATACAAATGAACCAGACTTTGGAATAGCGATACTATATGCACTCATTACATCAAAATAAATTTCAGTTCACAAAATAGAGTTGCATAAGGCATCGCTTCTTCCATCTAGGCTTCAATCATATCGTCTAGAACTTGTGTCTTGATCATCTGAATAAAGACCAGCATATCAGCCTATGAAATTATTCACAAAAATAAAAATGAGTAAGAAAGCATTCAAAAAAATAGTTTCCTTTATGGTCGGCCTAAATTGACAAATACTATCTAGAATCTGATCACGAATTTAGCGATCTTGAATCTTTCACCGAAAAAAGCAATTTTTCATTGAACATTTCATTGGTATTTAATAGCATTTGATGTTCGGCATGAGCAGTAGTGGCATTCATAAACAATTTCTGAGCTAATCCAACGAAAATAATATACAAAACAGTTGATCTAACCAAGCACACAACTAAGAAGAGCCAGCCATTTTGGTCACACAACTAGCAGTTGGCAAAAAGTAGGAATTTCTCGAGGAATGGAGAGCCCAGCTTACAAGGGGGAGATAGACAGGTGGAGCCACTGAGGACTGATTCTTGTGTGACAGTGAAGATTATGTGCTCTCTCGATAATCACATTGCCCCTCTGAGAACAACACGAGCAGTAAACAACAGACACACACTCAGTCAGAAAATCAAGCCTTTTGTAGACAGGTGGATCCAATCATAAATTGGTGAAGTTATAGTTATAGGCCAGCACAACATACTACAGATCCTCACCCCTGTAGATAACCTAACTATACATCCTGTTCAATCTCTTAGTGTTCATTCTATTTCTGATATATAGCCATGCAAGCAACAGGTCTAGCTATGCTATAACAAAGAAGCAAAATAGAAGTAGGGTTATCTTGGCACAACAGTGTACAATCACATGAGTCATGCTATACCTTCTGAAGCGTGGACTCCTTCTGGATGTTGTAGTTGGCGAGCGTGCACTCATCCTCCAGCTGCTTCCCGGCAAAGATAAGGCGCTGCTGGTATGCAGGCACACCTGCAGTTATAGAACATGCCACCATATGATTAGCCATTAACGAAGCTGCGTGCCTGTGGCAGGAAAATTAATTTAAGAAACCACAGGAGCTTGATAGATCAGCATGCCCCAGCCACATGAAAACTTGATAGATCCAAAATGGAAGACAATACTTTTAGAAAAGGCATGGAACTTTGACCATCATATAGTATATTGCACATGCACACGAGCTATGTACCAGTAGCTATAAATAGCAGCCATGTATCCATAATATACAAACATAAGCTATGTACCAGCACTGTCTACTGATGCACAATTAAGTAGAAAGCAAACATGCGACATTTTATTTAGACGACATCCAGAAATGGTTGTTTGTATGTGATTCTTGAAGACTTAATTTTAGTTCATCTCACCTTCGCTGCCTTGTTCTAAATCTGGTCCGGCCACATGTTCCAGTTTGATCATCTTTGCCTTGTTTTCATCAAACAACACCCTCGCGATGCTTCTGGCATTATCTGGGATACAGAAAAAAATTAGAGTTAGAGAGCTAGCACAACTTTCAGGGGTGACAATCAGGGAGACATAAGGATGCCATGCATTTATTCTGGATAAGAGATACTTGCATGAAAATATTAAGTGTTTAAGGATCCATCTAGTCGTTGGATTTCCAAACATTTAACTGAAGCCACTAGGATTCATAGAATATGACAGGTATAAATGATGAGTGTGGGAAGAATGGAGTGAACGACATACATGGGACATCTAGATGGAAAAAACAATAATCACAACATATAAGTTTTATCAACACAAGTAATTGTGTGAAAATAACAGTCACTGGTACAAATAAACAAGAATTATGCAATCGAGGTGCTCAAAAGAAAACATTACTCTCCTACTAGATTTTACATCAAGAACACCCCAGTCAATGGGATTTTACATCAAGAACACCCCAGTCAATGGGATGCAACAGAGACTCCAAAGTCTCATAAACAGTAAACACTGGTTAAATACATAGGGATGAGAAACTAAAACAAGTATGTCATGAATTTCCTACAATAGAGAATATAGAGGACCTCCAAGTTAATTAAAACATGGTTTGCATGTATCATGAAGAAGAAACAGTGGCACAGCAAGAAAATCAAACAAGTAATAAAGATAATAGGATAGACTAAAGACTTATCTAATCCAGAGAGATCGAGAAGCCGGTGCCATGGATAGGAATGGAAATAGGTTTGCCCCCTCAGGGACTTCCATTTCTGCCTTGTCCTTGTGCAATCAAAGTCCCCTATCCCCGTCCCTATCTCGTCGTTGCACAGCATAGTGGACATGGTAGATTTGCAAATGAGAAAGGATTTTAGTATAGCATCACACAGTGTACAAATTATATAGGATGTCACGTAGCAGAGAATAGGATAGGCGCTTAACTAACTGCATGTGTGCTCTATTACTGAAGCAATGTAGACCCAAAAATATAGCAGAAAAACTCATAGAATAATAATAATTAAAAGCTCTGTTGACTGAACAACATGCAAAAGCTCATCGGTTAACCAAGTCTTTTACTTTCTCATTCAGTTTTCTGTAGTGAATCTCTAAAACAAAATTAATATGCATTCATTCCACTAATACACTCACAAGCCAAACTCTCCAAAGTGAAAAAATGCATCACAATAGCATGGTAGAGAGCGTCCACCTCCAATTCGGCAAGCATGCCCAGTTGCCATTTGAGTACTAAGGAGATCATCTAGTTATTTGAGTGAAGCTGGACAGATTTGCAACATTCTGAGCACATATTACCTTCATCTGACCTTGTTTGTTTCAGTACACACAAAAAAATCAGTGACTCGATACAAGAAGATGTGACCAGACAGACCTATAAGAAGTGCAAAAGATTATAGACATTGATGTGTGCAGACAAAACAACCTTGGCATGCTATGTACTACTGCACTGAAAGGTGTTGCCTGTATCTTGTGAATGTCACGTGTCAATTAAAAATATATGCCAACAACATTGTCAACACTAGTAATATTTTTTTCTTATTATCGATGTTACCATGAGTCATCAGAATCAAACCACAGCAAATAAAGGAGCTATTATGCTCTTGTAACAGGGAGATGCAAATAATTGAGCTAACAGGGAACTACATCTTATTAACAAAATCAAAACAACATTATTACAACCTCTTCTTTTTAACAGATCACACTTTACACATATGACAACTACCCTGTAAATGGAATCCGGAAGAACCAAGTAAGTATGCAAAACAATATCATGCAGCATCAGGATATAATGGCATGATACAACATCCTATTCCACTATCAGGTCATAATTATCTATTGGTAATACAATAACCCATATTTATAGGCATGAACTAACAAGAACACATGACATGAACTAGCTCAATAAGGTTTTTAGGCCACAGGGAGATGTACAGAATTGCATCTAAGCGCAACAAGGTTTGTAGGCGGAGGAGATGCAAAAACACAAGTTACAGAAGTCGCATGATCATATCTAGGTGTTAAGTACTTGCCTTTACAGAAGATGATGGCCTCGATCTTGGTGATGCGTTGGTTGCTGGCGTCGATCTCGTTGACGAAGCGCAAGTTACAGAGGAGGTGAATACCTCGCTGTCGAAGATGGATGACTCGATGTTCCCGTCGTACGTATGTGAAGGTTCCTCCTAGGCCCGTCTGCCCCCATTCGCTGATCCTCCTAGGTTCCTCCTAGGCCACCCTCGATCTGGCGCCCCACCTGCCGCCGCGCTTGATTGGGTCCCCATCTGCCGTCGCCGCCGTGATCTGGCACTAGGATGTGCCCACTTGTCGTTCACGCGAGTCGCAGCGTCCGGACTGGCGACAAGAAAAATGTGAATCAGCGCATCGAAGCGGAGATGTTGGATGTGTTCTCGTCATGCTCGGATGCGTGCCGTGATGCTCACCGGATCCTGGGTGTGGAGCTACGGGCGGCCGTAACCGTCAGCGTCGACGGCCGGGATTCCCAGATCCGCGGACATCGAGGTAGGGAGCTCGGACGTCCGCACACAGAGCTTGGTGGCTCTCCTAGAGCCAGTACCGCGTCGCCAGCGGCTGGACACCTTGCCAACCATGGAACCGCTGCTGCCATCTACTAGGGCACTATCTTTGAGGCCCAGCGGCGGATCGCGAGCATCGAGGAGGATACGACAGCCGCCATAGGGATCTGCGGGCATCGAGGTCGGCCGCCGGTGGCCATCGAGGTGCAGTGAGGAGAGGAGGATAGGGTGGTGGTGCTGTGGATCCATCGGAGGAGAAGAGCGAGGGGAGAGAAAGACTGGTGTGGCGGCGGGGGAGAGATAAGGGTTAGGGTTAGAGGATAGAGGGTCGCGGCTGGTGTGCGCCAAATATTTGCCACTATGCGCCCGCTGGATGCCAGGTCATCGATCCACACAACAAGTTTCCATACTTCACCATCCATCCGTTCATTATGTTTACATCCTACGGCTGATATTGACCTTCTCTAATATCTCAACCTCTCTAGAAATTATGACGATTTTTTCCATAGAAATTACGACGTTTTTCACGAAATCGTCATAGTTTAATAAGGATTTGGCCCTCCTAAATAGCCTCGACCATCTAGTGTAGAATCGTCATAAATTTATGACAATTTCATTCAGGGTCACTACCAAAACGTCATAGTTTGACACATTCCTTGTAGTGGGCGAGCCCCCCCCGGAAGAGGGTTCCTGCCAAGGTGATGTGGTATGCTCCTATAATACCACGGTTGAAACGCTTATTCAGAAACAAAGAGCACGCCAAGTTGTTGCGATGGCATAAAGAGAGCATAAGTCGGACGGGATGTTGAGACACCTCGCTGATGGGTGCAATGGAGAAAATCGATAGAAAGTACCGGACTTTGCGGATGATGCAAGGAGTTTAAGGTTTGGTATATACAGATGGCATGAATCCATTTGGGGAGCATAGATCCAGTCACAGCACCTGGCCCGTGACTCTATGGATCTATATCCTTCCTCCTTGGTTCTGCATGAAGAGGAAGTTCATTATGATGCCAGTGTTGATCCAAGGTCCGAAGCAACCCGGCAACGACATTGATGTGTACCTAAGGCCACTCGTGGAAGAACTTTTACAATTGTGGCACGAACCGAGATCTGGCGTGTGGGATGAGCACAAGCGAGAATAATTTAACCTCGGGCATTGCTTTTCTTAACAATCAATGATTGGCCTGCTCTTAGTAACCTTCGGGACAATCAAATAAGGGATACAATGCATGCACACCTTGTTTAGATGAGAATCAAAGTATATATTTGAAATATTGTAAGAAGAATGTATAAAATGAGCATCGTCGATTTCTTTGGCCAAGCATCCTTAAGAAAGAAAGGAAAGCATTTCAATGCGGCATGTCACGAGACAAAGCCTAAGGAGCGTACTAGTCTTGATATATTTGATATGGTCAAATATTTGGATCAAATGGTAACCTTTGGAAAGGGTCCTGGCGGAAAATCTGTTCCGAACGACGCTGAAGGACATGCACCCATGTGGAAGAAGAAATCTATATTTTGGGAGCTACCATATTGGAAATTCTTAGAGGTCCGCTCTCCAATCAATGTGATGCATGTGATGAAAAATCTTTGCGTGAACCTGCTAGGCTTCTTGGGCGTGTATGGGAAGACAAAAGATACACCGGAAGCATGAAAGGACCATCAACTTATGAAAGACCCAGATGGCCTACATCCAGAATGGTTTCAATGTCATGCCAGCTACGCTCTTACCAAACAAGAGAAGTAAATATTTTTTGAATGCTTAAGCGATTAAGGTCGTCGCTTCTCGTCGAATATAAAGGGAATAATAAATATGGCAGAAAAATGTTCCAAAACCTAAAGTCTCATGACTTCCACGTGATTATGACGCAAATGCTTCCGATTGGATTGAGGGGGCTTCTACCAGATAATGTTCGAGTACCCATTGTGAAGCTATGTGCATTTATTAATGCAATCTCTCAGAAGTTAATCAATCCTAAAGATCTACCACGGTTACAGAATGATGTGGTCCAATGTCTTGTCAGTTTTGAGTTGGTCTTCCCACCATCCTTCTTCAATATTATGGCCTTTTCTGGTTCACCTAGTCAAAGAGATTTCCATTCTCGGTCCTGTATTTCTACACAATATGTTTCCCTTTGAGAGGTTCATGGGAATCTTAAAGAAATATATTTGTAACCGTGCTACGATAGAAGGAAGCATCTCCAAGGGCTATGGAATAGAGGAGGTCATTGAATTTTGTGTTGAATTCGTTCCTGACCTTAGGCGATTGGTCTTCCTCAATCATGTATCGGGAGACAGTGGAAAGGGTACTCTAGGAAGGAAATCAATAATATGTAGGGACAAACATTCTTACACGAAGCACATTACACCGTTCTCTGATTCTATCTTGGAAGCTCCATATATCGAGGAACACAAGAAAATCTTACGCTCCAACATCCTAAAAGCATGACTCTTGGATTAGAGATAAACACATGAAGAGTTTCGGAAGTTGGTTGCAACATCTCATCAAAAACAACACTCTTGGAGATCACCTATACTTGTTGTCTAGGTCACCATCTTGACTATATCAACTTTCCAAGGGTGCGAGATAAATGGGTATACATTTTACACGATAGACCAAGATAAAAACAGCACCAACCAAAATAGTGGTGTCTTCTTTGATGCAACAGACAACAATGGGTCAAAGACCACATATTATGGTTACATAGAGAAATATGGGAACTTTACTATGGACCTACTTTTAAGGTCCCCTTGTTTCGATGCAAATGGGTCAAGGCGGAGGAGGGGGTTGAGGTAAACAAGAAATACGGAATGACATCGTTGGATCTCAAAAATCTTGGGTACTTAGGCAGAACCATTCGTCCTAGCTAATGATGTGGCTCAGTTTTCTATGTGAAGGACATGTCTACCAAACCTAGAAAAATAAAAATAAGAAAAGAATACATCGACGATGAGCCAAAGCGCCACATAGTTCTTTCAGAAAAAGAAACATCGTGGGAACTGGAGGACAAGACAGACATGCCGAAGATTGTGATAAGTTTCATGAAATTCCGCCTTCGCGATGAAGGATGACTCAAGAATCATGTTGATGAATGAAGATGCTCCATGGATCTGGCGGGATCGGAAAGGAAGACACCGAAGAAATGATATGTAATAATTGTAACATTTTATGAGTGAAGATGCTCCATGTGTCCATTTTATAGTGTTGTCTGCAAACAATATTGAGTGTGTTAGTCTGTTTTGTGGATGGACGGGACTAAAGGAGGGCCTTTAGTCCCGATTCATACTACCATTAAGATCGATCTCAAACGCGTGAGGTCACATATTAGGAGTGCCTCTATGACTAGTTTCTTGGAGATCTTGGGAGGCCAGGCTCTAGGGCATCTCCACAGGCTAGTAGTGGTGTCCCGCTCTCGAAACCCATCTTGCATCTTGATGGGGATCGCCTCTTGGGTATACCCAGCAGACGTTCCGGCGCCCAAGACTGGCGAGTGGGCCTATATGGCGGATCAAGGCGGCGTGGATCCGGCCCCGAAGCGAAGGCCAGGCGAGTAGATAGGCCCGGTCGGATTAGGTTAAGCAGTACCAAAGCATTAACGATTTGGTTGAGATATGTAAACCCTAGGGAGGTGAGCCTATATAAACCTCCTGCAGGCGTAGAGATACGTTCCATCATACACCCAAGCGACTTGCCGCCCAGCCGCCGAGCTCGCCCATTGTATCATCTCCATAATACAATCTAGCAGGAGTAGGTCTTTACCCTCCGGGGGCCGAACCTGGGTAAAACCCTGTGTCTCCGCCCTCATCTCGCACCACAGATGGCTGGCTGCCCTTGCCCCTCATTCTACTACTCGCTGCCGATTGCAGCATCTTCCGTGACCATTCCCACGACAGTGGCGCCCACCGTGGTGCCTGGCCGGTCTGGCCGGTGTGCTGCGGCGAGATCCAATCTGTCCATCAACGAGACGGTCATCACCGGCCGCATGATAGCGATCGGCGAGATGCTCCAAATCTTGCCGAGCAGCTACGTCCGGCGCGACCCGTCACGCCAGCGTGATCCTGCCGGTCGACGATCAGCCTCTTCGTCGGCCTCGCGCGTCATTGTCTCGGAGGACTCGGCTCGCATCCGCGAGTTGCCGCCGCGATCGGCTCTCAGATTTAGATCTGCACGATCCATCGCCTTGCCTCGAGTACAACTCGGCCAGCGACGTGGCGAAAACTCGGCGGCGCGAAGACGCGGCCCTCAACGGCACGACGCTCGGCGACCCCGGCGTCACTCGCCGGGTCCATCACCGCGTCTTCACCCGCGGGCTCCATCACCCAGGTCTCCAACCTGGGAGACTTCGAGGACCCTTCCATCCTCGGGATCTTCGAATTCGACTCCGGGTCGGAAAACTCGGCCGACCTCCGCGACGGAACTGGTCGCCACGCGCGACCTACATGCCGACGGCACCGAGCCGGAGGACCCTTCTCCACCCAATCCCTCCTAACGCCACGGCAATGGAGGTCGAGAACTCCGCTTTGGCGGAGGCGATGCTCAAGGAACAAGCGGCGCGAAAAATTTCGCCTCGAGCGGTGACGGCGCAGAACTATCGCTACCATCAGCGGCGGATCGGTCGCGCTGAACCCCACTATTCAGGCGCCACGAACTTCGACGGCAACGACCGGCCAGCGTGGCGGCGCGCGATCTGCGAAACGCGCCACCGGGAAGTGCCGGCCCCGCCAGGTCGGCGGCGATGGGGCCCCACCTCCACCCAACCGCACACCTCCTAGGGACCATCGCGGATAGTAGTCTCCTCACGGGAGCGAGGCAAAGCGGCCTCCACTATTCTCCACCCGATGGACAACCTCGTGGCAGGCGGCAGCCGACAACATCACGGCCACAGGCGCGGCGCCCTACAGATCGATGCGTCGGGGCCACCTCGCAAAGGCCGTCGAGCAGCAAAAGCAGCGGTGACTCGCGGTCGAGTATACTCGCGCTCTTGAAGCGAGCGGCCTCAAGCCGCCCAATGGCGGCAAACACCCTCAACTGCCCGCCACCGAGCCACTTCAGCTCAACACCGACTGCGCGGCACTCTCCTGTGACCCGAAGCGACCAACTTCGTCGCCGCCAACGTTCAACCCATCGACGCCCGCACCCACATCATCAACAACCAAAACTGGTGCGCACGCCAGCCCGACGACCTGCGACACACCCTAACCAATCGCCGCGACGGCGAGCCCATGGGGTCGCTCAGTCGACTCGGCCCCAAGTGCTTCGGACCAATGATCCGAGACCAGAAGTACCCGCCAAACTTCAAGGCACCGAAGGAGATAGAAAAGTACGACCCCTCGTACGACCCCGCCGTCTGGCTCGATACATACCTCATGGCGATGGGGATGGCAGGTCACACCGACCTGCTAGCCGCCCGTTACCTCCCCCTGATGATGGAGGGGAAGTGCAAGCAGTGGATCAACACCCTCCCCCAGGATAGTATCGACTCCTGGGAGGAGATGCGCGACGCCTTCGTCAGGCACTTCGAGTGCTCCTACACCCGTGCCACCACCATCGAGGACACAGGCGCGCGTCCGGGGACCCGCGAGTCGACCCTGGCGGGTCCAGCGGTGGCAAGAACTCTAGTACAACGGTCGGCATCCGCCCGACACCGCGATCCATTGCTTCAAGACCTCGTGCCGCTTGAGCCCTGTCGCCAAGCTCAGCGACACTCTCGCACACTCGACAACATCCGGACCTCCTCGAGATCGCCCGGCGATGCGGAGGACGATACAAACCAGGAAACTAACGGCGAGTCGGAGGTCAACGCCGCCTGGCAGCGGCGGCAATGACGACGGTCCGACCTACGCTTCTGACAACACTCGCCTCACCGCAGCGCCGCGATGGCGGCGAAGTCGACTTCATCGCCGGGCATAACGCGAGCCCAAGAGCTTCGGCGCGCAACTGAACCAAGCCAAGGTTCGACCCCGGCCCTCCTTAACCAACCGTGCGTTTCATAGCGAGGAAGGAAGCCGCGCACACAACCGCCCGACGCCACACCCTCGGGGAGATCGAGAAGGCAGCGAGCACGGAGGACCCGACAACGACCGCTAAGCGGCGGAAAATTCGGCAAAGTGGCCGGCTCGCTCCATACCTTCACAGGCTTCAACACAAAGCGCGAGAAGAAGGTCATTGCCCGCGCCGTCGCCGTCAACGCGGTGGCTCAGGTGGACGTTCCCCAGTTCCTCAACTCGTCGGAGCAGCCCATCACATGGAGCCGCCAGGACCTCTCGCCACGCATCGAGTACCCAGGTCGAGTCGCCCTAGTGGTCAAGCCTAAGGTCGGCGACTACTGGCTCCCAAAGACATTAATGGACGGCAGCAGCTCCATCAACATCCTGTACCTGGACAACTTCAGTCGGCTGCGGCTCCCGCAGTCGATGTTCCAGACGACCCACACCACGTTCCATGGCATCGTCCCCGGTCGGAAGGCATACCCGATCGGCAAGGTCACGCTGCCAGTCACCTTCGGCACACCAGCAAACTTCCGCCGGCGGATCGAGTGGTGCCCTTCGACAGCCCTACCGCTGCGTCTGGGCGCGGTGTTCTCTAAGTTCATTGCAGCGCCCCACTACGCGTACAATGCGATGAAGCTCCCCGGGCCGTGCGGCGTCATCACCATCAACGGCGACCCCGACATGGCCGCCGATTGCGAGGCCAAAGGATCCGAACTTCGGCGCCGTCGCCAGCGGCGAAGACCAACCACGCCGATGAGCTCGCTGAAATGCGGCGGGTCAACAACGACGACCCCACCATACTCAAGAAGCCCAACTCGGGCGTAAACACCTCAACCTTCGAGACGGCGCACACCGCCGTCGAGCTGGTCCCGGCGACTCGGCCCGCGGTGGCGATCGGGACAGGCATGAGCCCAGCATAGGCGGCGCTCATCGAGTTCCTCCGTGAGAACAGGGACATCTTCGCATGGAAGCCCTCTGACATGCCTGGTGTCCCTAGGGAGCTCGCTGAGCACAAGCTAAACACCGACACCAAAGTGCGACCCGTCAAACAGTTGATGCGGCCCTTCAATGAAGAACGCCGCCGAGCAATCGCCGAGGAGGTGCAGCGTCTACTCGCTGCAGGCTTCATCCGGCCAATCAAATACTCCAAGTGGCTGGCAAACCCAGTCCTGGTCGAGAAGAAGAACGCGACCTGGAGGATGTGTATCGACTACACAAACTTGAACAGCGCCTGCCCAAAGGAGCAGTTCGTCCTCCCGTGGATTGACCAAATAATCGATTCCACCGCGGGCTCGGAGTCGCTATGTTTCCTCGACGCCTACTCTGGGTACAACCAGATCAAAATGGCCGTCGAGGACGAGGAGAAGACGGCGTTCATCACGCCATTCGGAGCCTTCTGCTACACCGTCATGACCTTCGGCCTCAAGAACGCCGGGGCGACCTACCAGCGGTGCATGGAAGAGTTCCTCGCGAGCCAAATTGGGCGCAACATCCACGTATACATCGACGACGTGGTCGTAAAGTCTGCTCGCCAGGGTGACCTACTTGCCGACCTGGCGGAAACATTCGCCAACTTGCGAAAATACAAGATAAAGCTTAACCCAGGCAAATGCACCTTCGGTGTACCAGCAGGACAACTAAAGTCGTCTTCTCCAAGCGAGGATCGGCGAACCCCACAAAAATCGACACGATCGCTCGGCAAACCGAGTGCTGCGGCGTCGAAGGCCGGGCGAGTAGCGGCTCTCGATCGCTTCATCCGCTGGCGAAGCGATGCCCCTATACCGCCTGATGCACAAGAACCCCACCTTCCAGTGGGACAAGGAGGTGGATGACGCGCTCCACGACCTCAAGAAGGTGCTACTCACCGCACCGCTACTCGCCGCCCCCGCCGACAAAGAACCCATGCTGGTTTACGTCGCGGCTTCCGAGCGCGTCGTCAGCGCCGTCATGGTCGTCGAGCGACCGGAGGAAGGAAAGGAGCGCCCAGTACACCGGTGTACTACATCAGCGAGGTCCTCACCGAGTCGCGCCCGGTACCCGCGATACCAAAAGCTGTTATCTGCGGTCTTGAGCTCAGCTGCCGCACTACTTCCAGGAGCACTGATCACGGTCGTCTCGAGCACCAGCAAGACATCATCCGCGAAGGCGGCGGGCAGGTCGCCAAGTGGGCCGTCGAGATCGGCGTCCACAACATCAAATACGAGCCATGAAAAGTGATCAAGTCGCAGGCCCTAGCGGACTTCATCGCCGACTGGGAAGAGTCCCAACAACCAGAGAAGCTGCCATACCTCCATTACTGGAGCCTGCACTTCGACGGCTCCAAGAATGCGGACGGCACAGGCGCAGGGATGGTGCTAACTTCACCGAAGGGCGACAAGCTCCGCTGCATCCTCTGCCTCGACTTCACACCCTACACCAACAACATGGCCGAGTACGAAGCCTTACTCCACGACATGCGAGCTGCCAAGGAGATGAATGTCAACCGCCTACGTTGCTACGGAGACTCCGACCTCATCGCGGGGCAAGTCGCTGGCACCTGCGACGCCGTCTCCCCCACCATGGCGGCGTACCGCCAAGCGGTGGACAAGCTGGGCGGACACTTCACAGGCTACTCCGTCGAGTGGATCGGCAGGCGGAAGAACGAGGAGGCCGATGCCCTCTCTCGCATTGGGTCGGCTTGACTCGCACCACCCGCCGGCATCTTCCTCGACACAATAACCAAGCCATCAGTCTCTCTCCCGAGGGAGATCGACATCGGAGTCCCGCTATAGCCGGAGGCAGCCCTGGTCGCACTCGTCACCGAGCCAGATGACTGGACCAAGCCATACATCGCCTACCTGGAGGCCGGCACCTTGCCGGCGGGCGAGGCAGACGCCGGATGATCGCCCGATGCAAGTCCTACACCATCATCGACGGCGAGCTCCATAAGCCAGCGCGTCACCGGCGTGTTCCAAAGCTGCGTCCAACCCGCCCAAGGATGCAAGATCCTCCACGACATCCACTCCGGTGACTGCGGCCACCACGCCGTGGCCCGCACTCTGGTCGCCAAGGCTATGCGGCATGGGTTTTACTGGACCACCGCACACGCCGATGCTGTCGACATTGTCTAGCGGTGCGGGTGCGGCACGCCAACCAGACGCACGTGCCAAGCTCAGCGCTCAAAACAATCCCCATCACCTGGCCATTCGATGTGTGGGGCATGGACATGGTAGGCCCCTTCAAAAAGGCTCCCTCCGGCTACACCCACCTCCTGGTCGCGGTCGACAAATTCACAAAGTGGGTGGAGGCCAAGCCAGTTCGGAAATGCGACGGTAAGACCGCCACTAAATTCCTACGCGAGATCATATATCGCTATGGGTTCCCAAACAGCATCATCACGGACAAAAGCACCAACTTCGTCAGAGGAGCCATGGCCGAATTCTGCGAAGAGCACCACATCCGGCTCGACCTCGCGTCGGTCGCCCACCCGGAATCAACGGCCGGCGGACGGGCCAGCAAAGCATCCTCCACGGCTGAAGCGCGACTCCAAAGTACCACTCGAGCGCCGCGGTGCTGGGTCGAGAGCTACCCTCCGTCATCTGGGGCATCCGCACCTCGGTCAGCAGATCGGCAGGATTCACCCTTCTTCATGGTGTCTGGCGAGGCAGTCATGCCCACCGACCTTGAGCACGACTCGCCAAGGGTCGTTCACTACACGGAGGCTGCGAACGAACTCGCATGACAGGATGGATTCGATCAACTCGACGAGGCACGCGACCTAGCTCGCTTGCGCACCGCCATCTACCAACAAGGACTACGCCGCTACCACAGCCGGCGGGTGAAAACTCGCACCTTCCAAGAAGGCGACCTGGTGCTGCGCCTCATCCAGGACAAGAAAGGCATGCACAAGCTCTCCCCTCCGTGGGAGGGACCATTCGCCATCGGGCGAGTACTCGGCAACGATGCCTACTACCTCATCGACGTCCGCGGGGATGGCGAACTCGACGTCAAGCAACCATGGAATGTGAACCTCCTATGGAAGTTCTACTCCTAGAACCCCACATATGTACTCTCCAGTCGCTATGAAATAAAAAGAATCGGTTATCGCAAATTGCGCCTACTCTCCGTGTCTTGTGCCACTCGCACTCGTAATAACAGCGTCAAGCTAACCGCAGAAGTTAACCTTTGGTCAAGCGATCGGCACGGCTAAGTAGTGCGATGCACAAGCACTGGGTTACCCCAGGTTGTACATCGTCCACGAAAAACGCCTACCTGCAGCCCCACTGGAGTCGCCTAGCCCGACTGGCTCTACGAGCCAAGACAACTACCTTCACTTCTCACAGCGACCACGATCCTCTGCATCCTCGACATAGCGACTCGAACGGCCATGTACCACGCTCGGGGCGATGACGATTCGGCCACGGCTAGAAACGCCAAGTATGAGCATGCCGGGACTGCCACCGGTGACCCCACGGGCCAGGCAGGAGTGATGCGCTCAAACTGACGCGCCAAGTCCTTACCCACCCTCGAGTCGCGCCTAGAACAACCAAGTACCACGCTCGGGGACTCGGCCACCCGACCCCGTTCGCGCAAGGGAAAATGGCGAAGTACAGAGCGCTCAAGGGAGTCGCCTAGAGACTGGCTCTTCGAGTCTGGGAGAGTTGACAACAATAACAAAACATTCAAAAACAACAAACATATCACACACGAGGTAAACCCCACAAAAGGTTGGACGCGCTCGGGGACTCGTTCAAACCTCAATCACAAAACACATGACAAATCCCAAAACAGACACGATGAATCATTCAATAGCATGTCGCATTGTGTCAAATTACAAAATATGCCCATACGGCAGACCTGCTACTAACGCCCCAGGGCAAACTATCCTATTATGCAGGCTTCGACGAAGACTCGCCAGCACCCCGGTGATTGCGGATGAACGGCGTGTATGGGTTTGATGGGTACGTCGTCAGCTCACCCGCCATCGCCGCGGGGAAGGGCTGCTCGACCTTGAAATCCCGGTGTGGCGGCTCGGGGTCGTTGGGCGCGACGACCGTCTCCTGGTACGGAAGGAGGTCTCCCATTGCCCAGACACGCTCGGAGTATATGGATAAGCCCATTAATTTCACATGTAGCTCAGTGTGTTCGCTCTCCATGATCTCATCCACGGGGTATCGAGGACCCTCCATTTCAACCGTGGGCTGCATGTTCTCCGTGGAAGCCACGCTGCTTTTCATGTGATGCAGCGGCAGCTTCCAATGCAGGCCCTTCGTGCTGCTGAGATGGGCCGGTAGCTTGCTGGCTATTTTGTACGATCACTTGTGCTTGCAGCGCCATAAGTGTCTGTTCTATCTGTGTCATCTGGTATTTACACTCTTTTTCTTTTCTGCCGCGCCATCTATAAGAGTCTCCCCACGCGGAAAACCCATCCTTCCACGTCATACACCCTGTGACTCGTGATAGTCCAGGGTGCTCTTTTTTACCGATGGCGCATGTCAGCTGGTCCTTCTATCTATCGCCATGGATGGTCCTGGCGGCTGTTTCGTCGAATGCCGCGATGAGTTCATTGACGGGTTTGCCAAGAATTTTTGGGAAGATACACATTCCCGTTTCTGGGTCCAACTTTGCCCCGATTCCGTAGAACCAAGTCATTGCACCTAGCTCCCACCCCTCTGTCTGGGGTCTGGTCCCTCTATCGCGCAGGTCCTTCTCAGCTTCCTCCCACTTAGGCTTCTGTGATATGTAGCCACCTGACCCCGTCCTCTGGTGATATTCCTTCTTCTTTGAATTTAGCGTATTGTTTTGTGACCTCTTTGCAGCTATAGCACCTTCCTTGTACATCACAAATTCGGGACAGTGAGGTCTTATCTTCGCATAATATGCATCTTCGAAATCTGGAGTCTCGCCATCTTTGACAAATTTAATCAATTTTGTCTTCCAGTTGCGGAAAGCTTCAGCCATCTTCTTTAGAGTCCACTCTTTGACCTTCTCCTTTATAACCAGTTTATTTTCATCCTCCTCTAGCGGTAGGTTGAAATTTAACAACAGCAAAGTCCAAAGCGTTTGTTTGGATCTTTTATCGACAAAGGTAGTGTCGCCCTTCTTTGGATTATTCCAATATTCAATTGTGATTAGGCTTTGGTCCCTAAGAAGAACTCTATCCTGACGTATAAATTTGTCTTTGGCCTTCTTGGGCTCCATCGGCCTGCCATCAACAGGGAACTTTGCACGATCTTTCAGCCGATGGCTCGCGCCTCGCTTCCTCTTTTTCATAGAAGATGATTGTTCCTAGGTGGTCGATCCGAAGGGCTAAAAGAAGAAAGAATCTTTAATTAATATATGTACATATATACAAATCAACCGGTGCAAGTCAGTAGAGGATTAATCCATGCATATACCTTTCCGGACTTTGTAATCACTAAAGTGCGTTCACCGGAGTCGTCATCTTCTCCATGACTACTTGAGGTGTCATCATGTCCCTCCAAGTTCAGATATTTTGAGGTGTCCTCATGGATCTGGTTCTCCATTATTTCTTCTTCTTCAAGGTTTCTACTGAGTGGATCAATAGTTTCTAAAACAATAATATTATCTAGAGTAAGAGAGTAAACATTCAAGTGGACTTAGATTCATAATAAATATTATAGAGTAAGCTCATGGTAGACATTTATAATTTTAAACCCTAACTTCTATGCAAGTTATAACAAACTATTTATCTTGATATCACTTAAGCTCATGGGAATAATATTAACCATCTTAATTCCTAAGGACTTTATGTGTCATATAATAATGAAGGCTCGCCATATAAAAATTTCTTTAATATTATGAGTTATTAAGAATCAAATCTCATGAATTAATAGTAATACATTCCTTTCATAAGTTATGGTTTATATAGGTAAATCAAATTCATAACAAAAGCCTCTACAAAATATTAATAGGAAGATGACCTATATAAAGAAAATAAAGAAACTATAATACATACACTTTCTTATGTATACATACACTACAATACATACACTTTCATAATAATCCTTTCTTTTGTTCATACAAAAAATATACATACCCTTTAATTTTTTCATACACAACAATATATATACATATACTTTCTAATATATACATATACATATACATGCACTTTCATAATAATCCTTTTTTACATCATACACATGAATAACATTAGTCAATCCAATATATTTTAGGATATTTATATGCAACAATACATATACATATATGCATATCATAACATATATATACATATTAGGATAAAATTACACGCAAATAAAATTATTCATACACAACAATATATATACATATATGCAACATTTATCCAATATACACACAAATAAAATATACAGACAAACAACAATATGGGAATATTCAATCCAAAAGAGAGCTCACGGTGGTGCAAACCTTCAGTGGATTGGGGTTGGCGGCGTGGCGTGGCGGGTTTGGCGGTGGCTCCGGGTTGGTGTGGCGGCTCGGGTTGGCCTTGGCGGCTCTGGCAGCGGTGTCTCCATGAGTGGGCGTGTGGCGGCGGCGACGGCGTGGGCCAGGCGTGGCGGCTCTGTGAGTGGCAGGCGTGGATGGGCACGGCGGCGGCGGCGGCAGCGACGCGTCGGCGACTGCAGTGTTCTCCTCTACGCTCCTCTGCTCCTCTGCTCTCGATCCCACAATCTGGCTGGGGAAAGAGGAAGAGGAAGTGCGCGCGCTTTATACCCCCCTTTAACACCGGTTCCAACCACGAACCGGTTTTAAAGGGGGA
The DNA here is from genome assembly GCA_030063025.1 of Avena longiglumis. Classification (NCBI taxonomy): domain Eukaryota; kingdom Viridiplantae; phylum Streptophyta; class Magnoliopsida; order Poales; family Poaceae; genus Avena; species Avena longiglumis. The sequence continues at coordinate 450,128,838 of CP125979.1, forward strand.
GATTTGTTTCGCGCGCGCACTGTAACTTCCCAAATTTCATAAAATACAAAAGCATGTTATTGCATCGATAGCATCATGGCATTTTACCTTGCACAAAAAAATTCAAAGCTAAACCCTAAGTAAAACCATATTTAAACCCCTCTTTTTATTTTATATAAGAGGCATGGTTTTATTTTTAATTTCAAAAGACAAAAGTGTTTTGGAGTGACTAGTGGTGTTTGACACCCTTTTAAACACTTTGTTCACCTCAAGAAAATTTGGTGAAAGTTTGAAAATATTTGGAGTTCATTTGGTGATTCAAATCACATTTGAAAAATCAAAACAGAAAAAGAAAAAGAGAAAAGGAAAAAATAACAGCAGAAACCTATCTAGCCCAACCCACCCTGTGACCCAACTAGCAACCCACCTAGCCTACTCGGGAAAACCCCCTCTCCTCCTATGTTTCTCACCGTGCGCGCCCGCACCCACTCGCTGACAGCATGCCCCCACCGCCAGGTCAGCTCCGTCGTCTTCAATCACGCACCGCAGACCCGCTCGCCCCTCCCGTTTCCTCCTCTGATCCGATTCAATTCAAATCAATTCATTGATTCTCGGCGTTAATCCCGTACCCGACACCCCTCTACTTAACCCCCTCTCCCTTCCTCTCCTTTCCCCTCACGCCACACCTCCGGAGAGCCCCCATGCTGCCCACACTCGAGCTTACACCGCCACGGTACCAAACCTCTCCGGCGACCAATCCCGGTGAGCCTCGACCCCCCCTTGCTCTCTGGTTCTTACTATCTTGTTCGCCACCCTCATGCACACCTAATGATACTTGTGGTTTTATTTCTTGTGGTTTGTAGCGTCGCCTTCGTCAACACCCGCGTGTGCCCGATGGCGATCTCGACTCCGGCGAGGAATCCTCGACAATACCGTGCGCCCCCGCCTTAACCTCGTTGACCACTGTGAGCGCCTCAGCTCCGCGACCTTGGTAACACACCGCACCGTTCCCTTTACCCCCTAGCATCGCCGTAGCATCGCCGGCAGAGCCGTTTGCTGCCGCAGCTCGCCATCCGCGCTGCCCGTTCGTGGCAGAGTGACCAGATCCGCTGGATCTATATCCAACGGCTAGGATTAGAATAGAGAGTAAAGGGGTACGGTTATATCTGGACCGTGCGATCTAACTTAGATCCAGCGGCTCGCGAGCGTGATCCGCACAAAGCGGTACGGGCCAATCAGATGGTGTCGCGTGTCAGGATTTTTCTTTTAAAATCCAGATTTGAATTATTAGATGAATTAACTTCTAAAATTCATAACTTTTTTTCTGTTTATCCAAAAAAATACCAATAATATATCAATGTATTCAAAAAAAAAATCCTACACATCTATGGGCTTAGTTTTGTACTTTGTTTCTGTAAAAATGGATTTTTATGCATAGACATTTATAGGCTTATTTTGAGTATAAAAATTATTTAGAGAATGTTTTAAAGACTAATTTGAGTCTATTTAATATATAAAAGTTTAGTTTTGTGTTCAGTACTGTTTACTTATCTTGTCTGGTTTAAGAAAAATAATCACATGGCATTTGCATGCATTCTTATATTTTTGCTTGATTAATTTGAATGTAAATTTGGTGCTATCATTTTATGTGTAGATTTTGGTGCTAGTGGTGATTGTGATTGTGAGCATTGTTGGTACTCCCCCAACTACCAAGGCAAGTGGTGCTTCATGTTTTGTCCCATTATTTTGACTATGCACTAGGGATATTTTGTATAGGGCTTGCATGATATTTTTGCTAAATATCTATATGCTATGCAATGGGAAATGCTAGTAGTTGTAGTCTTGGTAGAATTTTCTCTAAGTTAAGATACTTGTTATATTGCCATGCTTAACCTAGCTAGTAGCAAACAAGGGTGGATTACATACATGCTATGGAAAATATTGTTAAGTCTTTGACTTGTGTTTTTGCTTAATAAAACAACTAAGTGAACGAATTACCTGGGTGGAATGGTATGTTTGGGTTATGTTGAGTGGCTACACAATGCCCATATATATTGTCTACCTTGTGTATCACACTTGTGGAAAGCCACCCAGGAACAAAGGGATTTGAGATACTTAGTGTTTAGAAGCTTCTAGTGCAACCACATGGCATATGGGCTCTGCCTTGATCATGTAGGTTGCAATAACTTAGCCAGATGGACATAAGGTGGTAGGGGGTGATAAGATTGGAACGCGTCCATTTGGTCTAAGGGAAGGCTACTGAAAGATCTTGTCTCGATGCATATCGAGTCTTTTGGGGAAAGTGCACCACCTCTCTAGAAGGAATCAAGGATCTCCTCATCCCAATTTCTAAGTTAAAAACTTGTGGTTGAACAAGGGTATAGGTTCACCAATGTCTATTGGTGGTTCCATGGGAGTTTTTTTTGTCAAACAAAAACTTAGTGTTTTCAACTGATAGGCAAAATCTATTTTGAGCAAAGGAAGCGTAAGCTACACTTATCCAAATTCATATAGAAGTTATAAACTATTATTCTACTACGGTATCACTTGCCAATACTATTCCAATGTATTGACCCGCTCTGGCTGTAACTTGTGATATTGCAGGATACTCTGATGAGGTTTAGGGTTATGAGTCTACACTCAACATGTTTGCCTGTGGCACATGAAGATGAATACTTTACTTTATTTTTTTAAGTTGACCTCTTGTACTAGCATATGGCTATGGAGTTAAAAGACTATGTTATCTCTAGAATGACGATGTAATAAAGACCTTTGTATCTGTGTACTTCATCTTAAACTATGGATGCTAGCATTTGATCCAGGGACTAGCATTGCAATCACAGGGACCTTCACCTTTACAAAGGTGGAGCCTTACAGATGGTATCAGAGCACTGTGTTGCCTGTACGATTATGATCCTAGGTTGGATTAGACTAAGAAACCACTAAGGAAAATTTCAACACTTTGTAAAATTCCACAGTTGTCTTTTTTTCTCGTAAACTTTTCTAATCTTCTTTCTCATCTCTATTTGTAGAGGAAGTGCGCGTGGCTGGAACCGGTGTTAAAGGGGGGATTTTTAATTCCCAAAAATAGGATTAATTTAGAAAATTCATATCTTTTTCATTTCAACAGAGAAAATAATGAATAATATATCATAATTTTCATAAAAATAAGACATATCCATTCATATAAAAAACATTTTATAGTTACTTTAGATGAAATTTTTCAACATGATTAAAACACTTACATATGAATTTTTATTATTCAATTAAGACAAAAATAAAATAGTCAAACCCTAAAACTTTGAACTTAAGAGATATTAAGCATCTGAAAAGGAATCTAACTCTATTTTTAGAAAATGAAAAATAATTAGAGAAAATCATATTTATTTTCTATTAACATTTTTGAATTCTTTGGATATTTAAATTTAGCAACTTTTGTATACTTTGGAATCTGACAAAACTATCAACATTAAAAGTGTTTTCATTTGAATAAATAATCCAAAAACATTTTTTGGATTCAAAAATAAAATTCTAACTATTCAAACTAGTAACAAATGGGAAAGGGCGGGCAGAATGCACGGGGGGGAAAGGGCGGGAAGAAAATTTTATTACGAAAGAACTGGAATTAAAGTACATAACCCAATTAACACTAAGTTACATAAAGCACGACTGAAAATTAAGATACATATAAGATCTAGAAATTAAGATACATGGCCAGATTAAGTCACATTCGGCCGAACTTGTCTTGGAATGTTGGAGTGATTCAGTCATGCTCCTGCCTACACCTGTAATACTCGCCACTGTAGTCTTCGTACTCGCTGCGGCCGTCGTCACTGTCATCATCGTGGTCGTCGTAGTGGAACCTTGAAAGATGAGTACGCGTGGGAAGGACTTGAGGGTAGCGTAGGCGGGGGTTAGAGCCGGCCGTGTTGTAGGCCATGATGCTCTAGAGAGTCCGGTCGCGCCACCACAATCGTCGGTCGGCCTCGTTGAAGTTCAGAGGAGGTGGGCTGTCCTCCTCGTACCTAGCGAGCGCCCTCTCACGCCGATCCATGAAGAAGGCTTCCCAAGTCGGGAAATAGTCAGGATGCCAGTTGTGATTCCTCCGCTGCTCCGGCGTGAGCTCAAAGTATTAGTGGTTCGTGATGGTCATCCGGCGCGCCACACCCAGAGGGACAGGAGGTACCGGCATGCCTCCGGCACTCAGCATCAAGCCGACGGGGATGCAGTAGCCCGGCGGGCAGGGGTAATTCGAGGCACAAAACGCCTCTGCCTCCCTGGGGGTTAGTGTTATGGTGGAAGCCATGGGAAAGAGTGATGATGTTGCAGATATGAGTCTAGATATATGCAACGACAATAGAGGCCAATCCTACATTATATAGTGAGAAATGGCGGGAAGAAAACTGGCGGGAAGAAATGGAGGGAAGAAAACTGGCGGGATGAAAAATGGCAGGAAGACAGAGGCGCAAATTTTTCACCAACCGGGACTAAAGGGGCTTATTTTTTGTAATAAAAAATAAGAAATGCATTTCTTTAGAACCAAGTGTTAACTGAATAAATATGACATTGATTTCCATGTTGAGATACATATGTGTGCCAAAAATTGGCTCATTTAATACATATAGTCTATCTCTTATGATCGCGTTGTCCATAACCATGGAGTATCAGCACCGTTTAACAGGATGGTTGGGTAAGTCTTCACTTTGAAGGTCGGAATTTCATCAAACTTATTATAATCTTTTGATATGTCTGTCTTGTCCTCCACTCCCGTGATGTTTCTTTTCACTGAAAGAACTATATGACGCTTTGGCTCATCGTGTGATTTATCTGTTTGCTTATTTTTTGTTTTTTTTGTTTGGTAGACATGTCCATGACATAGAAAACCTAAGCTACATCATTGGAGGACGAATGGTTCGTCTCTGTATCCAAGATTGTTGAGATCCACTGTTGTCATTCTGTACAACTTGTGTACTTGAACCCCACCTCTTGTCAGCTTGATCCAGTTGCACCGAAACACTGGGACCTTAACACAAGGTCCATAGTCAAGTTCCCATATCTCCTCTATGAACCCATAATATGTGGTCTTTTGCCCATTGTCTTCGGCTGCATCAAAGCAGACACCACTATTTTGGTTGGTGCTCTTTTTATCTTGGCCTATCGTGTAAAATATATTCCCATTTATCTCGTACCATTGGAAAGTACATATAGTCGAAGATGGTGTCCTGGCCAACAAGTACAGCTGATCTCCAACAGTGGTGTTATTCGTGAGAAGTCTTTGCTGCCAGCCACCAAAACTCGCCATGTGTTCACGTCTAATCCATTCATCAGACAGCCCCGGGTGTTTGAGGCGTATAAAATTCTTGTGTTCATTGATATACGGGGCAACCAAGATAGAACATTGTAAAACCGTGTAGTGTGCTTGATTGAGAGAATGCTCGTCCCTACATATCATTGCTTTATATCCTAGGGTGCCTTTTCCACGCAGTCTCCCCTCATGTCGTGATTGTGGAACACCAATCGCCTTAAGGTCAGGAATAAAGTCAACACAGAACTCAATGACCTCCTCCGTTACATAGCCCTTGGATATGCTTCTTCTTCCCTAGCACGGTTATGAACATATTTCTTTAAGACTCCCATGTACCTCTTAAAGGGGAATATATTGTGTAGAAATACATGACCGAGAATGGCAATCTCTTCTACTAGGTGAACCAGGAGATACGTCATAATATTGAAGAAGGATGGTGGGAACACAAACTCGAAGCTGACAAGACATTGGGCCACATCTGTTTGTAACCCTGGTAGGCTTTCTGGATCGATTACCTTCTGATATATTACATTGAGGAATGCACAAAGCTTCACAATGGGTACTTGAACATTTTCAGGTAGAATCCCCCTCAATGCAACCGAAAGCAATTGCGTCATAATCACGTGCTAATCATGAGACTTTAGGTTTTGGATTTTTTTCTCTGCCATATTTATTATTCCCTTTATTTTCGGTGAGAAGCCAGACGGGACATTGATATTGCTCACGCATTCAAAAAAGATTTCCTTCTCTGCTTTGGTAAGAGCGTAGCTGGTAGGAGTTAAGTGGCGTCCTTTACCCTTCTCGTTCTTAGGTTCTTTCATAGGTTCCTGGTCATGCCGTGCTTCCAGTGTATATTTTTTCTTCCCATACACTCCCAGGAAGCCTAGTAAGTTCAAGAAAAGATTCTTCCCATATCACGTCGATTAAAGAGCGGACCTCTAGGACTTTCCAATAGGGTAGGTCCCAAAATATAGATTGCTTCTTCCACATGGGTGCGTGTCCAATAGCAACATCATTCAGAACAGATTGACTGTCAGGAGCTTTTCCAAAGATTACTTCTAGGTCCTTGACCATACCAAATACTTCCTCACCAGTATGGAGGACAGGCTTCCTCCAGGGTTCTGCCAGACATTTGAAATTCTTTCCTTTCTTTCTTACGGGATGCAGGTTCGGAAGAAATCGACGATGCCCTAGGTACACAACCTTCTTACATTTATCCAAATATACAATTTCAGTCTCATCTAAACAGTGTGTGCATGCTTTGAATCCCTTGTTGGTCTGCCCTGAAATGTTACCAAGAGCAGGCCATTCATTGATGCTTACGAAAAGCAACGCTCATAGGTCATATGGCTCTCCTTTATGCTCATCCCACACACGTACACCTGGTTTGGCCCATAGCTGTAAAAGTTCTTCAACTAATGGCCTTAGGTACACATCAATATCTTTGCCGGGTTGCCCACGGCCCTGGATGAGCATTGACATCATAATGAACTTCCGCTTCATGCACAACCCAGGAGGAAGGTTATAGATACCATAGAGTCACAGGCCAGGTGCTGCGACTACATCTCTGCTCCCCAAAAGTATTCATGACATCTGTACTTAGAACAAACCTTAAGTTCCTTGCGTCACGTGCGAAGTACGGGTACTCTAGCTCGAATTTTCTCCACTGTGACCCATCAGTGGGGTGTTTCAACATCGTGTCTTTCTTACGGTCTTCCATGTTCCATCGCAACAACATGGCATGCTCTTTGTTTCTGAAGAGGCGTTTTAATCATGATATTATAGGAGCATACCACATAACCTTGGCAAGAACCTTCTTCCTAGGGGCCTCGCCCTCAACATCGCCAGGGTCGTTATGTCTGATCTTATACCGCAGTGCAGTGCATACCGGGCATATGCATCCAAATTCTCGTACTTCTCACGGCGGTAGAGGATGCGGTCATTAATGCAGGCATGTATCTTCTGCACATCTAATCCTAGAGGGCAGACAACCTTCTTTGCTTGGTATGTACTATCGGGAAATTCATTATTTCTTGGAAGCATATTCTTCATTTTTCCCAACAACTTTGAAAATGCGCTGTCAGTCACACCATTCTCTGCCTTCCATTGCAGCAAATCCAGTATGGTACCTAGCTTTTTGTGGCCATCTTCGCAAGTTGGGTACAACAATGTTTTGTGATCCTTTAACATCTTCTCCAGCTTCTCCTTCTCCTTTTCAGTTTCTCATTCTTCCTTTGCATCAGTAATGGCCCGACCAAGATCGTTATCAGCGGGCCCATCTGCTGCCTCTTGATCTTCATCTACCCCCGTTGCACTATCATCGTATTTAGGATACATATTATGATAGTTGTCATCATCCTCTTCTTCTTTGTTGTATTCCATCATAACCCCTCTTTCTCCATGCTTGGTCCAACAATTATAGCTAAACATGAAACCGTACCGAAGCAGGTGGCCGTGAATGGTTTTGGTATTTGAGTAGTCTTTCTTGTTCTGCCAGTCAACACATAGACAACATATAAAACCATTGTGACCACGATTTGCCTTAGCCACAATGATGTAATTTTGGAGGCCCGTAATGTACTCGTAAGTGCGCTGGTCACCGTACATCCATTCCTAGTTTATCTGTATTATATAATTAATTACGTATATAAAAAAATCATTACATTACATCATGAATTAATAGAGAGATGACCACTTTTATAGTACATCAATGACAGATGAACGGATAAAGTTGCCGACCTCGACCGAGATGGAAAGAGAAACGAGAAAACTTAATTCGAGCTCTCGGACATTTCACCGAACACCTCTTGTGCATAGGAAGAAAACACAACTAGCACACCTCTCACCCTCTTTGCTAAGCTCCAAAATGAGAGAGTGAAAAAATGAGAGAGAGGGGAGTTGCCTGCGGTGTATTATATATAGGCGCACCCCCTTTTAATACCGGTTCAAGCCTCGAACCGGTGTTAAAGGGGGGGAGGTGCTGCGTGGCTCGGTGGTGCAGGGCCTTTAACACCGGTTCGTGGCTCGAACCAGTGTTAAAGGGGGTGCACCTTTTTGCTGCACGGGCCACGCTGGTACGGGCACCCCCTTTAACACTGGTTCGTAGGAGAACCTGTGTTAAAGCCCAATTCTGACCACAAATAAAGGCCTCGTTTCCACCACTGGGATGACCATTGTTCCCACCTGATAAATGGGCCGGGACTATTGCTCGGGCCTCTAGTCCCGCATGTCTAGTCCCGGTTTTAAAACCGGGACTAGAGGCCCTTAGGCTGGGACTAGATGGGCCTTCACCACTAGTGGAGTGAAATTCATGTGTTAACTCCATGTTTCTGTTATATACAAATATAGGAGATGTTATTATGCTAATGCTATACTCACTTCCACGTTATCTGAACCAAACTGAGATATATGCTTTTCAGACACTTTATATATACACTATAGGAATGGAGCGCGAGGTGCCGAAGGCCATATGCTATGTTGACAGCCAAAACTCGGGGCCGTTGACGTAGGCCACGAGTTGGGAACGCTATGAAACTGGCCATCGGCATAGAATTTCCCTCGACGTAGGATATATATGCTAACGATAATTCCCTTGGCATAGCTATTTCCCCTTTTACCACGTTAATCCCTCAAAAATTATAATTAAATTATTCTAATTTAAAAATACAAATAATATATCAAAATTTGTAGAAAAATAAGATTTATCTATCTACACTCAAATATTATACATTTGTGAATAAAATTTAAGTAAAACAAAAAAACATTACATATAGTTTGAAACGGGCATAAGAAATTTAAAAATGATCCAAACATTATAAAAGCTTCGTGTGGTGTCATATTATGTGATATAGTTGCAAGAAAAAATAGAAAACTTGAAGTATTATAAATATCATAAAAAACCTTCTCAAAATGAGATATCATGTTCAGGGTTTTATGCCTTTCAAGCAAAATGACCAATGTTATGGCTCAAATCGTGGCATAGTTTGTGATAATGTGTCCATATTGTGCACACATATGCATCTTGGGATGGCTTACAATCTTACAAGTGAACGTATACTTTTTCATCGCACCAAAAAGCCATTTTCTATTTTCCGAGTGCCAAAAAACAGGTTGTTTTGTGAAAAAACCACCAAATGAAAGTTTCACATTGGTACTACCCATTTTTAAAAAAATACTAGACCGCCTAACACTGACAATTTTACAACCGGGGTATCTTAACTTTCCGTCTAACCCTCATGAAAAAGATAAATTTATGCTAAATCGGTAGGAAGTTAGTCAGATTTGAACTACATGTACATGATCTAATGTTCATGATTTTTTGGAAAAATCATTTTTAGGTTCACAATATGCTATTTCATCAGACATCCACTTCATGTTTAGAGAGGCTCAGACCCGATCTAAGAATCGTCATGCCCGCTGTTTTGATCATAGTTTGAAACGGACATAAGAAATTCAAAAAGATCCAAACAATGTAAAATCTTCGTTTGGTGCCATATTATGTGATATAGTTGCAAGGAAAAATATAAAACTTGGAATATTGAAAATATCACAAAAAAACCTTCTCAAAATGAGCTATCATGTTTGATGTTTCATGGCTTTCAAGCCAAACGACCAATGTTATGATTATGATCACAGCATAGTTTGTTATAATATTCCCATATTATGCACACATGTGAATTTTGCGATGGATTACAATCTTGCTGGAGGAAGTTTTCGTTTTCATCGTACCAAAAATCCATTTTCTATTTTTCGAGTGCAAAAATCGGGGTGTTTTGTGAAGCAACCACCAAATAAAAGTTTCACATTGGTACTACCCCATTTAGACCACCTTATATGAACAATTTTCCAACTTGGATATCTTAAACCTTTTTGTCCACCCCTCATGAAAAAGACAAAATTTCTTTATAATCGGTAGGAACTCGGTCAATTTTTACCATATTTGAAACGAGCAAATAAAATTATGGCTATAATCACGGCATAGTTTGTGATAATTTGATATGGATGTCATATTTGGATTCCTCTCATTTTTTTGATCAATTTAGACATATTATTTGATGAATTCCGATTGACGGATTTAACAATATTAATTATTCCATTTAAATAGAAAAATAAAATAAAAAGTAAAATCATTTTTTTTGAATTCAATAATATTTTACTTATTCATTTTGTTTACATAAATAATTGGTTGTAATTTCAAAAAAAACGTGTGATATAATAATATAAGAGTTAATATGGTTGATATCATAGTATCGACAACAAGATACAAATTGCTTTGCGGAATCTGATTTGGAAGGAATGGAGAAGTTATACTTACTGGGGGTGGAGTAGTGTGAGGACCGGGAAGTTTGATCAAGACTGCAATTTGATCGAAGATTAAGTTTAATTAGTGTTAAAAATATTCCAAGTGAGAGATTAATGAGTCATACAATTCAAGGATTAAAACCGGCCGTTTGGCTGTGCCAGCAGAACTGTGCCAGCAGAACTACGCGGAGGGCCAAGCCGTCGGCGTAGCCTATGCCGACAGACAAAAGTGCCTACACCGAGAGGTCTACGCCGAGGGCTGCCCTTGGTACAACCTGTGCTGACGGTATTTTAGGGCTATGCCGAGGGCAGCTGGCCGTTGGCACAACGCTCCATTCCTGTAATGATATTCTTTGCCAAGACAGAGAATAACGGATATATTTCATATAGATAAGAAAGGAGAAACAAAGGTTCAAACACTAGTAGAAAAACCATCTTCGGTTCGACGTGAACAAGGCCAGTAGTCCCGGACAGGCACAACCCGTGACTAGTGGGAGCACTAGTCCCGGGCCGTGAGGCCTCTAACGGCTAGAAACGGCCATAGTCACTAGTCCCGGGCCGGACCAAGTCATTAGTACTGATCCGTATTACGGACCGGAGTAATGACCTGGAGCAGGCCAGCTGGTCTTTTCGTGGACTATTAGTCCCGGGTCGTTTCACGGCCCGGGACTAGTTGTCCACCACTATATATTCTACTTCCTGTCCTGCTGCCCTAAAGCATATGGTGGCCATTTTTCTCAAAGAAGCAAGAGAGTTCATGCCATTTTTTTCTCAAGATTTGTCAAGATTTAGTTTGCAACACCTAAATCCAAAGCTTTAAAAGGTTAGAACTTCATTCTTTCATCTCTTATTGCTACTTTAGCTCTATAATGCTCTAGAAGTATAGAGATATGGATCAATGCATGCATGCTCTAGAAGTAGCTAGAAGGATTTTGATATATATGTGTAACAAATTTTGATTAGGCACATAGTTACTGAAAATTGAAATGTGTAAAAAACTCCACATTTATCATGTTGATTGTTTTCTCCAATTCACAAATTGGTGCATGTAAATTTTTCAAAATTTAAAATTAATGCTCTAAAATCTCTCAATATAACTTGTAATAATTTTATCATGTTGTGTAATGGTTTTTGATATACTTTTACTATAATGCAGATGGTCCGGGAATGGATGTACGGTACTGACCGACGCTCTGGCGAGTTCATTAATGGCATGCATGAATTCATCTGTGTTGCTGATGCAAACAAGCGCAATGATTTTGTATTATGTCCATGTAATGGATGTAGGAATTAGAAGGATTACTCTGACTCAAAAACCCTTCACAGCCACCTGTTGAAGTCCGGCATCATGCCCAATTATAATTGTTGGACCAAGCACGGAGAGAGAGGGGTTATAATGGAAGACAATGAAGAAGAGGAGGAGGATGACAACTATCATGGTTTCCCTGAGTACGGAGATACTTCCATGGGGGATGCTGAAGGGGAGGATGAAGAAGAGACACATGATGAACCCGCTGATGATCTTGGTCGGACCATTGCCGATGCATGAAGAGATTGTGAAACTGAAAAGGATAGGGAGAAGTTCAATCATATGTTAGAGGATCAAAAAAATTGTTGTACTCAAATTGTTAAAATGGTCTGAAAAAGCTAGGCAGCACACTGGAATTGTTTCGATGGAAGGCTGAGTGTGCTATACCTGAATCCTCATTTGAAAAGTGGCTGAAAATGATGAAGAATATGCTTCCAAAAGATAATGTATTGCCCGCCAGTACGTACAAAGCAAAAAATGTTGTCTACCCTCTAGGTTTAGAGGTTCAGAAGATACATGCATGCCCTAATGACTGCATCCTGTACAACGGTTAGGAGTATGAGAATTTGGATGCATGCCCGGTATGCACTTCACTTCGGTATAAGGTTAGACGAGATGACCCTGGTGACGTTGAGGGCGCCACTACAAGGAATCTGTCTATATATGACCCTCCATTTTCGTCACTACTATGACGATTTTGAGATCGTCGAAAGCTGGGCGTCGCAAATGAACTATAACTACGATTTTTGCGAAATCGTCATAAACGTCTATGACGATATTGGATCGTCATAACATCTATGACGATCCAGTATCGTCATGGGCCATCTAGCCAAGCCAGCTCAGATCCTACGTGGCCGATCCTACGTGGCAAAATTGTGACGAAATGAAATTGTCGTAATGTGAATTCAGCCCGGTCCAGTTCAGTCACTTATTGGGCCAAGCCCAATAATTCAGCCTTTTTCTTTCTAGGTCATGGCCTTTTACACTGCAGTTTTTTTGGGCCTACAGCTTTGTAGGATCAATTTTTTATTCTAATTTTCAGCATTTTTATTGCCAATATTATTTGGGCCCTAGACTTTTTACAATCCTTTTATTATTTGATACTACCTATTTCTTTTTGGATTTCAGCCTTTTTCGTAATTCATTTTCCACCAAAATATCTCTGATCCAACACCAAGAATTGGCCATAGCCTTGTCACAATATTTGATACAGAACATTACACAGTCAACCAGTCATGCTCAATTTTACTAAATAAATATTCTTATCACAGCATACAAATGAACCAGACTTTGGAATAGCGATACTATATGCACTCATTACATCAAAATAAATTTCAGTTCACAAAATAGAGTTGCATAAGGCATCGCTTCTTCCATCTAGGCTTCAATCATATCGTCTAGAACTTGTGTCTTGATCATCTGAATAAAGACCAGCATATCAGCCTATGAAATTATTCACAAAAATAAAAATGAGTAAGAAAGCATTCAAAAAAATAGTTTCCTTTATGGTCGGCCTAAATTGACAAATACTATCTAGAATACAGTCACCAGAATTTAGCAGTACTGAATCTTTCACCAGAAAAAGCAATTTTTCATTGAACATTTCATTGGTATTTAATAGCATTTGATGTTCAGCATGAACAGTAGTGGCATTCATAAACAATTTTACAGAGCTAATCCAACGAAAATAATATACAAAACAGTTGATCTAACCAAGCACACAACTAAGAAGAGCCAGCCATTTTGGTCACACAACTAGCAGTTGGCAAAAAGTAGGAATTTCTCGAGGAATGGAGAGCCCAGCTTACAAGGGGGAGATAGACAGGTGGAGCCACTGAGGACTGATTCTTGTGTGACAGTGAAGATTATGTGCTCTCGATAATCACATTGCGCCTCTGTAACAACACGTAATCTAGTAAACAATGTACACACACTCAATGTAAAATCAAGCCTTTTGTAGACAGGTGGATCCAATCATAAATTGGTGAAGTTATAGTTATAGGCCAGCACAACATACTACAGATCCTCACCCCTGTATATAACCTAACTATACATCCTATTCAATCTCTTAGTGTTCATTCTATTTCTGATATATAGCCATGCAAGCAACAGGTCTAGCTATGCTATAACAAAGAAGCAAAATAGAAGTAGGGTTATCTTGGCACAACAATGTACAATCACATGAGTCATGCTATACCTTCTGAAGCGTGGACTCCTTCTGGATGTTGTAGTTGGCGAGCGTGCACTCATCCTCCAGCTGCTTCCTGGCAAAGATAAGGCGCTGCTGGTATGCAGGCACACCTGCAGTTATAGAACATGCCACCATATGATTAGCCATTAACGAAGCTGCGTGCCTGTGGCAGGAAAATTAATTTAAGAAACCACAGGAGCTTGATAGATCAGCATGCCCCAGCCACATGAAAACTTGATAGATCCAAAATGGAAGACAATACTTTTAGAAAAGGCATGGAACTTTGACCATCATATAGTATATTGCACATGCACACGAGCTATGTACCAGTAGCTATAAATAGCAGCCATGTATCCATAATATACAAACATAAGCTATGTACCAAAGACCGCTTCACCGATGCACAATTAAGTAGAAAGCAAACATGCGACATTTTATTTAGACGACATCCAGAAATGGTTGTTTGTATGTGATTCTTGAAGACTTAATTTTAGTTCATCTCACCTTCGCTGCCTTGTTCTAAATCTGGTCCGGCCACATGTTCCAGTTTCAGTCATGCTGCCTTGTTTTCATCAAACAACACCCTCGCGATGCTTCCGCATTATCTCGATACGTAAAAAATTAGAGTTAGAGAGCTAGCACAACTTTTAGGGGTAACAATCAGGGAGACATAAGTATGCCATGCATTTATTCTGGATAAGAGATACTTGCATGAAAAATATTAAGTGTTTAAGGATCCATCTAGTCGTTGGATTTCCAAACATTTAACTGAAGCCACTCGGATTCATAGAATATGACAGGTCTAAATGATGAGTGTGGGAAGAATGGAGTGAACGACATACATGGGACATCTAGATGGAAAAAACAATAATCACAACATATAAGTTTTATCAACACAAGTAATTGTGTGAAAATAACAGTCACTGGTACAAATAAACAAGAATTATGCAATCGAGGTGCTCAAAAGAAAACATTACTCTCCTACTAGATTTTACATCAAGAACACCCCAGTCAATGGGATTTTACATCAAGAACACCCCAGTCAATGGGATGCAACAGAGACTCCAAAGTCTCATAAACAGTAAACACTGGTTAAATACATAGGGATGAGAAACTAAAACAAGTATGTCATGAATTTCCTACAATAGAGAATATAGAGGACCTCCAAGTTAATTAAAACATGGTTTGCATGTATCATGAAGAAGAAACAATGGCACAGCAAGAAAATCAAACAAGTAATAAAGATAATAGGATAGACTAAAGACTTATCTAATCCAGAGAGATCGAGAAGCCGGTGCCATGGATAGGAATGGCAATAGGTTTGCCCCCTCAGGGACTTCCATTTCTGCCTTGTCCTTGTGCAATCAAAGTCCCCTATCCCCGTCCCTATCTCGTCGTTGCACAGCATAGTGGACATGGTAGATTTGCAAATGAGAAAGGATTTTAGTATAGCATCACACGAGGTACAAATTATATAGGATGTCACGTAAGGTAGAATAGGATAGGCGCTTAACTAACTGCATGTGTGCTCTATTATCAAGCAATGTAGACCCAAAATATAGCAGAAAACTCATAGAATAATAATAATTAAAAGCTCATTGATG
Organism: Avena longiglumis; assembly: GCA_030063025.1. Lineage (NCBI taxonomy): Eukaryota > Viridiplantae > Streptophyta > Magnoliopsida > Poales > Poaceae > Avena > Avena longiglumis. Next base: position 450,144,527 of record CP125979.1, read on the forward strand.
AACAACATGCAAAAGCTCATCGGTTAACCAAGTCTTTTACTTTCTCATTCAGTTTTACGTAGTGAATCTCTAAAACAAAATTAATATGCATTCATTCCACTAATACACTCACAAGCCAAACTCTCCAAAGTGAAAAATGCATCACAATAGCATGGTAGAGAGCGTCCACCTCCAATTCAAGCATGCCCGTTGCCATTTGAGTACTAAGGAGATCATCTAGTTATTTGAGTGAAGTGGACAGATTTGCAACATTCGAGCACATATTACCTTCATCGACCTTGTTTGTTTCAAGACACACAAAAAATCGTGACTCGATACAAGAAGATGTGACCGAGACGCACCTATAAGAAGTGCAAAAGATTATAGACATTGATGTGTGCGACAAAACAACCTTGGCATGCTATGTACTCATTGCATCGAAAGGTGTTGCTCAGATCTTGTGAATGTCACGTGTCAATTAAAAATATATGCCAACAACATTGTCAACACTAGTAATATTTTTTTCTTATTATCGATGTTACCATGAGTCATCAGAATCAAACCACAGCAAATAAAGGAGCTATTATGCTCTTGTAACAGGGAGATGCAAATAATTGAGCTAACAGGGAACTACATCTTATTAACAAAATCAAAACAACATTATTACAACCTCTTCTTTTTAACAGATCACACTTTACACATATGACAACTACCCTGTAAATGGAATCCGGAAGAACCAAGTAAGTATGCAAAACAATATCATGCAGCATCAGGATATAATGGCATGATACAACATCCTATTCCACTATCAGGTCATAATTATCTATTGGTAATACAATAACCCATATTTATAGGCATGAACTAACAAGAACACATGACATGAACTAGCTCAATAAGGTTTTTAGGCCACAGGGAGATGTACCGAGAATTGCATCTAGCGCAACAAGGTTTGTAGGCCAGAGGGAGATGCAAAAACACAAGTTACAGAAGTCGCATGATCATATCTAGGTGTTAAGTACTTGCCTTTACAGAAGTTGATGGCCTCGATCTTGGTGATGCGTTGGTTGCTGGCGTCGATCTCGTTGACGAAGCGCAAGTTACAGAGGAGGTGAATACCTCGCTGTCGAAGATGGATGACTCGCTGATGTTCCCCGTCGTCTGTGTGTGAAGGTTCCTCCTAGGCCCGTCTGCCCCCATTCGCTGATCCTCCTAGGTTCCTCCTAGGCCACCCTCGATCTGGCGCCCCACCTGCCGCCGCGCTTGATTGGGTCCCCATCTGCCGTCGCCGCCGTGATCTGGCACTAGGATGTGCCCCACTTGTCGTTTCCGCCGAGTCCGCACGCGTCCGGACCTGAAAAAGCGACAAGAAAAAATGTGAGATCAGCGCGCATCGAAGCCAGAGATGTTGGATGTGTTCTCGTCATGCTCTGGATGCGTGCCCGTGATGCTCACCTGGATCCTGGGTGTGGAGCTACGGGCGGCCGTAACCGTCAGCGTCGACGGCCGGGATTCCCAGATCCGCGGACATCGAGGTAGGGAGCTCGGACGTCCGCACACAGAGCTTGGTGGCTCTCCTAGAGCCAAGTACCGTCGCCGCGGCGCTGGACACCCCACTGCCAACCATGGAGCACCGCTGCCATCTACTAGGGCACTATGCTGAGGCCCAAGCGGCCAGATCCGCAGGCATCGAGGAGGATACGACAGCCGCCATAGGGATCTGCGGGCATCGAGGTCGGCCGCCGGTGGCCATCGAGGTGCAGTGAGGAGAGGAGGATAGGGTGGTGGTGCTGTGGATCCATCGGAGGAGAAGAGCGAGGGGAGAGAAAGACTGGTGTGGCGGCGGGGGAGAGATAAGGGTTAGGGTTAGAGGATAGAGGGTCGCGGCTGGTGTGCGCCAAATATTTGCCACTATGCGCCCGCTGGATGCCAGGTCATCGATCCACACAACAAGTTTCCATACTTCACCATTCATCCGTTCATTATGTTTACATCCTACGGCTGATATTGACCTTCTCTAATATCTCAACCTCTCTAGAAATTATGACGATTTTTTCCATAGAAATTACGACGTTTTTCACGAAATCGTCATAGTTTAATAAGGATTTGGCCCTCCTAAATAGCCTACGACCATCTAGTGTAGAATCGTCATAAATTTATGACAATTTCATTCAGGGTCACTACCAAAACGTCATAGTTTGACACATTCCTTGTAGTGGGCGAGCCCCCCCCGGAAGAGGGTTCCTGCCAAGGTGATGTGGTATGCTCCTATAATACCACGGTTGAAACGCTTATTCAGAAACAAAGAGCACGCCAAGTTGTTGCGATGGCATAAAGAGGAACGCAAGTCAGACGGGATGTTGAGACACCTCGCTGATGGGTCGCAATGGAGAAAAATCGATAGAAAGTACCCGGACTTTGAAGATGATGCAAGGAGTTTAAGGTTTGGTATATGTACAGATGGCATGAATCCATTTGGGGAGCATAGATCCAGTCACAGCACCTGGCCCGTGACTCTATGGATCTATATCCTTCCTCCTTGGTTCTGCATGAAGAGGAAGTTCATTATGATGCCAGTGTTGATCCAAGGTCCGAAGCAACCCGGCAACGACATTGATGTGTACCTAAGGCCATTAGTGGAAGAACTTTTACAATTGTGGCACGAACCCGAGATACGCGTGTGGGATGAGCACAAGCAGGAATAATTTAACCTCCGGGCATTGCTTTTCTTAACAATCAATGATTGGCCTGCTCTTAGTAACCTTTCAGGACAATCAAATAAGGGATACAATGCATGCACACACTGTTTAGATGAGAATCAAAGTATATATTTGAAATATTGTAAGAAGAATGTATAAAATGAGCATCGTCGATTTCTTTTGGCCAAGCATCCCTTAAGAAAGAAAGGAAAGCATTTCAACGGTCTGGCATGTCACCAGACAAAGCCTAAGGAGCGTACTAGTGCTGATATATTTGATATGGTCAAATATTTGGATCAAATGGTAACCTTTGGAAAGGGTCCTGGCGGAAAATCTGTTCCGAACGACGCTGAAGGACATGCACCCATGTGGAAGAAGAAATCTATATTTTGGGAGCTACCATATTGGAAATTCTTAGAGGTCCGCTCTCCAATCAATGTGATGCATGTGATGAAAAATCTTTGCGTGAACCTGCTAGGCTTCTTGGGCGTGTATGGGAAGACAAAAGATACACCAGAAGCATGAAAGGACCATCAACTTATGAAAGACCCAGATGGCCTACATCCAGAATGGTTTCAATGTCATGCCAGCTATGCTCTTACCAAATAAGAGAAGTAAATATTTTTTGAATGCTTAAGCAGTATTAAGGTCCCGTCTGGCTTCTCGTCGAATATAAAGGGAATAATAAATATGGCAGAAAAAAGTTCCAAAACCTAAAGTCTCATGACTTCCACGTGATTATGACGCAAATGCTTCCAATTGGATTGAGGGGGCTTCTACCAGATAATGTTCGAGTACCCATTGTGAAGCTATGTGCATTTATTAATGCAATCTCTCAGAAGTTAATCAATCCTAAAGATCTACCACGGTTACAGAATGATGTGGTCCAATGTCTTGTCAGTTTTGAGTTGGTCTTCCCACCATCCTTCTTCAATATTATGACGCACCTGCTGGTTCACCTAGTCAAAGAGATTTCCATTCTCGGTCCTGTATTTCTACACAATATGTTTCCCTTTGAGAGGTTCATGGGAATCTTAAAGAAATATATTTGTAACCGTGCTACGATAGAAGGAAGCATCTCCAAGGGCTATGGAATAGAGGAGGTCATTGAATTTTGTGTTGAATTCGTTCCTGACCTTAGGCCGATTGGTCTTCCTCAATCGCGGTATCAGGGGAGACTGAGTGGAAAGGGTACTCTAGGAAGGAAATCAATAATATGTAGGGACAAACATTCTTACACCGAAGCACATTACACCGTTCTACAGAATTCTATCTTGGAAGCTCCATATATCGAGGAACACAAGAAAATCTTACGCTCCAACATCCCTAAAAAGCATGACTCTTGGATTAGAGATAAACACATGAAGAGTTTCGGAAGTTGGTTGCAACATCTCATCAAAAACAACACTCTTGGAGATCACCTATACTTGTTGTCTAGGTCACCATCTTCGACTATATCAACTTTCCAAGGGTACGAGATAAATGGGTATACATTTTACACGATAGACCAAGATAAAAACAGCACCAACCAAAATAGTGGTGTCTTCTTTGATGCAACAGACAACAATGGGTCAAAGACCACATATTATGGTTACATAGAGAAATATGGGAACTTTACTATGGACCTACTTTTAAGGTCCCCTTGTTTCGATGCAAATGGGTCAAGCTGACAGGAGGAGGGGTTGAGGTAAACAAGAAATACGGAATGACATCGTTGGATCTCAAAAATCTTGGGTACTTAGACGAACCATTCGTCCTAGCTAATGATGTGGCTCAAGTTTTCTATGTGAAGGACATGTCTACCAAACCTAGAAAAATAAAAAATAAGAAAAAGAATACATCAGACGATGAGCCAAAGCGCCACATAGTTCTTTCAGGAAAAAGAAACATCGTGGGACTGGAGGACAAGACAGACATGCCAGAAGATTGTGATAAGTTTCATGAAATTCCGCCCTTCGCAGTGAAGGATGACTCAAGAATCATGTTGATGAATGAAGATGCTCCATGGATACGGCGGGATCAGAAAGGAAGACACGCGAAGAAATGATATGTAATAATTGTAACATTTTATGAGTGAAGATGCTCCATGTGTCCATTTTTATAGTGTTGTCTGCAAACAATATTGAGTGTGTTAGTCCTGTTTTGTGGATGGACCGGGACTAAAGGAGGGCCTTTAGTCCCGATTCATACTTACCATTAAGATCTGATCTCCAAACGCGTGAGGTCACATATTAGGGAGTGCCTCTATGACTAGTTTCTTGGAGATGCCGGAGGACTGGGCTCTAGGGCATCTCCCTGAAACTGGCCGTAGTGGTGTCCCTGCTCTCGAAACCCATCTTGCATCTTGATGGGGATGCGCCTACCGGGGTATACCCAGCAGGACGTTTCCGACTGGCCCAAGACCTGGCGAGTGGGCCTATATGACGGCGACTGGATCAAGGCCCGGCGTGGATCCGAGCGACTGGAAGCTGAAGGCCCGGGCGAGTAGATAGGCCCAGTCGGATTAGGTTAAACGAGTACCAAAGCATTAACTGATTTGGTTGAGATATGTAAACCCTAGGGGAGGTGAGCCTATATAAACCTCCCTGCGGGGCGTGTAGAGATACGTTCCATCATACACCCAAGCGACTTGCCGCCCAGCCGCCGAGCTCGCCCATTGTATCATCTCCATAATACAATCTAGCAGGAGTAGGTCTTTACCCTCCGGGGGCCGAACCTGGGTAAAACCCTGTGTCTCCGCCCTCATCTCGCACCACAGATGGCTGGCTGCCCTTGCCCCTCATTCTACTACTCGCTGCCGATTGCAGCATCTTCCGTGACCATTCCCACGACAGTGGCGCCCACCGTGGTGCCTGGCCGGTCTGGCCGGTGTGCTGCGGCGAGATCCAATCTGTCCATCAACGAGACGGTCATCACCGGCCGCATGATAGCGATCGGCGAGATGCTCCAAATCTTGCCGAGCAGCTACGTCCCGGCGGCACGACCCGTCACGCACAGCGTGATCCTGCCGGTCGGCACGATCAGCCTCTTCGTCGGCCTCACTGACGTCATTGTCTCGGAGGACTCGGCTCGCATCCGCGAGTTGCCGCCACGCGATCGGCTCTCCGAGATCTAGATTTGCACGATCCATCGCCTTGCCTCCGAGTACAACTCGGCCCACAGCGACGTGGCCGAAAACTCAGCGGCCGCAGAAGACGCGGCCCTCAACGACGACGCCGACTCGGCGACCCCGGCGTCACTCGCCGGGTCCATCACCGCGTCTTCACCCGCGGGCTCCATCACCCAGGTCTCCAACCTGGGAGACTTCGAGGACCCTTCCATCCTCGGGATCTTCGAATTCGACTCCGGGTCGGAAAACTCCGCCGACCTCCGCGACGGAACCGGTCGCCACGCCGCGACCTACATGGCGACCGGCACCGAGCCGCCGGAGGACCCCTTCTCCACCCCAATCCCTCCTAACGCCACGGCAACGGAGGTCGAGGAACTCCGCCTGAAACTGGCGGAGGCGGTGCGCAAGGAGCAAGCCGAGCGCGAAAAATTTCGCCTCGAGCAGGTGACGGCGCAGGAACTATCGCGCTACCATCAGCAGCGGATCAGGTCGCGCCTGAACCCCACCGTTCAGGGGCGCGCCCTGAACTTCGACGACGAAAACGACCCGGCCCGCGTGGCCGAGCGCGCGATCTGCGAGAACGCGCCACCAGGAGGAAGCGCCCGGCCCCCGCCAGGGTCGACGGCGATGGGCGCCCCACCTCCACCCAACCGCACACCTCCCAGGGACCAGCCGCGGATAGTAGTCTCCTCACGGGAGCGAGACGCAAACGGCCTCCCACTGTTCTCCACCCCGATGGACAACCTCGTGGCAGGCCGAGCAGCAGCCGACAACATCACGGCCACGGGCGACGGCGCCCTACAGATCCAGTACGTCAGGGCCCTGCTCGCAAAGGCCGTCGAGCAGCAAAACGCGGGCGCCGACTCGCAGGTCGGTATACTCGCTTCGGGAAGCGTAGCGCCTCAAGAGGCCGCCCAATGGCGGCAAACACCCTCAACTGCCCGCCACCGGAGCCACTTCAGCTCCAACACCGACCTGCGAACGCGGCACTCTCCACCAACGACCCCAGGCCAGCGACCAACTTCGTCGCCGCCAACGTTCAACCCATCGACGCCCGCACCCACATCATCAACAAAATCGGCCAGACGCCAGCCCGACGACCTGCGACACACCCTAACCAATCGCCGCGACGGCGAGCCCATGGGGTCGCTCAGTCGACTCGGCCCCAAGTGCTTCGGACCAATGATCCGAGACCAGAAGTACCCGCCAAACTTCAAGGCACCGAAGGAGATAGAAAAGTACGACCCCTCGTACGACCCCGCCGTCTGGCTCGATACATACCTCATGGCGATGGGGATGGCAGGTCACACCGACCTGCTAGCCGCCCGTTACCTCCCCCTGATGATGGAGGGGAAGTGCAAGCAGTGGATCAACACCCTCCCCCAGGATAGTATCGACTCCTGGGAGGAGATGCGCGACGCCTTCGTCAGGCACTTCGAGTGCTCCTACACCCGTGCCACCACCATCGAGGACCTGGAGCGATGCGTCCAGGGACCCCGCGAGTCGACCCACAACTGGGTCCAACGGTGGCAAGAACTCTAGTACAACGAGGTCGGCATCCGCCCGACACCGCGATCCATTGCTTCAAGACCTCGTGCCGCTACGAGCCCCTGGTCGCCAAGCTCAAGCGACACTCTCGCACACTCGACAACATCCCGGACCTCCTCGAGATCGCCAAATGGTACGCGGAGGACGATACAAACCAGGAAACTAACGACGAGTCAGGAGGTCAACGCCGCACGAGCGGCAACGACAGCGGACGACGGTCTGACCTACGCTACAGCAACACTCGCCTCACCGGCAAGCGCCGCAGTGACGGGCGAGTCGACTTCGTCGCCAACGCCGGGCACGCACAACGCGAGCCCAAGAGCTTCCGCCGCGACGGCGGCAACTACAAGGCTGCCAAGGTTCACCTCGCCCTCCTTAACCAACCGTAGCGTTTATAGCAGGGAAGGGAAGCCCGCAACGCACACAACCGCCGACTGCCACACCCTCAGGGAGATCGAGAAGGCACGGCGAGCACGGGAGGACCCCGACAACGACCCGCCAAACGGCGGAAAATTCGGCAAAGTGGCCGGCTCGCTCCATACCTTCACAGGCTTCAACACAAAGCGCGAGAAGAAGGTCATTGCCCGCGCCGTCGCCGTCAACGCGGTGGCTCAGGTGGACGTTCCCCAGTTCCTCAACTCGTCGGAGCAGCCCATCACATGGAGCCGCCAGGACCTCTCGCCACGCATCGAGTACCCAGGTCGAGTCGCCCTAGTGGTCAAGCCTAAGGTCGGCGACTACTGGCTCCCAAAGACATTAATGGACGGCAGCAGCTCCATCAACATCCTGTACCTGGACAACTTCAGTCGGCTGCGGCTCCCGCAGTCGATGTTCCAGACGACCCACACCACGTTCCATGGCATCGTCCCCGGTCGGAAGGCATACCCGATCGGCAAGGTCACGCTGCCAGTCACCTTCGGCACACCAGCAAACTTCCGCACCGAGCGGATCGAGCTGGTGCCCTTCGACAGCCCCTACCACTGCGTCCTGGGGCGCCAGGTGTTCTCTAAGTTCATTGCAGCGCCCCACTACGCGTACAATGCGATGAAGCTCCCCGGGCCGTGCGGCGTCATCACCATCAACGGCGACCCCGACATGGCCGCCGATTGCGAGGCCAAAGGATCCGAACTCGCTGACGCCGTCATCGCGGCAGAGACCAACCACGCCGATGAGCTCGCTAAGTACGCGAGCGGGGTCAACAACGACGACCCCACCATACTCAAGAAGCCCAACTCGGAGGGCGTAAACACCTCAACCTTCGAGGCGACGACGCACACCCGCACCGTCGAGCTGGTCCCAGGCGACTCCAGCCAGACGGTGACGATCGGGACAGGCATGAGCCCAGCATAGGAAGGCGCGCTCATCGAGTTCCTCCGTGAGAACAGGGACATCTTCGCATGGAAGCCCTCTGACATGCCTGGTGTCCCTAGGGAGCTCGCTGAGCACAAGCTAAACACCGACACCAAAGTGCGACCCGTCAAACAGTTGATGCGGCCCTTCAATGAAGAACGCCGCCGAGCAATCGCCGAGGAGGTGCAGCGCTCACCGCTGCAGGCTTCATCCGGCCAATCAAATACTCCAAGTGGCTGGCAAACCCAGTCCTGGTCGAGAAGAAGAACGCGACCTGGAGGATGTGTATCGACTACACAAACTTGAACAGCGCCTGCCCAAAGGAGCAGTTCGTCCTCCCGTGGATTGACCAAATAATCGATTCCACCGCGGGCTCGGAGTCGCTATGTTTCCTCGACGCCTACTCTGGGTACAACCAGATCAAAATGGCCGTCGAGGACGAGGAGAAGACGGCGTTCATCACGCCATTCGGAGCCTTCTGCTACACCGTCATGACCTTCGGCCTCGAGAACGCCGGGGCGACCTACCAGCGGTGCATGGAAGAGTTCCTCGCGAGCCAAATTGGGCGCAACATCCACGTATACATCGACGACGTGGTCGTAAAGTCCGCTCGCCAGGGTGACCTACTTGCCGACCTGGCGGAAACATTCGCCAACTTGCGAAAATACAAGATAAAGCTTAACCCAGGCAAATGCACCTTCGGTGTACCAGCAGGACAACTACTGGGGTACGTCTTCTCCAAGCGAGGGATCGAGGCGAACCCCACAAAAATCGACACGATCGCCCGGCTCGGCAAACCCGAAAGTGCTGACGCCGTAAACTGGCCGGGCGAGTAGCGGCTCTCAGTCGCTTCATCCCCCGCCTGGGCGAAAAGGCGATGCCCCTATACCGCCTGATGCACAAGAACCCCACCTTCCAGTGGGACAAGGAGGTGGATGACGCGCTCCACGACCTCAAGAAGGTGCTACTCGCTGCACCGCTACTCGCCGCCGACAAAGAACCCATGCTGGTTTACGTCCGCGGCTTCCGAGCGTCAGCCGGCCATGGTCGTCGAGCGACCGGAGGAAGGAAAGGAGCGCCCAGTACACCGACCGGTGTACTACATCAGCGAGGTCCTCACCGAGTCGCGCCAGCGGTACCCGCAGTACCAAAAGCTGTTATACGCGGTCTTCAGAGCTCAGCGGTGCCTGCCGCACTACTTCCAGGAGCACCTGATCACGGTCGTCTACTGAGCACCACTGCAAGACATCATCCGCAACCGCGAGGCGACCGGGCAGGTCGCCAAGTGGGCCGTCGAGATCGGCGTCCACAACATCAAATACGAGCCATGAAAAGTGATCAAGTCGCAGGCCCTAGCGGACTTCATCGCCGACTGGGAAGAGTCCCAACAACCAGAGAAGCTGCCATACCTCCATTACTGGAGCCTGCACTTCGACGGCTCCAAGAATGCGGACGGCACAGGCGCAGGGATGGTGCTAACTTCACCGAAGGGCGACAAGCTCCGCTGCATCCTCTGCCTCGACTTCACACCCTACACCAACAACATGGCCGAGTACGAGGCCGTACTCCACGACATGCGAGCTGCCAAGGAGATGAATGTCAACCGCCTACGTTGCTACGGAGACTCCGACCTCATCGCGGGGCAAGTCGCTGGCACCTACGACGCCGTCTCCCCCACCATGGCGGCGTACCGCCAAGCGGTGGACAAGCTGGGCGGACACTTCACAGGCTACTTCGTCGAGTGGATCGGCAGGCGGAAGAACGAGGAGGCCGATGCCCTCTCTCGCATTGGGTCGGCTTGACTCGCACGACCCGCCGGCATCTTCCTCGACACAATAACCAAGCCATCAGTCTCTCCCCCGAGGGAGATCGACATCGGAGTCCCGCTACAGCCGGAGGCAGCCCTGGTCGCACTCGTCACCGAGCCAGATGACTGGACCAAGCCATACATCGCCTACCTGGAGGCCGGCACCTTGCCGGCAGACGAGACGGACGCCCGGATGATCGCCCGCCGATGCAAGTCCTACACCATCATCGACGACGAGCTCCATAAGCGCAGCGTCACCGGCGTGTTCCAAAGCTGCGTCCAACCCGCCCAAGGATGCAAGATCCTCCACGACATCCACTCCGGTGACTGCGGCCACCACGCCGTGGCCCGCACTCTGGTCGCCAAGGCTATGCGGCATGGGTTTTACTGGACCACCGCACACGCCGATGCTGTCGACATTGTCTAGCGGTGCGCCGGGTGCCAGAAGTACGCCAACCAGACGCACGTGCCAAGCTCAGCGCTCAAAACAATCCCCATCACCTGGCCATTCGATGTGTGGGGCATGGACATGGTAGGCCCCTTCAAAAAGGCTCCCTCCGGCTACACCCACCTCCTGGTCGCAGTCGACAAATTCACAAAGTGGGTGGAGGCCAAGCCAGTTCGGAAATGCGACGGTAAGACCGCCACTAAATTCCTACGCGAGATCATATATCGCTATGGGTTCCCAAACAGCATCATCACGGACAAAAGCACCAACTTCGTCAGAGGAGCCATGGCCGAATTCTGCGAAGAGCACCACATCCGGCTCGACCTCGCGTCGGTCGCCCACCCGGAATCCAACGGCCAGGCGGAACGGGCCAACCAAAGCATCCTCCACGGCCTGAAGCCGCGACTCCAAGTACCACTCGAGCGCACCGCCGGGTGCTGGGTCGAGGAGCTACCCTCCGTCATCTGGGGCATCCGCACCTCGGTCAACAGATCGACAGGATTCACACCCTTCTTCATGGTGTACGGCGCCGAGGCAGTCATGCCCACCGACCTTGAGCACGACTCGCCAAGGGTCGTTCACTACACGGAGGCTGCGAACGAACTCGCATGACAGGATGGATTCGATCAACTCGACGAGGCACGCGACCTAGCTCGCTTGCGCACCGCCATCTACCAACAAGGACTACGCCGCTACCACAGCCGGCGGGTGAAAACTCGCACCTTCCAAGAAGGCGACCTGGTGCTGCGCCTCATCCAGGACAAGAAAGGCATGCACAAGCTCTCCTCCGTGGAGGGACCATTCGCCATCGGGCGTACTAAACAACGATGCCTACTACCTCATCGACGTCCGCGGGGATGGCGAACTCGACGTCAAGCAACCATGGAATGTGAACCTCCTATGGAAGTTCTACTCCTAGAACCCCACATATGTACTCTCCAGTCGCTATGAAATAAAAAGAATCGGTTATCGCAAATTGCGCCTACTCTCCGTGTCTTGTGCCACTCGCACTCGTAATAACAGCGTCAAGCTAACCGCAGAAGTTAACCTTTGGTCAAGCGATCGGCACGGCTAAGTAGTGCGATGCACAAGCACTGGGTTACCCCAGGTTGTACATCGTCCACGAAAAACGCCTACCTGCAGCCCCACTGGAGTCGCCTAGCCCGACTGGCTCTACGAGCCAAGACAACTACCTTCGCTTCTCACAGCGACCACGATCCTCTGCATCCTCGACATAGCGACTCGAACGGCCATGTACCACGCTCGGGGACTGATGACCAGTTCAGCACGAGCGGCTAGGGAAAACGCCAAGTATGAGAGCATGCCCAGGACTCGCCACGCGACTGACCCCACGGGCCAGGCAGGAGTGATGCGCTCAAACTGACGCGCCAAGTCCTTACCCACCCTCGAGTCGCGCCTAGAACAACCAAGTACCACGCTCGGGGACTCGGCCACCCGACCCCGTTCGCGCAAGGGAAAACGGCGAAGTACAGAGCGCTCAAGGGAGTCGCCTAGAGACTGGCTCTTCGAGTCTGGGAGAGTTGACAACAATAACAAAACATTCAAAAACAACAAACATATCACACACGAGGTAAACCCCACAAAAGGTTGGACGCGCTCGGGGACTCGTTCAAACCTCAATCACAAAACACATGACAAATCCCAAAACAGACACGATGAATCATTCAATAGCATGTCGCATTGTGTCAAATTACAAAATATGCCCATACGGCAGACCTGCTACTAACGCCCCAGGGCAAACTATCCTATTATGCAGGCTTCGACGAAGACTCGCCAGCACCCCGGTGATTGCGGATGAACGGCGTGTATGGGTTTGATGGGTACGTCGTCAGCTCACCCGCCATCGCCGCGCGGAAGGGCTGCTCGACCTTGAAATCCCGGTGTGGCGGCTCGGGGTCGTTGGGCGCGACGACCGTCTCCTGGTACGGAAGGAGGTCTCCCATTGCCCAGACACGCTCGGAGTACATCGCGGCACGGTCCGTCAACTTGAGCACCTTGGAAAGCTCCACCGCGCCAGTCGACAAAGGGTAGCCACTCGTCACGTCGTCGAGGTCGAATTCCTCCGGGAAGTGAGCAAGTGCAAGGCTTAGCGCCGTCGCTGCTCCGCGCCGAAACGCCGACCGCGTCATGAATTCAACGACCGAGGGCGCCTTCTCCAAGTACTTACACACCTCGACGAGGTTGCTGGGAATTACCTCCGTGGGTGATATCTCCTGGAGGTAGGCTCGGATGCATGTGGCCGACAAAGTCTCCGAGTCGACGAGCGTGGCCACACATTGCCGCGCGTCAAACGAGCTCGCCTCTTCCGCGCTATCAATGATGCGACCTGCGAATAGAAGAAAACAATGAGTACGTCGGGTATCACAACAGAACACATGTTATTGGCAAAGGCAGATACACTTACCAATCAATGGGCGGGAGAGATCCGTGATGAAGCATTGAAGCGAAGTATAGTCGTCCTGGAGCCCAGCAACAAGGGCGTCGGACACTTTGCGATCCTCTGCGCCGGCGGTAATAGCGGCCTTGGCTCGCCCATCCGCCGAGTTCGCTTCCTCCTTCGCCTCCCTCAGCTCGCGCTCGAGTTCGGCGATCCGCTTCTCCGCCGAGCTCAGTGCCGATTGCGCCGCCGCCAACTCACCCGTGGGGATAAGTCCTTGGCGAGCCTCTTCGGCCTTCGCGGCAACTGCCTCAAGCCCTTTATTCGCCTCTTGGACGGCTGCCAGTTCCTTTTCCGCGCGGTGTTTCGCTGCCAATCGGTCAGCTGACTCACGTTGCAGACCCTGCACACAATTCAAACAGCTAACCAAAGCGAAATCCTAATTTCCCACCTGCTGAAGTTCAGCGAGTGCGCACTCGGGGACTGGCAATCAAGAAATCCTAAATGTCCACCCGCTGAAATTCAGCGAGCGCGCACGCGGGGACTGGATGCGAAAAATAATAACACGACACTAAAAGAATCAGACCGCTGCAAAACACCGACCTGATCCTCGGGGACTGGACATACCTGGATGGCTGCGCCAAGCATGCCATGGAGTTGTATCGCGTCCACGGACGCGAGGAGAGCTGGCGTGTACCCACGACGCTGGTCGACTTCCGCATCGGCGACCCCAGGTGCACGGCTCGAGGGCGAAGTTCCACTCGCCGCGGCCGCTTTGGCCATGAAGCGCGGGAATGTCGCGATAGAGGCATCCGCACCAAAGGAGGTCGGCTCGGCCGCTCCAGGCGAGGGAGCGCCCTCCTTCGTGGATGCGGCGGCCTCTGTTACGGCCTCAGTCGGCGCGAACGCCGTGTCGTTAGAAATCGTGACGACGTCATCGCCCTTGGCCTTCTTGCCGCCATCCGTAGGGACGACGACCTCGTCCGCCTTCCTCTTACGGGAAGGATCCTCCTCGTTGACGACGGGTGGCACCTTAGCCACGGTCGGGTGGCCCATTCTCTTCACTCCGCTCCTGTACATCAATCATGTAAGCAAGATAATTCAAGCTTCTATGGAAGACAAAGGGAGGTGAGTATACTCACTTGGCGACTGGAATGAAGCGTAGCCCCGTGCGGATGCCGGCCGGCTTCTCCAGTTCAGGGCCCAGTCGGCGGCTGAGCCCCATCTCCAGGACGTTGCGTGCCCAAGACAAGGACGACTTCTTCGTCATCGAGGCCGCAACCGGAGCCTCTGGGACATCTTCGGCAGGAGCTTCCCTGCGAGGCGAAGCCGCCACAGTCGGAACATCCCCTAGCCCAGAAACTGGGGCGAATGGCGGAGGCATCGAAGCCAGTGGCACCTCGACAGCGGCCGTGTCCAGCGCGGTTGTTGTCGGTGGCGCCTTGTTGGCTGGGGGCGTCGGAGCTGCTCGCCGAGCGCGGCGGCGAGGCCGGCTTCATCGGCTTCGTCTTCCTCTTCGGAGGGGCCTTCGCTTCCTTATCCTTCTTCGCCTTCTTCTTAGATGGAGTAGCCTGGCAGCGCGAGGTGGTCTCCGGAAGTTCTTCGTCGTCGTCATGACGCTCGAGGCTTTTGCTCGCCTTAAGTTCACGTTGACGCTGCCCGCGGGTCTTGCGGACCAGTGGGGCGACCTCCTCCTCGGACTCGTCATCGCTGTCACTCTTATCGCTCCCGGCGTCGCCCTTGGCGGGAGGCGACTCGCCCATGTCCTGGACGGACGAGCTCGAATTCTCGTCGTCTGAAGGCGGGAGCCATCCTTCCACCACTTGGAATAGCTGCAATCAACGCAAGATAAAATTAGAATGACCGCGAATGCAGAAACTGCGACTGCGAATGAAGCGAGGTGATTACCGTTGGGGCTGGACGCTTTGCGGTGTAGGAGGCGACCCCATCCTGTGCGTCCAGGTACACCGCCTGGGTGATCTTCTTTAGTGCTGCGGTGTAATCCTCGAGCTTCCACTCGGCGAGGCAGGACTTCGTCGAGTCCTCCCGGACGGTGTACTGGTACATGTAGTGCTCGCACCGAGCCAGCGGGACGAGCCGCCGCCCGAGCCAGCAGTTGTACAAGTTTATCGTCTGGAGGCCCTTCTTCTTTAGACCGCGGATGGTCTGGAGCATCTCTACCACAACCATCCGCTGGTCGCTGGGGAGCTTGCCGTCTTGAAGACGACGCGGTTCGGACCGGTCGGTGGAGTACCATGCGATCGCCATCTCGCCCTCCGGGCTCTCCTCGGCAACATAGAACCAAGATTTTTTCCAGTCGCTCGCCGCTTTGGCGGGCAGCATCAAGTCGAAGAACGAAGCCTTGGGCCGCCCGCGGCAAGCATTGGGCCGCCCGCTTCCTCGCGGCTGATCCGTCTGTGGAACAGATCTTGCCATAGAGGGAAGTAGGGCCGGCAGCCCAAGTAGCATTCGCAGAATGCCACGAAGATGGCGAGCTTCTTGATGCTGTGAGGACCCAGATCCGATGGTTGGATCCCGTAGTAGGCGCAGAAGCGCCGGAAGAACAGGGACGTGGGGAATCCTAGCCCCCGTTCTAGATGACTGGTGAAGCAGATGAATTCTCTCTCTCACGGGCTCGGGGTCACCTCCGGCGCGAGGATGCGCCGCAGCAGCGCCGCGGATCCCGTCCTCCTCGAAGGAAGCCAGTTGCGCCCTCGTACACTTAGATCTACCCCAAGGTTCGGTGGAGAGGGCCATGGCGGAAGGATCTGTGGGGGGTCGGAGGATTTCGGGTCGGCTGGATCGCGATGCGAAGGGGGGCAAGAGTGCGCGCAATCGGAGGAAATGGCGAGAAAGTGGTAATCTGATCGCCTGCCTTTCCCCTTATATAGCGGTTGTTACCAGCCAAATCAGGGAGCCGTTACTACGTGGTGATTATGCCAAAAGTTACCGTTGGATTACCCCAACGGCTAGTTTGACCACGTTTAATGGTCCAACTTCAGCCACTCGGCTCGCCAACCCGACAGTGTTGCGCCGACCTGACTCGCCAAAGCTACGATCTGGATGACTAGTTTTCTCCTTTATACAGGAGCCCGCCGACGATTCGACTGGCTGTCTACTCTGAAGCCGTATACTCCGACTGCCAGCAGCCACCTACGCCTAATCAACGACGGCCTCGGGGACTACTGATGGGGATGCGCCTACCGAGGTATACCCAGCAGGACGTTTCCGACTGGCCCAAGACCTGGCGAGTGGGCCTATAGGATGGCGACTGGATCAAGGCCCGGTGTGGATCCGAGCTACTGGAAGCTGAAGGCCCAGGCGAGTAGATAGGCCCAATCGGATTAGGTTAAACGAGTACCAAAGCCTTAACTGATTCGGTTGAGATATGTAAACCCTAGGGGAGGTGAGCCTATATAAACGTTCCTGCGGGGCGTGTAGAGATACGTTCCATCATACACCCAAGCGACTCGCCGCCCAGCCGCCGAGCTCGCCCATTGTATCATCTCTATAATACAATCTAGCAGGAGTAGGTCTTTACCCTCCGGGGGCCGAACCTGGGTAAAACCCTGTGTCTCCGCCCTCATCTCGCACCGCAGATCGCTGGCCGCCCTTGCCCCTCGTTCTACTACTCGCTGTCGATTACAGCATCTGCCTTGACCATTCCCACTACACATCTTGTAACTTTTCTAACTAGATCAATACGCCTGGGAGCTAACTAATTTCACATATTAGAGAGTGCCTCTATGACCAGTTTCTTGGAGATGCCGGAGGACTGGGCTCCGGCGGTATCTCCCTAAAAGTGGCCGTAGTGGTGTCCCTGCTCTCAAAAACCATCTTGGAGATGCCTCAAACTGGCTGGAGGCTGGACTCACAAGGATGCCTATTTATAGTATAGGCAGCTCAGCATAATGTCGACACTCACGACATAATGTCGACACTCACCCCTATTATTAGTGTTGACTCATGTTTTGTCCCGGTTGGTGTCTCCAACCGGGACTAAAGGTTCATATTTAGTCCCAGTTGGTGACACCATCCGGGACAAGGTACAAGCCGCACGACATAATGTCGACACTCACCCCTATTATTAGTGTTGCCTGGCCCAGTCTGCCGCAATCCCTTCAGTCGGGGTTGGTTTCTCCAACCAGGACTAAAGATGAACCCACTCTTTATAGGCATTTCCCTCTATTTATAGGCTTCTCGATCCAGCCTGCTATATTTATAGGCCTTTTCCTGTAAATACAACATCTTCATATTTAGGTAACACTCAAGACCTTTATTAATATTAAAAACCGGGACTAGCTAACACTCAGGACAAAAACCGCCCCCTTTAGTTATAATCATGCCTAGTCCTATAGTATGTAGCTTCAGGGTCTTCTTCGTCATCGTCATCATCATCATCATCGTCACCTGCCACTCCGGGGATCCTCAGCCCAGCCATGGCATATACCAGGGGCCATTTCGGCCTCGGATTCACTGCGGGCGGGGGTGGAAGACGATGCCGCTACTGCCGGGCAGGTGTGGGGCCTTTTTGTGGCTCTGTGGCGGGTGGACTTGTGGGCACCGCAGGCGAGGATGGTCTCCCCCGGAGATGTAGCACATCACTCTGATGATAGTACGGTTCGCCCACCATAGACGACGACCGGCTTCGTTGTGGTTCACCAGGGGCGGGCCATCACCCTCGTACCTGGCGAGCTCCCTTTCCCGCCTATTAGCGAAGAAGGCATTCCAGGTGTCGTAGTTGTCGGGATCCCACTGGGGATCCATCCGCTGCTCCGGCATGATCTCGTGGTAGAAGTGGTTCGTGATGGCCGCCTGGCGTGTGGAACCTTGAGGGACATGAGGGACAGGAAACCCTCCAGCGCTCAGCATCCAGCCGACGGGCGGCTGGTAGCCCGGCGGACAAGGGTAGTTGGAGGCGCACAGCTCCTCGGTCTCCTCGAGGGTCAGAATGGCCCAGTAGGTGTTGCCCATTGTTCTAAGAGAGGAAGGTGTGGATGTGTGTATAGCCATGGAGCGATCGCCCTAGATATAGAGGTAAAGGGGGGAAAACTTGGCGTGAATCTTTGGGAAATGGCGGGAAATATCTTTAGTCCAGGTTAGTGACTATAACCGGGACTAAAAGCTCTCGTAGAAAGGAAAGGGCAGGAAAACTTGGCGGGAAGCGATGGGAAATGGCAGGAAATATCTTTAGTCCTGGTTTGTGACTACAATCGGGACTAAATGGATATTATATTAAGATTCTTTATATTTTTCTGATAATAATAGACATATTATTTGTTTTATTTGGATTTTTACAATAAAAGATATGATTTTCCAAAGTTTTATATTTGATTTGAATTAAAAAAGAAATTTACGAATGAAATAATTTAGAAATGATGCAAACAGATAAATGGATATTATATTCAGATTCTTTATATTTTTCTGATAATAATAGACATATTATTTTATTATTTGTATTTTTACAATAAAAGATATGATTTTCCAAAGTTTTATATTTGATTTGAATTAAAAAAAGAAATTTACAAATGAAATAATTTATAAATTATGCAAACAGATAAATAGATATTATATTAAGATTCTTTATATTTTTCTGATAATAATAGACATATTATTTGTTTTATTTAGATTTTTACAATAAAAGATATGATTTTCGAAAGTTTTATATTTGATTTGAATTAAAAAAAGAAATTTAGAAATGAAATAATTTAGAAATGATGCAAACAGATAAATGGATATTATATTAATATTTTTTATATTTTTCTGATAATAATAGACATATTATTAGTTTTATTTGGATTTTTACAATAAAAGATATGATTTTCCAAAGTTTTATATTTGATTTGAATTGAAAAAAGAAATTTACAAATGAAATAATTTATAAATGATGCAAACAGATAAATGGATATTATATTAAGATTCTTTATATTTTTATGATAATAATAGACATATTTTTTGTTTTATTTGGATTATTACAGTAAAAGATATGATTTTCCAAAGTTATATATTTTATTTGAATTAAAAAAAGAAAATTTACAAAAAAATAATTAGTCGCGGGTCGTGGTTGGACCCGAGACTAAACGGTGCCTGCGCGCGCGAAAACCAAGCGGCCAAAAAACACATTAGTCCCGGGCCGTGGCTTAACACGCGACTAAAGGGGGGTCTTTAGTCGCGGGTTAAGCCACGGCCTGGGACTAATGACCCTCTAGTCCCGTCCCGTGGCTTAGCCCGAGACTAAAGGGGTGGGGGTATAAGTAACCTGCGCCCGCCCATGGCCTCCCCCACCCAGCACTTGGCAAAATCGACGAGGAGGACGAACACACAACGACGAGAGCTCGATCGACGCAGGGGAGGTGCTGCCGGATTCCACCGTGCCGCCGCCCTCGTCTCTTGCCGCCTCGCCGTGCCGCCTCCCCGCACCGTGCTGCTGTGGCATCCCGCAAAAACCACTACTAGAAAATCGCGTTGAATTTGTGCATTGCATCGTCATCATCATGCATTGTTTGCCAAAACTATTTGCGCAACACCCGTTTTGTTTTCCAAGCGCCCCATCTTGTTCAAACTCCAAAACCCGGTCCCCGGAATATTTTTGTTTTGGCTACGGATTGCAGCGCCCGTTTAAATCAAATAAAAATTTAATTGTTTTTAGTAGGGGCAGTCGAACGGGCCAACCCGACCCGAACGACCGCCCCAGATTTTATAACGGTCCACCTACCTGCCCCTCTAAATCCTAAGTCTACCCAGAAAACTACCCCAACCCCCTGGCCACCTCACCCCGGCCAATCCCACCATGCCACCTCACTGCCTCCCTCTCCCTCACCCACTCAGAACCTGCCACGTGGCAGCATCTCTCTCTCACCTCACTCCTCTCACCCAGCCCACACAACGCAGCACGCACGCAAACCGCCTCTGCCAGCTCCCTCCCCTGCCGTGTGGACCCCGCGTGGGCCCGGACCCACACCCAGCGCCTCCTGTTCCTCTTCCCCCCCCCGCAGCACCTCCTCTCCCCTCACCTACCACGCCGCACCCGCTCGCCCCATCTTCCTCGCTTCCCCGCCGCTCTCTCTCTGGGCGCGTCGCTCCCCCTCCGGCGACGGCCTCCCTCCCCGCGGCCACCTCGCCGCCGCGCCAGACCTCCCCCAGCCCCCGCGGCACCGCCCTGCTCCGGCCCCCTCGGCGTCCCGCGTCGCCCTTGAGGCCGCCTCCGCCTACCTGCCCTCGCCGCCTCCCGCAGAAGACCCCGGCGCCCGCCATGAGCCGCATCCGCCCGCCCCGCCCGGCGCGCCCGCCACCCTCACGTCCTCGCCGCTGCGAGCTCCGCCTCCGCCGGCTACCACCCGAGCCTCCTCTCCTCCGTTCAACCTCATGGCGCAGCTCCCGCTTCTGAGCCAGCGTCGCCCGGCCCGCCCGCCGTCAGCTGCGTCCGGCCCGGCCTCCGCCTCGCTGCCTCCTTCCCAACCGCGCCTCCCCGCCGCCCGCGCTCCGCCGTCGCGCGCCTCCTCGCCTGCCCGTCGCCCGCCCGCTGTGGCCCCACCTCGGCCGCCACTGTGCGCCCGCCGAGCAGCCCGCCGTCTGCCGTCCTCTGCCGGGCCTAGAGCTTCGCGGCGCGCGCCTCGGCAACTGCGGACCCGCTGCCGCGTGGGCCTCGCCTCGCCGACCTCCTCTGTCCCCGAAGGACCCGCGAGCTCGTCGTGTCCTACGCCACGCCCGACGAGCCAACCCCGACCTCCATCGCTCGAACTGAACCCGGCGCGCTCCAAGATCCCTTCCGGGTTGATGACCAAGGCCTCCGGGGACCCTCAAGAACGGCTTCTGGACGCGCCATGGGTTGATGGAACCTCGAACGCCAAGTCCGCCCTGCGAACCCCAAGTCCCGAGAGAGAACCGCGTACCCGGACGAAGCCACATGCGCCAAGATCTTCTACATGGAACCGGTGAGCAAGTACTCCTCGGATGCGATGCTCGAGAACCGGACGATGAGAACATCGGCAGCGACGCCAAGTACATCTTCCTCGCCGGGACCGCCTCGATGGCGCGAGTCGATAAGACCCTCGCAGCAAGACCTTCGCGATGGCGAACGGCACCGACCCAAGTTCTGCTCCCGGGCGAGAACCCAGATCGACAAGTGCTTCGCCCGACGCCAAGGACCGACAACGTGAACAGACCCCCGGATGCGCCCAGATCTGCGACCCCCGATATCCGAGAACGCTCCGTCGAACCCCGGAACCCCAAGATCGTCGAGCCCCCTCTAATGTGTGAACCCTTTCCGAAACCCTACTTGATAACATAATATAACTTGTCGCATATTGAATTGTCATACTTGCATGCATACATTCATGTGGTTTGGGGGCCTTAGGCCGATTCACCTAATAATTAAATATGGGGCCCATATGCGGGCAAATCTAGTCTCATATCGGCCTCATTCAAACATGTGTAGCGAACCGTTGCTATCTTTGGCCATGCTAAAACAACATTTAATATGCGGGGGTTTAAACAACTTGAACCACGGATTAATTGTCGGGATTCCGGTTCCGCTTAACATGACCTAATTGCATCGCACCTTGCCACGTCATCCATCATACATGCACCATGCCGATCTTCTGCCGTTTTATTAAATAGTGCATCCGGCGTTTCTTCTAGTGTTTTGCTTCTTCGCGGATAAGGCCGTTGAGTTGATGTGAGCTTCGCCCCGAACTCCGGTTGAACCCTTCGACATGGTTTCAGGCGAGCATCTCCCCCTTTCTACCTATCTTACTTTATAGTAATTTACTTCTTCCTGTTGATCTATTGCTATCTGTGTTGCGATGCTTTAGTTTCCGTACCCGTGATATTCCCTGCAGCCTTTATATTGCCTTGGACACATCCTATTACCTGTTGTTTGGTAGATAGTTGGACTTGCGCGTCGTAGTTGCTTGCTTACGTGTTGGCGTGTGTCGTCATATGCCACGATTTGATGTATTGCAGGTTGATGTTGGAGATGGCCCTAGTTTTACTTATTGCTCACTTTAATTCTGTTTAACAACTAAAATTGAATAAGCAGGCATCGGTGGGTGATAGATAATATTTGGTTTCGACGCCCACTTGTGTCCCGTAAGACCCCGAGTACTTGATACTGTTCCTTGATTTTGCGCGCTATCCACATCCGGAGGTATATGGGACCCCCTGAGCGAGCTTGATTCATCTTATTTCTTGGGGCCACAAACTAGTTTGAGGTTTTATTTACGATCCTGTACTTATGCCATGCTTTCTTGCTTTATTTACGATTGCGGGTACCGCATTTATCTGTTAGGGCGTGACCCGTTCGTGGTATCGACAGTCCCGTTTGGGGGCATCGTTGCCACCGCCCCACAAACTTTGGGGTCCGTCTAAGCTAGCTTACTTCGCGGGTGTACTCAAGGTGGCCCACAAATATTTCTGAATCCTGTGATTGTTCACCGTGAAAGCCTCGTTGGGTTTTGATTTGGTTTTTCCGAGGTTGATCGAGCGTGTGTTGCTATTGGTGCACCCCGGCCGGGTAAAACTTTCTGAAAGCCGTGTCCGCGGTTATGGACGACTTGGAGCACAGTATCTCGATCATAGACAAGCATAACTAAAGTTTACTGCTATAAATTTGACTTATAATGAGTAGTAATCAGCTCCACTACAACGGAATGGCTAATTAATACTGCCCACAATTGCTTGTTTGGTCGCTTGCGACAATTGTACCTGACTAGTAACTCTTGCAACTTCTAACGGAATGGCTGATTAAAAGTACCAACAACTGCTGGGTTTTGGGTTTATCTCATGCTATCTGTACCTGATTAGTAATTGTTGCAACTATCACGGAATGGTTAACTAAAAGTGCCCACTGCTTATTTTATCAGGATGACCATCTATACTTGACTAGTAATTGCTGCAACGATAACTGAATAAATAAAACTGCCAACTGTGTGAGTTCCTCGGTTGACTTCCTCGTTTGGTCTCGAGGGGGAAACACCAGGATGGGATGTTTGGTGTTAGTTTCAGGTTGGATCCGGATAGGTCATTCTCACCCCTCTAATTGACGCCTTGTATCGAGTCTCTATAGGTTGTTTAGTGCATCTTGCCGCTGCCGCTTGATCCATACCTATGTAGGCGAGGACGCCGAATTCTAGCCTCGGTGTCTTGGCCTCGATCGACGCTCCTTCTTTGTTTTTCTGCTTTGCCTTTGTCGGCACCCCTTTTGTTAAGCAGGTTTTGAGATCGACGCCGTTAGCAGGGTTACCCTTCCGGCTTGGCCTGGGCAGGGTTATGGACGCCATTGGTTATTCTTCAGGGCTCTTAGCCCCATTTGCATCTTGTCCGTAGTCGGACGCTCTACCGTTTTCAAGGAGATTTGGATCTTGTATATTATATCTGTATTCTTGACTCTTTGAGTCGCTGTTATATATATCTGTTCTGTGGGTCCCATCGAGGACTGTTGTGTAATGTTATTACTTCGTTTTCCACCCGCACGAAAGTGCCTGGTGGGCACCTTTGAATCGTTTCTATGCGGGTTTGGTGAATTTCGCTCAAACTTGCATAGGTCCGATTCTGAGGGTGTTACAGAGTGGTATCAGAGCTCAGCAGTTGCGATACCCCACAAGTCCAGCCTGTAGGATAACCTAGCTAACGGCCGAAGTAGAGTGTCAAAACTATTTTCCAAAATCGGTTGGATAGTTCTGATTAGGTCTGATTTTACTCCTTACCCCTCTGCTATTCTCCTCTTACCTCTACGTGTTTTGAATCCGCTCTCTTCTCTCTTGAGTCCGAGATTTCGTGGTTGGGTTTCCGTCGTACCTTCAGGGTTTCGCCTTCTCCCTTTGTAACGGAGGTGCTACGATCATCAATCTGCAATTGTTCTGTTGTGCCCTTCATCCGATCTTTTGTTCTTGAGATCTTTATCCATATGTGTTCCTTGCCGGATATCAGTATCGTGAAATACATATGAGAAGGACGAGCTTTGGTGAAGTTGGAGTATACCTTGAGCATGTGTTGTTCATGCCAATGGAACCATCGCGAAAACCTAATCAGTGTGTCTTTCATACGATTTCTGCTGGCAACATTCCTTTGTTCCGGATACCACCTATGAAGATCTTCAGTCTAAATCTCGAGTTGAGTTGCGATTCTCCTACCCATGTATAGAGTTGTGATTGGGTCCGGGATGGACTGATCACCCTACCCGACTCTTCTTTGTTCTGTACATCATCGAACCGTGGATCGATGTAACTTTTCCCTCTTCTAACGGAAGTTAGTGGCTTTATTTGTGATACCTCTACCTTCGACCTTTTGTTTCGAGTGCTCTCTCGACGATCGGAACAACGACCCTTTGTTGGTGTCGCCGTTTACGAGATGAAGAAGAAACCCTCGTTAGTGGTGTCGCGAGGATCTCTACGAAGTGAAGAGA
Source organism: Avena longiglumis (assembly GCA_030063025.1). Taxonomy (NCBI): domain Eukaryota; kingdom Viridiplantae; phylum Streptophyta; class Magnoliopsida; order Poales; family Poaceae; genus Avena; species Avena longiglumis. Next base: position 450,169,266 of record CP125979.1, read on the forward strand.
TCGCCGACCTTCCTTCCGGTACCGGAGGCGGATCTCGGCGAGATCCTTTGTTAGTGGTGTCGCTGTGGCATCCCGCAAAACCACTACTAGAAAATCGCGTTGAATTTGTGCATTGCATCGTCATCATCATGCATTGTTTGCCAAAACTATTTGCGCAACACCCGTTTTGTTTTCCAAGCGCCCCATCTTGTTCAAACTCCAAAACCCGGTCCCCGGAATATTTTTGTTTTGGCCGCTACCGGATTGCACGCGGCCCGTTTAAATCAAATAAAAATTTAATTGTTTTTAGTAGGGGCAGTCGAACGGGCCAACCCGACCCGAACGACCGCCCCAGATTTTATAACGGTCCACCTACCTGCCCCTCTAAATCCTAAGTCTACCCAGAAAACTACCCCAACCCCCTGGCCACCTCACCCCGGCCAATCCCACCATGCCACCTCACTGCCTCCCTCTCCCTCACCCACTCAGAACCTGCCACGTGGCAGCATCTCTCTCTCACCTCACTCCTCTCACCCAGCCCACACAACGCAGCACGCACGCAAACCGCCTCTGCCAGCTCCCTCCCCTGCCGTGTGGACCCCGCGTGGGCCCGGACCCACACCCAGCGCCTCCTGTTCCTCTTCCCCCCCCGCAGCACCTCCTCTCCCCTCACCTACCACGCCGCACCCGCTCGCCCCATCTTCCTCGCTTCCCCGCCGCTCTCTCTCTGGGCGCGTCGCTCCCCCTCGGCCAGCCTCCTCCCATGACCACCTCGCCACAGACCTCCCCCAACCCCAGCAGCACCGCCTGCTCCGCCTCGGCGTCATGTCGCCCATGGAGGCCGCCTCCGCCTATGCCGTCTCGCCGCCTCCCTTGAAGACCCCGCCATGAGCGCATCCGCCGCCCTCGGCGCGCGCCACCCTCTCACGTCCTCGCCGCTGCGAGCTCCGCCTCCGGCCGGCTACCACCCGAGCCCTCTCCTCCGTTCAACCTCATGGCGCAGCCGCTTCGCTGAGCCAGCGTCGCCCGGCCCGCCGTCAAGCTGCGTCGGCCCGGCCTCCGCGCTGCCTCCTTCCCAACCGCCGCCTCCCCCCGCCGCGCTCCGCTCGCGTCGCGCGCCTCCTCGCCTGCCCGTCGCCCGCCCGCTGCCCGGCCCCACCTCCGCCGCCACACAGCGCGCTGCCGAGCAGCCCGCCGCTGCCGTCCTCTGCCGGCCTAGGAGCTCGCCGCCGCGCCTCGGCAACTGCGGACCCCGCTGCCGCGTGGGCCTCGCCTCGCCGACCTCCTCTGTCCCCGAGCGGACCCGCGGAGCTCGTCGTGTCCTGCTACGCCACCGCACGAGCCAACCCCGACCTCCATCGCTCCGAACCTGAACCCGGCGCCGCTCCAAGATCCCCTTCCCGGGGTTGATGACCCGAAGGCCTCCGACAGGGACCCTCAAGAACGGCTTCCTGGACGCGCCATGGGTTCGGTGGAACCTCGAACGCCAAGTCCGGCCCTGCGAACCCCAAGTCCCGAGAGGAGAACCGCGTACCCCGGACCGAAGCCACATGTGCGCCAAGATCTTCTACATGGAACCGGTGAACGCCAAGTACTCCTCGGATGCGATGCTCGAGAACCCGGACGATGAGAACATCGACGCAGAACGCCAAGTACATCTTCCTCGCCAGACCGCCTCGATGGCGCAGCCCGATAAGACCCTACGCGGCAAGACCTTCGCGATGAGCGAGAACCGACCAAGTTCTGCTCCCCGGACGCCGAGAACCCCAGATGCGACAAGTGCTTCGCCCCGAACGCCAAGACCGACAACGTGAACCGAAGACCCCCGGATGCGCCCAGATCTGCGACCCCCGATATCCGAGAACGCTCCGTCGAACCCCGGAACCCCAAGATCGTCGAGCCCCCTCTAATGTGTGAACCCTTTCCGAAAACCCTACTTGATAACATAATATAACTTGTCGCATATTGAATTGTCATACTTGCATGCATACATTCATGTGGTTTGGGGGCCTTAGGCCGATTCACCTAATAATTAAATATGGGGCCCATATGCGGGCAAATCTAGTCTCATATCGGCCTCATTCAAACATGTGTAGCGAACCGTTGCTATCTTTGGCCATGCTAAAACAACATTTAATATGCGGGGGTTTAAACAACTTGAACCACGGATTAATTGTCGGGATTCCGGTTCCGCTTAACATGACCTAATTGCATCGCACCTTGCCACGTCATCCATCATACATGCACCATGCCGATCTTCTGCCGTTTTATTAAATAGTGCATCCGGCGTTTCTTCTAGTGTTTTGCTTCTTCGCGGATAAGGCCGTTGAGTTGATGTGAGCTTCGCCCCGAACTCCGGTTGAACCCTTCGACATGGTTTCAGGCGAGCATCTCCCCCTTTCTACCTATCTTACTTTATAGTAATTTACTTCTTCCTGTTGATCTATTGCTATACGTATTTGCGATGCTTTAGTTTCCGTGCCGTGATATTCCTAGCCTTTATATTGCCTTGGACACATCCTATTACCTGTTGTTTGGTAGATAGTTGGACTTGCGCGTCGTAGTTGCTTGCTTACGTGTTGGCGTGTGTCGTCATATGCCACAGTTGCTGATGTATTGCCGCAGGTTGATGTTGGAGATGGCCCTAGTTTTACTTATTGCTCACTTTAATTCTGTTTAACAACTAAAATTGAATAAGCAGAGGCATCGGTGGGTGATAGATAATATTTGGTTTCGAGCCCACTTGTGTCCCGTAAGACCCCGAGTACTTGATACCTGTTCCTTGATTTTTTGCGCTATCCACATCCGGAGGTATATGGGACCCCGAGCGAGCTTGATTCATCTTATTTCTTGGGGCCACAAACTAGTTTGAGGTTTTATTTATGATCCTGTACTTATGCCATGCTTTCGCTTTATTTACGATTGTGCGGGTACTTCTTTGCATCTTGTTAGGGCGTGACCGTTTACGTGGTATCGACAGTCCCGTTTGGGGCATACTGTTACATGCCCCTAAACTTTGGGGTCCGTCTCGAGCTAGCTTACCGTTGGGTGTACTCCAAGGGTGGCCCCTGAAATATTCTGAATCTGTGATTGTTCGGTCGTGAAAGCCTCGTTGGGTTTTGATTTGGTTTTCGAGGTTGATCGGCGTGTGTTGCTAGTGGTGCACCCCGGCCGGGTAAAACTTTCTGAAAGCCGTGTCCGCGGTTATGGACGACTTGGAGCACAGTATCTCGATCATAGACAAGCATAACTAAAGTTTACTGCTATAAATTTGACTTATAATGAGTAGTAATCAGCTCCACTACAACGGAATGGCTAATTAATACTGCCCACAATTGCTTGTTTGGTCGTCGCTTGCGACAATTGTACCTGACTAGTAACTCTTGCAACTACAACGGAATGGCTGATTAAAAGTACCAACAACTGCTGGGTTTTGGGTTTATCTCATGCTATCTGTACCTGATTAGTAATTGTTGCAACTATCACGGAATGGTTAACTAAAAGTGCCCACTGCTTATTTTATCAGGATGACCATCTATACTTGACTAGTAATTGCTGCAACGATAACTGAATAAATAAAACTGCCAACTGTGTGAGTTCCTCGGTTGACTTCCTCGTTTGGTCTCGAGGGGGAAACACCAGGATGGGTTGTTTGGTGTTAGTTTCAGGTTGGATCCGGATAGGTCATTCTCACCCCTCTCTAATTGACGCCAGTTGTATCGAGTCTCTATAGGTTGTTTAGTGCATGCTGCCGCTTGATCCACCATACCTATGTGGCGAGGACCGGATTCTAGCCTCGCCGTGTCTTGGCCTCGATCGACGCTCCTTCTTTGTTTTCCTTTGCCCTTTGTGGCACCTTTTGTTAAGGTTTTGAGATCGACGCCGTTAGCGGGTTACCCTTCCGGCTTGGCCAGGCAGGGTTATGGACGCCATTGGTTATTCTTGTGGCTCTTAGCCCCATTTGCATCTTGTCCGTAGTCGGACGCTCTACCGTTTTCAAGGAGATTTGGATCTTGTATATTATATCTGTATTCTTGACTCTTTGAGTCATTATATATATTCTATGGGTCCCATCGAGGACTGTTGTGTAATGTTATTACTGTTTTCCACCATACGAAAGTGCTGGTGAGCACCTTTGAATCGTTTCTATGCGGGTTTGGTGAATTTCGCTCAAACTTGCATAGGTCCGATCGAGGTGTTACAGCTGCCACATGGCTGCCGTCACGCGTCGTCACGTGTCGCCCGCGCAGCCATACGCTGTCCTCCCCGCGTCGCCTCGCCCGTGTCGCCATCATCCATACGCCTCGACGTCCGTTTTTAGGAATTTTTAGTTTCTTTTTTAGTATCTTAGCATTTTTAGTATCTTAGCATTTAGTTTCTTTTTTTAGGAATATATAATTGTTTTTAGTTTCTTTTTTTAGAATATATATTTGTTTATATAATTGTTTTTAGGTATATATAATTGTTTTTAGTTGTTTTTAGGAATATATAATTGTTTATATAATTGTTTTAGTTGTTTTTAGGAATATATAATTTTTTATATAATTGTTTTTAGTTCCTTTTTTTAGGAATATATAATTGTTTACATAATTGTTTTTAGTTGATTTTAGGAATATATAATTGTTTATATAATTTTTTAGGAATATATAATTGTTTTTAGTTGTTTTTAGGAATATATAATTTTTTATATAATTGTTTTTTAGGAATATATAATTTTTTATTAGGTTTATTAGGAATATTAATTGTTTTTATTTGTTTTTAGGAATATATAATTATTTTTAGTTGTTTTTTTAGGATTATAAATTAGTGTTATTAGGGTTATTAATTATATAATTATTAGGGTTATTAATTTGTGGTATTAGGGTTATTGTTTTTTTTTGTTTTTATTATTAGGGTTATTGTTTTTTCTAACATGTTTAACTCTCTTTTTGTTATAGTTAATTATGTCATGGATCCATCCAAAGATCCTGGTCGCATTGGTGAAGGTTTTCTTCAGGGCATGATAAGAGGTGAAATTCCTCTTAATATTAATACCGGTGAAGATATTTTGCTTGAGGAAGAGATATCCGCATATCTGAATCCATCCGGTGATGGACTAGAGGAAAACCTAATGTACCAAGGGTAAGACCGGATGGAGGAAGGGCAAACAAATAACAACAATAATGATGGCCCCTCGACAGGGTCCGGCGAGGTACATATATATATATAAATATATATATATATATAAAGTCTCGTGTTACCTCTATTCATTAACTGATCTAGATATATATTAATCACTCTATCTTCTTCTTTTAGCCCACCGGATCGAAGCAATCGACAGCTCGAACGAAACGAGGGCCGAACAAAAATTTGGATGGTAATCTGAGGTTTACCATCGAAGAAATAGATGATGATGGTGAACCGATTGCTCCAGAGAAGCACCGAAGGATGTTTATAAATCAGTGCGGGGTGCTTGTTAGGGACAACCTGCCGATCACCATCCAAGAATAGAATCAGTCAAAGAAATCCTGTGAAGAATCTAGCTATGTCACCGATGATGCCAAAGATGACCTTTGGCAGAAGCTCATAGGGCATTTCATACTACCTCCAGAGTATGAAGAATATGAGGTAGTATTACCCCAAGGCCGGGTGGGCTTGAAAATAGAGCGAAAGTGAAGGAGTGGGCTCTGAGCAAGATGGCTGAACTGTACCGGAACCACAAGAAAAGTTTGTACGTGAAATATGTCGCGAAAAAGAAAACTCTAGACTTCAAAGGAGTAAACGAGAAGTTGATAGAATAGTGGCACAATTTTGTACAGTACAAGCAATCTGATAAAGCAAAGGGAAAGTCGGCAAAGAACACGTTAAATGCTGCCAACAAGAAATACCATCATAAAATGGGGACAGGTGGCTACAAGAGTGCCGTCCCTAAGTGGGAAACTATGGAGAAGAACATGAGGGCTAGAGGCGTCACTCCTGGTACATATGGATGGCCCGAGAGGTTAAAGCACTGGTGGTACGGGCACGGTGGATCCTTGGACCCAGAAACAGGGAAGACATTATTTCATGATAAAATTCTAAAACCCTCCCAATACTTTATTCAAGCAATGAACGATTCTCAATAGGGATTGTTCCGTCCTGAGAGGGAGAACGACGAGCTGACACGCGCCCTAGGGAATCCTCAAAAGGGAGGAGGAACACGAGGCAAAGGCGCCGGTGTCTCGTGGAAGAAAGGGTTTCTCGATGCGATGCCGCCATGGCCGCCGAGAAAGAAGGACCGGGAGGCAGACCGGATCTCCATGGTAGAGCAGGACCTAGATGATATGAAGAACCTCATGCATGAAATTAGCCAAAGGCCGCCGTCATCAACTTACCCGTGGGCTGATGATCCTGCATTGGATCTTAGCCAGTGGATAAGCAGCGTGGCTTCCACGGAGGTCCGGGCTGATGATCAAGCACTGCTGGATGATGCACCGGCTCCTCACTACCCCGTGGATGATGTCAGAGAGATGGCACAATGTGAGCTACATCAGCCAATGAACAACCTGTCCTTCAAGGTTTCGATCGGCACTGCTTTACCTTGTCTACCTGGAGCACTCCACCATTCACTTCCGATTCCACCAGGCTATGCCCGTGTCACGGTGGATGACATAGTGGAGGATTTTGCGAACCTATAGATTGAAATCGCTACGCCTGAAGGCCTTACGAAACTAGGAGATGTCAAGCGCAACATCATTCTATGGAATAAGAAGTACATCAAGTTTCGAGGCTCGGCGCCAAGGGCACCGACTCCGAGGAATCCAAGTCCACCCCGTATCGAATATCGTCAACCTCCAAGTCCACCCCAACCCGATTATCGCCAACCTCCAAGTCCACCCCACCCCGCTGACGATCGCCGCAGCAGGAGTACATCAACTCGATCTCCGCCTCCGCACAATACTCGATCGCCGCCTCCGCCTCCGTGCAATACTACTACCTCGTCGAAGAAACGAAAGTTCGACAGTCCCCCGCGCCCCACATCGAAGAAAGGTCAAACGGCGAAGATAGTCGACATCGCGCCGGCTCTTCCAAAGAGACCTTATGACAAGACCGATGAGGAAACTAACGCGGATGTGGCTGCCCAAGTTAAGGCGCATTTTGCACCCAAAAAGCCTGAGCCAAAGCCAGTATATAATGAAAAAACCAAAAAGTGGGCTAAGTCCTTTCTTGAGAAACCATCCAAGATATCGATGAATCTGGAATCAGACTATGACCGGGATATTATTAAGCAAGCACAGAAGAAAAAAATCATAAGTGCAAAAAGCGGGAAGCAAGTTGCCCAGCTCGGAGCACAGAAGAATCAATCGGTCGCCCCGCTCAAAGTCATTTCAGACCTCGACAAGGCCTTCAGAGCTGAAATGGATATGGACATGCAAATAATGGACCCTGGAGCCCGTAATAATGCTGCACTTATGGGAATCACTGTATCGCAGGCCAAAGAACTTGCTAACGAAGCAAATATGTCTCTTGGTCAATATTTAGGCTATGAAGATACGCAAGTGAGTCAGATAGTATCGCAGTATGTCCAAGGGGAGCCTCTATTCAGTAATGAGGAGCTCGTGTGTCTATCCACACATATGCGAAATCTTCACGAATGGTACATGTCGCAAGCAGAAAAATGCATCAGAAAGATTGGTTCCCGGTGGACGTTAGAAAGGAGCATCAGTTCAAACCATACTCGATACAGGTTCAAATGACTGAGCTGTTTCAGTTATACAACCAGCGCGCTCTCGACAAATCTATCATTGGTTGCTACTGTCTGTAAGTGATTTATTTCTATAATTAAGTTTGTAGCTCAGCTCGTTCATTGCATGCAATATATTATCCTAACTATATATCCCTTTGTATGATGATATTATATTGTGCAGAATGAAGATGCTTAAATGCAAAAGAGCTAGAAGATACGACGTTGGGTTCATTGATCCATATATCGTTAATGAATATACGTTAAAGAATCACCCCAAGGACGTGGAGGAAGACCTATGCAGGTTCTTAACCGAGAATAATTTTGTTAAGGAAATACTATTTCCTTACAACTTCAAGTGAGTGTTTATATCTTGTACACATTTTATTTTTGCTTACTGGATGAGCTATGCATGCATGCTTATGTAAACGTCCGCAGATTCCACTGGATCTTGCTAAACATTCAAGTTGACAACTCCCTAGTTGAAGTCCACGACTCATTAATTTGGGACCAAGAGTAGTGGAGCGACATGAAAGCAATGCTCCGTAAGTAATTTCAATCATTATCGCATTATATCGTCCTCTTTCATTCATTTCCTGATATCAAGTAACTAATAACTCCTTTGTTCATTTTCTTTGCCGAGCAGGTGTTGGACATGATTCAGACAGAAAATACCAGGTCCATTCAAAGAGGAGTTAACTTATAAAATGGTAAAGAGTTTACGGCAGCCACCGGGAACTCATTTATGTGGATACTCCGTCTGCGAGTTTATCCGCGAGTTGACCAGTGAGCGGAAAGTTGAATCACATTATATTTATGATTTACGGGAGAAACTAGAGCTAGACCAGCGCATAAGAGCAATTCAAGAGGAGCTGGCGGGATTTATGATGAAGGAAGATCTTGATGTACATGGAAAGCATTATGCGGATGACGTGGAACTCGATTTGCTTTAGTCATCTCCATGTAGCTGATATGATATATATATTCATCAATGACCATGTAATTTCAAAACATTTCTTCCTTTTGATATGATTGATTATATGTATACTTGCAAGGGATCGATTAATTATATAAATGCATCGATGTGTAGTGTGTATGAAGTAGCGTATAATATGTATACTGGAATATATGTTTGAATTATAGTGATACACAAAACGAAAAAGGAACGAAATGGCAAAAAAAGGAATTACACAATCTCTGTCGCGGCAGAGAAACACACAATTCTCTGTCGCGGCAGAAAACATTTTAGTCCCGGGTGATGTTACGACCCGGGACTAGAGGGTTTCCGCCCCCCGCGGCGCTGAAACAACCACGTGGCTGTTATCAGTCGCGGGCTGTAGCGAGCCGGGACTAGAGGGAGGGGGGACCTCTAGTCCCGTTTTCACAGTCCCGGGCCCAAAACCGGGACTAAAGACAGTTGCGGCCCGGGACTGTAAGCCCTTTTTCCACCAGTGAAACAAATACATTAAAATGATGGCTTCGAAATTGAGATGTTACAGCTTTCATAGTTCTTTCAATTCATGGACAACGGCTACGGCTAATTGCATCATTAGTTCATCACCCTTATTTTACTCAAGTGGACCTTAACAGGCTCAACGTAAATTTCAAAACAATGGGTCACCTTTTACTGTTGGTCATTTGAATAAGGCCGAATGTTGTTTCAAATGAGTATAAATGGAGGAGAACAACAGCTTAAATAAGAACCATGGATTTCATAGTTTTTTTTGTTATAATTAACTTATACAATGGGTACAGAAGTTATGAGTTATTATTTAATTTATAGCACTTTCAAGACATACATAGCTTATCTGTGGGTCATGGAAAACTACCATTTTGTAGAGGTAGCTGTCTGGCATATATGTATGGATTGTTCATTTCCTACGTTATTCTAAAGTTTATGTACACTATGTCTAGTTGCGAATGCACTGCGTCATTATTCTGTGTTGCGCTGCGTCTTTATGTATTTGTTTCACCAGTTTTTCTGGTGACTTGTTGCCAGCATTCATTTTCATGCCCACACAGACACTAAGCATCAAGTCAGGCCGTTTATGTTCATATTACACATGTTTCAAAAAACTCCATTGACATCTACTGTGACACACGGAGCTTTCACTACGCTGAGAAGGATCGCGTCATCAATATTCACACAAATCTGAGTGTGTGTGATCTGCTGACAAAGGCTCTGCCACGATCTAAGCATGAATAACAGTGTAGTGGCATAAGTGTTAAACTGATTTGTGCTCATGTAACTAGTTTGACTTTAGTGCAATTGGGAGACGGTTGGGAATATGCCATATAGGCAAATAAATGTTTATTGCTATTCCCTTAGTCATAATTGTAGTATTTCCTTTTGGCTATAACTGCTATGTGTCCTGATTGTGAGAATCAATGGAAACTCGGTAGCACATGTAGAGGCATAAACACCAAGTGTTCCTGGTCTCATGTCATGACTAGCTCATTGTCAAAGATGGCCAAGTATCCTAGATCATAGTATAGTTATTGTAATTAGGATACTATTTGATAATGAGAGTAGATTTTTATGGCTTAGCAAGGATACTGAACCGATCTAATAGAAGATTAACGTCGTCATTCTGTTGTTGGTATATCGTTCTTTCTGTCATTTCACTTAGTCCTTTCGCCCACGAGGATACCAGTTTTCCTTCATAGTAGAAGGCATGTCTTGATTTCTTTGAAGCGTCTCCGTTAACCAGGCAGCAATAAAGTATGCTCTCAGCTATGTTGGAAACTATGACTAGCCACAAGGTTGTGCGAAATGGGGTTTGCACCTCCTTCAATGGAGATATACTATTGGGCCCTTCTTGGTATTACGGTATCACCAATATGTCTGGCCAGACACAGGGTGTCGGAGATTTGTCCCGACAGGGTATCTCACGAAGTAGGATAGAATCAAACGCAGAGGGCTGAACGCGATCTCTCCAAGACCCCTTAGTGACCTTGGCGAGGAATAGTAGAAATCACGACAAGGAAGACATTTACTCGGGTTCAGGCCACCGTGCGGTGTAAAACTCTAACTCCTACTTGGTTGTATTGCTTGTATCGCTTGACGCGGTTACAAATACAAGGGACTGATCAAGCGATCAAATCTGGCGCTCCTGGCTAGGATAAAACTAGGGTTTCTAAGGAGGAAGAAGGTCCCTCTCTATGGAACCGCACCCTTCCTTTTATAGGCGCCCTGGTCCTCTCCCCACACCTCTTGCAGGAAGGATTCGTACATGGCGACAAGGAAGTGAGGAGGTAGGCTAAATGTGCTTTTAGGCACTGACGAACGATCGGGCTGGTCACTACCACTGGGTGGCATTCCGGTAGTAATTTTGACAAACGACATGTCCAAAAGAAACCAATGTTTTGCTTCTCGAGTGAAGCCGGATGTGCTTCCTGGGTTCGCCTATTTGGGGCACTACTTCGGCCGAAGCCCACACCGCACAGCTGTGCCGCTTGGTCTATTAATTTTTTTGCCTTTTTCCACTGAAAAGGCACCAAAAAGCACAAAATACCCCCTAATAAAGTTCAGCCGATGATGAGGACGCTCTTTTCTCTGAAACACCCAGCTACAACACCTGCTTCCACCGGGAACTAGGAACTAGATGACTCTGGTTCTTGAATGCCAGGTGTCTGCGTTTAGTAGCTTCGTCGTTTGGTGATGGACAAGATAGACCTTTTAATTTTCTCAGTTGGGGACATCTCCAGTCATTTTTAATAGAATAAATGCAGCCGTCCAATGAATGAAATTATTAATACTGTGTAGTAAAGATTTTAGTTGAACTGTCTATTCAGACAGCTCCAAATCATTATTGATTAAATAAATACAACCTTCCATGAACTAGCAATTTGACCCGAGCATTTGATTGTTAATGCATCATTATAGTTTGATATTTTTCATAATTGATCTTTTTTTCATCTGTTCAGCCTTTGCATCAATATTGATTTAGGAAATATAGCCAATCTTACCAGAACAAATATTATAAATACGTATACACGAGGTGCCGTGACACCAATATTCAATAAACGCATATTTGTGCAAACCCGAGGGTATAAATACTCAAATTACATATACTAAATAAGATATATATACCCAAGCTATTCAAAAGAAGTCAGATATAACAAATGTTTGATACCAAAATAGTTACACGGCGCGCGCACACATACACACACGCACGCACACGCAGGCACGCAAGTACCTTTCTGAAAGCTAGTTGTTGCAGCCCCAGTAATAATGATATGGATCTATTTAGACAGCGCATCAGCTTGGGAGCTGTTAAGACCAAAATCGTCATTATTGGTGTCACCGGAAAGAGGAAGTATATTTTCTTGGATGAAACTTTTGAAGCAAGGAAGACTTTATGTTATCTTAGTAAAGGGATCCATCCCTATGACTACTATGCTCAGAAGATAAAATAAATTATACATGCATTAGATAACTGGAGGGATGAGAAATATCACTACCGAAAAAATCTTCGCTGCCGCTAAACCGGGTTTTGCTGTATGTCATAACACGGCAAAGATGTCTTTGCCGTGCACCAGAAAGGAGACGCACGGCAACGAAATCACGGCACACAGTAACAGAAGCACACGGCCAAAATATACTTCCCACCACAACAGAAGCACACATCTGCCGCGGGTGTCGGCACGATCGAGGAGCCATGGCATGGAGGTTATCTAAGATCTTGGAAGCGTGACTCAGCCTCCTACCTAGCACGCCAAATGTCGGATATTTATGTCCGACAAAGGAACATGGGTACCGACAAGCCCCAGATTCTTGAGGGGGTTGTACATGCGTTTAGATCTTCCCGACGACGAAGGCTGCAACGGAGCTCGCACACGACAGAGAGTTGCATTACGGGAATAAACAGATAGGCCTACGGCCTTTCTATACGCCGACGGCAAAATATCGGGGCCGTCGGCATAGCTTGACGGGCCGTCAGCCCAGTTTTGCCGTCGGCGTAGGATAAATAGGCCGACGGCTACTGTCGGCGTAAACGGGACCTTCGGCGTAGCCTATTAGGCTAACGGCAGAGCAACGGCATCAAGTCTACGCTGACGGAGCGTAGATTTTAATCCCAGATGCCTATTATGCCATATATCGCAATCTCAGGATTACCATTTTTGCGAGACATAACAGATTGGATATCACAGTACATCAATCATTACAAACCATACATAAGGTCTTACACAAATAAAGATCACATGATCCAGTTCTTAATATAATTCAAGCAGCAGAAATACGTAACGATAGCGTAGGCGAGGCTCCATCTTCAGGGTCACGGGCAATGCTGACGATGGGAGATGATTCTAGTTGTCGTAACCATCCTGTTGTCCTCATGGATCATGTTCTCCATTATTTCTTCTTCTTTAAGGTTTCTACTGAGTGGATCCATAGTTTCTATAACAATAATATTATCTAGAGTAAGAGAGTAAACATTCAAGTGGACTTGGATTCATAATAAATATTCTACAGTAAGATCATGGTAGACATTTATAATTTTAAACCCTAACTTCTATGCAAGTTATAACAAACTATTTATCTTGATATCACTTAAGCTCATGGGAATAATATTAACCATCTTAATTCCTTAGAACTTTATATGTCATATAATAAAAAAGGATCACCACATAAAATTTTCTTTAATATTATAAGTTATTAAGAATCAAATCTCATGAATTAATAGTAATACATCCTTTAATAAGTTATGGTTTATATAGGTAAATCAAATTCATAACAAAAGCCTCTACAAAATATTAATAGGAAAAGGACCTATATAAAGAAAATAAAGAAACTATAATACATACACTTTCTTATGTATACATACACTTTCATAATAATCCTTTCTTTTGTTCATACAAAAAAATATACATACCCTTTAATTTTTTCATACATAACAATATATATACATATACTTTCTTATATATACATATACATGCACTTTCATAATAATCCTTTTTTCGGTCATACACACGAATAAAATTATTCAATCCAATATATATTAGGATATTTATATGCAACAATTTTATACATATATGCATATATGCAACATTTATATACATATTAGGATAAAATTATACACAAATAAAATTATTCATACACAACAATACATATATGCAACATTTATCCAATATACACACAAACAACAATATGGGATTATTCAATCCAAGAGAGAGCTCACCGCCGGTGGCGGCAAACTCGAGTGGACGGGGTCGGGGTTGGCGGCAGCGGGTGTGGACGGGGTGCGCAACGGAGGCTCCGAGGTGGCGGCGACTCCGAGGTTGGCACGCGGCGGCGGCGGCGGCTCCCGCTAGTGGACGGGGGTGGAGGCGGTGACAGGCGTGGACGGGCGTAGCGGCGATGGCTCCCGCGAGTGGACGGGCGTGGACAGGCGCGGCGGCGACGGCGGCGGACGGGGACAGCGCGTGGAGCAGCCTGCCGGTGTAATCCTCTATGCTCCTCTGCTCTTCTGCTCTCGATCCCACAATCTGGCTGGGGAAAGAGGAAGAGGAAGTGCGCGCGCTTTATAACCCCACCTTTAACACCGGTTCCATCCATGAATCGGTTTTAAAGGGGGGGTTCGTTTCGCGCGCGCACAGTCACATTCCAAATTTCATAAAATACAAAAGCATGTTATTGCATCCACAACATCATGGCATTTTACCTTGCAATTTTTTTTTCAAAGCTAAGCCCTAAGTAAAACCATATTTAAACCCCTCTTGTTATTTTATATAAGAGGCATGGTTTTATTTTTAATTTTAGAAGACAAAAGTGTTTTGGAGTGACTAGTGGTGTTTGACACCCTTTTAAACACTTGGTTCACCTCAATAAAAATTTGTGAAAGTTTGAAAAAATTTGGAGTTCATTTGGTGATTCAAATCACATTTGAAAAATAAAAAAAAATAGAAAAAGAGAAAAGGAAAAATAATAACAGTAGAAACCTATCTAGCCCAACCCACCCCGTGGACCAACTAGCAGCCCACCTAGCCCACCCGGGAAAACCCCCTTTCCCCTTTGTTTCTCACTGTGCGCGCCCGCACCCACTCGCCGACAGCACGGCCCCACCGCCAGGTCAGCTCCATCGTCTTCAATCACGCGCCGCAGACTCGCTCGCCCCTGCCGTTTCTTCCTCCGATTCAATTTGAATCAATTCGTTGATTCTCGGCGTTAATCCTGCACCCGACCCCCCTCTACTTAACCCCCTCTCCCTTCCGCTCCTTTCCCCTCACGCCACACCTCCGGAGAGCCCCTAGGCTTCCCACACTCGAGCTCACACCGCCGCGGTACCAAACCTCTACGGCGACCAATCCCGGTGAGCCTCGACCCCTCCTTGCTCTCTGGTTCTTACTATCTTGTTCGCCACCCTCGTGCACACCTAATGCTACTTGCGGTTTTATTTCTTCTAGTTTGTAGCGTCGCCTTCGTCAACACCCGCACGTGCCCGACGGCGAGATCGACTCCGGCGAGGAATCCTCGACAATACGGTGCGCCCCCACCTCAACCTCGTCGACCACTGCGACCGCCTCAGCTCCGCGACCTTGGTAACACACCGCACCGTTCCCTTTACCCCCTAGCATCGACGTAGCATCTCCGGCAGAGTCGTCGCCGCCGCAGCTCGCCATTTGCGCCGCCCGTTCGTGGCAGAGTGACCAGATCTGCTGGATCTATATCCAGCGGCTAGGATTAGAAGAGAGAGTGAAAGGGTACGGTTAGACTGGACTATGCGATCTAACTTAGATCCACACGAAGCTGTACGGGCCAATCATATGGTGCCACGTGTAAGAATTTTTCTTTAAAATCCAGATTTGAATTATTAGATGAATTAACTTGTAAAATTCATAACTTTTGTTTTGTTTATCCAAAAAATGCAAATAATATATCAATGGATTCAATCTATGTGCTTATTTTTGTACTTTGTTTCTGTAAAAATGGATTTTTATGCAGAGACATTTGTAGGCTTATTTTGAGTATAAAAATTATTTAAAAAATGTTTTAAAGACTAATTTGAGTCTATTTAGTCTATAAAAGTTTAGTTTTGTGTTCCGTACTATTTACTTGTCTTGTTTGGTTTAATAAAAATCATCACATGGCATTTTCATGCATTCATATATTTTTTCTTGATTAATTTGAATGTAAATTTGGTGCTATCATTTTATGTGTAGATTTTGGTGCTAGTGGTGATTGTGATTGTGAGGATTGTTGCGACTCTCCCAACTACCAAGGCAAGTGGTGCTTCATGTTTTTGTCCCATTATTTTGACTATGCACTAGTGATATTTTGTATAGGGCTTGCATGATATTTTTGCTAAGTATCTATATGTTATGCAATGGGAAATCTTAGTAGTTGTAGTCTTGGTAGAATTTTCTCTAAGTTAAGATACTTGTTATATTTCCATGCTTAGCCTAGCTAGTAGCAAACAAGGATGGATTACATACATGCTATGGAAAATATTGTTAAGTCTTTGACTTGTGTTTTTTCTTAATAAAACAACTAAGTGAATGAATCACCTGGGTGGAATGGTATGTTTGGGTTATGTTGAGTGGTTACACAAGGACCATATCGATGGTCTACCTTGTGTATCACACTTGTGGAAAGCTACCCAGGAACAAAGGGATTTGAGATTCTTAGTGTTTAGAAGCTTCTAGTGAAACCACATGGCATATGGGCTCTGCCTTGATCATATAGGTTGCAATAACTTAGCCAGATGGACAGAAGGTGGTAGGGGTGGGATTGGAATGCGTCCATTTTTTCTAAGGGAAGGCTTCTCAAAGATCTCGTCTTGATGCATGTCGAGTCTTGTGGGGAAAGTGAAACACCTATCGAGAAGGTAAAAATCTAAGAACTTAGCCGTGTCCCCGGCAACGGACAATTTGAGCATCAAGACATTGAAGCTATCAAGGATCTCCTCATCCCAATTTCTAAGTTAAAAACATGTGGTTGAACAAGGGTAAAGGTTCACCAATGTCTATTGGTGGTTCCTTGGGAATTTTTTTTGTCAAACAAAAACTTAGTGTTTTCAACTCATAGGCAAAATCTATTTTGAGCAAAGCAAGCCTAAGCTACACTTAGCCAAATTCATATAGAAGCTAGAAACTATTATTCTACCACGGTATCACTTGCCAATACTATGCCAATGTATTGACCCGCTGTGGGTGTAACTTATGATGTTGCAGGATACTCTGATGAGGATTAGGGTTATGAGTCTACACTCAACATCTTTGCTTGTGGCACATGAAGATGAAGACTTTACTTTATTTATTTAAGTTGGACTCTTGTACTATCCTATGGCTATGGAGTTGTAAAAGACTATGTTATCTGTGGAATAACGATGTAATAAAGACCTTTGTATCTGTGTACTTCATCTTAAACTGTGGATGCTAGCATTTGATCCAGGGACTAGCATTGCAATCACAGGGACCTTTACCTTTACAAAGGTGGAGTATTACAGATGGTATTAGAGCACTGTGTTGCCTGTAGGATTATGACCCTAGGTTGGATTAGACTAAGAAACCACTAAGGAAAATTTCAACAGTTTGTAAATTTCCACAGTTGTCTTTTCTTCTCGTAAACTTTTCTAATCTTCTTTCTCATCTCTATTTGTAGAGGAAGTGCGCGCGCTTTATACCCCCCGTTATCACCGGTTCCAGCCACGAACCGGTTTTAAAGAAGGGGATTCGTTTTGCGCGCGCACCCCCCCTTTAACACCGGTTCGTGGCTAGAACCGGTGTCAAAGGGGGGAGATTTGTTTCGCGCCCCCCCTTTAACACTGATTCATGGATGGAACCTGTGTTAAAGGGGGGATTTTTAATTCCCAAAAATAGGATAGAATTTAGAAAATTCATATATTTTTCATGTCAACTCAGAAAAATATGAATAATATATCATAATTTTCATAAAATAAGACCTATCCATTCATATAAAAACATTTTATAGTTATTATAGATGAAAATTTTCAAATTGATTAATACACTTCCATATGAATTTTGATTATTCAATTAAGAGAAAAATAAAATAGTCAAACCCTAAAACTTTGAACTTAAGAGATATTAAGCATATGAAAATGAATCTAACTCTATTTTTAGAAAATGAAAAATAATTAGAGAAAATCATATTTATTTTCTATTAACATTTTTGAATTGTTTGGATATTTAAATTTAGCATCTTTTGTATACTTTGGAATCTGACAAAACTATCAACATGAAAAGTGTTTGCATTTGAATAAATAATCCAAAAACATTTTTTGGTTTCAAAAAAATAAAATTCTAACTATTCAAACTAGTAACAAATGGGAAAGGGAAGGCAGAATGCACGGGGGGAAAAGGGCAGGAAGAAAATTTTATTACGATAGAACTAGAATTAAAGTACATAACCCAACTAACACTAAGTTACATAAAGCGAGACTGGAAATTAAGATACTTAGAAGAACTGGAAATTAAGATACATGACCAGATTAAGTCACATTCGGCCGAACTTGTCTTGGAATGTTGGAGTGATTCAGTCATGCTCCTGCCTACACCTGTAATACTCGCCATCAGTAGTCGTGATTGCCGTCGTCGCGCCATCATCATCGGGGTCGCCGTAGTTGAACCTTGAAGGCTGAGTACGCGTGGGCCGGAGATGAGGGTAGCGTAGGCGGGGGTTAGAGCCAGCCATGTTGTAGGCCATGACACTCTGGAGAGTCCGGTCGCGCCACCACAACCGACGATCGGCCTCGTTGAAGTTAAGAGGAGGTGGGACGTCCTCCTCGTACCTAGAGAGCGCCCTCTCACATCGATCCATGAAGAAGGCTTCCCAAGTCGGGAAATAGTCGGGATGCCAGTTGGGATTCCTCCGCTGCTCCGGCGTGAGCTCAAAGTATTAGTGGTTCGTGATGGCCATCCGGCACGCCACACCTAGAGGGATAGGAGGGACCGGCACGCCTCCCGCCCTCAGCATCCAGCCGATGGGGACCGACACAAAATGCCTACGCCTCCCTGGGGGATAGTGGTATGGTGGAATCCATGGGAAAGAGTGATGAGGTTGCATATATGAGTCTAGAGATGTGCAATGACAATGGAGGCCAATCCTACATATATATAGTGAGAAAGGCGGGAAGAAAACTGGCGGGAAGAAATGGCGGAAGAAAAATGGCGGGAAGAAATGGCGGGAAGACAGAGGCGCGAAATTTTTACCAACCGGGACTAAAGGGGATTATTTTTTGTAATAAAAAATAAGAAATGCATTTCTTTAGAACCAAGTGTTAACGGAAGAAATATGACATTGATTTCCATGTTGAGATACATATGTGTGCCAAAAAGTGGCTCATTTAATACATATAGACAATCTTATGATCGCGTCGGCCGTAACCATGGAGTATCAGTACCGTTTAATAGGATGGTTGGGTCAGTATTCACTTTAAAGGGCGGAATTTCGTCAAACTTATTATAATCTTCTGATATGTCTATCTTGTCCTCCACTCGCACGATGTTTCTTTTCCCTGAAAAAACTATGTGACGCTTTGGCTCATCGTGTGATGTATTTATTTGCTTATTTTTTTTCGGTTTGATAGACATGTCCTTGACATAAAAAACCTGAGACACATCATTGGCTAGTACGAATGGTTCGTCTTTGTACCCAAGATTGTTGAGATCCACTATTGTCATTCCGTATAGCTTGTGTACTTGAACCCCACCTCTTGTCATCTTGATCCAGTTGCACCAAAACACTGGGACCTTAAAACAAGGTACATATCAAGTTCCCATATCTCCTATATGAACCCATAATACGTGGTCTTTTGCCCATTGTCTTCTGTTGCATCGAAGCAGACACCACTATTTTGGTTGGTGCTCTTTTTATCTTGGCCTATCGTGTAAAATATATTCCCATTTATCTCTTACCCTTGGAAAGTACATACAGTCGAAGATGGTGTCTTGGCCAAAAATTATAGCTGATCTCCAACATTGGTGTTATTCGTGAGAAGTCTTTGCAGCCAGCAGCCAAAACTCGCTATGTGTTCACGTCTAATCCATTGATCAGACTGCCCCAGGTGTTTAAGGCGTATAAAATTCTTGTGTTCATTGATATACGGGGTAACCAAGATAGAACTTTTTAAAACCGTGTAGTGTGCTTGATTGAGAGAATGCCCGTCCCTACATATCATTGTTTTACATCCTAGGGTGCCTTTTCGATGCAACCCCTCATGTCGTGATTGTGGAACACCAATCGCCTTATGGTTAGGAATAAAGTCAACAGAGAACTCCATGACCTACGCTGTTACATAGCCCTTGGAGATGCTTCCTTCTTCCCTAGCACGGTTATGAACATATTTCTTTAAGACTCCCATGTACCTCTCAAAGGGGAATATTGATTGGTCAAAGGTGTCCGATCTTTCGATGAGATGAAGATAATCGATTTGGTGGAGTTCGGGCTTGACGATCCGACTACACGTGCGAGCACGAGCGCCAATGCAATCGCTAGGCCAATCTCCTGGAGGTTACCGATCCTGCGGGAACACGATCAGCCTAACCAGCGAGGGTCTTAATTCCTACCTGAAATCGAGAACAAGTAAGAACCAATATTGCAATCAAGATATTGCGGATTAAGATGAAAACTTTATTGAAAAGGTGGGATCCTGAATAGGTGCGAAGTACAAGAGGCCTCTGCGACGCTTGAGCCTTGGCGAACTTGCGACTATGGATAACTTAATGTCTAAACAAAATCCGAGTCTAGGGTGACGGCTATGGGGAGTATTTAAGGGCGAAAAGGTGGGGTTTCGGCCAGCCATGGAAGTGGTGGACGAATCCAACCCTAGAAGTCCTTTTCCCCTCAAATACGGACTCTAAAAAGTGGCTAATTAAAATCCTGCGAAAATTACATGGGCCTGGCCCAAAATAAAAGGTGTCGCAACACCATATTAAGCTATGGACGAATTCGTAAAGTATTGATCTTGAATATTTCTTCCAAGCCTTCTTTCTTCATTATGGTGGCCTCAAAGTTCTGAAATCTTCATCCGTGGCCTTCTCTTGGATCATCACATGCTTGCTGCCATCTCCATGCATGGCCATGCTCTAATGCTTGTCCCTCTCATCCATGCTTGGTCCATCATTCCTAAGAGTAAGAAATATATCTGATTTAGGCAGCATCATATTCTCATGTATGTGAGGAATAGTTCCAAGAAACGAAAGTACCTGATAGTTAAGTTGTTTGGCACGAGATCTTGTGATGGGTCCTTGTATGTGTGTTGCTGTAGGTACAACGGTTGTATCAATAGTAGGGATGTCCACATCATGCTCCCCTTCTTGAATTGAAGTCGTCCTCGATGCAATCTCATCTTCCTCACCAAAGTAAGGCTTCAAATCTGCAATGTTAAACGTAGGACTAACCGTACCAAAGTCTGCAGGCAACTCAAGTTTATATGCATTATCATTTATTTTCTCTAACACCTTAAAGGGACCAGCAACACGTGGCATTAACTTAGACTTGCGTAAATTAGGAAAACGATCTTTACGCAAATGTAACCAAACAAGATCGCCAGCATCAAACACAACATGCTTTCTCCCTTTATCCCAAGCAAGTTTATACTTAGCATTCATGTGTTTAATGTTATCATTAGTAGTCTTATGCAAGTTTAATATCATTTCAGCGCGTTGTGTAGCATCCAAATTATGTTGCACCGAAGAAGGTAAAGGCAATAAATCAATAGGTGCACGAGGAACAAAACCATAGACGATCTCAAACGGGCACATCTTTGTGGTAGAATGCAGTTCTATTTACTACTTCAGTTTGTCCATCAGTTTGGGGATGACATGTAGTACTAAATAGCAATTTAGTCCCCAACTTAGCCCATAAACATCTCCAAAAGTGGCTAAGAAATTTAGTATCACGATCAAAAACAATAGTATTTGGCACACCATGCAAACGAACAATTTCACGAAAGAACAAATCAGCAATATGCGCAGCATCATCCGTTTTATGACAAGGAATAAAGTGTGCCATCTTAGAAAACCGATCCACAACAACAAAAATACTATCCCTCCCCTTCTGTGTTCGTGGCAATCCCAAAACAAAGTCCATAGAAATATCCTCCCCAGGAACACTACGAACAGGAAGAGGCATATATAAACCATGTTGATTAAGGCGAGACTTATATTTTTGACAAGTAGTGCAGCGTGCCACAAATCTCTCAACATCTCGACGTATACGTGGCCAAAAGAAGTGTGCAGCAAGAACATCCTCCGTCTTCTTGACACCAAAGTGTCCCATCAATCCTCCTCCATGCGCCTCCTGTAACAACAAAAGACGAACAAAACTATCTGGAATGCATAGTTTGTTAGCACGGAACACAAATCCATCATTGAAGACGAACTTGTACCAAGTTCTACCATCTCTACAATTCTGCAACACATCTTTAAATTCAGCATCATGCACATGTTGTTCCTTAATAGTTTCTAATCCAAATATTTTGAAGTCAAGTTGAGATAACAAAGTATAACGGCACGACAAAGCATCAGCAATAATATTATCTTTAACCTTTTTGTTTTTGATAACATAAGGAAAAGACTCAATAAATTCAACCCACTTTGCATGCCGACGATTCAACTTAGCTTGACTACGAATATGCTTCAAAGATTCATGATCATAATGTATAACAAATTCTTTAGGCCATAGATAATGTTGCCAAGTTTCTAATGTCCGAACCAAGGCATATAATTCTTTATCATAAGTAGAATAGTTCAGACTAGGCCCACTCAATTTCTCACTAAAATATGCAACAGGTTTTCCCTCTTGTAATAACACCCCTCCCAAACCAATTCCACTAGCATCACATTCAAGCTCAAAAGTCTTAGTAAAATCAGGAAGTTGGAGTAAGGGAGCATGTGTTAGCTTATCTTTCAATACGATGAAGGCCTATTGTTGTTCATCGCCCCAAACAAAGGGCACATCCTTCTTGGTAAGCTCATTCAGCGGTGCGGCAATTGATCCAAAGTTTTTGACAAAGCGCCTATAAAAACCAGCGAGGCCAAGAAAACTCCTCACTTGTGTGACCGTCTTGGGCTGCGGCCAATTCTCAATAGCCACTGGTAGAAAACACCCCATTGATCCCGGTTGGTAAGGGGCATTAGTCCCGGTTGCCCAACCGGGACGGGGCAATCGGGACTAAAGCCCGAACCTTTAGTCTCGGTTGCCCCACCAACCGGGACAAAAGATCATACACGTGGCAGCTGCACCGTGCGAGGAGGGAGCTTTAGTCGGTTCGTAACACGAACCGACTAATAACCTTCTGCCATGCAGAGATTTGGCCCATTTCTGCCATGCGGAGAATTCATTTTGCACATTTTGTTGTTGGCAGCATTTTCGCCACTTTTGTGTCGCGCAGAGAATTCATTTAGGTTGTTTTATTGTTTATTTAGTGTTTTGCACTTATCAATGAAGGAACCTTATATTACACAAGATCATCATGACAATATTACATTCAATACACGGATCGAGTTCATGCACTACATACAAAAGTATTCCCTTGTCTATACACGGATCGAGTTGCTATTTTTACAATCCCTATTGTCTATACACGTAGAATAGTACTCCCCTTTTGGTCTAGGACTTCGCATCCAAGAATCCCGCCAATTCCTCCCGAATTGCTCGTGCCGATCCTTTGGCGTAAGACCGTCCGTAGACGCTCGATCTGATTTAAAAAGGAGTCACTATATGAATGAAACTAAACACAATTTGTTTGAAAATAAAACTATAGAAATTGTTTACATACGTGGAGTTGCTCTAAATTTCTGCCCTTCTCATCGCACGCCCCGGATGAACTCGCAAACATAGTATCCACAGAGATTGTTACCTGGTCCTCGTGTCGCACTTCACAAGAACATAGTTCAATCAAAATAATAATCAAGCATGATAATAAGCGTATCAAAACTAGAATCAAAGAGATGCGCGGATATAGCTAGTGGTGCTTACATCTAGTGGTTGAAATGTAAGCTCCTCTTTCCAAACACCCTAGCCTTCTTGGTGAACCGTTTCCAATGTGCCCGCGAAGAAAACGAATAAAAGAAGTTATTAAGTACTTGATATCGTAAAATTCACGTTAACGCCGATATAGTGTCGTAATGATTAGAATTACCGCTGGAGAAGTATCTGCATGTCCTTCCACGCCTCAAGGGGTTTATGTTTCGAGTCCATGACTAGTACACGCCTTTGTCAAGTTGAATGATTAATGAATATAGTGGAAGCTGCGAATGCATAACTAATCAATTATATACTTAACATCGAGTAAGCGAAATAGAAAGTGTATACAAGACAATAACACTCACTGAAGTTGTAAGGAAAAAGTATTTCCTTTTGGTTTCTTGAAACCTTAACGCTGTACTATATTATCCTCCGTATCCGGGGCTTATTTTGAGATTAGCTTCATGAACCCAATATGGGTCAATGAAGCCAATATCATAGATTTGTCCTCTCTTGCATTCGAGAATCTTCATTCGCATATTACAAGATGATTATATACATGCAATAAACAAAGTGAGATAGCTGGAGACTAAGTTAATTACAGAATTAGTAATTACGCACAATAGGCATCGATGAGCGATTTGTCCAAGGCGTCTTGATTGAATAATTGAAATAGCTCAACAAATTCAATGGATATCATGTCATCACTTTCTTTCCCATGATGCTTTTTGTAACCCTCGGCACTATCCGATTAGCCCGCACTTGTGGCGTGCATGTACCAGTTATGCAATCTTCGCATTTTGTTGAAAGATTATTTACCTCCTCAGTTTGACGAGAGGTTTGCCGTCGGTATTTGTATGCTACTTCACTCACGGGAAGAACTCTAACTCGATAAGTCTGGCAATACTCATACCTTGAGCAGCGCAGCTTCTCCGACAGTGCAACTACCTCTGGATCATACGCTCTTCGCCCCATATTTGCTCGACCCCACATTGGTTTGAGAAATCACCTTGAGAGGGGCGCAAGTCTGTTTTGCTTGTTCTCCAGCTGGGCAACAGATTTCCGCTTGCATCGATCGCTCTTGAGGCTTTTTGTGCCGCATGTGACTTGAGAATAGAACGCTCATAGTCCGATGACAGCTTTGGCTCGGGTTGATGAAGAGTCTTTAGCATTTTCAACACTTTGGCTTTTTCTTCTTTGGTGCCGGGAACTCGGCTCTTTCGCCGCCTTAGCTTAAACGCTGTCGTTTCCGATCAACCCGAGCCGCGTCTCCTCTTCAAGATACCATAAGCTCTCTTGGGAGGAACCGTTGGTACTTTTGGAAGAGGCTCTTGTTTACGTTTGGCGATCGCTTCGACGACAAGATGGCGACGCTTACGCTTTTTATCCCGAGGCGCGGCGATGGCTCCTTGGCGATGGCTGCACCGGAGACGGGTGAGGCGACGGAGCCGGGTGAGGCGACGAAGACGGCTGCCATGCATGGCGACGACCTCCTCGCTGGAGACGGGTGAGACGCGGCGAAGATGGCCTTGGCGTGTGATTTCAAGCACGATACAATCCTTCCATAGAATGGTGACGTTTTTTGTCACCCAGCACAATCACATCCCTTCACCAGCGGGGTAGTGAAGATCCAAAACCTCAAAGGTGGGCATGATTTCATCCACGCCGACAACAGCGTAGCCCTCGGAACCGGACGGTGTGGTAAGTTGGTGTGGGTCCAATTGGTAAGGCATAGCCGACCGCCACCTTCATTGATATGTTCACAACTTTGACATGTAGATCGCAGGTGTCATCTCGTGATATCATCCACCGGTAGCCAACAGGAGCCATCGTCGGTGCATCATCGGCATCGCCATTGTCATCACCGGGACCTTGGTGGAAGCCACATCGCTTTTCGATTATTCGATAGGCCGGTAGCATCGAATGCAGTGTGTTGCTGAGATGGGGCGCCGGTAGTACTTTGCTCTTTAAGTGAGTTAATTTCATCTTGTTGTTGCTTTAATCGTTCTTCAATTAAACGCATTCGCTCTTTCTGACTTTCTGCTTCAACTGCCGTCCTTACTCCTCCGACGGCTTCTATCGATATTTCTTCCTCTCTTGAAACCCAGTCCTCCATGATTGGGAGCCTATTGTGCCTCGTGTTCGTCCATCATGTTCCTTATTTCCAAGGGCGAGTGAGCTCATCATTCTCTCTATCGGAATGAAGTCCCCATCTTTAACAGCCTTCTTGCTTTTCTCATCCTCTCGATTGGCAAGGGTCTTCTTTATGTCGTATGGTATATATACACCTCCTTCCGAGTCCAACGTGCCCCCATGCCCGTAAAACCAATTCCTTGCACGTTCTACCCAATCGTCTGCTCGGGTGATATTTTTATCACGCAGTTCCTCAAGTTTCTCCCACTTAGGAATGCCACCAGAGCCACCTTGCCCCATAGTATGGTGATACTTCTTGTTAGCGATTCATTATTATTCTTTCGACATTTCCTTAGCTTTTTCGATGTCTTGTATTCCACAAACTCAGCCCGTAATGGTTTTATCTTCAAACTGAGTCTTCTTGAAATCGAGTCTTCTCTTCACGACATAGTCAAGGTGCAATCTTTTCTTCCAGTTGGTGAAACACTGGGCCATCTTCTTCAAAGCCCACTCGACCTTAGCCTCCATGGCTCTCCCATGTTGTATGGCGTCCTCAATCTGGATCCTCCGCATTTGGATCCAACTCTATCTTCGTAGTTTGAAATTAACCATGAGCCTCTTCCACAAGAAATCTTTGGCGTGGTTAGGGACAAATAAACATGTTCCTCTTCATCCGCATTAGCAGGCCTATTCCAATTTCTAATGGTGATCGGATTAAGTCCCTAACGACATTACTCGCATTGTGCCACAAATTTGGTTGCGACAACTTCGGAGCGTCGGTCTGCCGCTACAATGACATCTTCGATCCTGAACCTCTCATGGTCTTCCAACTTTTGGTTGGGCCTCGCTCATTTCAGAGATTCCTTCGATCCGGAGGGCTAAAAGAAGAAAGATCGTCGTTACTATTTCTATATAGATAGTGATGATTAATTAATGAATTGATTTATATTACATGCACCTCGCCGGAAGCGTCGTCTTCTCGGTTACACAAGGCATCGCCTTCTCCCTCGGAAGGCAACACCTTCAACCTCAAACAAGTTGTCTACTCGGTAAAAGAGGATCACCCTCACCGGAGTTGTTCGTAAACGTTGATACGTCTAAATTATCTTCTCCACGGATCACACCTTGGATCAACTCTTCCTTTTCTTCGTCTCTGACGTGTGGATCCATATTTTCTGCATAGGTGGAAAAACGAATAAGTCAAAGCGGCTAAAGGAGAACGTTAAGGAGAAACCCTGATATATACATACACAATAATAAAATGAAGAGAAACCTAAACCTAACTATAAAAGGAAACTGTAGTAGATAGGTAACTCTAGCTAAAATCAACGGTTATCAATATTCGGAGTTCACGGTGTAACCTAGTTCGGAGAAACCTCCGATGCATATGAGAGGGGAACCCACATGCACCTAAGGGGTATTAATGATTCCTTATCAAACCACAGTGACTGGCAATGTGAATCGGGTCTGGGGCTACCCACATTGACTGACCAGTGGGGCCGAAGACCAATAATACCAAACTAATTAATAAACCTAATAATACCTAACTAATAATAAACCTAATAATCGAAACACCGAAAAGAAAGGGAAACAATCAACACATGGCATCGATGCAATGCTCAAGCAAGTATGATGATATGACAAGTTAATTTGCATTGGAATGTAACCCTAAGACATGCTCGATTTAATCGGGGTTCCGACGGTGAAAACCCTAACTCGGGAAACTCGGAACATATGAGAGGGTGCATTTGTTCTTATAATTATACTTGTCATTTAAATTGTTGAACAATGCATGATTATAGGTTAAATAGATAGGTTTCATTTTTCTGAACAATTTGATATATTATTTGTAATTTTCGACTTATAAATAAAAGATATTGAATTTACAAGTTTATATCAATTTCGAATTATTAAATCATTTAAAATTGAATTCTTGTGGGCCACGCCGCAAGCCACCGTGGCCACGCCGGGCCCGCACCACCGTGGGCCGTGAGCGTACCACCGTGGGCCACGCCAGGGCCCGTACCACCGTGGGCCACGTCGGTGCGATACCACCACCGGCGGACGATGGAGGAACGGCATGCGGCGCCTCAAGACCAGCAGCGGCGCCACCACCACCGTGGAGGGGAGGGAGAGGGCCCGTCGGGCCCGTACCACCACCAGGCGACGATGGAGGAAAGCGGCAAGGCGGCAAAGACCAAAGCCGGCGCCAGCAGCTCACCACCGTGAGGAGGACAGAGAGGGGAGGGCGGCGGCCAGACTGACGCTGGCGGTGGGGAAGCGCTGCCGACGGGAGGCAGAGAAGCGGCGGCGGTCGTCGGGGAAGGAGACGCGGCGGCGATCGTCAGCCTTGTGGAAGAGACGCGGTGGCGGCCGGAGGCGTTGACGACGGAGCCGCTACGGGAGCGCGGCAGTGGCGGGGCAACAAGGCTGGCGTCGTCGGGCGATGGCGCGGCAGAGGCAGAGGGGAAGGAAGAAGAAGAGGCACACGCCTTATAACTAAGGCCTTTAGTCGGTTTCGTGGCTCCAACCGGGACTAAAGGCAGATACGTCCGGTTGGAGCCACCAACCGGGACCTATAGTCCAAATTTTCAGCAGTTGAAGGGGCGCGCGCGCAGGGGGCTCTTTCGTCCCGGTTGGTGGCTCCAACCGGGACGTATTCCCCTGTTTTCAAATTATTTCAGTTATTTTCTCTCTGTTCCCGCCTTATTTTTTATTTTGGGGTTTAAATTTGTAATGTTTTTTAAATGATAATTACTTTGGAATTTAGAAAAACTTTAAACATAAAAAGTGTTTGGATTTGAATAACTAATTCGAAACCATTTTCTATTTTGAAAAATAATTAATGTAACCATTTAAACAACGAACCATTTAAAATTAATAATGAAATAACTTATATTTTTTAAATATTAATTTGGAATTTAGAAAAACTTTAAACATAAGAAGTGTATGGATTTGAATAAATAATCCAAAACCAATTTCTATTTTTAAAAAATAATTAATGTAACCATTTAAAATTAATTAACTTATATTTTTGAATATTAATTTGGAATTTAGAAAAACTTTAAACATAAAAAGTGTTTGGATTTGAATAAACAATTCAAAACCATTTTCTGTTTTAAAAAACAATTAATGTAACCATTTAAAATATGAACCATTTACAATTAAAAATGAATTAACTTATATTTTTTTGATATCAATTTGGAATTTAGAAAACTTTAAACATAAGAAGTGTATGGATTTGAATAAATAATTCAAAAACATATTCTATTTTTAAAAATAATTAATATAACCTTTTAAAATGAATTAACTTATATTTTGAATATTAATTTGGAATTTAGAAAATTTTAAACATAAAAAGTGTTTGGATTTAAATAAATAATTCAAAAACATTTGTCCTTTTACCGTGGATGGACGAAAAGGTTTGAGATGTACTGTTGGGATATAGTCCATGTAAGGTGGTCTAGTATTTTAGGAAAATAGGATGTAGCATTCTCAAACGGCATTTTGGTGGTTACTTCACAAAACGACCCGCTTTTTTGCGCCGAAATGGAAAAGGGCTTTTCAAATGCGACAAAAGGAAAACTTCCTCCTGCAACATTGTTCTCCATACCAATGTCCACACACATGCATAATATGGGCACAACATCACAAACTATGCCGTGATTCAAGACATAACATCGGTCATTTGGACCGAAAGCCATGAAACCTCGAACATGATAGGTCATTTTGTGAAGGTTTTTGAAACATGATCAATATACCAAGTCTGGTATTTTCCTTTCAACTATGTAACATAATATGACACCACGCCAAGGATTTTCATTGTTCGGATTTTTTGAATTTATTATGCCCGTTTGAATTATTTGAATTTCTAACTATGGTCGAACTGGTGTGCATGAAGATAGGGACGGGCATTGTTAGAACTTGCATTGGATCTCTGAAGAAACCACATATTGCGAGTCTAAAATGATTTTTTCAAAAATCACGGCGATAGATCATGTACTGTAGTACAAACCGGACCCACTTCTGGAACGATCAGACATTTGTCCTTTTACCGTGGATGGACGAAAAGGTTTGAGATGTACCGTTGGGATATAGTCCATGTAAGGTGGTCTAGTATTTTAGGAAAATAGGACGGTAGCATTACAAACGGCATTTTGGTGGTTACTTCAAAACGACCGTTTTTTTGCGCTCGAAATGGAAAAGGGCTTTTCCGGCGACAAAAAAGGAAACTTCCTCTGCAACATTGTTCTCCATACCAATGTCCACACACATGCATAATATGGGCACAACATCACAAACTATGCCATGATTCAAGACATAACATCGGTCATTTGGACCGAAAGCCATGAAACCTCGAACATGATAGGTCATTTTGTGAAGGTTTTTTCAAACATGATCAATATACCAAGTCTGGTATTTTTCCTTTCAACTATGTAACATAATATGACACCACCAAGGATTTTCATTGTTCGGATTTTTTGAATTTATTATGCCCGTTTTGAATTATCTGAATTTCTAACTATGGTCGAACCGGTGTGCATGAAGATAGGAGACGGGCATTGTTAAAACTTGCATTGGATCTCTGAAGAAACCACATATTACGAGTCTAAAAATGATTTTTTTTAAAAAATCACGGGCGATAGATCATGTACATGTAGTACAAACCGGACCCACTTCCTGCCGATTCGGCAGACATTTGTCCTTTTTAACCGGGATGGAAGAAAAGGTTTGAGATGTACCGGTTGGGATATAGTCCATGTAAGGTGGTCTAGTATTTTAGGAAAATAGGACGGTAGCATTCTGAAACGGCATTTTGGTGGTTACTTCACAAAACGACCCGTTTTTTGCGCTCGGGAAATGGAAAAGGGCTTTTCCGTGCGACAAAAAGGAAAACTTCCTCCTGCAACATTGTTCTCCATACCAATGTCCACACACATGCATAATATGGGCACAACATCACAACTATGCCGTGATTCAGCACATAACATCGGTCATTTGGACCGAAAGCCATGAAACCTCGAACATGATAGGTCATTTTGTGAAAGTTTTTTCGAAACATGATCAATATACCAAGTCTGGTATTTTTCCTTTCAACTATGTAACATAATATGACACCACGAAGGATTTTCATTGTTCGGATTTTTTTGAATTTATTATGCCCGTTTGAATTATTTGAATTTCTAACTATGGTCGAACTGGTGCATGAAGATAGGGGCGGGCATTGTTAGAACTTGCATTGGATCTCAAGAAACCACATATTGCGAGTCTAAAATGATTTTTCAAAAATCACGGGCGATAGATCATGTACCGTAGTACAAACCGGACCCACCGATTCGGCAGACATTTCTCCTTTTACCGGGGATGGACGAAAAGGTTTGAGATGTACCGTTGGGATATAGTCCATGTAAGGTGGTCTAGTATTTTAGGAAAATAGGACGGTAGCATTCTAAACGGCATTTTGGTGGTTACTTCACAAGCGACCCGTTTTTTGCTCGCCGAAATGGAAAAGGGCTTTTCCGTGCATAAAAAGGAAAACTTCCTCCGCAACATTGTTCTCCATACCAATGTCCACACACATGCATAATATGGGCACAACATCACAAACTATGCCGTGATTCAGCACATAACATCGGTCATTTGACCGAAAGCCATGAAACCTCGAACATGATAGGTCATTTTGTGAAGGTTTTTGAAACATGATCAATATACCAAGTCTGGTATTTTTCCTTTCAACTATGTAACATAATATGACACCACGAAGGATTTTCATTGTTCGGATTTTTTGAATTTATTATGCCCGTTTTGAATTATTTGAATTTCTAACTATGGTCGAACTGGTGTGCATGAAGATAGGGGCGGGCATTGTTAGAACTTGCATTGGATCTCTGAAGAAACCACATATTGCGAGTCTAAAATGATTTTTCAAAAATCACGGGCGATAGATCATGTACATGGTACAAACCGACCCACTTCTGGGATTCGGCAGACATTTGTCCTTTTACGGGATGGAAGAAAAGGTTTGAGATGTACCGGTTGGGATATAGTCCATGTAAGGTGGTCTAGTATTTTAGGAAAATAGGGACGGTAGCATTACAACGGCATTTTGGTGGTTACTTCACAAAGCGACCCGTTTTTGCGCTCGGGAAATGGAAAAGGGCTTTTCGTGCGACAAAAGGAAAACTTCCTCCTGCAACATTGTTCTCCATACCAATGTCCACACACATGCATAATATGGGCACAACATCACAAACTATGCCGTGATTCAGCACATAACATCGGTCATTTGGACCGAAAGCCATGAAACCTCGAACATGATAGGTCATTTTGTGAAAGTTTTTGAAACATGATCAATATACCAAGTCTGGTATTTTCCTTTCAACTATGTAACATAATATGACACCACGAAGGATTTTCATTGTTCGGATTTTTTGAATTTATTATGCCGTTTTGAATTATTTGAATTTCTAACTATGGTCGAACGGTGTGCATGAAGATAGGGGCGGGCATTGTTAGAACTTGCATTGGATCTCTGAAGAAACCACATATTGCGAGTCTAAAATGATTTTTCAAAAAATCACGGGCGATAGATCATGTACCAGTACAAACCGGACCCACTTCTGCCGATTCTACAGACATTTCTCCTTTTACCGGGGATGGACGAAAAGGTTTGAGATGTACCGTTGGGATATAGTCCATGTAAGGTGGTCTAGTATTTTAGGAAAATAGGACGGTAGCATTAAAGCGGCATTTTGGTGGTTACTTCACAAACGACCCGTTTTTGCGCTCGGGAAATGGAAAAGGGCTTTTCCGTGCGACAAAAAGGAAAACTTCCTCCTGCAACATTATTCTCCATACCAATGTCCACACATGCATAATATGGGCACAACATCACAAACTATGCCGTGATTCAGCACATAACATCGGTCATTTGGACCGAAAGCCATGAAACCTCGAACATGATAGGTCATTTTGTGAAGGTTTTTTCGAAACATGATCAATATACCAAGTCTGGTATTTTTCCTTTCAACTATGTAACATAATATGACACCACGCGAAGGATTTTCATTGTTCGGATTTTTTTGAATTTATTATGCCCGTTTTGAATTATTTGAATTTCTAACTATGGTCGAACTGGTGTGCATGAAGATAGGGGACGGGCATTGTTAGAACTTGCATTGGATCTCTGAAGAAACCACATATTGCGAGTCTAAAAATGATTTTTCAAAAATCACAGGCGATAGATCATGTACACTGTAGTACAAACGGACCCACTTCTGCCGATTCGGCAGACATTTGTCCTTTTTACCCGGGATGGACGAAAAGGTTTGAGATGTACCGGTTGGGATATAGTCCATGTAAGGTGGTCTAGTATTTTAGGAAAATAGGACGGTAGCATTCTGAAACGGCATTTTGGTGGTTACTTCACAAAACGACCCTTTTTTGCGCTCGGAAAATGGAAAAGGGCTTTTCCGTGCGACAAAAAGGAAAACTTCCTCCTGCAACATTGTTCTCCATACCAATGTCCACACATGCATAATATGGGCACAACATCACAAACTATGCCGTGATTCAGCACATAACATCGGTCATTTGGACCGAAAGCCATGAAACCTCGAACATGATAGGTAATTTTATGAAGGTTTTTTCGAAACATGATCATTGTTCGGCACACATTTAGTCCCGGATGTAGTCACAAACCGGGACTAAAAATACTTTCCGCCATTTCCCACCTCTTCGCCAAGTTTTCCGCCCTTTCCTTTCTACTAGAGCTTTTAGTCCGGATGTAGTCACTAACGGGACTAAAGATATTCTGCCATTTCCCAAAGCTTCACGCCAAGTTTTCCGCCCTTTCCTCTATATTTAGGGTGATCGTGTCATGGCTATCCACACATCCACACCTTCCTCTCTTAGAACAATGGACAACGCCCTCTTGGGCCATTCGACCCTCGAGGAGACCGAGGCTGTCGCCTCAACTACCCTTGTCCACCGGTACCGCCACGGCTGGATGCTTTGCGTTGGAGGGTTCTGTCCCTCCTGTCCCTCAAGGTTCCGCACGCCAGGCGGCCATCACAAACCACTTCTACCACGAGCTCACGCCGGAGCAGCGGATGGATCCCCAGTGGGATCCCGACAACTATGACACCTGGAATGCCTTCTTCGCTAATAGGCGGGAAAGGGAGCTCGCCAGGTACGAGGGTGATGGCCCGCCACCGGTGAACCACAACGAAGTCGGCCGTCGTTTGTGGTGGGAGAACCGTACTATCATCAAAGTGATGCGCTACATCGCCGGGGGAGACCACACTCGCCTACGGTGCCCACGAGTCCACCATACAGGCCCCACACTGCCGTGATGGCGGCATCGTCTTCAGAGACCCCTCTCCCGCCGTGAATCCAAGGCTGGAATGGCCTGGTATATGCCATGGATGGGCCGAGGATCCCGAGTGGCGGTGGCGATGACGATGATGATGACGGCACGATGAAGACCACAAGCTGCGTACTATAGGACTAGGCATGATTATGACTAAAGGGGCGGCTTTAGGCACGAGTGTTAGCTAGTCCCGATTTGTCCGGTTTTTAATATTAATAAATGTCTTAAGTGTTACCTAATAAATAGAGGGAAATGCCTATATAAAGAGGGTTCATATTTAGTCCCGATTTGTACCGGTTGGGATATAGTCCATGTAAGGTGGTCTAGTATTTTAGGAAAATAGGCGGTAGCATTAAAACGGCATTTTGGTGGTTACTTCATAAAACGACCCGTTTTTGCGCTCGGAAAATGGAAAAGGATTTTCCGTGCGACAAAAGGAAAACTTCCTCTGCAACATTGTTCTACATACCAATGTCCACACACACATGATCATTGTTCGGCACACATTTAGTCCCGGATGTAGTCACAAACGGGACTAAAGGGATTATGCAGCAGTGGGCAGACAACACTAATAATAGGGTGAGTGTCGACATTATGTCGTGCGGCTTGTACCTTGTCCGGATGGTGTCACCAACCGACTAAAGATGAACCTTAGTCGGTTGGAGACACCAACACCGACTAAAGATGAGTCACACTAATAATAGGGTGAGTGTCGACATTATGTCGTGAGTGTCGACATTATGCCGAGCTGCTTGTACTATAAATATGCATCCTTGTGAGTCCAGTCCTCCAGGCAGTTTGAGGCATCTCCAAGATGGTTTTAGAGAGCGAGGACACCACTACGGCCAGTTTCGGGGAGATGCCGACGGGCCAGTCCTCGGCATCTCCGAGAAATCTGTCATAGAGGCACTCCTAATATGTGAAATTAGTTAGCTCCGGCGTATTGATCTAGTTAGTAAAGTTACAAGCTGCAAGATGGTTTTCGAGAGCGAGGACACCACTGCGGCCAGTTCGAGGAGATGCTGAGCCGGAGCCAGTCCTCGGCATCTCCGAAGAACTGGTCATAGAGGCACTCTAATATGTGAAATTAGTTAGCTCAGGCGTATTGATCTAGTTAGTGAAGTTACAAGCTGCAAGATGGTTTTCGAGGCGGGGACACCACTGCGGCCAGTTCGAGGAGATCTTGCCGGAGCAGTCCTCCGGCATCTCAGAAACTGGTCATAGAGGCACTCCGGTCCAGCCACAAAATGGGACTAACACTCAAGACATTTATTAATATTAAAAGCGAGACTACAAAACCGGGACTAAAGGCCACAAACCGCGAAAGATATCCTTGGTCAAGCCACAAACCGCGAAAGACATGAACTAGAGTTACATAATATGAGCATGAACTTCTTGGCATATGTCATTCCTTATGACCGCTTCGACGTAACCATGGAGCATCTTCTTTACTTAACGGAATGCTTGGGTGTTTTCACCTTTGTGAAGGCGGAATTTCATCAAACTTATTATAATCTTGACATATGCATCTTGCCCTCGATTCCCACGATGTTTCTTTTCCTGAAAGAACTATGTGACGCTTTGGATCATCATATGATGTATTCGTTTGCATATTTTTCTTTTTTTTGTCGGAGGACATGTCCTTCACATAGAAAACCTGAGACACATCATTGGCTAGGACAGATGGTTCATCTCTATAACCAAGATTGTTGAGATCCACTGTTGTCATTCCGCATAACTGGTCTATCTTTACCCTTCCCCATTCAGGTTGACCCATTTGCAGCGAAACAAAGGGACCTTAAAAGAGACTCCATAGTCTAGTTCCCATATATCCTCTATGTAACCATAATATGTGTCCTTTTGTCCATTCTCGTCTATTGCATCAAAGCGGACACCACTATTTTGGTTGGTGCTCTTTTTATCTTGGGCGATCGTGTAGAATGTATTCCCATTTATTTCGTACCCTTGGAAATTCAATACAGTAGAAGATGGTGTGTGACCAACAAGTATAGCTGATCTCCAACGGTGGTGTCATTCAAGAGATGTGTCGCATCCAACCACCAGACTTCATGTGTTCATCAGTAATCCATGATTCAGCTTCCCGGGTTTTGGGCGTACAATATTCTTGTGTTCCTCCATATCTGAGTCGCCAAGGTGGAATTATGTAGAAGCGTGTAGTGTGCTTTAGTGAAAGAATCCCGTCCCTACATATCAGTGCTTTCTTTCCCAGCGTGCCTTTTCCACTTAGTCTTCCCTCATGCCATGAGTCGAAACACCAATCGGCTTAAGGTCAGAATAAAGTCAACACAAAACTCAATGACCTCCTCTGCTCCATATCCCTTGGAGATGCTTCCTTCTGGTCTAGCACGGTTATGAACATATTTTTTAAGACTCCATGAACCTCTCAAAGGGAACATATTGTGCGAAATACCGGACCGAGAATGGCAATCTCTTCCACTAGATGAACCAGAGATGCGTCATAATATTGAAGAAGGATGGTGGGAACACCAATTCAAAACTAACAAGACATTGTACCACATCCTTACGTAACCTTGGCAGAATCTGGATTGATTACCTTCCGAGATATTGCATTGAGGAATGCACACAGCTTCACAATGGGTACTCGAACATTTTTCGTAGAAGCCCCTCAATGCAATCGGAAGCAATGCGTCATAATCACGTGTGATCATGAGACTTCAGGTTTTGGAACTTTTCTCTGCCATATTTATTATCCCTTTATATTAGATGAGAAGCCCGCGGCACCTTGATCTTGTAAAGGACTTCAAAAAGATTTCCTTCTCGCTTTGGTAAGAGCATAGTGCACGACTTAAGTGACGCCCTTTATCCGTCTTGTTATCTGTATGCATGTTCTTTGGGTCTTTCATAATTTGTTGGTCCTCCCGTGCTTCAGGTGTATCTTTTGTCTTCCCATACACGCCTAGGAATCCTAGCAGGTTCACACAGAGATTCTTCGTCACGTGCATCACGTCGATTGAAGAGCGGACACAGGACTTTCCAATATGGCAGCTCCCAAAATATAGATTTCTTCTTCCACATGGGTGCGTGTCCTGTAGCGGCGTCGTTCGAACTGATTGACCGCGGGACCCTTTCCAAAGATTACTTCTATGTCCTTGACCATACCAAATACATCATCACGGTGGGAGTTCAGGCTTCTTCGGTGATCGCCTCACCTTTGAAATGCTTGCCTTTCTTTCTTCACGGATGATTGGTCGGAAGAAATCGTCGATTCGCTAGGTACACAACCTTCTTGCATTTATGCAAATATGTACCTTCGGTCTTATCTAAACAGTGGGTGCATGCCTTATATCCTTTGTTTGTCCATCACGAAAGGTTACTAAGCAGGCCAATCATTGATGGTTCTGAATAACAACCCTCGTAGATTAAATGGCTCTGTTTGTTCTCATCCCACGCACGTACACCTGGTTTGCCCCACAACCGTAAGAGTTCTTCAACTAATGGCCTAAGGTACACATCAATGTCGTTGCCGGTTGCTTGGGCCTTGGATGAGCACTTGGCATCATAATGAACTTACGCTTCATGCACAACCAAGGAGGCAGGTTGTAGATACATAGAGTCACGGGCAGTCTTTGGATCGCAGCTCTGCTCCCCAAAAGGATTCATGCCATCCGTACTTAGACCAAACCATAAGTTCCTTGCGTCACACCAAAGTCGGGAAGTCTCTCTCGATTTTCTCCACTGTGACCCATCGGCGGTGTCTCAACTCCCGTCTTTCTTACGGTCTTCTTTGTGACATCGCAACAACTGGCATGCTCTTTGTTACGAACATGCATTTCAACCTTGGTATTATAGGAGCATACCACATAACCTTAGCAGAACCCTCTTCCTGAGGGGCTCTCCCTCAACATCACCGTGGTCATCTTGTTCGATCTTATACCGCAACGTTGCATACCGGCATTTATCTAAATTCTCATACTCCTTACATGGTAGAGGATGCGATCATTAATGCATGCATGTATCTTTTGCACATCTAATCCCGGAGGATGAGAGTCTTCTTTGCTTCGTAGGTACTATCGGGAAGTTCGTTATGTTTTGGAAACTTGACTTCATTATTTTCAGCATCTTTTCAAATGAGGAGTCGGTTAGACCACACTCGCCTTCCATCGCAACAATTCCAAAGGTCGCATCGAGCTTTGTGCCGCCATCTTCACAATTTGGGTACAACAATTTCTTGTGATCTTCTAACATGCCCTCTAACTTCAACTTCTCATTTTACATTTCCGCAGTCTCGCTTTGCATCGAAATGACCCTACCAAGTTCATCGGTGGCTCATCGATGCCCGTTCTTCACCTTTTTCCTCTCCATTGTCTTCCATAGCAAGTATCACCGTATTCAGAAACATATGATGATAGTTGTTATCATCATCTTCTTCTTCACCATCTTCCATCATAACCCCTCTTTCCCGTGCTTGGTCCAACAATTATAGTTGGGCATGAAACCTTTCATAATCAGGTGGCGCGAATGATTTTCGAGGAAGATTACTCCTTGTTGTTCGACATTGAACACATGGACAACGTATAAATCCATTCTCTTTGTTTGCCGTAGCCACATCGATAAATTTATCCACGCCTTTGATATACCCGGCTACCGCGGTCACCGTACATCCATTCCGACCGTTCATCGCATCATATAAGTAAGTTTATCAAAGAACAGACATCGTAAATAGTGAAATAACCAATTCACCGACACATGAATTGTATCAATGACCTAGAAAAGATAGGATTGCTAACCTCGATCGAGGGAAATAAAGAGGAGAAAGCTC
Organism: Avena longiglumis; assembly: GCA_030063025.1. Classification (NCBI taxonomy): domain Eukaryota; kingdom Viridiplantae; phylum Streptophyta; class Magnoliopsida; order Poales; family Poaceae; genus Avena; species Avena longiglumis. Next base: position 450,208,183 of record CP125979.1, read on the forward strand.
AAGTGCGTCTCGGACACCTTCTATATTTTTGTTCTATGAGAAATTCAACTGGATTTTTCACTCAAACATTTCAACAAACACCTTCAATGCATGCATGAGAAAAACTAGCACACCCTCACACCTTACACCATTCAAAAAAGCAGTGGAGGCGGGGGGGGCGTTGCATTTATAGAGGGCAGGCCTTTAGTCGGTTGGAGCCAACCGGGACTAAAGGTGCGTACACGCCACGTGGTGGCCAAACCTTTAGTCCCGGTTGCTGGCTCCAACCGGACGCATGCCCCTACCACCGGGACCCATGCCCCCTGGCCCCGTGCCCGCTCCAACCGGGACGCGTGCCAGCATTAGTCCCGGTTGGTGGCGCAACCGGGACTAGTGCTCTGAGGGGGCGTGGACGGATGGCCTGTTTTCTACTAGTGAGCTTCAATCTTGGCTGGATCCACTTCAATACCCTGTGATGTAACAACATAGCCAAGAAACGCAACTCGATTGGTGCAAAAGGTGCACTTCTCAAGGTTACCAAACAAACGTGCATCACGTAAAGCATTGAAAAAAGCACGTAAATGGTCCAAATGATCCTCTAAATATTTGCTATAAATCAGAATATCATCAAAGTAGACTACCACAAAACATCCAATGAAAGCACGTAAAACTTCGTTCATTAATCTCATGAAAGTGCTAGGTGCATTAGATAAACCAAACGGCATTACTAACCACTCATATAAGCCAAACTTAGTTTTAAATGTTGTTTTCCATTCATCTTCTAATTTCATACGAATCTGGTGGTAACCACTACGCAAATCAATTTTAGAAAACATGGTAGATCCAATCAATTCATCAAGCATGTCATCTAAACGTGGAATAGGATGATGATATCGAATAGTAATATTATTGATAGCTCTACAATCAGTACACATGCGTGAAGAACCATCTTTCTTAGGTACCGAAATAATAGGAACAACACAGGGGCTAAGGGACTCACGAATATGATCTCTTTCGAGTAGTTCCTGAATTTGGCGTTGTATCTCCTTTGTCTCCTCTGGATTGGTTCTATATGGCGCGCGGTTGGGCAACGTGGCACCAGGAATTAGATCAATTTGGTGCGCAATTCCTCTAATAGGAGGTAGTCCTGGTGGTAGCTCAGCGGAAAAGACGTCCTCATATTCCTGCAAAAGGTTAGCAATAGCGGGTGGCAAAGAAGGAGGCATATCCTCAAATGAAAACAAAACCTCTTTGTAGACAATTGCATAACATTGAGTATTGTTTACATCTAGTTCAGCAATATCAATTTTATTTGCAAGCATACATGGACTCTTCAAACGAATTTCAGTAGCATGTGTAGAATCAGATTTAGTGTTCTTTGGTGGTATAAAATCTACAACAACAATCTGATTCTCACTTTTATTTTTCTCCTCAGTTTTAGCTCTAGTAGCTCTAGCAAGATCATCTTTTAAAATTTGTTCAGGAGTCATAGGTTTTATACCAATTTTCTTTCCATCATGCATAAGATAATAGTGATTAGTTTTGCCATTATGAAAAGATTCTCTATCAAATTTCCATGGTCTACCAAGTAACAAAGAACAAGCTTGCATAGGTACAACATCACAATCAACAAAATCAGAATATGTACCAATAGTAAAATGCACGCGTACCGTTCTTGTTACCTTGATCTTGCGAGAACTCTCAAACCATTGGATGTAATATGAATGTGGGCGTTGTCTTGTTGGAAGCGCAAGCTTCTCTACCATGTCAACACTGGCCATATTATTACAACTCCCTCCATCAATGATGATTCGTATAGCTCTGTCCTTGACAACACCACGTGTTTGGAACAGGTTGTGGCATTGATCTTGCTCAGATTTGCTCAATTGCACACTCAACACACGTTGTGTAATTAAGCTCTTGTATTGATCAGCAGATTCAGCTCCCATTACCTCTGTCTCTTCATCAGCATCAGAATTGACTCCATCTCGAGCAGAAATAAGGGCTAGTGTATCTTCATCAAAGTCACTCGCTGAATCGTATTGACCATCTTCTCGCACCATCATCACACGTTGTGTTGTGCACTGTCTCTCAATATGACCAAAACCCTAGCACTTGCGGCATTGTATATCCTTTGTCTTACCCGTAGAAGCCATAGAAGATGCACTACGAGAAGGAGCATTAGATGATGGTGGAGGAGCAGCTGGAAATCTTGTGGTGGTCTTGGATGTGGTAGTAGCTGGTGGCGAATCACGAGGAGGCGCTGATTGTCGGGATGTCCAAGTGGATGTGCGACCTGCAGAATTATTAGTCCTCCTCCATGGTGTTTGGTGATCCTGCACTTCACGTTCAGCTTTGCAAGCAAGATGAAACAAACGAGTGATAGAATTATATTCCTTATAATCTAAGATGTACTGAATGTCCTTGTTTAATCCACCAAAGAAACGTGCAAGCATTTGTTCATTAGATTCAACAAGACCACACGGAACCATCCCCGTTTGCAATTCCTGATAATACTCTTCTACAAAAAATTTCCCTTGCTCTAGACGTGTCAGATTCTTTAGTAAATCACGTTGATAAGTGGGAGGTACAAAACGAACACGCATAGCAGTTTTTAAAGCAGTCCAAGTACTAGGAATATTAGTAGGATTTAAACGACAATACTCAGACCACCAAAGGGAAGCAAATTAAGTAAATTCACATGTAGCAGCACTAACACGCATATTCTCAGGATATTTTAAGCATGCAAAACGTTGTTCTACTTCCATCTCCCATGTAAGATATGCATCAGGACTATATTTACCCTGAAAAGATGGAATATTTAATTTAAGCTTTGCAACATGATCATCATCACGTACCGGTGGTCGAGCGTTGCGGTAGTAATGTCGGGGACGACCAGCAGGTCCCTGTGGAGGTTGTTCAACCTCCTCGTCAAACAGATCGTCGTCGGGGTCGTAGTAGTACCGTCGTCTCCCCAATGTCGCAGCAGCAAGGGCGAAAGTCCGAGTCGTCGGCGCAGCGGTAGCCGCCGGGGGTGCGGCGGCAGCCGAACCAGCAGTCCGACCCGTGATCGGAATGCGCCGTCCGCCATGTGTGGGTGCCGGTGCGGGTGCGGGCAATCTGTTCAAAAGCTCCATGAACCGAACGTCAAGCTTGGCGTTGAAGGATTTCTCGAGTCCATCGATCTTGTCCATGGCGTTGGTGATCTTGGTGTCAAACTCCCCTAGGCGCGTATCCATGTCTTCAGCGCGACTGACCAAGAGCGCGGAGAAGTGGGCATGTAGTTCTTCGTTCGTCATTGTGGCAGGGTTCCGTGAAGTATCTGTCATGGTTTGTCCTTGAAAAGCACAGGTATATACTACGGAAAGATGGCGGAAGTCACGCATAATCCGTCAAGCAATATACGAAGCTCTTACAAGTTCTTACCAAACAGTAGGAAAAGGCGATGTGCAACCGCGAGGATCAATGGGTCCAGAGATTGAGCCATGCGATTACCAGGGGTCGAGACACCGCACGTGGAGAGTATCTGTGGAGCTCTGGGAAGTCTTAGCAAATGGGGTTAGCAATTATCAAAACAGCCATGCAAAAGTTGAAAGAATGATCAACGACGGTACTGTGCTGGTCCTAGGCTAGACCGGACTGGAGACGCGAGCCTAGATCACCAATGATATCACGACGCGACGCAACAAGCAATGTATGATGATATGGCACCCTGAAAAGCGAACCGAGAGGTGGAAAATCACTATGATGGCGAGTGTCTAGAACTGATCTACGAGGTCTAAAAATAGGTTATCCCCAAAAAAAAATTCCGAATTTTTTTTATTTTGCTCCGGAAAGCGCGCAGGCGCCAAAAAAATATCGCTATAACGGCCGATGGAGAAAAGTGATCCCCAAAGCCGAAAACCAGTATAGCCAGAATTTTTTTTTGCTCTCCTTCTGGACTTACGACCGAACTCGGAGCTTGACACGGACTTTAGCTCGACACGGAAACAACAAAGAAGGAAACAATAACTCTACTCGGACTCGTACCGCGGCAGGAAAACTGATCGGATCTGTGTCGCGGTAGGAAGGCGGTGGCGGAGTATTAGGGTTTATGGTGGTTGGGTATATGGCGGCGGAATGTAGTGGCGGAATATGGAGGCGGTGATCGGTGAGTGTGGCGGTGACTACTATGATCAGAACTCGAAACTCTAAGGGACAAGACACTAAGACCAGCAACTCGACGCGACGATGTAGACACAAATTCAACAATGCAAAAACTGAAAAGATAATGCGAGGCGTAGATTGGTTATGGGATAGATCTAAACTCTAACTGTGTTTTTGGCTTCTTCGTGGGTTATAGGTAAAAACATATCTAATCTACGAAAACAGTAAAATCTCACCGAGCAACCTGAAATCTGATACCACTTGATAGGTCAAAGGTGTCCGAACTTTCGATGAGATGAAGATAATCGATTTGGTGGAGTTCGGGCTTGACGATCCGACTACACGTGCGAGCACGAGCGCCAATGCAATCGCTAGGCCAATCTCCTAGAGGTTACCGATCCTGCGGGAACACGATCAGCCTGACCAGCGAGGGTCTTAATTCCTACCTGAAATCGAGAACAAGTAAGAACCAATATTGCAATCAAGATATTGCGGATTAAGGTGAAAGCTTTATTGAAAAGGTGGGATCCTGAATAGGTGCGAAGTACAAAAGGCCTCTGCGACGCTCGAGCCTTGGCGAAGTTGCGACTATGGCTAAATTAATGTCTAAACACAATCCGAGTCTAGGGTGACGGCTATGGGGAGTATTTAAGGGTGAAAAGGTGGGGTTTCGGCCAGCCATGGAAGTGGTGGCCGAATCCAACCCTAGAAGTCCTTTTCCCCTCAAATACGGACTCTAAAAAGTGGCTAATTAAAATCCTGCGAAAATTACATGGGCCTGGCCCAAAATAAAAGGTGTCGCAGCACCATATTAAGCTATGGACGAATTCGTAAAGTATTGATCTTGAATATTTCGTCCAAGCCTTCTTTCTTCATTATGGTGGCCTCAAAGTTCTGAAATCTTCATCTGTGGCCTTCTCTTGGATCATCACATGCTTGCTGCCATCTCCATGCATGGCCATGCTCCAATGCTTGTCCCTCTCATCCATGCTTGGTCCATCATTCCTAAGAGTAAGAAATATATCTGATTTAGGCAGCATCATATTCTCATGTATGTGAGGAATAGTTCCAAGAAACGAAAGTACCTGATAGTTAAGTTTTTTGGCACGAGATCTTGTGATGGGTCCTTGTATGTGTGTTGCTGTAGGTACAACGGTTGTATCAATAGTAGGGATGTCCACATCAAATATATTGTGTATAAATACAGGACCGGGAATGGCAATCTCTTCTACTAGGTGAACCAGGAGATGCGTCATAATATTGAAAAAGGATGGTGGGAACACCAACTAGAAGCTGACAAGACATTGTGCCACATCTGTCTGTAACCCTGGTAGGCTTTCTGGATCGATTACCTTATGAGATATTGCATTGAGGAATGCACAAAGCTTCACAATGGGTACTCGAACATTTTCAGGTAGAAGCCCCCTCAATTCAGTCGGAAGCAATTGCGTCATAATCACGTGCCAATCATGAGACTTCAGGTTTTGGAATTTTTTTCTTTGCCATACTTATTATTCCCTTTATTTTCGAGGAGAAGCCAGACGGGACCTTGATACTGCTGAGGTAATCAAAAAAGATTTCCTTCTCTTCTTTGGTAAGAGTGTAGCTGGCAGGAGTTAAGTGGCATCCTTTACCCTTCTCGTTCTCAGGATGCATATGCTTTTCAGGTTCTTTCATACGTTCCTGGTCCTGCCATGCTTCCGGTGTATCTTTTGTCTTCCCATACACTCCCAGGAAGCCTAGTAGGTTCAAGGAAAGATTCTTCGTCATGTGAATCACGTCGATTGAAGAGCGGACCTCTAGGAATTTCCAATAGGGTAGGTCCCAAAATATAGATTGCTCCTTCCACATGGGTGCGTGTCCGATAGCGACGTCGTTCGGAACAGATTGACTGCCAGGACCTTTTTCAAAGATTACTTCTAGGTCCTTGACCATACCAAATACTTCCTCACCAGTACGGAGGATAGGCTTCCTCCGGGGTTCTGCTAGAGGTTTGAAATGCTTGTCTTTCTTTCTTATGGGATGCAGGTTCGGAAGAAATCGACGATGCCCTAGGTACACAACCTTCTTACATTTATCCAAATATACAATTTCAGTCTCATCTAAATAGTGCGTGCATGCTTTGAATCCCTTGTTTGTCTGCCCTGAAATGTTACTAAGAGCAGGCCATTCATTGATGGTTACGAAGAGCAACGCTCGTAGATCATATGGATCTCCTTTGTGCTCATCTCACACACGAACACCTAGTTTGGCCCACAGCTGTAAAAGTTCTTCAACTAAAGGCCTTAGGTACACATCAATATCGTTGCCGGGTTGCCGAGGGCCTTGTATGAGCACTGGCCTCATAATGAACTTTCGCTTCATGCACAACCCAGGAGGAATATTATAGATACATAGAGTCACAGGCCAGGTGTTGTGACTGTAGCTCTTCTCCCCAAAAGGATTCATGCCATCTGTACTTAGACCAAACCTTAAGTTCCTTGCGTCACGTGCGAAGTCCGGGTACTCTCACTCGACTTTTCTCCACTATGACCAATCAGTGGGGTGTTTCAATATCACGTCTTTCTTACGGTCTTCCATGTTCCATCGTAACAACTTGGCATGCTCTTTGTTTTTGAAGAGGCATTTTAACCGTGGTATTATAGGAGCATACCACATAACCTTGGCAGTAACCTTCTTCCTAGGGGCCTCGCCCTCAACATCGCCAGGGTCGTCTCGTCTGATCTTATACCGCAGTGCAGTGCATACCGGGCATGCAACCAATTTCTCGTACTTCTCACAGTGGTAGAGGATGTGGTCATTAATGTAGGCATGTATATTCTGCATGTCTAATCCTAGAGGGCAGACAACCTTCTTTGCTTGGTATGTACTATCGGGCAATTCATTATTTCTTGGAAGCAGATTCTTCATTTTTACCAACAACTTTAAAAATGCGTTGTCAGTCTGTTATCGCCATATTTTGGCCAAAGAAGAAGATGGGCCGTGATCAAGATGGGCTTGGAAGATGCATATATTCAACGTGTTGTTGGATCGGCCTAGTGCGTGGATTTGGGCTAAATTGCCCGTGTATCTTGTATCATAGTAGGTTTCGTTTCAGTTTAGGTTTTGTTCAGTTTAGGTAAAGATAGAGTTGTAGAGTTATTCCAAAAGTAGAGAGTCTCCGGACTATAAATATGTACCTAAGGTTATCGAGAAAAGGAGGACAATCACGTTCACAACAAACACAATCTCGGCGCATCGCCACCCCTTATTCTAGGGTTTCTTTCGGTAAGTGTCATGCTGCCTAGATCGCATCTCGCGATCTAGGCAGTACTTTTACTTATGCGTTATTTAGTGTTACTCGTACTGAAGCCTTGTTGATGGCGAGTAACACTACTACCACAGATTTGTTGAGGCCAGCATCGGTGCTTTTCGCTATAATCGTTTGAAGTTATGCTGCCTCTAGTTATCTCGCAAGCTTTGCACCGTTCCCCAAGTGCGAGGGTAGCATCTTGCTTGATCTTTATTTAGCTAATTCGATCTGTTATGGTTATGCCTTGTTCGCCAAGGTTTAGTTTGATATCTACGTAGTCAGGCCTTACAAACGGGTTGAACGATCCAGTAGTACATAAAGACGTGGCTTACTCGTTCTAGAGAAGTTGTTCCGGTAATTAACTTTACGTTGGTTATTAGGCCTCCTCTAGGGTTAGTATTCTTCATCTTTTGTATATACCAGGCTCAATTACGTGTAGGACGTTCCGATTCGTGGTGAAAACGTTAAAGCGTCAGAGACCGATTTAACTTGTAATGATAAATCAAAACCCCATGTTATCATAAAATCTAATGCAGAACCATGGGATAATCGGCTCTAGGAGCCGATTCACGGGGAAACCTGGGAGCCGGTCACGGCTTGAATTTTATGTATACTTGTTTACCATGCAGGAAATCAATCGGAGCAATCCTTCACCTTCGACCAAGTATAGGTCGTGGCACATCTCGAACCAAGCCGGACGTGTGCCGGAGTTTTGCGGCCGTTGCCCGAGGGACCAGGGCCCACCAGGTTCTGGAGCCTCCGGCTCTTCGTGTTGCTCGTCGCTTGCCGTTAGTTTTGGCAGGCTACACATTACACGCCCGGTGGGACTTTCAACAACGTCTACATCAACATCCGACGCGATGGAGAATGCAGACCCGATCACGTCTGACGAGCTTCCAAGAGCACAAAGGCGGTATGACGAGATCGAAATCTCTTGAAGCCGATCTCATCGGCTCTTTTGAGAGGACCCGTAAGCATGGCATCAAGTGGAGGGGTTCTCCCGAGTGCTCTTGATGAGGTGGATCTGTCTGTTCCTTCGGAGGAGCGCACCAGAGCTCTACGACAGGAAGTCAACTACATGGTGGCTCATTCTCTCCACCGCCATTCTGAGAGCCTGGTGAACGCTTTCGAGCGGGTCGCGGTTCGCGTAGTTCAGGAGATCATGAAACATCTGTACTCTCCGTCGGGGCCCACTTTAGGGACTCACCAAGGAGAAAGACCGCTCCAGACCAGGCCACAGCTGCCATTCACACTCATGGCCGAGCCGCCAGAGGCGGCGTACGTCGTCTACAAGGCTGGAGGCGACCCAGGCGATTGCCAATTCCTGTTTGAGCCACCTAAGGAAATCCCACACGGGTATATATATGCACCTACGTGCTGGACTGCAACAACCTGCCACGCACCAACCAGATTGCAACCGCAGGAGTTTCTGCAGCAGGGGTTCCTGGGGCAGGATCTTCAGGAGCAGGCGTTCCTGGAGCGGCGATGTCTGGGGTGGACGCTGACAAACAGGCGTGGCTAGCCAAGTATGCCACTGGAACAAGTCATGAGAATCTAGCCCCTGCAGCTCAAACAGTGGAGCAAATCCGTACCATCTTGAGAGACCAGTTCGGCTTCGTGCCGAAGAGAAGGACAATCGGCTATTCAAAGCTGTACCCCAACGAGTTTGATCTAATTACGCTGCCACCCAAGTATCGGCTCCCTGAGTTCTCAAGGTTTAGAGGGTCGAAAGGGTCGAGCTCGATCGAGCACGTAAGCCGATACCTGGCACAGCTAGGCATAATTTCGGCATCAGATCAGATGCGTGTAAGGTTTTTTGCGCAATCCCTGACAGGGCCAGCTTTTGGGTGGTACACCTCGCTGCCACCTGATTCGATTCAGACCTGGAAGCAACTGGAAGAGCAGTTCCACATCCAATATCATTCAGAGGCTACCGAGGCTGGCATTGCGCACTGCACAAAGGGCGAAGCGGGGAGAAAGCGATGGCAGTACATCCAGCGCTTCAGGACCGTCAAGAACCGATGTTACTCAGCTCGTTTAACTGAGAAGGAAGCAGTCGAGCTAGCAGTGTTGGGTCTCTCACCCATCAAGGATCCGCTTTCAAGTAGAGTACAACTCATTGGCGCACATGGCCCAGAAACTGACGATGTATGAACAGCGCCACCCTGAGTTATACCAAGACAAGTTCAAGCGTCCGATAGGCCTGGTCGATACAGAAGAAGATGATCCTACACAAGACCAGGAGGTGGCCATGGTTGAATGGGCTCGGGGGGCAGATCCTGTATCCTGCAAATGGGTGAAACAGCAAGGGCCTGCAAAAGGGTTCGACTTCGACGTGAGCAAAGCTGAGCAGATCTTCGATTTACTGCTGAAAGAGAAGCAGCTGAGGTTACTCGACGGCCATAAAATCCCCACGGCTCAGGAAATGAACGGGAGACCCTACTGCAAGTGGCATCACTCGTTCACCCACACCACCAATGACTACAAAGAGCTACGTCGCCAAATCCAAATGGCGATAGAGCAAGGCCGTCTGATCCTTGGGCAGTTCGCCATGAAAGTGGACACAAACCCATTTCCCGGCGTCAACATGATAGAACTCAGTCGCTCCGTGAGGCGTCAGCTGGATTTTTCGTTCGGTGTTAATACGGCAGGGTCTGGGTACCACCATGACGCGTACAAGGAGGAAGGTGGTCGCTCTCGCGGCAAAGAAAGAAAAGAGGCTGGTCCATGCGACCGACTCGGCCACAACGACAGGCGGTACTTAACAGAGGAACATGTGAGGAGAGTGCGGTATCAGAAGCCACATTCCACGCATCTCCTTAACAAGTATGAGCGTCAATATGACCAACAGCGCCAGCGCGATGGAGACGATGAAGGATATGAGCACCTCGCTAGGGGACCGTCAAAAGAAAAGGAAGGCGCAGACAAACATTGGGATTGTCCTTTCTTCAAGTATTGCTGGGACGCGGGAATGAGCCGATTGCCTACAGTCGACAACTGCCCGGAGTGTGGACAGCAGAAGGAGGACACGAGGCCAGTTTCAGTGTTCAAACGTTTAGGGCCTCTCCCACCTCAGAGCCGTCACAGGGAGTCCGCTCGAGCAAAGGACCTCGAGAAGCCAAGGGATGACAAGGAAGAAGACAGATATCACCGTCCAAGGTGGTGTCCCGACGGACTCAGACATACCCAAAAGCGTAGAGTGCAGCGGCTGCGTAACTTGGAGGAAGCTGAAGCGCAGTATCTCCACGCTTTAAAGAAAGCGCGGCCCGATCTAGCCGTCAAAATCAGGCAGACCTTGGAAACGGGAGACCGCCCGACAAGGAAAGAGTGGCGCCCCAAACCAATAAAAGCCGATGCACAGACATCGGCTGGTACAAACATGGTGTTCATACTTCCGTCAGAATTCTGCGCGCCAAGAACCAATGAGCTACCAGTGGCACAGTTCGACTGCGGCCCACGGCCGGTTATCTTTGAGAAGCCACGTGAGAAGGGTTACAAACATCTGAAAGCCCTGTACCTACGAGGTTACATCAATGGGCAACCTGTCAGCAAGATGTTGGTGGACACCGGGGCGGCAGTCAATATCATGCCATACTCCATGCTACGACGTTTGGGACGCTCCACTGCAGATCTGATCAAAACCAACGTCACGTTAAGCGACTTCAACGGTCAGTCTTCGGAAACGCAAGGCGTACTGAACGTGGATCTGACAGTGGGCAGGAAAACCATACCCACGTCATTTTTCGTCGTGGACAGCAAAAGTACCTACGCTGTCTTGCTAGGTAGAGATTGGATTCACGCTAATTGCTGCATTCCAGCCACGATGCACCAGTGCCTGATACAGTGGGACGGAGATGAAGTGGAGGTCATCCACGCAGATGATTCTATCGAGATTTCCATAGCTGGCATGAACGTCTGGGAAGCAGAAGACCAAGAGCCGATCTCTGGAATCAGTTTAGACGGCTGTGAGCGCATTGAAGCTACAAAAAACGGGGTGAGGCCGGTCTTATCCACTGGCCTGACAGAGTAGAAAAGTCCACGATCATACGTGGTACGGCCGATCCTCGCGATCGGCCACAAAAAATAAAAAGCACCAATCATACGACAAGCGGATCACGTAGTCGTAGCAGGGAGATGCCCTGCCATTGTAAAACAATGAGGTGTAAACCACCCTTGACTAATGCGATCAAAAAGGGGGCCGATTCAGGCAATCGGCCCAAATTATTTTTGTTATCCTCACCTACTGCTTGCCCTGTGTTTAGCATCGATTTGACAGGTGACGGAAAGCTAGGGTATGGGTTTACATCCGCTGATGAACTATAAGAGATCGACATTGGTCCTGGGGATAAGCCAGGACCAACATTTATCAGCAAAAAGTTAGACCCGAGTCTGCGGGGTCCGATGATAGCCCTGTTGAAAAATATCCGCATCGCTTCGGGACTACAGAAATGCAGGTTAGACAGAGCATCATTGAGCATCGACTCCGCTTAAAAAATTTCGCCATTTCAGCGAGCACGACAAATGAAGGCGAAATTCGAAGAAGTCAAGAAAGAGGTCGAGAAAATGTTGACGCCAAGTTAATCAGCCATGCGGTATCTTTGAGTGGATTTCTAGTATAGTACCTGTAGAGAAAAAGGATGGCCGGTGGCGTGTTGCCATAGATTTTCGGGATCTCAACAGAGCTACCCCAAAGGATGAGTATCCGATGCCGGTGGCAGAGACGTTAATCAACGCAGCGGCTGGTCATAAGATCTTGAGCTTCATGGATGGCAATGCCGGTTACAACCAAATTTTTATGGCTCCAGAAGATATACACAAGACTGCATTCAGAGTCCCAGGTTCGATGGGGTTGTTTGAGTTTGTAGTCATGACGTTTGGACTGAAGAATGCCGGCGCCACGTACCAAAGGGCCATGAATTATATTTTCCATGATCTGATCGGCAAGCTGGTGGAAATCTACATCGATGACGTGGTGGTCAAGTCTGCTTCAGCGCAAGGACACATGGACGATCTACAACGTGTCCTGGACCGAACAAGAAAATTCGGCCTACGGATGAATCCAAAGAAGTGTGCCTTCGGAGTGACGGCCGGTCAGTTCTTGGGTTTTTTGGTCCATGAACGCGGAATTGAGATCGGCCTGAAAAGTCAGGAGGCGGTGCGAACAATGAAGCCACCCACCACAAAGAAAGAACTGCAGTCTCTCATCGGCAAGATCAACTTCGTTAGAAGATTCATCTCCAATCTGTCAGGAAGAATAGAGCCGTTCATGGGATTAGTGAAAATTAAAACTGACGAGGAATTCCGCTGGGGGGCAGAACAACAACGAGCCTTTGACGAGATCAAAGAATACCTGACGAAGACGCCAGTGTTGGTTCCACCCCAGCCGGACAGACCGTTCTACATTTACTTGTCAGTAGCTGACACGTCCATCGCCTCGGTGGTGGTGCAAGTTTATGACGGGCTGGAGCGAGTCGTATTTTACATAAGCAGAAGGATGCTGGACGCAGAGACAAGGTATCCTGATATCGATAAGTTGTGCCTCTGCCTGTTTTCACCGCACAAGCTGCGCCACATTTTGCTATCAGCAGAGATCATCATCATATGCAAATCAGACGTCATAAAGCACATGCTGTCGGCTCCTATGTTAAAAGGCCGACTGGGCAAATGGATGTTTGCATTATCAGAGTTTGACATCCGGTATCAACCTGCGAAAGCAGTTAAGGGACAGGCGTTGGCCGACCTTATCGCTGAAAGGATCAACACTAACATAGCAGCACTGTCTATAAGAGCGCGGGCTATGTTTTTCGACGGATCGGTTTGCGACGATGGTTGCGGCATCGGCATTTTACTCGTGTCGCCTCGGGGGGAAACATTTTCCTTCTCCATCAGATTGTCTACCTCTCGCACCAACAATGTCGTTGAGTACGAGGCGATACGCACGGGGATGGAGTTACTCCTCGAAGCCGGAGCAGAAGCAGTGGAAATTTTTGGAGACTCCAAGTTGGTGATTTCCCAACTCACGGAGGAGTACAAGTGCGAGAGCGAGTCCCTCTTCCCATTATGGTTGCACTGCCGTGAGCTGATGACACAGTTCCGGTACATCAACTTCACCTGGATCCCGCGGTCGCAGAACATAGAGGCAAATGATCTTGCACAAATGGCTTCAGGCTACAAGGATGTAGCAGAGGGAGCCGATGTTCAGGTACAGTTCCTGGAAGCTGACGACTGGAGAGCCGATATCTTCAATTACTTGAAGGATTCGGCTCGGGGGGCACCTAAACGGATAAGGTACAAGGCCATGAAGTATGTGCTTATTGGGGATGACATGTTTTACAGGACTCTGGAAGGGTTATTGCTCAAATGTCTGGGGACAGCCGAGGCCAATCGGCTCCTGCACGAGGTACACGAAGGCGCCTGTGGAACTCACCAATCGGCTCACAAGATGAAATGGTTGATCAGGCGATCAGGGTTTTATTGGCCCACCATGCTTGAGGACTGTTTCAACTACTACAAAGGGTGTCAAGCATGTCAGAAATTTGGAAAAATTCAGATGGTACCCGCGTCAGCAATGAACCCCATCATCAAGCCTTGGCCATTCCGAGGTTGGGGCATGGATATGATCGGCAAAATCAATCCTCCATCAAGCAAAGGCCACATGTGGATTTTGGCCATCACTGATTATTTCACTAAATGGGTGGAAGCTGTCCCGATGAAATCAGTAAACTCAAAGGATGTTATCAACTTTGTGAAAGAGCATGTCATCCATAGATTCGGGATTCCCCAAACTATCACGACCGATGGAGGTTCGGTCTTTATTTCTCAGGAGTTTAGAAAGTTCTGCGAGGACATGGGGATTAAGCTGATCAGATCATCTCCATACTATGCTCAGGCTAATGGGCAAGCTGAAGCATCCAACCAGAGCCTCATCAAGCTGATCAAGAGAAAAGTCGATGAGCACCCTAGGCGTTGGCACGAGGTTTTGTCAGAGGCATTGTGGGCTTATCGCATGTCATGCCATGGGGCGATTAAAACCTCGCCATACCATCTAGTATATGGACAAGAAGCCGTATTGCCCTGGGAAATTACGGCTGGATCGAGACGTGTCACTTTTCAGGACAATCTAACGACTGAAGAATATGCAACCCTGATGAGTGACAGTGTTGAGGATTTAACTGAGCTCAGGCTGTGGTCGCTTGAGAAGATCAAAGAGAACAAGGCCAAGGTAGCTCGTGCATACAACAAGAAAGTGAGGCCAAAGGAGTTCCACGTTGGTGATCTGGTATGGGAAGCTGTGCTGCCATTGGGGACTAAGGATGCAACATATGGTAAATGGTCTCCAAATTGGCACGGACCGTACAGGGTCGATCAGGTTTTAAGAGGAAACACGTACATGCTTGAGGAGCTAGACGGCGTGAAATTCCCAGTGGCGGTCAACGGTCAACATCTCAAGAAATATTTCCCAAGCATGTGGGATGATAGACAGTGAAACTTGGTGCCGATACATGAAATCGGCCAAGTAAAGGCACGGGAGACGTTGGACAGTAAAAATGTGGGGGCCGATGCTGAAAATCGGCCGAATAAAAAGAAAAATATATAGCCGATGCACGGTCATAGACTCTAGAGGTTCACACATGTCAAAAAACAGGTGCCAGTATACACATACGAGCTACTGAAGAAATTCTTCGAAGGCGTGGAGCGCGTCAGCACGGACACGATCCACCTCGGCGATCTCAGCTTCGTCATCTTCATCCTTGCCCGTCACCAGCTGCTTGTTCAGGGCACGGATTTCTGCCAGATCGGTCTTCAGTTGGGCTTTGAGGCTTTCCGCCTCGTCTTGGGAGCGGGCAATGGATTCTTCCTTGTCGCGGATGAGCTGTTTAGTCGCCCGGACCTTCTCTTCAAGATCTTCCAACTCCCGTTTCAAGGATGCGAGCTCGGCGGCACTGACAGAGGTGTCAGTTTTGGCATCCAGAGACGCCTTTTTCTCGTTGAGCTGCTGACATCTGTCGGCGATATTGGCTTTCAGTGGGAGTTGGGCGCGGCGCAGGCTGATCCTCTCACGAGCTAACTTCACCCTTGGCCCGTAGAAAGACAGGGTCACAACTGGCCAAAGCTTCACCTGCAGAGCTACTGGGAGATGGTCTTTTATTTCAGCCAGAACGCTCTTCACCTCCTCAGAACCCTCGATCAACTCTTCGATTGGGGAGGACAGCAGGGCTTTAAGACGCTGGAATTGAGGTAGAACAACCTTGGCTCGTGGTTCATCAGCAGCAACGGAAGGAGTTGGTTCAATGGATTCAGGGTCGAACGTCAGCAAGCCTGAAATATCACAACTCTGGCAGCCCGAAAAGGCGTCAGTATGCATCCAAACATGTAAGGATGAGGCGAAAGGAGCTAACGTACCTCTCCTAAGGTCGGGGGAGAGCCGATGAGGAGGTGATCGGCTTGCGTGTGGTTGCTGGGAGCTGGGCCGGAGTGGTAGCCGTTTCATCTGCACCTTCGGGGATTGCTAGGTCCGGTTTGGCTAAGGGCATCGGCACTGCCCCAGCTTTCCCACTAGAAACTTCAGTCGTCTGCGTGGAAGGTGTTTAGCCGATGGAAGTAAGGATTAATCGGCAGATCAAAAGAAACAAGTAGTAAGAGCGTAAAGGATGATGATTTTCAAACCCACGCTCGACGAAGAAGCTTGCGTCCTTACGAGCCCTCTTAGGACCCAGTGGCCCCGCCTCGACTGGTGCTCGGGGGGCAGTAGGTTCAGGAAAGGACCTTTTCCTGGAAGCCGATGGTGATGAATCTGGCTGGCTCGGTGTGATGGTCCTCTCAGAATCTGTTGGGTCCAGTTCTCCTCGATTTGTCTAAGTATTCTCGCTGGAGGTGTCTTCGACGGAAGCCTTTAAAGAAGGAGAACCGGTGAGCACAAGCAAGTCTGCAAGAAATGGAAGAATTAGAAGGATCGACCAAGGCATAGATCACCCTACGTGCGAGCTTTCTAGAGAAGGGCTCCGGCGCTTCAAGGTCTTCCTGGCAGCTACCTTCCTCGTCGTCGTTCTTGTTTTAGTTGGAACTCGAGGGGCAGCTGGCTTAGAGGTTGCTGGGTTCTTGGAAGCCGATTGTGGTGATATCGGCTGTTTCTGCAATATGACCTTTTTTAGAGGTGGCGAGTTTTTGCAGAATAGAACCACAGGAGCTGGCGGAAAGAACTCGAAGGGGGAGCCATCACTGTGCGTAGGCTCAGGTCCGTCTTGTTGCTGCAAAGAGAAAGAATGGATTAATAAAAGGATCAATTACAAGCTGCATCAAGAAAATTTGCAAATAGTGGTACCTGTTCCACGGGGATGTCGTAGTCAGCGTCAAGCTGTTTCAGCAACGGTCCCAGAGCTCTCCTGAAGGTGTGAGTCTTCCACATCGACCACCAGTCTTCAAAGCCATCGGTTGATGAGGCAAAGGTGAGGTCGTTGGGAATTGGGATGGTCAGAGCATCAAAAAAGGAATAGCACCTTTGGCTGATAAGAGGATCAGGCAGGTCGGCTCTGCTCTCTGTAAGGTGATGGAGAAAGAAGTGGGGAGCTACTTGTCCAAGGCCAAATTGGCGAGCCACTACGATTGGCTGATAGAATTCATATCCAGGTTTGATTATTCTGTTGGATGTACTCATGCCAACTGGAAGGAAACAGGGACGAATCACGGTGGAAAAGAGCTGCCGAGTGCTAGTGTCATCGGCAAAATTGTCCAGCCTGAAGGAGAGTGGGTTTTCAAAGTGTTCAGATTCCTCCATGTAAGGGAAGAAGGTAGGGTTGTCCAGGCCTTGGAAGAAAGTGCTGAACCATTTGGATGCCTCCTGAGGTCGTTCTTTGCTGGCAGTCGATACAAAGCTTGGCCATAGCTGGTGCATCGGATCTGCTTCCCTTTTACATCTGGAAAGGTGCAGCTCGCCAAAAGGGGGAAGTTTGGGATGTGATTTTGAAAATACAGCTGAGCCCATAGCTGAATAAACCACCAAGGACCACCTGTTTTGACTGCTACACCAGAGAACAGTTTGACAGACATCAACTGGAGGTATCGATAGACTTCTCCAAGGAACAGTTTGCCGAGGCCAAGTTGAGTACCTTTGGCCAGTTCATGGGCCAAGGAAAGATAGTTTTTGGTGGGAGCTAGGGAAGGGCCACAAAATATGAAGTGCTCCAGCCAGAAGTTGAGAAAGGCGGTGTGTTCTTTTTCCGAGACAGGGCCCTTTGTTTTCATATGGCGTTGGAGGTAGGCACCCCAGTTCGTGCAGTCTATTTTAGAAGACAGTTTGTAGGGGACTTTGGTCAGTTTAAAGGCAGAAGGGCTGGGTGATGTAACATCCAGACCAGTAATCATCACCACATCCAACAGAGTTGGTGACATGGGGCCATGACCGAACATGAAGCAGTTCAGAGCGTCAGACCAGAAATAGCCGATGGTTTTGAGAAGATTCTCGTGTTTCTCAAGAGGAGACAATGATAGATGCAAGGCATCGGCTATTCCCGTAGTTTCCCATTGGGATTGGTAAGCTCTAGCTACCCTGCTGAACCAAGAAACCCAATGTTCAGGGGGATTAGGCCAGGCTCGCAAGCAGTCGGCCCAAGAGTTCAGATCTAGGTCTTGGCTTACGAAGGAGATTCTATTTGCTTCGCAAGAAATCAGATGGGCAGGACTAGAATCTGTACGAGGGCCAAGACAGAGGGAATTTGGGAGAGAAGGATGCGGCAGCAGGATGTCTGAAACCTAGAAAGTAATGGTCGAATAAAATCATTAATTCAGGTGTTCGCCATTAGGTTCTAACATCGCGTTCAGACTGCGAGGAGTGGGCGTACCTTCAGACCGGAGACCTCTGGGTTGGTGTTCGACGATTCCGCCATCTGGTTTGCCGGTGGAGATGGATCTGTGCAGTTGAAGATTGAGGGTTCTTGTTGCTGTGAGCTCGATCTGGTCGGTGGGCAATTGGGGGTCTAGCACTACTAGTAAAACGGCTATAGGTAATCAGCACATCCGTGGCTCACATGGTTGAAGTGCCCCACGGCTAAAACAGGCGTGGCTCACCTGTGGGCAGTGCCCTACTAATAACTAGAACATCCGTGGCGCACATGACCCAAGTGCGCCACAGATATGTGTGGGCCAGGGCCCTGTTGGCCACACGCCAAACTTCTGTAGCGCACTACAGCCATGTGCGCCACGGTTGTTAGGGTCATCTGTGGCGCACGTGTGCATGGTGCGCTACGACTGAGCGCATGCCCACCTCTGCTCAAACGCCACAACTGCGGGCGCTCACGCCTAGTGCGCCACAGGGACTAGGAGCATCTGTGGCGCACTCCGCCTAGTGCGCCACAGATGTTTGTACTCCCTGTGGCGCACTGGGGCCGTGTGCGCCACGGATGTGTCGATTTTTTTAGGGCAGCACTTTATGTGCACATGTGTGACCACATCCACCATCCCACACTTCACTTTCCCCTTCTTCTTCCTCCTTAGATCTAGTCGGGATCTTCTCCTTCCCACCTCAATTTCTCCACACATTCACCATTTTTAGCATGTAAAACTTGCTTTGGATGTTACATAAGTAATAGAGGAGGTCTCCGGTCTCTCATCTATCCGTCTCCGGTCGACGCGCGCACCTCTCCTTTCCATCTTTCTCGCGATCGGTCTCTCATCTCGGTAAGTTGTCCATGTAAGGATGTGTTCATGTGTATATGGATGATGCATGTGCTCATATGTATGTAGATGATCGATGCTCATGATGTGTGTATGTGTGGAGAGGATCGATGGTCATATGTGTGTATATGGAGAGTATCGATGATGCTCATGCATGTGTGTATGGAGAGGATAATGATATGTTCATGTGTGTATGGATCGGTCTCTCTCTCTTGTGTTTGTATGTGAACAAGTTGCCATTTGTTTTGCCAAAATGTTGATTCGTTTCCATTTTGGCAAGACTTTGGCATTTCGCAAAGGTCCTAATTTTAGGATAGGTCATGCCGAAATTTTCTATCGACCATTGCATGCATGCATTCATTATGTGGTTCTAATAGACTTCAAAATTGTACCGTGTACATCGTGTGCAAAAATGGTCCATAATGAGCGAAGGCATTGTGGCTAGATTTTTGAAATGTGCGACGGCCGACATGATACGAAATAACAAGACAGATATAAGATGTCCGTGCGAAGATGCAAACTCAATCTGGTGATCGACCAGATTCCGAATCAGCGCACTGCTCCGCCATGGTTTCATGGATGGATACACTCGTTGGATAAGCGATGGCGTAGATGATGGAGACGGTGATCATCATCACGAGAACGGGCGAGATGATGAAGAGGCTCGGAGATGGTGAAGGTGCGGAAGGACCGGGATGATGATGATCTAGATGCGGAGGAGCGCATTTACGATGGAACAACGTCGGTGGTGCGGGACCCTTATGTGCAAGAGCTGCTTCTCAAGCGCATAGTAACGCCAGGGCTGCCGCTAGAGAGAAAGCCAAGCTTGCGCAACTTGAGAAAGACGCGGTTACTCCATTGTATGAAGGATGCAGCCCGATGATACCGGTTGAATGTAACGCTCAAGGCTATGGAGATGAAGGCAAAGCACAAATTGAGCGACGCAAGCTTCGACGATATGATGGCATTCGCACGATCGTCTCCGAGGGGAACACATGTCCAACTAGTATCGAGGATGCCAAGAAAATCGTCATCCTCTCGATCTACCGCACGTTAGATATCACGTATGCATCAACGATTGCATCATTTATCGGGCGAGGACGCGAGAAAACCACATGTCCGGTGTGCGGCGTGAGTCGATACAAGAAAGGGAAGAAAGCACCTCGAAAAGTGGTATGGTACTTTCCTATCACCCTCGTCTGCGCTATTTCGCGGACCCTAAGGAAGCTCATGCGATGGCATGCGAAAAGGAAGAAGCCGGAGATGATGATGACCGAAAGGATGAGCTGCGACGCACCTTCGGATGCTAGCGAGCTGAAAGCATTGGACCTCGAATTCCGAATTTGGTGGAGATTCGAGGAACATCGCTTGGTGCGAGCACCGATGGACTCAATCCGTTCGGTAGCAGCACGCAAAGACTTGGCCTGTGTTTGTATGGATGTACAACCTCCTCCATGGTTGTGCATGAAGAAGAAGTACATACAAATGAGTATGCTAATTCAAGGGCGAAACAACCTGGTACCGACATCAATGTATCTCGGGCTGTTGAAAGAGGAGCTAGCCACGTTATGGGAATATGGAGCCAATACTTACGACGCCGCACAAGATTATTTCACTATGAGAGCCGTTGGTCACTACGGTGCAAGACTATCCAGTTGCGGGTATATCTCGGGCAGGTTATCCAAGGATTCCACGCATGCGTTAGGTGCATGGATAACACAAGCTATCTCCAACTAGAGAAAGATCCAGGTCATCGAAACCGTGTTCATGGCGCACCGGAGGTGGCTCGCAAGAATGATCCATGGAGAAAACGTGGAGACCTGTTCGATGGCAAATCGAGACCCGAGGAATCCAGAGCGTAGGAGCAGCGAAGAAGTGGAAGAGTTGTGAAAAACCGGAAAGATTGTCCTAAGCACGGAAAGAAGCGAAAGAGGCAGCAACAAGACAAGCCCGATGAAGGTATGGAAAACAAGGTCTGTTTCGGGAGTTGCCATCTTGGAAGTTTCTCACGCCTCATAGCCTCGACATCATGCATATCACGAAAACGTGCGAGTCTGGTTGCCACCATAATCAACATGCCGATAGGGACGAAAGATGGTCCAAAAGCAAGGCACGACCTGATATGCTTGGGTATCCGGAAGGAGCTTCACGGAGGACGACTACTCGATGATCGTGAAGATGACGATGATCATGAGTCGGAGACACAAGGTCGTCGGAAGGGTAAAAAGTTCAAGAAGAACGAATATTACGCCTCCTTCTTGCTTCACTCTAAGCCGGATGAGATCAAACAGTTTTTCAAGTGCCTTCTAGGAGTCAAATTTCACGGCCACGCTGGCAAGATAAGGATACCTAGACGAGGCGAGGTTCAATGGCATGAAGTCTCACGACTGTGCCGTGCTAATGACGCAGGTACTTCCGGTCGCACTAAGAGGGATAATGGACGAGCACGTCCGTAAAACGTTATTTGGCTTATGCAAGTTTTTCGACGTCATCTCTAGGAAGTCGATTGGCTTGAATCAGCTCGGAAGGCTACGAGGAGATCGTGGTGATACTATGTGAGCTTGAGGTCTACTTCCCACCCGCATTCTTCGACATTATGGTGCATCTGCTGGTCCATGTCGTGGAGGACATCGTACAACTCGGGCCGATGTTTCTCCGCAGCATGATGGCGTTCGAAAGGATGAACGGACACATCAAAGGATACGTTATAGCAGGTCCGTCAGATGGAAGCATAGCCAAGGGCTTTCTGGCCGAAGAGTGCATCTCTTTCTGCACGAATTATCTAGACATCGAGAACCCTGTCGGTCTTCCCGTCAATAGACACCTTGGCAAGCTCGACGGATCTGGTCACCAGAGGGTCGTCGCATCTTGCATGCGAACTTCGATTTTCGCGCAGACTTTGATCGAGCAAACCTCGTCACGCTACAGCATTTAGAACTGGTCGATCCTTGGTACGAAGCACAAAAGGTTAATCGAGAAGATGCGGTGACCGGGGCATACAGAGGACGCGAGGAGAAATAATCAAAGAGCACAACTCAGATTTCAGCGTTGGTTTAGGCGACGCTCCTTGATAATCCGCTCGCATTCTTCCGACACGGAAAGATCATATTCACCTTGTCGCGAGGACCGATGCAAAACCTGGTGACCTATTAGGCGTATGATATCAACGGCTACACATTCTACGGAGGAAAAGGACAACAAGTGTGATTATCGAACTCAGCGTAACGTCGAATTCTACACCGATGACAACGTGAAGGAAACATTCTCTGGAAGAATCGAGGAGATCCGGGAGCTCGACTCTGTGGAGAAAAGGTGCGATGTTCCGTGTCGGATGGGCAAAGAACGTCGAAAGAAGACGGTATTTCACAACCATGGTTATACCCGGCAGCCAAATCCAAGGCCGGTGCAAGCGTGGCGCGAAAAATGAACCGTGGTACTGGCTACCAAAGTGGACCAATGTTTTTATTACCGACCGACAAATCCTAGCCGTGTTGTCGTGAGGAGAGGAAAAAGGAACATCATCGGAATGGATGGAGTCGCCAATGAGCAAGACTTGACCGATGCGATCAAAGATTGAAGATGACGGCGACTACGATGCGAGAACATACATCACAAGAAGAAAAAGGACAACCCTACCCAAAAAAGGTAGCCCGTTCGAAAGAAGAAACATTAAAGTGTCGGGGCTAAATTATTCAACCGCGACAAAGAAGGGAAAAAAGATTGTAAAACGCTAGCTCAAATAATATTGTAAAACGCGTGGTCGAAAAAGATTGTAATATTTATGGACAAATTATTATGAAATTTAGTTATACTTTAAATCATATTTTTGGGCATTTTTGGAATATTATTACTTTTGGGCATTTTTGGAATATTTAAAAGTATTTTAAAATCAAAATAAAACTTCTATGGCATATATCACCACTTTTGGGCATTTTTGGAATATTTAAAAGTATTTTAAAAACAAAACAAAATTTGTATGGCATGTATCACCACTTTTGGAACATTTTAAAGTATTTTTGGAACATTTTAAAGTATTTTTAAAGTAAAAATAAAAAGTGGAGCACCAGGATTCAACACAGGTGCTCATCGTTTAGAATAGAGCTAAGGCGAGAACGGTGGGGTAAGACAGTACTAGTGTTAACTAGTGGGACGCGACAAGTACTTATCGATAGTCCAACCCCACACGCGTAGCGCACTGCTAAGTGACCGAGCGCACTTAGCTGAGTGCGCTTGGCGTGTGTGTGAACTCAATCACTTCGCGTGAGCCAGCCCCATCGTCGCCCTCATCGACACATCGTCCATCCCCATCCGCCGCGCTCTCGATCCGCCCGCTCTGGGAGGAGGGCGTGAGGAGGTGGAGCCCAAGCCACCGTGCACGTGGAGGAGGAGGAGCCCTGCCAGGCTGGCGTGGAGGAGTAGGAGCCAGTCGTCTGCGTCAGGAGGAGGAGTCCGTGGAGGAACCGCCGTCCGCCAGCCCGCCCGCCCGCCCGTCGTCCAGCTCCGCTCCCTCCTGGTGAGTCTCTGCCTCCCTCTCTCTCTCTCCCTATCTTCCTCTCCCTCTCTCCCTCTCTCATGGCGTTGGATTGATGGGCCGTGACCAAGTCAGGAACTGCCCTGCAGGCCTCGTGCTTTGTAGCCACCTCCTGAGCATCTCGCCCAGCCGGTTCTCCTCGCTCACCAGCTGCAGCTCGATTCAAGAACGCAACCTATATAAACAGAGAACAGAAATGTTCAGTCCTGAACCTGTGTAACCTGAATGTTTCAGTACTAGTTGTTGTTCTGCAAGTCATTCTGTGTTTCAATACTAGTTGTAGCTTGAGCTAGTTGTTGTTCTGCAAGTCAAAAACCTGTGTAACATACACCGAATGACATTCTGTGTAGCAAGCTTCAGGTTAGGTTCAGGTTAGGTTCAGAGTAGCAAGATTCAGGTTAGGTTTAGGTTAGGTTCAGAGTAGATGAAAATGCAATAGTAGAACAAAGATATGCAATAGTAAAACTTGTGTTTTTTAATGCATGTCTCCTATGTTTACATTGCAGTAGTAGAACAAAGATATGCGATGGTTTACATTGCACTCACTAACTATGAACCATGTAACTGAAGGTTTCATGAAACCAAGTTCCTTTTTCTTGTTGTATAAGAAAGTGCATTTCCTTTTGTGCATATGGACAATCATTACAGGTCCTTATTTGGTCCTTATGGAAAACCAGAAATCGTTAAATTACCAAGGCACAAGAACCATTTGTTCCTTTGATGCATGATCAGTTAAATTACCAAGGCACAAGAACCATTTGTTCCTTTGATGCATGATCAGTTAAATTACCAAGGCACAAGAACCATTTGTTCCTTTGATGCAGATGATCCGTGAATCATGACGATAAATGTAGCTTGTAGATAGCTGATTCGATTATAGGTAATCGATTCATTATAGTTATAAATCCACTTTCGAGTTATAGGTAATCGATTCGTTATAGTTATAAATCCGATCCTTGATGTATCAATATATCATGGGTTTATATTTTTAGCTATGGTCTTGGGCTTATTGTAGCAGTTGTGGGCTTATATTTTTAGCTATGGTCTTGGGCTTATTGTAGCAGTTGTGGGCATCCATTGTGGTTAGAACAATGACATTGCTGCATTGGAATCATACAATAAGTGGCATGCTTATGTAAGATAATTCTCATTTTTACCTTTACTTATTCACAAGATTTATTTTAATTGGGTTGTCATTGTTGCTTAAAGAGATAGCTTCGTCATATGGCTATGCTTAAATTGATAACAAAAGTTTATATGGTTGTGGCTTTGTCTTTGGGACTGGATGGATGTGGTTGTGAAATGGTTTGGAAGGAAAAATAGAGTAGTGTTGGTTTTGCTACTATCTCTTTGGGACAATAGCACCTTGAAATTGTGCTTGTGCTTGTATATGAAGCACTTTATTATGTGTGTATGCAGGTTCTTATGAAACGAGTCCCGATTTTTGCGAATATTGATTAACTTCCGTTTGGTAGAAATCGGGCACTCTAGTTTAAGAAAATTAGCAAAGGTCATGCGGATTTTTCCGTGCATTTAACCAATTATTTGTTTTTATTAGTGCAAAGATGTGTGATAACGACGAGGCTGGATGTTCTAAGCGCATCGGTGAAGGAGAACTCAGACCTCCGAATAAACAATTGACATTCTCGGGCGGCTATGCGTCTAGAAGGCGATGAAGAATACCATCCTTCGGAGAGCGAGGATGATGAGATGGAAGACGAGAGGAAGAAGCGAAGCGGCGGACGATGAAACCAGCGATGGCGGCGAGGGCACGTGGAGTGGTAGCAACCCTCCTAAGAAGAAGAAGGACCGAGGCCCGAACACGGTCGGCGCGGTCGGGAGGAAATTACAAGTGAGCCCATCGGGGTTCCTTTGGAGCCCGCCCTTGTCGTCAAAGTGCGGTGGGCAAGTGGCGGCGATCACCGGACAACCATCTCGATCAACACCGAGAATCTCCGGCATAAAGATAATGGCCACTTGCACACTCCTCTTGAAGCCGCACGAGCCATACAAGTTTCCCGCTAAGTATCGAACACAAATTATCATGGGAGCAGTAAACAAATCCGCCCTCACAAAGATGAGCACCATACAGCCAGTGGAGAACCGGATAAAGAAGAAGATCTATAAAGAAGGCAAAAGTCTCGAGGAGATCCGGAAGATTGACCCGCAGATCACCGAAGATCAGTTCCGGAGTTCAAGGAGAGGTGTGAATCCGAAGAGCCCTGGCCAATAGTAATCGGGGAAAGGCTGCGAGCGATGAATATAGGTCATCACCATCTCGGATCTGGTGGATCTGAGCGCGGAGGCCAAATGGAATAAGGAGGACGAAGAGTATAGATCCAAGGGATAGAAAACCCTTTGCTAAATTCGAACCGGAAGGTTGAAACTTCATCGAGCCTGTTACCATGTGGACCCAAAACCAAACAACTCACCGCGGATCCTGCGCTGAAGGAATTCGAGGAAATTGTGGTAAGTATAATCTAATTACGGTGATCAACACGATTGCAATCTAATCGATGATCTAAATGATTCACTTTATTACTTCTTAGGAGGAGGAAATTGTTGCTAGTCATGGATCCTGTGGTTCCTCATCCTGGGGTCGACGCGGCCACCGGTGGGATAACCCTTTTGAGGCGATGAACCGGGCCAAGAAAATAGAGCGATTCTGAAGAAGCCGTCGTCGGTGGCCGTCTGGCCGGCCTCGGGTAAGTGGGTGGATCATTTTGGTCCACCGCCGAGACGCATGTGGCACCGTCGGGAAGGAGGGCGAGGAAAAGCGAGAGGTTCAAGAACTTAAGGCACAAGTGGCGCGGATCCGCAGATCGTCCAAGATAACTGGCAATCACCCTACGTCCTTCCCGCCTACCTTGGTGGAGTCAATAGCGAAGGAGTGCGGGTGGTCGAGTAGGGCCGTGCCGATTCAAGCATGGTCGCAGCCACTCGAACAACGCGGCCGACGAATCAGGCGAACTACGTGTTCGTGACTCCGCCCGCTTCAGCAGCGCCGCAAGTGTTGGTGACTCCCCGCCATCACCTTGGCGCGGAGTACATGTTGGTGCCCCCGCCATCGTCAGCGGCACCGGAGCTCAAGCACCCGTCGGTAGGGAGAATACACCGGCGGCCAGCACCACGCCATCAAGCAGCCCTTCCGTCTCTTGCACGCCCGTCGCCGTATGCGGTGCGTCGACATTAGCCGATCTCGACGCCATCACGGTAAACATGCCATCTATATATTACTCTTGTGGCATCTCGCTCTGACGACGCCGTACATGTTTTCCGCAGACGGATGTTCCTTGCACTCTCTTATGCTACGTGAACAACGAGTGAGGATGTTGCCAAGGGTACCATCGTTCAACCCTTGCGGCGCCGTTCCACTCAAAGCCGATGCGGATAAGCGTGCAGGTTAAAATTAGTCGGTGCTAAGGGGCTGCGGCGACACCGAACCTCCCATTCAACCCACGAGGCGGATGAAGAAGAGTCGTCATCCTCGAAGTTGCTTGGCTTGTTCATGCTATGGCCAAAGAGCATGATCCGTTTGGGGCGGCGGGGCCATCACGCCCACAGAACACGGCCGCTGTGCCGGCGACAAGCGGTGGCAAAACCTACCGCCCTCGCCGTCACCTCCACGGTGGGTCGGAAGATCATGTTGATGATATGCACATGGCGCAGATCCGCCGAGGACTTCAAGACTGGAATGATCACTTCTTCACTCGGTTTGGCAACGAAGAAGACCTAGCTGGTGGCCCCCAGAGAAAGCCACTATCACCAAGCGTCTGTTTGGTTCTCGAGAGCGCCTCCGACTTGCGCCTTCTGAGCCGGTGATACAACCCGGCCCTTTATTCTAAGCCACACACTACATAGGGCGGCGGTGCTCAGATTCGCCTGCCCGCTCTCCAAAAGGAAAAAAGGCGGAAAAGAAAATCTAGCAGCTCGAGCCAGCCGGTGGCGTCAACAAGCTGCGAATCGATCAGGTTTGGGGACGGGCCACCAAGACCCGAGGTATTATGTGGAGGATTCATGTGGCGGGTGAGCCCATGCTACCTAAGAATTTGCGGAAGCTTCGCCATTCGGAGCTGCAGTGTGCATGACGTCTTGACGATAGAGAGACGCCTTCTATCGGAGAAAGATCCCTCGCACCCGGTATTCGTGGTTAAGGTGCCACCAGGCTTGGGCTTCGTCGACACTGCCCTCGCGGATCTGTTCTTCCTGCGGTTCGAGGACATCTTCAATATGTTCCACCTATACCCGCTGCACTATACCATGGTCCGTCTCTTTTCTCTCAGACTTGCCACGCAGATCATTAGAGAGAACACACCGGGCATCGCTATAGTGGACCCCTACTACATGTGTGACAGCTGCTTGGGTTCCCCCGCTGAACGACGTATCATGGCCTCGTACCTAAAAAGAATCCTCGTGGCGAACAAGACAAAGGAATACATTCTCGTGCCTTACTTTCCCGAGTAAGTCGTTATTCAGTCGCCACCGTCGATTGGCTTTATTAGATCATCATCATTCTTTTTTCAACACATTCCATTTGAATTTTTTTGTGAGATGAACACTTTGCGCTCATCTCCTTATCGCCAAGCATTCCCACGCCACGTATTTCGACTCGGGAGTCTAGAAAAGAAGAAAAACTACGACAAGATCAAGGAAGTTACGGATGATGCTCTCAACGGCTTTGCCTCGACGGAAGGCACCAACCGTGCGTAAGAAGGTCAAGTTCGGCACGTCTTCAACCACGTAACAGAGTTCCCTGCGTGAAGCAGGGAAAACAGATGAAGGAAGCCTACTCGCACTCCATCACATGAGAGGCGTTCCTATGACCAGCAGAATTCTGTTGCGGATCATCTCAAGCAGTGGGCGAAGCAAAGGCCAAGATAAATAATTCGGATATTAGACAAGAGATGTATCGCATCCAGCAGCGATTTGGGGCAATCATCTTTCGTGATGTCATGACTTGGGGATCTTCTACGGGAAATATCCCGAATAACCGTGACATAGAAGATCGCCTAGAGATGCAGGGTGACTATAGGAAGTTCATGACGAGGTGGCGTCCTCCGTTCCCTAAGCCGAGCGAAGGCTTGATGTTGGCCTAGTTGTAGTTGCAAACTATAGATGACCTTTTGTGTGTGTGGACGACAAGTGTACTTATCTTATTAGGTTTATGAATCACCGCTTACTTATTTTGCTTATTATTATTATATATCAATCAATGCTTGGTTTTTTGCTTACTCTTTGGTTCTCGGACGACAAGTGTGAGTTATTTTTGTCTTTTCGAGAATATGCCGATGATTGAAATTTCGTGGCACAATATATATGTGAATGTGCTATGACGGGATTGTCGACCTTGTGATATGCACAAGTCCGTGAATTGTGCATCCTACTTGGTGACAGTCCGTCATAAGCAATTCTGTGTCCAACGACCTAGCTAGTTATATATGAGGCATGCTTTTGAGTTATTTTTGTCTTTTTCGAGAATATGCCGATGATTGAAATGTCGTGGCACAATATATATGTGAATGTGCTATGGCGGGATTGTGAGCCTTGTGATATGCACAAGTCCGGGAATTGTGCATCCTACTTGGCTAACGTCCGTCATAAGCAATTCTGTGTCCGACCTAGCTAGTTATATATGAGGCATGCTTTTTGAGTTATTTTTGTCTTTTTAGAATATGCCGATGATTGAAATGTCGTGGCACAATATATATGTGAATGTGCTATGACGGATTGTGAGCCTTGTGATATGCACAAGTCCGGGAATTGTGCATCCTACTTGGCTCACAGTCCGTCATAAGCAATTCTGTGTCCAACGACCTAGCTAGTTATATATGAGGCATGCTTTTGAGTTATTTTTGTCTTTTCGAGAATATGCCGATGATTGAAATGTCGTGGCACAATATATATGTGAATGTGCTATGGCGGGATTGTGAGCCTTGTGATATGCACAAGTCCGAATGAATGTGCATCCTACTTGGCTCACGTCCGTCATAAGCAATTCGTGTCCAACGACCTAGCTAGTTATATATGAGGCATGCTTTTTGAGTTATTTTTGTCTTTTCGAGAATATGCCGATGATTGAAATGTCGTGGCACAATATATATGTGAATGTGCTATGGCGGGATTGTGAGCCTTGTGATATGCACAAGTCCGGAATTGTGCATCCTACTTGGCTCACGGTCCGTCATAAGCAATTCCTGTGTCCAACGACCTAGCTAGTTATATATGAGGCATGCTTTTGAGTTATTTTGTCTTTTCGAGAATATGCCGATGATTGAAATGTCGTGGCACAATATATATGTGAATGTGCTATGGCGGGATTGTGAGCCTTGTGATATGCACAAGTCCGAGGAATTGTGCATCCTACTTGGCTCACGGTCCGTCATAAGCAATTCTGTGTCCAACGACCTAGCTAGTTATATATGAGGCATGCTTTTGAGTTATTTTGTCTTTTCGAGAATATGCCGATGATTGAAATGTCGTGGCACAATATATATGTGAATGTGCTATGACAGATTGTTATTAACCTTGTGATATGCACAAGTCCGGAATTGTGCATCCTACTTGGCTAACAGTCCGTCATAAGCAATTCTGTGTCCAACGACCTAGCTAGTTATATATGAGGCATGCTTTTGAGTTATTTTTGTCTTTTAGAATATGCCGATGATTGAAATGTCGTGGCACAATATATGTGAATGTGCTATGACGGGATTGTTAGCCTTGTGATATGCAAATCCGAATTGTGCATCCTACTTGGCTAGCAGTCCGTCATAAGCAATCTGTGTCCAACGACCTAGCTAGTTATATATGAGGCATTCTTTTCGAGTTATTTTTGTCTTTTTCGAGAATATGCCGATGATTGAAATGTCGTGGCACAATATATATGTGAATGTGCTATGCGGGATTGTTAGCTTTGTGATATGCACAAGTCCGTGAATTGTGCATCCTACTTGGCTAACAGTCCGTCATAAGCAATCTCTGTCCAACGACCTAGCTAGTTATATATGAGGCATACTTTTGAGTTTGCTCTTTTGATTTAAGTGTACTTTCTAAGTGTATCTTCATATGCGACTTTAATTATACATGTTTTTTCAATCACCGGTTAGTTATTATTGTCAACTTGTAGATGACGTGGTACGTCGTGTACAAGGGACGGGTTCGAGTCTCGATGATTGGGAAGATCACGGAGACAGTGCACCGTTTCAGCGCAATAGCTACAAAGGGTACAACACTATGGCGGAGGCGGAAGATAGATACACGCGCTATCTAGCGGGAGTTAGTACAAGGAACCGGATGAAGACCTACACCTTCGTCGCGGCGGTGATCATGCTTATCTTCTTTGGTTATTTATCCCGAGTTTGTGTCTAGTTAGCTAGTTTAGATGTCTAGGCGAGCTTCGAGCTCTAACTTGTTCGATCGACACATGTATTCGCATGTCACCAACTACTACTTTGTAACATGATCAAAACAATATAACTTGGACTACGTATTCATGTATGAGACTTATCTATATGTATTTGTTTCAATCTTGTTTTTCATATCGAGTATTTGTATATATAATTGTATATCTTGTATTTGTGTGTATATCTGCTGTAATATTGTATATAATCTGTATTGCATATAATCTGGCTTGGAAATTAAAAAAACAAAAAATACATCTGTGGCGCACATGTTCTACCTTCTGTGGCGCACTACCCCTAAAGCGCACCATGGATGTTTAGTGGCGCACTGGGTAGTGCGCCACAGAAGATCCAAGGGGTAGCGCACCAGGCCAAACTTCTGTGGCGCACTAGGTGGTGCGCTACGCCTATCTCTACACAACCGTGGCGCACTAGGCAGTGCGCCACGGCTGAGAGATAGCCGTAGCGCAAGGCCCGTGGCGCACTACTGGTGCGCCACGGATGGGCCTTTCAGGTGCGCCACAAACGACCATTTTCCTAGTAGTGTAGGTCGCCCTTTTTGAAGAGGTTCGCAGGTTACCGTTTGAAACTAAGAAGTGGCCGTTTTGATGTGCCTAAGTATGCGACCAAGTTTTGACCCTGTCAACGTTTTTTGGGAGAAGCCGATGCGTGGTCATCGGCTCTTTGCGATTTGACTTGTTTGACTGTATAAGTGCAGTATGTTGAAAGCCGATACAGTGTCATCGGCTCGAGCATCAACTTATTTTAAGTTATCGGCAAAATTAAGGCGAACAAGGCAATCTTTGGGAAACAGATTTTCATTCATTCAAAAGATGATAAACAAAAGGATGATTGATTACAAAAGGAGCTTACTACTACTACTACTACTACTACTACTACTCTGGTTCCTAATCTAAAGAGCGAGATCGTCGCCATTGTTGTCTTGTCTTGCCATTGCCTTCGGCCGTCGTCTTGGCCGCTGTCTTTGAAGAAGCGATGGGGCCTCCTCGTCCTCGTCGTCATCTTGTGTCCGCTGGACCCGCGCGAAGCGCTTTCGTGGTACTGCCGGAGGAGGTGTCCTCCGATTCCTCCTCCTCGTCGGAGGACTCGGCGCCCCAAGACCAGGCGTCGTCGCTGCTCGCCTCGGTTCCCGTCAACGAGGAACTCAGGCTCTCCTCGCCGTCGGTCGGGCGCATCGTCCTCCGACGGAGAAATCGATCCTTCGTCCCACCATCGTGGGCGAAGTATCTTGTCGCCGTCTTGTGGTGCTCTGGCGTCGGCTCTCGGTCACTGATGCTATTGGAAGACTGGGAGGAACGGGCGGAAGAGGAAGAGGCAATGGTGGAGAAAGAGGGTTTTTTCAGGCGGAGGAAGAAGGGTTTTCTGGCTACTAGAGGAAGATGGGGACTGCGAACTGCTCAGACGAATTTAAATAAGGGAAATAGTGGAGTGACGGTTCAATGCCATAGCGGTTTCCCAGAATGTGCTGCCAAAATCATCAAATCATGCACTGCGAAGGAGTTGAGAAGACAGGGCATCATGATGAAGGGGTGGCGTGACGATCCTGTTCTGCAACGCATTCTGTCAACGCGCAACCCGATACAAAAAAAAGGAGAGGGGGAAGAAAAAAAAATATCAGCAGAGTGGTTTTGGAATTATTATTGCCAAAACCAGGGGGGCATGTGTTATCGCCATATTTTGGCCAAAGAAGAAGATGGGCCGTGATCAAGATGGGCTTGGAAGATGCATATATTCAACGTGTTGTTGGATCGGCCTAGTGCGTGGATTTGGGCTAAATTGCCCGTGTATCTTGTATCATAGTAGGTTTCGTTTCAGTTTAGGTTTCGTTCAGTTTAGGTAAAGATATAGTTGTAGAGTTATTCCAAAAGTAGAGAGTCTCTGAACTATAAATATGTACCTAAGGTTATCGAGAAAAGGAGGACAATCACGTTCACAACAAACACAATCTCGGCGCATCGCCACCCCTTATTCTAGGGTTTCTTTCGGGTAAGTGTCATGCTGCCTAGATCGCATCTCGCGATCTAGGCAGTACTTTTACTTATGCGTTATTTAGTGTTACTCGTACTGAAGCCTTGTTGATGGCGAGTAACACTACTACCACAGATTTTTTGAGGCCAGCATCGGTGCTTTTCGCTATAGTCGTTTGAAGTTATGCTGCCTCTAGTTATCTCTCTACCTTTGCACCGTTCCCCAAGTGCGAGGGTAGCATCTTGCTTGATCTTTATTTAGCTAATTCGATCTGTTATGGTTATGCCTTGTTCGCCAAGGTTTAGTTTGATATCTACATAGTCAGGCCTTACAAACGGGTTGAACGATCCAGTAGTACATAAAGACGTGACTTACTCGTTCTAGAGAAGTTGTTCCGGTAATTAACTTTACGTTGGTTATTAGGCCTCCTCTAGGGTTAGTATTCTTCATCTTTTGTATATACCAGGCTCAATTACGTGTAGGACGTTCCAGTTACGTGGTGAAAACGTTAAGCGTCAGAGATCGATTTAACTTGTAATGATAAAGCAAAACCCCATGTTATCATAAAATCTAATGCAGAACCATGGGATAATCGGCTCTAGAGCCGATTCACGAAACACAGGAGCCACACGGCTCGAATTTTACGTATACTTGTTTACCATGAAGGAAATCAATCGAGCAATCCTTCACCTTCGACCAGGTATAGGTCAGGTGGCACGCCATATGAACCAAGCCAGACGCTGCGGAGTTTTGCGAGCCGTTGCAGGGACCGAGCCCACCAAATAGCCTCCCGGCTCTTCGTGTTGCTCGTCGCTGCTCGCCGGTGAGTTTTGGCAGGCAACACAGTCACACCGTTCTCTGCCTTCCATTGCAGCAAATCCTGTATGGTACCTAGCTTTTTGTGGTCATCTTCACAAGTTGGGTACAACAATGTTTTGTGATCCTTTAACATATGCTCGAGCTTCTCCTTCTCCTTTTCAGTTTCTCATTCTTCCTTTGCATCAGTAATGGCCCGACCAAGATCGTCATCAGCGGGCCCATCTGCTGCCTCTTGACCTTCATCTACCCCCGTTGGACTATCATCGTATTCAGGATACATATTATGATAGTTGTCATCATCCTCTTCTTATTTGTTGTATTCCATCATAACCCCTCTTTCTCGGTGCTTGGTCCAACAATTATAGCTGGGAATGAAACCGTACCAAAGTAGGTGTGCACGAATGGTTTTGGTATTTGAGTAGTCTTTCTTGTTCTGACAGTGAACACATGGACAACACATAAAACCATTGTGACCACAGTTTGCCTTAGACACAACAATGTAATTTTGGAGGCCCGTAATGTACTCGGAAGTGCGCTGGTCACCATACATCCATTATCAGTTCATCTACATTATATAATTAATTACGTATATAAAAAATCATTACAGTACATCATGAATTAATAGGGAGATGATAACTTTTACAGTACATCAATGACACATGAAAGGATAAAGTTGCCGACCTCGACCGATATGGAAAGAGCAACAAGAGAGCTTAATTCGAGCTCTCGTACATTTCACCAAACACCTCTTGTGCATAGGAAGAAAACACAACTAGCACACCTCTCACCCTCTTTGCTAAGCTCCAAAATGATAGAGTGAAAAAATGAGAGAGAGGGGTGTTGGCTGCGGTGTATTATATATAGGCGCACCCCCTTTTAACACCGGTTCAAGCCACGAACCGGTGTTAAAGGGGAGGGGGGTGTTGCGCGGCTCGGTGGTGCAGGTCCTTTAACACCGTTCGTGGCTTGAACCGGTGTTAGAGGGGATGCGCCTTTTTGCTACACGGGCCACGCTGGTACGGGCACCCCCTTTAACACCGGTTCGTAGGAGAACCGGTGTTAAAACCCAATTCCGACCACAACTAAAGGCCTCATTTCCACTAGTGGGAGGACCATTGGTCCCGACTAATAAATGGTCCGGGACTATTGCTCGGGCCTCTAGTCCCACATGTCTAGTCCCGGGTTTAAAACCGGGACTAGAGGCCCTTACAGCCGAGACTAGATGGGCCTTCACCACTAGTGGAGTGAAATTCATGTGTTAACTCCATGTTTCTGTTATATACATATATATGAGATGTTATTATGCTAATTCTATACTCACTTCCACGTTATCTGAACCAAACTGAGATATATGCTTTTCAG
This sequence comes from Avena longiglumis, assembly GCA_030063025.1. NCBI lineage: Eukaryota > Viridiplantae > Streptophyta > Magnoliopsida > Poales > Poaceae > Avena > Avena longiglumis. Next base: position 450,243,368 of record CP125979.1, read on the forward strand.
GAACTTTATATATACACTATAGGAATGGAGCGCGAGGTGCCGATGGCCATAGGCTATGTTGACAACCAAAACTCGGGGCCGTCGACGTAGGCCACAAGTTGGGCACCCTATGAAACTGTCCATCGACATAGAATTTCCCTCGACATAGGATATCTATGCTGACGGCAATGCCCTTGGCATAGCTATTTTCCCTTTTACCACGTTAATCTTTGAAAAATTATAATTAAATCATTCTTATTAAAAATACAAATAATATATCAAAATATGTAGAAATAAAGATCTATCTATCTACACTCAAATATTACACATTTATGAATAAAATTTAAGTAAAACATAAAAACATTATATATAGTTTGAAACGGGCATAAGAAATTTAGAAACGATCCAAACATTGTAAATATCATAAAAAACCATCTCAAAATGAGATATCATGTTCGAGGTTTTATGCCTTTCAAGCAAAACAACCAATGTCATGGCTCAAATCGTGGCATAGTTTGTGATAATGTGTCCATATTATGCACACATATGCATCTTGGGATGGCTTACAATCTTACAGGAGGAAGTTTTCTTTTTCATCACACCAAAATCCCATTTTCTATTTTTCGAGTGCCATAAACAGGTTGTTTTGTGAAGCAACCACGAAATAAAAGTTTCACATTAGTACTACCCATTTTTCAAAAATACTAGACCATCTTACATTGACAATTTTATAAACGGGGTATCTTAACTTTCCGTCTAACCCTCATGAAAAAGATAAATTTATGCTAAATCGGTAGGAATTCAGTCAGATTTGAACTACATGTACATGATCTAATGTTCATGATTTTTTGGAAAAATCATTTTTAGGTTCACAATATGCGATTTCATCAGACATCCACTTCAAGTTTAGAGAGGCTCAACGCCTATCTAAGAATCTTCATGCCCGCTATTTTGATCATAGTTTGAAACGGGCATAAGAAATTCAAAAAGATCCAAACAATGTAAAATCTTCGTGTGGTGCCATATTATGTGATATAGTTGCAAGAAAATATATAAAACTTGGAATATTGTAAATATCACAAAAAAACCTTCTCAAAATGAGCTATCTTGTTCGATGTTTCATGGCTTTCAAGCCAAACGACCAAAGTTATGATTATAATCGCGACATATTTTGTGATAATGTGCCCATATTGTCCACATATGTGTATTTTGCGATGGCTTACAATCTTGTAGGAGGAAGTTTTCATTTTCATCGTACCAAAAATCCATTTTCTATTTTCCGAGTGCCAAAATCGAAATAAAAGTTTCACATTGGTACTACCCCATTTAGACCACCATATATAAAAAAATTTCCAACTGGTCTTAAACCTTTTTGTCCACCCCTCATGAAAAAGACAAATTTCTTTCTAATCGGTAGGAACTCGGTCAATTTTGGCCATAGTTTGAAACGGCCAAATAAAATTGTGGCTATAATCACGGCATAGTTTGTGATAAGTTGATATGGATATCATATTTAGATTCCTCTCATTTTTCTGTTCAATTTAGACATATTGTTGTCGAATTCCGATTGACGGATTTAACGATATTAATTATTCCAGATTAAATAGAAAAATAAAATAAAAAGTAAAATCATTATATTTTTATTTGAATTCAATAATATTTTTACTTATTCATTTTGTTTACATAAATAATTGTTTGTAATTTAAAAAAAACATGTGATATAATAATATAAGAGTTAATAGGATTGATATCATAATATCGAAAACAAGATACAAATTGCTCCGCGGAAACTGATTTGGAAGGAATGGAGAAGTTATGCCTACTGGGGGGTGGAGTAGTCTGAGGACCAGGAAGTTTGATCAAAACTGTAATTTGATCGAAGATTAAGTTTAATTAGTGTTAAAAATATTCCAAGTGAGAGATTAATGAGTCAGACAATTCAAGGATTAAAACCAGCCGTTTGGCTATGCCAGCAGAACTATGCGGAGGGCCAAGCCGTCGGCGTAGCCTATGCCGACGGCAATACCTTTGCCGACGGCCAAAAGTTCCTGCACCGAGAGGTCTACGCCGAGGGCTGCCCTTGGCACAACCTGTGCTGACGGTATTTTAGGGCTATACCGAGGGCAGCTGGACGTCGGCACACGCTCCATTCGTGTAGTGATATTTTTTGCCAAGACAGAGAATAACGGATATATATCATATAGATAAGAAAGGAGAAACAAAGGTTCAAACAAATACATTAAAATGATTGCTTCGAAATTGAGATGTTACAACTTTCATAGTTCTTTCAATTCATGGACAACGGCTACGGCTAATTGCATCATTAGTTCATCACCCTTATTTTACTCAAGTGGACCTTAACAGGCTCAACCTAAATTTCAAAACAATGGGTCACCTTTTATTGTTGGTCATTTGAATAAGGCCGAATGCTGTTTCAAATGAGTATAAATGGAGGAGAACAACAACTTAAATAAGAACCATGGATTTCATAGTTTTTTTTTGTTATAATTAACTTATACAATGGGTACTGAAGTTATGAGTTATTATTTAATTTATAGCACTTTCAAGACATACATAGCTTATCTGTGGGTCATGGAAAACTACCATTTTGTAGAGGTAGCTGTCTGGCATATATGTATGGATTGTTCATTACGTACGTTATTCTAAAGTTTATGTATACTATGTCTAGTTGCGAATGCACTGCGTCATTATTCTGTGTTGCGCTGCGTCTTTATGTTTTTGTTTCACCAGTTTTTCTGGTGACTTGTTGCCAGCATTCATTTTCATGCCCACACAGACACTAAGCATCAAGTCAGGCCGTTTATGTTCATATTACACATGTTTTAAAAAACTCCATTGACATCTACTGTGACAACGGAGCTTTCACTACGCTGAGAAGGATCGCGTCATCAATATTCACACAAATCTGAGTGTGTGTGATCTGCTGACAAAGGCTCTTCCACGATCTAAGCATGAATAACAGTGTAGTGGCATAAGTGTTAAACTGATTTGTGCTCATGTAACTAGTTTGACTTTAGTGCAATTGGGAGACGGTTGGGAATATGCCATATAGGCAAATAAATGTTTATTGCTATTCCCTTAGTCATAATTGTAGTATTTCCTTTTGGCTATAACTGCTATGTGTCCTGATTGTGAGAATCAATGGAAACTCGGTAGCACATGTAGAGGCATAAACACCAAGTGTTCCTGGTCTCATGTCATGACTAGCTCATTGTCAAAGATGGCCAAGTATCCTAGATCATAGTATAGTTATTGTAATTAGGATACTATTTGATAATGAGAGTAGATTTTTATGGCTTAGCAAGGATACTGAACCGATCTAATAGAAGATTAACGTCGTCATTCTGTTGTTGGTATATCGTTCTTTCTGTCATTTCACTTAGTCCTTTCGCCACGAGGATACCAGTTTTCCTTCATAGTAGAAGGCATGTCTTGATTTCTTTGAAGCGTCTCCGTTAACCAGGCAGCAATAAAGTATGCTCTCAGTTATGTTGGAAACTATGACTAGCCACAAGGTTGTGCGAGATGGGGTTTGCACCTCCTCCAATGGAGATATACTATTGGGCCCTTCTTGGTATTACGGTATCACCAATATGTCTGGCCAGACACAGGGTGTCGGAGATTTGTCCCGACAGGGTATCTCACGAAGTAGGATAGAATCAAACGCAGAGGGCTGAACGCGATCTCTCCAAGACCCCTTAGTGACCTTGGCGAGGAATAGTAGAAATCACGACAAGGAAGACATTTACTCGGGTTCAGGCCACCGTGCGGTGTAAAACTCTAACTCCTACTTGGTTGTATTGCTTGTATCGCTTGACGAGGTTACAAATACAAGGGACTGATCAAGCGATCAAATCTGGCGCTCCTGGCTAGGATAAAACTAGGGTTTCTAAGGAGGAAGAAGGTCCCTCTCTATGGAACCGCACCCTTCCTTTTATAGGCGCCCTGGTCCTCTCCCCACACCTCTTGCAGGAAGGATTCGTACATGGCGATAAGGAAGTGAGGAGGTTGGCTAAATGTGCTTTTAGGCACTGACGAACGATCAGGCTGGTCACTACCATTGGGTGGCATTCCGGTAGTAATTTTGACAAACGACATGTCCAAAAGAAACCAATGTTTTGCTTCTCGAGTGAAGCCGGATATGCTTCCCGGGTTCGCCTATTTGGGGCACTACTTCGGCCGAAGCCCACACCGCACAGCTGTGCCGCTTGGTCTATTAATTTTTTTGCCTTTTTCCACTGAAAAGGCACCAAAAAGCCCAAAATACCCCCTAATAAAGTTCAGCCGATGATGAGGACGCTCTTTTCTCTGAAACACCCAGCTACAACACCTGCTTCCACCGGGAACTAGGAACTAGATGACTCTGGTTCTTGAATGCCAGGTGTCTGCGTTTAGTAGCTTCGTCGTTTAGACCTTTTAATTTTCTCGGTTGGGGACATCTCCAGTCATCTTTAATAGAATAAATGCAGCCGTCCAATGAATGAAATTATTAATACTGTGTAGTAGATTTTAGTTGAACTGTCTATTCAGACAGCTCCAAATCATTATTGATTAAATAAATACAACCTTCCAATGAACTAGGAATTTGACCCGAGCATTTGATTGTTAATGCATCATTATAGTTTGATATTTTTCATAATTGATCTTTTTTTCATTCCTTTGCATCAATATTGATATAGGAAATATATATAGCCAATCTTACCAGAACAAATATTATAAATACGTATACACGAGGTGCCCTGACACCAATATTTAATAAACACATATTTGTACAAACCCGAGGGTATAAATACTCAAATTACATATACTAACTAAGATATATATACCCAAGCTATTCAAATGAAGTCACATATAACAAATGTTTGATACCAAAATAGTTACACGGCGCGCGCGCACACATACACAAACGCACGCACTAGTGGAAACGAGGCCTTTGGTTGAGCCTGAAAATGGGCTTTAACACCGGTTCTTCTACGAACCGGTGTTAAAGGGGGGGCGTACCAGCGTGGCCCGTGCAGCAAAAAGGAGCCCCCTTTAACACCGGTTCGTGGCACGCACCTGTGGCCCGCGCAGCCCCCCCCCCCCTTTAACACCGGTTCGTGGCTTGAACCGGTGTTAAAGGGGGGCTATATAAGACACCGCAGCCCACATCCCTCTCTTCCATTTTTTCACTCCCTCATTTTGGAGCCTAGCAAGAGGGTGTGAGGTGTGCTAGTTTGTGTTTTTTTCGTATGCACAAGAGGTGTTCGGTGAAATGCCTGAGAGCTCAAAATAAGTTTTCTCGTTGCTCTTTCCTTCTCAGTCGAGGTCGGCAACTATCCTTTCATGTGTCATTGATGTACTATATATATAAATGGTCATCTCCCTATTAATTTTTGATATATACTATATATTAATGCAGATGAACCGGAAATGCATGTACGGTGACCGACGCACTTCCGAGTACATTACGGGCCTCCAAAATTTCATCGTTGTGGCTAATGCAAACCATGGTCACAATGGTTTTATGTGCTGTCTGGGTGTTCACTGTCAGAAGAAGAAAGACTACTCAAATACCAGAACCATTCACGCCCACCTGCTTCGATCCGGTTTCATGCCCAGCTATAATTGTTGGACCAAGCATAGAGAAAAAGGGGTTGTGATGGAAGACAACGAAGAAGAAGAGGATGATGACAACTATCATAATATGTATCCTGAATATGATGATACTGCAACAGGGGTAGATAATGAAGATCAAGAGGCAGCATATGGGCCCGCTGATGATGATCATGGTCGGGCCATTACTGATGCAAAGGAAGAATGTGAAACTGAAAAGGAGAAGGAGAAGCTGGAGAAGATGTTAAAGGATCACAAAACATTGTTGTACCCAACTTGCGAAGATGGCCACAAAAAGCTAGGTTCCACACTGGATTTGCGGCAATGGAAGGCAGAGAACGGTGTGACTGACAGCGCATTTTCAAAGTTGTTGGTAAAAATGAAGAATCTTCTTCCAAGAAATAATGAGTTGCCCGACAGTACATACCAAGCAAAGAAGGTTGTCTGCCCTCTAGGATTAGACGTGCAGAAGATACATGACTACATCCTCTACCGTGGTGAGAAGTACGAGAATTTGGATGCATGCCCGGTATGCACTGCACTGCGGTATATAAGATCAGACGAGACAATCCTGGCGATGTTGAGGGCGAGGCCCCTAGGAAGAAGGTTCCTGCCAAGGTAATGTGGTATGCTCCTATAATACCACGGTTAATACGTCTCTTCAGAAATAAAGAGCACGCCAAGTTGTTGCGATGGCACATGGAAGACTGTAAGAAAGACGCGATGTTGAGACACCCCGCTGATGGGTCACAGTGGAGAAAAGTTGAGTGAGAGTACCTGGACTTTGCACATGATGCAAGGAACTTAAGGTTTGGTCTAAGTACAGATGGCATGAATCCTTTTGGTGAGCAGAGCTGCAGTCACAGCACCTGTCCTGTGACTCTGTATCTATAACCTTCCTCCTTGGTTGTGTATGAAGAGGAAGTTCACTATGATGCCAGTGCTCATCCAAGGCTCGAGGAAACCCGGCAACAACATTGATGTGTATCTAAGGCCATTAGTTGAAGAACTTTTACAGATGTGGGCCAAACCAGGTGTACGTATGTGGGATGAGCACAAAGGGGAGCCATTTGACCTACGAGCATTGCTTTTCATAACCATCAATGATTGGCCTGCTCTTAGTAACATTTTAGGGCAAACAAACAAGGGACAATGCATGCACACACTGTTTAGATGAGACTGAAAGTGTATATTTGGATAAATGTAAGAAGGTTGTGTACCTAGGGTATCGTCGATTTCTTCCGAACCTGCATCCAGTAAGAAAGAAAGGCAAGCATTTCAAGCGTCGCGTAACCCGGAGGAAGCCTGTCCTCCGTACGGGTGAGGAGTTATTTGGTATGGTCAAGGATCTAGAAGTAATCTTTGGAAAAGGTCCTAGCAGTCTATCTGTTCCGAATGACGATGCCGGACACGCGCCCATGTGGAAGAAGCAATCTATTTTTTGGGACCTACCCTATTGGAAAGTCTTAGAGGACCGCTCTTCGATCGACGTGATGCACGTGACGAAGAATGTTTGCGTGAACCTGCTAGGCTTCCTAGGAGTGTATGGGAAGACAAAAGATACACCGGAAGCACGGCAGGACCAGCAACGTCTAAAAGACCCTGGAGAGCCTATGCATCCTGAGAACGAGAGGGTAAACGATGCGACTTAACTCCTGCCAGCTACGCTCTTATCAAAGCAGAGAAGTAAACCTTTTTTGAATGCCTGAGCAGTATCAAGGTCCCGTCTGGCTTCTCGTCGAATATAAAGGGAATAATAAATATGACAGAGAAAAAATTCCAAAATATGAAGTCTCATGACTGCCACGTGATTATGACACAATTGCTTCCGATTGCATTGAGGGGGCTTCTACCTGAAAATGTTCGAGTACCCATTGTGAAGCTATGTGCATTCCTCAATGCAATATCTCAGAAGGTAATCGATCCAGAAAGCCTACGAGGGTTACAGACAGAGTTCACCTAGTATTATGAGTTGGTGTTCGAGTTGGCCCAATGTATTGTCAGCTTTGAGTTGGTGTTCCCACCATCCTTCTTCAGTATTATGACGCATCTCCTGGTTCACCTAGTAGAAGAGATCGCCATTTAGTTCTAGGCACATGGGAGCCTTAAATAAATATATTCATAACCGTGCTAGGCCAGAAGGAAGCATCTCCAAGGGCTATATAACAGAGGAGGTCATTGAGTTCTGTGTTGATTTTATTCTTGACCTTAAGGCGATTCGTGTTCCAGAATCACGACATGAGGGGAGACTGCGTGGAAAAGGCACCCTAGGATGTAAAGCAATGATATGTAGGGACGGACATTCTCTCAATCAAGTACACTACACGGTTTTACAAAGATCTATCTTGGTTTCCCCGTATATCAATGAACATAAGAATTTAATACGTCTCAAACACCCGAGGCAGTCTGATGAATGGATTATAAGTGAACACATGGCGAGTTTTGGCGGCTGGCTGCAAAGACTTCTCACGAATAACACCACTATTGGGGGTCAGCTGTACTTGTTGGCCAGGACACCATCTTCGACTCTATGTACTTTCCAAGGGTACGAGATAAATGGGAATACATTTTACATGATAGGCCAAGATAAAATAGCACCAACCAAAATAGTGGTGTCCGCTTCGATGCAGCAGAAGACAATGGGAAAAGGACCACGTATTATGGGTCCATAGAGGAGACATCGGAACTTGACTATGGACCTAATTTTAAGGTCCCCTTGTTTCGATGCAAATGGGTCAAGGTAACAGGAGGAGGGGTTGAGGTAGACAAGAAGTACTTAATGACAACAGTGGATCTCAACAATCTTATGACGGTAGACAAGAACTTAGACGAACCATTTGTCTTAGCCAATGATGTGGCTCAGGTTTTCTATGTGAAGGACATGTCTACCAAACCGAAAAAAAGAAAAAAAAATAAGCAAACAGATACATCACACGATGAGCCAAAGCGTCACATAGTTCTTTCAAGGAAAAGAAACATCGTGGGAGTGGAGGACAAGACAGACCTGTCAGAAGATTATAATAAGTTTGATGAAATTCCGCCCTTCAGAGTGAATACTGACCCAACCATCCTGTTAAACGGTGTTGATACTCCATGGTTACGGCCGACGCGATCATAAGATTGACTATATGTATTAATTGAGCCATTTTTGGCACACATATGTATCTCAACATGGAAATCAATGTCATATTTCTTCTGTTAACAGTATATATATTAAATGAGCCATTTTTCTTCCTGCCATTTCTTCCCTCCATTTTTCTTCCCGCCATTTTTCCCGCCATTTTTCTTCCCACAATTTTTATTCCCGCCATTTTTTCCCGCTAGTTCTTCCCTCCAGCCATTTGTCACTATATATATATGTAGGGTTGGCCTCCATTGTCATTGCACATCTCTAGACTCATATCTGCAACCTCATCACTCTTTCCCATGGCTTCCTCCGTAGCACTAACCCCTAGGGAGGCGTAGGCGCTTTGCGCCTCGAACTACCCCTGCCCGCCGGGCTACTGTGTCCCCGTCGGCTGGATGCTGAGCGCCGGAGGCTTGCCGGTTCCTCATGTCCCTCTAGGTGTGGCGCACCGGATGGCCATCACGAACCACTATTACTTCGAGCTCACGCCGGAGCAGCGGAGGAATCCCAGATGGCATCCCGACTATTTCCCTACTTGGGAAGCCTTCTTCGTGGATCGGCGTGATAGGGCGCTCGCCAGGCACGAGGAGGACGTCCCACCTCCTCCGAAATTCAACGAGGCCGGCCGTCGGCTATGGTGGCGCGGTTGGACTCTCTAGAGCGCCATGGCCTATGACACGGCTGCCGACTCTAACCCCCGTCTTTGCTACCCTCAATTCCAGCCCACGCGTACTCAGCCTTCAAGGTTCAATTACGGCGACCTCGACGACGACAGCGGTGACGGCGGCGGAGGTATGATGACTATAGTGGCGAGTATTACAGGTGTAGGCAGGAGCATGACTGAATCACTCCAACATTCCGAAAGAAGTTTGGCCGATTGTTACTTAATCTGGCCATGTATCTTAATTTTCAGTTCTTTTATGTATCTTAATTTTCAGTCGTTCTTTATGTAACTTACTGTTAGTTGCATTTTGTATTTTAATTCGAGTTCTATCTCCTTCACAAAATGACCTATCTCATTCGAGGTTTCTTGGCTTTCGGGTCAAATGACCAATGTTATGGCGAGAATCAAGGCATAGTTTGTGACAATGTGGCCATATTATGCATACATGTGCATCATGGCATGGCAAACAATGTTGCAATAGGAAGTTTTCCTTTTTATCGCACCAAAAAGGCAATTTCCATTTTCCGAGCATAAAAAAAGGACGGTTTTGTGAAGCAACCACCAAATGGATAATTCAAAAAACCACCACCAATTTTACAAAAATACTAGACCACCTTAGATGGACAATGTACCAACAGGGTGATCTGAAACCTTTCCGTCCACCTCCGGTGAAAAAGACAAATTCCTGCCGAATCGGTAGGAAGTGGGTCAGATATGAACTACAGGTACATGATACGATGCTCATGATTTTTTACAAAAATCATTTTTAGGTTCATAATATTCTATTTTATCAAAAATCCAATGCAATTTTGACGAGGCTTGGCCCCGAGCTAAGAATCTTCATGCCCGTTGTTCGACAAAGTTTGACGATAGTTTAAAACGGGGATAAAAAAATAAAAAAATATCGAAACAGTGTGAAACCTTCGCGTGGTGTTATATTATGTGACATAGTTAGAAGGAAAAATCTCAAACTTGATATATTGATTATGTCTCAAAAAAACCTTCACAAAATGACCTATCTCATTCGAGGTTTCTTGGTTTTCGGGTCAAATGACCAATGTTATGGCTAGAATTAAGGCATAGTTTGTGATAATGTGGCCATATTGTGCATACATGTGCATCATGGCATGGAAAACAATGTTGCAAGAGGAAGTTTTCCTTTTTATCGCACGAAAAAGGCATTTTCCATTTTCCGAGCATAAAAAATTGACAGTTTTGTGAAGCAACCACCAAATGGCTAATTCAAAAAACCACCACCACATTTTACAAAAATACTAGACCACCTTATATGGACAATGTACCAACAGGGGGATCTGAAACCTTTCCGTCCACCTCTGGTGAAAAAAGACAAATTCCTGCCGAATCGGTAGGAAGTGGGTTAGATATGAACTACAAGTACATGATACGATGCTCATTACTTTTTACAAAAATCATTTTTAGGTTCACAATATGCTATTTTATCAAAAATCCAATGCAAGTTGAGCGAGGCTTGGCCCTGAGCTAAGAATCTTCATGCCCGTTGTTTGACAAAGTTTGACGATAGTTTAAAACGGGGATAAAAAAATAAAAAAAAGATCGAAACAGTGCAAAACCTTCGCGTGGTGTTATATTATGTGACATAGTTAGAAGGAAAAATCTCAAACTTGGTATATATATTATGTCTCAAAAAAACCTTCACAAAATGACCTATCTCATTCGAGGTTTCTTGGCTTTCGGGTCAAATGACCAATGTTATGGCTAGAATCAAGGCATAGTTTGTGATAATGTAGCCATATTGTGCATACATGTGCATCATGGCATGGCAACCAATGTTGCAAGAGGAATTTTTCCTTTTTATCGCACCAAAAAGGCATTTTCCATTTTCTGAGCATAAAAAACGGACGGTTTTGTGAAGCAACCACCAAATGGCTAATTCAAAAAACCACCACCACATTTTACAAAAACACTAGACCACCTTATATGGACAATGTACCAACAAGGGGATCTGAAACCTTTCCGTCCACCTCTGGTAAAAAGACAAATTCCTACCGAATCGGTAGGAAGTGGGTCAGATATGAACTACAGGTACATGATACGATGCTCATGATTTTTTACAAAAATCATTTTTAGGTTCACAATATGCTATTTTATAAAAAAATCCAATGCAAGTTGAGCGAGTCTTGGCCTCGAGCTAAGAATCTTCATGCCCGTTGTTCGACAAAGTTTGACGATAGTTTAAAATGGGGATAAAAAAATAAAAAAAGATCGAAACAGTGCGAAACCTTCGCGTGGTGTTATATTGTGTGACATAGTTAGAAGGAAAAATCTCAAACTTGGTATATTTATTATGTCTCAAAAAAACCTTCACAAAATGACCTATCTCATTCGAGGTTTCTTGGCTTTCGGGTCAAATGACCAATATTATGGCTAGAATCAAGGCATAGTTTGTGATAATGTGGCCATATTGTGCATACATGTGCATCATGGCATGGCAAACAATGTTGCAACAGGAAGTTTTCCTTTTTATCGCACCAAAAAGGCTTTTTCCATTTTCCGAGCATAAAAAACGGACGGTTTTTCTAAGCAACCACTAAATGGCTAATTCAAAAAACCACCACCACATTTTACAAAAACTACTAGACCACCTTATATGGACAATGTACCAACAGGGGGATTTTAAACCTTTCCGTCCACCTCTGGTGAAAAAAAAAACAAATTCCTGCCGAATCGGTAGGAAGTGGGTCAGATATGAACTACAGGTACATGATACGATGCTCATGGCCCCGAGCTAAGAATCTTCATGCCCGTTGTTCGACAAAGTTTGACGATAGTTTAAAACGGGGATAAAAAATAAAAAAGATCGAAACACTACGAAACCTTCTCGTGCTATTATATTATGTGACATAGTTAGAAGGAAAAATCTCAAACTTGGTATATTGATTATGTCTCAAAAAAACCTTCACAAAATGACCTATCACATTCGAGGTTTCTTGGCTTTCGGGTCAAATGACCAATGTTATGGCTAGAATCAAGGCATAGTTTGTGATAGTGTGGCCATATTGTGCATACATGTGCATCATGGCATGGCAAACAATGTTGCAAGAGGAAGTTTTCCTTTTTATCGCACCAAAAAGGAATTTTCCATTTTCCGAGCATAAAAAACGGACGGTTTTGTGAAGCAATCACCAAATGGCTAATTCAAAAAACCAACACCACATTTTACAAAAATACTAGACCACCTTATATGGACAATGTACCAACAGGGGGATCTAAAACCTTTCCGTCCACCTCTGGTGAAAAAGACAAATTCCTGCCGAATCGGCAGGAAGTGGGTCAGATATGAACTACAGGTACATGATACGATGCTCATGACTTTTTACAAAAATCATTTTTAGGTTCACAATATGCTATTTTATTAAAAATCCAATGCAAGTAGAGCGAGGTTTTGTCAGATTCCAAATTATACAAAAGATGCGGAATTTAAATATCCAAACAATTCAAAAATGTTAATACAAAATAAAATATGATTTGCTCTAATAAAATAGGGTTAGATTCCTTTTTAGATGCTTAATATTTCTTATATTCAAAGTTTTAGGATTTGACAATTTTATTTTTGTTTGAATTGAATAATCTAAATTTATATGTAAGTGTTTTAATCATTTGGAAAATTTTCATCTAAAGTAAATATAAAATGTTTTTACATGAATGAATAGATATTATTTTTCTGAATATTATGATATATTATTCATATTTTTCTGAGTTGAAATGAAAAAGATATGAATTTTCTAAATTCATATCCTATTTTTTGAATTATAAATGCCCCCATCCCTTTAATGCATGAATAACGCCCCTTTTACCGGTTCCAGCCACGACCGGTGTTAAAGGGGCACGTAACAAAATAAATGCTTCTTTAACACCGGCTCGTGGTGGAACCGTGTTAAAGGGGGTGCGTAACGATTAGCCTTTAACACCGGTTCTGGCTGGAACCGTGTTAAACGGGGTATAATGCACGCTCCTCTTCCGCCCCAGCCAGATTGGTCGAGCGCAAAGAGGAGCAGAGCATAGCTGACGGAGGAAGCAGTAGCCGCCAGTTGCCGACCTTCGCCGTCATGCCGCCACCGCCGCCACCGCGTCCTTGTCGCCGCCGGCCCACTCGGAGCCGCCGTGCCACAAACTCTCGGAGCGGCGCCTCGCCAGACGTCCACTCACGGAGCCTCCGCCGGCGCCAAGGCGACCACTCGCCGACCCGCCGTCGCCTTGGCGGTCACATGGCTTAATTTCCGGTAGTAGTTATTAATTAGTTATAATGAAGTGTGTAATTATTATTATAATTTTGTTATTGTATTATTAGTTTAGGGTTAGTATTAGTTCAGGGTTATTATATGTGGATTCGCAATAGATTTCTACTTGTTATTGTATTATTAGTAGTTTAGTGTTAGTATTAGTTTAGGGTTTATTTAGTTTAGGGTTATTAGTTTAGGGTTTATTTAGTTTAGGGTTATTTATTTAGTGTAGTTTAGTTTATTTAGTTTAGGGTTATTAGTTTAGGGTTATTTAGTTTAGGGTTATTAGTTTAGGGTAATTTAGTTTAGGGTTATTTATTTAGTGTAGTTTAGTGTATTTAGTTTAGGGTTATTTATTGTATTTTATAGTTAGTATTAGTTTAGGGTCGTCACCTCGCTTCTCTACAAGCGCCGCCGCTGGCTGTTGTCATTAACGTCGCTCCGGTGACCCCTAGGTAGTGGCACCGCCCGTTTTAGGTAGGCCACATCACGCTAAGGCGAACCCGCTACCTCGCGCGTCCTAGGGTTTGGACCCCTCTCATATGCATCCGGGATTTCTTTGAATTAGGGTTTGGACCCCTTGGAACTCGTTTAAAATGATCAAGCATCCTTAGGGTTTTAATTCCATTTGTGTATTTATTTGTGTATTTTTGTATGAATAATATCTATATTTGTGTATGAATCCAAGTCCACTTGAATGTTTACTCTCTTACTCTAGATAATATCATGCCGTCGATAATACTTGAATAATACTTGCATGTATTAGGGTTACATTTCAATACTTTTAACCTGTCATATCATCATCTTTGCTTGAGCATTTAAATAGATGTATTACTGATATTTGTGTGATCATATTTTGTTTTAGAAAGTATGGATCCACTCAGTAGAAACCTTGAAGATGAAGAAATAATGGAGATAATGATCCACGAGGACACCTCACAATATCTGAAATTGGAGGGACATGATGACAGCTCAAGTAGTCATGGAGAAGATGATGACTCCGGTGAACGCACTTTAGTGATTACAAAGTCTGTCGAGGTATAAGCATGGATTAAGCCTCTGCTGACTTGCACCGATTGATTTGTATATATGTAAATGTATTAATTAATGCTTCTTTCTTCTTTTAGCCCTCTAGATCGACCAGCCAGCAAGAATCTTATTCTACGAAAAAGAGCAAGCGAGGCGCGAGCCATCAGTTGAAAGATCGTGCAAAGTTCACGATCGAAGTAGTCCGTGTTGATGGCAGCCCGATGGAGCCCAAGAAGGCCAAAGACAAATTTGTACGTCAGGCTAGAGTTCTTGTTAGGGACCAAATCCCAATCATAATTGAAAATTGGAATAAGCCAAAGAAGGGAGACGGTACCTTTGTCGATAAATTATCCAAAAAAACGCTTTGGAATTTGCTGTTGGTAAATTTCACCCTTCCGCTAGAGGAGGATGAAAACAAACCGGTTATAAAGGAAAAGGTCAAAGAGTGGACTCCAAAGAAGATGGTGGTCGACGCTTTCAAGAATCGAAGACAAAATTGAACAAATTTGTCAAAGCTCGCGAGACTCCAGATTTCGAAGACGCATATTATGCGAAGATAAGACCTCACTGGCCCGAATTTGTGGCATATAAGGAAGGTGCTATAGCTAAAAAGTGGTCAGAAACCAATACGCTAAATGCCCAGAAGAAGGAATATCACCAGAGGACGGGGTCAGGTGGCTACATATCTCAGAGGCCTAAGTGGGAGGAAGCTGAGAAGGACCTGCGTGCTAGAGGGATCACACCCCAGACAGATGGGTGGGACCTACGTGCAAAGACTTGGTTCTACGGAATCGGGGCAAGGTTGGACCCAGAAACAGGATGGTGTATCTTCCCAACCCTCCTTGCCAAACCCGTCACTGAACTCATCACGGCATACGAGGAAACAGCCGCCAGGACCTTCCATCCCGACAGAGAGAATGACCAGCTCACACGCACCATCGGTAAAAAAGAACACCCTGTACATGCACGAGGCACAGGGGGTATGACGTGGAAGGATGGGTTTGCCGAGTGGGCCGACTCTTACAGATGGCGCGGCAGAAATGAAAAAGAGTGTATAGAGCGGATGACACGGATAGAACATGCACTTGTGGCGCTACAGGCGCAAGTGAATGCACAACAGAGCCAGCAAGCTACCGGCCCATCTCAGCGGCACGAAGAGCCTGCATTGGAAGCTGCCGGCGACCCAGACTCTACGCGGAAAAGAAGCGTGGCTTCCACGGAGAACGTGCAGCCCACGCTTGAAATGGCGGGTCCTCGATACCCCGTGGATGAGATCACGGAGAGCGAACACGCTGAGCTGCATGGGATATTAATGGGCTTATCCATTAAGGTGGTTGTCGGCTATGCCTTACCTCCTGTAGCTGGTGGAACTTACCACTGCCGACCGATTCCAGATGGCTATTCTATTGTCGGGGTGGATGAGGTTGTGAAGGAATTTGAGGAAGCACAACTTGACCATGCTACAGGTGAAGGGGAAACTCAACTCAAATTTGTAGTGAAAATAACAATTATTTGGAAGAAGGAACACATCGTGCTTCCAAATTGGAGGCCACTGGCACCCCCGACGTAGCGTCAGCAGTCTGAGTCGCCTCAGTCTCTCTAATCATCAGAATACTCCCCTATCTTCTTCGGCGCTTCAGCCATCTCCTGCGCGACAGCCATCTCCTGCGCGGCAGCCATCTCCGGCGCGCCAGCCATCTCCTGCGTGGCAGCCATCTCCGGCGCGCCAGCCATCTCAATGTAAGCGGAAAAGCACTGCCACGAAGAGCATCACTAGCACTGCCACGAAGAAATCCGCAGGAAACCATACACCAAAGAGTTCAAGAAACTACGTCCCGCAGCCTTCCGCCAAGCCATTGCCGGTTTTACCATGGAATCGCAGCGACGAGGAGACCAATAGGATCTCGGAAGAAGAGGTCAAGAAATTATTTGCACCTAGACGGGCCGAGCCAAAGGAGAAAATATATCCGGCGGTGGTGGAGAAGTTTTACAATAATCTTTTTAAACATGAAACCCCACTTGTGCCGGACTACGAGCGCCAGAATTTGAAGGGGGATGAAAGGCGGAGGGAGACTGAAAGTAGCAGTCGTGCGGCACCCCAGAAAATAGTTCCCATGATCGGAGAGCAGGAAAAGCAATCATGCGCCCCGCTCCAAGTGTGTAGGGTTCGCAGCATAGAAAACAAAAATTTCCCTACGATGTGAACTATGTACCAACATCTATCTACTAGATACAAACAACGGGCGGATGTATATCCGTAGAGAACATACTCTTGAAGACCGACAAAGCTTAACGAGTTCAACTCGTGGTTGATGTAGACGATCTCTTGCCGATCTCAAGATCGAGAGGAAGTCCTAGCGCCGCAAATCAGCAGCGCATCCGTGCTCGCACACACGTTCGAGGCACCGAGAAACCTCCGCCTCCTCGCTCCAGCGATGCAGAGGAAGCACAACTCTTTCTTGCCGAATAGCCACCGGGAACATGTATATCGCTAGTCCGAGACCATGGGGGATAAATTCTAGAGGGGGAGAGAGATCCTTCACGAGGAGGTGTGATAGATAAGTGAGGAGGGGGGCTCCTTTTATAGGAGGAGGGGGAACCCCAAGGGGGTGTCCGGCGCATGGGGCTTCCCCTTGACCTCCCCTCTTCATGTGGGTGGACACTCCACTCACAAATCTCCTTTAAATTCCCTCCACTCAAAAGTCCACTCAAATTCCCATTAAATTTCCACCAAATTTAATGCAAACTCTCATTAAATAAAACTCTTTTATTTTATTCAGAATTTTGTCAATTACTTTAATGACAAACATTCACAAATAACCCCTTGCTTGAATTCCATTTCACATGCATAACCACTTTATGCAATTTCACCCGAAAACCTGTTTCGGTATCTAGTGAAATAAATTCCAGCGCTTGTTCATTCTTTCGGCATGAAACTTTTGCTCCAATTGGATGTCGGTGTCTCTTAAGTGTGTCACCCTACGGTTCGTGAATAATGCGGACATAATCGAGACCCCTCTCGGATAAATAATCAGAAGCGGGATCTGGAGACCCATACTGACTCCCACACATTCAACGATGACTTTCTTGTGATCGTCGGAACCTTTTTACGCTAGTATCTTAATCCCTTTGTTTCACGATATATTACATGTCCGAGATTCGATCATCGGTATCTCCATACCTAGTTTGATCTCAATCGACATGCACTCTTTTCTCGTTCCCGTGATATAACATTCTAGTGATCAAATCACTTGCTTGCAAGCTAACCAATGTGATATCACCGAGAGGGCCCAGAGTATATCTATCCGTCATCGGGATGAACAAATTCCACTCTCGATCCATGAGCCTCAACATAACACTTTATTAGTTCTGAATCCATCTTTATAATCACCCTGTTACGGTGTGACGTTTGATGTTATCAAGAAACTCTTCCGGTGTCAGTGATTGACATGATCTCATGGTCTAAGGATTAGGATCACTTCGTAAGTTGTTATAGCAATATAAACTCAATGAATTTGATAGTAATGCTATACTTCAGATGAATTTTCATCACACCATTACACTAATGTTGTGATCCCGTTATTAACAACATCCAATGTCCATGATCAGGAAACCTTGATCATCTTGTTAATCAACGAGCTAGTTTATGAGAGAGGCATAACTAGGAACTTTATGTTTGTTTATTAAACACACATGTATTAATGTTTCCGTATTAATACAATTATTGCATGTAAATTAAACATCTATCATATACTTGGAATACACATAATAAACACTTTATTATTACCTCTCAAGGGCATATTCCCTTTAGTCTCCCACTTGCACTAGAGACAATAATCTAGTTACATAGTGATAAATCTAACACCCATTGAGTTCTGGTGTTGATCATGTTTTGCTCTAGGGAGAGTTTTAGTCAACGGATCTGCTACATTGAGATTCGTATGTACTTTACAAATCTTTATATCTCCATCCTTGACATGCTCGCGGATGGAGTGAAACCGGCGCTTAATATGCTTGGAATGCTTGTGAGACCTTGGTTCTTTGGCATTGGCAATGGCACCATTGTTGTCACAATAGATCACCATTGGGTCCAACACGTTTGCAACCACTCCTAGTTCGGATATGAACTCCTTCATCCAAATCGCTTCGAGCCGCTCAAAAGAACATATTCGGCCTCCGTTGTTGATCCCGCTACCACAGGTTGTTTGGAGCTCCTCCAACTAACCGCTCCGCCATTCATGAGAAATACGTATCCGGATTGAGACTTAGAGTCATCCGGATCGTTGTCAAAGCTAGCGTCAACATAACACTTAGCAACGAGCTCTTCTTCACCTCCGTATACAAGAAACATATCCTTAGTTTTTCGTAAGTACTTAAGGATATTCTTGACCGCTATGCAGTGTTCCGAACCTGGATCCGATTGGTACCTACTAGTCAAACTAATAGCATGTGCCACATGCAGTCTTGTACATAGCATGGCGTACATTATAGAGCCTATGGTTGAAGCATAGGGGACTTTGTCCATTATCTCTCTATCTTCCGCCAAAGCCGGACTTTCAGTCTTACTCAATGTCTTGCCTTGCAACATAGGTAAGAACACCTTCTTACTTCCGTCCATTTTAAACTTCTTTAAAATCTTATCAAGTTATGTACTTTGCGATAGCCCTATTAGGCGCCTGGATCAATCTCTATAGATCTTTATGCCTAATATGTATGACGCTTCACCTAGGTCCTTCATTGAAAATTTGCTTTTTAGATAACTTTTAACACTGTTTAAAAGATCTATATCATTTTCGATCAATAATATGTCATCCACATATAATATCAGAAATGACACATTTCTCCCACTCACTTTCTTGTAAATACAAGCTTCTGCATAAGTTTGGACAAATCCAAACTCTTTGATCACCTCATCAAAGCGGAGATTCCAACTTCGTGATGCTTGCTTCAATCCATCGATGGATCGCTGAAGCTTGCACACCTTGTTAGCATACTTAGGATCGACAAAACCCTTTGGTTGTATCATATACAACTCTTCTTCAATATTACCATTGAGAAACGCGGTTTTGACATCCATCTGCCATATCTCATAATCGAAATATGCAGCAATTGCTAACATAATCCTAACCGACTTTAGCATCGCTACGAGAGATAATGTCTCATCGTAGTCAACTCCTTGAATTTTTCGAAACCCCTTTGCGACAAGTCGAGCTTTATAGACGGTCACATTACCATCAGCATCAGTTTTCCTTTGGAAAATCCATTTGTTCTCCACGGCCTTTCGGTCGTGAGGTAAGTCCACCAAGTTCCAAACTTGATTTTCATACATGGATTCCATCTCGGATTTCATCGCTTCTAACCATTTGTTGGAATCCGAGCTCATCATCGCTTCTTCATACGTCCCAGGGTCATCATTTTCATCAACCATGAAATTCATGACAGGATTTCCGTACAGCTCGGGAGCTACACGCGTCCTGCTTGACCTGCGAGGTTCGGTAGTACTCTCTTTCGGAGTTTCATGATCATTATCATTAGTTCCCTCTTTAACAGGTGGAGCCAACTCCGGAACAACTTCCGGCGCTGCGCTACTCGCCATACTTTGAAGAGAAGGTTCCATAACCTCTTCGAGTTCTACCTTCCGACTACTCACACCTTTCGCGAGAAACTCTTTCTCTAGAAAGGATCCATTCTTGGCAACAAAAACCTTGCCCTCGGATCTGTGATAGAAGGAATACATAATAGTTTCCTTAGGGTATCCTATGAAGACGCATTTTTTCGCTTTGGGTTCGAGTTTATCCGGTTGAAGTTTATTCACATAAACATCGCATCCCCAAACTTTAAGAAAAGACAGCTTAGGTTTGTTTCCAAACCACAATTCATACGGCGTCTTTTCAACGGATTTAGATGGTGCCCGATTTAAAGTGAATGCAGCAGTTTCTAGTGCATAACCCCAAAATGACAATGGCAAGTCCGTCAGAGACATCATAGATCGAACCATATCTAATAAAGTACGATTACGATGTTCTGACACACCATTTCGCTGTGGTGTTCCGGCAGGCGTGAGTTGTGAAACAATTCCACACTCTTTCATGTGAGTGCTAAACTCGTAACTTACATACTCACCTCCACGGTCGGACCGTAGAAATTTGATCTTTCTATTACGATGATTTTCCACTTCATTCTGAAATTCCTTGAACTTTTCAAAGGTTTCAGACTTGTGTTTCATCAAGTAGATATAACCGTATGTACTCAAATCATCCGTGAAAGTAACAAAATAACGATATCCACCTCGCGCCGACACACTCATTGGACCACATACATCAGAATGTATGATTTCCAATAAATCGTCACTGTTCCATTGAACCGGAATACGGCGTTCTAGTCATCTTGCCCATAAGGCATGGCTCACATGTATCAAATGATTCAAAATCAAGTGATTCCAAAAGTCCATCCGAATGGAGCTTCTTCATGCGTTTAACGCCAATATGACCTAGACGGCAGTGCCACATATATGCGGATATACCATCATTAAGTTTAATCCTTTTAGCATCAACATTATGAATATGTGTAACATTATCATCGAGATCTAATAGAAATAAACCATTCATCATCGGTGCATGACCATAAAAGAATTCATTCATATAAATGGAACAACCATTGTTCTCGGATTTAAATGAATAACCACTTCGCATCAAACACGATCCAGATACAATGTTCATGCTCAGTGAAGGCACCAGATAACAATTATTCAAGTTTATAACTAATCCTGACGGCAAGTGGAGAGGCAGCGTTCCGACGGCGATCACATCAACGCTTGATCCATTGCCGACACGCATCTTGACCTCACCCCTTGCTAGCGGTCGCTTGTTCCGCAGCCCCTGATTCGAGTTACAAATATTAGCAACTGAACCGGTATCAAATACCCAGGTGCTACTGCGAGCACTAGTCAAGTACACATCAATAACATGTATATCATATATACCTTTGTTTGTCTTGCCGGCCTTCTTATCTGCCAGATACTTGGGGCAGTTGCGCTTCCAGTGGCCAGTCCCCTTACAATAGTAGCACTCGGTATCAGACTTAGGTCCAACTCGGGGTTTCTTTTCAGGAACGGCAACATGCTTTCCGCCTCATCTTCCCTTCTTGTCTTTCTTGAAACCAGTGTTCCTATTGATCATCAACACTTGATGTTCCTTTTGATCTCCACTTCGAGTTTTAAGCATTGATGTAAGCTCGGGAGAGACTTCTTCATGCCTTGCATATTATAGTTCATCACGAATCTCTTATAGCTAGGTGGCAGAGACTGCAGAACACGATGGATGCCTAAGTCAATGGGAATCGATATTCCCAAGGACACAAGCTTATCGGCGTAACCCGACATCTTGAGTACATGCTCACTAACGGAGCTGTGCTCTTCCATCATGCAGCTAAAGAACTTTTCTGAAGCGATGTAGCTCTCTATAGCAGCACGTGTGTCGAAAATCATTTTCAACTCACCCATTGTATCAAAAGTGCCATTTTCGAAACGCTTTCGAAGTTCCGGCTCTAGCCCATACAATATGCCGCAATGAACTAAGTTGTGGTCCTCCTGACGAGTCTGATAGACATTCTTCTCCTCGTCAGGGGCCTCATCTAAAGGTGGGGGGCCTAATGGCGCTTCTAGCACATATTGCTTTTGTGCAGCAGAGAGGAGAATCCTCAAATTCATGGCCCATTCGGTAAAGTTGCTACCGTTCGTTGCTAGTTTCTCTTTCTCCATGATCACATTGAAATTAAAAGCAGGTGGTGCCATCTACAACAGAATTTGTAAAGTTTAGACTAATTGTATGATAGATTGAGTTCCACTAATCCATATTACGAATGAACTCCCACTCAAAAACTACATCCCTCGTGCCTTTTTGGTGATTACATGAACCAAATCCACTATACCAAGTCCGATCATCACGTGAGTCGGTGTAGCTTCAAAGGCGAGCATCAAATGGGCACCATATCAACTATATGACTCATGCTTAACCTTTCGGTTCGTGTTCTGAGGCCATGTCTGTACATGCTAGGCTCGCCAAGTTAGAACCTTAGTATTCGCGTGTGTAACTGTTTTACCTCCGAAATATGGTCGTGGATCCAAGAACACCCGATCATCATGAGATGTCTTGGAGCGACGAAGACATAATCGGTACATACTAAAGGAAGAACACATTCTTATCTTGATATTTAAAAGAGGGATCATCTTATTATGCTAACAAAGCTCTAAACAAGAAATATAAGATGCTATCAAACATCACATGTTTATTAGTGAAATGATATGGTTCCCGCAGATGATATCTATCATGTGCATCGTGGTATGATCACTATGATACCTATATGTGTAAATCCAAGGTCTATGGAGTTTACACGCTATGTGTGTTGTAAGAGTATCATCTCATACTTCTACTTACAACACTACCATATCATAACACTAGCCCAGCAACAATCTAATCTAGACGCCTCTAATTTATCCATTGCAAGTTTTACGTTGCTTAGGGCTTTCGAGATAGAACCGTTCTTACCTACGAACATGAACCACAACAAGGATAACCAAATTGTTGACAACTCGCTTGCAAAATAGATATTGACTATAGTAGGAGAGACAGACACCCGCTAGCCACTTATGCAAACTAGTTGCATGTCAAGCGTGGAACGGGTCTCATGTGCGAGGACATGTAAAGTTTGTCCGGGCTGCTTCATCCCACTATGCCACCAATATCCAAAATTACAACAAAGGATCAACAACATGATCATCATCGCCCACATAATCATATGTGTACTACCCGTGTAAAGTATCTACGCATAGATCCGGCTCTGATACCACTGTAGGGTTCGCAGCATAGAAAACAAAAATTTTCCTACGATGTGAACTATGTACCAAGATCTATCTACTAGATACAAACAACGGGTGGATGTATATCCATAGAGAACATACCCTTGAAGACCGACAAAGCTTAACGAGTTCAACTCGTGGTTGATGTAGACGATCTCTTGCCGATCTCAAGATCGAGAGGAAGTCCTAGCGCCGCAAATCAGCAGCGCATCCGTGCTCGCACACACGTTCGAGGCACCGAGCAACCTCCGCCTCCTCTCTCTAGCGATGCAGCGGAAGCACAACTCTTTCTTGCCGAATAGCCACCGGGAACATGTATATCGCTAGTCCGAGACCATGGGGGATAAATTCTAGAGGGGGAGAGAGATCCTTGACGAGGAGGTGTGAGAGACAAGTGAGGAGGGGGGCTCCTTTTATAGGAGGAGGGGGAACCCCAAGGGGGTGTCCGGCGCATGGGGCTGCCCCTTGCCCTCCCCTCTTCATGTGGGTGGACACTCCACTCACAAATCTCCTTTAAATTCCCTCCACTCAAAAGTCCACTCAAATTCCCATTAAATTTCCACCAAATTTAATGCAAACTCTCATTAAATAAAACTCTTTTATTTTATTCAGAATTTTGTCAATTACTTTAATGACAAACATTCACAAATAACCCCTTGCTAGAATTCCATTTCACATGCATAACCACTTTATGCAATTTCACCAAAACCTGCTTTGGTATCTAGTGAAATAAATTCACGCTTGTTCATTCTTTCGAATGAAACTTTTGCTCCAATTGGATGTCGGTGTCTCTTAAGTGTGTCACCCTATGGTTCGTGAATAATGCGGACATGATCGAGACCCTCTCGGATCAATAATCGAGCGGATCCGAGACCCATACTGACTCCCACACATTCAACGATGACTTTCTTGTGATCGTCGGAACCTTTTTACGCTAGTATCTTAATCCCTTTGTTTCACGATATATTACATGTCCGAGATTCGATCATCGGTATCTCCATACCTAGTTTGATCTCGTTACCGACATGCACTCTTTTCTCGTTCCCGTGGTATAACATTCTAGTGATCAAATCACTTGCTTGCAAGCTAACCAATGTGATATCACCGAGAGGGCCCAGAGTATATCTATCCGTCATCGGGATGAACAGATTCCACTCTCGATCCATGATCCTCAACATAACACTTTATTAGTTATGAATCCATCTTTATAATCACCCTGTTACGGTGTGACGTTTGATGTTATCAAGAAACTCTTCCGGTGTTAGTGATTGACATGATCTCATGGTCTAAGGATTAGGATCACTTCGTAAGTTGTTATAGCAATATAAACTCAATGACTTTGATCGTAATGCTATACTTTGGATGAATTTTCATCACACCATTACACTAATGTTGTGATCCCGTTATTAACAACATCCAATGTCCATGATCAGGAAACCTTGATCATCTTGTTAATCAACGAGCTAGTTTATGAGAGAGGCATAACTAGGATCTTTCGGTTTGTTTATTAAACACACATGTATTAATGTTTCCGTATTAATACAATTATAGCATGTAAAATAAACATCTATCATATACTTGGAATATACATAATAAACACTTTATTATTGCCTCTCAGGGCATATTCCCTTCAAAGCGTTCGACACACGGAACGCTCCTCCTGTAAATGATTACGAGGCCGAGATACAAAGAAAGGAAAATGAGATGGGGATGACTTATATTGCATACATGAACCTCATGGGAGACAACATTCCCACATGCGATGTCAACCCCATACAGCCATGGAAGTATGGGAAGAATCTCGTCAAGAAAGAGGAGCTCAAGAATCTACCAACAAAGATGTGAAGATTGCACAAGTGGTACCTTGATTTCTGCAAGACGAGAAAGGATGAATGGATCACGGCGCATATAAGAGTTCATATTTTCTAGTGCGGAGACGACAAGATCGACTTCAACATTCAAGACTTGCATTTTCTATTCAATCAAAAGGAACTCCACAAAGCTGCCATCAGCCTTTATTGTGTGTAAGTACTATTTCTATAATTTTTATCTCATCTCATTCACTTCATTAATTGCATGTATATATATGCTCACCATATATGTATATACTATTATGCAGGAAAAGGTTTATGGAATGCATGAAAGGAGGCCCTTTTGACATTGGGTTCGTTGACCCAAATAGAGTTCATGAAGAAGTGGTAAGAACCAAACCCGGGCAAACAGAAGATTACTTGCTAAGGTCTTTACTGAGACAACAAACCAAAAGGGAAATACTATTGCCTTACAACTTCTTGCGAGTACTGTTACCCTATCTTGTACACATTCTGTTCCGGCTTACTCGATGTTAAGTGTAACTTATGATGAGTTATGCGTGCGTAGGTTCCACTTTATTCTGCTAGTCATTCAACCCGACTCAGGAAAAGTCCTTGTCATGGACTCATTACGAAAAAAAAAGAACTATGGGCAGACTTTAGAGAGATGCTCCAGAGGTAATTTCAATCATATTATCGCACTAGATCGGCAACTTTCGTGACAACAAGTAATTAATTACTCCTTTATCCATTTTCTTTCTGACGTGATTTGCAAAGGTTCACGAGGCAGTGGGTGAATGGTCAGAAGAACTAAAAGTTGTAGACCAAAATGTAAGTAATACTAGCTAGCTAGGTCTGCGTATCTCTTTGATTCTGCTTCCAATTCCATTATATCATGCTTTATTGATTATTATTTTGATTGAACTCTCTATTCTCATAAAGTGCGCGTATCAGGGACCCGACAATAACTTATGTGTATACTATGTTTGCGAGTTCATTCGCAACACGATATGTGCGACGGGCCAAGCCGCACTAGAACAACTTAGAGTAAGTAAACAAAGTACACAACATTATTTTGTTACCATCAATTGTGTTGAGTTTTATTCTTATATATATGTTGACCCCATTCTTCATATATATTTAGATCGAAGGATGCGGGACCAACTCCTACCATTTGACCGCATACGAGCCATTGAAGAGGAATTGACGGGGTTCATACTTGATGAGGTCGTCACGCCTCGCGGAGAACTCTTTAGATATCCAAAAACTCTTTAGATGCTTGAACGTGTTTTTCTTGTACTTGATGCTTCAACGTTTATAGAGAATACGACACAATGACGATGTTTGTGTATAATAATAGTTGCTTAATTATTCATGTACTCGTATGTACCGACGACGATGTATGTGTATATACCGCTCCCGATCGATTCCCCCTCCCCCTCCCCGTCCCCGCCGCGCCGTAGAAATACGCCTAGAATGGGGCGGCGGTAGAACTCTGCCGCGCCAGAGATTTAGGCTGTTTTCCTGCCGTGGCAGAAATCTGCCGCGGCAGAGATTTAGGTCGTTTTCCTGCTGCGGCAGAGATTCATCTCTTTTTCCTGCCGTGGCACATAACCTTTAACACCGGTTCATAAAACCGGTGTTAAAGGGGCGGCTGAGCATTGCAGCAGACCCACGTGCGCCACCCTTTAACACCGGTTCGTATAAGTACCGGTGTTAAAAGCGGGCTCTAACACCGAACCCTCAACAGCGGTTCTACAACCGCTGTTAGAGGGTTTTCTGAACAGGTGTTAGAGGTGGTGTTCTGCACCAGTGACGCACACGCGCGCACGCAAGTACCTTTCTGAAAGCTAGTTGTTGCAACCCCAGTAATAATGATATCGATCTATTTAGACAGCGCATCAACTTGGGAGCTGTTAAGATCAAAATCGTCATTATTGGTTTCACCGAAAAGAGGAAGTATATTTTCTTGGATGAAACTTTTGAAGCAAGGAAGACTATATGTTATCTTAGTAAAGGGATTCATCCCTATGACTACTATGCTCAGAAGATAAAATAAATTATACATGCATTAGATAACAGGAGGGATGAGAAATATCACTACCGAAAAAATCTTCGCTGCCGTGGGACCGGGTTTTTCTGTATGTCATAACACAGCAAAGATGCCTTTGCCGTGCACCAGAAAGGAGACGCACGGCAACGAAATGCATCACGGCACACAGTAACAGAAGCACATGACAAGAAATATACTTCCCACGGCAACAGGAGAACACATCTGCCGCGGGTGTTGGCATGATCTGTTGGTCCACGCAGAGATAAAACAAAACTTTTCTTCTAACGTGGTGATCCCAAGATCTAGCTGAGGTAGAAGTCCACGAGGTTTACCACTAGACGCGCAGTTGTGGATTACAGATGAAGCACGTTAGTTGATGCAGTGCAGTCCTCACGATCCGATCGTCTTGGTGCTAATCGTACAGCACCTCTACTGGTATCCACACGTACAAGGAGGAGCACCGGAGGCGATCTGCTAGGTTCGTATCGACGGTAGGAGTGCTGTGGAGCTAGGGTTTCCAAACACATGGAATGACCTAACCGAACAACGATTAACCTTTCTGGGTTACGGTGCTCCACTATATGTAGGGAGTGAACGTGGGCACTGCTCGCGCGACCCATTCACTAATGCCCATATAACACTAGTCACCGTGAGTCCAACTCACTAACTCAGTTCTAATCCGGTTTAGGTCCAACCCAACCAGATTACCGGTTCAGATCCAATCTGAACTTGCTCCCGCTCTTAAGTGTGTGACCCCGCAGGCTCATGGCTACTTGGACACGATTGGAGTCCGACTCTCAATCGATCAGTACGTAGTGGCTCCTAGCAGAAGTGACGACTCACAAGTACCAAAGAGTCTTGACGACTTGCCTTTCCAATGCGACTTACGTCCGAGTCCCTTTTGCCTCATGATATACCTTGTCATACCTTAAATAGTTCAACTCTCTTAAATAGTCCGACTCTCTTCTCGATCCAAGATAAGTGATTCACCCAACTAACTCTTAGTCGATCGCCACGGCTAACACTTAACCGAGTTGTGCATGGTCATGCTTTCCGAATCATATCTCACGAGAGGTCCCAGAGAATATCTCTCCAAGTGGAGGGGCAAAATCCCATCTTGGTTATTCACATCACGCAGCTTGATTATCACGATCGATTCGAACTCGCCTTTATAACTTCGCCACGGATCAACGTTTGATAGAACCTAAGTCGGTGATCCTTAACTCGGACTATGCAATAACCTCAGGTCTAAGGGTTACATTGATTGAGATATACAAATGACAACTTGTTCGTTGTACCTCAATATGGGTTAATCCGACTCGCTAAAATATTTAGCCGAATCTGTGTAAGTTGGAATAGCATCTCCATGCTCTTGATAAGTGGAACCGAGTCATCAAGCCAACTTTCAAATTGGTCTAAGTTGTGTGTCCAGCACAACCTCAATGACCAAGGATATTTAGTACAAACAACATGAATGCATAGTTCCACAACCGAATCACATATTCAATGATACACATAAGATGTTTATACAAGGACTACTTAATATCTTTATGAATACAATGGGACATATCATGATACATGATTGCCTCTAGGGCATATTCCCAACAGTCTCCCACTTGCACTAGAGTCAATCTTCCGACATCACATGTCTAAGCATCTAATGCCCATGGCTCTCAGGTGCGCCTCATGCTTCGGCTGTGGTAACGGCTTTGTTAACGGATCCGCAATATTTGCATCCGTGTGTACCTTGCATAACTTGATATCACCCTGATCAACTGGCGAATCAGGTGGTACCGCATGAGTATGTGCTTGTTCTTCTGGTGCTGTCTAGGTTCCTTGGCTTGTGCAATAGCACCATTGTTGTCACAATACACGTCCAACGGATTGGACGAGCCCTGAACCACACCAAGATCCATGAGGAAATTCCTCATCCAAACAGCTTCCTTTGCTGCCTCCGAGGCGGCAATATACCCAGCCTCTGTTGTAGATGCAGACACGGTCTCTTGCTTGGAACTCTTCCAGTCACAGCACCTCCGTTTATAATAAACACGTATCCGGATTGGGAACGTGAATCATCAGATTCGGTAAGATAACTCGCATCCGTGTAACCCTTTACACTGAGTTAATCTTCACCACCATAAACCAAGAACATATCCTTAGTCCTTCTCAAGTACTTTAGGATATTTTTAGCCGCTGTCTAGTGGATCTCTCCAGGATCAGCCTGGTATCTGCTCACAACACTTAGAGCATATGAAACATCTGGCCTAGTACAAATCATGGCATACATGATGGATCCGACTGCAGAAGCATATGGAATCGCACTCATCTGACTTCGCTCATCAGTTGTCGAAGGACACTGAGTCTTGCTAAGTTTTACACCATGGGACATCGGTAAGAACCCCTTCTTAGACGATTCCATGTTGAACTTCTTCAACACTTTGTCCAAATAAGTACTCTGACTCAATCCAATGAGCCTCCCTGATCTATCTCTATAGATCCGGATTCTGAGAATGTATGTTGCCTCACCCAAGTCTTTCATTGAGAAACTCCTTTCCAATGATCCCTTGGTCTCTTTCAACATCTGGACATCATTTACAATCAATAATATGTCATCCACATATAATATTAGAAAATTTACTTTGTTCCCACTAAACTTCTTGTACAAACAAGACTCATGATCACTCTTGATGAAGCCAAACGATTTCACTACCTCATCAAAGTGAATATTCCAACTCCGAGATGCTTGCTTCAACCCATAAATGGATTTCTGAATTTTACATACTTTGTCAGCATTAGCTGGATCGACAAAACCCTCGGGTTGTATCATATACACGTCCTCGGTTAAATTTCCATTAAGGAAAGCCGTTTTGACATCCATCTGCCATATCTCACATTCGAAATAGGCTGCTATAGCTAACATGATCCGAACTGATTTAAGCATTGCTACGGGCGAGAAAGTATCGTCGTAATCAACTCCTTGAACTTGTCGGAACCCCTTCGCGACAAGGCGTGCTTTATAGATTGAAACATTTCCATCCATATCAGTTTTCTTCTTAAATACCCATTTGCACTCGACGGGTCTTGCACCGCGATCAACCAAGTTCCAAACTTGATTTTCATCCATGGACTTTATCTCGGATCTCATGGCTCCAATCCATGACTCGGAATCAGATCCCACCATCGCTTCCGAATAATTTGCCGGCTCATCACTGTCTAACAGTAACACATCACGAACACTTCGTAATCTTGCCGATCTTCGTAGTACAGGTGCTTCTGCCAGCTCAGCTGCGACGACCGGCTCAACCTCCAAGGTTTTTTCCGACTCGCTACTAGCCGGTTCCTCTTGAATTTCTTTGAGCTGCACCGTGCTCCCACTTACTCCCCTACTGAGAAATTCTTTCTCAAGGAAGACACCATTCCGAGCGACAAACACTTTGCCCTCTTCTCGGTTGTAGAAGTAGTAACCCAAGGTTTCCCTCGGATAACCCACGAAAATACACTTATCCGACTTGGCTGTAAGCTTGTCTGACTGAAGTCGCTTGACAAATGCTTCACAACCCCAAATCTTAAGAAAAGACAAACTCGTATTTTTGCCTGTCCACATCTCATGTAGTGTCTTCTCTACCAATTTTGATGGTACTCTGTTTAGTGTGAACGCTGCTGTTTCTAGACAATAACCCCAAAATGATAAAGGCAGATCTGTCCGACTCATCATTGACCGTACCATGTCCAAAAAGGTCCGATTCCGCCTTTCCGAAACACCGTTCCTTTGCGGCGTTCCTGGCGGAGTAAGTTGAGGAACTATTCCACAACTTTTCAGATGGTCATCAAACTCATGGCTCATGTACTCGCCTCCTCGGTCCGACTGAAGAAACTTTATTTTCTTGCCGAGTTGATTCTGTGCTTCATTCTAAAATTCTTTGAACTTTTCAAAGGCTTCCGACTTATGTTTCATCAAGTAGAATATCCATACCTACTCAAATCATCAGTGAAGGTAATGAAGTACTCATAACCACCCCTGGCTGTCGTGCTCATTGGTCCACATACATCACTATGTACTAGTCCCAACAAGTCGAACGCCCTTTCGCAACTCTTTGCAAAAGGTGTCTTGGTCATTTTGCCGAGTAGGCAGGATTCGCATGTCTCAAATGACTCTAAGTCGAATGAAGTTAGGAGTCCATCATCATGGAGCTTCTTCAAGCGTTTCCAACTTATATGACCAAGCCGACAGTGCCAAAAGTAAGTCATATTCAGATCATTTGGTTTCAACCTTTTAGCATTTATGTTATAAACCGACTCACCATCAAGATTCAAAATAAATAACCCGTCCTGTACGGGTGCAACGCCGTGAAATATATCATTCAAATACAAAGAACAACCATTATTCTTGATATTCGACTCATAGCCTTGCCTCATCAAACATGAAGCATAAATAATGTTTCGACTGAGCACTGGAACATAATAACAATTATTCAGTTCCATAATGAATCCAGAAGGTAAACGAAGTTGCATCGTGCCGACTTCCAACGCAGCAACTCTTGCTTTGTTGCCGACTCGAATATCAACCTCGCCTCTTGCTACACTCCTAATTCTTACCAGTCCCTGCAACGAGTTGCATATGTGAATAACTGATCCGGTACCATATACCCAAGAACTATTAGGTGCATCAGCAAGATATATGTCTATAACATTGCAAACAAGTGTACCTGAGTCGGAAGTCATACCTCCACTCTTGGCTTTGTCGGCCAAGTTCTTGCTGCAGTTCCTCTTCTAGTGGCCATCCGCCTTGCAGTAGAAGCAAGGGGATCCGACTGAAGGAGATGGTTTAGTCCCTGAGGATGCGCTTGGGACCGGGTCCTGAGTCTGCTTTCCTCCTAACTTAGCCTTCTTCTTAGTCCAAGAACTCTTCTTGAAATTAGCCTTATTCTACACCATCAACACTTGACTGGCGCCCTTCTTGAGATCCGCCTCTGCTTGCTTGAGCATCCCATGAAATTCAGTGAGCTTCTTATCCATACCATGCATGTGGTAGTTCGAAATGAACTGTCCATATGCACTAGGAAGAGAGTTCAGAATTATGTCTGTGGCGAACTCTTCGCTTATGGGGTAGCCAAGCCTCTCTAGAGACTGCACGTAACCAACCATTTTGATCACATGCGGACTCAGTGGATCACCATCCTTAAGCTTGCAACTCAGCAAATCCTGAGAGACTTGATACCTCTCAGTCTTGAGCTCAGAACATACTTTTGAGGCTTTCGATCATATCGTAGGCCTCAACATGCTCGAACTGCTTTTGCAAGTCTGGTTCCATGTGAGCAAGCATAAGACAGCTAATATCCGTGGACTCATCCTTAGCCCGACAGTAGGCATTGGTGGCTGCGATAGTCGCATTCTCATTCGGCTCATCTGGAAGTGGGTTGTCTAGGACATGGTCCTTCTTTTCTTGTTTGAGAACAATTCTCAGATTTCGATACCAGTTGGTAAAATTAGTGTCGTTTAGTTTATCTTTCTCAAGAATAGTTCTCAACGCAAAACCGGATATCTGAGAGTGACTGTTACTTGGTGCCATGCTCTACAACAAAATATATGCAAAACACTTTAGACATGTACTCATAAAAGATCAAGCATATTAAACATTTTAATATTTTATGCTCGCACTAGAACCAACACCCCTCTGATGGTTGCTTAGTGATTCAGGATCCTAAATAAGCAAGTCGGCTAGTGAGCTTTAGCATCACTACTAGCCGCCAAGTGATCTAGGTAGACAGCTCCTTGTCAATCGCATCTCATGCGACTCCTGTTGGACGGGTGGCATCACATGCCCCGGCTCCCATCCGACTTTTCCCGACTCCCACAACCGTTGTGATAGACCCGTCTAGCTTACCGAGTGTTTCTGCAGTAAGAGTCCGACTCGAACCCACCTAGTCGGAAAGAATTGGCAGCACCTCAATTTTATGAGCCCACTACCAAAAATGTCCGACTTGTGATGGTGCAAACCCTGGCGGGAAAACCGACTAGACCTTCTTTGAGGGATTAAATTTTACCGACTATCTAATAGAGGTAAAACAGAGACATAACAATAACACAAAATAAAGCATTTATAATGTGAAATGGTATGGCTCTCTTCATGGCGATCTCCATCTCCACAAAGCCTGTAATCCTACTCGTGCCAACTCTTGTCACTTGCCGTCTTACTCCATGTCGCCGACATCTACAATGCCTTGCATGCCTTCCGGGTTCTCCAAATAGCTACACTAACTTAGTAAATTAAATTACATAGAGAATCCGACACGCAGGTCATTATACAATAAAATGACAGCACCTAGGCTCCAGCCGGCTGACAAAAAACCGTGATTCACAGATCACGTATGGGTTACACACATACATCACATGCACATGAACCATACCATTGAAAACTTCCTGCAAAAACAAGTTATGCATAGATACAATATCTACCGGCGCTGTGAAACTCGTAACAACATCTAAGGCGCTATGACAGGGCGAAGCCAACCGGTAGGGGCTGTGAAACTCTTTGATCTTCGATCACCGCTTCTGTATTTACGTGTCACAGTCTACCCCGATGGCGGAAGCCGACCGGTAGGGGTATGTCGTTCCATGACCTCAGCAGTACGATCACGGAAATTAGATCTACCATTCCCCGAGCACAGTTGATCCAATCAACTTCGTACAAAACCGATCTATCTCATAGATTGACCACCAAACAGTACATAGATCTCATCTACAGCCAACCGAATATCACATATGCGAGATCTCGAGCCTAAAACCAGAAGCTATCGCTCTGATACCACTGTTGGGCCACGCAGAGATAAAACAAAACTTTTCCTCTAACATGGTGATCCCAAGATCTAGCTGAGGTAGAAGGCCACGAGGTTTACCACTAGACGCAGCTATGGATTACCGATGAAGCGTCGATTGATGCAAGGCGATCCTCACGATCTGATCGTCTTGGTGCTGATCGCACATCACCTCTGCCGGTATCCACACGCATAAGGAGGAGCACCGGCGAATCGCTAGGTTCAGACGACGTAGGACTGCTGTGGAGCTAGGGTTTCCAACACATGGAATGACCTAACCGAACAACGATTAACCTTTCTGGGTTACGGTGCTCCACTATATATAGGGAGTGAACGTGGGCTCTGCTCGCGCGACCCATTCACTAAAGCCCATATAACACTAGTCACCGTGAGTCCAACTCACTAACTCAGTCCTAATCCGGTTTAGGTCCAACCCAACCAGATTACAGGTTCAGATCCAATTCGAACTTGCTCCCGCTCTTAAGTGTGTGACCCCGTAGGCTCATGGCTACTTGGACACGATTGGAGTCCGACTCTCACTCGATCAGTCGGTAGTGGCTCCTAGCAGAACGTGCCGACTCCCAAGTACCAAAGTGTCATGACGACTTTCCTTTCCAATGCGACTTACGTCCGAGTCCCTTTTGCCTCACGATATACCTTGTCAGACTATAGGCGAATATATGTCATCCCTTAAATAGTCCTACTCTCTTCTCGATCCGAGATAAGTGATTCACCCGACTAACTCTTAGTCGATCGCCTCGGTTAACACTTAACCAAGTCGTGCATGGCCATGCTTTCCGAATCATATCTCACGAGAGGGCCCAGAGAATATCTCTCCAAGTGGAGGGGCAAAATCCCATCTTGGTTATTCACATCACGCAGCTTGATTCTCAGTCGACCCGAACTCTGCCTTTATAACTGCCCAGTTATGGATCAGCATTTGATAGAACCTAAGTCGGTGATCCTCAACTCGGACTATGCAATAACCTTAGGTCTAAGGATTACATTGATTGAGATATACAAATGACAACTTGTTCATTGTACCTCAATATGGGTCAATTCGACTCGCTAAACTCTTTAGCCGAATCTGTGTAAGTTGGAATAGCATCTCCATGCTCATGACAAGTGGAACCGAGTCATCAAGCCAACTTTCACATTGGTCTAAGTTGTGTGTCCAGCACAACCTCAATGACCAGGATATTTAGTACAAACAACATGAATGCATAGTTCTACAACCGAATCACATATTCAATGATACACATCAGATGTTTATACAAGGACTACTTAATATCTTTATGAATACAATGGGAAATATCATCATACATGATTGCCTCTAGGGCATATTCCCAACTCGATCGAGGAGCCATGGCATGGAGGCTAT
This sequence comes from Avena longiglumis, assembly GCA_030063025.1. NCBI lineage: Eukaryota > Viridiplantae > Streptophyta > Magnoliopsida > Poales > Poaceae > Avena > Avena longiglumis. The sequence goes on from CP125979.1 coordinate 450,278,962, forward strand.
CGAAGATCTCGGAAGCGCGCCTCAGCCTCCTCCCTGGCGCGCCAAATGTCGGATATTCATGTCCGACAAGCCCCAGATTCTTGAGGGGGTTGTATATGCGTTTAGATCTTCCCGACGACGAAGGCTGCAACGGAGGTCGCACACGACAGAGAGTTGGACTACGGGAATAACCAGATAGGCCTACGGCCTTTTTATACGCCGACGCTAAAATTTCGGGGCCATCGGCGTAGCTTGACGGGCCGTCGGCCTAGTTTTGCCGTCGCCGTAGGATAAATAGGCCGACGGCAGCTGTCGGCGTAAATGGGACCTTCGGCGTAGCCTATTAGGCTAACGGAAGAGCAACAACGTCAAGTCTACACTGATGGAGCATAGATATTTAATCCCAGATGCCTGTTATGCCATACATCGCAATCCTAGGATTATCATTTTTGCGAGACATAACAGATTTGATATCACAGCACATCATCCATTACAAACCATACATAAGGTCTTACACAAATAAATATCACATGATCCAGTTCTTAATACAATTCAAGCAGCGGAAATACGTAACGATAGCGTAGGCGAAGCTCCATCTTCAGGGTCACAGGAAATGCTGACGATGGAAGATGATCCTAGTGGTCATAACCATCCTGGTGTCCGTCTTCCTGATACTCCTCCTTATAGTCTAGCCACGGGAATAACCATGGACAAATCCATGAGTACTCTTTAAGTACTCAGAACTAATACTAACAAGTGAAGTGGTTTTGAATAGAATATACTAAGCTCTAGAGTTGTTTTGCAAAAAGCCAGATTTACATCTAGAAGTTCAGAAGCAAAGAAAACTAGTTGAATGTTTTATAACACCTAAGTGGGAACTTGAATTTCAGGTCACAACTCTGTTGTGGCCAAGTCAAGTCCTAATTCATTTCATAAGTCATTTTGAAAACATCTGATGACGGAACAATATGGAAACTCCAACTGTCCATGACCGCGAACGCGGCTATTCGAATAGTTTGACACTCTGCAGATATTGTACACTTTCACCACAACATTCGATACATCCATCAGGAAGAAATCCTGAATTCACCATACTCAGTATGCGGATAATCAATCCTAACCTTTCCATTATACGCCCTAGTATAGGCACCTCTCCTGTGAGTTTGGCCACCCAACCATGACCAACTGTCATCTTGGGTACTGCACAGGTGGACAATCTTCATAAGGTAGCCTCATCTTAGACCTTGGCCGCAAGGGAACCCATACTAAGGTATATAAATTTCCAGTCAAGCCCTACTCAAATTTTGGGTATTGTGGTTGTACGGCAAAATTGGAATGGTATCGCATCCAAACAACCATCAGTTTTGTGAAAGGGCTAAGGCTCATGCCTTAACATTTTCATCATCAAAATCATTTGGTGTTCAAAAACACATGTCAAAACATTTCAGTAGAATGACTCATTATTCTAAGGTTTTCATAACCATTTTCACCAAGTATTTTCATCTAAAGTTGATCAAGTTTTATGCTTAGCACTAGCATCTACAAGTGGGGGTTAATACTAATGAGGGGTGGTAAACAAGTGTATCTTATCTAAGTTCAATCTCATGCCTTAGGATGACATCAAGATTTATCTAACTTAGGCCAAGTTTTATGCTCTTTATGCTACCTTCCAATAGCTTCCTAGAATATATAACTCACTAAGTCAACTCTAAGAGAAAGCTTTGACAAAGAAAATAAAGTACTAATATTTCCAGTAAAACTAGGATTGGGTATCGCCAAAGTATCCCTATATATTTTTTTATTCTGAAAGGTATGGTTACATGTGATTTTTGAGAGTTGGAATTAACTCAAAAGCTTTTATGGTTGAATTTTGAAAAATGTTTGAATGCGGAAAAGCTTATACCTTGTTATTTTTACCATGGGTGATCTATAATTCTAAATGGTTTGAATCCAACAGTCTTGGATTAAGCACTCCAGTACCTTTCTAACAAAATTGGTTTCATGCATTTTGGTTCAGTGAATCGAGCTGGGTTGATTTTTGAATCTAGGTACAGAACTAAGTTTGAAATTAAAATAATAAACCTAATTTTGAATTGATGGGTCACGCGGGAGGTTTAACTGGGCCGGCCCACTACGCACAGCGCGCGCGGGGTCTGGTTAAGTGAGCGACCCTACTCTAGAGTGAGACAACGAGTGGCGAAGCGGTATGGGGCGATTATGACTGCACGATCTAACTCTAATACTAAGGTTCTGGTTTATCGTCCACGTTGAACAACGCCGGCGAGATCAAACCCTAGTGCGGCCAGTGGGGGTCGTGGGAGGCTCACCGGGGCGCAGGCGATGGTTGGCGACGGGGGGAACGACGAAGTCGATGACGGCGATTCTCCTGGTACATGTGGCTCCTCCTGGGACGGCTCCAATCCACGGCGCCTCTCCTCCTCTGCAGCGGCGAACTCTGGTGAAATTCTGGCCACCTGGTGCTCGCCTTGCTCCGAGAGTGAGTGAGTGTGATCATTGAGAGGTGGGGAGTGAGTTGGTGTGCTCAAATCAAACGGGGGTGGTGTCCTTTTATAGTGGCTGAAAGGGACGGAAGGGTGCAGGTGGAGCTCGTCATGGTCGTCGGCACAGCGTGCTACTGGCATGCGCAAAGGTAGGGGGCGGTGTTGTTCTCCCTAGTGAAGCTCAACGGCATGGTCACGCGGCGTGGGGCGGTGCTGAACGGTCGGAACATCGCGGAGCTTTGGGCGGGTCCGACGGCAAGTTTAATGGCGCACAGCGTGCATGGTCCGCGCGGCGGTGAACGGGGCTGTCTCGCGGGTTACTGGGGTGCTGGCGATCACGTATGCAAGTGGAGAGGGCAGCGCGCGGTCTGTGGGCTGGTGTCACGTGCGGCACACTAGCGCGCTCTCGGCTCGCACGCAGAGAACCTTGGCATGAGCTTGCCGTGTGGTGCAGGGGCTGGCAATGCTCGAGGCTGGGACAGGGGGTGGCGGTGGACGGTGGAGAGTTCTCCAGACAAGGTTAGCGAGGCTAGTGCTTCCTCTAGCTCGCTGGCGACATGGGGGTGGCAATAGAGTTTTCGGCATGGTCACCATTGATGGCTATGCTTGCTCACAGTGGTGCTAAGGCTAGTTAGATTAGTTTGATTATCTACTGAAAGTGTATAGTGAGCTAGGAAGGGGAAAAGGTTGGCCAAAATTATTGTTACTAATAGTGTTTGATGTTTTGTTGTTTGCTGATCACAAGGTGTTTGATGAAATCGCCGAAAGAAATTCAAATTTGAATTTTGGATTCAAACTTGGTGGGTTTGCTAGGCACATACTAGGGAGTCTCTGGTTAGTGGGATTGGTCAAGTGGAATTGGTTTGGTTGGGTTTTGAAAATATGTGATCTTCACATATGATAAAGATTCAATCTTAACTTGTCATTTGAATGGGGTTGCCAAATGTTTCTACAAGTTTTAAAGGTGGCCTTTGATTAAATTTTACTTGGTCTTGCAAGGGGTGAAAATTAATGGAAATGTTTCTGTTTGAAATCTTGAACTATAAACACTCAAAGTGACCTAGTGAACAAGATTGGCAAAAATGACAATTTGCTTTATTTGTTTTGTTTTTGATTTTCTCTTGATTTGTTTCTGCTTGGAAATGTTTTCGATGATGTTATTTTCATCTTTAAACCATTCCTTGCTATTTAGGTTAATCACACAAGTCCAAACATGCATTCATACAATCATCACATACACTCATGCATTCATTTTGTTTTTATTTAATCAAAGTTTTTGTTAACCCTAATTTTAGTGATTAGAATTTGATAACCATGATCAATATTTTAGGGATGTTACAGGTTTCACACCTATACCGACGGCAAAGCCGTCGGCGTAGCTATTTTTCTTTTTTGGCACATTAATCTTAGAAAAATCATAACTAAATGATTTAAATTCAGAAAAACACATATAATATATCAAAATTTGCAGAAAAATAATAGCTATCTATATAAACTCTAATATTATATATTTTTATTCAAAACAATATATAAAAAATACAAATACTTTCGTATAACTTATTTTTCATTATCTGAGTCCAAAAAATAGGGTGTTTTGTGAAGAAACCACCAAATGAAATTTCCAAAATGATAATACCACATTTTTCAAAAATACTATACCATATTGAATGGACAATTGCCCAACCTAGGTATCTCAAACCTTTCCGTTCACCCCTCGTAAAAAAGACAAAATCATGACGAATCAGAAGGAAATGAGTTAGATTTGAACTACATGTACATGATATGATGCTCAAGATTTTTTGCAAAAATCATTTTTAGGTTCACAATATGCTATTTCATCAAATATCTAATGCAAGTTTAGTGAGGCTCAGCCCCGAGCTAAGAATCTTCATGCCCCTCAATTTAGAAAGTTTGACGATAGTTTGAAATGGGCATAAAAAATTCAAAAACGATTGAAACAATGCAAAACCTTCGCGTGGTGTCATATTATGGGACATAGTTGATTGGACAAATACCAAACTTGGTATATTCATTGTGTCTCAAAACAACCTTCAAAAAATGACCTATCTCAATCGAGGTTTTCTGGATTTCATCTCAAATGACCAATGTCATTGCTAGAATCGCAGTATAGTTTCTGATAATGTTCCCATATTGTGCAGGCATGTGTATCATGGGATGGTGAACAATGTTGTAGGAGGAAGTTGTCCTCTTCGTCGCACCGAAAAGCTATTTTCTATTTTCCGAGTGAAAAAAGGGTTGTTTTGTGAAGCAACCACCAAATGAAAGTTCCAAAATGATAATACCACATTTTTCAAAAATACTAGACCATATTGAATGGACAATTTCCCAACCTGGGTATCTCAAACCTTTTCGTTCACCCCTCGTAAAAAGACAAATTTATGACGAATCAGTAGGAAATGAGTTAGATTTGATCTACAGGTACATGATATGATGCTCATGATTTTTTGCAAAAATCATTATTTGGTTCACAATATGCTATTTCATCAGAGATCTAATGCAACATTAGTGAGGCTCAGCCCTTAGCTAATAATCTTCATGCCCGTCGATTTAGAAAGTTTGACGAGAGTTTGAAATAGGAATAAAAATTCAAAAACGATTGAAACAATGCAAAACCTTCGCGTGGTGTCATATTATCTGACATAGTTGGAAGGAAAAATACCAAACTTGGTATATTCATTGTGTCTCAAAAAAACCATCACAAATGACCTATCTCAATCGAGGTTTTCTGGATTTCAGGTCAAATGACCAATGTTATTGCTAGAATCGTGGTATAGTTTGCGATAATATGCCCATATTATGCCCGAATGTGTATCATAGGATGGAGAACAATGTTGCAGGCAGAAGTTTTCCTTTTCGTTGTACCGAAAAGCCATTTTCTATTTTCCGAGCGCAAAAAACGGGGTGTTTTGTGAAGCAACCACCAAATGAAAGTTTCAAAATGATAATACCACATTTTTCAAAAATACTAGAGCATATTGAATGTAAAATTTCCTAACCTGGGTATATCAAACCTTTCCGTCCACCCCTCGTGAAAAAGACAAATTCATGCTGAATCGGTAGGAAATGAGTTATATTTGAACTACAGGTACATGATATGATGCTCATGATTTTTTACAAAAATCATTTGTAGGTTCACAATATGCTATTTCATCAGAGATATAATGAAGTTTAGTGAGGCTCAACCCCGAGCTAAGAATCTTCATGCCCCTTGATTTAGAAAGTTTGACGATAGTTTGAAATGGGCATAGAAAATTCAAATACGATTGAAACAATGCAAAACCTTCGCGTGGTGTCATATTATGTGACATAGTTGCATTGAAAAATACAAAACTTGGTATACTCATTATGTCTCAAAAAAACCTTCACAAAATGACCTATCTCAATTGAGGTTTTCTGGATTTCATCTCAAATGACCAATGTCATTGCTAGAATCACGGTATAGTGTCTTATAATGTGCCCATATTGTGCAAGCATGTGTATCATGGTATGGTGAACAATGTTGTAGGAGGAAGTTTTCCTTTTTTTCCCACCGAAAATCCATTTTCTATTTTTGGAGCGCAAAAAACAGGGTGTTTTTTGACGCAACTACCAAATAAAAGTTTCAGAATGATAATACCACATTTTTCAAAAATACTATACCATATTGAATGGAAATTTTCCTAACCTGGGTATCTCAAACCTTTCCGTCCACCCCGCGTGAAAAAGACAAATTAATGCTGAATCGGTAGAAAATAAGTTAGATTTGAAATACAGGTACATGATATGATGCTCATGATTTTTTGCAAAAATCATTTTTATGTTCACAACGTGATATTTGATGAGAGTTCTAATGCAAGTTTAGTAAGGCTCGGCCCCAAACTAAGAATATTCATGCCCCTCCATTTAGAAAGTTTGAGGATAGTTTGAAATAGGCATAAAATTCAAAAACGATCGAAAGAATGCAAAATCTTCGCTTGGTGTCATATTATGTGACATAGTTGCATGGAAAAATTCCAAACTTGGTATATTCATTGTGTCTCAAAAAAAACCATCACAAAATGACCTATCTCAATTGAGGTTTTCTGGATTTCATCTCAAATGACCAATGTCATTGCTAGAATCACGGTATAGTGTGTGATAATGTGCCCATATTGTGCAAGCATGTGTATCATGGTATGGTGAACAATGTTGTAGGAGGAAGTTTTCCTTTTTGTCCCACCGAAAATCCCTTTTCTATTTTTCGAGCGCAAAAAACAGGGTGTTTTTTGACGCAACCACCAAATAAAAGTTTCAGAATGATAATACCACATTTTTCAAAAATACTAGACCATATTGAATTTAAATTTTCCTAACCTGGGTATCTCAAACCTTTCCGTCCACCCCTCGTGAAAAAGACAAATTAATGCTGAATCGGTAGGAAATAAGTTAGATTTGAAATACAGGTACATGATATGATGCTCATGATTTTTTGCAAAAATCATTTTTATGTTCACAACATGATATTTGATGAGAGTTCTGATGCAAGTTTAGTAAGGCTTAGTCCCAAGCTAAGAATATTCATGCCCCTCCATTTAGAAAGTTTGACGATAGTTTGAAATAGGCATAAAAATTCAAAAAACGATCGAAAGAATGCAAGATCTTCGCTTGGTGTCATATTATGTGACATAGTTGCATGGAAAAATTCCAAATTTGGTATATTCATTGTGTCTCAAAAAAACCTTCACAAAATGACCTATCTCAATCGAGGTTTTCTAGATTTCAGGTTAAATGACCATTATTATTGCTAGAATCGCGGTATAGTTTGCGATAAGATGCCCATATTATGCCCGAATGTGTATCATAGGATGGAGGACAATGTTGCAGGCGGAAGTTTTCCTTTTCGTTGTACCAAAAATCCATTTTCTATTTTCCGAGCGCAAAAAACGGGGTGTTTTGTGAAGCAACCACCAAATGAAAGTTTCAAAATGATAATACCACATTTTTCAAAAATACTAGAGCATATTGAATGTAAATTTCCTAACCTGGGTATATCAAACCGTTACGTCGACCCCTCGTGAAAAACACAAATTCATGCTGAATCGGTAGGAAATGAGTTATATTTGAATTACAAGTACATGATATGATGCTCATGATTTTTTACAAAAATCATTTGTAGGTTCACAATATGCTATTTCATCATAGATATAATGAAGTTTAGTGAGGCTCAACCCCGAGCTAAGAATCTTCATGCCCCTTGATTTGGAAAGTTTGACGATAGTTTGAAATGGGCATATAAAATTCAAGAACGATTGAAACAATGCAAAACCTTCGCGTGGTGTCATATTATGTGACATAGTTGCATTGAAAAATACAAAACTTGGTAATACTCATTATGTCTCAAAAAAACCTTCACAAAATGACCTATCTCAATTGGGGTTTTCTGGATTTCATCTCAAATGACCAATGTCATTGCTAGAATCACGGTATAGTGTCTTATAATGTGCCCATATTGTGCAAGCATGTGTATCATGGTATGGTGAACAATGTTGTAGGAGGAAGTTTTCCTTTTTGTCCCACCGAAAATCCATTTTATATTTTTCGAGCGCAAAAAACAGGGTGTTTTTTGACGCAACCACCAATTAAAAGTTTCAGAATGATAATACCACATTTTTCAAAAATACTAGACCATATTGAATGGAAATTTTTCTAACCTGGGTATCTCAAACCTTTCCGTCCACCCCTCGTGAAAAAGACAAATTAATGCTGAATCGGTAGAAAATAAGTTAGATTTGAAATACAGGTACATGATATCATGCTCACGATTTTTTGCAAAAATCATTTTTATGTTCACAACATGATATTTGATGAGAGTTCTAATGCAAGTTTAGTAACGCTCAGCCCCAAGCTAAGAATATTCATGCCCCTCCATTTAGAAAGTTTGAGGATAGTTTGAAATAGGAATAAAAATTGAAAAACGATCGAAAGAATACAAAATCTTCGCTTGGTGTCATATTATGTGACATAGTTGCATGGAAAAATTCCAAACTTGGTATATTCATTGTGTCTCAAAAAAACCATCACAAAATGACCTATCTCAATTGAGGTTTTCTGGATTTCATCTCAAATGACGAATGTCATTGCTAGAATCACGGTATAGTGTGTGATAATGTGCCCATATTGTGCAAGCATGTGCATCAGGGTATGGTGAACAATGTTGTAGGAGGAAGTTTTCCTTTTCGTTGTACTGAAAAGCCATTTTCTATTTTCCGAGCGCAAAAAACGGGGTGTTTTGTGAAGCAACCACCAAATGAAAGTTTCAAAATGATAATACCACATTTTTCAAAAATACTATATCATATTGAATGTAAAATTTCCTAACCTGGGTATATCAAACCTTTCCGTCCACCCCTCGTGAAAAAGACAAATTCATGCTGAATCGGTAGGAAATGAGTTATATTTGAACTACAGGTACATGATATGATGCTCATTATTTTTTGTAAAAATCATTTTTATGTTCACAACATGATATTTGATGAGAGATCTAATGAAAGTTTAGTAAGGCTCAGCCCCGAGCTAAGAATCTTTATGCCCCTTGATTTAGAAAGTTTGACGATAGTTTGAAATGGGCATAGAAAATTCAAAAACGATTGAAACAATGCAAAACCTTCGCGTGGTGTCATATTATGTGACATAGTTGCATTGAAAAATACAAAACTTGGTATACTCATTATGTCTCAAAAAAACCTTCACAAAATGACCTATCTCAATTGAGGTTTTCTGGATTTCATCTCAAATGACAAATGTCATTGATAGAATCACGGTATAGTGTGTGATAATGTGCCCATATTGTGCAAGCATGTGTATCATGGTATGGTGAACAATGTTGTAGGAGGAAGTTTTCCTTTTTTTCCCACCGAAAATCCATTTTCTATTTTTTGAGCGCAAAAAACAGGGTGTTTTTTGACGCAACCACCAAATAAAAGTTTCAGAATGATAATACCACATTTTTCAAAAATACTAGACCATATTGAATGGAAATTTTCCTAACCTGGGTATCTCAAACCTTTCCGTCCACCCGTCGTGAAAAAGACAAATTAATGCTGAATCAGTAGAAAATAAGTTAGATTTGAAATACAGGTACATGATATGATGCTCATGATTTTTTGCAAAAATCATTTTTATGTTCACAACATGATATTTGATGAGATTTTTAATGCAAGTTTAGTAAGGCTCAGCCCCAAGCTAAGAATATTCATGCCCCTCCATTTAGAAAGTTTGACGATAGTTTGAAATAGGCATAAAAATTCAAAAACGATCGAAAGAATGCAAAATCTTCGCTTGGTGTCATATTATGTGACATAGTTGCATGGAAAAATTCCAAACTTGGTATTTTCATTGTGTCTCAAAAAAACCTTCATAAAATGACCTATCTCAATTGAGGTTTTCTGGATTTCATCTCAAATGACCAATGTCATTGCAAGAATCACGGTATAGTGTGTGATAATGTGCCCATATTGTGCAAGCATGTGTATCATGGTATGGTGAACAATGTTGTAGGAGGATGTTTTCCTTTTTGTCCCACCGAAAATCCATTTTCTATTTTTCGAGCGCAAAAAACAGGGTGTTCTTTGACGCAACCACCAAATAAAAGTTTCAGAATGATAATACCACATTTTTCAAAAATACTAGACCATATTGAATGGAAATTTTCCTAACCTGGGTATCTCAAACCTTTCCGTCCACCTCTCGTGAAAAAGACAAATTAATGCTGAATCGGTAGGAAATAAGTTAGATTTGAAATACAGGTACATGATATGATGCTCATGATTTTTTGCAAAAATCATTTTTATGTTCACAACATTATATTTGATGAGAGTTCTAATGCAAGTTTAGTAAGGCTCAGCCCCAAGCTAAGAATATTCATGCCCCTCCATTTAGAAAGTTTGACGATAGTTTGAAATAGGCATAAAAATTCAAAAACGATCGAAAGAATGCAAGATCTTCGCTTGGTATCATATTATGTGACATAGTTGCATGGAAAAATTCCAAACTTGGTATATTCATTGTGTCTCAAAAAAACCTTCACAAAATGACCTATCTCAATCGAGGTTTTCTAGATTTCAGGTCAAATGACCATTATTATTGCTAGAATCGCGATATAATTTGTGATAATGTGCCCATATTTTGCATGCATGTGTATCATGGGATGGTGAACAAAGTTTCAGCAAGAAGTTTTCCTTTTTGTCGCATCGAAAAGCCATTTTCTATTTTTCGAGTGCAAAAAACGGGGTGTCTTGTGACGCATCCACCAAATGAAAGTTTCAAAATAATAATACCACATTTTTCAAAAATACTAGAGCATATTAAATGTCATATTTCCTAACCTGGGTATCTCAAACCTTTCCGTCCACCCCTCGTGAATAAGAAAAACTCATGCTAAATCGGTAGGAAATGAGTTATATTTGAACTACAGGTACATGATATGATGCTCATGATTTTTTGCAAAAATCATTTTTATGTTCACAACATGATAATTGATGAGATATCTAATGAAAGTTTAGTAAGGCTCAGCCCCGAGCTAAGAATCTTTATGCCCCTTGATTTAGAAAGTTTGACAATAGTTTGAAATGGGCATACAAAATTCAAAAACGATCGAAAGAATGCAAAATCTTCGCGTGATGTCATATTATGTGACATAGTTGCATGGAAAAAATTCCAAACTTGGTATATTCATTGTGTCACAATAAAACCTTCACAAAATGACATATCTCAATCGAGGTTTTCTAGATTTCAGGTCAAATGACCATTGTTATTGCTAGAATCGCGGTATAATTTGTGATAATGTGCCCATATTTTGCATGCATGTGTATCACGGGATGGTGAACAACGTTTCTGGTGGAAGTTTTCCTTTTTTTGCATCGAAAAGCCATTTTCTATTTTCCGAGAGCAAAAAACGGGGTGTTTTGTGAAGCATCCACCAAATGAAAGTTTCAAAATAATAATACCACATTTTTCAAAAATACTAGACCATATTGAATGGAAAATTTCCCAACCTGGGTATCTCAAACCTTTCCGTTCACCCCTCGTAAAAAAGACAAATTCATGCCGAATCGGTAGGAAATGAGTTAGATCTGAACTACAGGTACATGATATGATGCTCATGATTTTTTGCAAAAATCATTTTTATGTTCACAACATGATATTTGATGAGATACCTAATGCAAGTTTAGTAAGGCTTAGCCCCGAGCCAAGAATCTTTATGCCCCTCAATTTAGAAAGTTTGACGATAGTTTGAAATGGGCATAAAAAATTCAAAAACGATCGAAAGAATGCAAAATCTTCGCGTGGTGTCATATTATGTGACATAGTTGCATGGAAAAATACCAAACTTGGTATATTCATTGTGTCTCAAAAAAACCTTCACAAAATGACCTATCTCAATTGAGGTTTTCTGGATTTCATCCCAAATGACCAATGTCATTGCTAGAATCACGGTATAGTGTGTGATAATGTGACCATATTGTGCAAGCATGTGTATCATAGTATGGAGAACAATGTTGCAGGCGGAAGTTTTCCTTTTCGTTGTACTGAAAAGCCATTTTCTATTTTCCGAGCGCAAAAAACGGGGTGTTTTGTGAAGCAACCACCAAATGAAAGTTTCAAAATGATAATACCACATTTTTCAAAAATACTATATCATATTGAGTGTAAAATTTCCTAACCTGGGTATATCAAACCTTTCCGTCCACCCCTCGTGAAAAAGACAAATTCATGCTGAATCGGTAGGAAATGAGTTATATTTGAACTACAGGTACATGATATGATGCTCATTATTTTTTGTAAAAATCATTTTTATGTTCACAACATGATATTTGATGAGAGATCTAATGAAAGTTTAGTAAGGCTCAGCCCCGAGCTAAGAATCTTTATGCCCCTTGATTTAGAAAGTTTGACGATAGTTTGAAATGGGCATAGAAAATTCAAAAAACGATTGAAAAATTGCAAAACCTTCGTGTGGTGTCATATTATGTGACATAGTTGCATTGAAAAATACAAAACTTGGTATACTCATTATGTCTCAAAAAAACCTTCACAAAATGACCTATCTCAATTGAGGTTTTCCGGATTTCATCTCAAATGACCAATGTCATTGCTAGAATCACGGTATAGTGTGTGATAATGTGCCCATATTGTGCAAGCATGTGTATCATGGTATGGTGAACAATGTTGTAGAAGGAAGTTTTCCTTTTTGTCCCACCGAAAATCCATTTTCTATTTTTTGAGCGCAAAAAACAGGGTGTTTTTTGACGCAACCACCAAATAAAAGTTTCAGAATGATAATACCACATTTTTCAAAAATACTAGACCATATTGAATGGAAATTTTCCTAACCTGGGTATCTCAAACCTTTCCGTCCACCCGTCGTGAAAAAGACAAATTAATGCTGAATCAGTAGAAAATAAGTTAGATTTGAAATACAGGTACATGATATGATGCTCATGATTTTTTGCAAAAATCATTTTTATGTTCACAACATGATATTTGATGAGAGTTCTAATGCAAGTTTAGTAAGGCTAAGCCCCAAGATAAGAATATTCATGCCCCTCCATTTAGAAAGTTTGACGATAGTTTGAAATAGGCATAAAAAATCAAAAACGATCGAAAGAATGCAAAATCTTCGCTTGGTGTCATATTATGTGACATAGTTGCATGGAAAAATTCCAAACTTGGTATTTTCATTGTGTCTCAAAAAAACCTTCACAAAATGACCTATCTCAATTGAGGTTTTTTGGATTTCATCTCAAATGACCAATGTCATTGCTAGAATCACGGTATAGTGTGTGATAATGTGCCCATATTGTGCAAGCATGTGTATCATGGTATGGTGAACAATGTTGTAGGAGGATGTTTTCCTTTTTGTCCCACCAAAAATCCATTTTCTATTTTTCGAGCGCAAAAAACAGGGTGTTTTTTGACGCAACCAACAAATAAAAGTTTCAGAATGATAATACCACATTTTTCAAAAATACTAGACCATATTGAATGGAAATTTTCCTAACCTGGATATCTCAAACCTTTCCGTCCACCTCTCGTGAAAAAGACAAATTAATGCTGAATCGGTAGGAAATAAGTTAGATTTGAAATACAGGTACATGATATGATGCTCATGATTTTTTGAAAAAATCATTTTTATGTTCAGAACATGATATTTGATGAGAGTTCTAATGCAAGTTTAGTAAGGCTCAGCCCCAAGCTAAGAATATTCATGCCCCTCCATTTAGAAAGTTTGACGATAGTTTGAAATAGGCATAAAAATTCAAAAACGATCGAAAGAATGCAAGATCTTCGCTTGGTGTCATATTATGTGACATAGTTGCATGGAAAAATTCCAAACTTGGTATATTCATTGTGTCTCAAAAAAACCTTCACAAAATGACCTATCTCAATCGAGATTTTCTAGATTTCAGGTCAAATGACCATTATTATTGCTAGAATCGCGGTATAGTTTGCGATAATATTCCCATATTATGCCCGAATGTGTATCATAGGATGGAGGACAATGTTGCAGGCGGAAGTTTTCCTTTTCGTTGTACCGGAAAGCCATTTTCTATTTTCCGAGCGCAAAAAACGGGGTGTTTTGTGAAGCAACCACCAAATGAAAGTTTCAAAATGATAATACCACATTTTTCAAAAATACTAGAGCATATTGAATGTAAAATTTCCTAACCTGGGTATATCAAACCTTTCCGTCCACCCGTCGTGAAAAAGACAAATTCATGCTGAATCGGTAGGAAATGAGTTATATTTGAACTACAGGTACATGATATGATGCTCATGATTTTTTACAAAAATCATTTGTAGGTTCACAATATCCTATTTCATCAGAGATATAATGAAGTGTAGTGAGGCTCAACCCCGAGCTAAGAATCTTCATGCCCCTTGATTTAGAAAGTTTGACGATAGTTTGAAATGGGCATAAAAAATTCAAAAACGATTGAAACAATGCAAAACCTTCACGTGGTGTCATATTATGTGACATAGTTACATTGAAAAATACAAAACTTGGTATACTCATTATGTCTCAAAAAAACCTTCACAAAATGACCTATCTCAATTGAGGTTTTCTGGATTTCATCTCAAATGACCAATGTCATTGCTAGAATCACGGTATAGTGTGTGATAATGTGCCCATATTGTGCAAGCATGTGTATCATGGTATGGTGAACAATGTTGTAGGAGGAAGTTTTCCTTTTTGTCCCACCGAAAATCTATTTTCTATTTTTCAAGCGCAAAAAACAGGGTGTTTTTTGACGCAACCACCAAATAAAAGTTTCAGAATGATAATACCACATTTTTCAAAAATACTAGACCATATTGAATGGAAATTTTCCTAACCTGGGTATCTCAAACCTTTCCGTCCACCCGTCGTGAAAAAGACAAATTAATGCTGAATCAGTAGAAAATAAGTTAGATTTGAAATACAGGTACATGATATGATGCTCATGATTTTTTGCAAAAATCATTTTTATGTTCACAACATGATATTTGATGAGAGTTCTAATGCAAGTTTAGTAAGGCTCAGCCCCAAGCTAAGAATATTCATGCCCCTCCATTTAGAAAGTTTGACGATAGTTTGAAATAGGCATAAAAATTCAAAAACGATCGAAAGAATGCAAGATCTTTGCTTGGTGTCATATTATGTGACATAGTTGCATGGAAAAATTCCAAACTTGGTATATTCATTGTGTCTCAAAAAAACCTTCACAAAATGACCTATCTCAATCGAGGTTTTCTAGATTTCAGGTCAAATGACCATTATTATTGCTAGAATCGCGATATAATTTGTGATAATGTGCCCATATTTTGCATGCATGTGTATCATGGGATGGTGAACAATGTTTCAGGAAGAAGTTTTCCTTTTTGTCGCATCGAAAAGCCATTTTCTATTTTTCGAGTGCAAAAAACGGGGTGTCTTGTTACGCATCCACCAAATGAAAGTTTCAAAATAATAATACCACATTTTTCAAAAATACTAGAGCATATTGAATGTAATATTTCCTAACCTGGGTATATCAAACCTTTCCGTCCACCCCTCGTGAATAAGAAAAATTCATGCTGAATCGGTAGGAAATGAGTTATATTTGAACTACAGGTACATGATATGATGCTCATGATTTTTTGCAAAAATCATTTTTATGTTCACAACATGATAATTGATGAGAGATCTAATGAAAGTTTAGTAAGGCTCAGCCCCGAACTAAGAATCTTTATGCCCCTTGATTTAGAAAGTTTGACAATAGTTTCAAATGGGCATAAAAAATTCAAAAATGATCAAAAGAATGCAAAATCTTCGCGTGATGTCATATTATGTGACATAGTTGCATGGAAAAAATTCCAAACTTGGTATATTCATTGTGTCACAATAAAACCTTCACAAATGACATATCTCAATCGAGGTTTTCTAGATTTCAGGTCAAATGACCATTGTTATTGCTAGAATCGCGGTATAATTTGTGATAATGTGCCCATATTTTGCATGCATGTGTATCATGGGATGGTGAACAATGTTTCAGGTGGAAGTTTTCCTTTTTTTGCATCGAAAAGCCATTTTCTATTTTCCGAGAGCAAAAACGGGGTGTTTTGTGAAGCATCCACCAAATGAAAGTTTCAAAATAATAATACCACATTTTTCAAAAATACTAGACCATATTGAATGGACAATTTCCCAACCTGGGTATCTCAAACCTTTCCGTTCACCCCTCGTAAAAAAGACAAATTCATGCCGAATCGGTAGGAAATGAGTTAGATCTGAACTACAGGTACATGATATGATGCTCATGATTTTTTGCAAAAATCATTTTTATGTTCACAACATGATATTTGATGAGATACCTAATGCAAGTTTAGTAAGGCTTAGCCCCGAGCTAAGAATCTTTATGCCCCTCAATTTAGAAAGTTTGACGATAGTTTGAAATGGGCATAAAAAATTCAAAAACGATCGAAAGAATGCAAAATCTTTGCGTGGTGTCATATTATGTGACATAGTTGCATGGAAAAAAACCAAACTTGGTATATTCATTGTGTCTCAAAAAAACCATCACAAAATGACCTATCTCAATCGAGGTTTTCTAGATTTCAGGTCAAATGACCATTATTATTGCTAGAATCGCGATATAATTTGTGATAATGTGCCCATATTTTGCATGCATGTGTATCATTGGATGGTGAACAATGTTTCAGGAAGAAGTTTTCCTTTTTGTCGCATCGAAAAGCCACTTTGTATTTTTCGAGTCCAAAAAACGGGGTGTCTTGTGACGCATCCACCAAATGAAAGTTTCAAAATAATAATACCACATTTTTCAAAAATACTAGAGCATATTGAATGTAATATTTCCTAACCTAGGTATCTCAAACATTTCCGTCCACTCCTCGTGAATAAGAAAAATTCATGCTGAATCGGTAGGAAATGAGTTATATTTGAACTACAGGTACATGATATGATGCTCATTATTTTTTGTAAAAATCATTTTTATGTTCACAACATGATATTTGATGAGAGATCTAATGAAAGTTTAGTAAGGCTCAGCCCCGAGCTAAGAATCTTTATGCCCCTTGATTTAGAAAGTTTGACAATAGTTTGAAATGGGCATAAAAAATTCAAAAACGATCGAAAGAATGCAAAATCTTCGCGTGATTTCATATTATGTGACATAGTTGCATGGAAAAAATTCCAAACTTGGTATATTCATTGAGTCTCAATAAAACCTTCACAAAATGACATATCTCAATCGAGGTTTTCTAGATTTCAGGTCAAATAACCATTGTTATTGCTAGAATCGCGGTATAATTTGTGATAATGTGCCCATATTTTGCATGCATGTGTATCATGGGATGGTGAACAATGTTTCATGAGGAAGTTTTCCTTTTTTTGCATTGAAAAGCCATTTTCTATTTTCCGAGAGCAAAAAACGGGGTGTTTTGTGAAGCATCCACCAAATGAAAGTTTCAAAATAATAATACCACATTTTTCAAAAATACTAGACCATATTGAATGGACAAGTTCCCAACCTGGATATCTCAAACCTTTCCGTTCACCCCTCGTAAAAAAGACAAATTCATGCCGAATCGGTAGGAAATGAGTTAGATCTGAACAACTGGTACATGATATGATGCTCATGATTTTTTGCAAAAATCATTTTTATGTTCACAACATGATATTTGATGAGATACCTAATCCAAGTTTAGTAAGGCTTAGCCCTGAGCTAAGAATCTTTATGCCCCTCAATTTAGAAAGTTTGACGATAGTTTGAAACGGGCATAAAAAATTCAAAAACGATCGAAAGAATGCAAAATCTTCGCGTGGTGTCATATTATGTGACATAGTTGCATGGAAAAATACCAAACTTGGTATATTCATTGTGTCTCAAAAAAACCTTCACAAAATGACCTATCTCAATCGAGGTTTTCTAGATTTCAGGTCAAATGACCATTGTTATTGCTAGAATCGCGGTATAATTTGAGATAATGTTCCCATATTTTGCATGCATGTGTATCATGGGATGGCGAACAATGTTTCAGGAGGAAGTTTTCCTTTTTGTCGCACCGAAAAGACATTTTCTATTTTCCGAGCGAAAATAACGGGGTGTTTTGTGAAGCATCCACCAAATGAAAGTTTCAAAATGATAATAACACATTTTTCAAAAATACTAGACCATATTGAATGGACAATTAACCAACCTAGGTATCTCAAACCTTTCCATTCACCCCTCGTAAAAAAGACAAATTCATGCCGAATCGGTAGGAAATGAGTTTGATTTGAACTACAGGTACATGATATGATGCTCATGATTTTTTTGCAAAAATCATTTTTATGTTCACAACATGATATTTGATAAGATATCTAATGCAAGTTTAGTAAGGCTCATCCCCGAGATAAGAATCTTCATGCCCGTCCATTTAGAAAGTTTGACGATAGTTTGAAATGGGCATAAAAATTTCAAAAACGATCGAAAGAATGCAAAATCTTCGTGCGGTGTCATATTATGTGACATAGTTGCATGGAAAAATACCAAACATGGTATATTCATTGTGTCTCAAAAAAACCTTCACAAAATGACCTATTGAATGGACAATTGCACAACCTAAGTATCTCAAACCTTTCCGTTCATCCCTCGTAAAAAAGGCAAATTCATGACGAATCGGAAGGAAATGAGTTAGATTTGAACTACATGTACATGATATGATGCTAATGATTTTTTGCAAAAATCATTTTTAGGTTCACAATATGCTATTTTATCAAATATCTAATGCAAGTTTACTGAGGCTCAGCCCCGAGCTTAGAATCTTCATGCCCCTCAATTTAGAAAGTTTGACGATAGTTTGAAATGGGCATAAAAAATTCAAAAACGATTGAAACAATGCAAAACCTTCGCGTGGTGTCATATTATGTGATATAGTTGCATGGAAAAATACCAAACTTGGTATATTCATTGTGTCTCAAAACAACCTTCACAAAATGACCTATCTCAATCGAGGTTTTCTGGATTTCAGCTCAAATGACCAATGTCATTGCTAGAATCGCAGTATAGTTTGTGATAATGTTCCCATATTGTGCATGCATGTGTATCATGGGATGGTGAACAATGTTGTAGGAGGAAGTTGTCCTTTTCGTCACACCGAAAATCCATTTTCTATTTTTCGAGTGAAAAAAGGGTTATTTTGTGAAGAAACCACCAAATGAAAGTTCCAAAATGATAATACCACATTTTTCAAAAATACTAGACCATATTGAATGGACAATTTCCCAACCTAGGTATCTCAAACCTTTTCGTTCACGCCTCGTAAAAAAGACAAATTTATGACGAATCAGTAGGAAATGAGTTAGATTTGATCTACAGGTAGATGATATGATGCTCATGATTTTTTGCAAAAATCATTATTAGGTTCACAATATGCTATTTCATCAGAGATCTAATACAACATTAGTGATGCTCGGCCCTTAGCTAATAATCTTCATGCCCCTCGATTTAGAAAGTTTGACAAGAGTTTGAAATAGGCATAAAAAATCAAAAACGATTCGAACAATGCAAAAACTTCGCGTGTTGTCATATTATGTGACATTGTTGGAAGGAAAAATACCAAACTTGGTATATTCATTGTGTCTCAAAAAAACCATCACAAAATGACCTATCTCAATTGAGGTTTTCTGGATTTCAGGTCAAATGACCAATGTTATTGCTAGAATCGTGGTATAGTTTGCGATAATATGCCCATATTATGCACGAATGTGTATCATAGGATGGAGAACTATGTTGCAGGAGGAAGTTTTCCTTTTCGTCGTACCGAAAATCCATTTTCTATTTTCCGAGCGCAAAAAACGGGGCATTTTGTGAAGCAACCACCGAATGAAAGTTTCAAAATGATAATACCACATTTTTCAAAAATACTAGAGCATATTGAATGTAAAATTTCCTAACCTGGGTATCTCAAACCTTTCCGTCCACCCCTCGTGAAAAAGACAAATTCATGCTGAATCGGTAGGAAATGAGTTAGATTTGAAATACAGGTACATGATATGATGCTCATGATTTTTTGAAAAAGTAATTTTTATGTTCACAACATGATATTTGATGAGAGATCTAATGCAAGTTTAGTAAGGCGCAGCCCCGAGATAAGAATCTTCATGCCCCTCCATTTAGAAAGTTTGACGATTGTTTGAAATGGGCATACAAAATTCAAAAACGATCGAAAGAATGCAAAATCTTCGCGTGGTGTCATATTATGTGACATAGTTGCATGGAAAAATTCCAAACTTGGTATATTCATTGGGTCTAAATAAAACCTTCACAAAATGACCTATCACAATCGAAGTTTTCTAGATTTTAGGTCAAATGACCATTGTTATTGCTAGAATCGTGGTATAATTTGTGATAATGTGCCCATATTTTGCATGCATATGTATCATGGGATGATGAACAATGTTTCAGGAAGAAGTCTTCTTTTGTCGCATTGAAAAGGTATTTTCTATTTTTCGAGTGCAAAAAACGGGGTGTTTTGTCACGCATCCACCAAATGAAAGTTTCAAAATGATAATACCACATTTTTCAAAAATACTAGACCATATTGAATGGACAATTTCCCAACCTGGATATCTCAAACATTTCTGTTCACCCCTCGTAAAAAAGACAAATTCATGCCGAATCGGTAGGAAATGAGTTAGTTTTTGAACTACAGGTACATGATATGATGCTCATGAATTTTCAGGGTCATAGGCAATGCTAACGATGGGAGATGATCCTAGTTGTTGTAACCTTCCTGCGGTCTGTCATCCTGATACCCCTCTTCATAGTCTGGCCACGGGAATAGCCAGGGAGAAAGCCATGAGTACTCTTTAAGTATTTGGAACACATTCTATGAGAATTTTCTTCTCAAAGCTTCAACATTTATATATAACATGACAATATTCTCATAATGTTTTATTAAATGTAGATTTCCAAATTCAAAATGCACCTTGTGCAATTTTAAACATTTAGCCATCACGCTTCAAATGTGCTTGAAGTATCTTTTAATGCAGATATTTTCGTTATTTATAAATCCAACATATATCCTTTCTAGTATAACACTTTATACTTTACGTATGTTGTCTTTATAGATCCAAAAACATGTCTACAGATCTCTCCAGATACTGTGGACAATCCTAACTCACCGTTCAATGATTCATTAATCATTTCTGAACTTGTTCTCTCAAATAAGAACATGGATCAAATTATGTTGAGTGTTCATCATGATTTCGTTTCAGAATCCTATGTCACAACATAGTGGATGTCTGAACATTCTATTCTTTAAATCATGGACTCTTACACTTAATGATACTTCCTCACAAATATGTCATTCAAATATTAATTTAGGAAAAATACCTAGCTCCCACTCACCTTTATGCATCTTGCATATACTTTCTCGACATTTCGAACAATTCGAAATCCCTTGATCAATTATCAATTCGAGACCTTACTCCTTTTACAAGATTCCAAAATTCATTATACTTTCAGAACTCTTAATCAAATTTATTCAAATTCACTCAAGCCCCTTCTTGAAGAATTGCGCTTTGTCGTTCTAAGACTCCCACTTATTTCTTATAAACTTGCGGTTCTTTAGAAATATCAAGTAACACCTTACTTGTCGAGATTTAATAATAGTTTTACTTTCTAATATCAAGTGAAGTTTTAATTTCAGGATTTTTTGTAACCTTAGTTTACCATCATCTTCCTTGTAGTTCGTAGGTATGTTTTGTTCCAGTAACATGACAATCAATTCATATTTATCTCTACATCATATGCAGGGCATATTTAAGAATCCTACTACTTTATGTAAAAGCATAACCGAAAACTACAATGATCAAATCATTGAATTCTTTTTATTATAACATGAAGAGTCGCGTTTTGGAATAATTTCACCTATTGCTTCTCAATCATTTCGATGCATGGTCACGGACCTTCATCATGCTTCTACTTTCATTTCATGATCACCATGGTCAGGAAATACACTTTCTCGAGAATGCACCGCCTTTTAGAAATACTAGTTTTGCCTTTCTTTGGCTTTAGTCATGAAATTTTCCTTATAACTTTCAAAGGACTTATTCGTTAATGGTTTGGTTTTATCATATAGAGCCAAAATATTACATGAATTTTAGACGGTTTACTTTATTCCAGGTGAGTGTTTGCTATTTACAATCAATGGTTTGTTAATAATGCCACTATGAACTATTAGGTTTATTGCCAGATGTCTTTCCCACATTATGTCGACTAGGGCACTTTACAAATGTTCATGTATTATCAATCAGTTTCCTTAATTCGATAAATTCAAACATAATCGATAATAACATATGAACATAAATATAAATTACTCATAAAATCAGAACAACTGACTTGTTACAAACTTGTATGAATAACCGTCTCAGAAAATGTAAGACACCCTGTAAAAGGTTCATATTCCATGATTACAATAATTATTCAAAAGTATAAACTATATGGTAAATCTTGAGGGAGAGTGTCGTCGGCCATCATCATCATGCTTTCCATAAACACGCAACGTCACCTCCTCTCTTGCAGCCATAATCATGCAGAAGGACCTGTTTTCATAAAATAGAATAAGTATCAAATACTTCGTCATTGAAACAAATGTTTGCAAGATTACAACATTTATAAACTTTTGTATATCACATACACCTTCGTCATTGACGACTTCTCCAGCTATCCGCTCCACTATAACGTTTCTCGGACATTCTGCAAAATAATAGAAATCCATCCATTCCGCATCACCGCTTGTGATGCAGGTCTGGATGTATCCTTTGAAGCTGGGAGGAAGTGACCTAAGAAATATTCCTATTGCAAAGGATTTTTCATCCAATAGTCCACTAGGTGGACTAGTCTCATGTGCGCATCAAGCATGCGGTGTAGGTGATCATTCAGACAAGTGTTATCCTCCAAATTTATGGATAGGAAGTCCTCGACTAGCTCGTACTTCCACATGCGCACATGGAACATGAACTCTACTCTTAGGTATTCTATCATCATATCTGGTTCAAGGTCACCTACGAGCTCATGCAGTTCATCAACCATGCCTTTGAGCATCAACTCTTGTACGAATGTGGATCTCACCTCACAAAAGATACAGTCCTCCCACATCTATGGGGTTTCTTGTTCTTCTCCTTCTATCTCATCCATCTCCGTCACAGTTCTAATGTACAAAGCCAAATCATTCTTAGCGAGGATGTCGTTTAGATGACTTAGCCAATCTGGGAGGTTGGATCCATCTAACTTGAGTTTCTCGACGGCTAACCAATCAATAATGTCGAAGCTGGCATCACGGCATGCCATGATCTACATTTAAAGTTTGCAATGGTTTTACACTAAGTTTATAAAAATATGAGTTGAAATAAATCCAATAAAAACATTATCCCTAACCAAATGTCTTAGTGATCACACGATCATTATTCACTACATCACCCCCGATTGTCATGGCCAACAATATAGTTGCAAAGGTGGAAGCTACACGTCGATCACATCATTCATGCGACTCATGCTCGATCTTTCGATCATCCATGTTCCAAGGCCATGTCTGCACATGCTAGGATGGCCAACTCTAACTTATGTATATTGCAGTGTAACCTTTCTTACACCCACTACATGCGAACGTAGGTATGTATGACACCCGATTGTCAAGACCTGCCTCATACCAAAGAACTTTCTTGGTGGTTCACACACAAGGGGAACTGATGCGGCTCAGATCACTGTAGACCTTCATTGGGAAATCCCAAGAGGAAGGTATGATGAGCACAACAGTAAGTCTTCCCTAAGTATGAAACCAAGGTTATCGAACCAGTAGGAGGAAGGAAATGACTCCAAGTTGTTGCTAACAACTTGGAACCTACACAATACAAACTTAAGACTTTTCCCCAACAAACAGTGAGGTTGTCAATCTCACCGGTTTGCTGAAAACAAAGGATTAAATGTATGGTGTGGAAGGAAATGATTGCTTGCAGAAAGTAAATAGTAATAGTGGATGATGTATCAATGGTAAAGATTGGACCGGGGTCCACAGTTCACTAGAGGTGTTCTTCTTAAGAAAAATAACATAACATGCTGGGTAAACAAATTACAGTGGGACAATTAACAGGACAAAGCAAGGCATAACAATGCAATACTAGACATTCATGATCCTATGAGATTTGATTAGGAATTACAACAATATACATAGGCCTCCATCCAACTGCATCTATGACTAGTAATCCACCTTCATGTTATCATCTGAGCCCCCTCGAGTATTAAGATGCAAGAAATGGATAACTTCTTTAAGAAATGTGTGTAAAGTAAACAATACAATTGTACCATGAACAAAAAATTGTTGTTTTCTCCCTAGTAGCAATAGCACATCTACAACCTTAGAGATTTATGTCACTTCCCCAGATTAAATAGAGGCATGAACCCACTACCGATCATAAATACTCCCTCTTGGAGTCACTAGCATCTACTTGGCCAAGAGTGTAGGGATACGGGTAGGCTACACTAGCGCAAATCAAAAATTTCTACCACGTATACCAGGATTACTGTTCTCATAGATCAAGGGATTACCACTAGACGCGTAGTTGCGGAATTGATGAAGCACGTCGAGGCAGTGCAGACGTTCCACGTCTCCTCCTTTTCCTCGTCCCACGATCAGCTCCCCTTGCGTGGCTCGTCCAAGCGCTACGGATGCAGCGCCTCCGAGGTATCCACACGCACAGGGTGGAAGCGTCAGACGTCGGACTGCTAGGTCCGCGCGTGCAACACAGGCGTGAGGAGTGGCGGCTGGGAATGATCTCAGGTCTAACCCTGGTCAGCTCGCCCGACCCTCTCTTATATAGGCGTCTCTAGTGGGCTTCTACATTAGCAGCCCATTAGTAGCCTATGCCTGGTATAATTCGGATCCAATCCTCATTAGGCTTCCAGCCCCTTAAGTGTGTGACCCTATAGGTTCATATGCGCATAGATATGACACGAATACACTTATTCTGTCAATAGTTGGTAGCGGCCTCTAGCAAGACGTGCCAACTCCTAAACGCATGCAAAGATCATATCGGACGAACCATCACAAGGTTTAGTACATGTCTTTCCCTTTGCCTCACGATATTTGGTCTAGCTCCAAGCTGACCTCCCTTTCTCGATACCGTGATTCGGAATCCCTTTACTAGGTTAACTCTTAACCATAGGTAGCACGGCCATGCATTTCTGGATCCGATCACTCGAGGGGCCCAGAGATATCTCTCTCAAGTAGAGAGGGGCAAATCCCATCTTGATTGACCATGCCTTGCAGCATGCTTCAGACAAACCGAAGCTACCTTTATAACTACCACATTGCAGCATTTGATAGCCCCAAAGTAGGTCGATCCACATCTCAAGTACATGCGACAATCTCGTGTCTAAGGACAAACGCATTACGATGTGTAGAGAGAGAGCTACAACTAATTGCCAGTCTCAGGTTGGGTTAGTCCAACCCCATGTTCATAACATGTGTCCACATCATTGGTTTGACATCTCCATGTCTATGATTTGCGAAACATAGTCATCAACCAATTGATGTGCTAGTCTAATATTCATATGTGTCCTCACATGAACTCCGACTAGGGACAACTCTTAAATAACCATACAAGTAAAGAGTTTCACAAACAATTCACATAATTGCCAATCAATACAAGTTGTCTGATATGGATATTCAAGGAACATTACAATAACTCATGGATACATATGAAATATAATCATCTCTATGATTGCCTCTAGGGAATATTTCCTTCAAAGATAGCTACTAGAAACAGAGAGAATGTAAGATCTCAAACAACACAGACATGATAGAATCAACAAGATAGAATCATTTATCAATCTAACATAGTAATCTCAATATCCATCGGATCCCCGCAAACACAACATGTATGATTACAAATAGATGATCTTGATCATGAACGGAGCTCACAAGATCTAAACATGGTACCACAAAGGAGGGAAAACAACCATCTAGCTACTGTATGGACCCGTAGTCCAAGGTGGAACTACTCACGCATCATAAATGATGGGGGAATACACAATGGGGTATACCCACGAAGCGGTTTCGCCAGTTGGGGCGAGCGGACTGAAGCCAAGCCCAGAGTGGGTCGACTCGCCGAATATGGTGACTGGCGCATGCTGGACCTAGACGAGTGGCGCCGACTGGAGGCCCAAGACGACGAATTCAATACAAAGCCCACCAAATACTTGTAAACCCTAACTGGCTGCAGATATAAATCCACCAGGGGCACCCCCACGGGGCATCTTATTTCACATATCATTAGATCTAGTCTCTCCCTCCGCCTATGGCGACTCCCATGTAAACCAATCTATGATCATATACTGGATTGATAGCAGGACGTAGCGATCCTCCATCGAGGGGACGTGAACCTGGGTACATTGTGTGCCAATCTCTCTCCCGGATTCTCCTACGTCGCCTTGCTCCCTCTACGTAAGCTACCCACAGTAGCATCTGTCGTGCAATACCACGACAGTTGGCGCCCACCGTGGGGCTAGCGGCGCTTGGAGGGTGATAATCCGGGCGGGATCCTTCGCCATCGCCCACGGCCGATCGCATCTGGATTTCTATCCAAGGAAGCCGATTAATTGGCCCAGCTGCCTGCCAACGCGTTCAGTCAACTTTAAGATTTCAAACACGCACACACGCGAGATCGCTTCATATGCCCAGATGAGTTTCCGATTCTATTTCATTATTCTTGTCTTTTGCCCTACCAATTGATTACTCTATTTGGTTTCATATTGCGTACATGTTTGTACGATCTGGCTTGTAAGACTAATCCAAGACGCAGGACAAGACCAGAGTAGTCTTAATTGCTACATATTGTTTTGTCGGCCGGCGATCAAGCGGCAAGCTATCACAGTCAAGGGATAAAATCAATCTGTCCAACCCATCATCGATGACGTCTTTTCCCCTTCTAACTATTAATATGTATATGAAGTACGATTGGGTCTGGTGCAGTGACTAGATCAATGGAAAACAGTACACGTATAACGTGCGTAGATCAGTTATACATTTGTCTACTATGTATCCCCGTTTGCATGATCAAACTTTGCACTCACTGAGATTGTATAATTAAGCATACGTAATAATATTTTGCTTTATTTGGCCTATGTACGAGGAACAAATCAATCGGTACAAAAATTCAGGCTCGGCGACTAAAGCGCGCACACGAGCACCTCGGTGGAAACACACCGATAAAGCAGGCTGGACTGACTCCGTCCGACCAATGGTCCGACCCAACTCGGGAGACTCGCCTCGCCTCTCGTGATTCGCCCCTGCGGACTCGCCACACTCGTGGATCTTCCCTCCGCGGACTCGCCACGCTCGTCGATCCTCCCGCCGCGGAATCGCCACGTCCGGCGACCCGTCCACCGCGGACTCTCCATGCTCCGGAACTCGCCTAAGCACGGACACGCTTAAACGCGGACTCGTTAGGCTTGGGGATTCATCTGTCGGGACTCACCCAACGCGGTCTCGCCTTCCTCGGGATCGCCATCGCGACCTCGCCCTCGCGGCTCCGCCGTGTCGACATCGCCATAGCGCGACCTCCGTCCGCCGTGTCGACTCCGTGTCCGCCGCGTCGACATCGCCATAGCGCGACCTCCGCCCGCTACGTCGACTCCGTGTCGGCTGTGCCGACTTCGCCAAAGCAAGACCATACGTCCGCCGCGTTGACCCCGTGTCCGCCGCGTCGACCCTTTCCGGCTACGTCAAATGCGTATGCCGCGCTTTCTAAGGGACCTTCATCGTCCGAGTCGCCAGAGAGGGTCACATGCCACGCTGCATGGACTCACCATCAGCCTCTTCCCCGGAAAATCAATTCGCCTTTGTCAACCTTTGAAAGAGCGACTCGCAATGGCCAAGTAGTGCGGACGCGGACTCGCAAACCGAGCCTCGGATCGTCCATGAAAAACGCTAACTGAGAGCCATTATTGGAGTCGCCTTGCTGGACTGGCCTTCCGGGCCAAGACGAATGGCTGTGCTACACAAACAGCACCATGTCCTCCTCAACCATAGATAGTGCGACTCACACGGCCAAGTACTACGGACGAGGACTCGCAAACCGAGACTCGGATCGTCCAGGAAGAACGCCAAGTCTCGAGCCATCTTTGGAGTCGCCATGCGACTGGCCCCCCGGGCCAAGACGAGAGACTCTCTAACAAAAACAGCACAACCAACATCATCGCGGACTCGCCACACTCGGGGACTCTCCCCTCGCGGACTCGCAATCATCGCGTACTCGCCACGCTCGGGGACTCTCCCCTCGCGGACTCGCAATCATCACGGACTCGCCACGCTCGGGGACTCTTCCCTCGCGGACTCGCAATCATCGCGGATTCGCCACACTCGGGGACTCTCCCCTCGCGGACTGGCAATCATCGCGGACTCGCCACATTCGGGGACTCTCCCCTCGCGGACTCGCTATCATTGCAGAATCGCCACAATCGGGGACTCTCCCCTCGCAGTCTTGCTCACCGCTAACTCTCCCCATGCGGACTTTCCATGCTCGACAACAACCACCACTATTTTCATAATATGCATCTCTAAAGAGCCTCAAGTCGCTTCTACAAGCCAACTCGAGCCTCGGGGACTACACCTAGGCATATTGCGTGTGCGCGTGGTTCCATGACCGTGGCTCTCCACGCTCGGGGACCCGCCACCACGAAATCGCCGCCGCGGACACTCTCCCTCGCGTACTCAACGTTCTCGGGGACTCTCCACCGCGGACTTGCCCTCGCGTACTCAAAACGCTCGGGGACTCGCCGCCGCGGATACTCTCCCTCGCGTACTCAACACGCCCGGGGACTCGCCACGCGGA
Organism: Avena longiglumis; assembly: GCA_030063025.1. Lineage (NCBI taxonomy): Eukaryota > Viridiplantae > Streptophyta > Magnoliopsida > Poales > Poaceae > Avena > Avena longiglumis. The sequence continues at coordinate 450,307,837 of CP125979.1, forward strand.
CTCGCCCTCGCGTACTCAACACGCCCGGGGACTCGCCACCGCGGACTCTCCACTCGCGCACTCTCCGCGCTCGAGGACTCGCCGCCGAGGAGACTCGCCCTCGCGTACTCAAAACACTCGGGGACTCGCCATCGCGGACTCGCCCTTGCGTACTCAACACGCCCGGGGACTCTCCACCGCGGACTCTCCACTCGCGTACTCTCCGCGCTCGGGGACTCGCCGCCGAGGACACTCGCCCTCGCGTGCTCAACGCGCTCGGGAACTCGCCGTCGCAGATTCGCCCTCGCGTACTCAACACGCTCGGGGACTCGGCACGCTACAGACAACGCCACTCGCCGGTCGCCCAACCTCCCCACTCGGCGCGCTCGGGGACTCGGCACTCGCCGGTCGATCGACCTCGCCACTCGCCGCGCTCTGGGACTTGGCATACTCCATGTTTGGGGACTCGCCACAACTGGCAGCTTCACCAACACCCTGCGTCTTTCGCCAACTGGTCATCACCAACTGGCTCACGCCGACCACCTCCCACTTCACGGTTCTTTTCTCTATTCAGGAGCTCGTCGCCGATTCGCCACGACCCATCGTCAAGACTCTCCGCGTCCTGTCTCAAGCCCGCGTCAAATCGGCAACGCGCTCAGGGACTACTGATGGGGGAATACCAAATGGAGTATACCCACGAAGCAGTTTCGCCATCTGGTATCGAGCCGTCTGAAGCCAAGCCCAGAGCGGGTCGACTCACCGAATACGGCGACTGGTGCATGCTGGACCAAGACGAGTGGCGCTGACTGGAGGCCCAAGATGGCGACTTCAATACAAAGCCCACCAAATACTTGTAAACCCTAACTGGCTGCATATATAAAGCCACCAGGGGCACCCCCCACGGGGCATCTTCTTTCACATCTCATTAGATCTAGTCTCTCCCTCCGCCTACGGCGGCTCCCATGTAAACCAATCTATGATCATATACTGAATTGATAGCAGGACGTAGCGATCCTCCATCGAGGGGACGTGAACCTGGGTACATCATGTGCCAATCTCGCTCCCGGATTCTCCTACGTCGCCTTGCTCCCTCTACGTAAGCTACCCCCAGTAGCATCTGCCGTGCAATACCACGACAATAAAGGAGGCTTGCATGGTGATGAAGAAGGCCTCCGGGATGATCTCTCCCCTTCGCTAGGGCACCGGGAAGAGCTTCAGGCCCCCCCGATCAAGGGGTGATGGTGACGACGGCTACATATTATTTCGTGGAGATATCTTAGGGTTTTGGCATCGGGGGATTTATATAGGCGAAGGGGCGAGACAAGAGGGTGGCCAGGGGCCCACACACTGCCTAGGCGTGGCCCATGGTAGGCCCACATGTGGGGGGGGGGTCGGTGCGGCCACCCTGTGGCACCCCTTCGGTCGCCCTTTGGTCTTTGTGTTCTCCTCGGTGAAATATTGACTTTGGCTTTTGTCTCGTCCAATTCCGAGAATATTTCCTTACTAGTTTTTCTAAAACCAAATACAGTAGAAAACAGGCATCTGGCACTGTGGCATCTTGTTAATAGGTTAGTCCAAGAAAATGTATAAAAATACCTCAAAGTGTAGACAAAGCATAGCAAAGTGGATACTAAACAAGCATCGAACATCAAAAATTCTAGATACGTTTATGACATATCAAGCATCCCCAAGCTTAACTCCTGCTCGGCCTCGAGTAGGTAAGTGATAAAAAGAATAATTTTTGAGGTGACATGCACCATCACAATCATGATCAAACCATTTGAAATCATTGAAAGTTGGGATCAAAGTACTCTAAACATGAGCATGGAAGATGAAGTTTTAATAATAAGACAAAGTAACTATGCTACAACATGAAAGGATACAAAGAAAGATTCATGAATAACAATGCATTGAAAGAACTCTGTTTGTTTCACATATAGAAAACATAGCATAGTGGCATTCAGCTGGTCCCTCATGGAGTATCAAAACATAAATGTGTAGGAAACCTTCAAAGTTCATAAGAGTGACTAGAACAAATAGATCAAGAACAATCAATATCAACATTATGAATCAATCATTAAGTTTTGGGACAATACACATATAACTAAGAATGGCAACTATTCTCTCTTAATTGGTGCATAAGGATAGAAGGTAGAGACTCATTATAAAAGTGGAAGAAAGGCCCTTCAATGGGAAGCAGGATTTCAAGTTTCATAAAGAGCTTCCAAAAATTATGGTACTTGTTACCCTTTGGATCTCATTGCCCTATCATAAGCATCTGAAAGTGAATAAAGTATGGAGTATATGCTTGACAAAGTATAAGTTGGCAATCTCATGTCCCTTGAGTACGAGGGTCGTTCCTCAAACTACTCAACTTTAGTTACCGGTAAGATTTTGTCATAGTAAGTATATGTGTATCATAGAGGACCGCCAACGGGGTACCCCTTGCTCCATGATACAGGAGCTATCCCATATCAAAATTACAAGGCAAGTAGACAATGAGCATCTCAGCAATCTTCTTATTTACCATGTGAAAATGGTGCTTTTTTCTCTTCTTTCCTCTTTTCTATCTTTTTCTCTTTTTCTATCTCTCTTTTTTCATAAGAAAAATGCTTCATAGATTGCTCACTATGGTGATGCTGCAAGTTTCCACCATGATTAGGCATGGCTTAGGCTAGCGGCCCAGATGTTTCTCTAACGCATATACATAACCCATGGACTTACAAGCTCCCCTTTTATTTCACACCGCCGACATCCATAAACAAAAGAGCATGATATCAACTAGGTAGATATTTACAGGTGTTGAAAGCGTTCCCCTTGACAGCAGGGTTCTGGTAATTCCCAACTTATAAGTGCAAGCATATACAACATAGATATACAATGGTTCAACTTTATGCCATCAAGTTTGTGAGAGATTTAATCACTAATTTTCACATAACAAGTTTAATTTGGAAGATAGATAAAACAAGAATATACTTGGAATGGTGTAACACATTATGCATAGGAATTTATAGTGGACACTTTGGAATAACTTGGTTTCTTGGGAGTTGGATGCATGAGTAGAGCTTACTCAATACGAGTGGAGGCTAGCAAAAGACTGGGAGCGACCAACTAAGAGAGCAATAATGGCCATAATCATGCAGAGCGACAAAAAATTACTAATCAAAGCATAAATTGGTACCACAAGTCAAAAACTAAATGATCATAGAGGCTAAGGTGACTGGTTCATATTCATAACATGGTGTGAGCATGAGCCAAGTCAACCCAAACAAAGCATCAAAGGAGAATACCACAATACTATGCTTTTGTATGCTAAAACAACGCATGATTCTTTCAAGGCACATTAAGTAATCTCAATTGTTTGGAACAAGTCATGCTACAACAATAATCACTAAGAATAAGGTCAAAACAACATCTAGCATGACATGACAGATTCTAAGCCAAAGTCAAAAGAAGCTCCCTTTGTACCACTATAAGAAAGAAACTTTCTACTCCTTTCCAACACCAATCAAGTTATTTGAAACAACATGGCGAAAACGGGGGTCCAAATACTTTATTCAAGAAAACTAAACAAACAAATACCAAAAACTAAAACTAAGACGCTCCAAGCACAACACAACTGTGCATGAAACAATTAAAACGAAGTGTCTAGAAAGACCTGAGATTTTTATTGATGAAGAAGGGGATGCCTTGGGCATCCCCAAGCTTTGACACTTGTAACTCTTGAATATTTTCTTGGGGTGACATGGGGTGGCATCCCCACGCTTGAGCTTTTGTCCATTATTCATCTCATTACATCATTCTTCCCTTACACCTAAAACTTTTCCTTCATACAAAACTTCACACAATCTTCATTAGCAACATTAGTGCATTCAAAAGTAATAGACCTTTGGGTTTTAGTTTCAAAATAGCAATACTTTCAATAAAAACACAATCTACTGTAGCAATTCCCTCAAAAATCCCAATTTACCAAAGAGAACCCAAAAAGAAATCGATAAAGAGGCAAATGCAAATAATGGCAGAAATCTGTTAAAACAGACCAGCAGGTGAAAACCGATTTTTTCGAAGACCTTATGTTCCTCAAATCAAAAAGTTTTGAACTAACAAAAGTTGTCTAACAACCTAGGGGATTGATTTAGAACATTACATCTCAATCCGACATACGGCGATTTTTCACGAATTTTTACACTAAAGCACCAAAATATGTTTTGGGACAGCACTTCCCCAAATCTTACTTCCCTCTCATTAGAGGTTATTCTTGGCACAAAAATAAAATAAAAAGGATAAGAAGAGGTTATTACAAAAGTAATAACTACAAGACTCAATAAAACTATTGGGTTATCTCCCAAGATGTTCTTTTCTTTAACGCATTTAAGTTAGCCATGATAATTTTGATGATGCTCACATAAGAAATATGAATTGAAGTAAAAGAGAGCATCAAGAAGAAAATTCAAAACACATTTAAGTCTAACCCACTTCCTATGCATAGGAATCTTGTAAGAAAAATAATCAAAGAAGCACATAGTAACAAGAATGGGTAGATAAAACAAGAGCAACTTCAAAACTTTCAGCACATAGAGAGGTGTTTTAGTACCATGAAAACTTCTACAGCCATATTTTCCTATCTCATGATAATTTCTAGTAGCCTCATGAATAACCTCAACAATATAACTATCACATAAAGTATGCAGCCCATTCCTCACCGCCCCCTATCGACCAACCCTAGCTCGAAGACAGAGACCAGAACCGCCAGGAACGCTGCGCCCGCGCCGCTGTCGACCATGCCGACGCGCACCCTAGTGCACGTGCCATTCCGACTTAACCCGACCACCTCGAGCCATTGCCGCCAGCCAGCATGAACCCCACCGTCCCAGGAGACCACTAGACATGATCGTTTCCTCGCCCGTACCCCATAGCCACCGCTCGCCGCGGAATTCTCCCTCGGTACCGCGCAGTGCACCGCACGTTCCCGACCGATTGCCACCGCCCCTACACATGCATTTAATTTCTAGAGCATCGCCAGGAGACCGCCCATCGATCGCCAAACTCAGCCATGCCGCTAGCCGCCCGTAGCCATGTCGCCACTATCGCCTGCCCATCCCTCTCGGCCTCGCCGTCGAGCCTATAAAAGGAGGCCACCCCCAGTCGTTTGAAGAACACCATTCCACTCCCCTCACCTCACGGATCGTTCCACCCTCGCGCCGGAGCACGAGGAGCAGCAGCTCGCCGGAATTGGGCCGGAGCAGGCCGCCTCTGGAGAAGAAGGGAGCCGTTGATTTTCACCACCCCCGGAGTTGCCTCGACCACCCTGAGCTCACCGTCGACCACTCATTCGTTTGCCCGCCTCACCATCATCGCTGGAGCCCTGGTATGCCCCCTAAGCACCCCCACTGAGCCGCTAGGGTTCGAGCTCGCTGGTGACATGTTCATCGTCGACGACGACCCTCAGCCGTTAGTCACCCTTCTAATCCAACGACCCACACAGCCCCGTACCGCTTCGGGTTTTATGTGCCACTGACTGGTGGACCCCCCTGTCAGCTGAGCCCCACGCTGCGGAGTGACACTGGGCCGGCCCATTAACCTCTCCCGCGTGACCCAACAGTTTGAATTTAGATTTTTCCTTTTTAATTCAAACTCAGTTTTGTACCTTGTTTTAAAAATCAACCCAGCTCGATTCAATGAACCAAATTTTATGAAACTAATTTTGTTAGAAAGGTAGTGAAATTATTAATCCAAACCCATTGGATTCAAATCATTTGGATCTGTCGATCAACTTTGGTAAAAATAACAAGTCAGAAGCTTTTCTGCATTCAAACATTTTTCAAATTTCCACCATAAGAGATTTCAGGTTGATTCCAACTCTCAAAAATTACATTTGATCATACCTTTCAGAATATAAAAAGATATGGGTTTCACTACATAAATAATGTCCAAGTAATAAAAGAATGCCACATAGGCATTTCTAGTCACTTTATTTAATTAAAATAAAAAAGTTAAAGCTTATTAAATTGTGACACCACTTTAAATCACATTCCCATGTACTGAAATATGTGGTGATGACTTATGTCAACATGATCCCATGTTTGAGTTGGAGAATATTAAATATTAATTAGTTTTTCAATGAGTAGAATTTACTTTTCTAAATATAAAATGAATAAGACAAAAGCTTTAATCTTGTAATGTTAGTGATGATGCTAGATCATCTATAGTACACCTGTGTGTGATGATTGAAAATAGTTAAGTATTGTTTGGTGATTGTGTACCTCGTATTTATTTATAGATGCTGGTACCGAACAAGGATACGAGGAGGAAGGAGGATACTACGAGGAAGAAGCCGAGGAGAACTTCAACCATTGCTCTGCACAAGGCAAGCCTAATACTACTAGTTGATTGTGCAAGCTATTAACTGAGCAAGCTAACACTTGCAAGATACTTTACCTATGCAAGCCTTACTAACCAAGTTGAACTATCCAAGCTAACACTTGCAACCTAGCAAGTTTATACCACTATCTTAGCAAGCCAAACCATGCAAGGTTTACTTGTAATCTTACACCACTTGATAAACCATCCTAGTTTTACTTACAAGCTTTCTACTTTATTTCTTTATCAAAGCTTTGTCTTAGAGTTTACTTAAGTGACTTGTAGATTCTAGGAAGATAATTAAAGGTTTCATAAAGATCATTAAATTTAGCCTAAGCTATATAATCCTTATGTCATCCTAAGGCATGAGATTGAACTTCATTAATCCCCACTTGTTTACCACCCCTCTTTAGTAGTTAAACCCACTTGTAGATGCTAGTGCTAAGCATAAAACTTGATCAACTTTAGATGAGAATACTTGGTGTAAATGGTTATGAAAACCTTGGAATGATGAGTCATTCTACTGAAATATTTTGACATGTGTTTCCGAACACTAGATGATTTTGATGATGAAAATGTTGAGGCATGAGCCTTATCCCTTTATAAAACTGATGGTTGTCTGGATGCGATACCATTCCAATTTTACTGTACAACCAAAATACCCGAAAATTGGGTAGGGCTTGACTGGAAACTTATATACCTTAGTATGGGTTCCCTCACGGCCAAGGTCTGAGCTAAGGCTACCTTGTGAAGATTGTCCACCTGCAAGACCAAGATGACAGTTGGTCATGGTTGGGAGGCCAAACACACAGGAGAGGTGCCTATACTAGGGCGTGTAATTGAAAGGTTAGGATTGATTATCCGCATACTGAGTATGGTGAATTCAGGATTTGTTCCTAACGGATGTATCAAATGTTATGGTGAAAGCGTACAATCTCTGCATAGTGTCAAACTATTCGAATAGTCGCGTCAGCGGTTATGGAAAGTTGGAGTGGCCATACTGTTCCCACGTCAGATGTTTTCAAAAAGACTTGTGAAATGAATGGAGATTTTGACTTGACCACAACAGCGTTGTGATATGAAATTCAAGTTCCCACTTAGGTGTTATAAAATTTCAACTAGTTTTCTTTGCTTCTAAACTTAGTAGAGGTAAATCTGGATTTTTGGAAAACAACCCTAGAGCTTAGTGTCCAACTACAAAACCCCCTTAACTTGTTAGTATTAGTTTGCGAGTACTTAAAGAGTACTCATGGCTTTGTCCCTGGCTATTCCTGCGGCCAGACTATGAAGAGGAGTACCAGGATGATGGACCCCAGTAAGGTTACAACAACTAGGATCATCTCCCATCGTCAGCATTGCATGTGACCCCTAAGATGGAGCTTCGCCTACGCTATCTTTATTATTATGTTATTCCGCTTCTTGAGTTGTATTAAGAACTGGATCATGAGATCCTTATTTGTGTAAGACCTTATGTATGGTTTGTAATGGATGATGTACTGTGATATCCAAATCTGTTATGTCTCGCAAAAATGGTAATCCTCGGATTGCGATGTATGGCATAACAGGCATCTGGGATTAAAAATCCGGGTGTTGACAAGTTGGTATCAGAGCCATCCTGACCATAGGAGACCCTAGTTAGACTGGACGTTTAAATCAAAAACTTAGTTTTAAAACCAAAGGAAGTGAGTATTTACAAAAAACCTATTACCATTCTTATCACTTTGATTCTTTTATGAAAATTCATGTTCCTTGAAAAACTTTTGCAAAATACCTAAAACTTCACACACTTGATCACTCTACTAACTTAATCATCTTATATTCTTATAGATGGACGTGAGGTACATCAAGTTTTATCAGTTGGGGAATGGAGAGACCTCATCTTTGAGCAGGATTTGGACCAGCTTTCGGAACTTCTGGAGCGTCCGCACCCCGAGTTCTTCGGAGCTCAGCTCAATGATCAGGAAGGAGAAGATCGGCAGTGGATAGTTGTTGAAAGTCTCAGAGGAAAGATTGAACCTCCCACTTCAGAAGGAATTCAGTTCACCTTAAGAGAGAACATCTGGCTCGATGGACTTGCTAGGTCCATGCAGGAAGCTCTTGCCCGTCTCTGTGGGCAGAGTATCAATCAGATCAAGGGTACCCGCTTTGAGTTTTGTCCAAGGCGTGATGCTATGGGACATCCACTGGAAGCCCCATACCACCCCGAGATGAAGACTCAGTTGGACCACCTTAGCTTCATGATGTATGATCGTCAGCAAGAACTGGACAATGCCCGTGATTACTCCAACCACAAGTCCGCCGTCATCAAGACGAACGATCAGACCATCGCCATGCTAGCAAAGGATCACAAGTCTCGCCGCCGTTAACTCGACAAGAAGGAGCGCATCATTGCCCGTCTTCACCACTGTATCACGGATTTGGAGGAGACCATCCACGAGAGAGACATGCATTTGGAAGAAAGGGAGAATGCCAGAGAAGATCTTCGTGGAGACCCATACTCTTATCTCAGTGATGATGATGACTTTCTGGAGGATCAAGCCATGCACTTCTTGGCCAATGAGGAGGATTTCGCCTTCATCGATGACGATGAGGATGATGAGGATGACGATTACACCAACTCCGAGGATTAGTAGCACTTAAGCACTAGCGTAGTGAGTTGTATTCGGTCCCACTGTATCCTAGTTTCCAGAATGGTTCTTAAAACCATCTGTTTTTCCTTTGTTGTGGTGTGTGTTGTATCATGTGCTATGAATGAATGAATGAAAAGCAAGTTGCTAGAAAATCTGAGGCAAACTTTAAAAACTTTTCAAAGTCCCTGAACCTTAGAAACCTCCCTCTTTTATCATGATCTATCTCAATCTTCAGATGCCTCGCGGAGGAAGTGGTTCATCCCCGGACCCGATGTTGCAGATCCTGCAAATGTTGGTTTCTGACCGCGAAGCTAAAAGAGCCGAACGTCAAGCCAACTTAGCCACCCTTCAGCACATAGCTCAGATGGCCAACAACAACCAAGCCCAAGGAAATCAGGACAACCATGGATCTAAGCTCAAAAAATTTCAGAACACCAACCCACCTGTTTTCACTAAGTCAGAAGAGCCCCTAGATGCAGATGATTGGCTGCAAACCATGGAAAACAATCTGGAAGTCGCCGGAGTGGAAGCTAATGAGAAAGTTCTGTTCGCCACTCACTATCTACCCGGAGATGGAAGAGCATGGTGGAACAGCGTTCGTGCAATGACCGGAGGACAGATGATGACCTGGGAGAAATTCAAGGTCAAGTTCAGCAGAACCCATGTGCCACCGGGTTTGATCAAGAGAATGAGAGATGAATTCAGAGAACTGAGGCAAGGAAGGATGACCGTAGTGGAATACCGTGACAAACTCCTGTCATTAGCTAGGTATTCCCCGGATGAGATCGACACCGAAGCCAAGAAGAAAGAAAGATTCTTGAATGGTCTGCACGATGAGATGCAGACAGTATTGGTCAATATCCCCTTTGCTGATATTGAAGCCCTCGTCGACTCTGCCATTCAGATGGAAGGAAAGATCAACCAAGCCAATGAGAACAGCAAGCGCCGCATGATGCATCAGCCAGGAACCCATCATACCCCAAAGTATCGCCCCAACCCATCTCCAGGATTTGCCCCGAGAACCAACAGACCCCCGATGAACCATCCGACCTATCCCAACCGTGGAAACCCAAGGCCCGGAGGATCTCACAACAACCCCGGCAACTCTAAAAATTTCAACCATGCACCACCCAAGTTCAACAACAATGCTACCGCCAACACCAACACTGCCCCGAGGACTGGAAGCAATGTTGTGCCTGTTGCGGCAAAGGACAAGTCGCAAGTGACTTGTAATGACTGTGGAAATAAGGGTCACTACTCCAATCAGTGTCCCAAGAAGAATGCCGCAACCCCCAATGCCAACGCCCCAGCTCAGCAACAGCGTCGTGTTCAGCCCGGAATAAGGTTTGCCCCAGGGAATTCGCTCAACCGCAACGGCCGTCTTTTTCTCATGCATGTTGAAGAAGCCCAGGAAGCGCCAGATGTCGTGCTAGGTATGTTTTCTGTTCATTCAGTACTTGCAAGAGTGTTGTTTGATTCTGGTGCATCGCATTCATTTGTCACCGAAGAATTTGCATGCACTAGTAAGATTCAACCAACCAAACTGAAGCATGTTATGATTGTTCAAATCCCCGGTTCAACCACCAAACCTAGGAAAATTTGCAAAGCCGTCCCTATCCGAATCCATGGCATAGATTTTTATGCTAATCTGATAGTACTCAGAACTAAAGGTTTGGAAGTAGTACTTGGAATGGATTGGATGTCCAAACATAAAGGATTAATTGACTGTGCCAAGAAAGCCATAACCATGAACAGTACAGCCGGAGTATCATTCGAGCATGTATCTGAAACCTTACCTCATCAATTCAAGTGCAACAAGAGTATAGCCCAACCTACCATTGACCAAGTCCGGATAGTCTGTGAATACCCCGATGTATTTCCAGATGTTTTGCCCGGTATGCCCCTAGATCGGGATATCGAGATTACCACTGAACTAATCCCTGGAACAGGACCCATAGCCGAGAGACCATATAGTATGAACCCGTCTGAACTAGCGGAACTAAAGAAGCAACTGGATGCCATGTTGGAAATTGGATTGATTCAACCAAGTGCGTCACCATGGAGATCACCTGTCTTGTTTGTGCACAAGAAGGATGGAGGTAACCGTTTGTGTACGCAGAGGATATCCCCAAAACTTCCTTCACTACCAGATATGGATTATTCGAGTATACTGTCATGTCTTTTGGATTAACCAATGCCCCCGCTTATTTCATGAATCTCATGAATAAGATTTTTATGGACTTCATGGATAAGTTTTTCGTTGTTTTCACCGGTGACATTCTGATTTATTCCAAATCAGAAGAAGAACATGAGCTACACCTAAGGACCATTCTTGGATCCCTTAGAGAGCATCAGTTGTATGCCAAGTTTAGAAAATGTGAATTCTGGTTACAGGAGGTAGGATTCCTCGGTCACATTGTATCAGCCGGAGGAATTGCCGTTGACCCTGCAAAGGTGAAAGATGTCGAAGATTGGCAAGCCCCAACCACCCAAACCCAAGTTCGTGCATTTCTCTGATTGGCGGGATACTACCACAAGTTCGTAGAAGGATTCTCGAGTATTGCCAGACCCATGACCCAATTGCTGAAGAAGGATAAGAAGTTTGAATGGACGGACAAATGTGAAGCGATTTTTCAAGAACTCAAGAGAAGATTGATTTCAGCCCCAATCTTAATCATGCCGGATATCACGAAGCCCTTTGACGTATATTGTGATGCATCCAAGATCGGTCTCGGATGTGTGCTAATGCAAGAAGGCAAAGTTATATATTATCTATCTCGACAATTGAAACGGCATGAACAAAACTACCCAACCCATGACCTCAAGCTTGCAGCCGTAGATCTAGCCCTGAATACATGGAGGCATTACCTGATGGGAAATCGTTGTGAGATTTATTCAGATCACAAGATCCTGAAGTATATATTCACTCAGAAGGAGCTGAATATGAGGCAGAGAAGATGGATTGAGCTAATCAAGGATTACGATCTGGACATTCACTATCACCCCGATAAAGCCAATGTGGTAGCAGATGCCCTTAGCAGATTGTCGTGTCGCTTGAACTCCATGATTTTGAAGGAGCAACCTAGCCTGCACAAAGAGATGGAGGATTTCCGAATGGAATTAGTAAGTGAAGGATTTTTGGCTAGCATAGAACTTCAACCCACTTTGATCAGCCAGATCAAGAAGGCGCAGAAAGGAAATGCTAGTATCAACAGAATCAAGCGTCGTATCAGTACAGGCAAAGTACCCGGATTCACCGAAGACGAAGAAGGAGTTCTGTGGTACAAAGGATGCCTTTGTGTACCAGAAGATTCGGAGTTGAAGGAAGTTATTTTGAAGAAAGCTCATGATACTCTTTATTCTATCCACCCCGGAGGAACGAAGATGTATCAAGATTTGAAAGAGCAATTTTGGTGGCATAAGATGAAGAGACAAATCGGAAGATATATCGCCAAGTGTGATATATGTCAGAGAGTCAAGGCGGGACATCAAAGACCCGCTGGATTGTTGCAACCATTGCAGATTCCGAAATGGAAATGGGATTTTGTTGGAATGGAATTTATCACCGGATTGCCTACTTCTAGTAGGGGAAATGACTCTATCTGGGTCATAGTGGACAGATTGTCCAAAGTTGCCCATTTCTTACCAGTCAAGACCACATATCAGAGTTCGAAGCTAGCAGAGTTATGCATCGCTAGAATCGTCAGTTTGCACGGAGTCCCCAAGAACATATTATCTGATCGAGGAACTCAGTTTACCTCGAGATTCTGGAAGAAAGTCCAACAAGGTTTAGGAACCCGACTAGATTTCAGCACATCTTATCACCCTCAGACCGACAGACAAACAGAGCGAGTAAATCAAATACTCGAAGACATGTTGAGAGCATGTGTGTTAGAGTATGGATCTAAATGGGAAGACTGTATGCCTTTCGCAGAATTTTCTTACAACAATAGTTATCAAGCTAGTTTGTAAATGGCCCCAATTGAATTCATGTATGGAAGGAAGTGTTGCACCCCTTTGAACTAGTCGGAAGTAGGAGAGAGTCAGATTTTTGGACCCGACATCCTACGAGAAGCAGAAGAGAAAGTTCACAAGATTCGTGAGCACCTCAATACCGCCCAGTCAAGACAGAAGGGTTACACTGACAAGAGACGTCGAGACCTCGCCTTTAACATCGGAGATTTTTTGTATCTAAAAGTGTCGCCATTGAAGGGAATGCAGCGTTTCCAACTGAAAGGAAAGTTAGCCCCTAGATATATTGGCCCCTTCAAGATTCTGAACCGTCGAGGAGAAGTGTCGTATCAATTGGAACTGCCGGAAAAGATTTCAGCCTTGCATAATGTGTTCCATATCTCATTACTTCGCAAGTGCCTCGAAGTTCCGGAGAAGACTGAAGTGTTCAAGAATATTGATCATCGGACCATAGATATCAACGATGACCTGACCTATCCCCAAGTACCCATCCGTATTTTGGAAGAAGCTTTCAGAACTACCAGAACCCGGAGCATCAAGTTTATCAAGATTTAGTGGAGCAACCACACAGAAGAAGAAGCTACCTGGGAGCGCGAAGATCACATCAGGACGGAGTTTCCCGATCTCTTCAAATCCTAGGTAATCTTTTTCGTCCTTTTTCAAAACTCGGGACGAGATTTTGTTTAAGGGGGGAAGGTTTGTAACATCCCAAAAATACAAAGCATGGATCATCAAATAATAATCATCAAAATTAGGGTTTACAAAAACTTTCCCAAATAAAAATATGGAAGCATTCATATGTGTGTGTATTCAAAATTTGGATTCTTTTGAATTGCCATGATTCTGTGTTTATTTGATTCTAAAATGATTCTTATGTGAAATAAAGATCATCTAAACAATCCCCAAACTTTTCCCAAAGACAAACAACTCAAATTAAACAAATGAAGTAAATGGTAAATTTTGCCAAATTAACTCTCATGCCTACTTTGGCTATCTCTAGTTTTCAAAACTTAGCATAAACATTTGTGGATCTTTGCACCCCTTGTTAGTACTCATAATGAGGTACCAAGGCTCACTTTGTGATCATCCAAAAACATTCAAAAACCACTCAAACAAGCTCAATTTTCAAAACCCAAGAACCCACAGAGTCTCCAGCACATGCCCAGCACACCCACCAAAAATATTTTCAAAATTCAAAAGTAAGTTTCTTGCGGCCATTTCATCAAACAGCTTGCAGATTCAAATCAAACAAATCACAAACACTATAGTGTGCAGTAAATTTGGCTTAACTTGTTCCCTCTCTAGTTGGAACTAGTCTTTAGTAGATCATCTAGCTCATTTGTAAACATCTAGCACCACTGTGATCTTGCCTTGGCATCAATGGTGAGCAGGCCGAGCCTCACCATGCCACCCCAGTTTGGACAGCAAGCTAGAGGAAGAACTAGCCATGCCCACCTTGTCTAGCATGCAACCCATTCCTCACCGCCACCTCTCGACCAGCCCTAGCTCGAAGACAGAGACCAGAACCGCCAGGAATGCCGCGCCCGCTCCGCTGTCGACCATGCCGACGCGCACCCCAGTGCACGCATCGTTCTCACTCAACCCGACCACCTCGATCCATTGTCGCCCGCCAGCATGAACCCCACCGTCCCAGGAGACCACTAGACATGATCGTTTCCTCGCACGTACCCCGTAGCCACCGCTCGCCGCGGAGTTCGCCGTCGGTACCGCGCAGAGCACCGCATGTTCCCGACCGATTGCCACCGCCCCTACACACGCATTTAAGCTATAGAGCATCGCCAGGAGACCGCCCATCGATCGCCAACCTCAGCCATGCTGCTAGCCTCCCGTAGCCATGTCGCCACCGTCGCCTGCCCATCCCTATTGGTCTCGCCGTCGAGCCTATAAAAGGATGTCATCCCCAGCCGTTTGAAGAACACCATTCCACACCCCTCACCTCGCTGATCGTTCCACCCTCGAGCCAGAGCACGAGGAGCAGCAGCTCGCCGGAATTGGACCGGAGCAGGCCGCCTCTAGAGAAGAAGGGATCCATTGATTTCGAGCACCCCTAGAGCTTCCTCGACCATCCCTGAGCTCGCCGTCGACCACTCGTTCGTTTGCCCGCCTCGCCGTCGTTGCTGGAGCCCTGGTATGCCCCCTATGCACCCTCACTGAGCCACTAGGGTTCGAGCTCGCCGGTGACATGTTCATCGTTGACGACGACCCTCAGCCGTCGATCACCCTTCTAATCCAACGACCCACACAGCCTCGTACCGCTTCGCGTGTTATGAGCCACTAACTGGTGGAACCCCCTGTCAGTTGAGCCCCGCGCTGCGGAGTGACACTGGGCCGGCCCATTAACCTCTCCCGCGTGACCCAACAGTTTGAATTTAGATTTTTCCTTTTTAATTCAAACTCACTTCTGTACCTAGTTTTAAAAATCAACCCAGCTAGATTCAATGAACCAAATTGCATGAAACTAATTTTTCTAGAAAGGTACTAAAATTCTTAATCCAACCCCGTTGGATTCAAATCATTTGGATCTGTCGATCAACTTTGGTAAAAATAACAATTCAGAAGCTTTTCTGCATTCAAACATTTTTCAAATTTCAACCATAAGATCTTTTGAGTTTATTCCAACTCTCAAAAATCAAATTTGATCATACCTTTCAAAACATATAAAAACATATGGGTTTCACTACAGAAATAATGTCCAAGTAAGAGAAGAATGCCACATAGGCATTTCTAGTCACTTTATTTTATTAAAATAAAAAGGTTAAACCTTATCAAATTGTGACACCACTTTATATCACATTCCCATGTACTAAAATATGTGGTGATGACATGTGTCAACATGATCCCATGTTTGAGTTGGAGAATATTAAATCTTAAGTAGTTTTTCATTGAGTAGAAATTACTTTTCTAAAAATAAAATAAATAAGACAAAAGCTTTAATCTTGTAATGTTAGTGATGATGCTAGATCATCTATAGTACACCTGTGTGTGATGATTGAAAATAGTTAAGTATTGTTTGGTGATTGTGTACCTCGTATTTATTTATAGATGCTAGTACCGAACAAGGATACGAGAAGGAAGGAGGATAATACGAGGAAGAAGCCGAGGAGAACTTCAACCACTGCTCTGCACAAGGCAAGCGTAATACTACTAGTTGAATGTGAAAGCTATTAACTGAGCAAGCTAACACTTGCAAGATACTTTACCTATGCAAGCCTTATTAACCAAGTTGACCTATGCAAGCTAACACTTGCAACCTAGCAAGTTTATACCACTATCTTAGCAAGCCAAACCATGCATGTTTTACTTGTATGGTTAAACCACTTGATAAACCATCCTAGTTTTACTTACAAGCTTTCTACTTTATTTCTTTATCAAAGCTTTCTCTTAGAGTTTACTTAAGTGACTTGTAGATTCTAGGAAGATAATTAAAGGTTGCATAAAGAGCATTAAATTTGGCCTAATCTAGATAATCTTTATGTCATCCTAAGGCATGAGATTGAACTTCATTAATCCCCACTTGTTTACCACCCCTCTTTAGTAGTTAAACCCACTTGTAGATGCTAGTGCTAAGAATAAAACTTGATCAACTTTAGATGGGAATACTTGGTGAAAATGGTTATGAAAACCTTGGAATGATGAGTCATTCTACTGAAATGTTTTGACATGTGTTTCCGAACAACAGGTGATTTTGATGATGAAAATGTTGAGGCATGAGCCTTAGCCCTTTATAAAACTGATGGTTGTCTGGATGTGATACCATTCCAATTTTACCGTACAACCACAATACCCAAAAATTGGGTAGGGCTTGACTGGAAACTTGAATAACTTAGTATGGGTTCCCTCACGGCCAAGGTCTAAGCTGAGGCTACCTTGTGAAGATTGTCCACCTGTGCAATACCCAAAATGACAGTTGGTCATGGTTGGGAGGCCAAACTCACAGGAGAGGTGCCTATACTAGGGCGTGTAATTGAAAGGTTAGGATTGATTATCCACATACTGAGTATGTTGAATTTAGGATTTGTTTGTGACAGATGTATCAAATGTTGTGGTGAAAGTGTACAATAGCACATCCCACCCGCACGATTTCCGAGGCATGAGGCTCCTTTGAGGTGACCGTTGGTCGGCCTCTGGCGTTTGCCGGCGTCTCGCCGGCAAGGCTCTGCATGGATTCCTCAGGGGTTGTTGGAAGATCACCTACTCTGGTGTGACCACGGGTGGTAAGTTTCTCGAAGCCTCTCTCGTTCTCTCGGCGGATTCTTGGCTGGTTCTTATAAATTCCAAAGGCTCTCCCCTTGAGGGTCGATGTTTGGAAAATGGGGAGAAGATCTCTATTGGATCTATTTTGAGGTTACCCTCTCATCTCTCTCGTGTTAATGATTCCTTGGATCCCTCATCTGGATTTCTTGGTAGATCTCCTACCATCTCTGGATCAGATGAGGACACTGGTCTTAAATGGCATGCCCTTTGCTCCTCTTTGCCGACTTATGATTTTGAGCCTTCTAAAGGATTTCTGATGCTTTTTCCTAGTTCTAAAAGGCTGGTGCTCCTCAACCACAATGAGGTAGTGATTGACGCTAGATACTTGATTCAAGGTGAGGTGGTGGCCTCAGGCATTTCTATTGATCTCTGGGTGAAGAGGGTTGTTGTCGGTGCACAGATTTTGCCTAGCCCTTTGGTTAAGAAGTTTTGCACCAATATTTAGAAGATAGTGCCTAGATCTCTGGATTTCACTGAGAACCTCCCCTCGGTGCGTGCTCCCAAAGATGTTGCTTCGTGTCGGCCTGCCCTGGATTTTTCATTAGGGCGAAATTTTGAGAAGAGGATTTTTGATAAATTCAGGCATCAAGTTAATTTCATTGGTGGTTTCAGGAAAAGACCTTTTTATCTGGTTTGTTCTTTTGGAAGAGCAAATTTTAAGTTGGATTTTCATACTGTTGGTCTTGCTCTCCAGGCCTGTTTTGGTGGTAATGCTTCTAAATTCCAGGTGAAGCTTCTGCAAGATAGAACTTTTCGTTTCTCGTTTGCTTCTAGGGCAGTGGGTTTTGAAATATACAATATTTCAAAGTTTTCATGTAATTCTTTTGTGATTCATGTCAACATTTGGGGTAATGGGGGGCCAAACTGGATTCATGAAGAAAAGGAATTCTATAAAGAGTCTGCTGGAGAATGGAAAGTTGTCACGTACAAAAAGGAAAGTGCAAAAAAATCTCCTTCTTTGAGGCCTTCCAGTAAAGGTGGTCGGTTTTCCAACGACTCAAATTTCCTGCGCCTCCTGCGGTTTCTTCGCCTGTGTCTGCGCAACACATTAATGGTGATTTCAAATCAGGACTTAAAGACAGATCTTATGCTCAGGTGCTTGCTGATGGTGGTATTAAGTCGATTGTAACGCCGGTCGGGTCTGCGGGAGGCGCCAATCGCGCGGCATTTAAATTTTCTGGTCTCCTTCCTTTTCTGAAATTCCCCTCTTTCCCAAAATGTATTTGGCCCGACAATTCTTACAAGGGGTGGTTCAAAGTCCAGGCTGTTACACAATCCCGGCCCATTATTCACAGCAGTTTTCACGAGTTCACCACTTCTTTGCAAAAAACAACTACCATTTCCCCTGTCTCCTCAACTCCCCCGCCTGCTGAAACCCCATTCCCCTCTTGCTCGTCGCCGGCGAAGAGTGTCGTAATGGCGAACATCCCGATTGATCCTGCGCCTTTCCTGCCGAATGGCTTCCAGATTATGCAGGTCGCTGGGCGGAATCGTGTCAAAAGGGTGGTGGTTCCTTGGAGGTCAAGGTCACATGAACAGTATGCCATTGCTACCATTAATGCCCTCCCCCCTGGTCCAGTTCCGTTCTTGAATATTCGTGATGTCCTGGTTGATTTCCTCAATAATGAGGTTAGAGTTCACTTTAGAGATGTCCAGGCGTGTCCCTTTGGGTCTGCTTATGTGCAGTTTCATCATGTTAGTGATCGAGATAGGCTCATTGCGGCTAGCCCGATTCCGTTTCAAGATGTGCATGTATCTTTTGTTAAGCACAATGAGGGAGATAACTGGAGAAGGGCTCAGTTTAATAATGAGTGCTGGGTGATGCTAGTTGGGCCTCCCCTTGACCACTGGCATACGGAGGATCTGAATGCTGTCTTTGCGGATATTGGGAAGGTTCTTTTGTGGGAGAGAGACCCAGACCAAAAGGGTAGGATTATTGCTAAGATTCGTGTTACTGACCTGGTCGACATCCCCAAGAGTGTGAGGTTTACCATTGGTGACTTGGTGGAGACCGAATCATGGACTTTTTCTGTTGAAGTTCTTCGAAGTAACTTGCTTGGGGGGGGGCACTTGATGAGTACCCACTTCCAGATGACAATGAGGACCCACATCCTGTTCCTGTTCATGGCCCTGTCTTTGGGCCCCAAATTCCACCTCCTCCCCCTCCCCCTCCTGCTCCTGGGGGTGGTTGGGGACAATGGTTGGCCCCTGTGCAGGATTCTGCCCCTAATGGTGGTAATAATGAAGGTTGGGGTCCCTGGGAAGCTGCTGCTGCTCCTGTTCAAGGCCCTGTCATTGCTCCTGGAGAACATATGCCTGTTGATAATCAGCATCTGCCACCTCAAGATGTTAACAGTGGAATTACAGGTGCTATCGTTGTCCAAGACTGGGAGTCTGATGATGATGAGTCTATCAATGAAACTGAGGCTGTGGAGGAGCAGGGTGTGGCTGTAGAACCACAAGGGGTTGGCATTGGTGAAGGCCTGCAAAACATTTTTCAGAACTATTTGGCTGATGATGATGAGGCCAACTCTGAGGCTGAGGAGGGGGTGGGAAGCCCTATGGACTCAAGTACTGTGGCTCCTGATAATGATGATTGGATGTTGGAGGACCAGCACCTTCTTTCTCCAAATGAGGCTCATCTTTAGGTTGGGATGGTGAGAACTTTTATCTCCATTCCTGATGTGCATGCTGCTAAGCAGGGATTTTCCCAACAAGGCTTGGAGCTCTGGGAGAATTATTTTGCCCCCATATTCAAAAGGACACTTCTTCAATGGGCTCTCTTAAGTGTGATATCCCTGTAAGTTGGTTTAACTTTATTACTCTCATGCTTTCTACCCCTGAGAAGTTTAATTGGGTCAAGGGCTTTCTTACTTCTCCTTTATGGGAAATTATTAAAGAACCTATTGCTGAGAAAGTTCCATTTCTTTCATCATCCCTAATGAGAGATTTTCCCAGATGGCTCCTTCTTGTCTGGGTATTGAAACCAATAAATCTTCATGCTCTCCCTCTACCCCTGCCAGAAAGAGAAAGGGCAAGGAACCTCTTGTAGAAACTGAGGTGAGAAGAAGCCCTAGAATTGTTGAATTGAATGGGGGATTTAAAAGTCACATAAATTTTCTAATTGCTGATTGTCTGGTTTGGAATGCTGTTCCTCCTTGTCTGAATTCTAAGGTGGTTAAAAATCTTGCTGCCTCATTCTGCAAGGTAAAGTATGGGTACCTGGAGAAGAGGTTGCTCAAGAAAGGGAAGGCCAATGAAGTGGCAGTTAAGGCTCCTCCGAAAGGCAACATTAAAGGAGGTGCCTCCTCTAGCTTGGGCATTGGTGGCAAGAAGAAACCTGGGGCTGCTGGTACCTGTGGACAGCAAGACAAGAAGAAGCCCTCCTCTTAAGTGTTTAAATGTATCAAACTAAGTCTTTTGCTGGAGTCTTGTTGACTCCCTGTCATGTGATCTGTTCTTGTGATCTTGTCATGTGTTTGGTACTTGTTGTGGAATATGTCTATTGTGCCTTGATATGGATTGCCTTTTGCCTATGTGATTGTTGTTTCTTCTCCTGGGTGATTACATTATTTATATCACCCCATATCTATACTTGCTTCTGGTTTCTTAATGAATAGCAAAAGAATTTGGAAGATCTTGAATTGGAATATCAGGGGAATCAATTCTGAAAAAATGGATTGCTCTCAGAAATAAAATTGAGGAGTCTGGTTGTGACATTATTTGTCTTCAAGAAACTAAGCGAGAGGATTTTGATAGATCTTACATCAAGAAATTCTGCCCCCCCCCCCCCAAAATTTAACAATTTTGAATTTCTTCCCTCCAAAGGTGCATCTGGAGGTTTGATCACCATTTGGAATAGTTCCCTGTTCTCTGGACATCTTTCCGTCCTGAATGAGTTTTCTATCTCCATCACCTTGACATCTCTCTTGTCCAATGAATCCTGGATCCTTACCAACATTTATGGGCCATGTTTACCTGAAAAAAAGGCTGAATTTTTGGACTGGTTTGGCAGCATTGATATGCCTGGTGATTTGGACTGGCTCATTGTGGGAGATTTTAACTTCTGTAGACAGCCTTCAGATAGAAACAAATTGGGTGGAGATGTGAATGGTATGCTTCTCTTTAATTAAGCCATTAATAATTTGGGTCTCATAGAGTTACCACTTAAAGGTAGAAAGTTCACTTCGAGTAACATGCAGAAAGATCCCCTTTTGGAAAGGTTGGACTGGTTTTTTACTTCTGCTTCCTGGACTCAGAGTTTTCCCTCGACTTTTGTTGCTCCTCTTGCAAAGCCTACCTCTGACCATCTTCCTTGTGTCATCTCCATTGGCACAATGATTCCAAAGGCTCAGGTGTTCAGATTTGAAAATCATTGGATGCATCATAAAGAATTTAAAGCTATTGTGCAAAATTCCTAGAATATTCCTGTGTGTTTTCTAGATTCTGCAAAAAAAATCAATGCTAAATTCAAAAATGTGAGAAGAGGGCTGAAGCTCTGGGCCAAAAAGCCGCCTTGCCTGAAATCACAAATCTGTAATGTTAATGCCACCATTGAATTTCTAGATATCATGGAGTAAATGAGAACTCTTACTGTCCAAGAATGGAATCTTAGGGATCTCCTGAAAAATCTTATTATTTCTCTATTACAGGATCAGAATACTTTGGAAAAACCTTTCTCTGATGAGGAGATTAATGAGGCATTAAAAATCTGCCAAATGATAAATCCCCTAGCCCTGATGGTTTTAATAATGAATTCATGAAGCATTGCTGGCCTATTATTAAGGTTGATGTGAAACATCTCCTTGTGGATTTCTATGAGGGGCAAACTTCCTTGGAAAGCATTAATGCCTCTTTTATCACCCTCATTCCAAAAATTGCAGCACCTTTGACTCTTGCTGATTTTAGGCCTATTTCTTTGCTAAATAGTGTCTTTAAGATTATCACCAAAATTCTGGCTAATAGACTGCAGAAAGTCATCCTTAAACTTGTTCACAAGAATCAATATGGTTTCCTTAAACAAAGATCTATCCAAGACTGTTTAGGTTGGGCGTTTGAATTTCTTGATCAATGTCACAAGTCAAAGGAAGAAATTTTAATTCTTAAGCTTGATTTTGAAAAGGCTTTTGACAGAATTGAGCACTCTCCAATCATCAATATCCTTAAAGCTAAAGGTTTTGGAGATAAATGGATTTCTTGGATTCAGTTGATCTTTGGTTCAGCTTCTTCCTCTGTGCTTTTAAATGGAGTGCCTGGGAAAAAAATTTACTGCAGAAGGGGTGTTAGACAAGGGGATCCTTTATCTCATTTACTATTTGTTTTGGCTGTTGATCTCCTTCAAAGTATCCTCAATAAGGCAATGAACCTTGGTCTTCTTTCTCTACCCACTGAAGAAGTGTTCTGTCCTGATTTCCCTGTGGTTCAGTATGCAGATGACACTTTATTAATCCTTAAAGCTGATTCTGAGCAACTCTTGTACCTTAAGGCCATTCTTCATACTTTTGCTCTCTCCACTGGACTCAAAGTTAATTATTCTAAATCCAGTATGATGCCAATTAACATGGACCCTGAGAGGCTTGGACACTTAGCTAATAGTCTTTCTTGCCTCACTGGCACTTTGCCTTTCACCTACCTTGGTTTGCCTCTAAGTTTGAATAAACCTGTTGTGGAACATTGCCTGCCTATTGTTCAGAGAGTTGAGAGAAAGTTGTGTGGGATAGCTGACTTTCTTAATTATGGGGGGAAACTGCAGCTAGTTAAATCTGTTTTGTCTTCCCTTCCCATATATTACATGAGTTGTTTTGATCTTCCTGCCACTATCAAGGAACATTTGATTAAATATATGAGGCAATGTCTGTGGAGAAAGAAAACTTCTGATGTTCAAGCTAGAGGTAATGCTCTTGTAGCATGGAAGAAAGTTTGTAGACCCAAGAACCAGGGGGGACTGGGAGTTCTAGACCTTAATATTCAAAACTCTGCACTTCTTTTGAAGAATTTGGATAAATTTTATAATCACAAGGATATCCCTTGGGTTCATCTCATATGGAACACTTATTACTGTAATGGTAAGCTCCCTGGAAGAAGTCTTGAGGGATCCTTTTTGGTGGAAAGCTCATCTGAAATTGATTGACATTTTTAAAGGACTTGCAAAGTGCTTGGTTGGAGATGGAAAATCCACACTTCTCTGGTCTGATATGTGGAATGATAGTTGTCTTCAACATAAGCTTCCTCATCTCCTCTCCTATGCAAAAAACCCTCACATCTCTGTCAGTGAGTTCCTGCATACTGAAAATACTCAGGATCTTTTTTACCTCCCTCTGTCACAGCAAGCTTATTACCAGGAATATCAAAGTCTTGAGCAAATTCTCAATACTGGCAGGCACGGGGAAACTGATAACTGGAGTTACATTTGGGGCAGTAATTTTTTGGTCAAAAAGTCTTATTGTTCCTTATCTGGTTGCCAACCTGTACAATCACATTTCTCTTGGTTGTGGAAATCTTCCTGTCAGCAAAAGCACAAATTCTTCTTCTGGCTCTTACTGCTTGATAGGCTCAACACAAGAAACCTTCTGAAAAGGAAATTTTTTTCTCTGGCATCTTATGAATGTGTGTTCCATGGCTGCATCAGTGAAGAAACCATCCTACATTTATTTTGGGAATGCCCTTTTGCAAAAGCTTGCTGGGCCAAAATTTTGCATGTCCAAGTGGCTGATCAAAATCTTTTTGAAGATTTAGCCAGCATTAAAAAAGATCTTGATGTCCCTTTTGCAATGGAAATTCTTATACTTGGAGCTTGGGGCCTTTGGATTTGCAGAAATAATGAAATCTTCAATAACCAGCATGCTTCTCTTGAGGATTGGAAGGCTATTGTAGCCCAGGAATTAAGATGGGTCCTGTATAGAATTAAGAAGAAGTATTATCAGGGCCTCAAAGATTGGATTGAAATTAATATAGACAAGAGATAGATGCTTAGAATGTTATCCCTCTTCTTTGAGGTGGATTGAGTTTGTAAATACTCTTTTGTAACTCTCTATAATATATAAAAATTGCAGTGGGGTTTTTTGCCCTATTGTTTTACTCTCAAAAAAAAGAAAGTGTACAATATCTGCAGAGTGTCAAACTATTCGAATAGCCGCGTCCGCGGTTATGGACAGTTTGAGTGGCCAAACTATTCCCCCGTCAGATGTTCTCAAAAAGACTTGTGAAATGAATGGAGATTTTGACTTGACCACAACAGCGTTGTGATATGAAATTCAAGTTCCCACTTAGGTGTTATAAAATTTGAACTAGTTTTCTTTGCTTCTCAACTTAGTAGAGGTAAATCTGGATTTTTGCAAAATAACCTAGAGCTTAGTGTCCTACTACAAAAACCCCCTTAACTTGTTAGTATTAGTTTGCGAGTACTTAAAGAGTACTCATGGCTTTGTCCCTGGCTATTCCCGTCGCCAGACTATGAAGAGGAGTACCAGGATGATGGACCCCAGGAAGGTTACGACAACTAGGATCATCTCCCATCGTCAGCATTGCCTGTGACCCCGAAGATGGAGGTTCGCCTACGCTATCTTTATTATTACGTTATTCCTCTGCTTGAGTTGTATTAAGAACTGGATCATGAGATCCTTATTTGTGTAAGACCTTATGTATGGTTTGTAATGGATGATGTACTGTGATATCCAAATCTGTAATGTCTCGCAAAAATGGTAATCCTGGGATTGCGATGTATGGCATAACAGGCATCTGGGATTAAAAATCCGGGTGTTGACAATACGGACTCGAGGCGAATAAGGCGAAGCTAAGGAGTAGTCCTCGTGTCCGAGACGGTCCATAATAACGACGGCGACGTGTCGATCAGCCAGAGGAAGAAGAAGACGACGGTTCTCTCTCGTGTGGGACCCACTTGCCAGTGAGAGAACAAAACGGTATGTGGGCTTGGGCCGAGGTGGGCTGGTTCTGGGCTGCAAGAAAAGGAGCAAGTCTACTTTTCTAGCTTTTTATTTAAGCAATTGTTTTGAATTTTATTTATGGAATTTATTTTCTAAATACTTGCAGCAATCATAAGTTTATTTAGATTCAATTTGTGGACTTTTATTATATAATGTTATATTTATTTATATAGATCCTTTTAATATTTTGCAAGGGCCTTTGTTATTAATTTTCTTTCCATAATAAGCCATTGATTTATTTTAGGATATTTTCTTATTTGTTTATAAAACTTAATTTTAGTTAGCTCTTAGTTTGGAGGAAAAAAATTATATAATGATCCTATATTTTTATTTGAGGCATCATATCCTAAGAATTTAATGTTGTTAATATTACTCCCTTAAATCTAGGAATTAATCATGTATATAAATTTTATTGTAGCTAACAGAAGAATTAGGGTTTGAATTGTAAATTCTTACCCTAGGGTTTAGGGTTCTTAATATATCTATATTCTTTTGTTGATGTGAATAAAGATTAATGGCTAAACACATTGTCTTTATGCGTGTGATTTTTAATGATATCACTATTTAAAGTAAAATAGTGTTAATGATATCACTATGATAATGATGGTTGAAAATGACAAAGATGTGCTTAAGTGTGTTGATATAGGAAAATATTCCTATTAATCATGGTGGACATAAGGTGATAAATCAATCAGTTGATCTGGATATTTGGTTTGGTTATTGAATTAGATTTTAGTGTTTACCAAGAATTTATATATTCCATAATTCACAATCTTGGACTTCTAACTAAGGAATTCCTTTCTTAGATATACTACTTCTTCTTATCCATCATCATGTGTTAACATGATGAGCTTTACTTCACAAAATATTATTATCCACCTTTTATTCTTCTAAATCCATTTATAATTCCAATGAGCTTGACACAGAAGCTTTCAAAATCTTCATTCATCATCCATTACCATCATTACTCCAATAGTTGTATATATCAAACTTTACTTCACCTCAAGTGTTAGTATTTGTTAAGAGGAAACTACTACTTCTATAATCCAATGTTACTTTAGAATCATCTTGATCATACTATCTTATCTCTACTTAACTCCAGTATCTCATACTCCAACTTCAAATTATATTATTGTGACTTGTCATGGCTAACCTAGGATAATATATCAAAAATAGGGTTTAATCATGTTCTACCCACCAATGTCACTTATACATGATATAAGTATTCAATCTTGGTGACAAAAGCATGATTATTAGAATCCTTAGATCATTTATGGCTTAGGTTTCCAGTTGGCTAATCAAGGCTTCCATCCATACAACATTACAGTTGTAGTATAATTATCTTCTGTTTAGCTCTATTGGATTAAGAGATATAATTCGTTGACTATACCTACTTGATCCAATAGGTCTACTCCTGGTAACTATCTTCAGGATTCATCATTGTAATCTTCTTTATTACCATAAAATTATATATTCCAATAACTCTTTTATCATTTCAGGAGTGAGTTAACTCCATCAATTATCATATTGATTTGATTCTCTTCCAACTCTCCCATCCTATAAATGATATTCAAATCTAGAATTACTAATGAAATCTTCTTACATCTTTATTTATAGGCCTTAAGTGAATGCTATAATAAGAACAAGAGTTGATAGCTTAATAATTGGTGAATCAATAGTTGATTACTCAACATTGATGAACAACAGATATTGAGATAGGATTCCATAAGGATTGATATGGAAAGAAAGATATATGGTGATTGATCTTGACTTGGTTTCTTTCCTACTCAATCTCACTAAAGAGTTAAGGGTACGTATTATTATGATACTCATGGTATAAATATATGAGATTAAGATAGATCAATATTTAGTTGTTCAATTCCTATTACTTAAGTTATGTTTATAACTTGTATTCGTGAGTGTGTAATGAATACTGGGATATGATTACTTAAGGATCAAATATAACCATTAAGTAATGTATTAGGGTTTTAACTTTTATTACATTTGATTAACCCTTAGATCAAATCTCCCTTACCCAAAATAAGGTTTTAGCAAAGGTAATATTGAAACTTATCTTAGTCAACTTGATGATCTACTGAAATTCCATCAAGTTGTGAGGAGCTTCAATTACTTTGACAAGTTTTGTTCAAAAGCACGAAAATTATTCGGATTTTCTATGCATGAATGCAATGCACACAACTGTGTTCAGCTTATTTCTAAGATCTAATGCTGGGATGTTATAGACTCCCCCCTTGAAATAAACTTCGTCCTCGAAGTTCGTATACTCTCACGTTTCGGAGTAAGAAATTGACTTGTGTTGGTTACGGCATTTCTCAACTCCATGGTAACCTCAAATGGGAATAAATGTAGTATTCCATATCCAGATTGTTTTCTTGTATTCTCATCATACTTGGAATTATCCAACTTGTTGTCTTCAATACTCCAATGTTCCTTTTACTATCCACCTCTAAGGATATGTCTATATTTTTAAGCTCCTTGATCTGGGTCTCTTCTCTAGTTCCTTAAACTAATTAGGTATCCTAATCCAACTCCTCTTATTTAATCATCGAACTTTCTTACTATATTATGGAAGGTCTAGGAAGTCTCACTAAAATAGGGTTTTTCAATTTCCATTAACTAATAATTGTGGTTAAAAGACTATATTTGACTTGTCTTTGAATGATTATACCAATAATCCTTCCGAAGATTGGTTTTGAAAACATTTAGTCCAAACCCATCGGAATTTCTTGTTCAGTACACATACCAAATTGGATGTGCTTAATTTCCTCTCAAGGATCACTTAAGAGTTGTTTCTTCTAGAATTAGTCGGTTAGGATTAATATTTTATCACCTTCAAGCTTTTACCTTATTAGGCTTTAGATAATCATTTGTTATTACCTTAAGTACTTCTTTAACTTCCATTTAATGTTTACTCTCCCCCTTAGGGTTTACTAATAGTCTTCAAACTGTCTATTTAGTATTTATTGGCTTTATAATTAGAATATTGGTCTCTATCCATCTTATACTGTAACGATCTAAACCTTTAATAAGGTGGAGATCCCTGTGTTTACAATGCTAGTCCCTGGATCAATAGCTAGCATCCACAGTTAAGATGTAATATCAAGAAACAAAGGTCATAGTACAACTTTGTAACCAAGAATAAAATAATTCATTACATCTTACATAGCTCATTTGGCTATCTCATTACAATGCAGCAGAAATAAGTATATAGCATGGAGTCCTTGTCAACACCCGGATTTTTAATCCCAGATGCCTGTTATGCCATACATCGCAATCCTAGGATTACATTTTTGCGAGACATAACAGAATTGGATACCACAGTACATCATCCATTACAAACCATACATAAGGTCTTTACACAATTAAGGATCTCATGATCCAGTTTTAATACAACACAAGCAGCGGAATACGTAATAATAACGGTAGCGTAGGCGAAGCTCCATCTTCAGGGTCACAGGCAATGCTGATGATGGGAGATGATCCTAGTTGTCGTAACCTTCCTTGGGTCCATCTTCCAGGTACTCCTTTTCATAGTCTAGCCACAGGAATAGCCAGGGACAAAGCCATGAGTACTCTTTAAGTACTCGCAAACTAACACTAACATGTGAAAGGGGTTTTTGTACTAGGACACTAAGCTCTAGGGTTGTTTTGCAAAAGCCAGATTTACCTCTACTAAGTTTGGATACAACAAATGCTATTTAAGGTTTTATAACACCTAAGTGGGAACTTGTATCTCATGCCACAACTCTGTTGTGGTCAAGTCAAAGTCTCAAATCATTTCACAAGTCATTTTGAAAACATCTGACGGGGAAACAGTACGGCCAATCCAACTGTCCATAACCGTGGACTCGGCTATTCGAATAGTTTGACACTCTGCAGAGATTGTACACTTTCACCACAACATTCAATAAATCCGTCAGGAAAAAATCCTGAATTCACCATACTCAGTATGTGGATAATCAATCCTAACCTTTCAATTACACACCCTAGTATAAGCACCTCTCCTGTGAGTTTGGACTCCCAACCATGACCAACTGTCATCTTGGGTACTGCAGAGATGGACAATCTTCACAAGGTAGCCTCAGCTCAGACCTTGGCCGTGAGGGAACTAATACTAAGGTATATAACTCTCTAGTCAAGCCCTACCCAATTCTCGGGTATTGTGGTTGTATGTTAAAATTTGAATGGTATCGCATCCAGACAACCATCAGTTTTATAAAGGGCTAAGGCTCATGTCTCAACATTTTCATCACCATAAATCATCTGGTGTTCGGAAACACATGTCCAAAACATTTCAATAGAATGATCCATCATTCCAACGTTTTCATAACCATTTTTCCACCAAGTATTCCCATCTAAAGTGGGTCAAGTTTTATGCTTAGCACTAGCATCTACAAATGGGAGTGGGTACTAATGAGGGGTGGTAAACAAGTGGAGTTTCAACTAAGTACATCATCATGCCTTGGGGTGACAAAGATTATCTAACTTAGGCCAAATTTTATGCTCTTTATGCAACCTTCAATTATCTTTCTAATATCTACAATTCACTTAAGTAATCTCTAAGTACTAGCTTTGATAAAGAAATAAAGTAGAAAGCTTGCAAGTAAAAACTAGGATTGGGGTTATCAAGTGGGTATGATCACATATGCTTAAGGCATATAGTTGGCATGGTGACAAGCAAGTATGGGCTTGCATAGGTCAACTGGATTAGTAAAGGCTTGCATAAGTATCAGTATAAGCTTGCTAAGTTGCAAGTGTTAGCTTGCACATTCAACTAGTAGTATTAGGCTTGCATAGGTAAATTATCTAGCAAGGGTTAGCTTGCCTTGTGCAGAGCAGTGGTTGAAGTTCTCCTCGGCTTCTTCTTCGTAGTATCCTCCTTCCTCCTCGTATCCTTGGTCGGTACTAGCGTCTATGAATAAATACGGGGTACCCAATCACCAAACAATACTTAACTACTTGCAATCATCACACAAAAGGGGTCCTATAGATGATCTAGCATCATCACTAACCTTACAAGATCAAAGCTTGGTTTAATTCCTTTTATTTTTGGAAAAGTAATTTCTACTCATTGAAAAACTACTTAAGATTTAATATTCTCCAAACCAAACATGGGATCATGTTGACACATGTCATCACCACACATTTCAGTACATGGGAATGTGATTTAAAGTGGTGTCACAATTTAATAAGATTTAACCTTTTATTTTTAATTAAATAAAGTGACTAGAAATGCTTATGTGGCGTTCTTTTATTTCTTGGTCATTATTTCTGTAAGTAAACCTATATATTTTTATATATTCTAAAAGGTATGATCAAATGAGATTTTTGAGAGTTGGAATCAACTCAAAAGCTGTTATAGTCTAAATTTGAAAAATGTTTGAATGCAGAAAAGCTTATGCCTTGTTATTTTTACCAAGGGTGATCTACAGATCCAAATGTTTTAAATCCAACGGGCTTGGATTCAGCATTTCTAGACCTTTCTAACAAAATTGGTTTCATTCAATTTGGTTCACTCAATCGAGCTCGGTTGATTTTTGAAACTAGGTGCAGAAGTGTGTTTGAAATAAAATGGAAAAGGTTAAATTCAAATGACTGGGCTGCGCGGGAAACGATACTGGGCCGGCCTGCTAAGCACAAAGCTGACGCGGGCTGGTTAAGTTGTTGTCCCCACGCGTCAGTGAGATGAGGGGGTGCGAAGCGGTATGGGGCAATATGGTGCGTTCGATCTAGTTCTAATCCAACGGCTGAGGGTCGTCGTCCACGTCGGGCAACGCTGGCGAGACTGAAACCTAACGCGGCAGGTGGGGGTCGTTGGGGGCTCACCGGGGCTCAGGCGAGGGTCGGCGAGGCGGGCGAACGACGAAGTCGACGACGGTGAACCTCCTGGTACCGGCAGCTTCTCCTGGGGCGGCTCCAATCGCTGGCTCCTTTCTTCTCCAGCAGCGGCGGGCTCCGCTGGAATTCCGGCGAAGCACTGCTCGCCTTGCTTCGGGAACGGGGTGGAACGAGCAGTGAGGAGAGGGGAGTGAGATGGTGTTCTCAATTCGGCTAGGGGTGGCCTCTATTTATAGTCGCGACGACGAGACCGAACGACATGGTCAGGAGACGGTGGCGACATGGCTACGGGCTGCTGAGGCATGGCCGGCCGTGGCGATCGCTTGGTGGTCTCCTAGCGATGCTCTACAACTTTAATGCGCATATAGGGGCGGTGGCAAATGGTCTGGAACGTGCGATGCTCTGCGCGGCCGAGGCGGCGTCTTCGACGGCGAGCGGTGGCTACGGGGCATGGGGCGGCGAACGGGGGTGTCTGGCGGTCTCCTGGGTCGGTGGTGATCGTGTATGCACGCGGCAAGGGCGGCGCGCGTTCTGTGGGCGTGTGTCGAGGGCGGCGCTCTGGTGCATGCTCGACATGGTTGTTGGCGAGCTGGGCACGGTCTGTGCGTGTGGTCTAGGGGTTGGAAACGCTCGGGCGCTGGACAGGGAGTGGCGGTGGGGTGTTGGCTTGCTCCCAGACATGTTGGCTAGGCTTGTTTCTTCTCCTAGCTTGCTGTCCACACTGGGGTGACATGGTGAGCTTCGGCTGTTCACCATTGATGGCATTGCCAAGCTTACAGTGGGGCTAGTTCTTGGTTTAGTTTGCTAGATGATCTACTGAGGTTGCTGTGAGCTAGAAAGGGAACAAGTTAGGCTCCAATCACTGCTCACAATAGTGTTTAGATTTTATTTGATTTGAATCAGCAAGGTGTTTGATGAAATGGCCGCAAGAATTCAAGTTTTGAATTTTGAAAAGATTTTTGGTGGGTGTGCTAGGTTGGTGCTGATCAGTCTGCAGATGCTTGGGTTTTGAAAGTTGAGCTTGTTTGAGTGGTTTTTGAAAAAGTGGGATCTTCCCATATGATATAGATTCAACTTTGAATTGTCATTTAAACTATGCATTTGAAAGTTTCTGGATGATCACAAGGTGGGCCTTGATACTTTGTTAAGAGTACTATCAAGGGGTGTAAAGATCCAAACAAGTTTCTGTTATGTTCTGAAAGTTTGGGACAGCCAAAGTAGGCATGGGAGTTAAATTGGTCAAAATGACCATTCACTCATTTTGTTTGTTTTGATTTATTTGTCTTTGGGAAAAGGTTTGGGAATTGTTTAGATGACGTTTATTTCACCTAAGAAACCTTTTACAAGCAAAGAAACACATAAACAAGGCAATTCAAAAGAATGCAAAATGGGGTGCATACACACATGCATGCTTTCATATTTTTATTTAGAAAAGTTTTTGTTAACCCTAATTTTGATGATTAGAGTTTGATGATCCAAGTTTAGTATTTTTGGGATGTTACAGTCCTTCATCTTCAAAGTGCCACATGCATTCATGTTTGTTGTAGACTTGTAATCCTATTCAACACACTTCACTAACATCAAACAAACCTGCAACATAATAAGTTACAGCCACAAGGGTCAATACATTTTAATTGTATTGGCAAGTTTCACTACTATGTAGAAATAAGTGGATCCTATCATTACATGTATATTTGGCTAAGTAGGGTTTAGGCTCATTTGCAGAAAGCAATATAGTTTTATCCTATCTTTTCAAAATAGTTTTGATCTTTTGAAAATCTTTCTGAACTCCTTGGAAAACTCCAAGTGCTTCTCATCCCTTGTTGTCACCATCAAGTTTTACTTTGAGAAATTGGAATGTCGAGATCTTCCATAGCTTCAGGCCTTAGTTGCTCGGAGTTGTCCGTAACTGGGGACACGGCTAAGTACTTAGAATTTGATCTTCTGCATAAATTGTACACTTTACCCACATGACACAATCTCGTTTTGACGCCACCAGTGGCCGCTGGATAAGTACTCACCAAATGGAGTACCGGCAGATCGATAATGTGACAAAGTATTTCCATAGAAGTCCTCCCAATACACAATGCTAGCTTGTCTACCAGGCACCAATGTAAGGATATATTTCCAATACTCAATTCTAGTTAACCTGAAGATGCCAATGCAAGGGTCTTCCACTATGTAGTTGACTAAGCTAGAGCCCATTTAGCATGTGGCTGTACACAGAAGCCACTGTACGAGAAACATGTTCAATCTCTAAGTCCCTGGGTGGTTTCCTTCTAGTGCACATACAAAAAGATAGCCATATAAACTTGGTTCCCTTTGTTGCCACCTTGTCCAAAAGTGAGTATCCTCTTTCCACCCAGGTGGTTCAATGAGTACTTGTTTTATTATATAAAACATATATTTTTCCAACACTTTATATAATCATATCATGTATTCCATCCCAAATATATAGAAGGTCTAAGCATACTACAACTACAATGTTTTCATTAAGGAAGGTATAATGATATCCTAATAGGATACAACATAGCATAGAAATATAGTAGTCCTATCATGCATATTACAAAAATCCACTAAGTATAATGAAAATAGTAGGACATGGATGATAGTGTCACTTGCCTTTTTAGTAGAGAATATTGGTTCACTCCTTGATCTTGAAAATTTCACACTCTTCTAATTTCACTACAATTCAATCAAGCAAGCACATATTCAAAACTAACATTCAAACACCACATGAAATGATAAAAACACAGCAATGCATGTAAGCATGCAAAAGATGGTTTTATTTGGAAAAGTGGTTTCTATTAGGCTCTAATCATTTTAAAGCTCCTATTGGTCATTTACAAAAGTGGTAAAATCATTTAAATTTAAGTTAGTGAAAATGGCCATTTAAATCATTTTTGTTTTGCCAAAATGTTTTATATCAAAGTAATATTTTGTAGTGTTAGTCAAATATGCTTTTTTTAAAGACAAATATTAGTGTTTATGGTCAAAGTGTTTTAATACTAATCCATTTGCAAAAGGGTTCATCCAAACTCCATTTTTTAATTCAAAGCAATATTTTTTATTTGCTAGAAATGATTTTAACAAAGTAATATTTTACTAGGGTTCATCAAAATATGTTTTCAAATCACAAAACTTGGTGTTTTATGGTCAAAGAGTTTAAATCACATCATTTTCTGAAAGGTTTTACTTTAAAAGCATTTTCAAATCTTAATCCACATTTTTATTTAGCTAGAAATGCTTTTATTCAAAGATTAAATTCCTAAGTGTCACCAAATATATTTTTAAATCCACAATTTGGTTTTTATGGTCAGTAGGTTCAAAACAAACCATTTGCCAAAGATTTTACTCAAAAATCTTTTCTAGAATAATTTTTATACTCAAAATAAGCCTAAATATCTTTCGGAAAAAACAACCCACTTTACAGAAGCAATTCAGTAAAAATATTGCATGGTTGCGAAGTAATCTCTCTGCTGATTCCATTGATATAAAATTTGTAAAATTTGAACGTGTGGATTTAAAGTTATGAGTTTTGCAAGTTTGAACATCCAATAGAACATTTTCTGTTTTTAAATCGAAACACAGGCCACGCGTCTTAATCTTACTGGTCGGTAACGGTTCGTGCGGATCGAGCTACGGGGTGCGTTGGATCTACTTAAATCGCACGACACACAGCGTCTGATACCGCTTCGCTTAATGAATCGTCCGGAGCGGCCGGAATCGTCGCCAGAGTGTGTCGGAGGCCGCGACAGTGCAAGCATGAATTGGGATAGCCTGGGGGCAGAGAGGGAGCGGCGAGTGAGGGTAAATGGGGAGAAGACGTGGGCGCTTAAGATAGCGAGGTCGCTGGCGAGATTAATTTAGCCATCAACACGAATTTACTCGGATTTAACCACGGCAGAAACGGTAGCAAGGTCAGGGCGCGGTCAGAGGAGGGTGAAGAAGATAACTGACAGTGTGGGGTCGTGTTGACAGCGAGAGAGAGAGAGGAGATGTGCGTGTGTTCCTGTCGTCAGCGACTGCGCGGGTTTGCGGCTGAGTGGAATACGATTCGCTGCGGGGAGGGAAGATGGGCTAGCTGCTGGGCTGGACTAGGCCTTGCTAGTAGTTTGGGTTCGATTCCTATTTTTTATATTCACAAACTTTTTCTTTTTCCTTTTCTATTTATCTGTTTTGATTTTTATTCAAATAATTCAAACTCCATTTGAATTCAAACCTTTGCCAAACTTTGATTATATTATAATACTGTTTATTAACATATTCTAAAGTCCATTTTAGAATAATTAATTTAATCTTTTAGGGTCTATTATTTATTTTAAAAATAGACATTTGTCTCTATTTCAAATAAGATTTTAATTTGTTTTCAAACTCCATTTGAAATCTAAATTTTACCAAACCTTTTTTAGTAGGTTTTATTTATTCAAAATAATTTCACTTTGAATTATTAATTAAAATACTTTAATATGATTTATTGTTCATTTAAATTGGGAAATGTCTTTATTTAAATAAAATTGGATATTAATAAATCCTTATGATTTTACTTAAATAATCCTTTAATCTCTTTATTAAACAAAAATCTTTCATTTTATTTGTTTGGCCAAGATTTAATTTGGCTTTTTAAAATAGTCCTTATTTATTTATTTCTTCCTTTGCTTATAAAATACATATCTTTTTACTTAAATATCCAAAAATGGTGATTCCAACTTTTATAATTTTATTTAATATTTGTTTATCTTTTGAAATCCCTTTTCATTCAAAGTTTGTCCAAGATGGGTCTTTGATGATTCTATTTGGAAACAAAGAGTTTCTTTTCACCCTAAATTTCATCAATTATTTATTTAGTTTATTTATTTTTCACATTTCAAAATTTGGAAAATTTTGGGATGTGACAGGCTACCACCCTTAAAAGAAATCTCGTCCCGAGATTTGGGAAGGCTAAAGGTTACAAGTTGGCTTGAAGACAACTAGGGTACTACCACCCTTAAAAGAAATTCTTATAGGGTTACATTGATGGCTCACTTGACTATGGCTTAATGATTGATATCCAACAAGGAATCCTTATTTGACTCAACTGAGTTAACTAATTCCTGACATCCACATCCTCTATTTCTTCAAGGGTTCCATACATGTCAATGTGGTTCACATGTCCTTTCAGGGCCACATTGGAGTCATTCCCATTGGAGTTTCTAGCATCCTTTTTCTTTTTATTCTCAGGACAGTCTGATGCATAGTGTCCTAGTTCCTTACAATTATAGCACTGCAACTAGCTAATGTCCTTCTTCCTAGAATTTCCATGTTGGTTCTGACCAAGGTCATCTACATTGTCAGTATCATTTCCATTATTATCACTTCCATTGTTGTTGTGGTGATGCTGATGTGGTTCAGAATCTTCATTGTTCTTTTTTGAATGAGCGCTTCTTTTGTGATGATCCTGAGTGATACTTGAGTTTATGCTTCCTCTTTCTGTTCTCAACTTGATTCGTCTTGTTTTCCAAAATGGTGGCTTTGTCACAGAGTGATTGATAAGTTGGGACATAGGCAATAGACAACTGCAGGTTCAACTCATCATTAAGTCCTTCGAGGAATTTCTCTTTCCTCTTAGCATCTGTATCAACTTCATCCGGTGCATAGCGTGCCAGATTGTTGAACTCCTCAATGTACTCAACCACACTGAGGTGACGCTGTTTCAGATTGTGGAACTCCTTTTTCTTCAAGTTCATCACTCCGGATGAGATGTGAGCTTTAAGGAAACCATCCTCAAAAATAGTCCAAGTCACATCCTTAAGGGGAGTGGTGATCTGAAAGTTGTCCCACCATGTTGCTCCTGGTCCTTCGAGCATATATGCTGCAAACCTAACTTTTCCCTCGTCGGTGTAGCCAACAGTCACTAAGTCCTTGTTCACCAAACGTAACCAGTCATTGGCTACCATTGGATCAGTTGTTACAGAGAACCTTGCAGGCGTTAGTTTTAGAAATTTGGTGAGCATGTCAAGTGCTGGAGGATTATTTTGATTGTTGTTTTGATTCTGATTTTGCACAAAATGCGTCATCATCTGCATCAGTTGAGCTTGACCTGTCATCAACTGCTGCATCTCGGGAGTGACGTTATTGTTGTTGTTTTGGTTGGGATTGGCACGGCGGGGAGGCATCTGTTGGTTTGATAGGGATAAGTAATGATGGATAGGTCTAAATAAGTTCTAACACACCACCCAAAATAATCAAGTTCAGTCAAACAATCCAACAATCAACAAGCAACTATTCACTTAACAACTTATGATCTTAACTCATGAGTTGAAGGAAAGAAAAAGTTCTCTTGGAATAATCAACTTAGTATAGTCATACCTCATAGGTCAATATGATCCATACACTAACATGATTTCAATGTTTTTGGTAGGCAATCTAATGTCTCTTGGTTCTCACTTGTAGTCATTAGTGATGTCTAAGGTGGAGTCCTTGGTGGAACTAAAGTTGAAGTCATTGGTCATGGTGAAGGCTTTGTCCATCAAGTTGAAAAAGGAAGAGATGTAGAATCAAAACCAAAAGGTTGAGGAAAGAGTTTACAAGATTGTCTGTAAATAAGTTTTGGAACAAATACAACTCCTATTTTTCTAAGGGGTTTTGTCCAATCCTAGGGTTACAATCCTACAGGAAACACAGTGATCTGGTACCATCTGTAACGGTCCCAACCTTAAAAAAGGTGGAGATCCCTGTGTTTACAATGCTAGTCCCTAGATCAATAGCTAGCATCCACAGTTAAGACGTAATATCAAGATACAAAGGTCATAGTACAACTTTATAACCAGGAATAAAATAATTCATTACATCTTACATATCTCATTTGGCTATCTCATTACAATGCAGCAGAAATAACTATATAACATGGAGTCCTTCATCTTCAACGTGCCACAGGCATTCATGTTGGTTGTAGACTTGTAATCCTATTCAACAGACTTCACTAACATCAAAAAAACCTGCAACATAATAATTTGCAGCCACAAGGGTCAATACATTTGAATTGTATTGGCAAGTTTCACTACTATGTAGAAATAAGTGGATCCTATCATTACATGTATATTTGGCTAAGTAGGGTTTAGGCTCATTTGCAAAAAGCAATATAGTTTTATACTATCTTTTCAAAATAGTTTTGATCTTTTGAAAATCTTTCTGAACTCCTTGGAAAACTCCAAGTGCTTCTAATCCCTTGTTGTCACCATCAAGTTTTACTTTGAGAAATTGGAATGTCGAGATCTTCCATAGCTTTAGGCCTTAGTTGCTAAGAGTTGTCCGTAACCGGGGACACGACTAAGTACTTAGAATTGGATCTTCTGCAGAAGTTGTACACTTTACCCACATGACACAATCTCGTCTTGACGCCACCAGTGGCCGCTGGATAAGTACTCACCAAATGGAGTACCGACAGATCGAGAATGTGACAAAGTCTTTCCATAGTAGTCCTCCCAATACACAATACTATCTTATCTACCAGGCACCAATGTAAGGATATATTTCTAATACACAATTCTAGTTCACCCAAAGATCCCAATGCAAGGGTATTCCACTAAGTAGTTGACTAAGACAGAGCCCATTTAGCATGTGGCTGTACACGGAAGCCACTGTACGAGAATCATGTTCAATCTCTAAGTCCCTAGGTGGTTTCCTTCTAGTGCACATACAAAAAGATAGCCATATAAACTTGGTTCCCTTTGTTGCCACCTTGTCCAAAAGTGAGTATCCTCTTTCCACCCAGGTGGTTCATTTAGTACTTGTTTTATTATATAAAACATATATTTTTCCAACACTTTATATAATCATATCATGTATTCCATCCCAAATATATAGCAGGGCTAAGCATACTACAACTACAATATTTTCACTAAGGAAGGTATAAGGATATCCTAATAGGATACATCATAGCATAGAAATATAGTAGTCCTATCATGCATATTACAAAAATCCACTAAGTGTAATGAAAATAGTAGGACATGGATGATAGTGTCACTTGCCTTTTTAGTAGAGAATATTGGTTCACTCCTTGATCTTGCAAATATCACACACTTCTAATTTCACTACAATTCAATCAAACAAGCACATATTCAAAACTCACATTCAAACAATTCACCACATGAAATGATAAAAACATAGAAATGCATGTAAGCATGCAAAAGATGGTTTTATTTGGAAAAGTGGTTTCTATTAGGCTCTAATCATTTTAAAGCTCCTATTGGTCATTTACAAAAGTGGTGAAATCATTTAAATTTAAGTTAGTGAAAATGGCCATTTAAATCATTTTTCTTTTCCCAAAATGTTTTATCTCAAAGTAATATTTTGTAGTGTTAGTCAAATATGCTTTTTTTAAAAACAAATATTAGTGTTTATGGTCAAAGTGTTTTAATACTAATCCATTTGCAAAAGGGTTCATCCAAACTCCATTTTTAATTCAAAGCAATATTTTTTATTTTCTAGAAAATGATTTTAACAAAGTAATATTTTACTAGGGTTCATCAAAATATGTTTTCAAATCCCAAAACTTGTTGTTTTAGGGTCAGAGAGTTTAAATCACATCATTTTCCAAAAGGTTTTACTTTAAAAGCATTTTCAAATATTAATCCACATTTTTATTTAGCTAGAAATGCTTTTATTCAAAGATTCAATTCCTAAGTGTCACCAAATATATTTTTAAATCCACAAGTTGGTTTTTATGGTCAGTAGGTTCAAAACAAACCATTTTCCAAAGATTTTACTCAAAAATATTTTCTTGAATATTTTTTATAGTCAAAATAAGCCTAAATATGTTTCTGCAAAAACAACGCATTTTACAGAAGCAATTAATTAAACAATGTGCATGGTTACAAAGTACTCTCTCTGCTGATTCCATTGATATAAAATATGTAAAATTTGGACGTGTGGATTTAAAGTTATGAATTTTGCAAGTTTGAACATCCAATAGAATATTTTCTGTTTTTAAATCGAAACACAGGCCGGTAACGATTCGTGCGGATCGAGGTACGGGGTGCGTTGGATCTACTTAAATCAAACGGCACCCATCGTCTGATACCGCTTCGCTTAATGAATCTATCGCAGCGCTTGGATCAAGATCTAGTGGCTCACAGTAGCTAGACCACAGATGGGCGGCGCTGGCGGCGGCGGACGGTGGTGCGCGCTTAGATGGTGAGGTTACCGACGAACCAGGAAGCGAGGGAGAGGGAGAAGATGGTCACCAGACTCGCGGGAAGCACTGATGCACGAGGTGGGGTCAGTTCATCGAGGGGCGCTCGGAGGTAGCGACGATTGCTCGCCGCAAACAGCGTCGGCGTCGGGTTCTTCTGTTCATCGACAGGGGCGAGGCGGGGGAGGGTTGCCGGAGTTGGGGCAGTTCTCGGTGGTTCTCGGGTGTTGTCCTTGTCAAATATTTGGGGCACGCGCGGCCAAGAGGGTGGCACTGGAGTGTGCGCCTGACGTTGGGTAGTATCGTGGAGGCCAGGGGAAAGTGGTGGCGAGGAGCGGCCGGAATCATCGCCAGAGTGTGTCGTAGGCCGCGGCAGTGCAAGCATGAATTGGGACAGCTTGGGGGCAGAGAGGGAGCGGCGAGTGAGGGGAATTGGGGAGAAGACGTGGGCGCTTAAGATAGCGAGGTTGCTAGCGAGATTAATTTAGCCATCAATGCGAATTTACTCGGATTTAACCACGGCAGAAATGGTAGCAAGGTCCGGCGCGGTTAGAGGCGGGTGAAGAAGCTAACTCACAATGT
Organism: Avena longiglumis; assembly: GCA_030063025.1. NCBI lineage: Eukaryota > Viridiplantae > Streptophyta > Magnoliopsida > Poales > Poaceae > Avena > Avena longiglumis. Next base: position 450,348,609 of record CP125979.1, read on the forward strand.
GGGTCACGACAATAGAGAGAGGAGATGTGCGTCTGTCATCGTGCCGATCAAGCGAGTTCTTGGTGAGTGGAAAACGATTCGCTGCGGGGAGGTAAGATGGGCTAGTTGCTGGCCTGGACTGGGCCTTGCTAGTGGGTTGGGTTCGATTCCTTTTTTTTATATTTAGAAACTTTTTCTTTTTCCTTTTCTATTTATCTGTTTTGATTTTTGTTCAAATAATTCAAACTCCGTTTGAATTCAAACCTTTGCCAAACTTTGAGTATATTATAATAATGTTTATTAACATATTCTAAAGTCCATTTTAGAATAATTAATTTAATCTTTTAGGGTCTATTATTTATTTTAAAAATAGACATTTGTGTTTATTTCAAATAAGATTTTCATTTGTTTTCAAACTCCATTTGAAATCTAAATTTTACCAAACCTTTTTCAGTAGGTTTTATTTATTCAAAATAATTTCACTTTGAATTATTAATTAAAATACTTTAATATGATTTATTGTTCATTTAAATTGGGAAATGTCTTTATTTAAATAAATTGGATATTAATAAATCCTTATGATTTTACTTAAATAATCCTTTAATCTTTTTATTAAACAAAAATCTTTCATTTTATTTGTTTGTCCAAGATTTAATTTGGCTTTTTAAAATAGTCCTTATTTATTTATTTCTTCCTTTTCTTATAAAATCCATATCTTTTTGTTTAAAGATCCAAAAATGGTGATTCTAACTTTTATAATTTTATTTAATATTTGTTTATCTTTTTAAATCCCTTTGCATTCAAAGTTTGTCCAAGATGGGTCTTTGATGATTCTATTTGGAAACACAAAGTTTCTTTTCACCCTAAATTTCATCAATTATTTATTTTGGTTATTTATTTTTCACATTTCAAAATTTGGAAAATTTTGGGATGTGACATATACTCTACCAAGTTAGTGTCTTATGAAAGATTGTACGGTGTATCCATACGATTGTGGATCTCTGAAGTGAATCTTTCAACATTATTTATCTTACTTATTATTTGAACATTTTTTATTTGATAGGTCAATTTTCGCGAAGAGTCTCGAAAGATGATCGCATAAAATTTTATACTCCTTTAGGTCTGATTTACCTTAGGCCAAGTTTTATGCTCTTTATGCAACTTTTAAGATGATCTGGTTAACTATGTCAACCAACACCGGCTGCGGACAAGATACCAACTGTGGATCAAATACCAGCTGCGAATTATCCTAGGGTGTATGTATTACCCTATGGTTCTTTGACGTACTATTGGCATTCTCTCTGAATTCTTAGAGCTTGAATACCATTTTGGTTCCAAGGCTTCTTCTTTGTACTAATTCATGATACTTCCATGAACTTGGTACTACTACTCCATTACTTCTTACCAATATCACCTACTTTGATTGAACATTGAGTTCATCACTTCTTATTGCTCCATACATTTCCTACATTAATGTTTCTTCTTATATCTGGCTAATAATAACCTGAGCTTGATCTATCCTTCAAACTATGCTAATACTCCTTATATTTTTCTTCATCCTTCATGTAAATCTTCATCTTGGTCTTTGGAACTCGCCACTCCCTTACATGAATTCCCATTCCTATCTAGGTCTATATCATCAAGTAATAACTGGATGATGCACCAAGTCAAACTTCATGTACAGATCTAGTCATTCAAAAAGATCCAAGAAAAACAAATAAATCCAAATATGGTACATATAACACACAATATTCTAAGCCCGGAATATATTAGTATAGTATATCTAGAATTCAAACTTAGTTGTGTAGTATATGACACCCCCTCATATAGGTTTACATCATGATACTTAGCACATAGGGGTCAAACTATACTTTGTTTCAATATTTACCCAAATTGCTCAAGTGCAACAGGGTAATTTTAAACAAAGTGATCTCAATTTGGTTTCGACTAACCTTTTGTCTCACTTTTGGAATGGCTAGTATAACCAACCTATCATTATTTTGTAATCTAACCTCACATGATCTCGCAAAAGTATAATCAGATTCTATTTGATAACTTAAACAAAAGATTATTAGAAATTTTTAGCACCTAAAACTTCTATCATAGCTCTATCGTGGTATTTTCATACTTCTACTCCAAGATAATTCACTAAGTACTTGTCATATTTATACTCTCATCATGGTTTCGGAGCTAATCTCACGATGATCTTGTTATGTTTTACCTATTTACATGATTCAAGAGCTAATCTAACTATGATAACTTTATTTCACATTACTCTATCATTAAATCCTAACATAACTTCACTTCATCACGTAGAATTCTCAAGTGAATCCCACATGATTAGTACTCAATAAATCAACACTTATCCTAATGATATTCACCATGTCTTCTTTGGTTATCAATTAACCATAATATTCCACTTTATTACATGGATTCTAGGGTTAGGAAATACCATTAGAACTACTTCAATTGATGTCTTGCACTTGATCCTAATCTGCTGTGGCCAATTGACTTTCGCACAATATCTTGGTGTGTTATGTCTCCTTCGGAAGACACTAAATATCACTGTACTAAGAAATAATAAAATAATTACTCCTCAGAAAGAATGACTTAAGCATCTGACTTGGGTGTGACAAGGTTATCCTCAAGTGGATACTCATCACCAGTCATTAGATTATTTGGTTTAGATAAGATGGTTTCTATAGTCACTATCCAACCTACAGATCTTCCTAAAAGGGTTTTAATCCTAAGGTCAAAACATATGTTTTGATACCAACTGCGGTGACCTAGCATACCACTACATGATATAGTACACTATAGTTGTTGACATAACACTAATGAAACACTGTTCACTAGTATTACATCCCTCAGAGTGGTACAACAGAAACACAACAGGTCCAAGACATGACTATAGGTTACAACTCAACTCTTTACACAAGATCTAGAGAACGCTCTAGGTTAAAGACAGAGAAACAAACTTCTTACAAAGAATAATCAGAGATAAACAACTCAAAAACTATCATACTAATAAGACAAGTATTTTAACTAATGGTCTGGCATTGCTGCTATTGCAATACACTACAGAAATAGGTTCTATGGCTAGAGATTGTATTCCTATCTAATCAGTAACTTCGTCTTCACTTGAGTTGATGTATATGTTGACTTTCTTGACTTTATTGAAGAGTTTAGCTATTGATGATGATTCCTGGAGCATGACTTTATGTAGACCTCGCATGTACTGGCTTTAGAACCTAGCAACGGTTAAGAAGACACTTTGAGTACGAGCGTACTCAGCAAGCTCACTAGAAAAGGAGTGTTTGATGCACTATATCTACATCCATAGACCGTAAGTCGTAGGCAATGCAAGTTTTCATAAACATTTCTTCAAAGGTTGCTTTTATTCGGAAAAGCTATGTCCGTCATCCTTCATGGGTTTACCAGAAATTTCATGGAGTTCCTTTCCCGCCGTGTTCGCAGCTCCTTCCCGGAACAGGGAGTAACAAGTTAGAGTTCTTACACTCTGCAGAGGTGCGTTACTTTACCCATGAGAGATCTTAGCTTTGTTGCACATCTGAATTGCAGGTTCATTCACACTTCCTTGGTGTGAGGAACAGACTAAATCCAAGCCAATCACTGCCTTCTCCATGACCCCGCATGTCTCCTTGGTGTACACCAGCCCACCTATTGAATTACGGCAATTGGAAGTACATGACGTTCAGATGCCAGAACTATCATGGGACGTTGAGGGCTCCCACCCATATGTTGCATATCCTCTACGAAATACCATATAATATGCACGCTACGAGTTATAACAGCCACGACCCGCACATCCGGCTCCATGCGAGAGGGAAAAGATACATCTGACTTCTCCGTCCCATTCCAAATCTCATGGTCAACGCGTGTAATACGACGCAAGAATCACTAGCGACATTGGTTTAAGTCCTATATAATATGTTCCTTTACCACCGGAACTCCTATAGTAGGTTATTACCTCATGGTAAATAACCTATAATCATATTATTATGAAAATAGTGTTTTCTGATCTTTTTCAAATGTAGGTGATGACAACACTGGATTGGCAAAGTACTTTACAGAAAATAATCAAAGTACATGAGCAAGTGTGAACTTGCCTTTTGTGATTGCAAGATTATGCACTCACGGTCTCCGAGACAATATAAGATCCAATATCTGAAATCAGCATTATTGGTGCGATAAGGACTAATGTTTAAAGAAGCAAGATTCTATTATGCATAAGTAATGTAATGCAATTTCATAAACTCAAATCCCGGGGTTAACATTGTTCTAGGTTTTGGATACTGGAAACGGTTACTATAGAATGTGTTGTCCCTTTTAGATAAAATTCATGTTTGTGCTTCTTATTAAGGCTTTGTGAGTGTGTGTGAACAACACATATCTATACAACAATAAGGTACGCACATATGGAATGCTAATCAAGATTGTTTACATTATAATTGTTTATCTTCAAATTTTACTCTACAAGTAATGTTACTTATAAAGAACTTAAGTGTTATCAATCCTAAGTATACAAGTAAAGTAGAAATTAATGTGATTACGATTAAATGTCATCTTTTGACTTAAGTGGAAAAACGAATAAATTTTGAAGAAATGATTTCTTTATTAAGGTTTAAACAATCCTGATAATTTTTATAATAGGATTAATAGAATGTGATTGGTTTTGTTTATGCTTGCTTGAATACTTTGGACTTGAGATGCTTTAACTTAATTATAACAGACCAAAGTTAACTATAAAACACATAACAAAGTCTTTAGCATTACATTTAAAGTCGTGTGGACTAAAGTTAACTTTAAAGACATAGATAGACTTATGGTGTATTACTTATGATACTTCTATCTTGTTCACTTTATATTGTTTCCTTAAAGTTACTTAAGAATGGTTATACTTTTATTTGGTAGTGCTTTCTTTACATTATAAATGTATAAATGGATTTATCTCCCTATAAGGATGTGGTGATGGTTTGTGAATAAGTAAACAATATTATTTACTACTTATGAATTCACTATAGTGTTTTGATTTGTTTATAAACTTGTGGTTAAAGTAAAGGAATAGGTTTTATCTCCTTACAAATTATTCTTGGAGATTTTATATTGAATAAGGATCCTTTTATAAAATAATCTACACTTATGGTTAAAGGACAATTCAATAAAATTGTTTTTGTAATGTGTTGAACCATTTGGAGTTCATATTATCAATATTGAAGACTAATACTATTTATTAGACTCAATTGACTAATTTTAGAAATATTAACAAATTTTAGTTAACATTATATGAATTAACAATTAAAGAAATAAGGTTAAATTTAAGTTGCTAAAGTGTTTTAAATTTTTATTTACCTCAAAAGTGGAATATTATATTTTTAGCATATAGGTATTAATTTTGTGATCATTTTGGTATATTACATTTATTTTTATGATTTATAAATAATAAGATATGATTTTTATAGGATTATTACTTTATAAATACTTAAATAAATAATAAATATTTAATTAAGTGAAATAATAATGCATGACTATAGTTTTAAATTATAGTTCTTATGATTCTAAGATTTTTGGTATTTTATTTATATTTTTAATATTTACCAATATTAAAATATGAATTATCAAAGTTTTATTACTTATAAAATATTTATTAAATAGTAATAATTTTAATTGTTAACAAAATAATGTTTGATAATAGTTTAATGTTATAGATTTTATTTTTCTAAACATTTTCATATATTATACATATTTTTCTAAATTATAAAACAAAATTTATTGATTTAACAATTTTTAATCATTTTATTAAATTTCTGAAATCTTTAAATTAGAACCTACAATGTTTTATCTATTTATTAAACATACAATGCTTTTTACACCGAACCTGGACCTAACCTTGGTCACTGACTAGTGGGCCACATGCCACATGGCATGCCCAGTTTTTATTAATGTTTTTGTTACCGAAGTTTTTTCTACTTCCAAACGATGACACATGGGGCCAATGCCACGTCAGATGCCACACGGGAAAGGACTGGGTCAAAATAGTTGACCATTTGACTCGGCGTGAGGCTGACGTCCCAGTGACGTCATCTCGCCGGTGATATAGAGACGGCGAATGATGGCGACTATCTGGCGGTTCCGATTGAACGCGTTGACTATAGTTCGAACGAGTCCAACCTGGGGAGACTAATAGCGGTGGCGCCGCTAGCGTATGGTCACTGGAACAGTGACCACGACAGCGACCGACGGCAGCGCAGGGCGGAGCTCTATGAAACTGTGGCTACGGCGAATGATAGCATAAAATAAGAGGTCCAGGAGATGTGTTAGCTCGCCCAGGGACTCATGCGATGGTCGGCGAGGGCCTGCACGGTCGGAGGTGAGTGCTTGGACATGAATTCCGGCGAACCTCGACAAGAAGGAACGATGAAATTCGCATCACCCCGAGCTCCCCTTGATGCTTTACTCCACCCAGAAGACCTACGGAGCACGGCGCTTCTCCCCATCCACACCACAGGATTCGAGGTGCATTGTATCGACGGCTAGCTGAAGCTCGCCGAAGATGGCGTCGGGTTGAAACGAGAGATAGAGAGCGAGAGGGAGGATGATCGAGGATGAGTATATACTAGAAGCTCGAAGCGGTCTCAAGCGGCAGCTTTATACGGCTCGGCATGCTTGGACACGTCCGCCCGACGGTGATGACGGTCGAGGCCTGGCTGTGGTTTTGTGCTTGATTCGAGCACGAATCTTGATGGGACAGGTTGATACGGACTCCAGGCGAATATGGCGAAGCTAAGGAGTAGTCCTCGCGTCCGAGACGGTCCATAATAACGGCGGCAACGTGGCTCGCCGGCGGCGTGTCGATCATCCTGAGGAAGAAGACGACCATTCTCTCTCGTGTGGGACCTGCTTGCCAGTGAGAGAATGAAACGATATGTGGGCTTGAGCCAAGGTGGGCTGGTTCTGGGCTGCGAGAAAAATAGCAAGTCTGCTACTGATGGTTGCTCTGAGCGGTGAATAGAATATGGGCCTTGTCCTGGTTTCATTTCTGTTAATTTTTCTTTTTCTTATCTTTTCTGTTTTCTTTTCTAGCTTTTTATTTAAGCAATTGTTTTGACTTTTCTTCATGGAATTTCTTTGCTAAATACTTGCAGCAATCATAAAGTTATTTAGATTCAATTTATGGACTTTTATTATATAATGTTATATTTCTTTATATAGATCCTTTTAATATGTTGTAAGGGCCTTTGTTATTAATTTTCTTTCCATAATAAGCCATGGATTTATTTTAGGATATTTTCTTATTTGTTTATAAAACTTAATTTTAGTTAGCTCTTAGTTTGGAGGAAAAAAATTATAATGATCCTATATTTTTATTTTAGGCATGATATCCTAAGAATTTAATGTGGTTAATATTATTCCCATAAATCTAGGGATTAATCATGTATATAAATTTTATTATAGCTAACAGAAGAATTAGGGTTTGAATTGTAAATGCTTACCCTAGGGTTTAGGGTTCTTAATATATTTATATTCTTTTGTTGATGTGAATAAATATTAATGGCTAAACACATTGTCTTTATGTTTGTGATTTTTAATGATATCACTATTTAAAGTAAAATAGTGGGATTGTTTTCTAGGCTAACTTATGAGAAAGAATTGATAAAGATAGTTGTTAAGCCCTATGATAGTGATGGTTGAAAATGACAAAGATGTGCTTAAGTGAGTTGATATAGGAAAATATTCCTATTAATCATGGTGGACATAAGTTGATCAATCAATCAGTTGATATGGATATTAGGTTTGGTTATATAATTAGGTTTTAGTGTTTACCAATAATTTATATATTCCATAATTCACAATCCTGGACTTATAACTAAGGAATTCCTTTCCTAGATATACTACTTCTTCTTATCCATCATCATGTGTTAACATGATGAGCTTTACTTCACAAAATATTGTTATCCACCTTTTATTCTTCTAAATCCATTAATAATTCCAATGAGCTTGACACAGAAGCTTTAATAATCTTCCTTCATCATCCATTACCAACATTACTCTAGTAGTTGTATATATCAAACTTTACTTCACCTCAAGTGTTAGTATGTCCCAAGAGGAAACTATTACTTCTATAATCCAATGTTTCTCTAGCATCATCTTGATCATACTATCTTGTCTCTTCTTAACTCCAGTATCTCATACTCCAACTTCACATTATATTAATGTGACTTGTAATGGCTAACCTAGGATAATATATCTAGACTAGGGTTTAATCATGTTCTACCCACCAATGTAACTTATACATGATATAAGTATTCAATATTGGTGACAAAAGCATGATCGTTAGAATCCTTAGATCATTTATGGCTTAGGTTTCCAGTTGGCTAATCAAGGCTTCCATCCATACAACATTACAGTTGTAGTATAATTATCTTCTATTTAGCTCTATTGGATTAAGATATAAAATGCATTGAATATACCTACTTGATCCAATAGGTCTACTCCTGGTAACTATCTTCAGGATTCATCCTTGTAATCTTCTTTATTACGACATAATTATATATTCCAATAACTCTTCTATCATTTCAGGAGTGAGTTAACTCCATCAATTATCATATTGATTTGATTCTCTTCAAACTCTCCCATCCTATAAATGATATTCAAATCTATAATTACTAACTACCTCTTCTTACTTCTTTATTTATAGGCCTTAAGTGAATGCTATTGTAACACCCTCGCCTGATAAGGCTGAGTTCATGTGCATAGTGCCAATCCCTGGATCGGTTCACTGGCACACACAGTACAAAATGATACCATATATAACTATGCATCATAAATACAACGAATATGATCCAGAATTTACATTATTTATTCAAGTACACAGCGGAAAACGAATAAGGGGTAGATCTCCATCCTTCAAATGTGCCATAGGCGAACAATTGTTGAGTGGAGTCTCGCGACCTATGAACGATCACTCATATACGATATAACCTGTAACATGAAACGTTGCAGCCACGAATGGTCAATACATTGAATGTATGGAAAGTAGGGTAAAGTGGTTAACAACAGATCTATCAACTACATGCTTATTTGGCCAAGTAGAGTTTAGACTCATTTGCATAAAGCAACAGTTTTATCCTAACATTTGTAACAAAGTAGTTTTCCAATACGATAAATAGGACACTCTGGTTCACTCCCAGGTGCTCCTACCCAATTAAGTTCACCCAACAAGTTTTAAGTAATTGAGAAATAAGGATGAGTGAGAAATATGTCATAGCATCAAAATCAGGTTGTTTAAATTGTCCATAACTGGGGACACGGCTAAGTACTTAGTTTAGACACCCTGCAGGGGTTTGTACACTTTACCCATGTGACCTGGCCAACCCAGCTCGCACCACCACACTCATATTGTGCGATGATAGGGAGAAGTCCAAGACAAGACAATTTGGGAAGAGCTTCCCAAACCCATCCACGCACCGTACCAACCTACACTATTCTACATCTCTGGCTACGTAGGGTTCGAGTCGCCACAACCTACTAAGTCCAGCCAGCCACCCACTCTTACTGGCACATGGTTGCACACGAAAGCTACGAAACGAAGATGCCAATCCTTTCTCAGTACCCTGGGCGGCATTCCCCACCATAATCCACACTCAATGACCCAATCAATGCCATTCCTCCCAGGTGGTTCATTAAAATCATGTTGAATTGTCATTTAGGAAAATATAAGCCTTTCGAAACTTATAACTTTGCATGGTGTGATTCCCTTCCTCGTCTAAATAGCATAGCTAAGCAATCTACCAATACGATGGCTCATAAACAAGGAATAATAGGGAATAATAATATGGGACATAGAATAGCATAAACACATCAATTCCTACATATGCAATTCTACAAAAACACCTACAATGCATAGGAAAACAGTAGGACATTTATGACCAAGATAGCACCACTTGCCTTTGTTGTAGATGTAGTCGATTAGATAATCCTTACAATCCTCATAGATATAATGGTTGCACTCATCATAACCACAATACTTGCAATCATAGTAGTTGTAATCACACACATTGCACTCCTCGCAATCTATCGATAAAACAATTGCATACAACATAAACAATAGCACATAGAGATCAAACAAATACAACAAATGCATGCATGACAATTTAATAAGTCACAATGGTTGTTATTTTAGTTCTCTAAACAATACTGAAGTATATGATGCATGAAAGAGACCAATTAATGCAATGGAGTACTTGTTATTAATAATTACTTGCCAATATAGGGGTTTTAATAGTTCTGTTGTAATGCATGTTCTAATAGTCGAATTAAATTTGTTTCTTGGGTTCACTGGATAGAGGAAATTATACAAACCAGTAGGCGTTGGATTCAACCTAATCGGAGTTATAGATCTTTTTGTATGATTTAAATAGTTTTTAATGTGTTTTAAATGATTCATATAGTATTTGTTTCCTACAAATCAAACTAAAATTATATCTATAATCTCCATGGAATTTTGATTCCAGGGACATATTATTTGTAATTTTCTGAGCAGTATTCGAATTACTATGATTTTAATACTCTAAATAAGCCATTAATCTATTTATTTAATTGCTGGGAAACCTTACAGTATTTGCCTGAACCATTTGCATATTGATGATCTACATGGAACCAGCTTTCCATTGGTATATCATTTATATTTTTGTGACAAGAAATTAATTTACTATGAATTTAATGATTTAGAAAGCCATTAAAACTAATTAAATTGCTATGGGGTAAATAGTTCGCAAAAGCTGGATCCAACCAGATATTATTAATCTACATTATAGTATCTTCAATTTGATATATTGTTCATATTTTTCGGAGTTACAAATAATTTCCTATGAATTTATTAACCTAAAATACCATTACAACTAATTAAGTTACTGGAGTAAACGCATACAGTAAAGGTTGAATCTAATGCCATATTAATATTCTACACATTTTTATGAATCCATTGATATATTATTTGCTATTTTTGGATCTACGAATCTATTTATATGATTTTTGCAAGTTTGCGCAATTTTCTGCAAATTAAATTCAATTTCAAATCTAAAGGGAATATTCCCTAGGAATATTCTATGCTGACTGGGACGCGGGGCTGACCTGGCGTTGACACGTGGCGAGATCCGGTTGGCTCGTACCCCTTCACGGAATCGATCTAATCCTGGCCGTTGGGATGAGATCCACTGGTTAGGAGAGGAGATTGACCCGATTTTGGCTCAGAATAGACAAGAAATAGATCTGTGTTAGAGAGACAAATCCATAGGTCAAATTGAAAAACTTACAACATGATAGTTGTGGGGAATCATTAGTCCTACCTTCTCACCAAAGGAATTTGGATTTGAAGAAACGAGCGCGAGTAAATCTTGGATTTACACCGTCATATCTGAAATATTGCGGTGCGAAATTCTCCGGCTGTGGTGGATGAAAAGAGGTGAGGTTTGTAGTGATTGAAAGATTTCAACGAGATCTACAACTTTCATTTTTGGCCGAAGGCAAACGACGAAGTCTAGATGGGTGAATAAACGAAATAAGATTCGGGCATGTGTAGATTCGGGATTTCGAGAAGGGAAACTCGTACAGCTATGGCTCCACGAGTTTATATGGAGATTCAGGATGGTGTAGAGATAGGTCTTGGAGTAGGGAACAAGTATAAACAAACAGAAGTCGATTCAGAGTTGTAGATAAAAAGATATAGGAGTTTGAATAGAGATAGGTTTAGAAAACGTGTTTTCGCACGATTTTTAAAGCAACTGGGATCGTACCTTTCTGGGTGCTCCGGTCGGCTGGCTAGATGGGCCACCGGCTGGTTGGCCAGCCCAATTAGTTTTTTTTTTCTTTTTTTGTGTTTTCTTTTATTTATTTATTTGTTTCCCTCATATCTTTTGCATACGAACTCCAAATGACATGATTCGTGTTGGAGATATGCCCAAGAGGCAATAATAAAGTAGGTTATTATCATATCTTCATACTTATGATAAATGTTTACATACCATGCTATAATTGTATTAAAAGGAAACATTAATACTTGTGTGTTTTGTAAACGTAAAAGAGTCCCTAGTAAAGCCTCTTGTTAAACTAGCTTGTTGGTTAATATATGATCATGGTTTCCTGATCATGAACATAGAGATGTTATTAACAACAGGGTCATATCATTAGGAGAATGATGTGATGGACATACTCCTATAGTTAAGTGTAGCATAAAGATCAAGTCATTTAATATAGTTCATTTGCTATAAGTTTTCTGATACATAGTAACCTAATTCCTTCGACCATGAGATCATGTTAATCACCATCACCGGAAGGATGCTTTGATGACATCAAACACCACACCATAACTGGGTGGCTATAAAGGTGGCATTGAGTGTTTGGAAAGTATGTGTTGAGGCACATGGATCAAGAGTGGGATTTGTCCATCCATATGACGGATAGATATACTCTGGGCCCTCTCGGTGGAATGTCATCCAATTAGCTTGCAAGCATGTGACTGGCTCACAAGGGATCACATATCACGGGAACGAGAAAAGAGTACTTATCGGTAACGAGGTTGAACTAGGTATGCAGAGATACCGACGATCAAAACCTCGGATAAGTAAACTATCGTGAGACAAAGCGAAATTGGTATCGTATGTAAGTGGTTCATTCGATCGCTGTTATCACCATATTTTGGCCAAAGAAGGAGATGGGCCGTGATCAATATGGGCTTGGAAGATGTGTATATTCAACGTGTTGTTGGATCGGCCTAGTGCGTGGATTTGGGCTAAATTGCCCGTGTATCTTGTATCATAGTAGGTTTCGTTTCAGTTTAGGTTCCGTTTCAGTTTAGGTAAAGATAGAGTTGTAGAGTTATTCCAAAATTAGAGAGTCTCCGGACTATAAATATGTACCTAAGGTTAACAAACAAAGGAGGACAATCACGTTCACAACAAACACAATCTCGGCGCATCGCCACCCCTTGTTTCTAGGGTTTCTTCGTAGTAATATGCTGCCTAGATCGCATCTTGCAATCTAGGCAGTATCTACTTATGCGTTACCTAGTTTTACTCGTACTGAAGCGTTGTTGATGGCGAGTAATACTATTATCATAGATTGTTTTGAGGCTAGCATCAGTGTTTTTTCACTATTATCGTTGAAGTTATGCTACCTCTAGTTACCTCGCTACCTTTGCACCTCTTCCCAAGTGCAAGGGTAGCATCTTGCTTGATCTTTATTTAGTTGATTCGATCTGTTATAGTTGTGCCTTGTTCACCGAGGTTTAGTTTAATATCTATGTAATCAGGCCTTACAAACGGGTTGAACGATCCAGTAGTACATAGGGACGTGGCTTATTCGTTCTAGAGAAGTTGTTCCGGTAATTGACTTTACGTTGGTTATTAGGCCTCCTCTAGGGTTAATATTCTTCATCTTTTGTACATACCAGGCTCAATTACGTGTAGGACGTTCCAGTTACATGGTGAAAACATTAAACTGTCGTAGATCGATTTAACTTATAGTGATCAAGCAAAACCCCATGTTATCGTAAATCTAATACAGAACCATGGGGCAATCGCCTCTAGGAGCCGATTTGTGGAAACCCAGGAGCCACACGGCTCAATTTTACGATACTTGTTTACCATGCAGAAATCAATCGAGCAATCCTTCACCTTCCTGGCCAGGTATAGGTCAGGTGGCACGCCGAACCAAGCCGTGACGGTGTCCGGAGTTTTGCGGGCCGTCGCCCGAGGGACCAGGCCCACCAGCTTCCGGAGCCTCCGCTCTTCGTGTTGCTCGTCGCTGCTCGCCGTGAGTTTTGGCAGCAACACATTCTCGCACGCCGTGGGACATTCAACAACGCCTACATCAACATCCGACGCGATGGAGAACAGACCACTTACGACGATCTACCCGACGAGCACAAAGGCCAAGTATGACGAGATCAAGGCTCTTCAAGAAGACGTCATCGCTCTTTTGAGAGGACCCATAAGCATGGCATCAAGTGGAGGGGTTCTCCCGAGGGTGCCCTCGATGAGGTAGATCTGCTGTTCTTCGAGGAGCGCACTGAGCCCCACGACGGAAGTCAACTACATGGTGGCTCATTCTCCGACCGCCACCGGAGAGCTTGGTGAACGCTTTCGACGGGTCGCGTTCGCGTAGTTCGTGAGATCATGAAACATCAGTATTCTCCGACGGAGGCCTACCTGGGACTCACCAGGAGAAAGACCGCCTGCTGTGCCACAAATGCCATTCACACTTGCAGCCCGGAACCGCCAGAGCAGCGGCTTATGTCGCCTACAAGGTCGAGGCGACCCAGCGATTGCCAATTCCTGTTTGAGCCACCTAAGGAAATCCCACACGGGTATATGCGCCTACGCGTCGGATCGCAATAACCTGACACGCACCAAACAGATTGCAACCGCAGGAGTTTCTGCGGCAGGAGTTCCTGGGGCAGGATCTGCAGGGGCAGGCGTGTCTGGAGCGGCAATGTCTGGGATGGACGCTGACAAACAGGCGTGGCTAGCCAAGCATGCCACTGGAACAAGTCATGAGAATCTAGCCCTACAGCTCAAACAAGGAGCAAATCGGTACCATCCCGAGGGACCAGCTTAAACGTGTCAAGAGAAGGACAATCGGCTATTCAAAGCCGCGTACTAACGAAGTTTGATCTGATTCCGCCACCCAAGTATAAGCTCCCGAGTTCTCAAGGTTCAGCGGTCAAGGGTCAAGCTCGATCGAGCACATAAGCCGATACCGCACAACTAGGCATGATTTCGCATCGGATCGATGCGAAGATTTTTTCGCAATCTTTGACAGACCAGCCTTTGGGTGGTACACCTCCGCCACCTGATTCAATTCATACCGAAGCAACTGGAAGAGCAGTTCCACATCCAGTACCATTCAGAGGCTACTGAGGCTGGCATTGCATACCTGGCTCAGGTGCGGCAGAAACGAGGAGAAACTGTAGCCGAGTACATCCAGCGCTTCAGGACCGTCAAGAACCGATGTTACTCCGCTTAATCGAGAAGGAAGCAATGAATGGCAGTGTTGGGCCTCTTAGCGCCCATCAAGGATCTGGCTTTCCAGGTAGAGTACAACTCATTGGCGCACATGGCCCAGAAACTGACGATGTATGAACAGCGCCACCCTGAGTTATACCAAGACAAATTCAAGCGTCCGATAGGCCTGGTCGATACAGAAGAAGGTGATCCTACGCAAGACCAGGAGGTGGCCGTAGCTGAATGGGCTCGGGGCGATCCTCAGCTCGCAAATGGGTGAAACAAAGAAGGGCTCGCAAAGGGTTCGACTTCGATGTGAGCAAAGCCGAGCAGATATTCGATTTACTGCTGAAGGAGAAGCAGCTGAGGTTACCCGAAGGCCACAAAATCCCTACGGCTCAGGAAATGAACGGGAGACCATACTGCAAGTGGCATCATTCGTTCACCCACACCACCAATGAGTGCAAAGAGCTTCGCCGCCAAATCCAAATGGCGATAGAACAAGGCCGTCTGATCCTTGGGCAGTTCGCCATGAAAGTGGACACAAACCCATTTCCCGGCCAACATGGTAGAACTCAAGCCCATGAGGCGCCACCGGATTTCTGCTCAAGCGTTAATATGGCAGGTCTGGGTACCACCATGACACGCATAAGCAGGAAGGTGGTCGCCTCGGGCAAAGAAAGAGAGGAGGCTAGTCCACGCGACCGCCCAGCCACAATGACAAAGCGGTACTTAACAGAGGAACAAGTGAGGAGAGTGCGATATCGAAGCCACATTCCACGCATCTCCTTAACAAGTATGAGCGCCAAGATGACCAAGGTCGCCAAGAATGGAGACGACGAAAGATATGAGCACCTTGTTAGGGGACCGTCTAAAGAAAAGGAAGGCGCAGAAGCATTGGGATTGTCCTTTCTTCAAGTATTGCTGGACGCTGGAATGAGCCAATTGCCACATGGACAACCGCCTGAATGCGGTCAGAAGAAGGACACGAGGCCGATGTCGTTGTTCAAACGCCTAGGGCCTCTTCCACCCCAGAGCCCATAGGAGTCCGCCGAGCGTAAGACCTCGAGAAGTCAAAGGATGACAAAGACGAAGAAAGGTATCACCGCCCGTCAAGGTGGTGTCCCGACGGACTCGCACACACCCAAAAGCGAGAGCAGCGGCAGAACTTGGAGGAAGCCAAGCGCAGATTCCACGCTTAAAGAAAGCACGCCCGATCTGGCCGCCAAAATTAGGCAGACTCGAAACGGAAGACCGCCCGACAAGGAAAGAATGGCGCCTAAACCAGCAAAAGCCGATGCACGTACATCGGCCGGCACAAACATGGTGTTCGTATACCGCCGTAATTCTGCGCGCCAAGAACCAATGAGCTACCAAAGGGTACACAGCTTGATCGTCCACGGCCGGTTATCTTTGAGAAGCCACGTGAGAAGGGTTACAAACATCCGAAAGCCCTGTACCGCGGGTTACATCAATGGGAAACCTGTCAAGAAGATGTTGGTGGACACCGGGCGGCAACAATATCATGCCATACTCCATGCTACGGCGTTTGGGACGCCCACGCAGATTTGATCAGCACCAACGCCACGTTAAGCGACTTCAACGGTCGACTTGAAACGCAGGGCGATCGAACGAGATCTGACCGTGGGCAGAAAAACCATCCCCACGTCATTCTTCGTCGTGGACAGCAAAAGAACTTACACTGTCTTGCTAGGAAGGGATTGGATTCACGCTAATTTCTGCATTCCGTCCACAATGCACCATTGCCTGATCCAGTGGGACGGAGATGAAGTGGAGGTCATCCACGCAGATGATTCTATCGAGATCTCCATAGCTGGCATGAACGTCTGGGAAGCAGAAGACCAAGAGCCGATCTCTGTAATCAATCTAGACGGCTGCGAGCGTATTGAAGCTACAAAAAACGGGGTGAGGCTGGTCTTATCCACTGGCCTTACAGAGTAGAAAAGCCCACGAGCGTACGTGGTACGGCCGATCCTCGCGATCGGCCACAAAAAATAAAAAGCAGCGATCATACGACAAGCAGCTCATGTAGTCGTAGCAGAGATGCTCGCCACCTCAGAAACAATAAGATGTAAACCGCCCTGACTAATGCAAGCAAAAGGGGCGATTCAGGCAATCGGCCCAAATTATTTTTGTTATCTTCACCTACCGCTTGCCCTGTGTTTAGCATCGATTTGACAGGTGACGGGAAGCTAGGATACGGGTTCACATCCGCTGATGAGCTAGAAGAGATCGACATTGGTCCTGGGGATAAGCCACAACCAACATTTATCAGCAGAAAGTTAGATCCGAATCTGCGGGGCCCGATGATAGCCCTGTTGAAACAATATCCAGACTGCTTCGCCTGGGACTACACAGAGATGCCTGGGTTAGACAGGAGCATCATCGAGCATCGACTCCCGCTTAAAAAAGGATTTCGGCCATTTCAGCAGCGAGCACGACAGATGAAGGCCGAAATTCTGGAAGAAGTCAAGAAGGAGGTCGAGAAAATGTTGACAGCCAAGTTGATCAGGCCATGCAGGTATGCTGAGTGGATTTCTAGTATCGTACCTGTAGAGAAGAAGGATGGCCGTTGGCGTGTGGCCATAGATTTTCGGGATCTCAACAGAGCTACCCCGAAGGATGAGTATCCGATGCCGGTGGCAGAAACGTTAATCAACGCAGCGGCTGGTCATAAGATCTTGAGCTTCATGGATGGCAATGCCGGTTACAACCAAATTTTTATGGCTCCAGAAGACATACACAAGACCGCATTCAGAGTCCCAGGGTCAGTGGGGTTATTTGAATATGTAGTCATGACGTTTGGACTGAAAAATGCCGGCGCCACGTACCAAAGGGCCATGAATTATATTTTCCATGATCTGATCGGCAAACTGGTGGAGATTTACATCGACGACGTGGTGGTCAAGTCCGCTTCACGGACACCGGATGATCTCGAACGCCCCGGACCGAACAAGAAAATTCGCTACGGATGAATCCAAAGAAGTGTGCCTTCGGGTGACGGCCGGTCGCTTCTGGGTTTTGGTCCATGAACGCGAATTGAAATCGGCTGAAAAGTCGAGGCAAGGCGAACAATGAAGCCACCCACCAGGAAGAAAGAACTGCAGTCCCTCATCGGCAAGATCAACTTCGTCAGAAGATTCATCTCTAATCTGTCAGGAAGGATAGAGCCGTTCATGGGACTAGTAAAAATCAAATCTGACGAGGAATTCCACTGGGGGGTAGAACAACAACGAGCCTTCGACGAGATCAAAGAATATCTGACAAAGCCACCAGTGTTGGTTCCACCCCAGCCGGACAGACCGTTCTACATTTACTTGTCAGTAGCCGACACATCCATCGCCTCGGTGGTAGTGCAAGTTTATGATGGGCTGGAGCGAGTCGTATTTTACATAAGCGTATGATGCCGACGCGAGACAAGGTATCCCGATATCGATAAGTTGTGCCTCCGCCTGGTTTTCACCGCACTAAGCACGCCACATTTTGCTATCGAGAGATCATCATCATATGCAAATCGACGTCATAAAGCACATGTCGGCTCCTATGTTAAAAAGGCCTCTGGGCAAATGGATGTTTGCATTATCGAGTTTGACATCCGTTATCAACCCGCAAAGCGCTAAGGGACAAAGGCCGGCCGATCTTATCGCGAAAGGATCAACACTAACATAGCAAAGACCGCCCATAAGAGCGTGGGCTATGTTTTTCGACGGATCAGTTTGTGACGATGGCTGCGGCATCGGCATTTTACTCGTGTCGCCTGGGGCAACATTTTCCTTCTCCATCGATTGTCTACCTCGCACCAACAATGTAGCCGAGTACGAGGCGATAGGCAAAGGAATGGAGTTACTCCTCGGCCGAGCGTAAGCGGTGGAAGTTTTGAGACTCAAGTTGGTGATTTCCCAACTCACGGAGGAGTACAAGTGTGAGAGCGAGTCCCTCTTCCCATTATGGTTGTAATCGCCGTGAGCTGATGGCGCAGTTCCCAGGTACATAAACTTCACCGATCCCACGGTCGCAGAATCAGAGGCAAATGATCTTGCACAATGGCTTCAGCTACAAGGATGTAGCGTATGAGCCGATGTTCGTACGTTCACTCGAAGTCGACGATCGAGAGCCGATATCTTCAATTACTTGAAGGATTCGGCTCGGGGGGCACCTAAACGGATAAGATACAAGGCCATGAAGTACGTGCTTATTGGGGATGACATGTTTTACAGGACTCTGGAAGGGCTATTGCTCAAATGCCTGGGGACAGCCGAGGCCAATCGGCTCCTACACGAGGTACACGAAGGCGCCTGTGGAACTCACCAATCGGCTCATAAGATGAAATGGTTGATCAGGCGATCAGGGTTTTATTGGCCCACCATGCTTGAGGACTGTTTCAAGTACTACAAAGGGTGTCAAGCATGCCAGAAATTTGGCAAAATTCAGATGGTACCTGCGTCAGCAATGAACCCCATAATCAAGCCTTGGCCATTCCAAGGTTGGGGCATGGACATGATCGGCAAAATCAATCCTCCATCAAGCAAAGGCCACAGGTGGATTTTGGCCATCACTGATTATTTCACTAAGTGGGTGGAAGCTGTCCCGATGAAATCAGTGAACTCTAAGGATGTTATCAACTTTGTGAAAGAGCACGTCATCCATAGATTCGGGATTCCCCAAACTATCACGACCGATGGGGGTTCGGTCTTTATTTCTCAGGAGTTTAGAAAGTTCTGCGAGGACATGGGGATTAAGCTGATCAGATCATCTCCATACTATGCGCAGGCTAATGGGCAAGCTGAAGCATCCAACCAGAGCCTCATAAAACTGATCAAGAGAAAAGTCGATGAGCACCCTAGGCGTTGGCACGAGGTTTTGTCAGAGGCGTTATGGGCTTATCGCATGTCATGCCATGGGGCGATTAAAACCTCGCCATACCATCTAGTATAT
Organism: Avena longiglumis; assembly: GCA_030063025.1. Taxonomy (NCBI): domain Eukaryota; kingdom Viridiplantae; phylum Streptophyta; class Magnoliopsida; order Poales; family Poaceae; genus Avena; species Avena longiglumis. The sequence continues at coordinate 450,368,567 of CP125979.1, forward strand.
GGACAAGAAGCCGTATTGCCTTGGGAAATTACGGCTGGGTCGAGACGGGTCACTTTTCAGGACGATCTAACGACTGAAGAATACGCAACCCTGATGAGTGACAGTGTGGAGGATTTAACCGATCTCAGGCTGTGGTCACTGGAGAAAATCAAAGAAAACAAGGCCAAGGTAGCTCGTGCATATAACAAGAAAGTGAGGCCAAAGGAGTTCCACGTTGGTGATCTAGTATGGGAAGCTGTGTTGCCATTGGGGACTAAGGATGCAACATATGGTAAATGGTCTCCAAATTGGCACGGGCCGTACAGGGTCGATCAAGTTTTAAGAGGAAACGCATACATGCTCGAGCAGCTAGATGGCGTAAAATTCCCATCGACTTTTAAGAGGCCAAAGGAGTTCCACGTTGGTGATCTAGTATGGGAAGCTGTGTTGCCATTGGGGACTAAGGATGCAACATATGGTAAATGGTCTCCAAATTGGCACGGGCCGTACAGGGTCGATCAAGTTTTAAGAGGAAACGCATACATGCTCGAGCAGCTAGATGGCGTAAAATTCCCAGTGGCGGTCAACGGCCAACATCTCAAGAAATATTTCCCAAGCATGTGGGATGATGGACAGTAAAATGTGGAGGCCGATACATGGAATCGGCCGAAAAAAAAAAGCAAAATGTATAGCCGATGCACGGTCATCGACTTTAGAGGTTCACACATGTTACAAACAGATGCCAGTTTACACATACGAGCTACTGAAGAAATGCCTCGAAGGCGTGGAGGGCGTCAGCACGGAAACGATCCACCTCGGCGATCTCGGCTTCGTCATCTTCATCCTTACCCATCACTAGATGCTTGTTCAGGGCACGTATGTCTGCCAGATCGGTCTTCAGTTGAGCTTTGAGGCCTGCCGCCTCGTCTTGGGAACGGGCGATGGATTCTTCCTTGTCACGGATGAGCTGTTTAGTCACCCGGACCTTCTCCTCAAGATCTTCCAGCTCCTTTTTTAAGGATGCGAGCTCGGCGGTACTGACGGAGGTGTCAGTTTTAGCATCCAGAGACGCCTTTTTCTCGTTAAGCCGACATCCGCTCGCAATATCGGCTTTCAGCGGAAGTTGGGCGTGGCGCAGATTGATCCTTTCACGGGCTAACTTCACCCGTGGCCCGAAGAAAGACAGATTTGCAACTGACCAAAGCTTCAATTGCAATGCTACTGGAAGATGGTCCTGAATTTCGGCAAGAACGCTCTTCGCTTCCTCAGAACCCTCGATCGGGGAGGACAGCAAGGTTTTAAGACGCTGGAATTGAGGTAGAGCAATCCTGGCTTGTGGTTCAGCGTGGGCAACAGAGGGAGTTGGTTCGATGGATTCAGGGTCGAACGACAGCAAACCTGAAAGATCACAACTCTGGCAGCCAGAAAAGCGCCGATGCATCCAAACGTAAGGATGAGCCGAAAGAACCTAAACATACCTCTCCTAAGATCGAGGGGATAGCCGATGAGGAGACCATCGGTTTGTGTGTGGTTGCTGGAGGTTTGGCCAGAGTAGTAGCCGTTTCATCTGCACCTTCGGGGATTCCCAGATCCGGCGTCAAGATCGCCTGGCTTTCCCATGGAAATGTCAGCGTGCATGAAAGGTGTTCTTAGCCGTGTAAATAACGATAAATCGGCACAAAAAAGGGTGGTGATTTTCAAACCTCGACTCGACGAAGAAGCTTGTAGTCCTTGCAAGTTCTCTTGGGACCTTAGCTGGCCCGCCGACCGACGCCTGGGCAGCAGGTTCAGGAGTCGACCTTTTCCTAGAAGCCGATGGTGGTGAATCTGGCTGGTTCGGTGTGATGGTCCTCTCAGAATCCGTTGGGCCTAGTTCTCCTCGATTGGTCTGGGCATCCTCACTGGAGGTGTCTTCGACGGAAGCCTGTAAAGGAGGAGAATCAGTAATCGCGAGCATGTCTGCAAGAATGGAAGAATGACCAGGACTACCAAGGCCTAAAATTAGCTTACATGCGAGCTGTCTGGAGAAGGGCTCCGGCGCCTCAAAGTCTTCCTAGCAGCTACCTTCCTCACCATTGTTCTGGTTTTAGTCGGAACTCGAGGGGCTGCTGACTTAGGAGCTGCTGGTTTCTTGGAAGCCGATTGTGGGGTTATCGCTTCGCATTATGACCTTTTCGAGGTGGCGAGTCTTTGCGTAAAAGAACCACAGAGTCGGGCGGTAAGAATCAAGGGGAGCCATCGCCGTATGTAGGCTCGTGGCCATCTCGCTGCAAAGAGAAAGAGTGGATTAATAAAAGGATCAATTGCAGCTGCATCAAGAAAATTTGCAAGTAGTGGTACCGGTCCACGGGATGTCATAGTCGATCGAGCTGTTTCAAAGAACGGTCCTGTGGCTCTCCTAAAGACGTGAGTCTTCCACGTTGACCACCAGTCTTCAAAGCCATCGGTTGATGAGGCAAAGGTGAGATCGTTGGGAATTGGGATGGTCAGAGCATCAAAGAAGGAATAACACCTTTGGCTGGTGAGAGGATCGTGTGATCGGCTCGCTCTCTCAGAAGGTGATGGAGAAAGAAGTGGGGAGCTACTTGTCCAAGGCCGAATTGGCGAGCCACTACAACTGGCTGGTAAAATTCATACCCAGGCTTGATTATTCTGTTGGACGTACTCATGCCAACTGGAAGGAAACAGGGACGAATCACGGTGGAAAAGAGTTGCCGAGTGCTGGTATCATCTGCGAAATTATCCAGCCTGAAGGAGAGTGGATTTTCAAAGTGTTCTGATTCCTCCATGTAAGGGAAGAAGGTAGGGTTGTCCAGGCCCCGGAAGAAAGTGCTGAACCACTTAGATGCCTCCTGAGAGGTCGGGTTTATCGCCGGCAATCGATACAAAGCTTGGCCATAACTGGTGCATCGGATCTGCTTCCCTTTAACATCTGGAAAGGTGCGGCTCGCCAAAAGGGGGAAGTTTGGGATGTGATTTTGGAAATACAGCTGAGCCCATAGCTGAATAAACCACCAAGGACCACCTGTTTTAACTGCTATGCCAGAGAACAGCTTAACAGACATCAATTGGAGGTATCGATAGACTTCTCCAAGAAACAATTTGCCGAGGCCAAGTTGAGTACCTTTGGCCAGTTCATGGGCTAAGGAGAGATAGTTTTTGGTTGGAGCAAGGGAAGGGCCACAGAAGATGAAATGCTCTAGCCAGAAGTTGAGAAAGGCTGTATGTTCTTTCTCTGAAACGGGGCCCTTTGTTTTCATATGGCGTTGGAGATAAGCACCCCAACTTGTACAGTCTGTTTTGGAAGACAGTTTGTAGGGGACTGTGGTCAGTTTGAAAGCAGAGGGGCTGGGTGATGTAACATCCAGACCAGTGATCATCACCATGTCTAGCAAGGTTGGTGACATAGGGCCATGGCCGAACATAAAGCAATTCAGCGCCGACTGAAGTAGCCGATGGTTTTGAGAAGATTCTCGTGTTTCTCAAGAGGAGACAACGATAGATGCAAGGCATCGGCTATTCCCAAAGTTTCCCATTGGGATTGGTAAGCTCTAGCTACCCTACTGAACCAAGAAACCCAATGTTCAGGGGGATTAGGCCAGGCTCGCAAGCAGTCGGCCCAAGAGTTCAGATCTAGGTCTTGGCTTACGAAGGGGATTCTATTTGCTTCGCAAGAAATTAGATGGGCAGGACTAGAATCTGTACGAGGGCCAAGACACAGAGAATTCGGGAGAGAAGGATGCGACAGCAGGATGTCTGAGACCTAGAAAATTTAATGGTGGAATAAAGGCATTAATTCAGGTGTTCGCCATCAAGTTCTAACATTGCGTTCAGACTGTGAGGGGTAAGCGTACCTTTAGACCGGAGACCTCTGGATTGGTGTTGGACGATTCTGCCATCTGGTTTGCCGGCGGAGATGGATCTGTGCAGATTGAGGATTGAGGGTTCTTGTTGCTGTGAGCTCGATCTGGTCGGTGGGCAGTTGGGGATCTAGGTCGCCCTTTTTGAAGAGAGTCGCAGGTTACCGCTTGAAACTAAGAAGTGGCCGTTTAGGTTTGCCTAAATATGCGACTGCGTATGACCTTGTCAACGATTTCGGGAAAGCCGATGTGCATCGGCTCTTTGAGTTGTAGCTTGGTTGACTGTGAGAACATGACAAGGTGAAAGCCGATGCGTTGCTATCGGCTCCTGGAGCATCGACTTATTTATGTTATCGACAAAATTGGGGCGGAAGGACAATCTGCGAGAAACGGATTTTTCATTCATTCATTCAAAAGCAGATTGCTTACAAGCGACTGATGGATTACAAAAGGGAGCCTACTACTACTACTACGGCTACTGCTACTGGTTCCTAATCTAGCCCGAGGTCGCTGCTGCCGCCGCCGCCTTGTGCGCTATCCTCGGCGCCGCTTCCGTCGTCTTCACGCCGCTGAAGAAGCCAGAGGGCCTCCTCGTCATCGTCGTCGGTATCCTTGTTGGACCCGGAAGTACTTCACCGGCTGGTACTCGGAGGAGGTGTCCTCCTTCCTCCTCCTCGGAGGAGTCGACGCCGCCCCGTGACATGGCGCTGCGTGCTCCGCCTCCGGTTCCCCATCGCAAGGAACTGCAGTCTTCTTCGCCGCCGTCGGTTAAGGACGCGTCGTCCTCCGACCAAACAGCGAAATCCCAACCCCTCTCGTCCCACCATTATGGGGCGAGAGTGTTGTACGCCGCCATCGGCGGGTGCTCCGGCGTTGGCTCTCGGTCACTCATTGAGTTGGAGGCGTGGGAGGACAGGCCAGAGGAAGTAGAGGAGGCCATGGCGAGAAAGAGGGGTTTTTCGGCGGAGGAAGAAGGGTTTTCGCCATCGAGAAGATGGGGACCGCGAATCAAGCAGATTTAATTTAAATAAGGGGAATAGTGGAGAGACGGTTCAATGCCATAGCGATTTCCCAGATTGTGCTGCCAAAATCGTCAAATCATGCACTGCGGAGGAGTTGAGAAGACAGGGCATCATGATGAAGGGGTAGCGTGACGATTCTGTTCTGCCACGCATTCTGTCAACGCGCAGCCCGATACAAAAAAAAAGAGGGGAAGGAAAAAACACAGAGTGGTTTTGGAATTATCATTGCCAAAACCAGGGGGGCATGTGTTATCACCATATTTTGGCCAAAGAAGGAGATGGGCCGTGATCAAGATGGGCTTGGAAGATGTGTATATTCAACGTGTTGTTGGATCGGCCTAGTGCGTGGATTTGGGCTAAATTGCCCGTGTATCTTGTATCATAGTAGGTTTCGTTTCAGTTTAGGTTCCGTTTTAGTTTAGGTAAAGATAGAGTTGTAGAGTTATTCCAAAAGTAGAGAGTCTCCAGACTATAAATATGTACCTAAGGTTATCAAAGAAAGGAGGACAATCACGTTCACAACAAACACAATCTCAAGATCGCCACCCCTTGTTTCTAGGGTTTCTTTCGGGTAAGTGCCATGCTGCCTAGATCGCATCTTGCGATCTAGGCAGTATCTACTTATGCGTTACCTAGTTTTACTCGTACTGAAGCGTTGTTGATGGCGAGTAATACTATTATCATAGATTGTTTGAGGCTAGCATCAGTGTTTTTTCACTATTATCGTTGAAGTTATGCTACCTCTAGTTACCTCGCTACCTTTGCACCTCTTCCCAAGTGCAAGGGTAGCATCTTGCTTGATCTTTATTTAGTTGATTCGAACTGTTATAGTTGTGCCTTCTTTACCAAGGTTTAGTTTAATATCTACGTAATCAGGCCTTACTTACGGGTTGAACGATCCAGTAGTACATAGGGACGTGGCTTATTCGTTCTAGAGAAGTTGTACCGGTAATTGACTTTACGTTGGTTATTAGGCCTCCTCTAGGGTTAATATTCTTCATCTTTTGTACATACCAGGCTCAATTACGTGTAGGACGTTCCAGTTACGTGGTGAAAACATTAAACTATCGTAGATCGATTTAACTTATAGTGATCAAGCAAAACCCCATGTTATCGTAAATCTAATACAGAACCATGGGGCAATCGGCTCTAGGAGCCGATTTACAGGGAAACCTGGGAGCCGGTCACGGCTCGAATTTTACGTATACTTGTTTACCATGCAGGAAATCAATCGGAGCAATCCTTCACCTTCCTGGCCAGGTATAGGTCAGGTGGCACGCCTTCGAACCAAGCCAGGACGTGTGCCGGAGTTTTGCGGGCCGTCGCCCGAGGGACCAGGGCCCACCAGCAGTTCTGGGAGCCTCCCGGCTCCTCGTGTTGCTCGTCGCTGCTCGCCGGTGAGTTTTGGCAGGCAACAATCGCAAAGTAAGCGTAGAAATATGTGGGAGCCATATGAATTTCCAGATTCCTCTATTGGTTATTGATCGGAGAAGTGTCTCGATCATGTCCGCATAATTCACGAACTGTAGGGAGACACACTTAAGGATTCGATGTTTTTGAGTAGTTATGGAATGATGAGTAAGAGACCGAATGTTATTCGGAGTTTCGGATGGGATCTGGGATATCACGAGGAGATCCGGAATGGTTCGGAAAATAAGATTCATATAAGGAAAGTCATGTTTCAAGGTTGGAGAATGGTTCCGGTGTTTTCATCGGGAATGTTCTAGAAGGTTCCGGAATGTCCGGCACTCCGGAGGGGAAGGGTACATGAATGTGTCATATCAAGTTGGAATGATTGCATCATGTACTAGGTGTCATCGCTGAACAAAATAGAGGGTTTAATCAAATCCTATTTTGAAAAGTCAAACGCCAATTTGAAAAGTCAAACGGCTATTTTGGAAGGTGGAGGGGAAGTAGGAAACCTACTTGGGGGACAGTTCCTCCCCTCCACCGCCGGCTCACTTGGAGGCCGAGTTGGGGAGGGACTCCCCTCCCCTTGCGCGCCTCCCTCCACCTATATAAGGAGGGGCAGGGCTCCCCTCCTAGACACACAAGTTGCCTCCCTCTAAACCTAAACCCTAGCCGCAGCCTAGGGTTTTCTCCCAAGCCGCCGAGTTGGGGCTTCTAGTCGCCGCCCTAGCCTCTTCTACTTGATGTGTCTAAACCGTAGAACACCAACGCTCTCTCATAGTCCACCATACTCGCTCCGTCTTAAGGCGAAGCCCTGCGAGATCTCCCCTCTACTTCCGGTACCATGCCGTCGTGCTACCGGAATCACGAGGAGAGTGCTACAACCTCCGCTGCCTGCTGGAACAAGGGATAGGAAGGTCTTCATCGAAAATTTAACGTGTGACCGATCATGAAGCGCTGCCGGAACGCAGCGCCGGAAGGATCGTCTACGCGATGTTGAGATCGGAAGTGTACGACTACATCATCCACGAGAATCTGCTCTCATTAACCGCTTTGGATCTTCGAGGGTTAGTACTCTATTGACTGGTTGCTACAATCTAGTAGATAGATCTTGGCTTGATCATAGATTAGATCTTGATTGTGTGTTCATGCAGTAGAAATTTTTTGTTTTCCATGCTACGAACCCCTACAGTGGTATCAGAGCCGTGTCTATATGTAGATATGTTGCACGAGTAGAACACAATGGACATTGTGGGCGTTGATGTTGTTGTTGTCGATTACTTCTTGTGTACTTTGCATCTTGCGGGATGGTGGGATGAAGCGGCCCGGGCTAACCTTACATGACATCGTTCATGAGACTTGCTCCACGCTTGACATGCAACTTGTATTGCATAAGTGGCTTTGCGGGTGCCTATTTCTCCCAACATAGTTAAGATTCAATTTACAACGGGTGATTGACAATACTAGTATCAATGTTGTGGTTCTTGTTCGTAAGTTAGAACGACACTTATAGAAAGCCCCAAACCATGTAAAACATGCAAAGAAAATTAGAGGCGTCTAACTTTGTTTTGCAGGGGTGTGCAGTGATGTGATATGGCCATGATTGTGATTATATTTGATGTATGAAATGTTCCTTATTGTAAGTTGGCAACCGGCAGGAGCCATATGGTTGTCTTTAAATTCTGTTAAGACCCACGTGTCTATTCAAGGTAGTTGTAATAGTTGAATCTGGTGGACGACAACCATGGAACGGCGTCATTGACCTTGATGCAATGCCGGTGATGATGGAGATCATGTTCGTGCTTGAAGATGGAGATCGGAAGCACAAAGAAGAAAGGCCATATCATATCACATATTATTAATTGCATGTGATGTTAATCCTTTTATGCATCTTGTATTGCTTAGTTCACGACGGTTGACGAGGTTTAATCTCGTCAATGCCCATTGTTATTGACTTGGGTTTTGGAGAAGATGGGGATGCTGGAGATCGTGGCACGGTTAACAGACAAGCAACCAGGGGACACGAGATTTACCCAGGTTCAGGCCCGCGGAGGGAAAACCCTACTCCTGCTTGTCTGCTCTTTGATTACGGCGGAACCGAAGGTTACAGGGTGCGCAGATTCGATCTGGCGTGGATGCGTGTGCGAAAGTATGAGTCGAGTTGCCCTAGGACGTGCCCTCCTGGCCTTTATATAGACTTAGCCAGGTCCCGGGCGTAGTCCTAGTCGGTTACAAGTTCTAGGGTTTTACCCCTTTGAATTTCCTATATCCTCTAGTCTTGCTCTCCAAGGATCCAAAGACGTCATGGGCCTTGGCCACCCGAAAATCTTCATGGGCCAGCATAGTCTACCGTGGGCCTTCCTTGGGCTGGACTAGGTATGCTGAAGTTACGTACCCATAGGGTATAACTACGTCAGTAGGCCCCGACTGATCAGTCGAATCGTAGATTCGGCTGAGGACTCTTCCATCCTTCCGGAGCAGCTATATGTTAATAGTATATGTGTGTAGGGATTGTTGATGCGTGTGCCTGACTCACCCGACGGATCAGGGTCAGTGAACTGTCTTAGGACGAAACAACACGATCTTCTTCAGGTTCGGGTCCCTTAACCCGGGTCTGGAACATATGCTGGCGTAATTCAACTCAGGCCGCGGAGGACTTATAGGAGTGGAATTCCAGTGATTTTAATTGGTGTACCCAACGCGTCCGTCGGGATTTTTCATCGTACCTGCTGGTACGGATTCATACTAGCAGAGGCCAGTCGTTGCTAAGCTGTGCCATCAGATGATATCTGTAGGTCTTATCTTTGCGTCGCAAACGCAGCATCCGAACATTTATCACCTCGGAGGTGCTTCGGGTGGCCAAGGAGATTGTTACTCACTTAGCGTTTTGTTGGGGAAGAGTTGCCAAAAAAGTTTTTGCATGCGAATCCGGAAGATCGCAGTCGAAGATTTCATAGGGTGCGCGACCAGCGCTCCCTATGGGAGTAGCCCCCAAGTGTCTGTTCGAGTCGTAGACTCGAACGGAGACTTTTAGTTCAAGCATTGTTTCAATCATTAGGTCCGCAGGACTCGAAAATTTTCGGATGCTTAAATCCATCCTCCCTATGGGAGTAGCCCCCGAGTCCGTAGTGGAGTCGTAGACTCGACGTAGGACTCAGAGAAGTAATTTTGTCCTCATTTGTCTGTCGGGTGCGCGTCGACTCGAGGAGTAGCCTCAGTATTTAGTCGAATCATAGATTCGAGTGAGTACTCTTAGCTGTGGAGCCGAAGTGGTGCTAGTATAGATTTTGATGACGTCAGTTCTTACGATCGACGACCTCAAGCGTCTGCTATGCCAGAGATGACTTGACTGGACAAAGCGTGGGTCCCACTTGCTGACTTTGAATTGACCGGTCACGTGCGGCGTGGAGATGATTACGGCGTCTCCTCGATTTCCGCGCGTAGTGGACGTCGTGGTAACGACGGTTCGTTTTGGTGCTGACACGTGTATGGCCAGATCTACCGTTGGCGTTAGGTCTTCTCGATGGACGGCCAGCGTGCGTCGTCAGCGCTGTTATAATCTCTGGTGAAATCGTGGTTTGTTTTTCACCGCAACAGTTCATCTATTCACTTCCTCTTCGTTCTTGAGATATTCTTGCTGCGCACTGAGAGATTCCTCCACATTTCCTTTGGCCTTCGTCGTTGCCAACGACACCACCGCTGTAGCGCCATGGGGAAGACAAAGAAATCCTCCTCTGCGGTTGGGACCAGCGCCGCCGGAGGCAAGAAGAGCACCGCCGCTGCTCGCGTCACCGATGGTGGCTGGCGGCGATCAGACACGCGGGAGAGCGATCTCCGCAAACTGCGCGAGCGGGGCCTGATCCCGCAGGATACGACGGCCGTCAAACTCCCCGGCAATGAGGTAATCCCCCGTCCCCCATCTGGGTACCGGGTTATGTTTCTTGCCTTCGTCTTGCGTGGGTTTTCGTATCCAGTCCATGACTTCCTTCATGGACTGCTCTTTTTCTATGGGGTTCAACTCCATCATCTGTCTCCCAACTCCATTCTCCACATTGCGTGTTTTATCACGCTTTGAGAGTGTTGGCTTGGCATTGAGCCGCACTTTGGCCTCTTCCGGAAGCTTTATTCCGTGAAGAGGCAGTCTGGTTCGGATGGTGTGTATCCCATTGGGGGTTTCATCATCTCCCTTAGTCCCAATGTGCAATTCTTTACCTTTTCCATGTCCGAATCTGTCCAGTACTGGCGGAGGAAATGGTTTTACATCCGTGACTCCGTACTGCCTGGGCAAGACTTTGGTCTCGTTCCTTTTGACCCCTCCCAATTGATTGAGAAGAAAAGATCCTGGAAAAACCAAATCTTAGACGGTGAGGTGGCGGAGATAGAGGCCCTGTACTGTCGGGTGGAGGATCTCCAAGATCGAGAAGGAGGTGAACGTGTCGACATCATCCGGACGTTTCTTGAGCGCCGGTGCAGCCAAGCGAGGGCGCATCCGATGTTTCTTTACTCTGGGCGCCGTGATCCGACGAGGGTTTCGAGTGAGAAAATCTCCGAGGTGGAACTTGACAAGGCTCTTCGCGCGCTGTTGAAGTTCAAGGCCGACGAAGAAATCCCGGGAAAGTCGCTGACTTCTCCCTTTTCTTCGACGTTGGTCGTACCGAAGGTGTAGATTTGCGCACGTAGTGCTGCCCTTTTGTTATTGTCAGCTGTGTACTTTTTCCTTTGTTTCCTAACAAAGTTCCTTTTCCTTTTGCAGAGCTTCAAAGTGCCGGGCATGGCACCACTGTCAGCGCGATCCCCAGCGGAGGATGCCGACGAATCGAGTGAGGACCATTCGCGCAAGCGATCACGGAGCTCTAGCGAGTCGTTAGATGCCTCGACTCCTCCGACTCCCAGAAATCCTCTGGGCCTTGAGCGTCATGATGATGTTCATGGGGGTTCTTCCTCCCTTCTCCTGCCATTCTCGTGCGGGCTGTTGCTCGCACGCCAAAGAAAGCGGAAGAAGGAAGAAAAGAAGGAGGAGAAGAAGGAAGAAAAAGAAGGAGGAGAAGAGGGCCCGAAGGGCTTCTCCTATATTCGACCTGAGCGCGTTGGGCTCGTAAGTTTTCTTGTTGCCACTGTTGTCCTTTGTTCCCTTGTTATTTTTGCAACTGTGTTGATTGGTTCGTATGCAGGCAATCCTCCGACGGCTCTAGTGATGGTGCGCGCGAGATGATGGGGGAGTCGAACATTGCATCGCCTCCTCCTCAAACGGTGGCAACTTCTGGTGACGTTGCGCCACTTCCTCCTGTGCAGGAGAGGCTGGTGGTTGCGCCTTAGAATTTCGCAGGCGGGCCTGCGGGTTCGCCTTCGGAGCACGTAAGTTTTTCTTCTTGATGTTACGGGGGGAGCCCCCGAGTGTCTTCGTATGCTGATGTTTTTTATGCTTCTTTGTGTTGGGCATAGCCCCCAAGTCCTGCTCTTACTACTATTGCCTGTTTATGCAGCCTTTTGTCCAAGAGGCCAAGTGGCTGGTGGAGGAACGCCTGACGCTGGAGGCGAAACTGCGGCAGCTTCAAGGTATTCGTCTACCTTGTAGTACTTCTCTTGCTTATCCTGGTCCTGTTCTTTGACACTTCCTTGTTGTAAATGCAGAGGAGCATAACGAATCTCTCCATGAGGTCGATGCTCTGAAGAAGAGCCTTGGCCAATCGGAGCAGAAGGCCGAAGCTGCCGCTGGTGCGAGAGAGCGCCTTGCACTACTAGGAAAACGGCTATAGGTAATCAGCACATCCGTGGCTCACATGGTTGAAGTGACCCACGGCTAAAATAGGCGTGGCTCACCTGTGGGCAGTGCCCTACTAATAACTATAACAACCGTGGCGCACATGACTATAGTGCGCCACAGATGTGTGTGGGCCAGGGCCCTGTTGGCCACACGCCAAACATCTGTAGCGCACTATAGCCATGTGCGCCACGGTTGTTAGGGTCATCTGTGGCGCACGTGTGCCTGGTGCGCTACGCCTGAGCGCATGCCCACCTCTGCTCTGAAACGGCCACAAACTTCTGTGGCGCACTAGTGCGCCACAGGGACTAGAAACATTGTGGCGCACTCGGCCTAGTGCGCCACAAGTTTGTACTCACATGGCGCACTAGGGCCGTGCGCCACGGATGTGTCGATTCTTTTAGGACAGCACTTTATGTGCACATGTGTGCCACATCCACCACCCACACTTCACTTTCCCCTTCTTCTTCCTCCTTAGATCTAGTCGGGATCTTCTCCTTCCCACCTCAATTTCTCCATACATTCACCATTTTTAGCATGTAAAACTTGCTTTGGATGTTACATAAGTAATAGAGGAGGTCTCCGGTCTCTCATCTATCCGTCTCCTGTCGACGCGCGCACCTCTCCTTTCCATCTTTCTCGCGATCGGTCTCTCATCTCGGTAAGTTGTCCATGTAAGGATGTGTTCATGTGTATATGGATGATGCATGTGCTCATATGTATGTAGATGATCGATGCTCATGATGTGTGTATGTGTGGAGAGGATCGATGGTCATATGTGTGTGTATATGGAGAGTATCGATGATGCTCATGCATGTGTGTATGGAGAGGATAATGATATGTTCATGTGTGTATGGATCGGTCTCTCTCTCTCTTGTGTTTGTATGTGAACAAGTTGCCATTTGTTTTGCCAAAATGTTGATTCATTTCCATTTTGGCAAGACTTTGGCATTCGCAAAGTTCCTAATTTTAGGATAGGTCATGCGAAATTTTCTATCGACCATTGCATGCATGCATTCATTATGTGGTTCTAATAGACTTCAAAATTGTACGTGTACATCGTGCGAGCAAAATGGTCCGCATAATGAGCGAAGGCATTGTGGCTAGATTTTTGAAATGTGCGACGGCCGACATGATCTGAAATAACAAGACAGATATAAGATGTCCGTGCGTAAGATGCAAACTCAATGGTGATCGACCCAGTTCCGGAATCTGCAGCGCACTGCTCCGCCATGGTTTCATGGATGGATACACTCGTTGGATAAGCGATGGCGTAGATGATGGAGACGGTGAAGAAGGTGGCCAACATGACGATGATCATCATCACGGCGAGAACGGGCGAGATGATGAAGAGGCTCCTGGAGATGGTGAAGGTGCGGAAGCAGACCGGGATGATGATGATCTAGATGTCGGAGGAGCAGACGACGATGGAACAACGTCAGGCTGGGTGCGGGACCCTTATGTGCAAGAGCTGCTTCTCAAGCAGACGAGTAACGCCAGGGCTGCCGCTAGAGAGAAAGCCAAGCTTGCTCAACTTGAGAAAGACGCGGTTACTCCATTGTATGAAGGATGCAGGCTCGATGATACCCGGTTGAATGTAACGCTCAAGGCTATGGAGATGAAGGCAAAGCACAAATTGAGCGACGCAAGCTTCGACGATATGATGGCATTCTGGCACGATCGTCTCCCGGAGGGGAACACATGTCCAACTAGTATCGAGGATGCCAAGAAAATCGTCTGTCCTCTCGATCTACCGTGACGTTAGATATCACGTATGCATCAACGATTGCATCATTTATCGGGCGAGGACGCGGAAAACCACATGTCCGGTGCGGCGTGAGTCGATACAAGAAAGGGAAGAAAGCACCTCGAAAAGTGGTATGGTACTTTCCTATCACCCCTCGTCTGCAGCGCTATTTCGCGGACCCTAAGGAAGCGAAGCTCATGCGATGGCATGCGGAAAGGAAGAAGCCAGGAGATGATGATGACCCCGAAAAGGATGAGCTGCTGACGCACCCTTCAGATGCTAGCCAGTGGAAAGCATTGGACCTCGAATTCCCAGAATTTGGTGGAGATTCGAGTAACATCAGGCTTGGTGCGAGCACCGATGAACTCAATCCGATCGGTAGCCAGAGCAGCACGCACAGCACTTGGCCCGTGTTTGTATGGATGTACAACCTCCCTCCATGGTTGTGCATGAAGAAGAAGTACATACAAATGAGTATGCTAATTCAAGGGCCGAGACAACCTGGTACCGACATCAATCTGTATCTCGGGCTGTTGAAAGAGGAGCTAGCCACGTTATGGGAATCTGGAGCCAATACTTACGACGCCGTCGCACAAGATTATTTCACTATGAGAGCCGCGTTGGTCACTACGGTGCAAGACTATCCAGGTTGCGGGTATATCTCGGGGCAGGTTATCCAAGGATTCTGCGCATGCGTTAGGTGCATGGATAACACAAGCTATCTCCAACTAGAGAAAGATCCAGGGTCATCGAAAACCGTGTTCATGGCGCACCGGAGGTGGCTCGGCAAGAATGATCCATGGAGAAAACGTGGAGACCTGTTCGATGGCAAATCAGAGACCCGAGGAATCCCGAGCATAGCAGCGAAGAAGTGGAAGAGTTGCTGAAAAACTGGAAAGATTGTCCTAAGCCTGGAAAGAAGCGAAAGAGGCAGCAACAAGACAAGCCGTTGATGAAGGTATGGAAAACAAGGTCTGTTTTCTGGGAGTTGCCATACTGGAAGTTTCTCCGCACGCCTCATAGCCTCGACATCATGCATATCACGAAAAACGTTTGCGATAGTCTAGTCGCCACCATAATCAACATGCCAGATAGGACGAAAGATGGTCCAAAGCAAGGCACGACTGATATGCTTGGGTATCCGGAAGGAGCTTCACGGACGACTACTCGATGATCGTGAAGATGACGATGATCATGAGTCGGAGACGACACAAGGTCGTCGGAAGGGTAAAAGTTCAAGAAGAACGAATATTACTGCCTCCTTCTTGCTTCACTCTAAGCCGTGATGAGATCAACAGTTTTCAAGTGCCTTCTAGGAGTCAAATTTCCTTACGCGGGCAAGATAAGAAGATACCTAGACGAGGCGAAGCAGAGGTTCAGTGGCATGAAGTCTCACGACTGTGCCGTGCTAATGACGCAGGTACTTCCGGTCGCACTAAGAGGGATAATGGACGAGCACGTCCGTGAAACGTTATTTGGCCTATGCAAGTTTTTCGACGTCATCTCTAGGAAGTCGATTGGATTGAATCAGCTCGGAAGGCTACAGGAGGAGATCGTGGTGATACTATGTGAGCTTGAGGTCTACTTCCTACCCGCATTCTTCGACATTATGATGCATCTGCTGGTCCATGTCGTCGAGGACATCGTACAACTCGGGCCGATGTTTCTCCGCAACATGATGGCGTTCGAAAGGATGAACGGACACATCAAAGGATACGTCCGCAATGTGTCCGTCAGATGGAAGCATAGCCAAGGGCTTTCGGCGAAGAGTGCATCTCTTTCGCACGAATTATCTAGACATCGAGAACCTGCCGGTCTTCCGTCAACAGACACCTTGTCAAGCTCGACGGATCTGGTCCGAGAGGGTCGCCGCATAACGCATGCAGACTTGATTTTCGACGCGACTTTGATCGAGCAAACCTCGTCGCTACAGCATTTAGAACTGGTCGATCGTTGATGCGAAGCACAAAAGGTTAATCGAGAAGAAGTACAGTGACCGGGGCATACAGAGGACGCAGGGAGAAATAATCAAAGAGCACAACTCAGATTTCACGCGTTGCTTTAGGCAGACGCTCCTTGATAATCCCCCGCGCTCGCATTCTTCTGACACGGAAAAGATCATATTCACCTTTTCGCAGGGACCGATGCAAAACCTGGTGACCTATCAGGCGTATGATATCAACGGCTACACATTCTACACGGAGGAAAAGGACAACGAGTGTGATTATCAGAACTCAGGTGTAACGTCGGAATTCTACACCGATGACAACATGAAGGAAAGATTCTACGAAAGAATCGAGGAGATCTGGGAGCTCGACTACTGTGGAGAAAAGGTGCCGATGTTCCGTGTCAGATGGGCAAAGAGCGTCGAAAGAGAAGACCGGTATTTCACAACCATGGTTATACTCGAAGCAGCCAAATCCAAGGCCGCCGGTGCAAACGTGGCTGCGAAAAATGAACAGTGGGTACTGGCTACCAAAGTGGACCAATGTTTTTTCATTACCGACCCGACAAAGCCTAGCCGTGTTGTCGTGAGGAGAGGAAAAAGAAACATCATCGGAATGGATGGAGTCGCCAACGAGCAAGACTTCGACCAGTACGGAGATCCAAAGATTGAAGATGACGACTACGATGCAAAGAACATACATCACAAGAAGAAAAGGACAACCCTACCCAAAAAGGTAGCCCATTCGAAAGAAGAAACATTAAAGTGCCGGGCTAAATTATTCAACCGCGACAAAGAAGGGAAAAAGATTGTAAACGCTAGCTCAAAAAAATATTCTAAACGTGGTCAAAAAAAGATTGTAATATTCATGAACAAAGTATTATGAAATTTAGTTATACTTTAAATCATATTTTGGGCATTTTGGAATATTATTACTTTTGGGCATTTTGGAATATTTAAAAGTATTTTAAAATCAAAATAAAACTTCTATGGCATATATCACCACTTTTGGGCATTTTTTGGAATATTTAAAAGTGTTTTAAAATCAAAACAAAAATTGGGGCACAGGATTCGAACACAGGTGCTCTCGTGTTTAGAATAGAGTAGTGGGCGTAACCAATGGGATAGGCTAGTATAGTTGTTAGCTAGTGGGTCTGTAGTTCTCTTATCCAAGAGTTAGAAGTCGATAGGCGTGGCGCACTAGCCCGTAGTGCTTCTGAGATATCCGTGGCACTATGGCTCAGTGCGCTACGCCTAAGTGCCTTTATCCACACGTGTGGCGCCCGACCCCCTCTCTCATCCCCATCTCTCCATCTCTCAGCCCGAAGCCGAAGGACCGCCGCCGCAGCTCTCGATCCGCCACCGCTGCGTCTGAGGAGGAGGAGGCCTGCCTGCGCCCGAGGAGGAGGAGGTCCGCCCGTACGTGTCCGAGGAGGAGGTCCGCCCGCGTCTCACGAGGAGGCCCATGTCCGAGGAGGAGCAGCCGCCGCGCGCGTCTCAGGAGGTGGAGGCCGTCGTCGTCCGCCCGTCGTCGTCCGCCCGTCAGAGGTGAGCATCTCCTCTCCCCTCTCTCCCTCTCTCCCTCTGGTACTAGCTAGCAGAGAGCCCTGCTTGCAGACAGCCGGTGACGGCGCGAGCGGCGCCATAGAGCCTAGCCTGGCCGATAGAGCATCTTCGGCCTCGCTGGCCACGACCAGTGTGGCCGCTACGGTCATTGCGCCAGCCTCCACCACCGACCCAGAGATGGCAGACGGGGTTGCGCGTCTCTCCTTTGCGCTCACAGTGGCCACGGTGTCCATCATCATGCCCCTCGATCGCCGTGGTGCCGACCGACACCTTTCGACGCTCCCTCGGCCCAGATTCCACGGTCGCTGCCAGGGAAATGGAGGCCTGAGGTGGCGGAAAAATAGCCGTCTGTCGAGCTAACAACTGCCTCGTCGCACTTCTTAAAGAAAAATTCAGTTTCACGATAGGACTCACACTCACCGCCTTTGACAGACGCTAGCAATTTCTTCGGGATCGGTTAGGAATAACTTTGCTGCTCGGTCATTGTTTTCGTTACTAGATACGTAGATTAGATTGACGCGCCTGGCCCTATGATGATGGGTCTGGCTTTCATGGACGACAAAAACATAGCAGGTCCGCATCATCGATCAACTAGTGCTGCAAACACGCCATGCAGCTTGCTCTATGATCGACGCTACTGCCCTATGACGATGTAGGGATCACCCGGTTTTCATGTAACAAGATACAATGATTATTGGCATGATACCATTATATCCTCATTTGTTTTAGTAGTGCATCTTTAATTTGATCACTCAAGTCCCAACCATGGTAAATAAATCTTCAACTATAACCGACACCATCGTGGTAAAATATATGTGGTATGACCGGATAATTTCGTGAAGGTTGACTCATGCAAGAAAACTTTCAGCATTGTGTGTAGTACTTTTTTTAGAACACAACAGTAAAGTGGTGATTACATTATGCATTTGTATTGGGTGATGAGCACATGCTCACCAGTATTTCTTGAAATCACTGCAAGTTCAAATGGTGTCTGATTCTAGCTTAGCTGGTTTCTGTAAGTATGCGTAATAGGTCTTCTGTCAGGGTGCAATATTTGAGAACTAAAGTCTCTTTGCTGGGCATGATTTACAATACTTGCAAATTGCACAAGTTGCGATAAGAAAATATTCGTGTATCTGATCAACATCTTGCACCCCATATAGGTGGATTATAATACTAATGATGGTTGATAAGTGGTGGAGTAATTAGAAAGAGAGTAGAAGTAGTGGCATGAATTAGCATCTGGGAACTAAAAGAATAAGTTATTTTCTCTGTTCAGGTTATTTCCATCATATGAGCACAACTGAATGATATTTTCTTTTTTCAAGAGACCTAGCAGGCTTTAGTTGATAGAAACATGTATCCTTGGGTTTTAGTTGCTGCTGTGTATGCTCATATGTGTTATTTTCTTTTTTCAAGAGACCTAGCAGGCTTTATTTATTTTCTTTCCATCATATGCTTGGTGCCTGGTGAATCCAGATGATAACTGTAAAAGCCCATTGCTTGATGTGGCTGGGCATGTTGATGCATTCTTAACCAATGTGTTTTCTACCTAGATGTTTATATGTTGGTTGTGTTGGCCAGATTATCCTATGTGACCAGATTATGTGCTGGCTGTGTTGGCCATTTATTGTGTGCTGGTTGTGCTATCTATGATGGCCATTTATTGTGTGCTAGCTATGCTGGCCATATATATGCAGGTTCTTGTATGAAATGAGTCCCGATTTTTTCCGGAATGTTGATTAACTTCCGTTTCGGCAGAAATCGGGCACTCCTAGTTTAAGAAAATTAGCAAAGGTCATGCCGTATTTTTCCGTGCATTTAACCAATTAATTTTTTTATTAGTGCAAAGATGTGTGACAACGACGAGGCTGGATGTTCTAAGCGCATCAGCGCTGAAGGTGAACTCAGACCTCCGAATAAACAATTGACATTCTGGGAGGCGGCCCAGCGGCTAGAAGACGATGAAGAATACCATCCTTCGGAGAGCGAGGATGATGAGATGGAAGACGCGGAGGAAGAAGCGGACGATGAAACCACCGATGGCGGCGAGGGCACGAGTGGTAGCAACCCTCCTAAGAAGAAGAAGCCGAAGGACCGGCGCCCGAACACGGCCGGTCAGGGAGGAAATTACAAGTGAGCCCAACAGGGTTCCTTTGGAGCCCGCCTTATCGTCAAAGGGTAAGGTGGGCAAGTGGCGGCGATCACCGGACAACCATCTCGATCACCAAGAATCTCCGGCATAAAGATAATGGCCACTTGCACTCCTCTTGAGAATCTGACGCAAGATACAAGTTCCCGCTAAGTATCGAACACAAATTATCATGGGAACAGTAAACAAATCCGCCCTCACAAAGATGAGCACCGCCTACAGTCACTGGAGAACCGGATAAAGAAGAAGATCTATAAAGAAGGCAAAAGTCTCGAGGAGATCCGGAAGATTGACCCAGATCACGAAGATCAGTTCGGGAGTTCAAGGAGAGGTGTGAATCGAAAGAGCCTGGCCAATAGTAATCGGGGAAAGGCGGCGTGGCGGTGAATATAGGTCATCACCATCTCGGATCTGGTGGATCTGTAACCGCGGAGGCCAAATGGAATAAGGAGGACGAAGAGTATAGATCCAAGGGATAGAAAACCCTTTGCTAAATTCGAACCGGGCAGGTTCGAAACTTCATCGAGCTCGTTACCATGTGGACCCAAAACCAAACAACTCACCGCGGATCCTGCGGTGAAGGAATTCGAGGAAATTATGGTAAGTATAATCTAATTACATGATCAACACGATTGCAATCTAATCGATGATCTAAATGATTCACATTACTTCTTCGGGAGGAGGAAATTGTTGCTAGTCATGGATCCTGTGGTTCCTCATCCTGTGGGTCGGCCACCCGGGATAACCCTTTTAACAGGCGATGAACCGGCCAAGAAAATAGAGCGGTTCTGAAGAAGCCGTTGTCGGCTGGTCGTCTGGCCTCGGGGTAAGAATTGGGTGGATCATTTTGGTCCACCGCCGAGACGATGTGGCGCCGTCGGGAAGGAGCGAGGAGGAAAAGCAGAGAGGTTCAAGAACTTAAGGCACAAGTGGAGCGGATCCCGCAGATCGTCCAAGACAACTGGCAATCACCCTTACGTCCTTCCGCCTACCTTGGTGGAGTCAATAGCGAATCGAGTGCGGGTGGTCGAGTAGGGCCGTTCCGATTCAAGCATGGTCGTGACCACTCGAACAACGCGCGCCGATTAATCGAGCGAACTACGTGTTCGTGACTCCGCCCGCTTCCGCGCGCCGCAAGTGTTGGTGACTCCCCTACCATCACCGCGCGCCGAGTACATGTTGGTGCCCCCCCGCCATCGTCGCGGCGGCACGAGCTCAAGCACCCGTCGGTAGGGAGAATACGGCGCCGCCAGCCGCGCCATCAAGCAGCCTTCCGTCTCTTGCACGCCTGTCAGCCAGATGCGTCGACATTAGCCGATCTCGACGCCATCACGGTAAACAAATTGCTTTAATTACCGCCTTTCATGCCATCTATATATTACTCTTGTGGAATCTCGCCCGACGACGCCGTACATGTTTTCTGACGGATGTTCCTTGCACTCTCTTATGCTACGTGAACAACGAGCTGAGGATGTTGCCAAGGTACCATCGTTCAACCCTTGCGGCGCGTTCCACTCAAAACCGATGCGGATAAGCGTGCACAGGTTAAAATTAGTCGGTGCTAAGGGCTGCGACGACTTGGAACCTCCCATTCAACCCCTGTGAGGCGGATGAAGAAGAGTCGTCTATCCTCGAAGTTGCTTCGCTTGTTCTTGCTATGGCCAAAGAGCATGATCCGTTTGGGGGCGGGGGCCATCACGCCACAACAAGCACTGTCGTGCCAGCGATAAGCGGTGGCAAGGCCTACCCTCGCCGTCACCTCCACGCGATGGGTCGGATGATCATGTTGATGATATGCACATGGCGCAGATCCGCCGAGGACGCAGAAGACCGGAATGATCACTTCTTTAGCACTCGGTTTGGCGAAGAAGACCTCGCTGGTGGCCCCACAGAGAAAGCCACTATCACCAAGCGTCTTGGTTCTCGGAGACGCCTCAGCTTGCGCCTTACTGAGCCAGCTGATACAACCAACGCCCTTTATTCTAAGCCCCGACACACTACATAGGGCGGCGGTGCTCGAGATATGCTGCCCGCTCTCCAAAAGGAAAAAAGGGCAGGAAAAGAAAATCTAGCAGCTCGAGCGTCGGTGGCGTCAACAAGCTGAATCCGATCAGGTTTGGGATGGGCCACCAAGACCCGAGGGTATTATGTGGAGGATTCATGTGGCGGGTGAGCCCATGCTACCTAAGAATTTGCGAAGCTCGCCAGTTCGAATCGCAGAGTGTGCATGACGACGTGCTGACGATAGAGAGATGCCTTCTATCGGAGAAAGATCCCTCGCACCCGGTATTCGTGGTTACGGTGCCACCAGGCTTGGTCTTCGTCGACACTGCCCCCGGGGATCTGCTCTTCCTTCGGTTCGAGGACATCTTCAATATGTTCCACCTATACCCTGCACTATACCATGGTCCGTCTCTTTTCTCTCGGCCCCACGCAGATCATTAGAGAACACACCGGCATCGCTATAGTGGACCCCTACTACATGCGTGACTGCTTGGGTTCCCCCGAACGACGGCGTATCGTGGCCTCGTACCTAAAAAAGAATCCTCGTGGCGAACAAGACAAAGGAATACATTCTCGTGCCTTACTTTCCCGAGTAAGTCGTTATTCACCGCCACCGCCGATTGGCTTTATTAGATCATCATCATTCTTTTTCAACACATTCCATTTGAATTTTTGCGCAGAGATGAACACTGCGCTCATCTCCTTATCGCCAAGCATTCCCATACGTATTTCGACTCGGGGAGTCTAGAAAAGAGGAAAAACTACAACAAGATCAAGGAAGTTCTGGATGATGCTCTCACTGGCTTTGCCTCGACGGAAGGCACCAGCTTCGTGCGTAGGAAGGTCAAGTTCGGCAGGCACGTCTTCAACCACGTAACAGAGTTCCCCTGCGTGAAGCAGCCGGAAAACAGTAAGAAGGAAGCCTACTACGCACTCCATCACATGAGGGCGTTCCTACTTGACCAGCAGAATTCTCTGCCGGATCATCTCAAGCAATGGGCGAAGCAAAGGCCAAGATCAATGATTCGGATATTAGACAAGAGATGTATCGCATCCAAAGCAGTTTTGGGGCAATCATCTTTCGTGATGTCATGACTTCGGGGGGGGATCTTCTACGGAGGAAATATCCCGAATAACCGTGACATAGAAGATCGCCTAGAGATGCAGGGTGACTATAGGAAGTTCATGACGAGACAGGGCGTCCTCCCGTTCCCTAAGCCGAGCCAGAAGGCTTGATATTGGCCTAGTTGTAGTTGCAAACTATAGATGACCTTTGTGTGTGTGTGTGGACGACAAGTGTACTTATCTTATTAGGTTTATGAATCACCGCTTACTTATTTTGCTTATTATTATTATATATCAATCAATGCTTGGTTTTTTTGCTTACTCTTTGGTTCTCGGACAACAAGTGTGAGTTATTTTTGTCTTTTTCGAGAATATGCCGATGATTGAAATGTCGTGGCACAATATATATGTGAATGTGCTATGACGGGATTGTTAGCCTTGTGATATGCACAAGTCCGGAATTGTGCATCCTACTTGGCTAACATCCCATCATAGCATATTCTGTGTCCAACGACCTAGCTAGTTATATATGAGGCATTCTTTTGAGTTATTTTTGTCTTTTTAGAATATGCCGATGATTGAAATGTCGTGGCACAATATATATGTGAATGTGCTATGACGGGATTGTTAGCCTTGTGATATGCACAAGTCCGTGAATTGTGCATCCTACTTGGCTAACAATTCCGTCATAAGCATATTCCGTGTCCAACAACCTAGTTATATATGAGGCATTCTTTTCGAGTTATTTTTGTCTTTTTCGAGAATATGTCGATTATTGAAATGTCGTGGCACAATATATATGTGAATGTGCTATGACGGGATTGTTAGCCTTGTGATATGCACAAGTCCAGAATTGTGCATCCTACTTGGCTAATAGTCCGTCATAAGCATATTCCTATGTCCAACAACCTAGTTATATATGAGGCATGCTTTTGAGTTATTTTGTCTTTTTCGAGAATATGCCGATGATTGAAATGTCGTGGCACAATATATATGTGAATGTGCTATGACGGATTGTTAGCCTTGTGATATGCACAAGTCCGTGAATTGTCCATCCTACTTGGCTAACAGTCCCGTCATAAGCATATTCCTGTGTCCAACAACCTAGTTATATATGAGGCATGCTTTTTGAGTTAGTTCTGTCTGTTTCGAGAATATGCCGATGATTGAAATGTCGTGGCACAATATATATGTGAATGTGCTATGACGGGATTGTTAGCCTTGTGATATGCACAAGTCCAGGAATTGTGCATCCTACTTGGCTAACAGTCCCGTCATAAGCATATTCATGTGTCCAACAACCTAGTTATATATGAGGCATGCTTTTTGAGTTTGCTCTTTTTGATTTAAGAGTACTTTCTATAAGTGTATCTTCATATGCGACTTTAATTATACATGTTTTTTCAATCACCGGTTAGTTATTATTGTCAACTTGTAGATGACGTGGTACGTCGTGTACAAGGGACGGGTTCCTGAGTCTCGATGATTGGGAAGATCACGAGACAGTGCACCGTTTCAGCGGCAATAGCTACAAAGGGTACAACACTATGGCGGAGGCGAAGCTAGATACACGCTATCTAGCGGGAGTTAGGACAAGGAACCGGATGAAGACCTACACCTTCGTCGCGGCGGTGATCATGCTTATCTTCTTTGGTTATTTATCCCGCGTTTGTGTCTAGCTAGCTAGTTTAGATGTCTAGGCGAGCTTCCGAGCTCTAAATTGTTCGATCGACACATGTATTCGCATGTCACCAACTACTACTTTGTAACATGATCAAAACAATGTAACTTGGACTATGTATTCATGTATGAGACTTATCTATATGTATTTGTTTCAATCTTGTTTTTCATATTGAGTATTTATATATATAATTGTATATCTTGTATCTGAGTGTGTATATCTGATGTAATATTGTATATAATCTGTATTGCATATAATCTGGCTTGGAAATTAAAAAAAAAACAAAAAATACATCTGTGGCGCACATGGTCTACCTTCTGTGGCGCACTACACCTAAAGCGCACCATGGATGTTTAGTGGAGCACTAGGTAGTGCGCCACAGAAGATCAAGGGTAGCGCACGCCAAACTTCGTGGCGCACTAGGAGGTGCGCCACGCCTATCTCTACACAACCGTGGCGCACTAGGCAAAGGCGCCACTAGCGAGAGATAGCCCATGGCGCACTGCAGGTGCGCCACAGATGATGGTTTCAGGTGCGCCACTAAAGGCCGTTTTCCTAGTAGTGTTGAGCTGGAGCTAACGAAGGCAGCCGAAGCGAAAAGAGCGTCTGCAGCAGGAGGCCGCAGATCGTGAGGAGCAGCTGGCCACCGTTGCGGTTGCTCGTGAAAAAGGGGTGGCGGAGAAGCTCATGGCTGCTGCCAAGGCTATTTCGGGTGAGCGTTAGCTTTTGTACTTGCTTCTTTTTCTACGGATCTTCTTCTATGTTGCCTTTCTTCATGTTTTCTTCTTTTTTTTCTCAGATGCCACAGGCATCGAATTCGACCGCGGTGCTCTGGAGCACGGGAGTGCTCTGGAGCACGGGAGTGCTCTAGATGATGCCACTGTAGCGGTCGAAGACCGCTGCAGCACCGTCGTCAACTCCCTTGCCAAGGCGAAAGAGGTCCTTGGTCGCTTCTACCAGGAGCTCTTCCCAAGGCGCATCCTTGAAGATGTGGATGCCTGGCAGAGGCTCTCTGTCGGTTAGCGCTGCAGTATAAGCGCAAGCGAAGGGCATCGGCGTCGGGCTGGCGATGGCCATGGCGGCTGGGGCGGAGCTGGACCTGCCCCAGATTACTTCTCGGATGCCTACGGCTGCGGATGGATCCGAGGTAGCCTTCGCCGCCTACTCCGCTCGCTGCAGACGATATGGGCCCAAGCTCATTGACTTGCTGTCTGAGTATGCATTGCGGCAGCAGGGCGAGGCCAAAGCTAGGCAGTCTGGTTCTGAGGCGACTCAGTGTCCTCCGCCTTAGGCATAGTAGACGTAGGGTAGTTTGTAGTCTACTTTTGTTGTAAATATCTTTTGTAGTACCATCCTTATGCCACGTAGTGGCCTTATATATTTTAATGAATTCCTCCGAGTTGTGCTCTATCCTTGGCTGAATGTCGGTGTGCCTTCTTTTTTTCTGCTGCTATAGGATCCTTCGGGTGCTGACCCAGTTGACACTTCATCCGGAAGGCCCTTGCGACCATCATTGGATGATTCCTCGCAGCTCGCTTTTCTTCGAGATCGCGTGCGCATCTTGGAGAGAGATTTGCTTGGGTTACACGGTCGCTGGACGTTTGGAAATCCAAGGCGCACTGGTGCAGCCAGAGAGGAGTATTTGATGGCGGAGGGCTGGTCTGTCGAGCAAATGCAATGTAAGTTGATCCTTCTTCGGGCTGTAGCTCGATTCTTGGTGAGCCTGCTGGCCTTATTCTTGTTTTGTGCGGTTGTCGCAGGTGCCAATCTTGCTCCGAGGGAAGAAAAGGAGCGTATCGCTGTTCGAGTCAATTGCTTGACTCAACAGGACATGGAGGCCGGTGGCTTCTTCTGGATGGATCGTGATCGCGCCATGGTTTTGGCGATGTTGCAGGATCGTGTCTACCAGGTTTCGCGGGTGCTCCGCCAGGTGCAGACATCACTTTCCTCGGTGCTGCATGTCATTTTTCCGTTGGATGCCATGCCAACGAACCTTGCAGGTCTTCTGACGAAGTTTCGGAGTGCCAGCAATGTCAAGGAGCTGGTGCGACAGCAGCTCGTCGCAGGGGTGAAGGCTGCCTTGTCTCTTGTGAGGGTGCATCGCCCTGACGTAGATTTGGCTCATGGCGATCGGGCCACCTCCTCGACAGATGGTGGCGAGTGGGATGTGTGTCGCATTCTGCTGTAAGGCGATATGCCGACAGATTGTAGATTTGTTGGAGCAGCGTGCTCGGGTTATTCTTCGAATAGGTAGGACCTGAAAATAAACAGATAGATGTAAAATTTGTATATTGCGGCTGGGCGTTTCTGTGCCCTTTGTTGTAAAGGTTTGCTTGTTTGTGAGCACGCAGTGCTTTGATTGAGTACGTGCCCTTTTCGTTTGCCTGACGTAGTCAGCTACTCAGGTGTACACGTTTGGTCCTCAGTCGATGAAATCGTGAGGTGGGGGAGCCCCCAAGTGCGTATGTAGCATGTAGTAAAGTTGCAGAAAATGGTCAACCGAAGGTTGGGGGCGAGACACTTAGCTATATTTATATCGTAATGGAGGAGGTACATGGTTCGGCTGAGTAGCCTTGGTTGAGAGCCTTATTGAAAGTAAAAAAGGGGGGTAGGTTGCTACGGTAGAATCGTCGCAGGTGCGAGACGTTCCATGGGTTGGAGTATGCGACTCCAGACTCCACGTGCTTGAGGCGATAGGCGCCACCTGGGATGACTTCAGTGATGACATAGGGTCCTTCCCATGGTGAATCGAGTTTGTTCGGTCGCTTTTGCTTGAGTCGCAAGACGAGGTCTCCTTCGACGAAGGACCTTGGGCGCAGCCGGCGGCTGTGATAGTTGCGGAGACTCTGCTGGTACACCGCTGATCGAGCTGCTGCTATATCCCGTGCTTCGTCGAGTGTGTCGACGGCGTCTTCGAGTGCAGCCGTGGACTCGGCTTCGTATGTGACGACTCATGGAGCTGGTGGCGATTGCCTGGTAGCACGGCCTCAGCTCCGTGCACCATGAAGAATGGTGTGTAGCCGGTGGAGCTGTTTGGCGTAGTACGTAAGCTCCACAGGACAGACGGTAGCTCTTTCGTCCAGTTTCCAGCTTTGTGCTCGAGTGAGCTCATGAGGC
Organism: Avena longiglumis; assembly: GCA_030063025.1. Taxonomy (NCBI): domain Eukaryota; kingdom Viridiplantae; phylum Streptophyta; class Magnoliopsida; order Poales; family Poaceae; genus Avena; species Avena longiglumis. Next base: position 450,395,876 of record CP125979.1, read on the forward strand.
GCTTCTTGATGCCAGCGCCGATTAGGCCATTGGCCTTTTCCACTTGCCCATTTGTTTGCGGGTGTGCCACTTAGGCATACGTGATATTGATCCCGAGGCCTTTGCAGAAGTCCTGGAATTCTTCGGAGATGAAGTTTGATCCGTTGTCGGTGATGATGCTGTGCGGTACGCCAAACCTGTAGACAATGGATTCGAAGAACTTGACGGCGGTTTTGCCCTTCTGGTTGGTGACTGGCATGGCCTCGATCCACTTGGTGAATTTGTCGACTGCGACCAGGAGGAAGACGTGTCCTCCTTTCGAAGATTTTGGCAGTTTGCCGATCATGTCGAGGCCCCATTGGGCCAAAGGCCAGGCTATGGGTATGGGTCGAAGTTCGGACCTAGGTGCGTGCGGTTTGTCTGCGAACCGTTGGCACCCGTTGCATCTTCGGACGATGTCCTTCGCGTCGCTCATGGCCGTTGGCCAGTAGAATCCTGCTCGCAGAGCTTTGGCGACGAGGGAGCGACTGCCTGCGTGGTGGCCGCAGATGCCTTCATGGATATCTTGGAGTATGGCCTTGCCGTCGTTGATGGTGACGCACCGTTGCAATACACCCGTAATGCTGCGTTTGTACAGCTCGCCGTTGATGATGGTGAAGGCTTTCGATCGACGAGATATGCGCCGGGCATCTGTCGGGCTGTCAGGCAATTCTCCGTTTGTCAGGAACTGGAGGTATGGACGTGTCCAAGTTTCTTCAACTGCCATGACCTGCATCAGGTTGACCATGGCAACTTCGGTATCCAACTTTTCGGGTCCTTTATGACCTTCGGGTAGCGTAGCCCCCGAGTGTTCTGCTTCTTCGGGTGATCCTTTGGGGAATTTTTGCTTCATGGATGGCACGCAGATTTGTTCGAGGAACACGCCTGGTGGCACCGTTGCACAAGTGGAGCCGATGTTGGCGAGTCTATCGGCCTCCTCGTTGCTCTCTCTTCCAACGTGCCGAAGTTCGCAGCCGTCGAATTCTCCTTCGGGTGCGTTGTATAGAGCGCGGTACGCGATCATGTTTTCGGCGTGTGCGTCGCACTCATTCATCGTCTGCTGTACGACAAGGTTGGAGTCACCGTAGATGACCAGGCGCGTTGCGCCACATATTTTTGCCATCTTCATGCCATGGATGAGGGCTTCTATTCGGCCTCGTTGTTGGAGGCTCTGAATTTCATCCGAAGAACGTACTTCATTTTGTCACCTTGCGGGAGGTCGGTATGACTCCTGCCCTGCTCTGCTTTGGAGCCGTCGAAATGCATTGTCTAGGACTGTGACATATCTGGGGTGTCAGGCAGCTGCAGCTCCATCCAGTGTACCAGGAAGTCTGGAAGGACCTGAGATTTGATTGCATGTCGCTTCTCGTAGACGATGTCCAGGGGTGATAGTTCAATGCCCCACAGGGCCACGCGTCCTGTGGCCTCAGGGTTATTCAGGATGCTGTTCAGGGGTGCCTTGTTGACGACCATCACCTGATGCTCCTGGAAGTAGTGGCTCAGTCGTCGAGCCGTCATGAACACGCCGTAAGCCAGCTTCTGGTAGTGCGGGTACCACTGTTTTGTTGGAGTGAGAACCTCGCTGAGGTAGTAAATTGGGCGTTGTACCCCGTGGGTCTTGCCTTCTTCGGGTCGTTCGACCACGAGTACCTTATCGACCACGGTGTGTGGCTGCTATGTAAAGAATAGGCTCGCGCTCTTTGGCGTGACCAAACGGGCGAGGTGGAGGAGCCGCTGAGGCATTCGAATCGTCGTTGGCTTCGTGTCCACTTGAACTTGTCTCGCCTTCTTGCAACCGGTAAAATGGTAGGGCCTTCGCCCATGCGGTGATGAACTCGCTTAGTGCCGCTACTCGCCTCGCGAGCTGCTGAACGCCTTGAGGTTTTTCGGCTTCTCCATTGTCATGATAGCTTTGATTTTCTTCGGTTCGCCGATCCTCGTTGAGAGATGAAGTACCCGAAGGCCTGACCCGAGGGACGCCAAGGCACTTTTCTGGATTGAGCTTGATCCTGGCGATCAAGGTTGTCGAACGCCTCGTGGAGATCGCCGATAAGTGTTCTTGCCTCCTTGGTTTTATGACTATGTCGTCGACATAGACTTGGACGCTATGACCGATCTGGTCCTTGAGGTAGGCTGCGTGCATCGCTGCACGTGGCTGCGTTCTTTAGCCCGAAGGGCATTGTGTTGTAGCAGAATACTCCGAACGGTGTGATGAACGCCGTTTTCTCTTGATCTTCGACCTTGAGTCGAATCTAGTTATAGTCTGAGTAGGCGTCGAGGAAGGAGAGCTTATCACAACCTGTAGTCGAATCGATGATCTGGTCGTTCCGAGGTAGAGGGAAGTGGTCCTTTGGGCAGTGTTTATTTAGTGACGTGAAGTCCACGCACATCCGCAGGATGTCCGTGTCCTTCTTCGGGACAATCACTGTATTTGCCAGCCACTCGCTTTCCTTGATTTCCCGGATGAAGTCTGCTGCGAGTAATCTGTTGATCTCCTTGCCGATAGCTTAGGCTCGTGGCTCCGACAGTCTTCGGATAGACTGCTTGGATCGGCTTATGTCAGGAAGACATTGAGTGCGTGCTCGGCGAATTCCCTGGGAACTCCTGGCATGTCCGCGGGACACCAGGCGAATATTTCCCAGCGCTCACGGAGGAATTCGACGAGTGCGCCTTCCTATGCGGTGCTGAGGTCGTTGGCGATCAGCGCCGTCTTGGAGGCGTCTGTCGGATGGACCTGCACTTTCTTGGTGTTGACGGTGGAGTCGAAGGACATGTCGGGTGCGTTCTGCCTTGTGACCGGGTAGCCCATTGTCCGTCACCGCGAGCCTTACGAGCTCGTCTTGCATGCCAAAGGACTGGGAGATTTTGTTGAAATCCCTGTCGCATTGGTCCGATCGGGTGAAGCTCCCGTGGACTGTGATGACGCCCCTTGGTCCTGGCATCTTGAGTAGTAGGTATGCGTAGTGTGGGACGGCCAGGAACCTTGCGAATGCTCCACGTCCCAGGATGGCATGGTATTGCGACGGCCAGTCCACAACTTCGAATTCTAGGCGCTCCTGACGAAAGTTGTCTGGCTTCCCGAAGATGACGTCGAGCCCTATTTTGCCCAGGAGGAAGATGCCCTTCCCTGGGACAATGCCGTGGAACGTTGTGTCTGATTGTTCCAGGCTGCATTGCGGGATCCGCATAGCTGCTAGAGTTCTTGCGAACATTAGGTTGATGCCGCTGCCGCCGTCCATGAAGACACGACTCATCTCGAAGCCTCCGATCTGCGCCTCCAGCAAAAGGGCAACATGACCTGGGTGAGGGATCTGGCAAGGGTGATCCGCGCGAGTGAATGTGATGCAGGACTCCGATCCGCTGAGGTACTCAGGGATTGCAGGCGGAGTTGCCACGGCCAAGTTGATTTGTCGGGTGATTTTCTTCTGCACCCTATTTGTGGGACGTCCCTTCTGTATCATATTGAGGGCTCCTTTTGGTGGTGGGTATGCGACCCCGGCGTTGTTTTGCGCTGGTGCGACTGGTTGATTTGGGCCTCCAATAGGCGGCGGTGGAGGAGCTCCATGTGCTATTTCACCTAGCACAGGTGTGTTTCCGAACGAAGGCATTGTAGCTTGTTGCCTCATCCGCATCATGCCTTCGCTGAGTTTCTGGAACTCGCGGCAGTCCTTGAGCATGTGGCTAGATTTCTTTTTGCCATCTTGTTTGTCGATGTAGAAGTGGATGGTGCATGGACCCGAAAGTTTGTCGAATGCTGAGGGTCCGTTCTCGCGGTCGCGGCGTTGCCACGACGGCATTGGTCGTCCGTTGTTGCGGAAGTTTCCGCTGCGGTATCCTCCGCTGTTGCGGCTGTTGTCATTACGGCGGTTGGCGTAGCCGGCTGCGACCATGTCGGGGTCGTCCTCGGTCTCTTAGCGATCTCCTCTCCTCTTCTTCTTCGGCGTTCGCGTCTTGTGATCGTCCTTCTTCATCGATTATTTTGCGCTGTCTGGATCTGCAATCCGTCTCTCGTCTGGTTGGCGTTTTCGAGTGTCTGGGTCTCTGTGTCGTTGGCGAGCCGGCCGCGACTGTGTCGGGTCGTCGCGCTCCAGACGCGCTGACGATCTCTCTTTGCGCGCGGGCGTTTCGCCCTACCGTAGTCGTCGCCTTCTTTCATCCGATTGCCGGGCCGGATGCAATCGCCTGCATTCCCAATTTCATTCGATTTCGAGTCGCTTTTTCGAGTACCAAGTTTCTCCTTCTGAAGTCTGGGCGTTTGACGCCGTCCACGAAGGCGGCGATGGCCGCTCTTCGGAGATGTGTCTTTGGAGTTCTTGGTTGTAGACCAGCGTAGTATGTCTGGCGAATAGATTCACCCGTTCTCCGGTGCGGGCTCGCATATTCGATTGAGGCGGGCCTCTTGTTGGTGCCTTTGAAGTTTGGATGAAGAAGCCGTGGCGATCTCCTCCCAGCCGATGGATCGATGATAGGCTGCTAAGCCGGACCCGTATTCGCTGTTAGCTGCGGTGAAGGCATTGCATGGCGGTTTCTTTGTTGCCTCCGTGAAGCTTGACGGATGACGAGATGGTCACCGAGCCAGACTTTGGATCTTGCGTGTCGTTGAACTTCGAGTATCCGGCCGAAGGAAGCTTGAAGTTGCGTGGCATCTGTTCGCCGGATGGATCTGCTAATGCATCGAGCCCGCAGTTCTCCTTCATCTTCATCCATCTCGATTGACGAGCAGCGCGTTTAGCGCGTGCTTTATCGATCTTCGCTGTGTAAGCTTGTCTCGCGTCGTAGTCGCTTTTATGGCGAGCTCTTCTTCCTTCGAGGAAGATCGTGCTCTGTTCCTCTTCGGATGAGGGGTGGGACTCGTCGCGCTGGCCGGAGCTTTCTTCTTTGGTTCAGAGGCGTCTTCGTGGGCGCAGCTCAATTAGTCCTAGTCTGGTGAGTGCGGACCTATGCATGGCCCTTTGGGTCCCTCCGGAGGTGGGTGAGCCGCGAGATCTGCATGGATGCCATGATCGCAGCTTCGGCCTTGGGATGATGTTGCCGTCAGCGTCCATATCCATGAACGATGTATGGAGAGTTCGGGTCACGTCACGCCGCTCCTTGGGGTCCATGTTTTCCACCCGAGAGCGGTGCTTGTTTCCCTGATTTCCGTTTGTGCTAGAGCCGGGTCCCATGGCGGAGAGCGCAGCTCATCGCGCACTGGACTGAGAGGCTGCTTGCTTGCGTTTGTCGAGCGTCTCCTTCATCTTGACTTGCTTCTTGTGCTCCTCGATGAGGAGATAGTGGTATGCCCTCAGCAGATCACGTGGGGAGTCCAGAGGTAGGACTATTTCGCCTGTGACGGCGCGGCGTGCTTCGACCCATCCTTCTTTTCTAAGTTGGATGAGGTGGCCACTGTTTTCCCCGTTTTCGCCGTTTCCACCGTTTTCGCCGTTTCTGTCCTGCGGGTTGGGGTTGGGAGGCGGGTTAGGCGTTTCCTCGTCGGTTTGGATGATCGCGCGCATGATAGCGCTTTGCATATTGGTTATTGCTGCAGCTTTGGATCGAACGTAGGTTCCTTCGTCCGAAGGTGGATCGCACAGATCGGAGTTGCAGCAGTTGCTGCTGTAGAACTCATCTGTTGATGAAGACATGCGTAGCACGGGGTGTGGATCCCACTAAGCAGGCCTGATTGACGGCAAGGGCACCCGCTCAGGGAGGCGGAGGGAGGCGGAGGGAAGCGGGCCTGATTGACGGCACGGGCACCCACGAAGCGGGCCTGATTGCCCGCACGGGCACCCACCTGGAAGCAGAAGCTCCCGAACAAGATTTCGACTCCGTCGCCTACGGGCTCGAAATCCTTCATGGTATCCGGCGAGTGGGCGGTGAAGTCGAAAGAGCCGAAGAGGAGGTGATTCTCCGTCGCCGCGGAGTTGTAGATCGATCGGGTCGGAACCGTCACGATCAAGACAATCAGCCCCAATTCCCACAGACGGCGCCAATTGACGAGGTTTAATCTCATCAATGCCCATTGTTATGGACTTGGGTTTTGGAGACGATGGGGATGCTGGAGATCGTGGCACGGTTAACAGACAAGCAACCAGGGGACACGAGATTTACCCAGGTTCAGGCCCCCGGAGGGAAAACCCTACTCCTGCTTGTCTGCTCTTTGATTACGGCGGAACCGAAGGTTACAGGGTGCGTAGTTTCGATCTGGCGTGGATGCGTGTGCGAAAGTATGAGTCGAGTTGCCCTAGGACGTGCCCTCCTAGCCTTTATATAGACTTAGGCAGGTCCCGGGCGTAGTCCTAGTCGGTTACAAGTTCTAGGGTTTTACCCCTTTGAATTTCCTATCTCCTCTAGTCTTGCTCTCCAAGGATCCAAAGACGTCATGGGCCTTGGCCACCCGAAAATCTTCATGGGCCAGCGTAGTCTGCCGTGGGCCTTCCTTGGGCTGGACTAGGTATGCTGAAGTTACGTACCCGTAGGGTATAACCATGTCAACGGTAGCATTATAAGATGATCCCTCAAGCACACAATTTCAAGTTTTAAAGTGTTCATCCTTAGTAAGCACCGTTGCTAAAGCTCGTTGTTTCGAAGAACCACGTGATGATCGGGTGTGTTAGATTCTGCGAGTGTATACAACGTGAGCAAGCCAGATTTGCTCATGCGGAAGCTAAGGTTGATCTTGACGAGCCTAGCATGTACAGACATGGTCTCGGAACACGGATTACCGAAAGGTAAAGCATGAGTCATATAGTAGATATGATGAACATGATGATTGTTCGCCATTGAAGCTACATCCACTCTCGTGATGGCCGGTTTTGATGTGGTGGATTTGGTTCGTGTGATCACTAAAACAATGTGAGGGATAATGTTTTGAGTGGGAGTTCAACGACAATATGATTAAAAGTTGAACATTATTTATCATAAATTAAATCAAAGTGAATTTTGCATAATTGTTGTAGTTATTGGCATCCGTTTTACCACCTTGCGCTTAGTTTTAATTGAGATGATAGAACTATAGAATTCTGGTTAGTTACTTTACGAACTGGTATCGTATTGTTTTCAAGTGTTAATCTAAAGTTTAAAAGTCCTATTGCAAACTTTCAGTAAATTCCGGTTACTCCATGAAGTTTAATAATTGGTATTAAAACAAGAGTGACAATTCCAAGAGTGAGTGTATGACTATCATGTTTGTCTCCATGATTCTTGATATTCAAAGAATTGTCTTAATATCAAGTTTATCTAGGATCTAAAAGAGTTGTTTCAGAAACCATGATGTGTGGAAGATATTGTGATATCTGAAACGAAGTTTTGGTTGCAACATGATAGAGTATAATATGGCAAAAGTCATGTTCTCATATTTGATGAGAATTTGCAAAAGGTTGGAGACACTAGTTGTCCTAATCCTCCAAAAGGTTTTTGATAGCAACATTATACTCGCGATTCACCGTTATAAGCTAAAAGTAGCTTGATCATGGATAATCCCATGATAAGGGTGAATATTTGATGTAGGTAAAATATTTACTACACCAAGAGATTACTAAAGAAAGGAATTTGAAAGAACACCAAACATTTGATGATGGTGATCTACTTAAAAGTGCAAGTCCAAAGACATTGGTATTTAATTATACACTCTTCGGACTATGTGTCATATGTATGACTCCACTATTGATATTGATAGATTCTTTCAAACAGAAAAGGAAATACTGAAAGAGAATCTCATAAATATATGGCAGAAAAGGAAAAAAACTAGAATTGTCCAGTTTAAGTATATAGATGATATACATGTTATGGCTATATTCTTTGCTTATTAAACAATGTGGTTCTTAAGTATTTGATACTGAATTTGTTGGTGTGAATTGTCATACGAAACAACACAATTCATGAACTACAATGGCCTAAGTAACTAGCAAAAGAATATGTGATGATGTTCATCGAGAACAAATAAAGGGTTATTGTGTTGCTCGTTAAACATCAAAGATTGCCTTCAAGATTTGTTTTATCAGGTATTATGAGAACAAAAGGCTTGTTCAATTAATTTCCGTAATCCATAAAAGATGGATGATTCACAAATCTCATTGAGGAAATCACATCCATAAAAATAGTGCTAAAAATGTCGAAAGACAAATTGATTGAAAGATCACTTAGGAAGTGACATTGCCGTTTAAAGTATATTGGAAAGAAAACATGAAGAAACTCCATTTGGATGGAATTTTGGAGTCTTTTGATTTTTGATCAAATGACGCTTGTGAAACTTTCCTAGAGATAATTAAAACTTCGTTCATAGGCCAAAAGGGAACGAATGACTAGCTTATTGGAACTTGTACATATTGTTGTACGAAGTCCATTATGTGTAGTCAAGAGCGATGGATTTCAACTTCATATGCTTTCTCCAAAAATTTGAGTGAATATATAAATATTCACTTAATAAGGATGAAGTATGATACATTTGAAAAGTTCAAAGACTTTCAAGATGAAGTGCAAAATCATTGTAACAAGAATATAAATAGTTTATGATAAGATCATAAAGGAATATATTTGAGTTACAAGTTTAGCATAATACCTAAGATTTAAGGAATCGTTCCGTGAATTTGCATTTTTCGAAACACCATAAGAGTATGGAGCGTTCGAGATATGTAATTAAACCTTGTTTGACATGGTAAGATCGAAGGTGTAATTCATAAAACTGCCATTATATTTTAAAGATTAAAAGCTTTTAGTGACTACCGTTTTTTCACTGAAAAGAGCTCCATCATAATCCGTTGAAATGACACCATATAAAGTTATGGTTTGGGATAAAACCCAAGTAGTCCTTTCTTAAACATTGGTATGCTATGCATAAGAAAGATGTTTGCAACCAAAGTCGGATGAACCTGTCTTTGTATAACTGTTAAGTATTCCTCCATAACACCGGAGACAAAAGTGTTTGTCACTTAGAACGTCAAGTTTCATTGAGAAGGAATTTTCGTGAAAAGATAAGTGAGAGGACAATAGAACTTTGATAAGGTTTAAAGAACCTTAGCTATATGTGCAAAGTTGCGCAGCGCCGAAAAATGTTCCGGAGGCAGCAACAATGCTCATGGCTCACGTGCCTCAAAGGTTGTGGTTACGAAGGACAAAGTTTCTATTGAACCAAGTAGGTCGAGTAAACAATCAAATACCAAGATTTGAGGGTTGAATCATTATTTGAGAATAATGAACGTACTACATGCAAAGAAGCGATGATGGACCCTGACTCCGTAAAATGGCTTGAAGCCATAATATCCGTGATAGATCCATACACGAGAAATCAAGTTTTGAACTTGAAGGACCCTCAAGACAGGTGTAAGACCTTACAGTTGTGTTTGGATCTATAAAGAAATAGACATGGATGTTGCACATCTATGAAATAGTCGACATGTTGGGAAAGAGTTCACAACAATGTTCAAAGGTTGACTATAACAAGATTTGATCTTTCATAGCGATATTTAGTCTAGACGGATTAATGTAGCAACCACTACATATAAATTTGTTATGTGGTAGTTGAATAAACAAAACAATTTCTTCTAATAGAATTGTTACCTAGGACATGTGCGTAACACGGTCCATAGGGTTTTGTTAATTCAAAGGATGCTAAAAGCATATGCAAACTTCAATGGTTGAAGTGAGTATCGCGGAGTTGGAATATTCAATATGATGAAACTGTTAAAAGAGTTTAATTTCATCAGAGACGATGAAGATGCTTGCATTTGCAAGAAATTAAGTGGGAGCGCTGAGACATGTTTCTAATACATTATGTGGAAGACATATTGTTGATTGGAAATGATGTTTCTTTTATTAACACATATTAAGAATTTCATCCCGATGAAAGACTTAGGCAAAACCCAAATATTTGGCATCAATAGACATTAATATGGTTGTGCCGAAAGTACATAGATGATGTATTGAATGAGTTCAATATAGAAACTACAAGAAAGGTTCTTGTCACACAGAAAGGATTGAATGAGTTCAATATTGATGATATATTCAAGTGTATTGACACTAGGTAAGTGAAACAAATATTCAAGTATAGATTGATACTTGATGTATGAAATCACAAAGAGTATTTATATCAATCATACTGTGATATGTACAAATCCAGATATGTCCTATACTCTAAATGTTATGAGCATATACCAGAATGATTCATAAGTTGATCATTGGACAATAGTAAGGATATTCTTATGATCTTTTGGAAGAACTAAGAGTATATTATTTATAGAAGTGACAAATAGATGGTTAGTTCATTGTAAAAGTACTACATTGATACTAGTTTTGTCACAAAGTACAAATTAAGTTTATCTCAATCTAAACTAAGGGTGGCACAATAAAATGGAAAGTAAGTTCCATAATGGATTTGGATGAGTTCCAAAGTTAAGACATTGTGACAGATACTACAACAAAAGGCTAAGTATATGACTGCTATAATAGTAGCTTAAGAGGACATTTGTGTCAAGTAGTTTGTTATCAAACTAGGTGTAGTTCACAGCGGGATAATACTATGAAGATATATTGTACGACAATATTATCAACATGTTTTAACCCCAAAGAACTAAAGGTCTCACCCCAAACAACTAGATTATTGACTCTAGTGCAAGTGGGAGACTGTTGGAGATATGCCCAAGAGGCAATAATAAAGTAGGTTATTATCATATCTTCATACTTATGATATATGTTTACATACCATGCTATAATTGTATTAAAAGGAACATTAATACTTGTGTGATTTGGAAACGTAAAAGATTCCCTAGTAAAGCCTCTTGTTAAACTAGCTTGTTGGTTAATATATGATCATGGTTTCCTGATCATGAACATAGAGATGTTATTAACAACAGGGTCATATCATTAGGAGAATGATGTGATGGACATACTCCTATAGTTAAGCGTAGCATAAAGATCAAGTCATTTAATATAGTTCATTTGCTATAAGCTTTCTGATACATAGTAACCTAATTCCTTCGACCATGAGATCATGTTAATCACCATCACCGGAAGGATGCTTTGATGACATCAAACACCACACCGTAACTGGGTGGCTATAAAGGTGGCATTGAGTGTTCGGAAAGTATGTGTTGAGGCACATGGATCAAGAGTGGGATTTGTCCATCCATATGACGGATAGATATACTCTGGGCCCTCTCGGTGGAATGTCATCCAATTAGCTTGCAAGCATGTGACTGGCTGACAAGGGATCACATATCATGGGAACGAGAAAAGAGTACTTATCGGTAACGAGGTTGAACTAGGTATGCAGAGATACCGACGATCAAAACCTCGGATAAGTAAACTGTTGTGATACAAAGGGAAATTGGTATCGTATGTAAGTGGTTCATTCGATCGCAAAGTAATTGTATAAATATGTGGGAGCCATATGAATTTCCAGATTCCTCTATTGGTTATTGATCGGAGAAGTGTCTCGATCATGTCCGCATAATTCACGAACCGTAGGGAGACACACTTAAGGATTTGATGTTTTTGAGTAGTTATGGAATGATGAGTAAGATACCGAATGTTATTCGGAGTCTCGGATGGGATCCGGGATATCACGAGGAGATCCGGAATGGTCCGGAGAATAAGATTCATATAAGGAAAGTCCTGTTTCGGGGTTGGAGAATGGTTCCGGTGTTTTCATCGGGAATGTTCTAGAAGGTTCCGGAATGTCCGGCACTCCGGAGGGGAAGGGTACATGAATGTTTCATATCAAGTTGGAATGATTGCATCATGTACTAGGTGTCATCGCTAAACAAAATAGAGGGTTTAATCAAATCCTAGTTTGAAAAGTCAAACGCCAATTTGAAAAGTCAAACGGGTATTTTGGAAGGTGGAGGGGAAGTAGGAAACCTACTTGGGGGAGAGTTCCTCCCCTCCACCGCCGGCTCACTTGGAGGCCGAGTTGGGGAGGGACTCCCCTCCCCTTGCGCGCCTCCCTCCACCTATATAAGGAGGGGCAGGGCTCCCCTCCTAGACACACAAGTTGCCTCCCTCTAAACCTAAACCCTAGCCGCAGCCTAGGGTTTTCTCCCAAGCCGCCTAGTTGGGGCTTCTAGTTGCCCTAGCCGCCGGCCTAGCCTCTTCTACTTGATGTGTGTAAACCCGAGAACACCAAGGCTCTCTCAAGTCCACCATACTCGCTTCGGCTTATGGCGAAGTCCTGCGAGATCTCCCCTCTACTTCCGGTACCACGCCGTCGTGCTGCCTGCTGGAACAAGGGAGAGGAAGGTCTTCATCGAGTACCGAACGTGTGACCGACATGAAGCGCTGCGGAGCATGGCAGGGAAGGATCGTCTACGCGATCTTGAGATCGGAAGTGTACGACTACATCATCCACGAGAATCTGCTCTCGTTAACCGCTTTGGATCTTCGAGGGTTAGTACTCTATTGACTCGTTGCTACAATCTAGTAGATAGATCTTGGCTTGATCATAGATTAGATCTTGATTGTGTGTTCATGCGGTAGAAATTTTTTGTTTTCCATGCTACGAACCCCTACAATTCGAGCTTCTTATTTAATCATCCAGTCTATGTCTACTATTACTACTATGTCATGTGAATCCAATATAATCTAGCTAGTGGGAAATTTTTATGTGCTCCAATCTCTCTGGTTTAATCTCAACGCCGGATATCTTCTATGGTTGAAAGGCACTCGAGATTCTCAAAGCCAACAGTACAAGAGCGAATAACAAGAGTAGTAGGAATGGTGATCAATCCATACTGCACCCAAATTATTACCCTGTATGAGGATAGGTGAATCATGTTTTTCTATCCCTCGGGCATCCTCACTTGCCTTGAAGAATGTTTCCATGGGAACGAACTAATGCTCTATGTAGACTCTCATGTATTCAATCAACAAAGCTACTACTAAAACTAAACTATCGATACTTCAACTTTCAGGTTGCGTAATCTACTACATAACATCATTTCAACACTTCATACTCCCACACCTCCTTTTTCCATTAGATAAAGCATTATCCTTCCTAAATGTATTGTGTTGTCAAACCTTCCACTTAACACATCATTATATCTCCAAGGGTTCAAGATAGGGAATAATAGATTCTATAGGAAAGAAACGACTAAGAAAATAATCCTACCCATAACTATATGAAGCAATCAATGTCACAAACAAGGAAACAATCATAGGCGATCAACACACAATCAAACACTTGTATAATAACATTACAGGGGTCCAAATATAGCTGTATATAATCACAATATAGTTTGAAAGCATTGGGAACAATACTAGAGTAAAACATAGCAACATATAAGCAATAAACAAAATCTGTCAAAACAGTACAGCAGATTTCACGAATTTTTCTGACCGACTTAAACACGTCAGGAATTTTAGACAATTTTTGTGCATGTACTACAGGTAATTACTCTCTAGATCCTATTTTTTTAGAATGTTCTGAGTTACCAATAAAATATGAAAAATCGCGCGATACAACAGGTCAGGCAGAAAACTGCAGCAGTAATTCCACGAATTTCAATCAATTCACACCACTAGAATAATATTAAAACCACACAAAAACTCCAGCAACTTTAGAGTTTCAAAACAACAGATCCTAAACAAGGCATCACACGATATGGTTCAGTACAAACAAGCATGCAACCTATGTTGTGATACCATATAAGTTGGTAAGAACAATATGCTAACACGATAGTGATAATCTCCTAAAGAGATAGAACATGATGGTCTAGACCTAACCAAACTTTATGAGATGTTTACTTATGTCATACTATTTGTTCTTTTACTTGTAGGCAAACTCTCATATAGGTACCATAAGAATTGACAACTACAAATTTTGAACAAGAAAAGGTTATAGAAAAGATAGACAAGAATATAAGAGTTCTAATAAGTGATAAATATGATAGTTATCCCAATAGAGTTCTTCTATTACTAATCCATTTCTAAGGTCACGATCCTACAGTCAACACACAACTCTGGTACCATCTTGTAACAACCTCGCCTGATAAGTTTGAGTTCATGTGTATAGTGCCAATCCCTGGATCGGTTCACTATCACACACAGTACAAAATGATACCAAATATAACTGTGCATCATAAATACAACGAATATGATCCAGAATTTACATTATTTATTCAAGTACACAGCGGAAAACGAATACAAGATAGATCACCATCCTTCAAATGTGCCACAGGCGAACAATTGTTGAGTGGAGTCTCGCGACCTATGAACGATCACTTAGATACGATATAACCTGCAACATGAAACGTTGCAGCCACGAATGGTCAATACATTGAATGTCTGGAAAGTAGGGTAAAGTGGTTAACAACAGATCTATCAACTACATGCTTATTTGGCCAAGTGGAGTTCAGGCTCATTTGCATAAAGCAACAGTTTTATCCTAACATTTGTAACAAAGTAGTTTTCCAATACGATAAATAGGACACTCTGGTTCACTCCCAAGTGCTCCTAACAAATTAAGTTCACCCAACAAGTTTTAATTAATTGAGAAATAAGGATGAGTGAGAAATATGTCATAGCATCAAAATCATGTCGTTTAAATTGTCCATAACCGGGGACACGGCTTAGTACTTAGTTTAGACACCCTGCAGGGGTTTGTACATTTTACCCATGTGACCTGGCCATCCCAGCTCGGACCACCACACTCATATTGTGTGATGGTAGGGAGAAGTCCAAGACGAGACAATTCGGGAAGAGCTTCCCAAACCCATCCACGCACCATACCAACCTACACTGTCAACACCCGGATTTTTCAATCCTAGATGCCTGTTATGCCATACATCGCAATCCCAGGATTACCATTTTTGCGAGACATAACAGAATTGGTGTAGAGGGAGTGTCCCAACCTTTACACATAAGGTGTATTCCCCTGTGTTTACAATGCTAGTCCCTGGATCAATAGCTAGCATCCACAGTTAAGATGTAATATCAAGAAACAAAGGTCATGATACAACTTTATAACCAGGAATAACATAGTTTTATTACATCTTTCATATCTCATTTGGCTATTACAATACATTGCAGCGGAATAACTATAAGTATGGGTCCTTCCTCTTCAAAGTGCCATAGGCAGATGTTGGTTGTAGACTTTGTAATCCTAATCAATCAATCTTCACTAAAATCAATCAAACCTGCAACATTACAAGTTACAGCCACAAGGGTCAATACATTTGAATTGTATTGCCAAGTGATACTATGGTAGTATAGTGGAGTCTATCATCTATATGCATTTGGCTAAGTGGAGTTGAGGCTTGCATTGCTCAAAATAGTTTTTCCTTATCATTTTGAAAACACTAAGTTTTTGCTTGACAACATCATTTTTCCCAATCAAAGAGTGAAGATCCTTTAACCTTGTTCAAACCACAAGTTTTTAACTTAGAAATTTGAATGATGAGATTCTTGATTGCTTCCATGTCTTGAGGCTCAAATTGTCCTTTACCAGGGACATGGCTAAGTACTTAGATTTTACACTCTGCAGAGGTGGTGCACTTTCCCCACAAGACTTGGTTTCCCAAGACAAGATCTTTCAGAAGCCTTCCCTTAGACCAAAATGGACGCGTTCCAACCTATCAAACTCTACCACCCACTGTCCATATGGCTAATTTCTTGCAACCTATATGATCATGGCAGAGCCCATATTGCCAAGTGGTTGCACTTGAAGCTTCTCAACATTTGACATCTCAAATATCTTTGTTCCTAGGTTGCCATCCACAAGTGAGATACACAAGGTCAACCATAGACATGGGCCTTGTGAACCACTCAACCAAAAACCACCAAGCAAGTCCCATTCCACCCAGGTGATTCATTAACTTAGTTGTTTTATTAAACCAAAACACAAGTCCTCAGACTTAGAAATTTTCCATAGTGTGAATATATATTCCACCCATGTTTTCTATTAGCTAAGCTAAGCTTGATAGTAATAGTAATCTTAACTTAGGAAGATTTCCACTAAGGTTTCATCTACTAGGTTTTCCTATAGCAAGGTTTAACTTTAGCAAAAGTTCCATGCAAATTTTACTTAGAGAAAATCACTAATGCATAGTGAAAGTAATGGGACAAAAAGTATGAAGCATCACTTGCCTTTTTGGTGGAGGGTATAGGTTCACTCCTTATCCTTGCAACAATCACACTCTTCAAGTCACTACAATTCAATCAAGCAAGGCACAAACTCAATCTACCAATCAAGCAAAACATCACATAAAATGAAAAAGTCAAAGTAATGCATGCAAGCATGCCAAGCTTTGTTTTGTTTGAAAAAGAGGTTCCTAATGGGTCATAACATTTGAAAGGCACCTAATGGTCATTTTGTAAAGTGGAAAAGTCATTTGCAAAAGGTTTCACTTTATAAACCATTTTCAAAACAAGGTATCATTTTATGTGGTGTAGAAATATTTTTACTAAGGCATTAATCTATAGGGTTCACCAAAATATGTTTTCAAACCACTAAACTTTGTGTTTAGGGTCAGAGAGTTTAAAACAAAACATTTCCCAAAGGTTTTCTTCCAAAACCATTTTTAATAAATAAACCACATTTCTATTTGACTAGAAATGGTTTTAAATCAAAGAATCATTCTTTTGTTTCACCAAATACATTTTTGAAACCACAAAGTGTTTCCTATGGTCAGTAGGTTCAAATCACACCATTTTCCAAATATTTTATCCCCAAAATCATTTTTGAACAATTTTTACATCCTTAACAAGCATACAAATGTTTCTGCAAAAACAAACATTTTAACAGAAGATTTTTGCTAAACAAAAGGCATGGTTGGCTAGGGCTTGTTCCACTGATTCCAATGATATCACATTTGCAATTTTTGGACGTGTGGATCAAAAGTTACAAAGGTTTGAAAATTGAATCTATAACAGATTGAAATCTGTTTTTTTAAACGAAACCTGACCACGCGGCGCGTTCTGGTTGGATGATACCGGTTCGGCCGGATCGGCAACGTGGCGCGTTGGATCTAAATAGATCGTGCAGCACAGGACGCGTACCCTTTCGAAGTTAAGTGATCTAATCGTGAGCGTCAGATCTCGATCCTACGGTGCTGGTCTGCTTGACCATATGCGAGCAGATCCGGCGGTGGCTAGCGGCGGCGACGGGCGGGTGGTGGCGGTGCTGGCAAAAAAGGAAGCGAGGGAGGATGGAAAGGTGCTCACCGAGGTCGCATATGGCTGGGGAAGCTCAACGTGTTGGTTGCAAACGGAGGGGCGCACTAGAGTGGGCTTAATCTCTCGCCGGAGTGGAGCTGCGCCTCGGCCACGTTCAGTCGTCGTCGAGTACGGCGCTAGGAATCACAAGGAGTCAAACGAAACGTATGGTCAGACTCACAAGGACACGGTGAAGGTGTGTGCGTGAACGAGAGGGCTCGGGGCGGTCTGGACTTACCAGGAGACGTCGCCGGAGAAGTTGCAGATGCGGCGGCGCTCAGAACTTTGTCGAAGACGGTATTCTGGGGCGCCCGCGGTTGAACGGAGGGTACGGGGAGATGCGCCAGGAAGTGGGGAGTCTGCTAGTGTGCTCAGGTAGGCAAGGGGTGATGAAGCTCGGCCGGAATCGACAAGGAAGGTCGTCGGAGACAGACGTGCTCGGGGAAGAATTGGGGCGGCCTGGGGGCGTGCTACTGCGGGGTGACAGAGGGGAAATGGAGAGGAGGCCAGGGCATTTAAGCGTGTGTGGTCAGGGGGCGTTGATCACGCGGCATTGAAGCGAATTAACTATGTGAATCAAGCGGCAGTAAACGGCCAGGGCGACGAGGTCGTGCTTGAAGACGATGAATAGGAGGGGGTGGGGTCGGCTGGTCAGCGAGTGAGTGAGAGGGAAGGAGGGTCCACTTGTCATCGTCTGTATGGGTGCGTGATCGAGTGCAAAACATTTCGCTGAGGGAAAAGAAAGGTGGGCTGTGAGTTGGGCCTTGCTGGACTGGGCTGGCTGGGCTGGTCCAGATCCTATTTTTTTCTGTCTGAAACCTTTTTCTTTTTCCAATACTATTTTCTGTTTTGAAATTCCAAACAACATTCAAACAAACAACAATTCAAACAATCATCACACTTGTAATTGAATTTGGTTCTGTTTAACAACACAAAACCAAAGTCCAATAATAAAATATTATTTTTATTTTAGAGTCCATTTATAATTAAATAAAATGGACACTAGTTATTTAATCAAATAGGGTTTGTTTTATTAAAATCTTTATTTTGAAAATCTAAAATAAAACCAAAACACTTCAGTAGGTTTTTATTTGAGAATATAAAATACTTGGAAAACTTATTTAAAATAAAATAAATAAGTTTTGGTGTTTATTTAAAATGGGAAAAGCCTTTACTTAAATAAAATTGGATATTAAATCCTTATTACTTTATTTAAATAAACCTTTACTATTTTTAATCAAAACAAAAACATTTTATTTCAAAATAATGGCCAAGGTTTAATATGGCTTTATAAAATAACCTTTATTTATAAATCCACCTTTTCTTTTGAAAACCAAATTCTTTTATTAAAAGATCCAAAATAGTAAGTTTAAATATTTTGAAGTTTATTGTTTATTTAACTTTTTAAATCCCTTTAGGATTTTATTTGATCAAAATAGGGTTGAAAGTTCCCAATTGGATTCAAAAAGTTTCTTCTCACTCTGAAAATCAACAAAGTTTTATTTTATTCATTTATTTTTCACATTACAAGATTTGGAAAATCTTGGGATGTGACAATTCCATAGCACATAATCCATTACAAACGATACATAAGTTCTTACACAAATAGGGATCTCATGATCCAGTTCTTAATACAACATCAAGCAGCGGAATACGTTATAATAACGGTAGCGTAGGCGAAGCTCCATCTTCGGGGTCACAGGCAATGCTGACGATGGGAGATGATCCTAGTTGTCGTAACCTTCCTGGGTTCCATCCTCCAGGTACTCCTCTTCATAGTCTGGCCGTGGGAATAGCCAGGGACAAAGCCATGAGTACTCTTTAAGTACTCGCAAACTAATACTAATAGGTAAAGGGGTTTTTTGGATTATAGGACACTAGGCTCTAGGGTTGTTTTGCAAAAGCTAGATTTATCTCTACTAAGTTCTAAAGCGAGTCACAATTTTATAAATCCTAAGCGGGATCTTGTATTTCATATCACAACTCTGTTGTGGTCAAGTAAAAGTCTCAATTCATCTCACAGGTCATTTTGAAAAGTCTGACGGGGTAACAGTATGGCCTCTAATCGTCCATAATCATGACGCTATTATTCGAATAGTTTGACACTGCAGAGATTGTACACTTTCACCACAACATTCGATACATCCGTCAGAACAAATCTGAATTCACCATACTCAGTATGCGGATAATCAATCCTACCCCTTCGATTACACGCCCTAGTATAAGCACCTCTCCTATGAGTTTGGCCTCCCAACCATGACCAACTGTCATCTTGCGTACTGCATAGGTGGACAATCTTCACAAGGTAGCCTCAGCTCACCTTGGCCGTGAGGGAACTAATATTAAGGAATATAAGTTTCAGTCAAGCCCTACCCAATATTCGGTATTGTGGTTGTACGATAAAATTGGAATTGTATCGCATCCGCACAACCATCGCTTTAAAAAGGGTTAAGGCTCATGCCTCAACATTTTCATCACCAAAATCATCAGGTGTTCGGAAACACATGTCCAAAACATTTCAATAGAATGATCCATCATTCCAAGGTTTTCATAACCATTTTTCCACCAAGTATTCCCATCTAAAGTTGATCAAGTTTTATGCTTAGCACTAGCATCTACAGGTGGGGGTAGTAATGATGAGGGGTGGTAACTAGTGGAGTTTCAACTAAGTACAACCTCATGTCTTAGGATGATGTCAAGGTTTCTAACTTAGGCCAAATTTTATGCTCTTTATGCAACCTTCAGCATCTTTCCAATATCTACCAGTCAATTAAGTAAACTCTAAGTAAGCTTTGATAAAGAAATAGAGTAAGAAGTTTGCAAGTAAAACTAGGATTGGTTTATCAAGTGGGTATGATCACATATGCTGAAGGCATATAGTAGGTATAGTAACAAGTATGGGCTTGCATAGGTATAGTCTCAGCTTGCACAATCAACTAATAGCATTAGGCTTGCTAAAGTAGAGTGTCTTGCAAGTTTTAGCTTGCCTTGTGCAGAGCAGTGGTTGAAGTTCTCCTCGGCTTCTTCTTCGTAGTATCCTCCTTCCTCCTCGTATCCTTGGTCGGTACTAGCGTCTATGAATAAATACGAGGTACACAATCACCAAACAATACTTAACTACTTGCAATCATCACACACAAAGGTCATATGGATGACCTAGCATCATCCCTAACATTACAAGGTTAAGGCTTGATTTAATTCCTTTTATTTTTAGAAAAGTAATTTCTACTCATTGAAAAACTACTTAAGATTTAATATTCTCCAAACCCAACATGGGATCATGTTGACACATGTCATCACCACATATTGTAGTCCATGGGAATGTGATTTAAAGTGGTGTCACAATTTAATAAGGTTTTACCCTTTATTTTAATTAATTAAAGTGGCTAGAAATACTTATGTAGCATTCTTTTATTCCTTGAACATTATTTCTGCAAGTAAACCGATATATTTTTATATATTCTGAAGGTATGGTTAAATGTGATTTTTGAGAGTTGAAATCAGCTCAAAAGCTATTATGGTTTAAATTTGAAAATTTTTTGAATGCAGAAAAGCTTCTGCCTTGTTATTTTTACCATGGGTGATCTATAGATCCAAATGACTTGAATCCAACAGGCTTGGATTCAACATTCACAGACCTTTCCAACAAAATTGGTTTCATTCAATTTGGTGCACTGAATCGATCTGGGTTGATTTTTGAAGTTGGGTACAGAAGTGTGTTTGAATTGAAAGAGAAAAAGGTTTAATTTGAATAACTAGGCTGTGCGGGAAAAGTTACTGGACCGGCCTTCTAAGCGCAGTGCTCCCGCGGGCTGCTTAGGTGGGTGTCCCCACTCGTCAGTGACACGACGCTGGGCGAAGCGGTATGGGGCGACGTGGATCGTTCGATCTAGTTCTAATCTAACGGCTGGGAGTCATCGTCGACGCGAGACAACTCCGGCGAGAACGAAACCTAGCGCGGCCAGTGAGGGTCATGGGGCTCACCGGTAATCGGGCGAGGGTCGGCGAGGCGGGTAAACGACGAAGTCGACGACGGCGAACTCAGGGGTGGTCGCGGCAGCTCCTGGGACGGCTCCAATCGCTGGCTCCCTTCTTCTCCGGCAGCGGCAGGCTCCAGTGAAATTCCGGCGAGGTGGTGCTCGCCTTGCTCTGAGAATGGTGTGGCACGATCAGTGAGGAGAGGGGAGTGAGATGGTGTGAAGAAATCGTGCGGGGGTGGCCTCTATTTATAGTCGAGCGAGGGGACCGTCGGGGCGCACGGTGAGCTCGTCGGGGGCGAGGTTACAGGCGGCTAAAGGCATGGGCAAGGGTAGGGGACGGTGCGGTGTCTCCTGGCGATGCTCAACGACATGGTCTCGAGGCATGGGGCTGTGTGGTTTGGTATGGAACGGGCGATGCTCTGCGCGGCAGAGGCGGCGTCTTCGACGGCGGGCTGTGGTTGTACGTCACGGGGCGGCAAACGGGGATGTCTG
The DNA here is from genome assembly GCA_030063025.1 of Avena longiglumis. NCBI lineage: Eukaryota > Viridiplantae > Streptophyta > Magnoliopsida > Poales > Poaceae > Avena > Avena longiglumis. The sequence continues at coordinate 450,417,490 of CP125979.1, forward strand.
GCGGTCTCTTGGGTCGGTGGGGATTGTGTATGCACGCGACGAGGGCGGCGCGCGGTCTGTGGGTGATGGTCGAGCGTGGCGCTCTGGCGCACGCTCCGCATGGTCTGGGCGCGGCTTGTGCGCGTGGTCCAGGGCTTGGCAACGCTCACGGCTGGGACAGTGAGTGGCGGTGGACGGTGGGCTGCCTCCCAGACATGCTAGCTAGGCGTGCTGCTGCTCCTAGCTTGTTGTCGACTATGGGGTGGCAAGAGGGTGCTCGTCTATTCACCATTGATGACAATGGAAAGATCACAGTGGTGCTATTGCCTGGCTAATCTTCCTAGATGATCTACTGAGTTGTATGTGAGCTAAATGGGGAACCAGTTAGGCAAGAATAACTGCTCACAATAGTGTTTGATGTTTGTTTAATTTGTGTCTGCAACCTGTTTGATGAAATGGCCGCATGAAATCAAGTTTTGAATTTTGAAATGATTTTTGGTGGGTTTGCTAGATTGGTGCTGGTGAGTCTGCAGATGCTTGGTTTTTGAAAGTTGAGCTTGTTTGAGTAGTTTTTGAAAAAGTGGGATCTTCCCATATGATAAAGATTCAATTTTGAATTGTCATTTAAACTATGCATTTGAAAGTTTTTGGATGATTACAAAGTGGGCCTTGATACCTTGTTATGAGTACATTCAAGGGGTGCAAAGATCCAGAAAAGTTTCTATTAGGTTCTGAAATTTTGAGACAGCCAAAGTAGGCATGGGAGTTAAATTGGCCAAAATGACCATTCATTTCATATATGTGTTTTGATTTACTTGTCTTTAGGAAAGGTGTGGGAAATGTTTTAGATGATGTTTATTTCACCTAAGAAACATTTTACAAGCAATGGAACAAACAAACAAGGTGGTTTTAAAGGATTTCAAAATCCATGCATACACATATGCATGCATTCATGATTTCATTTAAGAAAAGTTTTTGTTAGCCCTAATTTTGATGATTAGAATTTGATGATCCAAGCTTAGTATTTTTGGGATGTTACATACACTATTCTACGTCTCTGGCTACTAGGGTTCGAGTCGCCTAAACCTACTAAGTCCAGCCAGCCACCCACTCTTACTGGCATATGGTTGCACACGAAAGCTACCAAACAAAGAAGCCAATCCTTTCTTAGTACCCTGGGCGGCATTCCCCACCATAATCCACACTCGATGACTCAATCAATGCCATTCCGCCCAGGTGGTTCATTAAAATCATGGTGAATTGTCATTTAGGAAAATATAAGCCTTTCGAAACATATAACTTTTCATTGTGTGATTCCCTTCCTCGTTTAAATAGCATAGCTAAGCAATCTACCAATAGATGGCTCATAAACAAAGAATACTAGGGAATAATAATATGGGACATAGCATAGCATATACACATCAATTCCTACATATGCAATTCTACAAAAACACCTACAACGCATAGAAAAACAGTAGGACATTTATGACCAAGATAGCACCTCTTGCCTTTGTTGTAGATGTAGTCGATTAGATAATCCTCACAATCCTCATAGATATAATGGTTGCACTCGTCATAACCACAATACTTGCAATTATAGTAGTTGCAATCATACACGTTGCACTCCTCGCAATCTATCGATCAAACAATTACATACAACATAAATAATAGCACATAGAGATCAAACAAATACAACAAATGCATGCATGACAATTTAATAAGTCATAATGATTGTTATTTTAGTTCTCTAAACAATACTGAAGTATATGATGCATGAAAGAGACCAATTAATGCAATGGAGTACTTGTTATTAATAATTACTTGCCAATATAGAGGTTTTAATAGTTCCGTTGTAATGCCTATTCTAACTGTCAAATTAAATTTGTTTCTTGGGTTCACTGGATAGAGGACGTTATACGAACAAGTAGGCTTTGGATTCAACTTAATCGAAGTTATAGATCTTTTTGTATGATTTAAATAGTGTTTAATGGGTTTTAAATGATTCATATAGTTTCTGTTGCCTACAAATCAAACTAAAATTATATCTGTAATCTCCACGGAATTGTGATTCCAGGGACATATTATTTGTAATTTTCGGAGCAGTATTCGAATTACTATGATTTTAATACTCTAAATAAGCCATTAATCTATTTATTTAATTGCTGCGAAACATTACAGTATTTTCTTGAACCATTTTCATATTGATGATCTACATGGAACCATCTTTCCATCGGTATATCATTTATATTTTTGTGATAAGCAATTAATTTACTATGAATTTAATGATTTATAAAGCCATTAAAACTAATTAAATTTCTACGGGGTAAATAGTCCACAAAAGCTGGATCCAACCAGATATTATTAATCTACATTATAGTATCTTCAATTTTATATACTCCCTCCTTCACGGTTTGCAGGGCGTGCTACAAAATTCTCATGGACCTAGGCATTACCATATTGGCTAAAAAATCTCGTGGAGTACGTTGCAGAATTAGCAGGTGAATTAATAGTCAGGACTAATTAAACGGATTTAATGCTATTGGTAATCTTTCCAGCCTATTAGAGAGGGCTTAAGGCGCATGCACCGGTCAAGAAGGAGAGGAGATAGTGGGCAATTGATTGCATATGCGTGGGCTGTTGCTTACGGACTCCATGGCATGCATGGAAGTTGGAAGGAAACCCAATTAATTCACACCTCTCCATGACTGTTGCATGCAGCCATATTAATTAACAATTAATTCTTGTGTGCCTTAAAACGTTGTAGTTTTGGAAAAAGCCAAATTTGATTAGGCGTCCTGCAAACCGTGAAGGAGGTAGTACCAGGTTCGGGGAAGGACGCTGCACTTGCAACCAGATTAAATGCCGCTGGAGGTACTGTAGTACAATACTACTCCCTCCTTCACGGTTTGCAGGGCGCTCTACAAAAATCCCACGGACCTAGGCGTGAGCGTATTGGCTAAAAATTAGGAATATTAGTGAGCGGTTAAGGCGCATGCATTGGTGGGAGACTGTTGCATGCATAGTAAGTTGAGTGAAAAGGTGCCACATTGATTAACAATTAATTCTTATGCGCCTAGGAACATTGTAGTTTTAGAAAAATGCAAATTTGATTAGGCGCCCTGCAAACCGTGAAGGAGGTAGTATTGTTCATATTTTTCGAAGTTACAAATAATCTTCTATAAATTTATTAAAAGACCATTAAAACTAATTAAATTACTGCAGTAAACGCATACAGTAAAGATTGAATCTAATGGCATATTAATCTCTACTATATAAAAAAAACCTCCGGTTCCGTATCCTGGCCCCGTGCGTTTCGCTCCCAGGCTTCGTCGCTCGGTCGCTCCCCCGTCCGGCGAGAGAAAAAACGCTATGGCAGTACAGAGTCATCCCCGCTTCCTACGCCCGTTTCTTTCCTCCCATGAAATCAGCCTTCTCATCTCCTCCCGATCCCCCGCCTCTGTCCCCTGGACCGGCCACCGGCAGCGCCTTCCTCTCCAAGCAACCGATGGCGCCTTCCTCTCCAGGCCACCAGCGGCGGAACCCTCCATTCCCGTCCCTCCTTTGCACCCTAGCCATCCCCAGATCGTCGGCTTCCTGCTCCTCGATGACACGTTCGGCATCCTAGGAACATAGAAATCGTGCGGTTTTCCACGCAGCCTGGGACCCATAAGCCGCCGCCGCCGTTCCTCTACGTAGCTTTGCACATTGCAAGCCCCTGGTGCCATTCCTCCGCGCGCCAGGACTCTCACGCCGCCGCACGCACCCGACAGTTCAGAATTCAGATGCGGATGACGAGCCACAGTTCTACATATTGCAGCTCAACACCTAAAGAAGATTCGTACCCTCCTCCCTATTGGTTATATTTGCTTGATTAGTTCAGTACTTCTGTTTCCCTGATTAAATATGTTCACGTTTTCTTCCATGCAAGATGCAGTGACCAGATTGAAGTGGTCGGCCTCCATACACACGAGACTGCAATGCTACATTTCAAGATCTAAGTTGTTCTTATTTGACTCTTCATTGCTTTATCTCTAAGGAACCAAATAACTAAGATCGTCAGAAGAAGCTTTGAATCCCAAAAGCATCCACCGACTTCTTTTGCATGTGTGCTGCTAATTTGCTGCAGCTGAAGTTTTCGCTGTTATGTATTTATCTACAGTTGGAAATTAAGTTTCAGTTATGTAGTTTCCAGATTTTAGCTACAAACAGTTAATTCTTGTTTCCATCTTCTCTTCAGATGGGAGAACGAAATCCAAATTTCAACCCGCTATAGTTCAGCTCATACCGTGTGCAGGTAAGCATATGCTCGGATGGAAGTTTCATTGTGTAGTAAATTTGCAGTGTCTTCAAACCAGCGTAGATGATTTGGTTGTGTGGACGTGTCTCACCTTGTAGGAGATTATGAAGGTTGTGGACAATAAAACCGATGTTGTGAATCCCCGCAAAAAAAGTAGAAATAAATAATTGGTTCTATGAATCTACCTCACCTAGCTAACTCTTACGAAGACAATCAAGAACCTGTGAGTTCGTGTTGTAGTTCTTTCATGGTAAATCTCTTATGGATGAGATAATTCAACAATATAATCAACTTTCTGCCAGCTTTGGAAGTCATGTAGTTAATTAAAATATCTTCTTTGGCTAATTCTGATACAAGACTAGATACAAGGAAGATTATGAATGCATCCTTCACAGAGTAGAAGAAAATCCTACAAGGATTTAGAGGCCTGTATTTCTAACTTTATAGAAGATCATGCACCTTTTTTGTTTTTCCATGTTCACTTGCGGTAGGTCAATATCATATTATTGCCTTTTCAAACATCACAGTTAAATACAAGAATCTGTATTCCTCCATTCAAAAGATTCTTGTTCTCGTGCAAGAATTTAAATAAGCTAAACATGATTTCTATGTTTGTGCTTCTGAACAGATAGATACCCATCAACAACACCGGCCGGCCACAATCTCCACGGGAATCCTCCTGAGATCCATCTCGCAATGGTTGTTGCTCCTGTGTTTTCTTGGTCATTGTATTTCACAGATACATTCGTCAGAACAGGTCTATGGCCATCCAGTAAGAAGAAGAGGTGCATGTCAACGCACAGTTGGTTTCAACCTTCATTAGCTCATCTTTTGCATAGTATAAAATAGATATGGTGTAGCATGCCATTGAATTTATACACACTGAATGGATGTTTTAGGCTAGGGGTGTCCGGAGAATGTGTTGGCCTCAACCTGGCTGCCAACCTTGTTAATTCAAGTGAGCCTACGAGGCTGAAATTGTTACTTTGTTTTTACTTGGAACGAGCCTTTAATGGTTTAACATAGTTTCAGAAAAACCTTATCCGCACATCCCAATTTTGGTACCTTTTTTGTGTATCACTAATATCTCCATGCTAAGGTTTAGTAGCCACCGATTCATATTGAAGAGGGAACATTGTAACTACCATATACTTAAACATGGTAATCATATATTCATATCTGGTGTACTTCTCATGGTACATGTCACTGCAGACGTGCTATGGATTCATCAAATTGTGATAATTTGGTAACTGTACTAAAAAAAGTTGGTTGAATAAATGGGACATGATCAATCATTCTAAGTTTCACACAACGTGTATCTTCTTTCAGCACAAGTAAATATTTTCTTTTTCTATAGTTTTCTGACTGTATGAACTTCATATACCAACTCGGTATTCAGATAAAGTGGGGGACGAGATCTGGAGATTCAGTTATGTGATTTAGAGTTTGGAGAAAATATAGAATTGATTTCAGTAAAAAACTGATAAAGTTAACAACTTCTAACATATATATTGCCGACAAGGTTAACAATCCTTTATGCTGCTATTCAAACTCTTGTTGATGCACATGTCTATTGGCTGCATGTTTCTATTTGTAAATTCACTGATCCCTTTGATGGTTAACTACTTGAAGAGCTCAGCTCGAAATTCTTCTTGTAATTGCAGATACTTTTGATGGATAAAAAATTCAAAGCTCGGCTCAGAATTGAAGCGACACTATGCTCGATTGTGCATGTTTTTCTATTACAAATATGTCTTGCTTATTTTCTGTGGGGTTCTTTATTTGTAAGAATAACCCGTGACATTCGCAAATTGACTACGACATCGATGCTTATACAATGCATGTGAGGTTGCCTCTCCTAAGAAAGCAGGCCTAGCATGGTAAAAACTATGTTGATTCTAACTTACCTCGCAGGAGTTATTCGTGTAGCATGCAAATCTTCATTTTTCACATAGGTTTGCTGTCAATCTGTACACCATTCATAAATCCTTGTAATTCCTTAGTTTTTCAGGCTAATAAATAACTTTTTCTTGGCCATTGGTGAACCGGAAGGAGCACCAATATCTTCTAAGCTCAGATTGTTGAGGGTCACAACCAATCATCAGCTCTAGCTAAGCCGAGGTATCATCTATATTTAGCCTGGATACACTTCTACTTTTCATAATCAATAAGGCATAACCATTAGAAGCAAGTCATAACCACCCATTCTATGTCCACAACCAGAAAGCCACGCCCAGCCAATGAGATCACTGCAGCGTTGAGAGGCTCTCTAGCGGCAGTAGTGTGAAAGATTCGAGCAGGCGACTAACACCATTAAGAGGAGCTTCAAGACGCATGGAGCAGGGCTCTTCGGTGATGGTTCTAGATACAAGTGCTCGCCTGACGCCATCGTACAGCCTACCGGAGGTGGCGACAAAGAGCGGGACTGATGGAGGCATGAAGAGAGGTCTGGAGGAGTACCGCATTCAATATCCAGTGAGAACAATTCCATGGTGTAAGTCAATTCTATGAAATTTGAAATACTTAGCTTAATGTCAACCAGGACCGGTTTAGCTCAGTTACAGTTTCATTGATATTTTTTAGGTATGCTCGTGTCTTGTTGCCTAACCACTTTTTACAGTCATGTCATGTATTTCATTTGATGGAAATTCGCATGTTACTGTTGAAGCGGATGATTTAATAGGTATCACGCATCCACATCCTCACTCCCCTTCCTATGCTTTCCTATTCTCCGACCACGAGCTAGTTGAAGGCCTTGGCGAAGTAGGGTGAAGTTTCCATGTGACACATGGATATGCTAGCACCAGCGCACATGTACGATGTAGCCTAACTAATTGGCGGGCAGAGGTGTTAGTGCCATTGCCCTAGGTAGTGTGACTAATAGGTGAGCAGAGGTGTTACTTCCATTACTACAGAGTGCGTCTTAGATGTGCTGGAATTGGCTGGTTCCTACAGCATGCTACGACTATACCAACTAGGACTTACTTGGCTTTCATGACAACTTTGTGGGCATTTATGATATAATTGTTTCACTCCCGTTGCAACGCACGGGCATTTTACTAGTATTCTACACATTTTTATGAATTCATTGATATATTATTTGCTATTTTTGGATCTACGAATCTTTTTATATGATTTTTGCAAGTTTGCGCAATTTTCTGCAAATTAAATTTAATTTCAAATCTACAGGGAATATTCCCTGGGAATATTCTATGCTGACTGGGACGCGGGGCTGACCTGGCGTTGACAAGTGGCGAGATCCGGTTGGCTCGTACCCCTTCACGGAATCGATCTAATCCTGGCCGTTGGGATAAGATCCACTGGTTAGGAGAGGAGATTGACCCGATTTTGGCTCAGAATAGACAAGAAATAGATCTGTGTTAGAAAGATAAATACATTGGTCAAATTGAAAAACTTACAACATAAAAGTTGTGGGGAATCATTAGTCCTACCTTCTCACCAAAGGAAATTGGATTTGAAGAAACGAGCGCGAGTACATCTTGGATTTACACCGTCATATCTGAAATATTGCGGTGCGAAATTCTTCGGCTGTGGTGGATGAAAAGAGGTGAAGGTTTGTCGGGAAAGATTTCGACGATATCTACAACTTTTGTTTTTGGCCGAAGGCAAAAGACGAAGTCTAGTTGGGTGAATAAACGAAATAAGATTCGGGCATGTGTAGATTCGGGATTCAGAGAAGGGAAACTCGTACAGCTGTGTCTCCAAGAGTTTATATGGAGAATTAGGATGGTGTAGAGATAGGTCTTGGATTAGGGAACAAGTAGAAACAAACGGAAGTCGATTCGGAGTTGTAGATAAAAAGATATAGGAGTTTAAATAGAGATAGGTTTAGATAACGTGTTTTCGCACAATTTTTTAAGCAACTGGGATCGTACCTGCCTGGGTGCTCCGGTCGGCTGGCTAGATAGGGCGCCGGCTGGTTGGCCGGCCTAGTTATTTTTTTTCTTTTTTCTTTTCTTTTTTTCTTTTTTTTTATTAATTTATTTGTTTTCCTCATATCTTTTGCATACGAACTCCAAATGATATGATTCTTGTTTCTAAGATTTTCTAAAATTGAATAGATCATTATAGGATCAAATTTGTAATCTTTTTACTAGTTTGGAAGTAGTGGATTTATAAATCCTTGTATATTTCATTTTATTTATATCTTTATGTGTTTGTATTTATTTCATAACTTTTTCATAATAGCTCCAAATGAGCTCAATTTTGTTCCTAAAATTTTGTAATATTAATTGGATCTTTTTAGGATATAATTATCAATAATCGATGCCTTAGCAACAATGGGTTTTTATAAAGCCAATTTAATTCCCTTTAGGAACAAAGTGGCATATACTATTTAGGGTTTTAGTACTTTATTTATATTTAGGGATTTTTCTGATGCAAATATGCAATGCAATGCTGATGAATATATGCAAATGCAATTTTTTTCTAGTCCCAATTTCTAAAATCTTGGGATATGACAGCTATAATAAGAAAAAGAGTTGATAGCTTAAGAATTGGTGAATCAATAGTTGATTACTCAACATTGATGAACACAAGATATTGCGATGGGATTCCATAACGATTGATATGGAAAGAAAGATATATGGTGAATGACCTTGACTTGGTTTCTTTCCTACTCAATCTCACTAAAGAGTTAAGGATAGGTATTACTATGATACTCATGGTATAAATAGATGAGATTAAGATAGATCAAAATTTAGTTGTTTCATTCCTATTACTTAAGTTATGTTTATAACTTGGTATTCATGAGTGTGTAATGAATACTAGGATATGATCACTTAAGGATCAGATATAACCATTAAGTAATGTATTAGGGTTTTAACTTTTATTACATTTGATATACCCTTAGATCAAATCTCCCTTACCCAAAATAAGGTTTTAGCAAAGGTCATATTGAAACTTATCTCCGTCAACTGGATGATCTACTTCAATTCCATCAAGTTGTGAGAAGCTTCAATGACTTTGACAAGTTTTGTTCAAAAGCGCGAAAATTATTCGGATTTTCTATGCATGAATGCAATGCACACAACTGTGTTCAGCTTATTTCTAAGCACTAATGCTGGGATGTTACACCCATGCTAGTTAGTAGTAATGTTTAGATGTTATATCAGTGGAGTGAGTCTCTATATTGTAGTAAACTTTTATTTGCATGGGTATTTAATTGGGTACGTTTTGTTCCAGCTCTTGTAGTTAACCAAGTCTTGCCCAAAAATTTGCTAAACAATTGAAATAGGAAAAAGTCTCACAAATGAAAGACTTGGGTTTTGTAGTGTTTAGTCTTGAAAGCTTATTCCTACAGACACTCAACACCACAGAAAATAATGATTGACTTGATAGCTCTCTTTGAAAAGATTTGTTCAATTGAATTAATGTTTAGAGATTTTTATGAGCATGCCAAAGTTTGATTTATAAAATCATAAGAATGATATAGCTTTATGTGTGTCAAACTTCATGGGATGCCAACCAACTCCGCTAGCCTATGAACGATCTTCATGGAGGAAACTCCTATATTTTGGCTATGAGTTGATTAAACATATGTAGTATCAATGGTATAATGGATAAGATTCTTGGCACTCCTGGGTAGCTGTAACATGATGGAATCACTCCTCTGGCTGATATGAGTAATCATTATGCAAAAAGAACAAAAACCTTAGTGATGGCACGAGTGTCCATCTCAGCCTGATAAACTAATGAATTTTTTTTGGCATGCTCTCGATTACTTAATAACTGAAATTCCTGAAGGACAATGAATAGAAAAGTAGTTCTTGAAAAGTCTTGATTTATTGTGACCCGAACCCGACTTGTTTCGAAATCCCTGTGATTATAGTGTTATTCCCTGGATCGAATTGCTAGCACCCACAGTTTAAGATGTAATATCAAGATACAAAGGTCATATTACATCGCATGATCCAGAATATAAATACTTATTACAATCTCATAGCCGTAGGATATCTTATTACAAAGTAGCGAAATAAAAGTAAAGCATGGAGTCCTTCATCTTCATGGAATTGCCATGTTGGTTCTGACCGGCGGCGTGTCGATCAGCCAGAGGAAGAAGAAGACGACGGTTCTCTCTCGCGTGGGACCCGCTTGCCAGTGAGAGAATGAAACAGTATGTGGGCTTGGGCCGAGGTGGGCTAGTTCTGGGCTGCGAGAAAAAGTGCAAGTCTTCTACTGCTGGTTGCTCTGAGCGATGAATAGAAGATGGGCCTTGGCCTGGTTTCGTTTCCTTATATTTTTTGTTTTCTTTTCTAGCTTTTTATTTAAGCAATTGTTGTGACTTTTCTTAATGGAAATTATTTGCTAAATACTTGCATCAATCATACAGTTATTTAGATTCAATTTGTGGACTTTTATTATATAATGTTATATTTCTTTATATAGATCCTTTTAAAATTTTGTAAGGGCCTTTGTTATTAATTTTCTTTCCATAATAAGACATGGATTTATTTTAGGATATTTTCTTATTTGTTTATAAAACTTAATTTCAGTTAGCTCTTAGTTTGGTGGAAAAAATTTATATAATGATCCTATATTTTTATTTTAGGCATGATATCCTAAGAATTTAATGTGGTTAATATTACTCCCATAAATCTAGGGATTAATCATGTATCTAAATTTTATTATAGCTAACAGAAGAATTAGGGTTTGAATTGTAAATGCTTACCCTAGGGTTTAGGGTTCTTAATATATTTATGTTCTTTTGTTGATGTGAATAAAGATTAATGGCTAAACACATTTTCTTTATGTTTGTGATTTTTAATGATATCACTATTTAAAGTAAAATAGTGGGATTGTTTTGTAGGATAACTTATGAGAAAGAATTTTGATAAAGATAGTTCTTAAGCCCTATGATAATGATGGTTGAAAATGACAAAGATGTGCTTAAGGGAGTTGATATAGGAAAATATTCCTATTAATCATGGTGGACATAAGGTGATAAATCAATCAGTTGATATGGATATTAGGTTTGGTTATAGAATTAGGTTTTAGTGTTTACCAAGAATTTCTATATTCCATAATTCACAATGCTGGACTTCTAACTAAGTAATTCCTTTCCTAGATATACTACTTCTTCTTATCCATAATCATGTGTTAACATGATGAGATTTACTTCACAAAATATTCTTATCCACCTTTTATTCTTCTAAATCCATTTATAATTCCAATGAGCTTGACACAGAAGGTTTCATAATATTCCTTCATCATCCATTACCAACATTACTCCAGTAGTTGTATATATCAAACTTTACTTCACCTCAAGTGTTAGTATTTCCCAAGAAGAAACTACTACTTCTATAATCCAATGTTACTCTAGTATCATCTTGATCATACTATCTTGTCTCTTCTTAACTCCAGTATCTCATACTCCAACTTCACATTATATTAATGTGACTTGTCATGGATAACCTAGGATAATATATCTAGACTAGGGTTTAATCATGTTCTACCCACCAATGTCACTTATACATGATATAAGTATTCAATCTTGGTGACAAAAGCATGATCATTAGAATCCTTAGATCATTTATGGCTTAGGTTTCCAGTTGGCTAATCAAGGCTTCCGTCCATACAACATTACAGTTGTAGTATAATTATCTTCTCTTTAGCTCTATTGGATTAAGAGATATTATTCATTGACTATACCTACTTGATCCAATAGGTCTACTCCTCGTAACTATCCTCAGGATTCATCCTTGTAATCTTATTTATTACCATATAATTATATATTCCAATAACTCTTCAATCATTTCAGGAGTGAGTTAACTCCATCAATTATCATATTGATTTGATTCTCTTCCAACTCTCCAATCCTATAAATGATATTCAAATCTAGCATTACTAATTACCTCTTCTTACTTCTTTCTTTATATGCCTTAAGTGAGTGCTATAATAAGAACAAGAGTTGATAGCTTAAGAATTGGTGAATCAATAGTTGATTACTAAACATTGATGAACACCAGATATTGAGATAGGATTCCATAAGGATTGATATGGAAAGAAAGATATATGGTGATTGATCTTGACTTGGTTTCTTTCCTACTCAATCTCACTAAAGAGTTAAGGATAGGTATTACTATGATACTCATGGTATAAATATATGAGATTAAGATAGATCAAGATTTAGTTGTTCCATTCCTATTACTTAAGTTCTGTTTATAACTTGGTATTCATGAGTGTGTAATGAATAATGGGATATGATTAATTAAGGATCAGATATAACCATTAAGTAATGTATTAGGGTTTTAACTTTTATTACATTTGATATACCCTTAGATCAAATCTCCCTTACCCAAAATAAGGTTTTAGCAAAGGTCATATTGAAACTTATCTCAGTCAACTTGATGATCTACTTCAATTCCATCAAGTTGTGAGAAGCTTCAATTACTTTGACAAGTTTTGTTCAAAAGCGCGAACATTATTCGGATTTGCTCTGCATGAATGCAATGCACACAACTGTGTTCAGCTTATTTCTAAGATCTAATGCTGGGATGTTACACCCATGCTAGTTAGTAGTAATTTTTAGATGTTATATCCGTGGAGTGAGTCTCTATATTGTAGTAAACTTTTATTTGCATGGGTATTTAATTGGGTACGTTTTGTTCCAGCTCTTGTAGTTAACCAAGTCTTGCCTAAAAATTTGCTAAACAATTGAAATCAGAAAAAGTCTCACAAATTAAAGACTTAGGTGCTGTAGTGTTTAGTCTTGAAAGCTTCTTCCTAGAGACACTCAACACCACAGAAAATAATGATTGACTTGATAGCTCTCTTTGAAAAGATTTGTTCAAGTGAATTAATGTTTAGAGATTTTTATGAGCATGCCAAAGTTTGATTTGTAAAATCATAAGAATGATATAGCTTTATGTGTGTCAAACTTCATGGGATGCTAACAAACTCCTCTAGCCTATGAACGATCTTCATGGAGGAAACTCCTAGATTTGGCTATGAGTTGATTAAACATATGTAGCATCAATGGTATAATGGATAAGATTCTTGGCACTCCTGGGTAGCTATAACATGATGGAATCACTCCTCTGGCTGATATGAGTAATCATTATGCAAAAAGAACAAAAACCTTAGTGATGCCACGAGTGTCCATCTTAGCCCGATAAACTAATGAAGTTTTTTTGGCATGCTCTCAATTACTTAAGAACTAAAATTCCCGAAGGACAATGGATAGAAAAATAGTTCTTGAAAAGTCTTGACTTATTGTGTAGCGGACCCGAACCCGACTTGGTTCGAAATCCCTGTGATTACAGTGCTAGTCCCTGGATCGAATAGCTAGCACCCACAGTTTAAGATGTAATATCTAGATACAAAGGTCATATTACATCGCATGATCCAGAATATAAATACTTATTACAAGATCATAGCCATAGGCTATCTTATTACAAAGCAGCGAAATAAAAGTAAAGCATGGAGTCCTTCATCTTCATGGAATTTCCATGTTGGTTCTGACCATGGTTATCTCCATTGTCAATACCATTCCCATTATTATTACCACTTCCATTGTTGTTGTGGTAATTCTTGTGATGATGATGAGTGTGTCCATTTCTTTCATGCTTATGTGATCCAGAATCTCCATTGCTCTTTTTGAAAGAAATCATCTTTGTGGTGATCCCGAGTGATACTTGTCAAAGTTATGCTTCCTCTTACTGTTCTCAACTTGCTTCATCTTGCTCTCTAAAATTGTACCTTTGTCACATAGTGATTGATAAGTTGGAACATAAGCAACTAATAACTACATGGACATTTCATCATTTAGTCCATCCAGGAACTTTTCCTTCCTCTTAGCATCAGTGTCAATATCATCTGGAGCATAACGTGATAGATTGTTGAATTCCTCAATGTATTCAGCAACGCTGTAGTGACGCTGTTTTAGGTTGTGAAACTCCTTCTTCTTTAAACTCATCATGCCTGAAGAGATATGGTTAGTGCGAAAACCCTCTTCAAATATTTCCCAAGTCACTTCTTCTTCAATGGGGTAAGTGACTTGAAAGTTGTCCCACCGTATAGCTGCAGGGCCTTCGAGCAAGTGTGCTGCAAATCTCACTTTCACTGAACGTAACCAGTCATCAGCTACCATTTGATCAGAAGTACTAGAGAACTTTGCAGGTCTCAACCTTAGAAATCTAGTAAGCATATCTAGAGGTGGTGGATTTTTGTTCTTCTGGTTGTTATTGTTGTTGTTCAAATTCTGATTCTGATTATTGATGGTTGCCATGAATTGTGTCATCATCTACATTAGCTAAGCCTATGCAGTCATCATCTATTGTATCCCATTTCCATTGTTGTTGTTTCCATTGTTGGCACGGTTATTGGCATGTCTCGGAGGCATCTGTTGGTTTAATATGGATAAGTAATGATAGATAGATCTAAAGAAGTTCTAACACACAACCCAAAACAAACAAGTTCAATCAAACAATCAACAAGCAACTAATCATTTAACAACTTATGAGTTCAACTCATGAGTTGAGGAAAACAAAAGTTTTCTTGAAACAATCAACCTAGTACAGTCATACCACATAGGACAACATGATCCATATACTAACATGATATCGATGTCTTAAATAGTTGGTAGGAAATCTAATGTATTAAACATGATCCATATACTAACATGATCCATAACATCAGTGGGAGCTCTCTTTTGAGTTGGGCAATCATTGGTGAATTATCCTGTCTTCCGTCAGTGATGGCAAAACACTTTTTTAATGTCTTGGGTCCTTTTCCTTGAAATGTTGTTGTGGTTGTCTTGAAGTTCCTTCTCTAGACATTCATTAGTATTGTGTCCTTTCTTCTTGCATTTGGGGCAAGTGATATGGATACTTTTTCTTCTATCTTCCTTAGAGCATGATACATTCCATCCTTGATTCGTTCTTTCACTTGTTGCACTATGAAGTCGAGATGGCACTTGGCAGGAATGTGGTTGGTTCCTTCACATAGGAAACAAGTGACTTGAGATACGGGGCATTCTTCAACTGGATGGTTGTCATCACAAAAGGGACATTTGATCTTAATGTTCCTTAGAGGTGTGGCCTACTTCTTGATACGTCCAAAACGTATCTAGTTTCGCGAACAGTTTGCTATTGTTTCTTCTCTAAACTTGTGTGATTTGGATACAACTAACACGGACTGACGCTGTTTTCAGCAGAATTACCTTGGAGTCTTGTTTTTGTGCAGAAAATCAACTATTAGAAAAAATCCCGGAAAACATGCCAAACACTATTTTTCACCAGAAGATCCACGGAGCCAGCAGGGGAGATAGAGGGGAGGCCTGGGGGGCCCAGACCCACCCCAGGCGCGAGCCCACTGACCCCGCTCCAGGCGGAGGTTTGGCCACCCCAGGCAGCTCCTCGGCCTCCCTCCGCGCCTATAAGTTACCTTCTAACCTAAAAACTGCCACGAGAAACCAAGATTCGGATCCAGAAACTCCGTTCTGGCACCCTGCCGGGACGGGGAATTTGGAGAGGATCATCGCCATCGTCATCACCAACGCATCTCCATCCACCACCGATGTTTCCCTCATCCATGAGTGAGTAATCCCCCGCTGTAGGCTTGGGGATGGTAGGGATTGGATGAGTTCTATCATGTAATCGAATAAGATCTGTTAGGGGCATAGTGCCTAGTATCTCTATTAGTGCTGTTTGACTTTGTTGCAACTTGTTGTGCTTAATGCTTGTCACTAGGGCCCGAGTGCCATGATCTCAGATCTGAAATTATTATTGAATCATTATGATAGTATTGTTTGTGATCTTATTTGCAAGTTGTGTACACATATCATTGTCCGGATCCAAAGGCCCCAAAGTGACAATAATTGGGATAACCGAAGGGGGTGGCTGTGGTGTGAGGATCACATGTGTTCATAGAGTGTTAATGCTTTGCTCCGGTGCTCTGTTAAAAGGAGCACCTTAATTGCCAGTAATTCCCAAGAGGCCCCGCTGCCACGGGCTGGCTGGACAAAAGATGTTGTGCAAGTTCTCATTGTGAGCACGTATGACTATATTTGGAGCACATGCCTAGGATTGTTTAGTACTTGGATGCTTGTTATTATTTATCTGCAATGCCCTAGTTCTTGAAGTTACATGTTGAGAATCGTCCATGCAACGCCCGCCCATCCATCCCTATGCCTACCGCACTCGAATCCTACTGTTACCGTTACTATTACTATTGCTCATGTTTCACTGTTGCTGTTACTATTGCTGTTGCTTTGCTGTTGCTACTACAAACTGTTGCTACTAATAAACTTCTGTGAGCAAGAACTATTTCCAGGTGCAGCTGAACTGACAACTCGGTTGTTAAGGCTTGCAAGTACTCTTTGGCTCCCCTTGTGTCGAATCAATAAATTGGGTAATACTACCCGTGAAGACTGTTGCGATCCCCTATACTTGTGGTTCATCAAGACTATTTTCTAGCTCCATTGCCGGGGAGCATAGCTTTATTTGTAAGTTCACTTGGATCTATTATTGTTCACCGCTACTCCTTTCATCATGGGGAAGTCTCGTGATGGAAAGTTCCCTATTTTACCATCCACTATAAGAATAGGTACAGTATTAAACACCTCTATTGCTCTTGATTCACCGTCTGTTATAAGTAAGCTTGTTACACCACCACCACATACTCATGCTACACACACTGCTACTACTGCTGAATCTGAAACTGCTTTTGATGCTCATGATGTTACTTCTGCTGTGCTTGATGTAAGTGGTTCATTAGGTCCTTTTCTAGATGCTACTATGGCTGGTCTAGGAAATACCGAAACTCCTAGTGAAGACACTATTACACCTGTTATCTCACCTGAGGCTAGTGAGAGTTATGATATTAATGATGGTTACATTGAGCTCACTCATGAATTTGTTGAAGAGTGCCGAAACACACATGGTACTAGTGCTATGAAGAGTCTCCTTGCTAGACGTACTATTATGCCTAAGTTTTCCTATGATCCTAAGGTTGCCACTTCTCCCATAGATATTAAAGATAAAGATTATGATTTCTCTCTTGATTTATCTTATTTAGATATTGTTGAGAAAGAACCTTTTTGTGGGACTGAAAATGAGAGTGTTGTGGCTCATATGAATGAGCTTTGTACTATGAGTGCTCTGTTCTCTAATGATGTTAAGATGCGTAAGTAATTTTTTGCTAAGATCTTCCCCTTTTCACTAAAAGGAGAAGCTAGGGCTTGGTTTAATAGATTACCTCATGATTCCATTGATAGCCCTGTTTGCTTGATTGCTTATTTCTTCCATAAATATTTTCCTCCCAGTGCTAGACATGCTGCTTTGCAGAGACTTTTTGATTTTAAACAGGGAGAAGAAGAGAAACTGCCTGAGTAATGGAAAAGATTACGTTCCTTGATTCATGCACATCCTGGATGTCCATTACCTAAGAATGAGCTTCTTGATATTTATTATAATGGACTAACTGATGATTCTAGGACCTACCTAGATAGCGTTGCTGATTGTGTTTTCAGGAAAAGAACTCCTACAGATGCTGAAGAATTAATGACCAAGATAAGCAAGAATTATGATGATTGGACTTCAACTGAGCTGAATGCACCTGAGCCTATTGCTCCTGAACCAGTTCCAACACCAACAACAAAGAAGAGGGAGTTATTGAATTAAATTATGAAGTGATGAAGGAATCTAAGAAGTGTCTAAAGGAGAAAGTTATAGAGCTGAAGATGTGAAGAATCTACCTCCTATAGAAGAATTATGTAAGCCAATTCCCCACTCATCTATTATTGAGGTACACTCTCTCCAATTTAATGAAGGTGATATTCCTTATGGTAAGCCTCCTAATCAACGCTTAGAGGAACTTGACACATTTATTGTTAAACAAGGTAATTTTAATAAACAAGTTCAGAATCATTTATTGCAAAACTCTAGAGCTATCCATGAGTTGAAAGATATTGTGGATACAACTTCTAATGATATTAAAATGCTTTGTAAACACTTTCAAATGGTTCAAACTCAACTTTATCAACTTGCTAAGGTACAAAAGGATATGCTAGTTAATGCTTTAGGAAATAAACATGCTTATGGAATTAGAAATAGGAGTTGTATAGCTACTCAAGATCCTTTATATCCTGAAGGACACCCCAAAAGAGTTGAGCAGGATTCTCAACAAGTTGATAGTGGTAGTCCTTGTAAGAGAAAGAAAAAGAAACACAAAATAGTTTAGGAACCCCTTGAACCTACTATAGATCCTAATAGTATATCTATCTCTGATGCTGAAACTGAGAGTGGTATTGATAAAAATGAGTCTCCTGATAAGGAGGTAGGTGAGGAAGAACCTGAGAAACACAATAAGAACACTAGGTAGACAAAGGAGGATTTTATTGCTAATAAACATGGTAAAGAGAGAGAACCTTGGGTGCAGAAATCTATGCCTTTTCCAGGTAAGAAACAAAAGTCAAAGGAGGAAGAACACTACAAAGTGAGTGGATGAAACCTTTATTCTTGCAAATTCCTTTGACTGATGCTATTAAGTTGCCTCCTTATTCAAAGTATGTGAAGGATACTGTCTCTAATAAAAGGAAGATTCATAATCAGGAGATTTATACTCTGCTTGCTAATTACTCCTTCAATGGTAAGGTTCCAAAAAAACTTGGTGATCCAGGTATACAAACTATTCCTTGCTCTATTAAGAATAATTATGTTAGAACTGCTTTATGTGATTTGGGAGCTGGAGTTAGTGTTATGCCTTTTTCTCTCTACAAGAGACTCCAACTAGAAAAGTTGATACCAACCGATATATCTTTGCAAATGGCTGATAATTCAACTACTATTCCTATTGGTATATGTGAGGATGTTCCTGTTCAATTTTCTCATAATTACATGGTTTTAACTGATTTTGTTGTGCTTGAAATGCCTGAAGACGATAATATGTCTATTATTCTTGGGAGACCCTTTCTTAATACTGTAGGTGCTGTCATCAATTGCAATCAAGGAAAAGTAACATTCAATATTAATGACAAAGAGCACACTGTATATTTACCCAAGAAGGTTGTTAAGATCTATTGCCTGAATTCCGTTGAAAATATTGAGAGCATCAAGGTTGGAGAAATATATTGTCCCATTCCACAAGAAAATTTTGAAACTATTATGATTGGACCATTGCTATCAAGTATGAGGTAACATAATCACCTTGTGGGATGAAATTTTTGCTTTCATATAAGATTGTTTTGGTAGCAAGACTTGATCAACCTTGTTAACAAAAGGATTTTAATGATCAAAATAATGTTTCCACCATGGTTATACTTGCCTTCTTTTACTTTTCTCCTTCCTAGTCTTTGCTTTAGCTCTAGTTTTTTTAGTTGTTTGCTTGTTTGAGTTTCTTATATCTCATGTAGTTTGGCTTTTAGTTTGCTTTTGCTTCTTCTGAAAAACTGTTTCTGCGAGAAAATATTTTTTCATACCCTGAAAATTGGTTAAAAATAAAGTTTCCCAAAAAATCCCAGAAAATTCAAAATAAAATTTTCCTCAAAAAAGGGGCAGAGAGGTCCCTGAAGTGACACAGGGGGACACCCCAGGACACCACACCTGTGGTAGGTACGGCCTACCAGGGGGTGGCGCCTAGGGGGGTCTGGCCCACCTGGGCCCCTCCAGGCTGCCTCCTCAAAGCCATCTTCTTTCTCTCTCCCAAAAAACACCGGAAAACTTGCTCAATCTCGAGTTCTTGCTGTTCTTGCTCATGATTTTTGATCTCCTTGCTCATCCCATCAAGTTCTGATTTTTGGAGGGATTGTTCCTTCGTATGTGCCTCCTCCACTTGTTCAGTTAGATTTGTGATTGGTAGATTGTATCTTGAGTATTTTTCTGCTATAGGTGATAGGTTTTTTGAGCTTGCATGCTTGTTCTTTGCTTACAAATTTTGTTTTGATGCATGTGTAGTCCTCTAGCAAGTTCCTATAGTAGCTGCTCATCATTTATCAACTTATAAATCACTTGGTTTGATGGTTGTTTAAAAATTTCAGAATAGGGAAGTCATGGATCACCACACCTTTGGTGACATATTTGAGAGTGATGCACCTAGAAGGGCAAGGATTCCAAGGTCATCCACCAGTTCTAGACCCTCATACAATGAGGATCTCATCACTTCACGATTTGGTGACAAGGGAGATGAAGGGGATGCGCAACCCTTCACCTTTCCTTGTCAAACTTTCTTGCGAGCTGATGGGATTCTTAATGATTTCACGGCTTTGATTGAGAGGGCTGGTCTAACAAGTTTCATGCAGGATGAGAGTGCACAACATGCGTTACTTACTAAAACATTTGTGGAGAGTTTCTCCTTTACCAATAGTTTGTTCAATCCTTATGTGTCTTTCAGAATTTATGGTAGGGCTCATTCTATGTCTTTGAAGAAATTTTGCAAGGCCCTGGGACTTGGTACAAATGGGTCATCAAAGAATATTACAACTCTTCCAGCTAATCTGTTAGAGATTTACCGATGAATAACCAATGATGATGACCGCAGAGCTCAACGAGGGAAGATAAAGAATATTCAACTTCCAGCCATCAGGTACTTTACATACTATCTTACCACCAATGTTCTTGGTAGGGAGAACACTAGTAATATATCCAACTATCAATTGGCCTTCTTAGTTGCTGCGCTCTACGAGGAGGATAAGTATAATCTTGGTTCCCTCATTGCTCGTCGTTTAGCTGTTAAGGGACACATTTATAGGGGAATTATTGCTACACATATCGCTGCTGCCTTGGACATTGTTGTTGATCCACATGATACAGTTTTGGCTACAATGAGGCTTGATCTTGCTGCCATGAAGGCGCACCACTTTGTCACCTCTAGCTCTACTCTTGAGAACTTGGTTTATAGAATGTTGTTTACTGACGGGGAAGAGAGATAGATCCCTCCACGCCAAACCACTTTTCTCAGTATTTCTCAGGGACCTTGGTCACGCACGAAGGCGGAGATGGATGACAAGCTGCACTCTCTCAACTTCCACGGGCACTATCAGGAGGAAGCGCCCTCATATGACCCCGCGGTACACTACACAGGGGAGGCCTCGAGCTCGTACCAGGACGATGGAGCTTCCTCGACATACTATGGAGGTGCATCTACTTGGGCACCATGGGATTGAGCCCCACTTCGGCCAAAAGCCTAAGCTTGGGAGGGGGGGTATACCGACGTCACGCTCATCTATATATCATGTTCGGTCAGTTCTTTGTATATCCATTGTTTTCGCTTTCTTTTTGGTTCTTGTTGCTTCTTTCTCAAAAACCCAAAAATATTTTCGTTGTTTCTCATGGTTTGTTTCTTTGTTTCTTTGCTCTGGTTTGCCTTAAAAGAGAATCGAAAAAGATTTTTCTTTGTTTTGTTTGCTTTGTTTTTTTTTGGTTTTTCTTTGTTTTCTTGTTTCTAAAAAATTGAAAACACCAAAAATATTTGTTGTTCTTCTTTGGTTTTGTGAGTTCTTTGCAGGGTTCAGCCGTCCTTAGTGGACTTTGGTTTCATGTTAATTATTCAAGTCACACAAGTGAAGGGCAATAATGAAGATTAAGACAACTCGAGGTGTGGTAAGAGGCTGGTAACGAACTCTATTTGTTTCATTTTTGTACATATACTCATCATTGTGAGAATGCTTAGCCTGTTTGTGTAAGGTGTATGTCATTATGGATGCTTAGTAGTTCTTGCTTGTCTATGATCAGCTCCCGCTTTCTAATAGTTTGTAGCATGTCACATGAATGCTTAATTGCATTGTTTTATTCATACTTTGGTATGACATTGTGGTATCCTCCTCTGACTGTTCATATGAATCGACTTGGCACATGCTCACGCATGCATATGACTAATCAATGGTCAGTAAGCCTCGATGATTTATTTTGCCTCAGAGTTCTTGTATCATTTTCATGCCATAATTAGTCTTGTTTTGTTGCAAGCATGATTATGACAGTTATTTCTCTCTCGTTTGTCACTCCCTCTCTATTGCTAGCCTTCACTTGCACTGAGTATGTGCTCTACCTGTGCTTCCAACTCCCCAAAACCAATACTGCAAGCTGTGTCCACCATACCTACCTATTAGCACCATTTGCTACTTCAGTGCATATTTTATATATGCCGTGTTTTCTTCCAAAAAAATGTTTGTCTGTTTTAAGAAAGTTAGTTAGTAAAGCTATCACGAACTTGATGGCACACTTTATTCCTTGCGCTTAATAATCTTGAACCATTGTGACTGGTCCATGATGAAGGGAATATGCCCGAGAGGCAATAATAAAGTGGTTATTATTGTATTGCTTATTTATGATAAATGTTTATTTTACATGCTATAATTGTATTTATACGAAAACGTTAATACATGTGTGTTTAATAAACAAAAAGGAAGTTCCTAGTTATGCCTCTCTTATAAACTAGCTCATTGATTAACATGATGATCAAAGTTTCCTGATCATGGACATTGGATGTTGTTAATAACGAGGTCACAACATTAGTGTAATGATGTGATGAACATTCATCCAAAGTATAACATTACGATCAAAGTCATTGAGTTTATATTGCTATAACAACTTACGAAGTGATCATAATCCTTAGACCATGAGATCATGTCAATCACTAACACTGGAAGAGTTTCTCGATGACATCAAATGTCACACCGTAACCGGGTGATTATAAAGATGGCTTCAGAATTACTAAAGTGTTATGTTGAGACCCATGGATCGAGAGTGGAATTTGTTCATCCCGATGACGGATAGATATGCTCTGGGCCCTCTCGGTGATATCACATTGGTTAGCTTGCAAGCAAGTGATTTGATCACTAGAATGTTATATCACGGGAACAAGAAAAGAGTGCATGTCAGTAACGAGATGAAACTAGGTATGGAGATACCAATGATCGAATCTAGGACATGTAATATATCGTGAAACAAAGGTATTAAGATACTAGCGTAAAAGGTTCACACGATCACAGAAGTCATCGTTGAATGTGTGGGAGTCAGTACGGATCTCCAGGTCCCGCTGCTGATTATTGATCGGAGAGGGGTCTCGATCATGTCTGCATTATTCGCGAACCGTAGGGTGACACACATAAGGGATACCGACACCATTCGGAGCAAATGATATGCCAGAGAAAGAAAAAGGAAAGCACTATTTCGGTTGAAATTGCCGAAACTGGTTCTGCATGTGAAATTGAAATGTTGTAAGGGGTTTTATGTGAATGTTTGTTAATTAAATTAATTAACAAAATTCTGAATAAATAAATAAAAGAGTTTTATTTAAATGAGAGCTTGCATTAAATTTGGTGGAAATTTAATGCATGTGAGTGGATTTTTGAGTGGAGGCTTTTTAATGGGAGTGGAGGCTTTTCATTTTGAGTGGGAGCTCCACCCACATGAATGTGGAAGAGGTGGGGGCAGCCCCATGGCTGGGCGCCATGCCCCTTGGGTGCCCCCCTCTCCCCTATAAAAGGCCCCCCTGTCCTCCTCTCAAAGCACACCTCCTCGCGAAGGATCTCTCTCCCCCCATTAGAATTTCCCCATGGTCTCGGATCAGCGAGATACATGTTCCCGGTGGCTTTTTCTGGAAGGATTTGTTGCTTCCGCTGCTTCACTGGAGCGAGGGCACGGAGATTGTCGGGGTACCCGTACGTGTGTGCGATCATGGATGCACCACTGCTTTGAGGTGCTGGACTTGATCGTGTTGGACCGGCTGGACCAGATGGACTTCATCACGATCTTGAGATCGGCAAGAGTTCGTCTACATCATCCACGAGTACAACCTCGTTAACGCTATTAGGTATTCGAGGGTATGTATTCTATGGATGTATATCCACCCGTTGCTTGTATCTAGTAGATAGATCTTGGTACATAGATGTTCCCATCGTAGGAAATTTTTTGTTTTCTATGCTGCGAACCCTACAGTGGTATCAGAGCCGGATCTATGCGTAGATGCTTTGCACGGGTAGTACACATATGAGTATGTGGGCGATGATGATCATTTTATTGCTTCTTAGTTGTACTTTGGATATTGGTGGCATAGTGGGATGAAGTGGCCCGGACAAACTTTACATGTCCTCGCACATGAGACCTGTTCCACGCTTGACATGCAACTAGTTTTGCATAAGTGGCTAGCGGGTGTCTGTCTCTCCTACTATAGTCAATATCTAATTTGAAACGAGTTGTCAATAATTTTGTTATCCTCGTTGTGGTTCATGTTCGTAGGTAAGAATGGCTCTATCTTCGAAAGCCCTAAGCCACGTAAAACTTGCAATGGATAAATTAGAGCCGTCTAGTTTAGATTGTTGCTGGGCTAGTGTTATGATATGGTGATGTTGTAAGTAGAAGTATGATATGATACTCTTACAACATACATAACGTGTAAACTCCATAGACCTTGGATTTACACATAAAGGTATGATAGTGATCATACCACGATGCACATGATAGAGATCATATGCGGGAACCATATCATTCCACTAATAAACATGTGATGTTTGATAGCATCTTATATTGCTTGTTTGGCGTTTTATTAGCATAATAAGATGATCCCTCATTTAGATATCAAGATAAAAATGTGTGCTTCCTTAAGTATGCACCGACAATGTTTCGTCGCTTCAAGGCATCACGTGATGATCGGGTGTACTTGAATCCACGAGCATATCTCGGGTGTAAGACAGTTACACACGCGAATACTAAGGTTCTAACTTGGCGATCCTAGCATGTACAGACATGGCCTCGGAACACGGACCAAAAGGTTAAGCATGAGTCATATAGTAGATATGATGCCCATTTGATGCTCGCCTTTGAAGCTACACCAACTCACGTGATGATCGGAATTAGTGTAGTGGATTTGGTTCATGTAATCACCAAAAAGACACGAGCGATGTCGTTTTTGAGTGGGAGTTCATTTATAATTTGGATTAGTAGAACTCAATTTATCATAAATTAAATCAAAGTGAATTTGCATAATTTGTTGTAATCATTGGCATTCGTTCACCACTTTATGCCTAGTTGTAATTGAGATAATAGAACTATAGAATTCTGGATATTTACTTTACGAACCAGTATCGTATTGTGTTGAGTATCAATCTAAAGTTTAAAGTCCTATTGCAAACTTTCAGCAAACTTTATTTACTCCGTGAGATTTAATAATTGGTATTAAATCAAGAGTAACAATTCCAGTGTTAGTATCTTAGGTATCATGTTTGCCTCCATGATTCTTGATTTAAATATCGAGATTATCTAGGAGTTGAAAGAATTGTTTCAGGAACCATCATGTGTGGCAGATATAACAATATTTGAAACAATGTTTTGGTTGCAATATGATAGAGTACAATATATGTTCTCATATTGGATGAAAATTTTGAAGGTTGGAGATGCTAGACATCCTAATCATCCAAAAGGGTTTTGGAAAGTAATGTTATACTCACGATTCACCTTTATAAGCTACAATAGCTTGATCATGAAAGTCGTCATGATAAGGATGAATAGAAGACGTATGTAAAGTGTTTACTATACTAAAAGATTACTAAAGAATGGATTTTGAAGGAATACTGATCATTTTGATGATGGTGATCTACTTCAAAGTGCAAGTCCAAAGGTATTATTATTTGAATATACACGCTTTGGACTATGTGTCATGTATATGGCGCCACTTTTGATGTTGATAGATTCTTTTAAAAAGGAAAAGGAAATGCTGAAAGAGAATCTATAAGATATATTTGGAAAAAAGAAAAGATTGGAAATATCCAATTTAGGTATATGGATGATATACATGTTATGGCTGTATTCTTTGCTTGTTAAACAATGTGGTTCTTTGGTATTGGATACCGAATTGGTTGGTATGAAATTTCATACGGAACGACGCAATTCATAAACCACAATTGCCTAAGTAACTAGCAAGAGAATATGTGATGATGTTCATCGAAAACAAACAAACCGTTGTTTGTATTTCTCATTGACATCAAAGCTTGACTTCAAGATTTGTTTTAATAATTGTGATTTGAATCAGGTATTATGAGAACAAAGGTTGTTCAAATAATTACCGTATTCCATATAAGATGGATGATTTACAAATCTAGTTGGAGAAATCACATCCATAAAACCTAATGCTAAAATGTCGCAACACAAATGATTGAAATATCACTTACGAAGTGACATCGCCGTTTAAATTACATTGGAAAGAAAACATGAAGAATCTCCATATTCATGGATTTTTGGAGTCTTTGATTTGATCAAGTGACGCTTGTGAGACTTTCCTCGGGATAATTAAAACTTCGTTCAAAGGCCAAAGAAGAACGAACGACTAAATTATTGGAATTTATACATATCGATGTATGTAGTCCATTATGTATAGTCGTAAGCGATGGATTTCAACTTCATATGCTTTCTCCAGAAATTTGAGTGAATGTTCACTTAATGAGAATGAAGTATGAAATATTTGAAAACGTTCAAAGACTTTCAAGATGAAGTGGAAAATCATTGTAACAAGAAAATAAATGGTTTATGATTTTATCATAAGGGATTTATTTGAGTTACAAGTGTAACAAGAAAAATAAATGAATTATGATTTTATCATAAAGGGATTTATTTGAGTTGCAAGTTTAGCAAAACACCTAGATTTACATCTCCCGAAACACCATAGGAGTATGGAGTGTTTGAGATTTGTAATGAAACCTTGTTTGACATGGTTGGATCAAAGGTGTTATTTATAAAACTGCCATTATGTTTTAAAAGATTAAAGCTTTAGAGACTACCACTTTTACACTGAAAAGAGCTCCATCTTGATCCGTTGAAATGACACCATGGAAGTTATGGTTTGGGGTAAAACCCAAGTTGTCATTTCTTAAATTTTGGTATGCTAAACATAAGTAAGATGTTTACAACCAAAGTCGGATGAGCATGTCTTTGTAGGTTATTTTGAATAACAATTGGTTATTCCTCCATAACACCAAGTACAAAAGGGTTTGTCGCTTGAAACATGAAGTTTCATGAAGAAGGAATTTTTCATAAATGTTAAGTGGGAGGACAATAGAACTTTGATAAGGTTAACGAACCTTAGCTAAATGTGCTGAGTTGCGCAGCGCCATAATGCTCATAGCTGATGTACCTCAAAGGTTGTGGTCACAGAGATCTAAGTTCTTATTGAACCAAGTCGATCGGTTAAACAATCAAATGCTAAGATTTGAGAGTAAATCATTATTTTCTGACAATGATGAACCGACTACATACAAAGAAGCGATGATGGGCCCTGACTCCGTCAAATGGCTTGAAGCCATAAAATCCGTGATAAGTCCATACACGATAAATCAAGTTTTGAACTTGGAAGACCCTCCGGAAAGGTGTAAAAACCTATCGGTCGTATTTAGATCTATAAAGAAACAGACATGGATGTTTCACATCTATGAAATAGTCGACATGTCGTAAAGTATTTTATGACAATGTTCAAGGAGTTGAATATGACAAGATTTGATCTTTCATAGCGATATTTAGTCTGGACGGATTAAAGTAGCAACCACTACATATAATTTGGTATATGGTAGATGAATAAACAAAACAAAGTTCTTCTAATAGAATGGTTACCTAGGACTTGTACATGACACGATCCAAAGGGTTTTGTTAATTCAAAGGATGCTAAAAAGGGCATGCAAACTTCAATCGTTGAAGTAAGCATCGCGGAGCTGGAATCTTCACCGTGATGAAAAAGAGTTTTCATCAGGAGACGATGAAGATGCTTGCATTTGCAAGAAATTAAGTGGGAGCGCTAAGACATATTTCTAATACATTATGTGGAGGACATCTTGTTGATTAGAAATGATGTATATTTTATTGACAAAGGTTAAGAATTTTATTTCGATGAAATACTTAGGCAAAACCCGAATATTTAGCATGAATGTCTATAGTGGATAGACTGTGACGCTAATATGGTTGTGTCAAACGTACATATATGAGATATTGAAAGAGTTCAATATAGAAACGACAAGAAATGGTTCTTGTCGCATGGAAAGAAATTGAATCAAGATTCAAGTGCATCGACACTTGATAAGTGAAACAAGATTCAAGTGCTTTGACACTTGATGAGTGAAATCACGAGAATGTTTTGATCAATCATACCATGATATGTACACATCCAAATATGTCCTATGCTCTAAGTGTTATGAGCATATACCAGAATGAATCATAAAATGATCATTGGACTATAGTAAGGATATTCTTATGATCTTTTGGAAGAACTAAGAATATATTTGTGTAGAGGTGACAAACAATTACAAATAGTTCATTGTAAAGCGTTACATTGATACTAGTTTTGTCACAAGATACAAATTAAGTTTATCTCAATTTAAACTATGAGTGGCACAATGAAATGGAAAGGAGTTTTCATGATGGATTTGGATGTATTCCAAAGTTAAGACATTGTGACGAATACTACAACAAAAGGGCTAAGTATATGACTGCTATAGTAGCAGCAAAGGAGGGAATTTGTATCAAGTAGTTTGTTATCAAACTAAGGTGTGGTTCGAAACGGGCTAACACTAATGATATATTGTATGACAATAGTATCAACGTGTTTTAAACCCCAAGGAACTAAAGGTCTCACCGAAGGACCAAATTTATACAATGCCATCTCATTGGAGAATGAGTGATGCGTGAAGACGCAAAGACATGCAAATACACACGGACCTGAAAGCGTCAGATCCGTAGATTATGTTAAACACTTGCAATTGCGTATATGGATCACCAGAAAGCCATAGGTGTTCAATACGCAAAGTTTTCAAACTAGATTATTGTCTCTAGTGCAAGTGGGAGACTGAAGAGAATATGCCCGAGAGGCAATAATAAAGTGGTTATTATCGTATTCCTTATTTATAATAAATGTTTATTTTACATTCTATAATTGTATTAATACAGAAACGTTAATACATGTGTGTTTAATAAACAAAAAGGAAGTTCCTAGTTATGCCTCTCTTATAAACTAGCTCGTTGATTAACATGATGATCAAAGTTTCCTGATCATGGACATTGGATGTTGTTAATAACGAGGTCACAACATTAGTATAATGATGTGATGAACATTCATCCAAAGTATAGCATTACGATCAAAGTCATTGAGTTTATATTGCTATAACAACTTACGAAGTGATCCTAATCCTTAGACCATGAGATCATGTCAATCACTAACACCGGAAGAGTTTCTCGATGACATCAAACGTCAAACCGTAACTGGGTGATTATAAAGATGGCTTCAGAACTACTAAAGTGTAATGTTGAGACCCATGGATCGAGAATGGAATTTGTTCATCCCGATGACGGATAGATATGCTCTAGGCCCTCTCGGTGATATCACATTGGTTAGCTTGCAAGCAAGTGATTTGATCACTAGAATGTTATATCACGGGAACGAGAAAAGAGTGCATGTCGGTAACAAGATCAAACTAGGTATGGAGATACCGATGATTGAATCTCGGAGATGTAATATATCGTGAAACAAATGGATTAAGATACTAGCGTAAAAGGTTCACACGATCACAGAAGTCATCGTTGAATGTGTGAGTCAAGATCAGATATCCGTGTCAGCTGCTGATTATTGATCGGAGAGGGGTCTCGATCATGTCTGCATTATTCGCGAACTGTAGGGTGACACACTTAAGGGATACCGACACCATTCGGAGCAAATGATATGCCAGAGAAAGAAAAAGGAAAGCGCAGGAATTTATTTCACTAGACACCAAAACTGTTTCGGTTGAAATTGCTGAAACTGGTTCTGCATGTGAAATTGAAATGTTGTAAGGGGTTTTATGTGAATGTTTGTTAATTAAAGTAATTAAAAAAATTCTGAATAAATAAATAAAAGAGTTTTATTTAAATGAGAGCTTTCATTAAATTTGGTGGAAATTTAATGCATGTGAGTGGAGGCTTTTTAATGGGAGTGGAGGCTTTTCATTTTGAGTGGGAGATCCACCCACATGAATGTGGAAGAGGTGGGGGCAGACCCATGGCTGGGCTCCATGCCCCTTGGGTGCCCCCCTCTCCCCTATAAAAGGCCCCCCTCTCCTCCTCTCAAAGCACACCTCCTCACGAAGGATCTCTCTCCCCCCTTTAGAATTTCCCCATGGTCTCGGATCCGCGAGATACATGTTCCCGGTGGATTTTTCTGGAAGGATTTGTTGCTTCCGCTGCTTCGCTGGAGGGAGGGCGCGGAGGTTGTCGGGGTACCCGTACGTGTGTGCGATCACGGATGCACCACTGCTTTGAGGTGCTGGACTTGATCGTGCTGGACCGGCTGGACCAGATGGACTTCATCACGATCTTGAGATCGGCAAGCGTTCGTCTACATCATCCACGAGTACAACCTCGTTAACACTATTCGGTCTTCGAGGGTATGTATTCTATGGATGTATATCCACCCGTTGCTTGTATCTAGTAGATAGATCTTGGTACATAGATGTTCCCATCGTTGGAAATTTTTTGTTTTCTATGCTGCGAACCCTACACATGAAATTTATATGCTTGCTTATTATATACTGTGAGTCAGCAGAACCGTGCTCTCACGGGGAACACTTTCAACACTTTTTGGATATTTCTATCCAGTTGATACTTTGCTCATTTGTTTACGGATGTCGACGATGTGAAATAAAAGGGGAAGTTGTTAGTTCATGGAGTTTATACATTGTGTTAGAGAAACTCCTCTGTAACATCCCAAAAATACTAAGCTTGGATCATCAAATTCTAATCATCAAAATTAGGGTTAACAAAAACTTTTCTAAATGAAATCATGAATGCATGCATATGTGTATGCATGGATTTTGAAATCCTTTAAAAACCACCTTGTTTGTTTGTTCCATTGCTTGTAAAATGTTTCTTAGGTGAAATAAACATCATATAAAACATTTCCCACACCTTTCCTAAAAACATTTCAAAACACATATATGAAATGAATGGTCATTTTGGCCAATTTAACTCCCATGACTACTTTGGCTGTCTCAAACTTTCAGAACCTAACAGAAACTTTTCTGGATCTTTGCACCCCTTGAATGTACTCATAACAAGGCATCAAGGCCCACTTTGTGATCATCCAGAAACTTTCAAATGCATAGTTTAAATGACAATTCAAAATTGAATCTTTATCATATGGGAAGATCCTACTTTTTCAAAAACTACTCAAACAAGCTCAACTTTCAAAACCCAAGCATCTGCAGACTCACCAACACCAATCTAGCAAACCCACCAAAAATCATTTCAAAATTCAAAACTTGATTTCATGCGGCCATTTCATCAAACAGGTTGCAGACACAAATCAAACAAACATCAAACACTATTGTGAGCAGTGATTCTTGCCTAACTGGTTCCCCATTTAGCTCACACACAACTCAGTAGATCATCTAGGAAGATTAGCCAGGCACTCGCACCACTGTGAGCTTGCCATTGTCATCAATGGTGAATAGACGAGCACCCTCTTGCCACCCCATAGTCGATAGCAAGCTAGGAGCAGCAGCAAGCCTAGCCAGCATGTCTAGGAGGCAGCCCACCGTCCACCGCCACTCACTACCCCAGCCGCGAGCGTTGCCAAGCCCTGGACCATGCGCACAAGCCGCGCCCAGACCATGCCGAGTGTGCGCCAGAGCGCCACCCTCGACCATCACCCACAGACCGCACGCCTCCCTCGCCGCGTGCATACACAATCCACACCGATCCAGGAGACCGCCAAACATCCCCGTTTGCCGCCCCGTGACGTACAGCCACCGCCCGCCGTCGAAGACGCCGCCTCTACCGCGCAGAGCACCACCCGTTCCAGACCAAACCACACCGCCCATGCCTCAAGACCATGTCGTTGAGCATCGCTAGGAGACATCGCACCGTCCCCTACCCTTGCCCATGCCTTTAGCCGCCTGTAACCTCGCCCCCGACGATCTCACCGTGCGCCCCGACGGTCCCCTCGCTCGACTATAAATAGAGGCCACCCCCGCACGATTTCTTCACACCATCTCACTCCCCTCTCCTCACTGATCGTGACACACCATTCTCAGAGAAAGGCGAGCACCACCTCGCCGGAATTTCACTGGAGCCTGCCGCTGCCGGAGAAGAAGGGAGCCAGCGATTGGAGCCGCCCCAGGAGCTGCCGCGACCACCCCTGAGTTCGCCGTCATCGACTTCGTCGTTCGCCCGCCTCGCCGACCCTCGCCAGCACCCCGGTGAGCCCCCAGCGACCCTCACTGGCCGCGCTAGGTTTCGTTCTCGCCGGAGTTTGTCTTGCGTCGATGATGACTCCCAGCCTTTAGATTAGAGCTAGATCAAACGATCCACGTCGCCCCATACCGCTTCGCCCAGCCCCGTGTCACTGACGAGTGGGGACACCCACTTAAGCAGCCTGCGGGAGCACTGCTCTTAGCATGCCGGCCCAGTAACTTTTCCCGCGTAGCCCAGTTATTCAAATTAAACCTTTTTCTACTTCAATTCAAACACACTTCTGTACCCAACTTCAAAAATCAACCCAGATCGATTCAGTGCACCAAATTGAATGAAACCAATTTTGTTAGAAAGGTCTATGAATGCTGAATCCAAGCCCGTTGGATTCAAGTCATTTGGATCTATAGATCACCCATGGTAAAAATAACAAGGCAGAAGCTTATCTGCATTCAAACATTTTTCAAATTTAAACCATAACAGCTTTTGTATTGATTCCAACTCTCAAAAATCACATTTAACCATACCTTTCAGAATATATAAAAATATATAGGTTTACTTGCAGAAATAATGTTCAAGGGATACAAGAATTCTACATAAGCATTTCTAGCCACTTTAATTAATTAAAATAAAAGGGTAAAACCTTATTAAATTGTGACTCCACTTTAAATCACATTCCCATGGACTACAATATGTGGTGATGACATGTGTCAACATGATCCCATGTTGGGTTTGGAGAATATTAAATCTTAAGTAGTTTTTCAATGAGTAGAAATTACTTTTCTAAAAATAAAAGGATTAAATCAAGCCTTAACCTTGTAATGTTAGGGATGATGCTAGATCATCCATAGGACCCTTGTGTGTGATGATTGCAAGTAGTTAAGTATTGTTTGGTGATTGTGTACCTCGTATTTATTCATAGACGCTAGTACCGACCAAGGATACGAGGAGGAAGGAGGATACTACGAAGAAGAAGCCGAGGAGAACTTCAACCACTGCTCTCCTCAAGGCAAGCTAAAACTTGCAAGACACTCTACTTTAGCAAGCCTAATGCTATTAGTTGATTGTGCAAGCTGAGACTATACCTATGCAAGCCCATACTTGTTACTATACCTACTATATGCCTTAAGCATATGTGATCATACCCACTTGATAAACACATCGATGCTACTGGAAGGGTCGCGAAGTGGAGCATTGAACTTGCTGCCTTCGAGATCACCTACAAGAGACGCGACGATTTCAAATTATAGGTCTTGGTGGATTTCATTGCAGATTGGACGGAGATGCCATATGTTCCCCTGTACCAGAGCCAGAATATTTGGTGATTCACTTTGACGGATCAAATCTACTCAATGGCTTGGGGTTGTTGTAGTACTACAGTCACCCACAAGGGAAAAACTGCACTACGTTATGCAGATACACTTTGATGCTACAAATAACATGGCAGAATATGAAGCACTCATTCACGGACTTCGTGTAGCCAAGGATATTAGCATCAAGCACATAGTTTGTTGTGGAGATTCCGACTTTGTTGCCCAGTAGGTGGCTGGCATCTAGAACGCCTGAAACCCTATGATGGTGGCATATCGAGACGAAGTGGACAAGATAGCCAAGTGCTTCGAAGGCTATGAAGTCAAGTATGTCAAAAGGGAGGAAAATGAGGCGGCTGATCTGCTGTCAAAGCTTGGATCAGGTCGCAAGACAATTCCGCCTGGCGTTTTTCTAGAGAATCTACGGACCCCATCTGTGAAGGGAGCGTATCCCGAGAACCCGGATAGAGTTGACACTTTTGTTTATACAGTCACAAAGGTCCCTCTGGATTGGAAAAATCCGTTCATGGAATATCTCATACACAAAAACATTGCCCATCGACGAAGTGGAAAGTCATCAAATAGTACGACAGGCAAAGGGCTGTACCATAATCAATGGGCAGCTCTACAAAATAAGTACCACTGGTGTATACCTGAAGTGTGTCTCCCAGCAAGAAGGTATTTAAATCCTTCATGAGATCCATCTCGGAGATTGCGTGCATCACGCTGCTCCTCGATCGTTGGTCTCCAAATCCTTCCGACATGGATTCTACTAGATGACCACGAAGGCGGACGCCGACAAGCTGGTTGAGACATGCATGGGATGCTAGTACTATGCCTGATAACCACATGTACCATCTGAATAATTGCGAACATCCTAATAACTTGGCCATTTGCAGTCTGGGGAATAGACATGGTTGGTCCATTCCAGACGACACCTTGTGGGTTTACGCATTTTCCAGTAGTAGGTGATAAATTCATGAAATGGATAGAAGCTAAACCCATTTGAAAGCTTGATGGGGCAACTGCCCTTAGGTTTGTCCGGGATCTAGTGGTGAGTTTTGGTCTCCCACATAGCATTATCACCGACAATGGTAGCAACTTATCATTCAGAGAAGTGGAAGCTTATTGTTGCCAGAAGGGCATCCGACTTGATTTGGCATCTATGGCACATCCATAGTCCAATGGGCAAGTTGAGCGAGCCAATGGATTAATTCTGGAGGGAATCAAGCCACATCTAGAGGCACCGCTACATAGAGAAGCCGGAGCCTGGGCGGAGGAGTTACCATCTGTTTGTGGAGTTTACGAACTACTCCCAACATATCCACCGGTTACACCCCTTATTTCATGATATATGGAGCACAAGAAATTCTACCTTCCGACATCCTTCACGATTCACCAAGAGTTTTCGTCTATGACGAGGATGACGCTGAAGAGTCCAGGCGCCTAGATGTGGACCTTCTCGAGGAAGAGCGCGTATTGGCATGCCAAAGATCCGCCATCTACCAGCAGAAGCTATGCAGCTACCATAGTCACCGCATTCGGCATCGCTCGTTTAAAGAGGGGGATCTGGTGCTCCGACTTAAGCAGAAGAAGTCACACAAATTATCCCCGCCATGGGAAGGACCGTTCATCATTAACCCATTGTTTTCCGCATACATATAAAACATCCAGAGGAATCAAATATTACATAGTGTTTTCATTCCTCTGGTGTAAGAGACTTCAAGGTAGCATCATCGGCCGCAGGAGAGCCATCTGTCCCATGAGTGAAGTCGGCAGTTTTAAGGGACTCGGAGGAGCTGGCTTGGTCGGCGTCAATTACCTCATGGGGCACAAAGGTGTTTGCATCCACCAACTGGGTGACCCTGGTGTCGTAGCTGGCGAGCAATGACCAGATAGCTCTATGATCGATCTTCTGACCATCATCATCTACATCGGGCAAGCCAGAGGTCAGTGTATCGATGTCAGCATCATCATAGTGGGCTTTGACCATAGATAGCGCGATCCTTGCATCAGCCCGGGTACATGAAGCTTTCCAGCTTACGATACGTTTGGGGGCCTGGCGCAGGATCTCCGAGTACTTCATGCCGGAGTCTACTACCTTGATATTGATGACTAAGGGCTTGGCGATTTCCTTTGCTTGGGTGATGGCGGTGCTGATGAAGTTGCCGGCAAGAACCATGCATTCCTTTGGTGGAGGAGGATTATTGGTCAAACCAATAGGAGCTGCATTTCTGGCCAAATGATTGAGTACATGAGTTCAACACAACATAAGTTTAGAGTACCTGGTTTACAGAAGTACAAGACGGAGATTGCTTACCAAAGATGCTATCCTTAGCTTCCTAGAGAGTCTCCGCCATGGAGTCCCGTTCTTGTCGGAGGGCCTTGTAAGCCTCAAGGTTCCGAGTATTCTGCTTGTCGGCAGCTCTGTTCTACTCCTTGAGGATTGCAATTTCCTCCCTCAGACGGTTGATCTCCATGTTTGTGGATTCTTGCATGGCAGCAATGGCATCTTCATGCATTCTCAGCGTGTCGGCTCTCTCCTACTTAAGGATTTTGTTTTCGCTATCCAGCAATTGTATGTGCTGGGATTGCTAGACAATGTCCTTGGCCTCGGCAATAGCTTCTGCGAGTTGGAGAAATGGCAAAGCATAATGAGTAGTCAGAAGTTAATGGCACAAGACCAAGATTGAGTGCAAAATTGAAAAGAAAGACAGACTCTTGCTCTTGGTGATTTGATCCTTCAAGAAGGCAGTCTTACCCTTTTCAGCTTGAAGATCTGCATGCATCTTTTAGAACTTGTCATTGGCGGCGTTACTCCGAGTATTCTCATTCTGCAAAGAAATCAAAGTTACTTAGTCTACTTGGAGCATCTAGCCGGATATTCATCCGCCTAGAGGCTTGGGGGCGACAGTATGAGTTTTTTAACTCAGTGATATGCTTAGTCTTCCTTTAAGCATCTAGTCGGAACGAATTCTGTTTGAACTAGAGGCTTGGGGGCTACACTATTGAAAATTACAAACACTGTGTATGCTACTCTAAAAGTATCTAGTGAGAATAATTCATTCAAACTACATACTTGGGGGCTATAGTGTAAAGTTTCTATCTTAGTCACTCTTAGAGCATTCAGACCCAAAGACCTATGGTTTTCCATCTAAATCCTCAGGGGCTACAGTGGCATAATACATATGAAATGCAAAAGGCATATAAAACTTACAATTGCGATGATCTTGATATTGCTGGCACTTTTGAAGAATATCTTGCTAAAAGCAAGAGTATTTACGTGCAAGATCTCCGCTTGCTTGAGTAGCTCCTCAAGACCACAAGTGGGAGAAGTCGGCGTTGTACCAGGAGCCAGGGTAGAGCTACTCGGTGTAAGCACCAGGTAGACGATCTTGGGAAGCTCTGTTGGCATCTTGGGTGCAACGGCTCCACCTACCGTAGAAGTTCCGCCTTCCACCACCGCCTTACCGCTACCAGTGGCATCCGTAGCCGGAGCTTCATCCACTTTAGAGGATGTGCTTTCCTGCGTCTCCTGCTCGTCGACAATGTGGGGCTCCACGACAATGTCTAGGACCTCCTGAGAAGGAGTTGGGTGCACTTCATGGCGGAAGGTTCAGACGTTACTTTTGCCGGAGAACTTGTTGGTGCAGCAGAAGGTTGTATGCTCGGAGTCAAAGGGGATATGGCGGGAGATGCTTGGACAAACATTTCTTTGATGTTTTCAAAATCCCTCGATGTTTTGGAGGTCTTTTTCAAACTCACACTAGCGTTCTTCCTGAAACATGCAAAACTATAAGTATAGGAATAAGAGAAGCAAGAGACGATGTCAGATGATTAGAAGCTTACACAATGGTTGGTTCCTTTGTTAAAGGGTTACCGGTTATTCTTCTTTTCTCCGCCTCCAGGGAGGCGGGGGATCTATTGGAGGCTCCACCCTCCGTCTTCTTTTTCTTGCTTCCATTGGCAGTGTCAGAGGTGGAGCTCTTCAGCTTTCGCACCAACGGAACCTCGTTGTCGGACACAATGGTGACTTCCTTCATCTTGGGATTGTAGACTTGGGCAGCTAGGCTACCTTCGTCTCGATTCTTCAGTTGTTAAGTGAATCCTAAAGTGTTAGATGCAAGGGTATATGCAAGATGGAAGAACTGGAGTATATGTCATATACGGGAAATAAATGAGTACCTCTGGGCACGTGCAGCCTTCGAACATGTCGTAGGTGATGGTGAAGCCACGCTTCCTATCCTTCACCTTGTCTATGTCTTTGAGGCGAAGCTTGACGGAGTCACTAGAGAAGTTGTCCTCAGAGATACAGAGGCTATCCTTCCTATCCTTGGTATACTGGTGCATGAGCTTCGCACAGTGCTACAGAGGCTGGATCCGCTTGATGAACAAGCACATGGCTAGGTCTAACCCGGTCAAACCCGTCTCTATGAACCAGTCAATCCGCATTACTGTGCGAGAGGTTCATTATCGGAGGGGAGGAGGGCTTTGGATCTCCATGTCGGGGCTTCAGCGGTGGCTCTATCAACAAAGTCTGGGTATGTTTTTTCTCGGCCAACCAGAGGGATATCTGGGCCATAGAAATACGTCCTCTGCCAATTCTTGCAGGATTCGTGACCTACAATGTCGGGGAACCGCCGGCCATGCCGGATCTTGAAGCTAATGGTTCCGCAGTTCCTAAGATCCTCCTTGCTCACCCCGGCTTCCCTCTTCACGGTGAAGAAATAAATAAACAGATCTAACCAAGGCCTAATTCCTAGGTAACCCTCTCACAGTGCCACGTAGTTGATGAGCGCGAGGATGCTATTCGGAGCAAGGCTCTAAGGTTAAGCCTGGAAGTGGCTAAGGACTTCTATGAAGAAGACAGAGATTGGTAGGGAGACGCCGTGCACAAACTGAGCCTTGAGTTATACCTTTTCTCCGGCTAGGGGAGAAGGGACGACCTCGTCGGACGGCACCGCCCGCCAGATTAGGCCCTCCGTTGCAGGGAGGTAACCCTCGGCGAGCATCTTCTTGATGTCGTTCTCGATGATGTCCGAGCAGCGCCATTCCCCCTCGTGGGAATCAGCCTCCTCCTCCAGTGGTTCTAGCCCCGCTGGAATATGGTCGCAGCCGGTGGATTCCACCACTATGGAATGCGGCACCACCACGCCCTCCGGTGGGACATGGACAGATCCCGTTGACTTGGCCATGGATTCGCCTGACGCCTCCATCGATGGGGTGTTGCTACTCCTAGCCATTGGAGCAGTGGGAGATGACTGTGGATTTGGATATGGCTAGAGTTTTATCTATGCGTGCTATGAGCTCGAGGAGACGTTGGCTAGAGGAAGAAGATGATGCGATGAAGAATGAGGTGAAAAGATAAAATCACCACGGTTATATAATATAGTACTCGGTGTCAAGATTCGTGCAAATTGATCGAACGATTGCTGCATGGACAGCGTGTGTGCAAGCGTGCGCGGAAATTTCTCCATGTTCCCACCGCCGCCGCCAACGTTTCGTATCCTTCGCTCGGGAAAAAGATCTATGATTACGTTCTCTGCATGTGTGAGTTACGAGGCGTCGCTGACCTATGGTCTACGTTACTCTACTGGCATAGGCAGGTGAACAGTCCCATCTGAAGATTCCGGCATGGAAGGATCCTGTCCGTCTATTAGAAGAGTATGATGGGGAAGCTCAGTGATTCTCTGACTTATATGTTGAAGACGGAGAGCATTGCAGGGTTTTTGGGAGGACTACAGGATATTGCTTGATGATTTGCCGACATTCACCTAGACGGAGCATGCAAATTGAAGAGGCAAGATGGTGCAAGATCTCGGAGTTCTCTGGGGCCTACTGTTGGGGATATGCTAAATGGGTATCACCATTGCATGTTTCTAATCCAGATAACCTGGGTAGCCCACAGTTGGTAGCAAGGCTTTTGTCCTGCTGGGCGGCCCAGTTAGTTGGATCCAGAAGGGAGGCCCATGCCGGATGAAGGAAGGCTACGGTGGAGTCATTAATGTACCCGGATCCTTGGAGTGCAAGACACGTTAGACTAGTTGTATACCGTGTAGGACTCTGTAACCTGCCGGCTAGGACTTTGCCTGTAACCCAAGGATCTGGCGTCTATATAATCCGGACCTAAAGAAGCCTTTAGGGCACAACTCAACTCATATCGAACACAGAGAACCGATCCCTATAACCCGGCGTATTGTCGTTATAGTGATTTATAGCAGGAGTAGGATTCCGCCACCGTCGTGGGATCTGAACCTGGGTAAGCTGTGTCACCTCATACCCGACAACCTTCCGTCTTATCCCACGTCTCTAAACACGCACTGTGAGGACCCCTCCATGGCGTACTCGTCAGCAATACCAAGACACTGGTTGGCGGTTAGCTGCGATCCGCCCCCGTGCAGCGTCAATTAACTGCCGCCCACGTGGGCTTCTACTGTTTTTCTTTTTCCTGTTTTCTGCGGTAATTCTTTTAGATCAATTCGCTTCGAGGATTTGACTTAACAAGAAATTTTCTTTTATAAATCTTAATTTAAATATTCTCTTATAATATATTAATTCATAATTAATATGTAATAGTCATATTTAAATAACCATTTATCTGAAAACCCTTTTCCGTCCTTTTTCTTATTCTTTCTCCGAACGACTTCGGATCTTTCCAGAACTTTTGTGGTTTCTCTCTTCTTCCGTGATTCAAATTAACCATTAACGATCTCCAAGATTCGTCAAGACCTTAAGCGTGCTACCCAACAATTCATTAATACAGACATGGCCAAGACTCCTCTATGACCAATAATCAACATCGGAATCTAGACATCCTATCCTTGTTGACCACCTGTGTACTCAACGATATTTGTCGTTGAACCGTTAAATATTGTGTCTTATTCCCTTTTTCTGTAGGATACTATATTTTCTGAGGTTTGATCGAGTGACATCCCTATATCAGTGTTCAATCTCGTTACCTAGAATACCTTATTTACTCTTTCTGATAAACAATATCCCCGTGACCTATTCACATGCTACGCAGCTTATGGATATAACATATCCTAGTGGGCCCAAAGTATCTTCCGCTATGCGGATGGACAAATCCTGCTCTTGACTCAGTCTCTTCAACATGTTCCTCTGAATATCCAACGTAATTTCTATAATCACCATTTCATGAGTGACATTGTGTGCTGTTAGAGTATCCTCGGGTAACATTGATTTGATCTGGTCTCATAGTCTAAGAAAAGAGTCACTATGTTTCCTAAACATCATAATCTGAACTTCGTGACATGATCTTGATACGATGCTATAGATAGGGTATGTTCACCATCTTATTCCACAATTAAATGATCTTATTGTCAATTAGGGGATGAGGCACCTTCATGATTAGGAAACCTTTCATCATCAGTTGACAAATGAACTGGTGACTAGAGTTTCACCGGGAACTACTATTTGTTTCTATATCACATGTGTATTGATGTTTCCTATCAATACAGTTATAGCATGATACAAAACTTAATCATAAACTTTATGAAATATGCCATCTAATATTTGACTATAGGGCATATTCCCTTCAGTGTATGCGGCTTCACTTGTGGCTACCTAGAGACCGGCATCTCCGACCATGGCGACCCCTCGCACGGCTACCACAACCACGACACTACCCAATGCTCTCGGCCCCCTCGATATCGGCACAAGGGATACCACCTCGCTTGAGCATGTGATAAGCTTTCTCTATAGCCTAAGCTACCGCGACGTGACACCGTCGGCGAAATTCCTGCTCCTATTGCAGGGGAT
Source organism: Avena longiglumis (assembly GCA_030063025.1). Taxonomy (NCBI): domain Eukaryota; kingdom Viridiplantae; phylum Streptophyta; class Magnoliopsida; order Poales; family Poaceae; genus Avena; species Avena longiglumis. The sequence continues at coordinate 450,459,009 of CP125979.1, forward strand.
GTTAGCCCAATGGTCCTACTACGGTTTATCTCCTGTCTGACTGTCCACGACGCTCTAGTTGTTTACCGCGCTACCTCTACGACTGCAGGGGATGTAAGAGTATACGTATACGGTTCGGTTAGTCTAGGATAGAGATATGATTTATGTCTTGTCTTGTACTCTAAGATGATCTTCTGTATGGTTATATATACTCGTCCATAAGGTTCAATAATACATCCAACATATTTCGTCAATTCCTCTCTATCGTTCCACGATTGTAAAACATAGATGGTTGAGAATGAAAAACCATATGCGATGTTATAAAACTTGGCACACGCTTGGAATCACGGAGTTGTATGCCTCTTCACACATGATTACATAAACTGTGTGGACAGTAGATGCGCAGCGCACACCTATATATCCATAGTGATGGTCCAGAAAATCGTGTCCGATCGGCAATTTTCACCCTGTTTTTGAGGTCATGATGATACACACCTTTCCTCGGCTAGCGTGGTACACATCTCCCTTTGGCGGCGGTGCTCGCGCAGGCGGAGGCAATCGTGGAGTTGGTCCGGCACGACCGCTGCGACGCACCACAGGAGCTGGTGGGGAATGTTGGGCACACAGAGTGGCGGGCCGTGACCGATCCAACGCACAGCCGCCCGCGCGTACGTGTCGGGGGTTAGCGCGATGAGTAGCGCGTAGAGGCTTCTATGGTCCGCGAGCCTTGACAGCATCCGGGTCCTCACGTACAACGGAGCCTGGCATTGTACATCAATCCCTTTGCTTTTGTACTCAACGTAGAGGCTCTTGGAGAAGTGAGCAACATAACTGCTTGAAATTTAGGTAGCTAGTCAGTGTCTCTAAAAACACAGCGTGCGCCAATGAGCTACTAGTTGTGTGTGCGTGTATATATAGTAGTATAAGACATACTACCGTTTGGTGGCAGCGTACATAGTGTAGAGCGGGAAGGAAGGGAGGAGCTCGGAGGAGGCAGAACCCATGTTGAGGACGGCGCCCCTCCCCCGCTTCAGCATCCCGGGCAGAACCGCGGCGGTCAACTCCGTCACCGCCCACAGGTTCACACGAACCATCCTCATCCACGCCTCCACGTCCGCCTCGTGAAGGTACCGCGCGCCCAGCTCCACCACGCCGGCGTTGTTCACCAGCACCCCCACGTCCAGCCCATCCACCACGTTGCAGAACCGCCCCATCGCCTCGTTACCTGCCGCGCGGTGGAGACGACCATGTGTCCGTGCATGCATGAGGGCTATATATCACGCGCACGTGCATCTCTCTGGTCTTTGTACAAGTTCGATGATCGGTTACCTTTAGGTGTGGAGACGAGTGAAAGGTCGAACAGGACGGTCTTGGTCCGCACTCCGTAGCGGGATCCGATGGTCTCCAAGATTTCCTCGACATTTGCGGCGTTGTGGCCGACAAGGACAAGGTTGAGGCCACGCCTGGCAAGCTCAAGGGTCATCGAGCGGCCAATGCCGGACGTCGGACCGGTAACAACAGCCCACGCGCCGTATCGGCGGCCAAGATCCATTGGCTTGTGCAAGAAGAGCGCGAGGTGGTTTAGGAGGCGAACAAGGGATGGTGCGATGTACAGGGCGCCTACTATGGCCAGCGACACAAACCATGCCGGTGCCGGTGCCGGTGCCACCGACTCTTGCCGGCCGAGGGATGATGACATACTCTCTCTCCTACTGTTGTTGGAGCACCGGCCGGCCCGGAGTGTTAAATCGTGTGCGCGCGTCTCCCCACGCCTGTCATCTACCAACTGTATGTATAGGTACGTATAACCCTTTTGAGAGGAAATAAATGCAAGCTTTACGTCGCTGCACATTGTGAACATCCTTCCACTACCGTATGACACCACCTGGGAGGACAAGCTGGTGTGTGTGTATATATATCTATATATATATACAGAGACGCCCACTACAGGATCGTGGGTCGTTGCCGTGCGCCCAGACCGCGCGGCAAAGACCCAGTAACACACGGCATAGGTTTTGACATGAGCTAACGCACGGCATAGCCTCTTTGCCGTGGGCTTTACCCAATACTCACGGCATAGCCCTTTTGTCGTGAGTTTTCAACCACGCCCGGCAAAGTAAAGCACTTAACGGGCATTCACTGCCCAAACGGCGTGTTTGGTCTATGCCGTGCGTGCATCTTTGGGGCTTATAGCTCCCATGCGACGTCTTTCCACGAAATTGAACAGAACAGAACATCGTTGCAAAGAATATCTCTCATGCGACGCTTCTGAAGCAGCAAATAGCTCCCGTGTGACACCTCCACTTAACCTCACGAGACCGTCAACGAATTCGAATCAGCTGAGCAGAGCAGGACTCACAGACTGTCCACGTCACGGCGAGACCCACCTGATGTCCACCTCATATCGTGGGACCCACGCTATGGTAGAAGGGAGCCGTTAGCCCGATCCGTCCCCGCACCAGAGCCCTCCCGCTCCCGTGCCAGCATCTCGTCCCCTTTCTTTTTCTTCTCCGGCGAGCAAGCATGGCAACGCCGGCGAGATATGTCGAGCTCCGCATCAGCCTCCCTCCGCTCATGGCCTCGGTATGGTGCGGTGCCGATGACGAGGTGCCCTGATTGCCCCCGTACAGCGCCCCTGAAGCGGCTTGTCACATCCACCAATAAGAACGACAACATTGGCCAGGAATTTGTGAAGTGTGAGAGCAAGCCCGAGCCGGGGAAGATGAGATCTGAGTCTTCTGAGCGCCAATTTCTTGCTTTTCTTTCGAAATTTCAGGCATTTCATCGAATCTGGGATTTAGGGTTCATCTCTGCGATTTCAGGAACTACCAAAATGTGGGCATTTTGAGTTGCTTGATCAGTACATCGAGCAAATTGGGGTGGAGGTAGCATCCCGGGAGCTCGAAAACCCGTCTGTGGTGGAGCAATTGGGATCTGGCAACACCATTTCCGCTGGTACTACGGTGGATGCGGAAGTGAAGGCCGAGCTAAAGAAGATGAACAAGTAGCTAAGGCAAATCATTGAATTAAAGACGCAGGACAATCTGATGGCGGGTTTTTTTTATTTTTGTGTAATTTCCCTCGAATTTGTCTATCTCTTGATCATTAGTCATTAGAAATCGCAATCAATGTTCGAAGAAAAATCATGATGGTTTGTTATCGTAGAACATGCGGAGATGGATGTAATGGTCTATGGCTTTGGCATGAATAAAATGCAACACAAATTCGGGAAAATTTTGAGCTACTCTGTTTTGTTCCTTCAGCTCATCAGTGTGCAGGGAAGGGGTTGAAAAGTTAAAACAACAATCGACGAGGAGTGATTGAAAAAGGCCAGGCCCAAATAGAACTTAGCTAGGCCAAAATGGTCATATTCAGGCCCAAATAGAAAGAAGTAAGAAGAGGTAGGTGGTAATGTTAGATTTAAATATCATTTATAGGATGGGAGAGTTGGAAGAGAATCAAATCAATATGATAATTGATGGGTCAACTCACTCCTGAATTGGTAGAAGAGTTATTTGGAATATATAATCATATGGTGATAAAGAAGATTACAAGGATGAATCCTGAAGATAGTAACCAGGAGTAATCCTATTGGATCGAGTAGGCATAGTCAATGAATGATATCTCTTAGTTCAATAGAGATATTTTGAAGATAATTATATACAACTGTGATGTTGTATTGATAAAGGCCTTTATTAGCCAACTGAAAATCTAAGCCATAAATGATACAATGACTATAATGATCATGCTTATGACATTAAGAGTTAATTATGATATCATGTATAAGTGGTATTGGTGGTAGAATTTGAATATACCCTAGTATGGATATGTTGTCCTAGGATAGTCATGAAAATCACAATGATATAGTGTGAGCAATTAGTGTAAGAGTTACTGAGGCAAGTAAAGAAAAGCTAATATGACTAAGCTGATGCCAGAGCAACATTGAGTTATTGAAGTAGTAATACTCCTCTTATAGGATATTAGACACTTGAGGGAAGTAGGTTTTGATAGATACATTTATTGGACTAACATTAGTAATGGAGGATAAAGGAAGTATATTAAAGGTAGTTAGAAGCAACTATCTAATGGATAGATAAAGGAAGTATAAGAAGATTCTTGTGAAGTAAAGCTCATCATGTTAACCCATGATGATGAATATAAAGAAGTAGAATATCTAGGAAAGGAATTCCTTAATTAGGAGTCCAGAATTATGAACTATGGAAACTAGGAAATTCTTGGTAAGCATTCAACTTAAATCCATAAGCAAACTCAATATTTATTCATCTGTATGATCAACCATTCTATTTTCACAATGGCCTATAGGAATATTTTCCTATAGAAAATCATTGAAGTATATCTTGCCACTTCAAAACATTAAAACAATAAGTGCCTAGGAACTATAATTATCAACCTTACTTTTAAGCCCTTCTAAAAAGAACAACTCTATTACTTTACCTTAAATAATGGTCTCATTTCCAATCATAAGCATAAAGACAATATGTCTTAAACCTTAAATGTTATTCCTATCTATAAGATCATGAATAAATTTAGGTCTCCTAAAAAGATGGTAAAAAGTTATAATCTAAAGCTAAATTTCTATGCAAGTTATAACAAACTATTTACCTAGAAATCATTTAAGTCCATGAGAATAACATTAACCATTTTAGTTCTCAAGAATTGTATGTGTTAGATAATAGGAAGGATCACTACATAAAAATTTCTTTAATATGATAACTTAATAAGAACTAAATCTCATGAATTAATAGTAATGCATTCCTTTATAAATTATGGTTTATTTAGGTAGTTAAACTCATAACAAAAACCTCTACAAAATATTAATAGAAAAATGACCTAAATAAAGAAAAGAAAGAAAAAATAAACTTTATATAATAAAGGTTCACTAAATGAATCCCAATATATTTTATTTATTATTTAGCTAATAGAATTTTATAAGGAATATTCAAAACAATTTAAAAAAACAAAAGCTGGTAAAGTAAACAGAATTTGAAATGAAATAAATCAAATAAACTGCTTAGCCTAAAATCTGGCCCGAGGCCCATTTCCTAACCTTCTATCTGCTGCTCACGTGCAGTACACCAAGGCCCAATAATGATCCCAACTGGCCAAACACGGTGACTGACGAGTGGGGCTAGAGGAGGGATCGCGGGTTGAGAGGAAAGAGTTGCCAGGCGGTTTTCTGCAAAACTGTCGTCGTCATCCTCACGCAAACAGGCAGCTACGTGCTCCCCGCCGATGCCGTCCGCCGTCGTCAGCACGAATCGACCGACGTGATGCTCGCTGCCGATCTTGAGAAGAGTAGATAAGAACGCCGCGTCCTCCTCTATCCTCTCATACAAATATTATCTTCTATGTCGCTCTCTAGACCTATCTCTCTTCCTCACCCAAAACCCTAGCTCGCCGGAGATTGTCGTTCCAGTTAGGTCTGACCACCCCTCGCCTTGTTGAAGCCCCCGATGGACGCGCCGTCATGGTCTGGTTCGCCTAGGACCAAGCACAGGAGCTGACGCGCCGTGAATCATGTGAAATCGAGTGTTCCCTTTCATCGGCAACCGTGGCCATCGTCGTCGATTCATCGCCATCACGCCTTGCTTCCTCTAGCATGCTATCGTGATCAGGGTGAGTCCCTCAACCTCCCAGTGGTCTCCATTGTTTCAATTGCTTCCTAAATCAACGCTACCATGATCGACTGCAAGCACCGCCGCACGAACTCGTCGCCGGTTAGTTTCCGATAACGATTCGCTAGCGGCGCCGCCACTATAATGTTCACCGCGTCGCACTGATTTTAACTAGACTTACTACGCTTGCTAATTCACACTAGAACACCGCCGCCGTGTCGCATCTGACCGTCACCGGCGAGGTGACGTCATGGTGATATCACCTGGTTCCATATCGTCATGTTGACCGGATCCGCGCGTTGAATAGTCCATGCCAACGTGGCCACTGGCCCACATGTCTATGACTTAGCCTAGAACCAGTCTGAGTGTGAAAAGTTATTTCCTGATTAGGAATTAGATAAAACATAGTAAGTCTAAACTTAAATATTTCCAGGAATTACATAAATGACTAGACATTGTAAATTCAATAACTTTTGTTTTATAATTCAGAAAAATATGTGTAATATATGAAAATAAAAATAAAATCTCTAATTTAACCTTATTGTCTAACATTATTATATTAACTATTTAAAAAAAATCTTATTTAATAAAGATTTTATAAGTAATAAAACTTTAATAATCCATATTTTAATAATGGTAGTTAATAAAAATATAGATAATATACTAAAATTTAATGTTATAACCTTGTATTATTATTTCACTTAATTAAGAATCTATTATTTATTAAGTGTTAAATATTATAAAAATCATATATTATTGTTTATAAATCATAAACATAAATATAATATACCAAAATAATACCTATATGTTAAAAATATAACATCTCACTTTTGAAGTAAGTAAAAGTTTAATAGTCCAACAAAATTGAGTTTAAACTTATCTTCTTAATTAATAATTCTTAACAGGGTAAATAAAAATTGCTATTATTTTAAGATTATCTACTTGAGGTATAATAAAAAGTATTAGTATTAAATATTGATAAAATGAATACAAAATGGTTCAACACATTTTAAATATAATCTTATTGAATATTATTGCACCATAAGTGTAGAATATCTTTAAATAACCTCCTTATTAAATATAAAATCTTCAAGAATAAAATTGTGGCTAAATAAAACTTATTCCTTTACTTCAACCCCAAATTTAACAACATACCAAAACACTATAATAAATTCATTAGTAGTTAAGTAATATTACTACCTTGATCACAAATCATAACCACCTTTTTATAAGGAGATAAATGTTATTATTCCACTATAGTATTAAGAAACCACCACTCAAATAAACGTAATATCACTCTTAAGTCACTTTAAAGAAACATTATAAAATGAATAAGTACAAATATCATAATCATTACACCTTAAGTCCATCTATGTTCTTCAAGTTAACTTTAGTCTACAAGACTTTAAATATAATGCTAAAGACTTTACTATGTGTTTTATAGTTAACTTTGGTCTATTTTAATTAAGTCGTAACGCATCTCAAATCCGAACTATTCAAGCAAGCGTAAAAAACATCAATCACATTCTAGTAATCATATTCTAAAAGCTATCAGGATTGTTTAAACCTTAGCAAAGAAATATTTTCTTCAAATGTTATTCTTTTTGCCACTTCAAACAACAAATATGAAGATAATATCTCCAACACTTAACAACTAAACTTAAGGACTTTCATCATAGTCAATAGATGAAAATTAATCATAATCACATTGTTTTATACTTTACTTGTATACTTAGGATTGTTAACACCTAAGTTCCTTATAAATGTCATTAATTGTAAAGTAAAGTTTAAAGATAGAACAATTCTTATATGAGAAGCCTTGCGTAAAATTCCTTTTTGGTATACCTTATTGGTTGTATGATATTTTAGTTACACATTGTTTCACACACCCTCACCAGACTTAATAAGAAGCACAAGTGCGAAACTTATCTAAAAGTATAGCACATTCTAAAGAAACCTTTCCATTTTCCAAACCCTAGATCAACGCTTATTCTGGGGATACGAACTTACCAAATTGCATTACATTACTTATGCATAATAGCATCATGCTTCTTTAAACATTAGTCTTTACCGGACCAATGATGTTGATTTCAGATATTGGATCTTATATTGTCTTGAAGACCGTGAGTGCATAATCTTGCAATCACAAAAGGCAAGTTCACACTTGCTCATGTCCTTTGATTATTTTGAGTAAAGTATTTTGCAAGTTCAGTGTTGTCATCGCCTGCATTTCAAAAAGGTTAGAAAATACTATTTTTATAATAATATGATTATAGGTTATTACCTCATGGTAAATAACCTAATATGAAAGTTTCGGTGGTAAAGGAATATATTATCTAGGACATAACAACCAATGTCGCCAATGATTCTTGCGCCGTATATTACGCGTTAACCATGATATTTGGAATGGGACGGAGAAGTCAACTGTATCCTTTTCCTTTCGTATGGAGGCAAGACGACCTTAATGTGGCATTGTGTTTCCTTGTGCGGATCCAACATATGGGTGGGCACCCTTAGGCCCCACCTTTTTGGTGTATAGATTATCTATGAGTGGCTGCCGGGGGTATAGCCGGACCTATATGGTACTTGCCAGGGGCATCACCAGCTCATAGAGTCTTTGGGAACTCATCAGGGTTTTAGCCTGCCCAAAAGGGGGCTTAACGGAGGTGAGCTAGACCCGAAGGATCTTGAAGACGTACGAGGTTGAGGAGAGGGCAGTGATTGGCTTGGATCATCTACTGGGCCCCACAATATGGAATTGTGGACGGGTAAGCTGCCCGGTTGTACAACAAGGAGTTGATCTCTCATGGAAAAAGTAACGCACCTCTGCAGAGTGTAAGAACTGTAAATTGTTACTCCCTGTTCCGGGAAGGAGCTGCGAACGCGACGGAAAAGGAACTTCATGAAAGTTCTGGTAAACCCGTGAAGGCTGACGGACATAGCTTTTCAGAATAAAAGAAACCTTTGAAGAAATGTTTGTGAAAACTTGCATTGCCTACGACCTATGGTGTATGGCTGTATATATAGTGCATCAAACACTCATTTTCTAGTAAACATGCTGAGTATGCTCGTACTCTACATATCTTCTTAGCCATTGCTAGATTATGAAGCCATAAATACGACGTCTACATCAAGGTCGCTCCAGGAATCATCATCAAAAGTCTTAAGCTCTTTATTGAAGTCAAGAAAGTCAACATACACATCAACTCAAGTAAAGACGAAATTGCTGATTAGATCGAAATATAATCTCTAGCCATATAACCCACTTCTATATAGTGTTGCAATAGCACCAATACAAGCAAAATAGTTAGATGATAATCTTATTAACATAATAGTTATGAGTTAATTATTTCTGATTCTTCTTTGTAAGAAGTTTATTTCTCTCTCTTTAACATAGAGTGTTCTCTGGATCTGATGTAAAGAGTCGAGTTATAACCTTAGCCATGTCTTGGACCTGCTATGTTTCGGTTGTACCACTCTAAGGGATGTAATACCAGTGAACAGTGTTTCATTGGTGTTATGTCAACGACTATAGTATACTACATCATACAGTGGTATGCTAGATCACTGTAGGTCGCAATCTTTTATTTGTTACGAAAGTAAATATATAAATGAAGGCCAAGGGCATCCATTCTTCTTACAAGCCGAGCACTTTAACTTTGGCGTCCCTTTTACTTATGTAAATATGTAAGCGTGTTGTTTGAAAATGAACCATGTGTTGCATGTGTTGTTTGAAAATCAACCATCATAACGTTAACTTATTCTTCCTTTTGATCTTTTCTAATTTCACTCATTTTATAAATATTGCACGAGTCTTATATGAGAACTTTTTTGTGTCTTTTGTTTTATGCACTTGTTATTTTGACAATACAATAAAATACAATAAAAAACAAGTTGATCACATAGTAGACATGGGCACATATATAATATATTATATAATATAAGGAAGAAACATAGAGAGGGGTACAATATAATTTCACATAGAGGGGCCCCATATTACATATAGAGGGCCTCACATTACATAAACCCTAAGGGCGCCCAAACCCTAACCCTAGCTACTACGTCTAGGGCTGCCAACAACCTCGACGCCAGGAGGCTTCCCTACGCCATTGGCGCTGGGGACGGTGCCGCTAGGGAAAACTCCGTCGCCGCTTCCCTCCACTCCGCCGCCCTCTGTGCTCTCTGGAAGTCGTCCAATGCCCGGTGATTTTCCTCCCGGCAATCTTTCTCCGCATTTTCTTCCTGGCGCCCTGGTCCGCCTTCTTCGCCGCCCTCACGGAAGCAGCAAGCTCCTTCTCCTCCGCCTTCTCCTCCGCCTTGAGGGCCTCATCGGAGGGGCCTAAGGTGGGGAGGTTACCGACACGGCGGGGGCGGAGGTCGTGGACGACGGGCCCATGGGCGAAGGGGTCGGCCGGGGCGGTGTGTCGCCCGCATCGCTTGCGATGCCTCGGGGACGCCTCTATCTCCCAGAACTGCTTCTATAGTGGATAGTTGTCCTCGTCGCTGACCTCGGAGTCGGAAGGGAATCGAAAGGGGGAGGTCTCCATCACCGGAGAGGGTTTTTTGCGGTTGGGAGGAGGCAAAGAGGCTTTTCGACTCGAGGATGAAGATGAGGTGGCAAGGTTGCCACTATTTATTGACGGAACCATGAATCAGCGGGGCTCAGCGTGAAGGCGTGAGAATCCTACGTTGTGCAGCCGCGTGCGCTGTGTTGCATGTAGGCAGTGAAAGGAATATGCCCTGAGAGGCAATAATAAAATGTTTGTTATGTGTATTCCAAGTATATGATAGATGTTTATTTTGCATGCTATAATTGTATTAATACGGAAACTTTAATACATGTGTGTTTAATAAACAAACAGAAAGTTCCTAGTTATGCCTCTCTCATAAACTAGTTCTTTGATTAACAAGATGATCATAGTTTCCTGATCATAGACATTTAATGTTGTTAATAACGAGATCACAACATTAGTGTAATGGTGTGATGAACATTCATCCGAAGTATAGCATTACGATCAAAGTCATTGAGTTTATATTGTTATAAACAACTTACGATGTAGTCCTAATCCTTAGACCATGAGATCATGCCAATCACTAACACCGGAAGAGTTTCTTGTTGACATCAAACGTCACTCCATAACTGGGTGATTATAAAGATGGCTTCAAAGCTACTAAAGTGTTATGTTGAGAATCATGGATCAAAAGTGGAATTTGTTTATCCCGGTGACAGATAGATATGCTCTGGGACCTCTCGGTGATATCACATTGGTTAGCTTGCAAGCAAGTGATTTGATCACTAGAATGTTATATCACAGGAACGAGAAAAGAGTGCATGTCAGTAACGATATCAAACTAGGTATGGAGATACCGATGATCGAATCTCGGACATGTAATATATCGTGAAACAAAGGGATTAAGATACAAGAGTAAAAGGTTCCGACGATCACAGGAAAAGTCATCGTTGAATGTGTGGGAGTCAGTATGGATCTCCAGGTCCCGCTACTTATTATTGATCGGAGAAGGGTCTCGATCATGTCCGCATTATTCGCGAACCATAGGGTGACATACTTAAGGGATAATGGCATCCAGTTGGAGCAAATGTTTCATGCCGAAAGAATAAACAAGCAAAGGAATTTATTTCACTAGATACCGAAACAGGTTTTCGGGTGAAATTGTATAAAAAGGTTATGCATGTGAAATAGAATTCTAGCAAGGGGTTATTTGTGAATGTTTGTCATTAAAGTAATTGACAAAATTATGAATAAAATAAAAGAGTTTTATTTAATGAGAGTTTGCATTAAATTTGGTGGAAATTTAATGGCATGTTTGAGTGGGATTTTGAGTGGAGGGAATTTAAAGGAATTTTGTGAGTGGAGTGTCCACCCACATGAAGAGGGGAGGGCAAGGGGGCAGCCCCCATGCGCCGGCCACCCCCTTGCCCCCCTCCTCCTATAAAAGGCACCCCTCTCCTCACTTCTCACTCACACCTCCTCGTGAAGGATCTCTCTCCCCCTCTAGAATTTATCCCCCATGGTCTCGGACTAGCGAGATACATGTTCCCGGTGGCTATTCGGCAAGAAAGGGTTGTGCTTCCGCTGCATCGCTGGAGCGAGGAGGCGGAGGTTGCTCGGTGTCTTGTACATGTGTGCGAGCACGGATGCGCTGCTGCTTTGCGGCGCTAGGACTTCCTCTCGATCTTGAGATCGACAAGAGATTGTCTACATCAACCACGAGTTGAACTTGTTAAGCTTTGTCGGTCTTCAAGGGTATGTTCTCTACGGATATACATCCGCCCGTTGTTTGTATCTAGTAGATAGATCTTGGTACATAGTTTCCATCGTAGGAAATTTTTTGTTTTCTATGCTGCGAACCCTACAAAACTCGATACCTATTTGTTTCGAAGACCATACAAACCCCCTGAAGCCCGTATTGTCTTCTTAGAAATTTACTGATTATACACGTAAACTCACGTGCCTGTGGGAGACGAAAATCGAGAGATATATAATAACAAGAAGAAAAATTCAAACGGTGGTATGCAAAAACGTAGATTGCGGTAACGAGAGGTGGAATCAGCAGAACGTGAAGTATACTCGGCTCGACCGATTACACCTATATGGAAGTATACATAACCTTGATATAGATTTCGGCGAGTCAAAAGAAAACTGAGAGGGATACCGAAGCACATCTCCCAAATCAATACAACAACAAAATATTAAAAATCAGTGTTTTCCACGGTGTCAACAATTATCTCGTGTTTGCCGATCGAGCGAGACTAATCTTGCCGTGAGTTCTTTATTCCCAATTTTCTGATCTGCCCGTTGGTTGCCTAGTGTTTTTTTAGAAGAGTTGGCAAAGATAGACTAGCCGTGTACTGACAGAATGCTCGTGGCGACTGACATTAATGCTTCACTCCAGAGCCGGATCAGCTTCTAGACTTGTCTTGTAGCGTTCGGAGGAAACAAAGAAGGATGCGGATAGCCAGCACCCGGGGGCTGGTTAGTACGAACCAGCCTCCGGCCGGAAATAAAAAGCCCCTTTTATGTTATCTCCGTAATCAGTCAGGAAAAAAGAAAACAGCCAGTAGCTACTCTCTTGCGTTAAAATATGCATTGTTCCCTCTTTCCCAGGTAGTCTTGCACCACACTTGTTTCTTCCTCCTCCAGATCTTCAACGATTGGTAGTTCTTCACACGTTGCTGCACAACAAAAAAGGTAAACTTCAAATAAAATTGCTACATGAAATCAAAAAGGTAAACAAAATCACACACCCTTTTTACTCCTACCTTACCCCCAAAAATGGGTTCCCTAAATTAGATCCATCAGGATCTGGGTAGCAACTTAATAGATCTCAGAAACAAACAAACCACGATCTTGTTGCAACCCATATTTCTTGTTGCAACCCAAATTTATTAAAAACCCCAAACCTAGGACTACACAACATAAACCAAACCTGCAGTAACTTATTAGATCCTAGAACAGACAAAAGCTGAAACTTGTGCACTCTGGTAACTTATTAGATCCTAGAACAGACAAAAGCTGAAACTTGTGCACTCTTGATTTCATTAGAACCCCATGACTAGAAATACACCATAATCCAAGCCTATAGGAACTGACACTACTAGGAAAACAGCTATAAATAATCCAGACATTTGTGGCGCACATGCTTAGTAGTGCCCCACGGGTAAATATCCGTGGCGCACGGCTGCCAAGTGTACGACTAATTAGCCTACATGTGGTGCACATGCTAGAGGTGCGCCACGGCTACGTGTGGGCCAGGGCACGGCCGGAGTAGACCACCTAGCCGTAGCGCACCTGGGCACAGTGCTGTACGAATGTGGGACGTAGTGGTAGCGCACCGCCTTCGAGTGCGCTACGTGCAGTCTGTTGTGGAGATGGAAAAACAGACCCATGGCGCATTGCTGGCACATGCGCCACGACTAGGGTTGATGCCTGTGGTGCACTACTGGCATGTGTGTTAGCACTCACTTTTTGGCAGCTCCTTTTTGCACATGGCTATCCACTACCACCTCCCACTTTACTTTCCCCTCCTTCCTCCTTGGATCTGGTCATGTCGTGGTATTGCACGGCAGATGCTACTGGGGGTAGCTTACGTAGAGGGAGCAAGGCGACGTAGGAGAATCCGGGAGCGAGGTTGGCACACGATGTACCCAGGTTCACGTCCCCTCGGTGGAGGATCGCTACGTCCTGCTATCAATCCAGTATATGATCATAGATTGGTTTACAATGGAGTCGCCGAGGCGTGGGAAGACTAGATCTAATATGACGTACCCCTTGGGGGTGCCCTTGGTGGCTTTATATATGCAGCCAGTTAGGGTTTACAAGTGCTTTGGTGGGCTTTCTATTGGAGTCGCCGTCTTGGGCCTCCAGTCGGCGCCAGTCGTTCGGGTCCAGCACGCGCCAGTCGCCGTATCCGGCGAGTCGACCCGCTCTGGGCTTGGCTTCAGTCGGCTCGATCCAGCTGGCGAATCCGCTTCGTGGGTATACCCCGATTGGTATTCCCCCATCAGTAGTCCCCGAGCGCGTTGTCGATTCGACGCGGGCTTGAGGCAGGGCGCGGAGAGTCTTGACGACGGGTCGTGGCGAATCGGCGACGAGCTCCTGAACATAGAAAAGAATCATGAAGCGGGAGGCAGTCGGCGTGAGCCAATCTGTGATGACCAGTTGGCGAAAGACGTATGTCGGTGAAGCCGCCAGTCGGTGATGGCCAGTTGGCGAAAGACGCAGGGCGTCGGTGAAGCTGCCCGTTGCGGCGAGCCCTCGAACGTGGAGCCTGCCGAGTCCCCGAGCGCGGCGAGTGGCAAGGTCGAGCGACCGGCGAGTCCTCGAACGTGGAGCCTGCCGAGTCCCCGAGCGCGGCGAGTGGCAAGGTCGAGCGACCGGCGAGTCCTCGAACGTGGAGCCTGCCGAGTCCCCGAGCGTGTGGCGTACCCGAGGGCGAGTCCGCGGTGGCGAGTCCCCGAGAGTGTCGAGTACGCGAGGGCGAGACCGCGGTGGCGAGTCGACGAGCGCGTTGAGCACACGAGTACCGAGTCTATGGTGGCGAGTCGACGAGTGTGCTGAGTACGCGAGGGCGAATCCACGGCGGCGAGTCGAGGGCGTTGAGCACGAGGGCGAGTGTCCGCGGGCGAGTCCCGGCGTGTTGAGTACGCGAGGGTGAGCGTCCGCGGCGGCGAGTGCCCGAGCGTGTTGAGTACGCGAGTACCGAGTCTATGGTGGCGAGTCGACGAGCGCGTTGAGCACGCGAGGGCGAGTGCACGATGGCGAGTCGACGAGGGAGAATCCACGGTCGTGGAACCACGCATACACACTGCATGCCTAGGAGTAGTCCCCGAGGCTCGAGTTGGCTTGTAGAGGCGACTTGAGGCTCTTTAGAGATGCATATTTTGAAAATATTAGTGGTTGCTGCTGAGCTCGGCGAGTGGCGAGGTCGGGCGACAGCGACACCAAGTCCCCGGCGTGGCGGCGGGCGAGGCCGAGCGACGTAAGCGCCGAGTCCCGGCGGGCGGCGGGTCGGCGACCGCGAGCAAGGCGACGGGCCCCGGGGGGAGAGTCCCCGAGTGTGGCGAGTCCGCGATGATTGCGAGTCCGCGAGGGGAGAGTCCCCGAGTGTGGCGAGTCCGTGATGATTGCGAGTCCGCGAGGGGAGAGTCCCCGAGTGTGGCGAGTCCGCGATGATTGCGAGTCCGCGAGGGGAGAGTCCCCGAGTGTGGCGAGTCCGCGATGATTGCGAGTCCGCGAGGGGAGAGTCCCCGAGTGTGGCGAGTCCGCGATGATTGCGAGTCCGCGATGATGTTGATTGCGCTGTTTTGTTAGCGAGTCTCTCGTCTTGGCCCGGGGGGCCAGTCGCATGGCGACTCCAAAGATGGCTCTCGACTTGGCGTTCTTCCTGGACGATCCGAGGCTCGGTTTGCGAGTCCTCGTCCATGATACAGCCGTCACAGTCGCCTTGTCTAAGGTTGAGGAGGACATGGTGCTTTGTGTAGCACAACCCTTTGTCTTGGGCCGGGGGGCCAGGCGGGCAGGGCGACTCCAATGATGGCTCTCGGTTAGCGTTTTTCGTGGACGATCCGAGGCTCGGTTTGCGAGTCCTCGTCCGCACTACTTGGCCATTGCGAGTCGCTCTTTCAAAGGTTGACAAAGGCGAATAGATTTTTCCCGGGGGGAAGAGACACCCAGTGGTGAGTCCATGCAGCGTGGCATGCGACCCTCTCTGGCGACTCGGACGATGAAGGTCCCTTAGTAAGCGCGGCGTACGCATTCGACGTAGCCGGAAGGAGTCGACGCGGCGGACACGGGGTCGACGCGGCGGACGGAGGTCGCGCTATGGCGATGTCGACGCGGCGGACACGGGGTCGACGCGGCGGACGGAGGTCGCGCTATGGCGATGTCGACGCGGCGGACACGGGGTCGACGCGGCGGACGGAGGTCGCGCTATGGCGATGTCGACGCGGCGGACGGAGGTCGACGCGGCGGACGGAGGTCGCGCTATGGCGATGTCGACGCGGCAGGCGAATCCGCAACGGGCGAGTCCCCGAGCCTAGCGAGTCCGCGTTTAAGCTTGTCCACATCTAGGTGAGTTTTGGAGCATGGCGAGTCCCCGAGCCTGGTGACCGACAAGTCGTAGCGAGCGGAGTCGCCGATGTAGGGGCCGAATCACGATGACGTGTAAAACAAACTCCCATATAGCCGTGGATATAATATATCACCGCTTCAGCTTAATCGCCAGCTGGCGGACGTAGCCTTAAAAACTATCCGATCAAATTTTATCGGAAATTTATTCCGTGTAGCCGTGTAGGGTTGCCCGCGATCGCCGCCTTGTATCTGGTGAAACCGAGTCGACGTGTGGACAGAGTCGCGGCGAATGAGTAGACATGTGGATGGAATCGACCAGATTTTTGCCCGTCCGAAACGACTTCTTCATTGTCTTTAATGCACACGTAACAACATATCAAGAAAATATGGATTAGATGCTGAATAAATGACAACAATTATCGGTTTATAGAGGATTGATTCATCGGGAATCAATTTGCCGTAGTCGCAAGCCAAGCCTTCATGATTTTAGGCTTGTCAGCAATGGCAGGTCCGCCTTTATTCAGGGTACGACCGGATGGTTTCATCTAGCACAATAGATGGTCTCCATCGAATCAATTGTCCACTCTCCATGCATACAAGAAATTCACATGCACGGGTTAAATCTAAATAGAATAATCAATAGATAAAATAGATTGAAATAAAAACTAGATGTATGGGACCGATTAGTGTACTCTCACGATCTCAGGCGCCTGTGAATTTACAGATCAAGATGTGCGCGTGTATGTGCCCGGCGGCTAAACCAAACCGATCAGCACATGGCACGCCTGGTGGAGAAAAATCAGCCGCCGCTTGATATTGATGAAGAAATCCAACATGCTGACGCGGATGATCCAGTTGATAGTGAGGGATCCCGCCCGGATTATCACCCTCCAAGCATCGCTAGCCCCACAGTGGGCGCCAACTGTCGTGGTATTGCACGGCAGATGCTACTGGGGGTAGCTTACGTAGAGGGAGCAAGGCGACGTAGGAGAATCCGGGAGCGAGATTGGCACACGATGTACCCAGGTTCACGTCCCCTCGGTGGAGGATCGCTACGTCCTGCTATCAATCCAGTATATGATCATAGATTGGTTTACAATGGAGTCGCCGGAGGCGGTGGGGAAGACTAGATCTAATATGACGTACCCCTTGGGGGTGCCCTTGGTGGCTTTATATATGCAGCCAGTTAGGGTTTACAAGTGCTTTGGTGGGCTTTCTATTGGAGTCGCCGTCTTGGGCCTCCAGTCGGCGCCAGTCGTTCGGGTCCAGCACGCGCCAGTCGCCGTATCCGGCGAGTCGACCCGCTCTGGGATTGGCTTCAGTCGGCTCGATCCAGCTGGCGAATCCGCTTCGTGGGTATACCCCGATTGGTATTCCCCCATCAGGTCACCCTCCTCCTACTACCCACCTCAAATTATTATGCAGTTTAGGACATTGCTCGAGAAAGAACTTGGTAAGGTTATGAAAACAACTTCGTTAGATGGTCGAACCAACTTCAGCATTTCAATAAAAGAAACTTAATTAAATCACCATCCAAACTTAGAACATTGCTTTCATAATAAGTTTGTTAGGTTATAAAAACTTAGTTAAAGGGTAGAACCAACTTAAGCATTTTGATAAAAACAACTTAATTAAATCACCATGCAAACTAACGCCATTGCTCCAAAAACAAGTTGGTAGGTTATGAAAACAACTTAGTTAGAAGGTGAAACCAACTTAAGCATTTTAATAAAAACAACTTAATTAAATCACCATATAAACATAGAAAATTGATTTGAAAACAAGTTGGTTAGGTTCTAAAAATAACTTAGTTAGATGTTGGTACCAACTTAAGCATTTTCATAAAAGCCACTTGATTAACCCGAGAAGTCAACTTGATTAAACCGAGAAGCCAATTTGTGCATGTTGCTCTAAAAAAACTAGGCTATAAAACAAAAATTAAGCATGTTGGTAGAACCAACTTAATTCCACTGGTCAGCCAACTTAGAGATATTGAAAAATACAACTTAATTAACTCAACGGAGCCAAATTATGTATGTTGATCCAAAGAAAAAAAACTAACTAGACTATAGAACACAACCTAAACATGCCGATGGATCCAACTTAATTTATTTTAGTATTCAACTTAGGCATAGAGACAATACAACTTAATTAACCCAAGTAGTCAACTTGTGCATGCTGCTCCAAAAAAACCAACTAGACTATAAAACACAATTAACCATGTTGGTAGAACCAACTTAATTCAATTCGGTAGCCAATTTAGGCATGTTAAAAATACAACTTAATTAACCCAAAGGAGCCAAATTATGTATGTTGCTCCAAAAAAAAACTAACTAGACTATAGAACACAACTTAAACATGCCGATGGATCCAACTTAATTCATTTTAGTACTCAACTTAGGCATATAGACAATATGACTTAATTAATCCAAGTAGCCAACTTGTGCATGCTGCTCCAAAAAAATCCAACTAGACTATAAAACACAAATTAACCATGTTGGTAGAACCAACTTAATTCAATTCGGTAGCCAATTTAGACATATTAAAAATACAACTTAATTAAACAAAAGTAGCCAATTTATGTATGTTGCTCCAAAGAAAAAAAACTAACTAGACTATAGAACACAACTTAAACATGCCGATGGATCCAACTTAATTCATTTTAGTACTCAACTTACGCATATAGACAATATGACTTGATTAACGTTAGTAGCCAACTTGTGTATGTTGCTCCAAAAAGAAAGAAAAAAAACTAGACTATAGAACGCCAATTAAGCATGTTGATAAAACCAACTTAATTCATTTCAGTAGCCAACTTAGGCATCTTGAAAATACAACTTACTCAGAAAATTATTTGGTGGATGGTCTACAAAGTCTGACTTCTTTTATCGCCATAAATAACCTAGCATACATGAACATAATCATGGTAATGTTTTTGAGCATCCAGTAACTCAGATTGCGTATGTGCTGCATGTAGTGTTGCTTGTTACTCATCAAACGATGACAAGGAATTTCAGACAGGTCAACAACTCATTTAGTTGTGATAACCTTCAAAATCTACAGAAAAATAAATTCCCATTCTCCCTCAAACCTCTGCTCTCAAACAAGCAGCAGTTCTTTCCTGACAGTATCTACAACAAGCTCAAAACATCAAATCCAGCTTCAAGACGCTGTGTTAGGGGACGTGCCCGCGGTCAGTAATGATAGCAGCCTCGCGTCCGTCGAGAGTAGACTGTGAATGACTTCAACAATGCCTACTTCCTGATTCTGGTCAGGCAGCACCCATTGCTGCAATCAGCCCAGGTGCTCCTCAATAGCAGCTCGCAAGAGACGCTGGACAATGTTAACGGTGGATACCCATAGCAAACCGATCAGCATAGTTACTATTACAGACCATCCACAACTTATTAATTCAATAGCCTCACATTCTAGCAGGAGTCAAGTCAATCGTATACCAAAATGCCAACTAAAAACTGTATTTCAAGACCTGACAACAGACAAGCCATCAAAATGTTAAAATTCAGTAGAGGGCTACAAAGTGGATACACTCCACATTTAGTTAACCACTGAACTATTAGACACTATAACTGAAGTTCAATTCCACACACGCATTTAGTAGGCTTATATGAGATCATTGCTTACCGACCACATGGTTTGCTACTGCACGAGAAGATTTGTCTCTAGAACTGAAAATCCAGCAGTAAAATGCAGTAACTCTGATAATCCAAACATTTTTTTTGTAAAAGTTTGGATGGTAGCATCATGTATTCAGTCAACGCTAATACTGTGTGTCAAAAGCAGATATGAATGAGCTGCTGCTTGAATCCACATTAACAGTCGTTGATAAGTCTACTAAATCAGGCCAGATTCATTCGCTCCCTCGCAGTAGGAAACTTTGCAAAATAGAGGACGATGATGATGAGCATAAGACTTATTGCAACTGAAGAGCGGTAAGAGGTTCCAGAATAATAGACTTAGTCATGGCTAACTCCACAAGAACTTAATAGGCATGCAGTGAAGGATATTGTCTACCAATTTGAGCTCTGCGGAGAAGAGGAAGCTGGATTTCGTGTTTCTAGTAGTACCTGAAAATTGTGAAGTCTAAATCGTCATGAATCTGGATGCGCAACCTTTCTAACAGAGCCAGCCCATTTGGAGTCTTGGAGATAGAGCTGAGATGCAAAAACAGCTCCTGCTCTGCTATCCACACATCGTCCTCCATGTTCTGCACTACCGCACGCCAAAGCAAATGTATTGTATTACTGCAGTTCTGGCACGAAAATAAGAACACGGAGAAGGGAATCCCGATCGACCTCGTTGGTGGAGTGCGCCCCACTAGAGGTGGATCTCGAGTTGACCTCATGTCGACAGAGAAGCGTAGCGCGCCACGCCTTCCTGCTCCCACCCCGGTGACCACGTCGAGGGGATCGGCGAAGGAGAGGAAGCAGGAGGCGGGGGCCTCGGATCCGGTGGCGGTGGGGGAGTGGAGGCGCTGGTCGGGGTTGGTCCAGCGCGGAACCTAGTCAAGCGTGACGGCCTTCTCCACCCCGCTGACGCCGGGCGCCATGGCCGCTGGTCACATCAGTAGTAGGTCGACACCTTGGTTGCCCATGCCTCTTCTGGACATCCAATATCGCCTAGAGGGAGGTGGAGGACGGCACGCGTCGGGGAGCTGGAGGGAGGCGCTCGTCAGCGAGGATGGTGGCTCACGGGTGGAAGGAAAGGGCCACCGCTGTCACTTTCTGTACGACGCAGGAGGCACAGGTGCTAATCTGTCGGGAGTCGAAACCACTCGATGGACGGACAGGAAACGGAGGCCCAACCAAGCAAACCAGCACTCGAGCACTTTTTAGCAATTGGGAACAAAGAAACAGTACTTTCATGAGCCGGATCAGCTAGCCTTTTTATTCTATATATATAACTGACGGACATTCATGAGCTGGGAGAAAGTTTAGAGACAACACTAAAATTAGACCACAAGTGCATTTGATCATGTCCATCCAGATTCCGCCGTCTGCCTATGTTACAACACGGCACGGCTGTTTTAACGCAAGACCTCGCTTCCATTTCCAAGATCAACGCAAACATGTTTTCAAAGCCTCGCTTGCCGTGCCCTTGTTCCAAAAACCAGCAAAAAAGTCGTACATGGATTACTGTCCTCTGTTTAGGAGAGTGAAGAGTCATGGTTCTTGTTTCTCCTGTGGCGCAACAACGGCCATGGGCAAGCTTGGAGCGAACCCAGCAAACGCATGCCCGCTCACGCCACTGGGCTTCCTGGAACGGGCGGCCACCGTGTTCGGAGATTGCCCCTCCATCGTCTACCACGACACCATGTTCACCTGGAAGCAGACCTTCCGCCGCTGCCTCCGCCTTGCCTCAGCTCTGGTTTCCCTCGGCATATCTCGCTCTGACGTTGTAAGTGATGATCGAGAAAAATAAATCCATTAGATCTCCTATATATGTGAACTTAACGGTGTGTACATAAGATATAAATCCATATGTCCAAATGGTATTATTAGGTGTCAGTGCTCTTGCCGAACGTGCCAGCCATGTACGAGGTGCAGTTTGGTGTGCCGATGAGCGGCGCTGTATTGAACAGTATCAACACGCTCCTAGACGCGCGTACCATCGCCATCCTCCTCAGGCACTCTGATTCCAAGATCATATTCACCGACCCGGCGTTTCTGCCGGTCCTCCATAACGCACTAGGACTCTTGCCTCCCGGGCACCCTGCCCCTCGTGTCATACTCGTCGAGGACCACTACCACGAGGAAATGCTAATGCTCTCTCCGGTTTCTGCCACCACCGCAATACTAACAACAACGTACGAGAGTCTCCTTGAGGAGCAGGGAGACCCAGAGTTCGAGTGGGTCCGGCCCAAGAGCGAGTGGGATCCGATTGTGCTCAACTACACCTCTGGCACCACGTCGGAGAGCCCAAGGGAGTGGTGCACTGCCACCGTGCCATATTCCTGATCACAGTTGACTCGCTTGTTGACTGGGCAGTGCCGGCACATCCCACATACCTATGGACGCTGCCAATGTTCCACGGCAATGGCTGGAGCTTCCCATGGGGCATGGCCGTCGTGGGAGGCACCAACGTCTGCCTCCGGCGTGTCGTCGCAGCCGACGTGTACGATGCCATCGCTCGCCACGGGGTCACCCACCTCTGCGGCGCGCCCGCCGTGCTCAACATGCTGGCCAACGTGCCCGACAGGGTACCCAAGCCACCACCGGGGAAGGTGCGGATCCTCACGGTCGGCTCGCCACCGCCTGCCACGGTGCTACAGAGCGCAGAGGCCATGGGCTTCGAGGTAAGCCACGGGTACGGGCTGACCGAAACGGCGGGACCCGTTGTGTCGTGTACGTGGAAGAAGGGAGAGTGGGACAGTCTCCCGTCCATGGAGCGGGCCCAGCTGAAGGCGAGGCAGGGAGTGGGCAGGCCAGTCTTGGATGAGGTTGACATTGTGGATGGCAAAACGGGGCATAGCGTGCCCCACGACGGATTCACGATGGGCGAGATCGTCCTTCGTGGCGGAAGCCTCATGTTGGGGTACTTGAAGGATGAAGCTGCCACCAAGGCGGCGATCAGAGATGACGGATGGTTTTACACCGGAGACATCGGGGTCATACACTCGGACGGCTACCTGGAGCTCCGCGACCGCTCCAAGGACATAATCATTTGTGGCGGCGAGAATATCAGCAGCGTGGAGGTGGAGTCGGTCCTCTACAGTCACCCGGCGGTGAAAGAGGCTGCCGTGGTGGCACGACCAAACGACTTCTGGGGCGAAACACCGTGCGCCTTCGTCAGCCTCAATGATTCTTCTGCCCTTGGAAGGGCTGTCAACGCGGCTGATGTCGTCACCTGTTGCAGGGAGCGAATGCCGCGCTATATGGTACCCCGGACGGTGGTGTTCCGAGACGAGCTCCCCAAGACTTCCACGGGTAAGATCCTGAAATACGAGCTACGGATTCTTGCCAAAGAGATGCGACACACTGGCCCAGATCAGCAGTAATATCTCCATCGTCACTTTGCTTCGGTGATCCGCAAAATTTACTCAACTAGCAATATATATATATATATAATTATTTAAGAACCACTCCCTGAGGAACCCATGTTACTGTTTACGTGAACACCAGAAACCCTCTGTTAATTTCCAGGCGAGCACGAGTTAACTTCTTTTTCTTTCTAAATTAACTTCCAGTATGTAACAGTAATAGTGAATGTTAACTTTCACTGTGTAAGTTAACTTTCACGACCATTCTTAACTTTCTCATGTGCGCAAGTTAACTACCTCTTCTATGCTAGTTAACTTCCTCGCGGAGCATCGATTTTTCATGTTTTCTGAAACTCTGTTATTCAAGACTCGCTGTTACTGTTCACGTGAACACCAGGAACCCTCTGTTAACTTTCAGGCGAGCACGAGTTAACTTCTTTTTCTTTCTAAGTTAACTTCCAGTATGTAACAGTAATTGTGTATGTTAACTTTCACTGTGTAAGTTAACTTCCGCGATCATTCTTAACTTCCTCATGTGCGCAAATTAACTACCTCTTTCTTAACTTCCACCTATGCATGTTAGCTTCCGTAAACATTTTAGTTGTCCCGTGTGTACAAGTTAACCCCCTCTTTCTATGCTAGTTAACTTCCTGACGGACAATCGATTTTGTGTGTTTTTTTTCGCGGACTGAATGTTAACTTCCGCATGTACAAGTTAACTTCTGCGACCCTTCTTAACTTCCCCGTCTGTACAAGTTAACTCCCGCTTTTCTACTAGTTAACTTCCTGACGGCACGCTGGGCGGAGGAGGTTGGCCACGCACAGGGGAGGAGGGCGCAAAGGAGGTTGGATACGCGCGGGGCGGAGGTGGCTGCGGTGGCACGCGAGGAGGAGGGCATGGTGGCGCCTGGTGCGGAGGAGGCCGGCGGCGAGTAGGGCGGAGGAGGTCAGCGACGTGCGGGTGAGGTGAGCATGGAGGAGGCCGGCTACACGCGGGGCGGGGGATTCCACGGTGGCACGCGGGGAGGAGGGTGCAGCGATGCCTGGTGCGAAGGAGGCCGCGACAACGACTAGGCGGAGGAGGCCGCGGCGGTGACTGGTGTAGAGGAGGCCACGACGGTGACTGGTGTAGAGGAGGCCGGCGGGCGGCTCCCGGGGCGAAGGATGCCGACGACGCTGGGGGCAGATGAGGTCGGCGGCGTGGGGGGTGAGATGTGACGAGGAAGAAAGTGGTTAGGTGGGGGAGGGTAGTTAGGTGGGGGGTTCCTGAATAAGATTATAAGGGGGTGTTTCTGAATAGTCCTGTCGTATATATATAGCTAAAAACATGTTGTTACATCTGATATATAGGGATGCCGCATATGACAGCATGGCTGTTTTGTGATTTCTTTGCTGCGCTATACACTAGTGGAGACGATGCCTTTGGTTGAGCCTGGAAATGAGCTTTAACACCGGTTCTTCTGCGAGCCGGTGTTAAAGGGAGTGTCCGTACCAGCGTGGCCCGTGCAGCAAAAAGGAGCCCCCTTTAACACTGGTTTGTGGCACAAACCGGTGTTAAAACCCCACTGATGGGTTCAAGAGTTTCTCCCTTTAACACCGGTTCGTGGCTTGAACCGTTGTTAAAGGGGGGGCTATATAACACACCACAGCCCACACCCCTCTCTTCCATTTTTTCACTCTCTCATTTTGGAGCCTAGCAAGAGGCACTAGTGCAGAAGGGGGCCTTTAACACCGGTTCCTAAGGCCCTCTAACAACGGTTGTAGAACCGCTGTTGAGGGTTCGGTGTTAGAGCCCCCCGTTAAGAACCGGTGTTAAAGGGTGGCACACGTGGGGCTGCCGCAGCGCTCAGCCCCCCTTTAACACCGGTTCGTAATATGAACCGGTGTTACAGGTTCTGTGCCGCGGTAGGAAAAAGCTATAAATCTCTGCCGCGACTGGAAAACGGCCTAAATCTCTGTCATGCGAGTTCGCCGCCTCCGGTCTAGGCGTATTCTGCGCCAAGGGACGGGGAGGGGGGAGGGGGGAATCGATCGGAGCGGTATATACACATACATCGTCGTCGGTACATACGAGTACATGAATAATTAAGCAACTATTATTATACACAAACATCGCCATTGTGTGGTATTCTCCGTAAACGTTGAAGCATCAAGTACAAGACAAACACGTTCAAGCATCTAAAGAGTTTTTGGATATCTAAAGAGTTCTCCTCCAGGCGTGACGACCTCATCAAGTATGAACCCCGCCAATTCCTCTTGAATGGCTCGTATGCGGTCAAATGGTAGGAGCTGGTCCCGCATCCGTTCGATCTAAATATATATGAAGAATAGGGTCAATATATATATAAGAATAAAACTCAACACAATTGATGGTAATAAAATAATGTTGTGTACTTTGTTTACTTATTCTAAGTTGTTCTAGTGCGGCTTGGCTCGTCGCACATATCGCGTTGCGAATGAACTCGCAAACATATTATCCACATAAGTTATTGTCGGGTCCCTGATACGCGCACTTTACGAGAATAGAGAGTTCAATCAAAATAATAATCAATAAAGCATGATATAATGGAATTGGAAGCAGAATCAAAGAGATACGCAGACCTAGCTAGATAGTATTACTTATATTTTGGTCTACAAATTTTAGTTCTTCTGACCATTCACCCACGGCCCTGCCCGTGAACCTTTTCCAAACCCTGTCCGGCAAACAAAATGGATAAAGGAGTAATTAATTACTTGTTGTCACGAAAGTTGCCGATCTAGTGCGATAATATGATTGAAATTACCTCTGTAGCATCTCTCTAAAGTCTGCCAATAGCTCTTTTTCTTTTCGTAACGAGTCCATGACAAGGACTTTTCCTCAGTCAGGTTGAATGACTAGCAGAATAAAGTGGAACCTACGCACGCATAACTCATCATCAGTTACACTTAACATCGAGTAAGCCGAAACTGAATGTGTACAAGAGAGGGTAACGGTACTCACGAGAAGTTGTAAGGCAATAGTATTTCCCTTTTGGTTTGTTGTCTCAGTAAAGACCTTAGCAAGTAATCTTCTGTTTGCCCGGGTTTGGTTCTTACCACTTCTTCATGAACTCTATTTGGGTCAACGAACCCAATGTCAAAAGGGCCTCCTTTCATGCATTCCACAACCTTTTTCCTGCATAATAGTATATACATATATGGTGAGCATATATATATACATGCAATTAATGAAGTGAATGAGATGAGATAGAAATTACAGAAATAGTACTTACACACAATAAAGGCTGATGGCAGCTTTGTCGAGTTCCTTCTGATTGAATAGAAAATGCAAGTCTTGAATGTTGAAGTCGATCTCGTCGTCTCCGCACAAGAAAATCTGATCTCTTATATGCGGTGTGATCCATTCTTCCTTTCTCGTCTTGCAGAAATCAAGGTACCACTTGTGTAATCTTCGCATCTTTGTTGGTAGATTCTTGAGCTCCTCTTTCTTGACGAGATTCTTCCCATACTTCCTTGGCTATATGGGGTTGACATCGCCTGTGGGAATGTTGTCTCCCATGAGGTTCAAGTATGCAATGTAAGTCATCCCCATATCATTTGCCTTTCTTTGTAGCTCGGCCTCGTAATCATTTAAAGGAGGAGCGTTCCGTGTGTCGAACACTTGGAGCGGGGCGCATGATTGCTTTTCCTGCTCTCCGAGCATGGGAACTGTTTTCTAGGGTGCCACACGACTGCTACTTTCAGTCTTCCTCCGCCTTGCATCCCCCTTCAAAATCTGGCGCTCGTAGTCCGGCACAAGTGGGGTTTCAGGTTTCAAAAGATTATTGTAAAACTTTTCCACCACCGCCGGATCTATTTTCTCCTTTGGCTCGGCCCGTCTAGGTGCAAAGAATTTCTTGACCTCTTCTTCCGAGATCCTATTAGTCTCCTCGTCGCTGCGATTTCTCGGTAAAACTGACAATGGCTTGGCGGGAGGCTGCGGGACATAGTTTCTTGAACTCTTTGGTGTACGGTTTCCTGTGGATTTCTTCGTGGCAGTGCTAGTGATGCTCTTCGTGGCAGGGCTCTTCCACTTACGCTGAGATGGCTGGCCCGCCGGAGATGGCTGCCGCGCAGGAGTAGGCTGAAGCGCCGGAGATGGCTGCCGCGCAGGAGATGGCTGAAGCGCCGGAGACGAAAGGGGAGTATTCTGATGACTTGGAGACTGGAGGCGGCTGACCGCTGACGTGACGGAGGCAAGGGGTGCCAGTGGCCTCCAATTTAGAAGCACGATGTGTTCCTTCTTCCAAAGAATGGTTGCTTTCACTGCAAATTTGAGTTGAGTTTCCCCTTCACCTGTAGCATGGTCAAGCTATGCTTCCTCATATTCCTTCACAACCTCATCTACCCCGACAATAGCATAGCCATCTGGAATCGGTCGGAAGTGGTATGTTCCGCCAGCTACAGGAGGTAAGGCATAGCCGACAGCCACCTTAATGGATAAGCCCATTAATCTCACATGCAGCTCGGCGTGTTCCCTCTCCGTGATCTCATCCATGGGGTATCGAGGACCCGCCATTTCAAGCGTGGGCTGCACGTTCTCCGTGGAAGCCACGCTGCTTTTCTGCGCCAAGTCTGGGCCGCCGGCAGCTTCCAATGCAGGCTCTTCGTGCCGCTGAGATGGGCTGGTATCTTTCTGGCTCTTTTGTGCATTCACTTGCGCCTGCAGCGCCACAAGTGCATGTTCTATCTGTGTCATTCGCTCTGTATGTTCTTTTTCTTTTCTGCTGCGCCATTTGTAAGAGTCGCCCCACTCGGAAAACCCATCCTTCCACGTCATACCCCCTGTGCCTCGTGCATGTCCAGGGTATTCTTTTTTACCGATGGCGCGTGTGAGCTGGTCATTCTCTCTGTCGGGATGGAAGGTCCTGGAGGCTGTTTCCTCGTATGTCGTGATGAGTTCAGTGACGGGTTTGGCAAGGAGGGTTGGGAAGATACACAATCCTGTTTCTGGGTCCAACCTTGCCCCGATTCCGTAGAACCAAGTCTTTGCACATAGGTCTCACTCATCTGTCTGGGGTGTGATCCCTCTAGCGCGCAGGGCCTTCTCAGCTTCCTCCCACTTAGGCCTCTGAGATATGTAGCCACCTGACCCCGTCCTCTGGTGATATTCCTTATTTTGGGCATTTAGCGTATTGATTTCCGACCTCTTTTTAGTTATAGCACCTTCCTTATATGCCACAAATTCGGCCCAGTGAGGTCTTATCTTCGCATAATATGCGTCTTCGAAATCTGGAGTCTCGCGAGCTTTGACAAATTTGTTCAATTTTGTCTTGCAGTTGCGGAAAGCGTCAGCCATCTTCTTTAGAGTCCACTCTTTGACCTTTTCCTTTATAACCGGTTTGTTTTCATCCTCCTTTGGCGGAAGGGTGAAATTTACCAACAGCGAATTCCAAAGCGTTTCTTTGGATCTTTCATCGACAAAGGTACCGTCGCCCTTCTTTGGCTTATTCCAATATTCAATTATGATTGGGATTTGGTCCCTAACAAGAACTCCAGCCTGACGTACAAATTTGTCTATGGCCTTCTTGGGCTCCATCGTCCTGCCATCAACACGGACTGCTTCGATCGTGAACTTTGAACGATCTTTCAACCGATGGCTCGCGTCTCGCTTGCTCTTTTTCGTAGAAGAAGATTGTTGTTGGCTGGTCGATCTAGAGGGCTAAAAGAAGAAAGAAGCGTTAATTAATACATTTACATATATACAAATTAATCGGTGCAAGTCAGCAGAGGCTTAATCCATGCATATACCTCGACAAACTTTGTAATCACTAAAGTGCGTTCACCGGAGTCGTCATCTTCTCCATGACTACTTGAGCTGTCATCATGTCCCTCCAAGTTTAGATATTGTGAGGTGTCCTCGTGGATCATGTTCTCCATTATTTCTTCATCTTCAAGGTTTCTACTGAGTGGATGATCTGGACATCCCTTCTATTGATACAAATGTTGGACCTACAGCTACACACATACAAGGACCCATCACAAGATCTCGTGCCAAACAACTTAACTATCAGGTACTTTCGTCTCTTGGAGCTATTCCTCACATACATGAGAATATGATGCTGCCTAAATCAGATGTATTTCTTACTCTTAGGAATGATGGACCAAGCATGGATGAGAGGGACAAGCATTGGAGCATGGCCATGCATGGAGATGGCAGCAAGCATGTGATGATCCAAGAGAAGGCCACGGATGAAGATTTCAGAACTTTGAGGCCACCATAATGAAGAAAGAAGGCTTGGACGAAATATTCAAGATCAATACTTTACGAATTCGTCCATAGCTTAATATGGTGCTGGGACACCTTTATTTTGGGCCAGGCCCATGTAATTTTCGCAGGATTTTAATTAGGCACTTTTTAGAGTCCGTATTTGAGGGGAAAAGAACTTCTAGGGTTGGATTCGGCCACCACTTCCATTGCTGGCCAAAACCCCACCTTTTCACCCTTAAATACTCACCATAGCCGACCCTCTAGACTCGGATTTTGTTTAGACATTAAGTTAGCCATAGTCGCAACTTCTCCAAGGCTCGAGCGTCGCAGAGGCCTCTTGTACTTCGCACCTATTCAGGATCCCACCTCTTCAATAAAGCTTTCCTCTTAATCCGCAATATCTTGATTGCAATATTGGTTCTTACTTGTTCTCGATTTCAGGTAGGAATTAAGACCCTCGCTGGTCAGGCTGATCGTGTTCCCGCAGGATCGGTAACCTCCAGGAGATTGGCCTAGCGATTGCATTGGCGCTCGTGCTCGCACGTGTAGTCGGATCGTCAAGCCCGAACTCAACCAAATCGATTATCATCATCTCATCGAAAGATCAGACACCTTTTCCCTATCAAGTGGTATCCGATTTCAGGTTGCTCGGTGAGATTTTACTGTTTTCGTAGATTAGATCTGTTTTACCTATAACCCACAAAAAAGCCAAAAACACAGTTAGAGTTTAGATCCATCCGATAACCAATCTACGCCTCGCATTGTCTTTTCAGTTTTTGCATTGTTGGATTTGTGTCTACATCGTCGCGTCGAGTTGCTGGTCTTAGTGTCTCGTCCCTTAGAGTTTCGAGTTCTGATCATAGTAGTCACCGCCACACTCGCCGATCACCGCCACCATATTCCGCCACCATATTCCGCCGCCATATACCCAGCCACCATAAACCCTAATACTCCGCCACCGCCTTCCTACCGCGACACAGATCCGATCAGTTTTCCTGCCGCGGTACGAGTCCGAGTAGAGTTATTGTTTCCTAGTTATTTCTTTTTACTTTCCTTCTTTGTTGTTTCCGTGTCGAGCTAAAGTCCGTGTCGAGCTCCGAGTCGGGTCGTAAGTCTAGAAGGATAGCAAAAAAAAAAAAATTCTGGCTATACTAGTTTTCGACCCCGGGGATCACTTTTCTCCATCGGCCGTTATAGCAATATTTTTTTGGCGTCTGCGCGCTTTCCGGAGCAAAATAAAAAATTTTGAAAAATTTTTTTTGGGGGCTAACCTATTTTTAGATCCCGTAGATCAGTTCTAGACACTCGCCATCATAGTGATTTTTCACCTCTCGGTTCTCTTTTCAGGGTGCCATATCATCATACATTGCTTGTTGTGTCGCGTCGTGACATCGTTGGTGATCTAGGCTCGCGTCTCTAGTACGGTCTAGCCTAGGACCAGCACAGTACCGTCGTTGAGCATTCTTTCAACTTTTGCATTGCTGTTTTGATAATTGCTAACCCCCTTTGCTAAGCCTTCCCAGAGCTCCACAGATATTCTCCACGTGCGGTGTCTCGACTCCTGGTAATCGCTTGGTTCAATCTCTGGACCCACTGATCCTCGCAGTTGCACATCACCTTTTCCTACTGTTTGGTAAGAACTTGTAAGAGCTTCGTATATTGCTTGACGGATTACGCGTGATTTCCACCATATTCCCGTAGTATATACCTGTGCTTTTTAAGGACTAACCATGACAGATACTTCGCGGAACCCTGCCACCATGACGAACGAAGAACTACATGCCCACTTCTCCGCGCTCTTGGTCAGTCGCGCTGAAGACGTGGATACGCGCCTAGGAGAGTTTGACACCAAGCTCACCAACGCCGTGGACAAGATCGATGGACTCGAGAAATCCTTCAACGCCAAGCTTGAAGTTCGGTTCAAGGAGCTTTTGAACAGATTGCCCGCACCCGCACCGGCACCCACACATGGCGGACGGTGCATTCCGATCACGGGTCGGACTGCTGGTTCGGCTGCCGCACTTCCGGGCTACCATCGGTGACGCGACCTCAGACTTCCGCCGAGGCTGCTGCTGTGACATTGGGGACAGACGACGGGTACTACTACGACCCCGACAACGACGATCTGTTTGACGAGGAGGTTGAACAACCTCCACAGGTACCTGTTGGCCGTCCCCGACATTACTACCGCAACTCTCGACCACTGGTACGTGATGATGATCATGTTGCAAAGCTTAAATTAAATATTCCATCCTCTGAGGGTAAATATAATCCTGATGCATATCTTACATGGGAGATGGAAGTAGAACAACGTTTTGCATGCTTAAAATATCCTGAGAATATGCGTGTTAGTGCTGCTACATGTGAATTTACTAAATTTGCTTCCCTTTGGTGGTCTGAGTATTGTCGTTTAAATCCTACTACTATTCCTAGTACTTGGACTGCTTTAAAAACTGCTATGTGTGTTTGTTTTGTACCTCCCACTTATCAACGTGATTTACTAAAGAATCTGACACGTTTAGAGCAAGGGAAAAATTCTGTAGAAGAATATTATCAGGAATTGCAAACGGGGATGGTTCGGTGTGGTCTTGTTGAATCTAATGAACAAATGCTTGCACGTTTCTTTGGTGGATTAAACAAAGACATTCAGCACATATTATAATATAAGGAATATAATTCTATCACTCGTTTGTTTCATCTTGCTTGCAAAGCTGAACCTAAAGTGCAGGATCGCCAAACACCATGGAGGAGGACTAATAATTCTGCAGGTCGCACATCCACTTGGACATCCCGACAATCAGCGCCTCCTCGTGATTCGCCACCAGCTACTACCACATCCAAGGCCACCACAAGATTTCCAGCTGCTCCTCCACCATCATCCAATGCTCCTGCTCGTAGTGCATCTTCTATGGCTTCCACGGGTAAGACAAAGGATATACAATGCCGCAAGTGCTGGGATTTTGGTCATATTGAGAGACAGTGCACAACACAACGTGTGATGATGGTGCGAGAAGATGGTCAATACGATTCAGCGAGTGACTTTGATGAAGATACACTAGCCCTTATTTCTGCTCGAGATGGAGACAATTCTGATGCTGATGAAGAGACAGAGGTAATGGGAGCTGAAGCTGCTGATCAATACAAGAGCTTAATTACACAACATGTGTTGAGTGTGCAATTGAGCAAATCTGAGCAAGATCAATGCCACAACCTGTTCCAAACATGTGGTGTTGTCAAGGAAAGAGCTATACGGATCATCATTGATGGAGGGAGTTGTAATAATCTGGCCAGTGTTGTCATGGTAGAGAAGCTTGCACTTCCAACAAGACAACGCCAACATTCATATTACATCCAATGGTTTGAGAGTTCTCGCAAGATCAAGGTAACAAGAACGGTACGCGTGCATTTTACTATTGGTACATATATTCTGATTTTGTTGATTGTGATGTTGTACCTATGCAAGCTTGTTCTTTGTTACTTGGTAGACCATGGCAATTTGATAAGAGAATCTGTTCATAATGGCAAAACTAATCACTATTCTCTTTTGCATGATGGAAAGAAAATTGTCTAAAACCTATGACTGCCGAAAAGATTTTAAAAGATGATCTTGCTAGAGCTAGTAGAGCTAAAACTGAGGAGAAAAATAAAAGTGAGAATCAGATTGTTGCTACAGATTTTATACCATCAAAGAACACTAAATCTGATTCTACACATGCTACTGAAATTCGTTTGAAGAGTCCATGTATGCTTGCAAATAAAATTGATATCGCTGAACTAGATGTAAACAATACTCAATGTTATGCAATTGTCTGCAAAGAGGTTTTGTTTTCATTTGAGGATATGCCTCCTTCTTTGCCACCCGCTATTGCTAACCTTTTGCAGGAATATGAGGACATTTTTCCCGCTGAGCTGCCACCAGGACTACCTCCTATTAGAGGAACTGAGCACCAAATTGATCTAATTCCTGGTGCCACGTTGCCCAACCGCGCGACATATAGAACCAATCTAGAGGAGACAAAGGAGATACAACGCCAAATTCAGGAACTACTCGACAGAGATCATATTCGTGAGTCCCTTAGCCCTGTGTTGTTCCTATTATTTTGGTACCTAAGAAAGATGGTTCTTCGCTCATGTGTACTGATTGTAGAGCTATCAATAATATTACTATTCGATATCATCATCCTATTCCACGTTTAGATGACATGCTTGATGAATTGAGTGGCTCTACCATGTTTTCTAAAGTTGATTTGCGTAGTGGTTACCACTAGATTCGTATGAAATTAGGAGATGAATGGAAAACAACATTTAAAACTAAGTTCGGTTTATATGAGTGGTTAGTAATGCCGTTTGGTTTAACTAATGCACCTAGAACTTTCATGCGATTAATGAACGAAGTTTTACGTGCTTTCGTTGGACGTTTTGTGGTAGTCTACTTTGATGATATTCTGATTTATAGCAAATCTTTAGAGGATCATTTGGACCATTTACGTGCTGTTTTGAATGCTTTACGTGATGCACGTTTGTTTGGTAACCTTGAGAAGTGCACCTTTTGCACCAATCGAGTTGCGTTTCTTGGCTATGTTGTTACATCACAGGGTATTGAAGTGGATCCAGCCAAGATTGAAGCTATTGAGAATTAGCCGCAGCCCACGACGGTCACACAAGTGAGGAGTTTTCTTGGCCTCGGTGGTTTTTATAAGCGCTTTGTCAAAGACTTTGGATCAATTGCCGCGCCGCTGAATGAGCTTACCAAGAAGGATGTGCCCTTTGTTTGGGGCGATGCACAACAACAGGCCTTCGTCATATTGAAAGATAAGCTAACACATGCTCCCTTACTCCAACTTCCTGATTTTACTAAGACTTTTGAGCTTGAATGTGATGCTAGTGGAATTGGTTTGGGAGGGGTGTTATTACAAGAGGGAAAACATGTTGCATATTTTAGTGAGAAATTGAGTGGGGCTAGTCTGAACTATTCTACTTATGATAAAGAATTATATGCATTGGTTCGTACATTAGAAACTTGGTAACATTATCTATGGCCTAAAGAATTTGTTATACATTCTGATCATGAATCTTTGAAGCATATTCGTAGTCAAGCTAAGTTGAATCGTCGTCATGCAAAGTGGGTTGAATTTATTGAGTCTTTTCCTTATGTTATCAAACACAAAAAGGGTAAAGATAATATTATTGCTGATGCTTTGTCGCGTTGTTATGCTTTGTTATCTCAACTTGACTTCAAAATATTTGGATAGGAAACTATTAAGGAACAATATGTGCATGATGCTGAATTTAAAGATGTGTTGCAGAATTGTAGAGATGGTAGAACTTGGAACAAGTTCGTCTTCAATGATGGATTTGTGTTCCGTGCTAACAAACTATGCATTCCAGATAGTTATGTTCGTCTTTTTTTGTTACAGGAGGCGCATGGAGGAGGATTGATGGGACACTTTGGTGTCAATAAGACGGAGGATGTTCTTGCTGCACACTTCTTTTGGCCACGTATGCGTCGAGATGTTGAGAGATTTGTGGCACGCTGCGCTACTTGTCAAAAATCTAAGTCTCGCCTTAATCCACATGGTTTATATATGCCTCTTCCTGTTCCTAGTGTTCCTTGGGAGGATATTTCTATGGACTTTGTTTTGGGATTGCCACGAACACAGAAGGGGAGGGATAGTATTTTTGTTGTTGTGTATCGGTTTTCTAAGATGACACACTTTATTCCTTGTCACAAAACGGATGATGCTGCACATATTGCTGATTTGTTCTTTCGTGAAATTGTTCGTTTGCATGGTGTGCCAAATACTATTGTCTCTGATCGTGATACTAAATTCCTTAGCCACTTTTGGAGATGTTTATGGGCTAAGTTGGGGACTAAATTGCTGTTTAGTACTACATGTCATTCCCAAACTGATGGACAAACTGAAGTAGTAAATAGAATTTGTCTACTATGTTGCGGGCTGTTTTAAAGAAGAACTTAAAATTGTGGGAAGAGTGTTTACCTCATATAGAATTTGCTTATAATCGTTCGCTGCATTCTACCACAAAGATGTGCCCGTTTGAGATCGTCTATGGTTTTGTTCCTCGTGCACCTATTGATTTATTGCCTTTACCTACTTTGATGCAACATAATTTGGATGCTACACAACGCGCTGAAATGATATTAAACTTGCAAAAGACTACTAAAGATAACATCGAACATATGAATGCTAAGTATAAACTTGCTGGGGATAAAGGGAGAAAGCATGTTGTGTTTGATGTTGGAGATCTTGTTTGGTTACATTTGCGTAAGGATCGCTTTCCTGATTTACGCAAGTCTAAGTTAATGCCGCGTGCTGCTAGTCCCTTTAAGGTGTTAGAGAAAATAAATGATAATGCATATAAACTTGAATTGCCTGCATACTTTGGTACGGTTAGTCCTACGTTTAACATTGCAGATTTGAAGCCTTACTTTGGTGAGGAAGATGAGATTGCGTCGAGAACGACTTCAATTCAAGAAGGGGAGCATGATGTGGACATCCCTTCTATTGATACAACCGTTGGACTTACAGCTACACACATACAAGGACCCATCACAAGATCTCGTGCCAAACACCTTAACTATCAGGTACTTTCGTTTCTTGGAGCTATTCCTCACATACATGAGAATATGATGCTGCCTAAATCAGATGTATTTCTTACTCTTAGGAATGATGGACCAAGCATGGATGAGAGGGACAAGCATTGGAGCATGTCCATGCATGGAGATGGCAGCAAGCATGTGATGATCCAAGAGAAGGCCACAGATGAAGATTTCAGAACTTTGAGGCCACCATAATGAAGAAAGAAGGCTTGGACGAAATATTCAAGATCAATACTTTACGAATTCGTCCATAGCTTAATATGGTGCTGCGACACCTTTATTTTGGGCCAGGCCCATGTAATTTTCGCAGGATTTTAATTAGGCACTTTTTAGAGTCCGTATTTGAGGGGAAAAGAACTTCTAGGGTTGGATTCGGCCACCAATTCCATGGCTGGCCGAAACCCCACCTTTTCGCCCTTAAATACTCCCCATAGCCGACCCTCTAGACTCGGATTTTGTTTAGACATTAAGTTAGCCATATTCGCAACTTCGCCAAGGCTCGAGCGTCGTAGAGGCCTCTTGTACTTCGCACCTATTCAGGATCCCACCTCTTCAATAAAGCTTTCCTCTTAATCCGCAATATCTTGATTGCAATATTGGTTCTTACTTGTTCTTGATTTCAGGTAGGAATTAAGACCCTCGCTGGTCAGGCTGATCGTGTTCCCGCAGGATCGGTAACCTCCAGGAGATTGTCCTAGGGATTGCATTGGCGCTCGTGCTCGCACGTGTAGTCGGATCGTCAAGCCCGAACTCCACCAAATTGATTATCATCATCTCATCGAAAGATCGGTCACCTTTGCCCTATCAGTGGATCCATAGTTTCTAAAACAAAATATGATCACACAAATATCAGTAATACATTTGTTGAAATGCTCAAGCTAAGATGATGATATGAAAGTTTAAAAGTATTGAAATGTAACCCTAATATATGCTTGGTCATTCCAAACCCTAATTCGGAGAAACCCCGGATTCATATGAGAGAGTACGTTTACTTCTTCTAATTAACTTGCCATGAAAGTTGATTAACATAACATGGTTATTATAATGATATATTGACAACGAGAGGTGGCGGCGCTAGGGCGAGAGAGGGGCCGGGATGCGTGGGGGTGTGCGTTTGAACCAACACGACGGGGGCTCAGCGAGGACAGAGGAGGTCAGGGTCGACGGCATAATGGTGGAGGTGGTCGTCGGCGTGGCACAAAATATACACATGCATATACAATACACATACAATTCAATATACATATATACATACACACATACAAATATGCATACACATATGCCACTTGTTCTACTGAATTCAATGGTATTTTATTTGCAAATTTTGGCCCGGTGGTATTTTATTTGCGATTCGCCGGTACCCCTTCGGTTTGGAAACATACGACCCCGCGACGGAGCGCCTCTCTGTCGTCCGCCCCTCTCGCGTTCGCCATGGCTGCGGCCGTCGGCACGCCGTGCGCGGCGCAGAACGCTCCGTTGGACTTCGTGAGCCCCGACGACAAGTGCGTAAAGCCGACGACAACTACGCGCGTTCTTGGACGGTCTCGCCGGTGGAGAGGCGGCGTCACGGGCTTGGACGGGGTTGCCGGTGGTGGCATCATGGGCTTGGACGACGTCTCAGGAGGCGGAGTACGGCCCTTGTCCACCGTGGGCGGTGGGGGTGGCAGGGCGCCCGCCCGCCGGTGAGGAACCGCCCGCGGGGCAGGTGCGCGCCGCCGGTGCATGCACCAACACATACCAAACATAAGAGTGTCCAGACTCCAGAGTTCAGACGACGATGGAGTTGTCTAGCTTGAGCGCATCAGCGGCCTCCAGGCGGTCGGCCGCCACGACGGCGGCAGCGCGGACAGACGTGCAGCACGCCACAAGCCATGCCGTCCAGCCCAGCCTGCGAGCGCACCACGAGCGCCTCCTTGGCGTGCAGCGACGGTCTCGCACTCGAACTCCCATCGCAGCTCGCACCGCCACGGCTGTGGACGACGCGGAAGGCGGCGAAGAAGGAGCCGAAGCCCATGTTGTTGTGAGGGCGAGTTCGACGGGGGAGGGAGCGAATAGGGCGTGGATCATACATACGGTGAAGGCAACAGTGAGGGCGAGGGCGATGGCGACGGCGACGTACGGCTGGACGGCGAGGGTGCAACGGCGAGGGCATGGACACGGAGATGGACGTACGGTGACGGCTCGCGCGCGGCGAGGGGGGCGACGGTGCTCCCGCGGGATGGCGACGGCGAGGGCGGCGACAACGAGGGCTGGAACGGCAACGGCACGGCTCTCCTCTGCTTCCTCTGCGCGCATTTTTCCATCTGGCTTGGGGGAAGAAGGAAGAGAGGAAGTCGCGCATTATAACGCCCCCCCTTAACACCGGTTCGTGCCACGAACCGGTGTTAAAGGAGGGATCGTTCGCCACACTTCTCGTTACGGTTCCAGCCACGAACCGGTGTTCAAGGGGGGAAAGCGGACGAACTAATAATGCACCTTCAACGCCGGTTCGTGGCTGGAACCGGTGTTAAAGGGGGGGGCATTTATTTCATGCATTAAA
This sequence comes from Avena longiglumis, assembly GCA_030063025.1. Classification (NCBI taxonomy): domain Eukaryota; kingdom Viridiplantae; phylum Streptophyta; class Magnoliopsida; order Poales; family Poaceae; genus Avena; species Avena longiglumis. The sequence goes on from CP125979.1 coordinate 450,497,600, forward strand.
GGGGCGGGGGCATTTTAAATCAAAAAATAGGATATGAATTTAGAAAATTCATATCTTTTTCATTTCAACTCATAAAAATATGAATAATATATCATAATTTTCAGAAAAATAATATCTATCCATTCATGTAAAAACATTTAATATTTACTTTAGATGAAAATTTTCAAAATAATTAAAAAACTTTCATATAAATTTTGATTATTCAATTCAAACAAAATTAAAATAGACAAACCCTAAAACTTTGAACATAAGAAATATTAAGCATCTAAAAAGGAATCTAACCCGATCCTTTTTTTAATTTTTTATCCCTATTTTAAACTATCGTCAAACTTTGTCAAACAACGGGCATGAAGATTCTTAGCTCGGGGCCAAGCCTCGTTCAACTTGCATTGGATTTTTGATAAAATAGCATAGTGTGAACCTAAAAATGATTTTTGTAAAAAATCATGAGCATCGTATCATGTACCTGTAGTTCATATCTGACCTACTTCCTACCAATTCGGTAGGAATTTGTCTTTTTCACCAGAGGTGGACGAAAAGGTTTCAGATCTTCCTGTTGGTACATTGTCCATATAAGGTGGTCTAGTATTTTTGTAAAATGTGGTGGTGGTTTTTTGAATTAGCCATTTGGTGGTTGCTTCACAAAACCGTCCGTTTTTTATGCTCGGAAAATGGAAAATGCCTTTTTGATGCGACAAAAAGGAAAACTTCCTCTTGCAACATTGTTTGCACAATATGGCCACATTATCACAAACTATGCCTTGATTCTAGCCATAACATTGGTCATTTGACCCGAAAGCCAAGAAACCTCGAATGAGATATGTCATTTTGTGAATGAGATAGAACTGGAATTAAAATACAGAATGCAACTAACAGTAAGTTACATAAAGCATGACTGAAAATTAAGATACATAAAAGAACTGAAAATTAAGATACATGACCAGATTAAGTCACAATCGGCTGAACTTGTTTCGGAATGTTGGAGTGATTTAGTCATGCTCCTGCCTACACCTGTAATACTCGCCATCAGAATCGTCATTACTCGCCGCCCGGTCATTGTCATCGTCGGGGTCGCCGTAATTGAACCTTGAAGACTGAGTACACGTGGGCTAGACTTGAGGGTAGCGCAGACGGGGGTTAGAGTCGATGGCAGTGTCGTAGGCCATGACGCTCTAGAGAGTACGACCGCGCCACCATAGCCAACGACCGGCCTCGTTGAAGTTCGGAGGAGGTGGGCCATCCTCCTCGTGCCTGGTGAGCGTCCTCTCACGCCGATCCCCTAAGGAGGCTTCCCAAGTAGGGAAATAGCGGGATCCCATCTGGGATTCCTCCGCTGCTCTGGTGTGAGCTCGAAGTAGTAGTGGTTCGTGATGGCCATCCGGAGCGCCACACCTAGAGGGATAGGAGGAACCAGCACGCCTCCGGCGCTCAGCAACCATCCGACGGGGACACAGTAGCCCAGCGGGCAGGGGTAGTTCGAGGCTCAAAGCGCCTTCGCCTCCCTGGGGGTTAGTGCTACGGTGGAAGCCATGGGAAATGACAATTGAGGCCAACCCTACATATATATAGTGAGAAATGGCTGGAGGGAAGAAATGGCAGGAAAAAATGGCGGGAAAAAAATGGCGGGAAAAATGGCGGAAAAAATGGCGGGAAGAAAAATGGGAGGAAGGAAAATGGCTCATTTAATACATATACTATTAACATAAGAAATATGACATTGATTTCCATGTTGAGATACATATGTGTGCCAAAAATGGCTCAATTAATACATATAGTAAATCTTATGATCGCGTCGGCCGTAACCATGGAGTATCAGCACCGTTTAGCAGGATGGTTGGGTCAGTCTTCACTCTGAAGGGCGGAATTTCATCAAACTTATTATAATCTTCTGACATGTCTATCTTGTCCTCCACTCCGATGATGTTTCTTTTCCCTGAAAGAACTATGTGACGCTTTGGCTCATCGTGTGATGTATCTGTTTGCTTATTTTTTCTTTTTTTCGGTTTGGTAGACATGTCCTTCACATAGAAAACCTGAGCCACATCATTTGCTAAGACGAATGATTCGTCTAAGTTCTTGTCTACCTTCATAAGATTGTTGAGATCCACTGTTGTCATTCCGTACTTCTTGTCTACCTCAACCCCTCCTCCTGTTAGCTTGACCCATTTGCATCAAAACAAGGGGACCTTAAAATTAGGTCCATAGTCAAGTTCCCATATCTCCTCTATGAACCCATAATACGTGGTCTTTTGCCCATTGTCTTCTGCTGCATCGAAGCGGACACCACTGTTTTGGTTGGTGCTCTTTTTATCTTGTCCTATTGTGTAAAATGTATTCCCATTTATCTCGTACCCTTGGAAAGTACATACAGTCGAAGATGGTTTCCTGGCCAACAAGTATAGCTGATCCCCAACAGTGGTGTTATTCGGGAGAAGTCTTTGCAGCCAGCCGCCAAAACTCGCCATGTGTTCACTTATAATCCATTCATCAGACTATCCTGGGTGTTTGAGGCGTATTAAATTCTTGTGTTCATTGATATACGGGGAAACCAAGATATATCTTTGTAAAACCGTGTAGTGTGCTTGATTGAGAGAATGCCCGTCCGTACATATCATTGTTTTACATCCTAGGGTGCCTTTTCCACGCAGTCTCCCCTCATGTCGTGATTCTGGAACACCAATCACCTTAAGGTCAGGAATAAAATCAACACAGAACTCAATGACCTCCTCTGTTACATAGCCCTTGGAGATGCTTCCTTCTGGCCTAACACGGTTATGAACATATTTCTTTAAGACTCCCATGTACCTCTCAAAGCGGAACATATTGTGTAGAAATACAGGACCGAGAATGGCAATCTCTTCTACTAGGTGAACCAGGAGATGCGTCATAATATTGAACAAGGATGGTGGGAACACAAACTCAAAGCTGACAAGACATTGGGCCACATCAGATGTAACCTCATCGGTCGGATCGACACCTTCGAGATATTGCATTGAGTAATGCACATAGCATCACAATGGGTACATTTTTTTCTCAAGCCCCTCAATGCAATCGGAAGCAATTGAGTCATAATCACGCAAGGGCCATGAGACTTCAGGTTTTGGAATTTTTTATTTATTATTCCTTTTATATTCGACGCCAGCGGGACCTGACCTTGCTGCTGGCAAAGATTTCCTTTTTCCTGTACATCCACCGACGTCGAGCCCTTTTCTAATCTAGACTTTTCAATAGTCCCAATCCCAAAATATTCTTCTTCCACATTTTACATTGTCAGCATATGTCATCCTTTAGAGCAAGATATTTACCAGAGGGGACCTTTCCAAGATTACTTCAGGTCCCTTGACCACGTCTTTATATTCAGCCAGCCATCATATCCATCATCCTCTTCTTCATTCATTTTCAGTTACCCCTTCATATCCTATTTAGTCATGATGAAGTCCAGGCGGGGCGTGTTGGCCTTTGGTGAGCTATACCGGACCGGTCGCTTGTCTGTACTACCAGACCACGAAGGAAAGAGCAACGAGAAAACTTATTTTGAGCTCTCGGCATTTCACCGAACACCTCTTGTGCATAGGAAAAAACACAACTAGCACACCTCACACCCTCTTGCTAGGCTCCAAAATGAGAGATTGAAAATGATGAGAGGGTGTGGGTTAAGAGAGAAGTTTCTTTAACACCGGTTCAAGACACGAACCGTGTTAAAGGGGGGTCATGAGGGCTATCGGTAGGGCCTTTAACACCGGCGTGCCACGAACCGTGTTAAAGGGGGGTTCCTTTGCTGCACGCCACGCTGATCGCTTCTTTAACACCGGTTCGTAGAAGAACCGGTGTTAAATCCCATTTCCAGGCTCAACCAAAGGCCTCGTTTCCACTAGTGAGGGTGAGAGGTGTGCTAGTTTGTGTTTTTTTGCTATGCACAAGAGGTGTTCGGTGAAATGCGCGAGAGCTCAAAATAAGTTTTCTCGTTGCTCTTTCCTTCTCGGTCGAGGTTGGCAACTATCCTTTCATGTGTCATTGATGTACTATATATAAATGGTCATCTCCCTATTAATTTTTGATATATACTATATATTAATGCAGATGAACCGGAAATGGATGTATGGTGACCGACACACTTTTGAGTAAATTACGGGCCTCCAAAATTTTATCGTTGTGGCTAATAAAAACCGTGGTCACAATGGTTTTATGTGTTGTCCATGTGTTCACTGTCAGAACAAGAATGACTAGTCAAATACCAGAACCATTCACGCCCACCTGCTTCGATCAGGTTTTATGCCCAGCTATAATTGTTGGACCAAGCACGGAGAAAAAGGGGTTGTGATGGAAGATAACTAAGAAGAGGATGATGACAAATATCATAATATGTATCCTGAATATGATGATACTGCAACGGGGGTAGATAATGAAGATCAAGAGGCAGCAGATGGGCCCGCTGATGACGATCTTGGTCGGGCCATTACTAATGCAAAGGAAGAATGTGAAACTGAAAAGGAGAAGGAGAAGCTAGCCGAGCAGATGTTAAAGGATCACAAAACATTGTTGTACCCAACTTGCGAAGATGGCCACAAAAATCTAGGTACCACATTGGATTTGCTGCAATGGAAGGCAGAGAACGGTGTGACTGACGGCGCATTTTTAAAGTTGTTGGTAAAAATGAAGAATCTTCTTCCAAAAAATAATGAGTTGCCCGACAGTACATACCAAGAAAAGAAGATTGTCTGCCCTCTAGGATTAGACGTGTAGAAGATACATGCCTGCATTAATGACTGCATCCTCTACCGCGGTGAGAAGTAGGAGAATTTGGATGCATGCTTGGTATGCACTGCACTGCGGTATAAGATCAGACGAGACGATCCTGGCGATGTTGAGGGCGAGGCCCCTAGAAGAAGGTTCCTGCCAAGGTTATGTGGCATGCTCCTATAATATCACGGTTAAAACGTCTCTTCAGAAATAAAGAGCATGCCAAGTTGTTGCGATGGCTCATGGAAGACCGTAAGAAAGAAGCGATGTTGAGACACCCCGCTGATGGGTCATAGTGGAGAAAAGTCGAGCGATATTACCCGGACTTTGCACGTGACGCAAGGAACTTAAGGTTTGGTCTACATACATATGGCATGAATCCTTTTGGTGAGCAGAGCTGCAGTCACAGCACCTGGCATGTGACACTATGTATCTATAACCTTCCTCCTTGGTTGTGCATGAAGAGGAAGTTCATTATGATGCCAGTGCTCATCCAAGGCCCGGGGCAACCCGGCAAGGACATTAATGTGTACCTGAGGCCATTAGTTGAAGAACTTTTACAACTGTGGGCCAAACCAGGTGTACGTATGTGGGATGAGTACAAAGGGGAGGCATTTAACCTACGAGCATTGCTTTTCGTAACCATCAATGATTGGCCTGCTCTTAGTAACATTTTAGGACAGACAAACAAGGGATACAATGCATGCACACGCTGTTTAGATGAGACTGAAAGTGTATATTTGGAGAAATGTAAGAAGGTTGTGTACCTAGGGTATCGTTGATTTCTTCCGAACCTGCATCCAGTAAGAAAGAAAGGCAAGCATTTCAAACGTCTGGCAGAACCCCGGAGGAAGCATGTCCTCCATACCGGTGAGGAGGTATTTGGTATGGTCAAGGACCTAGCAGCAATCTTTGGAAATGGTCCTGGCAGTCTATATGTTCCGAATGACGATGCCGGACACGCGCCCATGTGGAAGAAGCAATCTATATTTTTGGACCTACCCTATTGGAAAGTATTAGAGGTCCGCTCTTCAATCGACGTTATGCACGTGACGAAGAATGTTTGCGTGAACCTGCTAGGCTTCCTAGGAGTGTATGGGAAGACAAAAGATACACCTAAAGCATGGCAGGACCAGCAACGTCTGAAAGACCCTGAAGAGCCTGTGCATCCTGAGAACGAGAAGGATAAACGATGCCACTTAAATCCTGCCAGCTATGCTCTTACCAAAGCAGAGAAGGAAATCTTTTTTGAATGCTTGAGCAGTATCAAGGTAACGTCTAGCTGCTCATCGAATATAAAGCGAATAATAAATATGGCAGAGAAAAAATTCCAAAACCTGAAGTCTCATGACTGCCACATGATTATGACACAATTGCTTCCGATTGCATTGAGAGGGCTTCTACCTGAAAATGTTCGAGTACATTTGTGAAGCTATGTGCAATATCTCAGAAGGTAATCGATCTATAAAGCTTACCAGGGTTACAGACAGATGTGGCCCAATGTCTGGTCAGCTTTGAGTTGGTGTTCCCACCATCCTTCTTCAATATTATGACGCATCTCCTGGTTCACCTAGTAGAAGAGATTTCCATTCTCGGTCCTGTATTTCTACACAATATGTTCCCCTTTGAGAGGTACATGGGATTCTTAAAGAAATATGTTCATAACCGTGCTAGGCCAGAAGAAAGCATCTCCAAGGGCTATGTAACAGAGGAGGTCATTGAGTTCTGTGTTGATTTTATTCCTGACCTTAAGGTGATTGGTGTTCCAGAATCACGACATGAGGGGAGACTGCGTGGAAAAGGCACCCTAGGATGTAAAGCAATGATATATAGGGACGGGCATTCTCTCAATCAAGCACACTACATGGTTTTACAAATATCTATCTTGGTTGCCCCGTATATCAATAAACACAAGAATTTAATACGCCTCAAACACCCGGGGTAGTCTGATGAATGGATTATAAGTGAACACATGGCGAGTTTTGGCGGCTGGCTGCAAAGACTTCTCACGAATAACATGAATTAATTGAGCCATTTTTGGCACACATATGTATCTCAACATGGAAATCATTGTCATATTTCTTCTGTTAACTCTATATGTATTAAATGAGCCATTTTTCTTCCCGCCATTTTTTCCCGCAAGTTCTTCCCGCCATTTCTTCCCGCCAGGTTTTCCCGCCAGTTATTCCCTCCAGCCATTTATCACTATATATATGCAGGGTTGGCCTCCATTGTCACTTCACATCTCTAGACTCATATATGCAACCTCATCACTCTTTCCCATGGATTCCACCTTAGCACTAACCCCAGGGAGGCGGAGGCCCTTTGCGCCTCGAACTACCCCTGCCCGCCGGGCTACTATGTTCCCGTCGGCTAGATTCTGAGCGCCGGAGGCGTGCCGGTTCCTCCTGTCCCTCTAGGTGTGGTTCGTCGGATGGCCATCATGAACCACTACTACTTCGATCTCACGCCGGAGCAGCGGAGGAATCCCAGAAGGCATCCCGACTATTTACCTACTTGGTAAGCCTTCTTTGGGGATTGGCGTGAGAGGGCGCTCGCCATGCACGAGGAGGACGGCCCACCTCCTCTGAACTTCAATGAGGCCGGCCGTCGTCTATGGTGGCGCGGTCGGACTCTCCAGAGCGTCATTGCCTACGACACTGCCGCCGACTCTAACCCCCGTCTGTGCTACCCTCAAGTCCAGCCCACGCGTACTCAGCCTTCAAGGTTCAATTACGGCGACCCCGACGACGATAGCGACGACGGCGGCGGCGAGTACGACGACTACAGTGGCGAGTATTACAGGTGTAGGCAGGATCATGACTGAATCACTCCAACATTCCGAAACAAGTTCGGCCGATTGTGACTTAATCTGGCCATGTATCTTAATTTTCAGTTCTTTTAGATATCTTAATTTTCAGTCGTGCTTTATGTAACTTACTGTTAGTTGCATTATGTACTTTAATTCTAGTTCCATCATAATAAAAATATCAAACTTGGGATGGCAAACAATGTTGCAAGAGGAAGTTTTCCTTTTTGTCGCACCAAAAAGGCATTTTCCATTTTCCGAGCATAAAAAACGGACGGTTTTGTGAAGCAACCACCAAATGGATAATTCAAAAAACTACCACCACATTTTACAAAAATACTAGACCACCTTATATGGACAATATACCAACAGGGGGATCTGAAACCTTTCCGTCCACCTCTGGTGAAAAAGACAAATTCCTGCCGAATCGGTAGGAAGTGGGTTAGATATGAACTACATGTACATGATACGATGCTCATGATTTTTTACAAAAATCATTTTTAGATTCACAATATGCTATTTTATCAAAAATCCAATGCAAGTTGAGCGAGGTTTTGTCAGATTCCAAAGTATACAAAAGATGCGACATTTAAATATCCAAACAATTAATTCAAAAATGTTAATACAAAATAAAATATGATTTTCTCTAATAAAATAGGGTTAGATTCCTTTTTAGATGCTTAATATTTCTTATGTTCAAAGTTTTAGGGTTTGACTATTTTATTTTTGTTTGAATTGAATAATCAAAATTTATATGTAAGTGTTTTCCTCTTCCTTCTGCCCCCTAGCCAGATCGAAAGCGCACACGCAGAGGAAAGCAGAGGAGAGCCACCGCCATCCAGCCGTTGCCGTCCAGCCCTCGCCGTCGCCATCCCGCGGGAGCGCCGTCGCCCCTCTCGCCACGGGCGAGCTATCGCCGTCCAACCGTCGCCGTCCACGTACTCCCTCGCCGTCGCCCTCGCCGTCCAGCCGTCGTTGTCCACGTACACCCTTGCCGTCGCCGTCGCCCTCACCGTATGTCCACGCCCTATCCGCCCCTCCCCCTCGATCTCGTATACCGCGCGCCTCCAAGGACGAGGCCGCCCGTCACCGCCCGCCTCATCTGCCGCTCGCCTGCTACAAGGCCGAGGTTTTGCCTAGCTGCCCTCGCCATCGCCGCCCGCCATGGCCGAGAGCTTGGGCAGGCCAGGCTATGTTACATGGTACGGGGATACGGATACGGGGATACGAATACGGCGATACGGGAAAACGAAATTTTCTCAAAGTAGTCTAACGGGGACACGGTGAGTATATGTATAAATGCATACGAAATCAGCACCAATTCATAATATTATAAGATGAAAAAATTGATGTGAATAAAGTTAAGCTAGAATGGTATTTTCAAGTCTGGCTGACGGATACTCGGCAAGAGGAGTCTCCGTGTGGGCGGCGCTCCATCACGAGGTCGGCGGGCCGACATCGGGCAGCCGGTGGCGTAGGGGCGTGGGCGGTGCATGGTTGTGGGGTCGCGGGCAGACGACAGAGAGGAGCTCCGTTGCAGGGTCATATGTTTCCAGACCGAAGGGGTACCGGCGAATCGCAAATAAAATACCACTGGGCCAAAATTTGCAAATAAAATACCATTGAATTCAGTAGAACAAGTGGCATATGCGTATGTATATTTGTATGTGTATGTATATATGTATATTGTATTGTATGTGTATTGTATATGCATGTGTATATTTTGTGCCACGCCGATGACCACCGCCACAATTATGTCGTCGACCCTGACCTCCTCTGTCCTCACTGAGCCTACACATGCGTCGAGGGTGAGTCGCCCATTTTAGGTAGCCCACGTCGTGCTGGTTCGAACGCACACCCCCACGCATCCCGGACCCGCTCTTGCCCTAGCGCCGCCACCTCGCGTTGTCAATATAGCATTAGGGTTTGAAATCCTGGGTTTCTACGAATTAGGGTTTGAAATGACCAAGCATGTATTAGGGTTACATTTCAATACTTTTAACTTGTCATATCATCATCCTTGCTTGAGCATTTCAATAGATGTATTACTGATATTTGTGTGATAATATTATTGTTTTAGAAACTATGGATCCACTCAGTAGAAACCTTGAAGAGGAAGAAATAATGGAGAACATGATCCACGAGGAAACCTAACAATATCTGAACTTGGAGGGACATGATGACAGCTCAAGTAGTCATGGAGAAGATGACAACTCCGGTGAACGCACTTTGGTGATTACAAAGTCCGTCGAGGTATATGCATAGATTAAGCCTCTGCCGACTTGCACCGAGTTATTTATATATATGTACATGTATTAATTAATGCTTCCTTCTTCTTTTAGCCCTCTGGATCGACCAGCCAGCAATAATCTTCTTCTACGAAAAAGAGCAAGCGAGGCGCGAGCCATCGGTTGAAAGATCGTGCAAAGTTCACGATCGAAGCAGTCCGTGTTGATGGCAGGCCGATGGAGCCCTAGAAGGCCGCAGACAAATTTGTACGTCAGGCTGGAGTTCTTGTTACGGACCAAATCCCAATCATAATTGAATATTGGAATAAGCCAAAGAAGGGCGATGGTACCTTTGTCGATGAAAGATCCAAAGAAACGCTTTGGAATTCACTGTTGGTAAATTTCACCCTTCCGTCATAGGAGGATGAAAACAAACCGGTTATAAAGGAAAAGTTTAAAGAGTGGACTCTAAAGAAGATGGCTGACGCTCTCCGCAACTGGAAGACAAAATTGAACAAATTTGTCAAAGCTCGCGAGACTCCAGATTTTGAAGACGCATATTATGCGAAGATAAGACCTCACTGGCCCGAATTTGTGGCATACAAGGAAGGTTCTATAGCTACAAAGAGGTCAGAAACGAATACGCTAAATGCCCAGAAGAAGGAATATCACCAGAGGACGGGGTCAGGTGGCTACATATCTCAAAGGCCTAAGTGGGAGAAAGCTGAGAAGGCCCTGCGCGATAGAGGGATCACACCCCAGACACATGGGTGGGACCTACGTGCGAAGACTTGGTTCTACGGAATCGGGGCAAGGTTGGACCCAGAAACGGGATTGTGTATCTTCCCAACCTTCCTTGCCAAACCCGTCATTGAACTCATCACGACATACAAGGAAACAGCCGCCAGGACCTTCCATCCCGACAGAGAGAATGACCAGCTCACACGCGCCATCGGTAAAAAAGAACACCCTGGACATGCACGAGGCACAGGGGGTATGACGTGGAAGGATGGGTTTGCCGAGTGGGGCAACTCTTACAAATGGCGCGGCAGAAAAGAAAAAGAACGTACAGAGCGAATGACACAGATACAACATGCACTTGTGGCGCTGCATGCACAAGTGAATGCACAAAAGAGCCAGAAAGATACCGGCCCATCTCAGCGGCACGAAGAGCCTGCATTGGAAGATGCCGGCGGCCCAGACTCTGCGCGGAAAAGAAGCATGGCTTCCACGGAGAACGTGCAACCCACGCTTGAAATGGCGGGTCCTCGATACCCCATGGATGAGATCACGGAGAGGGAACACGCCGAGCTGCATGTGAGATTAATGGGCTTATCCATTATGGTGGCTGTCGGCTATGCCTTACCTCCTGTAGCTAGTGGAACTTACCACTGCCGACCGATTCTATATGGCTATGCTATTGTCGGGATGGATGAGGTTGTGAAGGAATATGAGGAAGCACAGCTTGACCATGCTACATGTGAAGGGGAAACTCAACTCAAATTTGAAGTGAAAACAACCATTCTTTGGAATAAGGAACACATCGTGCTTCCAAATTGGAGGCCACTGCACCCCATTGCCTCCGCAAGAAGAAACCCGAGCCGCCTCAGCTGCCTCCAAGCAGCCATCGAATACTCCTGCCTCTGGCTTCAACCATCTCCTCACATGACCATCTCTCAAGGCCAGCCATCTCCAAGGCCAGCCATCTCCTCAAGGTCACCATCTCCGGCGCTTCATCCATCTCCTTAGTGTAAGAGGAAGAGCACTGCCATGAAGAGCATCACTAGCACTGCCACGAAGAAATCCGCAGGAAACCGTACGCCAAAGATTTCAAGAAACTACATCCCGCAGCCTTCCGCCAAGCCATTACCGGTTTTACCGTGGAATCGCAGCGATGAGGAGACCAATAGGATCTCGGAAGAAGAGGTCAAGAAATTCTTTTCACCTAGACGGGCCGAGCCAAAGGAAAAAATAGATCCGGCGGTGGTGGAGAAGTTTTACAATAATCTTTTGAAACCTGAAACCCCGCTTGTGCCGGACTACGAGCGCCAGATTTTGAAGGGGGATGCAAGGCGGAGGGAGACTAAAAGTAGCAGTCGCGCGGCACCCCAGAAAACAGTTCCCATGCTCGGAGAGCAGGAAAATCAATCATGCGCCCCTCTCCAAGTGTTCGACACATGGAACGCTCATCTTGTAAATGATTACGAGGCAGAGCTACAAAGAAAGGCCAATGAGATGGGGATGACTTACATTGCATACTTGAACATCATGGGAGACAACATTCCCACAGGCGATGTCAACCCCATATAGCCATGGAAGTATGGGAAGAATCTCGTCAAGAAAGAGGAGCTCAAGAATCTACCAACAAAGATGCGAAGATTGCACAAGTGGTACCTTGATTTCTGCAAGACGAGAAAGGAAGAATGGATCACGACGCATATAAGAGATCAGATTTTCTTGTGCAGAGACGACGAGATCGACTTCAACATTCAAGACTTGCATTTTCTATTCAATCAGAAGGAACTCGACAACGCTGTCATAAGCCTTTTTTGTGTGTAAGTACTATTTATGTAATTTCTATCTCATCTCATTCAATTCATTAATTGCATGTATATATATATATGCTCACCATATATGTATATACTATTATGCAGGAAAAAGGTTATGGAATGCATGAAAGGAGGCACTTTTGACATTGGGTTCGTTGACCCAAATAGAGTTCATGAAGAAGTGGTAAGACACAAAACCGGGCAAAAAGAAGATTTCTTGCTAAGGTCTTTACCGAGACAACAAACCAAAAGGGAAATACTATTGCCTTACAACTTCTCGTGAGTACTATTACCCTCTCTTGTACACATTCTGTTTCGGCTTACTCGATGTTAAGTGTAACTGATGATGAGTTATGCATGCGTAGGTTCCACTTTATTCTGCTAGTCATTCAACCTGACTCAGGAAAAGTCCTTGTCATGGACTCGTTATGAAAAGAAAAAGAGCTATGGGCAGACTTTAGAGAGATGCTCCATAGGTAATTTCAATCATATTATCGCACTATATCGGCAACTTTCGTGACAACAAGTAATTTATTACCCCTTTATCCATTTTCTTTGCCGGACAGGGTTTGGAAAAGGTTCACGGGCAGGGCCGTGGGTGAATGGTCAGAAGAACTAAAATTTCTAGACGAAAATGTAAGTAATACTAGCTAGCTAGGTCTGCGTATCTCTTTGATTCTGTTTCCAATTCTATTATATCATGCTTTACTGATTATTATTTTGATTGAACTCTCTATTCTCGTAAAGTGCGTGCATGAAGGACCCGACAATAACTTATGTGAATACTATGTTTGCGAGTTCATTCGCAACACGATATGTGCGATGGGCCAAGCCGCACTAGAACAACTTAGAGTAAGTAAACAAAGTACACAACATTATTTTATTACCATCAATTGTGTTGAGTTTTATTCTTATATATATATTGACCCCATTCTTCATATATATTTAGATCGAACGGATGCGGGACCAACTCCTACCATTTGACCGCATACGAGCCATTCAAGAGGAATTGGCGGGGTTCATACTTGATGAGGTCGTCACGCCTGGCGGAGAACTCTTTAAATATCCAAAAAATGAACGTTGTATATATTCTTTACCGTGTTTGTCTTGTACTTAGCTTGATGCTTCAACGTTTACAGAGAATACGACACAATGACGATGTTTGTGTATAATACTAGTTTCTTAATTATTCATATACTCGTATGTACCGACGATGATGTATGTGTATATACCTCTCCCGATCGATTCCCCACTTCCCCCCTCCCCGTCCCCGCCACAGAAATATGCCCAGAACGGGGTGGCGGCAGAACTCTGCCGCGGCAGAGATTTAGGTCGTTTTCCTGCCGCGGCAGAACTCTGTCGTGGCAGAGATTTATCTCTTTTTCCTGCCGTGGCACATAACCTTTACGAACCGGTGTTAAAGGGGGTGGGGGTGGGGGTGGGTGAGCGCTGCGGCAGCCCCACGTGCGCCACCCTTTAACACCGGTTCGTATAAGAACCGGTGTTAAAGGGGGGGGGGCCTCTAACACCGAACCCTCAACAGCGGTTCTACAACCGCTGTTAGAGGGTGTTCTGAACCGGTGTTAGAGGTAGTGTTCTGCACTAGTGATAGCATGGATGTCTTGTAGTAGTATTTTCATTATACTTTTTTTCACTTTATGAAGCCATTTGAATTTCTGTAATAAATGCAAGTCATTTGTTCTACTAACAAGGAAACAAACCACACACGTATTAGTTCTTTTATTATCGCCTGAACAAACCTGCATAGTGGCACTTTTTTCCTCGAGTTGATGAGAGAGTACATATTAAGTTAATGGTTCCGTATTTTACATACATGTTCACATTATGTGACATGAAATAATATGCTTCACCATGTTACAACTATAACACTACCGCCCGCACTACCAGAAACATTTTTTTAGATCAACAGAGACCTCCGTCCCCGGTTCCATTGATAACATCAATAAAACCTGGAGTGAAACTCAGGTTCAGTACAAAATAACAGCCTACAGAAATGAGGTCCAAAACAAAACCAGAAACACTAAACAGATAACAAAGAAGGGGGGAAGCAACAAAGTGCTATCCCCAAACAACAGAAAGAGCGCCAGCCTAAGATAAATAATTACAAAGGGGGAGGGGAACACAGCAGCTGCCAGCGTGTAAGTCGGTGTAGCCTAGGTCCCCATCATCGCAACTCTTTTGCTCGTCGGCGACGATGGTTCAGAAGGGTAAATCCCCTTCAGCTCCAGTAGTCCTGCTCAGCCATTCATCGGAGCGAACGGCGAGGCCAGAATCTGGGAGAGGTAAGTGCAGAACTCCTCCACTTTTTTCCAACATCTCCTCCTTGAAAATCAACCTCCAGTGCCTTACTGAGGTCAAGATTTTCCCCAGGACCTGATGTAAGTTTATCCATGGAAGACCATTAAAGATCAAATCATTCCTAAATTTCCAGAGACACCAAAGAGCAGCCGAACAAATTGAATTTAGAACATCATGTTTTTTGTTTAAGATCCAGTTCTTAGCTAAAGACAGATAATCATTTCCAATAGTAAAGCCAAAGAATTTGGAGATGATAATCCAAACCTGTTTTGCAACCAAGCAATGAAAGAAGATGTGGTCAATGGACTCATCTTCAGAACAGAAAACACAATCCTCAGGTTTATTCAGGTGTCTTTTTTTAAGGTTATCTCTAGTCATTAACTTGTTATGAGCTAATAGCCAAAGGAAGATATGGACCCTAGGTGGGACATGAAGCTTCCAAACAGCAGGTATAAAAATGGGAATAACACCCCCAAAATTGATTATAGCATAAAGGGAGGTAGTGGAGTAAACTCCTTTGTTTTCATATTGCCAAATCAAAGCATCGGTGTTGGAGTTAATGGATATACCAGAACCAATTGCCTCCAGCTCAAACCACTGATTTAACAGATTATTATTAAAATTCCTCCTAAAGAAAGCATAAGGGAAGAGCCATCCCAAATCTGCTGAACAGTTTTGTTATGCTCATTACAAATGACATAAATCTCAAAAAATTGCATAGATAAAGGGGAGGTTACAAACCAGGTGTCCTCCCAGAACCTGACTTGAGCCCCATCCCCAATTTGCCATCTGCAGCCAAATCTAACACTATTAATGGCCCAAAGGACCCCTTTCCAGAATTTGACAGACCAGCATGTCTACTACAAAAAATGTTAGGATTTCTAGTATCATACTTGGAGTCAACTATAGACCTCCAGATCTTACCTTCATCCTTGGAATATCTTTTAATCCAAGACCCAAGGAGAGCCAAATTGACATTAGCTAAGTCAGGGATCCCTAGGCCCCAAACTCCTTCTTCTTACAAACTAGCTTCCAACTAGCTAAATGCAGCTTCCTATGTCCCTCAAAATCATTCGAAAGACAGTTAGCCATCTGGGAGTTGATGAGGTCTAAGGCCCATTTGGGAAATTTAAAAAAGGAGAACAGGTAAACAGGGATACTAGCTAAGCAGGTTTTAATAAGAATCACTCTAGCTGCATAAGAGAGTAATTTCCCCCTCCAACCAGCTATCCTTTTAAGGATATTGTCAATTAGAGGTTGAATATCCTCCCTTCTAAGTTTTTCAAAATGCAAAAGAATACCCAAGTATTTAATGGGGAAATGCCCAAGAGTACACCCCAAAATATTTGAATACAGAGCAATATCAGAGTCCTCCAGCCCTATTGGAATGAATGCACTTTTGGAGTAGTTAATCTTGATCCCAGAGACTTGCTCAAAGCAGGTTAAAACCCATTTTAATTTGGTAGCAAAGTAAGGGTTATTATCAGAGAAAAGGATGGTGTCATCTGCATACTACAAGCAAATGATCCCCCCAGGGTGTAAGTCAGAACAGAGGCCTTTGATCAAATTGGCATTGTAGGCTTTGATAAGCATTCTGGTTAAGACATCCACCCCCAGATTAAACAAGATCTTTCAGGATCCAAACGCGAAGGGAGGGCGGTGTAGTAGTAGCCGACCAAACCCTAGGAGGGGTATCTTCGTCTTCCCACGGTTCTCCGAAGAAAAATCCCGAGGCCTTGTCAGCTTCGTCCTCCACGCCAGCGCACGTGAGCACCTTAGTGAGACCAGGTGGATCCGAGTCGAGCATAGAGGTGTTCTTCACCTGTCTTGTCTCTCCTCCAGGTGGGCGCACATCATAGCCCACACGTTGACCGAGTCTCGCCTGAGCGCCACCAAAGTCGTCGCTGCCAGAGCATCCCGAAACGAGAATCTCCCCTGCCCTGGATGCAGGGGAATGGAGAAGATGGCCCGGTCTCCCGCTACCAATGACGATTGACCCAACCGTGAAGCCGAAATTCTGCTCGTAGATCCGCGAGGGCGACCATGTTTCCTCCTCCTCGCCACCGCAGGGGCACGTGCTGCTGCCTCTTCGCGACGGGCTTGAGCAGGACTGCAGACGTCGTCGGCGAGCTTGCGGGGGCGCCCCACCACCCATTTTCCAGCACGTAGATTCCTCCCCAATCCCCTTGTCGAGGCCGGCAAAGTCGAAGAAGGAATCAATGAACCAGAGTCCGGCATCAGGGACGCGAAATTTTCTCTTTCTGGACGAGCCTGCCAAAGTCCCTTCCCCCAGAATCGGTGGCCTGATGAAGGATGGCCCCCGTAATCAGGGGAGGAGCATCCTGGCTCTTCAATCGCTTCGAGGAGCCCTCCAATCTCTGTTCCACAAGGAGTCGAGCCGCAACGCGGCTCAATCTCCTCTCCATAGGCAGGAATCGCCAGGGTCAGGCGCCGCGCCGCGAAATTCCTCACCGGAGGGAGGCAGGGAAGCCGCAGAGAGGTCGGAGGAGAGGGTGGAGTGGAGAGCGGAGAAGGCGAGGTCGGAGGCGAGGGTGGAGTGGAGAGTGGAGAAGGCGAGGTGGTCGGCAGGGTGGAACAGTGGGTCAGAGTAGGAACGGCGGCAGTGAATGGCGGAAACGTACCCCGTACGCCGCCCTCCCCAGGGGGAAGTGGGCCCTGTCCAAAACACCCAACGCGAACCCGATGAAAAGGGGAGGGGGTCGGAACAGTGGATGGCCTAGTCGGCTCCAGGTCCGCGCGGTGGGGGTGGCACGAGCAGAGGAGCGCCAGGGATCCGCCATGATCGCTCCTCGAGCGCCGCTCCGAACGTGATAGCGCCATCCTCTGGATAGCTAGCCTGTCGTTAGGCGAATGACTTACTTAATCAGATTAACCCTTAATTAGACATCGCGGTGATAAATTCACCAGAAACATTTTTTTCCCAAGTAAATACAACTTTGCCGACTCTAATTTCCCTGGAACGGCAAAAACCACACATGTATAAGTCGCTTGTTCTAATGAGGAAAGAAACTACACACGTATAAGTTCTCGCTACACTAAAACTACGAGGCGCCGAGGACCGGGTTCTTACTTCGATGGCCAAATGTTGGGGATCTCGGATTAGGTCCCTTTCCAGGCCAGCCCACCAGCCCGACACACGTCGGCGACACTTGTCATAGGAACGGGCGCCGTTACGGCCTTCGCGACGGCGTAGGCATGCCAGGCTCCTGTCGGCATAGAATTTTTTATTTTCTATTTAATTTCATATATTTATACTCATTTATTTATTTATTAGTCTTAGTAATTTTAATGTGCTTATATTTTTTCACCAATCACTACGGAAAAAATGTCGTTGCCGTATAGACACGTCTTTGTCGTGTGTCAAATAGACCGGAACACAGCAAAGTTTGTCTTTTCCGTGTATAACCTAGAAAGCACATGGCAATGTTTGTCTTTGTCGTGTATAACCCCGAAAGCACCTGGCAATGTTTGTCTTTGTCCTGTATAACCCAGAAAGCACATGGAAAAGTACATGAACACGAAAAATTTATAAAAAGGAATACCACAAAGAAATATACACGACACCACTAGTGGAGAACGGGCCTTTAGTCCCGGTCCTAGAGGGCCTCTAGTCCCGGTTTTGCAACCGGGACTACGGAATCAGGACTACAGGCTCTGCACGTGGCCGCGCAGAAGGGCACGGGGTGGCGGAACTTTAGTCCCAGTTCGTATCATGAACCAGGACTAGTTATTCTCTATCGTGGTAGCATTTTACCAATTCGGCTGCCGCGGCAGTCGATGGGGGTTTCTGTCGCGGCTGAGTTTTGGGGCCATTTTCTGTCGCGACAGCCGATGGGGGTTTCTGCCGCGGCATAGTTTTGCGGTCGTTTTCTGCCGCGGCAGACGATTTGGTTTTCTGTCGCTGCAGAAATTTGGGGCCAATTTCTAAGGCGGTAGCCAATGGAAGGAGGATAGGTAGAGGAGGGTTGCGTTTGGTGTAAAGTTAAATGCAACGAAGGAACCCAATAAACAACATCATCATGATTATATAGATATAATTCTACATTACATATATATAAAATTTAATTAAATGGAGATCACAACCCGTCTATTCGATTACACAGAGAGCATTAAATCACAGGAGTCTGGAGGTATGGTATTTTCCTTCTGGGTGTATGACATGGTCAACAGTAAATCCATCCAATCCCTCTTGAATTGCTACCAGACGCTCCCTTGGTTGGAGATTCTCCCGCCATTTTTTCAACTATATATAAAAGAAGGAGATCAATATGAATATCAATAGTCATAACAAATATTATGAATGACACTCAACACAATTTGAGAACATATTGTTCACGTACTTCTACAAATGTCCCGCCGTCCCGCTCACTAACCTTCGAGCGAATGTACTCGCACACGAAGTATCCACACAAATTAGTCTTTGGTGGCTGCCTCTCGCACTTAACGAGAATATAATTCAATCAAAATAATCAAGCATGATATAATGGTATTGAAACTAGAATTGAAGATATGATCTAGCTCGTACTACTTACTTTTACTCGATGAAAACTAAGCTCATCTTTAAATTCACCAACCGTAGCATTGGTGAAAGCTTTCCAAACCCTTGCGGGCAAAAAATAAAGAATAGATGAGTTATTAGTTACTTGATATCTCAGGATATAGTGCGGTAATGTCTGAAATTACCTCCGGAGCACATCTTTAATGAATGCGTACTCTGATTCGTCTCTCACTAGTGAGTCCTTGATTTCAACTCTTCCAGCGTCAACTTCAATGATTAGCAGAATCCAGTGATAGCTATGCACATTTATATACGTCAGTAACTCATCAATTACACTTAGCAGAATCAAGTGAATGTGTAGAAGGAAGTAACACTCTTACTTGTAGTTGTAGGGAACAATATTCTTCGTTTGTAATGTGGCCCCAATAAGACCCTTAGCAAGTTATGCTCCGTGTCCTTGGGGTATTCCTTTAGCAATGCTTGATTAAACCGGTTTGGGTCGATGAACCCAGTGTCAAATATTTTCTTTCAGTCACATTCATCACTCTTCATTTTGCATAATAACATAGTAAAGATAATTACATGCAATGAACGAGCTGAGTTAGAGACTTTATCATAGAAATAATGAACCACTTATAGACAATAGGTAGCGAGGAGACTCAAGTCGAGGGCATCTTGTTTGAATAACATATAGAATTCCTCAAAATAACTTTTCAACTGGTCTTCACCATTAAAATTATCACTTGTAATTCTCACAAGAAGCGCTGACAATCGATCTTCTTCATCGCATGTAGAGACTTTCTCGTACCACTCATGCAGTCTTCGCATTTGAGTTAGTAGAAGGTCGACCTCATTA
The DNA here is from genome assembly GCA_030063025.1 of Avena longiglumis. NCBI lineage: Eukaryota > Viridiplantae > Streptophyta > Magnoliopsida > Poales > Poaceae > Avena > Avena longiglumis. The sequence goes on from CP125979.1 coordinate 450,517,620, forward strand.
GGTCTGACCAGAGTCTTATCGTATTCGTATCTCCATGCTATTTCCTCGTGTTTGGGATATGCCCGCCTAGTGCTTGATCAACTGTAATACTAGCACCTTTGGCAAATTCCATTGCTATAATATTTCTGATGATCAATATTGGATAACACCTTGAGCGGGGCGATCAATTTGTTTGCATGCATTCCGAGTTGGGCAACATCTCTTTTCCCGCTGCCTGCAGTAATACTTCCTGGATTCTTCCTACGAATTCTCATCAGACAGCGTTTGCAGTCATCGGGCTTATTTATCTCATATTGCGATGGTTGCTCAAGAAATCCCTTAGCCCACTTTTTAGCTTTCGGATCAAATATTTTCTTTGGCTCGGGAACTTTGGGTGCAAAAAAGGCTTTCACTTGGGCATCACTGATCTCTTTGGTTTCCTCATCAGTCATCTCGTAAGGTAACTTGGGAGGAGGCGGCGGTATTTTCTTCGCCTTTTTACTTTTGGCTTTCTTTTGAGTAGTATTACTAGTTGACTGAGAGGTCGCCTTATTCGTTTGACACAGCGGCGGTTGTAGGACCCCTGGGATTAGGGTTAAACTAACCTCAGATCACCATCTAAGATAAGTTCAACTCCAAACATGGAAGATCATAGTATGATTCGGTAACATTACAGAACACAGGGATTCAACAGCATAAGTTTAAACTCTGAACAGAGTAAGAAATTAGAGTTATTCTAAACCAGAGATAATAGACCCAACATTACATCACACAACGAAAGCAAATTATGTTGTTTTACACAACAACTTAGCAAAAGGGCCTAAGAGGCCATAAACAAAAGCGATGTCCATCCCATAGTCCTCAGGCTGCACCTGGGACCAACAACTACTCGTCGATGTCAACGTAGAAGCCACCTTTGGTTGCAATTAGATCATGTGTAGAAAAACAAAAATGGCGCAAGGCTGAGTACGATAATGTACTCCGTAAGACTTAGATAACCTAGTATCTACATGCTCTGGCTAGAAAGGATTTATCTGGATTTACTTTTGTGGAAAGCAATCGTTATTTGTAAACAAGAGAGAAGAGGCTCGTCTACTCAGAATATTTTAAAAGGGATAAGATAACAAATTCGTCATCTAGTTCACCAGATCTCGATGATCTCCAGCTTCATCAGAACCTTCTATGTAGGATCACCCCCTCGACCCAGAGGAAGCATCCTTAAGCACACATGCAGCAACAAGTTTTATAATGGTAAATGTTATGTATGATCTTAAGTCCGGTCGCCAAGTCGTTCATAACCGTGAACACGGCTTTTCGAAAAGATTTAAAACTGCAGGGGTGTAGAACCTTACCCACAAGTACCAACCAACTCTTAATGCCAAACACTACAAGAAATGTGTTGATTTGTGACCTTCTCACAGTGATGGGGAATAAAATCGCCATAGATCCATTACGATTTTGCACAATATGGTCGTAAGCTATTTGAGAGGGGAAAAACCTTATTAAATTATGGAAATTTTGGTTAAAAATGTCGTAATTTTAATAGACAAAATCATCGTAACATGCTTGATACAGCCTAGGACTTTATGTATATCGAATTCTGACCAAATTAAATCATCATAATGTCTAAAATAGAATAGGTTTAGATGACTAGATTGGCCACCTCATCATTTATGCCTATGTCATTTTTATATGTAGATTTTTTACTATGTGACAAGTCCATGACCTGACATTGAGGCCCCACCGAACTCCAGCAGCGTTATCAATTAATATGGCAGAAAAAGTGGTAGAGAGGGGGCTCGAACCCGCAACCTCCAGCTAGATGCGATGGTGGTCAATCACCAGGCCACTCATCAGTTTGTGTAAAGTAAGGGAGCTCGTCCTAATTGAACAACGTTTTGTTTGTTGGGTCTAGGCCAAGGAGACACGAGGCCTCCTATTTTCCTCCACCTATTTTTTTATCTTTTCCTTATATGGCTGATGGGCTAGTGGTTTGTTGGGCTTGCATTTCCTTTTAGTTGGTGGTCCGGTTCTAGCCCTAGGCCGATGTGTTGGTCCATTTAGAAAGTTTTTATTCTTTTTTCTATTTTGTTAATTCTTTTGTATCTTTTTCATTAAAAATCCAAAATAATTGATTTTGGATCTAAATTTTGATAAAATTTAGTAGATCCTCTTAGGGTGTTAATTATGAATACTTTTTTTAAAAAATAGTGTATTTCATTTGGTGGTTGCTTCACAATATGCCCCGTTTTGTGTACTCGGAAAATGGAAAATGCTTTTCAGTGGATGAGCCTCCCTAAACTTGCATTAGATCTCTGAAGAAATAGCATATCGTGAGTCTAAAAATGTTTTTTGCCAAAAAATCATGAGCATCAGATCATGTACCTGTAGTTCAAACCGGACCCACTTCCTGCCGATTCGGCAGGAATTTGTCTTTTTTGCCAGGGCAGAACAGAAAGGTTTGAGATATCCTGGTTGGGACATTGTCCATGTAATGTGGTCTAATATTTTTACATAATGTGGCGGTACCATTCTAAAATTGTCATTTGGTGGTTGCTTCATAAAACGCCTTGCGCTCGAAAAATGGAAAATAGATTTTCCGTGCGTCGAAAAGGAAAACTTTCTCCTGCAACACTGTTCGCTATCCCATGATGCATATGTGTGCACAATATGGGCACATTATCACAAACTATACCGCGATTCTGGCCATAACATTGGTCGTTTGGTCCGAAAGCCATGAAACCTCGGACATGATAGGTCATTTCTGAGAAGGTTTTTTTAGACACTTGCAATATACCAAGGTTCCTCTTCATGGTCATCTCTTGTGCTTTCTGAAGCATAGTCTTACCTTCCTTGTCAGAAAACCTAGCACTTTGTCTTGCACCAAATACAGGACCCCACTTGCTCTTCTTCTCCTCCTCTTTGGTTTTCCCCCCTTCAGGCTCATGGTTCAGTAACTCCTCCTGGCTAAGCTCCTTATCTGGATCCTCATATAAAAGGGAGTCCTCAGTGGCTAGCTCCATTTCTTGAATGAGGTTGGCACATGCATCATCAGTATTCATGCTCTACATCCAATCCAACACCTTGGTTTTTGCTATGGAATCATCATCAACAATAGTCATGAGTTTGCTGGAGCAAGCAGTCACAGGGCTATTGAAACCATAACAGTTAGTAACCTCCTGGATTTTATCAGCCAAAGCAGCCAGGGATTTTTGCTTGGAACTCTCTGGGTCTTTATTTTTCTGCTGTGTAGGAGTAGTGGAGGATTTACCTCCTCCCAAGCTGGCATCAGTGTCCATCTTATCTGAGCTTTTCTTAGCTTCTGGAGGCTGGTCCTCAAGCTGGTCCTCATGCTCATCAGGATTGGGGGGATGAATGTTGTTAGGGTCTTCATCCTCAACATTAAGCACACTGGCAGGGACCTCCACAGCAAAGTGAATTTGAAATAGCACTCCATTTACTTCAAAGATCCTAGAGGCAGGAATTCTAGTGTGGTCCCTACACTTGATATTTACTCTCACTGTCTCATAGAAGGACCTAAACATACCATACCAGTCAACATCCTGCATAATGCCAAAAGCAGTGACAAACTGCATGAGTGTTGGCCATTTGCACCAGGCCTGATTCAAACCTTTGATTTTGAGCCAAACATCTTGTAACTCAGCATAGTAATCCAAGGTCCCATTCCAGACATGCACCTTAACAAATACACCTTCCTTAGGCAGCCCAAAGCTAGGGTATCCAGCAATCTCCTCCACCTTGAGATGGGGTGGGAATTTCACTGGGAAGGACCACTCATCAAGGCATCTAATTTGCCAGGGCCAGTTGGTTCTATAGACAGCAGCAAGATTCTGGTAAAGTTCCTCTTTGGAAATACTCCCTTGATCAACATACATAAGGCCAATGTTTTTTGGAGGAATAGCTTCAGATGCCATGAAAGGCAGTTCAATATGATAAAATCCCAGACCTAAAGCTGCACTCCCAACAAACTTTGCAATTTGATGAGGCAATTTATTAACTGGACAAGCTTCTACCTCATGATCCAAAGAGCTACATATGAAGCAAATCCTGGGGGAGGTACAAGCAGCCTTGTGATGACCAGGTTCCCCACAGTTGTAGCAAATGACCTCTGCATAAATATCCAGTTTATCCTGAACACCAGACCCAGAATCAACAGAGAGAACAGATTGTTGGACACCATACAAAGACTTAGCATCCTCTCCTTTACTAACATCTATGGCTTTCTGTGGCATCCCGCAAAACCACTACTAGAAAATCGCGTTGTTTTTGTGCATTGCATCGCCATCATCATGCATTGTTTGTCTGAACTATTTCGAAAAACCTAGTTTTGCTTTGTACAAATACCCCTCTTTATTTCAAAGGCAAAACCCCGAGCGTATCGGATATTTTATTTCCCTAAAAACTAATTGCAAAGTGGCCTTGTTTTAAAATAACCAAAACCAAACAAACACATATTTGCAAAAACCTACACTCTAAATCCTAGTCCCACCAAATCCTAATCTACCCACCAACCGTAGCGTGCCACCTCACCCCTCCCCCAATTCCCTACCCACCCCGCCACATCATCAATCCATCAGCCCCACCCTCTCTCCTTCTCTCACCCTAGCCCATCCTAACCACTCTGTCTCCCTCACTGCCTGACCCCACCACACTGCCCACCCAGATCCTCTCTCCTCCCCTTGGCCCACGCGTCAGCCACACCCCACCCCACTCTGCCCTCACCCAGACACTCACCCCACCAACCGCACCCCCCGCTTCCACCGACACCCCTGGGTCCCACCCACGCGCCCGCTCCTCTCTCTCCCTGGCTCTCCCCGACGCACCTCCCCAACCTCCGCTCCCTCCTCCTTCCCATCAAGGCCAGGCGCTGCCGCCCTCCTCGGCCCGCTCACGCCACTGCCTCCGTCCCCTCGCCTCCACCTCCCCGTCCCCTCGGGCTCGCTCTGCCCCGCCTCCCTCCTCCTCCACGCGTGTCCAAGACGCCATCGCCTGGCGAGCTGGTCGAGCTCGCCCGCGCCCGTTCCTCCTCCTCGCCGTGAGCTATTCCCCGGTCCCGCTCCCTCCGTCTGCCCCTCTTCTCCTCTCTCTCCTCCTCCTCCGTGGCGCTCTCCGCACCTCCTCGGCGCCCGCCACGCCGGCGTTCCCCTCCGCTCATGACACCGGCCCCGCCGCCGACGAACCCTCCTCTCCCCGGCTCCCTCCCGCCGCCTCTGCTCCTCCACCTCGCTCGCCACGGCCGCATGAGCCTCGCGTCCCTGCTTTCACCTCCCCTCGCCGCCTCTCCGCTTGCAAGCCCCGCCCGGTCCTGTCCACCCCGCCTGCCATCTTTTCCTCGGCCACGCTGCCTCTCCTGCCGCCGAGCGACCGCCACCCGCCGGAGCCTCCATGAGCCTCAAGGTCTGCCAGAAGGCGTCGTGGTTCACCGCCGGTGGGCTGCCGTGTTCTACATCGCCTGAGAGACACCAAGGACCACCGCGAGAACCGCCGTTGTACAAGATCTACCGCCTGGAAACCGAGACCTATCCTGAACCCGACGCCGCGCCAAGTCCTCCTACCAGGATTCGACGCCCCGAGACCATCACGAGGATGTGAAACGCCAAGGCCCGGACCAGAAGACCGCCAAGATCTACCGACGCCGAGAACCCGGATGCCCAGGGTCGCCGACCCGGTACGACAAGACCTACCACCGGAACGCCTTGGTTTGTCGAGATCTTCGTCATGGACTCCGATGGCCGTGGCCGGCCGAACCTCTCGGACGTCAAGCTCTTCCTCCTGGAACCCTGAAGACCCCGTTGTTGAGCCCCAAGTTCGCCACCGATGATCAGGATGATACCCCAAGATCGCCTCCCCGGAATTTGACGCCTCTATCCTGCGGGCCCGAAGACCACGGACGCGACAAGGTCTACCTCACGGAACCCCGAGAACTTCCCCCTGAACGCCAAGTTCGCCGACACGGATGCGACGAGTATTTCCTCGAGGACGCCGAGTGCTTCACCCCGGACGACAAGTTCTCCTTCCCGGAAGCTTTGACGCTCGTGCGACAAGATCGACTTCCGTTGTCCGAGAACGATCCCGTCGAACCCCAGACCCGAACCCTGCCTTTCCGTCGAACCCTGAGACCGACCCCGTACCCCGGAACCCCAAGTTCGTCGAGACCCTCTAATGTGTGACCCCCTTTCCCGAGCCCTATTTTATAAATGCCAAATATAAAACCTGTTGCATATTAAATTGTCATACTCGCATGCATATTTGTGTGGTTTGGGGGCCTTATGCCGATTCACCTTATAATTAAATATGGGGCCCATATGCGGGCAAATCTAGTCTCATATTGGCCTCATTTAAATCTGTGTAGCGAACCGGTGCTATCTGTTGCCATGTTAATGCAACATTTAAATTATGGGTAGTTTACTAACTTGAACCAATTAATTAATTGTCGGGACCCCGGTTCCGCTTAACATGACCTAATTGCATCGCATCTTTGCCATGTCATACATCATACATGCATCATGCCCGATCTTTTGCCGTAGTATTAAATATTGCATCCGGTGTTCTTCTAGTGTCTTGCTTCTTCATGGATAAGGCCGTTGATTTGATGTGAGCTACCGATCTTCGGTTGAACCTTCGACAATGTTTTCAAAGCAGCATCTCCCTTTCTACCTATCTTACTTTTATAGTATTTCTTCCTCCTGTTGATCTATTGCTATCTGTGTTGCGATGCTCTAGTTTTCGCATTGTGAAATCTCTTGCAGCCTTATATTGCCTTGGACACACCCTATTACCTGTTGTTTGGTAGATAGTTGGACTTATGCGTCGTAGTCGCTTGCTCAAGTGTTGCTATGTCGTCAAGTACCACGATTGTTGGAGTATTGCCGCATGTTTGATGTTGGAGATGATCATGGATTTACTTATCGCTCACTTTAATTCCTGTTTAACAACTAAAATTGAAGTAAGTAAGCAGAGGCACAGGTGGGCAATAGATGTTATTTGGTTGTTAACCGTCCACTTGTGTCCGTGGGACCCCGAGTACTTGATACCCGTTCCTTGAATTTTCGCTATCCACATCCGGGAGGATTATGGGACCCCGAGCGAGCTTGATTCATCTTATTTCTTGGGGCCACAAACTAGTTTGAGGTTTTATTTACTATCCTGTACTTATGCCATGCTACTGCTTTATTTACGATTGTCGAGGAGCACACTGTCTTGTTAGGATCGGGACGTTTTGCGGTGTCGACAAGCCCAGTTTTGGGTTCCCGATCGTTCTGACCGTCCACCCAAACCTCGGGTCCGTCTCGGAGTCAGCTAGCTTCGTTGCAGGTGTACTCCAAGGGGTGGCCCCCTGAAATATTTCTGAATCCTGTGATTGCTTTGTCGTGAATGCCTCGTTGGGTTTGATTTGGTTTTTCCGAGGTTGATCGAGTGTGTGTTGCTATTTGTGCACCCCGGCCGGGTAAAACTTTCTGAAAGCCGTGTCCGCGGTTATGGACGACTTGGAGCACAGTATCTCGATCATAGACAACTATAACTAAAGTAGTGCTATAAATTTGACTTTATAATGACTATTAATCAGCTTCACTATAATGGAATGGCTAAATAAAACTGCCAACAATTGCTTGTTTTGTTTGTCGCTTGCGACAATTGTATCTGACTAGTAAGTATTGCAACTACAACGGAATGGCTAAATAAAAGTACCAACAACTGCTGGGTTTTCGGGATATCTCATGATAATTGTATCTGACTAGTAAGTGTTGCAACTACAATGGAATGGTTGAATAAAAGTGCCCACTGCTTATTTTATCAGGATGATTATCTATACCTGACTAGTAATTGGTGCAACGATAACTGAATAAATAAAACTGCCAACGGTGTGAGTTCCTCGGTTGACTTCCTCGTTTGGTCTCGAGGGGAAAATACCAGGATGGGTTTGTTTGGTGTTAGATTCAGGTTGGGTCCGAATAGGTCTTTCTTACCCCTCTCTGATAGTCGCTAGTTGTACCGAGTCTCTATAGGTTGTTTAGCGCATGCTGCCGCTGTCGCTTCAGTCCACCATACCTATGTAGGCGAGGACCGCCGAATTCTAGCCTCGCGGTGTACTGTCCTTAGTACTGACGCTCCTCTTTTTCCTTTGCCCTTTGTCGGCACCCCTTTTGTTTAAGCAGGTTTTGGAGATCGACGTCATTAGCAGGGTTACCCTTCCGGCTTGGCCTGGGCAGGGTTATGGACGCCAGTGGTTATTCTTCAGGGCTCTTAGCCCCATTTGCATCTTGTCCGTAGCTGGACGCTCTATCGTTTTTAAGGTGATTTGGATCTTTGTACCGTATATCTGTATTCTTGACTCATGGAGTCGTGTTGTATATATATCTGTTCTGTGGGTCCCATCGAGGACTATTGTGTAATGTTATTACTTCGTTTTCCACCCGCACGAAAGTGCCTGGTGGGCACCTTCGAATCGTTTCTATTCGGGTTTGGTGGGAAGCGCTGAAACTTGCATAGGTCCGATTCTGAGGGTGTTACAGAGTGGTATCAGAGCTCAGCAGTTGCGATACCCCACAAGTCCAGCCTGTAGGATAACCTAGCTAACGGCCGAAGTAGAGTGTCAAAACTATTTTTGCAAAATCGGTTGGATAGTTCTGATTAGGTCTGATTTTACTCCTTACCCCTCTGCTATTCTCCCTTACCTCTGCGTGTTTTGAATCCGCTCTCTTCTCGCTCTTCGAGTCCAGGATTTCTCGTGGTTGGGTTCCGTCGTACCTTCAGGGTCTCGCTTCCTCCTTTGGCAACGGTGTTGCTACATCTGGTCTTCATGCTATCCGAGGAATCCTTCGTCTGGTGGACTTCTCTGTTCCTTCTCGTGCATTCCGGTGTTTTCCGACGCGACGACATCATCTACGCCAGATCCGATGCAGAGTCTGCATCACTCCTTTGCTTCTGAACCTCGATTGTCGTGATCTTCAGTCTGATTACGAGAGTTGATTGCATAATCTGCCTATTCGTCTGCAGAGTAATGGTTTGGGTGCGCGATGGACTGATCACCATCCGACTACTCCTATCATTCGCTCTTGTACATCGAATCAGTGGATCCAGCGATTTCACTCCGTCCACGGAAGCTAGAGGTGGCTTTATTTGTTGATACCTCTACCTTCGACCTTTTGTTTCCGGAGTGTTCTCTCGACGATCACGGACAACGACCTCTTGTTAGTGGTGTCGCGAGGATATACACGAAGCGAGAAGACGCAGATCGCCGACCTCCCTTCCGGTACCATGAGGCGGATCTCGAGGGCGAGATCCATTGTTAGTGGTGTCGAATTGTGGCATCCCGCAAAACCACTACTAGAAAATCGCGTTGTTTTTGTGCATTGCATCGCCATCATCATGCATTGTTTGTCTGAACTATTTCGAAAAACCTAGTTTTGCTTTGTACAAATACCCCTCTTTATTTCAAAGGCAAAACCCCGAGCGTATCGGATATTTTATTTCCCTAAAAACTAATTGCAAAGTGGCCTTGTTTTAAAATAACCAAAACCAAACAAACACATATTTGAAAAAACCTACACTCTAAATCCTAGTCCCACCAAATCCTAATCTACCCACCAACCGTAGCGTGCCACCTCACCCCTCACCCAATTCCCTACCCACCCCGCCACATCATCAATCCATCAGCCCCACCCTCTCTCCTTCTCTCACCCTAGCCCATCCTAACCACTCTCTCTCTCCCTCACTGCCAGCCCGACCCCACCCGCGCCTGGCCCACCCGCAGTCCTCCCTCTCTCCTCCCCCTGGCCCACGCGTCAGCCACACCCCACCCCACTCTGCCCTCACCCAGACACTCACCCCACCAACCGCACCCCCCGCTTCCACCGACACCCCTGGGTCCCACCCACGCGCCCGCTCCTCTCTCTCTCCCTGGCTCTCCCCGACGCACCCCCCTCCCCAACCTCCCGCTCCCTCCTCCTTCCCACCGGCGGCTGTCGCCTCCCATGCCCCGCTCACGCCGCCGCCTCCGTCCCCCTCGCCTCCACCTCCCCGCCGTCTCCCTCGGGCTCGCTCTGCCCGCCGCCTCCCTCCTCCTCCAGCAGGTCCGCTCGCCATCGCCCGGCGAGCGTCGCTTCGCCCGCCCGTTCCTCCCTCCTCGCCGGTGATCTCTTCCCTCCGGTCCCGCTCCCTCCGCGCGCTGCCCCCGCTCTTCTCCTCTCTCCTCCCTCCTCATGCGCTCTCCGCCCCCCCTCCTCGCGCCCACACTGGCGTTCCTTCCGCTTCGCCACGCTGCCTCGCCCGCCGGCGAACCTCCTCTCCCGCGCTCCTCCGCCTCGCCGCCCTCTGCTCCTCCACCTCGCTCCGCCATGCCATGCGAGCCTGCCACCGGCCCGCGTCCCGTTCACCTCCCCCTCTGGCCGCCTCTCCGCTTGCAAGCCCCGCCGTTCGGTCCCGTCCACCCCCGCCCTGGCCATCTTCCGGCTCGACGCCGGCCTCCTCCTGCGCCTGCCGAGCGACCGCCACCTGCCGGAGCCTCCGCGAGCCTCAAGTTCTGCCCGTAGCGTCGGGGTTCACCGCCGAGCTCTCGGTGGGCTGCCAGGTTCTACATCGCCCTGAGAGACACCCGAAGGACCACCTGCGAGAACCGCCGTTGTGCAAGATCTACCGCCTGGAAACCGAGACCTATCCTGAACCCGACGCCGCGCCAAGTCCTCCTACCGGGATTCGACGCCCCGAGACCATCACGAGGATGTGAAACACCAAGGCCCGGACCAAAAGACCGCCAAGATCTACCGACGCCGAGAACCCGGATGCCCAGGGTCGCCGACCCGGTACGACAAGACCTACCACCGGAACGCCTTGGTTTGTCGAGATCTTCGTCATGGACTCCGATGGCCGTGGCCGGCCGAACCTCTCGGACGTCAAGCTCTTCCTCCTGGAACCCTGAAGACCAAGTTGTTGAGCCCCAAGTTCGCCACCGATGATCAGGATGATACCCCAAGATCGCCTCCCCGGAATTTGACGCCTCTATCCTGCGGGCCCGAAGACCACGGACGCGACAAGGTCTACCTCACGGAACCCCGAGAACTTCCCCCTGAACGCCAAGTTCGCTGACACGGATGCGACGAGTATTTCCTCGAGGACGCCGAGTGCTTCACCCCGGACGAAAAGTTCTCCTTCCCGGAAGCTTTGACGCTCGTGCGACAAGATCGACTTCCGTTGTCCGAGAACGATCCCGTCGAACCCCAGACCCGAACCCTGCATTTCCGTCGAACCCTGAGACCGACCCCGAACCCCAGAACCCCAAGTTCGTCGAGACCCTCTAATGTGTGACCCCCTTTCCCGAGCCCTATTTTATAAATGCCAAATATAAAACCTGTTGCATATTAAATTGTCATACTCGCATGCATATTTGTGTGGTTTGGGGGCCTTATGCCGATTCACCTTATAATTAAATATGGGGCCCATATGCGGGCAAATCTAGTCTCATATTGGCCTCATTTAAATCTGTGTAGCGAACCGGTGCTATCTGTTGCCATGTTAATGCAACATTTAAATTGCGGGGTAGTTTACTAACTTGAACCAATTAATTAATTGTCGGGACCCCGGTTCCGCTTAACATGACCTAATTGCATCGCATCTTTGCCATGTCATACATCATACATGCATCATGCCCGATCTTTTGCCGTAGTATTAAATATTGCATCCGGTGTTCTTCTAGTGTCTTGCTTCTTCGCGGATAAGGCCGTTGATTTGATGTGAGCTTCGCCCCGATCTTCGGTTGAACCTTCGACAATGTTTTCAGGCGAGCATCTCCCCCTTTCTACCTATCTTACTTTTATAGTATTTCTTCCCTCCTGTTGATCTATTGCTATCTGTGTTGCGATGCTCTAGTTTTCGTACCCGTGAAATCTCTTGCAGCCTTATATTGCCTTGGACACACCCTATTACCTGTTGTTTGGTAGATAGTTGGACTTGCGCGTCGTAGTCGCTTGCTCAAGTGCTGTTGCGTGTCGTCAAGTACCACAGTTGTTGGAGTATTGCCGCATGTTTGATGTTGGAGATGATCATGGATTTACTTATCGTTCACTTTAATTCCTGTTTAACAACTAAAATTGAAGTAAGTAAGCAGAGGCACAGGTGGGCAATAGATGTTATTTGGTTGTTAACCGTCCACTTGTGTCCCGTAGGACCCCGAGTACTTGATACCCGTTCCTTGAATTTTCGCGCTATCCACATCCGGGAGGATTATGGGACCCCCCTGAGCCAGAGCTTGATTCAGTCTTATTTCTTGGGGCCACAAACTAGTTTGAGGTTTTATTTACTATCCTGTACTTATGCCATGCTACTGCTTTATTTACGATTGTGCGAGGAGCACACTGTACTGTTTAGGATCGGGACACGTTTTCGCGGTGTCGACAAGCCTAGTTTTGGGTTCCCAGTCGTTCACAGCCGTCCACCCAAACCTCGGGTCCGTCTCGGAGTCAGCTAGCTTCGTTGCGGGTGTACTCCAAGGGGTGGCCCCCTGAAATATTTCTGAATCCTATGATTGCTTTGTCGTGAAGGCCTCGTTGGGTTTGATTTGGTTTTTCCGAGGTTGATCGAGTGTGTGTTGCTATTTGTGCACCCCGGCCGGGTAAAACTTTCTGAAAGCCGTGTCTGCGGTTATGGACGACTTGGAGCACAATATCTCGATCATAGACAACTATACCTAAAGTAGTGCTATAAATTTTACTTTATAATGACTAGTAATCAGCTTGACTATAATGGAATGGCTAAATAAAACTGCCAACAATTGCTTGTTTGGTTTGTCGCTTGCGACAATTGTATCTGACTAGTAAGTATTGCAACTACAACGGAATGGCTAAATAAAAGTACCAACAACTGCTGGGTTTTCGGGATATCTCATGCTAATTGTATCTGACTAGTAAGTGTTGCAACTACAATGGAATGGTTGAATAAAAGTGCCCACTGCTTATTGTATCAGGATGATTATCTATACCTGACTAGTAATTGGTGCAACGATAACTGAATAAATAAAACTGCCAACGGTGTGAGTTCCTCGGTTGACTTCCTCGTTTGGTCTCGAGGGGAAAATACCAGGATGGGTTTGTTTGGTGTTAGATTCAGGTTGGGTCCGAATAGGTCTTTCTTACCCCTCTCTGATAGTCGCTAGTTGTACCGAGTCTCTATAGGTTGTTTAGCGCATGCTGCCGCTGCCGCTTCAGTCCACCATACCTATGTAGGCGAGGACCGCCGAATTCTAGCCTCATGGTGTCTTGTCCCCATCTTGGCTCCTCTTTTCCTTTGCCCTTTGTCGGCACCCTTTTGTTTAAGCAGGTTTTGGAGATCGACGTCATTAGCGTGGTTACCCTTCCGCTTGGGCAGGTTATGGACGCCAGTGGTTATTCTTCAGGGCTCTTAGCCCCATTTGCATCTTGTCCGTAGCTGGACGCTCTATCGTTTTTAAGGTGATTTGGATCTTTGTACCGTATATCTGTATTCTTGACTCATGGAGTCGTGTTGTATATATATCTGTTCTGTGGGTCCCATCGAGGATTGTTGTGTAATGTTATTACTTCGTTTTCCACCCGCACGAAAGTGCCTGGTGGGCACCTTCGAATCGTTTCTATGCGGGTTTGGCGGGAAGCGCTGAAACTTGCATAGGTCCGATTCTGAGGGTGTTACACTTTCTGCTTTTGGTTCTTCCCAGATTGAGAGGACCTACTCCCTGAGGCTTTTGCATGGAGGTTGCACAGCCTGCTGGGGAGGCATCCACTGGCCAGCAAAACCAGGGGAAGGTTGTTGCCATGGCACAGAGAATTTCCCCTGAAAGGCAGGAGTGGGGTGCAGACCAAATTGCCATGGAGGAAAACTGAAAGGAGGGTAAGATCCAAGCTGGGGAGGCATCATCTGAGCTTGCTGAGGCATAGGAGGTTGCTGGTAGCCAAAACCAAAAGGGGGAGGTTGGTGTGGTGGCTGCTGCAACTGTTGCCATTGCTCCCCCTTGTTGCTACCACCTCGACCTCTTCCCCAGCCTCTACCTATCTCAACCATGACGCAAACCTCAAGGATCTGCTTGAACGAAGGCTTCGGGTGAATATTCCAGGTTTCAGCACTGAGAGAGAGGCTAGAACTCAGATCTGGCTCATCTTCAGGAGAGAGAGGAAAACAGTCTGTCGCCACGAAGGAGCGGGTCTAAACAAGATCTTTCAGGATCCAAACGCGAAGGGAGGGCGGTGTAGTAGTAGCCGACCAAACCCTAGGAGGGGTATCTTCGTCTTCCCACGGTTCTCCGAAGAAAAATCCCCAGGCCTTGTCAGCTTCGTCCTCCACGCCAGCGCACGTGAGCACCTTAGTGAGACCAGGTGGATCCGAGTCGAGCATAGAGGTGTTCTTCACCTGTCTTGTCTCTCCTCCAGGTGGGCGCACATCATAGCCCACACGTTGACCGAGTCTCGCCTGAGCGCCACCAAAGTCGTCGCTGCCAGAGCATCCCGAAACGAGAATCTCCCCTGCCCTGGATGCAGGGGAATGGAGAAGATGGCCCGGTCTCCCGCTACCAATGACGATTGACCCAACCGTGAAGCCGAAATTCTGCTCGTAGATCCGCGAGGGCGACCATGTTTCCTCCTCCTTGCCACCGCAGGGGCACGTGTTGCTGCCTCTTCGCGACGGGCTTGAGCAGGACTGCAGACGTCGTCGGCGAGCTTGCGGGGGCGCCCCACCACCCATTTTCCAGCACGTAGATTCCTCCCCAATCCCCTTGTCGAGGCCGGCAAAGTCGAAGAAGGAATCAATGAACCAGAGTCCGGCATCAGGGACGCGAAATTTTCTCTTTCTGGACGAGCCTGCCAAATTCCCTTCCCCCAGAATCGGTGGCCTGATGAAGGATGGCCCCCGTAATCAGGGGAGGAGCATCCTGGCTCTTCAATCGCTTCGAGGAGCCCTCCAATCTCTGTTCCACAAGGAGTCGAGCCGCAACGCGGCTCAATCTCCTCTCCATAGGCAGGAATCGCCAGGGTCAGGCGCCGCGCCGCGAAATTCCTCACCGGAGGGAGGCAGGAAAGCCGCGGCGAGGTCGGAGGCGAGGGTGGAGTCGAGGGCGGAGAAGGCGAGGGTGGAGTGGAGAGTGGAGAAGGCGAGGTGGTCGGCAGGGTGGAACAGTGGGTCAGAGTAGGAACGGCGGCAGTGAATGGCGGAAACGTACCCCGTACGCCGCCCTCCCCAGGGGGAAGTGGGCCCTATCCAAAACACCCAACGCGAACCCGATGAAAAGGGGAGGGGGTCGGAACAGTGGATGGCCTAGTCGGCTCCAGGTCCGCGCGGTGGGGGTGGCACGAGCAGAGGAGCGCCAGGGATCCGCCATGATCGCTCCTCGAGCGCCGCTCCGAACGTGATAGCGCCATCCTCTGGATAGCTAGCCTGTCGTTAGGCGAATGACTTACTTAATCAGATTAACCCTTAATTAGACATCGCGGTGATAAATTCACCAGAAACATTTTTTTCCCAAGTAAATACAACTTTGCCGACTCTAATTTCCCTGGAACGGCAAAAACCACACATGTATAAGTCGCTTGTTCTAATGAGGAAAGAAACTACACACGTATAAGTTCTCGCTACACTAAAACTACGAGGCGCCGAGGACCGGGTTCTTACGTCGATGGCCAAATGTTGGGGATCTCGGATTATGTCCCTTTCCAGGCCAGCCCACCAGCCCGACACACGTCGGCGACACTTGTCATAGGAACGGGCGCCGTTACGGCCTTCGCGACGGCGTTAGGCATGCCAGGCTCCTGTCGGCATAGAATTTTTTATTTTCTATTTAATTTCATATATTTATACTCATTTATTTATTTATTAGTCTTAGTAATTTTAATGTGCTTATATTTTTTCACCAATCACTACGGAAAAAATGTCGTTGCCGTATAGACACGTCTTTGTCGTGTGTCAAATAGACCGGAACACAGCAAAGTTTGTCTTTTCCGTGTATAACCTAGAAAGCACATGGCAATGTTTGTCTTTGTCGTGTATAACCCCGAAAGCACCTGGCAATGTTTGTCTTTGTCCTGTATAACCCAGAAAGCACATGGAAAAGTACATGAACACGAAAAATTTATAAAAAGGAATACCACAAAGAAATATACACGACACCACTAATGGAGAACGGGCCTTTAGTCCCGGTCCTAGAGGGCCTCTAGTCCCGGTTTTGCAACCGGGACTACGGAATCAGGACTACAGGCTCTGCACGTGGCCGCGCAGAAGGGCACGGGGTGGCGGAACTTTAGTCCCAGTTCGTATCATGAACCAGGACTAGTTATTCTCTATCGTGGTAGCATTTTACCAATTCGGCTGCCGCGGCAGTCGATGGGGGTTTCTGTCATGCTGAGTTTTGGGGCCATTTTCGTCATGACAGCCGATGGGGGTTTCTGCCGCGGCATAGTTTTGCGGTCGTTTTCTGCCGCGGCAGACGATTTGGTTTTCTGTCACTGCAGAAATTTGGGGCCAATTTCTAAGGCGGTAGCCAATGGAAGGAGGATAGGTAGAGGAGGGTTGCGTTTGGTGTAAAGTTAAATGCAACGAAGGAACCCAATAAACAACATCATCATGATTATATAGATATAATTCTACATTACATATATATAAAATTTAATTAAATGGAGATCACAACCCGTCTATTCGATTACACAGAGAGCATTAAATCACAGGAGTCTAGAGGTATGGTATTTTCCTTCTGGGTGTATGACATGGTCAACAGTAAATCCATCCAATCCCTCTTGAATTGCTACCAGACGCTCCCTTGGTTGGAGATTCTCCCGCCATTTTTTCAACTATATATAAAAGAAGGAGATCAATATGAATATCAATAGTCATAACAAATATTATGAATGACACTCAACACAATTTGAGAACATATTGTTCACGTACTTCTACAAATGTCCCGCCGTCCCGCTCACTAACCTTCGAGCGAATGTACTCGCACACGAAGTATCCACACAAATTAGTCTTTGGTGGCTGCCTCTCGCACTTAACGAGAATATAATTCAATCAAAATAATCAAGCATGATATAATGGTATTGAAACTAGAATTGAAGATATGATCTAGCTCGTACTACTTACTTTTACTCGATGAAAACTAAGCTCATCTTTAAATTCACCAACCGTAGCATTGGTGAAAGCTTTCCAAACCCTTGCGGGCAAAAAATAAAGAATAGATGAGTTATTAGTTACTTGATATCTCAGGATATAGTGCGGTAATGTCTGAAATTACCTCCGGAGCACATCTTTAATGAATGCGTACTCTGATTCGTCTCTCACTAGTGAGTCCTTGATTTCAACTCTTCCAGCGTCAACTTCAATGATTAGCAGAATCCAGTGATAGCTATGCACATTTATATACGTCAGTAACTCATCAATTACACTTAGCAGAATCAAGTGAATGTGTAGAAGGAAGTAACACTCTTACTTGTAGTTGTAGGGAACAATATTCTTCGTCTGTAATGTGGCCCCAATAAGACCCTTAGCAAGTTATGCTCCGTGTCCTTGGGGTATTCCTTTAGCAATGCTTGATTAAACCGGTGTGGGTCGATGAACCCAGTGTCAAATATTTTCTTTCAGTCACATTCATCACTCTTCATTTTGCATAATAACATAGTAAAGATAATTACATGCAATGAACGAGCTGAGTTAGAGACTTGATCATAGAAATAAATGAACCACTTATAGACAATAGGTAGCGAGGAGACTCAAGTCGAGGGCATCTTGTTTGAATAACATATAGAATTCCTCAAAATAACTTTTCAACTGGTCTTCACCATTAAAATTATCACTTGTAATTCTCACAAGAAGCGCTGACAATCGATCTTGTTCATCGCATGTAGAGACTTTCTCGTACCACTCATGCAGTCTTCGCATTTGAGTTAGTAGAAGGTCGACCTCATTAGGTCTGACCAGAGTCTTATCGTATTCGTATCTCCATGCTATTTCCTCGTGTTTGGGATATGCCCGCCTAGTGCTTGATCAACTGTAATACTAGCACCTTTGGCAAATTCCATTGCTATAATATTTCTGATGATCAATATTGGATAACACCTTGAGCGGGGCGATCAATTTGTTTGCATGCATTCCGAGTTGGGCAACATCTCTTTTCCCGCTACTGCTGTAATACTTCTGGATTCTTCCTACGAATTCTCATCGAGACAGTTTGCGATCATCGGGCTTATTTATCTCATATTGCGATGGTTGCTCAAGAAATCCCTTAGCCCACTTTTTAGCTTTCGGATCAAATATTTTCTTTGGCTCGGGAACTTTGGGTGCAAAAAAGGCTTTCACTTGGGCATCACTGATCTCTTTGGTTTCCTCATCAGTCATCTCGTAAGGTAACTTGGGAGGAGACGGCGGTATTTTCTTTGCCTTTTTACTTTTGGCTTTCTTTTGAGTAGTATTACTAGTTGACTGAGAGGTCGCCTTATTCGTTTGACACAGCGGCGGTTGTAGGACCCCTGGGATTAGGGTTAAACTAACCTCAGATCACCATCTAAGATAAGTTCAACTCCAAACACGGAAGATCATAGTATGATTCGGTAACATTACAGAACACAGGGATTCAACAGCATAAGTTTAAACTCTTAACAGAGTAAGAAATTAGAGTTATTCTAAACCAGAGATAATAGACCCAACATTACATCACACAACGAAAGCAAATTATGTTGTTTTACACAACAACTTAGCAAAAGGGCCTAAGAGGCCATAAACAAAAGCGATGTCCATCCCATAGTCCTCAGGCTGCACCTGGGACCAACAACTACTCGTCGATGTCAACGTAGAAGCCACCTTTGGTTGCAATTAGATCATGTGTAGAAAAACAAAAATGGCGCAAGGCTGAGTACGATAATGTACTCCGTAAGACTTAGATAACCTAGTATCTACATGCTCTGGCTAGAAAGGATTTATCTGGATTTACTTTTGTGGAAAGAAATCGTTATTTGTAAACAAGAGAGAAGAGGCTCGTCTACTCAGAATATTTTAAAAGGGATAAGATAACAAATTCATCATCTAGTTCACCAGATCTCGACGATCTCCAGCTTCATCAGAACCTTCTATGTAGGATCACCCCCTCGACCCAGAGGAAGCATCCTTAAGCACACATGGAGCAACAAGTTTTATAATGGTAAATGTTATGTATGATCTTAAGTCCGGTCGCCAAGTCGTTCATAACCGTGAACACGGCTTTTCGAAAAGATTTAAAACTGCAGGGGTGTAGAACTTTACCCACAAGTACCAACCAACTCTTAATGCCAAACACTACAAGAAATGTGTTGATTTGTGACCTTCTCACAGTGATGGGGAATAAAATCGCCATAGATCCATTACGATTTTGCACAATATGGTCGTAAGCTATTTGAGAGGGGCAAAACCTTATTAAATTATGGAAATTTTGGTTAAAAATGTCGTAATTTTAATAGACAAAATCATCGTAACATGCTTGATACAGCCTAGGACTTTATGTATATCGTATTCTGACCAAATTAAATCATCATAATGTCTTAAATAGAATAGGTTTAGATGACTAGATTGGCCACCTCATCATTTATGCCTATGTGTCATTTTTATATGTAGATTTTTTACTATGTGACAAGTCCATGACCTGACATTGAGGCCCCACCGAACTCCAGCAGTGTTATCAATTAATATGGCAGAAAAAGTGGTCGAGAGGGGGCTCGAACCCGCAACCTCCAGCTAGATGCGATGGTGGTCAATCACCAGGCCACTCATCAGTTTGTGTAAAGTAAGGGAGCTCGTCCTAATTGAACAACGTTTTGTTTGTTGGGCCTGGGCCAAGGAGACACGAGGCCTCCTATCCACCCATTTTTTTATCTTTTCCTTATACGGCTGATGGGCTAGTGGTTTGTTGGGCTCGCATTTCCTTTTAGTTGGTGGTCCGGTTCTAGCCCTAGGCCGATGTGTTGGTCCATTTAGAAAGTTTTTATTCTTTTTTCTATTTTGTTAATTCTTTTGTATCTTTTTCATTAAAAATCCAAAATAATTGATTTTGGCTCTAAATTTTGATAAAATTTAGTAGATCCTCTTAGGGTGTTAATTATGAATACTTTTTTTAAAAAATAGTGTATTTCATTTGGTGGTTGCTTCACAATATTCCCAGTTTTGTGTACTCGGAAAATGGAAAATGCTTTTCTTGTGCGACGAAAAGAAAAACTTCAGTGGATGAGCCTCCCTAAACTTGCATTGGATCTCTGAAGAAATAGCATATCGTGAGTCTAAAAACGTTTTTTGCCAAAAAATCATGAGCATCAGATCATGTACCTGTAGTTCAAACCGGACCCACTTCCTACCGATTCGGCAGGAATTTGTCTTTTTTGCCAGGGCAGAACAGAAAGGTTTGAGATATCCTGGTTGGGACATTGTCCATGTAATGTGGTCTAATATTTTTACATAATGTGGCGGTACCATTCTAAAATTGTCATTTGGTGGTTGCTTCATAAAACGCCTTGCGCTCGAAAAATGGAAAATAGATTTTCCGTGCGTCGAAAAGGAAAACTGTCTCCTGCAACACTGTTCGCTATCCCATGATGCATATGTGTGAACAATATGGGCACATTATCTCAAACTATACCGCGATTCTGGCCATAACATTGGTCGTTTGGTCCGAAAGCCATGAAACCTCGGACATGATAGGTCATTTCTGAGAAGGTTTTTTTAGACACTTGCAATATACCAAGGTTGTTATTTTTCCTTGCAACTATGTCACATAAGAAGACACCACGCGAAGGATTTGCATTGATCGGACCTTTTTTTTAAAATTTTATGCCTATTTCAAGCTATGGTCAAAACGGTGGACACGAAGGTTCATAGCTAGGGGCCGAGGCTCGCTAAACTTGCATGGGATCTCTGAAGAAATAGCATGTTGTGAGTCTAAAAATGATTTTTGCGAAACATCATGAGCATCGGATCATGTACCTATAGTTCAAACCGGACCCACTTCCTGCCGATTCAACAGGAATTTGTGTTTTTTGCCAGGGATGAACGGAAAGGTTAGAGATACTCCGGTTGTGACATTGTCCATTTAAGGTGGTCTAATATTTTTAGAAAATGTGGCGGTACCATTCTAAAAATTTCATTTGGTGGTTGCTTCACAAAACGCCCCGTTTTTTACGCTCGGAAAATAGATTTTCCGTGCGTCGAAAAGGAAAACTTTCTGCTGGAACATTGTTCACCATCCCATGATGCATATGTGTGCACAATATGGGCACATTATCACAAACTATGCCGCGATTCTAGCCATAGCATTGGTCGTTTAGCATGAAAGCCATGAAATCTCGGACATGATAGGTCATTTCTGAGAAGGTTTTTTTGAGACACTTGAAATATACCAAGGTTGGTATTTTTCCTTGCAACTATGTACCATAATAAGACTCTATGCGAAGGATTTGAATTGATCAGACCGTCTTTGAATTTTTTATGCCCGTTTCAAACTATGGTCAAAACGAAGGAAACGAAGGTTCTTAGCTAGGGGCTGAGCTGGCTAAACTTGCATTGGATCTCTGAAGAAATAGCATATTGTGAGTCTAAAAATAATTTTTTCCAAAAATCATGAGCATCGGATCATGTACCTGTAGTTCAAATGGACCCACTTCCTACTAATTCGGCAGGAATTTGTGTTTTTTGCCAGCGGCGGAAGAAAAGGTTTGGGATACCCCAATTGGGAGATTTGTCAATGTAAGGTGTCCTATTATTTTTGAAAATGGTATGCTAGCATTTTGAAACTTTCATTTGGTGGTTGCTTCACAAAACGGCCCGTTTTTTGCGATTGGAAAATGAAAAATGGTTTTTCCGTGCGACCAAATGGAAAAATTCCTCCTACAACATTGTTCGCCATCCCATGATGCACATGTGTGCATGATATGGGTGCATTATCACAAACTATGCCCTGATTATAGCCATAACATTGGTCATTTGACCCGAAAGCCATGAAACCT
This sequence comes from Avena longiglumis, assembly GCA_030063025.1. Taxonomy (NCBI): domain Eukaryota; kingdom Viridiplantae; phylum Streptophyta; class Magnoliopsida; order Poales; family Poaceae; genus Avena; species Avena longiglumis. The sequence continues at coordinate 450,539,588 of CP125979.1, forward strand.
CCAACATGATAGGTCATTTTGTGAAGGTTTTTTTGAGGCATACTAAATTAACCAAGTTTGGTATTTTTCTTGCAAATATGTCACATAATAAGACACCACGCGAAGGATTTGTGTTGATCTTACCGTTTTTTAATTTTTTATGCCCGTTTCAAACTATGGTCAAAATAGCGGGCATGAAGGTTCTTAGCTAGGGGCTGAGCCTCGCAAAACTTGCATTGGATCTTTGAAGAAATAGCATATTGTGAGTCTAAAAATTATTTCTTAAAAAAATCATGGGCATCAGATCATGTACATGTAGTTCAAATCAGACCCACTTCCTGCCGATTCGGCATGAATTTGTCTTTTTCGCCAGGGTGGAAGAAAAGGTTTGGGATACCCCTATTGGGACATTGTCCATATAAGTTGGTCTAGTATTTTTGAAAAATAGAATGGTAGCATATTGCAAAATTCATTTTGTGGATATTTAACAGAACAAACTGTTTTTGCACTCCAAAAATATACACCCAAATCCAGCTAATTAGGAGGGAGGACTGGCCTACCCACGGATCAGCCCCAGAAAACCGATCTGAGACGTCCACGACACCGATCCAACGACCAGAAAACCACCGTACCTCATGTGGTACCCAGGCTTCCAGCCCTAACCCTAACCCTACCCCGACTTACCTCCCTCCCTCCTAGCATCCCGCCGCCACTTTGCTCGTGTTCCAGATCGCGATCTCCTCCTCCTCCTCACCTCTCCCTTACCACCACTCCCCGCCCTTACATCCCCGGTCTCGTCCTCCCCTGCCACAACCAAGGCCATGGTTTCATCCTCCCCTGCCACAGCCAAGGCCAGGGCCTATCCTGCTACCCAGATGCGCCGCCTCCACCTTAATCTGACCCCGCACCACATTTTCTCCCAACCAAACCATATCGGACGCGGGCGTCAAGAAGCCATGGTGTCGCGGTGGGTTGGCTCGCCGTCACGCGCGTGCATCCGTGCACGGCGCTCCGTCGATCCGACCTCTGCCAATTCTTGCAGGATTCGTGACCTACAATATCGGGGAACCACCGGCCATGCCGGATCTTGAAGCTAATGGTTCCGCAGTTCCTAAGATCCTCCTTGCTCACCCCGGCTTCCCTCTTCACGGTGAAGAAATAAATAAACAGATCTAACCAAGGCCTAATTCCTAGGTAACCCTCTCACAGTGCCACGTAGTTGATGAGCGCGAGGATGCTATTCGGAGCAAGGCTCTAAGGTTAAACCTGGAAGTGGCTAAGGACTTCTATGAAGAAGACAGAGATTGGTAGGGAGACGCTGTGCACAAACTGAGCCTTGATGTATACCTTTTCTCCGGCTAGGGGAGAAGGGACGACCTCGCCGGACGGCACCGCCCGCCAGATTAGGCCCTCCGTTGCAGGGAGGTAACCCTCGGCGAGCATCTTCTTGATGTCGTTCTCGATGATGACCGAGCAGCGCCATTCCCCCTCGTGGGAATCAGCCTCCTCCTCCAGTGGTTCTAGCCCCGCCGGAATATGGTCGCAGCCGGTGGATTCCACCACTACGGAATGCGGCACCACCACGCCCTCCGGTGGGACATGGACAGATCCCGTTGACTTGGCCATGGCTTCGCCTGACGCCTCCATCGATGGGGTGTTGCTACTCCTAGCCATTGGAGCAGTGGGAGATGACTGTGGATTTGGATATGGCTAGATTTTTATCTATGCGTGCTATGAGCTCGAGGAGACGTTGGCTAGAGGAAGAAGATGATGCGATGAAGAATGAGGTGAAAAGATAAAATCACCACGGTTATATAATATAGTACTCGGTGTCAAGATTCGTGCAAGTTGATCGAACGATTGCTGCATGGACAGCGTGTGTGCAAGCGTGCACGGAAATTTCTCCATGTTCCCACCGCCGCCGCCAACGTTTCGTATCCTTCTCTCGGGAAAAAGATCTATGATTACGTTCTCTGCATGTGTGAGTTACGAGGCGTCGCTGACCTATGGTCTACGTTACTCTACTGGCATAGGCAGGTGAACAGTCCCATCTGAAGATTCCGGCATGGAAGGATCCTGTCCGTCTATTAGAAGAGTATGATGGGGAAGCTCAGTGATTCTCTGACTTATATGTTGAAGACGGAGAGCATTGCAGGGTTTTTGGGAGGAATACAGGATATTGCTTGATGATTTGCCGACATTCACCTAGACGGAGCATTCAAATTGAAGAGGCAAGATGGTGCAAGATCTCGGAGTTCTCTGGGGCCTACTGTTGGGGATATGCTAAATGGGTATCACCATTGCATGTTTCTAATCCAGATAACCTGGGTGGCCCACAGTTGGTAGCAAGGCTTTTGTCCTACTGGGCGGCCCAGTTAGTTGGATCCAGAAGGGAGGCCCATGCCGGATGAAGGAAGGCTACGGTGGAGTCATTAATGTACCCGGATCCTTGGAGTGCAAGACACGTTAGACTAGTTGTATACCATGTAGGACTCTGTAACCTGCCGGCTAGGACTTTGCCTGTAACCCAAGGATCTGGCGTCTATATAATCCGGACCTAAAGAAGCCTTTAGGGCACAACTCAACTCATATCGCACACAGCGAACCGATCCCTATAACCCGGCGTATTGTCGTTATAGTGATTTATAGCAGGAGTAGGATTCCGCCACCGTCGTGGGATCTGAACCTGGGTAAGCTATGTCACCTCATATCCGATAACCTTCCGTATTATCCCACGTCTCTAAACACGAACTGTGAGGACCCCTCCATGGCGTACTCGTCAGCAATACCAAGACACTGGTTGGCGGTTAGCTGCGATCCGCCCACGTGCAGCGTCAATTAACTGCCGCCCACGTGGGCTTCTACTGTTTTTCTTTTTCCTGTTTTCTGCGGTAATTCTTTTAGATCAATTCGCTTCGAGGATTTGACTTAACAAGAATTTTTCTTTTATAAATCTTAATTTAAATATTCTCTTGTAATATATTAATTCATAATTAATATGTAATAGTCATATTTAAATAACCATTTATCTGAAAACCCTTTTCCGTCCTTTTTCTTATTCTTTCTCCGAACGACTTCGGATCTTTCCAGAACTTTTGTGGTTTCTCTATTCTTCCGTGATTAAAATGAACCATTAACGATCTCCAAGATTCGTCAAGACCTTAAGCGTGCTACCCAACAATTCATGAATACAGACATGGCCAAGACTCCTCTATGACCAATAATCAACATCAGAATCTAGACATCCTATCCTTGTTGACCACCTGTGTACTCAACGATATTTGTCGTTGAACCGTTAAATATTGTGTCTTATTCCCTTTTTCTGTAGGATACTATATTTTCTTAGGTTTGATCGAGTGACATCCCTATATCAGTGTTCAATCTCGTTACCTAGAATACCTTATTTACTCTTTCTGATAAACAATATCCCCGTGACCTATTCACATGCTACGCAACTTATGGATATAACATATCCTAGGGGGCCCAAAGTATCTTCCGCTATGCGGATGGACAAATCCTGCTCTTGACTCAGTCTCTTCAACATGTGTAACTACCTCGGTGAATTACGCTCCTAGATACAAGCCTGGATGAGCGGTAGTGGTTGAAATAGTACGGTGGGGCCCCAAAAGCCACTCACGGGTAGACCTTTCGGCCGTCCCAACCACTACCATCTCAACGGGACCTGTACGGGCGGCGTAATCGGGAGGCGAAGGGATCAACTACATACACAAGTCGGTATGTATGCAAGCCACCATACAAGAGTACATCAGAGCCATACCATCTAGAAAGAAAGGAAATATAGCAACGCCATACGGCAAGATTCAAATGACCTAGATAGGTATAATATTTTAGGATAATTCCTCATACAACACACATCAGAGTATCAAGCGGAAGCGGCAAAACAGTCCGGGTACGGACAAGAAGCAAATCGGCATAAGATGCCATAGAAGTAAGCACATCCGCCCACGATCTCACGGATCCCGTTCCCGGAATCTCTACACGAGCGATCGTTGCCGCATCATCACCTCTTCCACCCAAAGATCCGTCTCCGCGAGGGTACATTCATCGAACCAATAATTTATCGTGTGAGACCCTAAGGGTACTCAGCAAGACTTAATGCCTCTAAAGGGACACAACTGGGTGACGCAATTGCAGCGAAAGATAAACCCTAGCATTTCTACAGATAACCGCTAACCATCCGCCTAACCAATGATAGACGGATGTCCGTGAATTAAGGACAACAGTTATAATAGTAATATCATCAGATCCATCCTCCTCCTCGCTTACCAACGAGGAAGCGGACGAACAACCCCCACATCTGTTGGCAATTTTATTAACCATTCCATGAGTGTTGCACTATTTACTAGTCAAATTACTTAGTCAGATTAAAGCGGTACTTTAGTTATGCTTGTCTATGATCGAGAAACTGTGCTCCAAGTCGTCCATATCCGCGGACACGGCTTTCAGAAAGTTTTACCCGGCCGGGGTGCACCAATAGCAACACACGCTCGATCAAACTCGGAAAAACCAAATCAAAACCCAACGAGGCCTTCTCGACAAAGCAATCACAAGATTCAGAAATATTTCAGGGGGCCACCCCATTGAGTAGACCATAGCGAAGCCGGTGACTCGAGACGGACTCAAGGTTTGCGACAATCGTAACGACTGGGAACCCGAAAGTGTGGCTGGGCTTGTCGATACCGCTAAACATTCCGCTTACCTAAGCGATGCAGTGTGCTCCTCGCACAAACGTAAATAACAGTAGCATGGCATAAGTACAGGATAGTAAATAAAACCTCAAACTAGTTTGTGGCCCCAAGAAATAAGATCAATCAAGCTCGCTCGTGGGGTCCCATATACCTCCGGATGTGGATAGCGCGATAAATCAAGGAACAGGAATCAAGTACTGGGGTCTTACGGACACAAGTGATCGTGAAAAACCAAATAGCAGATGTTGCTCACCGGTGCCACTTTCATTAGTTATCCCATTACTACTCAGGTTAAGTTGTTTAAGTACCTCGTTATCCATCAGACACTCACATACCCTACACATGCTGTTCTACGACTCGCATGGCTCAAACAACTCCTGTAGTAATGGCTCATGGGATGGAGGAACAAGCTTGGTGGGGTTTAAAAATAAAGGCCATGCATACTTGGGATTCAATTTAATGCAATCGCGACTCAATGATGCAAGAATAAGATAGAGGCAATAGGTACTGTATGTATGCAAGCATGTGGAAGTGCTTGCCTGGCAACTCAGTTGAAGCGAGAGACGGATCTGGGTAGTGCTCCTGGTTCTCTTGATATATCCCCTGCTCAGCGTCTATTCGAAAAAGAACCAAACAAGCAAGGGCCAACATAAATAAAGTGCACAAGCATAGGAATATCGACAAGCAAACAATCATGCCATGATGAATGATGCACAAGTTGCATGGCAATAAGTAGCAAGGCATGGGTGAGGTGTGGTGTGCAAGAATAAGTCATTTTATTAAGGTTGGGCCACATTTTGTTGTCATAATAGTTGCTGTACACTATATTTTTATATGATGCATGCTGCAATTGAAGTCATGGATAGCATAAACAGAAAGGTCTCGTCGAGCTGATCATTTTAGACATATCATTTGTTAAATTTGGAATTATAAATCAAAAGTTATTAATTATTTAAGTTCTAGTGGCATTGGTGGTAATTTAATTCAACTTGGAATTTTAAATGTGCAAAAGGCAATTTGAATGGCATATTTGAAATCCTTACATTTTTCTGATTGAAAAACATATATCATTTGCATTATTTGGATTTATAATTGAAAAGTTATTTAAAATCTGATTTGAATTTGATTTTGAATTAATTGAATTAGATTTGAAATAAACAGACAAGGCAGAAACTTTTTACACCCATCTACAGCTAGCTCCAGCCGCAGACAGATGGGCCAGGCGACAGAGGGCCCACGCGCGCAGCCAAACTTCTGCCACCGCGGCTCTGGCTAGCCAGAGATGCAGTGGGGCCGGTGGGCTAGCAGGCCCACACGCCAGCGAGTGGACGCGAGACGGCCACGCGGCGCAGCGGGAGGGACCGCGGGTTGCTAGATCAAAACAACGGGCACCTTTTTGCAAAACTGCACAGAGACAGACGTATGGGGCCGAGGGAGTGCGGGTTTAGGCGGGAGAAACTTCGAGGACCTAAGCGCAAAAATGTCAAACTGTCACGGCAGCGTCAGCTTCTGCCGATCGCGATCGGCCGGCGTTTGGTCGACGTTGGCGAGCGAACAACTGGGTGAAACGGGGTGCTTCAAAAACCAAAAGTGGAGAGGGCGACACGGGCTACAGATTACCTACAGGTGGCGTCGCCAGCGGAGAACTACAGCGCGCGGGGCGGGGCATTGAACAGCGCCGGATCTACTGCTGCGGCTGTCGGCCGACGCGCAGCTGCACGCGCAGCGATCGCTCGTCTTGGCGGGGCTACGGCGAACTAGAGAGGACCAGGGGGTGTCTAGGGGCTACAGGAGCTCACCGTGGTGTTGTCGGCGTAGCCGGGGGCGTTGAGGTGGCGAGGATCGGCGAGGGGCAGCAGGTCGGGGCGTCCTGGCGGTCACGGGCACGGCGAGCTGCTCGGCGGGCTGGCTGGTTCCTCGCGTCTGGCGTTGCAGGGGAAGCAGGCGAGACTCCTGGGGGCTCTGACCTGCCTTGGCGCGCTCGGGAACGAAGAAGAGCAGAGGCGGCCGCCGCTAGGGTTGAGGGGGCATGGTGGAGAGGTTGCTCGCTGGGGAGGAAGAAGGGAGGCAGGGGGAGGAAGAGAGGCCTGAGGGGGATCTGGGGAGGCTAGGCGAGGGGAGGATAAGAACGGGGGGCAGGTAGATGGTGTGGGGAGGGTAGATCGGCATCGGCCACCTTTGCACCTCACGTGCATGGGTCAAGGCACATGGGGAGGAAGGAGGCTGCCGTGGGGTAGGGCGAGGCCGGAGGCAGTGTGTGGGTGAGGCTGGCGAGGGCCAGGAGGGCCTCATGGCATAGAGAGAAAGAGAGGAAGAGAGGAGGGGGCCGGCTCGAGCTAGGGTTAGGTTTGGGAGTGGCCTCGGTTGTTTGGGGTGGGTAGCTAGGGGCATGGTGAACATGTGGCCATGCTAGGTTAGCTAGAGGGGAGAGAAAGAGAGAAGCAAACTTAGGGTTTGGTTTAGATTAGGTGGGTTTTAGGGTGTAGCTAGGATGGGGCATGGGGGTAGCTTAGGGGGGTTTAGATTTTTGAGAGGGGGAAGGTTTGATGCTAGATGCTCTTCCGACAAGATCCAACCTTGCACCAAACAACCCACAACAAGAACCAAGACTAGAGCAAGGGAAAAAGGTGATGATGGCAATGATGGCTAGGGTGATGGGGTTTAGGCATGTTCAAACAAGACCAAACCCAAGGGGTAGAGAGATGTTCCATGTAAAATCCAAATAAAAACAAATGTCAAGCTAAGGGATACTTGCATGGGCCATGCATAGTTAATTGGTACCATATTCATCTTTGTGAAAACAAGATTAATTACCTGGCATTTTCTTATGCATTCCAAAGTGTGGAATAAGGCCCAAGCAAAAGAAATTAGAAAGAATTCCAAGTGGGGTATGAGGAGATGATCACATTGGAATATATTTGGGACTTGCTAGTGTGTATATGCCACTAGATATTTAATAAGCCCACAAAATATTCCCACATGATGATAACCCCAACAACACCCATATGGAAGCTAGGGAGAAAGGGTCCCACTCACAAGGCATGCAAAGGTGCCCATGTGGCTCTCATGCATCAATAATGTGAAAACAAATGATGCCAAGATGAGAACATGTGGAGAAGAAAAGGATCCATCCCAACCCACATGAGCTAGAAGTAAACCCATAAATGCCCACCTCATATTTAGTTGGATGGTGGAATTATAAGGTGGTGAAAGAAAAGGTGGTGGAGTTAATAAGAGATATGCCCCCAACTCAACTTGGGCATTTAACAATATATCAAGAACCAAATACAATATCAAGAGGCAACTACAATTAATAATGCACATGAGATAAGAACCAAACAAGAAGGGGTTTTATATGATGCTCAAATGCAAGGTGGCATGATGACATGAGCATGATATGTTGATGATGCAACAATTATATGTAGGAAGTGGCCCTTTTATTACTAGAACAAGTAGCATTACAGGTGTTAGACAACTGGGATGCTACAACTCTCCCACTAAACAGAATCTCGCCCGAGATTCTAGGAAGAAGAAGAAGACACAAAGAGAGAAGGATGGTTGGCACGGAGTTCATCTTCACGCTCCCAAGTGGCTTCATCAATGAATGGTGTGACCACGCACCTTGCGTAACTTGATGGACTTGTTGCAGTCCTTCTTTCTGCGGTCTCAAGGATTTTGGTGGGTGTTCACGATAAGACAGGTCTTCTTGGAGATCGATTAGCTCATGATCCACGGTCTGCCGGGATCTTTGAAGCACTTCTTGAGCTCGAGATGTGGAAAACATCATGGACTTTGAGTTTTTCCTAAGCTCCAGGGCATAAGCAACTTCTCCTCTTCTACCACGAATCTTGAAAGGACCGATGTATCTAGGAGCCAACTTTCCTTTGATACCAAAGCGGTGTGTTCCTCTCATGGGAGTGACACGAAGGTAGACGAGATCACCAGGGGCATATACCATATCCGTGTGCTTCCTGTCATAGTTGCTCTTCTGGCAACTTTGAGCAATCTTCAGGTTCTCAAGAATGATATGCACCTTCTCCTCTGCCTGAGTTACAATGTCAGGGCCAAACCAGATTCTTTCTCCTGGACCTGACCAACCAATCGGAGTTCTGCACTTGCGACCATAGAGAGCCTCAAATGGTGCCATCTTCAGACTCTTCTGGAAGCTGTTGTTGTAGGAGAATTCAGCATAAGGAAGACATTCCTCCCACTTCATGCCAAAGGAGATGACGCAAGAACGAAGCGTATCCTCCAGAATCTGATTGATCCTTTCAACCTGTCCTTGCGACTGAGGGTGGTAAGCAGTGCTGAAGTTCAACTTTGTTCCCAAAGCTTTTTGGAAACTCTCCCAGAACTTTGAGGTGAAGATGCTCCCACGGTCTGAACTGATTTCAAGTGGAACCCCATACAGACAGACAATTCTGTTGATATAGAGCTCAGCCAACTGAATTCCAGAAATTGTTTCCTTGACTGGGAAGAAATGAGCCACTTTAGAAAGCACATCGATGACAACAAAAATTGCATTGTTGCCCTTCTGCGACCTTGGAAAGCCGTGATGAAGTCCATCTCTACTCTCTCCCATTTCCATTCCGGAGGTTTCAATGGCTGTAGAAGACCGAATGGTTTCTGATGGACAGCCTTCACTCTGCGGCAGATATCACATTCGAGACATACTTGGCACAATACCGCTTCAACCCGTGCCACCAGATTGTGTTTTCAAGTCCATGTACATCTTTGTGCTGCCAGGATGGATAGAAAGAACCGAATCATGCGCCTCCTTGAGAACTTGTTCTCTCGCACCGGTAGTTTGGAACAAACATCCGGTGTTCAAAGAAAAGCGTGCCTTGATCATCAACGTGGAAGGACTCATACTCCGGAAGCTCAAGTTTAGAGATGAGCTTTTTGGTGTGCGGATCACCAAGCTGACGAGATCGAATCTTTTCTTCCAAGAGAGGAGTAGCCAGAAGGTTCAGGAGATGCCCTTGTTCCACAATTTCCAGGTTGAGCTGACGGAATTCCTCGCACAAGAGAGGTTATTGCTCTTCCATCATGACGTTGTTGACATATGCTTTGCGGCTAAGCGCATCTGCCATGACATTTGCTTTGCCCGGAGTGTAGTTGATGGTCACATCAAAGTCATTGATTACTTCAATCCATCTCCTCTGTCGAAGGTTGAGATCAGGCTGAGTGAAGATATACTTCAAACTCTTGTGGCCAGAAAAGATCTCACAACGGTTACCAAGCAAGTAGTGCCTCCATAGCTTCAAAGCAAAGACAACTGCTGCTAGCTCGAGGTCATGTGTGGGATAGTTGATCTCATGCGTCTTCAACTGACGAGAGTCATAAGCAACCACCTGTTTCTCTTGCATAAGGACCGCACCCAATCCTTGCAAAGAGGCGTCACAGAATATCTGGAAAGGCTTAGATGTATCCGGAGGAACCAAGACTGGCGTGGAAGTGAGTTTCTCTTTGAGTGTATCAAAACTTGCTTGACACGCAGGAGTCCACAGGTATTTCTTGCCTTTCTTGAGGAGATCGGTAAGAGGCTTCGCTATCTTCGAGAAGTTCTGAACGAAGCGATGGCAATAGCTAGCCAAACCAAGAAAACTCCGCACTTCTTTGACATTAGCAGGAGGAAGCCATTCAACGATTGTGTCGTGGGAATGACCACGGCAGATACTGCAATCGGCAGCGAGTAGTAGAACGAGGGGCAAGGGCGGCCAGCCATCTGCGGTGCGAGATGAGGGCAAAGACACAGGGTTTTACCCAGGTTCGGCCCCCCGGAGGGTAAAGACCTACTCCTGCTAGATCGTATTATGGAGGTGTTTACAATGGGCGAACTCGGCGACTAGGCAGCGAGTTGCTTGGGTGTATGAGGGAACGTGTCTCTACTCACCCCATAGGGAGGTATATATAGGCTCACCTCCCCTAGGGTTTACATATCTCAACCGATTCGGTTACAGCTTCGGTAATCGTTTAACCTAGACCGACTGGGCCTATCTACTCGCCTGGGCCTTCAACTTCCAGTCGCCTGATACCTTGCTGGGCTTTGATCCACTCGCCGTTCTGCAGGCCCAATCGCCAGCCCTTGGGCTCGGAACGTCCCGAGTATACCCCAAGAGGCGATCCCCATCGAGTCCCCGAGGCCGCTGATTAGGCGTGAGTGGCTGGCGATGGAGTATACGGCTTCAAGTTGGCATCCAGTCGAATCGTCGGCGGGCTCCTGTATAAAGGAAAAAATCCGATGAACCGAGTCACGTCTTGGGCGAGTCGAGCCAACGAGACGCGGTCTCGGCAAGTGACTTAACGAGCCGAGTGGCTGGAGTTGGACCGTCAGGCGTGGTCAAACTAGCCGTTAAGGTAACTCAACGGTAACTTCTGGCGTAATCATCGCGCGGTAACGGCCCCCTAATTTGGCGGGCAACTCCCGCTATATAAGAGGAATGGTAGGCTATCGCAAAGCCAACCGCCCACCATCTCTTCCGAGTACGCACATCTTCCTTCCTTTGATTCCGCGATCCCATCGACCCGCAAACCTCCGACCTCCAAACAAATCCTCAGCCATGGCCCTCTCCACCGAACCTTGGGGTAGATCCAAGTGCACCAGGGCGCAGCTGGCCTCCTTCGAGGAGGCCGGAATCCTACGGGCCGGCTGCTGGCGTATCCCCGCAGTCGGAGAAACGACCCCAAACCCGCGAGAGAGAGAGTTCGTCTGTTTCACCAGTCGACCCCAAACTCCGGAGGACGAGGCGGCGATCCCGCGGTACTCGGCCAATCGTTCCGAGCCACGCTATCTCCAGGTCGGCAAGCTCCCCGACGACCAGCGGATGGTCGTCGACGAGATGCTCCAGACCATCCGTGGTCTGAAGAAGAAGGGGCTCCAGACGGTAAACTTGTACAATTGTTGGCTTGGGCGGCTCGCCCGCCGCCTAACGCAACCATTACATGTACCAAGACATCGGCCGGGAGACTCGACGAAAGCCTGCCGACGAGTGGAAGCTGGAGGACTACCTCTCAAATGAAGAAGATCACCAAGCATACGCGGATGCGCAGGCTAGGGTCCTCCACACCGCAAGCGTCCGGCCCGACGGTAATCTTTTATCTTGTTCACATTCGCAGCGGTGCGCCGCGTAATTCTAACTCTGTTTCGTGTTTAACGCAACTGTTCCAAGTGGTGGAAGGGTGGCTGCCACCCGCCGACGACGAGAACCCCGGGCCATCCGCCCAGGATACAAGCGAGTCGCCACCCGCCAAGGGTAACGAGGACGACGAGGACGAGTCCGAAGAGGAGATTGCCCCACTGGTCCGAAAGACCCGCGGGCAACGTCAGCGCGAAATCGAAGCGAGCAGGAGCCTCGAGCGTCATGACGACGACGACGAACTCCCAGAGACCACCTCGCGCCGTCAGGCCACTCCCGCGAAGAAGAAGAAGGAAAAGGAGGCGAGGGCCCCCCTGAGAAGGAAGACGAAGCCGCCGAAGGCGGCCTCACCGCCGCACTCAACGAGCAGCTCTGATGCTCACAGCTCGGCCGGTGACGGCGCAGCCCCGGCGACAACCGCGCTAGATGCGCCATCTACGCGCTGGCCTCAATGCCTCCGCCATTCGCGCCGGTTTTTGGGCTAGGGAAGGCTCCGGTTGTGGCGACTTCTCCTCGCAAGGAGGTCCCGAGCGTGGCGGTCTCGCCCCGCAAGGAGGTTCCGCCGCGTAGCCCCATTCGAGAGGCCTCCGCCGGCGCCCGAGGCGCCAACCGCTACCTCAACGCCAAAGAAGCGTCCGTATCCGGGCCCCGACGCCCCGAACTGGGGCTTAGCCGATTGGGCCTCGAGCTGAAAACCGCCGCCTCAGACAGGGCTGCTTCATTCCAGTCGCCAAGTGGCGATTCGCCTTCTCTACTTTCTTTTAGTACTGATTTGTCTTTTATTGATTTGATTCGATGTGCGGGACCGGAGTGAAAAAGATGGGTCACCCGACCGTGGCTAAGGTATCCTCCGCCCGCGGCGAAGACCCTTCCGCAAGAGGAAAGGTGGACGAGGTCGCCGCCGGAAGGCAGCAAGAAGGCCAAGGGCGACATCGTCGCCGTCTCTAACGACGCGGCGCTACGCCGGACCAGCGGAAGCAACCGCTCTTGAAGGAGGGCGCTTCGTTTAGACCGGAGGAAGCGACTTCCTTTGGGGCGGGCGCCGATTGCTACCTTCCCGCTTCATGACCAAGGCGGCCACGGCGAGTGGGCTGCGACCGAGCTCGCTCCAGGACCGCCGACGCTGAAATCGACTAACGTCGCGGGCACACGCCGCTGCTGTGCGGACGCGTACAACTTCACGGCATGCTTGGTGCCATCCAGTACCTCCGGTCCCGAGGATCAGGTCGGTGCTTAGCAGCGCTTGATTCTTATAATTACTTGTTTTGTACTTTCAATCCAGTCCCGAGCGGATGCGCTAAATTTTAGCGGTATGCACCGAGGAATTTTCGTGGTCGCCAGCCCTCGAAAGCGCACTCGCTAAATTTTAGCGGGTGGGCACGAGTAATTTTCATGTGTGCTGACTTTGAAGATGTACTGTGGTCCGCAATGGAGTCGGCAGAGCGATTGGCTGGGCAACAGGCGAGAAGGAGCTGGCCACTATCCAAGAAGCAAACAAGGAGCTTCAGCCGTTGTCGCAAGAAGCGAGGTGGCTCGCCAGAGCTTGTCCTCGCCGGTGAGCGGTGGCGGTGCGGTTCGCTAGGCACTTCGAGAGGATCGCCGACCTCGGCCTTGAATCGCGGAGGCAAAAGAAGAAGCAAGCTCGGCGAACGGGCGAGCTAAGGCCGCCATTGCGGCCGCGGAGGAAGACCGAAAGGTGTCAGAGGCCTTCATTGTTGGGCTTCAGGACGATCATACGTCTCTTCAGAGCTTCATCACGGGACTCGCTCGCCCGTTGCTTGGTGAGTGCGTCTTTCCTGTCTTTCGGTTGTATTGTTTGTGGTTTCCATGGTACTCATAATTGTCTCCTTCGCGCAGGTCATGTTATTGGTAGCCAAGAAGAAGCGAGCTCTCTTGACGCAAGGGAGTGCGTAAGCATGCTTGTCGACTCGGCGACACTGTCGGCGACGTGCATCCGCGCCTACCTTCAAGAGATGTCGCCCACGGAGGTTATTCCCAGTGACCTCGTTGAGGTGTGGGAATACTTGGAGAAGGCGCCCGCGGTCGTAGAGTTCATGACGCGGTCGGCGTTTCGGCGCGGAGCGTCGACAGCTCTGAGCCTTGGACTCGCCCACTTCCCCGAGGACTTCGACCTCGACGATGTGACGAGTGGGTATCCTTCGTCGACTGGCGCGGTGGATCTGTCCGAGGTTCTCAAGCTGCATTAACGTGCCGCCGCGTACTCGGAGCGTGTCTGGGCGATGGGCGACCTCCTTCCCTACCAGGAAACGGTCGTCGCGCCAAACGACCCCGAGCCGCCGCATCGTGACTTCAAGGTCGAGCAGCCTTTCCGTGCGGCGATGGCGGGTGAGCTGACGACGTATCCGTCAAACCCGTACACCGCGTTCATCCGTAGGCGCCGGGATTCTGGTGCGTCGTCGTCGAAGCCTGCAGAATAGGGTAGTGTGCCTAGATATGTTAGCAGCAGTTCTGCCGAGCAGGCATAATTTGTAATGTAAGACAATGCGATATGCGATTGAATGGGACGTTGTGTCCATTCTGTTATTTGTTTGTGTGTTTTGGATTGATTTTGGATGAGTCCCCGAGCGCGTCCGCCCTTTTGTGGGGTTCACCTTGTATATGATGTTTGTTGTTATCATGTGTTTTGTTAGTTTGGTCGACTCGCCCGAGCTCGGAGAGCCAGTCGCAAGGCGACTCCCTTGAGTGCTCTATACTTTACCGTTTTCCCGTACGCGAACGGGGTCGGGTGGCCGAGTCCCCGAGCGTGGTACTTGGTAGTTCGAGGCGCAACGCGAGGGTAGTTGAGGACTAAGCGCAGGTGAGCGCCACCCGCCTGGCCGGAGGGTCACCGCGTCATGATTCCTGGGTATGCTCTCTTACTTGGCGTTTTCCCTGACCGATCGCGACGAACTGGTATGCAGTCCCCGAGCGTGGTACTTAGCCGTTCGAGTTGCTATGCCGAGGATGCGGAGGACCGAGGTCGCCGTGAGAAGCGAGGGCAGTTGTCTTGGTTCAGAAACCAGAGCTAGGCGACTCCAATGGGGCTCCGGTTTGGCGTTTTTCGTGGACGACGCAAGACCTGAAATGACTCAGTGCTCTTGCATCGCACTACTTAGCCGTGCCGGTCGCTGTACCAAAGGTTGACTTCTGCATTTTAGCATGACGCTGTTTATTATGAGTGCGAGTGGCACAAGGCATGGAGAGTAGACGCAATTTGCAGTAACCGTTTCTTTTATTTCATAGCGATCGAGAGTACATGTGGGGTTCTAGGAGTAGAACTTCCGAGGAGATTTACATTCCATGGTCGCTGACGTCGAGTTCGCCCCGCGGACGCCGATGAGGTAGTAGGCGCGTTGTTGCCGCTACCGATAGCGAACGGGCCTTCCCACGGAGGGAGAGCTTGTGCATGCTCTTCTTGTCCTGGATGAGGCGTAACACCAGGTCGCCTTCTGGAAGATGCGGTTTTCACCCGTCGTGGTAGCGCGAGCCCTTGCCGATAAATGGCGGTGCGCGATCGGGCGAGGTCGCGTCGTCGTCGAGTTGGTCGAGCCCATCTTGGCGGGCCAGCTCGCTTATGCCTCCAGATAGTGGACGACCCGGCGAGTCGTGTTCGAGGTCGGTGGGCATGACCTGGCGCCGTAGACCATGAAGAAGGGAGTGAATCCCGTCGACCTGTTGACCGAGGTGCGAATTCCCTAGATGACGGAGGGTAGCTCTTCGACCCAGCATCCAGCGGTGCGCTCGAGTGGTACTTGGAGTTGCGGCTTTAGGCCGTGGAGGATGCTTTGGTTGGCTCGTTCACCGGCCGTTGGATTCGGTGTCGACGCGAGGTCGAGCCGGATGTGGTGCTCTTCGCAGAATTCGCCATTGCTCCCTTGGCGAAGTTTGTGCCGTTGTCCGTGATGATGCTGTGGGGAACCCGTGGCGGTATATGAGCTCGCGAGGAACTTAGTGGCGGTCTTCCCGTCGCATTTCCGGACTGGCTTGGCCTCCACCCACTTCGTGAATTTGTCGACGGCGACTAGCAGGTGGGTGTAGCCAGAGGGGGCCTTCTTGAAGGGGCCTACCATGTCCATGCCCCATACGGCGAATGGCCAGGTGATGGGGCTTGTTTTGAGCGCCGAGCTCGACGCGTGCCCCGATTATTTCGGCACCGGGCGCAGCGCTGGACGATGTCGACAGCGTCGGCGTGTGCGGTGGGCCAGTAGAAGCCGTGTCGCATAGCCTTGGCGACCAGGGAGCGAGCGGCGGCGTGGTGGCCGCAGTCGCCTGAGTGGATGTCGTGGAGGATTTTGCGTCCTTCAGCTGGTTGGACGCAACGTTGGAACACGCCAGTGACGCTGCGCTTGTGTAGCTCGCCCGATGATGGTGTAAGACTTGCATCGGCGAGCGATCATTCGAGCGCTTGTCTCGCTGGCGGCGGTGCGGTTTCGTGTAGGCGATGTAGGGCTTGGTCCAGCCGTCGACTCGGTGACGAGCGACCAAGGCTGCCTCGTTGGAGCGGGACTCGATGTCGATCTCCTCGGGAGAGACTGATGGTTTGAAGATTGTGTCGAGGAACACGCCGGCGGGTGGTGCGAGTCGAGCCGACCCGATGCGAGAGAGGGCGTCGGCCTCCTCGTTTTTTCTCCTGTCGATCCACTCGACAGAGTAGCCGGTGAAGTGACCGCCCACCTTGTCCACCTCTTGGCGGTACGCCGCCATGGTGGGGGAGACGGCGTCGCAGGTGCCGGCGACTTGTCCCGCAACGAGGTCGGAGTCTCCGTAGCATCGAAGGCGATTGACGCTCATCTCCTTGCGGCTCGCATGCCGTGGAGTAGGGCCTCGATTCAGCCATGTTGTTGGTGCAGGCGAATTCGAGGCGGAGGATGTAGCGGAGCTTGTCGCCTTTTGGTGAGGTCGCACTATCCCCGCTGCGCCGTGCGTTCTTGGACCCCGGCGCAGGCTCCGAGAATGGAGGTACGGCGGCTTCTCACTGGGCCTCTTCCCGGTCGGGCGATGAAGTCTGCCAGTTCGCGACTTGATCGCCTTCGTGGCTCGTATTTAATGTTGTGGACGCCAATCTCGACGGTCCACTTGGCGACCCGCCCGGCCGCGATTGCGGATGATGTCTTGTAGTGGTGCCGAGGAGACGACCGTGATCGGGTGCTCCTGAAGTAGTGCGGCAGCGCCGAGCCCTCAAGACCGCGTATACCAGCTTTTGGTATCAGGTATCGCGCGACTCGGTGAGAACCTCCGATGTAGTACACCGCCGCTGGACCGGGCGCCTTTCCTTCCTCTCGTCGCTCGACAACCATTACGGCGACGACGCGTTCGGATGCCGCGACGTAAACCAGCATAGGCTCTTTGTCGGTGGTGCGGCGAGTAGTGGTGCGCGTAGCACCTTTTTAAGGTCGCGAGCGCGTCGTTCGCCTCCTTGTCCCACTAGAAGGTGGGGTTCTGCGCATCAGCGGTATAGGGCATCGCTTTTCACCCAAAGGGGATGAAGCGACTGAGAGCCGCCACACGCCCGCCAGCTTCGACGCCGCAGCACTCGGGTTTGCCGAGCGCGATTGTGTCGATCTTCGTTGGGTTTGCCTCGATCCCTCGTTTGGAGACGACGTACCCCAGTAGTTGCCCGGCGGGTACACCGAAGGTGCACTTGCCTGGGTTGAGCTTTATCTTGTACCTCCGCAGATTGGCGAAGGTCTCCGCTAGGTCGGCGAGTAGGTCTCCTTGGCGAGCAGATTTCACGACCACGTCGTCGATGTAGACGTGGATGTTGCGGCCAATTTGGCTCGCGAGGCATTCTTGCATGCACCGCTGATAGGTTGCCCCGGCGTTATTGAGGCCGAAGGTCATGGCGGTGTAGCAGAATGCTCCGAATGGCGTGATGAACGCCGTCTTTTCCTCATCCTCGACGGCCATTTTGATCTGGTTGTACCCGGAGTAAGCGTCGAGGAAACACAGCGACTCCGAACCCGCGGTTGAATCGATTATCTGATCGATCCGCGGGAGGACGAACTGCTCCTTTGGGCAGGCGCTGTTCAGGTTTGTGTAGTCGATACACATTCTCCGTGTCCCGTTTTCTTCTCGACCAGGACTGGGTTTGCCCACGTGAGTATTTAATTGGCCGGATGAAGCCGGCAGCGAGCAGGCGCTGCACTTCTTCGGCGATTGCTCGACGGCGCTCTTCATTGAAGGGCCGTAGCGACTGCTTGACGGGTCGCACTTTGGGGTCGGCGTTTAGTTTGTGCTCTGCGAGCTCCCTAGGGACACTAGGCATGTCGGAGGGTTTCCATGCGAAGATGTCCCTATTCTCACGAAGGAACTCGATGAGCGCGCCTTCCTATGCTGGGCTCATGCCTGTCCCGATCGTCACCGTCTGGCTGGGGTCGCCTGGGACCAGCTCGACGGGGCGGTTTGGCTGCGTGTCCTCAGAGGTTGAGGGGTTTGTGGCCTCTAAGTTGGGCTTCTTGAGTATTGTGGGTCGTCATTGTTGACCCCGCCGATTTGGCGAGCTCGTCGGGCGTGATTAGCTTCGCCGCGCGACGGCGTCGGCGAAGTTCGGCTCCTTTGGCTCGCATTGGCGGCCATGTCGGGTCGCCGTTGATGGTGATGACGCCGCACGCCCGGGAGCTTCATCGCGTTATGCGTGTAGTGGGCGCCGCCATGAATTTGGCAAACGCCGCGCCTAGGACGCAGTGGCTGTCGAAGGGCACCAGCTCAAGACGATCCGCCGCGCGGAAGTTTGCCGGAGTACCAAGGTGACGGTAGCGTGACTTTGCCGATCGGGTACGCCTTCCGACCGGGACGATGCCGTGGAACGTGGTGTGGGTTGTCTCGATCATCGATCGCGGGAGCCGCAACCGAAGGTGTCGGTAGAGGATGTTGATGGAGCTGCCGCCGCCCATCGTGTCTTGGGGAGCCAGTCGCCAACCTTGGGCTTGACCACCAAGGCGACTCGCCCTGGGTACTCGGCGTGGCGAGTGGTCTTGCCTCCGGTGATGGGCTGTTCCGACCAGTTGAGGAACCGGGGACGTCTGTTTGGGCCACCGCGTTGACGGCGACGGCGGGTGATGACCTTCTTCGCGCCGTGTTGAAGCCGTGAAGGTGTGGAGCGAGCCGCTACTTTGCCGAATTTTCCGCCATTTGGCGGGTCGTTGTCGGTGTCTTCCGCGTGCGTGCCTTCTCGATTTCCGAGGGTGTGGCAGGCGGTGGTGTGCGTGGCGGGCTTTCCTTCCCTGTGTAAACGCATGGTTGGTTAAGGAGGGCCGCGGATCGAACCTTGGCTTGTTCTTGTAGTTCCCGCCATCGCGTCGTTGCCCTCCGCAAGCGGTAGCTCTTGGCTCGCGTTAGCGTGCCCAGTACGGAAGTCGACTCGCCCGTCGTTCGCGGCGCTTGCGTGAGGCGGGTGCCGCTGTAGCGTAGGTCGGTTCGGCGTCGCCGTCGTTGCCGCAAGCGTGGCGTTGCTCCCGACTCGTCGCCGACGTCTTGGTTGGGATCCTCGGCACTGCTTGGCGATCTCGAGGAGGTCGGGATGTTGTCGAGTGCGGGCGTGTCGCTTGAGCTTGAGACTAGAGGCTCAGAGCGCACGAGGTCTTGAAGCAATGGATCGCGGTGTCCGGTGGATGCCGACCGCGTTGTACCGAGCTCTTGCCACCGTTGGACCCAGCTGCGGGTCGACTCGCGGGTCCCCGGACGATCGCCCGTGTCCTCGATGGTGGTGGCGCGAGTGTAGGAGCACTCAAGTGCCCGACGGCGTCTCGCATTTCCTCCCGGAGTCGACATCGTCTGGGGAGCGTGTTGATCCATTGCACGCCCCTCCATCATCGTGGGAGGTAACGGGCGGCGAGTAGATCGTGTGACCCGCGATCCCCATTGCCATGAGGTATGTGTCAAGCCGTGCTGCGGTCACGAGGAGTCGTATTTTTCTATCTCCTTGGCGCCTTGAAGTTTGGCGGGTACTTTCGCCTCGGATCATTGGTCCGGCACTTAGGCCCTATTCGAAGCGACCCCATAGGCTCGCCATCGCGCAGTAGTTAGGTGTGCCGCAGTCGTCGGGCTGGCGTCGCGCCAGTTGTTGATGATGTGAGTGCGGGCGTCGGGTTCTCCGTTAGCGGCGACGGTTGGTCGCCGCCCGGGATCGACAGGAGAGGTGCTCATGGTCGGGCGTTGAGCTGCAGTGGCTCGTGGCGGCAATTGAGGGTGTTTGCCGCTGGCGGCCGCTGAGGCCGCCCGCTTCCCGAGGAGCGCGAGTATACCGCTTGCGGTCGGCGCCGCTCTTTGCTCCACGGCTTTTTGCGGCAGGGCCTTGACGTCTTTGGATCTGTAAGGCGCCGCCGGTGGCCGTGATGCTATCGGCTGCTGCTCGCCTGCCACGAGGTTGTCCATCGGGTGGAGAAGGTGGGAGGACGTTCGCGTCTCGCCCCGTGAGGAGACGACTATCCGCGGCTGGTCTCGGGAGGGTGCGGTTGGGTGGTGGTGGGCACCCATCGCTGATCTGGCGGGGCCGGCGCTTCCTCCCGTGGCGCTGCTCGCAGATCGCGCGCCGCTGGCGAGCCGGTCGTTTCGTCGTCGAAGTTCAGGCGCGCCGAACGGTGGGGTTCAGCGTGACCGATCCGCTGCTGGTGGTAGCGTGATGCCTCTGCATCACTTGCTCGAGGCGAAATTTCGCTTCGGCATGCTCTTTACAGCTGCCTCCGCCAATTTCAGGCGGAGTTCCTCGACCTCTGTTGCCGTGGCGTTAGGAAGGGATTGGGGTGGAGAAAGGATCCTCCGGCGGATCGGCGCCGGTGGCCATGTAGGTCGCGGCATGGCGACCGATTCCGTCGTGGAAGTCGGCGGAGTTTTCCGACCCGGAGTCGAATTCGAAGATCCCGAGGATGGAGGGGTCCTCGAAATCTCCCGCGTTGGAGACCTGGGCGATGGAGCCCGCGGACGAGGCCGCGGTGATGGATCCGGCGAGTGACGCCGGGGTCGCCGAGTCGCCGTGAGGGCCGCATCTTCTGCGGCCGAGTTCCGGCCATGTTGCTGTGGGCGAGTTGTACTTTCGGGAGGCGGTGGATCGTGCGAACCTGGCTCTCGGAGCCGATCGCGTGGTGGCGACTCGCGGATGCGAACCGAGTCCTCCGAGGTGATGACGCCGGTGAGGCCGACGAAGAGGCCGATCGTGCCGATCGGCAAGATTACGCCGCGTGACGGGTCGCCGCCGGACGTAGCTGCTTGGCAAGATCTGGAGCATCTCGCCGATCGCTATCATACGGCCGGTGGCGACGCCTCGTTGATGGGCAGATTGGATCTCGCCGCGAACACCGCCAGACCGCCAGCCCCACGGTGGGCGCCACTGCCGTGGGAATGACCACGGCAGATGCTGCAATCGGCAATGAGTAGTAGAACGAGGGGCAAGGCGGCCAGCCATCTGCGGTGCGAGATGAGGGCAAAGACACAGGTTTTACCCAGTTCGGCCCTGAGGGTAAAGACCTACTCTGCTAGATCGTATTATCGAGGTGTTTACAATGGGCGAACTTCGGCGACTAGGCGGCGAGTTGCTTGGGTGTATGAGGGAACGTGCCTCTACTCACCCCATAGGGAGGTTTATATAAGCTCACCTCCCCTAGGGTTTACATATCTCAACCGATTCAGTTACAGCTTCGGCAATCGTTTAACCTAGACCGACTGGGCCTATCTACTCACTGGGCCTTCAACTTCCGATGCTGATACCTTGCCGGGCTTTGATCCACTCGCCGCTCAGCCCACTCGCCAGCCCTTGGGCGGCCGAACGCCCCCGAGTATACCCCAGTAGGCGTATCCCCATCAGATTGTCTTCACAGTTTCCGGGTTGATTGCAATGCCCTTGGCAGAGATGACATGACCAAGATAGGTTACTTCAGGCAGCCAAAACTCACATTTTGAGAACTTTGCATACAAGCGGTTCTCACGAAGCTTGTTTAGGACACACCGCAGGTGTTCTTTATGCTCTTCCTTGGACTTAGAATAGACCAGAATGTCATCCAGATAGACCACAACGAACTTATCAAGGTACTCCATGAAAACGGAGTTCATCAGCCTCAAGAAGGTAGCAAGTGCAGGAGACCGAAGACATGACCGTGTACTCACAGGCCATAGCGGGTGGTGAAAGCTGTTTGGGCACATCTTCCTTGCGAATCTTGATTTGGTGATAACCACTTCTCAAGTCCAGCTTAGAGAACACCAGCCAGCTAGCTGATCGAATAGATCATTAATCCGCTAAGGGATATTTGTTCTTGATGGTTTTAGCATTGAGAGCCGGTAGTCAACATAGAGTCTATCGGTTACCACGCTTCTTCACAAAGATTGTTGGGCTACCCCAAGACGGCAATCTTGTGTTGAATGAAACCCAACTTCTCTTGTTCATCAAGTAGTCGTTTGAGTTCAGCCAACTCAGAAGGACCCATTTTATAAGGCCGCTTGGAGATAGGAGCCGTTCCAGGTTCAAGCTCAATCACAAACTCAACCTCACGATCCGGAGGCATACCCGACAACTCTTCAGGAAAGACATCCGGGAACTCAAAGACCACTGGTACACTCTGAATAGCTTCCATAGCATCATCATTCAGAGCTGCCAAAGAGAAGAGCTGGACAGCAGGAGTCAGACTTGGAGAAAAGACTATATGGCCTTCAGGAATCTTCAGAGAAACTGAGCGTTTAGCACAATCAATCACAACTGCATTTGCTGTTAACCAATCCATGCCCAAGATGACATCAATGTCAGAATTGCCCAGAACAATTAAAGAAGCCAAGAATGAAGAACCACCAATCTCAACTTGGTTGCCATGGCTGATCTTAGATGCTACCATATTTGCTCCAGGAGAAAGAACCATTAACCGCTTGAGAAGAGGCTCCGACGCTAACCCATTCTCGCTTGCAAACTTTATAGAAACAAAAGAATGCGATGCACCAGAATCAAACAAAACTCGTGCAGGGACTGAGTTAACGGAAAGCATACCCATCACAACTCCAGGTGCATGCTTAGCTTGAGCGGCGTTGACACAGTTGGCACGAACAACCGCAGACCCGGGCTTGGTGTTGATGTTGAGAGCCCGAGGTGGTGGTGCACGAACCATAGGAGAGCTTGCTGCAGATCTTGGCGGGGGTGGAGGGAGAGCTTTGTTCTTCATCGGACAGTTCCAGTTCGGATGTCCATGATCTCCACATGTGAAACAAGCACCATGTGGACGTGGAGCAGAGTAGCCAGGGACTCCTTGAGCGCTCGGGGTAGTGGTGGTTGTAGCCCCTGGGAGCCGCAGTGGTGAAGTTTGGTGGCCTTGGCGCGTAACTTGCAGGTCTTGGTGGAGCCGGGAGCGACGGTGGGGTGTTAGGAACCCAGACACGCCGCTTACAAGGAGCTGCCATAACTGCAGAGCTTAATGCATCCCTGTTGTGTTTCTTGGACTCCTCAAACATTTGCCTGCTTGCCTCCTCTTGCAGGGCTGTGTGCTGTAGTTCCAGGAAAGTTGCCGGCCTTGCATGTGTGATCACATACTTGATCGATGCATTGAGCCCTTGTCTGAACCTCTTCTGTTTCTTCTTGTCATCAGATACCTCATCACCACCATAACGAGAGAGATTCATGAAGTTCCTGATATAGGTGTTGACGTTATCATTTCCTTGCTTCAGGTTGAGAAAAGCCTCCTTCATCCTTTCCATTACAATCTCGGCGAAACTGCTCTTTGAACGCTCGTTGAACCTTTCCCAAGTTGGTGGAAACCATTGCAGCTTGCCTTCAAGTAGTTCTCCCACCGTAGAGCTGCATCTCCCTTGAAGGTGAGTAGCACACTTGACCTCCTGCTCTGGAACATCGGCGTCTCGAGCAACCTTGACATCTCACGCAGCCAATCATCCGGCGTCCAGTCGATCGAAACATCAAGCGGCGAGGGTTGAATTTCAGCAAGCTCTTGATGTCTCCTCGCTTGGGAGGTGGAGGTAGTGGAGCAAACTCGTTCCTCGACACTCTCCTCAAAGCGCTGCTGGTTCTTTGCATTCTGCCAAAGCATTAGCGATGTTTGACAATGGAGCCCGATTCGGAGGTATGTCCTCATCGATGCAGCGTGGTGGAGCCATCCTGTCATTGATATAAAACTCAAGTCGATCAGTAATGGAAGATGATAATAATCCAAAATAGTACCAAGATGGAATTAACCAAGATTAAAGGATACAATTTACTGAGATGATATTAAAATATCAACAAAGTTCAAAGCACCTAAAAGATATTAAGCATATCGCACACGACTGAAAAGGAGTGTGGTACACAAATATATCAAAGAAAAATTTTCCACAAATTTCGGCATGAAAATACCAATAGATCATAAAATTACTTAACGAATCAAGATTAGTGACTCTACCGATTCAATATACAAAAGCGAATGATAAGAGTAGTGGTATGGTCGCGACTCCATCCCGCACTCAAATCATTACTCCGCACATGAACAAGTGGAACACATATCCCAACCCCTTCTTCTCACGATGAAACCTAAAGATTGGTAACTACGGAAACGAGCACCCCAAACAAGATAGCGTCGGATACAAAGAGAAGACAGATTGCGTCGTTTGCAAAAGCCTGTCGGTATGGAATGTACCAATAGTTGATAACCAAAGGCTGATTAGATAACAACTTGGATGCAACAGATAGACATGGGATTACACACACACACACACACACAACCTATGGTACTACGGAAACCCAGAGCACGTGAATCCTAGTTTGAATTTTAAGAAGAGGATTGAAAACGTTGCACTTCCTTACCAGAAAAGGGTGGGTGGGTGGGTAAGAAGAAAAGTGGAAGCAGTCCTACTCTCGCGTTTTGTTTTTCCCTAGTATACATAACTACCAAAATATTTGCTAGACTGACAACGACCGTTTGGCTGAAACCCTGAAGGTCGGGATGGCTCTGATACCAATTGTAACTACCTCGGTGAATTACGCTCCTAGATACAAGCCTGGATGAGCGGTAGTGGTTGAAATAGTACGGTGGGGCCCCAAAAGCCACTCACGGGTAGACCTTTCGGCCGTCCCAACCACTACCATCTCAACGGGACTTGTACGGGCGGCGTAATCGGCAGACGAAGGGATCAACTACATACACAAGTGGGTATGTATGCAAGCCACCATACAAGAGTACATCAGAGCCATACCATCTAGAAAGAAAGGAAATATAGCAACGCCATACGGCAAGATTCAACTGACCTAGATAGGTATAATATTTTAGGATAATTCCTCATACAACACACTACAGAGTATCAAGTGGAAGCGGCAAAACAAAGTCCGGGTACGGACAAGAAGCAAATCGGCATAAGATGCCATAGAAGTAAGCACATCCCGCCCACAGATCTCACGGATCCCCGTTCCCGGAATCTCTACACCGAACGATCGTTGCCCGCATAATCAGCCTCTTCCACCCAGTATCCGTCCTGCGAGGGTACCTGTTCATCTGAACCAATAATTTATCGTGTGAGACCCTAAGGGTACTCAGCAAGACTTAATGCCTCTAAAGGGGACACAACCTGGGGTGACGCAATTGCAGCGAAAGATAAACCCTAGCATTTCTCTGAGATAACCGCTAACCATCCGCCTAACCAATGATAGATGGATGTCCGTGAATTAAGGACAAGTTATAATAGTAATATCATCGATCCATCCTCCTCCTCGCTACCAACGAGGAAGCGGAACAACCCCCCATCCGTTGGCAATTTTATTAACCATTCCATGAGTGTTGCACTATTTACTAGTCAAATTACTTAGTCAGATTAAAGCGGTACTTTAGTTATGCTTGTCTATGATCGAGAAACTGTGCTCCAAGTCGTCCATATCCGCGGACACGGCTTTCAGAAAGTTTTACCCGGCCGGGGTGCACCAATAGCAACACACGCTCGATCAACCTCGGAAAAACCAAATCAAAACCCAACGAGGCCTTCTCGACAAAGCAATCACAAGATTCAGAAATATTTCAGGGGGCCACCCCATTGAGTAGACCATAGCGAAGCGATTGACTCCGAGACGGACTCAAGGTTTGCGACAATGGCTGTAAACGACTGGGAACCCGAAAGTGTGGCTGGGCTTGTCGATACCGCGAAAACATTCCGCTTACCTAAACAGTACAGTGTGCTCCTCGCACAAACGTAAATAAACAGTAGCATGGCATAAGTACAGGATAGTAAATAAAACCTCAAACTAGTTTGTGGCCCCAAGAAATAAGACTGAATCAAGCTCTGGCTCAGGGGGGTCCCATATACCTCCCGGATGTGGATAGCGCGATAAATCAAGGAACAGGAATCAAGTACTCGGGGTCTTACGGGACACAAGTGAGCAGGAAAAACCAAATAGCAGATGTTGCTCACCGGTGCCACTTTCATTAGTTATCCCATTACTACTCAGGTTAAGTTGTTTAAGTACCTCGTTATCCATCAGACACTCACATACCCTACACATGCTGTTCTACGACTCGCATGGCTCAAACAACTCCTGTAGTAATGGCTCATGGGATGGAGGAACAAGCTTGGTGGGGTTTAAAAATAAAGGCCATGCATACTTGGGATTCAATTTAATGCAATTGCGACTCAATGATGCAAGAATAAGATAGAGGCAATAGGTACTGTATGTATGCAAGCATGTGGAAGTGCTTGCCTGGCAACTCAGTTGAAGCGAGAGACAGATCTGGGTAGTGCTCCTGGTTCTCTTGATATATCCCCTGCTCAGCGTCTATTCGAAAGAAGAACCAAACAAGCAAGGGCCAACATAATATCATTTTCTATTTATTTTTTCCCTCTATCCTTTTCTGTTTATTTTTTGTACTCATATTTAATATCATTTTCCTTCATACGTATCTTATCGACTTACTTAATTCACCAACTCTGGGGTACCCGGGGGTACACCCCCGACATTATTCCCCGAGGCTATGTGGGACTCGTAAAGTCGTGCATAGGCTTCATATTTAATATTCCCAGAGTTGTTTTATGACGTACAACTTCCTTGTCATATATGCCTTGGTCGGATAATTCTTTTGGCCAAGTTTGTGATTTTGTCCTTCTTGGGTACTGCTCATAACCTTTCTGGGCAAGTTTTTCGACTTCAGGCCTTCTTGGGTTCTGGTCATAACCCCTTTGGGTAAGTTTCTAGACTTTGGGCCTTTATGTGCATTGGTCATAACCCCTTTTGGTAAGTTTCTAGACTCCTGGCCATCATGGGCACTGGTCATAACCCCTTTTTGGCAAATTTCTAGACCTCTGGCCATCATGGGCACTGGTCATAACCCCTTTTGGTAAATTTCAGGACCTCTGGCCATCATGGGCACTGGTCTTTTAACCCCTTTTGGTAAGTTATGAGTTCCGGCTTTATTGGGCACTCCTCTTTTAACCTCTTTGGGTAAGTTATGAATTCTGGCCTTATTGGGCACTGCTTTCTTAACCTCTTTGGGTAAGCTATGAGCTCTTGCCTTCTTGGGCTTTGCTCTTTTAACCCCATTGGGTAAGTTATGAGTCTTGGCTCTCTTTGGCACTCCTCTGTTAACCTCATTGGGTAAGTTTTGAGCTCTTGCCTTCTTGGGCTTTGCTCTTTTAACCCCATTGGGTAAGTTATGAGCTCCTGCCCTCTTTGGCATTGCTCTTTTAACCCCATTGGGTAAGTCTTGAGCTCTTGCCTTCTTGGGCTTTGCTCTTTTAACCCCATTGGGTAAGTTATGAGCTCCTGCCTTCTTTGGCATTCCTCTTTTAACCTCATTGGGTAAGTTTTGAGCTCTTGCCTTCTTGGGCTTTGCTCTTTTAACCCCATTCGGTAAGTTATGAGCTCCTGCCCTCTTTGGCATTGCTCTTTTAACCCCATTGGGTAAGTCTTGAGCTCTTGCCTTCTTGGGCTTTGCTCTTTTAACCCCATTGGAGCTCCTGCCTTCTTTGGCATTGATCTTTTAACCCCATTGGGTAAGTTATGAGTCTTGGCTCTCTTTGGCACTGCTCTTTTAACCTCATTGGGTAAGTTATGAGCTCCTGCCCTCTTTGGCATTGCTCTTTTAACCCCATTGGGTAAGTCTTGAGCTCTTGCCTTCTTGGGCTTTTCTCTTTTAACCCCATTGGGTAAGTTATGAGCTCCTGCCTTCTTTGGCATTGCTCTTTTAACCCCATTGGGTAAGTTATGAGTCTTGGCTCTCTTTGGCACTGCTCTTTTAACCTCATTAGGTAAGTTTTTATCTGAGTCATCTGATTCCAAATCCGAGTTTCCTTACTAAAAAATTGACTTTATGCCTAAGTCTAAGTCATTTGACTCAAATCCGAGTTACATGATTAAATACGGGTTAACCTATCCCCAAATTCGAGTTACTTTATTCGATTCTGACTTTATGTCTTGAGTCATCTGAATCAAATCTGAGTTATATGACTCAAATCCGAGTTAACTCATCCCAAATCGGAGTTACTTTACTCAATTTTGACTTGCATCCTGAATCTGAGTCATCTGACTCAAATCCGAGTTAACTCATCCTAAATTCGAGTTACTTTACTCAATTTTGACTTGCATCCCGAATCTAAGTCATCTGACTCAAATCCGATTTAACTCATCCTAAATCCGAGTTACTTTACTCAATTTTGACTTGCATCCCGAATCTGAGTCATCTGACTCAAATCCGAGTTAACTCATCCTAAATCCGAGTTACTTTACTAAATTTTGACTTGCATCCCGAATCTGAGTCATCTGACTTAAATCCGAGTTAACTCATCCTAAATCCGAGTTACTTTACTCAATTTTGACTTGCATCCCGAATCTGAGTCGTCTGACTTAAATCCGAGTTAACTCATCCTAAATCCGAGTTACTTTACTCAATTTTGACTTGCATCCCGAATCTGAGTCGTCTGACTCAAATCCGACTTAACTCATCCTAAATCCGAGTTACTTTACTCAATTTTGACTTGCATCCCGAATCTGAGTCGTCTGACTCAAATCCGAGTTAACTCATCCTAAATCCGAGTTACTTTACTCAATTTTGACTTAGTCTGGGTTATCTATTTGCCATGATATAGCTTGATTTGGTGTGATGACGATAACTTGCCTTTGATATGGATCCGAGATATAGATCCGAGATTAAGCTTTGGGATATGATAATAGGGCTAACCGCTGAGAGATCCGATTCGAGATGTAGATATGAGATATAGATTCGAGATATGATACGCTGGCCAATAGTCATCCGAGATATGGGATAACCTGGCAAGATGGTGAGATATCAATCCGAGTCATAACATAACCTGGCAATCTGGTGAACTGAATAAAGCTTCGGCCTGAATCAGAGATACAATTAGTACGAGTGCAGTACCAATCCGAATTATAAAGTACCCTGGCAAGCTGAATCAAATGTTAGTCCGAATCAGAGACAACTTACTGAGCTGAGTTAAAGGTTAATTCAAAGCATAAACAAATTGACTTCAAGTTATATCTGAATCAACAATAAGCCGGCTGGTAAGCTGAGTTAGAGGACAATCCAGAGCATAAATAAACTGACTCAAAATCTACCTGAATCACAAATAAGATGATTCAACTTGTGGCCGACTTAACAGATAAGCTGGCTGGTGAGCTGAGTTAATGGGTAATCCAAAACATAAACTAACTGACTCAAAATCTATCTGAATCACAAATAAGATGATTCAACTTATGTCCGAGTTAACAGATAAGCTGGCTGGAGTATAGATCCAAATCAACATAATGCTCTCTTAATCTAAAGGTGACTCTACGGATAAGTTGACTAGTCCCCGGGTTGAGTTATTCTCTCCCTAGGATGAAGGATTGAGTGTAGGTGGCTGAGTTACCTGGCACTTACAGGATACTTGGAGAAGTGTTTGGGTGAGTTTTGCTAGGTCATACCTGCCTTGCTGAGTTACTTGGTACTTACAGTAAGCTTGGAGTAGTGCTTGAGTCCTTCCTGCCGAGTCTTACCAGCTTTGATGAGTTAGACTTGTTCAGCCTCTGCGCTTACCCCTTTGTTCTCTGTTGACTTGGTGAAGCTGAATGAACCCTTTGAGGAAGAAGTTGATGAAGACGCTCCCGTCCGGATGGAAACCCAACCAACGCCACTAGAAGGCCCCACGGTGGGCGCCAAATGTCGTGGTGGTATCACGGCATATGCCATGGGTAGGCTAAAGTTGGGGCTGATGGACGTGGAGGAATCCGGGGAGGGATGATGCAGCGCGGGAGTCGGGGGAAGACACGGGACGGAGGCGACATTGGCGGGAGGCGTGCTGGTGATGCCGGTGTGACGGGAGGAGACCGTTCGGTGGGTTGGTTCGGCGGGAACCAAACGAGGGTGCTCCTCTCCTGTGGGCCGACGCACCGGGATTCGGCCCAGCCGAGCTAAGTAGCAATTCGGCCCGGTCTGGGCAAATCTGGTCTGTTGGTTTTAGTATCAGGCCGAATTAAATACAATTCGGCCTAGGGATGCTTTTTCCCTCTATCCTTTTCTGTTTATTTTTTGTACTCATATTTAATATCATTTTCCATCATACGTATCTTATCGACTTACTTAATTCACCAACTCTGGGTACCCGGGGGTACACCATGGCTAGTTATGGTGGATTAGGGTTTCCCGGAGATCTAGGGTTTAGACGACCGGGAGGAGGAGGTGTCGATGGTGGATAGGGCGGCGGCGGTGTGGCGGGAGGCGGTGGCGGTGGTGGCGGTGGCGGCGGCGCGGGCGGCGGCGCGGCGGCAAGCAAGGCTGGGCGGGCAGCGGCGGCTCATGTGCGGGGAGAGGGGCTAGGGCTTGTGTGCTTTGGGGCGGCCCTCCCACTCTATTTATGAGAGGGGGACAACCTTGGGAGGGGTGGGTTTGAATCCAAACCCAAACCCAAGTTGGATTGAGAGAATAACTTGTTTTTTCTCCCACTAGGAAACCATTGTTCCAGTTTGACTTTCAATTTAGAGCTTTAATTCTCTCTTGAAAATGCACACACCAAGTGACCTAGGATATGATCCAATCATTCCACTTACCCATGACAAATTCATGGACCATTCTCCTTCCGGACCGGTGAACCTTCTAGACCCTTCTAGAACCTCTCCGATGAAAACATCGGAAACTTTCCCAAACTTCGAAATAGGACTTTCCTTATATTAATCTTATTCTCTAGACCATTCTGGATCTCCTCGTGATATCCCGGATCCCATCCGAGACTCCGAACAACATTCGGTATCCCTACTAACATTCCATATCTACTAATCAACATTGAATCCTTAAGTGTGTCTCCCTACGGTTCGTGAATTATGCGGACATGACCAAGACACTTCTCCGATCAATAACCAATAGAGGAATATGAAAATTCATATGGTTCCCACATATTTCTACGATTACTTTGCGATCGAATGAACCATTTACATACGATACCAATTTCCCTTTGTCTCACGATAGTTTACTTATCCGAGGTTTTGATCGTCGGTATCTCTGCATACCAAGTTCAACCTCGTTACCGATAAGTACTATTTTCTCGTTCCCGTGATATGTGATCCATTGTGAGCCAGTCACATGCTTGCAAGCTAATTGGATGACATTCCACCGAGAGGGCCAAGAGTATATCTATCTGTCATATGGATGGACAAATCCCACTCTTGATCCATATGCCTCAACCCATACTTTCCGAATACTCAATGCCACCTTTATAGACACCCAATTACTGTGTGGTGTTTGATGTCATCAAAGCATCCTTCCGGTGATGGCGATTAACATGATCTCATGGTCGAAGGAATTAGGTTACTATGTATCAGAAAGCTTATAGAAAACGAACTATTGAAATGACTTGATCTTAATGCTACGCTTATCTATAGGAGTATGTCCATCATACCATTCTCCTAATGATATGATCTTGTTATTAATAACATCTCAATGTTCATGATCGAGAAACCATGATCATCTATTAATCAACAAGCTAGTATTATAAAGAGGCTTTACCAGGGACTCTAAATTAGTTTACAAATCACACAAGTATTAATGTTTCCGGTTAATACTATTATAGCATGAATGTAAACATTTATCATAAACACAAAGATATAATAATAACCACTTTTATTATTGCCTCTAGGGAATATCTCCAACAGTCTCACACTTGCACTAGATTCAACTAATCTAGATTACATGGTAATATACCGAACACCCATGGCGGTTTGGTGCTAGTCATATTTTTCCCTCGGGAGAGGTTTAGTCAACGGATCCGCCACATTCAGATCTGTGTGTACTTTGCAAATCTTTATGTCACCATCTTGGACATGCTCTCGAATAGCGTGAAAACGCAGCTTGATGTGCTTCAGCTTCTTGTGTGTCCTTGGTTATTGCGCATTGGCTATGGCGCCCATGTTATCACAGTAGATAAACATTGGGTCCAGCGCACTTGGAACCACACCGAGCTCTGTAATGAACTCCTTCATCCATATCGCCTCTTGTGAAGCCTCCAAAGCAACTATGTATTCCGGTTCAGTTGAAGATCTTGCCACAATGCTTTGCTTTGCACTCCTCCTTCTAACTGCTTCACCATTCAAAGTAAATACGTATCCAGATTGAGATTTAGAATCATCCGGATTGGTGTTCCAACTAGCATCGGTGTAACCATTAACAACGAGTTGTTCATCACCTCCATAAGAAAGAACCATATCCTTAGTTCTTCTCAAGTACTTAAGGATGTTTTTGACCGCTGTCCAATGATCCACTCCTGGATCACTTTGATATCTGCTAGTCAAACTAACAGCATATGCAATGTCGGGTCTAGTACATAGCATGGCATACATAAGAGATCCTATGGCTGAGGCATAGGGAGTCTTACTCATCCTTTCTCTATCTTCTACCGTTGCAGGACATTGAGTTTTACTCAAGGTCGTATTGGGCAACATGGGCAAGAACCCTTTCTTGCTATCTTCCATTCCAAACCTCTTTAGAACTTTGTCCAAATATGTACTGTGTGACAATGATATTAGGCGTCTCGATCTATCTCTATAAATCTTTATGCCTAATATGTAAGCTGCTTCGCCAAGATCTTTCATTGAAAAACTATTATTCAAATAATCCTTGACACTATTAAGAAGGTCTACATCATTCCCAGTCAACAATATGTCATCTACATATAGTATTAAGAATGCTACAGAGCTCCCACTCACTTTCTTGTAAATACAAGCTTCTCCATAAGTTTGTATAAAACATAAACTTTTGATTTCCTTATCAAAACGTTGATTCCAACTTCGGGATGCTTGCTTCAATACATATATGAACCGTTGAAGTTTGCATACCTTGTTAGCATCTTTAGGATCGACAAAACCTTTGGCTTGCATCATATACAACTCTTCATCAATGTCTCCATTGAGGAACGCCGTTTTCACATCCATCTGCCATATCTCATAATCATAATATGCAGCGATTGCTAATATAATCCTCACAGACTTTAGCTTCGCTACTGGTGAGAAAGTCTCATCGTAGTCAACTCCTTGAATTTGTCGAAACCCTTTTGCGACAAGTCGAGCTTTATAGACAGTAACATTACCATCAGCATCTTTTTTCTTCTTGAAAATCCATTTGTTCTTGAAAGCCTTCCGGCCATCCAGTAAGTCCACCAAAGTCCATACTTGGTTTTCATACATGGATCCAATCTCGGATTTAATGGATTCTTGCCATTTATTGGAATCTGGGCTCATCATCGCTTCCTCATATGTCGCAGGGTCATCGGTGTTATCCACCAACATGACACTCATAACGGGATCATACCAATCAGGAGTGGTACGAGTTCTCGTTGACCTGCGAGGTTCCGTAGTAACTTCAACCGAAGTTTCATGATCAACATCATTAGCTTCCTCTCTTATTCGTGCAGGCGCCACAGGAACTACTTCCGGTGCTGTGCTACTCGCAAGTTCGAGAGAAGGTTCAACAACCTCTTCGAGTTCTACTTTCCTTCCAGTCACTTCTTTAGAGAGAAACTCCTTCTCTAGAAACGATCCATTCTTGGCAATAAAGATTTTGCCCTCGAATATATGATAGAAGGTATACCCAATAGTTTCCTTCGGGTATCCTATGAAGACGCATTTTTCCGTTTTGGGTTCTAGCTTGTCAGGCTGTAACTTCATTACATAAGCTTCGCAACCCCAAACTTTAAGGAACGACAATTTAGGTTTCTTTCCAAACCATAATTCATATGGTGTCGTTTCAACGGATTTAGATGGTGCCCTATTTAAAGTGAATGCGGCTGTTTCCAATGCATAACCCCAAAACGATAGCGTTAAATCTGTAAGTGACATCATAGAACGAACCATATCTAAGAGAGTTCGATTGCGATGTTCGGACACACCATTACGCTGTGGTCCCGGTGGTGTCAATTGTGAAAGTATTCCGCATTTCTTCAAATGCTCGCCAATCAGATCGTAGAAATTTAATCTTCTTGTTACGTTGATTCTCTACCTCACTTTGAAATTACTTAAACTTCTCGAAAGTTTCGGAATGATGTTTCATGAAATAGATATACCATATCTACTCAAGTCATCCATGAAGGTAAGAACATAACGATAACCATCGCGCGATGCTACACTCATTGGGCCACACACATCGGTATGTATGATTTCCAATAAGTCCGTAGCTCGCTCCATCATACCAAAAAATGGAGTCTGAGTCATTTTACCTATCAGATATACTTCGCATCTTTCAAGTGATTCCAAATCAAGTGATTCAAGAAGTACATCGGAATGGAGTTTCTTCATACGCTTCAGACCAATATGACCAAGACGACAGTGTCACATATAGGTTGAGTTATTGCTCAATTTCAAACGTTTAGCTTCAATGTTATTATTGTGTGTATTACCACAATCGAGATTCAATAAGAATAGAACATCTATCAAAGGTGCATGTGCATAAAACATATTATTCATATAAATCGAACAACCATTATTCTCGGACTTAAACATGTAACCGTCTCGCAATAAACATGATCCGGATATAATGTTCATGCTCAACGCAGGCACCAAATAACAATTATTTAAGTATAAAACTAATCTGGATGGTAGATGAAGAGGTAGCGTGCCGACCATGATCACATCAACCTTTGATCCATTTCCAACGCGTATCGCCACCTTGTTCTTCGCTAGCTTCCGTTTATTCTGCAGTACCTGTTTAGAGTTAAAAATATGTGAAACCGAACCAGTATCAAATACCCAGGCACTACTACGAGTACTAGTGAGATACACATCAATAACATGTATTGGATATACCTTTCTTCTTGATGTTGCCGTTCTTCAAATCCTCCAAGTAATTTGGGCAATTCCACTTCCAGTGACCTTCTCCCTTGAAGTAAAAGAACTCAGTATCAGGTTTAGGCCTAGCCTTGGTTTTCTTCGCCGGCGTGGTAACTTTCTTACCGCCCTTCTTGAAGTTTCCCTTTTTCTTAGGCTTGCCTTGCTTCTTGAATTTGGTGGTCTTATTGACCAACAACACTTGGTGCTCTTTCTTGATCTCCACTTCTACAGATTTGAACATGGAGAAGAGTTCTGGCAACGACTTGTCCATGTTTTGCATATTGTAGTTCATCACAAAGTTCTTGTAACTTGGTGGTAGTGATTGTAGGACACGTTGAATCCCCAAAGCATTAGGAATCACTATACCCAAGCTTTGAAGCTTACTTGCGTTCCTAGACATCTTGAGCACGTGCTCACTGATGGAGCTGCCCTCTTCCATCTTGCAGTTAAACAACTTTTCAGAAGCACCGTAACTCTCAACTTCCGTGTGAGCCTCAAATATCATTTTGAGTTCACGGACAATATCATGTGGGTCATGGTTCTCAAACCTTTTCTGAAGCTCCGATTCCAAACCATACAATATAGCACACTGAACTGTGGAGTACTGATTCTTCCGAGCGAGGAAAACATTCTTTACCTCATCGGTAGCAGTAGCTGCAGGCGGGTCACCCAGCGGTGCATCCAACACATAGGTCAAATTACCAGCATTGAGGACAATCCTCAAATTGCGGAACCAATCCGCGAAGTTGCTTCCATTGTTTTTCAACTTTTCTTTCTCTAGGAACGCATTAAAATTGATGGTAGGGGCCGCCATTGATCTACAACATATTTGCAATAGTTTAGACTAAGTTTATGACAAATTGATTTCTAATTAATAGTTAAATTAATCTAGGTGAACTCCCACTCAAAACAATATCCGTCACATTGTTTTAGTGATCACACGAACCAAATCCACCACATCAAAACCGATCATCACGAGAGTTGATGTAGCTTCGATGGTGAACATTCAACATGTTCATCATATCTACTATATGACTCATGCTTTACCTTTCGGTGATCTGTGTTATGAG
Organism: Avena longiglumis; assembly: GCA_030063025.1. Lineage (NCBI taxonomy): Eukaryota > Viridiplantae > Streptophyta > Magnoliopsida > Poales > Poaceae > Avena > Avena longiglumis. The sequence goes on from CP125979.1 coordinate 450,575,727, forward strand.
ACCATGTCTGTACATGCTAGGCTCATCAAGATCAAACCTTAGCTTCCGCATGAGCAAATTTGGCTTGCTCACGTTGTATACACTCGCAGAATCTAACACACCCGATCATCAGGTGGTGCTTCGAAACAACGAGCTTTAGAAACGGTGCTTACTAAGGATGAACACTTTAAAACTTGAAATTGTGTGCTTGAGGGATCATCTTATAATGCTACCATCGCAAACTAAGCAATACAAGATGCATAAAATATTAACATCACATGCAATTCATAATATGTGATATCATATGGCCTTTCTTCTTGTTCTTCCGATCTCCATCTTCAAGCACGACCATGATCTCCATCATCACCGGTATGGCGACAAGGTCAATGGCGCCTTTCCATGGTTGTCGTCCACCAGCTTCAACTATTACCACTACTTTGAATAGACACGCAGGTCTTAAAGGAATTTAAAAGACAACCATATGGCTCCTGCCGGTTGCTGTAACATCCCAAAAATATTAAACTTGGATTCATCAAAGTCTAATCATCAAAATTAGGGTTAACAAAAACTTTTCCAACTAAAAATATGAAAGCATTCATATGTGTGTGTATTAAAATTTGGATTCTTTTGAATTGCCATGATTCTGTGTTTTTTTTCTTGTAAAAGGATTCTTATGTGAAATAAACATCATCTAAACAATCCCCAAACTTTTCCCAAAGACAAACAACTCAAAATGAATAAATTAACTGAATGGTCACTTTGGCCAAATTAACTCCCATGCCTACTTTGGCTATCTCTAATTGCAAAACTCAATAGAAACATGTATGGATCTTTGCACCCCTTGATAGTACACATAATAAGGTAACAAGGCCCACTTTGTGATCATCTAGAATCATTCAAACATCAAGTTTAAATGACAGTTTAAAATTGAATCTATCTCATATGGGAAGATCACACTATTTCAAAAACCACTCAAACCAACTCAATTTTCAAAACCCAAGCATCCACAGACTCTGCAGTACATGCCTAGCACACCCACCAAAAATCTTTTCAAAATTCAAAAATAAATTTCTTGCGGCCATTTCATCAAACACTTGGAGACAGAAAATCTAATTGGCCAAACTTCACTATTTTGAGCAGTAAATTGGCTAAGCATTGTTCACCATTGATCACACTTGTCTCCCCAGTGTCAACCAGTGTGTTGACCACCCCTAGACCCTACCCATTGAACCATGCCATGCCAACGCGAAGGAACCCTTGCCAGCCGACCATGGCTAGCTAGCTAGAGCAAGCACCAAGCCTAAACACCATGTATGGGGGCTAGCCAGCACCCCACCGCCACTCCCTATCTTAGCCTCGAGTAATGCCAGCCACTAGACCACACGCCTAGGCCATGCCAAACCTCTCTGCGAGTATGCCGAGAGCGGGCCATAGCACCACCCTCGACACACGCCCAAAGACCGCGCGTCGCCCTCGCCGCGTGCACGCGTGATCACCACCACCCCAGCAACCCCGTAGACACGCCCGTTCGCCGCGCGCGGACCACGCGCGCCGTGCGCCATCAAAACCTCCGTCGGACCAACTCAGAACACCAAAGCGTTCCAACCAATCAGCACCGCCCCACACCTTGCCACCACGCCGTTGAGCTTCGCCAGGGAGCACAACAACTCCCCTTGCCGTCGCCCACGCCGATAGCTGCCTGTGCCGTTGACCACGACGAGCTCAGCTCGCGCCCGTCGGTCCCCTCTCGCCACTATAAATAGAGGCCTCCCCCGCTCCATTTATTCACACCAGTTCGATCCCCTCTCTCCCAGAAACATCCCACACCCTTCCCCGGAGCAAGGCGAGCACTAGGTGGCCGGAATTTCACCGGAGTCTGCCGCTACAGAGGATGAGAGGTGCCGTCGATTGGAGCCGCCCCAGGAGAAGCTGTCGGTGCCAGGAGAATCGCCATCATCGACTTCGTCGTTTGCCCGCATCACCGACCCTCGCCTAAGCCCCGGTGAGCCTCCCACGACCCAAACTGAGCCACTAGGGTTCGAGCTCGCTGGTGACATGTTCATCGTCGACGACGACCCTCAGCCGTTGATCTCACTTCTAATCCAAAGCACCACATCGCCCCGTACCGCTTCGCGTGTTATGAGCCACTGACTGGTGGAACCTCCCTGTCAGCTGAGCCCCGCGCTGTGGAGTGACATTGGGCCGGCCCATTAGTATCTCCCGCGCAGCCCAACCATTTGAATATAGATTTTCTATTTTAATTCAAACTCATTTCAATACCTAGTTTCAAAAATCAACCCAGCTCGATTCAGTGAACCAAATTGCATCAAACCAATTTTGTTAGAAAGGTACTGTAATTCTTAATCCAAGCCCGTTGGATTCAAATCATTTTGATCTGTAGATCAACCTTGGTAAAAATAACAAGTCATAAGCTTTTCTGCATTAAAACATTTTTCAAATTTCAACCATAATAGCTTTTGAGTTGATTCCAACTCTGAAAAATCACATTTGATCATAGCCTTCAGAATATATAAAAACATATGGGTTTACTTACAGAAATAATGTTCAAGTAATAAAAGAATGCCACATAGGCATTTCTTGTCACCTTAATTATTTAAAATAAAAAGGTTAAACCTTATTAAATTGTGACACCACTTTAAATCACATTCCCATGTACTGAAATATGTGGTGATGACATGTGTCAACATGATCCCATGTTTGAGCTGGGGAATATTAAACCTTAAGTAGTTTTTCAATGAGTAGAAATTACTTTTCTAAAAATAAATAAATAAGACAAGTGCCTTAATCTTGTAATGATAAGTGATGAGGCTAGATCATCTATAGAACACCTTTGTGTGATGATTGAAAATAGTTAAGTATTGTTTGGTGATTGTGTACCTCGTACTTATTTATAGACGCTAGTACCGACCAAGGATACGAGGAGGAAGGAGGATACTACGAAGAAGAAGCCGAGGAGAACTTCAACCACTGCTCTGCACAAGGCAAGCTAACACTTTCAATTATGAAAGTTAGATAACCTATGAAATGCACTAAGCATTCTTGGTTGGACACATTGATGATACCCAATCCTAGTTTTACTTGCAAGATTTATACTTTATTTCTTTATCAAAGCTTTCTCTTAGAGTTTACATAAGTAACTTATAGATTCTAGGAAGATAATTGAAGGTTGCATAAAGAGCATTAAATTTGGCCTAAGCTAGATAATCTTTATGTCATCCTAAGGCATGAGATTGAACTTAGTTAAACTCCACTTGTTTACCACCCCTCATTAGTACTTACCCCACTTGTAGATGCTAGTGCTAAGCATAAAACTTGTTCAACTTTAGATGGGAATACTTGGTGAAAATGGTTATGAAAACCTTAGAATTATGAGTCATTCTACTGAGATGTTTTGACCTCTGTTTCCGAACACCAGATGATTTTGATGATGAAAATGTTGAGGCATGAGCATTACCCCTTGATAAAACTGATGGTTGTCTGGATGCGATACCATTCCAATTATACCGTACAACCACAATACCCGAAAATTGGTTAGGGCTTGACCGCAAACTTATATACCTTAGTATGGGTTCCCTCACGGCCAAGGTCTGAGCTGAGGCTACCTTGTGAAGATTGTCCACCTGTGCAGTACCCAAGATGACTGTTGGTCATGGTTGGGAGGCCAAACTCACAGGAGAAGTGCCTATACTAGGGCGTGTAATGGAAAGGTTAGGATTGATTATCCGCATACTGAGTATGGTGAATTCAGGATTTGTTCCTGACAGATGTATCGAATGTTGTGGTGAAAGTGTATAATCTCTGCAGAGTGTCAAACTATTCGAATAGCCACGTCATGTTATGGACAGTTGAGCGCCATCGTTCCCCGACGATGTTTTCAAAATGACTTGTGAAATGAATTGAGACTTTGACTTGACCAAAACATGGTTGTGATATCAAATTCAAGTTCCCAACTAGGTGTTATAAAATTTCAATTAGTTTCTTTGCTTTTGAACTTAGTAGAGGTAAATCTGGCTTTTTGCAAAACAACCCTAGAGATTAGTGTCCTACTACCAAAACCCCCTTCACTTGTTAGTATTAGTTTGCGAGTACTTAAAGAGTACTCATGGCTTTGTCCTTGGCTATTCCCGTGTCCAGACTATGAAGAGGAGTACTAGCAGGATGGACCCCAGGAAGGTTACGACAACTAGGATCATCTCCCATCGTTAGCATTGCCTGTGACCCCGAAGATGGAGCTTCACCTATGCTACCGTTATTATTGCGTTATTCCGCTGCTTGAGTTGTATTAAGTACTGGATCATAAGATCCTTATTTGAGTAAGACCTTATGTATGGTTAGTAATGGATGATGTACTGTGATATCCAAATCTGTTGTTGTAACATCCCAAAAATACTAATCTTGGATCATCAAACTCTAATCATCAAATTTAGGGTTAACAAAAACTTTTCTAAATAAAAATATGAATGCATGCATGAGAGTATGCATTTCATTTTGAATTCTTTTGAACCACCTTGTTTGTGTGTTTGTTTGCTTGTAAAATGTTTCTTAGGTGAAATAAACATCATCTAAACAATTCCCAAACTTTTCTCAAAGACAAGTAAATCAAAACAAATAAAATAAGGGAATGGTCATTTTGACCAATTTAACTCCCATGCCTACTTTGGCTGTCTCAAACTTTCAAAACCTAACAGAAACTTTTCTGGATCTTTGCACCCCTTGATTGTACTCATAACAAAGTATCAAGGCCCACCTTGTGATCATCCAAAAACTTTCAAATGCATAGTATAAATGACAATTCAAAATTGAATCTTTATCATATGGGAAGATCCCACTTTTTCAAAAACCACTCAAACAAGCTCAACTTTCAAAACCCAAGCATCTGCAGACTCACCAGCATCAACCTAGAACACACACCAAAAATCTTTTAAAAATTCAAAAATTGAATTCATGCGGCCATTTCATCAAACACTTGGCAGACCCAAATCAAACAAAATAAAAACATTATAATGTGCAGTGTTTTGAGCCTAACTGGTTCCCTATCTAGCTCACAACCAGCTCAGTAGATCATCTAGCAAGATTAACCAAGCACTAGCACCACTGTGAGCTTGCCAAAACCATCAATGGTGAACAGCCGAAGCCACCCTTGCCACCTACATGTCGACAACAAGCTAGGGAGGAAACTAGCCGTGCCTCTGCCAACCGTGCCGAGCCTGCGCCATAGCGCCACGCTCGATCGAAGCCCACAGACCACGCCCCGCCCTAGCCGCATGCATACACGATCGCCACCATCCCAGGAACACGCCAGACATGCCCATTGCACCGCCCGTGCCCCGTAGCCACCGCTCGCCGTCGAAGATGCCGCCTCTTCCGCGCAGAGCGTCGCGTGTTCTAGACCAAACCGCACCGCCCCTACACGCGCATTAAAGCCATAGAGCATCGCCAGGAGACCACCAAGCGATCGCCACCGCCGGCCATGCCTCTAGCAACCCGTAGCCATGTCGCCACCGTCGCCCGCCCATGCCGTTCGATCTCACCGTCGCGACTATAAATAGAGTCCTGCCCCGCTCAAATTCTTCACACCATTCCACTCCTCTCTCACCCAGAACCATCCCACCTCAGTCCCGGAGCAAGGCGAGCAGCGCATCGCCGGAATTGCGTTGGAGCAGGCCTCCTCTGGAGAAGAAGGGCGCCGTCGATTTCGTCCACCCCAGGAGCTGCCGCGACCACCCCTGAGTTCGCCGTCGTCGAATTTGTCGTTCGCCCGCCTCGCCGACCCTTGCCCGAACCCCGGTGAGCCCCCAGCAACCCTCACTGGCCGCGCTAGGTTTCTGTCTCGCCGGCGTTACTCAACGTTGACGATGACTCTCAGCCGTTGGATTAAAACCAGATCGAACGTCCCATAGTGCCCCGTACCGCTTCGCGTTTAAAGATCCACTGACTGGTGGAAACCCCCTGTCAGCTGAGCCCCGTGTCGCGGAGTGTCACTGGGCCGGCCCGTTAACCTTTCCCGCGCAGCACAGTTATTTGAATTTAACATTTTCCATTTTATTTCAAACACACTTCTGTACCAAATTTCAAAAATCAACCCAGGTCGATTCAGTGAACCAAATTTAATGAAACCAATTTTTTTAGAAAGGTCTGGGAATGCTGAATCCAAGCCTGTTGGATTCAAGTCATTTGGACCTATAGATCATCCATGGTACAAATAACAAGTCAGATGCTTTTCTGCATTCAAACATTTTTCAAATTAAAACCATGATAGCTTTTGAGTTGATTCCAACTCTCAAAAATCACATTTAACCATACCTTTCAGAATATATAAAAATATATAGGTTTACTTACAGAAAGAATGTTCAAGTAATAAAAGAATGCCTCATAGGCATTTCTAGCCATTTTAATTAATTAAAATAAAAGGGTAAAACCTTATTAAATTGTGACACCACTTTAAAACACATTCCCATGGACTAAAATATGTGGTGATGACATGTGTCAACATGATCCCATGTTTTGGTTTGGAGAATATTAAACCTTAAGTAGTTTTTCAATGAGTAGAAATTACTTTTCTAAAAATAAAAGGAATTAAACCAAACTTAATCTTGTAATATTAGTAATGATGTTAGGTCATCTATAGGACCTTTTTTGTGTGATGATTGCAAGTAGTAAAGTATTATTTGGTTATTGTGTACCTCGTATTTATTTATAGACGCTAGTACCGACCAAGGATACGAGGAGGAAGGAGGATACTACGAAGAAGAAGCCGAGGAGAACTTCAACCACTGCTCTGCACAAGGAAAGCTTTATTAACTAAGTGGACCAATGCAAGCTAACCCTTGCAAGATACCCTACTTATGCCACAAACCACTACTTGTTACTATGCCTACTATATGCCTTAAGCATATGTGATCATATCCACTTGATAAACCAATCCTAGTTTTACTTACAAGCTTGATTACTTTATTTCTTTATCAAAGCTAGTACTTAGAGATTTCTTAAGTAAATGGTAGATTTAGAAAGATAATTGAAGGTTGCATAAAGAGCATAAAACTTGGCCTATGCTAGATAATCTTGATGTCATCCTAAGGCATAAGATTAAACTTAGTTAAACTCCACTAGTGTACCATCCCTCATTAGTGATTACCCCCACTTGTAGATGCTAGTGCTAAGCATAAACTTGATCAACTTTAGATCGGAATACTTGGTGGAAAAATTGTTATGAAAACCTTGGAATGATGGATCATTCTATTGAAATGTTTTGGACATGTGTTTCCGAACACTTGATGATTTTGGTGGTGAAAATGATAAGGCATGAGCCTTAGCCCTTTATAAAACAGATGGTTGTCTGGATGCGATACCATTCCAATTTTATCGTACAACCACAATACCCGAAGATTGGGTAGGGCTTGACTGGAAACTTATATACCTTAGTATTAGTTCCCTCATGACCAAGGTCTGAGCTGAGGCTACCTTGTGAAGATTGTCCACCTGTGCAGTACCCAAGATGACAGTTGGTCATGGTTGGGAGGCCAAACTCACAGGAGAGGTGCTTATACTATGGCGTGTAATTGAAAGGTTAGGATTGATTATCCGCATACTGAGTATATGGTGAATTCAGGATTTGTTACTGAATGATGTATCGAATGTTGTGGTGAAAGTGTACAATCTCTGGAGAGTGTCAAACTATTTGAATAGCCACGTCCATTGTTATGGACAGTTGGAGTGGCCATAGTGTTCCCCCGTCAGATGTTTTAAAAAGACTTGTGAAATAAACTGAGACTTTGACTTGACCACAATAGGGTTGTGGCATGAGATACAAGTTCCCACTTAGGTGTTATAAACTTCAATTAGCTCTCTTACTTCTGAACTGAGTAGAGATAAATCTGGATTTTTGCAAAACAACCCTAGAGCTTAGTGTCCTATTACAAAAAAAAACCTTTCACTTGTTAGTATTAGTTTGCGAGTACTTAAAGAGTACTCATGGCTTTGTCCCTGGCTATTCCCGTGGCAAGACTATGAATTTGAGTACCTGGAGGATGGACCCCAGGAAGGTTACGACAACTAGGATCATCTCCCATCGTCAGCATTGCCTGTGAACCCCGAAGATGGAGCTTCTCCTACGCTACCGTTATTATTACGTATTCCGCTGCTTGAAGTTGTATTAAGGACTGGATCATGAGATCCCTATTTGTGTAAGAACTTATGTACGGTTTGTAATGGATGATGTACTGTGGTATCCAATTATGTTATGTCTCGCAAAAATGGTAATCCTGGGATTGCGATGTATGGCATAACAGGCATCTGGGATTAAAAATCCGTGTGTTGACAAGTTGGTATCAGAGCCATCCTGACCATAGGAGACCCTAGTTAGATTGGACGTTGAATCAAAAACTTAGTTTTAAAACCAAAGAAAACAAATATTTACCAAAAACTTATTCTTATTCTTATCCCATTGATTCTTTCATGAAAATTCATGTTCCTCAAAAACTCTTGCAATATACATAAAATATTGACACACTTAATCACTCTACTAACTTACTCATCCTATATTCTTATAGATGGACGTGAAGTACAGCAAGTTTTATCAGTTGGGGAATGGAGGAGACCTTATCTTTGAGAGGGATTTGGACCAGTTTCGGAACTTCTGGAGCATCCGCACCCCGAGTTCTTCAGAGCTCATCTCAATGATCAAGGAGGAGAAGATATGCAGCGGCTAATTGTTGCAAGTCTCCGGGGAAAGATTGAACCTCCCACTGCGGAAGTAATTCAGTTTACCTTAAGAGAGAACAACTGGCTCGATGGACTTGCCAGGGCCATGCAGGAAGCTCTTTCCCGTCTGTGTGGGCAGAGCATCAATCAGATTAAGGGTACTCGCTTTGAGTTTTGCCCGAGGCGTGATGCAAATGGACAACCACTAGAAGCACCATACCACCCCAAACTGAAGACTCAATTGGACCACCTTAGCTTCATGATGTACGATCATCAGCAGGAGTTGGATAACTTCCGTGACTACTCCAACCACAAGTCTGCCATCATCAAGACGAAGGATCAGACCATCGCCATGTTAGCAAAGGATCGCAAGCCTCGCCGCCGTCAGCTCGACAAGAAGGAGCGCATCATTGTCCGTCTACGCCACCGTATCTCATCTTTGGAGGAGACCATCCACGAGAGAGACATGCAGTTGGAAGAAAGGGAGAATGCCAGAGAGGATCTTCATGGAGACCCCTACTGCTATCTCAGCGATGAAGATGATTTTCTGGAGGATCAAGCTATGGACTTCTTCACCGATGAGGATGATTTCGCCTTCATCGATGATGATAAGGATGATGAAGCCACAGATTCCGAGGAGTAGTAGCATTTGAGCACTAGCGTAGTGAGTAGTATTCGGTCCCACTGTATCGTAGTTTTCAGAATGGTATTACAACCATCTGTTTTTCTTTGTTGTGGTGTGTGTTGTATCGGGTGCTATGATTGAATGAATGAAAAGGCAAGTTGCTAGAAAAATCTGAGTCAATCTTTAAAAAAATTTTAAAGATCCAAAACCTTAGAAATCCCCCTCTTTTCTCACGATCTATATCAATCTTCAGATGCCACGTGGAGGAAGTGGTTCATCCCTAGACCCGATGTTGCTGATTCTGCAAATGTTGACTTCGGACAGCGAAACTGAAAGAGCGGAACGTCAAGCGAACGTAGCCACCCTGCAGCAGATAACCCAGCTAGCCCACAACAACCAAGTCCACGGAAATCAGGACAACCATGGATCTAAACTCAAGAATTTCCAGAATACCAACCCACCTCTTTTCACTAAGTCGGAAGAAACCCTAGACGCTGATGATTGGTTGCAAACCATGGAAAATAACCTAGAAGTCGCCGGGGTGGAAGCCAAAGAGAAAGTTCTGTTCGCCACCCACTATCTAGCCGGAGATGCCAGGGCATGGTGGAACAGTGTTCGCGCAATGACCGGAGGCCAGATGATGACCTGGGAGGAATTCAAGGTCAAGTTTAGCAGAACCCATGTGCCACCGGGTTTGATCAAGAGAATGAGAGACGAGTTCAGAGAACTAAAGCAAGGACGGATGACCGTAGTGGAATACCGTGACAAATTCTTGACATTATCTAGGTATGCCCCGGATGAGATCGACACCGAAGCGAAGAAGAAAGAAAGATTCCTGAATGGTCTGCACGATTAGATGCAGACAGTGTTAGTCAATATCCCCCTTGCGGATATTGAATCCCTTGTCGACTCTTCTATCCAGATGGAAGGAAAGATCAACCAAGCCAATGAGCACCGCAAGCGTCGTATGATGCATCATCCAGGAACCCATCAGACCCCAAAGTATCGCCCTAACCCATCTCCAGGATTTGCCACAAGAACCAACAGACCCCCGATGAACCGTCCGACCTATCCCAACCATGGAAACCCTAGGCCCGGAGGAAATCACAACAACCCCGGCAACTCTAGCAATTTCAACCGTGCCCACCCAAGTTCAACAACAACAATGCTACCGCCAACATCAACACTGCCCCGAGGACTGGAAGCAATGATGTGCGTGTAGCAGCAAAGGAGAAGTCGCAAGTGACTTGTTATGACTGTGGAAATAAAGGCCACTATTCCAACGAGTGCCCCAACAAGAAGAATGTCGCAGCACCCAATGCCAACGCCCCAGCTCAGCAGCAGCGTCGTGCTCAGCCAGGAAGGAGATTTGCCCCATGGAATTCACTCAACCGCAATGGCCGTCTTTTTCTCATGCATGCTGAAGAAGCTTAGGAAGCTCCAGACGTCGTGTTGGGTATGTTTTCTATTAATTCAGTACTTGCATGAGTGTTGTTTGATTCTGGTGCATCGCACTCATTTGTCACCGAAGAATTTGCATGCACTAGTAAAATTCAACCAAAAAAACTGAAGCATGTTATGATCGTTCAAATTCCCGGATCAACCACCAAGGCTAGGCAAATTTGCAAAGCCGTCCCTATCCGAATCCATGGCATAGATTTTTATGCTAATCTGATAGTACTCAGAACTAAAGGTTTGGAAGTAGTACTAGGAATGGATTGGATGTCCAAACATAAAGGATTGATTGACTGTGCCAAGAAAGCCATAACCATGACCAAGACAAGGAATATCAGTCGAGCATATATCTGAAACCTTACCTCGTCAATTCAAGTGTAACAAGAGTATAGCCCAACCCACCATTGACCAAGTCCGGATAGTCTGTGAATACCCCGATGTATTTCCAGATGTTTTGCCCGGTATGCCCCTAGATCGGGATATCGAGTTTATCATTGAACTAATCCCCGGAACCAGACCCATAGTCCAGAGACCCTATAGTATGAACCCGTCAGAGCTAGCAGAACTGAAGAAGCAACTGGATGCCATGCTGGAAATAGGATTGATTCAACCAAGTGCTTCACCATGGAGATCACCTGTCTTGTTTGTGGACAAGAAGGATGGAGGTAACCTTTGTGTACGGATTATAGGAAGTTGAATGACGACACCATCAAGAACAAGTACCCCTTGCCCAAGATAGAAGATTTGTTTGATCAGTTGACCAGTGCGAAAGTGTTTTCTAAGATTGATCTTAGGACTAGCTATCATCAACTCAAAACTCGGGCAGAGGATATTCCCAAGACTGCCTTTACCACCAGATATGGATTATACGAGTATACCGTTATGTCCTTTGGATTAACCAATGCCCCCGCTTATTTCATGAATCTCATGAATAAGATTTTTATGGACTTCCTGGATAAGTTTGTCGTTGTTTTCATTGATGACATTCTGATTTATTCCAAATCGGAAGATGAACATGAGCTACACCTAAGGACCTTTCTTGGAACCCTTAGAGAGCATCAGCTGTATGCAAAGTTTAGCAAATGTGAATTCTGTTTACAGGAGGTAGGATTCCTCGGTCACATTGTATCAGCCGGAGGAATTGCCATTGACCCTGCCAAGGTGAAAGATGTAGAAGATTGGCAAGCCCCAACCACTCAAACCCAAGTTCGTGCATTTCTCGTATTGGCGGGATATTACCGCAAATTCGTAGAAGGATTCTCGAGGATCGCCAGACCCATGACCCAATTGCTGAAGAAAGACAAGAAGTTTGAATGGACCAACAAATGTGAAGCGAGTTTTCAAGAACTCAAGAGAAGATTGATTTCAGCCCCAATCTTGATCATGCCAGATATCACGAAGCCCTTCGATGTGTATTGTGATGCATCCAAGATCGGTCTCGGATGTGTGCTAATGCAAGAAGGCAAAGTTATATCTTATCTATCTCGACAACTAAAGCAACATGAGCAAAATTACCCAACCCATGACCTCGAACTCGCAGCCGTAGTTCTAGCCCTGAAGACATGGAGGCATTACCTGATGGGAAACCGTTGTGAGATCTATACGGATCACAAGAGTCTGAAATATATATTCACTCAGAAGGAGCTGAATATGAGACAGAGAAGATGGATTGAGCTAATCAAGGATTACGATCTGGACATTCACTATCACCCTGGTAAAGCCAATGTGGTAGCCTATGCCCTTAGCAGATTGTTGTTCCGCTTGAACTCCATGATTTTGAAGGAGCAACCAAGTTTGCACAAAGAGATGGAATATTTTCGAAGGGAATTAGTAAGTGAAGGATTTTTGGCTAGCATATAACTCCAGACCATTTTGATCAGTCAGATCAAAGAGGCTCATAAAGGAAATTCTAGTATCGACGGAATCAAGCGTCGTATCGGTACAGGCAAAGTACCTGGATTCACCGAAGACGAAGAAGGAGTTCTGTGGTACAAAGGACGCCTTTGTGTACCAGCAGATTCTGAGTTGAAAGAAGTTATTCTGAAGGAGACTCATGATACTCTTTATTCTATCCATCCCGGAGGAACTAAGATGTATCAAGATTTAAAAGAGCAATTTTGGTGGCATAATATGAAGAGACAAATCGGGAAGTTATATCGCCAAGTGTGATATTTGTCAGCGAGTCAAGGCAGGACATCAAAGACCCGCTGGATTGTTGCAACCCTTGCAGATTCCGGAATGGAAATGGGATTCCGTTGGAATGGACTTTATCACTGGACTGCCTACTTCTAGTAGGGGAAATGACTCTATCTAGGTCATAGTGGACAGATTGTCCAAAGTCGCCCATTTCTTGCCCGTTAAAACCACATATCATAGTTCGAAGCTAGCGGAGTTGTACATCGCTAGAATAGTTAGTTTGCACGGAGTCCCCAAGAACATCGTATCGGATCGAGGAACTCAATTTACCTCGAGATTTTGGAAGAAAGTCCAAGAAGGTTTAGGAACCCGCCTAGTTTTCAGCACCGCATATCACCCTCAGACAGATGGACAAACAGAGCAAGTAAACCAAATACTCGAAGATATGCTGAGAGAATGTGTGTTATAATATGGATCCATGTGGGAAGACTGTCTGCCGTTTGTAGAATTTTCCTACAATAACAGTTATCAAGCCAGTTTGCAAATGGCCCCATTTGAATTCATGTACGGAAGGAAGTGTCGCACCCCTTTGAACTGGTCGGAAGTAGGAGAGAGTCAGATTTTTGGACCCGATATCCTACGAGAAGCAGAAGAGAAGGTTCACATGATTCGTGAGCACCTCAAGACCGCCCAGTCTAGACAGAAGAGTTACGCCAACAAGAGGCATAGAGACCTCGCCTTCAGCATAGGAGATTTTGTTTATCTGAAAGAGTCGCCATTGAATGGAATGCAATGTTTCCAACTCAAAGGAAAGTTAGCCCCCAGATATATAGGACCTTTCAAGATTCTGAACCGTCAAGGAGAAGTGTCGTATCAGTTGGAACTACCCAAAGAGATGTCATCTGTGCACAATGTGTTCCATATCTCGTTACTTCGCAAGTGTCTCGAAGTCCCCGAGAAGACCGTAGTGTTCAAAAAAATTGTTAGACCCCTCCTTTATAAGGATAGGATCCCTGTGATTGCAATGCTAGTCCCTGGATCAATGCTAGCATCCACAGTTTAAGATGAAGTACACAGATACAAAGGTCGTTTATTACATTCATTCCAGAGATAAACATAGTCTTTTACAACTCAGGGCCATAGGCCTAATACAAGAGTTTTTAGGAATAAGTAAATAAACACAAGTCTTCATCTTCATGTGCCACAGGCAAGCATGTTGAGTGTAGACTCATGACTCCTACTCATCATCGGAGTAACCTGCAACATCACAAGTTACAGCCACAGAGGGTCAATACTTTGGAATAGTATTGGCAAGTGATACCTTAGTATATTTTAAATGGTCTATAGTTCTATATGCTTTTGGCTAGTGTAGCTTGGCTTGCTTTGCTCAAAATTAAGTTTTACTTATTAGTTGAAATTGCTAAGTTTTCTTTTGTCAAAACATACCCAAGGAAACCATCAATAGATATTGAGGTCCTTCACCCTTGTTCACCCACGAGTTTTTAATTTAGAAGTTGGAGTGATGAGATTCTTGTGGCTTCCATGTCTTGATGCTCAAGTGTCCATTTCCTTGGACAAGGCTAAGTACTTAGGTTTTCCATCTGCAGAGGTTGTGCACTTTCCCCACCAGACTTGGTTTCCCAAGACAGGACCTTTCAGAAGCTTTTCCTTAGTCAAAATGGACGCGCTCCAACCTATCAACCCAACTACCACCCTCTGTCCAAATTGACTAAGTTCTGGCAACCTATATGATCATGGCAGAGCCCATAATGCCAAGTGGTTGCCGTTAGCTTTCTCAACATTTGGCCTCCAAATCCCTTTGTGCCTGGGTGGCATTCCACAAGTGAGATACACAACCCAAGTCCATGGCCTTGTGTAACCACTCAACATAACCCAATCAATCCATTCCACCCAGGAGGTTTATTTGACTTAGTTGTTTTATTAAGAAAATATAAGTCTATTGACTTAGAATATTTTTATCATAACCATATAGATGTTCACCACCCTAGTTTACTATAAGCTAGACTAAGCAAAGTATGGTATCTTAACTTAGGAAAATTTCCCTAGCAATTCTACTACTTCACTCTACTTAGGATTTCCCATCTTAGCACCAAGCAAAATATCATGCATTTACTTTAGCAAAATATCTAATGCAAGTATAAAACTTAGGATAGGAAATTCATGATAATATCACTTGCCTTGGTAGTGGGGAGAGTAGCACTCCTCACAATCACAATCACTATCAAAATCTACACAAAAGACAATAGCACACAATTACACACAATATAAATACAATCAAAAATAATATGAATGCATGCATGCAAGAATTTACTAAATGGTGATTTTTGAAAATTATACCAAGTATGTTCATGAGCACAGAAACTTAACAAGGCTCAAAATTGCCAACTACACTTATTTGGCCCAAAATAACTACAAGAATAAAACTATATCTAAAATAGCCCTAAACATGTTTCACAATAAAAAATCATTTTAACTGTTACTATATGCTAATCCAAAGGTATATTCTGATAGGCCTTGTCTTGCTGAGTTCAACGATATAAAGTTTGCAAAAATCCAACGTGGCATTCAAAAGTTATAAGCATTTGAAGTTTGAATCTAAATCTGGTTTTAATTTCTGTTTTTAAACTAAACCTAGCCACGTCATGTTTTCATTCGCCTGCGGTTCGCACCGGATCTCCTCCGTTGGATCTAACTAACAATGCGCGGCTCAGATCTGCCCTTACCCCTTCGTTAAGTGATCTGCTTTCTACGCGGATCAAGATCTAACGGCTACAATCTATCAACCGAAATGGCGGCGGCGGTGTTTGACCGGGCGGCGTGTCTGTTC
The DNA here is from genome assembly GCA_030063025.1 of Avena longiglumis. Classification (NCBI taxonomy): domain Eukaryota; kingdom Viridiplantae; phylum Streptophyta; class Magnoliopsida; order Poales; family Poaceae; genus Avena; species Avena longiglumis. The sequence continues at coordinate 450,591,491 of CP125979.1, forward strand.
ACGGTGGTGCCGGGCGCCTGGGCGTTCTAAGACGCAAGGATGTGCTTACCAGATCCGTGAAGGCGTCTTGGCTCGACGTGGTACTGCTCGCGAAGGGCGCCGGAGATGGGCTCTGACCTCGTCGGAGTTTTGTCCGCGCCAGCGAGGGTTGTCGGAGTTGCCGCTGCTCAAGGTCGCCGAGCACGAATCGATGGGTTTAGAGGATGCGCAGGACAACTACGAACATGCTCGAGTGAATAAGGAGGCAGGGGGCGCTCGAAACTTACTGGAATTGCTCGCCGGAGTTTGCGAACGCGTTTGCCACGGTCGAGTCGACGTTGGCGAGGTTCCTCGTCGCCTAAGTCAAAACAGGGTACTATCGATGCGCAAAACGGTGGATTCAGGCGTGTCCGAGATCAAGGGCGGTGGCTACTTAAGGGGGGTCCGGAGTTCTGCAGGAGACGGTGGCGGCCATTGTTGACGTTGCAAGGCTAGGGATCATGCGAAAGCAAACGGCGAGTGTCGAAGATGCGATGAGTTCACCGAACAAGATGGTGTGAATGAGAGGCGAGGAGCTCGAGACTTACCGAATTCGCCGGGCGGTCGTCGGAGACGCGGTTGCAGAGAGCAATGCGCTGCAGCCTGGGCGTTCAAAGGCTCGGGGTTTTGGGGAAAAGAAAGAGGGAGAGGGGTTTCTTATAGCTTGCTCGCGAGCGAATCAGAGCCAATAACTCAATTGATGCCGCGAATCAAGACCAGCCGCTTGATTTGAGGAATGAATGGGTCGTGCGGGTGGAGACGACGCTGTCGTGGTTGGCCCACTTGTCGATGATATGCGAGTTTTCGGTGGGTCCGGTCAGCGGTTCAGCAAGGCGTCCGTGCGTGAGAGGAGGAAAAGAAATGCCCGGGTGGGCTTACTGGGCTGGATTGGTTGCTGGGCCAGATCCTGGCCGCTTGGCCTTTTCCATTTCTTTGCCCTTTTCTTTTTCTGTTTTCTATTTTCTGAATTGATTTTTGATATGTTTTCAAATCCTTTTTGAATTCAAACAAATTTGGGGATCCTTGTAGGGTTCTGTGGTTTCAAATGCAGTTATTTAACCAAGTGGTTACTTTGTAGGGTTTGGTTATGCTTGGTCTTTCAAAATGAACAGAGATTTTTGCTATAGTTGTAATTATTTGAATTTAGGGTTTTGAATTATTTCTAAGTTTTGAATCATGGTAGAGTTTCACACAATCATTCCAACAATGGAGTCATATAAACAAGTACTTAAGCTTCCAAATTTCAAAGTGTGATGGTCATCTTGGAATCAAATGTCCACATGAAATCATAGACTCAACTTCTGATTCTAAGTGATTTTTGATAAACCCTAAATGAATGAATGAGATGTATATATGTTTGAAATGAGTTTTGAAACCATGATTTTTGGGATGTTACAAATCTAACCCCCTTAAGATGAATCTCGCCCTCGAGATTCGGTTTGGCTAGAAAATAGGTGAGGATGGTCCTTCCGAAGATCATCTTCTCTTTCCCATGTTGCTTCCTCTTCAGAGTGATGGTTCCACTGCACTTTACAAAACTTGATAGTCTTGGTTCTGGTGACTCTTTCTGTTGTCTCTAGAATTTTGACAGGTTTTTCCTCATAAGTGAGATCACTTTCTAGCTGAACTTCCTCCAAAGGTATGGTATCCTTTAAAGAAGACTCTTCCATTTCGGGTGACACTTTTAAGTCGACTCACATGAAATACGTTATGGACTACCGATAGAGATTCCGTAATTCCACTTCATATGCAACTTCTCCTTACGACTTAGAATCTTGAATGGCCCGACGTATCTTGGTGCCAACTTTCCTTTGACTCCAAATCTTTTCACTCCACGAGTGGTGATACCGAGATAGGCTCTATCCCCAACTTCAGAGGGTGACTTCTCTACGCTTAGAATCCGTAGCTTTTCGTCGGATTGTGCTATCTTCAACCTGTCCTTAACCAATTTAACTTTTCTTGGCAAGTCCTTGATAAGATCAGGTCCAAATAAACTTCTTTCTCCCACACCATTCCATAACAATGGGGTGGTACACTTCCTTCCGTAGAGTAACTCAAACGGTGCCATTCCAATACTTGATTGATGGCTGTTGTTGTAAGAGAACTCTGCGTAAGGCAAACTTTCATCCCAACTTGCTCCATAATCTAGAGCACAAGCTCTCAACATGTCTTCAAGAATTTGGTTGGTTCTTTCCGCTTGTCCATCCGCTTGAGGATGAAAAGCGATACTAAACTCCAATCTGCTCCTAAGGATTCATGAAGTTGTTTCCGTAGTGAGATGTGAATTGAGTTCCTCTATCAGACACAATACTCTTTGGCACACCATGAAGGCATACAATTCTGCTCATGTAAATTTTTGCTAGTTTGGCACTGGTATAAGTTGTTTTCACTGGTATAAAATGAGCCATTTTGGTTAGACGATCCACTACTACCCATATGGAATCGTATCCCGATCTAGTCCTTGGTAATCCGGTAATGAAATCCATACCAATATTTTCCCACTTCCATTCAGGAATAGGCAATGGTTGAAGCAGACCTGCTGGTTTCTGGTGCTCCGCTTTGACTCTGCTACATACATCACACAAAGCGATATGTTCGGCGATGTCCTTTTTGAGATTGTTCCACCAAAACCTTTCCTTCATGTCCATGTACATCTTGGTATTTCCTGGGTGAATAGAGTACGGAGAGTTGTGTCCTTCCTGTAAGATCAGTTTCCGCAATTCCGAGTCTTGTGGAACACATATACGTTTCCCGTGCCATAAGGTACCTTGTTCGTCAACATGAAAACTTTTAGCCTTTCCTAGACCAATGTTTACCTTAATCTTTTCAATTTCCTCATCCGTCTTCTGGACTTCCCGGATCTTGTCCAATAGAGTGGGTTGAATATCTAAGGACATGAGATGTCCTTCTGGTACAATCTCCAATCTGAGTTCTTTGAATTGTTTACACAAATCATCTGGCATTTCTCCTTTTGTAAGGCCATTTACAAATGTCTTACGACTTAGAGCATCCGCTACTACATTTGCTTTACCGGGATGGTATTGCAAACTCAAGTCGTAATCCTTGATAAGTTCTAACCATCTCCTTTGCCTCATGTTGATTTCCTTCTGGGTGAAGATATACTTCAAGCTCTTATGATCGGTGAATACTTCACCGCTTACCTAAAAGGTAATGTCTCCATGTTTTGAGTGCATGAACGATGAGGCTAACTCCAAATCATGAGTAGGGTAGTTTACTTCATGAGTGTTGAGTTGTCTCGAAGCATAAGCTACGACTCTACCATCTTGCATAAGTACAGCACCCAAGCCTTGATGAGAGGCATCACAATACACTTGGAAATCCTTTTCCAAATCTGGTAGACATAGAACTGGTGCTGTCACAAGTCTCTTCTTTAATTCTTGAAAACTGACTTCACAACCTTCAGACCAAGCAAACTTCTTGTCTTTCTTTAGTAATTCTGTCATAGGCTTAGCAACTTTTGAGAAATTCTCAATGAACCTTCTGTAGTAACCTGCTAAGCCAAGGAAACTACGAACTTCTTTCACATTTTTAGGTGATTCCCAATCTGTCACAGCTGAAACCTTAGCAGGATCAACTGCCACACCATCTTTTGTCATCACATGACCAAGAAAACCCACCTTCTCTAGCCAAAACTCACACTTGCTGAATTTGGCATATAGTTTATGTTCCCTCAGTTTCTCAAGTATCAAGCGTAAGTGTCTTTCATGCTCTTCCTTGCTCTTGGAGTAGACTAAGATGTCGTCGATGAAAACGACAACGAACTTGTCAAGGAACTCCATGAATACCTTGTTCATCATATTCATGAAGTATGCTGGAGCGTTGGTTAATCCAAAAGGCATCACAGTATACTCATACAATCCATACCTTGTGGTGAATGCTGTTTTTGGTATGTCTTGCTCTCGTATCTTGAGTTGAAAATAACCTGACCGAAGATCAATCTTCGAGAATACACATGCTCCTTCTAGCTGATCAAATAAGTCGTTGATTCTTGGCAAAGGATACTTGTTCTTGATTGTAACCTCGTTGAGAGAACGGTAGTCAATACATAATCTTTGGGTTCTATCTTTCTTTTCTACGAACAAAACTGGGGCTCCCCAAGATGAAGAACTTGGTTGAATAAACCCTTTCTGTAACTGTTCCCCTAGTTGTTTCTTGAGCTCCTTCAATTCATCAACTGACATTTTGTACGGTCTCTTAGCTATTGGTCCTGATCCTGGCACCAAATCTATCAGAAACTCCACATCTCTATCCGGTGGCATTCCTGGCAATTCTTCCGGAAACACATCCGGATATTCACACACAACTGGTACACTTTCCATGCTAACCCCCTTAAGAGAATTTAGCTTACTTTCTTTGAATTCAAAGTTTGACTTAAACTTTATTCTTTTTCCTTCGGGGGTTGTGAGTGTAACTGTACGATCGGCACAATCTAATACTCCCTCATACCTAGCCATCCAATCCATTCCCAATATTACATCCAATCCTTGGGAGTCTAGGATTATCAGACTTACTGGGAACTTATGTTTACCAAATTCTATGATAAGATCTCGGCATCCAAGGCTTGCTACCATGTCTCCCCCTGGAGAACTAACCTTTATTGGACACCCAATGTTTTCTGATGCAAACCCATTTCTATTCACAAATGCCTTTGATATGAATGAATGAGATGCACCAGTATCAAAGAGTACAAACGCTGAAATTGAGTTGAGTCTCGAACTTACCAGACGGCATCGTGTTCTTCATAGACCTCCTCCACATTGATGTGGTTAACCTGTCCTTTCGAAATGGATTTGGCTTGTTAGGTCCTTCAACTTTCTTTTCGGCACTCATTAGCATAATGCCCCACTTCTTGCATTTGTAGCACTCAACCTGACTGAGGTCCTTTTTGACATACTGACCTCCACCTCCACTACCATTTCCACTGTGGTGGCTCTTATGTCCACCCTTGTGGTTCTTGTACTTATCATTGTCATGACTACGATGTTTGTCATGACGGTTGTGGTTGTGGTGCTTGTTGAACTTCCCATGTTTATGGAATCCGGAGCTGCCACTGTCATCATAATGGGACCGTTTGTGAGACGATCCCGAGCTGTGTTTGTCGGAGTGTTTCCTCTTCCTACTCTCGACTTGTTTCCTTTTACTCTCCAAAATAGCAGCCTTGTCACACAGAGACTGATAAGTTGGAACATATGCTACTGATAACTGTAGGTTCAGTTCATCATTCAAGCCTTCCAAGAACTTTTCCTTTCTCTTGGCATCAGTATCAACCTCGTCCGGTGCATAGCGCGCCAGATTGTTGAATTCTTCTACATATTCTGCCACACTGCGATGGCGCTGCTTCAAGTTGTGAAACTCCTTCTTTTTCAGACTCATTATCCCTGACGAGATATGAGCGGTGCGAAACCCATCCTCAAATATGTCCCATGTCACTTCATCAATGGGAGTGGTGATTTGGAAGTTGTCCCACCATGTGGCGGCTGGTCCTTCCAACAGATGTGCTGCGAATCTGACTTTTTCAGCATCAGTGCAGCCTACTGTCACCAAGTCTTTGTTCACAGAGCGCAACCAGTCATTGGCTGCCATGGGGTCAGTTGTTCCCGAAAACTTTGCTGGCCTCAGACGCAAAAATCTGGTGAGCATATCGAAACCCGGAGGGTTGTTGTTGTTGTTATTGTTGTTGTTGTTGTTGTTGTTGTTGTTGTTGTTGGGGTCATTGTTGTTGTTGTTGTTGTTGTTATTCTGGTTTTGGATGAACGTTGTCATCATTTGCATAAGCTGTGTTTGCGCATTCATCATTTGTTGCATTTCTGGGGTGATGTTGTTGGGGTTGGGGTTTGCGCGACGGGGAGGCATCTGTGGTTTATTCACATAGATAAGAATGAGATACCCATAGATGTTTTATGCACAATACAACATAAACAAGCACATAATAAGCAACACAAGAAAATAAAGTTCAACAACCACATAACAAGTTCATGAAGTGTTACACACAAGTGGCAAGCCATCCACATGTCGGATGGTCCAAAACGAGTTCACAAAACAAGTATGAATAACGAGTGATCATGTCTACTCATCAACGTCAATCTCCTCCTCGACGAAGGTAAGACCTGCGTTCTCCATCGCGGTCTTGTTCTCCTCAATCGTAGTGGTCAAGGAATCGATCTTGGCCTTGAGAGCCCTCTTCTGGGAGCGAAGCCTCTCAATAACCATCTGCTGCTGCTCAAGCTCGAAGTCCTTAGACTTCAGCTCCTCTGTCATGTCCCGGATTCTCTTGTTCCTATCCCGACGCGCTTTCTTGACTCTTGAATCTGCGGTCCTGGGTCTCAAATTTTGTCTCCATCTCCTTGATCATCTCATCCTGCGCAAAAGCTTGTCCTTCTCGCGGCTGCACTCAAGCTCGGTCATTACCAAGCATGACGTTCGTCCGTCCGTATCTACGTGTCTGAGAAGAGTCTCCAAGTCCTGAAGATACAGACGTATCGGCTCCGCGGCGCTCCTCGAGTCGTCCTCAAAGTCGATGGACTCTCCGTCATCATCACGTCTACCGAAGACGTGAAAGTGAGTACCTAACTCATGCGGAGTGACCCAACAGTCGTCCTATCAGTCCCGCATGACTACCTCCATGCCTCTCTCCCCGTCATCGTGCATCAACTTGACGATGGCCTCTGTAGTGGGCTCACCGGGCGTCTGGCTGGGTCACCTTGAAGCCCTGAGGTCCTTCCTCTCGAACTTGGTGAGTGGGTACACCGTAATGGTGGGAAGAGGGAGGTCAAGCAGTGGTAAGCTCAACGATACGGGGACCAAAACGAGTAACTCGAAACTCCTCAACGGTGCTGATGGCAACAGGCATCTATTTATAAGATTAAAAAGTTAGAACAAAGCAATTCAAGATAGATTAAGACAACATTCACACATATCCATGAAACATAATTGTCACGCAAGCCATGCATACATGAATTCATTACATCATTCAAGGTCCATACTTATTAAAATATCTTTTGAAAGTAAGGTGATAAGTGGTGGTCCAACTAACGAAATGTCATTACAATCCAATCTCACGGGACCTATTATTGAACACAATGTTCCTAGAGGCAATCCACCAATCTTGTTCCCTTGACTCTATCACTAAGTCTATAACATCTCCCCTTATTTCTTGGTTGTTGTCTTCCAACTCCTGAGTAAGCTCCTTTTCTTTCTCTAAGTCCCTTTGGAGGTTGAGCATTCTGCACTTGACTCTAGCACTAAGTTCCTTGATAGTCCTCCAAGCTGCATCCCTGGCTGATTCAAAGAATGTGGTGTGCATTGTAGTATTGGTGTACATGCAAAATCCTCTTTCTTTGTGGTTGTCTTCCTTGTTTTTGTACAAGTGAAGTTGTACCCACCAATATTCCACTCCTTCATCCTTCACGGGAAAACCTTTGTACACGGCTTCACCATGTGCATCCATAGCTTCCATGAGGTCCTTGAGAATACTGGGAAACTCCGTCTCACACTCTAAAGTCATGGTCATGAGTGGTCCCTTCTTCACGGCTTCGTTGATGGAGTTCATCTACAAAGGAGGTTGAAAAAGATTAGAAAAGTTTTACGAGAAGAATAGACAAGTGTAGAAGTAGTTGAAAAAAACTTTTTCCTTAGTGGTTTTCAATTCCTAGGGTCATAATCCTCTGACACAACAGTGCTCTCGATACCATCTGTTAGACCCTCCTTTATAAGGATAGGATCCTGTGATTGCAATGCTAGTCCTCGGATCAATGCTAGCATCCACAGTTTAAGATGAAGTACAGATACAAAGGTCGCTTATTACATTCATTCCAGAGATAAACATAGTCTTTTACAACTCAGGCCATAGGCCTAATACAAGAGTTTTAAGAATAAGTAAATAAACACAAGTCTTCATCTTCATGTGCCACAGCAAGCATGTTGAGTGTAGACTCATGACTCCTACTCATCATCGAGTAACTCGCAACATCACAAGTTACACAGAGGGTCAATACTTTGGAATAGTATTGGCAAGTGATACCTTAGTATATTTTAAATGGTCTATAGTTCTATATGCTTTTGGCTAGTGTAGCTTGGCTTGCTTTGCTCAAAATTAAGTTTTACTTATTAGTTGAAATTGCTAAGTTTTCTTTTGTCAAAACATACCCAAGGAAACCATCAATAGATATTGAGGTCCTTCACCCTTGTTCACCCAATGAGTTTTAATTTAGAAGTTGGAGTGATGAGATTCTTGTGGCTTCCATGTCTTGATGCTCAAGTGTCCATTTCCTTGGACAAGGCTAAGTACTTAGGTTTTCCATCTGCAGAGGTTGTGCACTTTCCCACCAGACTTGGTTTCCCAAGACAGACCTTCGAAGCTTTTCCTTAGTCAAAATGGACGCTCCAACCTATCAACCCAACTACCACCCTCTGTCCAAATTGACTAAGTTCGCAACCTATATGATCATGGCGAGCCCATAATGCCAAGTGGTTGCACTGTTAGCTTTCTCAACATTTGGCCTCCAAATCCCTTTGTGCCTGGGTGGCATTCCACAAGTGAGATACACAACCCAAGTCCATGGCCTTGTGTAACCACTCAACATAACCCAATCAATCCATTCCACCTGTGAGGTTTATTTGACTTAGTTGTTTTATTAAGAAAATATAAGTCTATTGACTTAGAATATTTTTATCATAACCATATAGATGTTCACCACCCTAGTTTACTATAAGCTAGACTAAGCAAAGTATGGTATCTTAACTTAGGAAAATTTCCCTAGCAATTCTACTACTTCACTCTACTTAGGATTTCCCATCTTAGCACCAAGCAAAATATCATGCATTTACTTTAGCAAAATATCTAATGCAAGTATAAAACTTAGGATAGGAAATTCATGATAATATCACTTGCCTTGGTAGTGGGGAGAGTAGCACTCCTCACAATCACAATCACTATCAAAATCTACACAAAAGACAATAGCACACAATTACACACAATATAAATACAATCAAAAATAATATGAATGCATGCATGCAAGAATTTACTAAATGGTGATTTTTTGAAAATTATACCAAGTATGTTCATGAGCACAGAAACTTAACAAGGCTCAAAATTGCCAACTACACTTATTTGGCCCAAAAATAACTACAAGAATAAAACTATATCTAAAATAGCCCTAAACATGTTTCACAATAAAAAAATCATTTTTAACTGTTACTATATGCTAATTCAAAGGTATATTCTGATAGGCCTTGTCTTGCTGAGTTCAACGATATAAAGTTTGCAAAAATCCAACGTGGCATTCAAAAGTTATAAGCATTTGAAGTTTGAATCTAAATCTGGTTTTAATTTCTGTTTTTAAACTAAACCTAGCCACGCGTCATGTTTTCATTCGCCCGTACCGGTTCGCACCGGATCGTCTCTCCGTGCCGTTGGATCTAACTAACAATGCGCGGCTCAGATCTGCCCTTACCCCTTCGTTAAGTGATCTGTTTCTACGCGTGGGATCAAGATCTAACGGCTACAATCTATCAACCAGAAATGGGCGGCGCTGGCGGTGTTTGACCGGCGGCGGCGTGTCTGTCTACGGTGGTGCCGGCGCTCTGGGCCGTTCTAAGACGCAAGGATGTGCTTACCAGATCCGTGAAGGCGTGCTGAAGCTCGACGTGGTACTCGTTCGCGAAGGGGCGCTCGGAGATGGGCTCTGGACCTCGTCGGAGTTTCGTCTGGCGTCAGGCGAGGGTTGTCGGAGTTGCTGCCGTTCTCGTCGCTGAGCACGAATCGATGGGTTTAGAGGATGCGCAGGACAACTACGAACATGCTCGAGTGAATAAGGAGGCGCCGAAACTTCGGAATTGCTCGCGGAGTTTGCGAACGTTTGCCACGGTCGGTTGTCGACGCTGGCGAGGTTCCTCGTCGCCCTAAGTCAAAACAGGGTACTATCGGATGCGCAAAGCGAAGTGGATTCAGGCGATCGGAGATCAAGGCGGTGGCTACTTACGAAGGGGGTGCGGAGTTCTTGCAGGAGACGGTGGCGGCAGTTGTTGACGTTGCCAAGGCTAGGGATCATGCGAAAGCAAGCGAGTGTCAAGATGCGTATGAGTTCACCGAACAAGATGGTGTGAATGAGGCGGAGGGAGCTCGAGACTTACCGGAATCGCGGTAGCGGTCGTCGGAGACGGCGGGGTTGCAGAGCAATCTTGCGCTGGGGGCGTTCAGTGCTCGGGGTTTTGGGGAAAAGAAAGGGGACAGAGGGTTTCTTATAGCTTGCTCGCGGCGAGAATCACCGAGCCAATAACTCGAATTGATGCCGAATCAAGACCGAAGCGCTTGATTTGAGGAATGAATGGGTCGTCGGGTGGAGACGACGCCGTGGGGTTGGCCCACTTGTCGCTGATATGCGCAGTTTTCGGTGGGGTCCGGTCAGCGGTTCAAGGCGTCGTCGTGCGTGAGAGGAGGAAAAGAAATGCCGGGTGGGCTTCTTGGGCTGGATTGGTTGTTGGGCGGATCCTGGCCGCCTTTTCCATTTCTTTGCCCTTTTCTTTTTCTTTTCTATTTTCTGAATTGATTTTGATATGTTTTCAAATCCTTTTTGAATTCAAACAAATTTGGGGATCCTTGTAGGGTTACGTGGTTTCAAATGCAGTTATTTAACCAAGTGGTTACTTTGTAGGGTTTGGTTATGCTTGGTCTTTCAAAATGAACAGAGATTTTTGCTATAGTTGTAATTATTTGAATTTAGGGTTTTGAATTATTTCTAAGTTTTGAATCATGGTAGAGTTTCACACAATCATTCCAACAATGGAGTCATATAAACAAGTACTTAAGCTTCCAAATTTCAAAGTGTGATGGTCATCTTGGAATCAAATGTCCACATGAAATCATAGACTCAACTTCTGATTCTAAGTGATTTTTGATAAACCCTAAATGAATGAATGAGATGTATATATGTTTGAAATGAGTTTTGAAACCATGATTTTTGGGATGTTACAAAAATTGACCAACGGACCATAGAGATCAACGATGACCTGACCTATCCCGAAGTACCCATTCGTATTTTGGAAGAAGCTTTCAGGACTACCCGAACCCGAAGCATCAAGTTTCTCAAGATTCAGTGGAGCAACCACATAGAAGAGGAAGCTACCTGGTAGCGCGAAGATCACATCACGACAGAGTTTCCCGATCTCTTCAAATCCTAGGTAATCTTTTTCGTCCTTTTTCAAATCACGGGACGAGATTTTGTTTAGGGGGGGAAGGTTTGTAACATCCCAAAAATACTAAACTTGGATCATCAAACTCTAATCATCAAACTTAGGGTTAACAAAAACTTTTCTAAATAAAAATATGAATGCATGCATGAGAGTATGCATTTCATTTTGAATTCTTTTGAACCACCTTGTTTGTGTGTTTCTTTGCTTGTAAAATGTTTCTTAGGTGAAATAAACATCATCTAAACAATTCCCAAACTTTTCTCAAAGACAAGTAAATCAAAACAAGTAAAATAAGGGAATGGTCATTTTGACCAATTTAACTCCCATGCCTACTTTGTCTGTCTCAAACTTTCAAAACCTAACAAAAAAAATTCTGTATCTTTGCACCCCTTGATTGTACTCATAACAAAGTATCAAGGAACACCTTGTGATCATCCAAAAACTTTCAAATGCATAGTTTAAATGACAATTAAAAATTGAATCTTTATCATATGGGAAGATCCCACTTTTTCAAAAACAACTCAAACAAGCTCAACTTTCAAAACCCAAGCATCTGCAGACTCACCAGCATCAACCTAGCACACACACCAAAAATCTTTTCAAAATTCAAAACTTGAATTCATGCGGCCATTTCATCAAACACTTGGTAGACCCAAATCAAAAAAAATCAAAACACTATAGTGTGCACTGTTTTGAGCCTAACTGGTTCCCTATCTAGCTCACAACCAGCTCAGTAGATCATCTAGCAAGATTAACCAAGAACTAGCACCATTGTGAGCTTGCCAAAACCATCAATGGTGAACAGTCGAAACCACCCATGCCACCCACATGTCGACAGCAAGCTAGGGAGGAAACTAGTCGTGCTTCTGCCAACCGTGCCGAGCCTGCGCTAGAGCGCCACGCTCGACCGAAGCCCAGAGACCGCGCCCCGCCATCGCCGCGTGCATACACAATCGCCACCATCCTTGGAACACGCCAGACATGCCCATTGCACCGCCCGTGCCCCGTAGCCACCGCTCGCCATCGAAGACGCCGCCTCTGCCGCGCAGAGCGTCCCGTGTTCCAGACCAAACCGCACCGCCCCTACACGCGCATTAAAGCCATAGAGCATCTCCAGGAGACCACCAAGCGATCGCTACCGCCGGCCATGCCTCTAGCAGCCCGTAGCCATGTTTCCACCGTCGCCCGCCCATGCCGTTCGGTCTCACCGTCGCGACTATAAATAGAGACCTCCCCCGCTCGAATTCTTCACACCATTCCACTCCTCTCTCACCCAGAACCATCCCACCTCAGTCCCGAAGCAAGGCGAGCAGCGCATCGCCGGAATTGCGCCGGAGCAGGCCACCTCTGGAGAAGAAGGGCGTTGTCGATTTCGTCCACCCCAGGAGCTGCCGCGACCACCCCTGAGTTCGCCGTCGTCGAATTCGTCGTTCGCTCGCCTCACCCGAACCCCGGTGAGCCCCTAGCAACCCCCGCTGGCTGCGCTAGGTTTCTGTCTCGCCGACGTTACTCAACGTCGACGATGACTCTCAGCCGTTGGATTAGAACCAGATCGAACGTCCCATAGTGCCCCGTACCGCTTCGCGTTTAAAGAGCCACTGACTGGTGGAACCCCCCTGTCAGCTGAGCCCCGTGCCGCGGAGTGTCACTGGGTTGGCCGGTTAACCTTTCCCACGCAGCCCAGTTATTTGAATTTAACCTTTTCCATTTTATTTCAAACACACTTCCGTACCCAATTTAAAAAATCAACCCAGGTCGATTCAGTGAACTAAATTTAATGAAACCAATTTTGTTAGAAATATTTGGGAATGCTGAATCCAATCCCGTTGGATTCAAGTCATTTGGATCTATAGATCATCCATGGTACAAATAACAAGGCAGAAGGTTTTCTGCATTCAAACATTTTTCAAATTAAAACCATGATAGATTTTGAGTTAATTCCAACTCTCAAAAATCACATTTAACCATACCTTTCAGAATATATAAAAATATATAGGTTTACTTACAGAAAGAATGTTCAAGTAATAAAAGAATGTCTCATAGGCATTTCTAGCCACTTTAATTAATTAAAATAAAAGGGCAAAACCTTATTAAATTGTGACACCACTTTAAAACACATTCCCATGGACTAAAATAAGTGGTGATTACATGTGTCAACATGATCCCATGTTTTGGTTTGGAGAATATTAAACCTTAAGTAGTTTTTCAATGAGAAGAAATTACTTTTCGAAAAATAAAAGGAATTAAACCAAACTTAAACTTGTAATATTAGTAATGATGTTAGGTCATCTATAGGACCCTTTTTTTGTGATGATTGCAAGTTGTTAAGTATTGTTTGGTGATTGTGTACCTCATATTTATTTATAGACGCTACCGACCAAGGATACGAGGAGGAAGGAGGATACTACGAAGAAGAAGCCGAGGAGAACTTCAACCACTGCTCTGCACAAGGCCAGCTTTATTAACTAAGTGGACCAATGCAAGATAACCCTTGCAAGATACCCTACTGATGCCACAAACCACTACTTGTTACTATGCCTACTATATGCCTTAAGCATATGTGATCATATCCACTTGATAAACCAATCCTAGTTTTACTTACAAGCTTGATTACTTTATTTCTTTATCAAAGCTAGTACTTAGAGATTTCTTAAGGCAATGGTAGATTTAGAAACATAATTGAAGGTTGCATAAAGAGCATAAAACTTGGCCTAAGCTAGATAATCTTGATTTCATCATAAGGCATAAGATTAAACTTAGTTAAACTCCACTAGTGTACCATCCCTCATTAGTGCTTACCCCCACTTGTAGATGCTAGTGCTAAGCATAAAACTTGATCAACTTTAGATGGGAATACTTGGTGGAAAAATTGTTATGAAAACCTTGGAATGATGGATCATTCTATTGAAATGTTTTGGACATGTGTTTCCGAACACTTGATGATTTTGGTGGTGAAAATGATGAGGCATGAGACATAGCCCTTTATAAAACTGATGGTTGTCTGGATGCGATACCATTCCAATTTTATCTACAACCACAATACCCGAAGATTGGGTAGGGCTTGACTGGAAACTTATATACCTTAGTATTAGTTCCCTCACGACCAAGGTCTGAGCTGAGGCTAACTTGTGAAGATTGTCCACCTGTGTAGTACCCAAGATGAAAGTTGGTCATGGTTGGCAGGCCAAACTCACAGGAGAGGTGCTTATACTAGGGCGTGTAATTGAAAGGTTAGGATTGATTATCCTCATGCTTAGTATGGTGAATTCAGGATTTGTTCCTGACGGATGTATCGAATGTTGTGGTGAAAGTGTACAATCTCTACAGAGTGTCAAACTATTCGAATAGCCGCGTCCGCGGTTATGGACAGTTGGAGTGGCCATACTGTTCCCCCGTCAGATGTTTTCAAAAGACTTGTGAAATAAACTGAGACTTTGACTTGACCACAACAGGGTTGTGGCATGAGATACAAGTTCCCACTTAGGTGTTATAAACTTCAATTAGCTCTCTTACTTCTGAACTGAGTAGAGATAAATCTGGCTTTTTGCAAAACAACCCTAGAGCTTAGTGTCCTATTACAAAAGAAAACCCTTTCACTTGTTAGTATTAGTCTGCGAGTACTTAAAGAGTAATCATGGATTTGTCCCTGGCTATTCCCGTGGCCAGACTATGAAGAGGAGTACATGGAGGATGGACCCCAGGAAGGTTACGACAACTAGGATCATCTCCCATCGTCAGCATTGCCTGTGAACCCCGAAGATGGAGCTTCGCCTACGCTACCGTTATTATTACGTATTCCGCTACTTGAAGTTGTATTAAGAGCTGGATCATGAGATCCCTATTAGTGTAAGAACTTATGTACGGTTTGTAATGGATGATGTACTGTGGTATCCAATTCTGTTATGTCTCGCAAAAATGGTAATCCTGGGATTGCGATGTATGGCATAACAGGCATCTAGGATTAAAAATCCAGGTGTTGACAGTTATGTCTCGTAAAAATGGTAATCCTGGGATTGCGATGTATGGCATAACAGGCATATGGGATTAAAAATCCGGGTGTTGACAAGTTGGTATCAGAGCCATCCTGACCATAGGAGACCCTAGTTAGAATGGATGTTTGAATCAAAAATTTAGTTTCAAAACCAAAGGAAGAAAATATTTACAAAAACTTATTCCCATTCTTATCACTTTGATTCTTTCATGAAAATTCATGTTCCTCAAAAACTTTTGCAAAATACATAAAACTTGACACACTTGATCAGTATACTAACTTACTCATCCTATATTCTTATAGATGGACGTGAAGTACAACAAGTTTTATCAGTTGGGAAATGGAGTAGACCTCATCTTTGAGCGGGATTTGGACCAGCTTTCGGAACTTCTGGAGCGTCCACACCCCGAGTTCTTCAGAGATCAGCTCAATGATCAGGAAGGAGAAGATCGGCAATGGCTAGTTGTTGTAAGTCTCAGAGGAAAGATTGAACCTCCCACTGCCGAGGGAATTCAGTTCACTTTAAGAGAGAACAACTGGCTCGATGGACTTGCAGGGCCATGAAGGAAGCTCTTGCCCGTCTGTGTGGGCAGAGTATCAATCATATCAAGGGTACCCTCTTTGAGTTTTTTCCACGGCGTGATGCTATGGGACAACCACTGGAAGCCCCATATCACCACGAGCTGAAGACTCAGTTGGACCACCTTAGCTTCATGCTGTATGATGGTCAGCAAGAACTACACAATGCACGTGACTACTCCAACCACAAGTCCGCCATCATCAGGACGAAGGATCAGACCATCGCCATGCTAGCGAAGGATCGCAAGTCTCGCCGACGTTAGCTCGACAAGAAGGAGTGCATCATTGCTCGTCTTCGCCGCCGTATCTCGGATTTGGAGGAGACCATCCACGAGAGAGACATACAGTTGGAGGAAAGGGAGAATGCCGGAGAAGATCATCGTGGAGACCCCTACTCCTATCTCAGCGATAATGGTGTTTTTCTGGAGGATCAGGCCATGGACTTCTTCACCGATGAGGAGGATTTCGCCTTCATCGATGATGATAAGGATGATGAGGATGATGATTACACCGACTCCGAGGAGTAGTAGCACTTAAGCACTAGCGTAGTGAGTTGTATTCGATCCCACTGTATCATAGTTTCCAGAATGGTTCTTAAATCCATCCGCTTTCCTTTGTTGTGGTGTGTGTTGTATCGTGTGCTATGAATGAATGAATGAAAAGCAAGTTGCTAGAAAATCTGAGCCAATATTTAAAAACTTTTCAAAGTCCCTAAACCTTAGAAATTTACCTCTTTTCTCATGATCCATCTGAATCTTCAGATGCCTCGCGGAGGAAGTGGTTCATCCCCGGACCCAATGTTGCATATCCTGCAAATGTTGGTTTCTGACCACGAAGCTGAAAGACCAGAACGTCAAGCCAACGTAGCCACCCTTTAGCACATAGCTCAGATGGCAAACAACAATCCAGGCCAAGGAAATCAGGATAACCATGGATCTAAGCTCAAAAATTTCCAGAACACCAACCCACCTGTTTTCACTGAGTCAGAAGAACCCCTAGATGCTGATGATTGGCTGCAAACCATGGAAAACAACCTGGAAGTCGCGGGATTGGAAGCCAACGAGAAAGTTCTGTTCTCCACCCACTATCTAGTCGGAGATGCCAGAGCATGGTGCAACAGCGTTCATGCAATGACCGGAGGGCAGATGATGACCTGGGAGGAATTCAAGGTCAAGTTCTGTAGAACCCATGTGCCACCGGGTTTGATCAAGAGGATGAGAGATGAGTTCAGAGAACTGAAGCAAGGAACGATGACTGTAGTGGAATATCGTGACAAATTCCTATCATTATCTAGGTATGCCCCGGATGAGATCGACATGGAAGCCAAGAAGAAAGAAAGATTCTTGAATGGTCTGCACGATGAAATGCAGACGGTGTTAGTTAATATCCCTTTTGCTGATATTGAAGCCCTCATCGACTCTGCCATTCAGATGGAAGGAAAGATCAACCAAACCAATGAGAACCGCAAGCGTCGCATGATGCATCATCCAGGAACCCATCACACCCCAAAGTATCTCAACATCCCATCTCCAGGATTTGCCCTGAGAACCAACAGACCCCCGATGAACCGTACGACCTGTCCCAACCGTGGAAACCCAATGCCCGGAGGAAATCACAACAACCCCGGCAACTCTGGCAATTTCAATCGTGCACCACCCAAGTTCAACAACAACAATGATGCCACTAACACCAACACTGCCCCTAGGACTCGAAGCAATGTTGTGCCTGTTGCAGCAAAGGATAAGTCTCAAGTGACTTGTTATGACTATGGAAATAAGGGTCACTACTCCAACGAGTGCCCCAAGAAGAATGCTGCAGCCCCAATGCAAATGCCCCAGCTCAGCAGCAGCGTCCTGTTCAGCCTGGAAGAAGGTTTGCCCCAGGGAATTCGCTCAACCGCAACAACCGTCTTTTTCTCATGCATGCTGAAGAAGCCCAGGAAGCGCCAGACGTCGTGCTGGGTATGTTTTCCGTTAATTAAGTACTTGCTAGAGTGTTTTTTGATTCTGGTGCATCGCACTCATTTATCACCGAAGAATTTGCATGCACTAGTAAGATTCAACCAACCAAACTGAAGCATGTTATGATTGGTCAAATCCCCGGTTCAACCACCAAAGCTAGGCAAATCTGCAAAGCCGTCCCTATCCGAATCCATGGCATAGATTTTTATGCTAATCTGATAGTACTCGGAACTAAAGGTTTGGAAGTAGTACTAGGAATGGATTGGATGTCCAAACATAAAGGATTAATTGACTGTGCCAAGAAAGCCATAACCATGACCAGTACAGCTGGAGTATCAGTCGAGCATGTATCTGAAACCTTACCTCGTCAATTCAAGTACAATTGGATTATAGCCCAACCTACCATTGACCAAGTCCGGATAGTCTGTGAATACCCCGATGTATTTCCAGATGTTTTGCCCGGTATGCCCACAGATCGGGATATCGAGTTTATCATTGAACTAATCCCCGGAACCGGACCGATAGCCCAGAGACCATATAGTATGAACCCGTCTGAACTAGAGGAACTGAAGAAGCAACTAGATGCCATGTTGGAAATTTGATTGATTCAACCAAGTGCGTCACCATGGAGATCACCTATTTTGTTTGTGGACATGAAGGATGGAGGTAACCGTTTGTGCACGGATTATCGGAAGTTGAATGATGTCACTATCAAAACCAAGTACCCATTGCCGAAGATCGAAGATTTGTTTGACTAGTTTACCGGTGCCAAAGTGTTTTCTAAGATTTATCTTAGAACCGGCTATCATCAACTCAAGATCCGCACAAAGGATATTCCAAAGACTGCCTTTACCACCAGATATGGATTATACGAGTATACTGTCATGTCTTTTGGATTAACCAATGCCCCTGCTTATTTCATTAACCTCATGAACCTGATTTATTCCAAATCAGAAGAAGAACATGAGCTACACCTAAGGACCATTCTTGGAACCCTTAGAGAGCATCAGTTGTATGCCAATTTTAGCAAATGTGAATTCTGGTTACAGGAGGTAGGATTCCTTGGTCACATTGTATCAACCTGAGGAATTGCCGTTGACCCTGCAAAAGTGAAAGATGTCGAAGATTGGCAAGCCCTAACCACTCAAACCCAAGTTCGTGCATTTCTTGGATTGGCGGGATACTACCGCAAGTTCATAGAAGGATTCTCGAGTATCGCCAGACCCATGACCCAATTGCTGAAGAAGGACAAGAAGTTTGAATGGACGGACAAATGTGAAGCAAGTTTTCAAGAACTCAAGAGGAGATTGATTTCAGCCCCAATCTTAATCATGCCGGATATCACGAAGCCCTTTGACGTGTATTGTGATGCATCCAAGATCGGTCTCGGATGTGTGCTAATGCAAGAGGGCAAAGTTATATCTTATCTATCTCGACAACTGAAACAACATGAGCAGAATTACCCAACCCATGACCTTGAACTCACAGCCGTAGTTCTAGCCCTGAAGACATGGATGCATTACCTGAATGGAAATCATTGCGAGATTTATTCGGATCATAAGAGCCTGAAGTATATATTCACTCAGAAGGAGATAAATATGAGACAAAGAAGATGGATTGAGATAATCAAGGATTATGATCTGGACATTCACTATCACCCCGGTAAAGCCAACGTGGTATCAGATTGCCGGCCGCTTGAACTCCATGATTTTGAAGGAGCAACCAAGTCTGCACAAAGAGATGGAGGATTTCCGAATGGAATTAGTGAGTGAAGGATTTTTGGCTAGAACAGAACTTCAACCCACTTTGATTAGCCAGATCAAGGAGGCGCATAAAGGAAATGCTTGTATTGATGGAATCAAACGTCGTATCGGTACAGGCAAAGTACCCGGATTCACCAAAGACGAAGAAGGAGTTCTGTGGTACAAAGTACGCCTTTGTGTACCAGCAGATTCTGAGTTGAAAGAAGTTATTCTGAAGGAAGCTCATGATACTATTTATTCAATCCATCCCGGAGGAACGAAGATGTATCAGGATTTGAAAGAACAATTTTGGTGGCATAAGATGAAGAGAGAAATCGAAATCTATATCGCTAAGTGTGATATATGTCAGCGGTCAAGGCGGGACATCAAAGACCCGCTGGATTGTTGCAACCATTGCAGATTCCAGAATGGAAATGGGATTCCATTGGAATGGACTTTATCACCGGATTACCTACTTCTAGTAGGGGAAATGACTCTATCTGGGTCATAGTGGACAGATTGTCCAAAGTCACCCATTTCTTACCAGTCAAGACCACCTATAAGAGTTCGAAGCTAGCGGAGTTATACATCGCTAGAATCGTCAGTTTGCATGGAGTCCCCAAGAACATCGTATCGGATCGAGGAACTCAGTTAACCTCAAGATTCTAGAAGAAAGTCCAAGAAGGTTTAGGAACTCGACTAGATTTCAGCACCGCTTATCACCCTCAGACCAACGGACAAACGGAGCGAGTAAATCAAATACTCGAAGTCATATTTTCGGACCCGATATCCTACGAGAAGCAGAAGAGAAGGTTCACAAGATTCGTGAGCACCTCAAGACCGCCCAGTCCAAACAGAAGAGTTACGCTGACAAGAGACGTCGATACCTCGCTTTCAATATCGGAGATTTTGTGTATCTGAAAGTGTTGCCATTGAAGGGAATGCAGCGTTTCCAACTGAAAGGAAAGTTAGCCCCCAGATATATCAGACCCTTCAAGATTCTGAACCGTCGAGGAGAAGTGTCGTATTAATTGCAACTACCCGAAGAGATCTCAGCCGTGCACAATGTGTTCCATATCTCATTACTTCGTAAGTGCCTCAATGTCCCGGAGAAGACGGAAGTGTTCAATAATATTGATCACCGGACCATAGAAATCAACGATGACCTGACCTATCCCGAAGTACCCATCCGTATTTTGGAGGAATCTTTCAGAACCACCCGAACCAGAAGCATCAAGTTTCTCAAGATTCAGTGGAGCAACCACACAGAAGAAGAAGTTACCTGGGAGCGCGAAGATCACACCGGGACACAGTTTCCCGATCTCTTCAAATCCTAGGTAATCTTTTTCGTCCTTTTTCAAATCTCGGGACGAGATTTTGTTTAAGGGGGGAAGGTTTGTAACATCCCAAAAATATTAAACTTGGATTCATCAAACTCTAATAATCAAAATTAGGGTTAACAAAAACTTTTCCAACTAAAAATATGAAAGCATTCATATGTGTGTGTATTAAAATTTGGATTCTTTTGAATTGCCATGATTCTGTGTTTCTTTGCTTGTAAAAGGATTCTTAGGTGAAATAAACATCATCTAAACAATCCCCAAACTTTTCCCAAAGACAAACAACTCAAAATGAATAAATTAAGTGAATGGTCACTTTGGACAAATTAACTCCCATGCCTACTTTGGCTATCTCTAGTTTGCAAAACTCAAGAGAAACATGTATGGATATTTGCAACCCTTGATAGTACTCATAATAAGGTACCAAGGCCCACTTTGTGATCATCCAGAAACATTCAAACATCAAGTTTAAATGACAGTTTAAAATTGAATCTATCTCATATGGGAAGATCCCACTATTTCAAAAACCACTCTAACCAACTCAATTTTCAAAACCCAAGCATCCACAGACTCCACAGTACATGCCTATCACACCCACCAAAAATCTTTTCAAAATTCAAAAATAAATTTCTTTCGGCCATTTCATCAAACACTTGGAGACAGAAAATCAAATTGGCCAAACTTGACTGTTTTGAGCAGTAAATTGGCTAAGCATTGTTCACCATTGATCACACTTGTCTCCCCAGTGCCAACCAGTGTCTTGACCACCCCTAGCCCCTACCCATTGAACCGTACCATGACAACCCGACAGAACCCTTGCCAGCCAACCATGGCTAGCTAGCCAGAGCAAGCACCAAGCCTAAACACCAGGTCTGGGAGCTAGCCAGCACCCCACCGCCACTCCCTGTCTCAGCCTCGAGCAATGCCAGCCACTGGACCACACGCCTAGGCCATTCCAAACCTCTCTGCGAGCATGCCGAGAACGGGCCAGAGCGCCACCCTCGACACACGCCCACAGACCGTGCTTCGCCCTCGCCGCGTGCACGCGTGATCACCACCACCCCAGCAACCCCGTAGACGCCCGTTAGCCGCCGCGCGGACCATGTGCACTATGCGCCATCAAAACCTCCTTCGGACCAGATCAGAGCACTGAAGCGTTCCGACCAATCAGCACCGCCCCATGGCTCGCCACCACGCCATTGAGCTTCGCCAGGGAGCACAGCACCGCTCCCTACCGTCGCCCACGCCGATAGTTGCTTGTGTCGTCGTCCACGACGAGCCCAGCTCGCGCCCGTCGGTCCCCTCTCGCCACTATAAATAGAGGCCTCCCCTGCTCGATTTCTTCACACCAGTTTGATCCCCTCTCTCCTAGAAACATCCCACACCCTTCCCCGGAGCAAGGCGAGCACCAAGTGGCCGGAATTTCACCGGAGTTCGCCGCTACAGAGGAGGAGAGGCGTTGTCGATTGGAGCCACCCCAGGAGAAGTTGCCGGTGCCAGGAGAATCGCCATCGTCGACATTGTCGTTTGCCCGCATCACCGAACCTCGCCTGAGCCCCGGTGATCCTCCCACGACCCCCACTGAGCCGCTAGGGTTCGACATCGCCGGTCACATGTTGATCGTCGACGACGACCCTCAGTCGTTGATCTCACTTCTAATCCAACGCACCACATCGCCCCGTACCGCTTCGCGTGTTATGATCCACTAACTAGTGGAACCCCCTGTCAGATGAGCCCCGCGCTGCGGAGTGACATTGGGCCGGCCCACTGGCATCTCCCGCGCAACCCAGCCATTGGAATATAGATTTTTCTATTTTAATTCAAACTCAGTTCTGTACCTAGTTTCAAAGATCAACCCAGCTCGATTCAGTGAACCAAATTTCATGAAACCAATTTTGTTAGAAAGGTACTGAAATTCTTAATCCAATCCCGTTGGATTCAAATCATTTGGATCGATAGATCAAGCTTGGTAAAAATAACAATTCAGAAGATTTTCTGCATTCAAACATTTTTAAAATTTCAACCATAATAGCTTTTGAGTTGATTCCAACTCTCAAAAATCATATTTGATCATACCCTTCAGAATATATAAAAACATATGGGTTTACTTACAGAAATAATGTTCAAGTAATAAAAGAATGCCACGTAGGCATTTCTACTCACTTTAATTATTAAATTGTGACACCACTTTAAATCTGATTCCCATGTACTGAAATATGTGGTGATGACATGTGTCAACATGATCCCATGTTTGAGTTGGAGAATATTAAACCTTTTCAATGAGTAGAAATTAATTTTCTAAAAATAAATAAATAAGACAAATGCCTTAATCTTGTAATGATAAGTGATGATGCTAGATCATCTATAGAAAACCTTTGTATGATGATTGAAAATAGTTAAGTATTATTTGGTGATTGTGTACCTCGTACTTATTTATAGACGCTAGTACTGACCAAGGATACGAGGACAAAGAAGGATACTACGAAAAAGAAGCCGAGGAGAACTTCAACCACTGCTATGCACAAGGCAAGCTAACACTTGCAATTATGAAAGTTATATAGACTATGCAATGCACTAAGCATTCTTGGTTGGACACATAGATGATACTCAATCCTAGTTTCACTTGCAAGCTTTATACTTTATTTCTTTATCAAAGCTTTCTCTTAGAGTTTACTTAATTAACTTATAGATTCTAGGAAGATAATTGAAGGTTGCATAAAGAGCATTAATTTTGGCCTAAGCTAGATAATCTTTATGTCATCCTAAGGCAATGAGATTGAACTTAGTTAAACTCCAGTTGTTTACCACCCCTCATTAGTACTTACCCCACTTATAGATGCTAGTGCTAAGCATAAAACTTGATCAACTTTAGATGGGAATACTTGGTAAAAATGGTTATGAAAACCTTAGAATGATGAGTCATTCTACTGAGATGTTTTGACCTGTGTTTCCGAATACCAGATGATTTTGATGATGAAAATGTTGAGGCATGAGCCTTACCCTTTTATAAAACTGATGGTTGTCTGGATGCGATACCATTCCAATTATACCGTACAACCACAATACCCCAAAATTGGGTAGGGATTGACCGGAAACTTATATACCTTAGTATGGGTTCCCTCACGACCAAGGTCTGAGCTGAGGCTACCTTGTGAAGATTGTCCACCTGTGCAGTATCCAAGATGACAGTTGGTCATGGTTGGGAGGCCAAACTCACAGGAGAAGTGCCTATACTAGGGCGTGTAATGGAAAGGTTAGGATTGATTATCCGCATATTGAGTATGGTGAATTCAGGATTTGTTCGTGACGGATGTATCGAATTTTGTGGTGAAAGTGTACAATCTCTGCAGAGTGTCAAACTATTCGAACAGCCGCGTTCGCGGTTATATACAGTTGGAGTGGCTATACTTTTCCCCCGTCAGATGTTTTCAAAATGACTTGTGAAATGAATTGAGACTTTGACTTGACCACAACATGGTTGTGATATGAAATTCAAGTTCGCAACTAGGTGTTATAAAATTTCAATTAGTTTCTTTGCTTTTTTGGACTTAGTAGAGGTAAATCTGGCTTTTTGCAAAACAACCCTAGAGCTTAGTGTCCTACTACCAATAACTCCCTTCACTTGTTAGTATTAGTTTGCGAGTACTTAAAGAGTACTCATGGCTTTGTCCCTGGCTATTCCCGTGGCCAGACTATGAAGAGGAGTACAAGGAGGATGAACCCTAGGAAGGTCACGACAACTAGGATCATCTCCCATCGTCAGCATTGCCTGTGACCCTGAAGATGGAGCTTCGCCTACGCTACCGTTATTATTACGTTATTCAGGTGCTTGAGTTGTATTAAGAACTGGATCATGAGATCCTTATTTGTGTAAGACCTTATGTATGGTTTGTAATGGATGATGTACTGTGATAGCCAATCTGTTATGTCTCACAGAAATGGTAATCCTGGGATTGCGATGTATGGCATAACAAGCATCTAGGATTAAAAATCCGGGTGTTGACAGTTGCCAACTTACAATAAGGAACATTGCATACATAATATATAATCACAATCATTGCCATATCACATCACAGCACAACCCTGCAAAACAAAGTTATATTCCTCTAATTTTCTTTGCATATTTTACGTGGTTTGGGGCTTTCAATAAGTGTCGTTCTAACTTACGAACAAGAATCACAACGTTGATGTTTGAACTATCAAGTGCCCGTTGTAAATTGAATCTATACTATAATGGGAGAGACAGACACCCGCAAAGCCACTTATGGAATACAAGTTGCATGTTGAGCGTGGAGCAAGTCTCATGAACGACGTCATGTAAGGTTAGCCCGGTCCGCTTCATCCCATCATACCGCAAGATGCAAAGTAAACAAAAAGCAATTGATAATAAAAGCACCACCGCCCACAATGACCATTGTGTTCTACTCGTGCAATAGATCTACATATAGACCCGGCTCTGATAACACTGTAGGGGTTCATAGCATGGAAAACAAAAAAATTCTACCACATGCATACAAACAAGCCAAGATCTATCTACTAGATTCTAGCAACGAGTCAATAGAAGCACTCACCCTCGAAGATTCCAAGGCGGTTAACGAGAGAAGATTCTCGTGGGTGATGTAGTCGTACACTTGCCGATCTCAAGATCGCATAGACGATCCTTCCGGCGCTGCGTTCTGACAGCGCTTCCGCAGTCGGTCACACGTTCGGTACTCGATGAAGACCTCCCTTGCTGATGAACGATGTTGCCAAATTTGGGTCATTTGGTTGTTGACCTCACATCGGGAAGCCAATTCCTGCTATTAGCTTAAACTATTTAGTGAGACACTCATGTCTTTGACGGGCCTGGTTCATGAATTCAAAACTGGTACAATAGAAATAGAACTTACACTTGCAAGCACTTGGAAATACATTGTTCATCATCATATCGTGTTTCTTCATGCCTAATTAGACCCAGGCCAAGAAATATAAATCAAATCCTTCTACCTGGAAGTATTCTTTTTGGGGACTATTTTAGAAGATTGAACATCCAATTGTAATTGAAAAGGCTAAGAATATACATAGCACACATGACCTCGGAAATCAGAAATACGTTCAGTATCAACTGAACTCCAACAAAAGGAGAGAGAGAGAGAGAGATATGACCTAAAGAACATAGAGAAGAAACATGCAGAAAAAAATCTTTGGTCCTCATGCCATGTACGTTCTCACAAATGCGCGTGCAGTCGTCAAGAAGTTTCAGGGTTGTGGTAAAGGAAGCATGTAGTGCTGTTCTGGTCTCTGGCCAATCTGTTTTACTAGATTCATCTCATGGAAGATTCAAGGGCAACAAATAGATGCGACCACCAACAGTAAGAAAATTAGAATATATATGTAATCATCCAATGTAAATTAAAAATTAAGGATAACATATGAGAGCTTATTGTGTACCTATGGAAGCAGCTGTTGTTGTCCATCGTCTGCAGGCCATACGCATGAAGATATAGTTCCTTGCTTGAGTGACCAGGAAGCAGAATCGAACAGAAATCCAATTGAATCGGGGCTGGCTTGAGAGAGAAGTACACAGAATCCAATGAAAATCCAATCAAAGTTGGAGGCAAACATCGGTCAGCTTCTGATCTGGAAGACAACCTGATAGATCAGAAAACATGAGTGGGGCATAGAAAAAAGAAAAGTAGAAGGAAAATTGAGGGCATACAGCTACCTGATTCGAGGGGACACGCTGGATGTCCATGGCAACATGGCTAAGTTTTTATACACGGAGGCAAGGACGTCAAACTTGATCTGATCAGTTTCTTGGACATTATCAGGGCAATGATGACCATAAATAGTGAGAGGAGTACCTAGGTCACGGTAGGAGCATTCATGGCCGGGAGGCCGTAGGTCGAGGTGGCGAAGGAAATAATTGCATATAGGAAGACGAACAACAGCAGATACTAACGTAGGAACAACATGCCTCGTCTAGCCCGCGTAGGGACGTCTTGTCCAGTCTAAGAAGGGACAGAGCCCACGTTGAGAAATTTCTGGAACGTGACATGGAGGTAGCGACCAGAGACCTGAGAGACGCGATGGTCGACCGCCTAGACTGTGGGGGAAAAGAGGACGACGTGGCCTCACAGGAAGTCAGGAAAATCATCTAGTGGGGGTTTCCTATTTAGATATAGAAGATAGTTATGAGTTAATTATTTCTGATTCTTCTTTGTAAGAAGTTTATTTCTCTCTCTTTAACATAGAGTGTTCTCTGGATCTTACGTAAAGAGACGAGTTGTAACCTTAGGCATGTCTTGGACCTGCTATGTTTCTGGTTTACCACTCTGAGGGATATAATACTAGTGAACAGTGTTTTATTAGTGTTATGTCAACGACTATAGTATACTATATCATGCAATGGTATGCTGGGTCACTGTAGGTCGCAATCTTTTATTTATTGCGAAAGTAAATATATAAATGAAGGCCAAGGGTATCCATCCTTCTTACAAGCCGAGCACTTTAACTTTGACGCCCCTTTTATTTATGTAAATATGTAAGTGTGTTGTTTGAAAATGAACCATGTGTGACATATGTTGTTTGAAAATCAACCATCATAACGTTAACTTATTTTTCCTTTTGATCTTTTCTAATTTCACTCATTTTATAAATATTGCACGAGTCTAATATGAGAACTTTTTTTTGTGTCTTTTGTTTTATGCATTTGTTATTTTGACAATACAATAAAATACAATAATTTCACATACAGGGGCCCCATACATATAATTTCACATAGAGGGGCCCCATACATATAGAGGGCCCCACATTACATAAACCCTAAGGGCGCCCAAACCCTAACCCTAGGTACTACGTCTAGGGCTACCAAAAACCTCACCGCCAGGAGGCTTCCCTACGCCATCGGCCTTGGGGGCGGTGCCGGTGGGGAAAATGCCGCCGCCGCTTCCCTCCACTCCGGCGCCCTCTGTGCTCTCTGGGCGTCGTCCAAAGCCCGGAGATTTTCCTCCCGGCAATCTTTCTCTGCCCTTTCCCGCCTTGTGCTATTCTGGTCCGCCTTCTCCTCCGTCCTGAGGGTCTCATCGGAGGGGCCCAAGTCGGGGAGGTTGTCGACACGGCGGGGGCGGGGGTCGTGGACGATGGGCCCGTTGGCGAAGGGTTCGGCCGGGGCGGTGTGTCACCCGCATCGCTTGCGATGCCTCGGGGACGCCTCCGTCTCCTAGAACTGCTTATGCAGTGGATGATTGTCCTCGTCGCTGACCTCGGAGTCGGAAGAGAATAGAAAGGGGGAGGTCGCCATCGCTAGAGAGGTTTTTTTAGGGCTGGGAGGAGGCAAAGGGGCTTTTAGACTCGAGGATGAAGATGAGGTGGCAAGGTTGCCACTATTTATTGACGGAATCATGAATCAGCGGGGCTCAGCGTGAAGGCATGGGAATCCTGCGTTATGTAGCCGTGTGCGTTGTGTTGCGTGTAGGCAGCTGCAGCCGTGTGCGCGATCAATGCGGCCAGTGCAAAAAAATTGTTAGCATGCGACATGAACCTGTCCTTGCATGCATACATGCATGAATTAATAGGAAAGTGGAGAAAAAACGTCCAAAGTCAGTTGGGCGCGCAAGTCACGCTGAGACCAAAGTCCCACACACCGCGCAACGCGTCAGCCCGCGGCATTCACAGCGTGACAGTCAAAGTCACACGCACCGCGCAAATAAGTGTATTTCTAGGTTTTTTCTAAGTCAAACTTTGTCAAAATTGACCAACCTTGTAGATAAATATGTTGACATATATTACACAAAATTTTCATATTATGAAACTAAGTTTAAAAACTAATCTAATGGTACCAAGTTAGTCGAAGTTTCTTACTCTCTCTAGTTCGGTTTATAGGGCACAATAGAAAATTCTATGCTACCTAGGTGATTTGTTATTGGACGAGAAAAATGAGAAAGACACCCTAATTACTGTCCGTGGACTTCTCCTGATTGGGCGCTTAATTAAGAGTTCCAGTTGTCACAGCATGCAACCTTGTTCACACTGCATACAGAATAGCACAAGAGAAGAACAAACGGTAAGTCTTTATATGTCGCATGTAATTAATTCTAAGCATGCCTTAGAATGGTGTACTAGTTTTAGAATTGCATGCTTTTCTATGGCGCATAAACTGAACCGGAGGGAGTAAGTTTTAGAATTACACTTATTTAATGCGACGGAGGGAGTAACTACGCTACAGCCCTGCTGCGTTGCTTGGCTGCACGCAAAATAGCTAGACTGCGACGCGAGGTAGCTGCATGGCATGCATGCATGGTTCCTTCGCTTGCAGGCCGCCCCGCCCAACGCATTCGTTAATGCATGCCATGATCGGCCCAACGGTCAATGGAGTGTGCGATACTGTATCATATCTGATCGTAGAAAAAACGATGCGAGGCAATCAGATTCCAGAATCATTGCTCCCATAGATCGCCAAGTGCTAGCCGCGAAATCCTTCTAAGAGACGCCAACCAATTAGGTTGCAGACAAGCCGTCCCACGGATCGCCCAGAGCCACCCACGGAATCCTTCTACAAGACGCAATCAGACGACCACAGTGTTGCGTTAGGGTTAGATCGACGTTCCTCATTCGGCCTTAGGGTTAGCTGGGTTTAGGATGCAGTCAACGGGGTCTTCACAAGTTTGACCAGACATTCAAATGTGCATAACTAATTCAGAAAAATCAAAAAAATACAAAACCTTCGCATGGTGTCATATTATGTGACCTAGTTATGAGGAAAAATATCAAACTTGGTATATTGATCATATTTCAAAAAAAAATTCACAAAATGACCTATCTTATCCGAGGTTTTCTGGCTTTCGGGTCAAATGACCAATGATATGTCTAGAATCAAGGCATAGTTTGTGATAATATGCCCATATTGTGCATGCATGTATATAATGGGATGACTAACAATGTTGTACAAGGAAGTTTTCCTTTTCGACGCACAAAAGGCCATTTCCCATTTTCTGAGTGCCGAAAAGGAGGGGGGTGTGAAGCAACCACCAAATTGATGTTTTGAAACGGTAACATCCTATTTTTCAAACATACTATACAACCTTCCATGTACAATGTCCCAACTTGAGTATCTCAAACCTTTTATTCCATCTCTGGTGAAATAGACAAATCATGCTAAATCGGCTAGAAGTGGGTAAGATATGAACTACAGGTACATGATTTCATGGTGATGATTTTTTGTAAAAATCATTTTTAGGTTCACAACATGCTATTTCATCAGAGATCTAATGCTAGTTTAGTGAGCCTCAGCCCCTAGCTAAGAATATTTATGAAAATCCTTATGTTTGACCAGGGGAAGAGGAACAACACTGAGTGAACTAGGGGCAAGGGGGTGCTCGATGCTCACCGGAATAGCTCACCGGGATGCTCGAGCAGCGGCGTCACAAGTGCGAATACGCGCAGCCTGGTAGCGTTGTGGCGAGGAAAGTTGGGGGGAAATGACCGCGGCAGCGAGGGGTTTAAGTAGCCAGCGGGGGCGAGGGAATAACGCAGAGGATCAATGGCTATTAAGCATGTAATCAATGTGGCGTTGATGGGGGAGGAAACGGGCGGCGACGGCTTCTACGCGCGCGGGGTGAGGAAGATGATGCTGAGCTGGCACGGGGCCACTGGGAGTGTCACCGGGGTAAGGCGAGCGTGGGTGAGAGATAGGGGATAGAGGGAAACGGCCGGGTGGGCTTGCTGGGACTGTTCTAGAGTCGGGACAAAAGGGCAGCGGTTGTTTTATTTTTTTTCCTTTTGCTTTTTCTTTTTGTCGAGTAGGCAAGATTCGCATGTCTCGAACGACTTGAATTCGAATGAAGTTAGGAGCCCATCATCATGGAGCTTCTTCATGCGTTTCCAACTTATATGACCAAGCCGACAGTGCCAAAAGTAAGTCATATTCAGATCATTTGGTTTTAACCTTTTAACATTTATGTTATAAACCGACTCACCATCAAGATTCAAAATGAATAACCCATCCTGGACGGGTGCAAAGCCGTGAAACATATCATTCAAATACAAAGAACAACCATTATTCTTGATATTCGACTCATAGCCTTGCCTCATCAAACATGAAGAAGAAATAATGTTTCGACTGAGCAAAGGAACATAATAACAATTATTTAGTTCCATAATGAATCCAGAAGGTAGGAGCTTGTTGAGAAACATGGCCAACATGCCGCCAGTGCCGAGAAGACCAAGGAGTTGCTCAAGGAGGCCGAGTCAGCGGTTGAGTCGGCTCATCAGGATTTGGATGCTCTTTAGGTCAAGGCTAGGACTTGGCAGAGCAAGCTTGGCGCCGTCAACTCTTTCCTCGGTAGTGTCTCCTTACCCTTTTTGTTGTACTCACTCCTTTTTCTACTTTTTTATTGATTTGCTAATATTCTTTTGCTTTCGCTGAGAATTTCCTAAGGCCGATATGTTTGCCATAGGGGCCATGAAGAGAGTGCGAGCCGAATCTGGAGCTCCTGCTGATGGCGAGGTCACTATCAACGATCATCTCGAAGAGCTGTCAGAGTGTGCAAAGACCCTCAAATCATGCGACGTTGATTTTATCAAATATGTGATCCATGCATTCAGGATGCTCTGGCCAGATGAAGATGCGCCCACACTCATCGAGCCTCTGGCTGCCAGGATGCTTCTGACTGAAGACATGCTGGATCAATGGCGCGAATCGGCCGGCCAAGCTGCAGTGGACAAGGCTCTTTCCTTTGTGCTTTCATGGTACGAGGAAATCAACCTTGATGTTCTTGAATGCATGAGGGCTGAAGGCAAGTGGCTCCACGATCCTGAGCTGATCAAGAAACGCCAGGAGCGAGCTTACGCCATGGTAGAATATGCCTTTGTGCGTGCTTGGTGTGATGGGCCCAGCTTCGTCGACCTTGGCGAACCTCTTGCCGAGATGGCTGATGATGAAGGTGCGAATAGCGAAGCCACCGAGTCAGATGGACCTGCAGATTCGGCCGCTGACGCTCCTGATTCGGCAGACGCTCCTGAGGATGCTCCTAGCTCCAGCCCCAAAGATACACCTCCGAGCCTAGCTGCTTCTTAGGCTGGTTACAAAAAACACTTGAATTTCATGAGATCCCCGGTATGCCGGGTGCAGATGTAACATATAATGCACTTATTTTGATCGTGCACCTTGTGATAAGGCCTAAACTTTTATTTAGCTTTGAATGTGAATTATCCAGGGGCAAGTCCCCGAGTTTCATTTTGCCGTTTCCCCTTTTCCTTGAACATTAGAGTCTCAAAGTTCTAAGGATTGAGTTAGCGGGTATGAAACTAGATAACTTGACCTAGGATTATTTGACATAGAAAGCAACATAACCTGCAATGAGTTACTAAAAAACATACACAGGGTAAACTCACGTTTCTCCCGTAACTTATCCAGTGTTCATGTTTACTCATCATTTACCCTTTTCCTCATGCCTGCCATGAAGCCGTGTTTTCGGACAATAGCATAGTCGAAGAGTTGATTATTTTTGAGTAAATATTACTTGTTCCGAGATAAGTTTTAAGTGTCAACGCCAGCCGACATAGAATAGTTAAAAGATAAACATAAGGGGTAGTCCCCGAGTCGGTTTTTCAAGTCATACCATTTTATTATCAGCACATAGCCGGCATAAGCGTCCTACATATGAGAGTTCGAGAGATATGTACACTGCTTCCCCTAAGTGTAGAAAGGACATAGCAGTGCCACATTCCATGGGCTTTTGGTCTCATCACCTGATCTATCCACCTTGTTCTTTTGTGCTTCACGAGAATCTATTAGATAATATGAGTCATTGTGCAATGCTTTGCTTATAATGAATGGTCCTTCCCATGGGGATGATATCTTATGCATTCCAGTTGTGCATTGCACTAGTCTAAGCACCATATCTCCTTCTCGGAAGACACGAGGTTGAACTTTCCGGCTATGGTAGCGTCGGATATTTTGTTGGTATATGGCGGATCTGGACAATGTCAGTTCCCTTGCTTCTTCGAGTAAGTCAACTCCATCCTCTTGGGCCTCTTTTACTTCAGCTTCCGAGTATTTTCTTACTCTTGGCGAGTCATACTCTATGTCGGCAGGCAAAACTGCTTCTGCCCCATACACAAGGAAGAACGGCGCATAACCTGTTGATTGATTCGGAGTTGTCCTTAAACTCCACAACACTAAGGTAATTCCTCTATTCAACAGCCAGGTGATCTCTGGAGTGGTTCCATTAAGCGAGGTTTTAATATAGAACTAAGCCATTGGCTCGTTCAACTTGTTCATTTGATTTTGGATGAGCGACTAATGCTACATCAAGTCTTATTGTCCACAAAATCGAGCGAAAGCTCCTTCGGCAAAGTTTGTGCCATTATCTGTGATTACACTATATGGGTAACCATATCTCAGAATTATATCTTTTAGGAATGTGACAACTGTTTTTCCATCTAATTTCTTGATGGGCTTCACTTCTATCCATTTGGTAAACTTATTAACCATTACGAGTATGTGAGTCATGCCACCTCTCGCTGGTTTGAATGGTCCCACCATATCCAAGCACCATACTGCAAACGGCCAAGTGATTGGTATAGTTTTCAATTCCGATGCTGGCAATTATGATTTTGACGCATAATGCTGACAACCGTTGCATTTCCTCACAAGTTCATGTGCCTCTGCCAAGAGCGCTTGGCCAATAAAATCCATGTCGGAAAGCCTTGGATGCCAGTGCTCTTGATGATGCGTGGTGCCCACATTCTCCTTGGTGAATGTCCAACAATATATCTTGACCTTTCTCTGGGCTTATGCAACGTGCAGTACACTCGTCACACTTCTTTTGTACAACTCCTTGTTGATTATTGTGTATTCTTTTTCTCTTCTTTCTGTTTGCCTTGACAATATCTCATCCCCTCGCAAAGTTCCATCTTTCAAGTAGTTGAATATTGGTTGCGCCCATGTTGGTATCAGCGGTGCTGGATCTGTTTCTTCATCAATTTTCATTGGCTCAGTCGACATATGTTCTGCCGACATAACCTGAGGAGTCCCCGAGTGTGATTCGGCAACCCCTAAGGTGAGCGGAACAGTCCCCGAGTGACTCGAATCTGCCCCTAAGTCAATATCCATTGGCACAACGTCTGACTCCTGATTTGCCGGGGTGAGCCTAATTGACTTGGATTATGGTGACGGCTTGATCGATGCTTTGCTAAGATATTCCAATGTTATTCCTAGTGGTATTTCTTGCCGAGATGAGCCTAACTTGGATAGTGCATCCACTGCCTCGTTGTCTGCTCTGGGTATGTGATGGAATTCACACCCGTAAAAGTGCCATGTTTGCATCCAACGCCTCCCAATGCCCAGATACTTGTTGGAGCACCAAATCCGAGTCACCAAAACACATGATCCTTTTGATGCCAATCTCTTTGGGCACTTTAATGGCGTGGACAAGTGCTTCATACTCGGCGACGTTATTGGATGCAGCAAAGTGGATCTGCAACACATATTTGAGCAGATCCTTCTTTGGTGATGTGAGTACTATCCCGGCACCCAGACCCATTTTCATCTTGGATCCGTCAAAATGCATCTTCCAGTAATTCGGATCTGGCAGTGGTGGCTCGTATTGCATTTCCATCCAATCCACGAAGAAATCAGCTACATCTTGAGATATAATTGCATCTCGTCTATCATATTGTGGAATGTATGGTGCTAGCTCTATGTACCATTTTTCCACTCGGCCACTAGCATCTTTGCTGCCCAATATGTCTGAGATAGGTGCCTCGCATATTACCCGGATTGGGTGCTCTTGAAAATAGTGCTTCAGCTTCTTTGGTGCCATGTACACCCCATATGTAATTTTTTGGTAATGAGGGTAATTTTGCTTTGATATAGAGAGCACTTCGCTCAAGTAATAAACTGGTCGTTGGACTGATTTGCCCTCTTCTTTGCGTTCTACCACTATTACTACACTTACAACTCCGTTGGTTGCGGCGACATAGAGCAACATTGGCTCTTTGGATAGTGGTGACGCTAATATTGATGATGTTGCCAACATGTTTTTGAGTTCATGGAAAGCGTTATCAGCTTGCTGTGTCCATGTGAATTTTTTCTGACTTTTTCACCATTTTATATAGTGGTAGGGATTTTTCACCTAGCCGAATAATAAATCTACTCAACGAGGCCAGGCATCCTGTGAACTTCTGGACATCGTTGAGGGTTTTTGGCAATTCCATTCTTTCGATGGCCCTGATCTTTGTCAGGTTAGCCTTAATTCCTTAGCTGGATATAAGGAATCCGAGTAACTTTCCACCCGGGACACCAAACGTGCATTTTTCCGGGTTAAGTTTCATCCGGAATCTTCTTAAGTTTGCGAATGTTTGACACAAGTCCTCAATTAGAATGTGACTTTGTTTGGTTTTTATCACCACGTCATCGATGTATACTTGAACATTTTTGTCCAATTGATCTTGCAAGCATTTTTGCATGCATCTTTGATATGTTGCACCTGCATTTCTCAATCCAAACGGCATGGTACGATAGCAATAAGCCCAATATGGGGTGATAAAAGTTGTCTTTATTTGATCCTTTGGATTTAGTGGTATCTGGTGGAAACCAGAATACGCGTCCACAAATGACAACAACTCACACCCGGTAGTAGAGTCTATGACTTGATCGATCCGTGGCAGGGGAAATGGATCTTTTGGACACGCCTTATTGAGTTTTATGTAATCAATACACATTCGCCACACCACTGCCAAGTTTAGGTAATCCTTTTTCTTTTCGACTAAGACTAGATTTAACAACCAATCTAGGTGCAGTACTTCCATGATAAATCCGGCAGCCAAAAGCCTAGCTATCTCGGCAGCTATCACTTTCCTCCTATCTCTGGCGAAGTGGCGGAGGGGTTTCTTCACCGGCTTGGCCTCTGGCCTTACATGAAGAGAGTGCTCAACTAGCTCCCTCGGAACTCCTTGCAAATCCTGTGTGGACCATGCAAAGATATCCTGATTCTCACTGAGGAAGCTGGTGAGCTCGCTTTCCTATTTGTCAGTCAACCTAGCACCAATGGTAACTGCGCAATCTGGGAAAGTCTCATCCACCTGTACCTTCTTGGTTTCCTTGGTATCTTGGAATGATTCACTGGCATGCGGATTGATAAGTGCCGGCATGGACATTTGTGTTGCCTTGGCCAATGCTGCCACTTCCATCATTTGGTGCTTTTCCTGTGCTATGGCCAGTGACTCGGCCAGCGAAGATCCGGCTGAGGCACAGGTAATAGATCTTTTGTAATCTCCTTCGACTGTGATACCTCCACATGGACCTGGCAGTTTCATTTTTAAGTAAGCAATGTGAGGAGTAGCCATAAACTTTGCCATAGCCGGCTGATACGTTGGAAACGTATCTATAATTTTTGATGCTCCATGCTTGTTTAGTATCTACTTTGCTTTACTTGTCTACACTTTGAGGTGCTTTTTACATGTTTTATGGTACTAACCTATTAACAAGTTGCAACAGTGCCAGATGCCTATTTTCTGCTGTTTTTGGTTTCAGAAAAGTTAGTAAAGAAATATTATCAGAATTGGACGGGACGAACATCAAAGTCAATATCTTTTCGTGGGAAACAAGAAGTCTAAAGGGGAGACGGAGAAGCGGGACAAGGAGGCCAAACCCCCCATAGACACGGGTGGGCCCTACCCCGCGCCTGGGTAGGGTTTGCCTTCCCTGGCCACCTCCTGGACTTGCCCCTTCTCCAATACGAAGCCCCCGATACAGAAACTCTCGATACCCGATCAGAAATCCACGAAACCATCTGTAGCTGCCGCCACCATCGTCCCTAGATCGGGGGGGGGATCTGAAGCTCTACCCGGCACCCTGTCGGAGGGTAAATCATCCCGGAGGCCTTCTCTCCGGTATGATTCGTGAGTAGTTCCGTGAGGGAACCCATACTAAGGTATATAAGTTTCCAGTCAAGCCCTGCCCAATTTTTGGGTATTGTGGTTGTACGGTAAATTTGGAATGGTATCGCATCCAGACAACCATCAGTTTTGTAAAGGGCTAAGGTTCATGCCTCAACATTTTCATCATCAAAATCATCTGGTGTTCGGAAACACATGTCAAAACATCTCAGTAGAATGACTCATCATTCTAAGGTTTTCATAACCATTTTCACCAGGTATTCCCATCTAAAGTTGATCAAGTTTTATGCTTAGCACTAGCATCTACAAGTGGGGTATGTACTAATGAGGGGTGGTAAACAAGTGGAGGTTAACTAAGTTCAATCTCATGCCTTAGGATGACATCAAGAGTATCTAACTTAGGCCAAATTTAATGCTCTTTATGCAACCTTCCATTATCTTTCTAGTATCTACAATTCACTATGTAAACTCTAAGAGAATGCTTTGATAAAGAAATAAAGTAAAAAGCTTGCAAATAAAGCTAGGATTGGGTTATCAAGTGGGTATGATCACATATGCTTAAGGCATATAGTTGGCATGGTAACAAGCAAGTATTTGCTCGCATAATTGCAAGTATAAGCTTGCTAAAGTAGGGTATTTTGCAAGTGTTAGATTGCCTTGTGCGGAGCAGTGGTTGAAGTTCTGCTCGGCTTCTTCCTCGTTGTATCCTCCTTCTTCCTCGTATCCTTGGTCGGTACTAGCGTCTATAATTAAATACGAGGTACACAATCACCAAACAATACTTAACTATTTTCAATCATCACACAGAGGTGTACTATAGGTGATCTAACATCATCACCTATCATTACAAGATTAAAGCATTTGTCTTATTTATTTTAATGTCAGAAAAGTAATTTCTACTCATTGAAAAACTTCTTAAGATTTAATATTCTCCAACTCAAACATGGGATCATGTTGACACATGTCATCACCACAAATTTCAGTACATCGGAATGTGATTTAAAGTGGTGTCACAATTTAATAAGGTTTAACCTTTTATTTAAAATAAATAAAGTGACTAGAAATGCATATGTGGCATTCTTTTATTACTTGAACATTACCCTTTTCCTCATGCCTGCCATGAAGCCGTGTTTTCGGACAATAGCATAGTCGAAGAGTTGATTATTTTTGAGTAAATATTACTTGTTCCGAGATAAGTTTTAAGTGTCAACGCCAGCCGACATAGAATAGTTAAAAGATAAACATAAGGGGTAGTCCCCGAGTCGGTTTTTCAAGTCATACCATTTTATTATCAGCACATAGCCGGCATAAGCGTCCTACATATGAGAGTTCGAGAGATATGTACACTGCTTCCCCTAAGTGTAGAAAGGACATAGCAGTGCCACATTCCATGGGCTTTTGGTCTCATCACCTGATCTATCCACCTTGTTCTTTTGTGCTTCACGAGAATCTATTAGATAATATGAGTCATTGTGCAATGCTTTGCTTATAATGAATGGTCCTTCCCATGGGGATGATATCTTATGCATTCCAGTTGTGCATTGCACTAGTCTAAGCACCATATCTCCTTCTCGGAAGACACGAGGTTGAACTTTCCGGCTATGGTAGCGTCGGATATTTTGTTGGTATATGGCGGATCTGGACAATGTCAGTTCCCTTGCTTCTTCGAGTAAGTCAACTCCATCCTCTTGGGCCTCTTTTACTTCAGCTTCCGAGTATTTTCTTACTCTTGGCGAGTCATACTCTATGTCGGCAGGCAAAACTGCTTCTGCCCCATACACAAGGAAGAACGGCGCATAACTTGTTGATTGATTCGAGTTGTCCTTAAACTCCACAACACTAAGGTAATTCCTCTATTCAACAGCCAGGTGATCTCTGGAGTGGTTCCATTAAGCGAGGTTTTAATATAGAACTAAGCCATTGGCTCGTTCAACTTGTTCATTTGATTTTGGATGAGCGACTAATGCTACATCAAGTCTTATTGTCCACAAAATCGAGCGAAAGCTCCTTCGGCAAAGTTTGTGCCATTATCTGTGATTACACTATATGGGTAACCATATCTCAGAATTATATCTTTTAGGAATGTGACAACTGTTTTTCCATCTAATTTCTTGATGGGCTTCACTTCTATCCATTTGGTAAACTTATTAACCATTACGAGTATGTGAGTCATGCCACCTCTCGCTGGTTTGAATGGTCCCACCATATCCAAGCACCATACTGCAAACGGCCAAGTGATTGGTATAGTTTTCAATTCCGATGCTGGCAATTATGATTTTGACGCATAATGCTGACAACCGTTGCATTTCCTCACAAGTTCATGTGCCTCTGCCAAGAGCGCTTGGCCAATAAAATCCATGTCGGAAAGCCTTGGATGCCAGTGCTCTTGATGATGCGTGGTGCCCACATTCTCCTTGGTGAATGTCCAACAATATATCTTGACCTTTCTCTGGGCTTATGCAACGTGCAGTACACTCGTCACACTTCTTTTGTACAACTCCTTGTTGATTATTGTGTATTCTTTTTCTCTTCTTTCTGTTTGCCTTGACAATATCTCATCCCCTCGCAAAGTTCCATCTTTCAAGTAGTTGAATATTGGTTGCGCCCATGTTGGTATCAGCGGTGCTGGATCTGTTTCTTCATCAATTTTCATTGGCTCAGTCGACATATGTTCTGCCGACATAACCTGAGGAGTCCCCGAGTGTGATTCGGCAACCCCTAAGGTGAGCGGAACAGTCCCCGAGTGACTCGAATCTGCCCCTAAGTCAATATTCATTGGCACAACGTCTGACTCCTGATTTGCCGGGGTGAGCCTAATTGACTTGGATTATGGTGACGGCTTGATCGATGCTTTGCTAAGATATTCCAATGTTATTCCTAGTGGTATTTCTTGCCGAGATGAGCCTAACTTGGATAGTGCATCCACTGCCTCGTTGTCTGCTCTGGGTATGTGATGGAATTCACACCCGTAAAAGTGCCATGTTTGCATCCAACGCCTCCCAATGCCCAGATACTTGTTGGAGCACCAAATCCGAGTCACCAAAACACATGATCCTTTTGATGCCAATCTCTTTGGGCACTTTAATGGCGTGGACAAGTGCTTCATACTCGGCGACGTTATTGGATGCAGCAAAGTGGATCTGCAACACATATTTGAGCAGATCCTTCTTTGGTGATGTGAGTACTATCCCGGCACCCAGACCCATTTTCATCTTGGATCCGTCAAAATGCATCTTCCAGTAATTCGGATCTGGCAGTGGTGGCTCGTATTGCATTTCCATCCAATCCACGAAGAAATCAGCTACATCTTGAGATATAATTGCATCTCGTCTATCATATTGTGGAATGTATGGTGCTAGCTCTATGTACCATTTTTCCACTCGGCCACTAGCATCTTTGCTGCCCAATATGTCTGAGATAGGTGCCTCGCATATTACCCGGATTGGGTGCTCTTGAAAATAGTGCTTCAGCTTCTTTGGTGCCATGTACACCCCATATGTAATTTTTTGGTAATGAGGGTAATTTTGCTTTGATATAGAGAGCACTTCGCTCAAGTAATAAACTGGTCGTTGGACTGATTTGCCCTCTTCTTTGCGTTCTACCACTATTACTACACTTACAACTCCGTTGGTTGCGGCGACATAGAGCAACATTGGCTCTTTGGATAGTGGTGACGCTAATATTGATGATGTTGCCAACATGTTTTTGAGTTCATGGAAAGCGTTATCAGCTTGCTGTGTCCATGTGAATTTTTTCTGACTTTTTCACCATTTTATATAGTGGTAGGGATTTTTCACCTAGCCGAATAATAAATCTACTCAACGAGGCCAGGCATCCTGTGAACTTCTGGACATCGTTGAGGGTTTTTGGCAATTCCATTCTTTCGATGGCCCTGATCTTTGTCAGGTTAGCCTTAATTCCTTAGCTGGATATAAGGAATCCGAGTAACTTTCCACCCGGGACACCAAACGTGCATTTTTCCGGGTTAAGTTTCATCCGGAATCTTCTTAAGTTTGCGAATGTTTGACACAAGTCCTCAATTAGAATGTGACTTTGTTTGGTTTTTATCACCACGTCATCGATGTATACTTGAACATTTTTGTCCAATTGATCTTGCAAGCATTTTTGCATGCATCTTTGATATGTTGCACCTGCATTTCTCAATCCAAACGGCATGGTACGATAGCAATAAGCCCAATATGGGGTGATAAAAGTTGTCTTTATTTGATCCTTTGGATTTAGTGGTATCTGGTGGAAACGAATCTGGCGTCACAAATGACAACAACTCACACCCGGTAGTAGAGTCTATGACTTGATCGATCCGTGGCAGGGGAAATGGATCTTTTTGACACGCCTTATTGAGTTTTATGTAATCAATACACATTCGCCACACCACTGCCAAGTTTAGGTAATCCTTTTTCTTTTCGACTAAGACTAGATTTAACAACCAATCTAGGTGCGATTTCCATGATAAATCCGGCAGCCAAAAGCCTAGCTATCTCTGCAGCTATCACTTTCCTCCTATCTCTGGCGAAGTGGCGGAGGGGTTTCTTCACCGGCTTGGCCTCTGGCCTTACATGAAGAGAGTGCTCAACTAGCTCCCTCGGAACTCCTTGCAAATCCTGTGTGGACCATGCAAAGATATCCTGATTCTCACTGAGGAAGCTGGTGAGCTCGCTTTCCTATTTGTCAGTCAACCTAGCACCAATGGTAACTGCGCAATCTGGGAAAGTCTCATCCACCTGTACCTTCTTGGTTTCCTTGGTATCTTGGAATGATTCACTGGCATGCGGATTGATAAGTGCCGGCATGGACATTTGTGTTGCCTTGGCCAATGCTGCCACTTCCATCATTTGGTGCTTTTCCTGTGCTATGGCCAGTGACTCGGCCAGCGAAGATCCGGCTGAGGCACAGGTAATAGATCTTTTGTAATCTCCTTCGACTGTGATACCTCCACATGGACCTGGCAGTTTCATTTTTAAGTAAGCAATGTGAGGAGTAGCCATAAACTTTGCCATAGCCGGCTGATACGTTGGAAACGTATCTATAATTTTTGATGCTCCATGCTTGTTTAGTATCTACTTTGCTTTACTTGTCTACACTTTGAGGTGCTTTTTACATGTTTTATGGTACTAACCTATTAACAAGTTGCAACAGTGCCAGATGCCTATTTTTTTGCTTTTTGGTTTCAGAAAAGTTAGTAAAGAAATATTATCAGAATTGGACGGGACGAACATCAAAGTCAATATCTTTTCGTGGGAAACAAGAAGTCTAAAGGGGAGACGGAGAAGCGGGACAAGGAGGCCAAACCCCCCATAGACACGGGTGGGCCCTACCCCGCTTTGGTAGGGTTTGCCTTCCCAGCCACCTCTGGACTTGCCCCTTCTCCAATCTGAAGCCCCGATACGTAAACTCTCGATGCGATCGAAATCCACGAAACCATCTGGCTGCCGCCACCATCGTCCCTAGATCGGGGATCTCAAGCTCTACCGGCACCACTGTCGGGTAAATCATCCCGAGGCCTTCTCCGGTATGATTCGTGAGTAGTTCCGTGAGGGAACCCATACTAAGGTATATAAGTTTCAGTCAAGCCCTGCCCAATTTTGGGTATTGTGGTTGTCTGATAAATTTGGAATGGTATCGCATCCGCACAACCATCAGTTTTGTAAAGGGCTAAGGTTCATGCCTCAACATTTTCATCATCAAAATCATCGGTGTTGAAACACATGTCAAAACATCTCGAGAGAATGACTCATCATTCTAAGGTTTTCATAACCATTTTCACCAGGTATTCCCATCTAAAGTTGATCAAGTTTTATGCTTAGCACTAGCATCTACAAGTGGGGTATGTACTAATGAGGGGTGGTAAACAAGTGGAGGTTAACTAAGTTCAATCTCATGCCTTAGGATGACATCAAGAGTATCTAACTTAGGCCAAATTTAATGCTCTTTATGCAACCTTCCATTATCTTTCTAGTATCTACAATTCACTATGTAAACTCTAAGAGAATGCTTTGATAAAGAAATAAAGTAAAAAGCTTGCAAATAAAGCTAGGATTGGGTTATCAAGTGGGTATGATCACATATGCTTAAGGCATATAGTTGGCATGGTAACAAGCAAGTATTTGCTCGCATAATTGCAAGTATAAGCTTGCTAAAGTAGGGTATTTTGCAAGTGTTAGATTGCCTTGTGCGGAGCAGTGGTTGAAGTTCTGCTCGGCTTCTTCCTCGTTGTATCCTCCTTCTTCCTCGTATCCTTGGTCGGTACTAGCGTCTATAATTAAATACGAGGTACACAATCACCAAACAATACTTAACTATTTTCAATCATCACACAGAGGTGTACTATAGGTGATCTAACATCATCACCTATCATTACAAGATTAAAGCATTTGTCTTATTTATTTTAATGTCAGAAAAGTAATTTCTACTCATTGAAAAACTTCTTAAGATTTAATATTCTCCAACTCAAACATGGGATCATGTTGACACATGTCATCACCACAAATTTCAGTACATCGGAATGTGATTTAAAGTGGTGTCACAATTTAATAAGGTTTAACCTTTTATTTAAAATAAATAAAGTGACTAGAAATGCATATGTGGCATTCTTTTATTACTTGAACATTATTTCTGTAAGTAAACCCCACTACTAGGAAAATGGCTATAGGTAATCAGCACATCCGTGGCTCACATGGTTGAAGTTCCCCACGGCTAAAACAGGCGTGGCTCACCTAGGGGCAGTGCCCTACTAGTAACTAGAACAACCGTGGCGCACATGACCATAGTGCGCCACAGATATGTGTGGCCTAGGGCCCTGTTGGCCGCACGCCAAACATCCGTAGCGCACATAGGGTAGGTGCGCTACAGTTGTTAGTGTCAACCGTGGCGCACATGGAGGGGGTGCGCTACGCCTAAGCGCATGCCCCTCTCTACTGTGAAACGGCCAGACACATCCTGGCGCACTATGGCATGTGCGCCACGGATGTATAAACTTAGTAGTAGGGCACCTTGCCCTAGTGCCCTACGCCTAACTATCCTGCACCAACTCCACCCCCCCCCCACCCTTGGATCGCCTTTTTAGGCTTTGCAAAAAATAAAAGAAAATGATAAACACTTCAAAAAATTAAATCCTTTCATATTTATGTAGGTAATGTGGTATAACTTCTAGTAAAATTAACAAACATGAGTTTCCACTTTATCTGCAAAAAAAAAGTCATGCCACGGTAAAAAGGCCGTAACTTTTGCATACGATATCGAAAAAAATCGTATAATATACCAAAATAACGAGAACGAGATTTCCTGCAAAAGTTACGGTCGTTTAGCGATTTTTTAGATTTTGAAAATTCGAAAAGAGTAAAAAGTTACGGTCAAAAGACCTTTTTTCCTGCAGAAAAAAATAGAGGCCGACTTACCCGTAGCGCACCACCACCTAGTGCGCCACGGATAAGCTTGGGCGGGATTCAAATTTTGGAATCCCCACCCCGCCCACCTTCCCTCCCCTTCTCTCCTTTTCCTTTTCCTCCCTTCTCATTTCCTTCTTCTTCTCCTCCTTCTCTTTCTCTTTCTCCTGCTCCTCCTCCTCCTCCTCCTTGAAGTGAAGATGGTGATGGCGGCGGCCTCCTCCTTGCAGTTCCGACGACGAGACGGCGGGCTCCTTCTTCTCCTCCTCTTCCTCCTCCTCCTTGTAGTTCCGATGATGACGAGGCCCTCCTCTTCTTCTTCTCCTCCTCCTCTTCTTCTCCTTCTCCTCCTCCTCTTCCTCCTCTTCTTCTTCTCCTCTTCTTCTCCTCTTCTTCTCCTCTTCTTCTCCTCCTCTTCCTCCTATTCTCCTCCTCCTCCGGCCTTGCAGTTCCGACAACGACGAGGTGACGACGAGGAGGCGACAACGAAGCGACGACGGCGACCTGCACCGACGTGCGATGGCACTGACGACGAGATCTAGATCTGCTGCTTTTTTTTTGAATTTTGAAATTTACATCCGTGGCACACAGCACCTAGTGCAACACGGTTATCGTTTCATATGCGTGGCGCACCTGGACTACTTTCCGTGGTGCAC
Source organism: Avena longiglumis (assembly GCA_030063025.1). Classification (NCBI taxonomy): domain Eukaryota; kingdom Viridiplantae; phylum Streptophyta; class Magnoliopsida; order Poales; family Poaceae; genus Avena; species Avena longiglumis. The sequence continues at coordinate 450,636,274 of CP125979.1, forward strand.
TGGCATGTGCGCCACGACTATCTCGACACAACCGTGGCGCACCAGGTAGTGCGCCACGGCTAGGAGATAGCCCGTTGAGCCGTGGCTTCGCTAGTGCACGGATGGCCTTCAAAGTGCGCCACGGACAGGCATTTTCGTAGTAGTGCCCATATGTTTTTATATATTCTGAAAGTTTTGATCAAATATGATTTTTCAGAGTTGGAATCAACTCAAAAGATATTATGATTGAAATTTGAAAAATGTTTGGTTGCAGAAAAGCTTCTGACTTGTTATTTTTACCAAGGTTGATCTACAGATCCAAATGATTTGAATCCAACGGGCTTGGATTAAGCCTTTTAGTACCTTTCTAACAAAATTGGTTTCATGCAATTTGGTTCAATGAATCGATCCGGGTTGATTTTGGAAACTAGGTACAAAACTAAGTTTGAATAAAAATAGAAAAATCTAAATTCAACTGGTTGGGCTGCGCGGGAAAGGTTAATGGGCCGGCCCAGTGTCACTCCGCAGCGCGGGGCTTAGCTGACAGGGGGTTCCACCCTTCAGTGGCTCATAACACGCGAAGTGGTACGGGGCGATGTGGTTCGTTTGATTAGAAGGGCGATCAACGGCTGAGGGTCGTTGTCAATGATGAACATGTCACCGGCGAGCTCGAACCCTAGCGGCTCATAGGGGGTCGTGGGAGGCTCACCGGGGCTCAGGCGAGGGTTGGCGATGGGGGCGAATGATGAAGTCGACGACGGCGATTCTCCTGGCACCGGCAGCTTCTCCTGGGGCGGCTCCAATCGACAGCGCCTCTCCTCCTCTGCAGCGGCAAACTCCGGTGAAATTCCGGCGAACTTCTGCTTCTCTTGCTCCGGCTAGAGGGTGGAATGATCAGTGGGGTGAGGGAAGTGAAATGGTGTGCTTCAATCGGCTGGGGGTCGCCTCCTTTTATAGGCTCGAAGGCCATACCGAGAGGGATGGGCAGACGACGGTGGCGACACGGCTATGGGCGGCTAGAGGCATGGCTGCGGTTGGCGATCGACGGGCGGTCTCCGGACGATGCTCTAGAACTTGAATGCGAGCATAGGGGCGGTGGCAATTGTTCGGGAACGTGCAGTGCTCTGCGAGTCAGAGGTGGCTAACTCCGGGGGGAGCGGTGGCTACAGGGTACAGGCGATGAAACGAACATGTCTGGTGGTCTCCTGGGACGATGGGGTGCATGCTGGCGGGCAGCGAGGGATCGAGGTGGTCGGGTTGCGTGGGAACGGCGCGTGCACTGGTGTGCACGTCGGCATGGTCGACAGCGGTGCGGGCACGGCGTTCCTGGTGGTTCTGGTCTCTGTCTTTGAGCTAGGTCTGGTCGAGAGAGGGAGGTGAGGCATGGGCTACCTCCCAGACAAGGTTGGCACAGCCAGTTCTTCCTCTAGCCACCTGTCCACACTGGGGTGACATGGTGAGGCTCGGCCTGCTCACCATTGATGGCATTGGCAGCTCACAGTGATGCTAGAGGTTAATAACTAAGCTAGATGATCTACTAGACGTTTGTTGTGAGCTAGAGAGGGGACAAGGTTAGCCAAAACACTGCTCAAAATAGTGTTTGTGATTTGTTTGATTTGAATCTGCAACCTGTTTGATGAAATGGCCGCAAGAACTTGAGTTTTGAATTTTGAAAAGATTTTTGGTGGGTGTGCTAGGCATGTGTTGAGGATTCTGTGGGTGCTTGGGTTTTGAAAATTGAGCTTGTTTGAGTGGTTTTTGAAATAGTGGGATCTTCCCATATGAGATAGATACAATTTTAGACTGTCATTTAAACTTAGCATTTGAATGTTTTTGGATGATCACAAAGTGGGCCTTGGTACCTTATTATGAGTACTATCAAGGGGTGCAAAGATCCATACATGTTTCTATTGAGTTTTGAAAATTAGAGATAGCCAAAGTAGGCATGGGAGTTAATTTGGCCAAAGTGACGATTCACTTAATTTATTCATTTTGAGTTGTTTGTCTTTGGGAAAAGTTTGGGGATTGTTTAGATGATGTTTATTTCACCTAAGAATCATTTTACAAGCAAAGAAACACAGAACCATGGCAATTCAAAAGAATCCAAATTTTAATACACACACATATGAATGCTTCATATTTTTAGTTGGCAAAGTTTTTGTTAACCCTAATTTTGATGATTAGAGTTTGATGATCCATGTTTAATATTTTTGGGATGTTACAAACCTTCCCCCCTTAAATAAAATCTCGTTCCGAGATTTGAAAAAGGACGAAAAAAGATTACCTTGGATTTGAAGAGATCGAGAAACTCTGTCCTGATGTGATCTTCATGCTCCTAGGTAGCTTCTTCTTATGTGTGGTTGCTCCATTGAATCTTGAGAAACTTGATGCTTCGGGTTCTGGTAGTTCTGAAAGCTTCTTCCAAAATATGGATGGGTACTTCAGGATAGGTTAGGTTATCGTTGATCTCTATGGTCCAATGATCAAAGTTCTTGAACACTTCAGTCTTCTCCAGAACTTCGAGGCACTTGCGAATTAATGAGATATGGGACACATTATGCACGGCTGACATCTCTTCGGGTAGTTCCAATTGATACGACACTTCTCCTCGACGGTTCAGAATCTTGAAGGGTCGATATATCTGGGGCTAACTTTCCTTTCAGTTGGAAACGCTGCATTCCCTTCAATGGAGACACTTTCAGATACACAAAATCTCCTATGTTGAAGGAGAGGTTTCGACGTCTCTTGTTGGCGTAACTCTTCTGTCTGGATTGGGCGGTCTTGAGGAGCTCACGAATCTTGTGAACCTTCTCTTCTGCTTCTCGTAGGATGTCGGGTCCGAAAATCCGACTCTCTCCTACTTCCGACTAGTTCAAAGGGGTGCGACACTTCCTTCCGTACATGAATTCAAATGGGGCCATTTGCAAACTAGCTTGGTAACTTTTATGAAAATTCTGCGAACGACAAACAATCTTCCCATTAGGATCCATACTATAACACACATGCTCTCAACATTTCTTTGAGTATTTGGTTTACTCGCTCCGTTTGTCCGTCGGTCTGAGGGTGATAAGCTATGCTGAAATCTAGTCGAGTTCCTAAATCTTCTTGGACTTTCTTCTAGAATCGCGAGGTAAATTGAGTTCCTCGATCCGATACGATGTTCTTGGGGACTCCGTGCAAACTGATGATTCTAGCGATGTATAACTCCGCTAGCTTCGAACTCTGATATGTGGTCTTGACTGGTAAGAAATGGGCAACTTTGGACAATCTGTCAACTATGACCTAGATAGAGTCATTTCCCCTACTAGAAGTAGGCAATCCACTGATAAAGTCCATTCCAACGGAATCCCAATAATCCAGCGGGTCTTTGATGTCCCGCCTTGACTCGCTCACATATATCACACTTGGCGATATAGCTTCCGATTTCTCTCTTCATCTTATGCCACCAAAATTGTTCTTTCAAATATTGATACATCTTCGTTCCTCCGGGATGGATAGAATAAAGAGTATCATGAGCTTCCTTCAGAATAACTTCTTACAACTTAGAATCTGTTGGTACACAAAGACGTCCTTTGTACCACAGAACTCCTTCTTCGTTTTCGGTGAATCCGGGTACTTTGCTTGTACCAATCCGACGCTTGATTCCGTCGATACTAGCATTTCCTTTCCGCACCTCCTTGATCTGACTGGTCAAATTGGGTTGAAGTTCTCTGCTAGCCAAAAATCCTTCACTCACTAATTCCATTCGGAAATCTTCCATCCCCTTGTGCAAGCTTGGTTGCTCCTTCAAAATCATGGAGTTCAAGCGGCACGGCAATCTTCTAAGGGCATCTGCTACCACGTTGGCTTTACTGGGGTGATAGTGAATGTCCAGATCGTAATCCTTGATTAGCTCAATCCAACTTCTCTTTCTCATATTCATCTCCTTCTGAGTGAATATATACTTCAGGCTCTTGTGATCCGAATAAATCTCGCAACGATTTCCCATCAGGTAATGCCTACATGTCTTCAGGGCTAGAACTATGGTTGCGAGCTCGAGGTCATGGGTTGGATATTTCTGCTTATGTTGTTTCAGTTGTCGAGATAGATAAGATATAACTTTGCCTTCTTGCATTAGCACACATCCGAGACCGATCTTGGATGAGTCACAATACATGTCAAAGGGCTTTGTGATATCCGGCATGATTAAGATTGGGGCTGAAATCAATCTTCTCTTGAGTTCTTGAAAACTCGCTTCACATTTGTCCGTCCATTCAAACTTCTTGTCCTTCTTTAGCTATTGGGTCATGGGTCTAGCGATACTCGAGAATCCTTCTACGAACTTGCGGTAGTATCCCGCCAATCCGAGAAATGCACGAACTTGGGTTTGAGTGGTTGGGGCTTTCCAATCTTCGACATCTTTCACCTTTGCAGGGTCAACGGCAATTCCTCCGGCTGATACAATGTGGCCGAGGAATCCTACCTCCTGTAACCAGAATTCACATTTGCTAAACTTGGCATACAACTGATGCTCTCTAAGGGTTCCAAGAATGGTCCTTAGGTGTAGCTCATGTTCTTCTTCTGATTTGGAATAAAACAGAATGTCATCGATGAAAACTATGACAAAATTATCCAGGAAGTCCATAAAAATCTTATTCATGAGATTCATGAAATAAGCGGGGGCATTGGTTAATCCAAAAGACATGACAATATACTCGTATAATCCATATCTGGTGGTAAAGGCAGTCTTTGGAATATCCTCTACGCGGATCTTGAGTTGATGATAGCCGGTTCTAAGGTCAATCTTAGAAAACACTTTGGCACCAGTCAACTAATCAAACAAATCTTCTATCTTGGTCAATAGGTACTTGTTCCTGATAGTGACATCATTCAACTTCCGATAATCCGTACACAAACGGTTACCTCCATCTTTCTTGTCCACGAAGAAAACAGGTGATCTCCATGGTGACGCACTTGGTTGAATCAATCGAATTTCCAACATGGTATCTAGTTGCTTCTTCAGTTCTGCTAGTTCAGACGGGTTCATACTATATGGTCTTTGGGCTATGGGTCCTATTCCGGAGATTAGTTCGATGATAAACTCGATATCCCGATCTAGGGGCATACCGGGCAAAACATCTGAAAATACATCGAGGTATTCACAGACTATCCGGACTTGGTCAATGGTAGGTTGGGCTATACTCTTGTTGCACTTGAATTGACGAGGTAAGGTTTCAAATACATGCTCGACTGATATTCCGGCTGTACTGGTCATAGTTATGGATTTCTTGGCATAGTCAATTAATCCTTTATGTTTGGACATCCAATCCATTCCTAGTACTACTTCCAAACCTTTAGTTCCGAGTACTATCAGATTAGCATAAAAATCTATGCCATGGATTCGGATAGGGACGGTTTTGCAAATTTGCCTAGCTTTGGTGGTTGAACCGGGGATTTGAACAATCATAACATGCTTTAGTTTGGTTGGTTGAATATTACTAGTGCAGGCAAATTCTTCGGTGACAAATGATTGCGATGCACTAGAATCAAACAACACTCTAGCAAGTACTTAATTAACATAAAACATACCCAGCACGACATCTGGCGCTTGCTGGGCTTCTTCCGCATGCATGAGAAAAAAACTGCCGTTGCGGTTGAGCGAATTCCCTAGGGAAAACCTTCTTCCAGGCTGAACACGAGACTGCTGCTGAGCTGGGGCATTTGCATTGGGGGTTGTGGCATTCTTCTTGGGGCACTCATTGGAGTAGTGACCTTTATTTCCATAGTCATAACAAGTCACTTGCGACTTGTCCTTTGCTGCAACAGGCACAATATTGCTTCCAGTCCTTGGGGCAGTGTTGGTGTTGGTGGTAGCATTGTTGTTGTTGAACTTGGGTGGTGCACAGTTGAAATTGCCAGAGTTGCTGGAGTTGTTGTGATTTCCTCCGGGCCTTGGGTTTCCACGGTTGGGATAGGTCGGACGGTTCATCGGGGGTCTGTTGTTTCTCGGGGCAAATCCTGGAGATGGGTTAGGACGATACTTTGGGGTATGATGGGTTCCTGGCTGATGCATCATGCGACGCTTGCAGTTCTCATTTGCTTGGTTGATCTTTCCTTCCACCTGGATGGCAGAGTCGACAAGGGCTTCAATATCAGCAAAGGGGATATTGACCAACACCGTCTACATCTCATCGTGCAGACCTTTCAAGTTTCTTTCTTTCTTCTTGGCTTCAGTGTCGATCTCATTCGGGGCATACCTAGATAATGACAAGAATTTGTCACGGTATTCCACTACGGTCATCCTTCCTTGCTTCAGTTTTCTGAACTCATCTCATATTCTCTTGATCAAACCTGGTGGCACATGGGTTCTGATGAACTTGAGCATGAATTCCTCCCAGGTCATCATCTGTCCTCCGGTCATTGCACGAACGTTGTTCCACCACGCTCTTGCATCTCCAGCTAGATAGTGGGTGGCGAACAGAACTTTCTCGTTAGCTTCCACTCCGGCGACTTCCAGGTTGTTTTCTATGGTTTGCGGCCAATCATCTACTTCTAAGGGCTCTTCCGACTTAGTGAAAACATGTGGGTTGGTGTTCTGGAAATTCTTGAGCTTAGATCCATGGTTGTCTTGATTTCCTTGGCCTTGATTGTTGTTGTCCATATGATCTATGTGTTGTAGGGTGGCTAAGTTGGCTTGACGTTCAGCTCTTTCAGCTTCGCGGTCAGAAACCAACATTTGCAGGATCTGCAACATCGGGTCCGGGGATGAACCACTTCCTCCGCGAGGCATCTGAAGATTGAGATAGATCATGAGAAAAGAGGGAAATTTCTAAGGTCCAGGGACTTTGAAAAGTTTTTAAAGTTTGACTCATATTTTCTAGCAACTTGTTTTTCATTCATTCATTCATTCATATCACACGATACAACACACACCAGAACAAAGGAAAACAGATGGTTTTAAGAACCATTCTGGAAACTACGATATAGTGGGATAGAATACAACTCACTACGCTAGTGATCAAGTGCTACTACTCCTTGGAGTCGGTGTAATATTCATCCTCGTCGTCATCGATGAAGGCGAAATCCTCCTCATCGGTGAAGAAGTCCATGGCCTGATCCTCTAGAAAATCATCATCATCGCTGAGATAAGAGTAGGGATCTCCATGAAGATCTTCTCCGTCATTCTCCCTTTCCTCCATCTGCATGTCTCTCCCATGGATGGTCTCCTCCAAATCCGAGATATAGTGGCAAAGACGAGCAATGATGCTCTCCTTCTTGTCGAGCTGACGGCGGCGATACTTGCGATCCTTCGCTAGCATGGCGATGGTCTGATCCTACTGACGATCGTCCTGATGATGGCGGACTTGTGGTTGGAGTAGTCACAGGCATTGTCCAGTTCCTACTGACGATCATACATCATGAAGCTAAGGTGGTCCAACTGAGTCTTCAGCTCGTGGTGGTTGGGGCTTCTTGTGGCTGTCCCATAGCATCACGCCTTGGACAAAAGTCAAAGCAGGTACCCTTGATCTAGTTGATACTCTGCCCACATAGATGGGCAAGAGCTTCCTGCATGGCCCTGGAAAGTCCATCTGCCAGTTATTCTCTCTTAAGGTGAACTGAATTCCCTGGCAGTGGGACGTTCAATATTTCCTCGGAGACTTGCAACAACTAGCCATTGCCGATCTTCTCATTCCTGATCATTGAGCTGAGCTCCGAAGAACTCGGGGTGCGGACGCTCCAGATGTTCCGAAAGCTGGTCCAAATCCAGCTCAAAGATGAGGTCTCCTCCATTCCCCAACTGATAAAACTTGATGTACTTCACGTCCATCAAAATTTAGGTATTTTGCAAGAGTTTTTGAGGAACATGAATTTTTATGAAAGAAACCAAGTGATAAGAATGGGAATAAGTTTTTGTAAATATTTGCTTCCTTTGGTTTTGAAACTAAGTTTTTGATTCAAACGTCCAGTCTAACTAGGGTCTCCTATGGTCGGGATGGCTCTGATACCAACTTGTGAACAGCCGGACTTTTAATCCCAGATGCCTGTTATGCCATACATCGCAATCCCAGGATAACCATTTTTGCGAGACATAACAGATTTGGATATCACAGTACATCATCCATTACAAACCATACATAAGGTATTACACAAATAAGGATCTCATGATCCAGTTCTTAATAGAAGTCAAGCAGCGGAATAATGTAATAATAAAGGTAGCATAGGCGAAGCTCCATCTTCGGGGTCACAGGCAATGCTGGCGATGGGAGATGATCCTAGTTGTCGTAACCTTCCTGGGTCTATCATCCTGGTACTCCTCTTCATAGTCTAGCCACGGGAATAGCCAGGGACAAAGCCATGAGTACATTTTAAGTACTCGCAAACTAAGACTAATAGGTGAAGGAGGTTTTTGTAGTAGGACACTAATCTCTAGCGTTGTTGTGCAAAAATCCATATTTACCTCTACTAAGTTCAAAAGAAAAGAAACTAATTGAAATTTTATAACCCTAGTTGGGAACTTGAATTTCATATCACAACTCTGTTGTGGTCAAGTCAAAGTCTCAATCCATTTCACAAGTCATTTTGAAAACATCTGACGGGGGAACAGTATGGCCACTCCAACTGTCCATAACCGCTGACGCGGCTATTCGAATAGTTTGACACTCTGCAAAGATTGTACACTTTCACCACAACATTCGATACATCCGTCAGGAACAAATCCTAAATTCACCATACTCAGTATGCGGATAATCAATCCTAAACTTTCAATTACACGCCCTAGTATAGGCACCTCTCCTGTGAGTTTGGCCTCCCAACCATGACCAACTGTCATCTTGGGTACTGCACAAGTGGACAACCTTCACAAGGTAGCCTCAGCTCAGACCTTGGCCGTGAGGGAACCCATACTAAGGTATATAAGTTTCCAGTCAAGCCCTACCCAATTTTCAGGTATTGTGGTTGTACGGTAAAATTGGAATGGTATCGCATCCAGACAACCATTAGTTTTGTAAAGGGCTAAGGCTCATGCCTCAACATTTTCATCATCAAAATCATCTGGTGTTCGGAAACACATGTCAAAACATCTCAGTAGAATGACTCATCATTCTAAGGTTTTCATAACCATTTTCACCAGGTATTCCCATCTAAAGTTGATCAAGTTTTATGCTTAGCACTAGCATCTACAAGTGGGGTAAGTACTAATAAGGGGTGGTAAACAAGTGGAGGTTAACTCAGTTCAATCTCATGCCTTAGGATGACATCAAGAGTATCTAACTTAGGACAAATTTAATGCTCTTTATGCAACCTTCCATTATCTTTCTAGTATCTACAATTCACTATGTAAACTCTAAGAGAAAGCTTTGATAAAGAAATAAAGTATAAAGCTTGCAAATAAAACTAGGATTGGGTTATCAAGTGGGTATGATCACATATGCTTAAGGCATATAGTTGGCATGGTAACAAGAAAGTATTTGCTTGCATAATTTCAAGTATAAGCTTGCTAAAGTAGGGTATCTTGCAAGTGTTAGCTTGCCTTGTGCGGAGGAGTGGTTGAAGTTCTCCTCGTCTTCTTCCTCGTAGTATCCTCCTTCCTCCTCGTATCCTTGGTCGGTACTAGCGTTTATAATTAAATTCGAGGTAAACAATCACCAAACAATACTTAACTATTTTCAATCATCACACAAAGGTGTACTATAGGTGATCTAACATCATCACCTATCATTACAAGATTAAAGCGTTTGTCTTATTTATTTTAATGTGAGAAAAGTAATTTCTACTCATTGAAAAACTACTTAAGATTTAATATTCTCCAACTCAAACATGGGATCATGTTGACACATGTCATCACCACATATTTCAGTACATGGGAATGTGATTTAAAGTGGTGTCACAATTTAATAAGGTTTAACCTTTTATTTTAAATAAATAAAGTGACTAGAAATGCCTATGTGGAATTCTTTTATTACTTGAACATTATTTCTATAAGTAAACCCATATGTTTTTATATATTCTGAAAGGTATGATCAAATATGATTTTTGAGAGTTGGAATCAACTCAAAAGCTATTATGATTGCAATTTGAAAAATGTTTGAATGCAGAAAAGCTTCTGACTTGTTATTTTTACCAAGGTTGATCTACAGATCCAAATGATTTGAATCCAATGGGCTTGGATTAAGAATTTTAGTACCTTTCTAACAAAATTGGTTTCGTGAAATTTGGTTCACTGAATCGAGATGGGTTGATTTTTGAAACTAGGTACATAAATAAGTTAGAATAAAAATAGAAAAACTAAATTCAAATGGTTGGGCTACGCGGGAAAGGTTAATGGGCCGGCCCCGTGTCACTCCGCAGCGCGTGGCTCTGCTAACAGGGGGTTCCAACCGTCAGTGGCTCATAACACGCGAAGCGGCATGGGGAGATGTGGTTCGTTCGATTAGAAGGGTGATCAACGACTGAGGGTCGTCGTCGACGATGAACATGTCACCCGCGAGCTCGAACCCTAGCGGCTCAGTGGGGGTCGTGGGAGGATCACCGGGGCTCAGGCGAGGGTCGGCGATGGGGGCGAATGACGAAGTCGATGACGGTGATTCTCCTGGCACTGGCAGCTTCTCCTGGGGCTGCTCCAATCGACGGCGCCTCTCCTCCTCTGCAGCGGCGACCTCCGGTGAAATTCCGGTGAACTGCTGCTCCTCGTGCTCCACTTAGAGGTTGGAATGATCAGTGAGGTGAGGGGAGTGAAATGGTGTGCTTCAATCGGCTGGGGGTCGCCTCCTTTTATAGGCTCGACGGCGAGACCGAGAGGGATGGGCAGACGACGGTGGCGACACGGCTACGGTCGGCTAGAGGCCTGGCTGCGTTCGGCGATCGACATGCAGTCTCCTGGCGATGCTCTAGAACTTGAATGCAAGCTTAGGGGCGGTGGCAATTGGTCGGGAACATGCGGTGCTCTGCAAGGCAGAGGCAGTGAACTCCGTGGCGAGCGGTGGCTAAGGTGCAGGCGAAACGAACATGTCGGTGGTCTCACGACGGTGGGGTGCATCTTTGCGGAGAGGGATCGAGGTGGTCGGGTTGCGTGGGAACGAGGTGTGCACTGGGTGCTAGTCGGCATGGTCGACAGCGGCGTGGGCGTGGTGTTCCTGGTGGTTTTGGTCTCTGGCTTCGAGCTAGGGCTGGTCAAGATAGGGCGGTGAGGCATGGGCTACCTCCCAGACAAGGTTTGCACAGCTAGTTCTTCCTGTAGCTTGCTGTCCACAATAGGGTGACATGGTGAGGCTCGGCCTGCTCACCATTGATGGCATTAGCAGCTCACAGTGATGCTAGAGGTTAATAACTAAGCTATATGATCTATTAGATGTTTGCTGTGAGCTAGAGAGGGGACAAGGTTGGCCAAAACACTGCTCAAAATAGTGTTTGTGATTTGTTTGATTTGAATATGCAACCTATTTGATGAAATGGCCGCAAGAACTTGAGTTTTGAATTTTGAAAAGATTTTTGGTGGGTGTGCTAGGCATGTGTTGAGGATTATGTGGGTGCTTGGGTTTTGAAAATTGAGCTTGTTTGAGTGGTTTTTGAAATAGTGGGATCTTCCCATATGAGATAGATTCAATTTTAAACTGTAATTTAAGCTTAGCATTTGAATGTTTTTGGATGATCACAAAGTGGGCCTTGGTACCTTATTATGATTACTAACAAGGGGTGCAAAGATCCATACATTTTTATGTTGAGTTTTGAAAATTAGAGATAGCCAAAGTAGGCATGGGAGTTAATTTGGCCAAAGTGACCATTCACTTAATTTATTCATTTTGAATTGTTTGTCTTTGGGAAAAGTTTAGGGATTGTTTAGATGATGTTTATTTCACCTAAGAATCATTTTACAAGCAAAGAAACACAGAACCATGGCAATTCAAAAGAATCCAAATTTTAATACACACACATATGAATGCTTTCATATTTTTAGTTGGCAAAGTTTTTGTTAACCCTAATTTTAATGATTAGAGTTTGATGTTCCATGTTTAATATTTTTGGGATGTTACACATGCTCTCCTTGCTAGTGGTTATCTTGGCCAAGTAGTTGCTACTGACTCCAAGAAGGAGTATTGATGCTCGATAGTGGGTTCATGCCTCTAGTTTCCAAGGGAAGTGACATAAATCTCTTCGCTTGTATATGTGATGTTGCTACTAGGGATAAAAAAACGGTCTCTTTTTCATGGAACATGTGGACTGTTTACCTTACACACATTGCTTAAAGTAGTTGTCTATGCTTGCAACTTAATACTGGAGGGGGTTCGGATGATAACCTGAAGGTGGACTTCTAGTCATAGATGCAGTCGGATTACGGTCTATGTATAATGTTGTATTTCCCAATCAACTTCATAGGATCTTTCTAGCTAGTAATTGCATTGTTATGCCTTGCTCAGTTCCTGTCAATTGCCCCGCTGTAATTTGTTTACCCTTCATGCCATGTTGTTTATCTAAGGAGAGCACCTCTAGTGAACTATGGACCCCGGTCGAATCCTTACCATTGATACATCCTCCACTGTTACTTGTTTACTTGCTGCTAACAATTAACTTCCACACCATACGTTTAATCCTTTGTTACAGAAACCCGGTGAGCTTGACAACCTCACTGATTCGTTGCGGCAAAGTCTTGAGTTTGTGTTGTGCAGGTCTCCACGTTGTCAGAAACACCTTCGAGACATTTCCTTCCTCCTTCAGGTTCGATAACCTCGGTCTCTACTGAGGGAAACTTGCAGTTGTGCTCATCACACCTTGCTCTTGGGGTTTCAACGTAGTGTCCCACATCAACATGGGGTGCATGCATCAAGATTTCTGGCGTCGTTGCCGGGGAGGCTAGGGACGTCTTCACTAGGGGAGTCCTTCACTTCCTTTCTCTTTAATTTGTTTTTAGTTTTCTTTGTTTCTTTTTCTTGGTTTTGTTTGCCTCTTTAAAAAAAACCCAAAAAATAGTCTAGTTTGGTTTGCTTGCTTTATTCAAAAACACAAAAAAATTAGCTCTTGCTCTAGTAGCTACTATGTCGGGGTCTGCCTTTATTTTCCTTATGGTAGAAATCTCAACTTTTAAGCAAAAATATGAAGAAAGTTTTAAGGAAGCTTGGTCTAGAATCTCTGCTTTCCAGAGGGAAACTGAGCCTAAGGTAAGCCTCATCTTGGTTATCGATAGTTTCTACCGCGGTGTTGCTCTTCGTTATAGATATGCTCTGAATGCTATGGATGAAAAAGATTTTTTTCTTTGTACTGAAGCTGAAGCTTATGATGCTATAAGAAAATTAATCATGATCTATGGTACACCTGGCAAGTCTGATTCCTATTTCACAAGTAGTTTTGCTAGGTTGAACCATCTTGATACTAGTATTGCTGCCATGAATAGTTGCTATCACACTCTTAGGGCTTACCATGATTATGTCCCTATAAATTCTGAGCCTTCAAATTGGTTTCCCACAATTAAAGTCTCAATAAACACTACACTTTTTAATGCTTGTTGTGATATCATGTCTGAATTTTGTCTCATGCCTAAAGATATTTTTGATTCCTTGAGTCTTTGGGGGCTTATTGAAGGAGGAGAGGAAATCTCTCTTCCAACAATGCCACTATATTGCCCATTGGAATAGTTGAAGGTGTGTTTACAAAAATCTCAGGGAAAATGGTGTCTACTGATTAGTGGCGGAGCTGAAAACACAGAAAGGGGGGTGCTAACTAATTGCACGAAAAAACTTCTACTAGATATAGCAACCAAAATTCACCATAGTAAAGTACATTGTTGTAGTAGACAAAAGGAGAAATAGCTAACTGATAAGTAATGAAAAAAGCAAATTAATGCACCCTCTCTAGAAATACCATCATGACTTTGAAATATCCTAGCAGCTGACACATCATCACCATTATTCAAGACCATCCACTTTGAGACATCAATCTGAATATGAATATATATGTAGAACAAACATCATAAATATGGATGAAAATGTTATGGAAACTGAATTCAAGTCATAAATTGGCTTTCAAAGCCCTAGATCAACAAAAATATCAACCATATTAAGTTTAATGCGTACTTCTGTTTTGCGTTTCTGAACACTTACTAGAGCTAGATGCATCTACTTTGGATAAAATATCTCCATCCTATAACTGGTAGGATTATTTGACACAATCTAATTATAATAAAATTTAAAACTTAATTAACTATCTGCCTTGATACATACTAAATATACATTTAAGAATCCAGGGATAGAAAATCATACCTTAGCAGAATAACCGTCTAGAAAAAACAAACTAATTGCAGACTACAAATCAATGTTGATGGCGGATTAATGGAGGCCGGAGGGAGAAGTAGATCATGGAGAGTTGAAAAGTGATTTCCGCTCTTTTTTCCACACTGGAACATCTGTGCTAGGGGCTAGAGCTGGAATTGTGGAGGATTAGAGATGAACCGGCGGCAGACGATCTATCTCTATCATTCTGATCCTCTACTAGTGACCGACTTGGGGCTGGAGCGACGGAATGGGCCATCAAATGATGGGAAGAAGAAGATGGGCCAAGGGGCGCTACACAGGTAGCCTGGACAAAGGATGCTGGAGACAGCCGCATGGTGCTACTCGTTTTTTCTCCAGATTTCCTGATACCTACTCCCTTGTGTTATTGGGCTGGACCGGTGCTACAGCCCGAGTAGCACCAGGCCTAGCTCCGCCCCTGCTAGTGATTATCTTGTTATTGAATGTGTAGGCAAAGGACAGATCACACTTGGAAGATCTCTACTGAAACACCTTGGGCAGTAATAGATATGGGAGAACGCATCATCCACTTTACTCCCCTGGTAAGCAATCATATCTTCCCTAAAAATAAAAAAGAAAGGTAAGAAAAGAAAGAACAAGAGGGGAAATTCTTCATTTGAAAATACTTGATTATTCTTGCTTCTTGTGCCTAACTTAAAGGCGTTAAAGAAAAGTACTTGTTGGGAGATAACCCAAGAGTTTCCTTGAGTCTTGGAATTTATTACTACTGTAATGACCTCTCCTTATCCTTTTTGTTTCCTTTTTGTGCCAAGAAAAACCTCTAATGAGAGGGAACTAAGATTTGGGGAGTTGCTGTCCCAAAATAGATTTCTGTCCTCCACCAAAACAATTGTGAGGAGGCTCTGTAACTTGGATTGAGATCACAATTTACGAATAAATCCGCCAGTATGTTGGCTAACTTTAGTTAGCTCAACACTTTTTGATTTGAGCAATAGAAGATGTTCTAAAAAATTCATTTCTACCTGCTGGTCTGTTTTGACAGATTTATGTCATTATTTGCATTTGCTTCTTATTGATTCCTTTTTGAGCTTTTTTCAGGTAAATTGAGTTTCTTTGAAGGAGTTACTTTAGTAGCTTGTGTTTTTAGTGAAAATCCATGCTATTCCAAAGCTTTGGTAGTGGTCTAATATATTTTGAATAAGCTAATGTTGCTAATGTTGCTAATGAAAATAAGATGAAGGATGGACAAAATCTCAAGCTTGGGGATGCCACCATGGTGTAACCCCAAGAAATATCCAAGAGGTACAAGCGTCAAAGCTTGGGGATGCCCAAGGCATCCCCTTCTTCATCAATAAAAAGCTCAGGTTTGTCTAGACACTTCAATTTTATTGTTTCATGCATAGTTGTGTTGTTCTTGGAGCGTCTTAGTTTTCGTTTGCTTTGCTTAGTTTGTTTAGTTTGCTTTAGTAATTTGGACCACCATTCTCGCTGTGTTGTTTTGCAAATAAGTTTGCTTGGTGTTTCGAAAGGAGTAGTAAGTTCTTGCTTGAAGTGCAATAGGAGCTTGCGTTGACTATGGCTTAGACTTTAGAATGACATGCTAGGTGTTGTTTTTGCATTATGCATAGTGATTATTGATGTAGCATGTCTTGTTCCAAACAACTGGGATTTCTTAGTGTGCCTTTAAGAAATTATGCGTTGTTTTAGCATGCAAAAGCATAATATTGTGGTATTCTCCTTTGATGTTTTTCTTGGGTTGACTTGGCTCATGCTTACACCATGTTATGACTATGACAAGTCACCATTATCCTCTATGATCATTTAGTCCTTCACTTGTAGTACCACTCTTTGCTTTGATTAGTATGCTTTGTTGCATTGCATAATTATGGCCATTATTGCTCTCTTAGTTGGTTGCTCCCAGTATTTTGCTAGTCTCCACTTGTATGAGTAAGTTCTACTCATGCTTCCAACTCCCAAGAAACCAAGTTATTCCAAAGTGTCCACTATAAAATCCCATGCATGGTGTGTTACACCATTCCAAGTATATTCTTGTTTTCAACTATCTTCCAATTAAAAACTATTTTGTTATGTGAAAATTTAGTGATTAAAGCCCTCACGAACTTGATGGCACATTTTATTCGTTGCCCCTAATAAACTTGAACCATTGAGGCAACTTTGTTGTATATGCTTGCACTTATAAGTTGGGATTAGCAGAACTGTACTCAGTTGATATCATGCTCTTTTGTCCATGGATGTTACAAGTGTGAAATGAAGTGGTAAATTGTAAGTCCATGGAGTTTGTATTCTGTGTTAGAGAAACGCCTGGGCTGCTAGCCTAAGCCATGCCTAATCATGGTGGAAACTTGCAGCATCACTATAGTGAGCTATCTATTTAGCATCCTCAATAAAAAGCTATGCATATGGTAAATAAAAAGATTGCTCAGATGCTCATTGTCTGCTTGCCTTGTCATTTTGGTTATGGGAAAGCTCCTGTGCCATGTGCAAGGGGTACCCCGTCGACGGTTCTCAATGATATGAAAATACTTACAGTGAAAAGAATTTGCCAGAGCCCTAAGTTGAGTATCCATGAGGTGTATCCCTCATAGTCAAGGGACTTGAGATTGCCAATTTATACTCCAACTTTGCCACTTTAACCTTAACCACTTCAAGATGCTTATGATAGGGGAAATGAGGGCTGAAAGCTAACTAGTACCATAATTTTTAGAAGCTATTTTTGAAACTTGTAATCCCTGCTTCCTTTACAAAAAGGCCTTTCTTCCACCATTATTTGAGTCTCCAGCTTCTACCTTTAGGCACCATTAAGAGAGCATATTTGTCATTCTGTGTGCAATGTTCCAAAGCTTATTAATTGATGCATATTGTGTTATTACATGTTCATGTGCTACTTGTTTCTAGTCACCCTTGTGAACTTGTAGGTGTCCTATGCATTATATTGCTACTCTATGAGGGACAAGGTGATTGCCACTATGCTATGTGTAACATCCCTAAAATCATGTTTTCAAAACTTTGCATATCATCCATGCATAACTTTGCATATCATCCATGCATCCATGATCATTTAGGGTTCTTATTCAAAGTCATTTCAAAAACAGAAGAACTGAGTGCTTATTATTTTATGTAAGCAAGCTTTGATCCAATGCCACTCTCAAGTGAGAGAATAATTGTTTTAAACTAAGTTTTTTTTGCTCTTATGTTGGATTGGTTGAGTGTTAAAGCTTGGAATTTTTTTCCAAAAACAAATATGGTTTTAAAACCATTTTTAAATCTTTATTAAATCTTGTGCTAAGGCACTGTTATTCTAAAATTTTCAAAGGAACCATGCAAGTCCAACAAGATAGCATGGTTTTATACTCAAAATAATACAGGATTCATTTTATAAAAGGTCAGAAAGTTTTGGAATTCAAATGATTTGGAATTTGTTTGAAATGGTTTCCTGAAAATCAATTTAGAAAAAGAAAAGGGATTAGAAAACCAAACTGGGCCTAGCGCCATCATTCCAGCCCAGCGGACGAAGCAGCCCACCCGGGGTCCTCCCTTTTCCTCTGTTTATCACCGCGCCCGCGCACACCCACCTCGCTGACCACTGGGCCCCGCAGCCACGTCAACTCATCGTCCCCAAAATCCCGCCCACGACCAGGCCCTCGCCGTTTCTTCCTCCCTTCACTGCCGCATTTAAATCCGATTGAATGCCGTTGATTGCGAGCATGATCCTTGCCCCTACACCGGCTACTTAAACCCCTCCCCCTCTGTAACATCACAAAAATACTAAACTTGGATCATCAAACTCTAATCATCAAAATTAGGGTTAACAAAAACTTTTCTAAATAAAATTATGGAAGCATGCATGTGAGTATGCATTTCATTTTGAATTCTTTTGAACCACCTTGTTTTTCTGTTTATTTTCTTGTAAAATATTGCTAGGAAAAATAAACATCATCTAAACATCTCCCAAACTTTTCTCAAAGACAAGTAAATCAAAAACAAATAAAATAAGGGAATGGTCATTTTGACCAATTTAACTCCCATGCCTACTTTGGTTGTCTCACACTTTCAGAACCTAACAGAAACTTTTCTGGATCTTTGCACCCCTTGATTGTACTCATAACAAAGTATCAAGGCCCACTTTGTGATCATCCAGAAACTTTCAAATGCATAGTTTAAATGGCAATTCAAAATTGAATCTTTATCATATGGGAAGATCCCACTTATTCAAAAACCACTCAAATAAGCTCAACTTTCAAAACCCAAGCATATGCAGACTCACCAGCACCAACCTAGCACGCCTACCAAAAATATTTTCAAAATTCAAAACTTGAATTCTTGCCGCCATTTCATCAAACACATTACAGACACAAATCATCGAAATCTTAAACACTATTGTGAGCAGTGATTGAAGCCTAACTTGTTCCCTCTCTAGCTCACAACCATCTCAGTAGATCATATAGCAAGTTAAACCAAGCACTAGCGTCACTGTAAGCTGGGAAATGACATCAATGGTGATACGCCGAAGCTCACCATGCCACCCTAGTGGAGACAACAAGCTAGGAGGAGATTTAGCCGTGCCAACCTTGTCTAGGAGGCAGCCCACCGTCCACCGCCACTCCCTGTCCAGCGCTCGAACGTTGCCAGCCACTGGAACACACGCACGGACCGTGCCCAGCTCGCCAGCAACCATGTCGAGCATGCGCCAGAGCGCCACCCTCGACCGAAGCCCACAGACTGCGCGCCGCCCTCGCCGCGTGCATATATGATCACCACCGACCCAGGAGACCGCCAGACATCCCCGTTCACCGCCCCATGCCGCACAGCCACCGCTCACCGTCGAAGACGCCGCCTCTGCCGCTCAGAGCATCGCACGTTCCAGACCATTTTGCACCGCCCCTACCTGCGCATTAAAGCGGTAGAGCATCGCCAGGAGACCATCAAGCGATCGCCACCGCAGGCCATGCCTTTAGCAGCCCGTAGCCATGTCGCCACCGTCTCCTGCCCATGCGGTTCGGTCTCGTCGTCGCGACTATAAATAGAGGCCACCCCCCAGCCGAATTGAGCACACCATCTCACTCCCCTCTCCTCACTGACCATTCCACCCCGTTCCCGAAGCAAGGCGAGCTGCGCTTCGCCGGAATTTCACCGGAGCCCGCCGCAGCTGGAGAAGAAGGGAGCCAGCGATTGGAGCTGCCCCAGGAGAAGCTGCCGGTACCAGGAGAACCGCCGTAGTCGACTTCGTCATTCGCCCGCCTCGCCGACCCTCGCTTGAACCCCGGTGAGCCCCCAGCGACCCCCACTGGCCACGCTAGGTTTCTGTCTCGCCGGCGTTTCCCAACGTCGACAATGACCCTCAGCCGTTGGATTAGAACCAGATCGAACGCACCACATCGCCCCATACCGCTTCGCACCCCCTGTCTCACTAACTCGTGGGGACAGCCACTTATGAAGCCCGCGGAAGAGCTGTGCTTAGAAGTCCGGCCCGTTAACCTTTCCCGCACAGCCCAGTTATTTGAATTTAACCTTTTTCTTTTTAGTTCAAACACACTTCTGTACCCAGTTTCAAAAATCAACCCAGGTCGATTCAGTGAACCAAATTGAATGAAACCAATTTTGTTAGAAAGGTCTGGAAATGCTGAATCCAAGCCCGTTGGATTCAAGTTAGTTGGATCTGTAGATCATGCATGGTAAAAATAACAAGGCAGAAGCTTTTTTGCATTCAAAAAAATTTCAAATTAAAACCATAATAGCTTTTGAGTTGATTCCAACTCTCAATAATCACATTTAACCATACATTTCAGAATATATAAAAATATATAGGTTTACTTATAGAAATAATGTTCAAGTAATAAAAGAATGCCCCATAGGCATTTCTAGCCACTTTAATTAATTAAAATAAAAGGGTAAAACCTTATTAAATAATGACACCACTTTAAATCACATTCCCATGAACTAAAATATGTGGTGATGACATGTGTCAACATTATCCCATGTTTGGTTTGGAGAATATTAAATCTTAAGTAGTTTTTCAATGAGTAGAAATTACTTTTCTAAAACATAAAAGGAATTAAACCAAACTTTAATCTTGTAATGTTAGTGATGATGCTAGATCATCTATAGGACCCTTTTGTGTGATGATTGCAAGTAGTTAAGTATTGTTTGGTGATTGTGTACATCACATTTATTTATAGACGCTAGTACCGACCAAGGATACGAGGAGGAAGGAGGATACTACGAAGAAGAAGCCGAGGAGAACTTCAACCACTGCTCTGCATAAGGCAAGCCTAATGCTACTAGTTGAATGTGCATGATAACACTTGCAAGATACCCTACTAATTCAAACTTATACTGATATTGTGCATGCCAATACTTGCAAGCCTTACTAATCAAGTTGACCTATGCAAGCTACTACTTGCTTGCTACCATGCCACTATATGTCTTAAAGCATATATGATCATAACCACTTGATGAACCAATCCTAGTTTTATTTGCAAGTTTATTACTTTATTTCTTTATAAAAGCTCTTACTTAGAGTTTACTCGAATAAATGGTAGATACTAGAAGGATACTTGAAGGTTGCATAAAGAGCATAAAATTTGGCCTAAGCTAGATAATCTTGATGTCCTCCTAAGGCATGAGATTAAACTTAGTCAAACCCCACTAGTGTACCACCCCTCATTAGTGCTTACCCCCACTTGTAGATGCTAGTGCTAAGCATAAAACTTGGTCAACATTAGATGGGAATACTTGGTGAAAATGGTTATGAAAACCTTAGAATGATGGATCATTCTACTGAGATGTTTTGACATGTGTTTCCGAACGCCATATGATTTGGTGATGAAAATGATGAGGCATGAGCCTTAGAGCTTTTTAAAACTGATGATTGTCTGGATACGATACCATTCCAATTTTATCGTACAACCACAATACCCGAAGATTGGGTAGGGCTTGACTGGAAACTTATATACCTTAGTATTGGCTCCCTCACGGCCAAGGTATGAGCTGAGGCTACCTTGTGAAGATTGTCCACCTGTGCAGTACCCAAGATGACAGTTGGTCATGGTTGGTAGGCCAAAATCATAGGAGAGGTGCTTATACTAGGGCGTGTATTCGAAAGGTTAGGATTGATTATCCGCATACTGAGTATGGTGAATTCAGGATTTGTTCCTGAAGGGTGTATCGAATGTTGTGGTGAAAGTGTACAATCTCTACAGAGTGTCAAACTATTGGAATAGCCGCGTCCGCGGTTATGGACAGTTGGAGTGGCCATACTGTTCCCCCGTCAGATGTTTTAAAAGAACTTGTGAAATGAATTGAGACTTTGACTTGACCACAACAGGGTTGTGATATGAGATACAAGTTCTCACTTAGGTGTTGTAAAACTTCAACTAGCATTCGTTGCTTCTAAACTTAGTAGAGGTAAATCTGGCTTTTGCAAAATAACCCTAGAGCCTAGTGTCCTATTACCAAAAACCCCCTTTCACTTGTTAGTATTAGTTTGCGAGTACTTAAAGAGTACTCATGGCTTTGTCCTGCTATTCCGTGGCGGACTATGAAGAGGAGTACCTGGAGGATAGACCCCAGGAAGGTTATGACAACTAGGATCATCTCCCATCGTCAGCATTGCATGTGACCCCGAAGATGGAGCTTCGCCTACGCTACCGTTATTATTACGTATTCCGCTGCTTGAAGTTGTATTAAGAACTGGATCATGATATCCCTATTTGTGTAAGAACTTATGTACGGTTTGTAATGGATGATGTACTATGGTATCCAATTCTGTTATGTCTCGCAAAAATGGTAATCCTGGGATTTCTATGTATGGCATAACAGGCATCTGGGATTAAAAATCCGGGTGTTGACACCCTCGCGACCATTTCCCCCAACAGAGCTATCCAGAAGCGCCACCAGGCTGCCCATATTTGCTCTCACTCTGCCGCTGCACAGTCGAACTCCGGCGGTAAATTCCGGCCAGCCACCATCGCCCCTTGCCTTCCAGACACCACCAGCAAGATCCCCATCTTCCTCTGCACCTGCCAGCATCAACCACTTGTCTGCGCGCGCTCCCATTCGTCGGCAACTTCAACGTCAAGTGAGCGCCGCCGTCTGTCTCAACTCCGGTGACGTCTCCTGGTAATTTCCGACCGCCCCTGTCCTTCTTATTGATGCTCACGTTTTTGCCAGACTCGTGCGCATCTAACCCAGCGCTTATTTCATTCTGGTATGGTCTACAACTCCGGCAACGACGACGAATAGCCGTACCCGACGTCTGCCTCCACTCCGATGAGGAATCCCCACCGTGTCCGTGCGCCCCTTAACAAGCCACTGCCGCGTTGAGCTCCAGCACGCCTCGGCGAGTCTGGTAAGCCTCTCCGCTGACCCCAGCCCCCTCTGTAGCCACCGCGACGCCGTAGACCGAGCGCGCCGCCGCTCACCATCGCCGCGCGCCGCCAGGCTTTGGTCGTTTGATCGATAGCCGTTAGATCTAGATCTAACGCGCTAGATAGAATCACTTAATGAAGCGGTATGTTTAGATCTGGACCATGCGCAATCACTTTAATCCAACGGCTCTTGTCGATCGATCCGTGCGAACCGGTACGGGCCAATCAGAAGCTACCGCGTGTCCTATGTTTAAATTTAAAACAGAAATTTGATCTATTAGTTAACCAAACTTGTAAAATTCATAAATTTTGATCCAGACGTTCAAATTTAAAAAAAAAATATCATTGGAATCAGGAGAGAAAATCCTATCTGTTTAAGCAATGTGTTTACTGTTTGGCCTCTGTAAAAATGGTTGTTTTTGCAGAAACTTGTATATGCTTATTTTGATTATATAAATGATTTGAAAAATGTTTTAAAGAGCAAATAAAGTCTAATTTGAGTATATTAGACTTGTTTATGTTTTAGTACTGTTTACTTGTCTTGTTTGGTGTAGAAAATCATCACATGGCATTTGCATGCATTCATATATTTTTGTTTGTATATTTTGGATATGTGATTTGGTGCCATTATTTTCTGTGTAGATTTTGGTGCAAATAGTGATTGTGGTTGTGAATATTGTTGCTACTCCCCAAAATACCAAGGCAAGTGGTGCTTCATGATTTTATTCCTATATTTTTCAACTATGCACTAGAAATATTTTGTATAGGACTTGCATGAATATTTTTATCTATATGCTATGCTTGGGAAAACCTAGTAGTTGTAGAATTGCTAGAAATTTCTAAGTTAAGATGCTTACCATTGCCATGCTTAGCCTAGCTAGTAGCAACCAAGGGTGGTTAAATATTCATGTTATGTGAAAATATTTCTAAGTCTTTGGACTTGTGTTTTGCTTAATAAAACAACTAAGTGAATGAAACACCTGGGTGGAATGGAAAGAATGGTTTGTGTTGAGTGGTAACACAAGGCCCATTTCTATGGTTTACCTTGTGTATCTCACTTGTGGAAATCCACCCAGGAACAAAGGGATTTGAGATGCCATATGTTAAGAAGCTTCTAGTGCAGCCACATGGCATTATGGGCTCTGCCTAGACCATATAGGTTGCAATAACTTAGCCATTTGGACAGTTGGTGGTAGTGGGATGATAGGTTTGGTGCGCGTCCATTTGGTCTAAGAGGAGGCTTATGTTAGGTCCTGTCTTGGTGAAAATCAAGTTTTGTGGGGAAAGTGCACAACCTCTGCAGATGGAAGAATCTATGTACTTAGCCATGTCCCTGGTATTGGACAACTTGAGCATCAAGACATGGAAGCTATCAAGAATCTCCTCACCCCAATTTCTAAGTTAAAACTTGTGGATTGAAGAATGGTGAAGGATCACCAATGTCTATCAGTGATTCCTTGGGAAATATATCAAAGAAAAACTTAGTGTTTTCAACTGATAGGTAAAACCTATTTTGAGCAAAGCAAGCCTAAGCTACACTTAGCCAAAATGCATATAGTATCTAGACTGCTAATATTCTACTAAGGTATCACTTGCCAATACTATTCCAAATGTATTGACCCACTGTGGCTGTAACTTGTGATTTTGCAGGTTATTCTGATGATGATTAGGGGTTATGAGTCTAAACTCAACATGCTTGCCTGTGGCACATGAAGATGACGACTTGTTTATCTTATTCTATATTTGAACTCTTGTATTAGGCCTATAGCCTTGGAGTTGTAAAAGACTATGTTTGTCTCTGGAATGATATGTAATAATGAACTTTGTTTCTGTGTACTTCATCTTAAACTGTGGATGCTAGCAATGATCCAGGGACTAGCATTGCAATCACAGGGATCCTTACATTTATAAAGGGAGGGATCTTACACTATGTTTTCTGCATGTGAAACAAACAAATGTTTTTCAATGCATATTATTCATGATATTTGTTTGTAGCTTGCCATGTTGCATGCATAATTACTATGTCCTATTGTTAGAACTCCATCTTTCATGCACATGTTTAGAGTTCTTTGATCCCAGCTTTCAATGCTTGCAAATGGTTGTATCTTTATTGTGAGGGTGCATGTCACCTAAAAAATTATTCTTTTATCACTTACCTACTTGAGGACGAGCATGAGTTAAGCTTGGGGATGCTGATATGTTGGAAACATATATATAATTTTTGATGCTCCATGCTTGTTTAGTATCTACTTTGCTTTACTTGTCTACACTTTGAGGTGATTTTTACATGTTTTCTGGTACTGACCTATTGACAAGTTGCAACAATGCCAGATGCATGTTTTCTGTTATTTTTGGTTTCAGAAAAGTTAGTAAAGAAATATTCTCGGAATTGGATGGGACGAACGTCAAAGTCAATAACTTTCCGTAGGGAACAAGAAGTCCAGAGGGGAGACGGAGAAGCGGGTCAGGGAGGCCAAACCCCCTAGGCGCGGGTGGGTCCTACACCGCGTCTAGGTAAGGTTTGCCTGCCCTGGACGCCTCCCAGACTCGCCCCTTCGGCTATAAGAAGCTCGATACAGAAACTCTCGGTACCCTATCAGAAATCCATGAAACCATTTGTAGCCGCCGCCACCATTGTCCCTAGATCGGGGGGATCTGAAGCTCTTCCCGACACCCTGCCGGAGGGTAGATCATCCCGGAGGCCTTCTCTCTGGTATGATTTGTGATAGTTCCACCTTGGACTATGGGTCCATGTAGTAGCTAGATGGTTGTATATCCTCCTTTGTGCTTTCATGGACGGATCATGTGAGCTTCATTCATGATCAAGATCTAATCTATTTGTAATCATGCATGTTATGTTTGCGGGGATCTGATGGATATTGAGATTATTATGTTGGTTTGATTAATGGTTCTATCTTTATGATTCTATCATCTCTGTGTTGTTTGTGATCTTGCATGCTCTCCATTGCTAGTGGTTATCTTGGCCAAGTAGTTACTAGTGACTCCAAGAGGGAGTATTGATGCTCGATAGTGGGTTCATGCCTCTAGTTTCCAAGGGAAGTGACAGAAATATCTTCGGTTCTAGATGTGCTATTGCTACTAGGGAGAAAACAACGGTCTCTTGTTCATGGAACATGTGGACTGTTTACCTTACACACTTTGCTTAAAGCAGTTGTCTGTTGCTTGCAACTTAATACTGGAGGGGGTTCGGATGATAACCTGAAGTTGGACTTCTAGTCATAGATGTAGTTGGATTACGGTCTATGTATAATGTTGTATTGCCCAATCAACTTCATGTGATCTTTCTAGCTAGTAATTGCATTGTTATTCCTTGCTCAGTTCCTGTCAATTGCCCGGCTGTAATTTGTTTACCCATCATGCCATGTTGTTTATCTAAGGATATCACCTCCAGTGAACTATAGACCCCGGTCCAATCCTTACCATTGATACATCCTCCACTGTTACTTGTTTACTTGCTGCAAACCATTACCTTCCACACCATACGTTTAATCCTTTGTTACATCAAACCGGTGAGCTTGACAACCTCACTGATTGGTTGCGGCAAAGTCTTGAGTTTGTGTTGTGCAGGTCTCCACGTTGTCAGCAACACCTTTGAGACGTTTCCTTCCTCCTTCAGGTTCGATAACCTCGGTCTCTACTGAGGGAAACTTGCTTCTGTGCTCATCACACCTTTCTCTTGGGGTTCCAACGAAGTGTAACATCCCAGCATTTAGGAACTAACGAAGGGTATGTTTAGGAATTTGAAATGTTGCATGCATTCACCTGTGAAAATGTGGGTAAATTTTTTGCCAAATAAAAACCTAAAGTGATCAAAGTTTCTTTCATACTTTGAGATTAGGTATAGTCTTGAAAGATGATTGCTATAGACTTTGATATGATCTTTGTGGACTTATGTGTTTTGGGAAATGAAATTTGAATTTAAAACTTGAGTGTTTGAATTATAATCCAAAAGAATTTTGAATAATGCTTGAATATTTGATTCAATTAAGAGTTAACCAATAATAACTCAAACTTTATATAAAGAAAGTAATTAAGAATAAGAATCTGCATTTTATATTTTCATTCAATAAATAAGTTACAAAAAATGTAACTTATGAAAATCATCCACAATTATTATAATAATAAATAAATAAATAAATAATATGTCTTTATTGATAATAGTATAATCTTTATTACAAAATAATAAAATAAAGATTACAAAAGGGTAGAACTAAAATCACAAAAGAATAAAGAATATTACATATGACTATTCTACAAATAAAGAAGAAAACATAAACTAAAATCTTGAATTCCCAAGTCTGGTACCTGCAAAACAAACACAAACAAAAATAAAGAAAGTGAAGGTTAAAATTATATGACTCTCAGACTTGTCAGTGAAGTCCACAGATCAAGGTTCATCATTGAGTAATCTTGTAAAAAGGGGCAAGTTTCACCAATATGAAAGAATTTATCTTTCATAATTTTAAGCCAAAAATAAATCACAGCAAGGAGGGGCAAGTTTCACCATCCAAGTAGAAGTAACCAGGTGAAAGTAACTTTCAAAATCCTGAACATATCCACATTTGTGCAGCAGACACACAAGCAGCACACACACCAAACTGCATGGTGTGTGATGTCAACACCACAGCAGCAGCACAACCAAGCAAAACCATCAACACAGACGTGGGAAAACCAATCCCCACACCATTCCATTTCTCTTACACACCAAACAAAGCAGCCAGTAGCTAAACCAAGCACAGCAGCCAGCAGCTAAATAAACCAAAGCCAGGATCACATCACCAAGATGGTGACATAAGGAGGGGGTAGATCAGGTGGATAGCAAGACCAAGAGCAAGCTATCAGGACCAGGAGATGATGGGCTAGATCAAGGACAATCCAGGAGCTGGAAATACCAAGAGAGCACCAGATCAAGTTACCACAAGATCAACTACTAGCAACCACAACATCAAGTGACAGTGGTGAGTAAATAGACTAGCACATGATCTATCTGTCTAAGATTAGACAAGCATGCAAGATCTGACTCTTATTCAAAATCAAATAACAAAGTACAAGGATGCAACTAAATCTCAGAACAACATCATTGATTTAGCTATCAAGCTATATTTCAATTCAAGAATGAATATAGCTAAGATTTAACTTCTAGGCACATCTCTAAGATAAGAGTAGCACCTTAGAATTTATTCCGTTGGATCTATACAAATGATCAAGCCTACCATCATTTCGTTTTAGCTTTGATTCAAGAAACAGTACCTGGTACCACTACTAGAACCATCCATATGAATCAACTAGATAAATCTTAATCCCTAAACCTCAGAGCAACATCATTGATCTTAGGGATTTTAGAAAGGAACATTTCTATTTATCTTTAGTGCCAAACTAATCTTAAGCTTGCACCAAACCAAATCAAGAAATAGAATCTAATCTTGTGTGCCATACAAATATGGTGTCACAAGAACAATTCTACACTAATCAGGTTAAGCATTCAATCTTCACAGATTCCACCAACCAACTACAAATCATTTTCTTGTCATCATAGGAATCATAATTAAGAAAGTCCCTATGAATATCTTCACTGTTTGAAACCATTTGATGTCAAACTACATCTGAAATCTTAAGCCAACAAGTGTTAATACAGTGATTTCATCACACAACACTCACTGTCATTAACCAAGTAATGACAGTGGTGAAACAGTAAACCACAAGATTCCCAAGTATTGCTTCTAAAGCAACTTGATCATCTATCCACATCAAAATTAACCCATAGAATCATCTGATAAGCCACTAGCACCACTACAGTTCATCTTAAGCAACAAACCACAACTAACAATCATTTAGCATGCTTAGGGACCATCAACACATGATCCCATTCATCAGTATCTAATCCACAACAGGATATGAACCCTAAATGGAAAAAATCATATTAATCAGGACAAGACATTAACTAGAAAGGTCACTACCAACAGCTAGCATAGGATGACCTAGCACAATGAGCTCAAGAGGAGAGGAAACACTTACCAAAGGTCCTCGCTAGAGACTAGAAGAGGAAGCAGAGGTGACTGAAGACCATGGCGGCACAGGGAGCACCCCCAGGAGGGCGCTGTGACCCATACAGCGCCACGGCAGCGACCATAGCCACGCCTAGGGGCGAGGTGAATCACCATGGCGCACGACAGCAGTGGCGGCGCCAGGATCCACACCAACCCCAAACCCTAGGGTTCGGGATGGCATCGATCTATCGCAGAAGAGTTCCTTGTCCAAATCCAGTTGGACAGGAGGGAAGAGCGGAGTCGACAACCTCTTCCTGCACCACTGTGGCGGCCAAGGTGGTCCACGACGGAGAGAATCGCCGGCGGCGACACCACTGACCACGGGGTCAGGGAAGGAGAAGGAGAGGGGTGAGATCGAGAGAGGAGACAGCGAGTGAGTGGGCTGGGTGGGCCGAAAACTCTTTGGGGTGGTTGTTTTGACTGTGCCCTACTGGGCCACAAGGGCCCAATAAACCCAAAAGACCAGCCCAATTCATTTAGAATCTGTTTTAATAATTAGGAAAATACCAAAATGCCCCTAAACTTAATTAAATTATAGAAAATAAAATAAAAGTCCAAAAATTATGAATAAAATATTTTTGGATTCACAATAAGCCAAACTATCCAAATAAATTAAGATATAAAATTTTAGACATAAAAATTTTATTATGAATTTTGTAATTTATATATCCTTATGGAATTTTACAAAATTATTGAAAGATGATAAAAATAAATAAAACTCACTTTCATTATATATTAATATTGTAGTATTTTAGAAAAATACTAAACAAATATTTAATACCAATTTTTGATATCTAAGTGATAATTCTTAAAAGAATTATTAAATCAATAAAAGTCAAATAAAAGGAAAATAAAATCAAAGAATACAATATTCTATTATAAATATTAAAAACTAATATTTATAAATCCTTTATTATTAAAAAGAATTTTATTAATAATGGGGAGAAAGCATATCAAGTTAAATGATGCATTACATTACTTTGCATAATCATTTTGCTTCTTTAAATATTGTCCTTACCGGGCAATAATGATGTTTTTATAGACATAGAAGCTCAAGGTCCAGTGCAAGCATCAGAATTCACTACCTTTCAATCACAAGGAAATTTCATCACTTGCTCATGTATTTTGAAGAGTCTTTATCAAAGTATTTGCAAATTGTGTGTTATCATCTACACTATTGAAAAAGCAAAACAATATTTTCTCAAGATACTAAATCTTAGATATCATCCTAAGTGATGATATGATGGAGCAATAGAACTTAGGGTTCTAATTGCACTAATGATGAACAATTAGGAATTAATAACCCATGACATCAGTGATTCTAGCGCCGTATATTACGCGTTAACCATGACATTTGGAATGGGATGGAGAAGTCAGATGTATCCTTTTCCTCTCGTATGGAGGCAAGACGACCTTAACGTGAAGTTGTGATTCCTTGTGCGGATTCAACATATGGGTGGGCACCCTTACGCCCCACACTTTTGGTGTCTAGATTATCTATGGATGGTGCTTAGTTGATGGACCATTTAATATGGAACTTGCGAGGGTTGCACCAGGTCATAGAGTCTTCAGGAACTCATCATGGTTATAGCCTTCCCTAAAGGGGACTAACGGAGGTGAGCCAGCCCCGAAGGATTGTGCAGACATATGAGGTCGCGGATAGGGTAGTGATTGGCTTGGACCAACTACTGGGCCCCACATCATGGAATTGTGGACGGGAAAGTACGCCCGATTGTGCAACAAGGATTTGATCTCTCATGGGAAAAGTAACGCACCTCTGCAGAGTGTAACAATTGTAACTTGTTACTCTCTGTTTCGGGAAGGAGCTACGAACGCGGCAGGAAAGGAACTCCATGAAAGTTCTAGTCAACCTGTGAAGGCTGATGGTCATAGATTTTTATAATAAAATCAATCTTTGAAGAAACGTTTACGAAAAAGTTGCATTGCCTAGGACCTATGGTCTGTGGCTGTAGTTATAGTACATCAAACTTCCCACCTTGGATATAATATGAATTTGCTGGGTAATGCTGTTACTCCTCCTTTCCTTTGAATCCTTCCTTAGACTCTGAGAATCCCGAAGATACTCCAATGTATGCATCCGAGAGTCAAGAGGAGGTCTTCTATGAAGAGCCCAACTTGTATGGAGCCGTAGAAGGGGAGGACTATGACATCGTCTATGGATGAGAGTTCTAGGAGTCCAACTAATTACTATAGTTCTAGTAACCACTTAAGTTGAGCATCATGAACAATATGTAGCAATAAGTTGCTGAGCTCAATTTGGAGTTTAAGTTTTAAATTTGAAACTTCCACTGAAACACTTATATTTTGGTTTGTAAGTTGAACCTTTTGGAAGTCTTGAACTTCTGGTGTTGTAATAATAATAATGTATGTATGTTTGTAATATGGACCCTCAATGTTTCTGTTGTACCACTCTGAGGGATGTGATATTTACGGAACGGTGTTCTGTGGATGTCATGTCAACGACTATAGGGTACTACACATGAAGTGGTATGCTGGGTCACCACAGTTGGTATCAGAGAAAATTTCTTTCATCTTAGGTTGGAAACCTACTAAAGGGTATTACCTGTAGGAAATGTTTAGCAACGATAAAGAATTCTCTATAAGTAATATAATGGGTATTCAAATGAGAATATTCCGTTATATGTTTTAGTGCGATAATTCTTTGTTATGATGCAATATATTATTGGCTACTAATCAAAATTATTTTCTGATATAGAGATTTATGGCACCAATGTTTCCAAAACATACTTTGGTAAGGAAAGAGGAGACTCTTGATGATTATCAAGGATCATTCACAGATCAACTTCGTCAACTTTTAAAGATTTTTAGTTGACCAACTAGAATTCCAATGAACACTATAACCTCCTATGATGGCCGGATGTTATCCATGTATCGTGTGAGTATCCAACTTCTAGAGGAGCTTGGATTATATCACAATCTACCTATAGGTGAAGGTAGGAGTCACTTAGCAACATATCATGTTGCTTTTGTGGAGGCGGTAACTAATATGCGGGAGCATAAAGCCAAGGAGTTAGAAGGTAGCACATTTTCTGTGATACCTCATGATTCTATAGACTCGGAGCCTATACCGGATCATCTTACTTTGGTTAAGAAGCATCCTAAGTTAGCTTCCAAGTTTATGGATAGATACCGAACACTCGTTGCGTCTTTCTATAAGACACATCAAGTGATTGTCGAAGATAAAAATGACATGTTAGAGGATCTAACTGATCCAGAAAGAAGGAAGCAGTTAGCAATCTAGTTTGATAAGGAAGCAAGTAGTAGTAGTGCAACACCATCTTTAACGATATACCTATAGATCCTGAATCTTTTGTACCATATCCTTATTCACCAAGTCCCGAACCTATACATGATCCTACTATGGATATGAGGTATGCAGTACCACAGGGTTCAGAGGATGGTTCTGATTCAGAACTTCCTACTGAGAATTCTGATGGTTGGAGAAGGAGATCATATGAAGGATCTCATCAACACCAGATGTCCATAGATGGTTCTGACAGAAAAGTTGGACAATCTAGCTGGATGGGTGCAAGAATTAACCCTAGTAACAGTAGTAGAAATGCCATGTCGATAGATAATTAGGATGAAGAAGATCCTGAGGAGAGAGTGTTTGAATCATCAACATCTT
This sequence comes from Avena longiglumis, assembly GCA_030063025.1. NCBI lineage: Eukaryota > Viridiplantae > Streptophyta > Magnoliopsida > Poales > Poaceae > Avena > Avena longiglumis. The sequence continues at coordinate 450,668,597 of CP125979.1, forward strand.
CTCAAAACCCAGAGAATATACATTATCCAGTGTTTAACTATCTTGCCCAAAGGAGCACCTAGGAAGCAGCAGGATTTGCGTATCCTGCTGACAACTCAAGGAATGAAGCTCAGGAGATGCAAGCAGGAGATAATGTTGAATATATTTCTAAAGACTTTTCAACTGAGCTAGACGGAGTCAATGCGCTCAGATTGAGTAATAACTCAAGTCCTGACACTTCAGATACTGAGTATGTTCCTTCTGGAAGGCCATTTGTTCCTCAAACTGTGCGTCGAACTACACGTCATCACGGTTGGACATCAGGCATGTATAATGAGCGTAGTTATTAGTAGAAGTAGGCAACTATGTAGAGGTATCAAGTGTCGTGTATTGTACTCCAAGAAATAAGATAGTTAGATGAATAAGGTAGTTTTGTAATTATACCTATATGGTATATGTTGTAATGACTTTGTATTATTATGATATTATGTATAATATGTGAAATGTATATTTGGATTTTCTTTGGATCTTCATTGTGTGACTAGTTCTGTGTGTAAAGTCGAGCTCAGAACACATCTGCATGATGTAATTATGAGTATTCGCTTTATGTTGCAGGACTAGAGGGTCATGGATACGGGTGTAGAGATCGAAACTGAGCAGCATCGGATGGAGCGAGAGGCCAAGGAGAAGGCCGATGCAGATGCAGCAAATCAGGGAGCATTGCCACCACCACCACCAATGAGGCCGTTAATGGAGCAGAATTTTATGCAGTGTATGCAAATGATGCAAGAGACCGATAACAAGTTCATGGAAGAGTTGCTCAGACGAGCAAATCTGAGGGCACCAGAAGGTGGACGAGTAAGTCTATCTGACTTCCAGAATTCAAGGCCGTTACCTTTTGCATCAGCTCGTGAACCAATGGATACAGAAGATTGGCTAGCAGATACTGAAAGAAAGCTGAAGACTGTAGGTTGCAATGATGAGGGGTCTGTTAAAAGATAAGAGCAGTGATAAGCATTATGAACTTATGAAGCAGTATGGTCATTTGCTGGAAGAGGAGGATGAGCATGTTGAGGGTGCACAGGCACAAAATGAGAGTACATCTACTGATACCTCTTTTGGTTCTTCCTCTGATAGTGGAAAAAAAGGAATGTTGGAGGATCTGGGATGGAGGGTGCTCAGGACATGGAAGTTGTCAATCAGGATCAAGAAGTAGTGGTTGTTGACCTGTCTCAACCTGATGGCTCTACTCAGGAAAGTGTGGAATATCAATCTGAACAGGTGGCTGATGTGGAAGAACAAGGTATAAGAAGGAGATCAAGAGTGGCTGATCAAGGTGGTGCTAGGAACATGGATGAAGGGCATTTGGCTCAGCAAAATCCTAGGGATCTATCAGGTACAAATTTAACTTTGCATAATTATTTTGCTGCTCTAGATGATGATATTATTATGCATAGAGCGTTGGAAATGGGGATAGATGCTTCTTCTATATCTTTGGAACATATTAATTCCTTGAAAGATTTAGAGATTGCTAGACATAGTTTACAGGATAGGAGGCAGGTGGTGAATGAATGTGATACTGATCTGAATGAGAAGGTTTTGTTTCTAGATTGGAAGGATGCTAGTAATGATGAGGAGGATTTTACTCCTGTGGTTTCTAGGAAACAAAAGAAAAAGTTGAGAACTGGTTCTGGTGTGAGGGAGAGAAAGTTAAAGGCTGCTGCTGTGAAGGTCCACAACTATCACCCTATGAGTGGTATTGTGACTGGAACAAGAGAGAGAAAATCTGTATTATGATAGGTGCTATTTTGAATATTAGGGGTGTGGGGAAGAAAGGCGCAGGTGTTTATCTGAACAGTCTGTTGAGACAGGAGAAGGTTGATTTTATTGGTTTACAGGAAACTATTAAGAAAGATTACTCGGAGGCTTTTTTCAGGAGGATTGATCCTATGAATCAATTCTCCTGGAGTTGGTTGCCTTCTGTGGGAAGGTCTGGAGGCATTTTGGGGGGCCTACGTTCCTCTAAATTGATTCAGATTGGTGTGTCTGTGGGCAAATTTCATGTTAAGATGAAGGTGTTTGATGTTTTGAAACAGATTCAGTGGCATTTGGTGATAGTGTATGGGGCTGCTCAAGAGGAGAATAAAGAGGAGTTTTTGGTTGAGTTAGCTGAGGTCTGTCAGGATCAAACTATTCCTTTGTTGGTGGGTGGTGATTTTAATGTGATCAGATGTGTCTCTGAAAAAAATAAGGGTCATGTTTTGAACAAGTGGTGGCATATGTTTAATTCGATTATCAATGCTTATGGTTTAAGAGAGATCATCATGTCTGGTGGGCAGTTTACTTGGTCCAACAACCAGAAAAATCCGACTTTGGAGAAATTGGATAGAATTTTAGTTTGTAAAGAATGGGAGAAGTTGTTTCCTCTTACTACAGTACACAAGTTATCTAGAGAGGTTTCTGACCATAGTCCTTTGATTCTGGATACTATGGAAGGGCAGGAAACAGGTGGCAGGGAATTCAGATTTGAGAAAAGTTGGTTACAGTGTGATGACTTTTTGCCCAGGGTGGAAAAAGTTTGGAAAAAACGTGTGAATGGCAAGAACAGTCTTGATAGGTTGCAGAAAAAACTTAAGAATGTCAGAAATGACTTGAAAGGATGGGGGGCTCATTTAAGGGGAGAGGATAAGAAAAAGAAGAAGAGGTTGGTGGAGGAGCTGCAGGAACTTGAAAGTATTGAGGAGTTGATTTTGCTTACTGCTGAACAACTTAAAAGAAAAGCAGTTATTCAGAAGGAGTTGCTAGAGGTGTATGAAAATGAGGAGAGATTTTGGCAGCAAAGGTCGAGGGACAATTGGTTGCTTAGAGGTGATAATAATACTGAATATTTTCATAGGATTGCTAATGGGGTGAGGAGAAAGAAAATGATTTTTTCAATGAAAGATGGGGAGAATGAGATTTAGGGGACCTGTGATCTCCTGAAGCATGCTACGAGTTATTATAAATCTTTGTTTGGGCCTGCTGGTGGGTTTTCTATTAGACTTGCAGATGACAATTGGCAGGACTGGGAGAAGCTTAATGATGAAGATAGGGAGAAAATGGGGGTTCCCTTTACTGAGAAAGAGGTTAAAGAGGTTATTGATCAGATGGAGAAAAATAAAGCTGCTGGTCCTGATGGGATTCCTATTGAATTCTATCAACATTATTGGGCAGTTATAAAAATAGATGTTATGGCTGTGTTTGATGATTTTTTTGCTCATAAGATTTATTTGAGGAGCATTAACTATGGTGTGATTACTCTGCTTCCCAAAGGTGATGATGCTGATAGGATACAAAAGTATAGACCTATTTGTCTGCTCCAGGTGTTGTTTAAGATTTTTACTAAAACTCTGACAGTTAGAGCTGAACCTGTGATGGGGAAACTAATTGACACTTGTCAGACTGCTTTTATTAAGGGGAGGTTTATTGCAGATGGGGTGACTTTATTGCATGAGATCTTGAAGGAGTCGAAAAGTCAGAAGCAGCAGGGTGTGATTTTAAAAATTGACTTTGAGAAAGCTTATGACAAGGTAAACTGGGACTTTTTGTTTTACTGTTGTAGGCAGAAAGGTTTTAGTGAAGATTGGATGATTTGGTTAAAAAGTGTTGTGACTCAGGGTACTCTCAGTGTTAAGGTCAATGGGGAAACTGGTCCTTACTTTGGCAGCTTTAAGGGGGTTAGGCAAGGGGACCCCCTTTCTCCTTTTCTGTTTAATCTAGCAGGGGAATGTTTGGCTAAGATGGTGCTTAATGCACAGGCTGGTGGGCTGTTTACAGGTTTGGTTGATAATATGTTTGATAAGGGGATTGCCATTTTACAATATGCTGATGATACCATCTGTTTATTAAGGATGATCCTGAGGGGGCTAGAAACCTGAAATTGCTATTGTATTTGTTTGAATCCATGTCTGGTCTCAAGATTAACTTTGAGAAGAGTGAGGTGATGATGGTGTTAGAGGATGAGGAGAAACTGTCCAATTATGCTGAGATGTTCAACTGTCAGAAGGGTAGTTGGCCTATTAAATATTTGGGTTTGCCAGTTTGTAGCAGGAGATGTACAGTGGCTGAAATGAGCTTTATTGGTGATAGGTTGACGAAAAAGTTAGATGGCTGGATGGGGGGGCTTTGTCCCTGGGAGGGAGGCATGTTAAAATCACTTCCTGTGTATCCAGTGTGGTTGGTTACCGTATGACTATGTTTCTTCTACATAGGTCAAATGTGGAAGAAATTGAGAAACAGACTAGAGCTTTCTTCTGGTATGGGAAGGTGGGGAAGAAGAAATATCATCTAGTTAAATGGAAGTATGTGTGTAGGCCCAGGAAAAAAGGTGGACTGGGGATTAAAAACATTAGGCTTTTTAATATTTGCTTGTTGTGTAAGTGGTGGTGGCGCCTCGAAGCTAAGGAAGGTCCATGGCAAGTTTTTGTGAGGAAAAAATATCTGAAGAAAGGTGGGATCAGTAATGTAAAACACAGGCAGAGTGATTCTCCATGTTGGCATGATTTGATTAAGATTAGGGATTTCTATTTGGCTGGTAGGAGAATGAGGATTGGTAATGGGGAGTTGACTGATTTCTGGCATGATGCTTGGTGCTTGGACTCACCCCTGAAAGATAGGTTCCCTGATTTATTTGACATTTGTCAGAATCAAAAAATCACGGTGGCAGACATGGCAAAAAAAGGGTGGAGTCTCTCTTTTAGGAGATGGCTGGATACTGATGGTTTGAATCATCAGGAACAAATGAGAAAGTTGTTGTATGAGGTGAGTTTGAATCAGGAAAAGGATAGACCAGTGTGGATGTGGAATAAATCTGGCAAGTTCTCTGTTAAGTCAATGTACACGCGCCTGTCGAATGTTGGGATTGATAGAAGTTTTCAACATCTGTGGAAAGCAAAAATTCCCTTGAAGATTAAGATTTGGCTGTGGCTTATCTGGCACAATGCTATTCTCACCAAAGACAACATGAGAAAGAAGAATTGGGTTGGAGACTTTACTTGCAGGTTTTGCAATAAGGATGAGAGCACTGGACACTTGTTCTTTTCTTGTGTGGCTGCTAAATATGTTTGGGGGGTGGTTGCCAGGGCTGTTAATGTCGCGAATAGACCTGGATCTTTTTCCCAATACTTTCGGTGGGCTTCTCAGTATGTGGGGGTTAGTAGGAATGTGCAGATTACGGTGGTAGCGGCAATTTGCTGGGCTATTTGGAAGCTCAGGAATAGAGCTTGTTTTGAAAAAAAACTCATTAACTCGCCTGTTGATCTGGTCATATATGCTTGTGTTTTCATTCGTTATTGGGCAGGTTTGCATGGGGAGAATGATCGGGCGGTGCTGCAAGCTGGAGCGGATACTCTTCAACAAAATGCGTTGGCCGATGCGGCAGCTATGGATGTGGCCCCTGTTCCTTTTCTGGGGCTGCCTGCAATTCCTGGAGATCGTGCTCATGAAGCTCCGGAGCTGGAAAGGGGGAGGGAGAAAAGAAGGAGAACTTGAGAAAAAAGAGGAACTGGGCTGCGAGAAGATGGTGTTGGCATCCAGTTTTTTAGTTCCCTTTTGTTATGTTTTGTTATGGACGGTTCTTCACTAGCCTGAGGGCGGTGTTCTTGCGTCTCCAGCCTCCTTCTTTATTTCTATTTAATTTGTTCAGTGTGTAAGTTGAACCTCTTGTTTTTTCCTTTGTGACCCCCTAGGCAGGACAATACTACGTCGGTATGTGTGGTTGTTGTTCCGTTGTCTGATGATAATGGAACCCGATCCCTCTTCCTAGGGATTGTATGGAAAAAAAATTGCAAATTGTGTGTTATCATCTACACTATTGAAAAAGCAAAACAATATTTTCTCAAGATACTAAATCTTAGATATCATCCTAAGTGATGATATGATGGAGCAATAGAAATTAGGGTTCTAATTGCACTAATGATGAACAATTGGGAATTAATAACCCATGACATCAGTGATTATAGCGCTGTATATTACGCGTTAACCATGAGATTTGGAATGGGACGGAGAAGTCAGCTATATCCTTTTCCTATCGTATGGAGGCAAGACGACCTTAACGTGACGTTGTGATTCCTTGTGCGGATCCAACATATGGGTGGGCACCCTTACGCCCCACACTTTTTGTGTCTAGATTATCTATGGATGTGCTTAGTTGATGGACCATTTAATATGGAACTTACGAGGGAAGCACCAGGTCATAGAGTCTTCGGGAACTCATCATGGTTATAGCCTTCCCGAAAGGGGACTAATGGAGGTGAGCCGGCCCCGAAGGATCGTGCAGACATATGAGGTCGCGCAGAGGGAAGTGATTGTCTTGTACCAACTACTGGGCCCCACATCATGGAATTGCGGACGGGAAAGTACGCCCGGTTGTGCAACAAGGAGTTGATCTCTCATGTGAAAAGTAACGCACCTCTGCAGAGTGTAAGAATTGTAACTTGTTACTCCCTGTTCCGGGAAGGATCTACGTACGCGGCAGGAAAGGAACTCCATGAAAGTTCTGGTCAACCTGTGAAGGCTGATGGTCATAGATTTTTAGAATAAAATCAATCTTTGAAGAAATGATTACGAAAAACTTGCATTGCCTAGGACCTATGGTCTGTGGCTGTAGTTATAGTACATCAAACTTCCCACCTTGCACATAATGAATTTAATGGGTAACGCTGTTACTCATCCTTTCCTTTGAATTCTTGCTTAGACTCTAAGAATCCCGAAGATACTCCAATGTATGCATCCGAGAGTCAAGAGGAGGTCTTCTATGAAGAGCCCAACTTGTATGGATCCTTAGAAGGGGAGGACTACGACATCGTCTACGGAGGAGAGTTCCAGGAGTCCGACTAATTACTATAGTTCTAGTAACCACTTAAGTTGAGCATCATGAACAATATATAGCAATAAGTTGCTGACCTCAATTTGGAGTTTAAGTTTTAAATTTGAAAGTTCCGCTAAAACACTTATATTTTGGTTTGTAAGTTGAACCTTTTGGAAGTCTTGATCTTCCGGTGTTGTAATAATAATAATGTATGTATGTTTGTAATATGGACCCGCAATGTTTTTGTTGTACCACTCTGAGGGATGTGATATGTATGGAACAGTGTTCTATGGATGTCATGTCAACGACTATAGTGTACTACACATGCAGTGGTATGCTGGGTCACCGCACGAAGTGTCCCACATCAACACGGGGTGCACGCATCACCGGACTGCCGAGTAAGGCATGGTATGAGCTGACCAGGTCAACCACCTCAAACTCTATGGCTTCAGTGCGACAGTTTTCCCTATTGCCGAATAAGACATCAACCCAGATCTTGATAATTGGATCGCAGGACAATCCCGGCACAATGCCATGGAAAGTTGTCTTAGTCGGCTCCAGCATGTTCATAGTGGTTCCTATCTTGAGCATGGTATCCTTGTACATGATGTTGATGCTAGTGCCATCGTTGATCAGCACCTTGGAAAATTTCACATTGATATCAGGGCCCATGAAAGTTGGATCCAATACAAGAGCATAACCTCCTGTTGTTGGCATGATCTTGGGGTGATCCTTTATGCTCCACGTTATCTCTTGTTCATACCAATGCATGTACTTTGGGATTGCTGGCATTGTAGCATTCACTTCCATCATCCGTCTCTGCTGACTCTTTTTGTCATTTGGCTCTATGACAAATACAACATAGCTCTGGTGGTGCTCTGTGTACTCATTTCTGGTTCCATGACCGACATGAGCGTCGTCTCCTCTTGGGTTATGCACCTGATGCATAGCCTCTCTTCTTTCTTGGTTATGATATCTTGGTTGCCTGTTCTCATATCTATGTTCAGCTCCAAAAGCTTGAGCATTTCCTCCTGTAAGCGTTGGAGGGGGAGGTGGTGGCAGTTGCTTACTCAGCGAATCCACTCTATCTCTTTTCTAAAACCAAGTGCATTTTCTTGCTGTGTGATTGGTTGGCTTACTCGGACTTGGCATGTGGAACTTACACGGCTGGTCCAACATCATCTCGTAAGTGTATTTATGCCTGTCCTAATATGGCTTTCTTTGTTCATATGGCTTTTTGCCATCATTCTTTGGGATCCACTGTTGTTGCCCATTTGTCCTTTAATGTTGGCTGCTTCCAGCATCTGGTTGATCCTAGCTCACAGCCGCAACTTGAGTCGAACCATACATGTAGTCTGTCCTTTCATCTCTTCTCTTGCTTCTATACTCGGATCTTTCTTGGCTCCTTTGCGACTCGGCAGCGTCATAGATCCGAGTCTCAGTCATCCCATCTATCGACATGAGCAGAGGCTGAGTCGGATCTCCTAACACATATGAGTCGGCGATACTTATTTTTTCTGCCAAGCTTGCCGGCATATCTCTCTGTAACCTTTGCCACAGTACGCTTCCATGTCTGAATCCTTGTGCAAACTATGCGATGGCCTATGACTCGATTACCCCTTCGCAAGAGTTGCGCATTGTGCACCATCTTGTGAGGAATTCCCAGTCTGTTTCATTTGGCCTTTGCTTGCACATAGCTAGCTTTTGTGGGCGATTCGGACTTTTATAGGTACTTGTGAAATTGCTCACAAAAGCGTCCTGAAAATCGATCCAGCTAGCTGTTGATGCTTCTAGGTGGCAAGTTATTCAGCCATACCCTTGCTAGTCCCTCTATCATCTGCGGCACATATCGTACTGCCCATCTTAAATTTCCCTGCGTGATTTTTACGGCAGTTCCATAATCTATGAGCCAATCTTCTAGCTTTGTGCTTCCATCATAGGTCTTTGTTCCTCTGGCCAGCTGGAAGTTTGGCACTGGCGGCTCCTTCATGATCCTTGGGCCAAAACATGGTGGACCTTGTGGACCTTGTGATTCAATTAGGTCCGCCATTTTTATCCGGTCCAGCTTAAGTCTTGCATCATCCGGCTGAAGATTTCTACCTCTGAGTCTGGCTCCTATTTCTTGGTACGCATGATCCGGCCATTCATACCCGTCATTCACCATTGCCGAGTAACCATCATTGTATCTGTTTGCGTTCGGGTCTGTAGGTTGTTGCACTGCTTTTCCTGCGCTTTGTTGTCTCTTTTCGGGTTGAGCTGGCGCAATATTCGGAGCTGGATTTCCTCCTCCTTCCGACTGAGATCCACGCCTAGGTTAAGGAGCAAATTTTTTCCCTCCATTGTCATTTCTTTGTCCTGCTTGCCTTTCTCGGCCTGCGTTTTCCTGATTCTCATTTCCCTGAACAATGTTCCTTCTTGTTCCTTGTGCTCGCGATGTGTTTCCTTGAGACATTGCCGGGTCATAGTAACCATTTGCTTGTTCCTCCCTGAATCCACACTCTTTTATTTTCTCTGTCTCGGCGCCACTCCGGGTGAGGAGGCTGTATGACCTGCTGATCTTGCCGGGATTGGTGTTGCCGAGTGAACCAGCTGTGACCTCCCTACTACACCCGTATTCGCCCTATAGTAAGCTTCATTCAACATCCCTGCTGCCCTCACCAATTCATTGACTTGTTCTTGTTGTTTCCTCTTTGCTTCACCCGTCAAATGAGGGAGCTCGGCCATTGCTGCCTCCGCGGCCCTCAGGTTCGCTGCTGCAGTATTTTATGTCGGCCGCATGGCGGTTTTGTTGCTATTTTCTGGTGTTATCTTTGAAGTTGCATCCGCCAATTCTTCGTTGAGGTTTCTCCCTCTTAACCATGTTGCATCAAGCCGGGTCTTAGCGCCCTTGACTCGATTTGCCGAGTTAAGCTCTCGGATTGTGATATCCACATCTTCCTATAAATGTGCTAACTCATTTTCTTTCTCCAGTACTTTTATTATGTCATCCTCCAACTCGGGCTGCACGCGCGCCTGGTCTCCCTGCTACACCCACATGCGCCACTGGCTCTGCTAATTTGACTATCGCTTCTTGTAGTTCTTTGGCTCTCTTACTCCTAGGTATGTTCTCTAGCTTTTTCAATGGTGCCTTTGCTGTTCTTTACACCCTTGGAGTTTCCTCTTGATTTCCTCCCTCGACATCCTCATTCACTACGCGAACTACTGGAGGTGTTGTTGGGTTAGGAGCTGTCATCATTACCTCAACGGAGACGAGCTAATGAAGTTTTCCTGCGGAAAGAACCACATGTGGATCCGGCGCCAAGGTGACGCGCTCCGAGTATATTGCGCGCTCCACGCGCACTGCAACGTAGACCTGGTGCTCGCCAAACTCGATGAGGCGACCGCCCCTAGGGAACAGCTTGGTCCCGAAGCAGCCCGCATTGTCGTTGACGAAGTTCAGCGCCCCAAACCTCTGTATGAGGCCGGAGTAGACACGCTCGCCGGTCTTGGCGATGATGTTGCCCATTCGGATGAGAACTCCATCAAGCACCTGCTTCCGCCCCAAGGTGGGCGCCAACTGTCGTGGTGGTGTCATGGAAGATGCCATGGGTAGGCTTAAGTTAGGGGTCGAATGGATGCTTGTGGTCATCGGGGAGGGAGTGCACGGTCTAGCCGTGCACGAAGAACAAGATGAACTCTCAACACTTAGGGATTTTATTGATCCTAGAATTTTACAAGTGCTCCTTGAGCTGTAAGAACAAAGCCTCAGGGCACTAGTTTCCTACTTGGTCTGAAAAAACCCCTCAAATCCTAGATATGCCCCTCCTTATATAGGCGAAGGCCAGCTAGGTTACACCCCTTTTGGTCCTAGGGTTACTGTTTGGATCTTGGTTTTCATTGTATGGGTCGGGTCATGGGCTAGCCCTAAGCCCAGTGGCCCTGTCCATAAAGCTAGACAGCCAACGGTCTTCACGTACGTAGCCTCCAGTTCTTTTGGCGTCATGTAGTAACTTTGTGTGTCAGCCCTTGCTTTAGGCATCACCCGGCTCCTTTCGTGTCACCTGGCATCACCCTTCTCTTTTGACCGTGCTTTACCATGGTCCCTCTTGAACCTCACTCGGAAAGGTGCAACGCGTCCTATCTTACTCGGTCTTCCCTCGTGAGACTCGGCTCGTTGGTTCCTGCAAGATTAAAAAACTTGTCTTATATGGGCCGACATAGTTCCTATGTCGGTCGCACACTACCAGCTTACCCTGCCATTGTTACCCGGCTAAGCTCATTCTTTACTCGGCATAAGCCAAGCTGGGCAATGTTTTACCCCTTATGACCCTACCTGGGGTTATTCCCCGACACTAGGCCACAGTCAAAACAAGCTTCCTTTTATACCACTTAAGCATAAAACTCACTACTTTTTTCCAACACCAATCGACTTATTTGAAACAAATCACAAATATAATAATCAATAAAGATCAGTGAGCATGTATCACAAATCCACAAAGAAGAACTAAAACGTTCTAAGCTGAAAGCAGAAGAAAACTAAAGCTAAACGCAGTGCTAGCAAAAGTGAACACTCAAAGAACAATAAGAGTGAAAACTAGATTGTTCTAGGCAATAAAAACAGAGTGTGTCTCTCTAAAACTACTGTGTTGGGATCCAACCAACTTATTGCAGAAAACCAAACAAAATAAAACTAAAAACAAAAACAAAGACACTCCGAGAACAACACAATAGTCCATGAAGCAATAAAAATAAAGTGTTTATCAAGAAGACCTGAGATTTTTATTGATGAAGAAGGGGATGCATTGGGCATCCCCAAGCTTTGACGCTTGTACCTCTTGAATATTTCTTGGGGTGGCATGGGTTGGAATCCCCAAGCTTGAACTTTTTTCCATTCTTCATCTCATTACATCATTCTTCCCCTACACTTTGTAAATTTCCTTCATTCAAAACTTCACACAATCTTCACTAGCAACATTAGTGTATTCAAGTTAATAGGCCTTTGGTTTTAGTTTTAAAACAAGGAAAACTTTCATTATAACACAAGATACTGTAGAAATTCCTTTTAGAAGATCAAGTGATCAAGGAGAACTCAAAAAGAAACTGATAAAGAGGAAAATGAAAATAATGGCGGAAATCGATCAAAACAGACCAGCAAGTAAAAACCGATTTTTTCGAAGACCTTCTGTTTCTCAAATCGGAAAGTTTTGAACCAACAAAAGTTAGATAACAGACTAGGGCATAAGCTTAGACAATTACAGCTCACTCCGACATACAGGAATTTTTCGCAAATTTTTACAGTGAAGCACACAAATCTGTTCGGGATAGCAACTTCCCCAAATCTTACTTCCCTCTTATTAGAGGTTATTCTTGGCACAAAAACCACACAAAAGGATAAGGAGAGTTTATTACAGAAATAATAACTTCCAAGACTCAAAAAAAGGAAAACCTAACAAAATTTGGTCTATCTCCCAATAAGTACTTTTCTTTAACGCCTTTAAGTTAGGCTTCATAGTTTGAGAAGATGCTCACATAAGAAATATAAATTGATGTAAAAGAGAGCGTTAAGAAGAAAATTCAAAACACATTTAAGTCTAACCCACTTCCTATGCATAAGAATCTTGTAAAGAAACAAGTCATGAAAGCACAAAGCAACAAGCATAGGAAAGCAAAAAAGTGCAACTTCTAGACTTTCAACATAAAGAGGGGAAACTTAATATTTTTGAGATGCATAAAACCATGGTTCCCTCTCTCATAATAAATTTCAGTAGCATCATGAATAAAATTAACAATATAACTATCACATAAAACATTCTTATCATGAGCCACATGCATAAAATAATTATTACTCTCCACATAAGGATAGTCATTCTTATTAATTGTAGTGGGAGCAAATTCAACAAAATAGCTATCATTATTATTCTCATCACCATATCCATCAAATATAGGAGGCATATTGTAATCATAATTAATTTTCTCCTCAATAGTAGGTGGACTAAAAATATCATATTCATCATTGTAGTCATCATACATTGGAGGTATAGTATCATCATAAGAAATAAAATAGCTATCTTCCCAAGTGTGTTCATTTGTAAACATATCATCATTGGAAGAAACATGGATAGCACTAATAGAACAACAATAGGTACCAGAGAGTTTTTCAATATCAAAAGTAGTGTGTTTTTCCCAATCATGATGAGTACTATAGGTAACAGGCATAGGAACATCATCTAGTTCAGACTCATCAGCAAAAACTATGATAGGAGCAACATGCTTAGGGGAAGATATTGTTTCCTCTCTCATTTTACTTCTCCTCCTCCTCCTCTTCTTCTTCTTATCCTCTTTTGCAGGGAGAGGCCTGAAAGGAAGCTTGTCCACATACCATGGTGTATTGTTAGAGATAATATGAGAAACTTTGGAGGATTCCTCCTTTTCATTAATAAGAATAAAACACATATAAGTCCTGTCATATTTTTTTCAAATGTCATATTTTATTAAATTTTGTATGTAGGTATTTGTGTGGCAGTTTTCAACACAATAAAGATGACAACCATGCATGATGCTATTCATATCAAAAGTACTCATGTCTAGGAAAGAAGTTTTTCTTGATAACTCTTCACACCCAAAAAACAATGTAAGTTCATCATGTTGATTATCAGTGATCACGTTATCACAATACAAACTTGTAAGATTATTATTGCCTAAGTATTGAAAATTGAAATGACCCACTTCAAAACAAACTTCACAAATAAAAAGATAGAGGGCACAAACTTTTTTACAAAGATAATTTAGATCCTTATACCACATTCTAGTTTTTTCATTCCAGTGGGTGATACAATATTCTTCTTCGATTTGATTCTTTTCACAAGGTCTATGTATTCCACAAAAATCGACATGCTTGTAAGAAACATTACTTTCAGAAGTTTGAGCATGTTTATTGCAATCATTAATAATAGTTTCATTTTTCATGCAAGTGTCTTTAGAACGATCATGATACATGTCCCACATTTCGTTAGGAGCATTAATATGATAAGAAAACGTTGTATAATATTTAACAATAAATTGAGTATAAAGACCATATCTAGCACTAAGCTCTTGAAAACCAGAAGTTTCAGTGAAAGACTTAATGCAACCATACTCATAGTTTATACCTGGTTCTTTACCTTTGTCGTTATCCCAATCTTCGGTATTGCTTTGATTTTTTTCAAGAAGATCCCACTTAGCTTTGACCTCCTTACTTGTGAAGGATCCCTCTAAACAGGTATCTAGATAGTACTTGTAATATCCTGAAAGCCTTGCATAAAAATTATAAATAATAATATTACTAGGGAGCTCATGAATGGGACATTTGAGCATTTGTGACTTCAATATCCCCCAAGATTGGGCAATACTTTCTCCATCATGAGGGTGAAAATTATAAATATAATTCCTATCTTTATGGATTTCATGAGGAGGATAAAATTTTGAGTAAAAGAGAGATTCAATTTCCTTCCATTCCAAATGATTAGGGTCATCCAGTGACGTAGACCACTACCTTGCTTTGTCCCTAAGTGATAAATAGAATAGATTCATCTTAACTTGGTCCATTGAAATACCTCCACACATGAACAACTCGCATAATTCATGGATAAAAAGCAAGTGATCACCAGGATGGACAGTTCCATCCCCAAAATAATAGTTATCCATAACACGATCAACAATTTTCGTAGGTATTTTAAAAGGGACACTTTCAGTATGTGGCTTTAAAATATCACAAGCATCATTAGAATTACTTGCATAAGTGAACTACCTTGATTTGTCCCTAAGTGATAAATAGAATAGATTCATCTTAACTTGGTCCATTGAAATACCTCCACACTTGAACAACTCGCATAATTCATGGATAAAAAGCAAGTAATCACCGGGATGGACAGTTCCATCCCCAAAATAATAGTTATCCATAACACCGTCAACAATTTTCGTAGGTATTTTAGAAGGGACACTTTCAGTATGTGACTTTAAAATATCACAGGCATCATTAGAATTACCACATATGGGCGATAAAGTATCATCAGAGAAAATTTTCTTCCCTAAAGATGGGAACTAAAAAGATCTTTTTCATAAAAACTAGCTTCCCCAAGCTTAAACGTTTCCATATCATTAGTAACAATGGTGTTAAAAAATTCATACTAATAACATTGCTATTAGCATGCAAATAAAGTTCCATAGGTTTTTTAGTTTTCTCTCTGGACCATTCATGTTCTAACTTAGGAAAAACACTAAAAACCTCTCTAATTTTGTTGTTGTTTTCCATTAAGCCTAACTAGTGAAAATTAAAAGAAGAAACAAAAAGATACAAATGCAAAATCTAAAGGAAATAACTTCGAGCACTCACACTCTAGCAATAGTACTATAAGAGAGCTTAGTAGCTAGAGGATATGAGTACCTTTTACCTTACCTCCCCAGCAATGGCGCTAGAAAAAAGCTTTATGTCTACGCACTCTTCTATTCTTGTAGATGACGTTGGGCCTCCAATTGCAGAGGTTTGTAGAAAAACAACAAGTTTACCTCAAGTGGATCACCCAAGGTTTATCGATGTTAGGGAGGAAGTGGTCAACGGTATCCCTCTCAAACAACCCTACAATCAAGATACAAGAAGTCTCTTGTGTCCCCAACACACCCAATACACTTGTCAGTTGTATAGGTGCACTAGTTTGGCAAAGAGATAGTAAAATACAACTAGTATGATGATTGTAAGACAATGTTGCCAAAAAAGAATTTGATAGCGTGCTGTTGACGTGGAATAAAGGAGCTTGACGGGAGGAAGAAATTAAAGGCAATCTGAAACAAATACGGCAACAAGCAAACATGCAATAGATCTAGTTGTAATTGGTGTTTCAATGTTTAGAAACAAGGCCTAGGGATCATACTTTCACTAGTGAACACTCTCATATAAATATCTTTTCTTCATGATACTACTCTTAACTACTCTCCGGTTGGATAACTCTAATCCACGTTAGGGCTACAAAAGCAATCCTTAAAGTTTGCAATCCCCATCTTGATATCCCCACACTGTCACCTTGAGCGCTAGATAGTTCCTTCAAACACCGTACCAGAATTTCATAGAGAAAACCAACTCAAAATATACTCATGATAAGAAAAGGTTGTATAATACTTAACAAGAATTTGAGAATAAAGACCATATCTAGCACTAAGCTCTTGAAAACCAGAAGTTTCAGCGAAAGACTTAATGCAACCATACTCATAGTTTATACCTGGTTCTTTACCTTTGTCATTATCCCAATCTTCGGTATTGCTTTGAATTGTTTCAAGAAGATCCCACTTAGCTTTGACCTCCTTACTTGTGAAGGATCCCTCTAAACAGGTATCTAGATAGTCCTTGTAATGTCCTGAAAGCCTTGCATAAAAATTATAAATAATAATATTACTAGGGAGCTCATGAATCGGACATTTGTGCATTAGTGACTTCAATCTCCCCCAAGATTGGGCAATACTTTCTCCATCATGAGGGTGAAAATTATAAATATAATTCCTATCTTTATGGATTTCATGAGGAGGATAAAATTTTGAGTAAAAGAGAGATTCAATTTCCTTCCATTCCAAATGATTAGGGTCATCTAGTGACGTAGACCAGTACCTTGCTTTGTGTTGGAGATATGCCCTAGAGACAATAATAAATGTAGTTATTATTATATCTTTGTGTTTATGATAAATGTTTACATTCATGCTATAATAGTATTAACAAGGAAACATTAATACTTGTGTGATTTGTAAACTTAATTTGAAGTCCCTAGTAAAGCCTCTATACATCACTAGCTTTATGGTTAATGAATGATTGTGGTTTCCCTGTCATGAACATTGAGATGTTATTAACAACAAGATCATATCGTTAGGAGAATGATATGTTGGACATACTCCTATAGATAAGCGTAGCATAAAGATCAAGTCATTTTAAATAGTTCAATTGCTATATGCTTTCTGATACATAGTAACCTAATTCCTTTGACCATGAGATCATGCATATAACCTTTACCGGATGGATGCTTTGATGACATCAAACACCACACCGTAACTGGGTGGCTATAAAGGTGGCACTGAGTGTTCGGAAAGTATTGGTTGAAACTCATGGATCAAGAGTGGGATTTGTCCATCCATATGACGGATAGATATACTCTGGGCCCTCTCGGTGGAATCTCATCCAATTAGCTTGCAAGCATGTGACTGGCTCACAAGGGATCACATATCACGGGAACGAGAAAAGAGTACTTATCGGTAACGAGGTTGAACTAGGTATGCAGAGATACCGACGATCATAACCTCGGATGAGTAAGGTATCGTGAGACAAAGGGAAATTGGTATCGTATGTAAGTGGTTCATTCAATCGCAAAGTAATCATAGAAATATGTGGGAGCCATATGAATTTCCAGATTCCTCTATTGGTTATTGTTCGGAGAACTGTCTCGATCATGTCCGCATAATTCACGAACCGTAGGGAGACACACTTCAGGATTCGACGTTGTGTGAGTAGTTATGGAATGATGAGAAAGAGTCTGAATGTTGTTCGGAGTCTCGAATGGTATTTGGGATATCACGAGGAGATCCGGAATGGTCCGGAGAATAAGATTCATATAAGGAAAGTGCCGCTTCGGAGTTGGAGAATGGTTCCGGTGTTTTCATCGGGAATGTTCTAGAAGGTTCCGGAATGTCCGGCACTCCGGAGGGGCTGGGTACATGAATGTGTTATATCAAGTTGGTATGATTGCATTATGTACTCGGTGTCATCGCTGAACAAAATAGAGGGTTTATTCAAATCCTAGTTTGAAAAGTCAAACGCCTAGTTTGAAAGTCAAACGACTATTTTTGGGAAGTGGAGAGGGAGGTGGAAACCGACTTGGGGGAGGAGTTCCTCCTCCCATTGGGCGCACCACTGCCGAGTTGGGGAGGACTCCCTTGGCCGGCCCCCTCCACCTATAAAAGGAGGGGCAGGGCTCCCCTCCTAGACACAAGTTCCTACACCTCTAAACCCTAGCCCCAAACCACCGCCGCCTCCATAGTTGCCGCCAGCCCTAGGGCACTCGCCACCGCCTAGGTGAAACCCTAGTCGCCGGCCTAGCCCCTTCCTCGGCGTGTCTAAACCCTAGATCGTCGAGGGACTCGCTCATACTCCACCATACTCGCTCCTGCTTAAGGCGAAGCCCTGCGAGATCTCCCCTCTACTTCCGGTACCACGCCGTTGTGCTGCCGGAATCGCGAGGAGAGTGATATAACCTCCGCTTCCTGCTGGAACAAGGGATAGGAAGGTCTTCGTCGAGTACCGAACGTGTGACCGACTGCGGGAGCGCTGCCGGAACGCAGCGCCGGAAGGATCGTCTACGCGATCTTGAGATCGGGAAGAGTACGACTACATCACCCACGAGAATCCGCTCTCGTTAAACACTTTGGAATCTTCGAGGGAGAGTTATTCCATCTACTCATTGCTACAATCTAGTAGATAGATCTTGGCTTGTTTGTTTGTATGCGATAGAAATTTTTTGTTTTCCATGCTACGAATCCCTACAGTGGTATCAGAGTCGTGTCTATATGTAGATCTGTTGCACGAGTAGAACACAATGGTCATTGTGGGCGTTGATGCTTTTATTGTCGATTGCTTCTTGTGTACTTTGCATCCTGCGGGATGATGGGATGAAGCGGCCCAGGCTAACCTTACATGACATCGTTCATGAGACTTTCTCCACGCTGGACATGCAACTTGTATTGCATAAGTGGCTTTGCGGGTGCCTGTTTCTCCTAGCATAGCTAAGATTCAATTTACAACGGGTGATTAACAATGCTAGTATCAACAAGTCGAGCTTTATAGACAGAAACATTACCGATGTGTGTGGTCTAATGAGTGTAGCATCGCGCGGTGGTTATCGTTATGTTCTTACCTTCACGGATGATTTGAGTAGATATGGGTATATCTATTTCATGAAACATAAGTCCGAAACTTTCGAGAAGTTTAAGGAGTTTCAAAGTGAGGTAGAGAATCAACGTAACAAAAAGATTAAATTTCTACTTTCTGATCGTGGAGGTGAATATCTTAGTTACGAGTTTGGCCAGCATTTGAAGAAATGCGGAATACTTTCACAGTTGACACCGCCGGGAACACCACAGCGTAATGGTGTGTCCGAACGTCGTAATCGAACTCTCTTAGATATGGTTCGTTCTATGATGTCACTTACAGATTTACCGCTATCATTTTGGGGTTATGCATTATAAACAGCCGCATTCACTTTAAATAGGGCACCGTCTAAATCCGTTGAAACGACACCGTATGAATTATGGTTTGGGAAGAAACCTAAATTGTCTTTCCTTATAGTTTGGGGTTGCGAAGCCTATGTAAAGAAGTTACAGTTGGACAAGCTTGAACCCAAAGCGGAAAAATGCGTCTTCATAGGATACCCGAAGGAAACTATTGGGTATACCTTCTATCATAGATCCGAAGGCAAAATCTTCGTTGCCAAGAATGGATCCTTTCTAGAGAAGGAATTTCTCTCGAAAGAAGTGACTGGAAGGAAAGTAGAACTCGACGAGGTTGTCGAACCTTCTCTCAAAATTGCGATTAGCGCAGCACCGGAAGAAGTTCCTGTGGTGCCTGCACCAATAAGAGAGGAAGCTAATGATGATGATCATAAAACTTCGGTTGAAGTTGCTACAGAGCCTCGGAGGTCAACGAGAACTCGTACCACTCCAGATTGATATGATCCCATTATGAGTGTCATGTTGGTGGACAACACCGATGACCCCGAGACATATGAGGAAGCGATGATGAGCCTAGATTCCAATAAATGGCAAGAAGCCATGAAATACGAGATTGGATCCATGTACGAAAACCATGTATGGACGTTGGTAGACTTACCGGATGGCCGGAAGGCTGTCGAGAACAAATGGATCTTCAAGAAGAAAACAGATGCTGATGGTAATGTTACTGTCTATAAAGCTCGACTTGTCGAAAAAGGGTTTCGACAAATTCAAGGAGTTGACTACGATGAGACTTTCTCACTAGTAGCGAAGCTAAAGTCTGTGAGGATTATGTTAGCAATCGCTGCATATTATGATTATGAGATATGGCAGATGGATGTCAAGACAGCATTCCTCAATGGAGACATTGATGAAGAGTTGTATATGATGCAACCCAAAGGTTTTGTCGATCCTAAAGATGCTAACAAGGTATGCAAACTTCAACGATCCATCTATGGATTGAAGCAAGCATCCCGAAGTTGGAATCAACGTTTTGATAAGGTGATCAAAAGTTTTGGTTTTATACAAACTTATGTAGAAGCTTGTATTTACAAGAAAGTGAGTGGGAGCTCTGTAGCATTCTTAATACTATATGTAGATGACATATTGTTGATTGGGAATGATGTAGACCTTCTTAATAGTGTCAAGGAATATTTGAATAATAGTTTTTCAATGAAGGATCTTGGCGAAGTAGCTTACATATTAGGCATAAAGATTTATAGAGATAGATCGAAACGCCAAATATCATTGTCACAGAGTACATATTTGGAAAAAGTTCTAAAGAAGTTTGGAATGGAAGATAGCAAGAAAGGGTTCTTGCCCATGTTGCCCAATACGACCTTGAGTAAAACTCAAAGTCCGACATCGGCAGAAGATAGAGAAAGGATTAGTAAGACTCCCTATGCCTCAGCTATAGGATCTCTAATGTATACCATGCTATGTACTAGACCCGACATTGCATATGCTGTTAGTTTGACTAGCAGATATCAAAGTGATCCAGGAGTGGATCATTGGACAGCGGTCAAAAACATCCTTAAGTACTTGAGAAGAACTAAGGATATGGTTCTTCCTTATGGAGGTGATGAACAGCTCGTTGTTAATGGTTACACCGATGCTAGTTGGAACACCGATCCGGATGATTCTAAATCACAATCTGGATACGTATTTATTTTGAATGGTGCAGCAGTTAGCTGGAGGAGTGCAAAGCAAAGCGTTGTGGCGAGATCTTCAACTGAATCGGAATACATGGCTGCTTCGGAGGCTTCACAAGAAGCGATATGGATGAAAGATTTCATTAAAGAGCTGGGTGTGGTTCCTAGTGCGCTGGACCCGATGTCTATCTACTGTGATAACATGGGCGCCATAGCCAATGCGCAAGAACCAAGGTCACACAAGAAGCTGAAGCACATCAAGCTACGTTTTCACGCTATTCGAGAACATATCCAAGATGGGGATATAAAGATTTGCAAAGTACACACGGATCTGAATGTGGCGGATCCGTTGACTAAACCTCTCCCGAGGGCAAAACATGACCAACACCAAAATGCCATGGGTGTTCGGTATATTACCATGTAATCTAGATTAGATAACTCTAGTGCAAGTGGGAGACTCTTGGAGATATGCCCTAGAGGCAATAATAAATGTAGTTATTATTATATCTTTGTGTTTATGATAAATGTTTACATTCATGCTATAATAGTATTAATAAGGAAACATTGATACTTGTGTGATTTGTAAACTTAATTTGAAGTCCCTAGTATAGCCTCTATACAACACTAGCTTGTCGGTTGATAAATGATTGTGGTTTCCCTATCATGAAGATTGAGATGTTATCAACAACAAGATCATATCGTTAGGAGAATGATATGATGGACATACTCCTATAGATAAGCGTAGCATAAAGATCAAGTCATTTCAATAGTTCAATTGCTATATGCTTTCTGATACATAGTAACCAAATTCCTTCGACCATGAGATCATGCATATCACCTTTACCGGATGGATGCTTTGATGACATCAAACACCACACCGTAACTGGGTGTCTATAAAGGTGGCATTGAGTGTTCGGAAAGTATTGGTTGAGACACATGGATCAAGAGTGGGATTTGTCCATCCATATGATGGATAGATATACTCTGGGCCCTCTCGGTGGAATGTCATCCAATTAGCTTGCAAGCATGTGACTGGCTCACAAGGGATCACATATCACGGGAACGAGAAAAGAGTACTTATCGGTAACGAGGTTGAACTAGGTATGCAGAGATACCGACGATCATAACCTCGGATAAGTAAACTATCTTGAGACAAAGGGAAATTGGTATCGTATGTAAGTGGTTCATTCGATCGCAAAGTAATCGTAGAAATATGTGGGAGCCATATGAATTTCCAGATTCCTCTATTGGTTATTGTTCGGAGAAGTGTCTCGATCATGTCCGCATAATTCACGAACCGTAGGGAGACACACTTAAGGATTCGACGTTGTTTGAGTAGTTATGGTATTATGAGAAAGAGACCGAATGTTGTTCGGAGTCTCGGATGGGATCCGGGATATCACGAGGTGATCCGGAATGGTCCGGAGAATAAGATTCATATAAGGAAAGTCCCGTTTCGGAGTTGGGGAATGATTCCGGTGTTTTCATCGGGAATGTTCTAGAATGTTCCGGAATGTCCGGCACTCCGGAGGGGAAGGGGTACATGAATGTGTCATTGCAAGTTGGAATGATTTCATCATGTACTAAGTGTCATCGCTGTTCCAAATAAAGGATTAATTCAAATCCTAGTTTGAAAAGTCAAACGGCTAAATTGAAAAGTCAAACAGCTAAATTTGGAAAGAGGAAATGAGGAGGAAGTGGAAACCGAGTTGGGGAGGGAATCCCTCCTCCAACCGGCGGCGCCCCCTCCAAGCCGAGTTGGGAAGGGACTCCCCTCCCTCCCCTTGGCCGCTAGCCCCTCCACCTATATAAGGAGGGGCAGGGCTCCCTCCTAGAGCACACAAGTCCCTCACCTCAAACCCTAGAAGTTGCAGCCCACCATAGCTGCCGCCCCCTAGGGTTTTGCCCTAGCCGCCGACATGGGGGTCCCCGGAACCCTAGCCGCCGGCTCTAGTACCTCCTCCTTGGTGTGTCTAAACCCTAGATCTCCGAGGAGCTCTCTCATAATCCACCATACTCTCTCCGGCTTAAGGCGAAGCCCTACGAGATCTCCCCTCTACTTCCGGTACCACGCCGTTGTGCTGCCGGAATCGCGAGGAGAGTGCTACAACCTCCGCTGCCTGCTGGAACAAGGGAGAGGAAGGTCATCGTCGAGTACCGAACGTGTGACCGACTGCGGGAGCGCTGCCGGTACGCAGCGCCGGAAGGATCGTCTACGCGATCTTGAGATCGGGAAGAGTACGACTACATCACCCACGAGAATCCGCTCTCGTTAATCACTTTGGAATCTTCGAGGGTAAGTTATTCCATCGACTCGTTGCTACAATCTAGTATATAGATCTTGGCTTGTTTGTTTGTATGCAATAGAACATTTTTGTTTTCCATGCTACGAAACCCTACATTCGGGATATCACGAGGAGATCCGGAATGGTCCGGAGAATAAGATTCATATAAGGAAAGTCCCGTTTCGGAGTTAGAGAATGGTTCCGGTGTTTTCATCGGGAATGTTCTAGAAGGTTCCGGAATGTCCGGCACTCCAGAGGGGAAGGGTGCATGAATGTGTTATATCAAGTTGGTATGATTGCATTATGTACTCGGTGTGATCGCTGAACAAAATAGAGGGTTTATTCAAATCCTAGTTTGAAAAGTCAAACGCCTAGTTTGAAAGTCAAACGGCTATTTTTGGGAAGTGGAGAGGGAGGTGGAAACCGACTTGGGGGAGGAGTTCCTCCCACCGCACCACCAAGCCGAGTTGGGGAGGGACTCCCCTCCCCTTGGCCGGCCCCCTCCACATATAAAAGGAGGGGCAGGGCTCCCCTCCTAGACACAAGTTCCTACACCTCTAAACCCTAGCCCCAAACCGCCGCCGCCTCCATAGCCGCCGCCAGCCCTAGAGCACTCGCCGCCGCCTAGGTGAAACCCTAGTCGCCGGCCTAGCCACCTCCTCGGCATGTCTAAACCCTAGATCGTTGAGGGACTCTCTCATACTCCACCATACTCGCTCCGGCTTAAGGCGAAGCCCTGCGAGATCTCCCCTCTACTTCCGGTACCACGCCGTTGTGCTGCCAGAATCGCGAGGAGAGTGCTATAACCTCCGCTGCCTGCTGGAACAACGGAGAGGAAGATCTTCATCGAGTACCGACGTGACCGACATGGGAGCGCCGCTGAACGCAGTACGAAGGATCGCTCACGCGATCTTGAGATCGGGAAGAGTACGACTACATCACCCACGAGAATCCCCTCTTGTTAAACACTTTGGAATCTTCGAGGGTGAGTTATTCCATCGACTCGTTGCTACAATCTAGTAGATAGATCTTGGCTTGTTTGTTTGTATGCGATAGAAATTTTTTGTTTTCCATGCTACGAATCCCTACACTTTGTCCCTAAGTGATAAATAGAATAGCTTCATCTTAACTTGGTCCAATGTAATACCTCCACACTTGAACAACTCGTATAATTCATGGATAAAAAGCAAGTGATCACCGGGATGGACAGTTCCATCCCCAAAATAATAGTTATCCATAACACGATCAACAATTTTCGTAGGTATTTTAGAAGGGACACTTTCAGTATGTGACTTTAAAATATCACAGGCATCATTAGAATTACCACATATGGGCGATAAAGTATCATCAGAGAAAATTTTCTTCCCTAAAGCTGGGGAACTAAAAATATCATTTTCATAAAAACTAGCTTCCCCAACCTTAGACGTTTCCATATCATTAGTAACAATGGTGTTAAAAAATTCATACTAATAACATTGCTATTAGCATGCAAAGAAAGTTCCATAGGTTTTTTAGTTTTCTCTCTGGACCATTCATGTTCTAACTTAGGAAAAACACTAAAAACCTCTCTAATTTTGTTGTTGTTTTCCATTAAGCCTAACTAGTGAAAATTAAAAGAAGAAACAAAAAGATACAATTGCAGAATCTAAAGGAAATAACTTCGAGCACTCACACTCTAGCAATAGTACTATAAGAGAGCTTAGTAGCTAGAGGATATGAGTACCTTTTACCTTACCTCCCCAGCAATGGCGCTAGAAAAAAGCTTTATGTCTACGCACGCTTCTATTCTTGCAGACGGCGTTGGGCCTCCAATTGCAGAGGTTTGTAGAACAACAACAAGTTTACCTCAAGTGGATCACCCAAGGTTTATCGATGTCAGGGAGGAAGTGGTCAACGGTATCCCTCTCAAAAGACCCTACAATCAAGATACAAGAAGTCTCTTGTGTCCCCAACACACCTAATACACTTGTCAGGTGTATAGATGCACTAGTTTGGCAAAGAGATAGTAAAATACAAGTAGTATGATGATTGTAAGACAATGGTGCCAAAAAAGAATTTGATGGCATGTTGTTGACGTGGCATAAAGGAGCTTGACGGGAGGAAGAAATTAAAGGCAATCTGAAACAAATAGGGCAACAAGCAAACATGCAATAGATCTAGTTGTAATTGGTGTTTCAATGTTTAGAAACAAGGCCTAGGGATCATACTTTCACTAGTGAACACTCTCATATAAATATCTTCATGATACTACTCTTAACTACTCTCCGGTTGGATAACTCTAATCCATGTTAGGGCTACAAAAGCACTCCTTAAAGTTTGCAATCCCCATCTAGATATCCCCACATTGTCACCTTGAGCGCTAGATGGTTCCTTCAAACACCGTACCACAATTTCATAGAGAAAACCAACTCAAAATATACTCATGATAAGAAAAGGTTGTATAATATTTAACAAGAATTTGAGGATAAAGACCATATCTAGCACTAAGCTCTTGAAAACCAGAAGTTTCAACGAAAGACTTAATGCAACCATACTCATAGTTTATACCTGGTTCTTTACCTGTGTCTTTATCCCAATCTTCCGTATTGCTTTGAATTGTTTCAAGAAGATCCCACTTAGCTTTGACCTCCTTACTTGTGAAGGATCCCTCTAAATAGGTATCTAGATAGTCCTTGAAATGTCCTGAAAGCGTTGCATAAAAATTATAAATAAGAATATTACTAGGGAGCTCATGAATGGGACATTTGAGCATTAGTGACTTCAATCTCCCCCAAGATTGGGCAATACTTTCTCCATCATGAGGGTGAAAATTATAAATATAATTCCTATCTTAATGGATTTCATGAGGAGGATAAAATTTTGAGTAAAAGAGAGATTCAATTTCCTTCCATTCCAAATGATTAGGGTCATCTAGTGACGTAGACCACTACCTTGCTTTGTCCGTAAGTGATAAATAGAATAGCTTCATCTTAACTTGGTCCATTCAAATACCTCCACACTTGAAAAACTCGCATAATTTATAGATAAAAAGCAAGTGATCGCCGGGATGGACAGTTCCATCCCCAAAATAATAGTTATCCATAACACGATCAACAATTTTCGTAGGTATTTTAAAAGGGACACTTTCAGTATGTGGCTTTAAAATATCACAAGCATCATTAGAACTACCACATATGGGCGATAAAGTACCATCAGAGAAAATTTTCTTCCCTAAAGCTGGGGAACTAAAAAGATCTTTTTCATAAAAACTAGCTTCCCCAATCTTAGACGTTTCCATAGCATTAGTAACAATGGTGTTAAAAAATTCATACTGATAACATTGCTATTAGCATGCAAAGAAAGTTCCATAGGTTTTTTAGTTTTCTCTCCGGACCATTCATGTTCTAACTTAGGAAAAACACTAAAAACCTCTCTAATTTCTTTGTTGTTTTCCATCAATCCTAACTAGTGAAAATTAAAACAAGAAACAAAAAGATACAATTGTAGAATCTAAAGGAAATAACTTCGAGCACTGACACTCTAGCAACATTACTATAAGAGATCTTAGTAGCCAGAGGATATGAGTACCTTTTACCTTACCTCCCCAGCAATGGCGCGAGAAAAAAGCTTTATGTCTACGCATGCTTCTATTCTTGCAGACGGCGTTGGGCCTCCAATTGTAGAGGTTTGTAGAACAAGAACAAGTTTACCTTAAGTGGATCACCCAAGGTTTATCGATGTCAGGTAGGAAGTGTTCAAAGGTATCCCTCTCAAACAACCCTACAATCAAGATACAAGAAGTCTGTTATGTCCCCAACACACCCAATACACTTGTCAGGTGTATAGGTGCACTAGTTTGGCAAAGAGATAGTAAAATACAAGTAGTATGATGATTGTAAGACAATGGTGCCAAAAAATAATTTGATGGCGTGTTGTTGACGTGGCATAAAGGATCTTGACGGGAGGAAGAAATTAAAGGCAATCTGAAACAAATATGGCAACAAGCAAACATGCAATAGTTCTAGTTGTAAATGGTGTTTCAATGTTTAGAAACAAGGCCTAGGTATCATACTTTCACTAGTGAACACTCTCATATAAATATCTTATCTTCATGATACTACTCTTAACTACTCACCGGTTGGATAACTCTAATCCATGTTAGGGCTACAAAAGAACTCCTTAAAGTTTGCAATCCCCATCTAGATATCCCCATAGTGTCACATTGAGCGCTAGATGGTTCCTTCAAACACCGTACCACAATTTCATAGAGAAAACCAACTCAAAATATACTCATGATAAGAAAAGGTTGTATAATATTTAACAAGAATTTGAGGATAAAGACCATATCTAGCACTAAGCTCTTGAAAACCATAAGTTTCAACGAAAGACTTAATGCAACCATACTCATAGTTTATACCTGGTTCTTTACATGTGTCGTTATCCCAATCTTCGGTATTGCTTTGAATTGTTTCAAGAAGATCCCACTTAGCTTTGACCTCCTTACTTGTGAAGGATCCCTCTAAACAGGTATCTAGATAGTCCTTGTAATGTCCTGAAAGCCTTGCATAAAAATTATAAATAATAATATTACTAGGGATCTCATGAATGGGACATTTGAGCATTAGTGACTTCAATATCCCCCAAGATTGGGCAATACTTTCTCCATCATGAGGGTGAAAATTATAAATATAATTCCTATCTTAATGGATTTCATGAGGAGGATAAAATTTTGAGTAAAAGAGAGATTCAATTTCCTTCTATTCCAAATGATTAGGGTCATCTAGTGACGTAGACCACTACCTTGCTTTGTCCCTAAGTGATAAATAGAATAGCTTCATCTTAACTTGGTCCATTGAAATACCTCCACACTTGAAAAACTCGCATAATTCATAGATAAAAAGCAAGTGATCACCAGGATGGACAGTTCCATCCCCAAAATAATAGTTATCCATAACATGATCAACAATTTTCGTAGGTATTTTAAAATGGACACTTTCAGTATGTGGCTTTAAAATATCACAAGCATCATTAGAACTACCACATATGGGCGATAAAGTACCATCAGAGAAAATTTTCTTCCCTAAAGCTGGGGAACTAAAAAGATCTTTTTCATAAAAACTAGCTTCCCCAATCTTAGACGTTTCCATAGCATTAGTAACAATGGTGTTAAAAAATTCATACTGATAACATTGATATTAGCATGCAAAGAAAGTTCCATAGGTTTTTTAGTTTTCTCTTCGGACCATTCATGTTCTAACTTAGGAAAAACACTAAAAACCTCTCTAATTTCTTTGTTGTTTTCCATCAAGCCTAACTAGTGAAAATTAAAACAAGAAACTAAAAGATACAATTGCAGAATCTAAAGGAAATAACTTCGAGCACTGACACTCTAGCAACAGTACTATAAGAGAGCTTAGTAGCCAGATGATATGAGTACCTTTTACCTTACCTCCCCAACAATGGCGCCAGAAAAAAGGTTTATGTCTACGCATGCTTCTATTCTTGTAGACGGCGTTGGGCCTCCAATTGTAGAGGTTTGTAGAACAAGAACAAGTTTACCTTAATTGGATCACCCAAGGTTTATCGATGTCAGGGAGGAAGTGGTCAAAGGTATCCCTCTCAAACAACCCTACAATCAAGATACAAGAAGTCTCCTGTGTCCCCAACACACCCAATAGACTTGTCAGGTGTATAGGTGCACTAGTTTGGCAAAGAGAGGGTAAAATACAAGTAGTATGATGATTGTAAGACAATGGTGCCAAAAAAGAATTTGATGGCGTGTTGTTGACGTGGCATAAAGGATCTTGACGGGAGGAAGAAATTAAAGGCAATCTGAAACAAATATGGCAACAACCAAACATGCAACAGATCTAGTTGTAAATGGTGTTTCAATGTTTAGAAACAAGGCCTAGGTATCATACTTTCACTAGTGAACACTCTCATATAAATATCTTATCTTCATGATACTACTCTTAACTACTCTCCGGTTGGATAACTCTAATCCATGGTAGGGCTACAAAAGCACTCCTTAAAGTTTGTAATCCCCATCTAGATAACCCCACAGTGTCACCTTGAGCGCTAGATGGTTCCTTCAAACACCGTACCACAATTTCATAGAGAAAACCAACTCAAAATATACTCATGATAAGAAAAGGTTGTATAATATTTAACAAAAATTTGAGGATAAAGACCATATCTAGCACTAAGCTCTTGAAAACCAGAAGTTTCAGCGAAAGACTTAATGCAACCATACTCATAGTTTATACCTGGTTCTTTACCTTTGTCGTTATCCCAATCTTCGGTATTGCTTTGAATTGTTTCAAGAAGATCCCACTTAGCTTTGACCTCCTTACTTGTTAAGGATCCCTCTAAACAGGTATCTAGATAGTCCTTGTAATGTCCTGAAAGCCTTGCATAAAAATTATAAATAATAATATTACTAGCGAGCTCATGAATGGGATATTTGAGCAGTAGTGACTTCAATCTCACCCAAGATTGGGCAATAGTTTCTCCATCATGAGGTTGAAAATTATAAATATAATTCCTATCTTTATGGATTTCATGAGGAGGATAAAATTTTGAGTAAAAGAGAGATTCAATTTCCTTCCATTCCAAATGATTAGGGTCATCTAGTGACGTAGACCACTACCTTGCTTTGTCCCTAAGTGATAAATAGAATAGCTTCATCTTAACTTGGTCCATTGAAATACCTCCACACTTGAAAAACTCGCATAATTCATAGATAAAAAGCAAGTGATCACCAGGATGGACAGTTCCATCCCCAAAATTATAGTTATCCATAACATGATCAACAATTTTCGTAGGTATTTTAAAAGGGACACTTTCAGTATGTGGCTTTAAAATATCACAAGCATCATTAGAACTACCACATATGGGCGATAAAGTACCATCAGAGAAAATTTTCTTCCCTAAAGCTGGGGAACTAAAATGATCTTTTTCATAAAAACTAGCTTCCCCAATCTTAGACGTTTCCATAGCATTAGTAACAATGGTGTTAAAAAATTCATAATGATATAATTGCTATTAGCATGCAAAGAAAGTTCCATAGGTTTTTTAGTTTTCTTTCCGGACCATTCATGTTCTAACTTAGGAAAAACACTAAAAACCTCTCTAATTTCTTTGTTGTTTTCCATTAAGCCTAACTAGTGAAAATTAAAACAAGAAACAAAAAGATACAATTGCAGAATCTAAAGGAAATAACTTCGAGCACTGACACTCTAGCAACAGTACTATAGGAGAGCTTAGTAGCCAGAGGATATGAGTACCTTTTACCTTACCTCCCCAGCAATGGCGCCAGAAAAAAGCTTTATGTCTACGCACGCTTCTATTCTTGTAGATGGCGTTGGGCCTCCAATTGCAGAGGTTTGTAGAACAAGAACAAGTTTACCTTAAGTGGATCAGCCAAGGTTTATCGATGTCAGGGAGGAAGTGGTCAAAGGTATCCCTCTCAAACAACCCTACAATCAAGATACAAGAAGTCTCTTATGTCCCCAACACACCCAATACACTTGTCAGGTGTATAGGTGCACTAGTTTGGCAAAGAGATAGTAAAATACAAGTAGTATGATGATTATAAGACAATGGTGCCAAAAAAGAATTTGATGGCGTGTTGTTGACGTGGCATAAAGGATCTTGACGGGAGGAAGAAATTAAAGGTAATCTGAAACAAATATGGCAACAAGCAAACATGCAACAGATCTAGTTGTAAATGGTGTTTCAATGTTTAGAAACAAGGCCTTGGTATCATACTTTCACTAGTGAACACTCTCATATAAATATCTTCTCTTCATGATACTACTCTTAACTACTCTCCGGTTGGATAACTCTAATCCATGGTAGGGCTACAAAAGCACTCCTTAAAGTTCGCAATCCCCATCTAGATAACCCCACAGTGTCACCTTGAGCGCTAGATGGTTCCTTCAAACACCGTACCACAATTTCATAGAGAAAACCAACTCAAAATATACTCATGATAAGAAAAGGTTGTATAATATTTAACAAAAATTTGAGGATAAAGACCATATCTAGCACTAAGCTCTTGAAAACCAGAAGTTTCAGCGAAAGACTTAATGCAACCATACTCATAGTTTATACCTGGTTCTTTACCTTTGTCGTTATCCCAATCTTCGGTATTGCTTTGAATTGTTTCAAGAAGATCCCACTTAGCTTTGACCTCCTTACTTGTGAAGGATCCCTCTAAACAGGTATCTAGATAGTCCTTGTAATGTCCTGAAAGCCTTGCATAAAAATTATAAATAATAATATTACTAGGGAGCTCATGAATGGGATATTTGAGCATTAGTGACTTTAATCTCCCCCAAGATTGGGCAATACTTTCTCCATCATGAGGGTGAAAATTATAAATATAATTCCTATCTTTATGGATTTCATGAGGAGGATAAAATTTTGAGTAAAAGAGAGATTCAATTTCCTTCCATTCCAAATGATTAGGGTCATCTAGTGACGTAGACCACTACATTGCTTTGTCCCTAAGTGATAAATAGAATAGCTTCATCTTAACTTGGTCCATTGAAATACCTCCACACTTGAAAAACTCGCATAATTCATAGATAAAAAGCAAGTGATCACCGGATGATGATTCCATCCCCAAAATAATAGTTATCCATAACATGATCAACAATTTTCGTAGGTATTTTAAAAGGGACACTTTCAGTATGTGGCTTTAAAATATCACAAGCATCATTAGAACTACCACATATGGGCGATAAAGTACCATCAGAGAAAATTTTCTTCCCTAAAGCTGGGGAACTAAAAAGATCTTTTTCATAAAAACTAGCTTCCCCAATCTTAGACGTTTCCATAGCATTAGTAACAATGGTGTTAAAAAATTTATAATGATAACATTGCTATTAGCATGCAAAGAAAGTTCCATAGGTTTTTTAGTTTTCTCTCCGGACCATTCATGTTCTAACTTAGGAAAAACACTAAAAACCTCTCTAATTTCTTTGTTGTTTTCCATTAAGCCTAACTAGTGAAAATTAAAACAAGAAACAAAAAGATACAATTGCAGAATCTAAAGGAAATAACTTCGAGCACTGACACTCTAGCAACAGTACTATAGGAGAGCTTAGTAGCCAGAGGATATGAGTACCTTTTACCTTACCTCCCCATCAATGGCGCTAGAAAAAAGCTTTATGTCTACGCACGCTTCTATTCTTGTAGATGGCGTTGGGCCTCCAATTGCAGAGGTTTGTAGAAAAAGAACAAGTTTACCTTAAGTGGATCACCCAAGGTTTAACGATGTCAGGGAGGAAGTGGTCAAAGGTATCCCTCTCAAACAACCCTACAATCAAGATACAAGAAGTCTCTCATGTCCCCAACACACCCAATACACTTGTCAGGTGTATAGGTGCACTAGTTTGGCAAAGAGATAGTAAAATACAAGTAGTATGATGATTATAAGACAATGGTGCCAAAAAAGAATTTGATGGCGTGTTGTTGACGTGGAATAAAGGATCTTGACGGGAGGAAGAAATTAAAGGTAATCTGAAACAAATATGGCAACAAGCAAACATGCAACAGATCTAGTTGTAAATGGTGTTTCAATGTTTAGAAACAAGGCCTAGGTATCATACTCTCACTAGTGAACACTCTCATATAAATATCTTCTCTTCATGATACTACTCTTAACTACTCTCCGGTTGGATAACTCTAATCCATGGTAGGGCTACAAAAGCTCTCCTTAAAGTTTGCAATCCCCATCTAGATAACCCCACAGTGTCACCTTGAGCGCTAGATGGTTCCTTCAAACACCGTACCACAATTTCATAGAGAAAACCAACTCAAAATATACTCATGATAAGAAAAGGTTGTATAATATTTAACAAAAATAGGATAAAGACCATATCTAGCACTAAGCTCTTGAAAACCAGAAGTTTCAGCGAAAGAATTAATGCAACCATACTCATAGTTTATACCTGGTTCTTTACCTTTGTCGTTATCCCAATCTTCGGTATTGCTTTGAATTGTTTCAAGAAGATCCCACTTAGCTTTGACCTCCTTACTTGTGAAGGATCCCTCTAAACAGGTATCTAGATAGTCCTTGTAATGTCCTGAAAGCTTTGCATAAAAATTATAAATAATAATATTACTAGGGAGCTCATGAATGGGATATTTGAGCATTAGTGACTTCAATCTCCCCCAAGATTGGGCAATACTTTCTCCATCATGAGGGTGAAAATTATAAATATAATTCCTATCTTTATGGATTTCATGAGGAGGATAAAATTTTGAGTAAAAGAGAGATTCAATTTCCTTCCATTCCAAATGATTAGGGTCATCTAGTGACGTAGACCACTACCTTGCTTTGTCCCTAAGTGATAAATAGAATAGCTTCATCTTAACTTGGTCCATTGAAATACCTCCACACTTGAAAAACTCGCATAATTCATAGATAAAAAGCAAGTGATCACCAGGATGGACAGTTCCATCCCCAAAATAATAGTTATCCATAACATGATCAACAATTTTCGTAGGTATTTTAAAAGGAACACTTTCTGTATGTGGCTTTAAAATATCACAAGCATTATTAGAACTACCACATATGGGCGATAAAGTACCATCAGAGAAAATTTTCTTCCCTAAAGCTGGGGAACTAAAAAGATCTTTTTCATAAAAACTAGCTTCCCCAATCTTAGACGTTTCCATAGCATTAGTAACAATGGTGTTAAAAAATTCATAATGATAACATTGCTCTTAGCATGCAAAGAAAGTTCCATAGGTTTTTTAGTTTTCTCTCCGGACCATTCATGTTCTAACTTAGGAAAAACACTAAAAACCTCTCTAAGTTCTTTGTTGTTTTCCATTAAGCTTAACTAGTGAAAATTAAAACAAGAAACAAAAAGATACAATTGCAGAATCTAAAGGAAATAACTTCGAGCACTGACACTCTAGCAACAGTACTATAGGAGAGCTTAGTAGCCAGAGGATATGAGTACCTTTTACCTTACCTCCCCAGCAATGGCGCCAGAAAAAAGCTTTATGTCTACGCACGCTTCTATTCTTGTAGATGGCGTTGGGCCTCCAATTGCAGAGGTTTGTAGAACAAGAACAAGTTTACCTTAAGTGGATCACCCAAGGTTTATCGATGTCAGGGAGGAAGTGGTCAAAGGTATCCCTCTCAAACAACCCTACAACCAAGATACAAGAAGTCTCTTGTGTCCCCAACAAACCCAATACACTTTTCAGGTGTATAGGTGCACTAGTTTGGCAAAGAGATAGTAAAATACAAGTAGTATGATGATTATAAGACAATGGTGCCAAAAAAGAATTTGATGGCGTGTTGTTGACGTGGCATAAAGGAGCTTGACGGGAGGAAGAAATTAAAGGTAATCTGAAACAAATATGGCAACAAGCAAACATGCAACAGATATAGTTGTAAATGGTGTTTCAATGTTTAGAAACAAGGCCTAGGTATCATACTTTCACTAGTGAACACTCTCATATAAATATCTTCTCTTCATGATACTACTCTTAACTACTCTCTGGTTGGATAACTCTAGTCCATGGTAGGGCTACAAAAGCACTCCTTAAAGTTTGCAATCCCCATCTAGATAATCCCACAGTGTCACCTTGAGCGCTAGATGGTTCATTCAAACACCGTACCACAATTTCATAAAGAAAACCAACTCAAAATATACTCATGATAAGAAAAGGTTGTATAATATTTAACAAAAATTTGAGGATAAAGACCATATCTAGCAGTAAGCTCTTGAAAACCAGAAGTTTCAGCGAAAGACTTAATGCAACCATTCTCATAGTTTATACCTGGTTCTTTACCTTTGTCGTTATCCCAATCTTCGGTATTGCTTTGAATTGTTTCAAGAAGATCCCACTTAGCTTTGACCTCCTTACTTGTGAAGGATCCCTCTAAACAGGTATCTAGATAGTCCTTGTAATGTCCTGAAAGCCTTGCATAAAAATTATTAATAATAATATTACTAGGGAGCTCATGAATGGGACATTTGAGCATTAGTGACTTCAATCTCCCCCCAAGATTGGGAAATACTTTCTCCATCATGAGGGTGAAAATTATAAATATAATTCCTATCTTTATGGATTTCATGAGGAGGATAAAATTTTGAGTAAAAGAGAGATTCAATTTCCTTCCATTCCAAATGATTAGGGTCATCTAGTGATGTAGACCACTACCTGCCAACACCCGGATTTTTACTCCCAGATGCCTGTTATGCCATACCTCGCAATCCCAGGATTACCATTTTTGCGAGACATAACAGAATTGGATAGCATAGTACATCATCCATTACAAACCATACATAAGGTCTTACACAAATAAGGATCTCATGATCTAGTTCTTAATACAATTCAAGCAGCGGAATACGTAATAATAACGGTAGCGTAGGCGAAGCTCCATCTTCGGGGTCATAGGCAATGCTGACGACGGGAGATGATCCTAGTTGTCATAACCTTCCTGGGGTCCATCCTACTAGTACTCCTCTTCATAGTCTGGCCACGGGAATAGCCAGGGACAAAGCCATGAGTACTCTTTAAGTACTCGCAAACTAATACTAACAAGTGAAGGGGTTTTTGTAATAGGACACTAGGCTCTAGGGTTGTTTTGCAAAAAGCCAAATTTACCACTACTAAGTTTAGAAACGAAGAAAGCTAGTTGAAGTTTTATAACACCTAAGTGGGAACTTGTATTTCATATCACAACTCTGTTGTGGTCACGTTAAAATCTCAATTCATTTCACAAGTCATTTTGAAAACATTTGACGGGAGAACAGTATGGCCACTCCAACTGTCCATAACCGCGGACGCGGCTATTCGAATAGTTTGACACTCTGTAGAGATTGTACACTTTCACCACAACATTTGATACATCCATCAGGAACAAATACTGAATTCACCATACTCAGTGTGCGGAAAATAAATCCTAACCTTTCAATTACACGCCATAGTATAAGCACCTCTCCTGTGAGTTTGGCCTCCCAACCATTACCAACTGTCATCTTGGGTACTGCACAGGTGGACAATCTTCACAAGGTAGCCTCAGCTCAGACCTTGGCCGTGAGGGAACCAATACTAAGGTATATAATTTTACAGTCAAGCCCTAACCTATTCTCAGATATTGTGGTTGTACGGTAAAATTGGAATGGTATCGCATCTAGACAACCATCAGTTTTATAAAGGGCTAAGGCTCATGCCTCAACATTTTCATCATCCAAATCATCTGGTGTTCGGAAACACATGTCAAAACATCTCAATAGAATGATCCATCATTCCAAGGTTTTCATAACCATTTTTCCACCAAGTATTCCCATCTAAAGTTGATCAAGTTTTATGCTTAGCACTAGCATCTACAAGTGGGGATAAGTACTAATGGGGTGGTAAACTAGTGGAATTTCAACTAAGTACATTCTCAGGCCTTAGGGTGACATCAAGATTATCTAGCTTAGGCCAAATTTTATGCTCTTTATACAACCTTCAATTATCTTTCTAGTATCTATCATTTACTCAAGTAAACTCTAAGCAAGAGCTTTGATTATGAAATAAAGTATAAAGCTTGCAAGTAAAACTAGGAATGGGTATCGTCATATGTGTCTAACCAAGCATGCTTAGGGCATTGCATAGGTTATCTAACTTTCATAATTGCAAGTGTTAGATTGCCTTGTGGAGAGCAGTGGTTGAAGTTTTCCTCGGCTTCTTCTTCGTAGTATCCTCCTTCCTCCTCGTATCCTTTGTCGGTACTAGCGTCTATGAATAAATACGAGGTACACAATCACCAAACAATACTTAACTACTTGCATTCATCACACACAAGGGTCCTAAGAATGATCTAGCATCATCACTTACATTACAAGATTAAAGTTTGGTTTAATTTCTTTTATTTTTATAAAAGTAATTTCTACTCATTGAAAAACTACTTAAGATTTAATATTCTCCAAACCAAACATGGGATCATGTTGACACATGTCATCACCACATATTTCAGTACATCGGAATGTGATTTAAAGTGGTGTCACAATTTAATAAGATTTAACCTTTTATTTCATTTAAATAAAGTGACTAGAAATGTCTATGTGGCATTCTTTTATTACTTGAACATTATTTCTGTAAGTAAACCCATATGTTTTTATATATTCTGAAAGGTAGGATCAAATGTGATTTTTGAGAGTTGGAATAAACTCAAAAGCTATTATGGTTTACATTTGAAAAATGTTTGAATGCAGAAAAGGTTCTGCCTTATTATTTTTACCAAGGTTGATCTACCGATCCAAATGATTTGAATCCAACGTGCATGGATTAATAATTTCAAAACCTTTCTAACAAAATTAGTTTCATTCAATTTGGTTCAGTGAATCGAGCTGGGTTGATTTTTGAAACTAGGTACAGAATTGTGTTTGAATTAAAATGGAAAAACTTAAATTCAAACGACTGGGCTGCGCGGGAAGAGAATATGGGCCGGCCTGCTACGCACAGCGCTTACGCGGGATGGTTAAGTTGCTGTCCCCACATGTCAGTGAGACGGTGGGTGTGAAGCGGTACGTGGCAACGTGGTGCGTTCGATCTAGTTCAAATCCAACGACTCTGGTTCATCGTCCACGTCGGGCAGCTCCGGCAAGACAGAACCCTAACGCGGCAGGTGGGGGTCGTGGGAGGCTCACCGGGGCTCAGGCGAGGGTCGGCGAGGCGGGCGAACGAAAAAGTCGACGACGGTGAACCTCCTCGCACCGGCAGCTCCTCCTGGGGTGGACGAAATTGATGGTGCCCTTCTTTTCCAGAGGCGGCCTGCTCCGGCGCAATTCCGGCGATGCGCTGCTCGCCTTGCTTCGGCTAATGGGTGGAACACTCAGTGAGAAGAGGGGCGTGAGATGGTGTGATCAATTTAGCTGGGGGTCGTCTCCTTTTATAGGCCCGACGGTGAGACCGAACGGAATGGGCAGGCGACGGTGGCGACATGGCTACGGGCTGATAGAGGCATGGCCGAGGGTGGCGATCGATCAGTGGTCTTGTGTCGATGCTCTATGGCTTTAATGCGTGTGTAGGGGCGGTGGAAAACGGTCTGGAACGCTCGACGTTTTGTGAGGCAGAGGCGGCGTCTTCGACGGCGAGCGGTGGCTACGGGGCACGAGCGGTTAAATGGGCATGTCTGGCGGTCTCCTGGGACGGTGGGGAGCATGCTAGCAGGCGGCGAGGGCTCGAGGTGGTCGGGTCGCATGGGAACGGTGCGTGCTCTGCGGCGCACGTCGGCATGGTTGACATCGGCACGGGCGCGGCGTTCCTGGCGGTTCTGGCTGCTGTCTGCGAGGCAGGGCTGGTTGAGAGGGGGCGGTGAGGCATGGGCTATCTCCTAGACAAGGTTGGCACGGCTAGTTCTTCCTCTAGCCTTCTTTCCACACTGGGGTGACAAGGTGAGGCTCGGCCTGTTCACCATTGATGACATTGGCGAGTTTATAGTGGGGCTAGAGCTTAGTTAACTTTGCTAGATGATCTACTAAGGCTAGTGTAACCAGAGAGGGAACAAGTTAGGCTCAATTCACTGCTCAAAACAGTGTTTTGATTTTGTTTGATTTGCATCTACAAGGTTTTTGATGAAATGGTCGCATGAATTCAAGTTTTGAATTTTGAAAAGATTTTTGGTGGGTGTGCTAGGTAGCTGATGGTGAATCTTTTGATGCTTGGGTTTTGAAAGTTGATCTTGTTTGAGTGGTTTTTGAAAAAGTGGGATCTTCCCATATGAAATAGATTCAATTTTAAACTGTCATTGAAAATATGCATTTAAATGTTTTTGGATGATCACAAAGTGGGCCTTGATACCTTGTTATGAGTACTATGAAGGGGTGCAAAGATCAAAACAAGTTTCCGTTAAGTTCTGAAAGTTAGAGATAGCCAAAGTAGGCATGGGAGTTAAATTGGCCAAAGTGACCATTCACTTATTTTGTTTGTTTTGATATGTTAGTCTCTGGGAAAAGTTTGGGGATTATTTAGATGATGTTTATTTCACCTAAGATTCATTTTATAAGCAAGGAAACACATAATCATGGAAATTCAAAAGAATCCAAATTCTAATGCACACTCATATGAATGCTTTCTTATTTTAATTTAGAAAAGTTTTTGTTAACCTTAAATTTGATGATTAGAGTTTGATGATTCTAGTTTAATATTTTTGGGATATTACACTACCTTGCTTTGTCCCTAAGTGATAAATTGAATAGCTTCATCTTAACTCGGTCCATTGAAATACCTCCACACTTGAACAACTCGCATAATTCATGGATAAAAATCAAGTGATCACCAGGATGGACAGTTCCATCCCCAAAATAATAGTTATCCATAACACGATCAACAATTTTCGTAGGTATTTTAAAAGGGACACTTTCAGTATGTGGCTTTAAAATATCACAAGCATCATTAGAATTAACACATATGGGAGATAAAGTATCATCAGAGAAAATTTTCTTCCCTAAAGCTCGGGAACTAAAAAGATCTTTTTCATAAAAACTAGCTTCCCCAAGCTTAGACGTTTCCATATCATTAGAAACAATGGTGTTAAAAAATTCTTACTAATAGCATTGCTATTAGCATGCAAAGAAAGTTCCATAGGTTTTTTAGTTTTCTCTCCAGACCATTCATGCTCTAACTTAGGAAAAACACTAAAAACCTCTCTAATTTTGTTGTTGTTTTCCATTAAGCCTAAGTAGTGAAAATTAAAACAAGAAACAAAAAGATACAATTGCAGAATCTAAAGGAAATAACTTCGAGCACTCACACTCTTGCAACAGTACTATAAGAGAGCTTAGTAGCCAGAGGATGTGAGCACCTTTTACCTTACCTCCCCAGCAATGGCGCCAGAAAAAAGCTTTATGTCTACGCACGCTTCTATTCTTGTAGACGGCGTTGGGCCTCCAATTGTAGAGGTTTGTAGAACAACAGCAAGTTTACCTTAAGTGGATCACCCAAGGTTTATCAATCTCAGGGAGGAAGTGGTCAAAGGTATCCTTCTCAAACAACCCTACAATCAAGATACAAGAAGTCTCTTGTGTCCCCAACACACCCAATACACTTGTCAGGTGTATAGGTGCACTAGTTTGGCAAAGAGATAGTAAAATACAAGTAGTATGATGATTGTAAGACAACGGTGCCAAAAAAGAATTTGATGGCGTTTTGTTGATGTGGCATAAAGGATCTTGACGGGAGTAAGAAATTAAAGGAAATCTGAAACAAATACGGCAACAAGCAAACATGCAACAGATCTAGTTGTAAATGGTGTTTCAATGTTTAGAAACAAGGCCTAGGGCTCATACTTTCACTAGTGAACACTCTCATATAAATATCTTCTCTTCATGATACTACTCTTAACTACTCTCCGGTTGGATAACTCTAATCCATGGTAGGGCTACAAAAGCACTCCTTAAAGTTTGCAATCCCCATCTAGATAACCCCACACTGTCACCTTGAGCGCTAGATGGTTCCTTCAAAAACCGTACCACAATTTCATAGAGAAAACCAACTCAAAATATACTCATGATAAGAAAAGGTTGTATAATATTTAACAAGAATTTGAGGATAAAGACCATATCTAGCACTAAGCTCTTGAAAACCAGAAGTTTCAGCGAAAGACTTAATGCAACCATACTCATAGTTTATACCTGGTTATTTACCTTTGTCGTTATCGAAATCTTCGGTATTGCTTTGAATTGTTTCAATAAGATCCCACTTAGATTTGACCTCCTTACTTGTGAAGGATCCCTCTAAACAGGTATCTACATAGTCCTTGTAATGTCCTGAAAGCCTTTCATAAAAATTATAAATAATAATATTACTAGGGAGCTCATGAATGGGATATTTGAGCATTAGTGACTTCAGTCTCCCCCAAGATTGGGCAATACTTTCTCGATCATGAGGGTGAAAATTATAAATATAATTCCTATCTTTATGGATTTCATGAGGAGGATAAAATTTTGAGTAAAAGAGAGATTCAATTTCCTTCCATTCCAAATGATTAGGGTCATCTAGTGACGTAGACCACTACCTTGCTTTGTCCCTAAGTGATAAATAGAATAGCTTCATCTTAACTTGGTCCATTGAAATACCCACACACTTGAACAACTCGCATAATTCATAGATAAAAAGCAAGTGATCACCAGGATGGACAGTTCCATCCCCAAAATAATAGTTATCCATAACATGATCAATAATTTTCGTAGGTATTTTAAAAGGGACACTTTCAGTATGTGGCTTTAAAATATCACAAGCATCATTAGAATTACCACATATGAGCGATAAAGTATCATCAGAGAAAATTTTCTTCCCTAAAGCTGGGGAACTAAAAAGATCTTTTTCATAAAAACTAGCTTCCCCAAGCTTAGACGTTTCCATAGCATTAGTAACAATGGTGTTAAAAAATTCATACTAATAAAATTGCTATTAGCATGCAAATAAAGTTCCATAGGTTTTTTAGTTTTCTCTCCGGACCATTCATGCTCTAACTTAGGAAAAACACTAAAAACCTCTCTAATTTTGTTGTTTTCCATTAAGCCTAACTAGTGAAAATTAAAACAAGAAACAAAACGATACAATTGTAGAATCTAAAGGAAATAACTTCGAGAACTCACACTCTTGCAACAGTACTATAAGAGAGCTTAGTAGCCAGAGGATGTGAGTACCTTTTACCTTACCTCCCCAGCAATGGCGCCAGAAAAAAGCTTTATGTCTACGCACGCTGCTATTCTTGTAGACGGCATTGGGCCTCCAATTGCAGAGGTTTGTAGAACAACAGCAAGTTTACCTTAAGTGGATCACCCAAGGTTTATCGATCTCAGGGAGGAAGTGGTCAAAGGTATCCTTCTCAAACAACCCTATAATCAAGATACAAGAAGTCTCTTGTGTCCCCAACACACCCAATACACTTGTCCGGTGTATAGGTGCACTAGTTTGGCAAAGAGATAGTAAAATACAAGTAGTATGATGATTGTAAGACAACGGTGCCAAAAAAGAATTTGATGGCGTGTTGCTGACGTGGCATAAAGGGGCTTGACGGGAGGAAGAAATTAAAGGCAATCTGAAACAAATACGGCAAAAAGCAAACATGCAACATATCTAGTTGTAAATGGTGTTTCAATGTTTAAAAACAAGGCCTAGGGATCATACTTTCACTAGTGAACACTCTCATATAAATATCTTCTCTTCATGATACTACTCTTAACTACTCTCCAGTTGGATAACTCTACTCCATGGTAGGGCTACAAAAGCACTCCTTAAAGTTTGCAATCCCCATCTAGATAACCCCACACTGTCACCTTGAGCGCTAGATGGTTCCTTCAAACACCGTACCACAATTTCATAGACAAAACCAACTCAAAATATACTCATGATAAGTATTTATGTAATCTCTAGCCTATGTGCCACATGGTGTGCATGTTGTCACTTTCACACACGTGGGGATAGCCGGAGATTGATTAAAGCACTTTAGTAGCAGAGTAGAGCTACTTGATTACAAAGCTCATGGCCACAATAAGATCACCCATAGACAGAGTTGAACACATAGCTACAGGTAGAGCCCTTAGCCTCGATGAAGAACTACTCCCTCCTCATCATGGGATTCAGCAACGGCGATGGAGATCGTGGTGGAGATCTGTAACATCCCGAAAATATTAAACTTGGATCATCAAACTCTTATCTTCAAAATTAGGGTTAACAAAAACTTTTCTAAATAAAAATTAGAAAGCATGCATGTGTGTATGCATCCCATTTTGAATTCTTTTGAATTGCCTTGTTTATGTGTTTCTTTGCTTGTAAAAGGATTCTTAGGTGAAATAAACATCATCTAAACAATCCCCACACTTTTCCCAAAGACAAATAAATCAAAAAAACAAAATGAGTGAATGGTCATTTTGACCAATTTAACTCCCATGCCTACTTTGGCTATCTCAAACTTTCAGAACTTAACAGAAACTTGTTTTGATCTTTACACCCCTTGATAGTACTCATAACAAAGTATCAAGGCCCACTTTGGGATCACCAGAAACATTCAAATGCATAGTTTAAAGGACAGTTTAAAATTGAATCTATATCATATGGAAAGATCCCACTTTTGCAAAAACCACTCAAACAAGCTCAACTTTGAAAACCCAAGCATTCGCAGACTCACCAACACCAACCTAGCACACCCACCAAAAATATTTTCAAAATTCAAAACTTGAGTTCTTGCAGCCATTTCATCAAACACCTTGCAGATACAAATCAAACAAAATCTAAACACTATTTTGAGTAGTGATTCTGGCCTATCTTGTTCCCTCTCTGGACACCACTAGCCTTAGTAGATCATCTAACAACCTAAACTAATATCTAGAACTACTGTAAGCTAGCCATTGTCATCAATGGTGAGCAGGCCGAGTGCACCCTTGCCACCCACATGTCGACAGCGAGCTAGGAGAAGCACCAAGCCTAGCCAACATGTCTGGGAGCAAGCTAACACCCAACCGCCACTCCATGTCCAGCGCTCGAACCTTGCCAGCCCCTGGACCACACGCACAGACCATGCCAAGCTCGCCAGCAACCATGCCGAGAGCACGCCCCGTGCGCCATGCTTGACAAAACGCCCACAGACCGCGCGCTGCCCTCGCCGCGTGTATACGTGATCACCACCGTCCCAACAACCCCGCAGACACGCTCGTTCGCCGCCGCGTGGACCACGCATGCTGTGCGCCATAAAAACTTCCGTCGGGCACGCGCAAAGCACCGCCGCGTTCCGACCAATCATCACCGCCCCACTCCTCGCCACCACGTCATTGAGCTTCGCTAGGGAGCACCGCACCTCCCCTACCGTCGCCCACGATGATAGCCCTCTGTGCCGTCGACCACGACGAGCTCAGCTTGCGCCCGTCGGTCCCCTCTCGCCAATATAAATAGAGGCCACCCCTAGCAGAATTGAGCACACCACCTCACTCCCCTCACACCCAGAACCACCCCGCCTCAGTCCCGAAGCAAGGCGAGCAGCGCATCGCCGGAATTTGGCCGGAGCCCTCCACTGTTAGAGAAGAAGGGAGTCAGCGATTGGAGCCGCCCCAGGAGAAGCTGCCGGTACCAGGAGGTTCGCCGTTGTCGACTTTGTCGTTCGCCCGCCTCGCCGACCCTCGCCTAAGCCCCGGTGATCCCCCGACGACCCCCACCTGCCGCGTTAGGTTTCTGTGTCGCCGGCGCTGCCCGACGTGGACGATGAACCAGGGTCGTTAGATTAGAACAAGATCCCACGGCTCACATTTCCCCGTACCGCTTCGCACCCCCTCGTCTCACTGACGCGTGGGGACAACAACTTAACCAGCCCGCGTAAGCGCTGTGTTTAGCAGGCCGGCCCAGTATCGTTTCCCGCGCAGCCCAGTCGTTTGAATTTGACCTTTTCCATTTTAATTCAAGCACACTTCTGCACCTAGTTTCAAAACTTAACCCAGCTCGATTCAGTAAACCAAATTGAATGAAACCAATTTTGTTAGAAAAGTCTTGAAATGCTTAATCCAAGCCCGTTGGATTTAAATTATTTGGATATGTAGATCATCGTTGGTAAAAATAACAAGGCAGAACCTTTTCTGCATTCAAAAAATTTTCAAATTGAAACCCTAAAAGCTTTTGAGTTGATTCCAAATCTCAAAAATCACATTTGATCATACCTTTCAGAATATATAAAAACATTTGG
This sequence comes from Avena longiglumis, assembly GCA_030063025.1. Lineage (NCBI taxonomy): Eukaryota > Viridiplantae > Streptophyta > Magnoliopsida > Poales > Poaceae > Avena > Avena longiglumis. The sequence goes on from CP125979.1 coordinate 450,713,291, forward strand.
GTTTACTTAGAGAAATATTGTTCAAGTAATAAAAGAATGCCACCTATGCATTTCTAGCCACTTTAATTAATTAAAATAAAAGGGTTAAACCTTATTAAATTGTGACACCACTTTAAATCACCTTCCCATGGACTAAAATATGTGGTGATGACATGTGTCAACATGATCCCATGTTTGGTTGGAGAATATTAAATCTTAAGTAGTTTTTCAATGAGTAGAAATTACTTTTCTAAAATAAATGGAATTAAACAAAGCTTTAATCTTGTAATGTTAGTGATGATACTAGATCATCTATAGAACCCCTTTGTGTGATGATTGCAAGTAGTTAAGTATTGTTTGGTGATTGTGTACCTCGTATTTATTTATAGATGCTAGTACCGACCAAGGATACGAGGAAGAAGGAGGATACTACGAAGAAGAAGCCGAGGAGAATTTCAACCACTGCTCTGCACAAGCCAAGCTTATACTCATACTGTGCAAGCCTTACTAATCAAGTTGACCTATGAAAGCCTAATACTACTAGTTGAATGTGCAAGCTAACACTTGCAAGATACTATACCTATGCAAGCAAATACTTGCTTGTTACCCTGCTAACTATATGCATTAAGCATATATGATCATAACCACTTGATAAACCAATCCTAGTTTTACTTACAAGCTTTATACTTTATTTCTTTATCAAAGCTAGTACTTAGAGTTTACTTAAGTTATTTGTAGATACTAGAAAGATAATTGAAGGTTTCATAAAGAGCATAAAATTTGGCCTAAGCTAGATAATCTTTATGTCATCCTAAGGCAAGAGATTGAACTTAGTTAAACTCCACTAGTTTACCACCCCTCCTTAGTACTTACCCCCACTTGTAGATGCTAGTGCTAAGAATAAAACTTGATCAACTTAGATAGGAATACTTGGTGGAAAAATGGATATGAAAACCTTGGAATCATGGATCATTCTATTGAAATGTTTTGGACATGTGTTTCCGAACACCATATGATTTATGGTGATGAAAATGTTGAGGCATGGGCCTTAGCCCTTTATAAAACTGATGGTTGTCTGGATGCGATACCATTCCAATTTTAACGTACAACCACAATACTCGAAAATTGGGTAGGGCTTGACTAGAAACTTATATACCTTAGTATTAGTTCCCTCACAACCAAGGTCAGAGATGAGGCTACCTTGTGAAGATTATCCACCTGTGAAGTATCCAAGATGACAGTTGGTCATGGTTGGGAGGCCAAACTCACAGGAGAGGTGCTTATACTAGGGCGTGTAATTGAAAGGTTAGGATTTATTATCCGCATACTGAGTATGGTGAATTCAGGATTTGTTCCTGACGGATGTATCGAATGTTGTGGTGAAAGTGTACAATCTCTATAGAGTGTCAAACTATTAGAATAGCCGCGTCCGCGGTTATGGACAGTTGGAGTGGCCATACTGTTCCCCCGTCAGATGTTTTCAAAATGACTTATGAAATGAATTGAGATTTTGACTTGACCACAACAGAGTTGTGATATGAAATTCAAGTTCCCACTTAGGTGTTATAAAACTTCAACTAGCATTCTTGCTTCTGAACTTAGTAGATGTAAATCTGGCTTTTTGCAAAACAATCCTAGAGCTTAGTGTCCTATTACAAAAACCCCCTTCACTTGTTAGTATTAGTTTGCGAGTACTTAAAGAGTACTCATGGCTTTGTCCCTGGCTATTCCTGTGGCTAGACTATGAAGAGGAGTACCTGGAGGATGGACCCCAGGAAGGTTACGACAACTAGGATCATCTCCCATCGGCAGCATTGTCTGTGACCACGAAGATATAGCTTCGCCTACGCTATCGTTATTATTACGTATTCCGCTGCTTGAACTGTATTAAGAACTGGATCATGATATACTTATTTGTGTAAGATCTTATGTATGGATTGTAATGGATGATGTAATGTGGTATCCAATTATGTTATGTCTCGCAAAAATGGTAATCCTGGGATTGCGATGTATGGCATAACAGGCATCTCGGATTAAAAATCCGGGTGTTGACAAGATCGATGGAGATGGCTCCGGGGGCACTTCCTCGTTCCGGCAGGGTGCCAGAACAGAGACTACTGTCCCCCGAATTTCCCCTTCGGTGGCGGTGGCACTGCGGAGGTTTTCGTGGCTTTCTCCTAGATGTTTTAGGGTTTTTTGAGTCGGGAGGCTTTTATAGGCGAAAGGGGAACGTCAGTGGCCGCCAGTGTGGCCCACACCTGGTGGTGGCCCGGCCGTGGTGGGCCCGCGCCACCCTATGGTGTGCCCACCCTGGTGCCCCCCTCCGTCTCTGCTTCGCATTTCCGTATTGCTCCGGGAAAATATGCATATTGGCTTTTGCCCCGTCCAATTCCGAGAAAATTTATTTTTTAGCTTTTCTGAAACGAAAAACAGCACAAAACAGGCAACTAGCACTGCGGCATCTTGTCAATAGGTTAGTTCTAGAAAGTGTATAAAAATACCTCAAAGTGTAGATAAAATATAGCAAAGTGGATATTAAACAAGCATGGAGCATAAAAAATAATAGATACGTTTACGGCGTATCAATGTTTCCTTTGAATTTGGCTCCTTCCAGCTTCTTGGCTCTGCTTGAGAGGTTTCGTGACACGAGTCATGTCAACGAGTTGGTGCGCCATCAACTGGTGGCAAGCATGAAGGCGTCCCTTTCACTTGTTCGACTGCATCATCGCGATGTCGACCTTGCGGAGATAGCGGTTGTACCTCCTCCCCCTGCTAGTGGCATGGCGTGGGATATGCGCCCACATTACACGGCTGTGGCGCATCATGCCGAGGAGATTGTATATGTGTTTGAGGAGCGGACAAACGTTCTGCTCCAGCATAGTTAAGCCCTATAAAAAATGAGATAATGTAAAGTCTGTATTTATTCAAGTGGGCTTGTAATGCCCTTTGTAAAATTTGTATATGTTGGCAAGCAGTGCATTGTATGATTATATAATGTGCATATCCTTTTCGTTAGCCTGACGTGGTTATCAACTCAGGTCATATGCGTTGTTGTCGATTGATGAAGTCGTAAGGTGAGGCGCAACCCCCGAGCATGTTTAGCGGTAAATAATGCGAGGGAAAAAGATTTTTAGGCCAAGGAACTTAGCTTTTATACATCGAAAACGAGGAGGTACATTGTTCGGCTAAAAATCCTGGTTGAGTAGCCTTATTGAAAGTAAAGGGTAACTAGGGGTAGAAGCGTCGCAGTCGTGCGACGTTCCAGGAGTTGGAGTATTCGACCCCTGATGCAATGTCCATGAGGCAGTAGGCGCCACCTGGGATGACTTCTGTGACGATGTATGGTCCTTAACAAGGTGAATCGAGGTTCTTGTGCCCTTCTTGCTTGAGTCGCAGGACGAGGTCTCCTTTGACGAAAGACATTGGGCGTAGCCGACGGCTGTGGTAGTTGCGGAGGCTTTGCTGATACACCATTGAGTGGTCCATGGCGATGTCGCGTGCCTCATCGAGCGTGTCGACGACATCTTCGAGCGTGGCCGTTGATTCGGCTTCGCTGAAGGCGACGACCCATGGGACCTTGGAGAGTACCTCAGCAGGTAGCAGAGCTTCATCTCCGTGCACCATGAAGAAGGGAGTGTAGCCAGTTGAGCTATTTAGAGTTGCGCAGGCTCCAGAGAATAAAGGGTAGCTCATCCTCCCAGGCTCCCGCAAGCCTTTCGAGTGGGCGTAGCAGGCGCTTCTTGATGCCGTTTCTGATGAGGCCGTTGGCCTTTTCGACCTGTCCGTTTGTCTGCGGGTGCGCCACAGAGGCGTATGATAGATTGATTCCTAGGTTCGCGCAAAAGCTTCGGAATTCCTTGGATGAGGTTTGATACTTTGTCCGTTATGATGCTATGAGGTACTCCGAACCTATAGACAATGGACTCAAAAAATTTGACGGCAATTTTTCTGCTTTGGTTGGTGATGGGCATGGCCTCGATTCACTTGAACAATTTGTCGACTGCCACTAGGAGGAACCCGTGGCCCCTAGGCGAGGACTTTGGCAGTTTGCCGATCATGTTGAGACCCCACTGGGCGAAAGGCCAAGCCACTGGAATAGGCCGCAGCTATATTCCTGGTGCATGTGGCTTGTCCGCATACCTTTGACAGGCGTTGCACCTATGGTCTATCTCCTTGACGTTGTTCATTACAGTTGGTAGTAGAAACCAGCTCGTAGAGCTTTCACGACCAGGGCACGGCTTCCTGCGTGATGGCCGCAAATAGCCTCATGGATCTCTAGGAGGATGTTTTGTCGTCGCTGATGGTGACACATCGTTGGATCACACCCGAAATATTGCGCCTGTACAACTCACCATTGATGATGGTGAAGGCCTTTGATCTATGAGATACACGTCGGGCATATGTCGGTTCCTCAGGCAGCTAATTGTTTATCAGGTAATGGAGGTACAGTTGCTTCCACATTTACTCAATCGCCATGACCTATATAAGTCTTACCAACTCAACCTCCATGTCGAGCTTTTCCAGTCCTTCGGGTAGCGCAAACCCCAAGTGCTCTGCTTCTTCGGCTGAGCCTTTTGGGAATTTCCTCTCGATGGAGGGTACACATATTTTTTCGAGGAACACGCCTGGTGGCACCCGATCATAGGTAGAGCCAATGTTGGTGAGCTTGTTCGCCTCCTTGTTTCTCTCCCTGCCAACATGCCAAAATTCACAGCCGCCGAAGTCTCCTTCAAGTGAGTTGTAGAGCGCACGGTATGCGATCTTGTTGGCGCTATGTGCATCGCACTCGCTCATCGTCTATTAGATGACAAGGTTCTAGTAGCCATAGATGACGAGGCGTGTGGCACTACACACCTTTGCCATCCTCATGCCATGGATGAGGGCCTCGTATTCGTCCTCGTTGTTAGAGGCGGGGAAATTCATCCGAAGTACATACTTCATCTTGTTGCCTTGAGGAGACTTCATTATGATGCCGGCCCCTGCTCCTTCCTCGCGCTTGGAGTCGTCAAAGTGCATCGTCCAGGACTGCGACATGTCCGGGGTAACCGGTAGCTGGAGTTCCATCTAGTGGACGAGGAAGTCAAGGAGGACCTGAGATTTTATGGCGGTGCATCGCTCGTAGATGACGTCCCGTAGCTTCGGGGTTGTTCAGGATGTTTCATAGCGGGGTGTCATTGACGACCACGATCTGGTACTCCTACAAGTAGTGTCTTATCCGACGCGCCGTCATGAATACATCATAGGCGAGCTTCTGGTAATGAGGGTACCTCTGCTTTGGGCGTTGGACCCCATGGGTCTTGCCATCTTCGTGTCGCTCTATCACGAGTGCGGTGTTGACCACCTGATGTGTGGCTGCTATGTATAGAAGCAAGGGCTCTCTCTCCTTCGGCATGACGAGGATAGGTGATGTGGAGAGTAACCGTTTGAGGTCCTCAAACGCATCGTCTGCCTCTAGCGTCCACTCGAATTTGTCAGCCTTGCGCCGTAGCTGATATAAGGGGAGGGCCTTCTCACCCATTCGACTGATGAACCTTATGAGCAACGCGATTCGTCCAGCTAGCTGCTAGACCCACTTGAGGTTCTTCGGCTTCTCCATGGCCAGTATGGCCCTGATTTTCTTCGGATTCGCCTCGATGCCATGTTGGGAGATGAAGTACCCGAGTACCTGGCCATATGGGACACCGAAAGCGCACGTGTCTGGGTTTAGCTTGATCTTGTAGCGATCAAGGTTATCGAACGTCTCCGGGAGATAGTCGATGAGCTTCCTGCCCTCCTTGGTCTTGATTACTATGTTGTCGACATAGACCTGGATGTTGCGACTGATCTGGTCCTTCAGACATTCCTGCATGTATCTCTGGTAAGTGGCGCATGCGTTCTTCAGCCCAAAGGGCATTGTGTTGTAGCATAACACCCCGAACAGCATGATGAATGCCATTTTTTCCTGGTCTTCGACCTTCAGCCAAATTTGGTTGTAGCTTGATTAGGCATCTAGGAAGGAGAGCTTCTCGCATCCTGCGGTGCAGTCGATGATTTGATCGATCTTTGGTAGAGGGAAGTGGTCCTTGGGACAATGCTTGTTGGGCGATGTGAAGTCTACGCACATCCGCAGGATGTTCGTGTACCTTTTGGGGACCAGCACGATGTTGGCCAACCACTCGCTTTCTTTGATTTCCCTGATAAAGTTGGCCTCGTGGAGTCGAATTTGATTCCAACGGCTTTGGCTCTTGGCTCAGACAGTCAAAGCATCAACTGCTTGACAGGCTTCACATATGGAAACACATTGAATGCATGCTCGGCAAATTCCCTAGGAACTCCTAGCATGTCTTGAAGTAATTCGACGAGCGCTCACAGACTCATGTCATTGGCGAAAATTTCCCAGCGCTCACGGAGGAATTCGATGAGCGCGCTTTCCTATGCGCTCACGGAGGAATCGGCGATCAACGCCTTCTTGAAGGTGTCTATCGGGTGAACCTACACCTTCTTTGTGTTGACTATGGATTCGAACGACAAATCAGGTGCAGGTGACTTGTGTGCCCTGTTGTCTGTCACCTCCTTGAGCCTCGTGAGCTCCTCCTGCATGCCGAATGACTAAGAGATTCTGTTGAAGTCTCTGTCGCAGCTGTCGGACCTAGTGAAGCTTCCTGGGACGGTGATGACGCCCCTAGGTCCTGGCATCTTGAGTAGAAGGTATGCATAGTGCGGTACTGCCATAAATCTTGCGAATGCCACGCGCCTGAGGATGGTGTGGTACTGTGATGGCCAGTCCACCACTTCGAACTCCATCCGTTCACGCCTAAAGTTTTCGGGCTTGCCGAAGATAACGTCAAGCCATAACTTGCCCAGGGGTATATGCCCTTCCCTGGGACGATGTCGTGGAACGTCGGGTCCGATGGTTCTAGGCTGTAGAGTGGGATCCGCATGGCTGCGAGTGTGCTGGCGAACATCAGGTTGATGCCGCTACCGCCGTTCATAAAGACGCGGCTCATATCGAATCCCCCTATCTGGGCCTCGAGCACTAGGGAAAAGTGACCTGGGTGAGTTATCTAGCATGGGTGATCCGACTGGTCGAACGTGATGCAGGATTCCGAGCCGCTAAGGTACTCAGGTATGGCTGGTGGGGAGGTCACGGCCAGGTTGACTTTGCGGGTGGTCTTTTTCTGCACCCTGTTGGTTGAGCGCCCCTTCTGGATCATCATGGACCCTATCTGTGGTGGGTATCCATCCGCACCGTTATTCGATGCTGGAGCAGTTGGCGGCTGCGAGGGTCCTCCAGGTGGTGGTGGGGGAGCTCCATGGGCGATGAACCCAGGGTTCGGTGCGAATCCTGGGTTCATTGCGTGGCGTCCCATTTGGGTGAAGCCCTCGCTGAGCTTCTGGAATTCCCGGCAGTCCTTGAACATGTGGCTAGCCTTCTTCTTACCATCTTGTTTGTCGATGTAGAAGTGGATGGTGCAGGGACCGGAGAGCTTGTCGTATGTCAGAGGCTCTTCGTCGAGGTTGCGAGGTTGCCACGTTTATGTGGGTCGTCCACCGTCATGTTAGTTGCTGCCATGGTGTCCGTTTTTGCGGTTGCCATCGTCACGGCGATCAGCGTATCCGGCCGCAACCATGTCAACTCCCTCGGGATCAACGTAGACGTGCGATCTTATCTTACTACGGTGGTCGCGCCTGCGGTCGAAGTCATTCGAATGTGTTCGGTTGACAGAATCCTCGCCATCATCCCAGCGGTTGGCGATGTCCATGAGGTGATGAAGGGTTTTGGGCTTGACGTGCCCGAGTTCCTCCTAGAAATCTTGGCGCGTGACATCATCCTTGAAGGCGTCGATTGCTCTCTCTTGGACGATGTTTGCGGTGGAGTTCTTGATGTGAGACCAACATAGTATGTACAAGCGGATGGACTCGTTAGTCCGCTACGTATAGGCCCACAGCTCTTCGATTGAGGCTGGCCTCTTGCTGGTGCCCTTGATGTTGCGGATGAAACTGTACGCCAGTTCTTCCCAACTTCGGATGGAGCCAGAGGGGAGGCTACTGAGCCAGACTCTCCCTACGCCTGTCAGCTGTAGCCGAATGCACTGTAGGGTGGTGCTCTTGTTCCCGCAGTGAAGCTTGACTGACGACAGATGATCGCCGAGCCAAGTTTTTGGCTCCTGCACGCCATCGAACTTTGGGTTGTTCGAAGGAAGCTTGAGGTTTCTCGGCATCCATGATTTGTCGATCTTGCACTGTGTGAGCTCGCTAAAAGTATCGTAATTACTGCTGCGGCGCCGTGGGCTCCTATGGCGTCGAGGTAGGTCGTGCTCCTCCTCCTCGGATGAGGGCGTCCAGCTTCGAGTGAACTTGATCGCGGCCTTCTTCTTCGGCTCCACGGGAGTTTCGTCATGGAGCGCAGCTCCAACGAGTCCGAGGCCTGTTAGCGCGGACTTGTGGATGGCGTTCTTCGAGTCTCCCGCTGGTAGCGGGTTAGACGTGAGGTAGGTGGTGGCTGCCATGATCGCTGCTTGTGGCATTTTCGAAATAATGTTGCCTTGCGAGTCCATCATCATGAAGGACGTATTGAGTTCCTTGGTTACCTCACACCGTGCGGAAGGGTCCATGCGCTCCAGGCGAGAGCGGTATTTGTGGGCGTTGTTACCGTGTGAAGAGGAGACGCTAGCGGAGAGCGCATCTCGCCGCATGCTCAAGGTCATCCTGTAGCTTGACCTGTCGATTGTGCTCATCGATCAGGAGCCAGTGATAGGCCATCAGCAAGTCACGGGAGGCATCCACAGGTAGGATTTTATTGCCTCGCACAGCTTCATGTGCGATCTCCCATCCTTCCTCATTGAGATTGATCTGGTTGTGGGCGCGATTGCCGCCCTCAGTGGCTCTATCCATCCTGCTAGCCAGGTTTACCCTGTTTCCCTCGTTCTCAACCTGAGGGTTGGGAGGGGCATGGGAATCCAAACCCAGTGGTGGATCAGTTGCGTTGTTGATGTCGCCACCATGGATGAAGGTGCACAGGTAGCGCTAACAGAGTGGGCCACTGCTGTCGTAGCTCTTAGATCCGGAACCGTAGGTTCCTTCATCCGAAGTGGGGTCGCACAGATCAGAATTGCAGCTATCGCTGTCATCTGAATCGTCCGTTAGTGTTGATGTACGTAGGGAGTCGATGGGCGGGACCCACGAAGAAAGCATGATCGATGGGAGGGGCACCTGATTTGGGAGGCGGAGGGTGCCGGTCTGCCCCACCTGGAAGCAGAAGCTCCCGAACATCTCGATTCTGTCGCCTACGAACTCGAAATCTTTGAGGATGGCCGGCGAGTGGGCGGTGAAGTCAAAGGCGCTGAAGAGTAGGTGACTCACCGTCGCCGAGGAATCGTAGATCGCTCCGGATGGGACCGTCACGACCGCACGATCAGTGTCCCCAGTTCCCCACAGACGGGACCCACGAAGAAAGCATGATCGATGGAAGATGGCCCCCGGAGGGAAACCCCTACTCCTGCTTGTCTGTTCTTGATTACGGTGGAACCGAAGGTTACCGGGGTGCGCATATGCAATCTCGCATGGAGGTGTGTGTACGAGGTGGATTGTCCTCCTCGTCGTTCCCTCCTGGCCTTTATATAGATAGTCTAGGTCCTGGGGTAGGTCGAGTCGGTTACATATTAGGGTTGGAAACCCTTTGAAATTCTTTCTAATCTAGACTTGTTCTCCAAGGAGTAAAGTTCATGATGGGCTTGGGCAACCCGCAAACTTCCTGGACTACAGGGCTTCATGTGGGCCTTCCTTTGGCTAGACCGGGTATACCAACGTTATTCACTCGTAGGGTATATCCATGTCAATTAAATTAGCCAAGGAGTGTCAAATGACTGTCGAAGAAATTCTAGGCGGCGAAGAAATTGCCAAGGCACCAATAGCACAGAAATATGTCTATGGGGAGCCTCTATTCAGCAAAGAGGCATTGCAGGATCTGCCAACACAAATGTGACTTTTGCATGCCTGGTACATGAAAGTCACAAAGGAAGAGCTACAATATCTCTTAGTGAAAGTTGGAGATGAGTACTTCCGTCCAGACATGATCTCTATTGAACTTTGTGAATTATTTCAGTTATTCAACCAAAAATCCTTCGATAAGTCCATCGTCAGCTGCTATTGTCTGTAAGTAATTAAGTCTCTAGATCAGCTCATTCAATTCATTGCCTATAATTATCCTCACTATATCCTCTTGTATGCTGTTATGCAGAATGAAGATTTAGGAATGTAGAAGATAGATCGGTAGTTTTCATCATCGTTCTCTTCTTCATCGCCGTCTTCCATCGCAACCCCTCTTTCTCCGTGTTTGGTCCAAACATTATAGCCGGACATAATACTAGACCGTAGAAGGTGGCTCTTAATGACTCTTGCGGAAGTGTGTGCCTTCTCATTCCTGCAGTCAACACATGGACAACACATAAAACCATCACACTGCTTGTTCTCCTCGGCCACAAGTCGAAAAGAACGCACGCCTTCTCTGAAAGCGGCAGAGCGTCGGTCACCGTATATCCATGGATAGATCATCTGTATCATACAAATATATATCAAACTCAATCACGATGCTAAAATTAGTACGGCACGGTCGAAATGAGAAAATAACTGCTAACATTTTATTACACTTGGAAACAAAGATAAGAAAACTTAAGTGTGGCTGGGGAACCTCATATCATGTCTGTCTTGTGTGACCTAAAGTCGCATCGCTCTAATGGGTATTTCACCGAACACCTCTAGTGCATATGAACAAGAAAAAAAATAGCACAACACCACCTCTCCCACCAGGAAAAAACAGTTGAGACGCGGAGGGGTTTCTACCATATATATAGGGCCAGACCACTAGTCCCAGTTTGAGATACAAATCGGGACTAAAGGGGGTGCCCGGAGGGAGCGGCAGGCCCAGATCCTTTAGTCCCGGTTTGTGTCTCACACCAGGGCTAATGGGGTCTAACAGGCCGGGACCTATGGTTTGGGGTGGCTCGGGCCGTCCGACGCGGGCCATTAGTCCCGGCCCCAGCCAAATCCGGGAATCACTAGTAGAAAACAGGACACTAGCCCCGGTTTATAAGAGGCTTTAGTCCCGGATTGCAATCCGGGACTAATGTATCGGGACTAAAGGTTAGGCCTTTAGTCCAAGTTCTGTTACAAACCGGGACTAGATTATCTCCACGTGGCCGCTCTGTGCGCGTTGGGCTGGAGGATATTTAGTCCCGGTTCGTAACACGAACCGGGACTAAAGTTCTTCTGCCGCGGCAACATTTTGCACCAAACTGCTGCCGCGGCAGGAGGTGGGGTTTAGGGTTTTAGGGTTTTCTTTTTTTGTGTTTGATTATTTTTCATTTTGTGTTTTCATATACATATTATTCTACGCTACTACATGCTGTATACATTGATGCATATATAATATAATTTCACTCACGATAACATAAATACATATAAATATATACACAACCGAGACTAGAGCTCGTCTAATTGATTTACACCAAGATCATCATTACAACAGATACTGTCCTTTTGTGTCTATCCACGATTACACGAAGGTCTATCTACGTTGTACTCTCCTTTTGAGTTTATGACGTCCCTGAGCAAAAATCCCGACAACTCCTCTTGAATTGCTAGTAGGCGTTCATGTGGTAGGAGCTTATCCCGCATCGCATCCAACTATATATAAAGAAGTAGATCATTATGAATGGAACTCAACAAAAACTATGGTATAGAATAAATTGAGAATATATTTTTGACGTACTTGAAGAAAGTTTGTGCCCTGCTCCATACACCCACGAATGGACTCACATACGTAATATCCACATAAATTAGTCCCATGTGGCTGCGTCGCACACTTTTCGATCGAGAATATAATCCAATCAGATAATAATCAAGCATGATAATTGTAAGAATGATAATTGTAATATCCACATAAATTAGTCCCCTAGCTCTCGTACTACTTACCGGGACCGTACGAAAAGTGAGCTCCTCACGCCATTCACCCTGAACCTCCTTCGTGAACCTTTTCCAAACCCTATCCGGAAAAAAAGAAATGAATGAGTTATTAATTAGTTTACATCTCAGAGAATGAACGAAAGAGACAGATATAGTGATTGAAATTACTTTTGGAGGCAATCAATTATGCTGCGGTAGTCTTCCACCGGCTTCTTTAAGGAGTCCGAGATTTCAACTTTTGCACGGTCAGCGTCAATGTTTAGAAGAATCCAGTGGAAGCTGTGATCATTTATATACACTTAACATCGAGTAAACAAAAATTGAATGTGTACAGGACAATAAGACTCTTACCCATAGTTGTAAGGAAATAGTATTTGTGTCTTGTAATGTTGCTCCATTAAAAACATTAGCAAGTTATCCTCTGTTTCCTGGAGGTTATTTATTAGCGTATATCCATTTCCTCTGTTTAGGTCAACGAACCCAATGCTGTAGATTGACTTCCTTCTACATTCTTGAATCTTCATTCTGCATATATAATAGCATACAGAAGGAGATATAGTGAGGATAACGAAAGGAAATGAATTGAACGAGATGAGTTAGTGACTTAATTACTTACAGACAATATATGCTGAGGAGGGACTTGTCGAGGGCGTCTAGGTTGAATAACTGAAATAGTTCACAAAGTTCAATGGAGATCTCATCTGGACGGAAGTACTCCTATCCAACTTTACATAGGAGAAATTGTCGCCCTTCCTTTGTCACTTTCAAGTACCAGATATGCAACAGTCGCATATGTGTTGGCAGATCATCGAATACCTCATCGCTGAAAAGAGGCTCCCCGTAGACAAACTTTCGTGCTATTGGTCCCTTGGCGACATTATCTCCGCCGGCTAGAAGTGCTTCGACCGGCACGTTACACTCCTTGGCTAATTTAATAGCTATTTCCATATCTATTCCACCTTGTGTGGGCTGGGGTAACACCTTGAGCGGGGCAATGGATTGTTTTGCCTGTTTGCCGAGCTGGGCAACTTCTTTTGATTTTCTCCCACTTGCAGTACTGCTTGATGACTTCTCTTTTAGTGTCTTCGTAAGACAGCATGTATAGTCAAGGAATTCCTTGAAGTGCTTCTTGACTTTTGGATAAACTAGCACCTATGGCTCGGGTTGTTTTGGTGCAAAATGGGCCTTCACTTCGGCCCGGGAGATCACCGCGCTTTCCTCATCAGTCCGGTGATAAGCTAACTTGGGAGGAGATGGCGGTACTCTTGGTAGGGGATCTTGTCGTTTTCGGCGTCGGGTCTCCCTCGACATAGCGGTGTTATTCTTCTGCTTTCTTCCCTTTGATTCAGTGGGCGGAGGCGGAGGTGCCGGAGATGGAGATGCAGTCACGCTGCGATCCCTCTCAGGAAGGGGTGGACTATTGTTTCTTGGTGGAGACGGTGGACTCGGAGGTGATGGTGGCCTTGGAGGTGATGGATTGCTTCTCGGAGGAGAAGATTTCCTTGGTGCCCAGCCTGGAAACACGATGTGTTGTTTTTCCAAAGAATGATCCCACCCTCCACTTCTCCAAGTGTTTTCTCCCCTTCGCCTGTAGGGATGCCAAGCTCAAGTGATCGACATGTCCAGACCGACACGAGCATAGCCAGCTGGAATCTGACTTCCATGGTAGGTCGCTTCCGGTGGACAAGGTAAAGCAAAGCCGAGCGCCACCTTCATAGAAATGTTCTTCAATGTGACATGTAGCTCACAAGCTGTCCTTGCCTCGACTTCATCCACGGGGTAGCGAACCATCGTTGCATTATTGTCCATCAGCATTGGATTATTAGATTGTACCTCCGTGGAAGCCACGCTACTTCTCCGCTGAGATGGGCCCACCGGACTGTCTAACGCAGGATCTTGTTGTCGGGCCAGTACTCTAAGTTCATTAATCTGCTCCTGCTGCAGCTTGAACATGGCTTGAAATTCCTCGTTCCTTTTTTCAACCGCCTCCAACCGCGCTTCCTCCTCCTATACGGTTCGCTTTTTCAGACGGTTCTATAAGTGTCGATGTTAGCGGGAAACCCTGTCTTCCATGGAACAGATGGGCCAAAGCCTCGTGTTCGTCCGACTTTTTCAGGATTCCCGAGGGCAAATGTCAGCTCATCGTTCTCTCTGTCGGGAATGAACTTTCCATCTTTTCTGAGTTGTATCACTTTAACAAGTTCATCTTTTGGTTTAGTAATGGCCTCCTTTGTAACAATAATCTCCCCGGTTTCAGTGTCATACGACCCCCCATGCCCAAGGAGCCAATTTTTTGACCTCACGGGCCACTGATGTGTAGCTGGCGTGACCCCTTTTAGACGCATTTCTTTCTCGGTTTTTGTCCACTTAGGCACGGCCGTCTTGTAGCCACCTGTCCCCATAGTATGGTGATATTTCTTTTTTGCCGCATTTAACTTATTCTTTTCCGACTTGGCCGTAGCTGCTTCTGATTCCTTATATGTCACAAATGGGGCCCAGTTATCCCGCTGCTTCTCCAGCGGTCCAGTGAATGGCGCAGTCAGCCCCTTCTTCGCAAAGTTGTTGTACAATCATTTCTTCCAGCCTTGAACTGTCCGCCCATCTTATTAAGGGCCCACTTTCTGACTTGCAACCTCAATGCCTCAGTGAGTTCAGGAGTTTCCAATTCAGGCAGAGAGAAGTGTTCCATGAGTGAATTCCAAAGACCGTCTTTGGCTCTGTCATCGACAAAAGTTTCTCCAACTCGATCACTTTTCTTTCCTGGCTTATTCCACTTCTGAGTAGTGATCGGGATGGCGTCCCTGACTATCGCTCCGCATTGGTATACAAATACACTTGCGGCCTCTTTCGGCTCCAAAGGTTCGCCGAACTCAGACACTAGATCAATGGTGAAACGCATACCGTCGGCTAACTTTTTGGTCGGGCCTCGTTTCCTTGCAAAAGAGTCGCCTTGTTTCTTCTCTTCAGGCACCTTACCCGAGATATTCTCCGGTGATGCCCGGCGACATTGTCTAGTAGCGCTCCGGGGGTCACGCCGAGTGAACGAGGATGAGGAATCGGCATATTCCTAAACACTAATTAAACCTATATACTATAAACATGATGAAAATAAATAGTATCAACTAAAATAAACTATATTAAACACTAACTAAATTCACTAACTAAAATAAACTATATTAAACACTAACTAAAATCCTAAAATTCACTAACTAAGAAAAATTACACTAAAATTCACTAACTAAAATCCTAAAATTCACTAACTAAGAAAAATTACACTAAAATTCACTAACTAAAATCCTAAAATTCACTAACTAAGAAAAATCCTAAAATCACTAACTAAAATCCTAAAATTACACTAACTAATTAACACTAAATAATTTAACAACAAAATTACACTAACTAATTAATCCTAAAATACACTAAAATTACACTAACTAATTAACACTAAAAAATTTAACAACAAAATTTAACTAATTAACACTAACTCACCGCAGGGAGAGGGGCGCCGGCTCTGGTGGTGTGGTGGACGGCGCGGGCGCGGTGCGGGCTCGGGCGGCGCGGGGAGGGGCGGCGCGGGGACGGCTCGGGCGGAGCAGGGACGGACGGCGTGGCGGCGCAGCGACGGATGTGCGAGAGCAGGAAGACGGCGCGGTGGCGGCGGGGGCTCTGTGTGCTCCGGTTCGGTGCACGAACCGGGGCTCTGTGTATTTATACTCACGCCACCTTTAGCCCCGGTTGGTATCACAAACCGGGACTAAAGGGGTACCTTTAGCCCCGGTTGGTAGCACAAACCGGGGCTAAAGGATTTTCGGGGCGCCGCGTTTCGCGCGCAGCCCCGCACCCCTTTAGCCCCGGTTTGTAGGTCAAACCGGGGCTAAAGGTCCTTTTTTAAAAGCTTTTTCAAAACCTTTTTAAAAACCTTTTTTCAAATTAATTATTATATGCCTATTTAAAACCTTTTTAGAAACAAAAAACCTTTTTAAAAATCTTTTTTCAAAACCTTTTTTAAAACCCGTTTTTAAAAATCTTCTTTAAAAATCTTTTTTAAAATTTTTTTAAAAAACTTTTTTAAAACCTTTTTGAATTTTTTATGCCCGTTTTGAATTTTTTGCCTTTTTGAACTTAGGTCAAAACGGCGTGCGTGAAGATAGGGGATGAGAATATTAGAACTAGCATTGGATCTCTGAAGAAACGACATATTGTGAGTCTAAAAATGATTATTTCAAAAACTCACGGATGTTAGATCATGTACCTGTAGTTCAAACCAGACCCACTTCCTGCCGATTCCAAAGACATTTGTCTTTTTACCCGGGAAGGACAGGAAGGTTTGAGATCCCCCAGTTGGGATATAGTTCACGTAACATGGTCTACTATTTAAGAAAAATGGGATGGTAGCATTCTGTAACTGCATTTTGGTGGCTGCTTCACAAAACGACCTGTCTTTTTGCGCTCGGAAAATGGAAAATGGCTTTTCCAAGCGATGAAAAGGAAAACTTCCTCCTGCAACATTGTTCTACATCGCAATATACACATGGATGCATAATATGGGCACCGTATCACAAACTATGCCGCGATTCAACACATAACATCCGTCTCTTGGACCGAAAGCCATGAAACCTCGAACATGATAGGTCATTTTGTGAAGGTTTTTTGGAGACATAATGAGTAAACCAAGTTTGATATTTTTCCTTACAACTATGTCACATAATATCACAGCAGGTGAAGGATTTACATTGTTCGGACCTTTTTTGAAATTTTTATGCTCGTTTTGAATTTTTTGCCGTTTCGAACTTAGGTCAAAACGGCGTGCGTGAAGATAGGGGATGAGAATGTTAGAAATTGCATTGGATCTCTGAAAAAACGACATATTGTGAGTCTAAAAATGATTTTTTTCAAAAAATTACGGACGTTAGATCATGTACCTGTAGTTCAAACCGGACCCAGTTCCTGCCGATTCGGTAGACATTTGTCTTTTTCACCTGGGAAGGACAGAAAGGTTTGAGATCCCCCGGTGGGATATAGTTCACGTAAAGTGGTCTACTATTTTAGAAAAATGGGATGGTAACATTCTGTAACAGCATTTTGGTGGCTGCTTCACAAAACGACCCGCCTTTTTGCGCTCGGAAAATGGAAAATGGCTTTTCCGAGCGACGAAAAGGAAAACGTCCTCCTGCAACATTTTTCTACATCCCAATATGGGCACCGTATCACAAACTATGCCGCGATTCAACACATAACATCCGTCTCTTGGACCGAAAGCCATGAAACCGGGACTAAAGATATTTCCCGCCATATCCCACCGCTTCCCGCCATGTTTTCCCGCCGTTTCCCTCTGAACGGTGCTTTTAGTCCCGGTTGTAGCCACTAACCGGGACTAAAGATATTTCCCGCCATATCCCACCGCTTCCCACCATGTTTTCCCGCCCTTTCCCTCTGAACGGTGCTTTTAGTCCCGGTTGTAGCCATTAACCGGGACTAAAGATATTTCCCGCCATATCCCACCGGTTCCCGCCATGTTTTCCAGCACTTTCCATCTATATAGGCCGACCATGCCATGGCTATCCATACATCTGCACCTTCCTCTCTCGCAACTATGGACAGTGCCTACTGGGCCATTCTGACCCTCGAGGAGACCCAGGCGTTGTGGGCCTCCAACTACCCTTGCCCGCCGGGCTACCGGCCCGGCTGAATCTTTGAGGCTGGAGGGTTCTGTCCCTCCTGTGCCTCAAGGCTCCGCCAGACAGGCGGCCATCACGAACCACTTCTACCACGAGCTCACGCTGGAGCAGCGGATGGATCCCCAGTGGGATCCCGACAACTATCACTCCTGGAGTGCCTTCTTTGCTAATCGGCGTGATGCGCTACATCGCCGGGGGAGACTATCCTCGCCTGCGGTGCCCACAAGTCTACCCGCCACAGAGCCACAAGAAGGCTCCTCCCCCGCCCGGCGGTAGCGGCATCGTCTTCCAGGAGACTCCTCCCCCGCCCGCCGTGAATCCGACGCCGGAGTGGTAGGTGCCCCCGGTATATGCCATGGCTGTGCTGAGGATCTCTGGAGTGGCAGGTGACGATGACGATGATGATGACGATGACGAACAAGACCCTGAAGTTGTGTATTATAGGACTAGGCATGATTATGACTAAAGGGGGTGGCTTTAGTCCTCAGTGTTAGGTAGTCCCGGTTTGTCCCGGTTTTTTATATTAATAAATGTCTAAGTGTTACCTAGTCTACAGTTTTGGTACCAGCCTACAGCAATCTCAGAAATTCCTTTATTAACCATGGAGCATCTTCCTTTAATAAATGAAAAATAGGATTAATTCACAAAATATTTAATACATTACATCACCAACATCCACATCTAGTGTTTTGGTTCTCTTCTTGTCTGTAACCATGGAGCATCTTCTTTATTTAGCAATATGCTTGGGTCAGTTTTCACTTTGAATGGCGGAATTTCATGAATTTTTTCATAATCTTCTGACATCTCTGTCCTGTCATCAACTCCCACCATGTTTCTTTTTCCAGAAAGAACTATGTGGCGCTTTGGCTCAACGTATGATATTATATTCTTTTGCTTATCTTTCCTTTTTCTCGTTCTAGTAGACATGTCCTTCATATAGAAAACTTGAGCCACATCATTGGAAAGGACGAATGGTTCATCTCCGTACGCAAGATTATTGAGATCCACTGTTGTCATTCCGTACAGCTGGTCTACCGTTACCCCACCTCCTGTCATCTTGACCCATTTGCATCGAAACAATGGGACCTTGAAATTAGGACCATAGTCAAGTTCCCATATGTCCTCTATGTAACCATAATATGTGTCCTTTTTCCCATTCTCGTCTGTTGCATCAAATCGGACACCACTGTTTTGGTTGGTGCTCTTTTTATCTTGGGCGTGCGTGTAAAATATATTCCCATTGATCTCGTAACCTTGGAAAGTCAATATAGTTGAAGATGGAGACCTGGCCAACAAGTACAACTGATCTCCAACAATGGTGTCATTCATGAGATGTGTCTACAACCAACCGCCGAAAATCTTCACGTGTTCATCTCTAATCAACCTGTGAGACTGCCCCAGGTAGTTCGAGCGTACAATATTCTTGTGTAGCTCGATATATGGAGCCACCAAGGTGGAACTTTGCAGAATTGTATAGTGTGCTTTAGTGAAAGAATGTCCATCCATACATATCTTTGCTTTATTTCCTAGCGTGCCTTTTCCACTAAGTCTCCCTTCATGCCATGATTCAGGTACACCGATCGGCTTAAGGTCTGGAATAAAGTCAACACAAAACTCAATGACCTCCTCTGTTCCATATCCCTTGGAGATGCTTCCTTCTGGCCTCGCACGGTTATGGACATATTTCTTTAGGACTCCCATGAATCTCTCAAAGGGGAACATATTGTGTAGAAATACAGGACCGAGAATGGTAATCTCTTCGACTAGGTGAACTAGAAGGTGCGTCATTATGTTGAAGAAGGATGGTGGAAACACCAACTCAAAACTGACAAGACACTAGACCACATCTTTTTGTAACCCTGGTAGACTTTCTGGATCGATTACCTTCTGAGAAATTGCATTGAGGAACGAACATAGCTTCACAATGGGTACTCTAACATTTTCCGGCAGAAGCCCCCTCAAAGCAACCGGAAGCAACTGCGTCATAAGCACGTGGTAGTCATGAGACTTCAGGTTCTGGAATTTTTTCTCTGCCATACTTATTATTCCCTTTACATTGGACGAGAAGCCAGAAGGAACCTTGATACTACTCAGGCATTCAAAAAAGATTTCCTTCTCTTCCTTGGTAAGAGCGTAGCTGGCAGTACCTTGAAACAACTCTGTATGCCTACCTTCTCGGTCTTTCATACGTTGTTGGTCCTGTTGTGCTTCTGGTGTATCTTTATTCTTTCCATACACGCCCAAGAAGCCTAACAGTATCACGCAAACATTCTTCGTCAGGTGCATCACGTCGATTGCAGAGCGGACCTCTAAGACTTTCCAATAGGGTAGCTCCCAAAATATAGATTTCTTCTTCCACATGGGTGCGTGTCCGCCAGCTTCCTTCTGAACGGACTTTCCGCCAGGACCCTTTCCAAAGATTACTTTTAAATCCTTCACCATATCAAATACACCATCACCAGTACGACGGACAGGCTTACTCCGGTGATCTTCTTCACCATTGAAATGCTTGCCTTTCCTTCTTAGGGAATGCGTGGGCGAAAGAAAACGACGATTCCGTAGGTACACATTCTTCTTGCACTTATCCAAATAAATACTTTCAGTGTCATCTAAACAGTGTGTGCATGCATTGTATCCCTTGTTTGTCTGTCCTGAAATGTTACTAAGAGCAGGCCAATCATTGATGGTTACGAACAACAATGCCCGTAGGTTAAATTCCTCACGTTTGGGCTCATCCCACACACGTACACCTTGTCTGTGCCATAGCTGTAAAAGTTCTTCAACTAATGGCCTTAGGTATACATCAATGTCGTTGCCGGGTTGCTTCGGGCCTTGGATGAGCACTGGCATCATAATGAACTTCCGCTTCATGCACAACCAAGGAGGAAGGTTTTACATACACAAATTCACAGGCCATGTGCTATGACTGCAGCTCTGCTCCAAAAAGGGATGCATGCCATCTGTACTTAGACCAAACCATAAGTTTCTCGCGTCACTTGCAAAGTCCGGGTACTTTCTCTCAATTTTTCTCCACTGCGACCCATTAGCGGGGTGTCTCAACATCTTGTCCTTCTTACGGTCTTCTTTGTGCCATCGCAACAATTTGGCATGCTCTTCGTTTCTGAACAAACGTTTCAGCCGTGGTATTATAGGAGCATACCACATCACCTTGGCGGGAACCCTCTTCCTCGTGCGCTTCCCCTCAACATCACCAGGGTCATCTCGTCGGATTTTATACCGCAATGTAGTGCATACCGGGCATGCATCCAAATTCTCGTACTGCTCACCGCGATAGAGGATGCAGTCATTAATGCATGCATGTATCTTCTGTACCTCTAATCCTAGAGGGCAGACAACCTTCTTTCCTTCGTAAATACTCGCGGGAAGTTCGTTATCCTTTGGAAGCAGCTTCTTCATTATCTTCATCAACTTTTCAAATCCCTTGTCAGGCACACCGACCCTCTGCCTTCCATTTCAGCAATTCCAGTGTGCTATCTAGCTTTTTGTGGCCATCTTCGCAATTGGGGTGCAAAAATTTGTTGTGATCATCTAACATCTACTCAAATTTCAACCTCTCCCTTTCGCTATCACATTCTCCCTTTGCATCATCAATGGCCCGACCAAGATCATCATCTGGCTCATATGATGCACGTTCTTCTGCTTCTTCTTCATCATTGTCTTCCATTGTAGTACCACCGTATTTAGGGGACATAGGATAGCTGTCATCATTCTCTTCATCTTTGTTGTCTTCCATCATAACCCCTCTTTATCCGTGCTTGGTCCAACAATTATAGCCAGACATGAAACCGAACCGAAACAAGTGGCCATGAAGGACTCTTGAGGAAGAGTATTCCTTCTGATTCCGACACTCACCACATGGACAACATATAAAACCATTCCGCTTGTTTTCCTCTGCCACAACGAGAAAAGAACGCACTCCTTTAATGAACTCATCAGAGATTCGGTTAGCGTACATCCATTGTCGTCTCATCTGCATTTTAGAAGTTCATCAAACAAAATCACGATGCTAAGAGTAGTACTAGTCTAAAAATAAAAGAACACATCGTATACATCAAACAAGCACTGATTTAAAAAACTTTATACTATATCTTTAGTCCCAGTTGGACACACCAACCGGGACTAAAGGGGTTGCGGCAGGCTGGGGCCGACATGAGCCCGTTTAGTCCCGAATGGTGTCTCCAATGGGGACTGAAAGTGGGTGACGACACTATATGTCGTGAGTGGACACTACGCCAGTGAGTGGCGACACTGTTTCAGTGGGTGGAGACAATATGAATCAAATGAATTTCGAGAACTATATGTGCCAAATTAACCAGATATACAGAGATAGAACCCACACATAATCTATCCATTTCTAGAGCATGAAATGAGCTAAAACAAGCAATGAGAGATGAAATGGTGAAGTTGCTAACCTCTTAGGATCCTTGATAGATGTGGAGCCAAAAAATCTTCACAAATCTTGATAAAAATGGGGAAGAACTCGAGATTGAGGGGAGAAATTTGAGAGGGATGATTGTGTAAGCTTGAAATGGCTCAGGCTGGGAAGGGGAAGAAGATATAGTCGGGGACTTTAGTCCCGGTTTGAGAAACAAACATGGGCTAAAGTTCCACACATCTGCTCTTTTCCAGCGCCAGACCCTTTAGCTCCGGTTTGTTAAACGAAACGGGGCTAAAGTTCACATATGAACCGGGGCTAATGTCTTCTGGTCCATGCGGCCGTTTCTAGCCGTTGGGACCAGGGCATTAGTCCCGGTTTGTACCAGAACCGGGACTAATGCTCTGGATCAAAGGTCCGTTTTCTACTAGTGAATAATGGCCTGGACGAAAGGCCTGTTTTCTACTAGTGAAAGAATATCTATTCCATTGGGTTCGTTGATCCAAACATAGTTAATGGACATACACTAAGTTCGAAGTCTAAGGAAATGGATCTTAACTTGCTAATGGTTTTAAAAGAGCAACATTACACTATGAAAATACGATTTCCTTACAAATACGGGTGAGAGTCTTACTGTCTTATACGCAACTTTTTGTTTACCCGATGTTAAGTGTTATTGATGAGTATATAAACGTACGCAACTTTCACTGGATTCTTCTAAGCATTGATGTTGACCATGCAAGAGTTGAAATCTCGGGCTCGTTAAAGAAAAGCATGGAAGAGTAAGACAACATGCTTAATATGCTCCAAAAGTAATGTCAATCATTATCGCACTATATCTGTCTCTTTCGTTCATTCTCTAAGATGTCAAGTACTGAATAACTTATTTATTCATTTATTTTTTGTCGGGCAGGGTTTGAAAAAGTTTCACGAAGGAGGTTCATGGTGAATGGCGTAAGGAGCTAAATTTTCATCTGATCCCGATAAGTAGTACGAGAGCTAGGTCCTCCACGCATCTCTTCAATTCTACTCTCTATACAATTATCATACTTGATTATTATTTGATTAAATTATATTCTCGAAAAGTGTGTAAGAAAGCCACATGAGACTAATTTATGTGGATACTACGTACGCGAGTTCATTCGCGGGTGTATTGACCAGGGACTAGACTTTCTTGAATTACCTAAAAAATATATTCACAATTTATTTTATACCATTATTTTTGTTGAGTTCCATTCATAATGATCTAGTTCTTTATATATAGTTAGATGCGATGCGGGACAAGCTCCTACCACAGCAATGCCTACTAGCAATTAAAGAGGAATTGTTGGCATTTTTGCTCAAGAAGGTCATAAACCCAATAAGAGAATACAACTTTGTAACACCCTCAGAATCGTCCCTATGCAAGTTTTAGCGTAACCCGCCAAACCCGCATAGAAACGATTCAAAGGTGCCCACCAGGCACTTTCGTGCGGGTGGAAAACAAATTAATAACATTACACAATAGTCATCGATGGGACTCACAGAACAGATATATACAACAGCGACTCAACGAGTCAAGAATACAGATATAATATACAAAGATCCAAATCACCTTGAAAATGATAGAGCGTCCGACTATGGACAAGATGCAAATGGGGCTAAGAGCCCTGAAGAATAACCAATGGCGTCCATAACCCTGCCCATGCCAAGCCGTAAGGGTAACCCTGCTAATGACGTCGATCACAAAACCTGCTTAAACAAAAGGGGTGCCGACAAAGGGCAAAGGAAAAAGAAAAGAGAGCGGTCAGTACTGAGGCCAGTACACGGCGAGACTAGAATTCGGCGGTCCTCGCCTACATAGGTATGGTGGACTGAAGCGGCAGCGCAGCATGCACTAAACAACCTATAGAGACTCGATACAACTTGCGGCTATCAGAGAGGGGTAAGAAAGACCTATTCGGAACCAACCTGATACTACCACCAAACATACCCATCCTGGTATTTCCCCCTCGAGACCAAACGAGGAAGTCAACCGAGGAACTCACACCGTTGGCAGTTTTATTCATTCCGTTATAGTTGCGGCAATTACTAGTCAAATAAAGATGGCATGAGTCATCCTGATATAATAAGCAGTGGGAAGTTTTAGTTAAACATTCCGTTGTAGTTGCAACACTTACTAGTCAGATACAATAAGCATGAGATATCCCAAAACCCAGCAGTTGTTGGTACTTTTATTTAGCCATTCCGTTGTAGTGAAGCTTATTACTAGTCATATCGGATACAAGTCAAATTATAATAGTAGACTTTAGTTATAGTTGTCTATGATCGAGAACTGTGCTCCAAGTCGTCCATAACTGCGGACACGGCTTTTCGAAAAGATTTAACCCTGCAGGGGTGCACCAAAGTATCCACACGCACTTCGACCCTTTTTGCCAGATCAATTAACATACACCCATCGGTATGTCGGCGGGGCCTAAGTCATGACGTTTCCCAGACCCAAAGTAAGTACATGGGGGCCACCCCACCAAGTCTACCAGCAACGAAGTCGGCCGGTCTCCGAGACGGACTCAGGGTTTGTGGAGCCGGCTGTAAACGACTGGGAACCCGAAAGTGTGACTAGGCTTGTCGATACAGCGAAAACGGGTCACGATCCTAAACAGTACAGGTGCAGTACATCGCACAATTTAAATTAAGCAGTAAAGCATGGCATAAATACAGAATAGTAATAAAGCCCCAAACTACTTGTGGCCCCCAGTACAGTACTTTGAAATCAGGTACTAAATCGATGGGGTGCCCATACATCCCACATGTGGTTAGCGCGCTCGATCTCGGAACAGGTGTCAAGAACTCGGGGTCCTACGGGACATAAGTGGACGGTTAACAACCAAATAACATCTATTGCCCACCTGTGCCTCTGCATTACCTACTTCAATTTTAGTTATTAAACGATAATTAAAGCCATGATCATATCCAACATTAAACATTGCGGCAAAACTCCAACAACTGTGGTACTTGACGACACGCAACAGCACTTGAGCAAGCGACTACGACGCGCGAGTCCAACTATCTACCAATCAACAGGTAAGAGGATGTGTCCAAGGCAATATAAGGCTGTAAGGGATACCACGGGTACGAAAACTATAGCATCTCAACACAGATAGCAATAGATCAACAGGAGGGAATAAATACTATAAAAGTAAGATAGGTAGAAGGGGGAGGTGCTCGCCTGAAAACATTGCCGAAGGTTGATCCGAAGATTGGGCCGACACTCGCATCAACTCATCGGCCTAGTCCGCGAAGAAGCAAAACACTAGAAGAAACAACGGATGCACTATTTAGTACTACGACAAAAGATCGGGCATGATGCAGGTATGATGTATGGCATGGCAAGGATGCGATGCGACTAGGCAATATTAAGCGGAACCGGGGTCCCGACATTTAATCAAACAATTCAAGTTATTTATCTACCCCGCAAATTAAATATTGGATTAGCAAGACAAAACATGGCTTCGGTTCGCTATGCCAATTTAAATGAAGTCCGGAATAAGACAAAGATATCCCGCATATAGACTCCATATTTAATTATGAGATGAATTGGCATAATGCCCCCAAACCACAGACAAGTATGCATGCATGAACAAGTTGATATGCAACAAGTAATATTATTTATAAAATATAGGTCACGGAAAAGAGGGTCACACTTTGGGGTTCAGCGAACTTGGGCTCCGAGGGGTTCGGTCTCAGGGTTCAGGGTTCGACGGGATCGGTCTTCGAAGGTCGGATACAAGATGAAGATCTTGGCATTCCGGGAAGAAGGACTTGGCGTTCTGCGTCGGTGTCCTTACCGTCCGGGTTCTCGAGCATCGCATCCGGGAAGGAGTACTTGTCGCACATGTGGCCTTCGGGTCCAGGGTCTCAGTCATGGCGTCCCATTGTAGATCTGGTTGATGGTCCAGCGAAAGCCACCGGGTTTGGTCTTGGTTCCATTATCGATGGCGATCTTGGCGGAACACTTAGAGTGGTGAAGATCTTGAGGTTCCGAGATGAAGACCCTGGCGGTTAACTTCAATTATCGGTGACGAGGATGGACTTTTATTTTCACTAGGTTCAGTGGGGTGAAGACTTGTTCAACACCGATGGTCTTGTCCGACTTGTCGCGCTTGTCAAACGGAAGAACTTGGCCTTGGTCTGGACGGGTCATCGACACAAGTACACATGAGCAGGGTCACTAGGAGGCTCTGCCGACGCTGCAGGGAAAACTGCCGAGAGGAGGGCGATGCGGTGTACTGCAGGGGAGGGTCGGGCTCGAGGCGACCGAGCCCCTGGCGGCGGACGACGGCACGGGGAGGCGGGCCTGCGCGAGGTGGGGAGGAGAATCGCTCCTGGCGATGGATGACGCAGGACAGACGGACGACGACGGCGGGGTGCTCTGCTCGGGAAGGCCGGCCAACAGGGCTTGCAGGAGGGAAGGCGGCGAGGTCGGCCCTGGCAGCGGCGAGGCGCGAGCGGAGCTCCGGCAGCAACGGGCGTCCAGAGAGGGACGAGGAGGGCGCGGGGCGAGGAGAGGTCGGGGTAGGCGAGAGCGGGCTCGACGGCTGGCCATGGAGGTGGAGCTCCACGGGGCAGCTCGAGCGGCCGGAAGGGCGAGGAGACGGGCGGAACCTGGTGGCGGGAAGGTCGGTGAGGGAGAGTAGGGCGGCTGCGGGAGGAGGCACGCAGGCTCGAGCGGCCCACGGCCGGCGGCGGGGATGAGGCCAGCGACGGCGCTGTCGACAGGCGGCGGAACTCGCCGGGGACGGCGCTGCAGAGGATGGCGAAGGGCAAGGGCGCGGGGCGGAGCATGGCAGAGGTGAGCTCGGGGTGTCGTGGTGGAGAGGGCCACGGGCGGCTCCGGTGGTCCACGAACACGGCGGTGCGCTCGGGCAGGAGGCAGATAAGGTCGCGGGGGGGTAGGCTCGCGAGCGGAGAACGGTGCTGCACGGGTCGGTCCTCGATCGAGGAAGAAGCAGAGAGAGAGAGGGGATCGCGGGGTGGGCCAGGGAAGGTGGGGCCAGGTTTGGTGGGTGGATCGGGGTGTCGGGTAGGAGGTGGTGACAGGGTGGGGCGTGTTGTGGCTGCGTGTGGTGAGGGTGGACTGCAGGGTGGGGTTGGTTCCAGGGGTGGAGTTGGTAGGTGGAGGTGGTTGGGGTGAGGTGGCAGCGGTTGGTTGGCTGGAGGAGAGATGAGAGATGAGGTGGCGAGAGGGGATTGGTCAGGGTGAGGTGGAGGGGGGGCTGGGTAGGTTATCTGGTAGCATAGGTTTCGGGTGTTCTGGGGTAGGTAGGGTTTTTGAACTGGGGTTGCCGACTGGGTCGGATCGGCCCAGTACGGCTTCCCCTAAAATAAAATAAGTATTTTATTATTTAAAACGGGGCGTTTGAAATCCGTTGGTAGACGAAACAAAATAATCCGGAGATCCGGGTTTTAATTTGAAATCAAGACGGGGCGTTTAGAAAACAAAAACAGACTTTTCGAAAATAGTTTTTAAACAAACCATGCAAGATGATGACAATGCTCAAATGCAATGTGGCATGATGACATGAGCATGCGGTCATGATGATGCAATGCACAAAAACAACGCGATTTTCTAGTAGTGGTTTTGTGGGGCGCCACAATTCGACACCACTAACAATGGATCTCGCCCTCGAGATCCGCCTCATGGTACCGGGAAGAAGGGCGGCGATCAGAATCTGCTCGCATCGTGTAGATTCTCGCGACACCACTAACAAGAGGTCGTTATCCGTGATCGTCGAGAGAACACTCCGGGAAACAAAGGCGAAGGCAGAGGTATCCACAAATAAAGCCACCTCCAGCTTCGATAGAAGGAGAGAAAAAATGCGGCCTATCCCACTTCAATGTACAAGAGCGAATAGAAAGGGTAGTCGGCATGGGGGCCAATCCATCACGCACCCAAACTATTACTCTGCACAATCAGTAGAAAAGCGTGCAACCATTCTCGGAATCAGACTGAAGATCTCGACAATCGAGGTTCGGAAACAAAGGAGTGATGCAGACTCTGCATCGGATCTGGCGTAGATGATGTCATCGCGTCGAAAAACACCGGAAGGCACGGGAAGGAACAAAGAGAAGGCCACCAGACAAAGGATTCCTCGGATAGCATGAAGACCAGATGTAGCAACACTGTTACCAAGGAGGAAGCGAAACCATGAAGGTACGACGAAAACCCAACCACGAGAATTCCTGGACTCGAAGAAAGAGAAGAGAGCGGATTCAAAACACGTAGAGGTAAGAGGAGAATAGCAGAGGGGTAAGGAGTAAAATTAGACCTAATCAGAACTATCCAACCGATTTTGCAAAAATATTTTTGACACTCTACTTCGGCCGTTAGCTAGGTTATCCTACAGGCTGGACTTGTGGGGTATCGCAACTGCTGAGCTCTGATACCACTCTGTAACACCCTCAGAATCGGCGCTATGCAAGTTTTAGCGTAACCTGCCAAACCCGCATAGAAACGATTCAAAGGTGCCCACCAGGCACTTTCGTGCGGGTGGAAAACGAAGTAATAACATTACACAACAGTCCTCGATGGGACCCACAGAACAGATATATACAACAGCGACTCAACGAGTCAAGAATACATATATAATATACAAAGATCCAAATCACCTTGAAAATGATAGAGCGTCCGACTACGGACAAGATGCAAATGGGGCTAAGAGCCCTGAAGAATAACCAATGGCGTCCATAACCCTGCCCAGGCCAAGCCGGAAGGGTAACCCTGCTAACGACGTCGATCTCAAAACCTGCTTAAACAAAAGGGGTGCCGACAAAGGGCAAAGGAAAAAGAAAAGAGAGCGGTCAGTACTGAGGCCAGTACACGGCGAGGCTAGAATTCGGCGGTCCTCGCCTACATAGGTATGGTGGACTGAAGCGGCAGCGCAGCATGCACTAAACAACCTATAGAGACTCGATACAACTAGCGTCTATCAGAGAGGGGTAAGAAAGACCTATTCGGAACCAACCTGATACTACCACCAAACATACCCATCCTGGTATTTCCCCCTCGAGACCAAACGAGGAAGTCAACCGAGGAACTCACACCGTTGGCAGGTTTATTCATTCCGTTATAGTTGCGGCAATTACTAGTCAAATAAAGATGGCATGAGTCATCCTGATATAATAAGCAGTGTGCAGTTTTAGTTAAACATTCCGTTGTAGTTGCAACACTTACTAGTTAGATACAATAAGCATGAGATATCCCAAAACCCAGCAGTTATTGGTACTTTTATTTAGCCATTCCGTTGTAGTGAAGCTGATTACTAGTCATATCGGATACAAGTCAAATTATAACAGTAAACTTTAGTTATAGTTGTCTATGATCGAGAACTGTGCTCCAAGTCGTCCATAACCGCGGACACGGATTTTCGAAAAGATTTAACCCTGCAGGGGTGCACCAAAGTATCCACACGCACTTCGACCCTTTTTGCCAGATCAATTAACATACACCCATCGGTATGTCGGCGGGGCCTAAGTCATGACGTTTCCCAGACCCAAAGTAAGTACATGGGGGCCACCCCACCAAGTCTACTCGCAACGAAGTAGGCCGGTCTCCGAGACGGACTCAGGGTTTGTGGAGCCGGCTGTAAACGACTGGGAACCCGAAAGTGTGACTGGGCTTGTCGATACAGCGAAAATGGGTCACGATCCTAAACAGTACAGGTGCAGTACATCGCACAATTTAAATTAAGTAGTAAAGCATGGCATAAGTACAGAATAGTAATAAATCCCCAAACTACTTGTGGCCCCCAGTATAGTACTTTGAAATCAGGTACTAAATCGATGGGGTGCCCATACATCCCACATGTGGTTAGCGCGCTCGATCTCGGAACAGGTGTCAAGAACTCGGGGTCCTACGGGACACAAGTGGACGCTTAACAACCAAATAACATCTATTGCCCACCTGTGCCTCTGCATTACCTACTTCAATTTTAGTTATTAAACGATAATTAAAGCCATGATCATATCCAACATTAAACATTGCGGCAAAACTCCAACAACTGTGGTACTTGACGACACGCAACAGAACTTGAGCAAGCGACTACGACGCACGAGTCCAACTATCTACCAATCAACAGGTAATAGGATGTGTCCAAGGCAATATAAGGCTGTAAGGGATACCACGGGTATGAAAACTATAGCATCGCAACACAGATAGCAATAGATCAACAGGAGGGAATAAATACTATAAAAGTAAGATAGGTAGAAGGGGGGAGGTGCTCGCCTGAAAAAATTGCCGAAGGTTCATCCGAAGATCGGGTCGACACTCGCATCAACTCATCGGCCTAGTCCGCGAAGAAGCAAAACACTAGAAGAAACACCGGATGCACTATTTAATACTACGACAAAAGATCGGGCATGATGCAGGTATGATGTATGGCATGGCAAGGATGCGATGTGACTAGGCAATATTAAGCGGAACCGGGGTCCCGACATTTAATCAAACGATCAAGTTATTTATCTACCCCGCAAATTAAATATTGGATTAGCAAGACAAAACATGGCTTCGGTTCGCTATGCCAATTTAAATGAAGTCCGGAATAAGACAAAGATATCCCGCATATAGACTCCATATTTAATTATGAGATGAATTGGCATAATGCCCCCAAACCACAGACAAGTATGCATGCATGAACAAGTTGATATGCAACAAGTAATATTATTTATAAAATATAGGTCACGGAAAAGAGGGTCACACTTTGGGGTTCAGCGAACTTGGGCTCCGAGGGGTTCGGGGTTCGGTCTCAGGGTTCAGGGTTCGACGGGATCGGTCTTCGAAGGTCGGATACAAGATGAAGAGCTTGGCGTTCCGGGAAGAAGGACTTGGCGTTCTGCGTCGGTGTCCTTACCGTCCGGGTTCTCGAGCATCGCATCCGGGAAGGAGTACTTGTCGCACATGTGGCCTTCGGGTCCAGGGTCTCAGTCATGGCGTCCCATTGTAGATCTTGTTGATGGTCCAGCGAAAGCCACCGGGTTCGGTCTTGGTTCCATTGTCGATGGCGATCTTGGCGGAACACTTCGAGTGGTGAAGATCTTGAGGTTCCGAGATGAAGACCCTGGCGGTTAACTTCAATTATCGGTGACGAGGATGGACTTGTATTTTCACTAGGTTCAGTGGGGTGAAGACTTGTTCAACACCGATGGTCTTGTCCGACTTGTCGCGCTTGTCAAACGGAAGAACTTGGCCTTGGTCTGGACGGGTCATCGACACAAGTACACCTGAGCAGGGTCACTAGGAGGCTCTGCCGACGCTGCAGGGAAAACGGCCGAGAGGAGGGCGATGCGGTGTACTGCAGGGGAGGGTCGGGCTCGAGGCGACCGAGCCCCTGGCGGCGGACGACGGCACGGGGAGGCGGGCCTGCGCGAGGTGGGGAGGAGCATCGCTCCTGGCGATGGAGGACGCAGGCCAGACGGACGGCGACGGCGGGGTGCTCTGCTCGGGAAGGCCGGCCAACAGGGCTTGCAGGAGGGAAGGCGGCGAGGTCGGCCCTGGCAGCGGCGAGGCGCGAGCGGAGCTCCGGCAGCATCGGGCGTCCAGAGAGGGACGAGGAGGGCGCGGGGCGAGGAGAGGTCGGGGTAGGCGAGAGCGGGCTCGACGGCTGGCCATGGAGGTGGAGCTCCACGGGGCGGCTCGAGCGGCCGGAGGGGCGAGGAGACGGGCGGCGCCTGGTGGCGGGAAGGTCGGTGAGGGAGCGTAGGGCGGCTGCGCGAGGAGGCAGGCTCGGCAGCGCGGCCGGCGGCGGGGACGAGGCCAGCGACGGCGCTGTCGACAGGCGGCGGAACTCGCCGGGGATGGCGCTGCAGAGGATGGCGAAGGGCAAGGGCGCGGGGCGGAGCATGGCGGAGGTGAGCTCGGGGTGGCGTGGTGGAGAGGGCCACGGGCGGCTCCGGTGGTCCACGAACACGGCGGTGCGCTCGGGCAGGAGGCAGATGAGGTCGCGGGGGAGGGTATGCTCGCGAGCGGAGAACGGCGCTGCACGGGTCGGTCCTCGATCGAGGAAGAAGCAGAGAGAGAGGGGATCGCGGGGTGGGACAGGGAAGGTGGGGCTAGGTTTGGTGGGTGGAGCGGGGTGTCGGGTAGGAGGTGGTGACAGGGTGGGGCGTGTTGTGGCTGCGTGTGGTGAGGGTGGACTGCAGGGTGGGGTTGGTTCCAGGGGTGGAGGTGGTTGGGGTGAGGTGGCAGCGGTTGGTTGGCTGGAGGAGAGATGAGAGATGAGGTGGCGAGACGGGATTGGTCAGGGTGAGGTGGAGGGGGGGCTGGGTAGGTTATCTGGTAGCATAGGTTTCGGGTGTTCTGGGGTAGGTAGGGTTTTTGAACTGGGGAGGCCGACTGGGTCAGATCGGCCCGGTACGGCTGCCCCTAAAATAAAATAAGTATTTTATTATTTAAAACGGGGCATTTGAAATCCGTTGGTAGACGAAACAAAATAATCCGGAGATTCGGGTTTTAATTTGAAATCAAGACGGGGCGTTTAGAAAACAAAAACAGACTTTTCGAAAATAGTTTTTAAACAAACCATGCAAGATGATGACGATGCTCAAATGCAATGTGGCATGATGACATGAGCATGCGGTCATGATGATGCAATGCACAAAACAACGCGATTTTCTAGTAGTGGTTTTGCGGGGCGCCACAAACTTGAATAGAAAATAAAGAATCTGTATAATGTAATGATCTTCATGTAATCAAATAGACAGGCTCTAGTGCCGGTTGTAACTTTTATACCAAGTTGTATATATATGTCTGTATATGCTTGTGAGAGAAATTATATTATATATGCATCAACATGTACAATATATAGTAGCATAGAATATGTATACGAAAACTTGTTTGAATGAAAACACAAAATTAAAAATAACTAAACACAAAAACATAAAAAATAAAAACCGCAAACCCCATCCCCTGCCGTGGTAGACGATTGACCCAAAACGCTGTCGCGGTAGGAAACCTTTAGTCCCGGTTCGTGTTACCAACCGGGACTAAAGGTACTGCAGCCTAGCGCACTACATGGGGCCACGTGGAGACCCTCTAGTACCGGTTCGTAACCGAACGAGAACTAAAGGTTTCATAGTTCCGGATGCACATCCGGGACTATAGCCCCTTACAAACCAGGACTAGGGGTCTGTTTTTTACTAGTATTATGTAAAGAACGGGTGTAAATATTACTATAAGTAACAATGCGCCCATTTCTAAAAAATAAAAACTTGGGATAACACATGTCAATGACATAGAATGGTAAGTTTCATGTAGAACCGAATTATTGGCTAGTTCAGAAAGATGACAAGGAATGACAATCTTTAGCTTTGTTAAAATAAAATATGACATAGACATAATAGAATATGCAGACGCATATGATCTTATTGCTCTTATTGGACCTTGCCATGGGGTATCTGGCTTATTGTCTATTACTTAGTCTTTTTGGATCGATTTGATATACTCTCCTGGATGAGAGAATCCTTACTGAGTCTAATGGACTCGACGAAGTCGTCTAATAATGAATGACAATCCGGAAATTGTGTGTCGTACAAAGCCAACGTTATCTTGATAGAGCCTAAAAACATAAATATTAGATAATTAAATCTAAAATATATAATGTTAGCTAAATGAATATTGAGAATGTCAATTAGTGTTCAACTACCTATAAATTTAAATAATGGTTGTCTAATAATATTAAAAAATAAAATTTGCAAATGAAATAATTTATAATGATGCAAACAGATGTATGTATATTATATTAAGATTATTTATATTTTTCTGATAACAATAGACATATTATTTGTTTTATTTGGATTTTTACAATAGAAGATATGATTTTCCAAAGTTTTATATTTGATTTGAATTTAAAAAAAGAAAATTTACAAATAAAATAATTTATAAATGATGCAAACAGATGTATGGATATTATATTAAGATTCTTTATATTTTTTTGATAATAATAGATATATTATTTATTTTATTTGGATTTTTATAATAGAAGATACGATTTTCGAAAGTTTTATATTTGATTTGAATTAAAAAAGAAATTTTACAAAAAATGAACTAGTCGCTGGTCGTGGCTGGACCGACGACTAGAAGGTGCCTGTGCGCGCGAAAACGAAGCGGCCGAAAAAACACACTAGTCCTGGGCCGTGGCTTAACACGCGACTAGAGGGGGTATTTAGTCGCGGGTTAAGCCACGACCCGGGAATAGAGACCCTCTAGTCGCGGGCTGTGGCTTAGCCCGGGACTAAAGGTTCGTCCCTATATATTCCACGCGCCACCGCCTACGCCCAGCACTTGGCATTTCTCGACGAAGACGAAGACGAAGCACACAGGCGACGCATTGAAGACGCATTTAAGACGAAGCACACAGGCGACGCATTGAAGATGCTGCCCAGCCGCCGATTCCACCGCGCTGCCGCCCTCATCTCCGGCCGTGCGTGCTCTGCCGTGTCGTGACGTGCCGCCGATCCGCCATGCCGTGACATGTCGTCGCTCCGCCGTGTCGTGCTACCGCCCCGCAACGCTGCCTCTCGCCGTACCGCCGTCATACGTGCTGCCGCCGGCGTCGGTGAGCTCGAGGGAGGTTTTTTTTAGTTATTAGGATTATATTGTTTTACCACAAATAATATTAGGGTTATTATAATTAGGATTATTGTTTTACCACAAATAACATTAGGGTTATTAATTATGGTTATTGTTTTTTTTAGTTATTAGGATTATTGTTTTACCACAAATAATATTTGAGTTATTGTTTTTTTAGTTTTTAAGATTATTTTTTTACCACAAATAATATTAGGGTTATTAATTAGTTTTTTTTTGTTTTAGTTATTAGGATTATTATTTTACAACAAATAATATTAGGGTTATTAATTAGGGTTATTTTTTTTGTTTTAGTTATTAAGATTATTGTTTTACCACAAATAATATTAGGGTTATTAATTATGGTTATTTTTTTTGTTTTAGTTATTAGGATTATTGTTTTACCACAAATAATATAAGGTTATTAATTACTGTTATTAGGGTTATTGTTTTTTTGTTTTAGTTATTAGAGTTATTTTTTTCTAACCTATTTAACTCTCTTTCTATTATAGTTAATTAAGTCATGGATCCATCAGAAGATCCTGGTCGCATTGGTAAAGGTTTTCTTCAGGGCATGATAAGAGGTGAAATTCCTCTTAATATTACTACCGATGAAGATATTTTGCTCGAGGAAGAGATTTCCTCATATCTGAATCCAT
The DNA here is from genome assembly GCA_030063025.1 of Avena longiglumis. Taxonomy (NCBI): domain Eukaryota; kingdom Viridiplantae; phylum Streptophyta; class Magnoliopsida; order Poales; family Poaceae; genus Avena; species Avena longiglumis. Next base: position 450,748,547 of record CP125979.1, read on the forward strand.
CCGGTGATGGACTAGAGGAAAACCTGATGTTCCAAGGGGAAGACCGGATGGACGAAGGGCAAACAAATAACAACAATAATGATGGTCCCTCGACAGGATGCGGCGAGGTACATATATATAAAGCCTCGTGTTACCTCTATTCATTAATTGATCTAGATATATATATATTAATCACTCTCTCTTCTTCTGTTAGCCCACCGAATCGAAGCAATTAACAGCTCAAACGAAACGAGGGCCGAACAAAAAGTTGGATGGTAATCAGAGGTTCACCATCAAAGAAATAGATGATGATGGTGAACCGATTGCTCTAGAGAAGCACCGGAGGATGTTTACAAATCAATGTGGGATGCTTGTTAGGGACAACTTGCCGATCACTATCCAAGAATGGAATAAGTCAAAGAAACCTGGTGAAGAATCCAACAACTATGTCACCGATGATGCCAAAGATGACCTTTGGCAGAAGCTCATAGAAAATTTCATACTACCTCCAAAGTATGAAGAATTTGAGGCAGATGGTATTACCCCAAGGCAGGTTGGGCTTGAAAAAAGAGGGAAAGTCAAGAAGTGGGCTCTGAGCAACATGGCTGAACTATACTGGAACCACAAGAAAAGTTTATACACGAAATATGTCGCGAAAAAGAAAACTCCAGACTTCAAAGGAGCAAACGAGAAGTTGAGAGAACAGTGGACCGATTTTGTAACTTACAAGCAATATGATAAAGCAAAGGAAAAGTCGGCAAAGAATATGTTAAATGCTTCCCAAAAGAAATACCATCAAAAATGGGGACAGGTGGCTACAAGAGTGCCGTCCCTAAGTGGGAAACTATGGAGAAGGACATGAGGGCTAGAGGCGTCACTCCTGGTACAGATGGATGGCCCAAGAGGTCAAAGCACTGGTGGTACGAGCAAGGGGGATCATTGGACCCAGAAACAGGGAAGACATTATTTCATGAAACAAATTCTAAAACCCTCCGAAGACCTTGTTCAAGTAATGAACGATGCTCAATTGGGATTGTTCCGTCCCGAGAGAGAGAACGACGAGCTAACACGCGCCCTAGGGAATCCTGGAAAGAGTGGACAAAAACGAGGCAAAGGCGCTGGTGTCTCGTGGAAGAAAGGGTTTCCTCAGTACGATACCAATTATAGAAGCCGTCAGAGAAAGAAGGACTGGGAGGCAGACCGAATCTCCAAGGTAGAGCAGGACCTAGCTGATCTGAAGAACCTCATGCAGGAAATTAGCCAATGGCCGTCGTCAACTCACCCGCGGGCTGATGATCCTGCATTGGATCTTAGCCAGCGGAGAAGCAGCGTGGCTTCCACGGAGGTCCGGGCTGATGATAAGAATTGCTGGATGATGCACCGGCTTCTCGCTACCCTGTGGATGATGTCAGAGAGATGGCATAATGTGAGCTACATCAGCCAATGAACAACATGTCCTTCAAGGTGGCGATCGACACTGCTTTACCTTGTCTACCTGGAGCACTCCACCATTCACTTCCGATTCCACCTGTCTATGCTCGTGTCATGGTGGATGACATAGGGAAGGATTTTGCGGACCTAGAGATTGAAATCGCTACGCCTGAAGGCCTTACGAAACTAGGAGATGTCAAGCGCAACATCATTCTATGGAAGAAGAAGTACATCAAGTTTCCAGGCTCGGCGCCAAGTCCACCGACTCCGAGGAATCCAAGTCCACCCCGCATCGAATATCGTCAACCTCGAAGTCCACCCCAACCCGATTATAGTCGACCTCCAAGTCCACCCTGCCCTACTGACGATCGCCACAGCAGGAGTACATCAACTCGATCTCTGCCTCCGCGCAATACTCGATCTTCGCCTCCGCCTCCATGCAATACTACTACCTCATCGAAGAAACGGAAGGTCGACGCTCCCCCACGCCCCACATAAAAAAAAGGTAAAACGACGAAGATAGTCGACATCCCGCCGGCTCTTTGATATGTTGGAAATGTATCTATAATTTTTTATGCTCCATGCTTGTTTATTATCTACTTTTCTTTGCCTTGTCTACACTTTGGGGTGCTTTTTACATGTTTTCTGGTACTAACCTACTAAAAAGTTGCAACAGTGTCAGATGCCTCTTTTCTGCTGTTTTTGGTTTCAGAAAAGTTAGTAAACAAATATTCTCGGAATTGGACGGGACAAACATCAAAGTCAATTACTTTGCGTGGGGAACAAGAAGTCCAGAGGGGAGCCGGAGAGGCCGGCCAGGGTGGCCAGACCCACCCTAGACGTGGGTGGGCCCTGTCCCGTGCCAGGGAGGGGTGTGGGGCCCCTAGCCGCCGCCTCGGCCTCCCCCTTCACCTATAAGAAGTCCCCGATGCAGAAACCCTAAGCACCCGATCAAATCTCCACGAAACCGTATGTAGCCGCCGCCACCATCGTCCCTAGATCGGGGGGATCTGAAGTTCTTCCCGGCACCCTGTCGGAGGAGAGATCATCCCGGAGGCCTTCTCTCCGTTATGATGCGTGAGTAGTTCCACCTTGGACTATGGGTCCATGTAGTATCTAGATGGTTGTATCTCCTCCTTTGTTCTTTCATGTATAGATCTTGTGATCTCCGTTCATGATCAAGATCTAATCTATTTGTAATCATGCATATTGTGTTTGCGGGGATCCAATGGATATTGAGATTATTATGTTGGTTTGATTAATGGTTTTGTCTTTATGATTCTATCATGTCTGTGTTGTTTGTGATCTTGCATGTTCTCCGTTGTTAGTAGGTATCTTGGCCAAGTAATTGCTAGTGACTCAAAGAGGGGGTATTTATGGTTGATAGTGGGTTCATGCCTCTAGTTTCCAAGGGAAGTGACAATAATCTCTTCAGTTGTAGATGTGTTGTTGCTACTAGGGAGAAAACAACGGTCTCTTGTTCATGGAACATGTGGACTGTTTACCTTACACACTTTGCTTAAACCAGTTGTCTGTTGCTTGCAACTTAATAATGGAGGGGGTTCGGATGATAACCTGAAGGTGGACTTCTAGTCATAGATGAAGTTGGATGGCGGTCTATGTATCTTGTCGTACTGCCCAATCGAATCTCATAGGATCTCTATGACTAGTAATTGCATTGTTATGCCTTGCTCAGTTCCTGTCAATTGCTTGAACTATGGACCCCGGTCCAATCTTTACCATTGATACATCTTCCACTGTTACTTGTTTACTTGCTGCAAACCATTTCCTTCCACACCATACGTTTAATCCTTTGTTACAACAAACCGGTGAGCTCGACAACCTCACTCATTCGTTGGGACAAATTCTTGAGTTTTTGTTGTGTAGGTCTCCATGTTGCTTGCAACACCTTTGAGACATTTCCTTCCTCCTTCAGGTTCTATAACCTCGGACTTGCTCTTGGGGTTCCAACGAAGTGTCCCACGTCAACACTGGGTGCACGAATCAAGATTTCTGGCGCTGTTGCCCGGGAGGCTAAGGACGTCTTCACAGGCGGAGTCCTTCACTTCCTTTCTCTTTATATTGTTTTTAGTTTGCTCTGTTTATTTTGCTTGGTTTTTTTTGACTCTTTAAAAAAAACCAAAAAAAATTAGTTTAGTTTGGTTTGATTGCTTTATTCAAAAACACAAAAAAAAATTAGTTCCTTCTCTAGCTGCTGCTGCTATTTTTGGCTTGCCCACCTTTGCCAAAATGAACTCTGTTGAGAACACCAAGTTGTGTGACTTCACTAGCACCAACAACAATGATTTCCTAAGCACTCCTATTGCTCCACCTGCTCCTGATGCTACCTTTTATGAAATTAAGACTGTTTTGTTGAATCTTGTGATGAGAGAGCAATTTTCTGGTGCTGGTTCTGATGATCCTGCTGCCCATCTCAATAGCTTTGTTGAACTTTGTGAGATGCAAAAGTATAAGGATGTAGATGGAGATATTATTAAGGTCAAGCTTTTTCCTTTCTCCTTGAGTGGAAAAGCTATAGAATGGTTGCTTTCTTTGTCTAAAAATAGTATTGATTCTTGGACTAAGTGCAAAGATGCTTTTATTGGAAAGTACTATCTTCCTGCTAAGATTATATCTATGAGAAGTGACATTATGAAATTTAAACAACTAAATAGTGAACACGTTGCTCCAGCTTGGGAATGAATGAAATGTTTTGTTAAAAATTGCCCTACTCGTGGACTCAGTGCTTGGATGATTATCCAGACTTTTTATGCAGGTTTGACTTTATTCTCAAGAAATCTGTTGGATTCAGCTGCTGGAGGTACCTTTATGGGCCTCACTTTGGGTGTTGCAACAAGGCTCCTTGATATTATGATGGTTAACTACCCTGAATGGCATGTTGAGAGAGCTCCACATGGTAAGAAGGTAAATTCTATTGAGGAAACTTCCTCTTTGAGTGAAAAGATTGATGTTATTATGGCTATGCATGTTCCCTTAGCCTCTTTGGTTGCTCAATAAGAGAAAGTTGATGTGAACTTCATTAGAAACAATAATTTCAACAACAATGCCTATAGGAATAATTTTGGTAGCAACAACAATTATAGGACTTATCCTCCTAATAATGGAAATTCCTATGCAAGCTCTTACAATAATGCTAGAAGTGCCCCCTCTGAATTTGAAGTCATGCTCAAGGACTTTATTAGTAAACAAACCACTTTCAATAAGACTATAGAGGAAAACCTTTTAACTATTGAGAAAAATTTATCCTCTTTGTCTGAAGCTTAGTCTTCCTTGATTAATAAAATGGCTGCTAAACCTAAAATTATGGAAAACACCTTTGCTAATGCTCATGCCATACAAGTTACTATTGATGAAAATGTTAGGCTGTTAGCTCAACTTCATGCTAAGTGGGAAAGGGAAGCTGAAATTGATAGAAACAATAGTGTGTGCTCCATCACCACTAAACCACAAGTATTCCTGATTCCTCCTCCTACTATGACTAAGCCTATTGATTCTACTACTAGTGATGCTAAGTTTGACTTTGATATTGATGGTTGCAATATTTATGAAGTGATTATGTTCTTGCAAAAGCTTGCTAGAAGTCCCGATGCTAGTAATATGCATGTTGCTTTCACTAAACATATTACAGATGCTCTTGTGAAAATTAAGGAAGAGAAGCTAAAACACAAAGCTTCTATTCCTAGGAAAGTAGAAGATAGTTGGGAACCCATTATTAATATGCAAGTGAATGACTTTGATCTCAAAGCTTCATGTGATCTTGGTTCTAGTGTCTCTATTATGCCTAGGAAGATTTATGAAATGCTTGATTTGCCAACATTGGAAGATTGTTATTTAGATGTCCCACTCAATGATAATGCTAAGAAGAAACTCATGGGGAGTATTAATGATGTTCTCATTATGCTTAACAATGCTTATGTCCCTGTTGATTTCTATTTTTTGGATGTTGAATACAATGCTTCTTGCCCTATTACTTTGGGAAGACCTTTTCTTAGAACAGTTGGTGCTATCATTGATATGAAAGAGGGCACCATTAAATATCATTTTCCATTCAAAAAAGGTATTGAACACATTCCTATTATAAGATAGAGGTTGCTTTTTGCTCCACCTATGAAAGCAAGATTTGATGTTAATGCTTCTTCCTTTGAAAATACTTGATTCTTCTTGCTTCTTGTGCCTAACTTAAAGGCGTTAAAGAAAAGTACTTGTTGGGAGATAACCCAAGAGTTTCCTTGATTCTTGAAAGTTATTATTTCAGTAATGACCACTCCTTATCCTTTTTGTTTGATTTTTGTGCCAAGAATGACCTCTAATGAGAGGGATGTAAGATTTGGGGAGTTGCTGTCCCGAAACAGATTTCTGTCCTCCACCAAAAAAATTCGTGAGGAGTCTCTGTAACTCGGATTGAGCTCAAATTTTACGAATAAATCCCCTAGTGTGTTAGATAACTTTCATTAGTTAAACACTTTTTGATTTGAGCAACAGAAGATGTTCGAAAAAATAGGTTTATACCTGCTGGTATGTTTTGACATATTTCTGTCATTATTTACATTTGCTTCTTATTGATTCCTTTTTGAGTTCTATTTAGGTGAATTGACCTTTTTTAAGGAGTTGCTACAGTAGCTTGTGTTTTTTGTGAAAAGCCTTTCTGTTCCAAAGCTTTGCCAGAGGTCTAATATCTTTTGAAGAAACTAATGTTGCTAATGAAGATTGTGTGAAGTTTTGTATGAAAGAAACATTTCAGGTGTAGAGAGAGAATGATGCAATGAGATGAAGAATAGATAAAATCTCAAGCTTGGGGATGCCACCATGGTGTGACCCCAAGAAATATCCAAGAGGTACAAGTGTCAAAGCTTGGGGATTCCCAAGGCATCCCCTTCTTCATGAATAAAAATCTCTGGTCTGTCTAGACACTTCGTTTTTATTGTTTCATGCTCAGTTGTGTTGTTCTTGGAGCGTCTTAGTTTTTGTTTGCTTTTCTTAGGTTGTTTAGTTTGCTTTAATAAAGAAGTTTGGACCCCTATTCTCGTTGTGTTGTTTTGCAAATAAGTTGCTTGGTGTTGGAAAGGAGTAGTAAGTTCTTGCTTGAAGTGCAAGAGGATCTTCTATTGACTATGACTTAGACTTTAGCATGACATTCTAGGTGTTGTTTGACATTATGCTTAGTGATTATTTTGGTAGAATGTCTTGTTCGAAACAATTGGGATTGCTTAGTGTGCCTTGAAGAAATTATGCGTTGTTTTAGCATGCAAAAGCATAGTATTGTGGTATTCTCCTTTGATGCTTTGCTTGGGTTGACTTGGCACATGATCACACCATGTTATGACTATGACAATTCAACATTAGCTTCTATGATCATTTAGTCCTTGACTTGTAGTACCACTCTTTTCTTTGATTAGTATGCTTTGTTGCTCTGCATGATTATGGCCATTATGCTCTCTTAGTTGGTTGCTCCCAGTCTTTTGCTAGCCTCCACTTGTATGAGTAAGCTCTACTCATGCTTCCAACTCCTAAGAAACCAAGTTTTTCCAAGTGTCCACTATAAACTCTTATGCATGGTGTGATGCACCATTCCAAGTATATTCTTGTTTTCAACTATCTTCCAATTAAAAACTATTTTGTTATGTGAAAACTTAGTGATTACAGCCCTCACGAACTTGATGGCACACTTTATATTTGTTGCCCCTAATAAACTTGAACCATAGTGACAACTTTTCTGTATATGCTTGCACTTATAAGTTGGAATTAACAGAATCGTGCTGTCACGGGGAACGTTTTAAACATTGCACCTGTACTTTGTACTCAGTTGATATCATGCTCTTTTGTCTATGGATGTCTCCGGTGTGAAATAAAGAGGGAACTTGTAAGTCCATGGAGTTTGTATCATGTGTCAGAGAAACGACTGGGCCGCTAGCCTAAGCCATGCCTAATCATGGTGGAAACTTGCAGTATCACCATAATGAGCTATCTATGGAGCATCCTCAATAAAAAGTTATGCATATGGTAAATAAAAAGATTGCTGAGATGCTCATTGTCTTCTTGCCTTGTCATTTTGGTTATGGGAAAGCTCTTGTACCATGTGCAAGGCGTACCCCGTTGGCGGTTCTCAATGATATGCAAATACTTACAATGACAAGAACTTACCTAGGCCCAAAGTTGAGTATGCATGAGGTGTGGCCCTCGTATGCAAGGGACTTGAGACTGCCAACTTATACCTCGTCAAGCATATACTCCATCTTTGCCACTTTAACCCTAACCACATCAAGATGCTTATGACAGGGGCAATGAGAGCTGAAAGCTAACAAGTACCATAATTTTTGGAAGCACTTTTTGAAACTTGTAATCCCTGCTTCCTTTACAGAAAAAGGCCTTTCTTCCACCACTATTGAGTCTCCACCTTCTACCTTTAGGAACCATTAAGAGAGCATAGTTGTCATTCTGTGTGCAGTGTTCCAAAGCTTATTGATTGATGCATATTGTGCTATTACTTGTTCTTGTGCTATTTGTTTCTAGTCACCCTTGTGAACTTTTAAGGTGTCCTATGCATCTATATTGCTACTCTATTAGGGACAAGCTAATTGCCACTATGCTATGTTTTCTGTATGTGAAACAAACAAACGTTTTTCATTGCATATTATTCATGATCTTTGTTTGTAGCTTGTCATATTGCATGCATAGTTACTATGTCCTATTGTTATAACTCCATCTTTCATGCACATGTTTAGAGTTCTTTGATCCTAGCTTTGAATGCTCTCAAATGGTTGGATCTTTATTGTGAGGGTGCATGCCACCTCAAAAATTATTCTTTTATCACTTAAGTACTCGAGGACGAGCAGGTAAGCTTGGGGATGCTGATATGTTGGAAACGTATCTATAATTTTTGATGCTCCATACTTGTTTATTATCTACTTTGCTTTGCCTTGTCTACACTTTGGGGTGATTTTTACATGTTTTCTGGTAATAACCTACTAATAAATTGCAATAGTGCCAGATGCCTATCTTCTGCTGTTTTTGGTTTCAGAAAAGTTAGTAAAGAAATATTCTCGAAATTGGACGGGACAAACGTCAAAGTCAATTACTTTCTGTGGGGAACAAGAAGTCCAGAGGGGAGCCAGAGAGGCCGGCCAGGGCAGCCAGACCCACCCTAGGCACCGGTGGGCCCTGCCCCGCGCCTCAGAGGGATGTGGGGCCCCTGGCCGCCGCCTCGGCCTCCCCCTTCGCCTATAAGAAGCCCCCGATGTAGAAACCCTAAGCACCCGATCAAACCTTCACAAAACTGTCTGTAGCCGCCGCCACCATCGTCCCTAGATCGGGGGGATCTGAAGTTCTTCCCGGCACCCTGCCTGAGGGGAGATCATCCCGGAGGCTTTCTCTCCGGTATGATGCGTGAGTAGTTCCACCTTGGACTATGGGTCCATGTAGTAGCTAGATGGTTGTATCTCCTCCTTTGTGCTTTCATGTATAGATCTTGTGAGTTCCGTTCATGACCAAGATATAATCTATTTGTAATCATGCATGTTGTGTTTGTGGGGATCCGATGGATATTGGGATTATTATGTTGGTTTGATTAATGGTTTTTTCTTTATGATTCTATCATGTTTGTGTTGTTTGTGATCTTGCATGCTCTCCGCTGTTAGTAGCTATCTTGGCCAAGTAGTTACTAGTGACTCCAAGAGGGGGTATTTATGGTCGATAGTGGGTTAATGCCTATAGTTTCCAAGGGAAGTGACAATAATCTCTTCGGTTGTAGATGTGCGATTTCTACTAGGGAGAAAACAACTGTTTACCTTACACTCTTTTCTTAAAACTGTTGTTTGTTGCTTGCAAATTAACACTATAGGGGGTTCAGATGGTAACCTAAAGGTGGACTTCTAGTCATAGATGCAGTTGGATGGCGGTCTATGTATCTTGTTGTACTGCCCAATCGAATCTCATAGGATATTTCTGATTAGTAATTGCATTGTTATGCCTTGATCAGTTCCTGTCAATTGCCCTGCTATAATTTGTTTACCCTTCATGCCATGTTGTTTATCTAAGGAGAGCACCTCTAGTGAACTATGGACCCCGGTCCAATCTTTACCGTTGCTACATCTTCCACTGCTACTTGTTTACTTGCTGCAAACCATTACCTTCCACACCATACGTTTAATCCTTTGTTATAGCAAACCGGTGAGCTTGACAACCTCACTGATTTGTTGGAACAAAGTCTTGAGTTTGAGTTCTGCAGGTCTCCACGTTGCTTGCAACATCTTTGAGATATTTCCTTCCTCCTTCAGGTTCGATAACCTCGTTCTCTATCAAGGGAAACTTGTTGCTGTGGTCATCACACCTTGCTCTTGGGGTTCCAACGAAGTGTCCCACGTCAACACTGGGTGCACGCATCACTCTTCCAAACATACCTTATGACAAGACCGATGAGGAAACTAACGCGGATGTGGCTGCCCAAGTTAAGGCACATTTTGCACCTAAAAAGCCTGAGCCAAAGACAGTATATGATGAAAAAACCAAAAAGTGGGCGAAGTCCTTTCTTGAGCAACCATCCCAGATGTCAATGAATCTGGAATCAGACTATGACGGGGAGATTATTAAGCAAGCAAAGAAGAAAAAAAGCACAAGTGCAAAAAGCGGGAAGCAAGTTGCCCAGCTCGGAGCACAGAAGAATCAATCGATCCCCCTGCTTAAAGTCATTTCAGACCTCGACAAGGGCTTCAGAGCTGAAATGGATATGAACATGCAAATAATGGACCCCAGATCCCGTACTAATGTAGCACTAATGGGAATCACTGTATCGAAGGTCAAAAGACTTGCTACCGAAGCAAATATGTCTCTTGGTCAATATTTAGGCTATGAAGATACGCCAATGGTTCAGTTAGTACGGAAGTATGTCCAAGGGGAGCCTCTAGTCAGTAATGAGGATCTCGCGCGTCTATCCACACATATACGAAATCTACACGAATGGTACATGTCGCAAACAGAAAAAAAGCATCAGAAAGATTGGTTTCCGGTGGACGTTAGAAAGGAGCATCACTTCAAACCATACTCGATACAGGTTCAAATGACCAAACTGTTTCAGTTATACTCGGATTAAGTTTGTAGCTCAGCTCATTCATTGCATTTAATATATTATGCTAACTATATATACTTTTGTATGATATTATATTCTGCAAAATAAAGATGCTTGAGGTCAAAAGAGCTAGAAGATATGACGTTGGGTTCATTGACCTATATATCGTTAATGAATATACGTTAAAGAATCACCCCAAGGACGTGGAGGAAGACCTGTGCAGGTTCTTAACCGAGAATAATTTTGTTAAGGAAATACTACTTCCTTACAACTTCAAGTGAGTTTTTCTATCTTGTACACATTTTATTTTTGCTTACTCGATGAGCTATGCACGTATGCTTATATAAACGTCCGCAGATTCCACTGGATCTTGCTAAACATTAGAGTTGACAAGTCCCTAGTTGAAGTTTACGACTCATTAAGCTGGGACCAAGAGAAGTGGAGCGACATGTAAGCAATGCTCCATAAGTAATTTCAATCATTATCGCATTATATCGGACTTTTTCGCTCATTTCCTGATATCAAGTAACTAATAACTCCTTTGTTCATCTTCTTTGCCGAGTAGGTGTTGGACACGGTTCAGACAGAAATACCAGGTCCATTCAAAGATGAGCTAACTTATAAAATGGTGAAGAGTTTTCAACAGCCACCGGGAAATCATTTATGTGGATACTATGTCTGCGAGTACATCCGCGAGATGACCAGTGAGCGAAAAGTTGACTCACATTTTACTTATGGTTTGCAGGAGAAACTAGAGCCAGACCAGCGCATACGAGCAATTCAAGAGGAGATGGCGGGATTTATGATGAAGGAGGTCCTTGATGTACATGGAGAGCATTATGAAGATGACGTGGAACTCGATATGCCTAGTGATCTTCATGTAGTTGATATGATATATATATCATCAATGACCATGTAATTTCAAAACATTTATTCCTTTTGATATGATTGATTATATGTATGCTTGCAAGGGATCGATTAATTATATAGATGCATCAACGTGTACTGTGTATGTAGTAGCGTAGAATATGTGTACTGAAATATATGTTTGAAATTATAGTGAAACACAAAACGAAAAAGGAACGAAATGACAAAAAAAAGGAGATACACAATCTCTGCCGCGGCAGAGAAATACACAATTCTCTGCCGCAGCAGGAAACCGTATAGTCCCGGGTGGTGTTACGTCCCGGAACTAGAGGGTTTCCGCCCCCACCTCGCTGAAACAGCCACGTGGCTATTATCAGTCGTGGACCGTAGCAAGCTGGGACTAGAGGGGAGGCTCTAGTCTCGTTTTGGCAGTCCCGGGCCCCTGAGACTAGAGCCAGTTGTGGCCCGGGACTGGAGGCTTGTTTTCCGCCGGTGAAGTTTATCCATCTCAAATCAAAATGACATTGGATGTTAGTCATATTTTATCTAATTAAATATGATACAATAGCAACATTTCGACTTGGTAAGGATATCACCACAAGGAGTAACAAGTTGGATCTTATATGCAACTTGATGTACTAGCATCCATGACTATTTACCATAGATTAGAAAGTTCTAGAAGCGTTCACTCCGAAAAATCCGATGTTGCATAAACTGATCCAAGCGGTCGAAATCCACTTTACCTAGGCTCCTAGGTGAACATGCACCCACTGTCAAAAAACATAATATTAAAAGTTGAAAATTTTGAAAACAAATATTCGTATGTACATGTTGACATCCTATGTACGTACACCAAGTTTCATGAAAAAAAAGACATTTTATGTTGATTATATAAAAAAGAAAAATTTGATGGTGTAAAATAGTTTTTCAGAAGACATTTTCTTGTCTTTTTTGTACATACCTTAAAAATGTCTTCTGACTGCAAAACACACATGTGAGGACATAGCATGTCCGAATGCTTATCCTGGGATTTTATTTTGAAATTTTTAAATATCTTATAATTTATATAAAAGACATTTTTCATAATAGTGCATTTAGACCTAGCTGGGAGCCAAATCACCGTGTCCTCCAAGCGGCGAAAATCCAGTTAGAATATTTATATTATTCTATGTTAGATTACATAGTTTAACTAACCGGCCTTGTTGGTTCCATGCATCTTCGTGGAATGCCAACTAGGCACACTGATAAATGGCATCGAAAGAAATGAGCAAAGAGATAATGCTACTATTAGGATAGAGAGTGACGGCGCACGAAACTCACGTATGAGTCAAGAAACCTACACATCAACATAGAGAGGGCAACAACAATTTTAGGATACATTGTGAAAGCCAGGACTCAAACTCAAGACCTTAGGTTTTATATCATGTAAAGCTTCATACAGCAGCCAACGCAAAATGGAATTGATAAAAAAAGCTAGTGCAATCCACCTATATACTTCAATAGAAAGAGAAGTTGTTCAATGTAATACATTGGGACTAGTGTGAGATTGTTCGATGCGAACAAAACTCATACTATATTTTATTTTTGGTATAAATTTTTTTGTCTGCAGCTCAGAGTATCGGCCATTTTGAAAATTTATATGGAAGGAAGAGCATGCTATTGTGACTTACATGTGGATTCCCGGATGATGGTGGCAGAGCCGGCAGCCTTGACAGATTAGCTGTACTGCGTGAAGACGCCATAAGAAGCGTCATAAGCGACAATGAGCACACGGACAGAGGGCGGCCAATTTTGCGTCATATCTACCGTGTTCAATGTTATATACTATCAACTTTCGTCCGTTGATTGTGTCAAGTTTCGGCTCTGTAGGTGTAATATATAGGCAACGAAGTCAAGCCCACATGTACCCACTTTACATTAGAAATAACGACCATAAGTGCTTCTAGAAAACGGTTGGTCGCAAAGTGGCTATGCCCCCTCGAGTCAGACCAAAAGTGGGCTGAACCAAGCTTATCATGTCCTAGTACGCTATCCAGAATATGATAGATTTTGGGGCACGGCACTACGAAAAACGACGGTTTTCCATGGGCCCGGGGCACAGCGAAGTACTCCCTTCGATCTAAGTTAATAAACAAAAGGTTGTTTAGATTCCAATGTATGTAGCAATAAAATTTGTTTAGATTCGAATGTACAACGTACGGGGCAAGACGACGATCGAGTAAAAGGGTTTAGCCACATGTGGCCGCTGACACAGATATTTAGTCTCGTATCCGAACCATGTCAAGGCAGGTTTACCTTCAAAGGGAGCAAGACCATCCTCATTGATGCCTGCCTTTCCATCCTTCACATACATATCATGGGGCTGTACATCTTACAGGAAGGCGTGCACGCCAACTTTGACAAGAAGCTCTCCCGGTTCTTTTGGGTGGCGAACGATGGCGACCAAAAGTTTCATATGGTTAAGTGGGCGGACATCTGCACCCCCAAGGATCTAGGGGCATTGGGATCATTTCCTCTCGCCATATGAATGTGGCTCTGATGTTACGGTGGGTCTGGCGGATCCTGACCGACGATGGTGGCTTGTGGATACAACTGATCAAAGCGAAGAATCTGTGTGGGGGTCCACTTCTAGCTTCTGACCGTCAGGAGGGATCTCAGTTTTGGAGATCTATCCAGGACATCAAGACGGCGATTCGAAAGGGGTTCTCTATTTCCATCGGAAATGGGAGAAACACCATCTTCTGTCTTGACCCTTGGGTGGGTGGGCGCCCCTTGCGCATGGAGGTTCCTGAGCTGTTCGCAATCTGCACGGACCCTCTACTCTTGGTGGCTGACGCTTGCCAAGATGGGGTCTGGCAAGTCGCGTTCCGCGGGAATCTTGGGGCCGCCGAGCGGGCTGCTTGGGAGGGACTTCGGGGCAGCCTCCCACTATCCCATTCCCAATCCCCAGATAGTATGTATTGGCATCTTTCGCCCTCGGGCGTGTTTTCTGTGGGGTCCATGTATCGGGCCCTGTTTGGTGGGCCTTCCATTCCCTAGACCTCCCCCCTTTGGAAGGCCCCCCTCCCCTTGAAGATAAAGATCTTCCTCTGGCAGTTGTTGCGCGATCGGCTTCCCTCGGGGGTGGAGGTAGCCAAGCGGCATGGCCCTGGGGATGGCCTTTTCCCCCTTTGTGCAGTCCCGAAAACGGGGCACCACATTTTCTTCGCCTATCCCGCAGCTTGCTTCCTTTGGAACTTCACCCGTGAGGATTTGGGGTCGTCGTGGCAGGCCTCAGACCTGGGGGAATTCCTGAAAGCCAATGCAAACCAGACCGGCAGGAGGAGGCACCTCTTCTGGTTCCTTTTTGCAGGGATGACCTCGACTTTATGGAACATCCGTAACAAAATGGTCATTGAGCGTGTCTTTCTTCGTCGTACCTCTGACTCGACCTTCAAATTTCTAGCTTTTTTGCAGCAGTGGTACCCGTTGAGTAGGCAGCGAGATAGGGCGAGACTGGACGGGATGATAGAGCACCTTATCGTGGCGGCGCGCCAACTTGCTTCTCCTTCCGGCCTTTGAGCGTGTCTTCGGGGCACCAGTGTATCTGTGTGTTCTGGGCTGTGTGTTGTGTTGTGTGTGGTGTGTGAACTTTGTGTCTGTTCTGTGTTGTTCGCATGATCTGGATATTGTACGGATGTTGCTTTATTTATAAAGTTGGGTGTATGCCTGCTTCGAGAGAGATATTTAGTCTCGTTTTTGGTAAAAATCGAGACTAAAGATCCATGCGCATATATATATATATATAGGGTGGCGCTATTTGACACTGTAAGATAGGGGAAACCACACATTATGGTGCCTTGTATTGCTCATTATATAGACTTACAAGGCTAGAGTTCTTACCGTACAATACACAGACAGTTATGCACAGACTACACACAACAATATATCTATACTAATACAATATGGTTATATATTCTAACACCCTTTCTCAGTCGTAAATGGGCGTCAACGAATGTTAAGACTGTTCCAAAAATCCAAAAAGAGAGGCAACAGTAGTCCCTTGGTAAAAATGTCCGCAAACTGAGAAGAACTTGGAACGTGTAGAACCTGGACCTCGTCGGTGGTGATGCGATCTCGTACAAAATGCGAGTCGATCTCCACATGCTTGGTGCCCTGATGATGTACAGGATTCTGTGTCATGTAAACCGAGCTCACATTATCACAGAAAACCACAGTGGCACCAGTCACCGGTCGATGAAGCTCCTGAAGAAGCCGTCGTAACCAACAAGTTTCAGCCACCACATTCGCAACCGCCCTGTTGTAACATCCCAGCATTTAGGAACTATACGAAGGGTAGATTTAAGAATATGTGCAATTGCATGCATTTATGTGTAAAAATATGGGTAAATTTTTCACCAAATAAATACTTAAGCTGATCAAAGTTTCTTTCACTCTATAAGCTTAGGAATAGCCTTGGAGAATGATCGTTAAAAACTTTGACATGATCTTTATGGATTAGTGTGTTTTGGGGAAAGAAATTTGAATTCAAACTTAAGATTTGAAATTACATTGTAAAATAATAGAGTTTTGATTTAGTAATATTACATAATTAAGAAACAATATAGAGTAACCAGAAACTCTATGTAAGATTGATAATTAAACAAATAAATATTTATTTCATATATTCATTTCATTAATAAGTTACAAAATGTAACTTATAAAGTTAATACAGAATCTTTACAAGAGTAAAATTACAAAAAGAGGAAATTACATTTCTTATTAAACTAATACATTTTTTCTAACAAAAGATTAAAATAAAGATTACAAAAGAATTAAAAAAAAGATTACAAAGGAACTATTCTATCTAAAAGTAAACCTATTCTAAACTTGAATCTTTAAATCTTGTACCTGCAAAACAAAGAACAAACAAAAATAAAAAAGTAAAGGTTAAGTTATTTTTACTCTCAGTAGTGAACAGTAAGATGCACTGTTCCATTTTACATCATTGAGTAAATCTTAAGGGTCAAGTTTCACCAATATGAAAGAATTAAATCTTTCATAATAAATAATCCACAAGTCAAATGATTCCGATCAGTAAGAGGGACAAGTTTCACCAGGAAGATAAATGGTAACCAGATAATAAGGTAGAACTTTCCCTGAGCATATCCACAAGAGTGCAGCAGGCACACAAGCATCACAATCACCTAAATGCATGGTGTGTGGTGTCGACACAGCATATGTGTGTGAGTGTGGTGCATGGTTGGTAGGTGCTTGCATGTGTCTCTCCTCGGATGCATGCGCTCTAACCTAGAAGCGTAGGTTCTAGACTTGTATAAGGGAAAATCTCACTATTCCGGTGAAACTAGGTAGGATAGTGCCCCAACTTGTGAACCAATATGGTTTTACATCATCCTATGACCTAATCAAACACAAAACAAGAGATACCTACGTCGGGCTACCCCCATCAGAAGAATGTCTAGGGGGTAGACGATCCGAGACCCGCAGATCAGGGTTTCGCCGGAGGAAGACCGCGAGAACGTCAGAATCAGATGAAAACCTGCATATGTCCCTATTGGATGCATGGTTGGTAGGTACTTGCATGTATCCCCCCTTGCATGCATGCACTCTAATCTATAAGCAAAGGTTCTGGACTTGTATAAGAGGGAATCTCCTGTTCCAGTGAAATCGGGTAGGATAGTGCCCCAATTTGTGAACTAATATGGTTTTACATCATCCTATGACCTAATAAAACATAAAACAAGAGAGAGTTACGCCGGGCTACCTCCATCAGAAGAATGTCTAGGGGGTAGACGATCCGAGGCCCGCAGATCAGGGTTACACCGAAGGAAGACCACGAGAACGTCGGAATCGGATGAAAACTTGAATGTGTCCCTAGCATATGTGTGTGATTATGGTGCACCGTTGAAACCTAGAAGCGAAGGTTCTGGACTTGTATAAGGGGGAAACTCCCCGTTTTGATGAAACCGGGTCGTATAAAGGGGGGGGTGCATGTAGTCATCAAGACCACAACAACCTATTCATATGTGTATGCTCATGATCCTATGAAATAACATCACCTAACATATATGTAATAAAAGACTTGCTAACTAAATAAAAGAAAAAAGATGAAAAAATGCTTTGCCGTGTATAGAGTAGAATACATACGGCAAAGCTGATCTTTGCCGTGTACCTAACGGCGGGGACACATGGCAAAGATTCTGCCGTCCGTCCGTCCCTCCCGGCGGGTGACCCTGCGAGGCTGCGGGGCCGACTTCTTTGCCGTAAACAATCTTTGCCGTATACCCCAGTGAATTTGTAGTGTCTTTTTTTTCCCGTGTGCCATAGTTAGGCGGAACCCGTGCAGAAATGCAGTAGAGCAAACTTTGTCAACGTCTAGCGGATTTAATATTCCAAGGGTCTTCACTACTCACTAGGGTCCGTGTTGTATGTGGCCTCAGGGCATATACACACCCCCATGAGCCCTTCGATAGGCGCTTGAGTTAGCACAAAAACTTAATTATTCTGAAATATATGTCATGGCAGTCTATAAATCCAACGGGAGACGCTATTTGATGTCCCTATTTTTTATTTTTTTTTGCTTGTGGGCAGCTCCTATCGCTGGGCAAAATGTTCCCTCCGAGATAGAAAAAAGTTAGAGCTGGAGTCCAATAAAGAGCTAGACAGCGTCGGATTGCCCAAGCCATCTGAAAAGGTTTTTTTTTTTTAACATCAGAGTGTCCTAGAAGAGGCTAGGATGCCACATAGCACTGGGGTCCAATCCACCTCTGGTGGCGTTAGACCTATGTCAACGGCCCTAACGACATCCGGGTTGTCGGCGTAACCCTTTTTCCCTTTTCCAAATTAAAGTTCCTCATTCCTATGATATATTTTTGTTTGTATTTAAATTTTTTCCATGGTACTTTAATTTCTAGTAGTATATGTCACATAAAATGAAACAATGTAAAAGTTTTGATTTCTTATAAATTTCTTAAGATCTCATATGGGGTCATAATTTGATATACCCGAAAAGTCCCACCTTTGGTCAACCAGAGCGAACCTTGTGGTAAAATAGGCTCAACCTACCGACGGAGGACTTTTGGGTTTTCATCAATAACAATGCTGTGGCTCTAAGCCTTTTACCAGTAGTGATGTAATAAAGTTAACATAATTAAGCTGCTTCAGGAGCAAAAACATCTCGGATGTCCTTGTTATCTCCCGCGGCCACTATGTCGGCTGCAGTATCTCCAGCAGACAAATGTGTCGCAGCACAGTAGCCCCAAAAATTCAAAATCCGTGGCCGAGTAGCTCCGAAATCCAAATTTATGGCGAGAGTAGCTCTGGCGACACTTGCCTGAGGAGATCCCTTGCATCCATAGACGGACCCAACCATCCCTAAGCCCGGGCACGCACCCAGGCTTCCGGCCCGCCGACAAGCCTAATTTAATAGTAATTTAATCAAAAAGTAATATCATTAGCCTTTAGATACACTGTTTGCCTAGGCTTTAACTAATTCTTGGGTCCGCCACTGCTTGCATCGTAGATGCCATAACCGTGTACCAACGGCAAAATATTTTGAGCAAGACAGGGTGGAAATGTTCGCTCGGCAAGGAAGGATAATCAGCTTGCCATGGCATAATTTAGGGAAGGGTATCGCGGTGAGTCCACATCGGCAATGGATACTTGCCTTAGGCCGATACCCCTTCCGTTCGTAGTGTTTGAGTATACCCATGAAGCGGTCGAAAGGATATATAGTGAGGAGACACACGTGGCTACATTGCTTTTTCCAACATATGTATGACACATGACCACATTGTTTTGTCCAATATATGTATGATTCCATAAATCCCATTGATGTGACGCCAAACAGTTAGCACAGTTAGTACATATACCAAACAGTTTTACATAATTATTGTTTTTGTCCTTTTTGAAAAAAAATATTGTTCATCTTGTGCTCTGACGCCGCTTCAAAAAACTAATGAGATCATTGATAAATTCATCAGTTTGCCCTAAATGTGATACCCACGAGAGGATCCCGCTCTTAGCCACTCGGGCAGCCACGGCGGCTCGGCACCATTATCCACTGATTGGACGGCGTGGGACAGAACAAGCTGCAGTTGACGACGAGTATGTCTATCGCGTCTGTGGGGATACAGGTCTTGGCGAAGAGGTCGTCAATTGCTGAAAATACAACGAGCTCGAACTCGGCTCTGACGTCGGGACGAAATTGGGCGCTGCTGGCATGAAGGTCTCATCCCCACGGCCCGAGCGCTCAAGTAGCCGCGCCATGAACAGGTGGCTACCCTTGTTGATGGTGTGTGATTCCTTGATATATTGCAATAACGCGACTTTAGAGACGCGGTAAAGGAGAGGGCTGTTGAATCAGTTGTGGAAGAAGGCGTAGTCGATCACGTACACCGCCCGCCGACGAAACAAGAGGTACAAAGTGACAGCGGCAGCCGGGAGGAACACGGCCAGGAGTAGGTGCACTGGCCGGAACTCGATGAGCAGACTAACTAGCTCCCCTGGCACCATACGTGCACGAGCCTCTGCCACAACAGCAAGGAAGCTGTCCACGATTAGCTGGTGCAACGCCTGGAGGCTCATGGCCATTTCGGAGTTGGTGTCTCTTGTGCGTTTAGTGTGCTAGAATTAACCACTCGGCTGCTGGCTTGATCAATGATATATATATAGCAAGATAAAGAAGAATTAAAAGAATCGAAAATAATATCAGAAAAAGGCGGAATATCTGGTAGTACTTCTTTAGGTTCACCTGTGTATTTCTCACCATATATAATCAGCGGTCAAGGTAAAATATAACCCTCACCCGTTCCAAAACGTTATATACTTCTATTCACCACTTCACCTTTTGTTTCATCCCTGAGATATCTGAAATTGCCTATTGTTATCCATCTGATCGCTTTCTTAAATTATAATCATATCATAATTTTTTATTTTTTTCTTTGACCAACTAAGCCAAGGCTCCCAGTTGATTCACACTAGTGCACACGTACCCCTCTAACACCGGTTTGGAGGACCCTCTAACAGCGGTTCCACAACCGCTGTTGAGGGTTCGGTGTTAGAGGGGGGGCCCCTTTAACACCGGTTCCTATACGAACCGGTGTTAAAGGGTGGCGCACGTGGGGCTGCCGCAGGCCTCAGGCCCCCCCCTTTAACACCGGTTCGTATCTGGAACCGGTGTTAAAGGTTCTTCTACCAGCGGCGATTTGAAACGTTTTCTGCCGCGGCAGAACTGTCATGCGGCGAAAACGGCTCATCTGCCACGGCATTTCTCTGCCCGTTCGGGCGTATTTCTGCGGAGAGCGAGGGGAAATCGATCGGGAGCCGTATACTTATAAATCGTCATCGGTACATACGAGTACATGAATAATTAAGCAACTATTATTATACACAAACATCGCCATCGGCACATACATCGCCATCGGCACATACATCGGCACATACATCTACATCGCCGGAGGTGGATATCTAAAGAGTTCTCCGCCAGGCGTGACGACCTCATCAAGTATGAACCCCGCCAATTCCTCTTGAATGGCTCGTATGCGTTCAAATGGTAGGAGTTGGTCCCGCATCCGTTCGATCTGAATATATATAAAGAATGGACCGTCAATATATATATAAGAATAAAACTCAACACAATTGATGGTAATAAAATAATGTTGTGGACTTTGTTTACTTACTCTAAGTTGTTCTAGTGCGGCTTGGCCTGTCGCACATATCGTGTTGCGAATGAATTCGCAAACATAGTACCCACATAAGTTATTGCCGTGTCCTTGATGCGCGCACTTTACGAGAATAGAGAGTTCAATCAAAATAATAATCAATAAAGCATGATATAATGGAATTGGAAGCTAGCTATTACTTACATTTTGGTCTACAAATTTTAGTTCTTGACCATTCACCCACGGCCCTGCCGTGAACATTTTCAAACCCTGTCCGACAAAGAAAATGGATAAAGAGTAATTAATTACTTATTGTCACGAAAGTTGCCGATCTAGTGCGATAATATGATTGAAATTACCTCTGGAGCATCTCTCTAAAGTTTGCCCATAGCTCTTTTTCTTTTAAATCGAGTCCATGACAAGGACTTTTCTGAGTCGGGTTGAATGACTAGCAGAATAAAGTGGAACCTGCAAGCGCATAACTCATCATCGTTACACTTAACATCGAGTAAGCGAAACAGAATGTGTACAAGAGAGAGGGTAACAGTACTCACGAGAAGTTGTAAGGCAATAGTATTTCCCTTTTGGTTTGTTGTCTCGTAAAGACTTTAGCAAGTAATCTTCTTTGCCGGGTTTGTCTCTTACCACTTCTTCATGAACTCTATTTGGGTCAACGAACCCAATGTCAAAAGGGCCTCCTTTCCTGCATTCCATAACCTTTTTCCTGCATAATAGTATATACATATATGGTGAGCATATATATACATGCAATTAATGAAGTGAATGAGTTGAGATAAAAATTACAGAAATAGTACTTACACACAATAAAGGCTGATGGCAGATTTGTCGAGTTCCTTCTGATTGAATAGAAAATGCAAGTCTTGAATGTTGAAGTCGATCGCGTCGTCTCCGCACAAGAAAATCTCATCTCTTATATGCGTCGTGATCCATTCTTCTTTTCTCGTCTTGCAGAAATGAAGGTACCACTTGTGCAATTTTCGCATCTTTGTTGGTAGATTTTTGAGCTCCTCTTTCTTGACTAGATTCTTCCCATACTTCCATGGCTGTATGGGGTTGACATCGCATTTGGGCAAGTTGTCTCCCATGACGTTCAAGTATGCAATGTAAGTCATCCCCATCTCATTGGCCTTTCTTTGTAGCTCTGCCTCGTAATCATCTACGGGAGGAGCGTCCCGTTTGTCAAACATTTGGAGCGGGGCGCATGATTGGTTTTCCTGCTCTCCGAGCATGGGAACTGTTTTCTGGGGTGCCTCACGACTGCTACTTTCAGTCTCCCTATGGCGCCTTGCATCCGCCTTCAAAATCTGGCGCTCGTAGTCCGGCACAAGTGGGGTTTCAGGTTTCAAAAGATTTTTGTAAAACTTCTCCACCACCGCCGGATCTATTTTCTCCTTTGGCTCGGCCCGTCTAGGTGCAAAGAATTTCTTGACCTGTTCTCCCGAGATCCTATTGGTCTCCTCGTCGCTGCGATTCCACGGTAAAACCGGCAATGGCTTGGCGGAAGGCTGCGGGACGTAGTTTTTGAACTCTTTGGCGTCACGGTTTCCTGCGGATTTCTTTGTGGCGTTACTCGATGCTCCTCGTGGCAGTGCTCTTCCGCTTCTGTTGAGGAGATGGCTGAAGCACCGGAGATGGTGACGGGCGGAGATGGCTGCCAGCGAGAGATGGGCAGCGGCGGAGATGGCTGCAGCAGAGATGGTCAAGCGGCTCGAGCTGACGCTGCGGAGGCAATGGGGTGCCAGTGACCTCCAATTTGGAAGCACAATGTGTTCCTTCTTCCAAAGAATGGTTGTTTTCACTGCAAATTTGAGTTGAGTTTCCCCTTCACCTGTAGCATGGTCAAGCTGTGCTTCATATTCCTTCACAACCTCATCCACCCCGACAATAGCATAGCCATCTGGAATCGGTCGGCAGTGGTAAGTTCCACCAGCTACAAGAGGTAAGGCATAGCCGACAGCCACCTTAATGGATAAGCCCATTAATCTCACATGCAGCTCAGCGTGTTCGCTCTCCGTGATCTCATCCACGGGGTATCGAGGACCCGTCATTTCAAGCGTGGGCTGCACGTTCTCCGTGGAAGCCACACCGCTTCCTTTCAGAGTCCGGGCGCGGGCAGCTTCCAATGCAGGCTCTTCATGCCGCTGAGATGGGCCGGTAGCTTGATGGTTTCAGTGCATTCACTTGCGTCTGCAGCCGCAAGTGCATGTTCTATCTGTCATCCGATCCAGACGCTCTTTTCTTTTCTGCCGCGCCATCTGTAAGAGTCGCTCGGTCGGCAAACCCATCCTTCCACGCCATACCCCCGTGCCTCGTGCATGTCCGAGTGTTCTTTTTACCGATGGCGTGTGAGCTGGTCATTCTCTGTCGGGATGGAAGGTCCGGCGGATGTTTCCTCGTATGCCGTGATGAGTTCTGACGGGTTTGGCAAGGATGGTTGGGAAGATACACAATCTGTTTACGGGTCCAACCTTGCCCCGATTCCGTAGAACCAAGTCTTTGCACGAGGTCCCACCCATCCGTCTGGGTGTGATCCCTCTCTCATAGGGCCCTCTCGGCTTCCTCCCACTTAGGCCTCGAGATATGTAGCCACCGACCCGTCCTCTGGTGATATTCCTTCTTGGGCATTAAGCGTATTGGTTTCGACCTCTTTTAGCTATAGCACTTTTTTATATGTCTTAAATTCGGGCCGGTGAGGTCTTATCTTCGCATAATATCGTCTTGAAATTTGGAGTCTCGCCACTTTGACAAATTTGTTCAATTTTGTCTTCGATTGGAAAGCATCAGCCATCTTCTTTAGAGTCCACTCTTTGACCTTGTTCTTTATAACCGGTTGTTTTCATCCTCCTCTGGCGGAAGGGTGAAATTTACCAACAACGAATTCCAAAGCGTTTCTTTGGATCTGTCATCGACAAAGGTACCGCCCTTCTTTGGCTTATTCCAATTTTCAATTATGATTGGGATTTGGTCCCTAACAAGAACTCCATGACGTATAAATTTGTCTGCGGCCTTCTTGGGCTCCATCGCCGCCATCAACACGGATCGCTTGATCGTGAACTTTGCACGATCTTTCAACCGCCGCTCGCGCCTCGCTTGCTCTTTTCGTAGAAGAAGATGGTTGCTGGCTGGTCGATCCGAGGGCTAAAAGAAGAAAGAAGCGTTAATTAATACATGTAGAGAAGATTGTTGGTGGAAGTCACCGAGGCTTAATAAATGCATATACCTCGCGGACTTTGTAACCATTAAATTGCGTTCACCGGAGTCTTCATCTTCTCCATGACTAGTACTTGAGCTGTCGTCGTCATGTCCCTCCAAGTTCAGATATTGTGAGGTGTCCTCATCAATAATGTTCTCCATTATTTCTTCTTCTTCAAGGTTTCTACTAAGTGGATCCATAGTTTCTAAAACAATAATATTATCACACAAATATCAGTAATACATCTATTGAAATGCTCAAGCAAGGACGATGATATGACAGGTTAAAAGTATTGAAATGTAACCCTAATACATGCTTGGTCATTTCAAACCCTAATTCGGAGAAACCCCGGATTCATATGAGAGGGTACATTTACTTCTTCTAATTAACTTGTCATCAAAGTTGATTAACATAGCATGGTGGAAGCCATGGGAAAGAGTGATGAGGTTGCAGATATGAGTCTAGAGATGTGCAATGACAATGGAGGCCAACCCCCTACATATATATATAGTGAACTAGCGGGAAGAACTGGAGGGAAGAACTGGCGGGAAGAAAAATGGCGGGAAGAAAAAAGGGAAGAATGGCGGGAAGAAAATGGCGGGAAGAAAAAATGGCGGGAAGAAAAATGGCGGGAAAAAATGGCGGGATGAACCTTTAGTCGGTTGGAGACACCAACCGGGACTAAAGATGAATTTTAGTCCCGGTTGGAGACACCAACCGGGACAAAACACGAGTCAAGACTAATAATAGAGGTGAGTGCATGTCGACATTATGTCGCGGCGTGTACCTTGTCCGGATGGTGTCACCAACCGGGACTAAAGAACCTTTAGTCGGTTGGAGACACCAACCGACTAATAATAGGTGAGTGTCGACATTATTTTGTAAGTGTCAACACTATGTCGAGCTGCTTGTACTATAAATAGGCATCCTTGTGAGTCAGTCCTCCACCAGTTTGAGGCAGGGACACCACTACGGCCAGTTCGGGGAGATGCCGACGGAGCGGCCTCCCGGCATCTCCGAGAAACTGGTCATAGAGGCACTCCTAATATGTGAAATTAGTTAGCTCCCGGTGTATTGATCTAGTTAGACAAGTTACAAAGCTGCAAGATGGTTTTCGAGCAGGGACACCACTACGGCCAGTTTGTGGAGATGCCGACGAGCCATCCTCGGCATCTCCGAGAACTGGTCATAGAGGCACTCCTAATATGTGACCGCTGCGTTTGGAGATCGATCTTAATGGTAAGTACGATTCAGGACAACTTCTTCTCATACTCCCGGTCCATCCAAAACATGACTAACACTCAAGACATGTATTAAAACATGAACTAGAGTTACATAATATGAGCATGAACTTCTTGGCATATGCCCTTCCTTATGATCGCCAATCGTAACCATGGAGCATCTTCTTTACTTAACGGAATGCTTGGGTCAGTTTCCTGTGAAGGCGGAATTTCATCAAACTTATTATAATCTTCCGACATGTCATCTTGTCCTCGATTCCCACGATGTTTCTTTTCCTGAAAGAACTATGTGACGCTTTGGCTCATCATATGATGTATTCGTTTGCATATTTTTCTTTTTTTTGGTCCGGAGGACATGTCCTTCACATAGAAAACTGAGCCACATCATTGGCTAGGACGAATGGTTCGTCTAAGTTCTTCATAAGATTGTTGAGATCCACCGTTGTCATTCCGCATTTCTTGTCTACCTCAACCCTCCTCTGTTAGCTTGACCCATTTGCATCGAAACAAGGGGACCTTAAAATTAGGTCCATAGTAAAGTTCCCATATCTCCTCTATGAACCCATAATACGTGGTCTTTTGCCCATTGTCTTCTGCTGCATCGAAGCGGACACCACTATTTTGGTTGGTGCTCTTTTATCTTGGCCTATCGTAAAATGTATTCCCATTTATCTCGTACCCTTGGAAAGTACATACGATCGAAGACGGTGTCCCGCCAACAAGTACAAGTGATCCCCAATTGGTGTTATTCGTGAGAAGTCTTTGCAGCCAGCCCAAAACTCGCCATGTGTTCACTTATAATCCATTCATCGACCGCCTGTGTTTGAGGCGTATTAAATTCTTGTGTTCATTGATATACGGGGCGACCAAGATAGATCTTTGTAAAACCGTGTAGTGTGCTTGATTGAGAGAATGTCCGTCCCTACATATCATTGCTTTACATCCTAGGGTGCCTTTTCCACGCAGTCTCCCCTCATGTCGTGATTCTGGAACACCAATCGCCTTAAGGTCGGAATAAAATCAACACGAACTCAATGACCTCCTCATTACATAGCCCTTGGAGATGCTTCCTTCGGGCCTAGCACGGTTATGAACATATTTCTTTAAGACTCCCATGTACCTCTCAAAGGGAACATATTGTGTAGAAATACAGGACCGAGAATGGCAATCTCTTCTACTAGGTGAACCAGGAGATGCGTCATAATATTGAAGAAGGATGGTGGGAACACCAACTCAAAGCTGACAAGACATTGGGCCACATCTGTTTGTAACCCTGGTAGGCTTTCTCGGATCGATTACCTTCGAGATATTGCATTGAGGAATGCACATAGCTTCACAATGGGTACTCGAACATTTTCGTAGAAGCCCCTCAATGCAATCGGAAGCAATTGTGTCATAATCACGTGGCGTCATGAGACTTCAGGTTTTGGAATTTTTCTCCGCCATATTTATTATTCCCTTTATATTCGACGAGAAGCCGACGGACCTTGATAACGCTTTCGGACATTCAAAAAGATTTCCTTCTGCTTTGGTAAGAGCGTAGGCGGGAGTTAAGTGGCATCGTTTACCCTTCGTTCTCGGGATGCATAGGCTCTTGAGGGCCTTGACGTTGCTGGTCCTGTCGTGCTTCCGGTGTATCTTTTGTCTTCCCATACACTCCTAGAAAGCCTAGCAGGTTCACGCAAACATTCTTCGTCACGTGCATCACGTCGATTGAAGAGCGGACCTCTAAGACTTTCCAATAGGGTAGGTCCCAAAATATAGATTGCTTCTTCCACATGGGCGTGTCCCGGCATCGTCATTGAACAGATAGACTGCCGGGACCTTTTCCAAAGATTACTTCTAGGTCCTTGACCATACCAAATACCTCCTCACCGCACGGAGGAGCTTCCTCCGGGTTCTGCCAGACGTTTGAAATGCTTGCCTTTCTTTCTTCTTTGGATGCAGTTCTAAGAAATCGGCGATACCCTAGGTACACAACCTTCTTACATTTATCCAAATATACACTTTCAGTATCATCTAAACAGTGTGTGCATGCATTGTATCCCTTGTTTATGCATACTGAAATGTTACTAAGAGCAGGCCAATCATTGATGGTTACGAAAAGCAATGCTCAGAGGTCAAATGGCTCCCCTTTGTGCTCATCCCACATACGTACACCTGGTTTGGCCCACATGTAAAAGTTCTTCAACTAATGGCCTTAGGTACACATCAATGTCGTTCCGGGTTGCCTCGGGCCTTGGATGAGCACCGGCATCATAATGAACTTCCTCTTCATACACAACCAAGGAGGAAGGTTATAGATACATAGGGTCACAGGCCAGTCTGTGATCGCAGCTCTGCTCACCAAAAGGATTCATGCCGTCAGACTTAGACCAAACCTTAAGTTCCTTGCCACGTGCAAAGTCCGGTACTCTCGCCGACTTTTCTCCACTGTGACCCATCAATGGGTGTCTCAACATCGCGTCTTTCTTACGGTCTTCCATGTGCCATCGCAACAACTTGGCATGCTCTTTATTTCAAGAGACGTTTTAACCGTGGTATTATAGG
Source organism: Avena longiglumis (assembly GCA_030063025.1). Lineage (NCBI taxonomy): Eukaryota > Viridiplantae > Streptophyta > Magnoliopsida > Poales > Poaceae > Avena > Avena longiglumis. Next base: position 450,776,573 of record CP125979.1, read on the forward strand.
AGCATACCACATAACCTTGGCGGGAACCTTCTTCCTAGGGGCCTCGCCTCAACATCGCCAGGATCGTCTCGTCGATCTTATACCGCAGGTGCATACCGGCATGCATCCAAATTCTCGTACTTCTCACCGGTAGAGGATGCAATCATTAATGCAGCATGTATCTTCAGACGCCTAATCCTAGAGGGCGAGACAACCTTCTTTGCTTGGTATGTCTTGTCAGCAACTCATTATTTCTTGGAAGAAGATTCTTCATTTTACCAACAACTTTGAAAATGTTGTCACCACACCATTCTCGCCTTCCATTGCAGCAAATCCAGGTGGCACCTAGCTTTTTGTGGCCATCTTCGCAAGTTGGATACAACAATGTTTTGTGATCCTTTAACATCTGCTCCAGCTTCTCCTTCTCTGTCAGTTTCACATTCTTCCTTTGCATCGAATGGCCCGACCAAGATCGTCATCAGGGCCCATCCTCCCTCTTGATCTTCATTATCTACCCCGTTGCGGTATCATCATATTCAGGATACATATTATGATAGTTTTCATCATCCTCTTCTTCTTCGTTGTCTTCCATCACAACCCCTTTTTCTCCGTGCTTGGTCCAACAATTATAGCTGGGCATGAAACCAGATCGAAGCAGGTGGGCGTGAATGGTTCTGGTATTTGAGTAGTCTTTCTTGTTACGACGGTGAACACACGGACAACACATAAAACCATTGTGACCACGGTTTGCATTAGCCACAACGATGAAATTTTGGAGGCCGTAATGTACTCGGAGCGGCGGTCACCGTACATCCATTGCCGATTCATCTGCATTAATATGTAGTATATATCAAAAATAATAGGAGATGACCATTTATATATATAGTACATCAATGACACATGAAACTATAGTTGCCGACCTCGACCGAGACGGAAAGAGCAACAAGAAAGCTTATTTTGAGCTCTCGGGCATTTCACCGAACACCTCTAGTGCATATGAAAAAACACAAACTAGCACTCTTCACACCCTCTTGATAGGCTCAAAAATGTGAAAGAATGGAAGAGTGGGGTGTGTGTGGGCTGGGGTGGTGTCTTATATAGTTTCACTTTAACACCGGTTCGTGCCACGAACCGTGTTAAAGGGGGTCTTGAACACTGGGTGGAGGGACCTTTAACACCGGTTCGTGGCACGAACCGGTGTTAAAGGGGGGGCTCCTTTAATGCCGCAGAGGCCACGCTGGTACGGCCCCCCCCTTTAACACCAGTTCGTAGAAGAACCGGTGTTAAAGCCCATTTTCGGGATCAACAAAAGCCCGCGTTTCCACTAGTGTCATGTACTCAATCACTCTTTTCGCAAAAAAAAGTACTCACTTCACTAATATGCTAGGGTTCATTGGGAATGGGGCGATAGAGAAGAGAGCTTCGTTCGTTGTGTCTTCAGAGCCTTATCATTCTTCTCAATTCATTATTTTTATATATACAAGATACAGTACAGTCTAGTCCCTCTACAACCTTATAATTACCTACAATTACCACAACACTCACATGTAAAGATGGGACAAATATATCTAACAGCCCAATTTATCAAATGATACAACATTACACCCTTAGTTAACACATTAGCTAGACATTTTTATAAAGACCATATATTAATATTACGGAGATATCAATTACACTCAGCCTCTCCAACAACACATGCCCTAGCGGTCTTACGGATGCACACAACTCAGAAAAAAGAAAGAATAATTAAAAAAATACAAAAATCCCGCTACAGAGAACTATTCATCGTAGCAACGATACTAAGGGGATGTTTGGTTCCCAGCCAAAGTTGGCAGTTTGTCAAGTGTTTGGATGTTGCCACACTTTACTATATACATGGCTCATATGCCATAGAGTCAATATTTTGCCAACTTTTGCCACACATTGTGGCGGCCAAATTCTCGGCCACACTTTTGTGGCTACACAGATGGAAATCTTAGGCTTCGCAAAATGTGGTCGGCAACCAAACCGGACATCTCCCTCTCCCTCTCCCGACACCGTGCGGCAGCGGCGCCGCCGCCGCACCGGGTCATCGATCTCGCCACAGCCAAACCACCCCTCCTGCGTGTCCGCCTCCTCTCCGTCGTTGCCAGATCCATTGCCGGACTAAGCTCCAGTGGCGGGGCCCTAGCCCTCGCACGCGCTCCTTCCATGATGCCGGCGGATCTAGTTCCGGGAAACAACGGCAACTCTCCAGCGGAACTCCAGCAGGATGGCGAGTGGGCGGCGGCCGATGAGTTATGGCGGCAACAGTCCTTGGGAGGCCGGGCCTCAGAAGATGGCAAGATCTAGGATTCCTAGATCGCCGACTTATTCGCCTCCTTGACGTCGGCTGGTGCAACCCGGAGGTCTTCCGGGGCCTACTATGCATCACGAGGACGCCCTGGTCGGAGGCCCTGAGGTTGGTGGAGGTGGACTCTTCTCCGTCGAAGGTGGCCGGCTTGCGGCTGGATTGGCGGATCTCGCGATCCTTATTCCGGTTCCAGCAACAAGGCAGGAAGACCCAGGTGCTGGTGAAAATCGAGCTATTTGCAGGCGATGGCGGCGTTACCACGTCGTTATCTGGATGAAGGCATCGCCGTGCACCTTGGTTCGACCTGACTCATGCTACTCCGGCGGAAACCCTAAGATCTTAGGGTAGGGCGATGGAGGTCCCGTGGTGTCGGTATCGCATTCTCTCCTGGGAGCATTGCCTGTGGAGCAACATTGGATGGAAGTGGCAGGAGAGGTGTAGCGGCCAGCGCACGGGGGGTGGTGCTGCTTGGCACCGCGGTGGTGTCGGTAGCTGGTGTGGCGAGAGTCTACGCATCGATCTACATGTTGACGACGGGTTAGCAAAAGATATTGAAGGCGGCAACATCCAGAGCGTATGCGTGGGAGACACTCCATGGATATGTTGTGCGGTTCTAAGGCTTCTTTTGCATGAGTTCGAGTTTCCGCGCCCAGGCACTCCAGCTTCTCTTGGGAGTGGCAATAGTGTGAGTGACCTTGGGGCGGGGTCGAAACAGGCAGCTAGGTGTTTGATAGATCTCGCTGGGAAGTTGACGATACGGTTTTTGCTCGATGTTTTGTTTTGGCGGTTCCGGTTTGTATGATCTTTGTAATGACTTTTGCCAAATAATGTGGTTCTAATAATAAATAAAGGTTATGTGCATCGCTTGATCTAGAGGCCAGGGCTCCGCTTTCCATTTCGAAAAAAACCAAACTGGCCATAACACCACCATAACAACACCAATAGTCCAACCACTCCAATAGCAGAGTCTTCAAGAAGGTAACGGTGTACGAGGGCCATCAACGCCCGTTCAAAGATCATAGTTTTCGACCCTACAGAAAGTTCTCCCTCACAAAAAAAATGCCTTCAACAAAGCCATTTCTAGGCAAAACAAATTATAGAGAGACTTCGAGTTTCACCCTGCAAGTAGGACTATGAACTCCTCCAGTGTTGTCGCCCCCACGAATAGTTGATGTTGCGAGTCACAGATAACGTAGATGGTTTCTGATCATCACAAAGACTCAAGTCACCTTTGCTAGACCTCATGTTATGGTTTTCATCACATTCTCCATATTTGACTTCACCATGGATCATATAAGACATGATACATGATGGTAACAGATAGCAAAGCTTTGTAACACTCCCTCTGAAACCAAATGGCTAGAAAAAACATGGGTATGCGCGACTGAATTCCTTTCAATCCAGCAATCTTTGTCCATGATACGCCCATGGGAGTTCATCGGTGGAGCCTTATAGAAATCGTCTCTCGGAAGAAACTACACGAACAACTCCATTATTCATGACGATGCAATGGTCCCCACATAGTCGGCCGGCTTTCGACGATCAGCTTATGCTAGCGCCGGAGGGTTGGCTTCCATTGGGCGCTGGTGAGGCAGATCGAGGGAGAAAAGATACCATAGCATGAACAAGACACCAGTGTGACCCCTCGGCCACATCCATTTTATGTGAAGCGATGGAACCTAGTAGATCGAGCCTGATTCTGCAAGATCCTAAATAGTAGTGTCGCTGCCTAGGGGTGGACTAGCCTCTACCATCACCACGCCGCCGCACCAGGCCTGAAGCCGGGTCCAATACACTAGCCTCCTAACCTCTCATCCGTGAGTCAGCGAGCCTCCTACATTTACGAGCAACGACACCCTGCAAGACTCCTACCATCCGTGCGACATAGGTCCCGACCTCCCGCGTGATAGAAGGTCGACAAGGTGCATGAAGGGGGTCGCTGGCCGCCTTCAAAGGCGAGGCATGGCCTCCACCAGTGGCACTGATGCTGCTAAGATCACATTAGAGATTCGTTAGGAGACCCCAAGTTGAAGGTATGATGAGTACAACAAAAAGTTCTTCCCTTCATAAGAAACCAAGGTTATCGAACCAGTAGGAGGAAGGAAACGACTCAAAGGTGTTGCAAGCAACTGGAAACCTGCACATCCCAAACTCAAGACTTTTCCCCAACGAATAATGAGGTTGTCAACCTCACCGGTTTTATTAAAACAAAGGATTAACTGTATGGTGTGGAAGCTAATAGTGGTTTGCAAAAAGGTAAACAGTAACATTGGAAGATGTATCAATGATAAAGATTGGACCGCGGTCCATGGTTCAGTAGAGGTTTTCTCCTTAAGATAAACAAACATGGCATGCTGGGTAAACAAATTATAGCAGGGCAACTGACAAGACTAAGAAAGGCATAACAATGCTATACTAGATATTCATGATCCTATGAGATTTGATTGGGCAATACAACAAGATACATAGACCGCCATCCAACTACATCTATGACTAGTAATCCACCTTCAGGTTATCATCCGAACCCCCTACAGTATTAAGTTGCAAGCAACGGATAACTGCTTTAAGCAAAGTGTGTAAGGTAAACAATCCACTTCTTACATGAACCCACTATCGAGAATAAATATATAGCACCTTCGCCTGATAAGGCTGAGTTCATGTGTATAATGCCAATCCCTGGATCGTTTCACTGGCACACACAGTACAAAATGATACCAACTATAACTGTGCATCATAAATACACCGAATATGATCCAGAATTTACATTATTTATTCAAGTACATAGCGGAAAACGAATACAAGGTAGATCTCCATCCTTCAAATGTGCCACAGGCGAACAATTATTGAGTGGAGTCTCGTGACCTATGAACGATCACTCAGATACGATATAACCTGCAACATAAAACGTTGCAGCCACGAATGGTCAATACATTGAATGTATGGCAAGTAGGCTAAAGTGGTTAACAACATATCTATCAACTACATGCTTATTTGGCCAAGTGGAGTTCAGGCTCATTTGCATAAAGCAACAGTTTTATCCTAACATTTGTAACAAAGTAGTTTTCCAATACGATAAATAGGACACTCTGTTCACTCCCAGGTGCTCCTACCCAATTATGTTCACCCAACAAGTTTTAAGTAATTAAGAAATAAGGATGAGTGAGAAATATCATAGCATCAGTATCAGGTCGCTCAAATTGTCCATAACCGGGGACACGGCTAATCGATTAGTTTATACACCCTACAGGGGTTAGTACACTTTACCCATGTGACTTGGCCAGCCCAGCTCGTACCACCACTCTCATATTGGGTGTTGATAGGGAGAAGTCCAAGAAGGAACAGTTCGGGAAGTAGCTCCCCAAAACCGACACACACCGGTCCAACCTACACTATCTACATCTCTGGATACGTGGGTTCGAGTTACCACAACCTCCTAAGTCCAACCAACCGCCCATTTCATTATTGGAACATAGTTGCACATGAAAACTACCAAACAAAGAAGCCAATCTTTTCTCAGTGTCCTGGGTGCCTTTCCGCAATGATACCACCAAAAATTATCAATCCCATCACACCCAGGAGATTCATTGATTAAGTTGTTTTAGTTTTCGCAAACCAACACATTTAGAATCAACATCAGTGATGTAACCCAGCCCTCGTTCATCATAGCATGGCTAAGAACATCTACCAACGGTGGCTCATAAACAAGTAATGCTAGGGAATAATATGGGACATAGCATAGCATATATACATCAATTCCTACATATGCAATTCTACAATAACATCTACAATGCATAGGAAAACAGTAGGACATTTATGACCAAGATAGCACCACTTGCCTTTGTTGTAGATGTAGTCGATTAGATAATCCTCACAATCCTCATAATTATAATGGTTGCACTCATCATAACCATAATACTTGCAATCATAGTAGTTGCAATCACACACGTTGCACTCCTCGCAATCTATCGATCAAAGAATTGCATACACCATAAACAATAGCACATAAAGATCAAACAAATGCAACAAATACATGCATGACAATATAATAAGTCACAATGGTTGTTACTTTAGTTCTCTAAACAACATTGAAGTATATGATGCATGCAAGAGGCCCGTTAATGCAATGGAGTACTTATTATTAATAATTACTTGCCAATATAGGGTTTTTAATAGTTCTGTTGTAACGCCTGTTCTAACTGTTGGATTAAATTTGTTTCTTGGTTTTACTGGATGGAGGGCGTTAATACGAACCAGTAGGCATTGGATTCACCCTAATCGGAGTTATAGATTTTTTTGTATGATTTAAATAGTGTTTAATGGGTTTCAAATGATTCATATATTTTCTTTTGCTTAAAAATCAAACTAAAATTATATATGTAATCTCCACGGAATTGTGATTCCAGGGACATATTATTTGTAACTTTCTGAGCAGTATTTATTTTCTTATGAATTTATTACTCTAAATAGTCCATTAAACCATTTAAATCTTCACGGCAAAACCTTATAGTCAAAGGCTGAAATAATTGCATATTGATGATCTACATGGAACCAGCTTTCCATCGGTATATCATTTATATTTTTGTGACAAGCACTTAATTTACTATGAATTTAATGATTTATAAAGCCATTAAAACTAATTAAATTTCTAAGGCTAAATAATCCACAAAGGCTAGATCCAACCAGATATTATTAATGTACATTACAGTAGCTTCAATTTGATATATTGTTCATATTTTTCGGAGTTACAAATAATTTCCTATGAATTTATTAACCTAAAAAACCATTAAAACTAATTAAATTACTGCAGTAACCACGTACAGTAAAAGTTGTATCTATTCTGATAAGATGATTCTACCTGAAATTATCTTCAATTTGATATATTATACGTAATTTTTGGACATGGTATGAATTTCTAATAAATTTTATAAGTTAGATCTATAATATGCAATTTTAAATTCGAACGGAATATTCTAGAGAATATTCTGCTGACTGGACAGGTTGACTTTGCATGCTGACTGGGACTAGATGTTAACCTGACGTTGACGTGGCGTTGATGAGGAAGCTGACCGGGATGACGACATGGTACGCACGGGTTTGATTGGATCTCGACCGTCTGGATAGGATCCGGTGGCTAGAAGAAGAGATTGACCCAATTTTGGCCCAGAATAGAGAAAAAACATATCTGTGTTAGAGAGACAAATCCGTAGGTCAAACTGAAAAACTTACAACATGAAAGTTGTGGGGAATCATTATTCCTAACTTCTCACCAAAGGAATTTGGATTTGAATAAACGAGCGCGAGTACATCTTGGATTTACACCCTCAGATCTGAAGTATTGTGATGCGAAATTATCTGGCTGCGGTGGATGAAAAGAGGTGAGCTTTGTCGGGATTGAAAGATTTCAACGAGTTCTACAACTTTCGTTTTTTGGCCGAAGGCAAACAACGAAGTCTAGATGGGTTAAAAAGCGAAATAAGATTCGGGCATGTGTAGATTCGGGATTTCGAGAAGAGAAACTCGTACAGCTGTGGCTCCACGAGTTTATATGGAGGTTTATGACGGTAGGGAGATAGGTTTTGGAGTAGGGAACAAGTAGAAACAAACGGAAGTCGATTCGAAGTTGTAGATAAAAAGTTATGAAAGTTTGAATAGAAATAAGATTGACAAAACAGATTTTGCACGCTTTTTAAAGCAAACCCGGGCGATCGGTTGCTCTGTACGTGCGTGGCCTGGCTCGGTCGGTCCGGGTGGGCCGGCCCGCTTAGGTTTTTTTTCTTTTTCTATTTACTTGTTTTCCTCATATCTTTTGCATACGAACTCCAAATGACATGATTCTTGTTTCTAAATTTTTCTAAAATCGAATAGATCATTGTATGATTATATTTGTAATATTTTTACTAGTTTGCAAATAGTGGATTTATAAATCCTTATATATTTCATTTTATTTATATCTTTATTTGTTTGTATTTATTTCATAACTTTTTGATTATAGCTCCAAATAGGCTTAATTTTGTTTCTAAAATTTTGTAATATTAATTGGATCTTTTTATGCTATAATTTAGCAATAATCGCTGCCTTAGCAACAGTGGTTTTTATAAAGTCAATTTATTTACCTTTAGGCACTTCCTAATATGTGAAATTAGTTAGCTCCACCAGCATACTAATTTAGCTAGAAAAGATATGAACTGAAAGATGGTGTGCGAGAGCAGGGACACCACTATGGAAGAGCTTCTCAAAGATGTCTTAGGATGCCTCGTCCTCAGACATCTTCGAGGAGCTCGCCATAGAGGCACTCCCTAATTTAATTTGGTAGCTTCTTGGCGTGTTCATGTTTTTGTTCTTAATTTCTTGCTTAATTGGCCGATGATTAACTAAAACGCTAGGGCGCCACTATATATATGTGTGTCTTCATAGTTTTGGTAATTATTATTTTTTCAATGGATTTTGTTACGATAGGTAGAAGAAAGAAAAATATTTTGTTGCTCGACGGTGACATGATGCACTGTGAACCGACCGGATTTCAAGACAACGTGTCAAACCAAGATATGTATATAGGATGAACTCATGTATCTATGTGCTTCGATGAATAAAATGAATTTCGAGAACTATATGTGCCAAATTAACCAGATATACAGAGATAGAACCCACACAAAATCTATCCATTTCTAGACCATGAAATGAGCTAAAACAAGCAATGAGAGATGAAATGATGAAGTTGCTAACCTCTTAGGACCCTTGATAGATGTGGAGCCAAAAGATCTTCACAAATCTTGATAAAAATGGGGAAGAAGTCGAGATTGAGGGGAGAAATTTGAGAGGGATGATTGTGTGAGCTTGAAATGGCTCGGGCTGGGAAGGGGAAGAAGATATAGTCGAGGACTTTAGTCCCGGTTTGAGAAACAAACCGGGGCTAAAGGTCCACGCATCTGCTCTTTTCGGTATGGACCCTTTAGCTCCGGTTTGTTAAGCAGCAGGGCTAAAGTTCTATCTGAACCGGCTAATGTCTTACGGTTCGTGGCCGTTTCTAGCCGTTGGGACGAGGGCATTAGTCCCGGTTTGTACCAGAACCGGGACTAATGCTCTGGACCAAAGGTCCGTTTTCTACTAGTGAATAATGGCCTGGACGAAAGGCTTGTTTTCTACTAGTGAAAGAATATCTATTCCATTGGGTTCGTTGATCCAAACATAGTTAATGGACATACACTAAGTTCGAAGTCCAAGGAAATGGAGCTTAACTTGCTAATGGTTTTAAAAGAGCAACATTACACTATGAAAATACGATTTCCTTACAAATACGGGTGAGAGTCTTACTGTCTTATACACATTCACTTTTTGTTTACTCGATGTTAAGTGTAATTGATGAGTATATAAACGTGCGCAGCTTTCACTGGATTCTTCTAAGCATTGATGCTGACCATGCAAGAGTTGAAATCTCGGGCTCGTCAAAGAAAAGCATGGAAGAGTAAGACAACATGCTTAATATTCTCCAAAAGTAATGTCAATCATTATCGCACTATATCTGTCTCTTTCGTTCATTCTCTAAGATGTCAAGTAATTAATAACTTATTTATTCATTTATTTTTTGTCGGGCAGGGTTTGAAAAAGTTTCACGAAGGAGGTTAATGGTGAATGGCGTAAGGAGCTAACTTTTCATCTGATCCCGATAAGTAGTACGAGAGCTAGGTCCTCTGCGCGTCTCTTCAATTCTACTCTCTATACAATTATCATACTTGATTATTATTTGATTAAATTATATTCTCGAAAAGTGTGCGAGAAAGCCGCATGGGACTAATTTATGTGGATACTACGTATACGAGTTCATTCGCGGGTGTATTGAGCAGGGACTAGACTTTCTTGAATTACGTAAACAATATATTCACAATTTATTTTATGCCATTATTTTTGTTGAGTTCCATTCATAATGATCTAGTTCTTTATATATAGTTAGATGCGATGCGGGACAAGCTTCTACCACAGCAATGCCTACTAGCAATTCAAGAGGAACTTTCAGCATTTTTGCTCAAGAAGGTCATAAACCCAATAAGAGAATACAACTTGAATAGAAAATAAAGCATCTATGTAATGTAATGATCTTCATGTAATCAAATAGACATGCTCTAGTCCCGGTTGTAACTTTTATACCAAGTTGTATATATGTCTGTATATGCTTGTGAGAGAAATTATATTATATATGCATCAACATGTGCAGTATATAGTAGCATAGAATATGTATACGAAAACTTGTTTGAATGAAAACAAAAAATTAAAAATAACTAAACACAAAAACGTAAAAAATAAAACCCGCAAACCCCATCCCCTGCCGTGGTAGACGATTGCCCCAAAAAGCTGTCGAGGTAGAAAACCTTTAGTCCTGGTTCGTGTTACCAATCGGGACTAAAGGTACTCCAGCCTAGCGCACTACATGGGGCCACGTGGAGACCCTCTAGTACCGGTTCGTAACCGAACCAGAACTAAAGGTTTCATAGTTCCGGATGCACATCCGGGACTATAGCCCCTTACAAACCAGGACTAGGGGTCTGTTTTTTACTAGTATTATGTCGAGACCGGATGTAAATATTACTATAAATAACAAAGCACCCATTTCTAAAAAATAAAAACTTGGGATAACACATGTCAATGACATAGAATGGTAAGTTTCATGTAGAGCCGAATTATTGGCTAGTTGAGAAAGATGACAAGGAATGACAATCTTTAGCTTTGTTAAAATAAAATCCGACATAGACATAATAGAATATGCAGACGCATATGATCTTATTGTTCTTATTGGACCCTGCCATGGGGTATCTGGCTTATTGTCTATTACTTAGTCTTTTTGGATCGATTTGATATACTCTCTTGGCCGAGGGAATCCTTACTGAACTAGTCGTGGGTCGTGGCTGGACCCAGGACTAGAAGGTGCCTGTGCGCGTGAAAACGAAGAGGGGGGTATTTAGTCGCGGGTTAAGCCACGACCCGGGATGAGACCCTCTATCGCGGGCTGTGGCTTAGCCCGGGATTAAAGGTTCGTCCCTATATATTCCACGCGCCACCGCCCACGCCCAGCACTTGGCATTTCTCGTCGAAGACGAAGACGAAGCACACAGGCGACACATTGAAGACGTAGGGGAGGTGCTGCCCAGCCGCCGATTCCACCGCACCGACACCCTCGTCTCTGGCCGTGCGTGCTCTGCCGCTCCGCCGTGCCGTGACGTGTCGCCGATCCGCCGTGCCGTGACATGCCGCCGCTCCGCCGTGTCGTGCTGCCGCCCCGCAACGCTGCCGCTCGCCGTACCGCCGTCGTACGTGCTGCCGCCGGCGTCGGTGAGCTCGAGTGTGGCTTTTTTAGTTATTAGTATTATATTGTTTTACCACAAATAATATTAGGGTTATTATAATTAGGATTATTGTTTTACCACAAATAACATTAGGGTTATTGTTTTTTTGTTTTAGTTATTAGGATTATTGTTTTACCACAAATAATATTTGAGTTATTGTTTTTTTAGTTTTTAAGATTATTGTTTTACCACAAATAATATTAGGGTTATTAATTAGGTTATTGTTTTTTTGTTTTAGTTATTAAGATTATTATTTTACAACAAATAATATTAGGGTTATTTTTTTTGTTTTAGTTATTAAGATTATTGTTTTACCACAAATAATATTAGGGTTATTAATTATGGTTATTTTTTTGTTTTAGTTATTAGGATTATTGTTTTACCACAAATAATATAAGATTATTAATTACTGTTATTAGGGTTATTTTTTTTGTTTTAGTTATTAGAGTTATTGTTTTTTCTAACCTATTTAACTCTCTTTCTATTATAGTTAATTAAGTCATGGATCCATCAGAAGATCCTGGTCGCATTGGTGAAGGTTTTCTTCAGGGCATGATAAGAGGTGAAATTCCTCTTAATATTACTACCGGTGAAGATATTTTGCTCGTGGAAGAGATTTGCTCATATCTGAATCCATCCGGTGATGGACTAGAGGAAAACCTGATGTACCAAGGGGAAGACCGGATGGACGAAGGGCAAACAAATTACAACAATAATAATGGTCCCTCGACAGGATCCGGCGAGGTACATATATATAAAGCCTCGTGTTACCTCTATTCATTAATTGATCTAGATATATATATATTAATCACTCTCTCTTCTTCTTTTAGCCCACCGGATCGAAGCAATTAACAGCTCGAACAAAACGAGGGCCGAACAAAAAGTTGGATGGTAATCAGAGGTTCACCATCAAAGAAATAGATGATGATGGTGAACCGATTTCTCCAGAGAAGCACCGGAGGATGTTTACAAATCAATGCGGGATGCTTGTTAGGGACAACCTGTCGATCACTATCCAAGAATTTAATAAGTCAAAGAAACCCGGTGAAGAATCCAACAACTATGTCACCGATGATGCCAAAGATGACCTTTGGCAGAAGCTCATAGCAAATTTCATAATACCTCCAAAGTATGAAGAATTTGAGGCAGATGGTATTACCCCAAGGCCGGTTGGGCTTGAAAAAAGAGCGAAAGTCAAGGAGTGGGCTCTGAGCAACATGGCTGAACTATACCGGAACCACAAGAAAAGTTTATACGCGAAATATGTCGCGAAAAAGAAAACTCCAGACTTCAAAGGAGCAAACGAGAAGTTGAGAGAACAGTGGACCAATTTTGTAACTTACAAGCAATATGATAAAGCAAAGGCAAAGTCGGCAAAGAATGCATTAAATGCTTCCCAAAAGAAATACCATCATAAAATGGGGACAGGTGGCTACAAGAGTGCCGTCCCTAAGTGGGAAACTATGGAGAAGGACATGAGGGCTAGAGGCGTCACTCCTGGTACAGATGGATGGCCCGAGAGGTCAAAGCACTGGTGGTACGAGCAAGGGGGATCATTGGACCCAGAAACAGGGAAGACATTATTTCACGAAACAAATTCAAAAACCCTCGGAAGACCTTGTTCAAGTAATGAACGATGCTCAATTGGGATTGTTCCGTCCCGAGAGAGAGAACGACGAGCTAACACGCGCCCTAGGGAATCCTGAAAAGGGTGGACAAACACGAGGCAAAGGCGCCGGTGTCTCGTGGAAGAAAGGGTTTCCTCAGTACGATACCAGTTATCGAAGCCGTCAGAGAAAGAAGGACTGGGAGGCAGACCGAATCTCCAAGGTAGAGCAGGACCTAGCTGATCTGAAGAACCTCATGCATGAAATTAGCCAATGGTCGTCGTCAACTCACCCGCGGGCTGATGATACTACATTGGATCTTAGCCAGCGGAGAAGCAGCGTGGCTTCCACGGAGGTCCGGGCTGATGATAAGAATTGCTGGATGATGCACCGGCTTCTCGCTACCCTGTGGATGATGTCAGAGAGATGGCATAATGTGAGCTACATCAGCCAATGAACAACATGTCCTTCAAGGTGGCGATCGACACTGCTTTACCTTGTCTACCTGGAGCACTCCACCATTCACTTCCGATTCCACCTGTCTATGCTCGTGTCATGGTGGATGACATAGGGGAGGATTTTGCGGACCTAGAGATTGAAATCGCTACGCCTGAAGGCCTTACAAAACTAGGAGATGTCAAGCGCAACATCATTCTATGGAAGAAGAAGTACATCAAGTTTCCAGGCTCGGCGCCAAGTCCACCGACTCCGAGGAATCCAAGTCCACCCCGCATCGAATATCGTCAACCTCGAAGTCCACCCCAACCCGATTATAGTCGACCTCCAAGTCCACCCTGCCCTACTGACGATCGCCACAGCAGGAGTACATCAACTCGATCTCTGCCTCCGCGCAATACTCGATCTTCGCCTCCGCCTCCATGCAATACTACTACCTCGTCGAAGAAACGGAAGGTCGACGCTCCCCCACGCCCCACATAGAAAAAAGGTAAAACGACGAAGATAGTCGACATCCCGCCGGCTCTTTGATATGTTGGAAATGTATCTATAATTTTTTATGCTCCATGCTTGTTTATTATCTACTTTTCTTTGCCTTGTCTACACTTTGGGGTGCTTTTTACATGTTTTCTGGTACTAACCTACTAACAAGTTGCAACAGTGCCAGATGCCTGTTTTCTGTTGTTTTTGGTTTCAGAAAAGTTAGTAAACAAATATTCTCGGAATTGGACGGGACAAACATCAAAGTCAATTACTTTGCGTGGGGAACAAGAAGTCCAGAGGAGAGCCGGAGAGGCCAGCCAGGGCGGTGACACCCACCCTAGGCGTGGGTGGGCCCTGTCCCGTGCCTGGGAAGGGTGTGGGGCCCCTAGCCGCCGCCTCGGCCTCCCCCTTCACCTATAAGAAGCCCCCGATGCAGAAACCCTAAGCACCCGATCAAATCTCCACGAAACCGTATATAGCCGCCGCCACCATCGTCCCTAGATCGGGGGGATCTGAAGAACTTCCCGGCACCCTGTCGGAGGGGAGATCATCCCGGAGGCCTTCTCTCCGATATGATGCGTGAGTAGTTCCACCTTGGACTATGGGTCCATGTAGGATCTAGATGGTTGTATCTCCTCCTTTGAGTTTTCATGTATAGATCTTGTGAGCTCCGTTCATGATCAAGATCTAATCTATTTGTAATCATGCATGTTGTGTTTGCGGGGATCCGATGGATATTGATATTATTATGTTGGTTTGATTAATGGTTTTGTCTTTATGATTCTATCATGTTTGTGTTGGTTGTGATCTTGCATGCTCTCCGTTGTTAGTAGCTATCTTGGCCAAGTAGTTGCTAGTGACTCAAAGAGGGGGTACTTATGGTTGATAGTGGGTTCACGCCTCTAGTTTCCAAGGGAAGTGACAATAATCTCTTCGGTTGTAGATGTGCTGTTGCTACTACGGAGAAAACAACGGTCTCTTGTTCATGGAACATGTGGACAGTTTACCTTACACACTTTGCTTAAACCAGTTATCTGTTGCTTGCAACTTAATAATGGAGGGGGTTCGGATGATAACCTGAATGTGAACTTCTAGTCATAGATGCAGTTGGATGGCGGTCTATGTATCTTGTCGTACTGCCCAATCGAATCTCATAGGATCTCTATGACTAGTAATTGCATTATTATGCCTTGCTCAGTTCCTGTCAATTGCCCTGCTGTAATTTGTTTACCCTTCATGCCATGTTGTTTATCTAAGGAGAGCACCTCTAGTGAACTATGGACCTCGGTCCAATCTTTACCGTTGCTACATCTTCCATTGTTACTTGTTTACTTGCTGCAAACCGTTACCTTCCACACCATACGTTTAATCCTTTGTTATAGCAAACCGGTGAGCTTGACAACCTCACTAATTTGTTGGGACAAAGTCCTGAGTTTGTGTTCTGCAGGTCTCCACGTTGCTTGCAATATCTTTGAGATATTTCCTTCCTCCTTCAGGTTCGATAACCTCGTTCTCTATTGAGGGAAAATTGCTGCTGTGCTCATCACACCTTGCTCTTGGGGTTCCAACGAAGTGTCCCAAGTCAACACTGGGTGCACGCATCACTCTTCCAAACAGACCTTGTGACAAGACCGATGAGGAAACTAACGCAGATGTGGCTGCCCAAGTTAAGGCGTATTTTGCACCTAAAAAGCCTGAGCCAAAGACAGTATATGATGAAAAAACAAAAAGTGGGCGAAGTCCTTTCTTGAGCAACCATCCCAGATATCGATGAATCTGGAATCAGACTATGATGGGGAGATTATTAAGCAAGCAAAGAAGAAAAAAAGCACAAGTGCAAAAAGCGGGAAGCAAGTTGCCCAGCTCGGAGCACAGAAGAATCAATCGATCCCCCCGCTCAAAGTCATTTCAGACCTCAACAATGGCTTCAGAGCTGAAATGGATATGAACATGCAAATAATGGACCCCAGATCCTGTACTAATGTAGCACTAATGGGCATCACTGTATCGAAGGTCAAAAGACTTGCTACCGAAGCAAATATGTCTCTTGGTGAATATTTAGGCTATGAAGATACGCCAATGGTTCAGTTAGTACGGAAGTATGTCCAAGGGGAGCCTCTAGTCAGTAATGAGGATCTCGCGCGTCTATCCACACATATACGAAATCTACACGAATGGTACATGTCGCAAACCGAAAAAAGCATCAGAAAGATTGGTTTCCGGTGGACGTTAGAAAGGAGCATCACTTCAAACCATACTCGATACAGGTTCAAATGACCGAACTGTTTCAGTTATATAACCAGCGCGCCCTCAACAAATCTATCATTTGTTCCTACTGTCTATAAGTGGTTTATTTCTACAATTAAGTTTGTAGCTCAGCTCATTCATTGCATTTAATATATTATGCTAACTATATATACTTTTGTATGATATTATATTCTGCAGAATGAAGATGCTTGAGGTCAAAAGAGCTAGAAGATATGACGTTGGATTCATTGACCCATATATCGTTAATGAATATACGTTAAAGAATCGCCCCAAGGACGTGGAGGAAGACCTGTGCAGGTTCTTAACCGAGAATAATTTTGTTAAGAAAATACTACTTCCTTACAACTTCAAGTGAGTTTTTCTATCTTGTATATATTTTATTTTTGCTTACTCGATGAGCTATGCATGTATGCT
This sequence comes from Avena longiglumis, assembly GCA_030063025.1. Taxonomy (NCBI): domain Eukaryota; kingdom Viridiplantae; phylum Streptophyta; class Magnoliopsida; order Poales; family Poaceae; genus Avena; species Avena longiglumis. The sequence goes on from CP125979.1 coordinate 450,793,447, forward strand.
TATATAAACGTCCGCAGATTCCACTGGATCTTGCTAAACATTCGAGCTGACAAGTCCCTAGTTGAAATCTACGACCCATTAAGCTGGGACCAAGAGCAGTGGAGCGACATGAAAGCAATTCTCCATAAGTAATTTCAATCATTATCGCATTATATCGGACTTTTTCGCTCATTTCCTGATATCAATTAACTAATAACTCCTTTATTCATTTTCTTTGCCGAGCAGGTGTTGGAAACGGTTCAGACAGAAATACCAGGTCCATTCAAAGATGAGCTAACTTATAAAATGGTGAAGAGTTTACAACAGCCACCGGGAAATCATTTATGTGGATACTATGTCTGCGAGTACATCCGCGAGATGACCAGTGAGCGGAAAGTTGACTCACATTTTACTTATGATTTGCAGGAGAAACTAGAGCCAGACCAGCGCATACGAGCAATTCAAGAGGAGCTGGCGGGATTTATGATGAAGGAGGTCCTTAATGTACATGGAGAGCATTATGCAGATGACGTGGAACTCGATATGCCTAGTGATCTTCATGTAGTTGATATGATATATATATCATCAATGACCATGTAATTTCAAAACATTTATTCCTTTTGATATGATTGATTATATGTATGCTTGCAAGGGATCGATTAATTTTATAGATGCATCAACGTGTATTGTGTATGTAGTAGCGTAGAATATGTGTACTGAAATATATGTTTGAAATTATAGTGAAACACAAAATGAAAAAGGAACGAAATGGCAAAAAAAAAGGAAATACACAATCTCTGCCGCGGCAGAGAAACACACAATTCTCTGCCCCAGCAGGAAACCATATAGTCCCGGGTGATGTTACGGTCCGGAACTAGAGGGTTTCCGCCCCCACCTCGCTGAAACAGCCACGTGGCTATTATCAGTCGCGGGCCGTAGCAAGCCGAGACTAGAGGGGGGGCTCTAGTCTCGTTTTGGCAGTCCTGGGCCCCCGGGACTAGAGCCAGTTGCGGCCCGGGACTGGAGGCTTGTTTTCCGCTGGTGAAGTTTATCCATCTCAAATCAAAATGACATTGGATGTTAGTCATATTTTATCTAATTAAATATGATACAATAGCAACATTTAGACTTGGTAAGGATATCACCACAAGGAGTAACAAATTGGATCTTATATGCAACTTGATGTACTAGCATCCATGACTATTTACCATAGATTAGAAAGTTCTAGAAGCGTTCACTCCGAAAAATCCGATGTTGCATAAACTGATCCAAGCGGTCGAAATCCACTTTACCTAGGCTCCTAGGTGTACATGCACCCACTGTCAAAAAACATAATTTTAAACGTTGAAAATTTTGAAAACAAATAATCGGATGTACATGTTGACATCCTATGTACGTACACCAAGTAGTTTCGTGAAAAAAAAGACATTTTATGTTGATTATATAAAAAAGAAAATTTTTGATGGTGTAAAATAGTTTTTCACAAGACATTTTTTTGTCTTTTTTGTACATACCTTAAAAATGTCTTCTGACTGCCAAACACACATGTGAGGACATAGCATGTCCGAATGCTTATCCTGGGATTTTATTTCGAAAATTTTGAATATCTTATAATTTATATAAAAGACATTTTTCATAATAGGTGCATTTAGACCTGGGAGCCAAATCACCGTGTCCTCCAAGCGGCGAAAATCCACTTAGAATATTTATATTATTCTATGTTAGATTATATAGTTTAACTAACCGGCCTTGTTGGTTCCATGCATCTTCGTGGAATGCCAACTAGGCACACTGATAAATGGCATCGAAAGAAATGAGCAAAGAGAGAATGCTACTATTAGGATAGAGAGTGACGGCGCGCGAAACTCACGTATGAATCAAGAGACTTATACATCAACATAGAGAGGGCAACAACAATTTTAGGATACATTGTGAAAGCCAGGACTCAAAGTCAAGACCTTAGGTTTTATATCATGTAAAGCTTCATGCAGCAGCCAACGCAAAAAGTCTGAATTGATGAAAAGAACTAGTGCAATCCACCTATATACTTCAATAGAAAGAGAAGTTGTTTAATGTAATACCTTGGGACTAGTGTGAGATTGTTCGATGCGAACAAAACTCATACTATATTTTATTTTTGGTATAAACTTTTTTGTCTGCGGCTCGGAGTATCGGCCATTTTGAAAATTTATATGGAAGGAAGAGCATGCTATTGTGACTTACATGTGGATTCCCGTAGACGCTAGTCCCAGATGATGGTGGCAGAGCCGGCAGCCTTGACAGATTAGCTGTACTGCGTGAAGACGCCATAAGAAGCGTCACAAGCGACAATGAGCACAGGGACAGAGAGCGGCCAATATTGCGTCATATCTACCGTGTTCAATGTTATATACTATCAACTTTCGTCCGTTGATTGTGTCAAGTTTCGGCTCTGTAGGTGTAATATATAGGCAACAAAGCCAAGCCCACATGTACCCACTTTACATTAGAAATAACGACCATAGGTGCTTCTAGCAAACGGTTGGTGGCAAAGTGGCTATGCCCCCTCGAGTCAGACCAAAAGTGGGCTGAACCAAGCTTATCATGTCCTAGTAGGCTATCCAGAATATGATAGATTTTGGGGCACGGCACTACGGAAAAACGACGGTTTGTCATGGGCCCGGGGCACAGCGAAGTACTCCCTTCGGTATAAGTTAATTAACAAAAGGTTGTTTAGATTCCAATGTATGTAGCCATAAAATTTGTTTATATTCGAATGTACGACGTACGGGGCAAGACGACGATCGAGTAAAAGTGTTTAGCCACATGTGGCCGCTGACACGGATATTTAGTCTCGTATCCGAACCATGGCAAGGCAGGTTTACCTTCAAAGGGAGAAAGACCATCCTCATTGATGCCTGCCTTTCCATCCTTCCCATACATATCATGGGGCTGTACATCTTACAGGAAGGCGTGCATGCCAACTTTGACAAGAAGCTCTTCCGGTTCTTTTGGATGACGAACGATGGCCACCAAAAGTTTCATATGGTTAAGTGGGCGGACATCTGCACCCCCAAGGATCTAGGGGCATTGGGATCATTTCCTCTCGCCATATGAATGTGGCTCTGATGTTATGGTGGGTCTGGCGGATCCTGACCGACGATGGTGGCTTGTGGATACAACTGATCAAAGCGAAGAATCTGTGTGGGGGTCCACTTATAGCTTCTGACCGTCGGGAGGGATCTCAGTTTTGGAGATCTATCCAGGACATCAAGACGGCAATTCGAAAGGGGTCTCTATTTCCATCGGAAATGGGAGAAACACCATCTTCTGTCTCGACCCTTGGGTGGGTGGGCGCCCCTTGCGCATGGAGGTTCCTGAGTTGTTCGCGATCTGCATGGACCCTCTGCTCTTGGTGGCTGACGCTTGCCAAGATGGGGTCTGGCAAGTCGCGTTCCGCGGGAATCTTGGGGCCGCCGAGCGGGCTGCTTGGGAGGGACTTCGGGGCAGCCTCCCACTATCCCATTCCCAATCCCCAGATAGTATGTATTGGCATCTTTATCCCTCGGGCGTGTTTTCTGTGGGGTCCATGTATCGGGCCCTGTTTGGTGGGCCTTCCATTCTCTAGACCTCCCCCCTTTGGAAGGCCCCCCTCCCCTTGAAGATAAAGATCTTCCTTTGGCAGTTGTTGCGCGATCGACTTCCCTCGGGGGTGGAGGTAGCCAAGCGGCATGGCCCTGGGGATGGCCTTTGCCCCCTTTGTGCGGTCCCGAAAATGGGGAACCACATTTTCTTCGCCTGTCCCGCAGCTCGCTTCCTTGGGAACTTCACCCGTGAGGATTTGGGGTTGTCGTGGCAGGCCTCAGACCTGGGGGAAAAGCCAATGCAAACCCGACCGGCAGGAAGAGGCGCCTCTTCTGGTTCCTGTTTGCAGGGATGACCTCGACTTTATGGAACATCCGTAACAAAATGGTCATTGAGCGTGTATTTCTTCGCCGTGCCTCTGACTCGACCGTCAAATTTCTGGCTTTTTTTAGCAGTGGTACCCGTTGAGTACGCAGCGAGATAGGGCGAGGCTGGACGGGATGATAGAGCACCTTATCGTGGCGGCGCGCCAACTTGCTTCTCATTCCGCCCTTTGAGCGTGTCTTCGGGGCACCTGTGTATCTTTGTGTTCTGGGCTGCGTGTTGTGTTGTGTGTGGTGTGTTGTAAGGTTCCCACCTTTAATAAGGTAGAGATCCATGTGTTTGCAATGCTAGTCCCTGGATCAATAGCTAGCATCCACATTTAAGATGTAATATCAAGAAACAAAGGTCATAATACAACTTTTTAACCAGGAATAAAATAATTTATTACATCTTACATAGCTCATTTGGCTATCTCATTACAATGCAGCAGAATATAACAATAGAATGGGGTCCTTCATCTTCAAAGTGCCACAGGCAGACATGTTGGTTGTAGACTTGTAATCCTAATCAATAAACTTCACTAACATCAAACAAACCTGCAACATAACAAGTTACAGCCACAAGGGTCAATACATTTGAATTGTATTGTCAAGTGATACTATGGTAGTATAGTGGAGTCTATCATCTATATGCATTTGGCTAAGTGGAGCTTAGGCTTGCTTTGCTCAAAATAGTTTTTCCTTATCATTTGAAAACACTAAGTTTTTGCTTGACAAAAATCACCCAAGGCATCTCCCAATAGAAATTGGTGATCCTTCAACCCTTGTTCAACCACAAGTTTTTAACTTAGAAATTGGGATGAGGAGATTCTTGATAGCTTCCATGTATTGATGTTCAAATTGTCCTTTGACAGGGACATGGCTAAGTACTTAGATTTTACACTCTGCAGAGGTGGTGCACTTTCCCCACAAGACTTGGTTTCACCAAGACAAGATCTTTCAGAAGCCTTCCCTTAGACCAGAATGGACGCGTTCCAACCTATCAATCCCCTACCACCAATTGTCCATTTGTCTAAGTTATTGCAACCTATATGATCCAGGCAGACCCCATAATGTCAAGTGGCTGCACTTGAAGCTTCTCAACATTTGACATCTCAAATCTCTTTGTTCCTGGGTGGCCATCCACAAGTGAGATACACAAGGTAAACCGTAGAAATGGGCCTTGTGAACCACTCAACACAAAACATTCCTTCCATTCCACCCAGGTGATTCATTTACTTAGTTGTTTTATTAAACAAAACACAAGTCCACATACTTATAAATATTCCATAGCATGAATATATATTCCACCCTTGTTTTCTACTAGCTAAGCTAAGCATGATAGTAGTATGAATCTTAACTTAGGAAATTTCTACTAAGGTTTCATCTACTAGGATTTCCCATGGCATAGTTTACACTTAGCAAAATTCCATGCAAGTCCTACTTAGAAATATCACTAATGCATAGTGAAATAATGGGACAAAAGTATGAAGCATCACTTGCCTTTTGGTAGAGAATATAAGTTCACTCCTTGATCTTGCAACAATCACACTCTTCAAGTTCCACTACAATTCAATCAAGCAAGAAATATTTCAATCTACCATTCAAGCAAAACATCACATAAAATGATAGAAACAAAGCAATGCATGCAAGCATGCCAAAGTTTGTTTTATTTACAAAAGTGGTTTATAATAGGTTATAAACATTATAAAACACTTATTGGTCATTTTATAAAGTGGCAAAACTATTTGCAAAAGATTCTACCTATAAACCATTTTTTTAAACCAAAGCATTATTTTATGTGGTAGAAAAATGATTTTAATAAGGCAACAATCTATAGGGTTCACAAAATATGTTTTCAATTCATAAAACCTTGTGTTTAAGGTCAGAGAGTTTAAATTAAAACATTTTCCAAAGGTTTTCTTCAAAAAGCCTTTTTAACAAATAAACAATATTTTTATTTGACTAGAAATGGTTTAAATAAAAGATTCATTCTTTTGCTTCACCAAATATATTTTGAAACCACAAATTGATTTCTATGGTTAGTAGGTTCAAAACAAACCATTTTCCAAAGATTTCATCTCAAAATTCATTTAGAACAAATTTTATCTTCTAAACATGCCTACACAAGTTTCTGCAAAAACAATCAATTTAACAGAAGCATTTTACTAAACAAAGTGCATGGTCAGAAAGTACTTGTCTTGCTTATTCCATTGATATAAAATTTTCAAAATTTGGACGTGTGGTTTGAAAGTTATGAATTTTTCAAAATGGAACATCTAATAGAACATTTCTGTTTTTAAAACAGACTCTGAGCCACGTGGACTAATCTGATTGGCTGAAAACGTTTCGCGTGGATCGACAGACACAGACCTTAGGATCCAACTTGATCGCACGGCACAGATCGCATACCCCTTCGGTTTTAAGTGATTCTATCGTATCCATTAGATCAACATCTAACGGCTGGAGATGATCTGACCATACTCTGGCGGCGGCGACGCTTGGCTAGCGGCGCTGCGGCGGCTACAGGAAGAGAGGGAGAGGAAGGAGGTGCTCACCGGGTTCGCGGGGTCGCGGTGATGCTTAAGGTGGCCGCAGGATGGACAGGGGCGCACGGAGTTGGCTCGAATCTCTCGCCGGAGTCCGTGTCCGCATCGGGCTCGTCCTGTCGAAGATGATGGCGAAGGTACGGTGCACGCCAGAGAGAAAAGGAGATGCAGTTAGATGTGCGGGGTCACGGCGAGCATGTGCGTGTGAAGGAGAGGGGTTAGGGCGTTCAGATTTTTACTAGGGGCTTCACCGGAGAGGTAGCAGACGACGGCGGCGGGCAGTGATCGTCCTTGCCTACGCTCTGGGGAGAGCACGACAGAGATGAGGCCACTGGGAGATTCGCCAGGAGGTGGGCAGCAAGTGAGCGTGTGTAACATCCCAAAAATACTAAACTTGGATCATCAAATTCTAATCATCAAAATTAGGGTTAACAAAAAGTTTTCTAAATAAAATTATGAATGCATGCATATGTGTATTCATGGATGTTGAATTCTTTTAATACCACCTAGTTTGTTTGTTCCATTGCTTGTAAAATGTTTCTTAGGTGAAATAAACATCATCTAAAATATTTCCCACACTTTTCCTAAAGACAAGTAAATCAAAACACATATATGAAATGAATGGTCATTTTGGCCAATTTAAGTCCCATGCCTACTTTGGTTATCTCAAACTTTCAGAACCTAACAAAAACTTTTCTGGATCTTTTCACCCCTTGAATGTACTCATAAAAAAGTATCAAGGCCCACATTGTGATCATCCAGAAACTTTCAAATGCATAGTTTAAATGACAATTAAAAAATTGAATCTTTATCATATGGGAAGATCCCACTTTTTCAAAAACTACTCAAACAAGCTCAATTTTCAAAACCCAGGCATCTGTAGACTCACCAGCACCAATCTAGTAAACCCACCAAAAATAATTTCAAAATTCAAAACTTGATTTCATGCGGCCATTTCATCAAACAGGTTGCAGACACAAATCAAACAAATATCAAACACTATTGTGAGCAGTGATTCTTGCCTAACTGGTTCCCCATTTAGCTCACACACAACTCAGTAGATCATCTAGGAAGATTAGCCAGGCACTAGCACCACTGTGAGCTTGCCATTGTCATCAATGGTGAATAGCTGAGCACCCTCTTGCCACCCCATTGTCGACAGCAAGCTAGGAGCAGCAGCAGGCCTAGCCACCATGTCTGGGAGGCAGCGCACCGTCCACCGCCACTACCTGTCCCAGCCGCGAGAGCGTTGCCAAGCCCTGGACCACGCGCACAAGCCGCGCCCAGACCATGCCGAGCGTGCGCCAGCGCGCCACCCTCGACCATCACCCACAGACTGCGCGCCGCCCTCACCGCGTGCACACACGATCGCCATCAACCCAGGAGACCGCCAGACATCCCCGTTTGCCGCCACGTGCCGCACAGCCACCGCCCGCCGTCGAAGACGCCGCCGCCTCTGCCACGCAGAGCACCGCCCGTTCCAGACAAAACCACACCGCCCCATGCCTCGAGACCATGTCGTTGAGCATCTCCAGGAGACACCGCACCGTCCCCTACCTTGCCCATGCCATTAGCCGCCTGTAACATCGCCCCCGACGAGCTCACCGTGCGCCCCGACGGTCCCCTCGCTCGACTATAAATAGAGGCCACCCCCGCACGATTTCTTCACACCATCTCACTCCCCTCTTCTCACTGATCGTGCCACACCATTCTCACAGCAAGGCAAGCACCACCTCGCCAGAATTTCACTAGAGCCTGCCACTGCCGGAGAAGAAGGGAGCCAGCGATTGGAGCCGCCCCAGGAGCTGCAGCGACCACCCCTGAGTTCGCCGTCGTCGACTTCGTCGTTCGCCCGCCTCGCCGACCCTCGCCAGTACCCCAGTGAGCCCCCAGCGACCCTCACTGGCCGCGCTAGGTTTCGTTCTCGCCGGAGTTGTCTCGCGTCGATGATGACTCCCAGCCGTTAGATTAGAACTAGATCGAACGATCCACGTCGCCCCATACCGCTTCGCCCAGCCCCGTGTCACGGACGAGTGGAGACACCCACTTAAGCAGCCCATGGGAGCACTGCGCTTAGCAGGCCGGCCTAGTAACTTTTCCCGCGCAAGCCCAGTTATTCAAATTAAACTTTTTCTATTTCAATTCAAACACACTTCTGTACCCAAATTCAAAAATCAATCCAGATCGATTCATTGCACCAAATTGAATGAAACCAATTTTGTTGGAAAGGTCTATGAATGCTGAATCCAAGCCCATTGGATTCAAGTCATTTGGATCTATAGATCACCCATGGTAAAAATAACAAGGCAGAAGCTTTTCTGCATTCAAACATTTTTCAAATTTAAATCATAATATATTTTGAGTTGATTCCAACTCTCAAAAATCACATTTAACCATACCTTTCAGAATGTATAAAAATATATAGGTTTACTTGCAGAAATAATGTTCAAGTAATAAAAGAATGCTACATAAACATTTCTAGTCACTTTAATTAATTAATTAAAAGGGTAAAACCTTATTAAATTGTGACACCACTTTAAATCACATTCCCATGGACTACAATATGTGGTGATGACATGTGTCAACATGATCCCATGTTGGGTTTGGAGAATATTAAATCTTAAGTAGTTTTTCAATGAGTAGAAATTACTTTTCTAAAAATAAAAGGAATTAAATCAAGCCTTAACCTTGTAATGTTAGGGATGATCCTATATCATCCATAGGACCCTTGTGTGTGATGATTGCAAGTAGTTAAGTATTGTTTGGTGATTGTGTACCTCGTATTTTTTCATAGACGCTAGTACCGACCAAGGATACGAGGACGAAGGAGGATACTATGAAGAAGAAGCTGAGGAGAAGTTCAACCACTGCTCTGCACAAGGCAAGCTTATATTGACATTGATGCAAGCTAACACTTGCAGGATACCCTACTGATGCAACAAACCCCTACTTTTTACTATGCCTTAAGCATATGTGATCATACCCATTTGATAAACCAATCCTAGTTTTATGTGCAATCTTCTTACTTTATTTCTTTATCAAAGCTTACTTAGAGTTTACTTAAGTGACTGGTAGATTTTGGAAAGATGCTGAAGGTTGCATAAAGAGCATAAAATTTGGCCTAAGTTAGAAACCTTGACATCATCCTAAGACATAAGGTTGTACTTAGTTGAAACTCCACTAGTTACCACCCCTCATCATTACTACCCCCACCTGTAGATGCTAGTGCTAATCATAAAACTTGATCAACTTTAGATGGTAATACTTGGTGGAAAAATGGTTATGAAAACCTTGGAATGATGGATCATTCTATTGAAATGTTTTGGACATGTGTTTCCAAACACTTGAGAATTTTGGTGATAAAAATGTTGAGGCATGAGCCTTAGCCCTTTATAAAACTGATGTTTGTCTGGATGCGATACCATTCCAATTTTATCGTACAACCACAATACCCGAATATTGGGTAGGACTTGACTGGAAACTTATATTCCTTAGTATTAGTTCCCTTACGACCAAGGTCTGAGCTGAGGCTACCTTGTGAAGATTGTCCACCTGTGTAGTACCCAAGATGACAGTTGGTCATGGTTGGGAGGCCAAACTCACAGGAGAGGTGTTTATACTATGGCGTGTAATTGAAAGGTTAGGATTGATTATCCACATACTGAGTATGGTGAATTCAGGATTTGTTCCTGACGGATGTATCGAATGTTGTGGTGAAAGTGTACAATCTCTGCAGAGTGCCAAACTATTCGAATAGCCACGTCCGCGGTTATGGACAGTTGGAGTGGCCATACTGTTCCCCCGTCAGACTTTTCAAAATGACCTGTGAAATGAACTAAGACTTTGACTTGACCACAACCTTATTGTGATATGAAATACAAGTTTCTAGTTAGGAGTTATAAAATTGTGACTAGCTTTAGAACTTAGTAGAGATAAATCTAGCTTTTGCAAAACAACCCTAGAGCCTAGTGTCCTGTTATCCAAAAACCCCCTTTTACCTATTAGTATTAGTTGGCGAGTACTTAAAGATTACTCATGGCTTTGTCCCTGGCTATTCCCATGGCCAGACTATGAAGAGGAGTACCTGGAAGATGAAACCCAGGAAGGTTACGACAACTAGGATCATCTCCCATCGTCAGCATTGCCTGTGACCCCGAAGATGGAGCTTCGCCTACGCTGCCGTTATTATTACGTATCTCGCTATTTGATGTTGTATTAAGAACTGGATCACGAGATCCCTATTTGTGTAAGAACTTATGTATCGTTTGTAATGGATGATGTACTATGGTATCCAATTCTGTTATGTCTTGCAAAATGGTAATCATGGGAGTGAGATGTATGGCATAACAGGCATCTAGGATTGAAAAATCCGGGTGTTGACAGCGTGGTCGAGGGGGCAAGGGGTGACGCGGGGCTGCCAGAATTTCTTGCGGAGCTCGTCGGAGCAGTGGCAGAGTATCGATGAATTAGGACAGCCTAGAGGCAGAGGGGAAACAGGAGAAGAGGGGAAAGAGAGAGGGGGCGAAGGCATTAGTACGCATGGTCGTGGGGCCGAATCAATGCGCGATTGAAGAGGAATCAAGCGAGCTGTTAACGGCAGAAACCACCGGCGAGGTTAGCGCGCGGGTGGGGAAGATGCTGATGTGGCGTGGGGTCGAGACGTCAGCGAGGGAGAGAGAGAAGGAGTGGGGTCCAATCATCAGTGTCTCTGCGGGTGAGTTTCCGAGTAAAGAGAAAACGGTTCGGTGGTGCGATGGAGTGGGCTGCTGGGCCTTAGTGGGCTGCCAGATGGGTTGGGTCTGTTTTCCATTTTTTTATACTGATGGTTTTTCTTTTTCCCATTTGTTTTTCTGTTTTGATTTTGCTTAAATAATTTAAACATTCATTTGAATTGAAACCTTTGCCAAATTTTGTGAAGACTCAGATACTGATTAATAGCAAATTACAAAGTCAAATTCAGAATAATATATTTATTCTTTTTAGGGTATTTTAATTATTTAAAATAGGCTCTAGTATTAATTAAATAAGATTTGATAATATTTTTCAATCTCCATTTGAATTCTAATCACCACCAAACTTTGGGTGAGTTTTAATTCTATTTTATCAACATATTTCAAAGACCAAAACAAAATAATTCTTTTATTCATTTAGGATCTATTAATAATTAAATAAATAGACCATAGTCTTTAATTCAAAATAGGTTTTAATTTATTTTAAAACTCTTTTTGAAATCGAAATAATATGAAAATCTTTTCAGTAGGTTTCATTTGAAAAACTAAAACACTTGGAAATCTTATTTAAAATAAATTAACAAGTTTTAGTGTTTATTTAAAATGGAAAAGCCTTTACTTTAATAAAAATGGATATTAATAAATCCTCATTATTTTATTTAAATAAACCTTTACTCTTTTTATGAAATAGAAATATTTTATTACAAAATCTTGGCCAAGATTTAATTTGGCTCTATAAAATAATCCTTATTTATATTTCTACCTTTGCTTTATGAAAACCATATCTTTTTATTTAAAGATCCAAAAATAGCGATTCCAACTATTATAACTTTATTTATTATTTGTTTATCTTTTTAAATTCCTTTAGGATTATTTTCTCACCAATTGGAATGGATTTATAGATGGTTGCTTTATTAGCTTTGGGAAATCATTTTCCTTATCTTATTAAGTTCATAAGATTTTTATCTATGGCTCCAAATTAAGTGAAACCATTTACATGGTCTTATAATATTTCTATTTGTCATGCTTGAACATTTTGAAATGTTTGCTTGGCATCTTTTTATATGGATCAAATCCATGGTCTTAGAGATAACTTGAAATTGATTTTCTTCTATTAGGGCTTTGGGGTTTTGGTTTATTTCTCAATTGTTTAAATTTCCCAATGCATTTATGAAGAATGCATTTCACTTGATTTGAATACTTTGTTGGATTCAAACATTAACCAAAGTTTGTTCAAGATGGGATTTTAACTTCCCATTTAGAAACAAAAGTTTCTTTTCACCCAAATATTTTAACAATTATTTATTTTGTTTATTTATTTTTCACATAACAAGTGACGAGGTTTAATCTCGTCAATGCCCATTGTTATGGACTTGGGTTTTGGAGAAGATGAGGATGCTGGAGATCATGGCACGGTTAACAGACAAGCAACCAGGGGACACGAGATTTACCCAGGTTCAGGCCCCCGGAGGAAAAACCCTACTCCTGCTTGTCTGCTCTTGATTACGGCGGAACCGAAGGTTACAGGGTGCGCAGATTCAATCTGGCGTGGATGCGTGTGCGAAAGTATGAGTCGAGCTTAGATCTGTAGATCTATTGTGGTCTAGTCTATCGGGGGTATGGCGTGTGTAGGTCGTTCCCTCCTCGTTGGACCCTCCTAGCCTTTATATATGGGGATGCTAGGTCTCGGGTACCGATACGAGTAGGTTACAAGTTGTATTCAAACTCTAGTCTTGAGGTTTTCTTATCTTGTGCGCTTAGGAGTCCGTGTCCATATGGGCTTCATAGCAGCTGAAACGTCATAGGCGTCATGGACCCTGGCAGGTCGTCGAGTGGGCCTTCCGTCGGGCTGGACCAGGTATACTAACATCGGGTACCCGTAGGGCATATCCATGTCAGCACGACCTACACACGCCATACCCCCGATAGACTAGACCACAATAGATCTACAGATCTAATCTCGACTCATACTTTCGCACACGCATCCACGCCAGATTGAATCTGCGCACCCTGTAACCTTCGGTTCCGCCGTAATCAAGAGCAGACAAGCAGGAGTAGGGTTTTCCCTCCGGGGGCCTGAACCTGGGTAAATCTCGTGTCCCCTGGTTGCTTGTCTGTTAACCGTGCCACGATCTTCAGCATCCCCATCTTCTCCAAAACCCAAGTCCATAACAATGGGCATTGACGAGATTAAACCTCGTCAATTGGCGCCGACCGTGGGGATTGGGGGGGCTGATCGTACGATCGTGACGGTTCCATCATCAACAATCTACGATTCGTCGGCTACTAGGAGAGGGTCTGATTCGGCTCTCTCGTCATGAAGCGGCGGTTGGGTCACGTCTGATCAATTCGTCCGCGTCGGCGCACCCAACTTCATTATCAACAAGTTTGTCACGATACATCCTGTCTTTGCCGTGAGCCTATGGCCGAGTCGCCGACGGGCCTGTTCTAAATCAACGGAAGCAGTCCGTTCATGAAAGTACAAGGAGATCTGACTGCAGCCTCACGCCAGATCACTATAAAAAAAAGCAACTCTGCTACACGTATGATGGGAATCCTACAATTTTTATATAAGGCAGAAGCGTTGTCGTTTTGGCAGCAGCGCGCAGCTGAAAAGCCGTTCGATTTATACACATACCGGACAACCAAGCTCGTTCTGATCAAGAGACAGAGAAAAAGGAAAGTGCTCCGCGTGAAGGAAAGATGTCAGACAAAGCCTATACAGCGGGCAGTCGAATCAAAGTCTGAGACAAACAAGAAAAATCTAGCCAAGAAAAAACAAGCTGCTCACGTGATTCTATTTAGTGAGAAGCAAATCGATCAACGACATGGCAGAAGCTACTACGTACCAATATGCATTAGACCGAGCTGATACACCTTCAAACATCGCGACGACAAAACTCCGGTGACTTCGTCGACCGCGCTGATTCTACACTCCGTTGCATCCTTTGGATGCGGCGACCCGATGCAATCTTCGATTGCGGCGACCTTCTGCGATCTTCAATTACAGCAAACTGCTGCCACCATCGGCCTCGGTGACCCGCTGCCGCGTTGACTCCGGTCCGCCGCATCAGCTCTCGAACGCCGCCTCGACCACATCAACTCCACGCTCGGGGGCCACGCCCACTTTGCCACGCGACTCGTGATCATCGACCTGTTGTGGTTTTTGACTACGACGATCCTCTACGGTCTTCAATGGTGGTGACCGCTGTATCCTTTGGATGCGGTGACCTGATGTGATCTTCGATTATAACGACCGCGAATTGGGATCTCTTCCAACTCTGGCGATCCTCTACGATCTTCGGCTCCAACGACTGGGGGGCTTTCTCGGCATCGGCGACCCAATGCGGCTTTCGGCTATGATGACTCGATACATCCTTCGGATGTGGCGACCCGGTGCGGTCTTCGACCGCGACAAACTTCGGATGCGGAGCTCGCTGTCGCCATCGACCCCAGGAACCCGTCGCTTCTATGAACGTGGTCCGCCGTGTTGACTACGTCCGCCGCGTGACCCGCTACCGCATCAACTTCGTCCACGACAACTACCAATAAAGCTAAGTTTCCCTCTACTTAGAGCTGATTCTTTTATTTTTAACTCGCACTCGATACACTCGGGGGCTGCACCCTCTTCGAGTAACCTAATGTGCCATCGGCTCCACGCACTCGAGCACCTCGAACGCGACATCCCGAGTAGCTGATTATGCCTGATCGTCGAATCCTTGAACTCCGAGTGCCTCGGCAAGGTACTATGACTAAGGGTAATCAGGCTAACGAAAAGGCCTAGCACACAGTGCAACAGTGTCGACTTGATTGGCACCAGAATTTTACTGTACAAGCCGACAGGCAAATATTCTTTACAAGATACAAGTACTTCACAATTTTTTATGTTTTCTGCAGCTTACAAGGACGTCGACTGCGCCAAGCTATTCTATTGGGTTCTCCAACTGGAGTCGATGGACCAACTAGCTACGCCATAAACTCAAGACCCGAGTCGAATCCCTCCTCGGATGGTTACATCGCCCAATGCTACACAGACGCGATGCTGGCCGCTCACCCGACAAAAGCAATGGCATCGACTTCATTTGGAACGTCGAGTCCTTTCGGCTAAACGTCACGCGACTCCGCTACGTCAACTCCTGGCTCCTTATGCAAGAGACGCTGACTCGATGCACTTCCGGGTTAGTGGTTTCTCCTTGCATGAGTCTCCACTCGAGTCTGCGACTCGACTAGACACTTGGGGGCTACTCCTATCAGGAACGCTGGTCGCGCACCCGATGTACTTCCGGGTCAGCGGTATGCCCACGAGATATGCGGATACAACTACATGATACCAGACTCGAGTCTCTGCCCGAGTCTACGACTCCGCCAGACACTCGGGGGCTACTCCAAACTGGAGCGTTGGTCATGCACACAGAAGATCTTCGGCTGACAGCTAAAAGTACTCACTCGAATCTACGATTTGAGCAACTACTCGGGGGCTACTCCTATCAGGAGCGCTGGCCGTGCACCCGAAGTATGATTACGACACTACATCGCTAAACTATTTCTTCGAGTCCTACGTCGAATCTACGATTCCACTACGGACTAGGGGGCTACTCCCATAGGGAGGATGGATTCAAGCATCCGAAAAATTTGTGTCCTACGGACCGAAAAGTCAACAAAGACTGAATTAAAGTCTCTGCTCGAGTCTACGACTCGAACAGACACTCGGGGGCTATTCCCATAGGGAGCGCTGGTCGCGCACCCTATGAATTCTTCGACTACGATCCTTCGGATCAGCATGCAAAACTTTTTGCTCTGCTTGTAAGAATCCGTGCCAACAGCCGCGATGAAAAATCCCTACGGACACGTTGGGTACACCAATTAAGTTCACTGGAATAAGGACCATAAGTGCTTCTAGGAAACGGTTGGTGGCAAAGTGGCTATGCCCCCCCGAGTCAGACCAAAAGTGGGCTGAACCAAGCTTATTATGTCCTAGTACGCTATCCAGAATATGATAGATTTTGGGGCACGACACTACGGAAAAACGACGGTTTGCCGTGGGCCCGGGGCACAGCGAAGTACTCCCTTCAATCTAAGTTCATAAACAAAAGGTTGTTTAGATTCCAATGTATGTAGCAATAAAATTTGTTTAGATTCGAATGTACGACGTACGGGGCAAGACGACGATCGAGTAAAAGGGTTTAGCCATATGTGGCCGCTGACACTCGTATCCGAACCATGGCAAGGCAGGTTTACCTTCAAAGGGAGCAAGACCATCCTCATTAATGCCTGCCTTTCCATCCTTCCCATTCATATCATGGGGCTGTACATCTTACAGAAAGGCGTGCACGCCAACTTTGACAAGAAGCTCTTCCGGTTCTTTTGGATGGTGAACGATGGCCACCAAAAGTTTCATATGGTTAAGTGGGCGGACATCTGCACCCCCAAGGATCTAGCGGCATTGGGATCATTTCCTCTCGCCATATGAATGTGGCTCTGATGTTACGGTGGGTCTGGTGGATCCTGACCGACGATGGTGGCTTGTGGATACAACTGATTAAAGCGAAGAATCCGTGTGGGGGTCTACTTCTAGCTTCTGATCGTCGGGAGGGATCTCAGTTTTGGAGATCTATCCAGGACATCAAGACGGCGATTCGAAAGGGGCTCTCTATTTCCATCGGAAATGGGAGAAACACCATCTTCTGTCTCGACCCTTGGGTGGGTGGGCGCCCCTTGCGCATTGAGGTTCCTGAGCTGTTTGCGATCTGCACGGACCCTCTGCTCTTGGTGGCTGACGCTTGCCAAGATGGGGTCTGGCAAGTCGCGTTCCGCGGGAATCTTAGGGCCGCCGAGCGGGCTGCTTGGGAGGGACTTCGGGGCAGCCTCCCACTATCCCATTCCCAATCCCCAGATAGTATATATTGGCATCTTTCGCCCTCGGGCGTGTTTTCTGTGGGGTCCATGTATCGGGCCCTGTTTGGTGGGCCTTCCATTCTCTAGACCTCCCCCCTTTGGAAGGCCCCCTCCCCTTGAAGATAAAGATCTTCCTCTGGCAGTTGTTGCGCGATCGGATTCCCTCGGGGGTGGAGGTATCCAAGCGGCATGGCCCTGGGGATGGCCTTTGCCCCATTTGTGGGTTCCCGAAAACGGGGCACCACATTTTCTTCGCCTGTCCCGCAGCTCGCTTCCTTTGGAACTTCACCCGTGAGGATTTGGGGTCGTCGTGGCAGGCCTCAGACCTGGGGGAATTCCTGAAAGCCAATGCAAACCAGACCGGCAGGAGGAGGCGCCTCTTCTGGTTCCTGTTTGCAGGGATGACCTCGACTTTATGGAACATCCGTAACAAAATGGTCATTGAGCGTGTCTTCCTTCGCCATGCCTCTGACTCGACCTTCAAATTTCTGCCTTTTTTGCAGCAGTGGTACCCGTTGAGTAGGCAGCAAGATAGGGCGAGGCTGGACGGGATGATAGAGCACCTTATCGTGGCGGCGCGCTAACTTGCTTCTCCTTTCGGCCTTTGAGCGTGTCTTCGGGGCACCTGTGTATCTGTGTGTTCTGGGCTGTGTGTTGTGTTGTGTGTGGTGTGTGAACTTTGTGTCTGTTCTGTGTTGTTCGCATGGTCTGGATATTGTACGGATGTTGCTTTATTTATAAAGCTAGGTGTATTCCTGCTTCGAGAGAGATATTTAGTCTCGTTTTTGGTAAAAATCGGGACTAAAGATCCATGCGCATATATATATACGGTGGCGCTATTTGACACTGTAAGATAGAGGAAACCACACATTATGGTGCCTTGTATTGCTCATTATATAGACTTACAAGGCTTGAGTTCTTACCATACAATACACGGACAGTTATGCACAGACTACACATATACAACCATATATCTATACTAATACAATATGGTTATATATTCTAACACCCTTTCTCAGTCGTAAATGGGCGTCGACGAATGTTAAGACTGTCCCAAAAATCCAAAAAGAGAGGCAACAGTAGTCCCTTGGTAAAATATCCAAACTGAGAAGAACTTGGAACGTGTAGAACCTGGACCTCGCCGGTGGTGATGCGATCTCATACAAAATGCAAGTTCATCTCCACATGCTTGGTGCCCTGATGATGTACATGATTCTGTGTCATGTAAACCGAGCTCACATTATCACAGAAAACCACAGTGGCACCAGTCACCGGTCGATGAAGCTCCTGAAGAAGCCGTCGTAACCAACAAGTTTCAGCCACCACATTTGCAACCGCCCTGTTGTAACATCCCAGCATTTAGGAACTAAACGAAGGGTAGATTTAAGATAGTGCAATTGCATGCATTCATCTATAAAAATGTGGGTAAATTTTTCACCAAATAAAAACTTAAGGTGATCAAAGTTTCTTTCACTCTATAAGCTTAGGAATAGCCTTGGAGAATGATCGTTAAAAACTTTGACATGATCTTTATGGATTAGTGTGTTTTGGGGAAAGGAATTTGAATTCAAACTTAAGATTTGAAATTACATTGTAAAATAACAGAGTTGTGATTTAGTAATATTACATAATTAAGAAACAATATAGAGTAACCAGAAACTCTATGTAAGATTGATAATTAAACAAATGAATATTTATTTCATATATTCATTTCATTAATAAGTTACAAAATGTAAATTATAAAGTTAATACAGAATCTTTACAAGAGTAAAATTACAAAAAGAGGAAATTACATTTCTTATTAAACTAATACATTTTTCTTACAAAAGATTAAAATAAAGATTACAAAAGAATTAAAAAAAGATTACAAAGGAACTATTCTATCTAAAAGTAAACCTATTCTAAACTTGAATCTTTAAATCTTGTATCTGCAAAACAAAGAACAAACAAAAATAAAAAAGTAAAGGTTAAGTTATTTTTACTCTCAGTAGTGAACAGTAAGATGCACTGTTCAATTTTACATCATTGAGTAAATCTTAAGGGTCAAGTTTCACCAATATGAAAGAATTAAATCTTTCATAATAAATAATCCACAAGTCAAATGATTCCGATCAGTAAGAGGGACAAGTTTCACCAGGAAGATAAATGGTAACCAGATAATAAGGTAGAACTTTCCCTGAGCATATCCACAAGAGTGCAGCAGGCACACAAGCATCACAATCACCTAAATGCATGGTGTGTGGTGTCAACACAACATATGTGTGTGAGTGTGGTGCATGGTTGGTAGGTGCTTGCATGTGTCCCTCCTCGCATGCATGCGCTCTAACCTAGAAGCAAAGGTTCTAGACTTGTATAAGGGAAAATCTCACTATTCCGGTGAAACCAGGTAGGATAGTGTCCCAACTTGTAAACCAATATGGCTTTACATCATCCTATGACCTAATCAAACACAAGTGGTACCCGTTGAGTAGGCAGCAAGATAGGGCGAGGCTGGACGGGATGATAGAGCACCTTATCGTGGCGGCGCGCTAACTTGCTTCTCCTTTCGGCCTTTGAGCGTGTCTTCGGGGCACCTGTGTATCTGTGTGTTCTGGGCTGTGTGTTGTGTTGTGTGTGTTGTGTGAACTTTGTGTCTGTTCTGTGTTGTTCGCATGGTCTGGATATTGTACGGATGTTGCTTTATTTATAAAGCTAGGTGTATTCCTGCTTCGAGAGAGATATTTAGTCTCGTTTTTGGTAAAAATCGGGACTAAAGATCCATGCGCATATATATATACGGTGGCGCTATTTGACACTGTAAGATAGAGGAAACCACACATTATGGTGCCTTGTATTGCTCATTATATAGACTTACAAGGCTTGAGTTCTTACCATACAATACACGGACAGTTATGCACAGACTACACATATACAACCATATATCTATACTAATACAATATGGTTATATATTCTAACACCCTTTCTCAGTCGTAAATGGGCGTCGACGAATGTTAAGACTGTCCCAAAAATCCAAAAAGAGAGGCAACAGTAGTCCCTTGGTAAAAATATCCGCAAACTGAGAAGAACTTGGAACGTGTAGAACCTGGACCTCGCCGGTGGTGATGCGATCTCATACAAAATGCAAGTTCATCTCCACATGCTTGGTGCCCTGATGATGTACATGATTCTGTGTCATGTAAACCGAGCTCACATTATCACAGAAAACCACAGTGGCACCAGTCACCGGTTGATGAAGCTCCTGAAGAAGCCGTCGTAACCAACAAGTTTCAGCCACCACATTTGCAACCGCCCTGTTGTAACATCCCAGCATTTAGGAACTAAACGAAGGGTAGATTTAAGATAGTGCAATTGCATGCATTCATCTATAAAAATGTGGGTAAATTTTTCACCAAATAAAAACTTAAGGTGATCAAAGTTTCTTTCACTCTATAAGCTTAGGAATAGCCTTGGAGAATGATCGTTAAAAACTTTGACATGATCTTTATGGATTAGTGTGTTTTGGGGAAAGGAATTTGAATTCAAACTTAAGATTTGAAATTACATTGTAAAATAACAGAGTTGTGATTTAGTAATATTACATAATTAAGAAACAATATAGAGTAACCAGAAACTCTATGTAAGATTGATAATTAAACAAATGAATATTTATTTCATATATTCATTTCATTAATAAGTTACAAAATGTAAATTATAAAGTTAATACAGAATCTTTACAAGAGTAAAATTACAAAAAGAGGAAATTACATTTCTTATTAAACTAATACATTTTTCTTACAAAAGATTAAAATAAAGATTACAAAAGAATTAAAAAAAGATTACAAAGGAACTATTCTATCTAAAAGTAAACCTATTCTAAACTTGAATCTTTAAATCTTGTATCCAAAACAAAGAACAAACAAAAATAAAAAGTAAAGGTTAAGTTATTTTTACTCTCGGTGAACAGAAGATGCACTGCGTTCAATTTTACATCATTGAGTAAATCTTAAGGGTCAAGTTTCACCAATATGAAAGAATTAAATCTTTCATAATAAATAATCCACAAGTCAAATGATTCCGATCAGTAAGAGGGACAAGTTTCACCAGGAAGATAAATGGTAACCAGATAATAAGGTAGAACTTTCCCTGAGCATATCCACAAGAGTGCAGCAGGCACACAAGCATCACAATCACCTAAATGCATGGTGTGTGGTGTCAACACAACATATGTGTGTGAGTGTGGTGCATGGTTGGTAGGTGCTTGCATGTGTCCCTCCTCGCATGCATGCGCTCTAACCTAGAAGCAAAGGTTCTAGACTTGTATAAGGGAAAATCTCACTATTCCGGTGAAACCAGGTAGGATAGTGTCCCAACTTGTAAACCAATATGGCTTTACATCATCCTATGACCTAATCAAACACAAAACAAGAGATACCTACGTCGGGCTACCCCCATCAGAAGAATGTCTAGGGGGTAGACGATCCGAGGCCCGCAGATCAGGGTTTCGCCGGAGGAAGACCACGAGAACGTTAGAATCAGATGAAAACCTGCATGTGTCCCTACCATATGTGTGTGAGTGTGGTGCATGGTTGCTAGGTACTTGCATGTGTCCCCCCTTGCATGCATGCACTCTAATCTAGAAGCAAAGGTTCTGGACTTGTATAAGGGGGAATCTCCTGTTCCGGTGAAATCGGGTAGGATAATGCCCCAACTTGTGAACCAACATGGTTTTACATCATCCTATGACCTAATAAAACATAAAACAAGAGAGAGTTACGCCTGGCTACCTCCATCAGAAGAATGTCTAGGGGGTAGACGATCCGAGGCCCGCAGATCAGGGTTACACTGGAGGAAGACCACGAGAACGTCGGAATCGGATGAAAACTTGAATGTGTCCCTAGCATATGTGTGTGAGTATGGTGCACCGTTGGTAGGTGCTTGCATGTGTCCCCCTTGCATGCATGCGCTCTAACCTAGAAGCACTAGTGGAAACGAGGTCTTTTGTTGATCCCGAAAAGGGGCTCTAACAACGGTTCTTCTACGAACCGGTGTTAAAGGGAGGGCCGTACCAGTGTGGCCCCTGTGGCAAAAAAGGAGCCCCCCCTTTAACACCGGTTCGTGCCACGAACCGGTGTTAAAGGTCCCAAAGACTGGTTCACCCCCTTTTAACACGGTTCGTGGCATGAACCGGTGTTAAAGGGGGCTATATAAGACACCACCCCACACACACCCCACTCTTCCATTCTTTCACATTTTGGAGCCTAGCAAGAGGGTGTGAAGAGTGCTAGTTTGTGTTTTTTTCATATGCACTAGAGGTGTTCGGTGAAATGCCCGAGAGCTCAAAATAAGCTTTCTTGTTGCTCTTTCCGTCTCGGTCGAGGTCGGCAACTATAGTTTCATGTGTCATTGATGTACTATATATATAAATGGTCATCTCCCTATTTTTTGTTGATATATACTACATATTAATGCAGATGAATCGGCAATGGATGTACGGTGACCGCCGCACTTCCGAGTACATTACGGGCCTCCAAAATTTCATCGTTGTGGCTAATGCAAACTGTGGTCACAATGGTTTTATGTGCTGTCCGTGTGTTCACTGTCAGAACAAGAAAGACTACTCAAATACCAGAACCATTCACGCCCACCTGCTTCGATCCGGTTTCATGCCCAGCTATAATTGTTGGACCAAGCACGGAGAAAAAGGGATTGTGATGGAAGACAACGAAGAAGAAGAGGATGATGAAAACTATCATAATATGTATCCTGAATATGATTATAATGCAACGGAGGTAGATAATGAAGATCAAGAGGGAGCAGATGCGCCCGCTGATGACATCTTGGTCGGGCCATTACTGATGCAAAGGAAGAATGTGAAACTGAAAAGGAGAAGGAGAAGCTGGAGAAGATGTTAAAGGATCACAAAACATTGTTGTATCCAACTTGCGAAGATGGCCACAAAAAGCTAGGTGCCACACTGGATTTGCTGCAATGGAAGGCAGAGAATGGTGTGACCGATAGCATTTTCAAAGTTGTTGGTAAAATGAAGAATCTTCTTCCAAGAAATAATGAGTTGCGATAGTACATACCAAGCAAAGAAGGTTGTCGCCCTCTAGGATTAGACGTCGTAAGATACATACTGCATTAATGGCATCCTCTACGCGGTGAGAAGTACGAGAATTTGGATGCATGCCCGGTATGCACTACATGCAGTATAAGATCGACGAGACGATCTGGCGATGTTGAGGAGAGGCCCCTAGGAAGAAGGTTCCCCAAGGTTATGTGGTATGCTCCTATAATACCACGGTTAAAACGTCTCTTGAAATAAAGAGCATGCCAAGTTGTTGCGATGGCACATGGAAGACCGTAAGAAAGACGCGATGTTGAGACACCCGATGGGTCACGGTGGATAAAAGTCGGCGAGAGTACCGGACTTCGCACGTGACGCAAGGAACTTAAGGTTTGGTCTAAGTACGACGCCATGAATCCTTTTGGTGAGCAGCTGCGGTCACAACACACGGCCTGTGACCCTATGTATCTATAACCTTCCTCCTTGGTTGTGTATGAAGAGGAAGTTCATTATGATGCGTGCTCATCCAAGGCCGAGGCAACCCGGAACGACATTGATGTGTACCTAAGGCCATTAGTTGAAGAACTTTTACAGCTGTGGGCCAAACCAGGTGTACGTATGTGGGATGAGCACAAAGGGGAGCCATTTGACCTCGAGCATTGCTTTTAGTAACCATCAATGATTGGCTGCTCTTAATAACATTTCGTAGGCAGATAAACAAGGGATACAATGCATGCACACACTGCTTAGATGATCTGAAAGTGTATATTTGGATAAATGTAAGAAGGTTGTGTACCTAGGGTATCGCCGATTTCTTAGAACCTGCATCCAAGAAGAAAGAAAGGCAAGCATTTCAAACGTCTGGCGTAACCCGGAGGAAGCCTCCTCCGTCTCGGTGAGGAGGTATTTGGTATGGTCAAGGACCTAAGTAATCTTTGGAAAAGGTCCTGGCAGTCTATCATTCAATGACGATGCGGACACGCCCATGTGGAAGAAGCAGTCTATATTTTGGGACCTACCCTATTGTAACGTCTTAGAGGTCCGCTCTTCAATCGACGTGATGCACGTGACGAAGAATGTTTGCGTGAACCTGCTAGGCTTTCTAGGAGTGTACGGAAGACAAAAGATACACCGAAGCACGACAGACCAGCAACGTCAAGGCCCCAAGAGCCTATGCATCCCGAGAACGATAAGGGTAAACGATGCCACTTAACTCCCGCCGCCCTACGCTCTTACCAAAGCAGAAGGAAATCTTTTTGAATGTCTTAGCAAGATCAAGGTCCCGTCGGCTTCGTCGAATATAAAGGGAATAATAAATATGGCAGAGAAAAAATTCCAAAACCCTAAGTCTCATGACTGCCACGTGATTATGACACAATTGCTTCCGATTGCATTGAGGGGGCTTCTACCTGAAAATGTTCGAGTACCCATTGTGAAGCTATGTGCATTCCTCAATGCAATATCTCAGAAGGTAATCGATCCAGAAAGCCTACCAGGGTTACAAACAAATGTGGCCCGATGTCTTGTCAGCTTTGAGTTGGTGTTCCCACCATCCTTCTTCAATATTATGACGCATCTCCTGGTTCACCTAGTAGAAGAGATTGCCATTCTCGGTCCTGTATTTCTACACAATATGTTCCCCTTTGAGAGGTACATGGGAGTCTTAAAGAAATATGTTCATAACCGTGCTAGGCCAGAAGGAAGCATCTCCAAGGGCTATATGTGAGGAGGTCATTGAGTTTTGTGTTGATTTTATTCTGACCTTAAGGCGATTGGTGTTCGAATCACGACATGAGGGAGACTGCGTGGAAAAGGCTCCTAGGATGTAAAGAAATGATATGTAGGGACGGGCATTCTCTCAATCAAGCACACTACGGTTTTACAAAGATCTATCTTGGTTGCCCGTATATCAATGAACACAAGAATTTAATACGCCTCAAACACCGGGCGGTCGATGAATGGATTATAAGTGAACACATGGCGAGTTTTGGCGGTGGCTGCAAAGACTTCTCACGAATAACACCACTGTTGGGGATCAAATTTGTACTTGTTGGCTGGACACCGTCTTCGACAAGATGTACTTTCCAAGGGTACGAGATAAATGGGAATACATTTTACACGATAGTCCAAGATAAAAGAGCACCAACCAAAGCGTGGTGTCCGCTTGATGCAAAGCGAAGACAATGGGCAAAAGACCACGTATTATGGGTTCATAGAGGAGATATGGGAACTTGACTATGGACCTAATTTTAAGGTCCCCTTGTTTCGATGCAAATGGGTCAAGCTAACAGGAGGAGGGCTTGAGGTAGACAAGAAGTACGGAATGACAACGGTGGATCTCAACAATCTTATGAAGAACTTAGACGAACCATTCGTCCTAGCCAATGATGTGGCTCAGGTTTTCTATGTGAAGGACATGTCCTCCAGACCAAAAAAAAGAAAAATATGCAAACGAATACATCATATGATGAGCCAAAGCGTCACATAGTTCTTTCAGGGAAAAGAAACATCGTGGGAATCGAGGACAAGACAGACATGTCAGAAGATTATAATAAGTTTGATGAAATTCCGCCCTTCACAGTGAAAACTGACCCAAGCATTCCGTTAAGTAAAGAAGATGCTCCATGGTTACGTCTGAAGCGATCATAAGGAAGGACATATGCCAAGAAGTTCATGCTCATATTATGTAACTCTAGTTCATGTTTTAATATTAATACATGTCTTGAGTGTTAGTCATGTTTTGTGGATGGACGGGACTATGAGAAGAAGTTGTCGATTCGTACTTACAATTAAGATATGATCTCCAAACGCCTGGTCACATATTAGGAGTGCCTCTATGACCAGTTTCTTGGAGATGCCGGAGGACTAGGCTCGTCGGCATCTCCCTGAAACTGGCCGTAGTGGTGTCCCTGCTCTCGAAAACTATCTTGCATCTTTGTAACTTCTCTAACTAGATCAATACACCTGGGAGCTAACTAATTTCACATATTAGGGAGTGCCTCTATGACTAGTTTCTCGGAGATGCCGAGGATCGGGCTCCGTCGGCATCTCCTCAATCGGCCGTAGTGGTGTCCCCTCAAACCGGCTGGAGGACTGGACTCACAAGGATGCCTATTTATAGTACAAGCAGCTCGACATAGTGTTGACACTTACGAAATAATGTCGACACTCACCCCTATTATTAGTCTTGACTCGTGTTTTGTCCGGATGGTGTCTCCAACCGACTAAAGGTTCATCTTTAGTCGGTTGGTGTCTCAACCGGGACTAAGTTCATCTTTAGTCCCGGTTGGTGACACCATCCGGGACAAGGTACACGCCATACGACATAATGTCGACACTCACCCCTATTATTAGTGTCGACTCGTGTTTTGTCGGTTGGTGTCCAACCGACTAAAGGTTCATCTTTAGTCGGTTGGTGACACCATGTGGGACAAGGTACACGCGACATAATGTCGACACTCACCCCTATTATTAGTGCTGACTCGTGTTTTGTCGGTTGGTGTCTCCAACCGACTAAAGGTTCATCTTTAGTCCGGTTGGTGACACCATCCGGACAAGGTACACGCCATACGACATAATGTCGACACTCACCCCTATTATTAGTCGACTCGTGTTTTGTCCCGTTGGTGTCTCCAACCGACTAAAGGTTCATCCCGCCATTTTTCCGCCATTTTCTTCCCATGATCTTCTTCCCGCCCATTTTCTTCCCGCCATTTTTCTTCCCTCCAGTTCTTCCGCTAGTTCACTATATATATATGTAGGGGTTGGCCTCCATTGTCATTGCACATCTCTAGACTCATATCTGCAACCTCATCACTGCTCCCATGGATTCCACCATAGCACTAACCCCTGGGAGGCGGGCGCTTTGCGCCTCGAACTACGCCGGCCTCTTGTGTCCCGTCGGCTGGATTATGAGCGTCGGGCGTGCAGTTCCTCTGTCCCTCTAGGTGTGGCGCGGATGGCCATCACGAACCACTACTACTGAGCTCACGGGAGCGGAGGAATCCCGGATGGCATCCCGACTATTTCCCTACTTGGGAAGCCTTCTTCGTGGATCGGCATGAGAGGCGCTCGCCCGAGCACGAGGAGGACGGCCCACCTCCTCCTAACTTCAACGGCGGCCGTCCTCTATGGTGGCGCGCTCGGACTCTCAGCGTCACGCCACCTATGACATCGCCGACTCTAACCCCCGTCTGCGCTACCCTCAAGTCCAGCCCACGCGCTACCCTCAAGTCCAGCCCACACGTACTCTCCAGAGGTTCAATTACGGCGACCCCGATGACGACAGCGATGACGGCGGCGGCGAGTACGACGACTAAAGTGGCGAGTATTACAAGTGTAGGCAGGAGCATGACTGAATCACTCCAACATTCCGAAACAAGTTCGGCCGATTGTTACTTAATCTGGCCATGTATCTTAATTTTCAGTTCTTTTATGTATCTTAATTTTCAGTTCCAGTTCGGCCGATTGTTACTTAATCTGGCCATGTATCTTAATTTTCAGTTCTTTTATGTATCTTAATTTTCAGTTCCAGTTCGGCTTTATGTAACTGTCTCAAAATGACCTATCTCATTCGAGGTTTCTTGGCTTTCGGGTCAAATGACCAATGTTATGGCTAGAATCAAGGCATATTTAATACAAAAAGATGCGGCATTAAAATATGATTTGATCTAATAAAAATAATTTTTTAGATGCTTAATATTTCTTATGTTCAAAGTTTTAGGACTTAACAATTTATTTTTGTTTGAATTGAATAATCAAAATTTATATGTAAGTGTTTTAATTATATAAAATGATTTACATGAATGGATAGATATTATTTTTCTGAAAATTATGATCTATTATTCATATTTTTCTGAGTTGAATGAAAAAGATATGAATTTTCTAAATTCATATCATATTTTTTGAATTAAAAAAGCCCCTTTAATGCATGAAATAAATGCCCCCCCATTTAACACCGGTTCCAGACAGGAACCGGTGTTAAAAGAAACATTATTCGCTTTCAACACACCCCTTTAACCGGTTCGGGCTCGGTGTTAAAGGGGAAATACGCTCTGTGAATTCCCCATTTAACACCGGGTCCAACCCCGAACCGGTGTTAAAGGGGTATATGCCATCCCTTCTCCTTTCTTCCCCAAAGCCAGATCGCCACCGCCCAGAGCCCCGAACCCCTTGCCGTCGTCCTCGCCACCGAAGCTCTCCAGACCTCGCCGTCGCCGCCCTCGCCACCGCGTGCGCGCCACCGCCACCGCGCGCGCGCCATCGAAGCCGACGACCGCCACCACCAGCGCGCACGCGCCACCGAAGCCGACGACGACGCTGGCACCTACAAGAACCCCGACGCCGTGGTGAGCTAGCGGACCGCGCCTGGTCGTCCCCTCTGTTTCCTCCCCTTATCTGTTTCATCGCCGCGCCCCCCTTTGCAGGCTGCGCTCTGCCACGTCGTCGGCCGCCTCTGTCCGCCGTTGCAGCTGCCCGTCGTCGCCGTGCTCGCTCGTTGCCTCCCCGTGCTCGCCCCCGTGCTCGCCCCCGTGCTCGCCCGTGCCTCAACGTGCTCGCCCCCGAGCAGTTCCTCGCCGGAGCCGGCCTCCCCACGCGAGCTGTCTCGCGAGCGCGTCCACGGATTGGGGCCCTCCGAACAGAGATGTACCAAGATGAAATCGAACCCCTCCGAACAGATGTACCAAGATGAAATCGAACAAGCTTTGTATAAAGTATGATTTCAAACCATTGTACTTATTAGTAGTAGCTAGGATCAAATCGGACACGAGGACAGCTTTGACGTGGTAGCTCGCGTCATCGGTTGTGTGGGCGGCAGAGCGGCTACGAAAGGCCCACGGATTGGGGCCAATGACAGGAAGTGGAGGGATGGGTCAGAGGCGGATTCGTCGGGAGGCCCAGGCCCAGGCGTGCAGGGGCGGCCTCCCTCTTGGCTGCGGCGGCCTAGGTGGGGTGCAAGCTCAGTGGTGGCCATGGGGTGCGAGCTCGCGATGCGGCCTAGGTGGGTGCGAGCTCGATGTGGCATCCCCCGATCTGGGCCTATCTTGGGACATCCCTCCACATTGTATCCTGATACGCCAAGTTGTTTTCCGTCGCTATAATGTTTGCCTCGGCCTCCTCTTCGAACAACGCCTGCTTTAGGTAGGCCGCATCACGCTACCTCGCTCCCTAGGTCGCTCTCCAACGCCGCCAGCCCGGTCACCTGTAGCTAGCCCCTCTCATATGCATCCGGGATTTCTCCGAATTAGGGTTTGGACCCCTCGGAACTCATTTAAAATGATCAAGCATCCTTAGGGTTTTAATTTCATTTGTGTATTTTTGTATGAATAATATGCATATTTGTCTATGAATCCAAGTCCACTTGAATGTTTACACTCTTACTCTAGATAATATTATTATTTTAGAAACTATGGATCCACTTAGTAGAAACCTTGAAGAAGAAGAAATAATGGAGAACATTATTGATGAGGACACCTCACAATATCTGAACTTGGAGGGACATGATGACGACAGCTCAAGTACTAGTTATGGAGAAGATGAAGACTCCGGTGAACGTAATTTAATGGTTACAAAGTCCGGCGAGGTATATGCATTGATTAAGCCTCTGCTGACTTCCACAAACAATCTTCTTCTACATGTATTAATTAACGCTTCTTTCTTGTTTTAGCCCTCTGGATCGACCAGCCAGCAACCATCTTCTTCTACGAAAAAGAGCAAGCGAGGCACGAGCCAGCGGTTGAAAGATCGTGCAAAGTTCACGATCGAAGCAGTTCGTGTTGATGGCAGGCCGATGGAGCCCAAGAAGGCCGCAGACAAATTTGTACGTCAGGCTGGAGTTCTTGTTAGGGAGCAAATCCCAATCACAATTGAAAATTGGAATAAGCCAAAGAAGGGCGACGGTACCTTTGTCGATGACAGATCCAAAGAAACGCTTTGGAATTCGTTGTTGGTAAATTTCACCCTTCCGCCAGAGGAGGATGAAAACAACCCGGTTATAAAGGAAAAGGTCAAAGAGTGGACTCTTGTAACTACCTCGGTGAACTACGCTCCTAGATACAAGCCTGGATGAGTGGTAGTGGTTGAAATAGTACGGTGGGGCCCCAAAAGCCACTCACTGGTAGTCCTTTCAGACGTCCCAACCACTACCCTCTCAACGGGACCTCAGACGGCGGCGTGGTCGGCAAAGCGAAGGATCAACTACGTACAAAAGTGGGTATGTACGCAAGCCACCATACAAGAGTACATCAGAGCCATACCATCTAGAAAGAAAGGAAATATATCAACGCCATACGGCAAGATTCAAATGACCTAGATAGATCTGTATTTTAGGATAACTCCTCATACAACACACATCGTAGTATCATGCGAAGGCAAACAAAATCCGAGTACGGATAAGAAGCAAATCGGCATAAGATGCCATAGAAATAAGCACATCCCAACTACAGGTCTCACGGATCCCCGTTTAATCTCTACACCGAACGATCGTTGCCTACATCTTCGACTTCTTCCACCCAAGATCCCCGTGAAGGTACCTGCTCATCCGAATCAAGAATTTATCGTGTGAGACCCTAAGGGTACTCAAGAAGTCTTAATGCCTCTAAAGGGGACACAACCTGGGGTGACGAATTGTAGCGAAGATAAACCCTAGCAGTTCTACGATAAACGCTAACCATCCGCCTAACCAATGATAGACGGATGTCCGTGAATTACAATTATAATGGTAATTTCATCAGATCCATCCTCCTCCCTGCTTACCAACAAGGAAGCGGACGAACAACCCCCCCATCCGTTGGCAATTTTATTAACCATTCCATGAGTATTGTACTATTTACTAGTCAAGTTACTTAGTCAAATTAAAGCGGTACTTTAGTTATGCTTGTCTATGATCAAGAAACTGTGCTCCAAGTCGACCATATCCGCGGACATGGCTTTCAGAAAGTTTTACCCGGCCGGGGTGCACCAATAGCAACACACGCTCGATCAACCTCGGAAAAACCAAATCAAAACCCAACGAGGCTTTCACGACTGAACAATCACAGAATTCAGAAATATTTGGGGCCACCCTTAAGTAGATCCCGAACGGCACCGACTCGAGACGGGCTCAAGGTTTGGGTAGACTACCGTGAACGATCGGGAACCCGAAAGTGTGGCTGGGCTTGTCGACACCGCGGAATCGCTTCCCGATCCTAAATAAAGACAAAGGTGCTACTCGCACAAATTAAATACAGAAAGTAGCATGGCATAAGTACAGGATAGTAAATAAAACCTCAAACTAGTTTGGCCCCAAGAAATAAGACGGAATCAAGCTCCGCCCTGGGGGTCCCATATACCTCCCGGATGTGTATAGCGCGATAAATCAAGGAACAGGAATCAAGTACTCGGGGTCTTACGGGACACAAGTGAGCAGGAAAAACCAAATAACAGATGTTGCTCACCGGTGCCACTTTCTTTAGTTATCCCAGAACTACTCAGGTTAAGTTGTTTAGGTACCTCATTATCCAACAGACACTCACATACCCTACACATGCTGTTCTACGACTCGCATGGCTCAAACAACTCCTATAGTAGTGGCTCATGGGATTGGGGAACAATCTTGGTGGGGTTTAAAAGTAAAGGCTATGCATACTTGGGATTCAATTTAATGCAATCGCGACTCAATGATGCAAGAATAAGATAGAGGCAATAGGTACTGTATGTATGCAAGCATGTGGAAGTGCTTGCCTGTTAACTCAGTTGAAGCGAGGGACGGATCTGGGTAGTGCTCCTGGTTCTCTTGATACAACCCCTGCTCAGTGTCTATCCGAGAAAAATCAAACAAACAAGGCCAACATGAATATAGAGCACAAGCATAAGAATAAGATGTGCCAAGCAAACAATCATGCCATGATGAATGATGCACAAGTTGCATGGCAATAAGTAGCATGGCATGGGTGAGGTGTGGAGGACAAGAAATAACATTTTAATTGGGTTTTAGTCACATTTTATTGTCAAATTAGTTGCTGTATATTATATATTTACATGATGCATGCTTCAATTCAAGTCATGGATAGCATAAACAGAAAGGTCTCGTCGAGCTGATCATTTTAGACATATCATTTGCTAAATTTGGAATTATAAATCATAAGTTGTGAATTTATTTAGTTCCAGTGGCATTTGTGTAATTAACTCAACTTGGAATTTTAAAATGTTCAAACAATATTTTGAGTGGCATATTTGAATTCCTCACATTTTTCTGATTCAAAAACATATATTATTTGTATTATTTGGAATTATGAATTTAATTTAATTTTTAGTCAAAATTAGTCAAAATGGGTCAAAGTCAAAGGTTTGACTAGATAGAGTCAAACTTGGTCAAATTCAGAAACATGGTTGAATTCATATTTGGAAAACATTCACTTTTCATTTTGAAAGTTTTATCAAATTCGAATTATTTCAAAAGATATGAATTTAATTAGATTTACATATTTCCTGAATTTTATTTGGTTCCAGAAACCCGCATCTTTTCACTCAGGGCTTCCTACCTTCGACCACGCACAATCGGGGCAGGGAAACGGAAGCGCTAGCGAACGAGGTGGCCACAGGTGGCAGAAGGATGGACCGCGGGTGGAAAAACTAATAAGCGGGGAACCTTTTTGCAAAAATTCCATCGGACGCTGGCGGGTGGGGCTGGTGGACTGCGCGTTTGAGGCGGGAAAAAGGGGAAGGTTCTAATCGCAAAGTTGCCGCGCGCTGTCGGACGGCAGCAGCGCAACGCGCTGCTGGCGGCGGTGTCTGGCCGGATCTTTGGCCGACGATGGCGACGAACCTAGCGCGTTTCCGACGTCGACGCCAAAACGAAAGATGGAGACGACAGCTGGGTCTACAACTTTGGTACAGGGTGCTAGCGCGGAGGCGGCCTTGCATGGGCAAGGCTCAACTTGGCCGGATCTACTGCAGTTGCTGTCGCTATGCATGACGCGCGGGGCACGCGCCAAGCAGAGCGCCGACAACGCTGGACAGACGCATGCAGAGGAAGGGGAGATGTTGTCTGGGGAGAGGAGCTCACCAAGCAGCTCGGTGATGCGGTTTAAGGGCTCGAGGCGAGGATCGGGCGGGGCGGCTGCCGAGGCGTTTCAAGGTCACGGGCACGGCGCGCTGCTACTCCGAAGATCCAGCCGAGCTCCGTGCCACACGGCGGCTGGAAGAAGGTGCAGCTCTGCATTGGCGGCGCCTGGAAGCCCTGGAGCGAAGAGATGCTGGGGGGCGCCGTCTTTAGGGTTTAGAGGCCATGGGCGCTCTGTCTTGCTGGGAGAAAGAAGGGAGGAGGCAGGGGAGGAAAGAGAGGCCTGAGGGGGGAAGATCTGGGGCTGCTAGAGGCGAGGGGGAGGATAAGATCGCCAGGCAGGAAGGGGTGAGGTTGCTTGCGTGGGGGAGGGGTAGGGGTTGCACCTCACGTGCATGGTGTGGCCGGGCAAGGTTTCGAGCTGGCCGGCTGCTGTGGGGCCAGGAGCTGGTGGGCCGAGGAAGTGGGGCTCGAGGCGTGTGGCCACAGGGTCGTGGGCAGGTGAGGCTAGAGGGAGAGGAAAAGAGGGGAGGGGAGAGGGGTCGGCTCGGGCTAGGGCTAGGGTGAGGGGGTGCCTTTGTTGGAGAGAGAGAGGTAGCTAGGACATGGTGGGATGGGGCCAGCACTCTAGAGGGAAGGGGAGAGAGGGAGCACTTTGGTTTAGCAAAGACTAGGTGGGGTTTTGATTTAGCTAGTTTGGGGTTTGGGGGTGGCTTAGGGTTTTATTTAGGGGAGATTTAGATTAGAGGGGAAAGGGTGGCTTAGGGTTTAGGTTTGAGAGGGGGTAGATAGATGGAGGAAGGTGGTACTTAGGTTGATCAAGCATGCTTCAAACAAGCCTCAACAAGATCAAGCAAGAAAAGGAGGGATAGGGAGAGAGATGGGCATGTGATGATGGGGTGCTCTTTGGTCCATGCATGCTCCAACATTGGCCAAGCAAGATCCAAGAGAAGAGGAGGGTTTTAGGGTTGTGCATGCCACATTAGCACATGTGTGTGCATGGAGCAAGGGATAGAGGTTTAGATGATTTGGGTGAAGAAAAGCTACTAGCCAACACAAGATTTAAACCAAGGGAGAGGTGATCCACTTAGAGTTCAAGTAAAAACCCAACACTAGAAAAGGTGACACTTGCATGGCCCATGCAAGATAATTAATGCCAATTTATCCTTGTGAAAACAATAATATTAACATGGCATTATCCATATGCATTCCGAAAAGATGGGCAAGGCCAAGCAAAGATTATGAGTGGAATCCAACCAACCAACATGAGCTAGAGATAAATCAACAAAATGCCAAGCTCAGATTAGTTGGATGGTGGAATTATAAGGTGGTGAAAGAAAAGGTGG
Source organism: Avena longiglumis (assembly GCA_030063025.1). Taxonomy (NCBI): domain Eukaryota; kingdom Viridiplantae; phylum Streptophyta; class Magnoliopsida; order Poales; family Poaceae; genus Avena; species Avena longiglumis. The sequence continues at coordinate 450,827,960 of CP125979.1, forward strand.
TGGAGTCAATAAGAGAGATGCCCTCAACTCAACTTGGGCATTTAACAATATATTAAGAACCAAATACAATATCAAGAGGCAACTACAATTAATCATGCACATGAGATAAGAACCAAACAAGAAAGGGTTTTATATGATGCTCGAATGCAAGGTGGTATGATGGTATGAGCATGATACGATGATGATGCAACAATTATATGTTGGAAGTGGCCCATTTTATTATTATAACATGTAGCATTACAGGTGTTAGACAACTGGGATGCTACAACTCTCCCCCACTAAACAGAAATCTCGCCCCGAGATTCTAGGAAGAAGAAGAAGATACAAAGAGAGAAGGATGGTTGGCACGGAGTTCATCTTCACGCTCCCATGTGGCTTCATTAACAGAATGGTGTGACCACTGCACCTTGCAAAACTTGATGGACTTGTTGCAAGTCCTTCGCTCTGCGGTCTCAAGGATTTTGGTGGGGTGTTCTTGATAAGACAGATCTTCTTGGAGGTCGATTAGCTCATGATCCACGGTCTTGCCGGGGTCTTTGAAGCACTTCTTGAGCTGAGAGATGTGGAAAACATCATGGACTTTGAGTTTTTCCGGGAGCTCCAAGGCATAAGCAACTTCTCCTCGTCTACCACGTATCTTGAAAGGACCGATGTATCTAGGAGCCAACTTTCCTTTGATACCGAAGCGGTGTGTTCCTCTCATGGGAGTGACACGAAGGTAGACTAGATCGCCAGGGGCATATACCATATCTGTGTGCTTCCTGTCATAGTTGCTCTTCTGACGACTTTGAGCAATCTTCAGGTTCTCCAGAATGATATGCACCTTCTCCTCTGCCTGAGTTACAATGTCAGGGCCAAACCAGATTCTTTCTCCTGCACCTGACCAACCAATCGGAGTTCTGCACTTGCGTCCATAGAGAGCCTCGAATGGTGCCATCTTCAGACTCTTCTGGAAGCTGTTGTTGTAGGAGAATTCAGCATATGGAAGACATTCCTCCCACTTCATGCAAAAAGAGATGACGCAATCTCTAAGCATATCCTCCAGAATCTGATTGATTCTTTCGACTTGTCCTTGAGACTGAGGGTGGTAAGCAGTGCTGAAGTTCAACTTGGTTCCCAAAGCTTTTTGGAAACTCTCCCAGAACTTTGAGGTGAAGATGCTCCCACGGTCTGAACTGATTTCAAGTGGAACCCCATACAGAGAGACAATTGCTGATATAGAGCTCACCAACTGAATTCCGTAAATTGTTTCTTTGACTGGGAAGAAATGAGCCACTTTAGAAAGCCTGTCGATGACAACAAAAATTGCATTGTTGCCCTTCTGCGACCTTGGAAAGCCAGTGATGAAGTCCATCTCTACTTTCTCCCATTTCCATTCCGGAGGTTTCAATGGTTGTAGAAGACCAAATGGTTTCTGATGGACAGCCTTGACTTCTGCGCAGACATCACATTCGAGACATACTTGGCACAATACGCTTCAACCTGTGCCACCAGTATTGTGTTTTCAAGTCCATGTACATCTTTGTGCTGCCAGGATGGATAGAAAGGACCGAATCATGTGCCTCCTTGAGAACTTGGTCTCTCAGACCCGGGTAGTTTGGAACAAACATCCGGTGTTCAAAGAAGAGCGTGCCTTGATCATCCACGTGGAAGGACTCATACTTCGGAAGGTCAAGCTTAGCGATGAGCTTTTTGGTGTGCGGATCACCAAGCTGACGAGAGCGAATCTATTCTTCCAAGAGAGGAGTAGCCAGAAGGTTCAGGAGATGCCCTTGTTCCACAATTTCCAGGTTGAGCTGACGGAATTCCTCGCACAAGAGAGGCTGCTGCTCTTCTACCATGAGGTTGTTGACATAAGCTTTACGGCTAAGCGCATCTGCCATGACGTTTGCTTTGCCTGGAGTGTAGTTGATGGTCACATCAAAGTCATTGATTGCTTCAATCCATCTCCTCTGCCGAAGGTTGAGATCCGGTTGAGTGAAGATATACTTCAAACTCTTGTGGTCCGAGAAGATCTCACAACGGTTACCAAGCAAGTAGTGCCTCCATAGCTTCAAAGCAAAGACAACTGCTGCTAGCTCGAGGTCATGTGTGGGATAGTTGATCTCATGCGTCTTCAACTGACGAGAAGCATAAGCAACCACCTGTCTCTCTTGCATAAGGACCGCACCCAATCCTTGCAAAGAGGCGTCACAGAATATCTGGAAAGGCTTAGATGTATCTGGAGGAACCAAGACTGGTGTGGAAGTGAGATTCTCTTTGAGTGTCTCAAAACTTTCTTGACAAGCAGGAGTCCACAGGTACTTCTTGCCTTTCTTGAGGAGATCGGTAAGAGGCTTTGCTATCTTTGAGAAGTTCTGCACAAAGAGACGGCAATAGCTAGCCAAGCCGAGAAAACTCCGCACTTCCTTGACATTAGCAGGAGGAAGCCATTCAACTATTGTCTTCACGGTTTCCGGGTTGACTGCAATGCCCTTGGCAGAGATAACATGACCCAAGTATGTTACTCCAGGCAGCCAAAACTCACACTTTGAGAACTTTGCATACAAGCGGTTCTCACGGAGCTTGTTTAAGACACACCGCAGGTGTTCTTCATGCTCCTCCTGGGACTTGGAATAAACCAGAATGTCATCCAGATATACCACCACAAACTTATCAAGGTACTCCATAAAAACGGAGTTCATCAGCCTCGAGAAGGTAGCAGGTGCGTTGGTGAGACCGAAAGACATGACCGTGTACTCATACAGGCCATGGCGGGTGGTGAAAGCTGTTTTGGGCACATCTTCTTTGCGAATTTTGATTTGGTGATAACCACTTCTCAAATCCAGCTTAGAGAACACCACAGCTCCTGCTAGCTGGTCAAAAAGATCATTTATCCGTGGGAGAGGATATTTGTTCTTGATGGTTTTAGCATTTAGAGCCCGGTAGTCAACACATAGCCTATCGGTTCTGTCACGCTTCTTCACAAAGATTGTTGGGCTACCCCAAGAGGAAGTGCTATGTTGAATGAAACCCAACTTCTCTTGTTCATCAAGTTGTCGTTTGAGTTCAGCCAACTCAGAAGGACCCATTTTATATGGCCTCTTGGAGATAGGAGCCGTTCCAGGTTCAAGCTCAATCACGAATTCAACCTCGCGATCCGGAGGCATACCGAAACTCTTCAGAAAGACATCCGAAACTCACAGACATCGGTACCCTCTGAATAGCTTCCATAGCATCATCATTCGAGTTGCCAAGGAAAAGAGCCGACAGCAGGAGTCGACTTGGAGAAAAGACTATATGGCCTTCGTGAATCTTCGTGAGACACCGAGGCTCAAAGACAATCAATCACAGCTGCATTTGCTGTCAACCAATCCATGACCAAGATGACATCAATGTCAGAGTTGCCCAGAACAATTAAAGAAGCCAAGAATGAAGAACCACCAATCTCAACTTGATTGCCATGACTGATAAGCTCAGCCCTCATGTTTGCCCCAGGAGAAAGAACCATTAACCGCTTTTGGAGAGGAACCATGACTAACTCATTCTCATTTGCAAACTTGTGAGACACAAAAGAATGCGATGCACCAGAATCAAAGAGAACTCGTGCAGGGACTGAGTTAACTGAAATCATACCCATTACAACTCCAGGTGCGAGCTCAGCTTGAGAGGCGTTGACGCAGTTGGCGCGAACAACCGCAGACCCGGGCTTAGTGTTTATGTTGAGAGCCCGAGGCGGTGGTGCACGAACCGAAGGAGAGCTTGTTGCAGATCTTGGCGGGGGTGGAGGGAGAGCTTTGTTCTTCATTGGGCAGTTCCAGCTGGGATGTCCATGATCTCCACATGTGAAACAAGCACCGTGAGGACGTGGAGCAGAGTAGCCAGGGACTCCGCCATGCGCTCCAGGGTAGTGGTTGTTGTAGCCCCTGGGAGCCGCAGTGGTGAAGTTTGGTGGCCTTGAAGCGAAACTTGCAGATCTTGGTGGAGCCGGGAGCGACGGTGGGGTGTTAGGAACCCAGACACGCCGCTTAGAAGGAGCTGCCATAACTGCAGAGCTTGATGCATCCCTGTTGTGTTTCTTGGACTCCTCAAACATTTGCCTGCTTGCCTCCTCTTGCAGTGCTGTGTGCTGTAGTTCCAGGAAGGTTGCCGGTCTTGCATGTGTGATTGCATACTTGATCGACGCATTGAGCCCTTGCCTGAACCTTTTCTGCTTCTTCTTGTCATCAGATACCTCATCACCACCATAACGGGATAGATTCATGAAGTTCCTGATATAGGTGTTGACGTTATCATTTCCCTGCTTCAGGTTGAGGAAAGCTTCCTTCATCCTTTCCATCACAATCTCTGAGAGAAACTGCTCCTTGAAAACTGCAGTGAACCTCTCCCAAGTTGGCTGGAACCCAGTGAAGCTTGCCTTCAAGTAGTTTTCCCACCAAAGAGCCGCATCTCCCTTGAGAAGGTGAGTCGCACACTTGACCCACTCGCTCGAACATCGCAGCCTCGAGCAACCTTGAGATCTCAAGCAGCCAATCATCCGCCAAGAGGTCGGTCGACACATCAAACCGACGAGGGTTGAACTTGAGGAAGCTCTTGATGTCACCACTCTTGGGAGGTGGAGGAAGTGGAGCAAACTCGTTTCCGACGCTCTCCTCAAAGCGGCTTTGGTTCTCTTGCATGCCAAAGCATTTGCAATGTTTGACAACAGCGATTCGGAGGTATGTCCTCCTCAAGACGGCGTGGTGGAGCCATCCTGTCATTGATATAAAACTCAAGTCAAGACTATAATGGAGAATGATAATAATCCAAAATAGTACCAAGATGGAATTAACCAAGATTAAAGGATACAATTTACTGAGATGATATTAAAATATCAACAAAGTTCATAGCTCCTAAAAGATATTAAGCATATCGCACACGACTGAAAAGGAGTGTGGTACACAAATATATCAAAGAAAAATTTTCCACAAATTTCGGCATTAAAATACCAATAGATGCGCAAAATTACTTAATGAATCAAGATTAGTGACTCTACCGATTCAATATACAAAAGCGAATGATAAAAGTAGTGGTATGGTCGCGACTCCATCCCGCACTCAAATCATTACTCCGCACATGAACAAGTGGAACACATATCCTAACCCCTTCTTCTCACGACGAAACCTAACGATTGTTAACTACGGAAACGAACACCCCAAACAAGATAGCGTCGGATACAAAGAGGAATATAGATTGCGTCGGTTTGCAAAAGCCTGTCGGTATGGAATGTACCAACAGTTGATAACCAAAGGCAGATAAGATAACAACTTGGATGCAACAGATAGACAAGGGATTACACGCACACACACACACACACACAACCTATGGTACTACGGAAACCCAGAACACGTGAATCCTAGTTTGAACTTTGAGAAGAGGATTGAAAACGTTGCACTTCCTTACCAGAAAAGGGTGGGTGGAAGGGTAAGAAGAAAAATGCAAGCAGTCCTACTCTCGCGTTTTGTTTTTCCCTAATATACATAACTACCAAAATATTTGCTAGACTGACAACGACCGTTTGGCTGAAACCCTGAAGGTCGGGATGGCTCTGATACCAATTGTAACTACCTCGGTGAACTACGCTCCTAGATACAAGCCTGGATGAGTGGTAGTGGTTGAAATAGTACGGTGGGGCCCCAAAAGCCACTCACTGGTAGTCCTTTCAGACGTCCCAACCACTACCCTCTCAACGGGACTCAGACGGCCGTAGTCGGCGAAGGGATCAACTACGTACACAAGTGGGTATGTACGCAAGCCACCATACAAGAGTACATCAGAGCCATACCATCTAGAAAGAAAGGAAATATATCAACGCCATACGGCAAGATTCAAATGACCTAGATAGATCTGTATTTTAGGATAACTCCTCATACAACACACATCAGAGTATCATGCGGAAGCGGCAAACAAAATCCGAGTACGGATAAGAAGCAAATCGGCATAAGATGCCATAGAAATAAGCACATCCCAACTACAGGTCTCACGGATCCCTGCTCTAATCTCTACACCGAACGATCGCTGCCCACATCTTCGGCTTCTTCCACCCAAAGATCCGTCCGTGAAGGTACCTGTTCATCTGAATCAAGAATTTATCGTGTGAGACCCTAAGGGTACTCAAGAAGTCTTAATGCCTCTAAAGGGGACACAACTGGGTGACGAATTGCAGCGAAAGATAAACCCTAGCAGTTCTACAGATAACGCTAACCATCCGCCTAACCAATGATAGACGGATGTCCGTGAATTAAGTACAAATTATAATGGTAATTTCATCGATCCATCCTCCTCCTCGCTACCAACAAGGAAGCGGACAACCCCCATCCGCTGGCAATTTGATTAACCATTCCATGAGTATTGTACTATTTACTAGTCAAGTTACTTAGTCAAATTAAAGCGGTACTTTAGTTATGCTTTCTATGATCAAGAAACTGCTCCAAGTCGTCCATATCCGCGGACACGGCTTTGAAAAGTTTTACCCGGGTGCACCAATAGCAACACACGCCGATCAACCTCGGAAAAACCAAATCAAAACCCAACGAGGCTTTCACGAACAATCACAAAATTCAAATATTTCAGGGGCCACCCTTAAGTAGATCCCGCAACGGCCACCGACTCAGACGGGCTCAAGGTTTGGGTAGACGGTGTGAACGATCGGGAACCCGAAGTGTGGCTGGGCTCGACACCGCGAATCGTGTCCCGATCCTAACAAGACAGGTGCTCCTCGCACAAATTAAATACGTAAAGTAGCATGTCATAAGTACAGATAGTAAATAAAACCTCAAACTAGTTTGTGGCCCCAAGAAATAAGACGGAATCAAGCTCTGGCCTGTGGGGTCCCATATACCTCCGGATGTGGATAGCGATAAATCAAGGAACAGGAATCAAGTACTGGGTCTTACGGGACACAAGTGAGCAGGAAAAACCAAATAACAGATGTTGCTCACCGGTGCCACTTTCTTTAGTTATCCCAGAACTACTCAGGTTAAGTTGTTTAGGTACCTCATTATCCAACAGACACTCACATACCCTACACATGCTGTTCTACGACTCGCATGGCTCAAACAACTCCTATAGTAATGGCTCATGGGATTGGGGAACAAGCTTGGTGGGGTTTAAAAGTAAAGGCTATGCATACTTGGGATTCAATTTAATGCAATCGCGACTCAATGATGCAAGAATAATATAGAGGAAATAGGTACTGTATGTATGCAAGCATGTGGAAGTGCTTGCCTGTTAACTCAGTTGAAGCGAGGGACGGATCTGGGTAGTGCTCCTGGTTCTCTTGATACAACCCCTGCTCAGTGTCTATCCGAGAAAAACCAAACAAACAAGGCCAACATGAATATAGAGCACAAGCATAAGAATAATATGCGCCAAGCAAACAATCATGCCATGATGAATGATGCACAAGTTGCATGGCAATAAGTAGCATGGCATGGGTGAGGTGTGGAGGACAAGAAATAACATTTTAATTGGGTTTTAGTCACATTTTATTGTCAAATTAGTTGCTGTATATTATATATTTACATGATACATGCTTCAATTCAAGTCATGGATAGCATAAACAGAAAGTTCTCGTCGAGCTGATCATTTTAGACATATCATTTGCTAAATTTGGAATTATAAATCATAAGTTGTGAATTTATTTAGTTCCAGTGGCATTTGTGTAATTAACTCAACTTGGAATTTTAAAATGTTCAAACAATATTTTGAGTGGCATATTTGAATTCCTCACATTTTTCTGATTCAAAAACATATATTATTTGTATTATTTGGAATTATGAATTTAATTTTATTTTTAGTCAAAATTAGTCAAAATGGGTCAAAGTCAAAGGTTTGACTAGATAGAGTCAAACTTGGTCAAATTCAGAAACATGGTTGAATTCATATTTGGAAAACATTCACTTTTCATTTTGAAAGTTTTATCAAATTCGAATTATTTCAAAAGATATGAATTTAATTAGATTTAAATATTTCCTGAATTTTATTTGGTTCCAGAAAACCTGGCTGTCTTTTTCTCACTCGGGGCTTCCTACCTTCGACGCATAAGTGGGGCCACGGAAGCGCTAGCGAACGAGGTGGCCACAGGTGGCAGAAGGATGGACCGCGGGTGGAAAAACTAATAAGCGGGGAACCTTTTTGCAAAAATTCCATCGGACGTGGAGCAAAGGGGCCGTGGATCGGGTTTTAGGCGGGAAAAAGGGTGGGGGTCTAAACGCAAAGCTGCCGCGCGCTGTCTGACGGCAGCGGAGCAGCGCGCTGCTGGCGGCTGCGTCTGGCCGGATCTTTGGCCGACGATGGCGACGAACCTAGCGCGTTTCAGACGTCGACGCCAAAACGAAAGATGGAGACGACAGCTGGGTCTACAACTTTGGTACAGGGTGCTAGCGCGGAGGCGGCCTGTAGCGCGCGGGGCAGGGCTCTGAACTTGACCGGATCTACTGCTGCAGCGCTGCTGTCGCCAAGGCGACATGGCGCTGGCAGAGCGCTGATGTAACGGCGGCGGACGCACGGCGAGAGGAAGGGGGAGATGTTATCTGGGGGAAAGAGGAGCTCACCAGCAGCTCGGTGATGCGGTTGGCGGGGCTCGGGGAGGCGAGGATCGAGGGGCGGCTGCCGAGGCGCGGGCCACGGCACGGGCGGCGGCGCTGCTACTCGGCAAGATCCAGCTCCGAGCCGTCCACGGCGGCAAGTGGAAGAAGGTGCAGCTCTGGTATCTGGCGCGCCTCGGGAAGCCCTGAGCGAAGATGCCGGGGCGCCTCGTTAGGGTTTAGAGGCCATGGGCGCCTGCTTTGGGAGAAAGAAGGGAGGAGGGGAGGAAAGAGAGGCTGAGGGGAAGATCTGGGGCTAGAGGCGAGGGGAGGATAAGATCGCCAGCAGAAGGGGTGAGGTTGCTTGCGTGGGAGGGTGGGGTTGCACCTCACGTGCATGGTGTCTTGTGGTGGCGTGCTCGAGCCGGCTGCCGGGTGGGGCCGAGGAGCAGGGTGGAAGCTCGAGGAAGGTAGGGCAGGTGGCCCTAGGGTGGGTGCGTGAGGCTAGAGGAGAGGAAAGAGGGAGGGAGAGGGTCGGCTCGGGCTAGGGCTAGGGTGAGGGGGTGCCTTTGTTGGAGAGAGAGAGGTAGCTAGGACATGGTGGGATGGGGCCAGCACGCTAGAGGGAAGGGGAGAGAGGGAGCACTTTGGTTTAGCAAAGACTAGGTGGGGTTTTGATTTAGCTAGTTTGGGGTTTGGGGGTGGCTTAGGGTTTTACTTAGGGGAGATGTAGATTAGAGGGGAAAGGGTGGCTTAGGGTTTAGGTTTGAGAGGGGGTAGATAGATGGAGGAAGGTGGTACTTAGGTTGATCAAGCATGCTTCAAACAAGCCTCAACAAGATCAAGCAAGAAAAGGAGGGATAGGGAGAGAGATGGGCATGTGATGATGGGGTGCTCTTTGGTCCATGCATGCTCCAACATTGGCCAAGCAAGATCCAAGAGAAGAGGAGGGTTTTAGGGTTGTGCATGCCACATTAGCACATGTGTGTGCATGGAGCAAGGGATAGAGGTTTAGATGATTTGGGTGAAGAAAAGCTACTAGCCAACACAAGATTTAAACCAAGGGAGAGGTGATCCACTTAGAGTTCAAGTAAAAACCCAACACTAGAAAAGGTGACACTTGCATGGCCCATGCAAGATAATTAATGCCAATTTATCCTTGTGAAAACAATAATATTAACATGGCATTATCCATATGCATTCCCAAAAGATGGGCAAGGCCAAGCAAAGATTATGAGTGGAATCCAACCAACCAACATGAGCTAGAGATAAATCAACAAAATGCCAAGCTCAGATTAGTTGGATGGTGGAATTATAAGGTGGTGAAAGAAAAGGTGGTGGAGTCAATAAGAGAGATGCCCTCAACTCAACTTGGGCATTTAACAATATATTAAGAACCAAATACAATATCAAGAGGCAACTACAATTAAACATGCACATGAGATAAGAACCAAACAAGAAAGGGTTTTATATGATGCTCGAATGCAAGGTGGTATGATGGTATGAGCATGATATGATGATGATGCAACAATTATATGTTGGAAGTGGCCCATTTTATTATTATAACATGTAGCATTACAGGTGTTAGACAACTGGGATGCTACGACTCTAAAGAAGATGGCTGACGCTTTCCGCAACTGGAAGACAAAATTGAACAAATTTGTCAAATCTGGCGAGACTCCAAATTTTGAAGACGCATATTATGCGAAGATAAGACCTCACTGGCCCGAATTTGAGACATATAAAAAAGTGCTATAGCTAAAAAGAGATCAGAAACCAATACGCTTAATGCCCTGAAGAAGGAATATCACCAGAGGACGGGTCACCGGCTACATATCTCGAGGCCTAAGTGGGAGGAAGTGAGAAGGCCTCATGAGAGAGGATCACACCCAGACGGATGGGTGGGACCCACGTGCAAAGACTTGGTTCTACGGAATCGGGCAAGGTTGGACCGTAAACAGGATTGTGTATCTTCCCAACCATCCTTGCCAAACCCACACCGAACTCATCACGGCACGAGGAAACATCCGCCAGACCTTCCATCCCGACAGAGAGAATGACCAGCTCACACGCCGCCATCGGTAAAAAGAACACCGGACATGCACGAGGCACGGGGGTATGACGTGGAAGGATGGGTTTGCCGGAGCGACTCTTCTGATGGCGGCAGAAAAGAAAAGAGCGCATAAAGCGGATGACACAGATAGAACATGCACTTGCGGCAGCGCAAGTGAATGCACAACATAGCCATCAAGCTACCGCCCATCTCAGCGCACGAAGAGCTCGCATTGAAGCTGTCCGCGCCCCATCATGAAAAGCAGTGTGGCTTCCACGGAGAACGTGCAGCCCACGCTTGAAATGACGGGTCTCGATACCCGTGGATGAGATCACGGAGAGCGAACACGCTGAGCATGTGAGATTAATGGGCTTATCCATTAAGGTGGTCATCGGCTATGCCTTACCTCCTCAGAGTGGTGGAACTTACCACTGCCGACCGATTCCAGATGGCTATGCTATTGTCGGGGTGGATGAGGTTGTGATGGAATATGAGGAAGCACAGCTTGACCATGCTACAGGTGAAGGGGAAACTCAACTCAAATTTGCAGTGAAAACAACCGTTCTTTGGAAGAAGGAACACATTGTGCTTCCAAATTGGAGGTCACTGGCACCCCCGCCGTCTCCACAGCGTCAGCAGTCTGAGCCGCTTCAGCTATCTCCTGTGCGGCAGCCATCTCCGGCCCGTCAGCCATCTCCTGCGTGGCAGCCATCTCCGGCCCGTCAGCCATCTCCGGTGCTTCAGCCATCTCCTCAGCGTAAGTGGAAGAGCACTGCCACGAGGAGCATCAATAGCACTACCACAAAGAAATCCGCAGGAAACCGTATGCCAAAGAGTTCAAAAAACTACGTCCCGCAGCCTTCCGCCAAGCCATTGCCGGTTTTACCGTGGAATCGCAGTGACGAGAAGACCAATAGGATCTCGGAAGAACAGGTCAAGAAATTATTTGCACCTAGACGGGCCGAGCCAAAGGAGAAAATAGATCCGGCGGTGGTAGAGAAGTTTTACAATAATCTTTTGAAACCTGAAACCCCACTTGTGCCGGACTACGAGCGCCAGATTTTGAAGGCAGATGCAAGGCGCCGTAGGGAGACTGAAAGTAGCAGTCGTGAGGCACCCCAGAAAACAGTTCCCATGCTCGGAGAGCAGGAAAACCAATCATGTGCCCCGCTCCAAATGTTCGACACACGAGACGCTCCTCCCGTAAATGATTACGAGGCAGAGCTACAAAGAAAGGCCAATGAGATGGGGATGACTTACATTGCATACTTGAACGTCATGGGAGACAACTTGCCCAAATGCGATGCCAACCCCATACAGCCATGGAAGTATGGGAAGAATCTCGTCAAGAAAGAGGAGCTCAAGACTCTACCAACAAAGATGCGAAAATTGCACAAGTGGTACCTTCATTTCTGCAAGACGAGAAAGGTAGAATGGATCACGGCGCATATAAGAGATGATATTTTCTTCTGCGGAGATGACGCGATTGACTTCAATATTCAAGACTTGCATTTTTTATTCAATCAGAAGGAACTCGACAAAGCTTCCATCAACCTTTATTGTGTGTAAGTACTATTTCTATAATTTATATCTCATCTCATTCACTTTATTAATTGCATGTATATATATATGCTCACCATATATGTATATACTATTATGCAGGAAAAAGGTTATGGAATGCAGGAAAGGAGGCCCTTTTGACATTGGGTTCGTTGACCCAAATAGAGTTCATGAAGAAGTGGTAGAAACCAAACCCGGGCAAACAGAAGATTACTTGCTAACGTCTTTACTGAGACAACAAACCAAAAGGGAAATACTATTGCCTTACAACTTCTCGTGAGTACTGTTACCCTCTCTCTTGTACACATTCTATTTCAGCTTACTCGATGTTCATGTAATGATGATGAGTTATACGTGTAGGTTCCACTTTATTCTGCTAGTCATTCAACCCGACTCAGAAAAGTCCTTGTCATGGACTCACGAAAAAGAAAAGAGATATGGACAAACTTTAGAGAGATGCTCCAGAGATAATTTCAATCATATTATCGCACTAGATCGGCAACTTTCGTGACAATAAGTAATTAATTACTCCTTTATCCATTTTCTTTGTCGGACAGGGTTTGAAAAAGGTTCACGGGCAGGGCCGTGGGTGAATGGTCAGAAGAACTAAAATTTGTAGACCAAAATGTAAGTAATACTAGCTAGCTTCCAATTCCATTATATCATGCTTTATTGATTATTATTTTGATTGAACTCTCTATTCTCGTAAAGTGCGCGCATCAGGGACACCACAATAACTTATGTGGGTACTATGTTTGCGAATTCATTCGCAACACGATATGTGCGACGGGCCAAGCCGCACTAGAACAACTTAGAGTAAGTAAACAAAGTCCACAACATTATTTTATTACCATCAATTGTGTTGAGTTTTATTCTTATATATATATATTGACGGCCCATTCTTCATATATATTCAGATCAAACGGATGCGGGACCAACTCCTACCATTTGAACGCATACGAGCCATTCAAGAGGAATTGTCGGGGTTCATACTTGATGAGGTCGTCACGCCTGGCGGAGAACTCTTTAGATATCCACCAAAATGAACGATGACGATCTATGTGCCGATGACGATGTTTGTGTATAATAATAGTTGCTTAATTATTCATGTACTCGTATGTACCGATGACGATTTATGTGTATACCGCTCCCGATCGATTCCCCCTCGCTCCCCCTCCCCTCCCGCAGAAATACGCCCAGAACGGGGCAGAGGCAGAAGTCTGCCGCGGCAGGAAAACGGTTCAAATTCTGCCATGCGGAAGAACCTTTAACACCGGTTGCAGATACGAACCGGTGTAAAAGGGGGGGCTGAGGCCTGCGGCAGCCCCACGTGCGCCACCCTTTAACACCGGTTCTTATAAGAACCGGTGTTAAAGGGGCCCCCCGTCTAACACCGAACCCTCAACAGCGGTTGGGGAACCGCTGTTAGAGGGCCCTTCCAACCGGAGTTAAATGGGGGGCCTGCACTAGTGAAGCGAATGTTCTGGACTTGTATAAGGGGGGAACTCTCCGTTTTGGTGAAATCGGATCGTATGGGGGGGGGGGCATGTAGTCATCACGACCACAACAACCTATTCATATGTGTATGCTCATGATCCTATGAAATAACATCACCTAACATATATGTAATAAAAGACTTCCTAACTAAATAAAAGAAAAAAGGTGAAAAAAAATGCTTTGTCATGTATAGAGTAGAATAATTGCCGTGTACCTAACGGCGGGAACACATGACAAAGATTGTACCGTCCGCCCCGCCCGGCGGGTGACCTTGCGAGGCCACGGGGCCGACTTCTTTGCCATAAACAATCTTTGTCGTGTACCCAGTGAATTTGCAGTGTCTTTTTTTTTGCCGTGTGCCATAGTTAGGCGGAACCCGTGCAGTAATGCAGTAGAGCAAACTTTGTCAACGTCTAGCGGATTTAATATTCCAAGGGTCTTCACTACTCACTAGGGTCCGTGTTGTATGTGGCCTCAGGGCATATACACACCCCCATGAGCCCTTCGATAGGCGCTTGAGTTAGCACAAAAACTTAATTGTTCAGAAATATATGTCATGGCAGTCTATAAATCCAACGCGAGACGCTATTTGATGTCCCTAGTTTTTTTTTTTTTTTTGCTTGTGGGCAGCTCCTATCGCTGGGCAAAATGTTCCCTCCGAGATAGAAAAAAGTTAGAGCTGGAGTCCAATAAAGAGCTAGACAGCGTCGGATTGCCCAAGCCATCTGAAAAGGTTTTTTTTTTTATCAACGGAGTGTCCTAGAAGAGGCTAGGATGCCACATAGCACTGGAGTCCAATCCACCTCTGGTGGCGTTAGACCTATGTCAACTACTCTAACGACGGCGTAACCCTTTTTCCCTTTTCCAAATTAAAGTTCCTCATTCCTATGATATATTTTTGTTTGTATTTAAATTTTTTCCATGGTACTTTAATTTCTATTAGTATATATATATGTCACATAAAATGAAACAATGTAAAAGTTTTGATTTCTTATAAATTTCTTATGATCTCATATGGGATCATAATTTGATATACCCGAAAAGTCCCACCTTCGGTCAACCAGAGCGAACCTTGTGGTAAAATAGGCTCAACCTAGCGGCGGAGGACTTTTGGGTTTTCATCAATAACAATGCTGCGGCTCTAAGCCTTTTACCAGTAGTGATGTAATAAAGTTAACATAATTAAGCTGCTTCAGGAGCAAAGACATCTCGGATGTCCTTGTTATCTCCCGCGGCCACTATGTCGGCTGCAGCATCTCCAAGAGATAAATGTGTCGCAGCAGACTATCCCCAAAAAGACAAAATCCGTGGCCGTGTAGCTCCAAAATCTAAATTTATGGCGAGAGTTGATCTGGCGGCACTTGCCTGAGGAGATCCCTTGCATCCATAGGCGGACCCAACCATCCCTAAGCCCGGCACGCACCTAGGCTTTCGGCCCACCGACAAGCCTAATTTGATAGTAATTTAATCAAAAAGTAATATTATTAGCCTTTAGATACACTGTTTGTCCAGGCTTTAACTAATTATTGGGTCTGCCACTGCTTGCATCATAGACGTCATAACCGTGTACCAACGGCAAAATATTTTGAGCAAGACAGGGTGGAAATGTTCGCTCGGCAAGGAAGGATAATCAGCTTGCCATGGCATAATTTATGGAAGGGTATCGCGGTGAGTCCACATCGGCAATGGATACTTGCCTTAGGCCGATACCCCTTCCGTTCGTAGTGTTTGAGTATACCCATGAAGCGGTCGAAAGGATATATAGTGAGGAGACACACGTGGCTACATTGCTTTTTCCAACATATGTATGACACATGACCACATTGCTTTGTCCAATATATGTATGATTCCATAAATCCCTTTGATGTGACGCCAAACAGTTAGCACATATACCAAACAGTTTTACATAATTAATGTTTTTGTCCTTTTTGAAAAAAAAAATATTGTTCATCTTGTGCTCTGACGCCGCTTCAAAAAACTAATGCGATCATTGATAAATTCATCAGTGTGCCCTAAATGTGATACCCACGAGAGGATCCCGCTCTTAGCCACTCGGGCAGCCACGGCGGCTCGGCACCATTATCCACTGATTGGATGGCGTGGGACAGAACAAGCTGCAGTTGACGACGAGTATGTCTATCGCGTCTGTGGGGATACAGGTCTTGGCGAAGAGGTCGTCAATTGCTGAAAATACAACGAGCTCGAACTCGGCTCTGGCGTTGTCAAGCGTGCAATACTTGGACATCGGGACGAAATTGGGCGCTGCTGGCATGAAGGTCTCATCCCCAAGGCCCGAGCGCTCAAGTAGCCCCGCCATGAACAGGTGGCTACCCTTTTTGATGGTGTGTGATTCCTTGATATGTTGCAATAACGCGACTTTAGAGACGCGGTAAAGGAGAGGGCTGTTGAATCAGTCGTGGAAGCAGGCGTAGTCGATCACGTACACCGCCCGCCGACGAAACAAGAGGTACAAAGTGACAGCGGCAGCCGGGAGGAACACGCCCAGGAGTAGGTGCACTGGCCGGAACTCGAGCAGACTAACTAGTGTTAGAAATAATGGGGCTAATCCATTTAGGCCCATGAGTATTTTAGATTTTTTCTAAATCTTAAAGACTAAATTTGTGGCAGCCCATATGTGTTTGGTCCCATATTTGTGGCAGCTCACATGGGAGTGGAGTGGGAGCTAAAGTTTAGTCCCATATGGAAAGTTGGAGGAGAGTTGCACCACCTTATAAGGTGGAGTGTTGCATCACTTGTAAGTGAATGGTAATAAGAGAGATACACAAGCGCGCTCCTCCGACGCCGCCGCTCGCACGCTCGCCTCGTCACGTCCCGACGCGCGCGCCGCGGGTTGCTGGTTGCGGGAATCTCGCTGAGTCGAGCTTTATTTTGCTGCTTAGGAAAATTGAGAGACGTGTCAAACAGTCAGCTTATTCGGGTCGCTCCCGGATTGACGTTCGCCTCCGTTAGGGTTTCCTGAGCCGCTCTATATAAAGTCCTGCGCGGCTACCGCCACAACACCACCGAAAAACCAATCTAGGGTTTTGCCATCCTCTCTACTTGCGCCGTCACCGTAGTCTACTCCATCCCGCTTGCCGGCGGACGGGAGAGCAGGTCTCCGGAACCACTCGCCCTTGTGATCCTGTACGGGAGAGGGCGAATAAGGTTTTTGGGATGTATTCTGAGCATTCTTGCTGACCATCTGTGTGATATGTTTATGCACATAAAAGACGGAAAGGAGCTTTGGGATGCACTGGATGCCAAGTTTGGTGCTGCAGATGGTGGCAGTGAACTGTATATCATGGAGAGCTTTCATGATTTTAAGATGACTAAGGACCTTCCTGTGGTTCAACAAGCTCATGAGATACAGTGCATTGCCAAGGAGCTTGAACTCCTTAAGTGTACCTTACCCGACAAGTTTGTGGCGGGATGCATTATTGCTAAGTTTCCCCCCTTATGGAGGAACTTTGCCACAACTCTCAAACACAAGAGACATGAGATATCAGTTGAAAATCTGATAGCGTCCCTTGATGTTGAGGAGAAGGCTCGGTCTAAGGACACTACTGAGAAAGGAGAGGGTCTTGCTACTGCTAACTTTGTGCAGAAAGGCAATCCGTAGGCAAGAACAAAGGGAACTTCAAACCCTCCTTTAACAAGTCTGTAAAGACTACAACCTTCAAGAAGAAGAAGAAGACGAACAGGGACAAGAGTGAACTGTCTTGTTACACTTGTGAAGAGCCCGGCCATTTTTCCAAGGACTGTCCAGAACGCGCAGACCGCAGAGGGAAAAAGGGCAAGACTGTCAACGTCGTGACCGCTAGCAATACTGATGGGTATGGTAATTTATTTACTGTTCTTTCAGTATTTCAATCACCGTGTTGGTGGCTTGATACGGGTGCTAATGTTCATGTGTGTGCTGACATCTCTATGTTCACTTCTTATCAGGTCGCTCGGGATTCATCCGTCCTAATGGGGAATGGATCACATGCTTCTGTTCGTGGTGTTGGCACGGTGGATCTGAAGTTTACTTCCGGAAAGATCGTGCAGCTGAGGAACGTGCAGCATGTCCCTACTATGAACAAGAATCTCGTTAGTGGCTCCCTTCTTTGCAGAGATGGGTTTAAGGTTGTCTTAGAGTCCAATAAAGTCGTTGTTTCGAAACATGGACAATTTATTGGTAAAGGTTATGAGTTCGGAGGCTTGTTCCGGTTTTCACTTTCAGAGTTTTGTAATAAATCCGTGAATCATATTTGTGGTGGTGTTAATGATGATACCAGTGTTTGGCATTCTCGTTTATGTCATATTAATTTTGGTTTGATGTCTCGGTTGTCCAGCATGAGTTTAATTCCGAATTTCACTATTGCCAAAGGTTCTGAGTGCCATAGTTGTGTGCAATCAAAGCAACCTCGAAAGCCTCACAAGGCTGCCGAGGAGAGAAACTTGGCACCTCTAGAACTCATACATTGTGATCTATGTGAGATGAATGGTGTGTTGACAAAAGGTGAAAAGAGATATTTCATGACGTTGATAGATGATGCTACTAAATTCTGCTATGTTTACTTGTTGCAAACTAAAGATGAGTCTTTAGACTACTTTAAAATCTATAAGGCCGAAGTTGAAAATCAACTAGAGAGAAAGATCAAGCGTCTTAGGTCGGATCATGGTGGTGAGTATTTTCCCAAAATATTTGATGAATTCTGTCAGGAACACGGAATTATTCATGAGAGGACGCCTCCCTACTCGCCCCAATCAAACGGGGTTGCCGAGAGGAAAAACCGCACGCTGACTGACTTGGTGAATTCCATGTTAGCCACTGCTGGTTTATCAAAGGCATGGCGGGGAGAGGCTTTGTTGACTTCATGTCATGTCCTGAATAGAGTTCCTAACAAGAATAAAGAAAAGACCCCTTATGAGGAGTGGGTTGGGAGAAAACCATCACTTTCAGATTCAAGTGCACTTGGGGGTGTTTGGCGAAGGTCAACATACCGATTCCCAAGAAACGCAAGCTCGGACCCAAGACAGTGGATTGTATCTTTCTAGGATATGCTCCACGGAGTGTAGGCTATAGATTTCTAGTGGTTAAATCTGAGGTACTTGATATGCATGTTGTTACTATAATGGAATCTCGTGATGCAACATTCTTTGAGAATATTTTTCCTATGAAAGATATGCATAGCATTGGTAGGATTTCTTCTGAAATACTTCCTGAATCTAGTGCATCTATTGATAATTCTGAACAACCACATGAGGAATTTCTTGAGAAGGATGACGATGAACCTCTCACGAGGAGTAAGAGACAGAGGGTTGCAAAATCCTTTGGCAATGATTTCATCGTGTACCTTGTGGATGATACTCCCAGATCCATTACTGAGGCATATGCATCTCCTGATGCAGATGATTGGAAGGAAGTTGTCCAAAATGAGATGGACTCGATTCTTTCTAATGGAACTTGGGAATTATCAGAACGACCCTATGGTTGTAAACCTGTGGGATGTAAGTGGGTGTTCAAGAAGAAGCTAAGGCCTGATGGTACTATTGAGAAGTACAAGGCACGGCTTGTAGCTAAGGGCTAAACACAGAAAGAAGGCGAAGATTACTTTGACACCTATTCACCTGTCGCTAGATTGACCACCATTCGAGTACTACTGTCCCTGGCTGCCTCTTATGGTCTTCTCGTTCATGAAATGGACGTGAAGACAGCTTTCCTTAATGGAGAGTTGGAAGAGGAGATCTATATGGATCAGCCGGATGGGTTTGTGGTAAAAGGTGAAGAGACAAAGGTGTGTAAGTTATTAAAATCTTTATATGGCCTGAAACAAGCACCTAAGCAATGGCATGAGAAGTTTGACAGAACTCTACTTTCTGCTGGCTTTGTCATTAATGAGGCTGATAGGTGTGTTTACTATCGCCATGGTGGGGGCGATAGCGTTATATTATGTTTGTACGTGGATGACATTCTGATCTTTGGTACAAACATGAAAGTGATAAATGAAGTCAAGTCTTTCCTGTCAAAGAGTTTTGATATGAAAGATCTGGGAGAGGCTGATGTCTCTGAACATCAAGCTTATTAAGAACGAGAATGGGATTACTTTAACGCAATCTCATTATGTTGAGAAGGTCTTGAGCCGATTTGGCTTTAATGATGGCAAGACTTCTCCAACACCTTATGATCCCAGTTTGACATTACGAAAGAATAAGAAGGAACCAACAGATCAGCTGAAATATTCACAAATTGTTGGTTCTCTCATGTACTTAGCAAGCGATTCAAGACCCGATATCTCTTTTGCTGTGAGCAAGTTGAGTAGGTTCATGTCTAACCCGGGTATTGATCATTGGCATGCACTTGAAAGGGTCATGCGCTATCTATGTGGTACAATGAGCTATGGGATTCACTATTCAGGGAATCCTGCTGTGCTTGAAGGATATAGTGATTCGAATTGGATCTCTGACGTTGATGAACTCTACGCCACGAGCGGGTATGTGTTTACCCTTGGAAGTGGCGCAGTGTCATGGAGGTCTCGTAGACAAACCATATTGACGAGGTCAACTATGGAAGCAGAACTTACTGCTTTAGGCACAACCAATGTTGAGTCAGAATGGCTACGTGAGCTCTTGATGGACTTGCCTGTGGTTGAGAAACCTGTGCCGGCAATCCTTTTGAATTGTGACAACCAAACTGTTATTGTCAAAGTGAACAATTATAAGGATAACGCGAAGTCATTAAGACACGTGAAGAGACGTTTGAAATCTGTCAGAAAAATGAGAAACTCCGGAGTAATAACTGTTACGTATATTCAAACAGACAAAACCCTGACAGATCCCTTTACAAAGGGACTATCACAAAATGTGATATAAAGTGCATCGAGGGAGATTGGGTTGAGACCCATGGATGTCAAACCTTAGTGGTAACCCAACCTATGTGATCGGAGATCTCGTGAATTAGGACCTGGGAAGAACAAGCTAGTGGTTTGACTGAGGAGAGTATTTTGTAACCCTCTCTATGTGAAGATGCATGACTCTCATAATCTGTAAGGCAGGTTGGCAACATGCCTTAATATGTTTCTGTTGGCTTTAATTAGCAAAGATGCCGTCCTACAGGGCATTCTTGAAAGAACACACCTATATGAGCTCGACTGTAAACGTCGCGGTCTATAAGATTTGGGTGATCTCTAGTAAACTCATGAAGAGACCAGGGAGTATGACGCATATGCTCCAACCCGCGGGGTAGACTACTGACAGCCATTCAAGGTTATGATTTTGAACTAGTTATGATTTTGAACGAAATCTATTGGCACCAAACTTGCAATTCAAGGTTCGTTCATTGTTCAAGTTGTTGATAGACGTAGTTCAAGATTCTAGGCGGAAGTTTAACTTAACAGTCTCTGCTGAAACACTGGTATATAAACAAGTAGCAAGGATTGGCAAATCTTCAAATGGGAATTTGAGATCTGGTGGAGGATTGTTAGAAATAATGGGGCTAATCCATTTAGGCCCATGAGTATTTCAGATTTTCCCTAAATCTCAAAGCCCAAATTTGTGGCAGCCCATATGTGTTTGGGCCCATGTTTGTGGCAGCTCACATGAGAGTGGAGTGGGAGCTAAAGTTTGGTCCCACATGGAAAGTTGGAGGAGAGTTGCACCACCTTATAAGGTGGAGTGTTGCACCACTTTGTAATTGAGTGGCAATAAGAGAGATACATACGCGCGCTCCTCCTCCGACGACGCTGCCTGAGCAGCAAAATAAAGCTCACCTGCTCAGGAAAATTGACAGACGTGTCAAATAGTCAGCTTATTCGGGTCGCTCCCGGATCGACGTTCGCCTCCGTTAGGGTTTCCTGAGCCGCTCTATATAAAGTCGGGCGAATAAGGTTTTTGGGAAGCGCTCTGTGCGACTGCTCGAGTTCTCCATCACGGGTCGTCTTCCATCCAAGTCAGGCAGTGCTGCCTACCGCCGTCTTCGTCGCCATCTGCTGCGATCACTCTTCCCCAAAGTTTCTACTATGACAACCGAACGGTACGTGCTACGTGATCCTGTTTGGTTATTCATCATGTTCCACGAGTACATGTTAAGCTGTTGTTTGTTTCCGATCATCCTGTTGTTTAGTACATCTAGTATGTTCGAGTTACATGAGCTAGTAGCTGGTTTTGTCATGATTTATATTCTGAAATTAATCGTAAAAATTATGCCTAATAATCCAACAACCAGCTCCCCTGGCACCATACGTGCACGAGCCGCTGCCACAACAGCAAGGAAGCTGTCCACGATTAGCTGGTGCAACGCCTGGAGGCTCATGGCCATTTCGGAGTTGGTGTCCCTTGTGCGTTTAGTGTGCTAGAATTAACCACTCGGCTGCTGGCTTGATCAATGATATATATATATATATAGCAAAATAAAGAAGAATTAAAAGAAAATAATATCAGAAAAAGGCGGAATATCTGGTAGTACTTCTTTAGGTTCACCTGTGTATTTCTCACCATATATAATCAGCGGTCAAGGTAAAATATAACCCTCACCCGTTCTATACTTCTATTCACCACTTCACCTTTTGTTTCATCCCTGAGATATCTGAAATTGCCTATTTTTATCCATCTGATCGCTTTCTTAAATTATAATCATATCATAATTTTTTCTTTTTTTCTTTGACCAACTAAGCCAAGGCTCCCAGTTGATTAATGTACTCAATCACTCTTTTCGAAAAAAAAAGTACTCACTTCACTAATATGCTAGGGTTCATTGGGAATGGGGCGATAGAGAGGAGAGCTTCGTTCGTTGTGTCTTCAGAGCCTTATCCTTCTTCTCAATTCATTATTTTTATATATACAAGATACAATACAGTCTAGTCCCTCTACAACCTTATAATTACCTACAATTACCACAACACTCACATGTAAAGATGGGGAAAATATATCTAACAGCCCAATTTATCAAATGATACAACATTACACCCTTAGTTAACACATTAGCTAGTCATTTTTATAAAGACCATATATTAATATTGCGGAGATATCAATTACACTCAGCCTCTCCAACAACACATGCCCTAGCGGTCTTACGGATGCACACAACTCGGAAAAAAAAAGAATAATTAAAAAATACAAAAATCCCGCTACAGAGAACTATTCATCGTAGCAACGATACTAAGGGGATGTTTGGTTCCCAGCCAAAGTTGGCAGTTTGGCAAGTGCTTGGTTGTTGCCACACTTTACTATATACATGGCCCATATGCCATAGAGTCAATATTTTGCCAACTTTTGCCACACATTGTGGTGGCCAAATTCTCGGCCACACTTTCGTGGCTACACAGATGGAAATCTTAGGCTTCGTAAAATGTGGTCGGCAACCAAACCGGACATCTTCCTCTCCCGACCCCGACCCCGACCCCGTGCGGCGGCGGCGCCGCCGCACCGGGTCATCGATCTCGCCACAGCCAAACCATCCCTCCTGCGTGTCCGCATCCTCTCCGTCGTTGCCAGATCCATCGCCGGACTAAGCTCCAGTGGCGGGGCCCTAGCCCTCGCGTGCGCTCCTTCCATGATGGCGGCGGATCTAGTTCCGGGAAACAGCGGCAACTCTCCAGCGGAACTCCAGCAGTGATGGCGAGTGGGCGGAGGCCGATGAGTTATGGCGGCAACAGTCCTTGGGAGGCCGGGCCTCAGAAGATGGCAAGATCTAGGATTCCTAGATCGCCGACTTATTCGCCTCCTTGACGTCGGCTGGTGCAACCTAGAGGTCTTCCGGGGCCTACTATGCATCACGAGGACGCCTTGGGCGGAGGCCCTGAGATTGTTGGAGGTGGACTCTTCTCCGTCGAAGGTGGTCGGCTTGCGGCTGGATTGGCGGATCTCGCGATCCTTATTCCGATTCCAGCAGCAAGGCAGGAAGACCCAGGTGCTGGTGAAAATCGAGCTATTTGCAGGCGATGGCGGCGTTACCACGCCGTTATCTGGATGAAGGCATCGCCGTGCACCTTGGGTCGACCTGACTCATGCTACTCCGGCGGAAACCCTAAGATATTAGGGTAGGGCGATGGAGGTCCCGTGGTGTCGGTATCGCATTCTCTCCTGGGAGCATTGCCTGTGGAGCAACATTGGATGGAAGTGGCAGGAGAGGTGTAGCGGCTAGCACGCGGAGGGTGGTGCTGCTTGGCACCGCGGTGGTGTCGGTAGCTGCTGTGGCGAGAGTCTACGCATCGATCTACATGCTGACGACGGGTTAGCAAAAGATATTGAAGGCGGCAACATCCAGAGCGTATGCGTGGGAGACACTCCATGGATATGTTGTGCGGTTCTAAGGCTTCTTTTGCATGAGTTTGAGTTTCCACGCCTAGGCACTCCAGCTTCTCTTGGGAGTGGCAATAGTGTGAGTGACCTTGGGGCGGGGTCGAAATAGGCAGCTAGGTGTTTGATAGATCTCGCTGGGAAGCTGACGATACGGTTTTTGCTCGATGTTTTGTTTTGGCGGTTCCGGTTTGTATGATCTTTGTAATGACTTTTGCCAAATAATGTGGTTCTAATAATAAATAAAGGTTATGTGCATCGCTTGATCTAGAGGCCAGGGCTCCGCTTTCCATTTCGAAAAAAACCAAACTAGCCATAACACCACCATAACAACACCAATAGTCCAACCACTCCAATAGCAGAGTCTTCAAGAAGGTAACGGTGTACGAGGGTCATCATCGCCCGTTCAAAGATCATAGTTTTCCACCCTATAGAAATTTCTCCCTCACAAAAACATGCCTTCAACAAAGCCATTTCCAGGCAAAACAAATTATAGAGAGACTTCGAGTTTCACCCTGCAAGTAGGACTATGAACTCCTCCAGTGTTGTCACCCCCACGAATAGTTGATGTTGCGAGTCACAGATAACGCATATGGTTTCTCATCATCACAAAGACTCAAGTCACCTTTGCTAAACCTCATGTTATGGTTTTCATCACATTCTCCATATTTGACATCACCATGGATCATATAAGACATGATACATGATGGTAACAGATAGCAGAGCTTTGTAACACTCCCTCTGAAACCAAACGTCTAGAAAAACATGGGTATGCATGACCGAATTCCTTTTGATCCAGCAATCTTTGTCCATGATACGCCCATGGGAGTTCATTGGTGGAGCCTTATAGAAGTCGTCTCTCGGAAGAAACTACACGAACAACTCCATTATTCATGACGATGCAATGGTCCCCACATAGTCGGTCGGCTTCCGACGATCAGCTTATGCTAGCGCCGGAGGGTTGGCTTCCATTGGGCGCTGGTGAGGCAGATCGAGGGAGAAAAGATACCATAGCATGAACAAGACACCAGTGTGACCCCTCGGCCACATCCATTTTATGTGAAGCGATGGAACCTAGTAGATCGAGCCTGATTCTGCAAGATCCTAAATAGTAGTGTCGCTGCCTAGGGGTGTCCTAGCCTCTACCATCACCACGCCGCCGCAAAAGGCCTGAAGTTCGTTCCAATACACTAGCCTCCTAACCTCTCATCCGTGAGTCAGCGAGCCTCCTACATCTACGAGCAACGACACCCTGCAAGCCGCCTACCATCTGCGCCACATAGGTCCCGACCTCCGGCGTGATGGAAGGCCAACAAGGAGCATGAAGGGGGTCGCTGGCCGCCTTCAAAGGTGAGGCATGGCCTCCACCAGTGGCACTGATGCTGCTAAGATCACATTAGAGCTTCGTTGGGAGACCCCAAGAGGAAGGTATGATGAGTACAACAACAAGTTCTTCCCTTCATAAGAAACCAAGGTTATCGAACCAGTAGGAGGAAGGAAACGACTCAAAGGTGTTGCAAGCAACTGGAAACCTACACATCCCAAACTCAAGACTTTTCCCCAACGAACAATGAGGTTGTCAATATCACCGGTTTTCTTAAAACAAAGGATTAACTGTATGGTGTTGAAGCTAATAGTGGTTTGCGAAAAGGTAAACAGTAACATTGGAAGATGTATCAATGGTAAAGATTGGACCAGGGTCCATAATTCAGTAGAAGTTTTCTCCTTAAGATAAACAAACATGGCATGCTGGGTAAACAAATTATAACAGGGAAACTGACAGGACTAAGAAAGGCATAACAATGCTGAAAGAACATTTCTTAATCCCTAGTGTTTTGTGTGTTAGATAACAATACCAAGGATCTTTTAATGTGTGTTGAAGTGTTGCAGCTTAGAACTCTGCCTTTGGGGGCGGATAATCCGGCCCCAGCAGGGGTGGATAATCCGCCCCTCCCTCTGCCCAAGCAAGCGCAAGCCCCAGAAGGGGGGGCAGAATGTTGGCCGGATTCTCCGGCCCCGCAGGATAATCCGCTCCTCAGGGGGGCGGATAATCCGCCCCTCCTGCTCATCGCCAAGGCGCAAGCCCCAGAGAGGGGGCGGAGTTTTGGCCGGACTTTCCGGCCTCGCCGGATAATCCGCCCCACAGGGGGGCCGGATAATCCGCCCCCCAAGATCTTCTCCAAGTTTCTCCAAGGCGCAAGCTCCAGAGAGGGGGCGGAGTTTCCCCCGGAGAATCCGCCCTTGGGGCGGAGTTTTCCCAGGGGGCGGATAATCCGCCCCAAGTGGGGGGCGGATAATCCGCCCCCAAAGTTGTGCAACGGCCAGATCTGGGGAGGGGGTATTTAAGCCAGCAATCCCCCTCCTGCCAGAACTCTTGATTCATCTCGAAAAAGAACAGATCAGATCTCAAAACTTCATACAAGAGTGCTCCACCTAGATCCATCCAAAGGCCCCATCCCTTTGGGAATCGAAGGAGGAGAACTCGACCTTCATCATCAGCAATCAAGCGCTTCATCTCCTCTCCATTCATTTGGAGAACCTCCGATCTAGTATTTCTTGCAAAGATCTAGATCCTTGTTTTTGTTTATATTGATAAACCTTGTTTTTGTGACAGCTTGTTGTCATCCCGGGAGCCCCCAATTCGGTTGTGGGTGTGTGCCCGATAGTGTTGTAAAAGGCACCGGTTCCCGCCTCGAAGGGATCCAATAGTGGAGAAGGTGGATCAGGCCTCTCGTGGCGAGATCCATCGGAGAATAGGGTGAGGCCTATTGTGGCGTGGTGGTCTTAGAACCGCCCACCCCTCCAACGCAGATGTACTTCCCTTAACAAGGAAGGAACTGCGGTAAAACAAATCCCTGTGTCTCCGCGTGCTCCACTACGGTTTCCTCGCTCCTCTTTTACGTGCTTAGTAGTTAGGGTTACATATAGGGAAATTATCGTAGTTGCATATCTAGAGAATTTACTTTGTGTCAAGCCTAAAATTGAAAAATTATTATAAAATTGGTTAGCACCTATTCACCCCCCGTCTAGGTGCCCATATGATCCATTTCAATTGGTATCAGAGCCTCGGCTCTTATTTCGGGCTTAACAGCCTAAGAGAAGTATGGGTTCCAAGGGAGATGGGAGTGATGCTCGGGAGGTAGTCACCATGAACGATCTCAAGACGTTGGAAACAACCTTGGTGAGTTCTATGGAGGCTAAGATGGAAGAGATGCGTCAATTGATAATGCGTCTCTCCACATCCGCAAAGATCACCTCCATCTAACTTCGAGGATACCACTCATAATCCAAGGAAACGGGTAAAACTGTTTCCAAAGATAACGAAGTGGTAGGTGATGATACAAGTAAGAGCTCCTCCTCGAAAAAGGATAGCGGTAAGGATGGATACAATGAGGTTTCTCATGTGTATTCCCCTGATCCGCCTATTCCTCACCCACATATACATAATAGGGGTGATCCACCCAAAGCCGCCTTCTACTTTCTCTCAATGGCAATTTTTGATGAAATCTCATGTGTGCAGTTCCTCCATAGAGTTGTGGAAGATCATCGAAAATGGTCTTCACGTTGGAAATCCTAACAATATCACAAGGAGTGAAGTGTTCGATAGCCAACTCAATGCTACGGCTCTACACATGATACAGCTTGGTGTGGGAGATAAAGACATGCCACACATTCAGCATCTTAGGACAGCTAAAGAAGCTTGGGATGCTCTCACCGAGCTCTTCATCGGAAATGAAAGTATGAGAAGGAATAGATATGATGCCTTGAGCAATGAAGCTGAAGGATTTTATATGCTGGATGGAGAAGACCATGAGGACATGTATAGGAGGCTCAAGGCAATAGCTACTACCTTCAGAAACCATGGCGCAGCTCATGTTGATGATGCTTGGATCAAGCGCAAGTATGTCAGTGCTCTTATGCCATTTGAGCCCACAGATTTGAAAAGTCTCCAAGGTAGGCATAATTATCACCTCATGTCATCCAATGAGGTAATGCAAGAAATGGCCGCATTCAAAGTGGCTGCCAAGAATGCCGAAGATGCTCGTGCTCGAGCTATGGGGATGCAAAAGGGGGTCAACATGGCTTTGAAGACTAGTGTGATTGATCATGATGAATATGCGGTAGAAGGCCTGGACTGTCCCGAGGATATAAAAAGGATCCACGGACAATACTTTGCTCTTTATGCAAGAAAATTTTGGAAAGATCCAGCCAAGGCTAAAGCTGAACTAGATCGCAAAAGTGGAGCCTATGGAAGAAAAGAAAATGGTCCCAAGCTGAGAACATGCTTTAATTGTGGTGACCGGTTGCACTTCGTAGCTGAGTGTCCATATCAAAGTAGAGAGGATAATGGAGGAAGACTCATTTTCAAGGACAAATCAAAAGCTCCACGTAAGAAACAGTTTGTAAAGAAAAATGCTCCTTTCAAGAAGCAACCAAAGATTGTTCTAGTAGCTCAAGAAGAATATTCATCGGGGAGTGAAGATGAGGACGAGGACGATATCTCTCAAGAGGTGGCTTCTATAGCCACCACATCTACATCAACAACACTCTTCGACTCCCCAAACGAAAACATCATCAACAAGAATCCTACTTGTATCATGGCAAGAAGCTCCGAGGTAACTTCTTCTAACTCTTCCTTTCCCAAGGCTATGATAGACATGGATGATCCTGCTAGTCTTAAGGTTAAAGAAGAGATTATTGCCTTGGATTATTTCTATACTAACTTGCAAGGTGAGCAAAAAGTTCGTTTTGAGGCTCTTATGGATCAGTTGGCCCAAAACGAAGCACTCCTCGAAGAAAAGGGCAGAATTGAAAGGGAGGATGCAATGGAAATTGCATCCCTAAAAAATGCTCTTGAAGAAGAAGAAGAAGCTCGGGTCTCTCTTGAAGAGAGGCTTGAGTCTATGGAAGAGTCACATGAAGAAATTGTGACTAAACTCGTTAAGGAACGTGACAATGCGGTCACCAAGGCAAAGAAGTTAAAGAAGGAAAGGATTGACTTTGGGGCTGCTCATGATAGACTCTCCGTGGAATTGGAGAAACTTGACAATGATCACAAGGCGTTGAAAAACGAGTTCTCTATCCTCAATGAGTCACATGATTAGCTTCAAAGTCGATTGGCCGAATATGATACTCCTAGCTCGTCCAACTCAACATATAGTAACAAGAAAAATGCTAATGTGGAAAAAGGAGTGATCAAGGACATCACTACAAAGGACAAAGTTGTGCTTGATGAACTCCTTGACAAGCAAAGGTCAAATCATGGTAGAGAGGGACTTGGGTATGTCACCAAGTCCAAGAAGAATAAAACCAAGAAGAACAAGACCAAGAATGTGCAATTAAAGACAAGCACTGCTGAGAAGGTTGTCACAAAAGACAAGACTAATAATATTGGTTTTGCAGGGTCTCACAATCCGAATTATGAACTCTTTTGTGATGATTATGGCGATGTTTATGCTTATTATGTTGGTCCTTTTGATGAATATATTGCTTGGTCTATTTGGGTCCCAAAGACCCTTGTTACTAACATGAAAGGACCCATTGAAAAATGGGTACCTAAAACCAAGAAGTAATTTTCTTGCAGGCTATGCTTGGTGGGTCGAAATGGGTCTTTGGATAGTGGCTGCACTAGTCATATGACCGGAAGCAAGGAGATCATCACGGAGATGCGTCCAAATCTTGATAATATCACAGTCTCCTATGGTGATAAGTCTAAATCTCAGGTATTGGGTCTTGGCAAGGTTGTGGTTGCCCACGATATCTCTCTCGTGGACGTCATGCTGGTTGAGACCCTTGGCTACAATCTTCTTTCTGTTCGTGCCCTTGGCAAGATGGGTTTTGCTTTTTTTATCGATGATGATTTGGTGGTACTCTTATGGAGCAAGTCTCTAAAGGTCGCTTTCGTTGGATACGTCGAAAATGACCTGTATGTGGTGGACTTCTCGGGGAAAACCACTTCGGGTCCGATGTGTCTATTCGGAAAGGCCGACGTGGTCTGGCTATGGCATCGCCGTTTAGCCCATGTCAACATGAGAACTTTGCAAAGTCTCCAAAAGGGTGGCCACATTCTTGGACTAAAAGGCAATGTCTCTTTTGCCAAAGATCGTGTTTGCAGGGCCTGTGTTGAAGGAAAAATGCATGATTCTCCCCATAAGAGGAAGACTATTGTGTCATCGAAGAGGATCTTGGAATTACTCCATGTGGATTTATTTGGACCTCCTTCTCAGGCAAGTCTTGGTGGGAAGAAATATTGCTTGGTCATCGTCGATGATTACTCAAGATATACATGGGTATATTTCTTCAAGCTGAAAAGTGAGACTCAACAAACTGTCATTGACTTTGCCAATGAAGTTCAACGTCAACACAATGTTCCCATATTGGCAATTAGAAGTGACAACGGCACAGAATTCAAGAACTACACTTTAAACGAGTTTCTTAGCGAAGAGGGGATTAGACACCAATATTCCGCTGCGTACACCCCTCAACAAAATGGTGTAGCTGAGAGGAAGAACCGGAATTTGATGGATATGGCAAGATCTATGCTAGCTGAATTTAAGTCTCCTTATAATTTTTGGGCTGAAGCCATATCCACTGCTTGTCACTCATCAAACCGGCTTTACCTTCGGAAGATCTTGGACAAGACCCCATATGAAATACTTACCGGAAACAAACCCAACATCTCATACTTCAGGGTATTCGGGTGTAAGTGTTTCTTTCTTATTAAAGGTGTTCGTTTGTCAAAATTTGAATCCAAGGCTTTAGAGGGTATATTTGTTGGTTACGGTGCCGAATCCCACACTTATAGAGTCTACAACAAGCTCACCGGGATTGTTGTAGAATCTTGTAGTGTGGAGTTCGATGAAAATAACGGCTCCTTTGTAGGGCAAGTTGATGTTTGTGATGCAGATGTTGAAATACCCCAAGATGCCATAAGAATAATGGGCGTGGGATTTTTCCGCCCCATTGAGGAACCCCTTGTGGCGGATCGGGAAGGACAATGCTCCACTCAAGTGGAGCCCTCATCTTCACAAGATCAACAAGCTCCTACTGTTGGAGAAAACTCTGCACCAACACCGCAATCTGCTGAAGATCATCAGTCTCCTGGAAAAAATGGTAGTCCCAGGCCGGATTATCCGCCTCCTCCAAGGGGACAATCACCTGGCACTCCAACTCGTGCAGGATCCGAAGGAGAAATCAACATCTCTGATGCTCCCAGGCCGGATTCTCCGGCCCCTAGGGACGGATTATCCGGCCATGGCTCTCCAACTCCAGTCAGGCTTTCTCAGGAAGATGGTTCTGCATTTCATCTCCAGGCGGATAGTCCGCCCTCAAGGCGGATTATCCGGCTCAAGAAAATGTTCGAACAATCTTACAGCAGACCGTGACCAAGATCAAGGGCAATGCAGAATCAAGACAAGGATACAACAATTGAATCCACTCCTCCGAGAAACAATAAGGATATTGAGGCTCGTCGCAAGGCTCGTGCTGATCGCAACCTTGAACTAAGAGGTCACACTCTTGACAAGGTAGTTGGTGATCTACGACGAAGGGTATCCACTCGAAGAGAGCTTGCTAGCTTCTGTGATCATCAAGCTCACATTTCCATGGTTGAACCAAAGAAGGTTTTTGATGCTCTTGAAGACCCCGATTGGGTTGTTGCAATGCATGAAGAATTAAACAACTTCGAACGCAACAAAGTTTGGAAGCTCGTAGAAAAGCCAAAGGATTGCCGCAATGTTATCGGCACCAAGTGGATCTTCAAGAACAAACAGGATGAAAATGGCATTGTTGTGAGGAATAAAGCACGCTCAAGGATTCTCTCAACTAGAAGGAATTTATTTTGGCGAGACCTACGCCCCGTAGCTCGCCTTGAGTCCATCCGTATCCTTCTTGCATATACAGCCCATCATAATTTTAAATTACGACAAATGGATGTTAAGAGTGCTTTCCTTAATGGTCCTCTACATGAGTTAGTATACGTCAAGCAGCCCCCGGGGTTTGAGGACCCCAAATTTCCGAACCATGTCTACAAACTCGATAAGGCGCCTATGGCCTTAAACAAGCCCTACGCGTGGTATGAGCACCTTAAAGAGCTTTTGCTAGACCGTGGATTCAAGTTGGGCAAATCGATCCCACTTTTTACTAAGAAGGTCAATGGGGAGCTTTTTGTATGCCAACTCTATGTAGATGACATTATTTTTGGCTCTACTAACCAAGCTTTTAACGATGAATTTTCAAAGCTTATGACTGACAGGTTTGAGATGTCCATGATGGGTGAGCTCAGGTTCTTTCTTGGATTTGAAATCAAACAACTTAGAGAGGGAACCTTTATTAATCAAGCTAAATACATCCAAGACATGCTCTAAAGGTTCAATATGACGGATCTCAATGGCGTTGCTACCCCAATGCAAACAAAGTGTCATCTTGAGCTCAATCCCAAGGGTAAAGATGTGGATCAAAAGGTATACCGATCCATGATCGGCTCTCTCCTTTACCTCTGCGCATCTAGGCCCGATATCGTGTTAAGTGTAGGAGTATGTGCAAGGTACCAAGCCGCTCCTAAAGAAAGCCACTTAGTGGCGGTCAAGCGAATCTTCCGATATTTGGTTCATTCCCCAAATTTTGGGTTATGGTATCCCAAGGGTTCAAGTTTCTCTCTGTGGTTACACTGATTCAGATTGGGCTAGTGACAAAGATGATAGGAAATCAACCTCTGGTGCATGCCAATTCTTGGGCAGGTCTCTAGTGTGTTGGTCATCAAAGAAAGCAATTGTATTTCACTCTCAACCGCCGGTTGAATATGTTGTCAGCCGCAAGTGCTTGTACTCAATTGTTATGGATGAGGCAAACTTTAAAGGAATATGGTGTCAATTGTGACAAAGTGCCTCTTTTATGACAATGAAAGTGCTATCAAAATTGCTTACAATCCTGCAAAGATACAAGAACAAAACATATAGAGATTCGCAACCACTTTATTCGGGATCATGTTGCTCGTGGAGATATTGCTCTGTCCTTTGTGAGCACGAAGAACCAACTTGCTGATATTTTCACGAAGCCCCTCGATGAAGCAAGATTTTGTTATTTGCGGAATGAGCTAAATATCTTAGATTCAAGGAGCTTGGCTTGACTATTCTTGCACACTCACTTGCTCTTATTCATGTATTTGGTTTAGATGCGGGCATAGACATAGGGGGAGTGTGGTCCTAATTGATTGGGCCAACCCTCCCCCCATAATGTCGAAAGCAAGTAAAATCATTTCCCTTAATATCATTTTGTGATATGTGGGTCATCGATGAGCATTGGTTTTGAACTGAAGATACATCTTCACGGTGTCATCCCATGCGCTCCAACATGGTGGCTTCGGCCACCGCCCTCTTCCTCAAGAAGAGTTGGTTTTTCATGGGTCTCGTTGGATTTTCTTGCATACCTTTTGTTCTTATGGAAAACACACTCTAATTTGGCTTTTGATTGATTTGATTCTTGCAAATTTGGGTGTGAATTCTGGGTGTCCAGGGGCGTTAGCATCGCTCTTCTTCCTTTTTGGCATTTCGATGCCAAAGGGGGAGAAGTAGTTCTATCAGGTCTCGTGGATTTGCAAGGGTCGGCACAAGCTTTTTTGATTTTAGTCGTTTTTATTTGCTTGCTTGTGCCTTTTCTAGCGTGAACTTGTTTGCTATTTGTGGTTGTTTGTGTAAGACTATGTCGTACTCCACAGTTTGGTACTATGTTTGGTATTCATGGATTTCTGGATTTATCTATCATGGACCCCATGGAATTCTGGAATTATGGAGCATATTTGATGACATATGGATTCATGGGATTTTCTATGTATGCCTTGGCTATATATTCCGGTGGTATGACATTTTTTCTCCAAACCTTAAAGTAGTGTTCTACCTAGTGTGTGTATTTGTATTCAAATGCAAATCTTAAATATGCACACATCTAGGGGGAGCGTCTTTCATTATCTAAGGTGGCACTTGCCGGTTTCATTGCAAATCCTAGTATTGTCATCTAACACCAAAAAGGGGGAGATTGAAAGAACATTTCTTAATCCCTAGTGTTTTGTGTGTTAGATAACAATACCAAGGATCTTTTAATGTGTGTTGAAGTGTTGCAGCTTAGAACTCTGCCTTTGGGGGCGGATAATCCGCCCCTCCCTCTGCCCAAGCAAGCGCAAGCCCCAGAAGGGGGGGCGGAATGTTGGCCGGATTCTCCGGCACCGCCGGATAATCCGCTCCTCAGGGGGGCGGATAATCTGCCCCTCCTGCTCATCGCCAAGGCGCAAGCCCCAGAGAGGGGGCGGAGTTTTGGTCGGACTTTCCGGCCTCGCCGGATAATCCGCCCCACAGGGGGCCGGATAATCCGCCCCCCCAATATCTTCTCCAAGTTTCTCCAAGGCGCAAGCTCCAGAGAGGGGGCGGAGTTTCCCCCGGAGAATCCGCCCTTGGGGCGGAGTTTTCCCAGGGGCGGATAATCCGCCCCAAGTGGGGGGCGGATAATCCGAACCCAAAGTTGTGCAACGGCCATATCTGGGGAGGGGGTATTTAAGCCAGCAATCCCCCTCCTGCCAGAACTCTTGATTCATCTCTAAAAAGAACAGATCAGATCTCAAAACTTCATACAAGAGTGCTCCACCTAGATCCATCCAAAGGCCCCATCCCTTTGGGAATCGAAGGAGGAGAACTCGACCTTCATCATCAGCAATCAAGCGCTTCATCTCCTCTCCATTCATTTGGAGAACCTCCGATCTAGTATTTCTTGCAAAGATCTAGATCCTTGTTTTTGTTTATATTGATAAACCTTGTTTTTGTGACAGCTTGTTGTCATCCCGGGAGCCCCCAATTCGGTTGTGGGTGTGTGCCCGATAGTGTTGTAAAAGGCACCGGTTCCCGCCTCGAAGGGATCCAATAGTGGAGAAGGTGGATCAGGCCTCTCGTGGCGAGATCCATCGGAGAATAGGGTGAGGCCTATTGGCGTGGTGGTCTTAGAACCGCCCACCCTCCAACGCAGATGTACTTCCCTTAACAAGGAAGGAACTGCGGTAAAACAAATCTGTGTCTCCGCGTGCTCCACTACGGTTTCCTCGCCCTCTTTACGTGCTTAGTAGTTAGGGTTACATATAGGAAATTCTCGTAGTTGCATATCTAGAGAATTTACTTTGTGTCAAGCCTAAAATTGAAAAAGTATTATAAAATTGGTTAGCACCTATTCACCCCCCTCTAGGTGCCCATACGATCCATTTCAATTGGTATCAGAGCCTCGGCTCTTATTTCGGGCTTAACAGCCTAAGAGAAGTATGGGTTCCAAGGAGATGGGAGTGATGCTCGGAGGTAGTCACCATGAACGATCTCAAGACGTTGGAAACAACCTTGGTGAGTTCTATGGAGGCTAAGATGGAAGAGATGTCAATTGATAATGCCTCTCCACATCCGATGATCACCTCCATCTAACTCGAGGATACCACTCGCAATTCAAGGAAACGGGTAAAACTGTTTCCAAAGATAACGGTGGTAGGTGATGATACAATTAAGAGCTCCTCCTCGAAAAGGATAACGGTAAGGATGGATACAATGAGGTTTCTCATGTGTATTCCCCTGATCCGCCTATTCCTCACCCACATATACATAATAGGGTGATCCACCCAAACTGTCAGCTTCTACTTTCTCTCAATGGCAATTTTTGATGAAATCTCATGTGTGCAGTTCCTCCATAGAGTTGTGGAAGATCATCGAAAATGGTCTTCACGTTGGAAATCCTAACAATCTCACAAGGAGAGAAGTGGTCGATAGCCAACTCAATGCTACGGCTCTACACATGATACAGCTTGGTGTGGGAGATAAAGACATGCCACACATTCAGGATCTTAGCACTAAAGAAGCTTGGGATGCTCTCACCGAGCTCTTCATCGGAAATGAAAGTATGAGAAGGAATAGATATGATGCCTTGAGCAATGAAGCTGAAGGATTTTATATGCTAGATGGAGAAGACCACGAGGACATGTATAGGAGGCTCAAGGCAATAGCTACTACCTTCAGAAACCACGGCGCAACTCATGTTGATGATGCTTGGATCAAGCGCAAGTATGTCAGTGCTCTTATGCCATTTGAGCCCACAGATTTGAAAAGTCTCCAAGGTAGGCATAATTATCACCTCATGTCATCCAATGAGGTAATGCAAGAAATGGCCGCATTCAAAGTGGCTGCCAAGAATGTCAAGATGCTCGTGCTCGAGCTATGGGGATGCAAAAGGGGGTCAACATGGCTTTGAAGACTAGTGTGATTGATCATGATGAATATGCGGTAGAAGGCCTGGACTGTCCCGAAGATATAAAAAGGATCCACGGACAATACTTGGCTCTTTATGCAAGAAACTTTTGGAAAGATCCAGCCAAGGATAAAGCTGAACTAGATCGCAAAAGTGGAGCCTATGGAAGAAAAGAAAATGGTCCCAAGCTGAGAACATGCTTTAATTGTGGTGACCGGTTGCACTTCGTAGCTGAGTTTCCATATCAAAATAGAGAGGATAATGGAGGAAGACTCATTTTCAAGGACAAATCAAAAGCTCCACGTAAGAAACAGTTTGTAAAGAAAAATGCTCCTTTCAAGAAGAAACCAAAGATTGTTCTAGTAGCTCAAGAAGAATATTCATCGGGGAGTGAAGATGAGGACGAGGACGATAGCTCTCAAGAGGTGGCTGCTATAGCCACCACATCTACATCAACATCACTCTTCGACTCTCCAAACGAAAACATCATCAACAAGAATCCTACTTGTCTCATGGCAAGAAGCTCCGAGGTAACTTCTTCTAACTCTTCCTTTCCCAAGGCTATGATAGACATGGATGATCCTGCTAGTCTTAAGGTTAAATAAGAGATTATTGCCTTGGATTATTTCTATACTAACTTGCAAGGTGAGCACAAAGTTCGTTTTGAGGCTCTTATGGATCAGTTGGCCCAAAACGAAGCACTCCTCGAAGAAAAGGGCAGAATTGAAAGGGAGGATGCAATGGAAATTGCATCCCTAAAAAATGCTCTTGAAGAAGAAGAAGCTCGGGTCTCTCTTGAAGAGAGGCTTGAGTCTATGGAAGAGTCACATGAAGAAATTGTGACTAAACTCGTTAAGGAACGTCACAATGCGGTCACCAAGGCAAAGAAGTTAAAGAAGGAAAGGATTGACTTTGGGGCTGCTCATGATAGACTCTCCGAGGAATTGGAGAAACTTGACAATGCTCACAAGGCGTTGAAAAACGAGTTCTCTATCCTCAATGAGTCACATGATCAGCTTCAAAGTCGATTGGCCGAATATGATACTCCTAGCTCGTCCAACTCAACATATAGTAACAAGAAAAATGCTAATGTGGAAAAAGGAGTGATCAAGGACATCACTACAAAGGACAAAGGTGTGCTTGATGAATTCCTTGACAAGAAAAGGTCAAATCATGGTAGAGAGGGACTTGGGTATGTCACCAAGTCCAAGAAGAAGAAAACCAAGAAGAACAAGACCAAGAATGTGCAATTAAAGACAAGCACTGCTGAGAAGGTTGTCACAAAAGACAGGACTAATAATATTGGTTTTGCAGGGTCTCACAATCCGAATTATGAACTCTTTTGTGATGATTATGGCGATGTTTATGCTTATTATGTTGGTCCTTTTGATGAATATATTGCTTGGTCTATTTGGGTCCCAAAGACCCTTGTTACTAACATGAAAGGACCCATTGAAAATGGGTACCTAAAACCAAGAAGTAATTTTCTTGCGGGCTATGCTTCCGTGGGTCGAAATGGGTGCCGGATAGTGGCTGCACTAGTCATATGACCGAAGCAAGGAGATCATCACGAGATGCGTCCAAATCTTGATAATATCACAGTCTCCTATGGTGATAAGTCTAAATCTCAGGTATTGGGTCTTGGCAAGGTTGTGGTTGCCCACGATATCTCTCTCGTGGACGTCATGCTGGTTGAGACCATTGGCTACAATCTTCTTCTCGTCGTGCCCTTGGCAAGATGGGTTTTGCTGTTTTATCGATGATGATTTGGTGGTACTCTTATGGAGCAAGTCTCTAAAGGTCGCTTTCGTTGGATACGTCGAAAATGACCGTATGTGGTGGACTTCGGGAAAACCACTTGGTCCGATGTGTCTATTCGAAAGGCCGACGTGCTGGCTATGGCATCGCCGTTTAGCCCATGTCAACATGAGAACTTTGCAAAGTCTCCAAAAGGGTGGCCACATTCTTGGACTAAAAGACAATGTCTCTTTGCCAAAGATCGTGTTTGCAGGGCTGTGTTGAAGGAAAATGCATGATTCTCCCACAAGAGGAAGACTATTGTGTCATCGAAGAGGATCTTGGAATTACTCCATGTGGATTTATTTGGACCTCCTTCTCATGCAAGTCTTGGTGGGAAGAAATATTGCTTGGTCATCGTCGATGATTACTCAAGATATACATGGGTATATTTCTTCAAGCTGAAAAGTGAGACTCAACAAATCATCATCGACTTTGCCAATGAAGTTCAACGTCAACACAATGTTCCCATCTTGGCAATTAGAAGTGACAACGCACGTAATTCAAGAACTACACTTTAAACGAGTTTCTTAGCGAAGAGGGAATAGACACCAATATTCCCATGCGTACCCCTCAACAAAATGGTGTAGACGAGAGGAAGAACCGAATTTGATGGATATGGCAAGATCTATGCTAGCTGAATTTAAGTCTCCTTATAATTTTGGGCTGAAGCCATATCCACCGCTTGTCACTCATCAAACCGGCTTTACCTTCTAAGATCTTGGACAAGACCCCATATGAAATACTTACCGGCAACAAACCCAACATCTCATACTTCAGGTATTCGTGTAAGTGTTTCTTTCTTATTAAAGGTGTTCGTTTGTCAAAATTTGAATCCAAGGCTTTAGAGGGTATATTTGTTGGTTACGGTGCCGAATCCCACACTTATAGAGTCTACAACAAGCTCACCGGGATTGTTGTAGAATCTTGTAGTGTGGAGTTCGATGAAAATAACGGCTCCTTTGTAGGGCAAGTTGATGTTTGTGATGCAGATGTTGAAATACCCCAAGATGCCATAAAAATAATGGGCGTGGGATTTTTCCGCCCCATTGAGGAACCCCTTGTGGCGGATCGGGAAGGACAATGCTCCACTCAAGTGGAGCCCTCATCTTCACAAGATCAACAAGCTCCTACTGTTGGAGAAAACTCTGCACCAACACCGCAATCTGCTGAAGATCATCAGTCTCCTGGAAAAAATGGTAGTCCCAGGCCGGATTATCCGCCTCCTCCAAGGGGCGGACAATCCGCCCCTGGCACTCCAACTCGTACCAGGGGATCCGAAGGAGAAATCAACATCTCTGATGCTCCCAGGCCGGATTCTCCGGCCCCTAGGGACGGATTATCCGGCCATGGCTCTCCAACTCCAGTCAGGCTTTCTCAGGAAGATGGTTCTGGTACTTCATCTCCCAGGCCGGATAGTCCGGCCCCTCCAAGGCGGATTATCCGCCTGAAAAATGTTCAAGAACAATCTTACAGCGATCGGTGACCAAGATCAAGGGCAATGCAGTAATCAAGACAAGGATACAACAATTGAATCCACTCCTCCGAGAAACAATAAGGATATTGAGGCTCGTCGCAAGGCTCGTGCTGATCGCAACCTTGAACTAAGAGGTCACACTCTTGACAAGGTAGTTGGTGATCTACAACGAAGGGTATCCACTCGAAGAGAGCTTCCTAGCTTCTGTGATCATCAAACTCACATTTCCATGGTTGAACCAAAGAAGGTTTTTGATGCTCTTGAAGACCCCGATTGGGTTGTTGCAATGCATGAAGAATTAAACAACTTCGAACGCAACAAAGTTTGGAAGCTCGTAGAAAAGCCAAAGGATTGCCGCAATGTTATCGGCACCAAGTGGATCTTCAAGAACAAACAGGATGAAAATGGCATTGTTGTGAGGAATAAAGCACGACTCGTGGCTCAAGGATTCTCTCAAGTAGAAGGAATTGATTTTGGCGAGACCTACGCTCCTGTAGCTCGCCTTGAGTCCATCCGTATCCTTCTTGCATATGCAGCCCATCATAATTTTAAATTACAACAAATGGATGTTAAGAGCGCTTTCCTTAATGGTCCTCTACATGAGTTAGTATACGTCAAGCAGCCCCCGGGGTTTGAGGACCCCAAATTTCCGAACCATGTCTACAAACTCGATAAGGCGCTCTATGGCCTTAAACAAGCCCCACGTGCGTGGTATGAGCACCTTAAAGAGCTTTTGCTAGACTGTGGATTCGAAGTTGGGCAAATCGATCCCACTCTTTTTACTAAGGAGGTCAATGGGGAGCTTTTTGTATGCCAACTCTATGTAGATGACATTATTTTTGGCTCTACTAACCAAGCTTTTAATGATGAATTTTCAAAGCTTATGACTGACAGGTTTGAGATGTCCATGATGGGTGAGCTCAGGTTCTTTCTTGGATTTGAAATCAAACAACTTAGAGAGGGAACCTTTATTAATCAAGCTAAATACATCCAAGACATGCTCAAAAGGTTCAAGATGACGGATCTCAATGGCGTTGCTACCCCAATGCAAACAAAGTGTCATCTTGAGCTCAATCCCAAGGGTAAAGATGTGGATCAAAAGGTATACCGATCCATGATCGGCTCTCTCCTTTACCTCTGGCATCTAGGCCCGATATCGTGTTAAGTGTAGGAGTGTGCAAGGTACCAAGCCGCTCCTAAAGAAAGCCACTTAGTGGCGGTCAAGCGAATCTTCCGATATTTGGTTCATTCCCCAAATTTTGGGTTATGGTATCCCAAGGGTTCAAGTTTCTCTGTGTGGTTACACCAATTCAGATTGGGCTGGTGACAAAGATGATAGGAAATCAACCTCGGTGCATGCCAATTCTTGGGCAGGTCTCTAGTGTGTTGGTCATCAAAGAAACAGAATTGTATTTCACTCTCAACCGCTGAAGCTGAATATGTTGCTGCTGCAAGTGCTTGTACTCAATTGTTATGGATGAGGCAAAC
The DNA here is from genome assembly GCA_030063025.1 of Avena longiglumis. Lineage (NCBI taxonomy): Eukaryota > Viridiplantae > Streptophyta > Magnoliopsida > Poales > Poaceae > Avena > Avena longiglumis. The sequence continues at coordinate 450,868,920 of CP125979.1, forward strand.
TTTAAAGGAATATGGTGTCAATTGTGACAAAGTGCCTCTTTTATGCGACAATGAAAGTGCTATCAAAATTGCTTACAATCCTGTGCAGCATACAAGAACAAAACATATAGAGATTCGCAACCACTTTATTCGGGATCATGTTGCTCGTGGAGATATTGCTCTGTCCTTTGTGAGCACGAAGAACCAACTTGCTGATATTTTCACGAAGCCCCTCGATGAAGCAAGATTTTGTTATTTGCGGAATGAGCTAAATATCTTAGATTCAAGGAGCTTGGCTTGACTATTCTTGCACACTCACTTGCTCTTATTCATGTATTTGGTTTAGATGCGGGCATAGACATAGGGGGAGTGTGGTCCTAATTGATTGGGCCAACCCTCCCCCCATAATGCCGAAAGCAAGTAAAATCATTTCCCTTAATATCATTTTGTGATATGTGGGTCATCGATGAGCATTGGTTTTGAACTCAAGATACATCTTCGCGGTGTCATCCCATTCGCTCCAACATGGTGGCTTCGGCCACCGCCCTCTTCCTCGAGAAGAGTTGGTTTTTCATGGGTCTCGTTGGATTTTCTTGCATACCTTTTGTTCTTATGGAAAACACACTCAAATTTGGCTTTTGATTGATTTGATTCTTGCAAATTTGGGTGTGAATTCTGGGTGTCTAGGGGCGTTAGCATCGCTCTTCTTCCTTTTTGGCGTTTCGATGCCAAAGGGGGAGAAGTAGTTCTATCAGGTCTCGTGGATTTGCAAGGGTCGGCACAAGCTTTTTTGATTTTAGTCGTTTTTATTTGCTTGCTTGTGCCTTTTCTAGCGTGAACTTGTTTGCTATTTGTGGTTGTTTGTGTAAGACTATGTCGTACTCCACAGTTTGGTACTATGTTTGGTATTCATGGATTTCTGGATTTATCTATCATGGACCCCATGGAATTCTGGAATTATGGAGCATATTTGATGACATATGGATTCATGGGATTTTCTATGTATGCCTTGGCTATATATTCCGGTGGTATGACATTTTTTCTCCAAACCTTAAAGTAGTGTTCTACCTAGTGTGTGTATTTGTATTCAAATGCAAATCTTAAATATGCACACATCTAGGGGGAGCGTCTTTCATTATCTAAGGTGGCACTTGCCGGTTTCATTGCAAATCCTAGTATTGTCATCTAACACCAAAAAGGGGGAGATTGAAAGAACATTTCTTAATCCCTAGTGTTTTGTGTGTTAGATAACAATACCAAGGATCTTTTAATGTGTGTTGAAGTGTTGCAGCTTAGAACTCTGCCTTTGGGGGCGGATAATCCGGCCCCAGCAGGGGCGGATAATCCGCCCCTCCCTCTGCCCAAGCAAGCGCAAGCCCCAGAAGGGGGGGCGGAATGTTGGCCGGATTCTCCGGCCCCGCCGGATAATCCGCCCCTCAGGGGGGCGGATAATCCGCCCCTCCTGCTCATCGCCAAGGCGCAAGCCCCAGAGAGGGGGCGGAGTTTTGGCCGGACTTTCCGGCCTCGCCGGATAATCCGCCCCACAGGGGGGCCGGATAATCCGCCCCCAAGATCTTCTCCAAGTTTCTCCAAGGCGCAAGCTCCAGAGAGGGGGCGGAGTTTCCCCCGGAGAATCCGCCCTTGGGGCGGAGTTTTCCCAGGGGGCGGATAATCCGCCCCAAGTGGGGGGCGGATAATCCGCCCCCAAAGTTGTGCAACGGCCAGATCTAGGGAGGGGGTATTTAAGCCAACAATCCCCCTCCTGCCAGAACTCTTGATTCATCTCGAAAAAGAACAGATCAGATCTCAAAACTTCATACAAGAGTGCTCCACCTAGATCCATCCAAAGGCCCCATCCCTTTGGGAATCGAAGGAGGAGAACTCGACCTTCATCATCAGCAATCAAGCGCTTCATCTCCTCTCCATTCATTTGGAGAACCTCCGATCTAGTATTTCTTGCAAATATCTAGATCCTTGTTTTTGTTTATATTGATAAACCTTGTTTTTGTGACAGCTTGTTGTCATCCCGGGAGCCCCCAATTCGGTTGTGGGTGTGTGCCCTGATAGTGTTGTAAAAGGCACCGGTTCCCGCCTCGAAGGGATCCAATAGTGGAGAAGGTGGATCAGGCCTCTCGTGGCGAGATCCATCGGAGAAAAGGGTGAGGCCTATTGTGGCGTGGTGGTCTTAGAACCGCCCACCCCTCCAACGCAGATGTACTTCCCTTAACAAGGAAGGAACTGCGGTAAAAAAAATCCCTGTGTCTCCGCGTGCTCCACTACGGTTTCCTCGCTCCTCTTTTACGTGCTTAGTAGTTAGGGTTACATATAGTGAAATTCTCGTAGTTGCATATCTAGAGAATTTACTTTGTGTCAAGCCTAAAATTGAAAAAGTATTATAAAATTGGTTAGCACCTATTCACCCCCCCCCCCTCTAGGTGCCCATACGATCCATTTCAAATGCTATACTAGATATTCATGATCCTATGAGATTTGATTGGGCAATACAACAAGATACATAGACCGCCATCCAACTACATCTATGACTAGTAATCCACCTTCAGGTTATCATCCGAACCCCCTATATTATTAAGTTGCAAGCAACGGATAACTGCTTTAAGCAAAGTGTGTAAGGTAAACAATCCACTTCTTAGTGTTGGAGATATGCCCAAGAGGCAATAATAAAGTGGTTATTATCATATCTTCACACTTATGATAAATGTTAACATACCATGCTATAATTGTATTAACCGGAAACATTAATACTTGTGTGATTTGTAAACTAAAATAAGAGTCCCTAGTAAAGCCTCTTGTTAAACTAGATTGTTGGTTAATATATGATCATGGTTTCCTGATCATGAACATAGAGATGTTATTAACAACATGATCATATCACTAGGAGAATGATATGGTGGACATACTCCTATAGATAAGCGTAGCATAAAGATCAAGTCATTTCAATAGTTCAATTGCTATATGCTTTCTGATACATAGTAACCTAATTCCTTCGACCATGAGATCATGCATATCACCTTTACCGGATGGATGCTTTGATGACATCAAACACCACACCGTAACTGGGTGGCTATAAAGGTGGCATTGAGTGTTCGGAAAGTATTGGTTGAAACACATGGATCAAGAATGGGATTTGTCCATCCATATGATGGATAGATATACTCTGGGCCCTCTCGGTGGAATGTCACCCAATTAGCTTGCAAGCATGTGACTGGCTCACAAGGGATCACATATCACGGGAACGAGAAAAGAGTACTTATCGGTAACGAGGTTGAACTAGGTATGCAGAGATACCGACGATCATAACCTCGGATAAGTAAACTATCGTGAGACAAATGGAAATTGGTATCGTATGTAAGTGGTTCATTCGATCGCAAAGTAATCATAGAAATATGTGGGAGACATATGAATTTCCAGATTCCTCTATTGGTTATTGTTCGGAGAAGTGTCTCGATCATGTCCGCATAATTCACGAACCGTAGGGAGACACACTTAAGGATTCGACGTTGTTTTGAGTAGTTATGGTATTATGAGAAAGAGACCGAATGTTGTTCGGAGTCTCGGATGGGATCCGGGATATCACGAGGTGATCCGGAATGGTCCGGAGAATAAGATTCATATAAGGAAAGTCCCGTTTCGGAGTTCGGGAATGATTCCGGTGTTTTCATCGGGAATGTTCTAGAAGGTTCCGGATTGTCCGGCACTCTGGGGGGGGAGGGTACATGAATGTGTCATTGAATGATTGCATCATGTACTAAGTGTTCTTGCTGTTCCAAAACTGAAAAGTCAAACTGCCAGTTTGAAAGTCAAACGGCTAAAACAGGAAACTGTGGAAAACAGGAAATTGTGGGAAACAAGCAAGAGGAGGTTGAAACCAACTTGGAGGAGGAGTCCCTCTTCTCCAAGCCGGCGGCCAGCCTAGGCCGAGTTGGGAGGACTCCTCCCTCCCTGGCTAGCCCCTCCACCTATAAAATGAGGGCAGGGCCTCCTCCTCTAGACACACAAGTTCCTATCCTCTAATCTCCGGTTTAGAGCCGTTTTGGTTTAGAGCTTCTAATTGCTTTAGCCTGCGGTTTAGAGCCTTCTAATTGGTGTGTCTAATCTCTAGACCACTAATAGCCCTCTCTCATACTCCACCATACTCGCTCCGGCTTAAGGCGAAGCCCTGCGGGATTTCCCCTCTACTTCCGGTACCACGCCGTTGTGCTGCCGGAATCGCGAGGAGAGTGCTACAACCTCCATTTTCTTTGGAACAAGGGAGAGGAAGGTCTTCATCGAGTACCGAACGTGTGACCGACTGCGAAAGCGCTGCCGGAACGCAGCGCCGGAAGGATCGTCTACACGATCTTGAGATCGGAAAGAGTACGACTATATCACCCACGAGAATCTGCTCTCGTTAACCGCTTTGGAATCTTCGAGGGTAAGTTATTCCATCGACTCGTTGCTACAATCTAGTAGATAGATCTTGGCTTGTTTGTTTGTATGCGATAGAAAAATTTTGTTTTCCGTGCTACGAACCCCTACACTTAGATGAACCCACTATCGAGAATAAATATGTAACACCCTCGCCTGATAAGGCTGAGTTCATGTGTATAGTGCCAATCCCTGGATCGGTTCACTGGCACACACAGTACAAAATGATACCAAATATAACTGTGAATCATAAATACAACGAATATGATCTATAATTTACATTATTTATTCAAGTACACAGCAGAAAACGAATACAAGGTAGATCTATATCCTTAAAATGTGCCACAGGCGAACAATTGTTGAGTGGAGTCTCGCGACCTATGAACGATCACTCAGATACGATATAACCTGCAACAAGAAATGTTGCAGTCACGAATGGTCAATACATTGAATGTATGGCAAGTAGGCTAAAGTGGTTAACAACATAACTATCAACTACATGCTTATTTGGCCAAGTGGAGTTCAGGCTCATTTGCATAAAGAAACAGTTTTATCGTAACATTTGTAACAAAGTAGTTTTATAATACGATAAATAGGACACTCTGGTTCACTCCCAGGTGCTCCTACCCAATTATGTTCACCCAACAAGTTTTAAGTAATTAAGAAATAAGGATGAGTGAGAAATATCATAGCATCAGTATCAGGTCGCTCAAATTGTCTATAACCGGGGACACGGCTAATCGATTAGTTTATACACCCTGCAGGGGTTAGTACACTTTACCCATGTGACTTGGCCAGCCCGGCTCGTACCACCACTCTCATAGTGGGTGTTGATAGGGAGAAGTCCAAGAAGGAACGGTTTGGGAAGTAGCTCCCCAAACCCGACACGCACCGGTCCAACCTACACTATCTACATCTCTGGATACGTGGGTTCGAGTTACCACAACCTACTAAGTCCAACCAACCGCCCATTTCATTATTGGCACATGGTTGCACATGAAAGCTACCAAACAAAGAAGCCAATCCTTTCTCAGTGTCCTGGGTGCCTTTCCCCAATGATACCACAAAAAATTATCAATCTCATCACACCCAGGAGATTCATTGATTAAGTTGTTTTAGTTTTCGCAAACTAACACATTTAGAATCAACATCAGTGATGTAACCCAGCCCTCGTTCATCATAGCATGGCTAAGCACATCTACCAACGGTGGCTCATAAACAAGGAATGCTAGGGAATAATATGGGACATAGCATAACATATATACATCAATTCCTACATATGCAATTCTACAAAAAACATCTACAATGCATAGGAAAACAGTAGGAAATTTATGACCAAGATAGCACCACTTGCCTTTGTTGTAGATGTAGTCGATTAGATAATCCTCATAATTATAATGGTTGCACTCATCATAACCACAATACTTGCAATCATAGTAGTTACAATCACACACGTTGCACTCCTCGCAATCTATCGATCAAACAATTGCATACAGCATAAACAATAGCACATAAAGATCAAACAAATGTAACAAATACATGCATGACATAAGTCACAATGGTTGTTACTTTAGTTCTCTAAACAATATTGAAGTATATGATGCATGCAAGAGGCCCATTAATTCAATGGAGTACTTATTATTAATAATTACTTGCCAATATAGGGTTTTTAATAGTTCTGTTGTAATGCCTGTTCTAACTGTCGGATTAAATTTGTTTCTTGGTTTTACTGGATAGAGGACGTTAATACGAACCAGTAGGCGTTGGATTCACCCTAATCGGAGTTATAGATTTTTTTTGTATGATTTAAATAGTGTTTAATGGGTTTTAAATGATTCATATAGTTTCTCTTGACTAAAAATCAAACTAAAATTATATCTGTAATCTGCACGGAATTGTGATTCCAGGGACATATTATTTGTCATTTTCTGAGCAGTATTTATTTTCTTATGAATTTATTACTCTAAATAGGCCATTAAACCATTTAAATATTCACGGCAAAACCTTACAGTCAAAGGCTGAAATAATTGCACATTGATGATCCACATGGAACCAGATTTCCATCGATATATCATTTATATTTTTGTGACAAGCAATTAATTTACTATGAATTTAATGATTTATAAAGCCATTAAAACTAATGAAATTGCTACGGGTTAAATAATCCGCAACAGCTCGATCCAACTAGATATTATTAACGTACATTACAGTAGCTTCAATTTGATATATTGTTCATATTTTTCGGAGTTACAGATAATTTCCTATGAATTTATTAACCTAAAAGACCATTAAAACTAATTAAATTACTGCTGTAACCACGTACAGTAAAAGTTGGATCTATTCTGATAAGATGATTCTACGTGAAATTATCTTAAATTTTATATATTATACGTAATTTTTGGACGTGGTATGAATTTCTAATAAATTTTACAAGTTAGATCTACAATATGCAATTATAAATTCGAACGGAATATTCAAGAGAATATTCCGCTGACTGGACAGGTTGACTTTGCATCTGACTGGGACTAGATGTTGACCTGATGTTGACGTGGCGTTGATGAGGAAGCTGACCGGGATGACGACATGGCACGCACCGGTTTGATTGGATCTCGACCGTCTGGATAGGATCCGGTGGCTAGAAGAAGAGATTGACCCAATTTTGGGTCAGAATAGACAAAAAACAGATCAGTGTTAGAGAGACAAATCCGTAGGTCAAATTTAAAAACTTACAACATGAAATTTGTGGAGAATCATTATTCCTACCTTCTCACCAAAGGAATTTGGATTTGAAGAAACGAGCGCGAGTACACGGATTTACACCGTCAGATCTGAAGTATTGCGATGCGAAATTCTCCGGCTATGGTGAATGAAAAGAGGTGAGGTTTGTCGGGATTGAATTATTTCGACGAGTTCTACAACTTTTGTTTTTTGGCCGAAGGTAAACAACGAAGTCTAGATGGGTTAAAAAGCGAAATAAGATTCGGGCATGTGTATATTCGGGATTTCGAGAAGAGAAACTCGTACAGCTGTGGCTCCACGAGTTTATATGAAGGTTTATGACGGTGGGGAGATAGGTTTTGGGGTAGGGAACAAGTTGAAACAAACGGAAGTCGATTCGAAGTTGTAGATAAAAAGTTATGAAAGTTTGAATAGAGATAAAATTGACAAAACAGATTTTGCACGCTTTTTAAAGCAAACCCGGGCGATCGGTTGCTGTGTACGTGTGTGGCCTGGCTCGGTCGGTCCGGGTGGGCCGGCCCACTTATGTTTTTTTTCTTTTTCTATTTACTTGTTTCCCTCATATCTTTTGCATACGAACTTCAAATGACACGATTCTTGTTTTTAAATGTTTCTAAAATCGAATAGATCATTGTAGGATTATATTTGTAATCTTTTTACTAGTTTGCAAATAGTGGATTTATAAATCGTTGTATATTTCATTTTATTTATATCTTTATTTGTTTGTATTTATTTCATAACTTTTTCATTATAGCTCCAAATAGGCTCAATTTTGTTTCTAAAATTTTGTAATATTAATTGGATCTTTTTATGATATAATTTATCAATAATCGCTGCCTTAGCAACAGTGGGTTTTATAAAGTCAATTTATTTAACTTTAGGCACTCCCTAATATGTGAAATTAGTTAGCTCCACCAGCATACTAATTTAGCTAGAAAAGATATGAACTGAAAGATGGTGTGCGAGAGCAGGGACACCACATCTTCGAGGAGCTCGCCATAGAGGCACTCCCTAATTTAATTTGGTAGCTCCTTGGCGTGTTCATGTTTTTGTTCTTAATTTATTGCTTAACCGGCCAATGATTAACTAAAATGCTAGGGCGCCACTATATATATGTGTGTCTTCATAGTTTTGGTACTTATTTTTGTTTCAATGGATTTTGTGACGACTGGTATAAGAAAGAAGAATATTTTGTTGCCCGACGGTGACATGATGCACTCTGAACCGACCGGATTTCAAGACAACGTGTCAAACTAAGATATGTATATAGGATGAACTCGTGTATCTGTGTGCTTCGATGAATCAAATGAATTTCGAGAACTATATGTGCCAAATTAACCAGATATACAGAGATAGAACCCACACAAAATCTATCCATTTATAGAGCATGAAATGAGCTAAAACAAGCAATGATAGATGAAATGATGAAGTTGCTAACCTCTTAGGACCCTTGATAGATGTGGAGCCAAAAAATCTTCACAAATCTTGATAAAAATTGGGAAGAACTCGAGATTGAGGGGAGAAATTTGAGAGGGATGATTGTGTGAGCTTGAAATGGCTCGGGCTGGGAAGGGGAAGAAGATATAGTCGGGGACTTTAGTCCCGGTTTGAGAAACAAACCGGGGCTAAAGGTCCACGCATCTGATCTTTTCCAGCGCCAGACCCTTTAGCTCCGGTTTGTTAAATGAACCGGGGCTAAAGTTTACATACGAACCGGGGCTAATGTCTTCAGGTCCCTGCGGCCGTTTCTAGCCGTTGGGACCAGGGCATTAGTCTCGGTTTGTACCAGAACCGGGACTAATGCTCTGGACCAAATGTCCGTTTTCTACTAGTGAATAATGGCCTGGACGAAAGGCCTGTTTTCTACTAGTGAAAGAATATCCATTCCATTGGGTTCGTTGATCCAAACATAGTTAATGGACATACACTAAGTTCGAAGTCCAAGGAAATGGATCTTAACTTGCTAATGGTTTTAAAAGAGCAACATTACACTACGCAAATACGATTTCCTTACAAATACGGGTGAGAGTCTTACTGTCTTATACACATTCACTTTTTGTTTACTCGATATTAAGTGTAATTGATGAGTATATAAACATGCGCAGCTTTCACTGGATTCTTCTAAGCATTGATGTTGACCATGCAAGAGTTGAAATCTCGGGCTCGTTAAAGAAAAGCATGGAAGAGTAAGACAACATGCTTAATATGCTCCAAAAGTAATGTCAATCATTATCGCACTATATTTGTCTCTTTCGTTCATTCTCTAAGATGTCAAGTAATTAATAACTCATTTATTCATTTATTTTTTGCCGGACAGGGTTTGAAAAAGTTTTGCGAAGGAGGTTAATGGTGAATGGTGTAAGGAGCTAACTTTTCATCTGATCCCGATAAGTAGTAAGAGAGGTAGGTCCTCTACGCATCTCTTCAATTCTACTCTCTATACAATTATCATACTTGATTATTATTTGATTAAATTATATTCTCGAAAAGTGTGCGAGAAAGCCACATGGGACTAATTTATGTGGATACTACGTATGCGAGTTCATTCGCGGGTGTATTGAGCAGGGACTAGACTTTCTTGAATTACGTAATTGTTGAATTCCATTCATAATGATCTAGTTCTTTATATATAGTTAGATGCGATGCGGGACAAGCTCCTACCACAGCAATGCCTACTAGCAATTCAAGAGTAATTGTCGGCATTTTTGCTCAAGAAGGTCATAAACCCAATAAGAGAATACAACTTGAATAGAAAATAAAGCATCTTTGTAATGTAATGATCTTCATGCAATCAAATAGACAGGCTCTAGTCCCGGTTGTAACTTTATAGCAATGTGTATATATGTCTGTATATACTTGTGAGAGAAATTATATTATATATGCATCAACATGTACAGTATATAGTAGCATAGAATATGTATACGAAAACTTGTTTGAATGAAAACACAAAATTAAAAATAACTAAACACAAAAACATAAAAAATAAAACCCACAAACCCCATCCCCTGCCGTGGTAGACGGTTGCCCCAAAACGCTGTCCCGGTAGAAAACCTTTAGTCCCGGTTCATGTTACCAACCGGGACTAAAGGTACTCCAGCCTAGCGCACTACATGGGGCCACGTGGAGACCCTCTAGTACCGGTTCGTAACCGAACCAGAACTAAAGGTTTCATAGTTCCGGATGCACATCCAGGACTATAGCCCCTTACAAACCAGGACTAGGGGTTTGTTTTGTACTAGTATTATGTAGAGACCGGGTGTAAATATTACTATAAGTAACAAAGTACCCATTTCTAAAAAATAAAAACTTGGGATAACACATGTCAATGACATAGAATGGTAAGTTTCATGTAGAGCCGAATTATTGGCTAGTTCAGAAAGATGACAAGGAATGACAATCTTTAGCTTTGTTAAAATCAAATCTGACATAGACATAATAGAATATGCAGACGCATATGATATTATTGTTCTTATTGGACCCTGCCATGGGGTATCTGGCTTATTGTCTATTACTTAGTATTTTTGGATCGATTTGATATACTCTCCTAGCCGAGGGAATCCTTACTGAGTCTAATGGACTCGACGAATTCGTCTAATAATGAATGACAATCCGGAAATTGTGCGTCGTCCAAAGCCAACGTTATCTTGATAGAGCCTAAAACATAAATATTAGATAATTAAATCTAAAATATATAATGTTAGCTAAATGAATATTGAGAATGTCAATTAGTGTTCATCTACCTATAAATTTAAATAATGGTTGTCTAATAATATTAAAAAATAAAATTTACAAATGAAATAATTTATAATGATGCAAACAGATGTATGTTTATTATATTAAGATTATTTATATTTTTCTGATAATAGTAGACATATTATTTGTTTTATTTGGATTTTTACAATTGAAGATATGATTTTCCAATGTTTTATATTTGATTTGAATTAAAAAAGAAAATTTACAAATAAAATAATTTATAAATGATGCAAACAAATGTTTGGATATTATATTAAGATTCTTTATATTTTTTTGATAATAATAGACATATTATTTGTTTTATTTGGATTTTTGTAATAGAAGATATGATTTTCGGAAGTTTTATATTTAATTTGAATTAAAATAGAAATTTTACAAAAAATAAACTAGTCGCGGGTCGTGGCTGGACCCGGGACTAGAAGGTGCCTGTGCGCGCGAAAACGCAGCGGCCGAAAAATACACTAGTCCTGGGCCGTGGCTTAACACGCGACTAGAGGACGGTATTTAGTTGCGGGTTAAGCCACGGCCCGGGACTAGAGACCCTCTAGTCGCGGGATGTGGCTTAGCCCGGGACTAAAGGTTCATCCCTATATATTCCACGCGCCACCGCCCCAGCCCAGCACTTGGCATTTCTCGACGAAGACGAAGACGAAGCACACATGCGACGCATTGAAGACGCAGGGAGGTGCCGCCTTCCGATTCCACCGCTGCCGCCCGCCGTGCGTGTTCGCGCCCGCCGTGCCGTGACGTGCCGCCGATCGGCCGTGCAGTGACATGCCGCCGCTCCGCCGTGTCGTGTTGCCGCCCCACAACGCTGCCGCTCGTTGTACCGCCGTCGTACGTGCTGCCGCCGGCGTCGGTGAGCTCGAGGGTGGTTTTTTTCAGTTATTAGGATTATATTGTTTTACCACAAATAATATTAGGGTTATTATAATTAGGATTATTGTTTTACCACAAATAACATTAGGGTTATTAATTAGGGTTATTTTTTTTGTTTTAGTTATTAGGATTATTGTTTTACCACAAATAATATTTGAGTTATTGTTTTTTTTAGTTTTTAAGATTATTTTTTTACCACAAATAATATTAGGGTTATTAATTAGGTTATTGTTTTTTTGTTTTAGTTATTAAGATTATTGTTTTACAACAAATAATATTAGGGTTATTGTTTTTTTGTTTTAGTTATTAAGATTATTGTTTTACCACAAATAATATTAGGGTTATTAATTATGTTTATTTTTTTTGTTTTAGTTATTAGGATTATTGTTTTACCACAAATAATATAAGGTTATTAATTACTGTTATTAGGGTTATTGTTTTAGTTATTAGAGTTATTGTTTTTTCTAACCTATTTAACTCTCTTTCTATTATAGTTAATTAAGTCATGGATCCATTAGAAGATCCTGGTCGCATTGGTGAAGGTTTTCTTCAGGGCATGATAAGAGGTGAAATTCCTCTTAATATTACTACCGGTGAATATATTTTGCTCGAGGAAGAGATTTTCTCATATTTGAATCCATCCTGTGATGGACTAGAGGAAAACCTGATGTACCAAGGGGAAGACCGGATGGACAAAGGGCAAACAAATCACAACAATAATGATGGTCCCTCGACAGGATCCGGCGAGGTACATATATATAAAGCCTCGTGTTACCTCTATTCATTAATTGATCTAGATATATATATATATATATTAATCACTCTCTCTTCTTATTTTAGCCCACCGGATCGAAGCAATTAACAGCTCGAACGAAACGAGGGACGAGCAAAAAGTTGGATGGTAATCAGAGGTTCACCATCAAAGAAATAGATGATGATGGTGAACCGATTGCTCCAGAGAAGCACCGGAGGATGTTTACAAATCAATGCGGGATGCTTGTTAGGGACAACCTGCCGATCACTATCCAAGAATGGAATAAGTCAAAGAAACCCGGTGAAGAATCCAAAAGCTATGTCACCGATGATGCCAAAGATGACCTTTGGAAGAAGCTCATAGCAAATTTCATACTACCTCCAAAGTATGAAGAATTTGAGGCAGATGGTATTACCCCAAGGCCGGTTAGGATTGAAAAAAGAGCGAAAGTCAAGGAGTGGGCGTTGAGAAACATGGCTGAACTATACCGGAACCACAAGAAAAGTTTATACGCGAAATATGTCGCGAAAAAGAAAACTCCAGACTTCAAAGGAGCAAATGAGAAGTTGATAGAACAGTGGACCGATTTTGTAACTTACAAGCAATATGATAAAGCAAAGGCAAAGTCGGCAAAGAATGCGTTAAATGCTTCCCAAAAGAAATACCATCATAAAATGGGGACAGGTGGCTACAAGAGTGCCGTCCCTAAGTGGGAAACTATGGAGAAGGACATGAGGGATAGAGGCGTCACTCCTGGTACAGATGGATGGCCCGAGAGGTCAAATCACTGGTGGTACGAGCAAGGGGATCGTTGGACCCAGAAACAGGGAAGACATTATTTCATGAAACAAATTCTAAAACCCTCCAAAGACCTTGTTCAAGTAATGAACGATGCTCAATTGGGATTGTTCCGTCCAGAGAGAGAGAGAGAGAACGACGAGCTAACACGCGCCCTAGGGAATCCTGAAAAGGGAGGACAAACACGAGGCGCCAGTGTCTCGTGGAAGAAAGGGTTTCCTCAGTACGATACCAGTTATAGAATCCGTGAGAGAACGAAGGACTAGGAGGCAGACCGAATCTCCAAGGTAGAGCAGGACCTAGCTGATCTGAAGAACCTCATGCAGGAAATTAGACAATGGCCGTCGTCAACTCACCCGCGGGATGATGATCCTGCATTGGATCTTAGCCAGCGGAGAAGCAGCGTGGCTTCCACGGAGGTCCGGGCTGATTATAAGAACTGCTGGATGATGCACCGGCTTCTCACTACCCCGTGGATGATGTCAGAGAGATGGCATAATGTGAGATACATCAGCGAATGAACATGTCCTTCAAGGTGGCGATCGACACTGCTTTACCTTGTCTACCTGGAGCACTCCACCATTCACTTCCGATTCCACCTGTCTATGCTCGTGTCATGGTGGATGACATATGGGAGGATTTTGCGGACCTAGAGATTGAAATCGCTATGCCTGAAGGCCTTACGAAACTAGGAGATGTCAAGCGCAACATCATTCTATGGAAGAAGAAGTACATCAAGTTTCCAGGCTCGGCGCCAAGTCCACCGACTCCGAGGAATCCAAGTCCACCCCGCATCGAATATCGTCAACCTCGAAGTCCACCCCAACCCGATTATAGTCGACCTCCAAGTCCACCCCGCCCTGCTGACGATCACCGCAGCAGGAGTACATCAACTCGATCTCTTCCTTCGTGCAATACTCGATCTTCGCCTCCGCCTCCATGCAATCCTACTACCTCGTCGAAGAAACGGAAGGTCGACGCTCCCCCAAGCCCCACATAGAAGAAAGGTAAAACGACGAAGATAGTCGACATCCCGCCGGCTCTTTGATATGTTGGAAATGTATCTATAATTTTTTATGCTCCATGCTTGTTTATTATCTACTTTTCTTTACCTTGTCTCCACTTTGGGGTGCTTTTTACATGTTTTCTGGTACTAACCTACTAACAAGTTGCAATAGTGCCAGATGCCTGTTTTCTGCTGTTTTTGGTTTCAGAAAAGTTAGTAAACAAATATTCTCGGAATTGGACGGGACAAACGTTAAAGTCAATTACTTTGCGTGGGGAACAAGAAGTCCAGAGGGGAGCCGGAGAGGCCGGACGGGGTGGCCAGACCCACCCTTGGCGTGGGTGGGCCCTGTCCCGCGCCTGGGAGGGGTGTGGGGCCCCTAGCCGCCGCCTCGGCCTCCCCCTTCACCTATAAGAAGCCCCCAATGCAGAAACCCTAAGCACCCGATCAAATCTCCACGAAACCGTATGTAGCCGCCGCCACCATCGTTCCTAGATCGGGGGGATCTGAAGTTCTTCCCGGCACCCTATCGGAGGGGAGATCATCCCAGAGGCCTTCTCTCCGATATGATGCGTGAGTAGTTCCAGATTGGACTATGGGTCCATGTAGTAGCTAGATGGTTGTATCTCCTCCTTTGTGCTTTCATGTATAGATCTTTTGAGCTCCGTTCATGATCAAGATCTAATCTATTTGTAATCATGCATGTTGTGTTTGTGGGGATCCGATGGATATTGATATTATTATGTTGGTTTGATTAATGGTTTTGTCTTTATGATTCTATCATGTCTGTGTTGTTTGTGATCTTGCATGCTCTCCGTTGTTAGTAGCTATCTTGGCCAAGTAGTTGCTAGTGACTCAAAGAGGGGGTATTTATGGTTGATAGTGGGTTCATGCCTCTAGTTTCCAAGGGAAGTGACAATAATCTCTTCGGTTGTAGATGTGTTGTTGCTACTAGGGAGAAAACAACGGTCTCTTGTTCATGGAACATGTGGACTGTTTACCTTACACACTTTGCTTAAACCAGTTGTCTGTTGCTTAAAACTTAATAATGGAGGGAGTTCGGATGATAACCTGAAGGTGGACTTCTAGTCATAGATGCAGTTGGATGGCGGTCTATGTATCTAGTCGTACTGCCCAATCGAATCTCATAGGATCTCTATGACTAGTAATTGCATTGTTATTCCTTGCTCAGTTCCTGTCAATTGCTTGAACTATGGACCCCGGTCCAATCTTTACCATTGATACATCTTCCACTGTTACTTGTTTACTTGCTGCAAAGCATTACCTTCCACACCATACGTTTAATCCTTTGTTACAGCAAACCGGTGAGCTTGACAACCTCACTCATTCGTTGGGACAAAGTCTTGAGTTTGTGTTGTGCAGGTCTCCATGTTGATTGCAACACCTTTGAGACATTTCCTTCCTCCTTTAGGTTCGATAACCTCGGACTTGCTCTTGGGGTTCCAACGAAGTGTCCCACGTCAACACTGGGTGCAAGAATCAAGATTTCTGGCGCCGTTGCCGGGGAGGCTAAGGACGTCTTCACAGGCGGAGTCCTTCACTTCCTTTCTCTTTACATTGTTTTTAGTTTTTTTTGTTTATTTTTATTGGTTTTGTTTGACTCTTAAAAAAAAGCAAAAAAAATTAGTTTAGTTTGGTTTGCTTTCTTTATTCAAAAACACAAAAAAATTAGTTCCTTCTCTATCTGCTGCTGCTATTTTTGGCTTGCCCACCTTTGCCAAAATGAACTCTGTTGAGAACACCAAGTTGTGTGACTTCACTAGCACCAACAACAATGATTTCCTAAGCACTCCTATTGCTCCACCTGCTCCCGATGCTACCTTTTATGAAATTAAGCCTGCTTTGTTGAATCTTGTGATGAGAGAGCAATTTTCTGGTGCTGGTTCTTATGATCATGCTGCCCATCTCAATAGCTTTGTTGAACTTTGTGAGATGAAAAAGTATAAGGATGTAGATGGATATATTATTAAGGTCAAGCTTTTTCCTTTCTCCTTGAGTGGAAAAGCTATAGAATGGTTGCTTTCTTTGTCTAAAAATAGTATTGATTCTTGGACTAAGTGCAAAGATGCTTTTATTGGAAAGTACTATCTTCCTGCTAAGATTATATCTATGAGAAGTGACATTATGAAATTTAAACAACTTAATAGTGAACATGTTGCTCCAGCTTGGGAATGAATGTAATGTTTTGTTAAAAAATGCCCTACTCGTGGACTCAGTGCTTGGATGATTATCCAGACTTTTTATGCAGGTTTGAACTTCTCCTCAAGAAATCTGTTAGATTCAGCTGCTGGAGGTACCTTTATGGGCTTCACTTTGGGTGTTGCAACAAGGCTCCTTGATATTATGATGGTTAACTACTCTGAATGGCATGTTGAGAGAGCTCCACATGGTAATAAGGTAAATTCTATTGAGGAAACTTCCTCTTTGAGTGAAAAGATTGATGTTATTATGGCTATGCATGTTAATGGGAAAGCTCCTTTAGATCCTAATGGTGTTCCCTTAGCCTCTTTGGTTGCTCAATAAGAGAAAGTTGATGTGAACTTCATTAGAAACAACAATTTCAACAACAATGCCTATAGGAATAATTTTGGTAGCAACAAAAATTATAGGCCTTATCCTCCTAATAATGGAAATTCCTATGGAAGCTCTTACAATAATGCTAGAAGTGCCCCCTCTGAATTTGAAGTCATGCTCAAGGACTTTATCAGTAAACAAACCACTTTCAATAAGACTATAGAGGAAAACCTTTTAACTGTTGAGAAAAATTTATCCTCTTTGTCTGAAGCTCAGTCTTCCTTGATTAATAAAATGGCTGCTAAACCTGAAATTATGGAAAAAACCTTTGCTACTGCTCATGCCATACAAGTTACTATTGATGAAAATGTTAGGCTGTTAGCTCAACTTCATGCTAAGTGGGAAAGGGAAGCTGAAATTGATAGAAACAATAGTGTGTGCACCATCACCACTAAACCACAAGTAGTCCCGATTCCTCCTCCTACTATGCCTAAGACTATTGAGCCTACTACTAGTGATGCTAAGTTTGACTTTGATATTGATGGTTGCAATATTTATGAAGTGATTATGTTTTTGCAAAAGCTTGCTAGAAGTCCCGATGCTAGTGATATGCATGTTGCTTTCACTAAACATATTACAGATGCTCTTGTGAAAATTAAGGAAGAGAAGCTAAAACACAAAGCTTCTATTTCTAGGAAAGTAGAAGATAGTTGGGAACCAATTATTAATATTCAAGTGAATGACTTTGATCTCAAAGCATCATGTGATCTTGGTTCTAGTGTCTCTATTATGCCTAGAAAGATTTATGAAATTCTTGATTTGCCAACATTGGAAGATTGTTATTTAGATGTCCCACTCAATGATAATGCTAAGAAGAAACTCATGGGGAGTATTAATGATGTTCTCATTATGGTTAACAATGCTTATGTCCCTGTTGATTTCTATTTTTTGGATGTTGAATACAATGCTTCTTGCCCCATTACTTTGGGAAGACCTTTTCTTAGAACAGTTGGTGCTATCATTGATATGAAAGAGGCCACCATTAAATATCATTTTCCATTCAAGAAAGGTATTGAACACATCCCTATTATAAGATAGAGGTTGCTTTTTGCTCCACCTTTGAAAGCAAGATTTGATGTTAATGCTTCTTTATTTGAAAATACTTGATTCTTCTTGCTTCTTGTGCCTAACTTAAAGGCGTTAAACAAAAGTACTTGTTGGGAGATAACCCAAGAGTTTCCTTCATTCTTGAAAGTTATTATTTCAGTAATCACCACTCCTTATCCTTTTTGTTTGATTTTTTGTGCCAATAATGACCTCTAATGAGAGGAAAGTAAGATTTGGGGAGTTGCTGTCCCGAAACAAATTTCTGTCCTCCACCAAAAAAATTCGTGAAGATTCTCTGTAACTCGGATTGAGCTCAAATTTTACGAATATATCCCCTAGTGTATTAGCTAACTTTCATTAGTTAAACACTTTTTGATTTGAGCAACAGAAGATGTTCGAAAAAATAGGTTTATACCTGCTGGTCTGTTTTGACATATTACTGTCATTATTTACATTTGCTTCTTATTGATTCTTTTTTGAGTTCTATTTAGGTGAATTGACCTTTTTTAAGGAGTTGCTACAGTAGCTTGTGTTTTTAGTGAAAAGCCTTTCTGTTCCAAAGCTTTGCCAGAGGTCTAATATCTTTTGAAGAAACTAATGTTGCTAATGAATATTGTGTGAAGTTTTGTATGAAAGAAACATTTCAGGTGTAGAGAGAGAATGATGCAATGAGATGAAGAATGGATAAAAGCTCAAGCTTGGGGATGCCACCATGGTGTGACCCCAAGAAATATCCAAGAGGTACAAGTGTCAAAGCTTGGGGATTCCCAAGGCATCCCCTTCTTCATGAATAAAAAGCTCTGGTCTGTCTAGACACTTCGTTTTTATTGTTTCATGCTCAGTTGTGTTGTTCTTGGAGAGTATTAGTTTTTGTTCGCTTTTCTTAGGCTGTTTAGTTTGCTTGAATAAAGAAGTTTGGACCCCTGTTCTCGTTGTGTTGTTTTGCAAATAAGTTGCTTGGTGTTGGAAAGGAGTAGTAAGTTCTTGCTTGAAGTGCAAGAGGAGCTTCTATTGACTATGACTTAGACTTTAGCATGACATTCTAGGTGTTGTTTGACATTATGCTTAGTGATTATTTTTGTAGAATGTCTTGTTCGAAACAATTGGGATTGCTTAGTGTGCCTTGAAGAAATTATGCGTTGTTTTAGCATGCAAAAGCATAGTATTGTGGTATTCTCCTTTGATGCTTTGCTTGGGTTGACTTGGCACATGATCACACCATGTTATGACTATGACAATTCAACATTAGCTTCTATGATCATTTAATCCTTGACTTGTAGTACCACTCTTTGCTTTGATTTGTATGCTTTGTTGCTCTGCATGATTATGGCCATTATGCTCTCTTAGTTGGTTGCTCCCAGTCTTTTGCTAGCCTCCACTTGTATGAGTAAGCTCTACTCATGCTTCCAACTCCTAAGAAACCAAGTTTTTCCAAGTGTCCACTATAAACTCTTATGCATGGTGTGATGCACCATTCCAAGTATATTCTTGTTTTCAACTATCTTCCAATTAAAAACTATTTTGTTATGTGAAAACTTAGTGATTACAGCCCTCACGAACTTGATGGCACACTTTATATTTTTTGCCCCTAATAAACTTGAACCATAGTGACAACTTTTTTGTATATGCTTGCACTTATAAGTTGGAATTAACAGAACCGTGCTGTCACGGGGAACGTTTTCAACATTGCACCTATACTTTGTACTCAGTTGATATCATGCTCTTTTGTCTATGGATGTCTCCGGTGTGAAATAAAGAGGGAACTTGTAAGTCCATGGAGTTTGTATCATGTGTTAGAGAAACGCCTGGGCCGCTAGACTAAGCCTTGCCTAATCATGGTGGAAACTTGCAGTATCACCATAATGAGCTATCTATGAAGCATCCTCAATAAAAAGGTATGCATATGGTAAATAAAAAGATTGTTGAGATGCTCATTGTCTACTTGCCTTGTCATTTTGGTTATGGGAAAG
The DNA here is from genome assembly GCA_030063025.1 of Avena longiglumis. NCBI lineage: Eukaryota > Viridiplantae > Streptophyta > Magnoliopsida > Poales > Poaceae > Avena > Avena longiglumis. The sequence goes on from CP125979.1 coordinate 450,888,865, forward strand.
CTCTTGTACCATGTGCAAGGCGTACCCCGTTGGCGGTTCTCAATGATATGCAAATACTTACAATGACAAGAACTTACCTGGGCCCAAAGTTGAGTATGCATGAGGTGTGGCCCTCGTATTCAAGGGACTTGAGACTGCCAACTTATACCTCGTCAAGCATATACTCCATCTTTGCCACTTTACCCCTAACCACTTCAAGATGCTTATGATAGGGGCAATGAGGGCTGAAAGCTAACAAGTACAATAATTTTTGGAAGCACTTTTTGAAACTTGTAATCCCTTCTTCCTTTACAAAAAAAGGCCTTTCTTCCACCACTATTGAGTCTCCACCTTCTACCTTTAGGCACCATTAAGAGAGCATAGTTGTCATTCTGTGTGCAGTGTTCCAAAGCTTATTGATTGATGCATATTGTGATATTACTTGTTCTTGTGCTATTTCTTTCTAGTCACCCTTGTGAACTTTTAAGGTGTCCTATGCATCTATATTGCTACTCTATTAGGGACAAGCTAATTGCCACTATGCTATGTTTTATGTATGTGAAACAAACAAACATTTTTCATTACATCTTATTCATGATCTTTGTTTGTAGCTTGTCATATTGCATGCATAGTTACTATGTCCTATTGTTAGAACTCCATCTTTCATGCACATGTTTAGAGTTCTTTGATCCTAGCTTTGAATGCTCGCAAATGGTTGGATATTTATTGTGAGGGTGCATGTCACCTCAAAAATTATTCTTTTATCACTTAAGTACTCGAGGACTAGCAGGAGTTAAGCTTGGGGATGCTGATACGTTGGAAACGTATCTATAATTTTTGATGCTCCATACTTGTTTAGTATCTACTTTGCTTTGCCTTGTCTACAGTTTGGGGTGATTTTTACATGTTTTCTGGTACTAACCTACTAACAAATTGCAACAGTGCCAGAATCCTATCTTCTGCTGTTTTTGGTTTCAGAAAAGTTAGTAAAGAAATATTCTCGAAATTGCACGGGACAAACATCAAAGTCAATTACTTTCTGTGGGGAACAAGAAGTCCAGAGGGGAGCCAGAGAGGCCGGACAGGGCAGCCAGACCCACCCTAGGCACCGGTGGGCCCTGCCCCGCGCCTCGGAGGGATGTGGGGCCCCTGGCCGCCGCCTCGGCCTCCCCCTTCGCCTATAAGAAGCCCCCGATGTAGAAACCCTAAGGACCCAATCAAATCTCCACAAAATTGTCTGTAGCCGCCGCCACCATCGTCCCTAGATCGGGGGGATCTGAAGTTCTTCTCGGCACCCTGCCAGAGGGGAGATCATTCCGGAGGCTTTCTCTCCGGTATGATCGTGAGTAGTTCCACCTTGGACTATGGGTCCATGTAGTAGGTAGATGGTTGTATCTCCTCCTTTGTGCTTTCATGTATAGATCTTCTGAGTTCCGTTCATGACCAAGATATAATCTATTTGTAATCATGCATGCTGTGTTTGTGGGGATCCAATGGATATTGGGATTATTATGTTGGTTTGATTAATGGTTTTGTCTTTATGATTCTATCATGTATGTGTTGTTTGTGATCTTGCATGCTCTCCGTTGTTAGTAGCTATCTTGGCCAAGTAGTTGCTAGTGACTCCAAGAGGGGGTATTTATGGTCGATAGTGGGTTCATGCCTCTAGTTTCCAAGGGAAGTGACAATAATCTCTTCGGTTGTAGATGTGCGATTTCTACTAGGGAAAAAACAACGGTCTCTTGTTCATGGAACATGTGGACTGTTTACCTTACACTCTTTGCATAAAACTATTGTTTGTTGCTTGCAAATTAATACTGTAGGGGGTTCGGATGGTAACCTGAAGGTGGACTTCTAGTCATAGATGCAGTTGGATGGCGGTCTATGTATCTTGTTGTACTGCCCAATCGAATCTCATAGGATCTTTCTGACTAGTAATTGCATTGTTATGCCTTGCTCAGTTCCTGTCAATTTCCCTGCTGTAATTTGTTTACCCTTCATGTCATGTTGTTTATTTAAGGAGAGCACCTCTAGTGAACTATGGACCCCGGTCCAATCTTTACCATTGATACATCTTCCACTGTTACTTCTTTACTTGATGCAAACCATTACCTTCCACACCATACGTTTAATCCTTTCTTATAGCAAACCGGTGAGCTTGACAACCTCACTGATTTGTTGGGACAAAGTCTTGAGTTTGTGTTCTGCAGGTCTCCACGTTGCTTGCAACATCTTTGAGATATTTCCTTCCTCCTTCAGGTTCGAGAACCTCGTTTTCTATTGAGGGAAACTTGCTGCTGTGCTCATCACACCTTGCTCTTGGGGTTCCAACGAAGTGTCCCACGTCAACACTGGGTGCACGCATCACTCTTCCAAATAGACCTTATGACAAGACCGATGAGGAAACTAACGCGGATGTGGCTGCCCAAGTTAAGGCACATTTTGCACCTAAAAAGCCTGAGACAAAGACAGTATATGATGAAAAACCAAAAAGTGGACGAAGTCCTTTCTTGAGCAACCATCCCAGATGTCGATGAATCTGGAACCAGACTATGACGGGGAGATTATTAAGCAAGCAAAGAAGAAAAAAAGCACAAGTGCAAAAAGCGGGAAGCAAGTTGCCCAGCTCGGAGCACAGAAGAATCAATCGATCCCCTCGCTCAAAGTCATTTCAGACCTCGACAAGGGCTTCAGAGCTGAAATGGATATGAACATGCAAATAATGGACCCCAGATCCCGTACTAATGCATCACTAATGGGAATCACTGTATCGAAGGTCGAAAGACTTGCTACCGAAGCAAATATGTCTCTTGGTCAATATTTAGGCTATGAAGATACGCCTATGGTTCAGTTAGTACGGAAGTATGTCCAAGGGGAGTCTCTAGTCAGTAATGAGGATCTCGCGCGTCTATCCACACATATACGAAATCTACATGAATGGTACATGTCGCAAACAGAAAAAAAGTATCAGAAAGATTGGTTTCCAGTGGACGTTAGAAAGGAGCATCACTTCAAACCATACTCGATACAGGTTCAAATGACCGAACTATTTCAGTTATATAACCAGCGCGCCCTCAACAAATCTATCATTTGTTCCTACTGTCTATAAGTGGTTTATTTCTACAATTAAGTTTGTAGCTTAGCTCATTCATTGCATTTAATATATTATGCTAACTATATATACTTTTGTATGATATTATATTCTGCAGAATGAAGATGCTTGAGGTCAAAAGAGCTAGAAGATATGACGTTGGGTTCATTGACCCATATATCGTTAATGATTTTACGTTAAAGAATCACCCCAAGGATGTGGAGGAAGACCTGTGCAGGTTCTTAACCGAGAATAATTTTGTTAAGGAAATACTACTTCCTTACAACTTCAAGTGAGTTTTTCTATCTTGTACACATTTTATTTTTGCTTACTCGATGAGCTAGGCATGTATGCTTATATAAACGTCCGTAGATTCCACTGGATCTTGCTAAACATTCGAGTTGACAAGTCCCTAGTTGAAGTCTACGACTCATTAAGCTGGGACCAAGAGCAGTGGAGCGACATGAAAGCAATGTTCCATAAGAAATTTCAATCATTATCGCATTATATCGGACTTTTTCGCTCATTTCTTGATATCAAGTAACTAATAACTCCTTTGTTCATTTTCTTTGCCGAGCAGGTGTTGGACACGGTTCAGACAGAAATACCAGGTCCATTCAAAGATGAGCTAACTTATAAAATGGTGAAGAGTTTACAACAGCCACCGGGAAATCATTTATGTGGATACTATGTCTGCGAGTACATCCGCGAGATGACCAGTGAGCGGAATGTTGACTCACATTTTACTTATGGTTTGCAGGAGAAACTAGAGCCAGACCAGCGCATACGAGCAATTCAAGAGGAGCTGGCGGGATTTATGATGAAGGAGGTCCTTGATGTACATGGAGAGCATTATGCAGATGACGTGGAACTCGATATGCCTAGTGATCTTCATGTAGTTGATATGATATATATATCATCAATGACCATGTAATTTCAAAACATTTATTCCTTTTGATATGATTGATTATATGTATGCTTGCAAGGGATCGATTAATTATATAGATGCATCAACGTGTACTGTGTATGTAGTAGCGTAGAATATGTGTACTGAAATATATGTTTGAAATTATAGTGAAACACAAAACGAAAAAGGAACGAAATGGCAAAAAAAAGGAAATACACAATCTCTGCCGCGGCAGAGAAACACACAATTCTCTGCCGCAGCAAGAAACCGTATAGTCCCGGGTGGTGTTATGGCCCGGAACTAGAGGGTTTCCGCCCCCACCTCGCTGAAACAGCCACGTGGCTATTATCAGTCGCGGGGCGTAGCAAGCCGGGACTAGAGGGGGGGCTCTAGTCTCGTTTTGGCAGTCCCGGGCCCCCGGGACTAGAGCCAGTTGGGGCCTGGGACTGGAGGCTTGTTTTCCGCCGGTGAAGTTTATCCATCTTAAATCAAAATGACATTGGATGTTAGTCATATTTTATCTAATTAAATATGATACAATAGCAACATTTAGACTTGGTAAGGATATCACCACAAGGAGTAACAAGTTGGATCTTATATGCAACTTGATGTACTAGCATCCATGACTATTTAGCATAGATTAGAAAGTTCTAGAAGCGTTCACTCCGAAAAATCCGATGTTGCATAAACTGATCCAAGCGGTCGAAATCCACTTTACCTAGGCTCCTAGGTGTACATGCACCCACTGTCAAAAAACATAATTTTAAAAGTTGAAAATTTTAAAAACAGATATTCGGATGTACATGTTGACATCCTATGTGCGTACACCAAGTTTCATGAAAAAAAAGACATTTTATGTTGATTATATAAAAAAGAAAATTTTTGATGGTGTAAAATAGTTTTTTCACAAGACATTTTTTTTTGTCTTTTTTGTACATACCTTAAAAATGTCTTCTGACTGCAAAACACACATGTGAGGACATAGCATGTCCGAATGCTTATCCTGGGATTTTATTTCAAAATTTTTGAATATCTTATAATTTATATAAAAGACATTTTTCATAATAGGTGCATATAGACCTGGGAGCCAAATCACCGTGTCCTCCAAGCGGCGAAAATCCACTTAGAATATTTATATTATTCTATGTTAGATTACATAGTTTAACTAACCGGCCTTGTTGGTTCCATGCATCTTCGTGGAATGCCAACTAGGCACACTGATAAATGGCATCGAAAGAAATGAGCAAAGAGAGAATGCTACTATTAGGATAGAGAGTGACGGCCCGAAACTCATGTATGAATCAACAGACCTATACATCATCATAGAGAGGGCAACAACAATTTTAGGATACATTGTAAAAGTCAGGACTCAAACTCAAGACCTTAGGTTTTATATCATGTAAAGCTTCATGCAGCAGCCAACGCAAAAAGTCTAAATTGATGAAAAGAGCTAGTGCAATCCACCTATATACTTCAATAGAAAGAGAAGTTGTTCAATGTAATGGGACTAGTGTGGGATTGTTCGATGCGAACAAAACTCATACTATATTTTATTTTTGGTATAAATTTTTTTGTTTGCGGCTCGGAGTATCGGCCATTTTGAACATTTATATGGAAGGAAGAGCATGCTATTGTGACTTACATGTGGATTCCCGTAGACGCTAGTCCCAGGTGATGGTGGCAGAGCCGGCAGCCTTGACAGATTAACTGTACTGCGTGAAGACACCATAAGAAGCGTGATAAGCGACAATGAGCACACGGACAGAGGGCGGCCAATTTTGCGTGATCATATCTACCGTGTTCAATGTTATATACTGTCAACTTTCGTCCGTTGATTATGTCAAGTTTCGGCTATGTATGTGTAATGTATAGGCAACGAAGTCAAGCCCACATGTACCCACTTTACATTAGAAATAACGACCATAAGTGCTTCTAGCAAACGGTTGGTGGCGGAGTGGCTATGCCCCTCGAGTCAGACCAAAAGTGGGCTGAACAAAGCTTATCATGTCCTAGTACGCTATCCAGAGATAGATTTTGGGGCACGGCACTACGGAAAAACGACGGTTTGCCGTGGGCCCGGGGCACAGCGAAGTACTCCTTCGATCTAAGTTAATAAACAAAAGGTTGTTTAGATTCCAATGTATGTAGCAATAAAATTTGTTGAGATTCGAATGTACGACGTACGGGGCAAGATGACGATCGAGTAAAAGGGTTTAGCCACATGTGGCCGCTGACACAGATATTTAGTCTCGTATCCGAACCATGGCAAGGCAGGTTTACCTTTAAAGGGAGCAAGACCATCCTCATTGATGCCTGCTTTCCATCCTTCCCATACATATCATGGGGCTGTACATCTTACAGGAAGGCGTGCACGCCAACTTTGACAAGAAGCTCTCCCGGTTCTTTTGGATGGCGAACGATGGCCACCAAAAGTTTCATATGGTTAAGTGGGCGGACATCTGCACCCCCAAGGATCTAGGGGCATTGGGATCATTTCCTCTCGCCATATGAATGTGGCTCTGATGTTACGGTGGGTCTGGCGGATCCTGACCGACGATGGTGGCTTGTGGATACAACTGATCAAAGCGAAGAATCTTTGTGGGGGTCTACTTCTAGCTTCTGACCGTCGGGAGGGATCTCAGTTTTGGATATCTATCCAGGACATGAAGACGGCGATTTGAAAGGGGCTCTCTATTTCCATCGGACATGGGATAAACACCATCTTCTGTCTCGACCATTGGGTGGGTGGGCGCCCCTTGCGCATGGAGGTTCCTGAGCTGTTCGCGATCTGCACGGACCCTCTGCTCTTCTTGGATGACGCTTGTGTAGGGTTTCGTAGCATGGAAAACAAAAATTTTCTATCGCATACAAACAAACAAGCCAAGATCTATCTACTAGATTGTAGCAACGAGTCGATGGAATAACTTACCCTCGAAGATTCCAAAGTGTTTAACGAGAGCGGATTCTCGTGGGTGATGTAGTCGTACTCTTCCCGATCTCAAGATCGCGTAGACGATCCTTCCGGCGCTGCGTTCCGGCAGCGCTTCCGCAATCGGTCACACGTTCGGTACTCGACGAAGACCTTCCTCTCCCTTGTTCCAGCAGGCAGCGGAGGTTGTAGCACTCTCCTCGCGATTCCGGCAGCACAACGGCGTGGTACTGGAAGTAGAGGGGAGATCCCGCAGGGCTTCGCCTTAAGCCGGAGCGAGTATGGTGGAGTATGAGAGAGCTATTAGTGGTCTAGGGTTTAGACACACCAATTAGAAGGCTCTAAACCGAAGGCTAGGGAAATTAGAAGCTCTAAACCAAAACGGCTCTAAACCGGAGGCTTTGGCTAGGGTTTAGATTAGAGGATAGGAACTTGTGTGTCTAGAGGAGGGGGCCCTGCCCCTCCTTTTATAGGTGGAGGGGGCCGGCGGCCAAGGGGAGGGAGGGGAGTCCCTCCCCAACTCGGCTTGGTGGAGGCGCCGCCGGTTGGAGGAGGGATTCCCTCCCCAACTCGGTTTGCCCCCTCTTTCCTATTTCCCTCTCTTTCCTGTTTTAGCCGTTTGACTTTTCAAACTTGCTATTTGACTTTTCAGTTTAGGATTCAATTTAATCCTTCATTTGGAACAGCGAGAACACTTAGTACATGATGCAATCATTCCAATATGTAATGACACATTCATGTACCCCTCCCCCCCGGAGTGCCGGACATTCCGGAACCTTCTAGAACATTCCCGATGAAAACACCGGAATCATTCCCGAACTCAAAGCAGGACTTTCCTTATATGAATCTTATTCTCGGACCATTCCGGATCACCTCGTGATATCCGGATCCCATCAGACTCGGAACAACATTCGGTCTCTTTCTCATAATACCATAACTACTCAAACAACGTCGAATCCTTAAGTGTGTCTCCCTACGGTTCGTGAATTATGCGGACATGATCGAGACACTTCTCCTAACAATAACCAATAGAGGAATCTGGAAATTCATATGGCTCCCACATATTTCTACGATTACTTTGCGATCGAATGAACCACTTACATACGATACCAATTTCCCTTTGTCTCACGATAGTTTACTTATCCGAGGTTATGATCGTCGGTATCTCTGCATACCTAGTTCAACCTCGTTACTGATAAGTACTCTTTTCTCGTTCCCGTGATATGTGATCCCTTGTGAGCCAGTCACATGCTTGCAAGCTAATTGGATGACATTCCACCGAGAGGGACCAGAGTATATCTATCCGTCATATGGATGGACAAATCCCACTCTTGATCCATGTGTTTCAACCAATACTTTCCGAACACTCAATGCCACCTTTATAGCCACCCAGTTACGGTGTGGTGTTTGATGTCATCAAAGAATCCATCCGGTAAAGGTGATATGCATGATCTCATGGTCGAAGGAATCAGGTTACTATGTATCAGAAAGCATATAGCAATTGAACTATTGAAATGACTTGATCTTTGTGCTACGCTTATCTATAGGAGTATGTCCACCATATCATTCTCCTAACGATATGATCTTGTTGTTGATAACATCTCAATGTTCATGATAGGGAAACCACAATCATTAATCAGCCAACAAGCTAGTGAAGTATAGAGGCTATACTAGGGACTTCAAATTAAGTTTACAAATCACACAAGTATCAATGTTTCCTTGTTAATACTATTATAGCATGAATGTAAACATTTATCATAAACACAAAGATATAATAATAACTACATTTATTATTGCCTCTAGGGCATATCTCCAACAGTCTCCCACTTGCACTAGAGTCATCTAATCTAGATTACATGGTAATATACCGAAAACCCATGGCAGTTTGGTGTTGGTCATGTTTTGCCCTCGGGAGAGGTTTAGTCAACGGATCCGCCACATTCAGATCTGTGTGTACTTTGCAAATCTTTATATCCCCATCCTGGATATGTTCTCGAATAGCGTGAAAACGCAGCTTGATGTGCTTCATCTTCTTGTGTGACCTTGGTTCTTGCGCATTGGCTATGGCGCCCATGTTATCACAGTAGATAGACATTGGGTCCAGCGCACTAGGAACCACACCCAGCTCTGCAATGAACTCTTTCATCCATATCGCTTCTTGTGAAGCCTCCGAAGAAGCCATGTATTCCGATTCAGTTGAAGATCTCGCCACAACGCTTTGCTTTGCACTCCTCCAGCTAACTGCTGCACCATTCAAAATAAATACGTATCTAGATTGTGATTTAGAATCATCTGGATCGGTGTTCCAACTAGCATCGGTGTAACCATTAACAACGAGATGTTCATCACCTCCATAAGAAAGAACCATATCCTTAGTTCTTCTCAAGTACTTAAGGATGTTTTTGACCGCTGTCCAATGATCCACTCCTGGATCACTTTGATATCTGCTAGTTAAACTAACAGCATATGCAATGTCGGGTCTAGTACATAGCATGGCATACATTAGAGATCCTATGGCTGAGGCATAGGGAGTCTTACTCATCCTTTCTCTATCTTCTGCCGATGTCGGACTTTGAGTTTTACTCAAGGTCGTATTGGGCAACATGGGCAATAACCCTTTCTTGCTTTCTTCCATTCCAAACCTCTTTAGAACTTTGTCCAAATATGTACTCTGTGACAATGATATTTGGCGTTTCGATCTATCTCTATAAATCTTTATGCCTAATATGTAAGCTGCTTCACCAAGATCCTTCATTGAAAAACTATTATTCAAATATTCCTTGACACTATTAAGAAGGTCTACATCATTCCCAATCAACAATATGTCATCCACATATAGTATTAAGAATGCTACGGAGCTCCCACTCACTTTCTTGTAAATACAAGCTTCTCCATAAGTTTGTATAAAACCAAAACTTTTGATCACCTTATCAAAACGTTGATTCCAACTTCGGGATACTTGCTTCAATCCATAGATGGACCGTTGAAGTTTGCATACCTTATTAGCATCTTTAGGATCGACAAAACCTTTGGGTTGCATCATATACAACTCTTCATCAATATCTCCATTGAGGAATGTTGTTTTGACATCCATCTGCCATATCTCATAATCATAATATGCAGCGATTGCTAACATAATCCTCACAGACTTTAGCTTCGCTACCGGTGAGAAAGTCTCATCGTAGTCAACTCCTTGAATTTGTCGAAACCCTTTTGCGACTAGTCGAGCTTTATAGACAGTAACATTACCATCAGCATCTGTTTTCTTCTTGAAAATCCATTTGTTCTCGACAGCCTTTCGGCCATCCGGTAAGTCCACCAAACTCCATACTTGGTTTTCGTACATGGATCCAATCTCGGATTTCATGGCTTCTTGCCATTTATTGGAATTTGGGCTCATCATCTCTTCCTCATATGTCTCGGGGTCATCGGTATTGTCCACCAACATGACACTCATAACGGGATCATACCAATCTGGAGTGGTACGAGTTCTCGTTGACCTCCGAGGCTCTGTAGCAACTTCAACTGAAGTTTCATCATCACCATCATTAGCTTCCTCTCTTATTGGTGCAGGCACCACAGGAACTTCTTCGGTCTTTGCGCTACTGCAATTCGAGAGAAGGTTCGACAACCTCGTCGAGTTCTACTTTCCTTCCAGTCACTTCTTTCGAGAGAAATTCCTTCTCTAGAAAGGATCCATTCTTAGCAACGAAGATTTTGCCTTCGGATCTATGATAGAAGGTATACCCAATAGTTTCCTTTGGGTATCCTATGAAGACGCATTTTTCCGCTTTGGGTTCAAGCTTGTCCGGCTGTAACTTCTTTACATAGGCTTCGCATCCCCAAACTTTAAGGAACGACAATCTAGGTTTCTTCCCAAACCATAATTCATACGGTGTCGTTTCAACGGATTTAGACGGTGCCCTATTTAAAGTGAATGCGGCTGTTTCTAATGCATAACCCCAAAATGATAGCGGTAAATCTGTAAGTGACATCATAGAACGAACCATATCTAAGAGAGTTCTATTACGATGTTCGGACACACCATTACGCTGTGGTGTTCCCGGCGGTGTCAACTGTGAAAGTATTCCACATTTCTTCAAATGCTCGCCAAACTCGTAACTTAGATATTCACCTCCACGATCAGAACGTAGAAATTTAATCTTCTTGTTACGTTGATTCTCTACCTCACTTTGAAACTCCTTAAACTTCTCGAAAGTTTCGGATTTATGTTTCATGAAATAGATATACCCATATCTACTCAAGTCATCCGTGAAGGTAAGAACATAACGATAACCACCGCGATGCTACACTCATTGGACCACACATCGGTATGTATGATTTCCAATAAGTCCGTAGCTCGCTCCATCATACCGTAAAATGGAGTATTAGTCATTTTCCCATCGACATGCTTCGCATCTTTCAAGTGATTCAAAATCAAGTGATTCAAGAAGTCCATCGAATGGAGTTTCTTCATACGTTTCACTCCAATGTGACCAAGACGATTAGGCCACATATAGGTCGAATTATCGCTGATTTCAAACGTTTAGCCTCAATGTTGTTGATATGTGTATTTCCACTATCGATATTCAATAAGAATATACCATCTATCAAAGGTGCATGTGCATAAAACATATTACTCATATAAATCGAACAACCATTATTCTCGGACTTAAACAAGTAACCGTCTCGCAATAAACAAGATCCCGATATAATGTTCATGCTCAACATGGCACTAAATAGCAATTATTTAAGTATAAAACTAATCCCGATGGTAGATGAAGGGTAGCGTGTAACGCGATCACATCAACCTTTGATCCGCTTCCCACGCCGCATCGTCACATTGTTCTTCGCTAGCTTCCGTTTATTCGCAAAGACCGTTTCGAGTTACAAATATGAGCAACCAAACCAAGATTAAATACCCAGCACTACTACGAGTACTAGTGAGATACACATCAATAACATGTATATCGATATACCTTTCTTCTTGATGTTGCCGTTCTTCAGATCCGCCAAGTACTTTGGGCAATTCCGCTAGTGACCTTCTCCCTTGCAAAAAAGCACTCAAGATCGTGCTTGGGTCCAGCCTTGGTCTTCTTCGCCGCGTGGCAACTTTCTTACCACCCTTCTTGAAGTGTCCCTTCTTAGACTTGCCTTTCTTGAATTTGGTGGTCTTATTGACCAACAACACTTGGTGCTCTTTCTTGATCTCCACTGCAGACTTTAACATAGCAAACAGTTCGCAACTCTTTGTTCATGTTCTGCATGTTGTAGTTCATCACAAAGTTCTTGTAACTTGGTGGTAGTGATCGAGGACACGGTAAATCCCCAAAGCATTAGGAATCACTATACCCAAGCTTTGAAGTTTGTTTGCGTGCCCTGCACATCTTAAGCACATGCTCACTGACGGAGCTGCCCTCTTCCATCTTGTAGTTAAAGAACTTTTCATAAGCCTCATAGCTTTCAATTGCCGCATGAGTCTCAAAAATCAATTTGAGATCCTCGACAATATCATATGGGTCTGAATTCTCAAACCTTTTCTGAAGCTCCGATTCTAAACCATACAATATAGCACACTGAACTATGGAGTACTGATTCTTCCGAGCAAGGTAAACATTCTTTACTTCATCGGCAAGATCACCGCAGTGGTCACCCAATGTGCATCCAAAGACATAGGTCAAATTACCAGCTGTGAGGACAATCCTCAAATTGCGGAACCAATCCGCGAAGTTGCTTCCATTGTTTTTCAACTTTTCTTTCTCTAGGAACGCATTAAAATTGATGGTAGGGGCTGCCATTGATCTACAACATATTTGCAATAGTTTAGACTAAGTTTATGACAAATTGAGTTCAAATTAATAATGAAATTAAACTAGGTGAACTCTCACTCAAAACAACATCCCTCACATTGTTTTAGTGATCACACGAACCAAATCCACTACATCAACACCGATCATCACGAGAGTTGATATAGTTTCAATGGCGAACAATCGACATGTTCATCATATCTACTATATGATTCATGCTTTACCTTTCGGTGATCCGTGTTCCGAGACCATGTCTGTACATGCTAGGCTCGTCAAGATCAAACCTTAGTTTCCGCATGAGCAAATCTGGCTTGCTCACGTTGTATACACTTGCAGAATCTAACACACCCGATCATCACGTGGTGCTTCGAAACAACAAGCTTTAGCAACGGTGCTAACTAAGGGTGAAAACTTTATGACTTGAAATTCATGTGCATGAGGGATCATCTTATAATGCTACCGTCGTCTACTAAGCAATACAAGATGCATAAAGGATTAACATCACATGCAATTCAATAATATGTGATATGATATGGCATTTCTTCTTTGTGCTTCCGATCTCCATCTTCAAGCACGAGCATGATCTCCATCATCACCGGCATTGCATCAAGGTCAATGACGCTTCTCCATGGTTGTCGTCCACCGGCTTCAACTATTACAACTACTTTGAATAGACACGCGGGTCTTAACATAAAATAAAGACAACCATATGGCTCCTGCCGGTTGCCAACTTACAATAAGGAACATTGCATACATCAAATACAATCACAATCATGGCCATATCACATCATCAAGACACCCCGCAAAACAAAGTTAGACGCCTCTACTTTCTTTGCATATTTTACGTGGTTTGGGGCTTTCAATAAGTGTCGTTCTAACTACGAACAAGAACCACAACATTGATACTAGCATTGTTGATCACCGTTGTAAATTGGATCTTAACTATGCTAGGAGAAACACCATAAAGCCACTTATGCAATACAAGTTGCATGTCAAGCGTGGAGCAAGTCTCATGAACGATGTCATGTAAGGTTAGCCGGGCCGCTTCATCCCAACATACCGCAAGATGCAAAGTACACAAGAAGCAATCGACAATAAAAGCATCAACGCCCACAATGACCATTGTGTTCTACTCAGGCAACAGATCTACATATAGACACGGCTCGATACCCTTTGTAGGGTTTCGTAGCATGGAAAACAAAAATTTTCTATCGCATACAAACAAACAAGCCAAGATCTATCTACTAGATTGTAGCAACGAGTCGATGGAATAACTTACCCTCAAGATTCCAAAGTGTTTAACGAGGCGCATTCTCGTGGGTGATGTAGTCGTACTCTTCACGATCTCAAGATCGCGTGACGATCCTTCCGGCTGCGTTCGGCAGCGCTTCCATGATGGGTCACACGTTCGATTTTCGACGAAGACCTTCCTCTCCCTTGTTCCAAAGCAGGCGGAGGTTGTAGCGCTCCTCGCGATTCCGGCTGACAACGCGTGGTACCGGAAGTAGAGGGAGATCTGAGGCTTCGCCTAAGCCGGCGGTATGGTGGAGTATGAGAGAGCTATTAGTGGTCTAGGGTTTAAAACACCAATTAGAAGGCTCTAAACCAAGGCTAGGGCAATTAGAAGCTCTAAACCAAAGCGGCTCTAAACCGGAGGCTTTGGCTAGGGTTTAGATTAGAGGATAGGAACTTGTGTGTCTAGAGGAGGGGCCCTGCCTCCTTTTATAGGTGGAGGGGCGGCGGCCAGAGGAGGGGAGTCCTCCCCAACTCGGCTTGGTGTAGGCGCCACGTTGGAGGAGGATTCCCCCAACTCGGTTTGCCCCTCTTCCTCTTTCCCTCTCTTTCTGTTTAGCCGCTTGACTTTTCAAACTTGCTATTTGACTTTTCAGTTTAGGATTCAATTTAATCCTTCATTTGGAACAGCGAGAACACTTAGTACATGATGCAATCATTCCAATATGTAATGACACATTCATGTACCCTCCCCAGTCTTGGGACATTCCGAACCTTCTAGAACATTCGATGAAAACAGGAATCATTCCCGAACTCAAACGGGACTTTCCTTATATGAATCTTATTATCCGGACCATTCCGGATCACCTCGTGATATCCGGATCCCATCCGAGACTCAACAACATTCGATCTCTTTCTCATAATACCATAACTACTCAAACAACGAATCCTTAAGTGTGTCTCCCTACGGTTCGTGAATTATGCGGACATGATCGAGACACTTCTCGAACAATAACCAATAGAGGAATCTGAAATTCATATGGCTCCACATATTTCTATGATTACTTTGCGTCGAATGAACCACTTACATACGATACCAATTTCCCTTTGTCTCACGATAGTTTACTTATCCGAGGTTATGATCGTGGGTATCTCTGCATACTTAGTTCAACGTCGTTACAGATAAGTATTTTTTTCTAGTTCCCGTGATATGTGATCTCTTGTGAGCCAGTCACATGCTTGCAAGCTAATTGGATGACATTCCACCGAGAGGGCCCAGAGTATATCTATCCGTCATATGGATGGACAAATCCCACTCTTGATCCATGTGTTTCAACCAATACTTTCCGAACACTCAATGCCACCTTTATAGCCACCCAGTTACGGTGTGGTGTTTGATGTCATCAAAGCATCCATCCGGTAAAGGTGATATGCATGATCTCATGGTCGAAGGAATCAGGTTACTATGTATCAGAAAGCATAGAGCAATTGAACTATTGAAATGACTTGATCTTTGTGCTACGCTTATATATAGGAGTATGTCCACCATATCATTCTCCTAACGATATGATCTTGTTGTTGATAACATCTCAATGTTCATGATAGGGAAACCATAATCATTAATCAACCAACAATCTAGTGAAGTATAGAGGCTATACTAGGGACTTCAAATTAAGTTTACAAATCACACAAGTATCAATGTTTCCTTGTTAATACTATTATAGCATGAATGCTGGTGCTGGTGAGACTGGTTTGGACAAAGGTAAACAGGTTATGGTGGAACAGGAAGACTCTGGGGGTGTTTCTTTTGGGACTAGAATGGCTAACATATGGGCTACTGAGGGGGGTGGTGGTCGTTCGAGGGGACTAGTGATTAGAGAAAATCTAGCAGGTGGCTCTGGTGCTGAGGGTGGGACAGGTTTTCAAAATAAATCAGGTGCTGTAGGAATGCAAGTTGATTCTCAGGAAAATGTGGTTGGGGGGGCTGAGCTGGGAGGTAATCTCATGGTTGTGGAGCAGGATCTTTCTTCTGGGAGGGGTAAAGAGGTTACTACTGAGGTTACTGCTGGTCCTCAGAGGTTTGATGACTTTATCAAAGGGTTGTTGAAGGATAAGAAGAGTGACAAACATTATGAACTCATGAAGCAATATGGGCATCTGCTGGAAGAGGACAATGAGCAAGAGGAGGGTGCACAGGGAAGGAGTGACAGTACTTCTAATGATACTTCATTTGGGTCCTCTGGTGGTAGTGAGAAGAAAGATGTTATTGAGGGTTCTGGACTGAGGAGTGATCAGGTCATGGATGCTGTCAATCAGGAGCAGGAAACAGTGGTTGTTGGTTTGTCTCAGCCTGATGGTTCTACCCAGGAAAGTGTGGATTCTCAATCTGATCCGGTGGTTGGTGTGGAAGAGCAAGGGGTATTAGAAGAAGCTTGAGGGTGATTGATCGGTGGTGCTAGAAACTTGGTCAAGGGCATTTGGCTCAACAAAACCCTAGAGACCTTTCAGGTACAAATTTAAACTTTCATAATTCTTTTGCTGTTCTAGATGATGAGGTTATTATGCATAGAGCGTTGGAAATGGGGATAGATGCTTCTTCTATTTCTTTGGATCATATTAACTCTTTAAAAGAATTAGAGATTGCTAGGCATAGTTTGCAGGATAGGAGGCAGGTAGTGGATGAATGTGTTCCTGATATGAATGAGAAGGTTTTGTTTCTGGATTGGAAGGAGGTCAGTAATGATGAAGAGGAATTCACTCCTGTGGTCTCTAGGAGACAAAAGAAAAAGTTGAGGGTTGGTTCTGTTATGAGGGAGAGAAAGTTGAAGGCTGCTGCTGTGAAGGTTCACAATTATCACCCTATGAGTGGTATTGTGACTGGAACAAGGGAGAGAAAATCTGTTTTATGATAGGTGCTATTCTGAATATTAGGGGTGTGGGGAAGAAAGGGGCAGGTGCTTATTTGAATAATTTGTTGAGACAGGAGAGGGTGGATTTTATTGGTTTGCAGGAAACTATTAAGAAGGACTATTCTGAGGCTTTTTTCAGGAGAATTGATCCTATGAATCAATTTTCCTGGAGTTGGTTGCCATCTGTTGGGAAATCTGGGGGCATTTTGGGGGGCCTACGTTCCTCCAAATTGACTCAGGTTGGTGTGTCTGTGGGTAAATTTCATGTTAAGTTGAAGGTGTTCGATGTTTTGAAACAGATTCAATGGCATCTGGTGATTGTGTATGGGGCTGCCCAAGAGGAGAATAAAGAAGATTTTTTGGTAGAATTAGCTGAGGTTTGTCAGATCAAACTATTCCTTTGTTGGTAGGGGTGATTTTAATGTGATAAGATGTGTTTCGAAAGAACAAAGGTCATGTTTTGAACAAGTGGGGCATATGTTTAATTCGATTATCAATGCGTATGGGCTAAGAGAGATCGTATGTCCGTGGGCAATTTACTTGGTCTAACAATCAGAGGAATCCGACTTTGGAGAAATTGGACAGAATCTTAGTTTGTAGTGAATGGGAGAAGTTGTTTCCTCTTACTACAGTACATAAGTTGTCTAGGGAGGTTTCTGATCATAGTCCTTTGATCCTGGATACTATGGAAGTGCAAGAACCTGGAGGTAGGGAATTCAGGTTTGAGAAAAGTTGGTTACAGTGTGATGATTTTTTGGCCAGGGTGGAGAGAGTTTGGAAAAAGCATGTGAATGGCAAGAACAGTTTGGATAGATTGCAGAAAAATATCAAAAATGTCAGAAATGATTTGAAAGGTTGGGGGGTACATTTAAGAGGAGAGGAAAAGAAAAGGAAGAAGAGGTTGGTTGATGAACTGATGGAACTTGAAAGTATTGAGGAATTGATTTTACTTTCGGCTGAGCAACTTCAAAGAAAGGCAGTTATTCAGAAAGAGCTGCTGGAGGTGTATGAAAATGAGGAGAGATTTTGGCAGCAAAGGTCGAGGGACAATTGGTTGCTTAGGGGTGACAATAATACTGAGTATTTTCATAGGATTGCTAATGGGGTGAGGAGAAAGAAAATGATTTTTTCAATGAAAGATGGGGAAAATGAAATTAGGGGGACCTATGATCTCCTGAAGCATGCAACTAGCTTTTACAAATCTTTATTTGGGCCGGCTGGTGGGTTTTCTATTAGGCTTGCTGATGATAATTGGCAGGATGGGGAGAAACTTAATGATGATGATAGGGAGAAAATGGGAGTGCCTTTTACTGAGAAAGAGATTAAGGAGGTTATTGATCAGATGGAGAAAAATAAAATTTGCTGGTCCTGATGGGATTCCTATTGAATTCTATCAGCACTGTTGGGAAGTTATTAAATCAGATGTTATGGCTGTGTTTGATGATTTTTTTGCTCATAAGATTGATCTAAGCAGTATTAACTATGGGGTGATTACTTTGCTGCCAAAAGGTGATGATGCTGACAGGATTCAGAAGTATAGACCTATTTGCCTGCTCCAGGTTTTGTTCAAAATTTTTACCAAGACCCTGACAGTTAGAACTGAGCCTGTGATGGGGAAATTAATTGCTGCTTGCCAAACTGCTTTTATTAAAGGGAGATTTATTGCAGATGGTGTGACCTTATTGCATGAGATTTTGAAAGAGTCGAAAAGTCAGAAGCAGCAGGGGGTGGTTTTGAAAATTGACTTTGAGAAAGCTTATGACAAAGTTAATTGGGATTTTTTGTTCTATTGTTGTAAGCAGAAAGGTTTTAGTGATGATTGGATGATTTGGCTAAAGAGTGCTGTGACTCAGGGTACTCTCAGTGTTAAGGTCAATGGGGAAACTGGTCCTTACTTTGGCAGTTTTAAGGGGGTGAGGCAAGGGGACCCCTTTTCTCCTTTCCTGTTCAATTTGGCTGGGGAATGTTTGGCTAAGATGGTGTCTAATGCTCAGGCTGGTGGTTTGTTCACTGGTTTGGTTGGAAATTTGTTTGATAAAGGAATTGCCATTCTGCAATATGCTGATGATACCATTTTGTTTATTAAGGAGGATCCTGAGGGGGCTAGGAATTTAAAATTGCTGTTATACTTGTTTGAATCCATGTCTGGTCTCAAGATTAACTTTGAGAAGAGTGAGGTGCTGATGGTGTTAGAGGATGAGGAGAAATTGTCCAATTATGCTGAGATGTTCAACTGTCAGAAGGGTAACTGGCCTATTAAATACTTGGGTTTGCCTGTTGCTAGCAGGAGATGTTCAGTAGCTGAAATGGGCTTTGTTGGTGATAGGTTGAAGAAGAAATTGGATGGTTGGATGGGGGGAGCTTTGTCCTTGGGAGGGAGACATGTTAAAATCACTGCTTGTGTTTCTTGTGTGGCTGTTTATCCTATGACTATGTTTCTTTTACATAGATCAAATGTGGAAGAAATTGAGAAACTGACTAGAGCTTTCTTCTGGTATGGAAAAGTGGGTAAGAAGAAATATCATCTGGTGAAATGGAAATATGTGTGTAGGCCCAGGAAAAAAGGTGGTCTGGGGATTAAGAATATCAGGCTCTTTAATATTTGTTTGCTGTGTAAATGGTGGTGGCGTCTTGAATCTGAGGAAGGTCCTTGGCAAGATTTTGTGAGGAGGAAATATTTGAAAAAGGGTGGGATTAGTAATGTGAAACACAGGCAAAGTGACTCTCCATGTTGGCATGATTTGATTAAGCTTAGGGGATTCTATTTGGCTGGTAGGAGAATAAAGGTTGGTAATGGGGAATTGACTGATTTTTGGCATGATGCTTGGTGTCTGGACTCACCTTTGAAAGATAGGTTCCCTGATTTATTTGATGTTTGTCAGAACCAGAGAGTCACAGTGGCAGACATGGCAAAAAAAAGATGAGGTTTATCTTTTAGGAGATGGTTGGATATTGAAGGGTTAAATCATCAGGAACAGTTGAGAAATTTGTTATCTGGGGTGTGTCTGAATCAGGAAAGGGACAGGCCAGTGTGGATGTGGACTAAATCTGGCAAGTTTTCTGTCAAGTCCATGTATACTCATCTGTCGAATGTGGGGGTTGATAGAAGTTTTAAACATCTGTGGAAAGCAAAAATCCCTTTGAAAATTAAGATTTGGTTGTGGCTTATTTGGCATAATGCAATTCTCACCAAAGACAATATGAGGAGAAAGAAGTGGGTTGGAGATTTTGCCTGTCGGTTTTGTAGGAAGGATGAGAGCATTGGGCACCTGTTCTTTTCATGTGTGGCTGCTAGATATGTTTGGGGGGTGGTTGCCAGAACTGTTGGTGTTGCACATAGACCTGGTTCCTTTTCCCAGTATTTTTGGTGGGCTTCTCGACGTGGGGGTTAGTAGGAATGTGCAGATTACGGTGGTGGCGGCTATTTGCTGGGCTATGTGGAAACTTATGAATCGAGCTTGTTTTGATAAAAAGCTCATTAATTCACCTGTTGATCTGATCTTATATGCTTGTGTTTTCATTCGTTATTGGGAAGGTTTGCATGGGGAGGATGACCGTGCGGTGTTGCAAGTCGGGCGTACACCCTTCAAAGTAATGCGTTGGCGATGCGGCTATGGATGTGGCCCCTGTTCCTTTCTTAGGTCTGCCTGCAATCCCTGGAGATCGTGGTCGTGAGGCTCCGGAGCTGGAAAGAGGGAGGGAGAAAAGAAGGAGAACTGGGAGATAAAAGCTTTTGAGGGACTGGCAGAAATATGAAAAGCTTGGCGCTGGTGTGGCTCTCAGTACGTGTGCTCCTTTTGGGATGTTATGTTTTGGAATAGTTTCTCACTAGCTCTCAGCGGTGTTCTTGCGTCTCCATCTTCCCTCCTTTCTGTTTAGTTTGGTTGGTTTGTAAGGTGAACTTCTTTTGCCGTTTTGACCCCCTAGGTGGGTCAGTATCATGACGTTTGTGTGTGGTTGTTGTTCCGTTATCTGATGATAGTGGAACCCGATCCCTCTTTCTGGGGGATTGTATGGAAAAAAAACAAAGATATAATAATAACTACATTTATTATTGCCTCTAGGGCATACCTCCAACAGCTTGCCAAGATGGGGTCCGCAAGTCGGAATCTGCGGGAATCTTGGCTGGAAGGTACTTGGGAGGGACTTCGGGGCAGCCTCCCACTATCCCATTCCCAATCCCCAGATAGTATGTATTGGCATATTTCGCCCTCGGGCGTGTTTTCTGTGGGGTCCATGTATCGGGCCCTGTTTGGTGGGCCTTCCATTCTCTAGACCTCCCCCCTTTGGAAGGCCCCCCTCCCCTTGAAGATAAAGATCTTCCTCTGGCAGTTGTTGCGCGATCGGCTTCCCTCGGGGGTGGAGGTAGCCAAGCGGCATGGCCCTGGGGATGGCCTTTGCCCCCTTTGTGCCGTCCCGAAAACGGGGCACCACATTTTCTTCGCCTGTCCCGCAGCTCGCTTCCTTTGGAACTTCACCCGTGAGGATTTGGGGTCGTCGTGGCAGGCCTCAGACCTGGGGGAATTCCTGAAAGCCAATGCAAACCAGACCGGCAGGAGGAGGCGCCTCTTCTGGTTCCTGTTTGCGGGGATGACCTCGACTTTATGGACCATCCGTAACAAAATGGTCATTGAGCGTGTCTTTCTTCGTCGTGCCTCTGACTCGACCTTCAAATTTCTGGCTTTTTTGCAGCAGTGGTACCTATTGAGTAGGCAGCGAGATAAGGCGAGGCTGGACGGGATGATAGAGCACCTTATCGTGGCGGCGCGCCAACTTGCTTCTCCTTCCGGCCTTTGAGCGTGTATTCGGGGCACTTGTGTATCTTTGTGTTCTAGGCTGTGTGTTGTGTTGTGTGTGTGTGGTGTGTGAACTTTGTGCCTGTTCTGTGTTGTTCGCATGGTCTAGATATTGTACGGACGTTGCTTTATTTATAAAGCTGGGTGTATGCCTGCTTCGAGAGAGATATTTAGTCTCGTTTTTGGTAAAAATCGGGACTAAAGATCCATGCGCATATATATATAGGGTGGCGCTATTTGACACTGTAAGATAGGGGAAACCACACATTATGGTGCCTTGTATTGCTCATTATATAGACTTACAAGGCTAGAGTTCTTACCGTACAATACACGGACAGTTATGCACAGACTACACATATACAACCATATATCTATACTAATACAATATGGTTATATATTCTAACACCCTTTCCCAGTCGTAAATGGGCGTCGAAGAATGTTAAGACTGTCCCAAAAATCCAAAAAGAGAGGCAACAGTAGTCCCTTGGTAAAAATGTCCGCAAACTGAGAAGAACTTGGAACGTGTAGAACCTGGACCTCGCCGGTGGTGATGCGATCTCGTACAAAATGCAAGTCAATCTCCACATGCTTGGTGCCCTGATGATGTACAGGATTCTGTGTCATGTAAACCGAGCTCACATTATCACAGAAAACCATAGTGGCACCAGTCACCGGTCGATGAAGCTCCTGAAGAAGTCGTCGTAACCAACAAGTTTCAGCCACCACATTCGCAACCGCCCTATTGTAACATCCCAGCATTTAGGAACTAAACGAAGGGTAGATTTAAGAATATGTGCAGTTGCATGCATTCATCTGTAAAAATGTGGGTAAATTTTTCACCAAATAAAAAATTAAGGTGAACAAAGTTTCTTTCACTCTATAAGCTTAGGAATAGCCTTGGAGAATGATCGTTAAAAACGTTGACATGATCTTTATGGATTAGTGTGTTTTGGGGAATTTGAATTTTTCAAACTTAAGATTTGAAAGTACATTGTAAAATAATAGAGTTGTGATTTAGTAATATTACATAATTAAGAAACAATATAGAGTAACTAGAAACTCTATGTAAGATTGATAATTAAACAAATGAATATTTATTTCATATATTCATTTCATTAATAAGTTACAAAATGTAACTTATAAAGTTAATACAGAATCTTTATAAGAGTAAAATTACAAAAAGAGGAAATTACATTTCTTATTAAACTAATACATTTTTTCTTACAAAAGATTTAAATAAAGATTACAAAAGAATTAAAAAAGATTACAAAGGAACTATTGTATCTAAAAGTAAACCTATTCTAATCTTGAATCTTTAAATCTTGTACCTGCAAAATAAAGAACAAACAAAAATAAAAAAGTAAAGGTTAAGTTATTTTTACTCTCAGTAGTGAACAGTAAGATGCACTGTTCCATTTTACATCATTGAGTAAATCTTAAGGAGCAAGTTTCACCAATATGAAAGAATTAAATCTTTCATAATAAATAATCCACAAGTCAAATGATTCTGATCACTAAGAGGGACAAGTTTCACCAGGAAGATAAATGGTAACCAGATAATAAGGTAGAACTTTCCTTGAGCATATCCACAAGAGGGCAGCAGGCACACAAGCATCACAATCACCTAAATGCATGGTGTGTGGTGTCAACACAGCATATGTGTGTGAGTGTGGTGCATGGTTGGTAGGTGCTTGCATGTGTCCCTCCTCGCATGCATGCGCTCTAACCTAGAAGCGAAGGTTCTAGACTTGTATAAGGGAAAATCTCACTATTCCGGTGAAACCAGGTAGGATAGTGCCCCAACTTGTGAACCAATATGGTTTTATATCATCCTATGACCTAATCAAACACAAAACAAGAGATACCTACGTCGGGCTATCCCCATCAGAAGAATGTCTAGGGGGTAGACGATCCGAGACCCGCAGATCAGGGTTTCGCTGGAGGAAGACCACGAGAACGTCAGAATCAGATGAAAACCTGCATGTGTTCCTACCATATGTGTGTGAGTGTGGTGCATGGTTGGTAGGTACTTGCATGTGTCCCCCCTTGCATGCATGCACTCTAATCTAGAAGCAAAGGTTCTGGACTTGTATAAGGGGGAATCTCCTGTTCTGGTGAAATCGGGTAGGATAGTGCCCCAACTTGTGAACCAACATGGTTTTACATCATCCTATGACCTAATAACACATAAAACAAGAGAGAGTTACGCCGGGCTACCTCCATCATAAGAAGCGTCATAAGCGACAATGAGCACACGGACAGAGGGCGGCCAATTTTGCGTCATATCTACCGTGTTCAATGTTATATACTATCAACTTTCGTCCGTTGATTGTGTCAAGTTTCGGCTCTGTAGGTGTAATATATAGGCAACGAAGTCAAGACCACATGTACCCACTTTACATTAGAAATAACGACCATAAGTGCTTCTAGCAAACGGTTGGTGGCAAAGTGGCTATGCCCCCTCGAGTCAGACCAAAAGTGGGCTGAACCAAGCTTATCATGTCCTAGTACGCTATCTAGAATATGATAGATTTTGGGGCACGGCACTACGGAAAAATGACGGTTTGTCGTGGGCCCGGGGCACAGCGAAGTACTCCCTTCGATCTAAGTTAATAAACAAAAGGTTGTTTAGATTCCAATGTATGTAGCAATAAAATTTGTTTAGATTCGAATGTACGACGTACGGGGCAAGACGACGATCGAGTAAAAGGGTTTAGCCACATGTGGCCGCTAACACAGATATTTAGTCTCGTATCCGAACCATGGCAAGACAGGTTTACCTTCAAAGGGAGCAAGACCATCCTCATTGATGCCTGCCTTTCCATCCTTCCCATACATATCATGGGGCTATACATCTTACAGGAAGGCGTGCACGCCAACTTTGACAAGAAGCTCTCCTGGTTCTTTTGGGTGGCGAACGATGGCCACCAAAAATTTCATATGGTTAAGTGGGCGGACATCTGCACCCCCAAGGATCTAGGGGCATTATGATCATTTTCTCTCGCCATATGAATGTGGCTCTGATGTTACGGTGGGTCCGGTGGATCCTGACCGACGATGGTGGATTGTGGATACAACTGATCAAAGCGAAGAATCTGTGTGGACGTCCACTTCTAGCTTCTGACCGTCAGGAGGGATCTCAGTTTTGGAGATCTATCCAGGACATCAAGACGGCGATTCGAAAGGGGCTCTCTATTTCCATCGGACATGGGAGAAACACCATCTTCTGACTCGACCATTGGGTGGGTGGGAGCCCCTTGCGCATGGAGGTTCCTGAGCTGTTCGCGATCTGCACGGACCCTCTGCTCTTGGTGGCTGACGCTTGCCAAGATGGGGTCTGGCAAGTCGCGTTCCGCGGGAATCTTGGGGCTGCCGAGCGGGCTGCTTGGGAGGGACTTCGGGGCAGCCTCCCACTATCCCATTCCCAATCCCCAGATAGTTTGTATTGGCATCTTTCGCCCTCGGGCGTGTTTTCTGTGGGGTCCATGTATCGGGCCCTGTTTGGTGGGCCTTCCATTCTCTAGACCTCCCCCCTTTGGAAGGCCCCCATCCCCTTGAAGATAAAGATCTACCTCTGGAAGTTGTTGCGCGATCGGCTTCCCTCGGGGGTGGAGGTAGCCAAGCGGCATGGCCCTGGGGATGGCCTTTGCCCCCTTTGTGCGGTCCCGAAAACGGGTCATCACATTTTCTTCGCCTGTCCCGCAGCTAGCTTCCTTTGGAACTTCACCCGTGAGGATTTGGGGTCGTCGTGACAGGCCTCAAACCTGGGGGAATTCCTGAAAGACAATGCAAACCAAACCGGCAGGAGGAGGCGCCTCTTTTGGTTCCTGTTTGCAGGGATGACCTCGACTTTATGGAACATCCGTAACAAAATGGTCATTGAGCGTGTATTTCTTCGCCGTGCCTCTGACTCGACCTTCAAATTTCTGGTGTTTTTGCAGCAGTGGTACCCGTTGAGTAGGCAGCGAGATAGGGCGAGGCTGGACGGGATGATAGAGCACCTTATCGTGGTGGCGCGCCAACTTGCTTCTCCTTCCGGCCTTTGAGCGTGTCTTCGGGGCACCTGCGTATCTGTTTGTTCTGGGCTGTGTGTTGTGTTGTGTGTGGTGTGTGAACTTTGTGTCTGTTCTGTGTTGTTCGCATGGTCTGGATATTTTACGGATGTTGCTTTATTTATAAAGCTGGGTGTATGCCTGCTTCGAGAGAGACATTTAGTCTCGTTTTTGGTAAAAATCGGGACTAAAGATCCATGCGCATATATATAGGATGGTGCTATTTGACACTATAAGATAGGGGAAACCACACATTATGGTGCCTTGTATTGCTCATTATATAGACTTACAAGGCTAGAGTTCTTACCGTACAATACACGGACAGTTATGCACATACTACACATATACAACCATATATCTATACTAATACAATATGGTTATATATTCTAACACCCTTTCTCAGTCGTAAATGGGCGTAGACGAATGTTAAGACTGTCCCAAATATCTAAAAAGAGAGGCAACAGTAGTCCCTTGGTAAAAATGTCCGCAAACTGAGAAGAACTTGGAACGTGTAGAACCTGGACCTCGCCGGTGGTGATGCGATCTCGTACAAAATGCAAGTCGATCTCCACATGCTTGGTGCCCTGATGATGTACAGGATTTTGTGTCATGTAAACCGAGCTCACATTATCACAGAAAATCACAGTGGCACCAGTCACCGGTCGATGAAGCTCCTGAAGAAGCCATCGTAACCAACAAGTTTCAGCCACCACATTCGCAACCGCCCTGTTGTAACATCCCAGCATTTAGGAACTAAACGAAGGGTAGATTTAAGAATATGTGCAATTGCATGCATTCATCTGTAAAAATATGGGTAAATTTTTCACCAAATAAAAACTTAAGGTGATCAAAGTTTCTTTCACTCTATAAGCTTAGGAATAGCCTTGGAGAATGATCGTTAAAAACTTTGACATGATCTTTATGGATTACTGTGTTTTGGGGAAAGTAATTTGAATTCAAACTTAAGATTTGAAATTATATTGTAAAATAATAGAGTTTTGATTTAGTAATATTACATAATTAAGAAACAATATAGAGTAACCAGAAACTCTATGTAAGATTGATAATTAAACAAATGAATATTTATTTCATATATTCATTTCATTAATAAGTTACAAAATGTAACTTATAAAGTTAATACAGAATCTTTACAAGAGTAAAATTACAAAAAGAGGAAATTACATTTCTTATTAAACTAATACATTTTTTCTTACAAAAGATTTAAATAAAGATTACAAAAGAATTAAAAAAAGATTACAAAGTAACTATTCTATCTAAAAGTAAACCTATTCTAAACTTGAATCTTTAAACCTTGTACCTGCAAAACAAAGAACAAACAAAAATAAAATAGTAAAGGTTAAGTTATTTTAACTCTCAGTAGTGAACAGTAAGATGCACTGTTCCATTTTACATCATTGAGTAAATCTTAAGGGGCAAGTTTCACCAATATGAAAGAATTAAATCTTTCATAATAAATAATCCACAAGTCAAATGATTCCGATCAGTAAGAGGGACAAGTTTCACCAGGAAGATAAATGGTAACCAGATAATAAGGTAGAACTTTCCCTGAGCATATCCACAAGAGTGCAGCAGGCACACAAGCATCACAATCACCTAAATGCATGGTGTGTGGTGTCAACACAGCATATGTGTGTGAGTGTGGTGCATGGTTGGTAGGTGCTTGCATGTGTCCCTCCTCGCATGCATGCGCTCTAACCTAGAAACGAAGGTTCTAGACTTGTATAAGGGAAAATCTCACTATTCCGGTGAAACCAGGTAGGATAGTGCCCCAACTTGTGAACCAATATGGTTTTACATCATCCTATGACCTAATCAAACACAAAACAAGAGATACCTACGTCGGGCTACCCCCATCAGAAGAATGTCTAGGGGGTAGACGATCCGAGGCCCGCAGATCAGGGTTTCGCCGGAGGAAGACCACGAGAACGTCAGAATCAGATGAAAACCTGCATGTGTCCCTACCATATGTGTGTGAGTGTGGTGCATGGTTGGTAGGTACTTGCATGTGTCCCCCCTTGCATGCATGCACTCTAATCTAGAAGCAAAGGTTCTGGACTTGTATAAGGGGGAATCTCCTGTTCCGGTGAAATCAGGTAGGATAGTGCCCCAACTTGTGAACCAACATAGTTTTACATCATCCTATGACCTAATAAAACATAAAACAAGAGAGAGTTACGCCGGTCTACCTCCATCATAATAAGCGTCATAAGCGACAATGAGCACACGGACAGAGGGCGGCCAATTTTGCGTCATATCTACCGTGTTCAATGTTATATACTATCAACTTTCGTCCGTTGATTGTGTCAAGTTTCGGCTCTGTAGGTGTAATATATAGGCAACGAAGTCAAGCCCACATGTACCCACTTTACATTAGAAATAACTACCATAAGTGCTTCTAGCAAACGGTTGGTGGCAAAGTGGCCATGCCCCCTCGAGTCAGACCAAAAGTAGGCTGAACCAAGCTTATCATGTCCTAGTACGCTATCCAAAATATGATAGATTTTGGGGCACGGCACTACGGAAAAACGACGGTTTGTCGTGGGCCCGGGGCACAGCGAAGTACTCCCTTCGATCTATGTTAATAAACAAAAGGTTGTTTAGATTCCAGTGTATGTAGCAATAAAATTTGTTTAGATTCGAATGTACGACGTACGGGGCAAGACGACGATCGAGTAAAAGGGTTTAGCCACATGTGGCCGCTGACACAGATATTTAGCCTCGTATCCGAACCATAGCAAGACAGGTTTACCTTCAAAGGGAGCAAGACCATCCTCATGGATGCCTGCCTTTCCATCCTTCCCATACATATCATGGGGCTGTACATCTTACAGGAAGGCGTGCACGCCAACTTTGACAAGAAGCTCTCCCGGTTCTTTTGGATGGCGAACGATGGCCACCAAAAATTTCATATGGTTAAGTGGGCGGACATCTGCACCCCCAAGGATCTAGGGGCATTGGGATCATTTCCTCTCGCCATACGAATGTGGCTCTGATGTTACGGTGGGTCCGGTGGATCCTGGCCGACGATGGTGGCTTGTGGACACAACTGATCAAAGCGAAGAATCTGTGTGGGGGTCCACTTCTAGCTTCTGACCGTCAGGAGGGATCTCAGTTTTGGAGATATATCCAGGACATCAAGACGGCGATTCGAAAGGGGCTCTCTATTTCCATCGGACATGGGAGAAACACCATCTTCTGACTCGACCATTGGGTGGGTGGGCTCCCCTTGAACATGGAGGTTCCTGAGCTGTTCGCGATCTGCACGGACCCTCTGCTCTTGGTGGCTGACGCTTGCCAAGATGGGGTCTATCAAGTCGCGTTCCACGGGAATCTTGGGGCCGCCGAGCGGGCTGCTTGGGAGGGACTTCGGGGCAGCCTCCCACTATCCCATTCCCAATCCCCAGATAGTATGTATTGGCATCTTTCGCCCTCGGGGGTGTTTTCTGTGGGGTCCATGTATCGGGCCCTGTTTGGTGGGCCTTCCATTCTCTAGACCTCCCCCCTTTGGAAGGCCCCCCTCCCCTTGAAGATAAAGATCTTCCTCTGGCAGTTGTTGCGCGATCGACTTCCCTCGGGGGTGGAGGTAGCCAAGCGGCATGGCCCTGGGGATGGCCTTTGCCCCCTTTGTGCGGTCCCGAAAACGGGGCACCACATTTTCTTCGCCTGTCCCGCAGCTAGCTTCCTTTGGAACTTCACCCGTGAGGATTTGGGGTCATCGTGACAGGCCTCAGACCTGGGGGAATTCCTGAAAGACAATGCAAACCAGACCGGCAGGAGGAGGCGCCTCTTTTGGTTCCTGTTTGCAGGGATGACCTCGACTTTTTGGAACATCCGTAACAAAATGGTCATTGAGCGTGTATTTCTTCGCCGTGCCTCTGACTCGACCTTCAAATTTCTGGTTTTTTTGCAGCAGTGGTACCCGTTGAGTAGGCAGCGAGATAGGGCGAGGCTGGACGGGATGATAGAGCACCTTATCGTGGTGGCGCGCCAACTTGCTTCTCCTTCCGGCCTTTGAGCGTGTCTTCGGGGCACCTGTGTATCTGTGTGTTATGGGCTGTGTGTTGTGTTGTGTGTGGTGTGTGAACTTTGTGTCTGTTCTGTGTTGTTCGCGTGGTCTGGATATTGTACGGATGTTGCTTTATTTATAAAGTTGGGTGTATGCCTGCTTCGAGAGAGACATTTAGTCTCATTTTTGGTAAAAATCGGGACTAAAGATCCATGCACATATATATATATATATATAGGATGGTGCTATTTTACACTATAAGATAGGGGAAACCACACATTATGGTGCCTTGTATTGCTCATTATATAGACTTACAAGGCTAGAGTTCTTACCGTACAATACACGGACAGTTATGCACATACTACACATATACAACCATATATCTATACTAATACAATATGGTTATATATTCTAACACCCTTTCTCAGTCGTAAATGGGCGTAGACGAATGTTAAGACTATCCCAAAAATCTAAAAAGAGAGGCAACAGTAGTCCCTTGGTAAAAATGTCCGCAAACTGAGAAGAACTTGGAACGTGTAGAACCTGGACCTCGCTGGTGGTGATGCGATCTCGTACAAAATGCAAGTCGGTCTCCACATGCTTGGTGCCCTGATGATGTACAGGATTCTGTGTCATGTAAACCGAGCTCAAATTATCACAGAAAATCACAGTGGCACCAGTCACCGGTCGATGAAGCTCCTGAAGAAGCCGTCGTAACCAACAAATTTCAGCCACCACATTCGCAACCGCCCTGTTGTAACATCCCAGCATTTAGGAACTAAACGAAGGGTAGATTTAAGAATATGTGCAATTGCATGCATTCATCTATAAAAATATGGGTAATTTTTTCACCAAATAAAAACTTAAGGTGATTAAAGTTTCTTTCACTCTATAAGCTTAGGAATAGCCTTGGAGAATGATCGTTAAAAACTTTGGCATGATCTTTATGGATTAGTGTGTTTTGGGGAAAGAAATTTGAATTCAAACTTAAGATTTGAAATTACATTGTAAAATAATAGAGTTGTGATTTAGTAATATTATATAATTAAGAAACAATATAGAGTAACCAGAAACTCTATGTAAGATTGATAATTAAACAAATGAATATTTATTTCATATATTCATTTCATTAATAAGTTACAAAATGTAACTTATAAAGTTAATACAGAATCTTTACAAGAGTAAAATTACAAAAAGAGGAAATTACATTTCTTATTAAACTAATACATTTTTTCTTACAAAAGATTTAAATAAAGATTATAAAAGAATTAAAAAAAGATTACAAAGGAACTATTCTATCTAAAAGTAAACCTATTCTAAACTTGAATCTTTAAATCTTGTACATGCAAAACAAAGAACAAACAAAAATAAAAAAGTAAAGGTTAAGTTATTTTTACTCTCAGTAGTGAACAGTAAGATGCACTGTTCCATTTTACATCATTGAGTAAATCTTATGGGGCAAGTTTCACCAATATGAAAGAATTAAATCTTTCATAATAAATAATCCACAAGTCAAATGATTCCGATCAGTAAGAGGGACAAGTTTCACCAGGAAGATAAATGGTAACCAGATAATAAGGTAGAACTTTCCCTGAGCATATCCACAAGAGTGCAGCAGGCACACAAGCATCACAATCACCTAAATGCATGGTGTGTGGTGTCAACACAGCATATGTGTGTGAGTGTGGTGCATGGTTGGTAGGTGCTTGCATGTGTCCCTCCTCGCATGCATGCGCTCTAACCTAGAAGCGAAGGTTCTAAACTTGTATAAGGGAAAATCTCACTATTCCGGTGAAACCAGGTAGGATAGTGCCCCAACTTGTGAACCAATATGGTTTTACATCATCCTATGACCTAATCAAACACAAAACAAGAGATACCTACGTCGGGCTACCCCCATCAGAAGAATGTCTAGGGGGTAGACGATCCGAACCAGCAGATCGTGGTTTCACGGAGGAAGACCACGAGAACGTCAGAATCAGATGAAAACCTGCATGTGTCCCTACCATATGTGTTTGAGTGTGGTGCATGGTTGGTAGGTACTTGCATGTGTCCCCCCTTGCATGCATGCACTCTAATCTAGAAGCAAAGGTTCTGTACTTGTATAAGAGGGGAATCTCCTGTTCCGGTGAAATCGGGTAGGATAGTGCCCCAACTTGTGAACCAACATTGTTTTACATCATCCTATGACCTAATAAAACCTAAAACAAGAGAGAGTTATACCGGACTACCTCCATCAGAAGAATGTCTAGGGGGTAGACGATCCGAGGCCCGCAGATCAGGGTTACACCGGAGGAAGACCACGAGAACGTCGAAATCGGATGAAAACTTGAATGTGTCCCTAGCATATGTGTGTGAGTATAGTGCACCGTTGATAGGTGCTTACATGTGTCCCCCTTGCATGCATGGGGGTGCATGTAGTCATCAAGACCACAACAACCTATTCATATGTGTATGCTCATGATCCTATGAAATAACATCACCTAACATATATGTAATAAAAGACTTGCTAACTAAATAAAAGAAAAAATATAAAAAAATGCTTTGCCGTGTATAGAGTAGAATACATACGACAAAGCTGATCTTTGTCGTGTACCTAACGGCAGTAACACATGGCAAAGATTCTGTCGTCTGCCCCTCCCGGCGGGTGACCCTGCGAGGCAGCGTGGCCGACTTCTTTGCCGTAAAACAATCTTTGCCGTGTACCCCAGTGAATTTGCAATGTCTTTTTTTTTTGCCGTACGTGTGCCATAGTTAGGCGGAACCCGTGCAGAAATGCAGTAGAGCAAACTTTGTCAACGTCTAGCGGATTTAATATTCCAAGGGTCTTCACTACTCACTAGGGTCCGTGTTGTATGTGGCCTCAGGGCATATACAAACCCCCATGAGCCCTTCGATAGGCGCTTGAGTTAGCACAAAAACTTAATTATTCTGAAATATATGTCATGGCAGTCTATAAATCCAACGCGAGACGCTATTTGATGTCCCTAGTTTTTTTTTTTGCTTGTGGGCAGCTCCTATCGCTGGGCAAAATGTTCCCTCCGAGATAGAAAAAAGTTAGAGCTGGAGTCCAATAAAGAGCTAGACAGCGTCGGATTGCCCAAGCCATCTGAAAAGGTTTTTTTTTTTTGAACAACGGAGTGTCCTAGAAGAGGCTAGGATGCCACATAGCACTGGAGTCCAATCCTATGATATATTTTTGTTTGTATTTAAATTTTTTCCATAGTAGTACTTTAATTTCTAGTAGTATATGTCACATAAAATGAAACAATGTAAAAGTTTTGATTTCTTATAAATTTTTTATGATCTCATATGGGGTCATAATTTGATATACCCGAAAAGTCCCACCTTCGGTCAACCAGAGCGAACCTTGTGGTAAAATAGGCTCAACCTACCGGCGGAGGACTTTTGGGTTTCCATCAATAACGATGCTGCGGCTCTAAGCCTTTTACCAGTAGTGATGTAATAAAGTTAACATAATTAAGCTGCTTCAGGAGCAAAGACATCTCGAATGTCCTCGTTATCTCCCGCGGCCGTATGTCGGCTGCAGCATCTCCAGCAGACAAATGTGTCGCAGTAGAGTAGCCCCAAAAAATCAAAATCCATGGCCATGTAGCTTCGAAATCTAAATTTATGGCGAGAGTAGCTCTGGCGGCACTTGCCTGAGGAGATCCCTTGCATCCATAGACGGACCCAACCATCCCTAAGCCCGGGCACGCACCCAGGCTTCCGGCCCGCCGACAAGCCTAATTTGATAGTAATTTAATCAAAAAGTAATATCATTAGCCTTTAGATACACTGTTTGTCCAGGCTTTAACTAATTCTTGAGTCCGCCACTGCTTGTATCGTAGACGCCATAATCGTGTACCAACGGCAAAATATTTTGAGCAAGACAGGGTGGAAATGTTCGCTCGGCAAGGAAGGATAATCAGCTTGCCATGGCATAATTTATGGAAGGGTATCGCGGTGAGTCCACATCGGCAATGGATACTTGCCTTGGGCAGATACCCCTTCCGTTCGTAGTGTTTGAGTATACCCATGAAGCGGTCGAAAGGATATATAGTGAGGAGACACACGTGGCTACATTGCCTTTTCCAACATATGTATGACACATGACCACATTGCTTTGTCCAATATATGTATGATTCCATAAATCCCTTTGATGTGACGCCAAACAGTTAGCACAGTTAGCACATATACCAAACAGTTTTACATAATTAATGTTTTTGTCCTTTTTGAAAAAAAAAATATTGTTCATCTTGTGCTCTGACGCCACTTCAAAAAACTAATGAGATCATTGATAAATTCATCAGTTTGCCCTAAATGTGATACCCACGAGAGGATCCCGCTCTTAGCCACTCGGGCAGCCACGGCGGCTCGGCACCATTATCCACTGATTGGACGGCGTGGGACAGAACAAGCTGCAGTTGACGACGAGTATGTCTATCGCGTCTGTGGGGATACAGGTCTTGGCGAAGAGGTCGTCAATTGCTGAAAATACAACGAGCTCGAACTCGGCTCTGGCGTTGTCAAGCGTGCAATACTTGGACGTCGGGACGAAATTGGGCGCTGCTGGCATGAAGGTCTCATCCCCAAGGCCCGAGCGCTCAAGTAGCCCCGCCATGAACAGGTGGCTACACTACAGGAATGGGAAGCTACGCCGACGGCCAAACATCGGGGCCGTCGGCGTAGCCATCGTCTAGGCCAGCTCCGCCAAGCAGCCGTCGGCGTAGAATTGCCCTCGGCATATCCTATGCTACGCCGACGGCTGCCCTCGGCGTAGCTATTTTTTATTTTATCTCATTAAACTTTGAAAAATCATAACTAAATCATTCTAATTCGGAAAAATACAAATAATATATCAAAATTTTCAGAAAAATAAGACCTATCTATCTACACTCAAATATTACACATTTATAAATAAAAATTAGGTAAAACATAAGACATTATATATAGTTTAAAACGGGCATAAAAATTCAAAAATGATCGAAACAATGCGAAACCTTCGCGTGGTGTTATGTTATGTGACATAGTTAGAAGGAAAAATATCAAACTTGGTATATTGATTATATCTCAAAGAAACCTTCACAAAATGACCTATCTCATTCGAGGTTTCTTGGCTTTCGGGTCAAATGACCAATGTTATGGCTAGAATCAAGGCATAGTTTGTGATAATGTGCCCATATTATGCATACACATGCATCATGGGATGGCGAACAATATTGCAGTAGAAAGTTTTTCTTTTCATCGCACCAAAAAGCCATTTCCCATTTTCTGAGCACAAAAAACAGACGATTTTGTAAAGCAACCACCAAATGGCTACTTCAAAATGGTACCACCATATTTTACAAAAATACTATACCACCTTATATATACAATGTCCCAATAGGGGAATCCGAAACCTTTCCGTCCACCTCTGGTGAAAAAGACAAATTCCTGCCGAATCGGCAGAAAGTGGGTCAGATATGAACTACAGGTACATGATCCGATGCTCATGTTTTTTTACAAAAATCATTTTTAGGTTCACAATATGCTATTTTATCAAATATCCAATGCAAGTTTAGCGAGGCTCGGCCCCGAGCTAAGAATCTTCATGCCCGCCGTTCGACAAAGTTTGACGATAGTTAAAAACGGGCATAAAAAATTCAAAAACGATCGAAACAATGCGAAACCTTCGCGTGGTGTCATATTATGTGACATAGTTATAAGTAAAAATATTAAACTTGATATATTGATTTTTTCTCAAAAAAACCTTCACAAAATGACCTATCTCATTCGAGGTTTCTTGGCTTTCGGGTCAAATGACCAATGTTATGGCTAGAATCAAGGCATAGTTTGTGATAATGTGTCCATATTGTTCATACATATGCATCATGGGATGGCGAACAATGTTGCAGGAGGAAGTTTTCCTTTTCGTCGCACCAAAAAGCCATTTCCCATTTTCTGAGCACAAAAAACGGAAGATTTTGTGAAGCAACCACCAAATGGCTAATTCAAAATGGTACCACCATATTTTACAAAAATACTATACCACCTTATATAGACAATGTCCTAACAGGGGAATCCGAAACCTTTCCGTCCACCTCTGATAAAAAAGACAAATTCCTGCCGAATCGGTAGGAAGTGGGTCAGATATGAACTACAGGTACATGATCCGATGCTCATGTTTTTTTACAAAAATTATTTTTAGGTTCATAATATGCTATTTTATCAAAGATCCAATGCAAGTTTAGCGAGGCTCGGCCCCGAGCTAAGAATCTTCATGCCGTGGATTCGACAAAGTTTGACGATAGTTTAAAAGCGGCATAAAAATTCAAAACGATCGAAACAATACGAAACCTTCAATGGTGTCATATTATGTGACATAGTTATAAGTAAAAATATTAAACTTGATATATTGATTATGTCTCAAAAAAACCTTCACAAAATGACCTATCTCATTCGAGGTTTCTTGGCTTTCGGGTCAAATGACCAATGTTATGGCTAGAATCAAGGCATAGTTTGTGATAATGTTTCCATATTGTGCATACATATGCATCATGGGATGGCGAACAATGTTGCAGGAGGAAGTTTTCCTTTTTATCGCACCAAAAAGCCATTTCCCATTTTCTGAGCATAAAAAACGGACGATTTTGTGAAGCAACCACCAAATGGCTAATTCAAAATGGTACCACCACATTTTACAAAAATACTATAACACCTTATATAGATAATTCCCAACAGGGGAATCCAAAACCTTTCCGTCCACCTCTGATAAAAAAGATAAATTCCTGCCGAATCGGTAGGAAGTGGGTCAGATATAAACTACAGGTACATGATCCGATGCTCATGTTTTTTTACAAAAATCATTTTTAGGTTCACAATATGCTATTTTATCAAAGATCCAATGCAAGTTTAGCGAGACTCGGCCCCGAGCTAAGAATCTTCATGCCCGCCGTTCGACAAAGTTTGACGATAGTTTAAAACGGGCATAAAAAATTCAAAAACGATCGAAACAATGCGAAACCTTCGCGTGGTGTCATATTATGTGACATAGTTATAAGTAAAAATATTAAACTTGATATATTGATTATGTCTCAAAAAAACCTTCACAAAATGACCTATCTCATTCGAGGTTTCTTGGCTTTCGGGTCAAATGACCAATGTTATGGCTAGAATCAAGACATAGTTTGTGATAATGTTCCGATATTGTGCATACACATGCATCATGGGATGGCGAACAATGTTGCAGGAGGAAGTTTTCCTTTTCGTCGTACCAAAAAGCCATTTCCCATTTTCCGAGCATAAAAAACGGACGATTTTGTGAAGCAACCACCAAATGGCTAATTCAAAATGCTACCACCATATTTTACTAAAATAATATACCATCTTATATGGACAATGTCCCAACAGGGGGTTTCGAAACCTTTCCATCCACCTTTGGTGAAAAAGACAAATTCCTGCCGAATCGGTAGGAAGTGGGTCAGATATGAACTACATGTACATGATACGATGCTCATGTTTTTTTACAAAATTATTTTTAGGTTCACAATATGCTATTTTATCAAAGATTCAATGCAAGTTTTCCTTTTCATCGCACCAAAAAGCCATTTTTCATTATCCGAGCGCAAAAAGGGAATTTTCTAAAGTAACCACCAAACAGATAATTCAAAAACGGAGGGTTTGTGATTAGTTGATATGGATATCATATTTGGATTCCTCTCATTTTTCTGATCAATTTAGATATATTATTTGTTAAATTCCGATTTACAGATTTAAAGATATTAATTATTCCATATTAAATAGAAAAATACAAAAAAGTAAAATTATTATATTTTTATTTGAATTCAATAATATTTTTACTTATTCATTAATGTTTATTTAAATAATTGTTTGTAATTTCAAAAAATACAAACATGTGACATGTTGATATAAGGGTTAATAGGATTGATATCATAGTATTGACAACAATGTATGAATTACTTTGCGGAAACAGATTCTGAAGGAACGAGTAAGTTAAGCTGGAGCTGAAGTAGTATTAGGAAAGGGCTGTTGAATGAGTTGTGGAAACAGGAGTAGTCGATCATACACCGCCCGCCGACGAAACAAGAGGTACAAAGTGACAGCGACAGCCGGGAGGAACACGCCCAGGAGTAGGTGCACTGGCCGGAACTCGATGAGCAGACTAACTAGCTCCCCTGGCACCATACGTGCACGAGCCGCGGCCACAACAGCAAGGAAGCTGTCCACGATTAGCTGGTGCAACGCCTGGAGGCTCATGGCCATTTCGGAGTTGGTGTCTCTTGTGCGTTTAGTGTGCTAGAATTAACCCCTCGGCTGCTGGCTTGATCAATGATATATGTATATATATATATATATACATACATATATATATATATATGTATATATATATATATATATATATATATATATATATATATATAGGGTGGCGCTATTTAACACCAGGGTGTTATAGAACCGTATATTATTTTTACGTCATGTAATTTTGTATTACTTCCTAAGTTGAGAAGAACATAATAAAATTTAAAAATGATATAATTTTTTTGTTTACATACCGTAAAAAAATTCGACGTAAAAGACATATTTTTGGTGTTTTTTACACTATAATGACTCAAAAATATTTATTTTTGTGTCAAATTTTTTGGTTGTGGTGATTATACGAACATAATTATTCGTATAGACAACATAATTTTTTAGTCTAACAGCATAAAGATATGTTGGGTGCAAAATAACTTTTCTGCACCCTGGGTGCTGAATAGGGTTTCTCTCTCTATATATATATATATATATATATATATATATATATATATATATATATATGTATATGTATATATAAACTCCTCGTGTATCCATCCTAGCTGGAGAAAGCATCTCAGACCGTTGATTGTTTGAAGATCTTTGCAGCTCGAGATAATATTCCCTCGTTTGTGTTTTATCAACCGCACACCTATAATATCCTAAAGAGGTATTTCAACTTTTTCCTTTCCATCTGACTCACCTCCCAGTCTGCTCTGCCCCTCTGCAGAGCCGTTGGCAAATATAGGATACCCCACATCCCAACTCCGGCAAACACCTTCCGTTGCACACACTACCGCCCACAACCTCTAGGATTCGGCGCCGCCCTCAACTCCTCCGACCACCACTGCTCCCCGTACCAGGCCAATCTTCAGGCAACCACTGCTCCCCGTACTAGGCCTATCCTCCGGCCACAACCAATCCTCGTACCAGGCCATTTTTTGCTCCCGTGCAACACCAGATTCCGCCACAACCGTCACCTTTCTTCCCATTTTTTCGCCGCCGCGTTGTCCGCCACCGATCTGACCGGGGCGAGCAGATCCAAACCCTGGTGGCGCCAAGCCCCAGACAAGCCCCGATTCCTGCTTCGCCATTGTCGGGCTGGGGACGTCGACCATCGCCACTTATTCGGGACGAGCGATGGGGCGTGGATGCTCAGAGCCCACCACCGGACACCGACGCCAGCTCCCGTCCAGATCCCTACTGCCCTCTCCGTTTCCAGGCCCGCCGTAGCCGGCGATGGCTCACGGTCCGCGCCCTCGTCTGCCACTACCGCAGACTGCATCACAACTACCTCGCCTCTCCCCGCCCCCTCCCTTCCTCGTCGCGGGGCACCCCTATGCTGGTGGAGGACCCACCGCGATGCCTCGGAACGGCCTTCCACCTAAGAGCCGCCCGCAGCACTCCCCTTCGCCTTGCACC
Organism: Avena longiglumis; assembly: GCA_030063025.1. Classification (NCBI taxonomy): domain Eukaryota; kingdom Viridiplantae; phylum Streptophyta; class Magnoliopsida; order Poales; family Poaceae; genus Avena; species Avena longiglumis. Next base: position 450,928,312 of record CP125979.1, read on the forward strand.
ACCGGAGCCCCTCATCGTTCCTCCCCTGCATGCAAGCCGCCACCGCCACCCACAGGCCCCAATCCCATCGAGCTCTAGGGATATATCAATGATGCCGCTGCTCCTGAGATCCGACGCTGGTCACCCAATGGCACCTGGCGACCCTTCTTGCTCCTACTCCACCAACATCAGGAGAAATCGAGAACGACCGGGCCGTCGCGTGCTCACCAGTCCTCCCAGGCGTTCTCTGCCTCCATTGGCCACCCTCAGTTCCTGCGCGGCCCTACGCACACCCTCCCTCCAGCAACAGTCCGTAGGATAGCTGATGAGGACATTGCACATCTCCAGGTTGCCCATGGAGTGATACACTCGCTCATTTTTTATGATTTATTTGCTTTTGTGATTATTGTGTTAACATTTAGTTGACAGTCTTTAGAGATGAAGTCTGCACTTCTGCATTTTTCAATTGCTTCGTTGTCGATGTTACTGATCCCTCTATGCATCAGTATGGTTTCAGTTGATGGTCACTTCCAATCTGATGGCTATTGCATTTTCATGGCAGTTTTGTGCTAACCAAATGAGCTCTTCCTCTAATACAATTCTCTGTGTGCTGATTTTGTCTCCATGCTGAACCTGCATGACTTGTTTCTGTGCACATTAGGTGCCTGTGATAATGTACATCTTCTTTTGTCTATCGTTTTCTGCCGGCTATTGCTATATTCTTAGAGAGCTCTAGAGATTAAAACTTCGCTCTCTTACCATTCAACTTCATGTGAATTTTTACAAAAAATAAACTAGTCGCGGGTCGTGGCTGGACCCGGGACTAGAAGGTGCCTGTGCGCGCGAAAACGAAGCGGCCGAAAAAACAAACTAGTTGTGGGCCGTGGCTTAACACGCGAGTAGAGGACGGTATTTAGTCGCGGGTTAAGCCACGGCCCGGGACTAGAGGCCCGGGACTAGAGACCCTCTAGTCGCGGGCTGTGGCTTAGCCCGGGACTAAAGGTTCATCCCTATATATTCCAGGCGCCACCGCCCACGCCCAGCACTTGGCATTTCTCGACGAAGACGAAGACGAAGCACACATGCGACGCATTGAAGACGCAGGGGAGGTGCTGCCCAGCCGCCGATTCCACCGCGCCGCCGCCCTCGTCTCCGGCCGTGCGTGCTCCGCCGCTCCGCCGTGCCGTGACGTGCCGCCGATCCGCCGTGCAGTGACATGCCGCCGCTCCGCCGTGTCGTGCTGCCGCCCAGCAACGCTGCCGCTCGCGGTACCGCCGTCGTACGTGCTTCCACCGGCGTCGGTGAGCTCGAGGGTGGTTTTTTAGTTATTAGGATTACATTGTTTTACCACAAATAATATTAGGGTTATTATAATTAGGATTATTGTTTTACCACAAATAACATTAGGGTTATTAATTAGGGTTATTGTTTTTTTTGTTTTAGTTATTAGGATTATTGTTTTACCACAAATAATATTTGAGTTATTATTATTTTTAGTTTTTAAGATTATTGTTTTACCACAAATAATATTAGGGTTATTAATTAGGTTATTGTTTTTTTGTTTTAGTTATTAAGATTATTGTTTTACAACAAATAATATTAGGGTTATTGTTTTTTTTGTTTTAGTTATTAAGATTATTGTTTTACCACAAATAATATTAGGGTTATTAATTATGTTTATTTTTTTTGTTTTAGTTATTAGGATTATTGTTTTACCACAAATAATATAAGGTTATTAATTACTGTTATTAGGGTTATTGTTTTTTTGTTTTTGTTATTAGAGTTATTGTTTTTTCTAACCTATTTAACTCTCTTTCTATTATAGTTAATTAAGTCATGGATCCATTAGAAGATCCTGGTCGCATTGGTGAAGGTTTTCTTCAGGGCATGATAAGAGGTGAAATTCCTCTTAAAATTACTACCGGTGAAGATATTTTGCTCGAGGAAGAGATTTCCTCATATCTGAATCCATCCTGTGATGGATTAGAGGAAAACCTGATGTACCAAGGGGAAGACCGGATGCACGAAGGGCAAACAAATAACAACAATAATGATGGTCCCTCGACAGGATCCGGCGAGGTACATATATATAAAGCCTCGTGTTACCTCTATTCATTAATTGATCTAGATATATATATATATATATTAATCACTCTCTCTTCTTATTTTAGCCCACCGGATCGAAGCAATTAACAGCTCGAACGAAACGAGGGCCGAACAAAAAGTTGGATGGTAATCAGAGGTTCACCATCAAAGAAATAGATGATGATGGTGAAGCGATTGCTCCAGAGAAGCACCGGAGGATGTTTACAAATCAATGCGGGATGCTTGTTAGGGACAACCTTCCGATCACTATCCAAGAATGGAATAAGTCAAAGAAACCCGGTGAAGAATCCAAAAGCTATGTCACCGATGATGCCAAAGATGACCTTTGGAAGAAGCTCATAGCAAATTTCATACTACCTCCAAAGTATGAAGAATTTGAGGCAGATGGTATTACCCCAAGGCAGGTTAGGATTGAAAAAAGAGCGAAAGTCAAGGAGTGGGCGCTGAGCAACATGGCTGAACTATACCGGAACCACAAGAAAAGTTTATACGCGAAATATGTCGCGAAAAAGAAAACTCCAGACTTCAAAGGAGCAAACGAGAAGTTGAGAGAACAGTGGACCGATTTTGTAACTTACAAGCAATATGATAAAGCAAAGGCAAAGTCGGCAAAGAATGCGTTAAATTCTTCCCAAAAGAAATACCATCATAAAATGGGGACAGGTGGCTACAAGAGTGCCGCCCCTAAGTGGGAAACTATGGAGAAGGACATGAGGGCTAGAGGCGTCACTCCTGGTACAGATGGATGGCCCGAGAGGTCAAATCACTGGTGGTACGAGCAAGGGGGGTCGTTGGACCCAGAAACAGGGAAGACATTATTTCATGAAACAAATTATAAAACCCTCCAAAGACCTTGTTCAAGTAATGAACGATGCTCAATTGGGATTGTTCGGTCCAGAGAGAGAGAACGACGAGCTAACACGCGCCCTAGGGAATCCTGAAAATGGAGGACAAACACGAGGCAAAGGCGCCAGTGTCTCGTGGAAGAAAGGGTTTCCTCAGTACAATACCAGTTATAGAATCCATGAGAGAAAGAAGGACTGGGAGGCAGACCGAATCTCCAAGGTAGAGCAGGACCTAGCTGATCTGAAGAAGCTCATGCAGGAAATTAGACAATGGACGTCGTCAACTCACCCGCGGGCTGATGATCCTGCATTGGATCTTAGCCAGCGGAGAAGCAGCGTGGCTTCCACGGAGGTCCGGGCTGATGATAAGAACTGCTGGATGATGCACCGGCTTCTCGCTACCCCATGGATGATGTCAGAGATATGGCATAATGTGAGATACATTAGCCAATGAACATGTCCTTCAAGGTGGCGATCGACACTGCTTTACCTTGTCTACCTGGAGCACTCCACCATTCACTTCCGATTCCACCTGTCTATGCTCGTGTCATGGTGGATGACATATGGGAGGATTTTGCGGACCTAGAGATTGAAATCGCTATGCCTGAAGGCCTTACGAAACTAGGAGATGTCAAGCGCAACATCATTCTATGGAAGAAGAAGTACATCAAGTTTCCAGGCTCGGCGCCAAGTCCACCGACTCCGAGGAATCCAAGTCCACCCCGCATCGAATATCGTCAACCTCGAAGTCCACCCCAACCCGATTATAGTCGACCTCCAAGTCCACCCCGCCCTGCTGACGATCACCGCAGCAGGAGTACATCAACTCGATCTCTTCCTCCGCGCAATACTCGATCTTCGCCTCTGCCTCCATGCAATCCTACTACCTCGTCGTAGAAACGGAAGGTCGACGCTCCCCCACGCCCCACATAGAAGAAAGGTAACACGACGAAGATAGTCGACATCCCGCCGGCTCTTTGATATGTTGGAAATGTATCTATAATTTTTTATGCTCCATGCTTGTTTATTATCTACTTTTCTTTACCTTGTCTACACTTTGGGGTGATTTTTACATGTTTTCTGGTACTAACCTACTAACAAGTTGCAATAGTGCCAGATGCCTATTTTCTGCTGTTTTTGGTTTCAGAAAATTTAGTAAACAAATATTCTCGGAATTGGACGGGACAAACGTTAAATTCAATTACTTTGCGTGGGGAACAAGAAGTCCAGAGGGGAGCCGGAGAGGCCGGCCGGGGCGGCCAGACCCACCCTAGGCGTGGGTGGGCCCTGTCCCACGCCTGGGAGGGGTGTGGGTCCCCTAGCCACCGCCTCGGCCTCCCCCTTCACCTATAAGAAGCCCCCAATGCAGAAACCCTAAGCACCCGATCAAATCTCCACGAAACCGTATGTAGCCGCCGCCACCATCGTTCCTAGATCGGGGGGATCTGAAGTTCTTCCCGGCACCCTGTCGGAGGGGAGATCATCCCGGAGGCCTTCTCTCCGATATGATGCGTGAGTAGTTCCACCTTGGAATATGGGTCCATGTAGTAGCTAGATGGTTGTATCTCCTCCTTTGTGCTTTCATGTATAGATCTTGTGAGCTCCGTTCATGATCAAGATCTAATCTATTTTGTAATCATGCATGTTGTGTTTGCGGGGATCCGATGGATATTGATATTATTATGTTGGTTTGATTAATGGTTTTGTCTTTATGATTCTATCATGTCTGTGTTGTTTGTGATCTTGCATGCTCTCCGTTGTTAGTAGCTATCTTGGCCAAGTAGTTGCTAGTGACTCAAAGAGGGGGTATTTATGGTTGATAGTGGGTTGATGCCTCTAGTTTCCAAGGGAAGTGACAATAATCTCTTCGGTTGTAGATGTGCTGTTGCTACTAGGGAGAAAGCAACGGTCTCTTGTTCATGGAACATGTGGACTGTTTACCTTACACACTTTGCTTAAACCAGTTGTCTGTTGCTTGCAACTTAATAATGGAGGGGTTCGGATGATAACCTGAAGGTGGACTTCTAGTCATAGATGCAGTTGGATGGCGGTCTATGTATCTTGTCGTACTGCCCAATCGAATCTCATAGGATCTCTATGACTAGTAATTGCATTGTTATGCCTTGCTCAGTTCCTGTCAATTGCTTGAACTATGGACCCCGGTCCAATCTTTACTTGTTACTTGTTTACTTGCTGCAAACCATTACCTTCCACACCATACGTTTAATCCTTTGTTACAGCAAACCGGTGAGCTTGACAACCTCACTCATTCGTTGGGACAAAGTCTTGAGTTTGTGTTGTGCAGGTCTCCATGTTGATTGCAACACCTTTGAGACATTTCCTTCCTCCTTCAGGTTCGATAACCTCGGACTTGCTCTTGGGGTTCCAACGAAGTGTCCCACGTCAACACTGGGTGCAAGAATCAAGATTTCTGGGGCCGTTGCCGGGGAGGCTAAGGACGTCTTCGCAGGCGGAGTCCTTCACTTCCTTTCTCTTTACATTGTTTTTAGTTTTCTTTGTTTATTTTTCTTGGTTTTGCTTGACTCTTTAAAAAAAACCAAAAAAAATTAGTTTAGTTTGGTTTGCTTTCTTTATTCAAAAACACAAAAAAATTAGTTCCTTCTCTAGCTGTTGCTGCTATTTTTGGCTTGCCCACCTTTGCCAAAATGAACTATGTTGAGAACACCAAGTTGTGTGACTTCACTAGCACCAACAACAATGATTTCCTAAGCACTCCTATTGCTCCACCTGCTCCTGATGCTACCTTTTATGAAATTAAGCCTGCTTTGTTGAATCTTGTGATGAGAGAGCAATTTTCTGGTGCTGGTTCTTATGATCATGCTGCCCATCTCAATAGCTTTGTTGAACTTTGTGAGATGCAAAAGTATAAGGATGTAGATGGATATATTATTAAGGTCAAGCTTTTTCCTTTCTCCTTGAGTGGAAAAGCTATAGAATGGTTGCTTTCTTTGTCTAAAAATAGTATTGATTCTTGGACTAAGTGCAAAGATGCTTTTATTGGAAAGTACTATCTTCCTTCTAAGATTATATCTATGAGAAGTGAAATTATGAAATTTAAACAACTTAATAGTGAACATGTTGCTCCAGCTTGGGAATGAATGAAATGTTTTGTTAAAAATTGCCCTACTCGTGGACTCAGTGCTTGGATGATTATCCAGACTTTTATGCAGGTTTGAACTTCTCCTCAAGAAATCTGTTAGATTCAGCTGCTGGAGGTACCTTTATGGGCCTCACTTTGTGTAGCATCCCAGTTGTCTAACACCTGTAATGCTACTTGATCTAGTAATAAAAGGGCCACTTCCTACAAATAATTGTTGCATCATCTTCATATCATGCTCATGTCATCATGCCACCTTGCATTTGAGCATCATATAAAACCCCTTCTTGTTTGGTTCTTATCTCATGTGCATTATCAATTGTATTTGCCTCTTGATATTGTATTTGGTTCTTGATATATTGTTAAATGCCCAAGTTGATTTGGGGGCATATCTCTTCTTGACTCCACCACCTTTTCTTCACCACCTTGTAATTCCACCATCCAATTAATATGAGCTTGGCATTTTAATTGAGTTTTACCTCTAGCTCATGTGGGTTGGGATGGATCAAATTCTAGCTCCACATGCTCCCATGTATGCACCATGTTGTTTTCACAATATTGGTATATGAGAGCCACATGGCCACCTTTGCATGCCTTGTGAGTGTGACCCTAATTCTAGCTCCCTTATGTGTTGTGTTTGGGGTTATCATCATGTTGGGATATTTTGTGGGCTTAATAAATATCTAGTGGCATATACACACTAGCAAGTCCCATTGTATCTCAGATATGGTCATCTCCATCTATTCCACATGGGGCATCCTTTTAAATTCTTTTTGCTTGGCCTTATTCCAATTTTTGGGAATGCAAAATAATAATGCCATGTAATAACATTGTTTTCACAAGAATCATCAGTGCAATAAATATTTCTGCATGGGCCATGCAAGTACCATCTTGTGCTTGTCATTGGATTTTATTTGGTTTTTGAGTTGATCATCTCCATCTCTTTTTCTCTCTTTTGGCTTGATATTTGTTGATCTTGCCAAAACCCTACCACCTTATCCCTCTCTCTTTCTTGTCTTGTTCTTGTTGAGCTTGAGTGGATCATACTTGATCAACTCAAGACAATAAACCTCTCCTCTCTCTACCTCTAAAACCTACCCCCCTAATTACCATACCTTTTCCCATCTAACCCTACACCCTACCTCTCCTTTTAGTCCATCCCCATCCATGCATGCACATGTGATCATGTGGGTGTGCATAAGCCTAAACCCCCACATCCTTCTCTCTCCCTCTTTTCTTCTTGATCTTGCTTGACCTATGTTTGGAGCATGCATGCTTCAAAAACCCTAGCTCTCACCCCTCTCTCTCTAATCCTCTACCTAGATCCCTCTATCACCATACCCCCCATACCCATCTTGTCTAAACCCTAAGCTACACCTAATCTAAACCAAACCCTAAGTATCCCCTCTCTCTCGGCCTCTCCTCTCTCTCTAGCGTGCAGGCCCCTCCCTAGCTACCAACCACCCCAGGCCGAGGCCATACCCCAGCCCTAACCGGCCTACCCCTCTCCTATCCAAACCTAGCTACCACCTTGCCCTAACCCTAGACCGAACCCATGCCCCCTCCCTCTCTCTTCTCCCTCTGCCCCAGCTGCCCCACACCGAGCCACTCTCCCAGGCCTTGCCGTCCCCACCTGGCAGCCTCACCTTCCCCCAGCACCACCTCCCCTGCCAGCTCGTGCACGTGAGAGGGTGCAAAAAGGTGGCCGAGCCAACCTTCCCCTTCCCCACGCAACCACACCTGCCCCTCTCGTTCTTATCCACCCCCTCGCCCCTCTAGCCTCCCCTGCATCCCCAGATCTGCCCCAGGGCTCGCCCTTCCTCCCTGCTTCCTCTCCACCACCGTAGCCGGCCAACCTCTCGGCCTCCACCACCCCCCCGACGATCCAGGAGGCGCAGGCGGGAGAGAGCGTGTCGGCAAGGTCGCGGAGGACCTCTGCGTCGCCCCCGTACCCAGCAGCGAGGAGGAGAAGCCCCCGAACCAGCTGCAACCGGCGCCGTCCTGCCGAAACCCTAACACCGCCGTCCGCGAGCCGCGTCGGCGATCGTCTGCGCCCCTGCCCGTACCGACCACCCCGACGAACCCGCGGTGAGCCACACTACCTCCCAGACATCCTCCCCTACCTATTCGTTTCCTGGATGAGCGGGTCACGGCGACGAGCGCCCTCGGTGCACGGCGTGGTCGTCGACGTCGTCTCGCTCCCGCGCGCGCAAACCCTATCTAGGCGCCTACCCCCCTCCTGTCAACTACCCAGCCCACAGTGGCGGTCGCCACGCGAGCGCACTCGCGCGAGTTCGATCCCACTCGCCACTCGCTGCGCGGCGAAGAGGAAGATCAACAGTGGGCCGTGGCCACTTTGCGCTTAACCCCCTGGTCTTTTGCCGCTCATCCCGCGATCCCAAGCCCCACCTGTCTGTGTCTCTCTGCCGTTTTGCAAATAGGCTCGACAAACCCGGCAATCAACCCAGCCCCTTCCTTTTGACCTGTCGCGTGATGGGCCAGCCAGCCCCCACCGTCGGCGACAAGGGTAGGACCTGCTGGGTACCAAAAGTCCAGCAGCCTGTCTGTTTTATTTCTAAATAAATTCAAATTAATTCAAATTCAAATACAAATCTGTTTTCAAATAACTTTTAAATTAAGAATCCAAATAATATAAATAATATATGTTTTGAGATCAGAAAAATGTGAGGATTTCAAATATGCTATTCAAATTACCTTTTGCACATTTAAAATTCCAAGTTGAATTAAATTACAACAAATGCCACTGGAACTTAAACAATTAATAACTTTTGAAATATAACTCCGAATTTAACAAATGATATGTCTAAAATGATCAGATCGACGAGACCTTTCTGTTTATGCTATCCATGACTTCAATTGCAGCATGAATCATACAAATATAAAGTATACAGCAACTATTATGAAAATTAAATGGGATCAAAACCCCATAAAAATGTTACTTCTTGTGTTCTACACCTCACCCATGCCATGCTACTTTATTGCCATGCAAACTGTGCATCATTCATCATGGCATGATTGTTTGCTTGACGCATTTTATTCATATGCTTGCGCTCTTTATTTATGTTGGCCCTTGTTTGTTTGGTTCTTCTTTCGAATAGACGAAAGGTGGGATATATCAAGAGAACCAGAGCACTACCAGATCCGTCTCTCGCAAGAATCGAGTTGCAAGCACTACCACATGCTTGCATACATACAGTAACTATTGCCTCTATATTATTCTTGCATCATTGAGTCGCGATTGCATTAAATTGAATCCCAAGTATTGCATAGCCTTTACTTTAAACCCCACCAAGCTTGTTCCTCCATCCCATGAGCCATTACTACAGGAGTTGTTTGAGCCATGCGAGTCGTAGAACAGCATGTGTAGGGTATGTGAGTGTCTGATGGATAACGAGGTACCTAAACAACTTAACCTGAGTAGTAATGGGATAACTAATGAAAGTGGCACCGGTGAGCAACATCTGCTATTTGGTTTTTCCTGCTCACTTGTGTCCCGTAAGACCCGAGTACTTGATTCCTGTTCCAAGATTATTCGCGCTATCCACATCCGGGAGGCTTATGGGACCCCCCTGAGCCAGAGCTTGATTCAGTCTTATTTCTTGGGGCCACAAACTAGTTTGAGGTTTTATTTACTATCCTGTACTTATGCCATGCTACTGCTTTATTTACGACAGCGAGGAGCACACTGTCTTGTTTAGGAACTGTGACCGTTACGCTGTATCGACAAGCCGCTTTTGGGTTCCCCGCTTATAGCCGCCCCACAAACCTCGGGTCCGTCTTGAAGTCACTAGCTTGCTATGGTGTACTCAAGGGTGGCCCTCAAATATTTCTGAATCTTGTGATTGCTTTGTCGTGAAAGCCTCGTTGGGTTTTGATTTGGTTTTCTGAGGTTGATCGAGTGTGTGTTGCTATTTGTGCACCCTTGCAGGGTAAAACTTTCTGAAAGACGTGTCCGCGGTTATGGACGACTTGGAGCACAGTTTCTCGATCATAGACAAGCATAACTAAAGTACCGCTTTAATCTGACTAAGTAATTTGACTAGTAAATAGTGCAACACTCACGGAATGGTTAATAAAATTGCCAACGGATGGGGGGGGGGTTGTTTGTCCGCTTCCTCGTTGGTAAGCGAGGAGGAGGATGGATCTGATGAAATTACTGTTATAACTGTTGTCTTTAATTCATGGACATCCGTCTATCTTTGTTTAGGCGGATGGTTAGCGAGTATCTATAGAACTGCTAGGGTTTATCTTTTGCTGCAATTGCGTCACCCCAGGTTGTGTCCCCTTTAGAGGCATTAAGACTTGCTGAGTACCCTTAGGGTCTCACACGATAAATTATTGGTTCAGATGAACAGGTACAATCGCAGGACGGATACTGGGTGGAAGAGGATGATGATGTGGGCAACGATCGTTCGGTGTAGAGATTCCGGGAACGGGGATCCGTGAGATCTGTGGGCGGGATGTGCTTATTTCTATGGCATCTTATGCCGATTTGCTTCTTATCCATACTCGGACTTTGTTTTGCCGCTTCCGCTTGATACTCTGATGTGTGATGTATGAGGAATTATCCTAACATATTATATCTATCTAGGTCATTTGAATCTTGCCATATGGCGTTGCTATATTTCCTTTCTTTCTAGATGGAATGGCTCTGATGTACTCTTGTATGGTGGCTTGCATACATACTCATTTGTGTATGTAGTTGATCCCTTCGCCTGCCGATTACGCCGCCCGTACAGGTCCCGTTGAGTTGGAAGTGGTTGGGACGGCCGAAAGGTCTACCCGTGAGTGGCTTTTGGGGCCCCATCATACTATTTCAACCACTACTGCTCATCCAGGCTTGTATCTAGGAGCGTAATTCACCGAGGTATTTACACTTTGGGTGTTGCAACAAGGCTCCTTGATATTATGATGGTTAACTACTCTGAATGTCATGTTGAGAGAGCTCCACATGATAATAAGGTAAATTCTATTGAGGAAACTTCCTCTTTGAGTGAAAAGATTGATGTTATTATGGCTATGCATGTTAATGGGAAAGCTCCTTTAGATCCTAATGGTGTTCCCTTAGCCTCTTTGGTTGCTCAATAAGAGAATGTTGATGTGAACTTCATTAGAAACAACAATTTCAACAACAATGCCGATAGGAATAATTTTGGTAGCAACAACAATTATAGGCCTTATCCTCCTAATAATGGAAATTCCTATGGAAGCTCTTACAATAATGCTAGAAGTGCCCCTGTAACACCCTCAGAATCGGCCCTATGCAAGTTTTAGCGAAACTCGCCAAACCCGCATAGAAACGATTCAAAGGTGCCCACCAGGCACTTTCGTGCGGGTGGAAAACGAAGTAATAACATTACACAACAGTCCTCGATGGGACCCATGAGCAGATATATATAACAATGACTCAAAGAGTCAAGAATACAGATATATTATACAAAGATCCAAATCACCTTGAAAATGATAGAGCGTTCGACTACGGACAAGATGCAAATGGGGCTAAGAGCCCTGAAGAATAACCAATGGCGTCCATAACCCTGCCCAGGCCAAGCCGGAAGGGCAACCCTGCTAACGGCGTCGATCTCAAAACCTGCTTAAACAAAAGGGGTGCCGACAAAGGGCAAAAGAAAAAGAGGAGCCAAGATCGAGGCCGATGCAGCGAGGCTAGAATTCCGGTCCTCGCCTACATAGGTATGGTGGATCGAGCGCAGCATGCACTAAACAACCTATAGAGACTCGATACAACTGGCGGTTATCAGAGAGGGATAAGAGTGACCTATCCAGATCCAACCTGAAGCTAACACCAAACAAACCCATCCTGGTGTTTCACCCTCGAGACCAAACGAGGAAGTCAACCGAGGAACCCACACAGTTGGCAGTTTTACTTATTCAGTTATCGTTGCAGCAATTACTAGTCAGGTTTAGTTAATCGTCCTGATAAAATAAGCAGTGGGCACTTTTAGTTAACCATTCCGTTGTAGTTGCAACAATTACTAATCAGATACATATAGCATGAGAGAAACCCAAAACCCAGCAGTTGTTGGTACTTTTATTCAGCCATTTCGTTGTAGTTGCAATACTTACTAGTCAGGTACAATGGTCGCAAGCGACACTCCAAACAAGCAGTTGTGGGCAGTATTAATTAGCCATCCCGTTATAGTGAAGCTGATTACTAGTCATTATAAAGTCAAATTTATAGCAATAAACTTTAGTTATGCTTGTCTATGGTCGAGATACTGTGCTCCAAGTCGTCCATATCCGCGGACACGGCTTTCAGAAAGTTTTACCCGCCGGTGCACCAATAGCAACACACGCCGATCAACCTCGAAAACCAAATCAAATCCCAACGAGGCTTTCACGAGAACAATCACATGATTCAGAAATATTTCAGGGGCCACCCTTGAGTACACCAAGAACGGTAAGCTAGCTCCGAGACGGACCCGAGGTTTGTGGGGACGGCGGTAAACGACAGCAGATCCCCAAACGGGGACTGTCGATACCACGTAAACGGGTCACAATTCCTAAACAGTACAGTGTGCTTCTCGCACAATTTAAATACACAAGTAGCATGGCATAAGTACAGGATCGTAAATAAAACCTCAAAATAGTGTGTGGCCCCAAGAAATAAGACTGAATCAAGCTCTGGCTCAGGGGGGTCCCATATACCTCCCGGATGTGGATAGCGCGATAAATCAAGGAACAAGTATCAAGTACTCGGGGTCCTACGGGACACAAGTGGCTGCTCGAAACCAAATATTCTCTATCACCCACCGATGCCTCTGATTACTTCAATTTTAGTTGTTAAACAGGAATTAAAAATGAACGATAAGTAAAACTATGATCATCTCCAACAACAACATGCGGCAATACATCAACAACTATGGCACTGAACGACACGCAACAGCACTTGAGCAAGCGACTACGACGCGCAAGTCCAACTATCTACCAAACAGCAGGTAATAGGATGTGTCCAAGGCAATATAGGGCTGCACGGTAGATCACGGGTACGGAAACTAAAGCATCGCAACACAGATAGCAATAGATCAATAGGAGGGAATAAATACTATAAAAGTAAGATAGGTAGAAAGGGGGGAGATGCTCGCCTGAAAACATTGTCGAAGGTTCAACCGAAGATCGGGGCGAAGCTCACATCAACTCAACGGCCTTATCCGCGAAGAAGCAAAACACTAGAAGAAACACCGGATGCAATATTTAAGATTACGACAGAAGAGCGGCATGATGCAGGTATGATGCATGACATGGCAAAGATGCGATGAAATTAGGTCATATTAAGCGGAACCGGGGTCCCGACAATTAATTAAGCGGTTCAAGTTATTTAGAACCCCCGCAACTTAAATGTTGCATTATCAAGACAAAGATAGCACCGGTTCGCTACACAAGTTTAAATGAGGCCAATATAAGGCTAGATTTGCCCGCATATGGGCCCCATATTTAATTATTAGGTGAATCGGCATAAGGCCCCCAAACCACATGACAAGGATGCATGCATGAACAATTAGTATGCGACAAGTTTATTTAGTTGACAATTTATAAAATAGGATTTCGGGAAGGGGTTCACACATTAGGGTTCTCGACGATCTTGGTCCGAGGGTTCGGGGTCGGTCTCAGGGTCCAGGGTTCGGCGGGTCGGTCTCAGCGGGATCGTTCTCAGATAACTGTGGTAGAACTTGGCGTTCCGGGAGGAAGTACTTGGTCTGGCGTCGGGGCGCATCGGACTCGCTCCGGGTCGGTGTCGTTCTTGTCGGCCCGCGCAGCTGTTCTTGGTGTTACCGGACGATCTTGCCGACTCCATGCGAAGGCCTTGGCGCTTTAGATCGGTCTTCAGGGTCTCGGCCATCGGATCCTGGAAAGAGGTCATGGCGTCCGGGAACGAGTACTTGTCGCATCTACCGTCTTCGGGTTTGCTTCAATCGGGTCCATGGCGGAGTACTTAATGTCCCGCGATGGAGTTCTCCGGGTTCGGGCTTGCCACGTTGGCGAACTTGGCATACCGTGAATATCTTGATGTTCTCCCTTTATTCTCCGGTGGCGAACTTGTAAATGGCGTCAGGGTCCTCGGGGTACGCTCGGTCCATTCTTCAAAACATCATTATCGAGACGATCTTGGCGTCCAAGGGTTTTCTCCGAGTCCATGGTGCGACCAAGTGGTAGATCTTGTTCGGTCCCGACGCCGTGGTATTGCATAGTTCCCCGGTTCTCGACTCGTGTCGGCCTTGTGGTCCGAGAGGAACTACTTTTCGTCCGTGAAGGCGACGTCGGTGGTCGGTGGCGAGCTTGTTCTGCACCAAGAGCCTCGTATCCTTTCTTCAGAGAAGATCTCGAGCCCCCACGTCACCACGACACCAACAAAGCTGCTGCTGAAGAGGGTGGAGGCAGGCATGCCGACAGGGACAAGGACGGCGGTGAAGGCTGGACGGCGGGCGTGACGGCAAGGCGCCACCGGAGACAGCGAGGTGGAGAGCCGAGGCGGAGCTGGCTGGCCGCAGAGGGGAGGCCCGACGGCGGCGAGGGAGCAGCTGGGCGAGGCGGGCTCAACGACGCCTGTAGCTGTGATGCAGAGGACGCCGCGGGGAGGCGCCATGAGCAGAGCTTCATGCGGGCGCATGGAGGAGCGGAGGCGAAGGCGGGGCAGCGTGCAGATGCGGTGGAGGGGCGGGCCGGAGACGGGAGGAGATGGAACTGGCCTTGGCGAGGAGATGCGGTGGTGGGCGGGGCAGAGGAGATGCGGAGGTGGGCGGGGCAGAGGAGGCGCCGGAGGTGAGGGTGGGGAGCTGGGCGCGGCGGCGGTGTTGACGGAGGCGGCGAGGAGGCGCGCCGGCGGACGGGAGACCGAGGGAGTGAGCGGGGAGGCCGACGCGACGGGGAGGTGGCGGCCGGCGAGGTGGACGGGCGGTGGCGGAGGGAGAAGACGGGGAGAGGGAGGCTGGGCGTGCGGGATGGTGCGGGTGCTAGGCGTTTTTGCTCGGGAAGGGGCTTGGGGAGGTGCCAGGGAGGTGGGCGGTGGGCCAAGGCGCCAGGGTTGGGGCCCAGGGGCGGTTGAGAGGTGGGAGGGTGTGGGGTGAGAGGCTGCAGCGCGCGGGTGGGTGGGGGCTGGCGTGCGTGTGTGGTGGGTTGCGTGGGGGGTGTGGGGCTGGTTGGTGGGAGAGAGAGAGGAGAGGGAGGAGGTTGAGTGACGTGGCGGCGTCTGGTAGGCTAGGGGGAGGGGAGAGGGGAGGTGGCAGGTTGCTATTGGGTGGGGTGATGTGGAGAGGGGCTGGGTAGAATAGGACTGAGTAGCTGTAGGATTTTAGGGGTGGACCGATTTTAGGTTCTGGGGGTGGTCGTTCGGGTCGAAACGGCCCGTTCGACTGCCCCCGCTAAAATAATTAAATCTTTTATTTAATTTAAAAGCACCTTTTTGCATATCGTTAGCATTCAAACACAAATAATCCGGAGACCGGGTTTTGCATTTGAGTTAAGATGGGGCGTTTGGAAAACAAATCAGGCTTTGCGAAAATAGTTTTAGACAAACAACATATGATGATGACGATGCCATGCACAAATTCAACGCGATTTTCTAGTAGTGGTTTTGCGGGATGCCACAATTCGACACCACTAACAAGGGATCTCGCCCTCGAGATCCGCCTCATGGTACCGGAAGGAAGGTCGGCGGACTGCGTCTTCTCGCTTCGTGTAGATCCTCACGACACCACTAACAAGAGGTCGTTGTCCGTGATCGTCGAGAGAACACTCCGGGGACAAAAGGTTGAAGGTAGAGGTATCCACAAATAAAGCCACCTCTAGCTTCCGTGGACGGAGTAAAATTGCTGGGTCCACTGATTCGATGTACAAGAGCGAATGTTAAGAGTAGTCGGATGGTGATCAGTCCATCGCGCACCCAAACCATTACTCTGCACACGAATAGGCGGATTATGCAACCAACTCTCGGAGTTAGACTGAAGATCTCGACAAGCGAGGTTCGGAAACACCGGAGTGATGCAGGCTCTGCATCGGATCTGGCGTAGAGGAAGTCGTCGTGTCGGAAACACCGAAAGGCACAAACAAGGAACAAAGAATGGCACCACAGATAAAGGATCACTCAGATAGCATGAAGACCAGATGTAGCAACACCGTTACCGAAGGAGGAAGCGAAACCCTGAAGGTACGACGGAACCCAACCATGAGATATCCTGGACTCGAAGAGAGAGAAGAGAGCAGATTCAAAACACGTTGAGATAAGAGGAGAATAGCAGAGGGGTAAGGAGTAAAATCAGACCTAATCAGAACTATCCAACCGATTTTGCAAAATATTTTTGACACTCTACAGCGGCCATTAGCTAGGTTATCCTACAGGCTGGACTTGTGGGGTATCGCAACTGCTGAGCTCTGATACCACTCTGTAACACCCTCAGAATCGGCCCTATGCAAGTTTTAGTGAAACTCGCCAAACCCGCATAGAAACGATTCAAAGGTGCCCACCAGGCACTTTCGTGCGGGTGGAAAATGAAGTAATAACATTACACAACAGTCCTCGATGGGACCCACAGAACAGATATATATATAACAGCGACTCAAAGATTCAAGAATACAGATATATTATACAAAGATCCAAATCACCTTGAAAATGATAGAGCGTCCGACTACGGACAAGATGCAAATGGGGCTAAGAGCCCTGAAGAATAACCAATGGCGTCCATAACCCTGCCCAAGCGGAAGGGCAACCCCGCTAACGGCCGATCTCAAAACCTGCTTAAACAAAGGGTGCCGACAAAGGGCAAAAGAAAAGAGGAGCATCGATCGAGGCCAGTACACGGCGAGGCTAGAATTCGGCGGTCCTCGCCTACATAGGTATGGTGGACTGAGCGGCAGAGGCAGCATGCACTAAACAACCTATAGAGACTCGATACAACTGGCGGTTATCAGAGAGGGATAAGAGTGACCTATCCGGATCCAACCTGAAGCTTACACCAAACAAACCCATCCTGGTGTTTCCCCCTCGAGACCAAACGAGGAAGTCAACCGAGGAACCCACACAGTTGGCAGTTTTACTTATTCAGTTATCGTTGCAGCAATTACTAGTCAGGTTTAGTTAATCGTCCTGATAAAATAAGCAGTGGGCAATTTTAGTTAACCATTCCGTTGTAGTTGCAACAATTACTAATCAGATACAGATAGCATGAGAGAAACCCAAAACCCAGCAGTTGTTGGTACTTTTATTCAGCCATTTCGTTGTAGTTGCAATACTTACTAGTCAGGTACAATGGTCGCAAGCGACACTCCAAACAAGCAGTTGTGGGCAGTATTAATTAGCCATTCCGTTATAGTGAAGCTGATTACTAGTCATTATAAAGTCAAATTTATAGCAATAAACTTTAGTTATGCTTGTCTATGGTCGAGATACTGTGCTCCAAGTCGTCCATATCCGCGGACACGGCTTTCAGAAAGTTTTACCCGGCCGGGGTGCACCAATAGCAACACACGCTCGATCAACCTCGGAAAAACCAAATCAAATCCCAACGAGGCTTTCACGACTGAACAATCACAGGATTCAGAAATATTTCAGGGGGCCACCCCTTGGAGTACACCCGCAACGAAGTAAGCTAGCTCCGAGACGGACCCGAGGTTTGTGGGGCCGGCGGTAAACGACAGCAGATCCCCAAACGGGGACTGTCGATACCACGTAAACGGGTCACAATTCCTAAACAGTACAGTGTGCTCCTCGCACAATTTAAATACAGAAGTAGCATGGCATAAGTACAGGATCGTAAATAAAACCTCAAACTAGTGTGTGGCCCCAAGAAATAAGACTGAATCAAGCTCTGGCTCAGGGGGGTCCCATATACCTCCCGGATGTGGATAGCGCGATAAATCAAGGAACAGGTATCAAGTACTCGGGGTCCTACGGGACACAAGTGGGCGTTCGGAAACCAAATATTCTCTATCACCCACCGATGCCTCTGATTACTTCAATTTTAGTTGTTAAACAGGAATTAAAAATGAACGATAAGTAAAACTATGATCATCTCCAACAACAACATGCGGCAATACATCAACAACTATGGCACTGAACGACACGCAACAGCACTTGAGCAAGCGACTATGACGCGCAAGTCCAACTATCTACCAAACAGCAGGTAATAGGATGTGTCCAAGGCAATATAGGGCTGCACGGTAGATCACGGGTACGGAAACTAAAGCATCGCAACACAGATAGCAATAGATCAACAGGAGGGAATAAATACTATAAAAGTAAGATAGGTAGAAAGGGGGGAGATGCTCGCCTGAAAACATTGTCGAAGGTTCAACCGAAGATCGGGGCGAAGCTCACATCAACTCAACGGCCTTATCCGCGAAGAAGCAAAACACTAGAAGAAACACCGGATGCAATATTTAAGATTACGGCAGAAGATCGGCATGATGCAGCTATGATGCATGACATGGCAAAGATGCGATGCAATTAGGTCATATTAAGCGGAACCGGGGTCCCGACAATTAATTAAGCGGTTCAAGTTATTTAGAACCCCGCAACTTAAATGTTGCATTATCAAGACAAAGATAGCACCGGTTCGCTACACAAGTTTAAATGAGGCCAATATAAGGCTAGATTTGCCCGCATATGGGCCCCATATTTAATTATTAGGTGAATCGGCATAAGGCCCCCAAACCACATGACAAGGATGCATGCATGAACAATTAGTATGCGACAAGTTTATTTAGTTGACAATTTATAAAATAGGATTTCGGGAAGGGGTTCACACATTAGGGTTCTCGACGATCTTGGTCCGAGGGTTCGGGGTCGGTCTCAGGGTCCAGGGTTCGGCGGGTCGGTCTCAGCGGGATCGTTCTCGGATAACTGTGGTAGAACTTGGCGTTCCGGGAGGAAGTACTTGGTCCAGCGTCGGGCGATCGGACTCGCTCCGGGTCGGTGTCGTTCTTGTCGGCCCGCGCAGCTGTTCTTGGTGTTACCGGACGATCTTGCCGACTCCATGCGAAGGCCTTGGCGCTTTAGATCGGTCTTCAGGGTCTCGGCCATCGGATCCTGGAAAGAGGTCATGGCGTCCGGGAACGAGTACTTGTCGCATCTACCGTCTTCGGGTTTGCTTCAATCGGGTCCATGGCGGAGTACTTAATGTCCCGCGATGGAGTTCTCCGGGTTCGGGCTTGCCACGTTGGCGAACTTGGCGTACCTTGAAGATCTTGATGTTCTCCCTTTATTCTCCGGTGGCGAACTTGTAAATGGCATCAGGGTCCTCGGGGTACGCTCGGTCCATTCTTCAAAACATCATTATCGAGACGATCTTGGCGTCCAAGGGTTTTCTCCGAGTCCATGGTGCGACCAAGTGGTAGATCTTGTTCGGTCCCGACGCCGTGGTATTGCATAGTTCCCCGGTTCTCGACTCGTGTCGTCCTTGTGGTCCGAGAGGAACTACTTGTCGTCCGTGAAGGCGACGTCGGTGGTCGGTGGCGAGCTTGTTCTGCACCAGGAGCCTCGTATCCTTTCTTCAGAGAAGATCTCGAGCCCCCACGTCACCACGACACCAACAAAGCTGCTGCTGAAGAGGGTGGAGGCAGGCATGCCGACAGGGACAAGGACGGGCTGGCGGTGAAGGCTGGACGGCGGAGCGTGGCCGACGGCGGCGCCACCGGAGACAGCGAGGTGGAGAGCCAGGGAGGCGGAGCTCGCTGCCGGCTCGCTGCAGAGAGGGGGAGGCCCGATGGCGGCGAGGCGGGGAGCAGCTCGGGGCGAGGCGGTCTCGGAACGGCGCCGGGTAGCTGCGATGCGGGAGGACGCCGCCGGGGGAGGCGCCGGCGGAGCAGTGAGCTCGCGCGGCGGCGGCGCATGGAGGAGCGGAGGCGAAGGCGGGGCGGCGTGCAGACGCGGTGGAGGGGCGGGCCGCCGGAGACGGGCGGGAGGAGATGGGGCCTGGCGGCGCGGCGAGGAGATGCGGTGGTGGGCGGGGCAGAGGAGATGCGGAGGTGGGCGGGGCAGAGGAGGCGCCGAAGGTGAGGTGGGAGCTGGCGCGGGCGTTGACGGAGGCGGCGAGGCGCCAGGACGGGAGATCGAGGGAGTGAGCGGGGAGGCCGACGCGACGGGGAGGTGGCGGCCGGCGAGGCGGACGGGCGGCGTGGCCGAGGGAGAAGACGGGAGAGGGAGGCTGGAGTGCGTTGGGATGGTGCGGGTGCTAGGCGGGGGCGGTTCGCTCGGGGAAGGGGGGCCTGGGGGTGAGGTGGGGCGGTGGGCCAAGGCGCCAGGTTGGGGTTGAGGCGGTTGAGAGGTGGGAGGTGTGGGGTGAGAGGCTGCAGCTGGTGGTGGGTGGGGCGCGTGTGTGGTGGGTTGCGTGGGGGTGTGGGGCTGGTTGGTGGGAGAGAGAGAGGAGAGGGAGGAGGTTGAGTGATGTGGCGGCGTCTGGTAGGCTAGGGGGAGGGGAGAGGGGAGGTGGCAGGTTGCTATTGGGTGGGGTGATGTGGAGAGGGGCTGGGTAGAATAGGACTGAGTAGCTGTAGGATTTTAGGGGTGGACCGATTTTAGGTTCTGGGGGTGGTCGTTCGGGTCGAAACGGCCCGTTTGACTGCCCCCGCTAAAATAATTAAATCTTTTATTTAATTTAAAAGCACCTTTTTGCAAACCGTTAGCATTCAAACAAAAATAATCCGGAGACCGGGTTTTGCATTTGAGTTAAGATGGGGCGTTTGGAAAACAAATCGGGCTTTGCGAAAATAGTTTTAGACAAACAACATATGATGATGACGATGCCATGCACAAATTCAACGCGATTTTCTAGTAGTGGTTTTGCGGGATGCCACAGCCCCCTCTGAATTTGAAGTCATGCTAAGGACTTTATTAGTAAACAAACCACTTTCAATAAGACTATAGAGGAAAACCTTTTAACTGTTGAGAAAAATTTATCCTCTTTGTCTGAAGCTCAGTCTTCCTTGATTAATAAAATGGCTGCTAAACCTGAAATTATGGAAAACACCTTTGCTACTGCTCATGCCATACAAGTTACTATTGATGAAAATGTTAGGCTATTAGCTCAACTTCATGCTAAGTGGGAAAGGGAAGCTGAAATTGATAGAAACAATAGTGTGTGCACCATCACCACTAAACCACAAGTAGTCCCGATTCCTCCTCCTACTATGCCTAAGCCTATTGAGCCTACTACTAGTGATGCTAAGTTTGACTTTGATATTGATGGTTGCAATATTTATGAAGTGATTATGTTTTTGCAAAATCTTGCTAGAAGTCCCGATGCTAGTGATATGCATGATGCTTTCACTAAACATATTACAGATGCTCTTGTGAAAATTAAGGAAGAGAAGCTAAAACACAAAGCTTCTATTCCTAGGAAAGTAGAAGATAGTTGGGAACGCATTATTAATATGCAAGTGAATGACTTTGATCTCAAAGCATCATGTGATCTTGGTTCTAGTGTCTCTATTATGCCTAGGAAGATTTATGAAATGCTTGATTTGCCAACATTGGAAGATTGTTATTTAGGTGTCCCACTCAATGATAATGCTAAGAAGAAACTCATGGGGAGTATTAATGATGTTATCATTATGGTTAACAATGCTTATGTCCCTGTTGATTTCTATTTTTTGGATGTTGAATACAATGCTTCTTGCCCTATTACTTTGGGAAGACCTTTTCTTAGAACAGTTGGTGCTATCATTGATATGAAAGAGGGCACCATTAAATATAATTTTCCATTCAATAAAGGTATTGAACACATCCCTATTATAAGATAGAGGTTGCTTTTTGATCCACCTTTGAAAGCAAGATTTGATGTTAATGCTTCTTCATTTGAAAATACTTGATTCTTCTTGCTTCTTGTGCCTAACTTAAAGGCGTTAAAGAAAAGTACTTGTTGGGAGATAACCCAAGAGTTTCCTTGATTCTTGAAAGTTATTATTTCAGTAATGACCACTCCTTATCCTTTTTGTTTGATTTTTGTGACAAGAATGACCTCTAATGGGAGGGAAGTAAGATTTGGGGAGTTGCTGTCGCGAAACAGATTTCTGTCCTCCACCAAACAAATTCATGAGGAGTCTCTGTAACTCGGATTGAGCTCAAATTTTACGAATAAATCCCCTAGTGTGTTAGCTAACTTTCATTAGTGAAACACTTTTTGATTTGAGAAACATAAGATGTTCGAAAAAATAGGTTTATACCTGCTGGTCTGTTTTGACATATTTCTGTCATTATTTACATTTGCTTCTTATTGATTCCTTTTTGAGTTATATTTAGGTGAATTGACCTTTTTTAAGGAGTTTCTACAGTAGCTTGTGTTTTTAGTGAAAAGCCTTTCTGTTACAAAGCTTTGCCAGAGGTCTAATATCTTTTGAAGAAACTAATGTTGCTAATGAAGATTGTGTGAAGTTTTGTATGAAAGAAACATTTCAGGTGTAGAGAGATAATGATGCAATGAGATGAAGAATGGATAAAAGCTCAAGCTTGGGGATGCCACTATGGTGTGACCCCAAGAAATATCCAAGAGGTACAAGTGTCAAAGCTTGGGGATTCCCAAGGCATCCCCTTCTTCATGAATAAAAAGCTCTGGTCTGTCTAAACACTTCGTTTTTATTGTTTCATTCTCAGTTGTGTTGTTCTTGGAGCCTCTTAGTTTTTGTTTGCTTTTCTTAGGTTGTTTAGTTTGCTTGAATAAAGAAGTTTGGACCCCTGTTCTCGTTGTGTTGTTTTGCAAATAAGTTGCTTGGTGTTGGAAAGGAGTAGTAAGTTCTTGCTTGAAGTGCAAGAGGAGCTTCTATTGACTATGACTTAGACTTTAGCATGACATTCTAGGTGTTGTTTGACATTATGCTTAGTGATTATTTTTGTAGAATGTCTTGTTCGAAACAATTGGGATTGCTTAGTGTGCCTTGAATAAATTATGCGTTGTCTTAGCATGCAAAAGCATAGTATTGTGGTATTCTCCTTTGATGCTTTGCTTGGGTTGACTTGGCACATGATCACACCATGTTATGACTATGACAATTCAACATTAGCTTCTATGATCATTTAATCCTTGACTTGTAGTGCCACTCTTTTCTTTGATTAGTATGCTTTGTTGCTCTGCATGATTATGGCCATTATGCTCTCTTAGTTGGTTGCTCCCAGTCTTTTGCTAGACTCCACTTGTATGAGTAAGCTCTACTCATGCTTCCAACTCCTAAGAAACCAAGTTTTTCCAAGTGTCCACTATAAACTCTTATGCATGGTGTGATGCACCATTCCAAGTATATTCTTGTTTTCAACTATCTTCCAATTAAAAACTATTTTGTTATGTGAAAACTTAGTGATTACAGCCCTCACGAACTTGATGGCACACTTTATATTTTTTGCCCCTAATAAACTTGAACCATAGTGACAACATTTTTGTATATGCTTGCACTTATAAGTTGGAATTAACAGAACCGTGCTGTCACGGGGAACGTTTTCAACATTGCACCTGTACTTTGTACTCAATTGATATCATGCTCTTTTGTCTATGGATGTCTCCAGTGTGAAATAAAGAGGGAACTTGTAAGTCCATGGAGTTTGTATCATGTGTTAGAGAAACGCCTGGGCCGCTAGACTAAGCCATGCCTAATCATGGTGGAAACTTGCAGTATCACCATAATGAGCTATCTATGAAGCATCCTCAATAAAAAGCTATGAATATGGTAAATAAAAAGATTGTTGAGATGCTCATTGTCTGCTTGCCTTGTCATTTTGGTTATGGGAAAGCTCTTGTACCATGTGCAAGGCGTACCCCGTTGGCGGTTCTCAATGATTTGCAAATACTTACAATGACAAGAACTTACCTGGGCCCAAAGTTGAGTATGCATGAGGTGTGGCCCTCGTATTCAAGGGACTTGAGACTGCCAACTTATACCTCGTCAAGCATATACTCCATGTTTGCCACTTTAACCCTAACCACTTCAAGATGCTTATGATAGGGGCAATGAGGGATGAAAGCTAACAAGTACAATAATTTTTGGAAGCACTTTTTGAAACTTGTAATCCCTTCTTCCTTTACAAAAAAGGCCTTTCTTCCACCACTATTGAGTCTCCGCCTTCTACCTTTAGGCACCATTAAGAGAGCATAGTTGTCATTCTGTGTGCAGTGTTCCAAAGCTTATTGATTGATGCATATTGTGATATTACTTGTTCTTGTGCTATTTCTTTCTAGTCACCCTTGTGAACTTTTAATGTGTCCTATGCATCTATATTGCTACTCTATTAGGGACAAGCTAATTGCCACTATGCTATGTTTTCTGTATGTGAAACAAACAAACGTTTTTCATTGGATATTATTCATGATCTTTGTTTGTAGCTTGTCATATTGCATGCATAGTTACTATGTCCTATTGTTAGAACTCCATCTTTCATGCACATGTTTAGAGTTCTTTGATCCTAGCTTTGAATGCTCCCAAATGGTTGGATCTTTATTGTGAGGGTGCATGTCACCTCAAAAATTATTCTTTTATCACTTAAGTACTCGAGGACGAGCAGGAGTTAAGCTTGGGGATGCTGATACGTTGGAAACGTATCTATAATTTTTGATGCTCCATACTTGTTTAGTATCTACTTTGCTTTGCCTTGTCTACACTTTGGGGTGATTTTTACATGTTTTCTGGTACTAACCTACTAAGAAATTGCAACAGTGCTAGATGCCTATCTTCTGCTGTTTTTGGTTTCAGAAAAGTTAGTAAAGAAATATTCTCGAAATTGGACAGGACAAACATCAAAGTCAATTACTTTCTGTGGGGAACAAGAAGTCCAGAGGGGAGCCAGAGAGGCCGGCCAGGGCAGCCAGAACCACCCTAGGCACCGGTGGGCCCTGCCCCGCGCCTCGGAGGGATGTGGGGCCCCTGGCCGCCGCCTCGGCCTCCCCCTTCGCCTATAAGAAGCCCCCGATGTAGAAACCCTAAGCACCCAATCAAATCTCCACAAAATTGTCTGTAGCCGCCGCCACCATCGTCCCTAGATCGGGGGGATCTGAAGTTCTTCTCGGCACCCTGCCAGAGGGGAGATCATCCCGGAGGCTTTCTCTCCGGTATGATCGTGAGTAGTTCCACCTTGGACTATGGGTCCATGTAGTAGTTAGATGGTTGTATCTCCTCCTTTGTGCTTTCATGTATAGATCTTGTGAGTTCCGTTCATGACCAAGATATAATCTATTTGTAATCATGCATGTTGTGTTTGTGGGGATCCAATGGATATTGGGATTATTATGTTGGTTTGATTAATGGTTTTGTCTTTATGATTCTATCATGTCTGTGTTGTTTGTGATCTTGCATGCTCTCCGCTGTTAGTAGCTATCTTGGCCAAGTAGTTGCTAGTAACTCCAAGAGGGGGTATTTATGGTCGATAGTAGGTTCATGCCTCTAGTTTCCAAGGGAAGTGACAATAATCTCTTCGGTTGTAGATGTGCGATTTCTACTAGGGAAAAAACAACAGTCTCTTGTTCATGGAACATGTGTACTGTTTACCTTACACTCTTTGCTTAAAACTGTTGTTTGTTGCTTGCAAATTAATACTGTAGGGGGTTCGGATGGTAACCTGAAGGTGGACTTCTATTCATAGATGTAGTTGGATGGCGGTCTATGTATCTTGATGTACTGCCCAATCGAATCTCATAGGATCTTTCTGACTAGTAATTGCATTGTTATGCCTTGCTCAGTTCCTGTCAATTTCCCTGCTGTAATTTGTTTACCCTTCATGCCATGTTGTTTATTTAAGGAGAGCACCTCTAGTGAACTATGGACCCCGGTCCAATCTTTACCATTGATACATATTCCACTGTTACTTCTTTACTTGATGCAAACCATTACCTTCCACACCATACGTTTAATCCTTTGTTATAGCAAACCGGTGAGCTTGACAACCTCACTGATTTGTTAGGACAAAGTCTTGAGTTTGTGTTCTGCAGGTCTCCACGTTGCTTGCAACATCTTTGAGATATTTCCTTCCTCCTTCAGGTTCGATAACCTCGTTCTCTATTGAGGGAAACTTGCTGCTGTGCTCATCACACCTTGCTCTTAGGGTTCCAACGAAGTGTCCCACGTCAATACTGGGTGCACGCATCACTCTTCCAAACAGACCTTATGACAAGACCGATGAGGAAACTAACGCGGATGTGGATGCCCAAGTTAAGGCACATTTTGCACCTAAAAAGCCTGAGCCAAAGACAGTATATGATGAAAAAACCAAAAAGTGGGCGAAGTCCTTTCTTGAGCAACCATCCCAGATGTTGATGAATCTGGAATCAGACTATGACGGGGAGATTATTAAGCAAGCAAAGAAGAAAAAAAGCACAAGTGCAAAAAGCGGGAAGCAAGTTGCCCAGCTCGGAGCACAGAAGAATCAATCGATCCCCCCGCTCAAAGTCATTTCAGACCTCGACAAGGGCTTCAGAGCTGAAATGGATATAAACATGCAAATAATGGACCCCAGATCCCATACTAATGCAGCACTAATGGGCATCACTGTATCGAAGGTCAAAAGACTTGCTACCGAAGCAAATATGTCTCTTGGTCAATATTTAGGCTATGAAGATACGCCTATGGTTCAGTTAGTACGAAAGTATGTCCAAGGGGAGCCTCTAGTCAGTAATGAGGATCTCGCGCGTCTATCCACACATATACGAAATCTACACGAATGGTACATGTCGCAAACAAAAAAAGTATCAGAAAGATTGGTTTCCAGTGGACGTTAGAAAGGAGCATCACTTCAAACCATACTCGATACAGGTTCAAATGACCGAACTATTTCATATATATAACCATCGCGCCCTCAACAAATCTATCATTTGTTCCTACTGTCTATAAGTGGTTTATTTCTACAATTAAGTTTGTAGCTCAGCTCATTCATTGCATTTAATATATTACGCTAACTATATATACTTTTGTATGATATTATATTCTGCAGAATGAAGATGCTTGAGGTCAAAAGAGCTAGAAGATATGACGTTGGGTTCATTGACCCATATATCGTTAATGAATTTACGTTAAAGAATCACCCCAAGGATGTGGAGGAAGACCTGTGCAGGTTCTTAACCGAGAATAATTTTGTTAAGGAAATACTACTTCCTTACAACTTCAAGTGAGTTTTTATATGTTGTACACATTTTATTTTTGCTTACTCGATGAGCTATGCATGTATGCTTATATAAACGTCCGCAGATTCCACTGGATCTTGATAAATGTGGCATCCCGCAAAACCACTACTAGAAAATCGCGTTGTTTTGGTGCATTGCATCGTCTTCATCATGCATTGTTCGCATAAAACTATGTTTGCAAAGCCCGTGTTGTTTTCTAAACGCCCCTCTTTATTCAAACCTCGAAACCGGGTCCCCGGAATATTTTGGTTTGCCCGAAATCGGTTTGCAAAAACTTTGTTTGAAATAAATAAAATATTTAATTTATTTTAGCGGGGCAGTCGAACGGGCCGTTTTAGCCCGAACGACCACCCCAGAAAAACCAGATCGGTCCAACCTGCCAGCCCCATCTAATCCTAAACCCACCTAAAACTCTACCCAACCCACACCCTCCACCTCACCCCACCCAATGGCAGCGCGCCACCTCACCCTCTCCCTCTCCTCCCCCACTCCCTAACCGCCACGTGGCCAGCCCCCCTCTCCCCACCAGTCAACCCTCCAGCCGCCAGGCCCACCCCTCCCTCAACCGCAGCACTCACCACACCAGCCACCACGCCGCCTGACCCCCCACGCGCCCGTGGACCGCCTGAGCCCACCAGTCCCACCCACGCTCCC
The DNA here is from genome assembly GCA_030063025.1 of Avena longiglumis. NCBI lineage: Eukaryota > Viridiplantae > Streptophyta > Magnoliopsida > Poales > Poaceae > Avena > Avena longiglumis. The sequence goes on from CP125979.1 coordinate 450,956,139, forward strand.
CTGCTGACCCACTGGCCCCACGCGTCCCTTCCGTGCCCTCCTCGCCCTTCCTCCCTCACGCCTGCCCGCCCAGAGCCCTGCCTCGCCGCCAGTGCTCTCCTCGCCTCCGCCGCCTCCGCCGCCCAGCCTCCAGGCTCGCCGCCCCTCAAGGCGTGCGGCTGCCGCCCAGCCCGGCCTCGACCCGCCACCATCTCCGCCCGTCGCCCTCGGGCGAACCGCCGCCAGCTCCGCCTCTCGCCACCGGCGCCTCCCGACCCCAAGCACCGCCAGATCGCTCCTCCCAGCGGTGCACCTCCGGCCTCCGCAGCGAGCTCCTCCCCGCCACGCCTGCCCCGCGACGTAGCCCCAGGCGCCCCACCTCGCCACCCGCTGACCCGACCCTCGCCGGCCGCCCCCGACCCCAAGCCCTGCCAGCGCCCGCCGCCGACGAGCTCCACGGCGAAGCTCGCCAGCAAGCCCGCCGCCCAGAGGCCCCGTCTCCGGCCCGTGCTAGCCTCGTCGGACCCCCGCCTCGCCGCCCGCGCGTCGGCCTCGCCCCGTGCTCGCCTCGCCGGAGCCCGGCCCGGCCCGACCGCGCCGTCCCTGGAACCCTCCTCGCCGTGAACCGCCAAGATCGTCCCCGTTGGTGCCACTCGAGATCGGCAGCGACAACGGTCGTCGGGCACCCCAAGACTCCTGCACCGATCTGATGACCAAGCTACCGACGCCCGATCCCGGTGACCCAAGGGCCACGCCAGGACCCGAACCTGAAGAAACCCCAAGATTGCCACGGATCGGAACAAGTACCACAACGCCAACGACAAGGGGCCGAACAAGATCTTCGACACGGAAGCCAGGATCGCCAACCCGGAACACCGAGTGCGCCGACACAAACCCCAGAGACCAAGCCTCGACACCCCGAGCCCGGTGCCGCGTCAAGATCGCCTTCTCGGACCCCGTTGACGCCAAGTTCTTCGCCGTAGAGCAACAAGGCCTCCGACAAGACAAGGAACGCCAAGTGTTTCACCCCGGACACCGAGGCCGCCAAGGACCTCCGATGCGACAAGTGCTTCCCCCTGGACGCCATGACCGACAACGTGACCCGAAGACCGTCAAGATCGCCACCGAACGCGAAGTCCTTCTCCCCGGAACTCAAGAACTACCCCGGAACCCCGAGATCTGACCCCCGTCAAACCCTGGACCCCGAACCCCGGAAACCCCAAGTTCGTCGAGACCCCTCATGTGTGAACCCCTTATCCGAGAACCCTAATTTATAAATGACACCTATATAACTGTTGCATATAAATTGTTCATGCATGCATCCATTCATGTGGTTTGGGGGCCTTATGCCGATTCACCTAATAATTACATATGGGGCCCATATGCGGGCAAATCTAGTCTCATATCGGCCTCATTTAAACTTGTGTAGCGAACCGGTGATATATTCCGTCTTGCTAAAACAACATTTAATTTGCGGGGTAATTAAATAACTTGAACAATATAATCAATTGTCGGGACCCCGGTTCCGCTTAATCTTGACCTAATTGCATCGCACCTTGTCATGCCATACATCATACATGCATCATGCCGATCTTCTGCCGTGTATTAAATATTGCATCCGGTGTTTCTTCTAGTGTTTTGCTTCTTCGCGGATAAGGCCGTTGAGTTGATGTGAGCTTTCACCGATCTTCGGTTGAACCCTTCGCAATGTTTTCAAAGAGCATCTCCCCTTTCTACCTATCTTACTTTTATAGTATTTACTTCCCTCCTGTTGATCTATTGCTATCTCGTGTTGCGTTGCTCTAGTTTCGCATGCGTGATATCCCTTGCAGCCATATATAGCCTTGGACACATCCTATTACCTGTTGTTTGGTAGATAGTTGGACCCGCGTGTCGTAGTCGCTTGCTCAAGTGTTTTGCTTGTCGTCAAGTACCACCTTTGTTGGAGAATTGCCGCATGTTGATGTCGGAGATGATCACGGCTTTAATTATTGTATCACTTTAATTCCTGTTTAACAACTAAAACTGAATTAAGCAGAGGCATCGGTGGGTGATAGGTAAGATTTGGTTTCCGACCGCCCACTTGTGTCCCGTAGGACCCGAGTTCTTGACACCTGTTCCGAGTTCGAGCGCGCTAACCACAGGTGGGGAGATATGGGCCCCCCATTGATAATTACCTGATTTCAAAGTATTGTACTGGGGGCCACAACTAGTTTCAGGTGTTTTTACTATCCTGTACTTATGCCATGCTTTACTGCTTTATTTACGATTGTGCGAGGTACGCATTAATCGCATCGCTTAGGAATTGTGACCCGTTTACGTGGTATCGACAGTCCCCGTTTGGGGGCATACTGTCGTTTACCGCCGGCCCCACAAACCCTAAGTCCGTCTCGGAGACCGGCCGACTTTGTTGCGGGTGTACTTAGTGGGGTGGCCCCCCAGTGCTTGCTTTGGGTCTGGGAACGTCGTGACTTAGGCCCCGCCGACATACCGATGGGTGTATGTTAACTGATCTGGCAAAAAGGGTCGAAGTGCCTGTGGATACTTTGGTGCACCCCTGCAGGGTTTAATCTTTTCGAGAAGCCGTGTCCGCGGTTATGGACGACTTGGAGCACAGTGTCTGATCATAGACAACTATAACTAAAGTTTACTGTTTTAAATTGACTTGTATCCGATATGATTAGTAATCAGCTTCACTACAACGGCATGGCTAAGTAAAAGTATCAACAACTGCTGGGTTTTGGGTTTATCTCATGACAATTGTATCTGACTAGTAAGTGCTGCAACTATAACGGAATGACTAACTAAAAGTGCCCACTGCTTACTTTATCAGGACGATTACCTAAACCTGACTAGTAAAGTGCCGCAACTATAACTGAATAAGTAAAACTGCCAACTGTGTGAGTTCCTCGGTTGACTTCCTCGTTTGGTCTCGAGGGGGAAACGCCAGGATGGGTTTGTTTGATGATAGTATCAGGTTGGTTCCGAATAGGGCTTTCTCACCCCTCTCTGATATCCGCCAGTTGTATCGAGTCTCTATAGGTTGTTTAGTGCATGCTGCCGCTGCCGCTCAGTCCACCATACCTATGTAGGCGAGGACCGCCGAATTCTAGCCTCGCCGTAATCGCCTCGATCGACACTCCTTCTTTTTCCTTTGCCCTTTGTCGGCACCCCTTTTGTTTAAGCAGGTTTTGAGATCGACGCCGTTAGCAGGGTTACCCTTCCGGCTTGGCCTGGGCAGGGTTATGGACGCCATTGGTTATTCTTCAGGGCTCTTAGCCCCATTTGCATCTTGTCCGTAGTCGGACGCCCCCTCTTTTCAAGGTGATTTGGATCTTTGTACCGTATATCTGTATTCTTGACTCATGGAGTCGCTGTTATATATATATCTGTTCTGTGGGTCCCATCGAGGACTGTTGTGTAATGTTATTACTTTGCTTTCCACCCGCACGAAAGTGCCTGGTGGGCACCTTCGAATCGTTTCTATGCGGGTTTGGCGAGTTTCGCTAAAACTTGCATAGGGCCGATTCTGAGGGTGTTACAATAAACATTCGAGTTGACAAGTCCCTAGTTAAAGTCTACGACTCATTAAGCTGGGACCAAGAGCAGTGGAGTGACATGAAAGCAATGTTCCATAAGTAATTTCAATCATTATCGCTTTATATCGGACTTTTTCGCTCATTTCCTGATATCAAGTAACTAATAACTCCTTTGTTCATTTTCTTTGCCGAGCAGGTGTTGGACACGGTTCGGACAGAAATACCATGTCCATTCAAAGATGAGCTAACTTATAAAATGGTGAAGAGTTTACAACAGCCACCGGGAAATCATTTATGTGGATACTATGTCTGCGAGTACATCCGCGAGATGACCTGTGAGCGGAAAGTTGACTCACATTTTACTTATGGTTTGCATGAGAAACTAGAGCCAGACCAGCGCATACGAGCAATTCAAGAGGAGCTGGCGGGATTTATGATGAAGGAGGTCCTTGATGTACATGGAGAGCATTATGCAGATGACGTGGAACTCGATATGCCTAGTGATCTTCATGTAGTTGATATGATATATATATCATCAATGACCATGTAATTTCAAAACATTTATTCCTTTTGATATGATTGATTATATGTATGCTTGCAAGGGATCGATTAATTATATAGATGCATCAACGTGTACTGTGTATGTAGTAGCGTAGAATATGTGTACTGAAATATATGTTTGAAATTATAGTGAAACACAAAACGAAAAAGGAACGAAATGGCAAAAAAAAGGAAATACACAATCTCTGCCGCGGCAGAGAAACACACAATTCTCTGCCGCAACAAGAAACCGTATAGTCCCGGGTGGTGTTATGGCCCGGAACTAGAGGGTTTCCGCCCCCACCTAGCTGAAACAACCACATGGCTATTATCAGTCGCGGGCCGTAGCAAGCCGGGACTAGAGGGGGGGCTCTAGTCTCGTTTTGGCAGTCCCGGGCCCCCGGGACTAGAGCCAGTTGCGGCCTGGGACTGGAGGCTTGTTTTCCGCCGGTGAAGTTTATCCATCTTAAATCAAAATGACATTGGATGTTAGTCATATTTTATCTAATTAAATATGATACAATAGCAACATTTAGACTTGGTAAGGATATCACCACAAGGAGTAACAAGTTGGATCTTATATGCAACTTGATGTACTAGCATCCATGACTATTTAGCATAGATTAGAAAGTTCTAGAAGCGTTCACGCCGAAAAATCCGATGTTGCATAAACTAATCCAAGCGGTCGAAATCCACTTTACCTAGGCTCCTAGGTGTACATGCACCCACTGTCAAAAAACATAATTTTAAAAGTTGAAAATTTTGAAAACAAATATTCGGATGTACATGTTGACATTCTATGTACGTACACCAAGTTTCATGAAAAAAAAGACATTTTATGTTGATTATATAAAAAAGAAATTTTTTGATGGTGTAAAATAGTTTTTTACAAGACATTTTTTTTGTCTTTTTTGTACATACCTTAAAAATGTCTTCTGACTGCAAAACACACATGTGAGGACATAGCATGTCCGAATGCTTATCCTGGGATTTTATTTCGAAATTTTTGAATATCTTATAATTTATATAAAAGACATTTTTTATAATAGATGTATTTAGACCTGGGAGCCAAATCACCGTGTCCTCCAAGCGGCGAAAATCCACTTAGAATATTTATATTATTCTATGTTAGATTACATAGTTTAACTAACCGGCCTTGTTGGTTCCATGCATCTTCGTGGAATGCCAACTAGGCACACTGATAAATGGCATCGAAAGAAATGAGCAAAGAGAGAATGCTACTATTAGGATAGAGAGTAACGGCGCGCGAAACTCACGTATGAGTCAACGGACCTATACATCAACATAGAGAGGGCAACAACAATTTTAGGATACATTGTGAAAGTCAGGACTCAAACTCAAGACCTTAGGTATTATATCATGTAAAGCTTCATGCAGCAGCCAACGCAAAAAGTCTGAATTGATAAAAAAAGCTAGTGCAATCCACCTATATACTTCAATAGAAAGAGAAGTTGTTCAATGTAATGGGACTAGTGTGAGATTGTTCGATGCGAACAAAACTTATACTATATTTTATTTTTGGTATAATTTTTTTTGTCTGCGGCTCGGAGTATCTTTGAACATTTATATGGAAGGAAGAGCATGCTATTGTGACTTACATGTGGATTCCCGTAGACGCTAGTCCCGGGTGACGGTGGCAGAGCCGGCAGCCTTGACAGATTAACTGTACAGCGTGAAGACGCCATAAGAAGCGTCATAAGCGACAATGAGCACACGGACAGAGGGCGGCCAATTTTGCGTGATCATATCTACCGTGTTCAATATTATATACTGTCAATTTTCGTCCGTTGATTGTGTCAAGTTTCGGCTCTGTATGTGTAATATATAGGCAACGAAGTCAAGCCCACATGTACCCACTTTACATTAGAAATAACGACCATAAGTGCTTCTAGCAAACGGTTGTTGGCAGAGTGGCTATGCCCCCTCGAGTCAGACCAAAAGTGGGCTGAACCAAGCTTATCACACTAGTAGAAAACAGGCCATCCGTCCACGCCCCCTCAGAGCACTAGTCCCGGTTGCGCCACCAACCGGGACTAATGCTGGCACGCGTCCCGGTTGGAGCGGGCACGGGGCCAGGGGGCATGGGTCCCGGTTGGTAGAGGCGCGTCCCGTTGGAGCCACCAACGACTAAAGGTTTGGCCACACACGTGGTGGACGCACCTTTAGTCCCGGCTGGCTCCAACCGACTAAAGACCCCGCCTCTATAAATGCAACGCCCTCCTCTGCCTCCACTCTGTTTTTTCGAATGGTGTAAGCTGTGAGGGTGTGTGCTAGTTTTTTCATGCATGCATGGAAGGTGTTTGTTGAAATGTTTGAGTGAAAAATCCTTTGAATTTCTCATAGAACAAAAATATAGAAGGTGTCCGAGACGCTTGAGCTTATTTCCCTCGATCGAGGTTAGCAATCTTATCTTTTCTAGGTCATTGATACAATTCATGTGTCGGTGTGAATTGGTTATTTCACTATTTATGATGTCCTGTTTTTTGATAAACTTACTTATATGATGCAGATGAACGGTCGGGAATGGATGTACGGTGACCGGCGGGTAGCCGGGTATATCAAAGGCGTGGATAAATTTATCGATGTGGCTACGGCAAACAAAGAGAATGGATTTATACGTTGTCCATGTGTTCAATGTCGGAACAACAAGGAGTACTCTTCCTCGAAAATCATTCGCGGCCACCTGATTATGAAAGGTTTCATGCCCAACTATAATTGCTGGACCAAGCACGGGGAAAGAGGGGTTATGATGGAAGATGGTGAAGAAGAAGATGATGATAACAACTATCATCATATGTTTCCTGAATACAGTGATACTGCAATGGAAGACAATGGAGAGGAAAAAGGTGAAGAACGGGCATCAGATGAGCCGGCTGATGAACTTGGTAGGGTCATTTCTGATGCAAAGCGAGACTGTGAAACAGAAAATGAGAAGTTGAAGTTAGAGGGCATGTTAGAAGATCACAAGAAATTGTTGTACCCAAATTGTGAAGATGGCAGCACAAAGCTCGGTACGACACTGGAATTGTTGCGATGGAAGGCAGAGTGTGGTCTAACTGACTCCTCATTTGAAAAGATGCTGAAAATAATGAAGCCGAAGTTTCCAAAACATAACGAACTTCCCGATAGTACCTACGAAGCAAAGAAGACTCTCTGTCCTCTGGGATTAGATGTGCAAAAGATACATGCATGCATTAATGACTGCATCCTCTACCGCGGTAAGGAGTATGAGAATTTAGATAAATGCCCGGTATGCAACGCGTTGCGGTATAAGATTAGACGAGATGACCCTGGTGATGTTGAGGGAGAGCCCCTCCGGAAGAGGGTTCCTGCTAAGGTTATGTGGTATGCTCCTATAATACCAAGGTTGAAACGCATGTTCAGAAACAAAGAGCATGCCAGGTTGTTGCGATGGCACAAAGAAGACCGTAAGAAAGACGGGGAGTTGAGACACCCTGCTGATGGGTCACAGTGGAGAAAAATCGAGAGAGACTTCGGACTTTGGTGTGACGCAAGGAACTTATGGTTTGGTCTAAGTACGGATGGCATGAATCCTTTTGGGGAGCAGAGCTGCAGTCACAACACCTGGCCCGTGACTCTATGTATCTACAACCTGCCTCCTTGGTTGTGCATGAAGCGTAAGTTCATTATGATGCCAGTGCTCATCCAAGGCCCGAAGCAACCGGGCAACGACATTGATGTGTACCTTAGGCCATTAGTTGAAGAACTCTTACAGTTGTGGGGCAAACCAGGTGTATGTGCGTGGGATGAGAACAAACAGGAGCCATTTGATCTACGAGGGTTGTTATTCGTAACCATCAATGATTGGCCTGCTCTTAGTAACCTTTCAGGACAGACAAACAAAGGATATAAGGCATGCACCCACTGTTTAGATAAGACCGAAGGTACATATTTGCATAAATGCAAGAAGGTTGTGTACCTAGCGAATCGACGATTTCTTCCGACCAATCATCCCGTAAGAAAGAAAGGCAAGCATTTCAAAGGTGAGGCAGATCACCGAAAGAAGCCTGAACTCCCAGCTGGTGATGATGTATTTGGTATGGTCAAGGACATAGAAGTAATCTTTGGAAAGGGTCCCGGCGGTCAATCAGTTCCGAACGACGTCGCTACAGGACACGCACCCATGTGGAAGAAGAAATCTATATTTTGGGAGCTGCCATATTGGAAAGTCCTGCGTGTCCGCTCTTCAATCGACGTGATGCACGTGACGAAGAATCTCTGCGTGAACCTGCTAGGATTCCTAGGCGTGTATGGGAAGACAAAAGATACACCTGAAGCACGGGAGGACCAACAAATTATGAAAGACCCAAAGAACATGCATACAGATAACAAGACGGATAAAGGGCGTCACTTAAGTCGTGCCAGCTATGCTCTTACCAAAGCAGAGAAGGAAATCTTTTTTGAAGTCCTTTACAGTATCAAGGTGCCGTCGGGCTTCTCATCTAATATAAAGGGGATAATAAATATGGCAGAGAAAAAGTTCCAAAACCTGAAGTCTCATGATCACGTGATTATGACGCAGCTTGCTTCCGATTGCATTGAGGGGCTTCTACCGTAAAATGTTCGAGTACCCATTGTGAAGCTGTGTGCATTCCTCAATGCAATATCTCGAAGGTAATCAATCCAGATATTCTGCCAAGGTTACGTCTGAAGGATGTGGTACAATGTCTTGTTAGTTTTGAATTGGTGTTCCCACCATCCTTCTTCAATATTATGACGCATCTCCTGGTTCATCTAGTGGAAGAGATTGCCATTCTCGGTCCGTATTTCTGCACAATATGTTCCCCTTTGAGAGGTTCATGGGAGTCTTAAAGAAATATGTTCATAACCGTATAGACCGAAGGAAGCATCTCCAAGGGATATGGAACAGAGGAGGTCATTGAGTTTTGTGTTGACTTTATTCGACCTTAAGCCGATTGGTGTTTCGACTCGCGGCATGAGGGAAGACTAAGTGAAAAGGCACTGGGAAAGAAAGCACGATATGTAGGGACGGGATTCTTTCACTAAAGCACACTACAGTTCTACATAATTCCACCTTGGCAGCTCCAGATATGGAGGAACACAAGAATATTATACGCCCAAAACCCGGGAAGCCGAATCATGGATTACGATGAACACATGAAGTCTGGTGGTTGGATGCGACACATCTCTTGAATGACACCACTGTTGGAGATCAGCTATACTTGTTGGTCAGCCACCATCTTCTCTGTATTGAATTTCCAAGGGTACGAAATAAATGGGAATACATTCTACGATCGCCCAAGATAAAAGAGCACCAACCAAAATAGTGGTGTCCGCTTTGATGCAATAGACGAGAATGGACAAAAGGACACATATTATGGTTACATAGAGGAGATATGGGAACTAGACTATGGAGTCTCTTTAAGGTCCCTTTGTTTCATCGCAAATGGGTCAACCTGAATGGGGAAGGGTAAAGATAGACCAGTTGTATGCGGAATGACAACAAGTGGATCTCAACAATCTTGGTTATAGAGATGAACCATTCGTCCTAGCCAATGATGTGTCTCGGGTTTTCTATGTGAAGGACATGTCCTCCGCATCAAAAAAGAAAAAATATGCAAACGAATACATCATATGATGATCCAAAGCGTCACATAGTTCTTTCGGGAAAAGAAACATCGTGGGAATCGAGGGCAAGATGACATGTCGGAAGATTATAATAAGTTTGATGAAATTCCGCCCTTCACAAAGGAAAACTGACCCAAGCATTCCGTTAAGTAAAGAAGATGCTCCATGGTTACGCCCAAGCGGTCATAAGGAATGAATATGCCAAGAAGTTCATGCTCATATTATGTAACTCTAGTTCATGTCTTTCGCGGTTTGTGGCTTGACCAAGGATATCTTTCGCGGTTTGTGGCCTTTAGTCCCGGTTTTGTAGTCTCAGTTTTAATATTAATAAATGTCTTGAGTGTTAGTCCCATTTTGTGGCTGGACCGAGTGCCTCTATGACCGTTTCGGAGATGCCGGAGGAGGCTCCGTCGGCATCTCCTCAAACTGGCCGCAGTGGTGTCCTGCTCTCGAAACCATCTTGCAGCTTGTAACTTCACTAACTAGATCAATACGCCGAGCTAACTAATTTCACATATTAGGAGTGCCTCTATGACCAGTTTCGGAGATGCCGAGGACTGGGCTCACGGCATCTCCTCAAACTGGCCGCAGTGGTGTCCTCGCCTCGAAAACCATCTTGCAGCTTGTAACTTCACTAACTAGATCAATACGCGGAGCTAACTAATTTCACATATTAGGAGTGCCTCTATGACCAGTTTCTCGGAGATGCCGGAGGACTGGGCTCGTCGGCATCTCCTCGAACTGGCCGCAGTGGTGTCCCTGCTCGAAAACCATCTTGCAGCTTGTAACTTCACTAACTAGATCAATACGCCTCGAGCTAACTAATTTCACATATTAGGAGTGCCTCTATGACCAGTTTTCGGAGATGCCGGAGGATGGGCTCCGTCGGCATCTCCCGGAAACTGGCCGTAGTGGTGTCCCTGCTCTCTAAAACCAACTTGGAGATGCCTCAAACTGGCCGGAGGACTGGACTCACAATGATGCATATTTATAGTACAAGCAGCTCGGCATAATGTCGACACTCACGACATAATGTCGACACTCACCCTATTATTAGTGACTCATCTTTAGTCGGTTGGTGTCTCCAACCGACTAAAGGTTCATCTTTAGTCCCGTTGGTGACACCATCCGGGACAAGGTACAAGCCGCACGACATAATGTCGACACTCACCCCTATTATTAGTGTTGTCTGCCCACTGCCAATCCCTTTAGTCCCGGTTTGTGACTACATCCGGACTAAATGTGTGAACAATGATCATGTGTGTGTGGACATTGGTATGTAGAACAATGTTGCAGGAGGAAGTTTTCCTTTTGTCGCACGGAAAATCCTTTTCCATTTTCCGAGCGCAAAAACGGGTCGCTTTGTGAAGTAACCACCAAAATGCCGCTTCGAATGCTACCGCCCTATTTTCCTAAAATACTAGACCACCTTACATGGACTATATCCCAACCGTACAAATCGGGACTAAATATGAACCCTCTCTTTATATAGGCATTTCTCTATTTATTAGGTAACACTTAAGACATTTATTAATATTAAAACCGACAAATCGGGACTAGCTAACACTCGTGCCTAAAGCCGCCCCTTTAGTCATAATCATGCCTAGTCCTATAGTGCAGCTTGTGGTCTTCATCGTCGCCGTCATCATCATCGCCATCGCACACCGCCACTCCGGGATCCTCAGCCCATCCATGGCATATACCAGGCCATTCCAGCCTTGGATTCATGACGATGCCGCCATCACGATGTGGGGCCTGTGGCGGGTGGACTCGTGGGCACCGTGGGCGGATGGTCTCCCGCGATGTAGCGCATCACTTCGATGATAGTACGGTTCTCCCACCACAGACGCCGGCCGACTTCGTTGTTGTTCACCGGTGGCGGGCCATCACCCTCATATCTGGCGAGCTCCCTTTCCCGCCTATTAGCGAAGAAGGCATTCCAGGTGTCATAGTTGTGGATCCCACTGGGATCCATCCGCTGCCGGCGTGAGCTCGTGGTAGAAGTGGTTTGTGATGGCACTGGCGTGCGGAACCTTGAGGGACAGAGGGACAGAACCCTCGGCCAAAGATCCAGCAAGGCGGGCGGCGGTACCCCGTGGACAAGGGTAGTTGAGGCGCACAAGATCGGTCTCCTCGAGGGTCGAATGGCCCAAGAGGCGTTATCCATTGTTCTAAGAGAGGAAGGTGTGGATGTGTGGATAGCCATGACACGATCACCCTAAATATAGAGGGAAAGGGTGGGAAAACTTGGCATGAAGCTTTGGGAAATGGCGGGAAATATCTTTAGTCCCGGTTAGTGACTACATCCGGGACTAAAAGCTCTATTAGAAAGGAAAGGCGGGAAAAATTGGCGGAAGAGGGGAAATGGCGGAAAATATTTTTAGTCCCGGTTTGTGACTACATCCGGACTAAATGTGCCGAACAATGATCATGTTTCGAAAAAACCTTCACAAAATGACCTATCATGTTCGAGGTTTCATGGCTTTCGGTCCAAATGACCGATGTTATGTGCTGAATCACGGCATAGTTTGTGATGTTGTGCCCATATTATGCATGTGAGTGGACATTGGTATGGAGAACAATGTTGGAGGAGGAAGTTTTCCTTTTGTCGCACGAAAAACCCTTTTCCATTTTCTCCGAGCGCAAAAACGGGTCGCTTTGTGAAGTAACCACCAAAATGCCGTTTCGAATGCTACCGCCCTATTTTCCTAAAATACTAGACCACCTTACATGGACTATATCCCAACCGGTACATCTCAAACCTTTTCGTCCATCCCGTAAAAGGACAAATGTCTGCCGAATCGGCGGAAGTGGGTCCGGTTTGTACTACTACAGTACATGATCTATCGCCCGTGATTTTTGAAAAATCGCTTTAGACTCGCAATATGTGGTTTCTTCAGAGATCCAATGCAAGTTCTAACGATGCCCGTCCCCTATCTTCATGCACACCGGTTCGACCATAGTTAGAAATTCAAATAATTCAAAACGGGCATAATAAATTCAAAAAAAATCCGAACAATGAAAATCCTTCGCGTGGTGTCATATTATGTTACATAGTTGAAAGGAAAAATACCAGACTTGGTATATTGATCATGTTTCGAAAAAACCTTCACAAAATGACCTATCATGTTCGAGGTTTCATGGCTTTCGGTCCAAATGACCGATGTTATGTGCTGAATCACGGCATAGTTTGTGATGTTGTGCCCATATTATGCATGTGAGTGGACATTGGTATGGAGAACAATGTTGGAGGAGGAAGTTTTCCTTTTTGTCGCACGGAAAAACCCTTTTCCATTTTCCGAGCGCAAAAAACGGGTCGTTTTGTGAAGTAACCACCAAAATGCCGTTTCAGAATGCTACCGTCCTATTTTCCTAAAATACTAGACCACCTTACATGGACTATATCCCAACCGGTACATCTCAAACCTTTTCGTCCATCCTCGTAAAAGGACAAATGTCTGTAGAATCAGGAAGTGGGTCCGGTTTGTACTACAGGTACATGATCTACCGCCTGTGATTTTTTGAAAAAATCGTTTTTAGACTCGCAATATGTGGTTTCTTCAGAGATCCAATGCAAGTTCTAACGATGCCCGCCCCTTTCTTCATGCACACCGGTTCACCATAGTTAGAAATTCAAATAATTCAAACGGGCATAATAAATTCAAAAAATCCGAACAATGAAAATCCTTCGTGGTGTCATATTATGTTACATAGTTGAAAGGAAAATACCAGACTTGGTATATTGATCATGTTTCAAAAACCTTCACAAAATGACCTATCATGTTCGAGGTTTCATGGCTTTCGTCCAAATGACCGATGTTATGTGTGAATCACGGCATAGTTTGTGATGTTGTGCCCATATTATGCATGTGAGTGGACATTGGTATGGAGAACAATGTTGGAGGAGGAAGTTTTCCTTTTGTCGCACGGAAAACCCTTTTCCATTTTCCGAGCGCAAAAACGGGTCGCTTTGTGAAGTAACCACCAAAATGCCGTTTAATGCTACCGTCCTATTTTCCTAAAATACTAGACCACCTTACATGGACTATATCCCAACCGGTACATCTCAAACCTTTTCGTCCATCCCCGTAAAAGGATAAATGTTCCCCGAATCGCAGGAAGTGGGTCCGTTTGTACTACAGTACATGATCTATCGCCTGTGATTTTTTGAAAAATCGTTTTAGACTCGCAATATGTGGTTTCTTCAGATCCAATGCAAGTTCTAACGATGCCCGCCCCTATCTTCATGCACACCGTTCGACCATAGTTAGAAATTCAAATAATTCAAACGGGCATAATAAATTCAAAAAATCCGAACAATGAAAATCCTTCGTGGTGTCATATTATGTTACATAGTTGAAAGGAAAATACCAGACTTGGTATATTGATCATGTTTCAAAAAACCTTCACAAAATGACCTATCATGTTCGAGGTTTCATGGCTTTCGGTCCAAATGACCGATGTTATGTCTTGAATCACGGCATAGTTTGTGATGTTGTGCCCATATTATGCATGTGTGTGGACATTGGTATGGAGAACAATGTTGCAGGAGGAAGTTTTCCTTTTGTCGCATCGGAAAACCCTTTTCCATTTTCCGAGCAAAAACGGGTCGCTTTTGAAGTAACCACCAAAATGCCGCTTTGTAATGCTACCGCCCTATTTTCCTAAAATACTAGACCACCTTACATGGACTATATCCCAACCGTACATCTCAAACCTTTTCGTCCATCCCGGTAAAAGGACAAATGTTTTTGAATTATTTATTTAAATCCAAACACCTTTTATGTTTAAAATTTTCTAAATTCCAAATTAATATTCAAAAATATAAGTTAATTCATTTTAAAAGGTTATATTAATTATTTTTAAAAATAGAATATGTTTTGAATTATTTATTCAAATCCATACACTTCTTATGTTTAAAGTTTTTCTAAATTCCAAATTGATATCAAAAAATATAAGTTAATTCATTTTTAATTGTAAATGGTTCATATTTTAAATGGTTACATTAATTGTTTTTAAAGCAGAAAATGGTTTTGAATTGTTTATTCAAATCCAAACACTTTTATGTTTAAAGTTTTTCTAAATTCCAAATTAATATTCAAAATATAAGTTAATTAATTTTAAATGGTTACATTAATTATTTTTAAAAATAGAAATTGGTTTTGGATTATTTATTCAAATCCATACACTTCTTATGTTTAAAGTTTTTCTAAATTCCAAATTAATATTTAAAAATATAAGTTATTTCATTATTAATTTTAAATGGTTCGTTGTTTAAATGGTTACATTAATTATTTTTCAAAATGTAAAATGGTTTCAATTAGTTATTCAAATCCAAACACTTTTATGTTTAAAGTTTTTCTAAATTCCAAAGTAATTATCATTTAAAAACATTACAAATTTAAACCCCAAAATAAAAAATAAGGCGGAACAGAGAGAAAATAATCAAAAATTTGAAAATAGAATACGTCCGGTTGGAGCCACCAACCGACGAAGAGCCTCGCTGCGCCTTCAATCGCTTCTTTAGTCCTGGTGGCTCCAACCGACGATGTCTTTTAGTCCGGTTGAGCCACCAACCGACGATACTCCCTTTATAACTTCTTCTTCTCCATCTCACTCTTCTCGCTTCTCTGTTCATCGACGACGCCAGCCGCTTCTTCCCGACAACCAGCCTCCGCCTCGCCGCCACCGCCGCTGCTCCCGGCCGCCACCACAAGGCCCGCCGCCACCGCCGCCTCCTTCCCCGACGACTGTGCCGCTTCTTCCCCGACAACCAGCCGCCGCACCTTCCCCGCGCGTCATCGCCTCCAAGAGGTATCGCCTCAGATCTGTCCTCCTCCCTCCGCTGCTTCAGGTGGTGGCCGGCCGCTAGGTGCTTCAGTGGGCTTGGTGGTGGGCGGCGGCTGCTAGGTGCGCAAGGCGCAGGGAAGAGAGGAGATGGGCCTCGTCCCAGGGAAAGCTTTTGCCCCTGTTTGAAAAAAAAGGTTGTGCATCATCGCATCTAGGGTTTGGGGCCGGGTCCGGTCCCCCCATACCCGCCCCATTTAAGTTGTCGGGTTTCATTTCTTACCATACCCGTGACCCGGCCGGGTTCGGGGCCCCGGCGGGTACCCACCAGCGGATGAGACGGGAGCGCTGACACATGCGGAAGAAAACAATGGGATAGTAGGATGGGTTTGGTGAAAATGGACGCGGCGTGCGTCGTGTCTTGTCTTGAGACTCCATATTCCAAGGCGCATGTGATGTGTGTTGTCTGCGTGCATGGCCCGTGGACGGTGGTACCGGTTTGTTCTCGTGATTGTACCGTTTGTTCTCGTGATTGTACCGGTTTGTGTTGCTTGCTATATTAATATAGCGGGGCGAAAGCCTATTTCGAGAGGAGGCGAGGGCGCGGAGCCTGGCCGCCCTGGGCGCGGAGACGAGGTAGAGCAGGTGCGGATCCAGGCTGTAACTGGGCCATGGCCCGGGCGCAGCGAAAATCCCGTGCACCATACCATATAACGATAAAAAGAAATTTGGCCGTAGTGTACCCCGGGATGGCCCATCTTACCTTTGCTCGACCACGAGTCCGTGAGAAGCCTCATCGCTCAACTCCTTCGTCCAGCTCGCCCTCTCTGCGCTAGTCGCTATAGGAAACGCGTCGCCACCAAAGCCGCATTGTTCAAAAATGTTCAACAACTTAAATGACAAGTTTAATTAGAACACCCTAGTAACCCTAACAGTGATTCCGGAGTTCCTTGAGTTAGGGTTTTTGCCCTCGAACCCCAATTAACTTGTCGAGAATGCTTTAGGGTTACATTCCAATGCACATTAACTTGTCGATCATCACCATTGCTTGAGCATTGCATCGATGCCATGTGTTGATTGTTTCCTTTCTTTCCGGTGATTTGGTTCTTCTCGGAGAATACGATATCGAGATTGAGATCAAGACCGAGATCAAGACCATAGATAGATCAAGACCTTTTGTAGCCTTATACTCATGTTCCCTCTCATAGCCTTAGGGTTTAGGGTTTCTCTTCATTTTTATTATTGTGTATGTATATATTAGGGTTTCACCTTCGATCCGAAAATATTCGTTAGCCGCTTTGACTTATTCGTAACTTTCTCCTTTAGCCGCTTTGACTTATTCGCTTTTCCACCTATGCGTAAAATATGGACCCACACGTAGACGAAGAAAAGGAAGAGTTGATCCGGTGTGATCCGTGGGGAAGATAATTTAGACGTATCAACGTTTCTCGAACAACTCGGTGAGGGTGATCCTCTTTACCGAGTAGACAACTTGTTTGAGGTTGAAGGTGTTGCCTCATGAGGGAGAAGGCGATGCCTTGTGTAACCGAGAAGACGACTTCCGGCGAGGTGCATGTAATATAAATCAATTCATTAATTAATCATCTGCTATCTATATAGAAATAGTAACGACGATCTTTCTTCTTTTAGCCCTCCGGATCGAAGGAATCTCTTGAAAAGAGCGAGGCCCAACCAAAAGTTGGAAGACCATGAGAGGTTCAGAATCGAAGATGTCGTCAAGAAGACGGCCAATCGACTCCGAAGTTGTCGCAACCAAATTTGTGGCACAATGCGGAGTAATCGTTAGGGACTTAATCCCGATCACGATTAGAAATTGGAATAGGCCTGCTAATGCGGATGAAGAGGAACATCTTTATTTGTCCCTAACCATGCCAAAGATTTCTTGTGGAAGAGGCTCATGGTTAATTTCAAACTATCGAAGATAGAGCTGGATCCAAATGCGGAGGATCCAGTTGAGGACGCTTTACAACATGGGAGAGCCATGGAGGCTAAGGTCGTGGAGTGGGCTTTGAAGAAGATGGCCCAGTGTTTCACCAACTGGAAGAAAAGATTGCACCTTGACTATGTCGTGAAAGAGAAGACTCGGATTTCAAGAAGACTCGTTTCGTAAGATAAAACCATTCTGGCTGAGTTTGTGGAATACAAGACATCGAAAAAGCTAAGGAAATGTCTCGAAAGAATAAGCTGAATGTCGCTAACAAGAAGTATCACCATACTATGGGGCAAGGTGGCTACAGTGGTGGCATTCCTAAGTGGGAGAAACTTGAGCAGAACTGCGTGATAAAAATATCACCCCTGAGATGCACGATTGGGTAGAACGCAAGGAATTGGTTTTACGGGCATGGGGCACGTTGGACTCGGAAGGGAGGTGTATATATACCATACGACATAAAGAAGACCCTTGCCAATCGAGAGGATGAGAAAAGCGAAGAAGGCTGTTAAAGATGGGGACTTCATTCCCGATAGAGAGAATGATGAGCTCACACTCGCCCTTGGAAATAAGGAACATGATGGACGAACACGAGGCACAATCGGCTCCCAATCATGGAGGACTGGGTTTCAAGAGAGGAAGAAATATCCCGATAGAAGTCGGAGGAGTAAGGACAGGCGGCGGTTGAAGCAGAAAGTCGAAAGAGCGAATGCGTTTAATTGAAGAACGATTAAAGCAACAACAAGATGAAATTAACTCACTTAAAGAGCAAGTACTACCGGCGCCCCATCTCGAAAGACACCGCATTCGATGCTACCGCATCGAATAATCGAAAAGCAGTGGCTTCCACCGAGGTCCCGGTGATGACAATGGCGATGCCGATGATGCACCGACGATGGCTCCTGGCTACCCAGTGGATGATATCACGAGATGACACATCGCGAGCTACATGTCAAAGTTGTGAACATATCAATGAAGGTGGCGGTCGGCTATGCCTTACCAATTGGACCCACACCAACTTACCACCGCCGTCCGTTCCGAGAGGGCTACGCTGTTGTCGGCGTGGATGAAATCATGCCCACCTTTGAGGTTTTGGATCTTCACTACCCCGCCGTGAAGGGATGATCGCGGGGTGACGCAAAAACGCCACCATTCTATGGTCAAGGATTGTATCGTGCTTCAAATCACACGCCAAGGCCATCTTCGCCGCCTCACCCGTCTCCGCCGAGGTCGCCGCCGCGGCAGACGCCTTCGTCGCCACCCGGCTCGCCGCCTCACCCGTCTCGGTGCAGCCATCGCCAAGGAGCCATCGCGGCGCCTCGGGATAAAAGCGAAGCGCATCGCCATCTTGTCGTAAGCGATCGCCAAACGTAAACAAGAGCCTCTTCCAAAAGTACCAACGCTTCCTCCCAAGAGAGCTTATGGTATCAGATCAAGAGGAGATCATGCGATCGTTGATGCGAACGGCAGTTTTTCGCTAAGTCGAGGCGGCCGAAAGAGCCAGAGTTCCCAAAGACCAAAGAAGAAAAAGCCAAAGTGTTGAAAATGCTAAAGACTCTTCATCAACCCGAGCCAAAGCTGTCATCGACTATGAGCGTTCTATTCTCAAGTCACATGCGGCACAAAAGCCTCGAAGAGCAAGATCACTGATGCAAGCGGAAATCTGTTGCCCAGCTGGAGAACAAGCAAAACAGTCTTGCGCCTCTCAAGGTGATTTCTCAAACCAATGTGGGTCGAGCAAATATGGGGCGAAGAGCAAGATGATCCGTAGGTAGTTAACACGGAGAAGCCGCCGCTCAAGGTATGAGTATTGCCAAGACTTATCCAGTTAGAGTTCTTCCCGTGAGTGAAGTAGCATACAAATACCAGACGGCAAACCTCTCGTCAAACCCGAGGAGGTAAATAATCTTTCAACAAAATGCGAAGATTGCATAATGGTACATGCACGCCACAAGTGCCGGGCTAATGGATAGTGCCGAGGGTTACAAAAAAGCATCATGGGAAAGAAAGTGATGACATGATATCCATTGAATTTGTTGAGCTATTTCAATTATTCAATCAAGACGCCTTGGACAAATCGCTCATCGCTGCCTATTGTCTGTAAGTACTAATTCTGTAATTAACTTAGTCTCCAGCTATCTCACTTTGTTTATTGCATGTATATAATCATACCGTAATATGCGTAATGAAGATTCTCGAATGCAAAGAGAGGACAAATCTATGATATTGGCTTCATTGACCCATATTGGGTTCATGAAGCTAATCTCAAAATAAGCCCCGTGATACGGAGGATAATATAGTACGCGTTAAGGTTTCAAGAAACCAAAAGGAAATACTTTTTCCTTACAACTTCGAGTGAGTGTTATTGTCTTGTATACACTTTCTATTTCGCTTACTCGATGTTAAGTATATAATTGATTAGTTATGCATTCGCAGCTTCCACTATATTCTCGTTAATCATTCAACTTGACAAAGGGCGTGTACTAGTCATGGACTCGAAACATAAACCCTTGAGACGTGGAAGGACATGCGATACTTCTCCAAATGTAATTCTAATCATTACGACACTATATCGGCAACGTCGTGAATTTTATGATATCAAGTACTTAATAACTTCTTTTATTCGCTTTTCACGGGCAGCTTGGAAACGGTTCACCAAGAAGGCTAGGTGTTTGGAAAGAGGAGCTTACATTTCAACCACTAGATGTAAGCACCACTAGCTATATCCGCATCTCTTTGATTCTAGTTTTGATACGTTATTATCATGCTTGATTATTATTTTGATTGAACTATGTTCGTGAAGTGCCCGACGCAGGGACCATGTAACAATCTATGTGGATACTATGTATGCGAGTTCATCCGGCAGACGTGCGATGAGAAGGGCAGAAATTTAGAGCAACTCCACGTATGTAAACAATTTATATAGTTTTATTTTCAAACAAATTGTGTTTAGTTTCATTCATATAGACCGACCTTTTTAAATCAGATCGAACGTCTACGGACGGTCTTACGCCAAAGGATCGCGTCACGAGCAATTCAGAGGAATTG
The DNA here is from genome assembly GCA_030063025.1 of Avena longiglumis. Lineage (NCBI taxonomy): Eukaryota > Viridiplantae > Streptophyta > Magnoliopsida > Poales > Poaceae > Avena > Avena longiglumis. Next base: position 450,976,614 of record CP125979.1, read on the forward strand.
GCGGGATTCTTGGATGCGTAAGTCCTAGACCCGAAAGGGGAATACTATTCTGCCGTATAGACAATAGGGATTGTAAAAATAGCAACTCGATCCGTGTATAGACAATGGGAACTTTTGTATGTAGTGCATGAACTCGATCCGTATTGTCATGATGATCTTGTGTAATATAAGGTTCCTTCATTGATAAGTGCAAAACACTAAATAAACAATAAAACAACCTAAATGAATTCTCTGCCGCGGCACAAAAAGTGGCGAAAATGCTGCCGTGGCAACAAAATGTGCCAAAATGAATATTCTGCCGCGGCAGAGAAATGGGCCAAATCTCTGCCGCGGCAGAAGGTTATTAGTCCCGGTTCAGATACGAACCGACTAAAGCCCTCCTCGCACGGCAGCTGCCACGTGTATGATCTTTTGTCGGCCAGGGGCAACCGGGACTAAAGGTTCGGGCTTTAGTCCCGATTGCCCCGTCCCGGTTGGGCAACCGGGACTAATGCCGCTTACCAACCGGGACACATGGGGTTGTTTCCACCAGTGTCATGTCCTAGTACGCTATCCAGAGATAGATTTTGGGGCACGGCACTACGGAAAAACGACGGTTTGCCGTGGGCCCGGGGCATAGCGAAGTACTCCCTTCGATCTAAGTTAATAAACAAAAGGTTGTTTAGATTCCAATGTATGTAGCAATAAAATTTGTTTAGATTCGAATGTACGACGTACGGGGCAAGACGACGATCGAGTAAAAGGGTTTAGCCACATGTGGCCCTGACACAGATATTTAGTCTCGTATCCGAACCATGGCAAGGCAGGTTTACCTTCAAAGGGAGCAAGACCATCCTCATTGATGCCTGCTTTCCATCCTTCCCATACATATCATGGGGCTGTACATCTTACAGGAAGGCGTGCACGCCAACTTTGACAAGAAGCTCTCCCGGTTCTTTTGGATGGCGAATGATGGCCACCAAAAGTTTCATATGGTTAAGTGGGCGGACATCTGCACCCCCAAGGATCTAGGGGCATTGGGATCATTTCCTCTCGCCATATGAATGTGGCTCTGATGTTACGGTGGGTCTGGCGGATCCTGACCGACGATGGTGGATTGTGGATACAACTGATCAAAGCGAAGAATCTTTGTGGGGGTCCACTTCTAGCTTCTGACCGTCGGGATGGTGGACATGAAGACGGCGATTCGAAAGGGGCTCTCTATTTCCATCGGACATGGGAGAAACACCATCTTCTGTCTCGACCATTGGGTGGGTGGGCGCCCCTTGCGCATGGAGGTTCCTGAGCTGTTCGCGATCTGCACGGACCCTCTGCTCATGGTGGCTGACGCTTGCCAAGATGGGGTCTGGCAAGTCGCGTTCCGTGGGAGGGCCGCCGAGCGGGCTACTTGGGAGGGACTTCGGGGCAGCCTCCCACTATCCCATTCCCAATCCCCAGATAGTATGTATTGGCATCTTTCGCCCTCGGGCGTGTTTTCTGTGGGGTCCATGTATCGGTCCCTGTTTGGTGGGCCTTCCATTCTCTAGACCTCCCCCCTTTGGAAGGCCCCCTCCCCTTGAAGATAAAGATCTTCCTCTGGCAGTTGTTGCGCGATCGGCTTACCTCGGGGGTGGAGGTAGCCAAGCGGCATGGCCCTGGGGATGGCCTTTGCCCCCTTTGTGCGGTCCCGAAAACGGGGCACCACATTTTCTTCGCCTGTCCCGCAGCTCGCTTCCTTTGGAACTTCACCTGTGAGGATTTGGGGTCGTCGTGGCAGGCCTCAAACCTGGGGGAATTCCTGAAAGCCAATGCAAACCAGACCGGCAGGAGGAGGCGCCTCTTCTGGTTCCTGTTTGCGGGGATGACCTCGACTTTATGGAACATCCGTAACAAAATGGTCATTGAGCGTGTCTTTCTTCGCCGTGCCTCTGACTCGACCTTCAAATTTCTGGCTTTTTTGTAGTAGTGGTACCTGTTGAGTAGGCAGCGAGATAGGGAGAGGCTGGACGGGATGATAGAGCACCTTATCGTGGCGGCGCGCCAACTTTCTTCTCCTTCCGGCCTTTGAGCGTGTCTTCGGGGCACTTGTGTATCTGTGTGTTCTGGGCTGTGTGTTGTGTTGTGTGTGGTGTGTGAACTTTGTGTCTGTTCTGTGTTGTTCGCATGGTCTGGATATTGTACGGATGTTGCTTTATTTATAAAGCTGGGTGTATGCCTGCTTCGAGAGAGATATTTAGTCTCGTTTTTGGTAAAAATCGGGACTAAAGATCCATGCGCATATATATATAGGGTGGCGGTATTTGACACTGTAAGATAGGGAAAACCACACATTATGGTGCCTTGTATTGCTCATTATATAGATTTACAAGCCTAGAGTTCTTACCGTACAATACACGGACAATTATGCACAGACTACACATATACAACCATATATCTATACTAATACAATATGGTTATATATTCTAACACCCTTTCTCAGTCGTAAATGAGCGTCGAAGAATGTTAAGACTGTCCCAAAAATCCAAAAAGAGAGGCAAAAGTAGTCCCTTGGTAAAAATGTCCGCAAACTGAGAAGAACTTGGAACGTGTAGAACCTGGACCTCGCCGGTGGTGATGCGATCTCGTACAAAATGCAAGTCGATCTCCACATGCTTGGTGCCCTGATGATGTACGTGATTCTGTGTCATGTAAACCGAGCTCACATTATCACAGAAAACCAAAGTGGCACCAGTCACCGGTCGATGAAGCTCCTGAAGAAGCCGTCGTAACCAACAAGTTTCAGCCACCACATTCGCAACCGCCCTGTTGTAACATCCCAGCATTTAGGAACTAAACGACGGGTAGATTTAAGAATATGTGCAATTGCATGCATTCATCTGTAAAAATATGGGTAAATTTTTCACCAAATAAAAAATTAAGGTGAACAAAGTTTCTTTCACTCTATAAGCTTAGGAATAGCCTTAGAGAATGATAGTTAAAAACTTTGACATGATCTTTATGGATTAGTGTGTTTTGGGGAAAGGAATTTGAATTTTTCAAACTTAAGATTTGAAATTACATTGTAAAATAATAGAGTTGTGATTTAGTAATATTACATAATTAAGAAACAATATAAAGTAACCAGAAACTCTATGTAAGATTGATAATTAAGCAAATGAATATTTATTTCATATATTCATTTCATTAATAAGTTACAAAATGTAACTTATAAAGTTAATACGGAATCTTTACAAGAGTAAAATTACAAAAAGAGGAAATTACATTTCTTATTAAACTAATACATTTTTTCTTACAAAAGATTTAAATAAATATTACAAAAGAATTAAAAAAAGATTACAAAGGAACTATTCTATCTAAAAGTAAACCTATTCTAAACTTGAATCTTTAAATCTTGTACCTGCAAAACAAAGAACAAACAAAAATAAAAAAGTAAAGGTTAAGTTATTTTTACTCTCAGTAGTGAACAGTAAGATGCACTATTCCATTTTACATCATTGAGTAAATCTTAAGGGGCAAGTTTCACCAATATGAAAGAATTAAATCTTTCATAATAAATAATCTACAAGTCAAATGATTTCGATCAGTAAGAGGGACAAGTTTCACCAAGAAGATAAATGGTAACCAGATAATAAGGTAGAACTTTCCCTGAGCATATCCACAAGAGTGCAGCAGGCACACAAGCATCACAATCACCTAAATGCATGGTGTGTGGTGTCAACACAGCATATGTGTGTGAGTGTGGTGCATGGTTGGTAGGTTCTTGCATGTGTCCCTCCTCGCGTGCATGCCCTCTAACCTAGAAGCGAAGGTTCTAGACTTGTATAAGGGAAAATCTCACTATTCCGGTGAAACCAGGTAGGATAGTGCCCCAACTTGTGAACCAATATGGTTTTATATCATCCTATGACCTAATCAAACACAAAACAAGAGATACCTACGTCGGGCTACCCCCATCAGAAGAATGTCTAGGGGGTAGACGATCCGAGACCCGCAGATCAGGGTTTCGCTGGAGGAAGACCACGAGAACGTCAGAATCAGATGAAAACCTGCATGTGTTCCTACCATATGTGTGTGAGTGTGGTGCATGGTTGGTAGGTACTTGCATGTGTCCCCCCTTGCATGCATGCACTCTAATCTAGAAGCAAAGGTTCTGGACTTGTATAAGGGGGAATCTCCTATTCCGGTGAAATCGGGTAGGATAGTGCCCCAACTTGTGAACCAACATGGTTTTACATCATCCTATGACCTAATAACACATAAAACAAGAGAGAGTTACGCCGGGCTACCTCCATCATAAGAAGCGTCATAAGCGACAATGAGCACACGGACAGAGGGCGGCCAATTTTGCGTCATATCTACCGTGTTCAATGTTATATACTATCAACTTTCGTCCGTTGATTGTGTCAAGTTTCGGCTCTGTAGGTGTAATATATAGGCAACGAAGTCAAGACCACATGTACGCACTTTACATTAGAAATAACGACCATAAGTGCTTCTAGCAAACGGTTGGTGGGAAAGTGGCTATGCCCCCTCGAGTCAGACCAAAAGTGGGCTGAACCAAGCTTATCATGTCCTAGTACGCTATCCAGAATATGATAGATTTTGGGGCACGACACTACGGAAAAACGACGGTTTGCCGTTGGCCCGGGGCAAAGCGAAGTACTCCCTTCGATCTAAGTTAATAAACAAAAGGTTTTTTAGATTCAAATGTATGTAGCAATAAAATTTGTTTAGATCCGAATGTACGACGTACGGGGCAAGACGACGATCGAGTAAAAGGGTTTAGCCACATGTGGCCGCTGACACAGATATTTAGTCTCGTATCCGAACCATGGCAAGACAGGTTTACCTTCAAAGGGAGCAAGACTATCTACATTATGCCTGCCTTTCCATCCTTCCCATACATATCATGGGGCTGTACATCGTACAGGAAGACGTGCACGCCAACTTTGACAAGAAGCTCTCCCGGTTCTTTTGGATGGCGAACGATGGCCACCAAAAATTTCATATGGTTAAGTGGGCGGACATCTTCACCCCGAAGGATCTAGGGGCATTGGGATCATTTTCTCTCGCCATATGAATGTGGCTCTAATGTTACGGTGGGTCCGGTGGATCATGACCGACGATGGTGGATTGTGGATACAACTGATCAAAGCGAAGAATCTGTGTGGGGGTCCACTTCTAGCTTCTGACCGTCGGGAGGGATCTCAGTTTTGGAGATCTATCCAGGACATCAAGACGACGATTCGAAAGGGGCTCTCTATTTCCATCGGACATGGGAGAAACACCATTTTCTGACTCGACCATTGGGTGGGTGGGCGCCCCTTGCGCATGGAGGTTCCTGAGCTATTCGCGATCTGCACGGACCCTCTGCTCTTGGTGGCTGACGCTTGCCAATATGGGGTCTGGCAAGTCGCGTTCCGCGGGAATCTTGGGGCCGCCGAGCGGGCTGCTTGGGAGGGACTTCGGGGCAGCCTCCCACTATCCCATTCCCAATCCCCAGATAGTATGTATTGGCATCTTTCGCCCTCGGGCGTGTTTTCTGTGGGGTCCATGTATCGGGCCCTGTTTGGTGGGCCTTCCATTCTCTAGACCTCCCCCCTTTGGAAGGCCCCCCTCCCTTGAAGATAAAGATCTTCCTCTGGCATTTGTTGCACGATCGGCTTCCCTCGGGGGTGGAGGTAGCCAAGCGGCATGGCCCTGGGGATGGCCTTTGCCCCCTTTGTGCGGTCCCGAAAACGGGGCACCACATTTTCTTCGCCTGTCCCGTAGCTAGCTTCCTTTGGAACTTCACCCGTGAGGATTTGGGGTCGTCGTGACAGGCCTCAGACCTGGGGGAATTCCTAAAAGACAATGCAAACCAGACCGGCAGGAGGAGGCGCCTCTTTTGGTTCCTGTTTGCAGGGATGACCTCGACTTTATGGAACATCCGTAACAAAATGGTCATTGAGCGTGTATTTCTTCGCCGTGCCTCTGACTCGACCTTAAAATTTCTGGTTTTTTTGCAGCAGTGGTACCCGTTGAGTAGGCGGCGAGATAGGGCGAGGCTAGACGGGATGATAGAGCACCTTATCGTGGTGGCGCGCCAACTTGCTTGTCCTTCCGGCCTTTGAGCGTGTCTTCGGGGCACCTGTGTATCTGTGTGTTCTGGGCTGTGTGTTGTGTTGTGTGTGGTGTGTGAAATTTGTGTCTGTTCTGTGTTGTTCGCATGGTCTGGATATTGTACGGATGTTGCTTTATTTATAAAGCTGGGTGTATGCCTGCTTCGAGAGAGACATTTAGTCTCGTTTTTGGTAAAAATCAGGACTAAAGATCCATGCGCATATATATATAGGATGGTGCTATTTGACACTATAAGATAGGGGAAACCACACATTATGGTGCCTTGTATTGCTCATTATATAGACTTACAAGGCTAGAGTTCTTACCGTACAATACACGGACAGTTATGCACATACTACACATATACAACCATATATCTATACTAATACAATATGGTTATATATTCTAACACCCTTTCTCAGTCATAAATGGGCGTAGACGAATGTTAAGACTGTCCCAAAAATCTAAAAAGAGAGGCAACAGTAGTCCCTTGGTAAAAATGTCCGCAAACTGAGATGAACTTGGAACGTGTAGAACCTGGACCTCGCCGGTGGTGATGCGATCACGTACAAAATGCAAGTCGATCTCCACATGCTTGGTGCCCTGATGATGTACAGGATTCTGTGTCATGTAAACCGAGCTCACATTATCACAGAAAATCACAATGGCACCAGTCACCGGTCGATGAAGCTCCTGAAGAAGCCGTCGTAACCAACAAGTTTCAGCCACCACCACTACTAGGAAAACGGCTATAGGTAATCAGCACATCCGTGGCTCACATGGTTGAAGTGCCCCACGGCTAAAACAGGCGTGGCTCACCTGTGGGCAGTGCCCTACTAATAACTAGAACATCCGTGGCGCACATGACCCTAGTGCGCCACAGATATGTCTTGCCAGGCCTGGCGGCCACGCCAAACTTCATGGCGCACCATGCACACGTGCGCCACGGTTGTTAGGGTCATCTGTGGCGCACGTGTGCATGGTGCGCCACGACCGAGCGCATGCCCACCTCTCTGCTGAGACGGCCACTAACCCATGGCGCACTCCGCCTAGTGCGCCACAGGACTAAAACATCGTGGCGCACTCGCCTAGTGCGCCACAGTTTGTACTCCGTGGCGCCTTTGTTGCCGTGCGCCACGGATGTCGATTTTTAAGACAGCACTTTATGTGCACATGTGTGACCACATCCACCACCCCACACTTCACTTTGCCCTTCTTCTTCCTCCTTAGATCTAGTCGGGATCTTCTCCTTCCCACCTCAATTTCTCCACACATTCACCATTTTTAGCATGTAAAACTTTCTTTGGATGTTACATAAGTAATAGAGGAGGTCTCCGGTCTCTCATCTATCCGTCTCCGGTCGACGCGCGCACCTCTCCTTTCCATCTTTCTCGCGATCGGTCTCTCATCTCGGTAAGTTGTCCATGTAAGGATGTGTTCATGTGTATATGGATGATGCATGTGCTCATATGTATGTAGATGATCGATGCTCATGTCATGATGTGTGTATGTGTGGAGAGCTAGGATCGATGGTCATATGTGTGTGTATATGGAGAGTATCGATGATGCTCATGCATGTGTGTATGGAGAGGATAATGATATGTTCATGTGTGTATGGATCGGTCTCTCTCTCTTGTGTTTGTATGTGAACAAGTTGCCATTGTTTTGCCAAAATGTTGATTCATTTCCATTTTGGCAAGACTTTCAACATTCATAAAGGTCCTAATTTTAGGATAGGTCATGCGAAATTTTCTATCGACCATTGCATGCATGCATTCATTATGTGGTTCTAATAGACTTCAAAATTGTACCGTGTACATCGTGCGAGCAAAAATGGTCCGCATAATGAGCGAAGGCATTGTGGCTAGATTTTTGAAATGTCGACGGCCGACATGATACGAAATAACAAGATGATATAAGATGTCCGTCAGAAGATGCAAACTCAATGGGTGATCGACCCAGTTAAAATCTGCGGCGCACTGCTCGCCATGGTTTCATGGATGGATACACTCGTTGGATAAGCGATGGCGTAGATGATGGAGACGGTGATCATCATCACGGCGAGCAGGCGAGATGATGAAGAGGCTCACGGAGATGGTGAAGTGCAGGCGGACCGGGATGATGATGATCTAGATGGCGGAGGAGCGGCGATGGAACAACGTCAGCTGGGTGCGGACCCTTATGTGCAAGAGCTGCTTCTCAAGCGGGAGTAACGCCAGGCTGCCGCTAGAGAGAAAGCCAAGCTTGCGCAACTTGAGAAAGACGCGGTTACTCCATTGTATGAAGGATGCAGGCCCGATGATACCGGTTGAATGTAACGCTCAAGGCTATGGAGATGAAGGCAAAGCACAAATTGAGCGGCCAAGCTTGACGATATGATGGCATTCTCGCACGATCGTCTCCGGAGGAACACATGTCCAACTAGTATCGAGGATGCCAAGAAAATCGTCATCCTCTCGATCTACCGACGTTAGATATCACGTATGCATCAACGATTGCATCATTTATCGGGCGAGGCGGAGAAAACCACATGTCCGGTGCGCGTGAGTCGATACAAGAAAGGGAAGAAAGAACCTCGAAAAGTGGTATGGTACTTTCCTATCACCCCTCGTCTGCGGCGCTATTTCGCGGACCCTAAGGCGAAGCTCATGCGATGGCATGCGGAAAGGAAGAAGCCAGAGATGATGATGACCCGAAAGGATGAGCTCTTGGCCGACGTCGGATGCTAGCGATGGAAAGCATTGGACCTCGAATTCCCGAGTCGGTGGAGATTCGAGGAACATCCGGCTTGGTGCGAGCACCGATGGACTCAATCCGTTCGGTAGCAGCAACGCAGCACTTGGCCTGTGTTTGTATGGATGTACAACCTCCTCCATGGTTGTGCATGAAGAAGAAGTACATACAAATGAGTATGCTAATTCAAGGGCCGAAACAACCTGGTACCGACATCAATCTGTATCTCGGGCTGTTGAAAGAGGAGCTAGCCACGTTATGGGAATCTGGAGCCAATACTTACGACGCCGTCACACAAGATTATTTCACTATGAGAGCCGCGTTGGTCACTACGTTGCAAGACTATCCAGGTTGCGGGTATATCTCGGGCAGGTTATCCAAGGATTCCGCATGCGTTAGGTGCATGGATAACACAAGCTATCTCCAACTAGAGAAAGATCCAGGTCATCGAAAACCGTGTTCATGGCGCCGAGGTGGCTCGGCAGAATGATCCATGGAGAAAAGCGTGGAGACCTGTTCGATGGCAAATCGAGACCCGAGGAATCCCAGGGCGTAGGAGCAGCGAAGAAGTGGAAGAGTTCTTTGGAAAGATTGTCCTAAGCACGGAAAGAAGCGAAAGAGGCAGAACAAGACAAGCCGCTGATGAAGGTATGGAAAACAAGGTCTGCTCGAGTTGCCATATCTTGGAAGTTTCTCCGCACGCCTCATAGCCTCGACATCATGCATATCACGAAAAACGTGTGCGAGTCCGTCGCCACCATAATCAACATGCCGATAGGACGAAGATGGTCCGAAAGCAAGGCACGACTGATATGCTTGGGTATCCGGAAGGAGCTTCACGGAGGACGACTACTCCGATGATCGGGAAGATGACGATGATCATGAGTCGGAGACACACAAGGTCGTCGGAAGGGTAAAAGTTCAAGAAGAACGAATATTCGCCTCCTTCTTGCTTCACTCTAAGCCGTGATGAGATCAAACAGTTTTCAAGTGCCTTCTAGGAGTCAAATTTCCTTACGGCCACGCGGGCAAGATAAGCGATACCTAGACGAGGCGAAGCAGAGGTTCGATGGCATGAAGTCTCACGACGTGCCGTGCTAATGACGCAGTACTTCCGGTCGCACTAAGAGGGATAATGGACGAGCACGTCCGTGAAACGTTATTTGGCTTATGCAAGTTTTTCGACGTCATCTCTAGGAAGTCGATTGGCTTGAATCAGCTCGGAAGGCTGAGGAGGAGATCGTGGTGATACTATGTGAGCTTGAGGTCTACTTCCCACCCGCATTCTTCGACATTATGGTGCATCTGCTGGTCCATGTCGTGGAGGACATCGTACAACTCGGCCGATGTTTCTCCGCAGCATGATGGCGTTCGAAAGGATGAACGGACACATCAAAGGATACGTTACAACAGGTCCGTCCAGATGGAAGCATAGCCAAGGGCTTTCGCCGAGGAGTGCATCTCTTCGCACGAATTATCTAGACATCGAGAACCACGCCGGTCTTCCCGTCAATGACACCTTGGCAAGCTCGACGGATCTGGTCACCGAGAGGGTCGCCGACATGCATGCGACTTCGATTTTCGGCCAGACTTTGATCGAGCAAACCTCGTCGCGCCACAAGATTTAGAACTGGTCGATCCTTGGGTGTAAGCACAAAAGGTTAATCGAGAAGAAGCAAAGGACCGGGCATACAGAGGACGCAGGAGAAATAAACAAAGAGCACAACTCAGATTTCACGCGTTGGTTTAGGCAGACGCTCCTTGATAATCCCCCGCGCTCGCATTCTTCTGACACGGAAAAGATCATATTCACCTTGTCGCAGGGACCGATGCAAAACCTGGTGACCTATCAGGCGTATGATATCAACGGCTACACATTCTACACGGAGGAAAAGGACAACAAGTGTGATTATCAGAACTCAGGCGTAACGTCGGAATTCTACACCGATGACAACGTGAAGGAAAGATTCTACGGAAGAATCGAGGAGATCTGGGAGCTCGACTACTGTGGAGAAAAGGTGCCGATGTTCCGTGTCAGATGGGCAAAGAACGTCGAAAGAGAAGACCGGTATTTCACAACCATGGTTATACCCGAAGCAGCCAAATCCAAGGCCGCCGGTGCAAACGTGGCCGCGAAAAATGAACCGTGGGTACTGGCTACCAAAGTGGACCAATGTTTTTTCATTACCGACCCGACAAAGCCTAGCCGTGTTGTCGTGAGGAGAGGAAAAAGGAACATCATCGGAATGGATGGAGTCGCCAATGAGCAAGACTTCGACCAGTACGGCGATCCAAAGATTGAAGATGACGACGACTACGATGCAGCAACATACATCACAAGAAGAAAAAGGACAACCCTACCCAAAAAAGGTAGCCCGTTCGAAAGAAGAAACATTAAAGTGCCGGGGCTAAATTATTCAACCGCGACAAAGAAGGGAAAAAAGATTGTAAAACGCTAGCTCAAAAAATATTGTAAACGCGTGGTCGAAAAAGATTGTAATATTCATGGACAAATTATTATGAAATTTAGTTATACTTTAAATCATATTTTTGGGCATTTTTGGAATATTATTACTTTTGGGCATTTTTGGAATATTTAAAAGTATTTTAAAATCAAAATAAAACTTCTATGGCATATATCACCACTTTTGGGCATTTTTGGAATATTTAAAAGTATTTTAAAAACAAAACAAAATTTGTATGGCATGTATCACCACTTTTGGAACATTTTAAAGTATTTTTTGGAACATTTTAAAGTATTTTTAAAGTAAAAATAAAAAGTGGAGCACCAGGATTCAACACAGGTGCTCATCGTTTAGAATAGAGCTAAGGGCGAACCCGAAGGGGTAAGTGAGTACTAGTGTTAACTAGTGGGACGACCAAGTACTTATCTGATTGTCCAACCCACACACGCGTAGCGCACCCTGGCTAAGTGCGCTACGGATAACCGTAGCGCACTTAGCCAGGGTGCGCTACGCTTGTGTGGGTTGGACTAGTCAACTGCGCATCCCCATCCCCATCCCCGCATCAGACACATCGTCCATCCCCCCATCCCCATCCCCGCATCGAGGCGCCGCCGCCGCCACGCCAGGAGGAGGCCGCCGCCGCCACGCCAGGAGGAGGCCGCCACGCCACGCCAAGAGGAGGAGGAGGCCGCCACGCCACGCCACGCCAGGAGGAGGAGGCCGCCACGCAACGCCAGAGGAGGAGGCCGCCACGCCAGAGGAGGCCGCCACGCCACGCATCCGCCAGCCCTCGTCGTCGTCATCTCCCTCTCCTCGAGCAATCTCGAGGTGAGCTCGCCTCCCTCTATCCTTCTCCCTCTCTCTCCTCGGAGGGTTAGGGTTAGACAAAAATGTCTTTGAAATGAACTCTTTATCCGAATGTGATGCGATTTGCCACCGAGTTTAGTACCAAAAGTCGAGATCGATGCAGTCCGAGCTGTGCTTTTTCTAATGTGCAGAAGCTCTGAATTTCAGGGAAAAAACCTGAATGATATATAATAGTGAAAGAACATGCAAAAAAAGGAGGTTTTCATTATCACTCGTTATTGGAGAGAGGATTTTGTCTTGTTGGTTTAAACTAAGCCTATTGCAATCATTTTTGACACACAGAACATGGTGGCTTGCATTGGAGTTGATTCCCTGTTTAATACTATGTGTTAATTCGTGAAGTCATAGTTATTTTGGGAGGGATATTATGATATGGAAGAAACTGAAATAACACACAATCATCAATTAAAAGTACAGTTTGACATTGTCATATTGAATGTCATTCTAAACAATCTGAAGTTTCATGAAGTTCTTGCTAAGTATGAAGTTTACTAAAGTTGAAATGCCTTAATGTCAAGATTTACTTTAGTGGACAAGTACTAAAAGAGGTGTAGGAGCAAGCGTCTTGTGGGTCTTAAACAAATGACTGGTTCTAGTACTAATATTATCTCTGGTCACAATGGAACTTTTTCCGGTGATCCTTCTGTGGAAATCAGAGGACTGTAAGATTCTGTTCCGGTGTGCTATAGCTCATATTTAAGTTCCAATATCAGAGCATAAAGTTACTACATTGGGGAGAATAATTTATCCTTTTCAGTTTAGTTAGGTTTGACACTTCCGGGAAGAATCATATCTTGAATCGGTGACACTCTTGCAACACATTCACCACTAAAGTTCATAAAATTCTCCTGATCTGAACAATCCCTATGAATGATAACCCATCATAAGTATTTTAAGGAAAATGCTCCTAGATCGAGAACTTGTAAATGCACCACTGCAAAATAGTTATAAACTGCAAACTGCATGTCTGAGAAGTCTATGAGAAGTGTTTCTGCAAAGACTAACACAAAGCAATTTATGCTTATGGGGCTAACCTGTTATAACGGGATATTTGAGCTGTCACATGTCTAGGGCTGCAACATTGATGTTTCCTCCACATACAAAAATAGGAGTGTAATAGTGAAAGAACATGCATACAATTATTTCTAATGTACCAAAGAAGCTGTACTTATTTTGTGCCTAGTGTTTGTTCAGTTGTTTGTGACTAAAGTTCCTTCTCCCCCTCTCTCTCCCCCTTATTTTGTTCAGTCCTAGTGTTAACTAGAAATGTTCGATCTGAACACATGTAACCAAGCAAGATTCAGGTTAGGTTTAGGTTAGGTTCAGAGTTAGGTTCAGAGTTAGGTTAGGTTCAGGTTAGGTTTAGGTTAGAGGTTGAGTTAGGTTCAGGTTCAGGTTAGGTTTAGGTTAGGTTCAGGTTCAGGTTAGGTTCAGGTTAGGTTCAGATTCAGGTTAGGTTTAGGTTAGGTTCAGGTTCAGGTTAGGTTCAGAGTAGCAAGATTCAGGTTAGGTTTAGGTTAGGTTCAGAGTAGATGAAAATGCAATAGTAGAACAAAGATATGCACTAGTAAAACTTGTGTTTTTTAATGCATGTCTCCTATGTTTCAGTAGAAATGTTCATCTGAACCTGTGTAACCTGAATGTTTCAGTACTAGTTGTTGTTCTGCAAGTCATTCTGTGTTTCAGTACTAGTTGTAGCTTGAGCTAGTTGTTGTTCTGCAAGTCAAAAACCTGTGTAACATTGCACTCACTAACTATGAACCTGTGTAACCTGAAGGTTTCATGAAACCAAGTTCCCTTTTTTTACTGTTGTATAAGAAAGTGCATTTCCTTTTGTGCATATGGACAATTGTGCTTGTGCTTGTATATGAAGCACTTTATTATGTGTGTATGCAGGTTCTTGTATGAAATGAGTCCCGATTTTTGCTGGAATGTTGATTAACTTCCGTTTTGCGTAAATCGGGCACTCTAGTTTAAGAAAATTAGCAAAGGTCATGCCGGATTTTTCCGCATTTAACCAATTATTTGTTTTTATTAGTGCAAAATGTGTGACAACGACGAGGCTGGATGTTCTAAGCGCATCAGCTGAAGGAGAACTCAGACCTCGAATAAACAATTGACATTACGGGAGGCGGCCCAGGCTAGAAAACGATGAAGAATACCATCCTTCGGAGGCGAGGATGATGAGATGGAAGACGCGGAGGAAGAAGCCAAGGAACGGCGGACGATGAAACCACCGATGGCGGCGAGGGCACGGGAGTGGTAGCAACCTCCTAAGAAGCCGAAGGACCGCCGAACACGGTCGGCACGGTCGGGAGGAAATTACCAAGTGAGCCCATCGGGGTTCCTTTGGAGCCCGCCTTGTCGTCAAAGTGCACGGTGGGCAAGTGGCGGCGATCACCGGACAACCATCTCGATCAACACCGAGAATCTCCGGCATAAAGATAATGGCCACTTGCGCACACTCCTCTTGAAGCCGCACGCGATACAAGTTCCCGCTAAGTATCGAACACAAATTATCATGGGAACGGTAAACAAATCCGCCCTCACAAAGATGAGCACCGCCTGGCCACTGGAGAACCCGGATAAAGAAGAAGATCTATAAAGAAGGCAAAAGTCTCGAGGAGATCCGGAAGATTGACCCGCAGATCACGAAGATCAGTTCCGGAGTTCAAGGAGAGGTGTGAATCCGAAGAGCCCGCCAATAGTAATCGGGAAAGGCGCCGCAGCGATGAATATAGGTCATCACCATCTCGGATCTGGTGGATCTGAACGCGGAGGCCAAATGGAATAAGGAGGACGAAGAGTATAGATCCAAGAAAACCCCTTTGCTAAATTCGAACCTGGGCAGGTTCGAAACTTCATCAGGGCCCGTTACCATGTGGACCCAAAAACCAAACAACTCACCGCGGATCCTGCGGTGAAGGAATTCGAGGAAATTGTGGTAAGTATAATCTAATTACCGGTGATCAACACGATTGCAATCTAATCGATGATCTAAATGATTCACTGTTACTTCTTCTGCAGGAGGAGGAAATTGTTGCTAGTCATGGATCCCAGGGTTCCTCATCCCAGGGGTCGACGGCGGCCACCCGGTGGGATAACCCTTTTAACAGGGCGATGAACCGGGCCAAGAAAATAGAGCCGGTTACGAAGAAGCCGTCGTCGGCTGGCCGTCTGGCCGGCCTCGGGGGTAAGAATTGGGTGGATCATTTTGGTCCACCGACGAGGACGCATGTGGCGCCGTCGGGAAGGAGCGAGGAGGAAAACAGAGAGGTTCAAGAACTTAAGGCACAAGTGGCGCGGATCCCGCAGATCGTCCAAGACAACCTGGCAATCACCCTTACGTCCTTCCTGCCTACCTTGGTGGAGTCAATAGCGAACTGGAGTGCGGGTGGTCGAGTAGGGCCGTGCCCGATTCCAAGCATGGTCAGCAGCCACTCGAACAACGCGGCGCCGACGAATCAGGCGAACTACGTGTTCGTGACTCCGCCCGCTAGCACCGCGGCGCCGCAAGTGTTGGTGACTCCCCCTGCCATCACCGCGGCGCCGGAGTACATGTTGGTGCCCCCCCTGCCATCGTCGCGGCGGCACCGGAGCTCCAAGCACCCGTCGGTAGGGAGAATACACCGGCGGCCAGCACCGCGCCATCAAGCAGCCCTTCCGTCTCTTGCACGCCCGTCGCCGTATGCGGTGCGTCGACATTAGCCGATCTCGACGCCATCACGGTAAACAAATTGCTTTAATTACCGCCTTTCATGCCATCTATATATTACTCTTGTGGCATCTCGCTCTGACGACGCCGTACATGTTTTCCGCAGACGGATGTTCCTTGCACTCTCTTATGCTACGTGAACAACGAGCTGAGGGATGTTGCCAAGGGTACCATCGTTCAACCCTTGCAGCGCATGTTCCACTCAAAGCCGATGCGGATAAGCGTGCAGTGGTTAAAATTAGTCGGGTGCTAAGGGGCTGGGACGACCTGGAACCTCCCATTCAACCCCCAGGAGCGGATGAAGAAGAGTCGTCTGTCCTCAGAAGTTGCTTCGGCTTGTTCATGCTATGGCCAAAGAGCATGATCCGTTTGGGGACGACGGGGGCCATCACGCCACATAACAAAGCACCGCTGTCGTGCGGCGACAAGCGGTGGCAAAACCTACCGCCCTGCCGTCACCTCCACGCGGTGGGTCGGATGATCATGTTGATGATATGCACATGGCGCAGATCCGCCGAGGACTTCAAGACTGGAATGATCACTTCTTCAAGACTCGGCATAACGAGAAGACCTAGCTGGTGGCCCCAGAGAAAGCCACTATCACCAAGCGTCTGTTTGGTTCTCGAGACGCCCAGCTTGCGCCTTTACTGAGCCAGGTGATACAACCAACCGCCCTTTATTCTAAGCCCCGACACACTACATAGGGCGGCCGGTGCTCGATATGTGCCTGCCCGCTCTCCAAAAGGAAAAAAGGGCAGGAAAAGAAAATCTAGCAGCTCGAGCCAGCCGGTGGCGTCAACAACTGCGAATCCGATCAGGTTTCGGGACGGGCCACCAAGGCCCGAGGGTATTATGTGGAGGATTCATGTGGCGGGTGAGCCCATGCTACCTAAGAATTTGCGGAATCTCGCCAGTTCGGAAGTGCAGAGTGTGCATGACGGCGTGCTGACGATAGAGAGACGCCTTCTATCGGAGAAAGATCCCTCGCACCCGGTATTCGTGGTTAAGGTGCCACCAGGCTTGGGCTTCGTCGACACTTCCCCTGGATCTGTTCTTCCCGCGGTTCGAGGACATCTTCAATATGTTCCACCTATACCCGCTGCACTATACCATGGTCCGTCTCTTTTCTCTCGGCCACGCAGATCATTAGAGAGAACACACCGGCATCGCTATAGTGGACCCCTACTACATGCGTGACGGCTGCTTGGGTTCCCCGAGCGACGACGTGGCCTCGTACCTAAAAATAATCCTCGTGGCGAACAAGACAAAGGAATACATTCTCGTGCCTTACTTTCCCGAGTAAGTCGTTATTCGATGCCACCGTCAATTGGCTTTATTAGATCATCATCATTCTTTTTCAACACATTCCATTTGAATTTTTGCGCAGAGATGAACACGCCGCTCATCTCCTTATCGCCAAGCATTCCCACGCCACGTATTTCGACTCGGGAGTCTAGAAAAGAAGAAAACTACGACAAGATCAAGGAAGTTACGGATGATGCTCTCCGGCTTTGCCTCGACGGAAGGCACCAGCTTCGTGCGTAAGAAGGTCAAGTTCGGCAGGCACGTCTTCAACCACGTAACAGAGTTCCCCTGCGTGAAGCAGCCGGAAAACAGTAAGAAGGAAGCCTACTACGCACTCCATCACATGAGGGCGTTCCTACTTGACCAGCGGAATTCTCTGTGCGGATCATCTCAAACAGTGGGCCGAAGCAAAGGCCAAGATCAATGATGCGGATATTAGACAAGAGAGGTATCGCATCCAGCAGCAGTTTGGGGCAATCATCTTTCGTGATGTCATGACTTCGGGGGGGATCTTCTACGGAGGAAATATCCCGAACCGTGACATAGAAGATCGCCTAGAGATGCGGGGTGACTATAGGAAGTTCATGACGGTGGCGTCCTCCGTTCCTAAGCCGAGCGTAAGGCTTGATGTTGGCCTAGTTGTAGTTGCAAACTATAGATGACCTTTGTGTGTGTGGACGACAAGTGTACTTATCTTATTAGGTTTATGTATCACCGCTTACTTATTTTGCTTATTATTATTATATATCAATCAATGCTTGGTTTTTGCTTACTCTTTGGTTTTTGCTTACTCTTTGGTTCTCGGACGACAAGTGTGAGTTATTTTGTCTTTTCGAGAATATGCCGATGATTGAAATGTCGTGGCACAATATATATGTGAATGTGCTATGACGGGATTGTCGACCTTGTGATATGCACAAGTCCGTGAATTGTGCATCCTACTTGGTGACAGTCCGTCATAAGCAATCGTGTCCAACGACCTAGCTAGTTATATATGAGGCATGCTTTTCGAGTTATTTTGTCTTTTCGAGAATATGCCGATGATTGAAATGTCGTGGCACAATATATATGTGAATGTGCTATGACGGATTGTGAGCCTTGTGATATGCACAAGTTCAGAATTGTGCATCCTACTTGGCTCACAGTCCGTCATAAGCAATTCCTGTGTCCAACGACCTAGCTAGCTAGTTATATATGAGGCATGCTTTTCGAGTTATTTTGTCTTTTCGAGAATATGCCGATGATTGAAATGTCGTGGCACAATATATATGTGAATGTGCTATGGCGGGATTGTGAGCCTTGTGATATGCACAAGTCCAGAATTGTGCATCCTACTTGGCTCACAGTCCGTCATAAGCAATTCCTGTGTCCAACGACCTAGCTAGCTAGTTATATATGAGGCATGCTTTTCGAGTTATTTTTGTCTTTTTCGAGAATATGCCGATGATTGAAATGTCGTGGCACAATATATATGTGAATGTGCTATGACGGGATTGTTAGCCTTGTGATATACACAAGTCCAGGAATTGTGCATCCTACTTGGCTAGCAGTCCCGTCATAAGCAATCTGTGTCCAACGACCTAGCTAGTTATATATGAGGCATGCTTTTGAGTTATTTTTGTCTTTTTGAGAATATGCCGATGATTGAAATGTCGTGGCACAATATATATGAATGTGCTATGGCGGGTTATTAGCCTTGTGATATGCACAAGTCCAGAATTGTGCATCCTACTTGGCTAACGGTCCCGTCATAAGCAATTCGTGTCCAACGACCTAGCTAGTTATATATGAGGCATGCTTTGAGTTTGCTCTTTTTGATTTAAGAGTACTTTCTATAAGTGTATCTTCATATGCGACTTTAATTATACATGTTTTTCAATCACCGGTTATTATTGTCAACTTGTAGATGATGTGGTACGTCGTGTACAAGGGACGGGTTCCCGGAGTCTACGATGATTGGAAAGACTGCCGGAGACAGGTGCACCGTTTCAGCGGCAATAGCTACAAAGGGTACAACACTATGGCGGAGGCGGAAGATAGATACACGCGCTATCTAGCGGGAGTTAGGTCAAGGAACCGGATGAAGACCTACACCTTCGTCGCGGCGGTGATCATGCTTATCTTCTTTGGTTATTTATCCAGCGTTTGTGTCTAGCTAGCTAGTTTAGATGTCTAGGCGAGCTTCCGAGTTCTAACTTGTTCGATCGACACATGTATTCGCATGTCACCAACTACTACTTTGTAACATGATCAAAACAATGTAACTTGGACTATGTATTCATGTATGAGACTTATCTATATGTATTTGTTTCAATCTTGTTTTTCATATCGAGTATTTATATATATAATTGTATATCTTGTATCTGTGTGTGTATCTGTAATATTGTATATAATCTGTATTGCATATAATCTGGCATGGAAATTAAAAAAAACAAAAATACATCTGGGCGCACATGTTTTACCTTACGTGGCGCACTACCCCTAAAGCGCACCATGGATGTTTAGTGGCGCCGGGTAGTGCCACGAAGATAAAAGGTAGCGCAACATGCCAAACTTCTGTGGCGCACTAGCTGGTGCGCTACGCCTATCTCTACACAACCGTGGCGCACTAGGCAGTGCGCCACGGCTGAGAGATAGCCGTAGCGCAAGGCCCGTGGCGCACTACTGGTGCGCCACGGATGGGCCTTTCAGGTGCGCCACAAACGACCATTTTCCTAGTAGTGCACATTCGCAACCGCCCTGTTGTAACATCCCATCATTTAGGAACTAAACGAAGGGTAGATTGAAGAATATGTGTAATTGCATGCATTCATCTGTAAAAATATGGGTAAATTTTTCACCAAATAAAAACTTAAGGTGATCAAAGTTTCTTTCACTCTATAAGCTTAGGAATAGCCTTGGAGAATGATCGTTAAAAACTTTGACATGATCTTTATGGATTAGTGTGTTTTGGGGAAAGAAATTTGAATTCAAACTTAAGATTTGAAATTACATTGTAAAATAATAGAGTTGTGATTTAGTAATATTATATAATTAAGAAACAATATAGAGTAACCGGAAACTCTATGTAAGATTGATAATTAAACAAATGAATATTTATTTCATATATTCATTTCATTAATAAGTTACAAAATGTAACTTATAAAGTTAATACAGAATCTTTACAAGAGTAAAATTACAAAAAGAGGAAATTACATTTCTTATTAAACTAATACATTTTTTCTTACAAAAGATTTAAATAAAGATTATAAAAGAATTAAAAAAATATTACAAAGGAACTATTCTATCTAAAAGTAAACCTATTCTAAACTTGAATCTTTAAATCTTGTACCTGCAAAACAAAGAACAAACAAAAATAAAAAAGTAAAGGTTAAGTTATTTTTACTCTCAGTAGTGAACAGTAAGATGCACTGTTCCATTTTACATCATTGAGTAAATCTTAAGGGGCAAGTTTCACCAATATGAAAGAATTAAATCTTTCATAATAAATAATCCACAAGTCAAATGATTCCGATCAGTAAGAGGGACAAGTTTCACCAGGAAGATAAATGGTAACCAGATAATAAGGTAGAACTTTCCCTGAGCATATCCACAAGAGTGCAGCAGGCACACAAGCATCACAATCACCTAAATGCATGGTGTGTGGTGTCAACACAGCATATGTGTGTGAGTGTGGTGCATGGTTGGTAGGTGCTTGCATGTGTCCCTCCTCGCATGCATACGCTCTAACCTAGAAGCGAATGTTCTAGACTTGTATAAGGGAAAATCTCACTATTCCGGTGAAACCAGGTAGGATAGTGCCCCAACTTGTGAACCAATATGGTTTTATATCATCCTATGACCTAATCAAACACAAAATAAGAGATACCTACGTCGGGCTACCCCCATCAGAAGAATGTCTAGGGGGTAGACGATCCGAGGCCCGCAGATCAGGGTGTCACCGGAGGAAGACCACAAGAACGTCAGAATCAGATGAAAACATGCATGTGTCCCTACCATATGTGTTTGAGTGTGGTGCATGGTTGGTAGGTACTTGCATGTGTCCCCCCTTGCATGCATGCACTCTAATCTAGAAGCAAAGGTTCTAGACTTGTATAAGGGGGAATCTCCTGTTCCGGTGAAATCGGGTAGGATAGTGCCCCAACTTGTGAACCAACATGGTTTTACATCATCCTATGACCTATAAAACATAAAACAAGAGAGAATTACGCCGGGCTACCTCCATCAGAAGAATGTCTAGGGGGTAGACGATCCGAGGCCCGCAGATCAGGGTTACACCGGAGGAAAGACCACGAGAACGTCGAAATCGGATGAAAACTTGAATATGTCCCTAGCATATGTGTGTGAGTATGGTGCACCGTTGGTAGGTGCTTACATGTGTCCCCCTTGCATGCATGGGGGGTGCATGTAGTCATCAAGACCACAACAACCTATTCATATGTGTATGCTCATGATCCTATGAAATAACATCACCTAACATATATGTAATAAAAGACTTGTTAACTAAATAAAAGAAAAAAGATGAAAAAATGCTTTGCCGTGTATAGAGTAGAATACATACGGCAAAGCTGATCTTTGCCGTGTACCTAACGGCGGGAACACATGGCAAAGATTCTGTCGTCTGCCCCTCCCGGCGGGTGACCCTGCGAGGCTGCGTGGCCGACTTCTTTGCCGTAAAACAATCTTTGCCGTGTACCCCAGTGAATTTGCAATGTCTTTTTTTTTCCGTGTGCCATAGTTAGGCGGAACCCGTGCAGAAATGCAGTAGAGCAAACTTTGTCAACGTCTAGCGGATTTAATATTCCAAGGGTCTTCACTACTCACTAGGGTCCGTGTTGTATGTGGCCTCAGGGCATATACAAACCCCCATGAGCCCTTCGATAGGCGCTTGAGTTAGCACAAAAACTTAATTATTCTGAAATATATGTCATGGCAGTCTATAAATCCAACGCGAGACGCTATTTGATGTCCCTAGTTTTTTTTTTGCTTGTGGGCAGCTCCTATCGCTGGGCAAAATGTTCCCTCCGAGATAGAAAAAAGTTAGAGTTGGAGTCCAATAAAGAGCTAGACAGCGTCGGATTGCCCAAGCCATCTGAAAAGGTTTTTTTTTTTTTGAACAATGGAGTGTCCTAGAAGAGGCTAGGATGCCACATAGCACTGGAGTCCAATCCACCTTTGGTGGCGTTAGACCTATGTCAACGGCCCTAACGACATCCGGGTTGTCGGCCTAACCCTTTTTCCCTTTTCCAAATTAAAGTTCCTCATTCCTATGATATATTTTTGTTTGTATTTAAATTTTTTCCATGGTACTTTAATTTCTAGTAGTATATGTCACATAAAATGAAACAATGTATAAGTTTTGATTTCTTATAAATTTCTTGATATACCCGAAAAGTCCCACCTTCGGTCAACCAGAGCGAACCTTGTGGTAAAATAGGCTCAACCTACCGGCGGAGGACTTTTGGGTTTTCATCAATAACGATGCTGCGGCTCTAAGCCTTTTACCAGTAGTGATGTAATAAAGTTAACATAATTAAGCTGCTTCAGGAGCAAAGACATCTCGGATGTCCTTGTTATCTCCCGCGGCCACTATGTCGGCTGCAGCATCTCTAGCAGACAAATGTGTCACAGCAGAGTAGCCCCAAAAAATCAAAATCCGTGGCCGTGTAGCTCCGAAATCTAAATTTATGGCGAGAGTAGCTCTGGCGGCACTTGCCTGAGGAGATCCCTTGCATCCATAGGCGGACCCAACCATCCCTAAGCCCGGGCACGCACCCAGGCTTCTGGCCCGCCGACAAGCCTAATTTGATAGTAATTTAATTAAAAAGTAATATCATTAGCCTTTAGATACACTGTTTGTCCAGGTTTTAACTAATTCTTGGGTCCGCCACTGCTTGTATCGTAGACGCCATAATCGTGTACCAACGGCAAAATATTTTGAGCAAGACAGGGTGGAAATGTTCGCTCGGCAAGGAAGGATAATCAGCTTGCCATGGCATAATTTATGGAAGGGTATCGCGGTGAGTCCACATCGGCAATGGATACTTGCCTTAGGCAGATACCCCTTCCGTTCGTAGTGTTTGAGTATACCCATGAAGCGGTCGAAAGGATATATAGTGAGGAGACACACGTGGCTACATTGCCTTTTCCAACATATGTATGACACATGACCACATTGCTTTGTCCAATATATGTATGATTCCATAAATCCCTTTGATGTGACGCCAAACAGTTAGCACAGTTAGCACATATACCAAACAGTTTTACATAATTAATGTTTTTGTCCTTTTTGAAAAAAAAATATTGTTCATCTTGTGCTCTGACGCCACTTCAAAAAACTAATGAGATCATTGATAAATTCATCAGTTTGCCCTAAATGTGATACCCACGAGAGGATCCCGCTCTTAGCCACTCGGGCAGCCACGGCGGCTCGACACCATTATCCACTGATTGGACGGCGTGGGACAGAACAAGCTGCAGTTGACGACGAGTATGTCTATCGCGTCTGTGGGGATACAGGTCTTGGCGAAGAGGTCGTCAATTGCTGAAAATACAACGAGCTCGAACTCGGCTCTGGCGTTGTCAAGCGTGCAATACTTGGACGTCGGGACGAAATTGGGCGCTGCTGGCATGAAGGTCTCATCCCCAAGGCCCGAGCGCTCAAGTAGCCCCGCCATGAACAGGTGGCTACCCTTTTTGATGGTGTGTGATTCCTTGATATGTTGCAATAACGCGACTTTAGAGGCGCGGTAAAGGAGAGGGCTGTTGAATCAGTTGTGGAAGAAGGCGTAGTCGATCACGTACACCGCCCGCCGACGAAACAAGAGGTACAAAGTGACAGCGGCAGCCGGGAGGAACACGCCCAGGAGTAGGTGCACTGGCCGGAACTCGATGAGCAGACTAACTAGCTCCCCTGGCACCATACGTGCACGAGCCGCGGCCACAACAGCAAGGAAGCTGTCCACGATTAGCTGGTGCAACGCCTGGAGGCTCATGGCCATTTCGGAGTTGGTGTCTCTTGTGCGTTTAGTGTGCTAGAATTAACCCCTCGGCTGCTGGCTTGATCAATGATATATGTATATATATATATATATACATACATATATATATATATATGTATATATTAATATATATTAATATATATTAATATATATATATATATATATATATATATATATATATATATATATATATATGGTGACGCTATTTGACACCTAGGGTGTTATTCTACATCCACCCTCTATCTTTAGAACCGTATATTATTATATTATTTTTACGTCACGTAAATTTTATATTACTTTCTAAGTTGAGAAGAACATAATAAAATTTAAAAATGACATAATTTTTTTTGTTTACATACCGTAAAAAAATTCGACGTAAAAGACATATTTTTGGTGTTTTTTACACTATAATGACTCAAAAATATTTATTTTTGTGTCAAATTTTTTGGTTGTGGTGATTATACGAACATAATTATTCGTATAGACAACATAATTTTTTAGTCTAACAGCATAAAGATATGTTGGGTGCAAAATAAATTTTCTGCACCCTGGGTGCTGAATAGGGTTTATATATATATATATATATATATATATATATATATATATATATATATATATATATATATATATATAGGAAGCCTATATGGGACACCAAGGTGCCCAGGCACCAAACCTGCATTTTGTACATACCCGAGATGTACATACCTAAATTTCACACACACATATATATATATATAAGCTATATATATATATATATATATATATATATATAGCTAAACAGAACCAGTTCCGTATAACTATACAGGAACCCTTCTAAACATTGCCAAGAAACATAGTGAACTTATTTTTTCAATGCATCTGAACTTTCTTTTTTAACGAATGTCTGCCATCTTCAGAGTGAACTTTAAGAATCTATAGCCACGCCCCGAAGTAAACTTTCAAATATGTTTGAAGTGAACTGTGTTTTCTCGCAGAGTGAACTTTCTTTTTTAACGGCATCTGAAGTTTTTATGGGACAAAATGAGCGAATTCTTTTTTTGTCTAACCTAAACTACCAAATATAATGAGAATCCCTATGGCACTAAAGTGAACTTTGTTTTCCCACAGAGTGAACTTTCTTTTTTAATGCATGTGAACTTTAATTTTAGCGAACACCCCTCTAGAATTTTTAGTGTTGACTGAAGTGAACTATCAAATATAACGAGAACCCCGCCGCGTTCGAAGTGAACTATGTTTTTCCGCAGAGTGAACTTTATTTTTCCATAAGAGTGAACTTTATTTTTAAAACTATGTTTTTCCGCAGAGTGAACTTTATTTTTAGAGCATCCATAAGAGTGAACTATGTTTGAAGTGAACTTTCTTTTTCCATAAGAGTAAACTTTATTTTTACCAAACACCCCCGTGTGTTTAAACTGAAATTTATTTTTCACATCCAATTTCGAGTTCAGAGTAGCAGAAAAATAAAGTTCAGAGTAGGACGAGGTCGATGGTGGAAGGTGGTGGGGGCGACCAGCGCTGGGAGGTGGAGCGCCTACTTGGGGAGGGGAGGGTGGCGCGTCAGCGGGGAGGTAGAGCGCCTGCCGGCAAGGAAGGAGCCGCGGGTAGGGCCGGGGTAGCGCGCTGGGGAGGAAGGAGGCACCAACAACGCGAAACTGGGGCGGAAAGCTGGGGGGGAGGCACCGGCGGCGGAGAACCGGGGTGCGCTGGGAGGGAGGAGGAGCTGGCGGGGGCCGGTGCTGCACACTCGGGGAGAAGGCGCTGGCGGCGGGGCTAGGACGGCACGATGGGGGAGGAAGGAGGCGCGGGTAGGGCCAGGCGGCGCTGGGAGGCGCCCGGTGGGGGCCAGGCGTTGCCTGGGGTGGAGGATGCACGGGCGGGGGAGGCAGGAGGCGCGAGCGGGGCCGGGGCTGCGCGCTGGGGGAGAAGGCGTTGGCGGCTGGGCTAGGGCGGCGCGATAGGGGAGGAAGGAGGCGCGGGTAGGGCCCGGGCGGCGCACACGGGGGAGGAGGCGCCGGCGGTGGGGCCGGGGCGGTGCGCTAGGGGTGTGGGGTGGAGGAGGCACGGGCGAGGGAGGGAGGAGGCGCAGGCGAAAGGGACAAGGAAGAAGGTGGTTAGGATTGAAGGGTTCCTTTATAGCAAGATAAAGAAGAACTAAAAGAAAATAATATCAAAAAAAGGTTGAATATCTGGTAGTACTTCTTTAGGTTCACCTGTGTATTTCTCACCATATATAATCAGCGATCAAGGTGAAATATAACCCTCGCACGTTCCAAAACGTTCTATATTTCTATGGACGTTGTTACATAGTGCTCGGGATCTATATTGTCTTACGCGGTTCCCCCCTTTCCGAATTCAGAACTTTCCCAAAGTGGCATGCGGTACCGCGTCCCAAACCAGCCCAGCTCAGCTCCTGTTTCTTACACCAGCCCAGCTCCTGTTTTCCGATTGCCAGCTCACGCAAACAAAATACAGGGGCGTAAACGAGATCTCTATCCCACGATTCCTTTCCCCAACCCTACCTACTCCCTTTCTTCCTTCTCCGGCCGCCGGCTGCAAAATCTCTATGGCCGTTCCTTTTTCTTGGTCAAAAATTCAGGAAACAACAATATAGGGAGATCTGTCCTCCCCCTTCTCCCAATACAGGGGAGCAGAAAACTATAGGCAGATTACTGGAGTAAAATACATAACAAGGGAACAAAAAGCAAGAACATAGGTATATCCCTGCTCGATTTTGCTTTGTCATGAACACCATGATTTTCCAAATCTTTTTTACTATGTACAAAAACAGACCACTTCCATGTCCAAAGTAGATGTTTGCAAGGGGGGTATCTGGACGCTGATCAACAGGTTTTCAATATGTAAAAAAAGAAACAATGTATCACTATATCATAAGAAGATCACTGTATCATTAGAAGAGAAGTGAACCAGATGTAAAAGAAAATAGTGGTTGTTCAACTTGCATGTAGATTTCATCGAGCATGAACCATTTACACGGATCCATCAAAACATAGCATGTAGAAAAACAAAACCTCTAGTAGCAGGAATCCTCTTCCAGCATTGGGCATCTCCAGAATAACTCCAGTTAGAATCGTCAGGAAAAAAACAGGGTTTTATTAGCTTATATGTAAAAGAAAGGAAATGCTGATTCAATATTTTGTAAATGTAAGTTTATTATATGTTAGGTTCACACTAAAGTAGCAGGGATATACTAACATGTAAAAAAGTAACATGTAAAAAAGGAACTTCTATTTTTTTAGTAGCAGGATAGAATGTAACATGTAAAAAAGTTTACACACTTGGTTAAATTTTGTTGTTTTTGTGTAGAAGAAAATGTAAATTTCTTTTGTGTTTTTTTTGCAGGTATGGATTTTTGGTTCGGTGATGCTGGTATTGACCTAACCCTGCACAAGAAGATGATGCCGACCAGGACATGCTAGGCAACCCTAGGGATGATCTTACAGGGGATACAGGCAATGTTCCTCCATCTGGGGTTGATACCGGGCCATCTATTGACACGGGTCCTGAAACAGAAAATACATTGTCTAGCGCTGATTCAGATGGAGAGGAAGAGGTTAAGTCAACACCTAGCCTAACTCCGGTAGAAAAACCATACCCACAGATGATTTTTGAAACTCTAGAAGATGCAAGTTTATGATGTAATAGATATGCTAAGAGTGTTGTTTTTTCCATCAAAGCCAGCACTTCCAGAAATTCTGCTATGGACAAACAGAAGGACAGACAGATTTTTGTATGCAACAAAAGTGGAAAAAATGAAGATATTAACCAGCAAGAAGCTCCACCTGTAAGGCAGAGGAACCATAGCATAACAAAGAAGACGTGCAAGGCGCGTATGAGAGTTAAAAGAAGAGCTGAAAAGTGGCATGTCACAATGTGCATAGAGGAACACAATCATCCATGCATCAAGAAATTTTCCTTGAAAAAGTACTTGAGGTCTTATAGAGGAATACCCAAGGAAGAAAGATATTTTATCAAGATACTGCATAAGGTTAACCTCTCGGCCGGGAGGGTGATGTCTATTATGGCCGAGTTGTACGGAAACTTGGCTAATGTTTTATATCATTCAAAGAATGTCAGCAACTTCATGTCTATACTAGACGAAGGACACGAATATAAAGACATGTCTTTGTTGCTTGCCGAGTTTGAAAAAGTAAAAAATGATGATCCAGATTTCTTCTATAGGCTGGATCTTGATCATGCAGACAGAGTTCAGCGCATCTTCTAGGCTGATGGGCCAGCATGGGTTGCATACAAGCTCTACAACAATTGTGTGTCATTTGATGGAACGTATATGACTAATGCTTACAAAATGCCATTTGCGCCATTCATTGGTATAAATTGGTATGGGCAGTGTATTCAGCTGGGATGTGGGTTTTTAAAAAATGAAAGAATTGAAGATTATGTTTGGTTGTACAATCAATTCCTTGAAGCTCATGGTGGTTTGCAGCCTGCAAACTTCATCACTGATCAGGATGGGTCCATGAAGAGTGCTATCTTAGTTGTGTTTCCGGACATGTTGCATCAGAGTTGTAGATGGCACATTATGCAAAATGTGTTGGGTAATTTCTTGTTCACACATGAGGAACTGCGAAAGGAATTGAATGATATTATAGATCACAGCATGTCAATTGGAGAATTTGAAGCAAGGTGGGTAGAAATGGTATTACGGCACAATGTGGGGGACAATAAAAATTTGATGGATTTGTATGATCTGAGGGCCGAGTTTGTCCCTGCATACCACAAAGATCGCTTTTTCACATTCCTACAAACTACAGCGCATAGTGAAGGGTTTAATGCAGTTCTGAAAAGATATGTAAAGCCTAACAATAGCCTCTTCCATTTCTTCCAGCAGTACATGAAGTAGCAAGAGAAGATAGATGTGGCAGAAGAGTCGAATGAGTTCCAGATGGAGGACAAAGTTCTAAGGGTGTGGGGAGATTACCCTCTGGAAAAGAAAGCTTTGAGCGTGTACACATGCCCCATTTACTTGTGTTTCCATGGTGAGATCCGAAAAGTTACGTCCTACAATGTTACCGATGTCGATGGGCAACACTTTGATGTTGTGCCAATATCAGGAGCTGTGTTTGGGTATGGAAACAGATCATACAGAGTGGAAGCTAACTTGCAGGAATCAATATATCAGTGTGAGTGTAGTAAATTTAGTAGGGATGGTATTTTATGCTGCCATGTGTTGAGGGTCATGGCACAGCTTGGTGCTGTACAGTCTTTTCCGCCGCGATATATACTTCCTAGATGGGCAAAGGCACATGATGTAATTGTGCCGGAAAAGGTGGAGCTCCCTGATGTGCCAACTGATAGGAAATTGACAAAAAAGGAAAGGAAGTTGCTGCGTTACGGGAAACTATGCAATGACTAGACGCAACACGCTAAGGTTGCAGCCGAATCAGACAAAGGAAAAGCTCTAGCGGATAAGTACATGCAAGCGTTGGGTAATGAGCTAAAAGATATGAAGTTAAGTGAATCAGCTAAGAGCAAAGCAAATAAGGGTAAAACCAAAATAAAAGAAGCTCCTTCTAGGTTGGAGTTTGTAGGTGATGACGGTCAAGGGTGTGCATCGCAATATCAGCATGTTCGGGACCCTGAATGTACTACAACTAAAGGTCGTCCTCCGGAGAAGAGGAAGAAGTCCGGGCTACATTTGAAGTCAAAGAAACCCAGCAAGATCTCTCCTATTCCAAAACCACCGGTGTTCAACTTCTTTGCTGATATGGTTTAGTGTGTAAACATGTTTTATTAAGTACTAGTGTTAAAGAATTGCAAAGAGTGTTCTATTTTTTTGCTGGCTAGAATGTTTTATTGTTTGTAAAAAACCTGAAGTCAGTTTGATGCAGCCTTTTTTAGTTTGAATTATGCAATGCAATCTGTGTCATGGTACATTCACAACTTTTCATACTAAAACACATGTAAAAAATGTAACCTGAAAGTTAAATTCAAATTTCGGTAATTAAAAAGAACCATTTTGTACCTTTCTAACAGGACATGTATTACTTTGTTCTCCTGAATGAACATCATGTCTGAAAAAGCACTTTGTGCCAGTTGATTACTTTGTTCTCCTCGCGATCCAACCATTTCTTCATGAGAAGCTTCCTGATCACATGCATATCAGATTGCTTGAAAGCCAGCATCATCCTCCCGTTCCAGCACTCAATAAAATTCAGCATGAAAAACCCACAATCGAAACTGTTTGTGGCAAAAAAATAGTTAGCAATGTAAAAAAAATGTGAACAGTCTATGGATGAAAACAAACAAGTTTCAAATTTTACATCAGTGTAAAAAAGCATTATTATAGTAGGTTGAAAAGATGGTGTAAAATGTAAATTTTAGGTAAAATTTACATGTACAAATTTACATGTTCTGAATGTATATGCATCACATGTACAGTGCATCACATGTTTTGAATGTATATGCATCACAAGTACATGTTTATAAAATGTAACAAACCTAAAAATTACCTGATCTATATGTAAAATTTACATGTACAAATTTACATGTTCTGAATGTATAAAAAGCATGGTACATGTTCTGAATGTAAAATCATGGTACATATTCTGTATATAAAAAGCATAGTACATGTTCTGAATGTATAAAAAGCATGGTACATGTTTTGGACCATTTTTTACCATGGTAGCATGGTACATGTTCTGAATGCTTTTTACATGTTCATAAAATGTAAAACTCTTAAAAATTAGATGTTCTGAATGTAAAATTTACCAACATTTCACTTTTAATTTCAGAATTTACATGTTTTCATTTTATCTACATGTTCAGTGTATAAAAAGCATGGTACAAACAGTAATTTAGACCATACAGATGTACAAACAATAAAAAGCATGGTACAGATCATGGTAAAAAGTAAAAATGTTGGTGAAATTTACATGTTCTAAAACTGGTGTTCCCAGAAAATGTAAAAAATTTAGCAAATACATGTTATAAAAAGCTACTGTAGTTGTAGTCATACATTCTTATTTTGGAGCAAAAAGGGATATCTTACTTCGTGCTTTGCATTGGAGTAGGAATGTACAATGTTTTGTATTTTGAGATGTTGAACTTGGACTGATTGTAGTTTCGCGACCACATATTCTTGATAGACCCAATAATTGCTCTGTAATCTGATTGAAATCTCTTGTCCCCCTCCCTCCTCAATGAGTCCATCACTTCAAACCTCTCTGCCTTCAGGTTCAGAACAATCAGATATTAGTGCCTGTTATTGCTTCAATATCTGGTGTGAGATATTGGAGAACATAGAACATCATCTGTACATGGAGAAAACTTAAACACTTGCAAAACATGATATGTACATGATATTGTGGGTCTGAACTGAAAAAGTTAAAACATAGACGTAAAAAGAGTACAAAACAAATTACCATCTCCTTGTGGTCTAGCCGGTTTGAAGGGGAGTTTTCGAATGCTTTCTTGACAGATTTATCCATAAAGCATGTGGCACTCCTAAGCTTTCCCTGTAAGTAGGAGTTTTAGAAGAATGTAAGGTTGAAATAGCTAAGTGGCATCTCCTAAGCATATGTTTTTGCAGAGAAAAAAAGTATATCTTACCGCAATCCTAAGTGGCATCAGAAATTTCTTCTGTTGCGCCATCTCCATGGACATAGCGTTAAGAGCCATCTCACATGTTGAGTTGCTCAACTTTCCGCCTGGCCTGACTGAGTCAGCCAAATCTTTCAGGTTAATGAACCATCGTCCGTCATCGATGATGATAGTGTCGTGGTATTTACGACGAGCCCGCCATGGAGGGGTCCTCACAGTGCGTGTTTAGAGACGTGGGGTAAGGCGTACGGTTGACGGGTACGAGGTAACACAGCTTTCCTAGGTTCAGATCACACAACGGTGGCGGAATCCTACTCCTGCTATAAATCACTATAAGGGCAATACGCCGAGTTAAAGAGATAGGTTCGTTGTGCGAGGTATGACTAGAGAGCCAAAGTAATCGTGCCCTAAAGGCTCCCATAGGCCCGACTTATATAGTCGCCAGGTCCTAGGGTTACAGGGAGAAGTCCTAGCCAGACAGGTTACAGAGTCCTACACCGTCTATTACTAGTCTTGTGTATCTTGCATTCCAAGGCTCCAGGTACGTCGGTGACCCCACCGTAGCCTTCCTTTATCCGGCATGGGCCTCCCTTCTGGATCCATCTAACTGGGCCGCCCAGCAGGCCATAGGCCATGCTACCAACTATGGGCCACCCGGGTTATCCGAATAAGTGACATGCTATGAGGATATCCATATATCATATCCCCAACAATAGCCCCCGGAGAACTCCGAGATCTTGCGCCGTCTTGCCTCTTCAAATAAATGCTCCGTCTAGTTGGATGTCGGCAAATCGTCAAGCAATATCTTGTAGTCCTCCCAAAGAACCCTGCAAAACTTTCTCCGTCTTAAACTTGTAAGCCGGAAAAATGTTGAATCTTCCATTGTACATTTCCATAGTCGGATTGAATCCATCTATGTCGGAATCTTCGATGTGACGGCTCATCTACCCATGTTAGCTAGGACGACGTACGCTTAGGTCAGCGACGCCTCCTAACTCACACATACAGAGAACGTAATCATATCCGATTTTCCCGCGCGAGCGATACGAACCGTTGGCGGCGACGATTGGAGACATGGCGAAATTTCCGCGCACGTTTGCAAACACGTCGTCTACGCGGCAACCGTCCGATCAAGCTGCACGAATCTTGATGCCGAGGATGATAAATAGTAACCGTGAGGAAATCTCCACTTTTTACCTCATTCTTCTCGCATCATCTTCTTCCTCCAGCCGCGCGTCTCCTCGAGCTCTCCGCGAGAAACCTCGAGAAAACCCTAGCTCCCATCTTCACCAGTCGCACTCAACCTTCACCCCATGGCTAGCACCAGCACCTCCCCATCCATGGCGGCGTCGGGCGAATCCGCGACGAAGCCGGAGAGTTCCGTCGTCGTGCCCCTAGAGGGCTTGGTCATCCCCGCATCGGCGGTGATCGAGTCCACCGGCGGCGACCAAAATTTTGCGGTGCTAGAGCCACTGGAGGAGGAGCCAGATTCACACGAGGGCGACTGGCGCGGCTCGGATATCACCGATCACGACATCCAAGAGATGGTCGCCGAAGGCTACCTTCCCGCGAGGGAGGGACTTGCCTGGCGGGCGATGCCGGCCGGCGAGGTGACACCTTCTCCCCAAGTCGGAGAAAAGGTGTACCTAAAAGCTCAGCTGGTACGCGGCGTCTCCCTGCCCATCTCCAACTTCTTCCTCTCCGTCTTAGACCACTATAGGGTCTAGCCTCAGAACCTTTCCCCCAATAGCATCTTAGTGCTTAGCAACTACGCGGCACTTTGCGAGGGATACCTAGGGATAAGGCCTAGGTTAGACCTTTTTGTGTACTTCTTCACCATCAAACGTGAAGCCAGACATAGCAAGGAAGAGCTTAGGAACTGTGGCACCATAAGCTTCAAGATTCGACCTGGCCGGCAGTTCCCCGACATCGTCGGCCACGAGTCCTGCAAGAATTGGCAACAGACGTACTTCTACGGCCCCAGACATTCCTCTGGCTGGCCGAAAAGTTACATACCCGGACTTCGTTGATGGAGCCGCCGCTGAAGCCTCACATTGGAGATCCCAAGCCTCCCTTCCCTTCGACCTCCACGATTCTCGGGCCATAAGGCAGATCGAGTGGTATGTAGAGACGGGTCTGACCGGCTTGGACCTAGCCATGTGCTAGTTCATCAGGCGAATCCAACCTCTGCAGCACCACGCGAAGCTCATGCACGAGTATTCCAGCGACATAAGGGATAGTCTCCGCATATCCATGGACAACTTCTCGAGCGAATACGTCAAGCTCCGTCTTAAGGACATCGTCAAGGTGAAGGATAATAAGCGCGGCTTCACCATCACCTACGACATGTTCGTAGACGGCAAGTGCCCAAAGGTAGTTTTTTATTTTCCGTGTACGACATATACTCCAGTCTTTCCGTCTTGCAAATGTCATTTTGTCTAACACGGTGGTTTCTTACTTAACAGCTTAGAGATCTAGAGGAGGGCAACCTGGCTGCCCAAATCTATGATCCAAAGATGAAGGAAGTCACGGTCGTGTCCGACGACGAAGTCCCGTTGGCGCGAAAGAGGAAGAGCTCCACCTCTGACGCTATCGACGGAGGCAAGAAAAAGATGACGGAGGGTGGAGCCTCCAAAAAGACTACCGCCGCCCTGGAGGCGGAAAAGGGAAGAACCACCGGGTTTTTTGCCAAAGCACCCCCATTAGTGTAAGCTTCTCATTATCCGACATTGTCTATTTACATGTATTGCTCATGTACTTATGCTTTTGCACGTTTCAGGAAGAAATCCACGACCAGCCTCAAGAAGACCTCCAAAACTTTGGGGGCTTCTCAAAATATCAAAGACATGCTGCATCGCGATGCCTCCCCCGCCATCGCCCCTGCTACTCCTGTCGTCAAGCCCTCGTCTGCCCCAACAAGCTCACAAGTTAAGGAGGCATCATGCCCTTCAGCCATGGAAGTGGACTCTGGCGCCTCTACCGAACTCGCGGTTGTCGGCGAGAAGGGAACGCAGGAGAGCACCGCTCAACAAATGGTTGAAGCTCCAGCTAAGGATGCCATCGGTGGCGGCAAGGCGGTGGTGGAAGCTGGTACTTCTGCCGAAGGCGGCGCCCTTGCTCCCTAGAAACCATTTGAGTTTCCAAAGATAGTCTACCCGGCGCTTACGCCGAGTAGCACAACTCTGGTTCATGGAGCAGCAACGACATCTCCGACGTGCGGTCTTGAGGAGCTCCTCCGTCAAGCAGACATATTGCAAGGAAACAACATCTCCTTTGGCAAGCTGCTAGCCGAGAGCGCTACAAACCTCAAGATCATTGCACTTGTAAGTTTTACTTTGCCTTGTGCATTTCATATGAGTATCCCACTGTAACCCTCGAGGATGTAGACGGAAAAACCATAGGTTTTTACATCTATATGCTCTAAGAGTGACTAAGTTAGAAAAACTCTCATTGTAGCCCCCAAGCATTTAGATGGAATGAACTATTCCGACTAGATGCTTTAAGAGTAGCATATGTAGTGTTTATATTTTTTCAATACTGTAGCCCCCAAGCCTCTAGTTGTAACTGAATTAGTTCCGACTAGATGCTTAAAGAAAAGCTAAGAAGATTCTGAGTTAAAAACTTTATACTGTAGCCCCGAAGCTTCTAATCGAGAACTGAATTAGCTCTGACTAGATGCTCAAAGAAAAGCTAAGCATACTGCGAAGTAAAAACTCTTGCTGTAGCCCCCGAGCGTCTAGGTGGAAATTTTCCGACTAGATGCTCCAAGTAGACTAAACAACGGTTTAACTTTTTTCTTTTTTCCACGGAATGAGAATGCTCGGAGGGGCATGGCCAACGACAAGTACCAGAAGATGCGCACAGATCTTGAAGCCGAAAAGGGTAAAACTGCCATCTTTAAGGAACAGATCATTAAAAACAAGAGTCTGTTTTCTTTTTGTGAATTCCGTCTTGGTTTTGTGCCTACATTCTCCGAGTACTTACTGTGTACTTTGCTTTCTCCGACTTTGCAGAACATGTTGCCAAGGACAAGGACATTGTCGAGCAGTCCAAGCACATCTAGCAGCTGGACAGCGAGAACAAGATCCTTAAGGAGGAGAGGAAAGAGATGCTGAAAATGGATGAGGATTCAATGAAGGCCCTGCAGGATTCCGCCTCCGCGGAGATCAATCGCTTGAAGGAGGAGATTGCGATCTTAAAAGATCAAAAGCAAGCTGCTGATGAGCAAAACCAACGCCATACCGAGGCGTATAGGCTCCTCCAACAAGAGAAAGAATCCTTGGCGGACACCCTCTGGCAGGCTAAGGACAGCATCTTTAGTAAGTTTCTTCCGCCTTGTATTTCTGTAGTCTGGATACTTTGAAATTATTGAACTCATGCGCTCCTTGTCAAAACTTGCAGCTCCTATGGGTTTAACCTGATCGCCTCCTTCGGACAAGGAATGCATGGTTCTTGCCGGCAACTTCATCAACACCGCCATCACCCAATCCAAAGAGATTTCCAAGCCCCTCCAGATACACATCAAGGCCTCGGACTCCGTGGTGAAGTACTCGGAGATTCTGCGCCGAGCCCTCGAGCGTGTTACAAGATGGAAAGCTTCATGTGCACGGGCTGGCGCAAGGATGGCGTTGTCAATGGTGAAGGCACACTACGAAGGTGCCGACATCGACACGGTGACCTCTGGTATCCCCGACGTCGACGATGACGTCAAAGAGATTGATCATGAAGCCATCCTGTCGTCACTCGCGGGCTATGACACCAGAGTTGCCGAGTTGGTGGACATCGAGGTCTTCGTGCTCATGAACACCATCAACAGCGGCAACCAAGATTCCTCCGAGTCCCACCACAGTGCCGACATTGAGGGTGATTCTCCGGCTGGTGACGATGCTGCTTCCAAGTATCCTGTGCCAAAGGAATGAAAAACAACTTTGTAATATTTGTCTCACCTTTGGTGTATGCACGGAAAAAACTTGTTAATGTAACTTAAGGCGGAAAACAATGGTTGTTTATTTCCTACTGCTTAAGAACTAGTTACCGGCATGTATATATTTTTTAAGAAAGTGTTGGATTATCCATTACTTTGGTTCTTATGCTTGAATTTTCGTGAGTCGGAAGACTCGTTGTCGGAACCATGCGCTTAGGTGATGATGCCCAATGGAACCGTCAAAAACCTGAGCACAAAATCGCCGACAATAAGTGCCGAAAGTCACTACTCCAGAATCCATATAAAAACGACAAAGAACGTGTAGACCAGAAAACTTAAGCTAACGCCCATAGGTGGAATTTTCACAAGTGCAAACGCAAAGCTTGTGCATAAAGGTTTTACATGATCCAAAAATGAACACTAAAGGAGGTAAAAGACTCAAAAATATGAGTGAACTAGAGAGCTTTATTTCACTGATCATATAAGAGGTACACAATTAGATAAAAAATGCTAAGTGTAGAAAGGACGTAGCTGTGCTATGTTCCATGGCCGATCAAGCTTCGGGTAGTCATCATCCGGGTCACGTCGCTTACGCTTATGATCCTCGTTGGGTCTATCCTTTAGTTCACGATTGTCAACAAGGTAGTAAGACCCATTGAGTAGCGCCTTGCTTATGATGAACGGTCCTTCCCATGGCGGGGATAATTTGTGTGACTTCTTCTGCTTAAGTCGGAGCACCAAATCCCCTCTTTAAACGAGCGATGCCGAACGCGGCGACTATGGTACCTGCGTATATTCTGCTGGTAGATGGCGGATCTTTGGCATGCCAAAACGCGCTCCTCGTCGAGAAGGTCCACATCTAGGCGTCTGGATTCTTTAGCCTCATCTTCGTCATAGGCGGCAACTCTTGGTGGATCGTGAACTATGTCGGAAGGCAGGATGGCTTCTGCTCCATATACCATGAAGTAAGGGGTGTAGCCGGTGGATCTGTTGGCTGTAGTTCATAAACTCCACAGCACAGATGGCAATTCTTCCGCCTAGGCTCCAGCTACTATATGTAGTGGTGCCTCAAGACATGGCTTTATTCCCTGCAGAATTAATCCATTGGCTCGCTCAACCTGACCATTGGATTGTGGGTGTGCCACAGATGCAAGTTCAAGTCGGATGCCTTTCTCCCACCGAGTGATAAATTGATGCCGTTGTCGGTGATAATGCTATGTGGGAAACCAAATCTCACCACTAGATCCCGGACAAACCTGAGGGCAGTTTCCCCATCGAGCTTTCTAATGGGTTTAGCTTCTATCCATTTAGTGAATTTTTCAACTGCTACAAGCGGATGCGTAAAACCACAAGGTGTCGTCTGTAACGGTCCCACCATGTCCAGCCCCCAGACCGCAAATGGCCAAGTTATTGGTATTGTTCGCAGTTCTTCAGCAGGAGCATATGCTTGTCGGGCATAATACTGGCATCAAAAGAATGTCTCAACCAGCTTGTCGGCGTCCCCCTTCGCGGTCAGCCAGTAGAATCCTTGTCGGAATGCTTTCGCGACCAACGATCGAGGAGCGGCGTGATGCCCGCAATCTACGAGATGGATTTCGCGTAGGATTTCCATACCTTCTAGCTGGGAAACACACTTTAGGTATACACCAGTAGTGCTACTTTTGTAGATTTGCCCACTGATTATGGTATAACCCTTTGCTCACCATACTATTTTCCGTCTTTCGACTTCGTCGTCGGGCAAAGTTCCGTGTTCAAGCTGGAAGGACCTTAGTCACCATTGTAACACCCTCAGAATCGGCCCTATGCAAGTTTTAGCAAAACCCGCCAAACCCGCATAGAAACGATTCAAAGGTGCCCAACAGGCACTT
Organism: Avena longiglumis; assembly: GCA_030063025.1. Taxonomy (NCBI): domain Eukaryota; kingdom Viridiplantae; phylum Streptophyta; class Magnoliopsida; order Poales; family Poaceae; genus Avena; species Avena longiglumis. The sequence goes on from CP125979.1 coordinate 451,015,154, forward strand.
TCGTGCGGGTGGAAAACGAAGTAATAACATTACACAACAGTCCTCGATGGGACCCACATAACAGATATATATACAACAGCGACTCCAGGAGTCAAGAATACAGATATAATATACAAAGATCCAAATCACCTTGAAAACGATAGAGCGTGCAGCTACGGACAAGATGCAAATGGGGCTAAGAGCCCTGAAGAATAACCAATGGCGTCCATAACCCTGCCCAGGCCAAGCCGGAAGGGTAACCCTGCTAACGGCGTCGATCTCAAAACCTGCTTAAACAAAAGGGGTGCCGACAAAGGGCAAAGGAAAAAAGAGGAGCTTGATCGAGGCCGATTGCAGCGAGGCTAGAATTCGGCGGTCCTCGCCTACATAGTTATGGTGGACTGAGCGGCAGCGGCAGCATGCACTAAACAACCTATAGAGACTCGATCCAACTGGCGGCTATTAGAGAGGGTTAAGAAAGACCTATTCGGAACCAACCTGATACTATCATCAAACAAACCCATCCTGGCGTTTTCCCCCTCGGGACCAAACGAGGAAGTCATCCGAGGAACTCACACAGTTGGCAGTTTTAGTTATTCAGTTATCGCTGCAGCAATTACTAGTCAGGTTTAGATAATCATCCTGATAAAGTAAGCAGTGGGCACTTTTAGTTAACCATTCCGTGATAGTTGCAACGATTACTAATCAGATACAGATAGCATGAGATAAACCCAAAACCCAGCAGTTGTTGGTACTTTTATTGAGCCATTCCGTTGTAGTTGCAATACTTACTAGTCAGGTACATTGGTCGTAAGCGACACTCCAACCAAGCAATTGTGGGCAGTATTATTTAGCCATTCCATTATAGTGAAGCTGATTACTAGTCATTATAAAGTCAAGTTGATAGCACTACTTTAGTTATGCTTGTCTATGGTCGAGATACTGTGCTCCAAGTCGTCCATAACCGCGGACACGGCTTTCAGAAAGTTTTACCCGGCCGGGGTGCACCAATAGCAACACACGCTCGATCAACCTCGGAAAAACCAAATCAAAATCCAACGAGGCTTTCACGACAAAGCAATCACAGGATTCAGAAATATTTCAGGGGGCCACCCCTTGGAGTCTTACCCGCAACGAAGTAAGCTAGCTCCGAGACGGACTCAAGGTTTGGGTGGACGGCTGTGAACGACTGGGAACCCAAAACTGGGCTTGTCGACACCGCGGAATCGTGTCCCGATCCTAAACAGTACAGTGTGCTCCTCGCACAATCGTAAATACAGTAGTAGCATGGCATAAGTACAGGATAGTAAATAAAACCTCAAACTAGTTTGTGGCCCCAAGAAATAAGACTGAATCAAGCTCTGGCTCAGGGGGGTCCCATATACCTCCCGGATGTGGATAGCGCGATAAATCAAGGAACAGGTATCAAGTACTCGGGGTCCTACGGGACACAAGTGGGCGTTCGGAAACCAAATATTATCTATCACCCACCGATGCCTCTGCTTACTTCAATTTTAGTTGTTAAACAGGAATTAAAGTGAGCGATAAGTAAAGCCATGATCATCTCCAACATCAAACATGCGGCATTACTCCAACTACTGTGGAACTTGGCGACATGCAACAGCACTTGAGCAAGCGACTACGACGCGCAAGTCCAACTATCTACCAAACAACAGGTAATAGGGTGTGTCCAAGGCAATATAAGGCTGCAAGGGATATCACGGGTACGAAAACTAGAGCATCGCAACACAGATAACAATAGATCAACAGGAGGGAATAAAGACTATAAAAGTAAGATAGGTAGAAAGGGGGAGATGCTCGCCTGAAAACATTGCCGAAGGTTCAACCGAAGATCGGCTCGACACTCGCATCAACTCAACGGCCTTATCCGCGAAGAAGCAAACCACTAGAAGAAACACCGAATGCAATATTTAATGCTACAGCAAAAGATCGGGCATGATGCATGTATGATGTATGGCATGGCAAAGGTGCGATGCAATTAGGTCATATTAAGTGGAACTAGGTGTCCCGACAAATGATTATATGGTTCAAGTTGTTTATCTACCCCGCAAATTAAATGTTGTTTAATCATGGCAAAAGATAGTACCGGTTCGATGCACAAATTTAAATGAGGCCAATATAAGACTAGATTTGGCCGCATATGGGCCCCATATTTAATTATAAGGTGAATCGGCGTAAGGCCCCCAAACCACATGACAAGCATGCATGCAAGATGAATGATGAATATGCAGCAGGTTTTATGTTTAGCATTTATAAAAATAGGGGTTCGGATAAGGGTCACAAATTAGGGTCTCGACGGTCTTGGTGTTCCGGGGTTCGGGGGTTCGACAGGGTCCGGGGTCCGGTCTCGGGGTTCAGGGTTCGACGGATCTTTCTCGGACAACTGAGGTAGATCTTGGCGCATCCGCGGTCTGCGGGCCCGCGTAGACGGTCATGGCGTTCAAGGGGAGAACTTGGCGTTCCGGAACGAAGGACTTGGTTCGGTGTCGGGGGCATCGGATTCACCCTGGTTGCTGTCGTTCTTGTCGTGGTGAAGATCTTGTCGGGTTCGCGCTTCGGATTCCGTGAGGCGATCTTGGCGTCCCTCCGGTTCGGGTTTTGGCGTCCGAGGGTAGTTCATGTCGTTCGAGGGTTCGGCCTTCGGATCCATGAAGGGGTTCTTGGTGCTCCGTGATGTAGATTTTGTCGGTTCCGCCCCCAAAGACCTTGTGGTTTCGTGACGGCGATCTCTGGTTCCGGTTCGCGGTTTCTTGTCGACGGTCTTGTGGTGCCATCTTGGCTTGCCGGTGTCGAGCTCGGGTTCCGTTGATGATCTTGGGTCGGCATCACGTGGTAGACCGTCGGAATCGATCTTGTCGAGGTAACTAGTACCCTCACCACATCGACACGCGGTCAACACATCCGCGACAAACTTCCCACAAGACCCCACGATCTCCATCTCCTCCAAGGAGTCAAACAGGAGCGAGTCTGGCGTCGCATGCTTGCAAGAGGGGAGGCCGAGAACTACCGGCAGGACGCGTGCTCGCGTGGCGGTTGGAGGCGGTGATGCTGCGGCCGGCTCGCAAGGTGACGGTGGGGCTAGCCGGAGAGGGCGACGGCGCGGCCGGGTGGAGGATGCCACGGGGCGGAGATGCGGGCCGGCGCGGGAGGTGGTCGTGGCGGCGGGCGCGGGCGCCGACGGCCGGGAGAGGAGGAGCACGGGCTGGCGACGGGAGGAGGCGCGCGGGCGGGCCGGGCGAGGCGGGCTGCAGGCGAGCGGGTCTGGGAGGCGGACGGAGGGCTTGTGCCGGGCGAGCGCGGGCGCGGGCTGGCGGAGGTTGCCGGCGAGGATACGACGCGGCCGGGTGGAGGACTGACGGGGAGGGCGGAGCGGCGGCGCTGTAGCCGGGGCTCATGGACGGAGGCTTTGGGCCTTCGAGGAGAGGGCGCAGAGGAGCCTTGAGAGGAGCGGGCGGGAGGAGGTTGGAGGGGGACCGGTCGACGGCGGCGCGCGGATCCGGGGTTGCGGGGTGGTGGCGGGGCGGAGCTTGGCGGCGGGGCTCGGGCGCGGAGGTGAGGCGGCTCCGGCGGAGGTGGGTGATGGCGAGCGGGGGTGCGGGCCAGAGGGAGCGGCGGGAGGCCAGAGGAGGGGAGAGCGGGCGAGGAGCCATGGAGAGGAGGGAGGATGCGGTCGCGCGCGGGGTGAGGAGCGAGCGGCCAGAGAGAGAGGATGGGAGGTTGGGGACGGAGGGGTGGGTCCCAGGGCGCGGGTGGGTCGGTCTGGGGCGTGCGCGTGGCCGCGTGTGTGTGCTGCCGGATGGGACCCGGCGGTCAGGGAGAGGGGGGGCTGAGAGGTGAGGTGGCTGTGTGAGGGAGTGGGGCCCGGGTGCTAGAGAGAGGGGTGGGGGAGAGCTGGGTGAGAAAAGGGAGAGGGAAAAAGGTATGGATCGATGAGGTGGCAGGTGGGTGGAGATTGGGTGAGAGGGTGAGGTGGCGGCCTGCGGTTGGTGGGTAGGATAGATTTGGGTGGGGATAGGATTTAGTGGGGCTGATTTAAAATGTGTGTTTGTTTGGTCTTGTCTATTTTAAAACTAGGCCATTTTGCAAACAGTTTTTAGACAAATAAAATCTCCGCGATCGGGTTTTGTGTTTGAAAATAAGAGGGTATTTGTATAAATCAAAACTAGGCTTTTCAAAATAATGCAGACAAACAATGCATGATGATGACGATGCAATGCACAAAAACAACGCGATTTTCTAGTAGTGGTTTTGCGGGATGCCACAACCATGTTGACAAAAGAGTCGGCTCTATGCGGGTTGTCGATGTCGGCTCCCTTCACGGATGGTGTGCGTGGGTACTCTAGGAAAACTCCTGGCAGAATCGCTTGCACCCTGATCCAAGCATAGACAGCAGATCAGCCGCCTCATTTTTCTCCCTAGGCACATACTTGACTTCGTAGCCCAAGAAGATTTTGGCTATCTCGTCCACTTCGTCTCGATATGCCGCCATCATAGGGTTCCGGGCATTCCAGGTGTCAGCCACCTACTGGGCAACCAAGTCGTAATCTCCATAGCAAACTATGCGCTTGATGCCAATATCCTTGGCTACACGCAGTCCGTGAATGAGTGATTCATACTCCGCCATGTTGGTTGTATCCTCGAAGTGGATTTGCAGAACGTAGTGTAGCTTGTCTCCTGTTGGTGACTGTAGCAATACACCAGCCCCCGAGCTGTTTAGCAGCTTTGCTCCGTCAAAGTGCATCACCCAGTACTCTGGTTCTGGAAACGGAGTAGAATCTGGCATCTCCGTCCAATCTGCAACAAAATCGGCCAAGGCTTGTGACTTGATAGCGTCGTGTCTTTTGTAAGTGATCTCGAAGGCGGCTAGTTCAATGCCCCACTTCGTGACCCTTCCTGTAGCGTCGCTGTTATTGATAATGTCGGACAGTGGAGTCTTGCTCACCACTGTGATTGGGTGCTCCTGAAAGTAATGCATCAGCTTCCGAGAAGCAAGGAATACTCCATAAGCTATCTTTTGGTAGTTCGGGTAACATTGCTTGGACTTCGTCAAGACCTCGCTCATAGCCTGACTCCTTCCGCTCTACCACGACGACGATGCTGATAACCCGGTTGGTTGCCGCCATGTAAATTAACAGGGGCTCACCAGGCTCGGGTGCTGCAAGGATGGGCGCTGAGGAAAGAATTTTGAGCTTCTTCAATCTTGCATCGCTTCGTCCGTCCATGTGAATTTGTCCGCCTTCAAAGAACTTGTACATCGGCAGCCTTCTCCAAGTCGGTGACGAACCGACTAACTTCACTGCAACGCACCCTATTAGTCGTTGAATGTCCTTAGGGATGTCGGATGTTTTATGTTTAAGATGGCCTTGATTTTCTCCGGGTTGACCTCGATTCCGCGTTGGGAAACGATTAAGCCCAACAATTTGCCGGCTGGAACCCCTAAGACGCACTTATTAGGGTTAAGCATCATGTTGTATTTTCGAAGATTATCAAAGGTTTCTTTTAAGTCGGAGATTAAGTCGTTTGACTTTTTAGACATCACCGCGATATCGTCCACATAAGCGTGAACATTCCGACCAATTTGGTCGTGGAGGCAACGTTGCATTGTCCGCTGGTAAGTAGCACCTGCGTTTTTCAACCCAAAGGGCATTGTGACATAGCAAAACATGCCATATGGGGTAGTGAACGAAGTGGACAATTGGTCCGACTTCCTCATCTTGATATGGTGGTATCCTGAGTACGCATCAAGAAAACAAAAAAGTTCCGAGCCATCCATCGAGTCAATGACTTGGTCAATGAGAGGCAAAGCAAACGGATCTTTGGGACATGCTTTGTTCAAGCCGATGTAATCAACGCACATTCTTAATTCATTGGTTCCCTTTTTGGGGACAAGTACAGGATTGGCCACCCATCGGGTGTGAAGGACTTCTCGGATAAATCTAGCTTTAAGTAACCTAGCTATCTCTTTGCCAATGGCGCGTCTCTTCTCATATCCAAAGCGTCGTAGAGGTTGTTTCACTGGTTTACATTTTGGGTCAATGTTTAAGCTGTGCTCGGCAAGTTCCCTAGGTACACCTTTCATGTCGACAGGTTGCCAGGAAAAGATATCCCTATTCTCATGGAGGAACTCGACGAGCTTGCTTTCCTATTTGGGATCCAGGTTCGTCCCAATGGCGGTGAGCTTGGAGGCATCGCCTACCACAAGTTCCACCGGCTTGGTCTTGATGGCGGACTTGAACACAGGAGCGGATTCGGAGATCTGCTTCTTCGACACGGGCATCTCTGAGTCATCGACCTTGCTCTAGATCTCCTTGAATTCTTCGCTATAGAGGACAGCTTCTGCAACGACTGCTTCGTTGATCTCGCAGTCCCTTGCCTTGGTAAAGCTTCCAGATATGGTGATGATGCCGTTTTGTCCGGGTATCTTGAGTTTGTTTTAGACGAAGCATGGCTTAGCCATGAACGTGTGGAATATGTCGTGGCCGAATATGATGTGGTACACGCTCTTGAAGGGGACCAGCTCAAAGGACATGAGCTCCTGGAGGTAATTATTAACATCGCCAAAGGCAACCTGAAGTGTAATGCACCCAAGGGACCGAGCCTCCCGACCAGGAACTACGCCGTGGAAGATGGTGTTGGTCCGCCTTAGGTTTGCCTCCGTCAAATTCATCTTCTGCAATGTATCCAGGTACATGATGTTGATGTTGCTTCCACTATCCACCATACACTTGGTGAACTCCACGCCGTCAATCGAAGGGTTTATGACCATGGCGTACTGGTTCTCCGTGGGTATAAGGTCTGGGTGGTCTGTCCTGTTCCAAGTTATTGGAACCTCCGACCAGCGCAGGTACTGGGGAACTGGGGGGAGAGTGGCCATCAGGATCCTCAGAGAGGTCTTCTGTTGTCTGACGGTGGGGGTGCCAAGGAAAGTGTGGTAGACTGGAGCCTTCTTTGCGAAGGGGTTCTTGCCCTTGTCGTCGCTCTTGCCGGCGTGCTTGGGTCAACGTCTTCGTCCATATCACTTGAATCCTAGGATTCCTCCTCCTTCTTTTTCCCCTTGCCCTTGCCTCGCGGTCTGTTCTTCTGACTTCGCTTATAGCTGGACTCCGGTTCTTCCTTGAGGTCGTTGACACACTTGCAGTGTCGATTGGTATGGGTGGCCTTGCCGTTCGCGTCGAGGTGTACGAGGCACGAAATATCGCGGTACTCCTTGTAAGTTTAGGGAACACGGAGCGGCTCCGAGGTTGTTTCACTGCCTCGCTGGTACCCACGGCCAGCTCCCCTTCCTCGGCCACGTTGTCCGCCATCACCTCGTCCTGCAAAAGTCATAGCGACCATGTCGATAGATTGCTTTTCTTCTGGAACGGTTTTCCGCTTTGTACTGCTGTTCCTCTGAGCTTGAGTTGGAACGGATGTTCCCGACAATGAGCCGCGAGCATCGTCGTCGGCAGCTGCGAACTCACTAGCCAACTGAATCATCTGATTCAAGTCAAGCTGGTGATTGTCCTGCAAGCGCTTCAGCTTATGTCAGAGCAATGTGCCCCTTTCCAACCCGTCGATGAAGGCGGCCATGGCGGTCTGAGCGTGCACTCTTGCGCAGGAATTCTTCATGTCCAGCCAGCGAGAGAGGTAGGCGTGAGATGTCTCGTCTTTCTCTTGCACGCACCACTGTAGATCGCCCACAGTGCAGGGACGCTTGTATGTACTCTCAAAGTTCATGGTGAACGCTTCTTGCATGTCCAACCAGTTGTAGTTGGATTTCTCCGGCAAGTCTTCGATCCATTGACGGGCCGTGCCCGCCAACATTAATGGGAGGTACTTGACGGCAACGTTGGGGTTGCCTCCAGAAATCTCCACCGCGTTGCCGTAGTCCTGCAACCATGTGGCTGGCTTGGCGGTGCCGTCATAGGGCTTGATGGTCTTGTTAATCCAGAAACCTTTGGGGTAAGTTGCGGACAGTATTGCAGGTCCAAAGCAACCTGGTCCTAGGTATGGTCCTTCCCGGGCCTCGTGGATCTTATCGATCCGCGATCGTGCGTCGTATGGCTCCGAGTTCTTCTTCTTGTCAACAGGGGATGGGCTGCGTGAACGACGCGTCCCCCTCCGCCATGGTGACTGCTTGGTGGTAACGAAGGCGGAGGTGGCGGTGGGTTAGCCTTCTTGATGTTACCCTCCTGCGACGCCTCACGCCTGTCACGGTTACTTGTCGGACACGGAGGGTCATGGCGTGACCTGCTCTTGTGTCCTTGGTGTCGCTCTCCGTCATGACGGGTGTGCTCCGCATTGTCGCGGATGACGATGCCGCACTCCTTTGGTGGGGGCATATTCGCACGATGGTGAGTCTTGTAATCTTCGCGATGTCGGGGGGATCGGGGCGGTGGCGATGGGCGATGAGGTCAGGCCTTTTCTCCGTGGTCGGAGGATATGGGGATAGCATCCTTCCTGTTGCGTGCATCCCTCCTTCTTCGTTCTGATGAACCCGTCTGGGACCCGACATCAAGAGGAGATCTGTCCCTTTTCTTGCTGGCTAGATTGGCAGAGCACTGGGTCAGACTCAAGCCTCTGAGAGGTGGCCTTTTCTTGCTGCTTCACCGCCTTGGCACTAGGTCATAGACCTGTTCCACTGCTTTGGGGTGATCTATCCTGCTCCAGAAGGGTCTTTGCGACGGCGAGGTTAAGGAGTGGGGTGGGCATCACCTGCTTGCCTTCACTGTCAATGTATGGCTTGGCTTGTGCCGGCTTCGGGGGAGCCCATCCTAGGTTGCGCCGTACACCAGGATCATTGATGACGCGAGCCAGAGCTTTCTTAGCCTTCTGCTGCTGCAGTAAAGTCTTGTACTCGGCCTCCATTGCTCTAGCTTTTTCTATGGACTTCTGCGCGTTGACCAGATCTCTATCTAGTTTAGCTCCTTGCTCCGCGATGGACTGTGCTTCCTCCAGCAGCTGCTGGCGCTTCTCGACAAGCTGGGTCATGTTCCGGATATGAGCAACGGTCAGTGGCTCGACAAGGAGATTGTCGTACATCACTCTATCAGCTGGAGTAACTTGGGCTGCTGCAGACGTAGATGCCGGAGGCGGCAAGTTCGGTGTTGTTGTTGGTCGGGCGGTGCCGAGTTCCTGCGGCAGATCTTGGGTTAGGCGGAGGAGGCATGACTTTTGCGCGATCATCGTCAATAGCAATAAGTGTCCCCTTCCCCTTTTCCAGTGCTGTAGGCGGAGCTTGTCCGGGTTGATCTTCATCCATCGCCATCCCAATGGTGACGAACACCCCTCAAGACGCGACGACGTTTTTGTCTTGCTCGTCGCGCAAGTAATCCTCCTCCATCTCCTGCATAGCGGAGTCTAGATCTTCTGGACTGAAGTCTATCTCTTCTGAATCTGCACTGAAGTTAGCATAAAGCGCATCAATGAAAAAGTCGGAGGGTGCCAGGACTTCTCGATCACGGCGCTGGAGGTGCAAACGCCTCGGCGATGACCGGAGGTGCTGCTGCGACGATGGCGGCGGGAGGCGGTGGCGGCGGCTGTTGAATCGGAGGTTCTCCGTCTCTGAGAGCAAGCTCCATCTGGACTGCCGCGTCAGCTGCTGCGTAGCTATTGACGGTGCTCACCATATCTTCGAGGGTAAGGCGTCCTGTTGCCTGCTGTCGTCTTAAAGAATGTCGGAGAAGCATGCCACGGTCCAGTCTTTCCATGAAGTGATACAAAGCGTTATCACCGGGGTAGTGGGCTAAATCGGCTCGTATACGGAGCCACCTGGCCAGGTAATCGCGGGGGTTTTCGCCTTCTCTCTGAACGCAGCGCGCCAGATCAAAGATGGTAACCACGCCGACGAACTTGGATCTCTGCTGTCCAGACGCACGGGCAAAGCCGGCGGATTTGCAGTTATCTTCCACCTTTATATCCTGCACAGGGGCGGTTTGGGTGTGAAGGGTTCGCAGCATAGAAAACAAAAATTTTCCTACGATGGGAACAACTATGTACCAAGATCTATCTACTAGATACAAACAACGGGCGGATGTATATCCGTAGAGAACATACCCTTGAAGACCGACAAAGCTTAACGAGTCCAAACTCGTGGTTGATGTAGACGATCTCTTGCCGATCTCAAGATCGAGAGGAAGTCCTAGCGCCGCAAAACAGCAGCGCATCCGTGCTCGCACACACGTTCGAGGCACCGAGCAACCTCCGCCTCCTCGCTCCAGCGATGCAGCGGAAGCACAACTCTTTCTTGCCGAAAAGCCACCGGGAACATGTATCTCGCTAGTCCGAGACCATGGGGGATAAAATCTAGAGGGGGAGAGAGATCCTTCACGAGGAGGTGTGTTGTGAGAGGAGGAGAGGGGGGCCTTTTATAGGGGAGAGGGGGGGCACCCAAGGGGCCATGCGCCCAGCCATGGGGCTGCCCCACCTCTTCCACATTCATGTGGGTGGAGCTCCCACTCAAAATGAAAAGCCTCCACTCCCATTAAAAAGCCTCCACTCATAAATCCACTCACATGCATTAAATTTCCACCAAATTTAATGCAAGCTCTCATTTAAATAAAACTCTTTATTTATTTATTCAGAATTTTGTTAATTACTTTAATTAACAAACATTCACATAAAACCCTTGCTAGTATTCCATTTCACATGCGAACCAGTTTCAGCAATTTCAACCAAAGCAGTTTGTGTCTAGTGAAATAAATTCCTGCGCTTTCCTTTTCTTTTCGGCATGAAACTTTTGCTCCAATTGGATGTCGGTGTCTCTTAAGTGTGTCACCCTACGGTTCGTGAATAATGCGGACATGATCGAGACCCTCTCAGATCAATAATCAGAAGCGGGATCTGGAGACCCATACTGACTCCCACACATTCAACGATGACTTTCTTGTGATCGTCGGAACCTTTTACGCTAGTATCTTAATCCTTTTGTTTCGCGATATATTACATGTCCGAGATTCGATCATCGGTATCTCCATACCTAGTTTAATCTCGTTACCGACATGCACTCTTTTCTCGTTCCCGTGATATAACATTCTAGTGATCAAATCACTTGCTTGCAAGCTAATCAATGTGATATCACCGAGAGGGCCCAGAGTATATCTATCCGTCATCGGGATGAACAAATTCCACTCTCGATCCATGGGCCTCAACATAACACTTTAGTAGTTCTGAACCCATCTTTATAATCACCCTGTTACGGTGTGACGTTTGATGTTATCAAGAAACTCTTCCAGTGTTAGTGATTGACATGATCTCATGGTCTAAGGATTAGGATCACTTCGTAAGTTGTTATAGCAATATAAACTCAATGACTTTGATCGTAATGCTATACTTCGGATGAATGTTCATCACACCATTACACTAATGTTGTGACCTCGTTATTAACAACATCCAATGTCCATGATCAGGAAACCTATGATCATCTTGTTAATCAACGAGCTAGTTTATAAGAGAGGCATAACTAGGAACTTTCTATTTGTTTATTAAACACACATGTATTAATGTTCCGTATTAATACAATTATAGCATGCAAAATAAACATTTATCATAAATAAGTAATACGATAATAACCACTTTATTATTGCCTCTCGGGCATATTCCTTCATCTCCCACTTGCACTAGAGACAATAATCTAGTTTGAAAACTCTGCGTATTGAACACCTATGGCTTTACGGTGTTCCATATACGCAATTGCAAGTGGTTAACATAATCTACGGATCGACGCTTGTGTCCGTGTGTATTGCATGTCTTTGCGTCTCCACGCATCACTCATTCTCAATGAGATGGCATTGTATTAATTTGGTCTTTCGGTGAGACCTTTAGTTCCTTGGGGTTAAAACACGTCGATACTATTGTCATACAATATATCTTTAGTGTTAGCCGTTCGAACCACACCTTAGTTTGATAACAAACTACTTGACACAAATTCCTCCTTTCTGCTACTATAGCAGTCATATACTTAGCCTTTTGTTGTAGTATTCGTCACAATGTCTTAACTTTGGAACTCTTCCAAATCCATCATGGAATCTCCTTTCCATTACATTGTGCCACCCATAGTTTAAATTGAGATAAACTTAATTTGTATCTTGTGACAAAACTAGTATCAATGTAACGCTTTACAATGAACTATTTGTAATTGTTTTGTCACCTCTACACAAATATATTCTTAGTTCTTCCAAAAGATCATAAGAATATCCTCACTATCGTCCAATGATCATTTTATGATTCATTCTGGTATATGCTCATAACACTTAGAGCATAGGACATATCTGGATGTGTACATATCATGGTATGATTGATCAAAACATTCTCGTGATTGCACTCATCAAGTGTCAAAGCACTTGAATCTTGTTTCACTTATCAAGTGTCGATACACTTGAATCTTGATTCAATTCCTTTCCATGCAACAAGAACCGTTTCTTGTTGATTCTATATTGAACTCCTTCAATATCTCATATATGTACGTTTGGCATAAACATATTAGCGTCTGATCTATCCACTATAGACATTCACGCTAAATATTCGGTTTTGCCTAAGTCTTTCATCAAAATGAAATTCTTAACCTTTGTCAATAAAAGATACATCATTTCTAATCAACAAGATGTCCTTCACATAATGTATTAGAAATATGTCTCGGCGCTCCACTTAATTTCTTGCAAATGCAAGCATCTTCATCGTCTCTGATGAAAACTCGTTTTCATCATGGTGAAGATTCCAACTCCATGATGCTTACTTCAACCATTGAAGTTTGCATGCCCTTTAGCATCCTTTGAATTTAACAAAACCCTTTGGACCGTGTCATGTACACGTCCTAGGTAACCATTCTATTAGAAGAACTTTGTTTTGTTTATTCATCTACCATATACCAAATTATATGTAGTGGTTGCTACTTTAATCCGTTCGCACTAAATATCGCTATGAAAGATCAAATCTTGTCATAGTCAACTCCTTGAACATTGTCGTAAAATACTTTATGACATGTCGACTATTTCATAGATGTGAAACATCCATGTCATTTCTTTATAGATCCAAATCGACCGATAGGTTTTACACCTTTCGGAGGGTCTTCCAAGTTCAAAACTTGATTTCTCGTGTATGGAACTATCACGATTTTATGGCTTCAAGCCATTTGACGAGCTGGGCCCATCATCGCTTCTTTGCATATAGTCGGTTAATCATTGTCAAACAATGATGATTTACTCTCAAATCTTAGTATTTGATTGTTTATCCGACCGACTTGGTTCAATAAGAACTTAGATCTCCGTGACCACAACCTTTGAGGCACATAAGCTATGAGCATTATGGCAGCCTTCGGAACGATTTCCGGCGCTGCGCAACTCAGCTCATATAGCTAAGGTTCGTTAACCTTATCAAAGTTCTATTGTCCTCCCACTTAACATTTATGAAAAATTCCTTCTTCAAGAAACTTTACATTTCAAGCGACAAACCCTTTTGTCCTCGGTGTTATGGAGGAATAACCAATTGTTATTCGAAATAACCTACAAAGACATGCTCATCCGACTTTGGTTGTAAACATCTTACTTATGTTTAGCATACCAAAATTTAAGAAATGACAACTTGGGTTTTACCCCAAACCATAACTTCCATGGTGTCATTTCAACGGATCTAGATGGAGCTCTTTTCAGTGTAAAAGCGGTAGTCTCTAAAGCTTTAATCTTTTAAAACATAATGGCAGTTTTATAAATAACACCTTTGATCCAACCATGTCAAACAAGGTTTCATTACAATTCTCAAACACTCCATACTCCTATGGTGTTTCGGGAGATGTAAATCTAGGTGTTTTGCTAAACTTGCAACTCAAATGAATCCCTTTATGATAAAATCATAATTCATTTATTTTCTTGTTACACTTGTAACTCAAATAAATCCCTTTATGATCAAATCATAATTCATTTATTTTTCTTGTTAAAATGATTTTTCACTTCATCTTGAAAGTCTTTGAAACATTTTCAAATATTTCATACTTGTTTCTCATTAAGTGAACATTCACTCAAATTTCCGGAGAAAGCATATGAAGTTGAAACCCATCGCTTACGACTACACATAATGGAATACATACATCGATATGTATAAATTCCAATATTTTAGTCGTTCGTTCTTCTTTGGCCTTTGAACGAAGTTTCAATTATCCCGAGGAAAGTCTCACAAGCGTCACTTGATCAAATCAAAGACTCCAAAAATCCATGAAAATGGAGATTCTTCATGTTTTCTTTCCAATATAATTTAAACGGCGATGTCACTTCATAAGTGATCTTTCAATCATTTGTCTTGCAACATTTTAGCATTAGGTTTTATGGATGTGATTTCTTCAACTAGATTTGTAAATCATCCATCTTATATGGAATACGGTAATTATTTGAACAACCTTTGTTCTTATAATACCTGATTCAAATAACAATTATTAAAACAAATCTTGAAGTCTTTCTTCAACTAGATTTGTAAATCATCCATCTTATATGGAATACGGTAATTATTTGAACAACCTTTGTTCTTATAATACCTGATTCAAATAACAATTATTAAAACAAATCTTGAAGTCAAGCTTTGATGTCAACGAGAAATACAAACAACGGTTTGTTTGTTTTCGATGAACATCATCACATTTTCTTTGCTAGTTACTTAGGCCATTGTGGTTCATGAATTGCGTCATTCCGTATGAAATTTCATACCAACCAATTCGGTATCCAATACCCAAGAACCACATTGTTTAACAAGCAAAGAATACAACCATAACATGTATATCATATATATACCTAAATTGGATATTTCCAGTCTTTTCTTTTCTGCCAAATATATTTTATAGATTCTCTTTCAGCATTTCCTTTTCCTTTTAAAAGAATTTATCAACATCAAAAGTGGTGCCTTATACATGACACCTAGTCCAAAGCGTGTATATTCAAATAATAATACCTTTGGACTTGCACTTTGAAGTAGATCACCATCATCAAAATGATCGGCATTCTTTCAAAATCCATTCTTTAGTAATCTTTTAGTGTAGTAAACATTTTACATACATCTTCTATTCACCCTTATCATGACGACTTTCATGATCAAGCTACTGTAGCTTATAAAGGCGAATCGTGAGTATAACATTACTTTCCAAAACCCTTTTGGATGATTAGGATGTCTAGCATCTCCAACCTTCGCAAATTCTCATCCAATATGAGAACATATATTATACTCTATCATATTGCAACCAAAACATTGTTTTAGATATCGTTATATCTGCCACACATGATGGTCTCTGAAACAATTCTTTCAGCTCCTAGATAAACTTGATGTTTAAATCAAGAATCATGGAGGCAAACATGATACTTAAGATACTAACACTGGAATTGTTACTCTCGATTTAATACCAATTATTAAATTTCACGGAGTAAATAGAATTTTTTTGAAAGTTTGCAATAGGACTTTAAACTTTAGATTGACACTCAAAACAATACGATACCAGTTCGTAAAGTATATATCCAAAATTTTATAGTTCTATTATCTCAATTACAAATATGCATAAGGTGGTGAACGAATGCCAATGACTACAGCAAATTATGCAAATTCACTTTGATTTAATTTATGATAAATTGAGTTCTACTAATCCAAATTAGAAATGAACTCCCACTCCAAAATCGACATCCTCGTGCCTTTTTGGTGATTACATGAACCAAATCCACTACACCAAGTCCGATCATCACGTGAGTCGGTGTAGCTTCAAAGGCGAGCATCAAATGGGCATCATATCTACTATATGACTCATGCTTAACCTTTCGGTCCGTGTTCGAGGCCATGTCTGTACATGCTAGGCTCGCCAATTTATAACCTTAGTACTTGGCGTGTGCAACTGTCTTACACCCGAGAGTGCTCGTGGATTCAAGTACACCCGATCATCACGTGATGTCTTGAAGCGACGAAACATTGTCGGTGCATACTTAAGGAAGAACACATTCTTATCTTGATATCTAAATGAGGGATCATCTTATTTTGCTAATAAAACGCCAAACAAGCAATATAAGATGCTATCAAACATCACATGTTTATTAGTGGAATGATATGGTTCTCGCATATGATCTCTATCATGTGCATCGTGGTATGATCACTATCATACCTATATGTGTAAGTCCAAGGTCTATGGAGATTACACGTTATGTGTTGTAAGAGTATCATCTCATACTTCTACTTACAACATCACCATATCATATCACTAGCACAGCAACAATCTAAACTAGACGCCTCTAATTTATCCATTGCAAATTTTACGTGGCTTAGGGCTTTCGAAGATAGAACCGTTCTTACCTCTGAACATGAACCACAACGAGGATCACCAAATTGTTGACAACTCGTTGCAAATTAGATATTGACTATAGTAGGAGAGATGACACCGCTAGCCACTTATGCAAAACTAGTTGCATGTCAAGCGTGGAACAGGTCTCATGTGCGAGGACATGTAAAGTTTGTCCGCCGCTTCATCCCACTATGCCACCAATATCCAAAGTACAACTAAGAAGCAATAAAATGATCATCATCGCCCACATACTCATATGTGTACTACGTGCAAAGTATCTACGCATAGATCCGGCTCGATACCCTTTGAAGGGTTCGCGCATAGAAAACAAAAATTTTCCTACGATGGGAACAACTATGTACCAAGATCTATCTACTAGATACAAACAAGCGGGCGGATGTATATCCGTAGAGAACATACCCTTGAAGACCGACAAAGCTTGAGTCCAAACTGTGGTTGATGTAGACGATCTCTTGCCGATCTCAAGATCGAGAGGAAGTCCTAAGCGCGCCGCAAGCAGCGCATCCGTGCTCGCACACGTTCGAGGCACCGAGCAACCTCCGCCTCCTCGCTCCAGCGATGCAGCGGAAGCACAACTCTTTCTTGCCGAAAAGCCACGGGAACATGTATCTCGCTAGTCCGAGACCATGGGGAATAAAATCTAGAGGAGAGAGATCCTTCACGAGGAGGTGTGTTGTGAGAGGAGAGGGGGCCTTTTATAGGGAGAGGGGGCACCCAAGGGGCCATGCGCCCAGCCATGGGGCTGCCCCACCTCTTCCACATTCATGTGGGTGGAGCTCCCACTCAAAATGAAAAGCCTCCACTCCCATTAAAAAGCCTCCACTCATAAATCCACTCACATGCATTAAATTTCCACCAAATTTAATGCAAGCTCTCATTTAAATAAAACTCTTTTATTTATTTATTCAGAATTTTGTTAATTACTTTAATTAACAAACATTCACATAAAACCCCTTGCTAGTATTCCATTTCACATGCAGAACCAGTTTCAGCAATTTCAGCAAGCTTGATTCGGTGTCTAGTGAAATAAATTCCTGCGCTTTCCTTTTCTTTTCGGCATGAAACTTTTGCTCCAATTGGATGTCGGTGTCTCTTAAGTGTGTCACCCTACGGTTCGTGAATAATGCGGACATGATCGAGACCCCTCTCAGATCAATAATCAGAAGCGGGATCTGGAGACCCATACTGACTCCCACACATTCAACGATGACTTTCTTGTGATCGTCGGAACCTTTTACGCTAGTATCTTAATCCTTTTGTTTCGCGATATATTACATGTCCGAGATTCGATCATCGGTATCTCCATACCTAGTTTAATCTCGTTACCGACATGCACTCTTTTCTCGTTCCCGTGATATAACATTCTAGTGATCAAATCACTTGCTTGCAAGCTAATCAATGTGATATCACCGAGAGGGCCCAGAGTATATCTATCCGTCATCGGGATGAACAAATTCCACTCTCGATCCATGGGCCTCAACATAACACTTTAGTAGTTCTGAACCCATCTTTATAATAATCCGTGTACGGTGTGACGTTTGATGTTATCAAGAAACTCTTCCGGTGTTAGTGATTGACATGATCTCATGGTCTAAGGATTAGGATCACTTCGTAAGTTGTTATAGCAATATAAACTCAATGACTATGATCGTAATGCTATACTTCGGATGAATGTTCATCACACCATTACACTAATGTTGTGACCTCGTTATTAACAACATCCAATGTCCATGATCAGGAAACCTATGATCATCTTGTTAATCAACGAGCTAGTTTATAAGAGAGGCATAACTAGGAACTTTCTATTTGTTTATTAAACACACATGTATTAATGTTTCCGTATTAATACAATTATAGCATGCAAAATAAACATTTATCATAAATAAGGAATACGATAATAACCACTTTATTATTGCCTCTCGGGCATATTCCCTTCAGGGTGGGCCTTGAACTTTTCCGATCTTTGCCGGCAAACTCCAAAGAGAGATCCGACATCGATCCTTCCGCGAACGTATCCTGCCCGTAGGCGGTCCATGCGGGCCTTGATGCTTTCCGATCTTTGCCGGTAAACTCTGAAGAGAGATCCGACATCGATCGTTCCGCGAACGTATCCTGCCCATAGGCGGTCCGTGAGGGTCTTGATGCTCCTCCGACTCCCAGGGAACTAGTGCCCGAGTCGGTTTCGCCGATGAAGAGGTGGATGTCTCTGATAGGAACGATCAAACACCGCGTAGGGTTCGTCTTCGCCGGGATCCAGAACTTGTAAGGAGGGACGATCGGAACGTTGCCGGAGAAGAGAACGCGACCGATGGCTATGGTTTCACCGATTCCATAAAGATCTTGGTCCTCGCCCGTGAAGAGCTGGCGCCTCTTGCCCCGGTGGGCGCCAACCGTCGTGGTATTGCGTACGAGTGCGCCATGGAGGGTCCTCACAATGCGTGTTTAGAGATGTGGGGTAAGGCGGACGGTTGACGAGTGCAGGTAACACACTTACCAGTGTTCAGATCCCACAACGGTGGCAGAATCCTACTCCTGCTTTAAATCACTATAAGGACAATACGCCGAGTTACAGAGATAGGTTCGCTGTGCGAGGTATGACTAGAGAGCCAAAGTTATCGTGCCCTAAAGGCTCCCATAGGCCCGACTTATATAGTCGCCAGGTCCTAGGGTTATAGGGAAAAGTCCTAGCCGGACAGGTTACAGAGTCCTACATCGTCTATTACTAGTCTTGTGTATCTTGCACTCCAAGGCTCCGGGTACGTCGGTGACCCCACCGTAGCCTTCCTTTATCCGGCATGGGCCTCCGTTCTGGATCCATCTAACTGGGCCACCCAGCAAGCCATAAGCCATGCTACCAACTATGGGCCACCCGGGTTATCCGGATAAGTGACATGCTATGAGGATACCCATATAGCATATCCCCAATAGATAGGTTCTTCATTAGGGTCATTTACATCCTTTCCCGTGTATTCGCAAACTTTGTTGTAGAGCTCAATTGCTGACTTTGACGCAAACGCCTTTCTCTCCACATCAACAAACGTTGACTTCCTTGCTAGGCCTGGCTTCACCACCCTTCGCTGATGAGCTTGAGGGATTGGTGTAAGACTGTTGGGCGCATTAAGTGAAATTGTTTCTTCTTGGACTTTATGACCATCCTCGCCAACGGGTGTCCTGGTAGGCATATCGATGATGGCGTATATTTTGTCCAAAGAATCCCCGCTGTCATCATTGCTACATGGAATAACATGATCCCCTTCTACCTGAACCGGTACCTCTGTTTTGGCAGCTTCAAAATCCTCACAAGGTGATTCATCTAACCCAAGATCGAACGAGGGGCAATCTTCTATCAGCTTCAGGCGCTTCATTTTTTGTTCACTTTCATTTATACTTTCTACACTTCCAAACAACCTCTTGTTCATGCTATCGCATAGAATAGTAGAACCTGCAACTTTACAACCTTCAGCCACAGTTCCTGAGCTTGTTGTTATTGCCATCTGGTTGTTACGGTTGTCCTTGCTTCAGTGTAGCAAACCTACTTGACCTTCTTGGACTAGGTGAAACAAGCATCACATCTTCATGGACCAGCCCCGCTTTTGCCGAGGACTTTCTTTGGAAGTGGCAACCAATGATTTTAGAGGAGACATTGATCTAGTGATTGGTCCGCCAATTGGACTCCTCCTAAAGTTGTAGCTTTGAGTTGATCAGAGGATGCTTTCACTTCAGCAGAGATGTTGTTGGGATGCATGCATTTACTTTCGTCTTCATTTTCAGATTCCTTTAATTGGTCCACAAATGATACACACTTCTTTCTCTTGCCTGATGATACTTTAGGTTGTTGCTGTTTGCAAGGAGGCGCAGCTGGTAAAGGAGATAGCAGCGGGGCAGCCCCACCAATGTTATCTGCACTGGACTATGACCCAGACCCATATAATTGAAGCAACTTCAGTGGGTCCAGCTTCAATGTCGAATGTTGTCCTGTTGGCACATGTTCATGTTCTGCAATACTAAGCTCACTCTCTTTTGAAATCTCTGGAGTGCCACTACCAACTGTATGTAAAAAGTGGCATTCCAAATTAGCCTCCTTTTCTGTCTCGTTTTCTCCATCCCCTATCTGCATTTCATCCTCGCGGTCCTTCCCTGTTTCCATCTCAGGTGCTGTTTTTTGCACGCCTCCATTTTCAGCACAGTTCATGTCTCCAACAAATTGTTTGTCCCCATTTTCTCCCTCCATGTTATTATTTCTGTCAACAACTTTCTCCGTCAACTCTACTTCTGTCGGCACAGATTCTGTATCAGCTACAATCTGTTCAGTTACTTCCACCAGCAGTGGCCTTGATCAGCGTCTCCGCATTCTTCGTTTGGGCTGCTGCACGACTCGTTGCACCTCGTCCGCAAAAATTTTCTTCTGCTCTGGTCTGATATCCTTGTGTTATTTGTTCGACAAGGTAAGAAACTTGGCAAGCCCATCTTCAAACACATTGCACATCTCTATTACCACTTCCCTATATTTTTCCAAGTCCTGTGTAGTACACATACAAAAAAAGCTAGCTTAGTAAAAAATAGACTTGAATAAGCAAAAATAGAAATAGAAAAAAGGAACTGCTAGATGTAAATAAAAGAGACACTATGGTCCAAACCTCATCAGTATGGTCGCCCGGAATATGACGTTTGACGAACATATCCACATCAGAAGGCTCTGCTGAGAACAGAGAGAGCCTAATCCTGAAACATTTCTTTAGCTTTAGACGAAAAAATCATGTGAATAAATGTTTCAGAAAAGGTACAACACAGTAGGAAAAACGCATGAAAAAAAGATGCTTAAAGCCTAAGAAAACACTGCTTTATGAGAACCTGCCGTTAATTTCCCAAACGGAGCCATCGCCATTTGTATCAAGGTCAACTATAAGTCTCACCATCTTGTTTGTCCAAATGCATATCCTAGTTCCATCCTCGGGTATATCTAATGTATCTGTCTCAAGAGAGTCAACATATAGAACCTGTACAAGACAAATGATGATATATATCATATGTATCAGATTTGTCAAACAAAACACATACTAAAAAATCCACAAGAACATATCTCTTAAAAATCCAAAAATGCAGAAAGTTACGTGCAGAAATGCAGGTAAAAACACGATAGGGTAAGCTTATTACATCCTAAAGATGAGTTACCCTACATAGCATAATTTAAAATCATTTTATGAGCATGTATAAGTAATGATGCATCATAAACAACTAGATAAACATGCTCATATACATCATAGGTATAAAAATGATGCACCACCTATCTAGTGATTCCCATGTAAAAGATGAACAATACTTACATGCAGCCTAGTTTCTAACGCCATAGTACATTAAAATATTTGTCCATCTTTGAACATGATATTTACATCCTACCATGAACTACTACTAATCACGCCATGGATACTACATCAGGCAAATTCACCATGAAAAAAATACATCCTACATATCATAAAACTGAACTTGGTAAAAAAGTAAAAACAAGAGTTGGATTATGTAAACTCACCATGGGATATGGCATGCATGCTTTAAACCAATTCTTGGTATCTTTAGCAGTTGTTGTCTGGATTAGAACATCGATAATGAATCTGGCCCAGTTGAGATGATGGATTGCGTTTGCGTTGATGACAGATGGGTAGCATCTAGGGCTGACAAGAGTCCCTGTGTTTGGGGCAAAAACTGAGGACACGCTGTAGATGACGAACTTTCTCAAGTAATCCTGATTAGGAGGGTTGGTTGGGCCTAGCAGCTTCTCGACAAATGCTACTATTGGCTGCTTCCCATTGTGGATCCCAAACATCTCCAGAATCAAGCCGGTAGAGTTCACATCTAGAAAATAAGGAACTTTATTGCCGCCCTCGGGTACTCCCATAACCCTGACAACAGACTGAGTGGTTAGAGGGATCTTCCCCCTATCACCAAAATCTAGCTCGCATGTTTGTGGATTGAAGGATCCCATTAAATATCTGCACAACTCTGGCATAAGCTTGGAAACCTTCATTTCTAACAAGCCCGCGAATTCTGCTTCGCGAATAACAGCCCGCTGATCATCTGTCATTGATCTGCAAACCCTGACAATCTTCATCGGCGATGAGCGGTTGAATAAATTGCTCTGAAAAAGAAGCACAAAAGGGGACTAAATATGTCAGAACTAACAAGCTAAAAATGACAGTAAAGAATGTAAAAACAGAGAGAAAAGTGACTGTCCATTACTTGATTTTTATTGTTTCTGGATGGTCCTTCCACATCTCCTTGGTCTTCATCCGCGTGGTCTTCATTTCCAGGTGGCTCCGTATTCTCTCCTTCAGTAACATTCGCCTTGTACTGCAACCGCTTCATCCTCCCTAACTTGGGTCCAATTTTGGGTGTCTGAAAGACTTTCTACAAGCAACAAAAAAAGGAACTATTAGTATGCATAAAAATGACACTACTACTATTTTTAATTCTATATGTGTTCATACCGTAGCTCTTGCTGGAATCATCTTATAATAGAGGGAAACAAAATAAAGGATTTCCTTGATAGAATTAAAAAGCCTGCAAAAGTGGCAAAAAAGTGTTAAACACCATTTAAGAAGCGATGTAATTATCCCCCTATAATTTACATCTCATGTTGTCTAAGTATAAAGGTGTGGTAATCATTTTAAAAACAGCATGTATTTATTGTGATGAATCAGGCTTCAAACCCCCATAGCATGAATCAGGCTGAATGTTTCCATATTGAATAATACCTTCTATCTACCAAAAAAAGGCTGCAATTATTACATCCTGATACCAGTAAACAAAAATAGTACTGATTTCTGGTCATTGTACATCCAACATGTAGAAAAGGTGTTTTAACCATTTGAAAATGTATTTATTGGCAAAAGGTTTACATCTCATGCTAAATCATTAACACCATATATATGAAAAATGTACATCTCTCAAAATGATTCCAGAGGGATCTACAAACAAACTACAAATCAGATCATAATATGAATGTAACAAATGTCTTGGAAATGTAATAAAATGGGTACCACAACACATAGGCTAGCAGACAAACATAGCACGGAACATTATTATGAGAGAAAAATACATCCTATGTTAGCGATAGTACTAACATAGGTGTAACACTCAAAATCGGACCTATGCAAGTTTGAGCAAAATTACAAAACCCGCATAGAAAGCGATTCAAAGGTGCCCACCAGCACTTTTCGCGGTGGAAAACAAGTAATAACATTACACAATGTCCTCGATGGGACCCACGAGCAGATATATATATATGACGACTCAAAGAGTCAAGAGTACAGATATAATATACAAAGATCCAAATCACCTTGAAAGCGATAGAGCGTCCACTACGGACAAGATGCAAATGGGGCTAAGAGCCACGAAGAATAACCAATGGCGTCCATAACCCTGCCCGAGCCAAGCGGAAGGGTAACCTCGCTAACGACGTCGATCTCGAACCTGCTTAAACAAAAGGGTGCCGACAAAGGGCAAAGGAAAAAGAAGGCGTCAAGATCGAGGCCGACACGGCGAGGCTAGAATTCGGCGGTCCTCGCCTACATAGGTATGGTGGACTGAGCGGCAGCGGCAGCATGCACTAAACAACCTATAGAGACTCGATACAACTGTCGGCAATCAGAGAGGGGTAAGAAAGACCTATGCGGAACCAACACGATACTACCATCAAACAAACCCATCCTGGTGTTTCCCCCTCGAGACCAAACGAGGAAGTCAACCGAGGAACTCACACAGTTGGCAGTTTTACTTATTCAGTTATAGTTGCGGCGCTTTACTAGTCAGGTTTAGATAATCGTCCTGATAAAGTAAACAGTGGGCACTTTTGGTTAACCATTCCGTGATAGTTGCAACAATTACTAATCAGGTACAGATAGCATGAGATAAACCCAAAACCCAGCAGTTGTTGGTACTTTTATTCAGCCATTCCGTTGTAGTTGCAATACTTACTAGTCAGATACATTTGTCGCAAGCGACAACCAAACAAGCAATTGTGGGCAGTATTAATTAGCCATTCCATTATAGTGAAGCTGATTACTAGTCATTATAAAGTCAAATTTATAGCAGTAAACTTTAGTTATGCTTGTCTATGATCGAGATACTGTGCTCCAAGTCGTCCATATCCATGACACGGCTTTGAAAGTTTTACCGGCGGTGCACCAATAGCAACACACGCTCGATCAACCTCGGAAAACCAAAACAAAACCCAACGAGGCTTTCACTGAACAATCAGGATTCAGAAATATTTCAGGGGCCACCCTTTGAGTAGATCCCAGCGGAGTAAGCAAGCTCGAAGGCCTCAAGGTTGCCAATGGTAGCATTTGGGAACCCGAAAGTGTGGCTGGGCTTGTCGATACCGCGTAATCACTCCGCATCCCAAACAGTACAGTGTGCTCCTCGCACAATTTAAATACAGAAAGTAGCATGGCATAAGTACAGGATCGTAATAAAACCGCAAACTAGTAGTGGCCCCAAGAAATAAGACTGAATCAAGCTCTGGCTCAGGGGGGTCCCATATACCTCCCGGATGTGGATAGCGCGATAAATCAAGGAACAGGTATCAAGTACTCGGGGTCTTACGGGACACAAGTGGGCGTTAAAACCAAATATTTTCTATCGCCCCGATGCCTCTGCTTATTTCAATTTTAGTTGTTAAACAGAAATTAAAGTGAGCGATAAGTAAACTAGAATCATCTCCAACATCAACATGCGGCAATACATCAAGAATCGTGGCATATGACACACCTCGACTTGAGCAAGCAACTACGACGCGCAAGTCCAACTATCTACCAAACAACAGGTAATAGGAGGTGTCCAAGGCAATATATGGCTTCAAGGGATATCACGGGAACGGAAACTAGAGCATCGCAACACAGATAGCAATAGATGAACAGGAGGGAATAAATACTATAAAAGTAAGATAGGTAGAAAGGGGGGAGATGCTCGCCTGAAAACATTGTCGAAGGTTCAAACAAAGATCGGGGCGAAGCTCACATCAACTCAACGGCCTTATCCGCGAAGAAGCAAAACACTAGAATAAACACCGGATGCAATATTTAATACAACGGCAGAAAATCGGAGGGGTGGGTCCCAGGGCGCGGGTGGGTCGGTGCAGGCGTCTTGGCGTGGCAGCGTGTGTCTTGCCGGATGGGACCCGTGGTCGAGGAGGGCTGAGAGGTGAGGTGGCTGTGTGCGGGAGTGGGGCCCGGGTGCTAGAGAGAGGGTGGGGAGAGTGGGTGAGAAAAGGGAGAGGGAAAAAGGTATGGATCGATGAGGTGGCAGGTGGGTGGAGATTGGGTGAGAGGGTGAGGTGGCGGCCTGCGGTTGGTGGGTAGGATAGATTTGGGTGGGGATAGGATTTAGTGGGGGCTGATTTAAAATGTGTGTTTGTTTGGTCTTGTCTATTTTAAAACTAGGCCATTTTGCAAACAGTTTTTAGACAAATAAAATCTCCGATGCGATCGGGGTTTTGTGTTTGAAAATAAGAGGGGTATTTGTATAAATCAAAACTAGGCTTTTCAAAATAATGCAGACAAACAATGCATGATGATGACGATGCAATGCACAAAAACAACGCGATTTTCTAGTAGTGGTTTTGCGGGATGCCACAACCATGTTGACAAAAGAGTCGGCTCTATGCGGGTTGTCGATGTCGGCTCCCTTCACGGATGGTGTGCGTAGGTACTCTAGGAAAACTCCTGGCAGAATCGCTTGCACCCTGATCCAAGCATAGACAGCAGATCAGCCGCCTCATTTTTCTCCCTAGGCACATACTTGACTTCGTAGCCCAAGAAGATTTTGGCTATCTCGTCCACTTCGTCTCGATATGCCGCCATCATAGGGTTCCGGGCATTCCAGGTGTCAGCCACCTACTGGGCAACCAAGTCGTAATCTCCATAGCAAACTATGCGCTTGATGCCAATATCCTTGGCTACACGCAGTCCGTGAATGAGTGATTCATACTCCGCCATGTTGGTTGTATCCTCGAAGTGGATTTGCAGAACGTAGTGTAGCTTGTCTCCTGTTGGTGACTGTAGCAATACACCAGCCCCCGAGCTGTTTAGCAGCTTTGCTCGTCAAAGTGCATCACCCAGACTCGTTCGGAAGCGGAGTAGAATCGCATCTCGTCAATCTGCAACAAAATCGGCCAAGGCTTGTGACTTGATAGCGTCGTGTCTTTTGTAAGTGATCTCGAAGGCGGCTAGTTCAATGCCCCACTTCGTGACCCTTCCTGTAGCGTCGCTGTTATTGATAATGTCGGACAGTGGAGTCTTGCTCACCACTGTGATTGGGTGCTCCTGAAAGTAATGCATCAGCTTCCGAGAAGCAAGGAATACTCCATAAGCTATCTTTTGGTAGTTCGGGTAACATTGCTTGGACTTCGTCAAGACCTCGCTCATAGCCTGACTCCTTCCGCTCTACCACGACGACGATGCTGATAACCCGGTTGGTTGCCGCCATGTAAATGAACAGGGGCTCACCAGGCTCGGGTGCTGCAAGGATGGGCGCTGAGGAAAGAATTTCCTTGAGCTTCTTCAATGCTGCATCTGCTTCGTCCGTCCATGTGAATTTGTCCGCCTTCTTCAGCAACTTGTACATCGGCAGAGCCTTCTCTCCAAGTCGGCTGACGAACCGACTAACTGCTGCAACGCACCCTATTAGTCGTTGAATGTCCTTTAGGGATGTCGGATGTTTTATGTTTAAGATGGCCTTGATTTTCTCCGGGTTGACCTCGATTCCGCGTTGGGAAACGATTAAGCCCAACAATTTGCCGGCTGGAACCCCTAAGACGCACTTATTAGGGTTAAGCATCATGTTGTATTTTCGAAGATTATCAAAGGTTTCTTTTAAGTCGGAGATTAAGTCGTTTGACTTTTTAGACATCACCGCGATATCGTCCACATAAGCGTGAACATTCCGACCAATTTGGTCGTGGAGGCAACGTTGCATTGTCCGCTGGTAAGTAGCACCTGCGTTTTTCAACCCAAAGGGCATTGTGACATAGCAAAACATGCCATATGGGGTAGTGAACGAAGTGGACAATTGGTCCGACTTCCTCATCTTGATATGGTGGTATCCGATGCATCAAGAAAACAAAAAAGTTCCGAGCCATCCATCGAGTCAATGACTTGGTCAATGAGAGGCAAAGCAAACGGATCTTTGGGACATGCTTTGTTCAAGCCGATGTAATCAACGCACATTCTTAATTCATTGGTTCCCTTTTTGGGAACAAGTACAGGATTGGCCACCCATCGGGTGTGAAGGACTTCTCGGATAAATCTAGCTTTAAGTAACCTAGCTATCTCTTTGCCAATGGCGCGTCTCTTCTCATATCCAAAGCGTCGTAGAGGTTGTTTCACTGGTTTACATTTTGGGTCAATGTTTAAGCTGTGCTCGGCAAGTTCCCTAGGTACACCTTTCATGTCGACAGGTTGCCAGGAAAAGATATCCCTATTCTCATGGAGGAACTCGACGAGCGCGCTTTCCTATTTGGGATCCAGGTTCGTCCCAATGGCGGTGAGCTTGGAGGCATCGCCTACCACAAGTTCCACCGGCTTGGTCTTGATGGCGGACTTGAACACAGGAGCGGATTCGGAGATCTGCTTCTTCGACACGGGCATCTCTGAGTCATCGACCTTGCTCTAGATCTCCTTGAATTCTTCGCTGTAGAGGACAACTTCTACAACGGCTGCTTCGTTGATCTCGCAGTCCCTTGCCTTGGTAAAGCTTCCAGATATGGTGATGATGCCGTTTTGTCCGGGTATCTTGAGTTTGTTTTAGACGAAGCATGGCTTAGCCATGAACGTGTGGAATATGTCGTGGCCGAATATGATGTGGTACACGCTCTTGAAGGGGACCAGCTCAAAGGACATGAGCTCCTGGAGGTAATTATTAACATCGCCAAAGGCAACCTGAAGTGTAATGCACCCAAGGGACCGAGCCTCCCGACCAGGAACTACGCCGTGGAAGATGGTGTTGGTCCGCCTTAGGTTTGCCTCCGTCAAATTCATCTTCTGCAATGTATCCGGTACACGATGTTGATGTTGCTTCCACTATCCACCATACACTTGGTGAACTCCACGCCGTCAATCGAAGGGTTTATGACCATGGCGTACTGGTTCTCCGTGGGTATAAGGTCTGGGTGGTCTGTCCTGTTCCAAGTTATTGGAACCTCCGACCAGCGCAGGTACTGGGGAACTGGGGGGAGAGTGGCCATCAGGATCCTCAGAGAGGTCTTCTGTTGTCTGACGGTGGGGGTGCCAAGGAAAGTGTGGTAGACTGGAGCCTTCTTTGCGAAGGGGTTCTTGCCCTTGTCGTCGCTCTTGCCGGCGTGCTTGGGTCAACGTCTTCGTCCATATCACTTGAATCCTAGGATTCCTCCTCCTTCTTCTTCCCCTTGCCCTTGCCTCGCGGTCTGTTCTTCTGACTTCGCTTATAGCTGGACTCCGGTTCTTCCTTGAGGTCGTTGACACACTTGCAGTGTCGATTGGTATGGGTGGCCTTGCCGTTCGCGTCGAGGTGTACGAGGCACGAAATATCGCGGTACTCCATGTAAGTTTAGGGAACACGGAGCGGCTCCGAGGTTGTTTCACTGCCTCGCTGGTACCCACGGCCAGCTCCCCTTCCTCGGCCACGTTGTCCGCCATCACCTCGTCCTGCAAAAGTCATAGCGACCATGTCGATAGATTGCTTTTCTTCTGGAACGGTTTTCCGCTTTGTACTGCTGTTCCTCTGAGCTTGAGTTGGAACGGATGTTCCCGACAATGAGCCGCGAGCATCGTCGTCGGCAGCTGCGAACTCACTAGCCAACTGAATCATCTGATTCAAGTCAAGCTGGTGATTGTCCTGCAAGCGCTTCAGCTTATGTCAGAGCAATGTGCCCCTTTCCAACCCGTCGATGAAGGCGGCCATGGCGGTCTGAGCGTGCACTCTTGCAGAATTCTTCATGTCCAGCCAGCGAGAGGTAGGCGTGAGATGTCTCGTCTTTCTCTTGCACGCACCACTGTAGATCGCCCACAGTGCAGGGACGCTTGTATGTACTCTCAAAGTTCATGGTGAACGCTTCTTGCATGTCCAACCAGTTGTAGTTGGATTTCTCCGGCAAGTCTTCGATCCATTGACGGGCCGTGCCCGCCAACATTAATGGGAGGTACTTGACGGCAACGTTGGGGTTGCCTCCAGAAATCTCCACCGCGTTGCCGTAGTCCTGCAACCATGTGGCTGGCTTGGCGGTGCCGTCATAGGGCTTGATGGTCTTGTTAATCCAGAAACCTTTGGGGTAAGTTGCGGACAGTATTGCAGGTCCAAAGCAACCTGGTCCTAGGTATGGTCCTTCCCGGGCCTCGTGGATCTTATCGATCCGCGATCGTGCGTCGTATGGCTCCGAGTTCTTCTTCTTGTCAACAGGGGATGGGCTGCGTGAACGACGCGTCCCCCTCCGCCATGGTGACTGCTTGGTGGTAACGAAGGCGGAGGTGGCGGTGGGTTAGCCTTCTTGATGTTACCCTCCTGCGACGCCTCACGCCTGTCACGGTTACTTGTCGGACACGGAGGGTCATGGCGTGACCTGCTCTTGTGTCCTTGGTGTCGCTCTCCGTCATGACGGGTGTGCTCCGCATTGTCGCGGATGACGATGCCGCACTCCTTTGGTGGGGGCATATTCGCACGATGGTGAGTCTTGTAATCTTCGCGATGTCGGGGGGATCGGGGCGGTGGCGATGGGCGATGAGGTCAGGCCTTTTCTCCGTGGTCGGAGGATATGGGGATAGCATCCTTCCTGTTGCGTGCATCCCTCCTTCTTCGTTCTGATGAACCCGTCTGGGACCCGACATCAAGAGGAGATCTGTCCCTTTTCTTGCTGGCTAGATTGGCAGAGCACTGGGTCAGACTCAAGCCTCTGAGAGGTGGCCTTTTCTTGCTGCTTCACCGCCTTGGCACTAGGTCATAGACCTGTTCCACTGCTTTGGGGTGATCTATCCTGCTCCAGAAGGGTCTTTGCGACGGCGAGGTTAAGGAGTGGGGTGGGCATCACCTGCTTGCCTTCACTGTCAATGTATGGCTTGTGCCGGCTTCGGGGGAGCCCATCCTAGGTTGCGCCGTACACCAGGATCATTGATGACGCGAGCCAGAGCTTTCTTAGCCTTCTGCTGCTGCAGTAAAGTCTTGTACTCGGCCTCCATTGCTCTAGCTTTTTCTATGGACTTCTGCGCGTTGACCAGATCTCTATCTAGTTTAGCTCCTTGCTCCGCGATGGACTGTGCTTCCTCCAGCAGCTGCTGGCGCTTCTCGACAAGCTGGGTCATGTTCCGGATATGAGCAACGGTCAGTGGCTCGACAAGGAGATTGTCGTACATCACTCTATCAGCTGGAGTAACTTGGGCTGCTGCAGACGTAGATGCTGGAGGCGGCAAGTTTGCGGTGTTGTTGTTGGTCGGGCCGGTGCCGAGTTCCTGCGGCTTCTGTACTGGGTTAGGCGGAGGAGGCATGACTTTTGCGCGATCATCGTCAATAGCAATAAGTGTCCCCTTCCCCTTTTCCAGTGCTGTAGGCGGAGCTTGTCCGGGTTGATCTTCATCCATCGCCGTCCCAATGGTGACGAACACCCCTCAAGACGCGACGACGTTTTTTTCTTGCTCGTCGCGCAAGTAATCCTCCTCCATCTCCTGCATAGCGGAGTCTAGATCTTCTGGACTGAAGTCTATCTCTTCTGAATCTGCACTGAAGTTAGCATAAAGCGCATCAATGAAAAAGTCGGAGGGTGCCAGGACTTCCTCGATCACGGGCGCTGGAGGTGCAACGGCCTCGACGATGACTGGAGGTGGTGGTGCTGCTGCGACGATGGCGGCGGGAGGCGGTGGCGGCGGCTGTTGAATCGGAGGTTCTCCGTCTCTGAGAGCAAGCTCCATCTGGGCTGCCGCGTCAGCTGCTGCGTAGCTATTGACGGTGCTCACCATATCTTCGAGGGTAAGGCGTCCTGTTGCCTGCTGTCGTCTTAAAGAATGTCGGAGAAGCATGCCACGGTCCAGTCTTTCCATGAAGTGATACAAAGCGTTATCATCGGGGTAGTGGGCTAAATCGGCTCGTATACGGAGCCACCTGGCCAGGTAATCGCGGGCGTTTTCGCCTTCTCTCTGAACGCAGCGCGCCAGATCAAAGATGGTAACCACGCCGACGAACTTGGATCTCTGCTGTCCAGACGCACGGGCAAAGCCGGCGGATTTGCAGTTATCTTCCACCTTTATATCCTGCACAGGGGCGGTTTGGGTGGGCCTTGAACTTTTCCGATCTTTGCCGGCAAACTCCAAAGAGAGATCCGACATCGATCCTTCCGTGAACGTATCCTGCCCGTAGGCGGTCCATGCGGGCCTTGATGCTTTCCGATCTTTGCCGGTAAACTCTGAAGAGAGATCCGACATCGATCGTTCCGCGAACGTATCCTGCCCATAGGCGGTCCGTGAGGGTCTTGATGCTCCTCCGACTCCCAGGGAACTAGTTCCCGAGTTGGTTTCGCCGATGAAGAGGTGGATGTCTCTGATAGGAACGATCAAACACCGCGTAGGGTTCGTCTTCGCCGGGATCCAGAACTTGTAAGGAGGGACGATCGGAACGTTGCCGGAGAAGAGAACGCGACCGATGGCTATGGTTTCACCGATTCCCGCAAAGATCTTGGTCCTCGCCCGCTGAAGAGCCTGAAGCGCCTCTTGCCCCACGGTGGGCGCCAACTGTCGTGGTATTGCAGACGAGTACGCCATGGAGGGGTCCTCACAATGCGTGTTTAGAGATGTGGGGTAAGGCGGACGGTTGACGGGTACGAGGTAACACAGCTTACCCAGGTTCAGATCCCACAACGGTGGCAGAATCCTACTCCTGCTTTAAATCACTATAAGGACAATACGCCGAGTTACAGAGATAGGTTCGCTGTGCGAGGTATGACTAGAGAGCCAAAGTTATCGTGCCCTAAAGGCTCCCATAGGCCCGACTTATATAGTCGCCAGGTCCTAGGGTTATAGGGAAAAGTCCTAGCCGGACAGGTTACAGAGTCCTACATCGTCTATTACTAGTCTTGTGTATCTTGCACTCCAAGGCTCCGGGTACGTCGGTGACCCCACCGTAGCCTTCCTTTATCCGGCATGGGCCTCCGTTCTGGATCCATCTAACTGGGCCACCCAGCAAGCCATAAGCCATGCTACCAACTATGGGCCACCCGGGTTATCCGGATAAGTGACATGCTATGAGGATACCTATATAGCATATCCCCAATAGATAGGTTCTTCATTAGGGTCATTTACATCCTTTCCCGTGTATTCGCAAACTTTGTTGTAGAGCTCAATTGCTGACTTTGACGCAAACGCCTTTCTCTCCACATCAACAAACGTTGACTTCCTTGCTAGGCCTGGCTTCACCACCCTTCGCTGATGAGCTTGAGGGATTGGTGTAAGACTGTTGGGCGCATTAAGTGAAATTGTTTCTTCTTGGACTTTATGACCATCCTCGCCAACGGGTGTCCTGGTAGGCATATCGATGATGGCGTATATTTTGTCCAAAGAATCCCCGCTGTCATCATTGCTACATGGAATAACATGATCCCCTTCTACCTGAACCGGTACCTCTGTTTTGGCAGCTTCAAAATCCTCACAAGGTGATTCATCTAACCCAAGATCGAACGAGGGGCAATCTTCTATCAGCTTCAGGCGCTTCATTTTTTGTTCACTTTCATTTATACTTTCTACACTTCCAAACAACCTCTTGTTCATGCTATCGCATAGAATAGTAGAACCTGCAACTTTACAACCTTCAGCCACAGTTCCTGAGCTTGTTGTTATTGCCATCTGGTTGTTACGGTTGTCCCTTGCTTCAGCTGTAGCAAACCTACTTGACCTTCTTGGACTAGGTGAAACAACTGTCACATCTTCATGGACCAGCCCCTGCTTTTGCCGAGGACTTTCTTTGGAAGTGGCAACCAATGATTTTAGAGGAGACATTGATCTAGTGATTGGTCTGCCAATTGGACTCCCTCCTAAAGTTGTAGCTTTGAGTTGATCAACAGGGGATGCTTTCACTTCAGCAGAGATGTTGTTGGGATGCATGCATTTACTTTCGTCTTCATTTTCAGATTCCTTTAATTGGTCCACAAATGATACACACTTCTTTCTCTTGCCTGATGATACTTTAGGTTGTTGCTGTTTGCAAGGAGGCGCAGCTGGTAAAGGAGATAGCAGCGGGGCAGCCCCACCAATGTTATCTGCACTGGACTATGACCCAGACCCATATAATTGAAGCAACTTCAGTGGGTCCAGCTTCAATGTCGAATGTTGTCCTATTGGCACATGTTCATGTTCTGCAATACTAAGCTCACTCTCTTTTGAAATCTCTGGAGTGCCACTACCAACTGTATGTAAAAAGTGGCATTCCAAATTAGCCTCCTTTTCTGTCTCGTTTTCTCCATCCCCTATCTGCATTTCATCCTCGCGGTCCTTCCCTGTTTCCATCTCAGGTGCTGTTTTTTGCACGCCTCCATTTTCAGCACAGTTCATGTCTCCAACAAATTGTTTGTCCCCATTTTCTCCCTCCATGTTATTATTTCTGTCAACAACTTTCTCCGTCAACTCTACTTACATGTATTCAGACGCTACAATCTGTTCGATTACTTCCACCAAGAAGTGGCCTTGATCGCCTCCGCATTCTTCGTTTGGGCTGCTGCACGACTCGTTGCACCTCGTCCGCAAAAATTTTCTTCTGCTCTGGTCTGATATCCTTGTGTTATTTGTTCGACAAGGTAAGAAACTTGGCAAGCCCATCTTCAAACACATTGCACATCTCTATTACCACTTCCCTATATTTTTCCAAGTCCTGTGTAGTACACATACAAAAAAAGCTAGCTTAGTAAAAAATAGACTTGAATAAGCAAAAATAGAAATAGAAAAAAGGAACTGCTAGATGTAAATAAAAGAGACACTATGGTCCAAACCTCATCAGTATGGTCGCCCGGAATATGACGTTTGACGAACATATCCACATCAGAAGGCTCTGCTGAGAACAGAGAGAGCCTAATCCTGAAACATTTCTTTAGCTTTAGACGAAAAAATCATGTGAATAAATGTTTCAGAAAAGGTACAACACAGTAGGAAAAACGCATGAAAAAAAGATGCTTAAAGCCTAAGAAAACACTGCTTTATGAGAACCTGCCGTTAATTTCCCAAACGGAGCCATCGCCATTTGTATCAAGGTCAACTATAAGTCTCACCATCTTGTTTGTCCAAATGCATATCCTAGTTCCATCCTCGGGTATATCTAATGTATCTGTCTCAAGAGAGTCAACATATAGAACCTGTACAAGACAAATGATGATATATATCATATGTATCAGATTTGTCAAACAAAACACATACTAAAAAATCCACAAGAACATATCTCTTAAAAATCCAAAAATGCAGAAAGTTACGTGCAGAAATGCAGGTAAAAACACGATAGGGTAAGCTTATTACATCCTAAAGATGAGTTACCCTACATAGCATAATTTAAAATCATTTTATGAGCATGTATAAGTAATGATGCATCATAAACAACTAGATAAACATGCTCATATACATCATAGGTATAAAAATGATGCACCACCTATCTAGTGATTCCCATGTAAAAGATGAACAATACTTACATGCAGCCTAGTTTCTAACGCCATAGTACATTAAAATATTTGTCCATCTTTGAACATGATATTTACATCCTACCATGAACTACTACTAATCACGCCATGGATACTACATCAGGCAAATTCACCATGAAAAAAATACATCCTACATATCATAAAACTGAACTTGGTAAAAAAGTAAAAACAAGAGTTGGATTATGTAAACTCACCATGGGATATGGCATGCATGCTTTAAACCAATTCTTGGTATCTTTAGCAGTTGTTGTCTGGATTAGAACATCGATAATGAATCTGGCCCAGTTGAGATGATGGATTGCGTTTGCGTTGATGACAGATGGGTAGCATCTAGGGCTGACAAGAGTCCCTGTGTTTGGGGCAAAAACTGAGGACACGCTGTAGATGACGAACTTTCTCAAGTAATCCTGATTAGGAGGGTTGGTTGGGCCTAGCAGCTTCTCGACAAATGCTACTATTGGCTGCTTCCCATTGTGGATCCCAAACATCTCCATAATCAAGCCGGTAGAGTTCACATCTAGAAAATAAGGAACTTTATTGCCGCCCTCGGGTACTCCCATAACCCTGACAACAGACTGAGTGGTTAGAGGGATCTTCCCCCTATCACCAAAATCTAGCTCGCATGTTTGTGGATTGAAGGATCCCATTAAATATCTGCACAACTCTGGCATAAGCTTGGAAACCTTCATTTCTAACAAGCTCATGATTCCTTCATGAATAACAGCCAATGATCATCTGTCATTGATCTGCAAACCCTGACAATCTTCATCGGCGATGAGCGGTTGAATAAATTGCTCTGAAAAAGAAGCACAAAAGGGGACTAAATATGTCAGAACTAACAAGCTAAAAATGACAGTAAAGAATGTAAAAACAGAGAGAAAAGTGACTATCCATTACTTGATTTTTATTGTTTCTGGATGGTCCTTCCACATCTCCTTGGTCTTCATCCGCGTGGTCTTCATTTCCAGGTGGCTCCGTGTTCTCTCCTTCAGTAACATTCGCCTTGTACTGCAACCGCTGCTTCATCCTCCCTAACTTGGACTGTCCAATTTTGGGTGTGCGAAAGACTTTCTACAAGCAACAAAAAAAGGAACTATTAGTACGCAAAAATGACACTACTACTATTTTTAATTCTATATGTGTTCATACCGTAGCTACTGCTGGAATCATCTTATAATAGAGGGAAACAAAATAAAGGATTTCCTTCAGATAGAATTAAAAAGCCTGCAAAACAGTGGCAAAAAAAGTGTTAAACACCATTTAAGAAGCAGCATGTAATTATCCCCCTATAATTTACATCTCATGTTGTCTAAGTATAAAGGTGTGGTAATCATTTTAAAAACAGCATGTATTTATTGTGATGAATCAGGCTTCAAACCCCCATAGCATGAATCAAGCTGAATGTTTCCATATTGAATAATACCTTCTATCTACCAAAAAAAGGCTGCAATTATTACATCCTGATACCAGTAAACAAAAATAGTACTGATTTCTGGTCATTGTACATCCAACATGTAGAAAAGGTGTTTTAACCATTTGAAAATGTATTTATTGGCAAAAGGTTTACATCTCATGCTAAATCATTAACACCATATATATGAAAAATGTACATCTCTCAAAATGATTCCAGAGGGATCTACAAACAAACTACAAATCAGATCATAATATGAATGTAACAAATGTCTTGGAAATGTAATAAAATGGGTACCACAAAACATAGGCTAGCAGTACAAACATAGCCTGGAACATTATTATGAGAGAAAAAATACATCCTATGTTAGCGATAGTACTAACATAGGTGTAACACCCTCAAAATCGGACCTATGCAAGTTTGAGCAAAATTCGCCAAAACCCGCATAGAAACGATTCAAAGGTGCCCACCAGGCACTTTCGTGCGGGTGGAAAACGAAGTAATAAAATTACACAACAGTCCTCGATGGGACCCACAGAACAGATATATATAACAGCGACTCAAAGAGTCAAGAGTACAGATATAATATACAAAGATCCAAATCACCTTGAAAACGATAGAGCGTCCAGCTACGGACAAGATGCAAATGGGGCTAAGAGCCCTGAAGAATAACCAATGGCGTCCATAACCCTGCCGGGCCAAGCGGAAGGGTAACCCCGCTAACGACGTCGATCTCGAACCTGCTTAAACAAAAGGGTGCCGACAAAGGGCAAAGGAAAAAGAAGGAGCGTCGATCGAGGCCGATGCAGCGAGGCTAGAATTGGTCCTCGCCTACATAGGTATGGTGGATGGCGGCGGCAGATGCACTAAACAACCTATAGAGACTCGATACAACCGTCGGCAATCGAGAGGGTAAGAAAGACCTATGCGGAACCAACACGATACTACCATCAAACAAACCCATCCTCGGTGTTTCCCCTCGAGACCAAACGAGGAAGTCAACCGAGGAACTCACCACAGTTGGCGGTTTACTTATTCGATTATAGTTGCGGCGCTTTACTAGTCGAGTTTAGATAATCGTCACGATAAAGTAAACAAAGGCACACTTTTGGTTAACCATTCCGTGATAGTTGCAACAATTACTAATCAGTGCAGATAGCATGAGATAAACCCAAAACCCAGCTTGTTGGTACTTTTATTCAGCCATTCCGTTGTAGTTGCAATACTTACTAGTCGATACATTTGTCGCAGCGACAACCAAACAAGCAATTGTGGGCGATTAATTAGCCATTCCATTATAGTGAAGCTGATTACTAGTCATTATAAAGTCAAATTTATAGCGATAAACTTTAGTTATGCTTGTCTATGATCGAGATCATGCTCCAAGTCGTCCATATCCATGGACACGGCTTTGAGAAAGTTTTACCCGGCGGGTGCACCAATAGCAACACACGCTCGATCAACCTCGGAAAAACCAAAACAAAACCCAACGAGGCTTTCACGATGAACAATCACAGATTCGAAATATTTCAGGGGCCACCCTTTGAGTAGATCCGAACGGAGTAAGCAAGCTCGAGAAGGCCTCAAGGTTGCGCCAATGGTCATGCATCGGGAACCCGAAGTGTGGCTGGGCTTGTCGATACCGCGTAATCACTCCGCATCCCAAAGCGATGCAGTGCTCCTCGCACAATTTAAATACGTAAAGTAGCATGGCATAAGTACAGGATCGTAATAAAACCGCAAACTAGTTGTGGCCCCAAGAAATAAGACTGAATCAAGCTCGCTCGGGGGTCCCATATACCTCCGGATGTGGATAGCGATAAATCAAGGAACAGGTATCAAGTACTCGGGGTCTTACGGGACACAAGTGGGCGTTCGGAAACCAAATATTTTCTATCGCCCACCGATGCCTCTGCTTATTTCAATTTTAGTTGTTAAACAGAAATTAAAGTGAACGATAAGTAAACTAGAATCATCTCCAACATCAACATGCGGCAATACATCAGCAACTGTGGCATATGACGACACACCTCAGCACTTGAGCAAGCAACTACGACGCGCAAGTCCAACTATCTACCAAACAACAGGTAATAGGAGGTGTCCAAGGCAATATATGGCTTCAAGGGATATCACGGGAACGGAAACTAGAGCATCGCAACACAGATAGCAATAGATGAACAGGAGGGAATAAATACTATAAAAGTAAGATAGGTAGAAAGGGGGGAGATGCTCGCCTGAAAACATTGTCGAAGGTTCAAACGAAGATCGGGGCGAAGCTCACATCAACTCAACGGCCTTATCCGCGAAGAAGCAAAACACTAGAATAAACACCGGATGCAATATTTAATACAACGGCAGAAAATCGGCATGATGCATGTATGATGGATGACATGGCAAGGTGCGATGCAATTAGGTCATATTAAGCGGAACCGGGGTCCCGACAATTAATTAATAGGTTCATGTTGTTTAGATTCCCCGCAATTAAATGTTGTTTGTACATGGCAAAAGATAGCACCGGTTCGCTACACAAATTTAGATGAGGCTGATATGAGACTAGATTTGCCCGCATATGGGCCCCATATTTAATTATTAGGTGAATCGGCGTAAGGCCCCCAAACCACAGATATGCATGCGAGATGAATGATTTAATGCAACAAGTAGTTATTATATTATAAAATAGGGTTCTCGGATAAGAGGTTCACACATTAGGGGTCTCGGCGATATTGGGGTTCCGGGGTTCGGGGTTGGTCTCGGGGTCCAGGGTTCAGGGTTCGACGGCCTTGGCGGGATCGTTCTTGGACTCCGGGGGTTAGGGTCTTGGCGGTGCGTTCTCTGATAATGGAGGTAGATCTTGTCGAATCCGGGTTCTCGGCGGACTCGGCGTCCGGAAAGGGTACTTGGTTCGGTGTCGGGGGCGCATCGGATTTCCCGGTCGGGGCGTTCTTGTCGTCGCGACGGTCTTGTCGGGTTCTCAACTCGGGTCGGTCTTGTCTTCGGGGTGAGGTGCTTGTCGGTCTCGTGGTGATCTTTGCGTCCTTCCGGTTCGGGTTTTGGCGTCCGAGGGTAGATCTGGGCGTCCGAGGGTCACTCCGCGGCCGTGTTGCAGATCTTGTCGGTTCCACCTCGAAGACCTTGTTGTGCTGCAATGAGGATCGTGGTGCATCGGGTTCGGGTCTTTGGGGTTGTCCTTCGCGCCATGTCGGAGATCTTGAGGGTTCGGCTCGATCGAGGTGCAAAGCTTGAGTGTTGACGCTGGCGATCTTCGAGGTACTACGGGTTCCAACTAAGACGGTTGGTGAAGGACATGCAACGGAGTCGGTTCCACGAGTTCGGCAGCAGCTCTTGTCGTGCTTCACGCGATCTTGTTCCTTGTGCACTTGGCCTACTTGGCTTGCAGGTTACCTCGGGTCGCATGAGCCGCATACGGCCGGAGGCGGCGGCACCGACGCTGCCCTGCGGTCGAGGCAAGGCGCCGGGCAGCGCTGGCGGACCCAGCACCTAGCGGAGGAGGACGTCGAGCTGGGCCGGCAGGGCCTGAAGCGAAGGAGGAGGGCTCGGCGACGAAGATGGCGGAGGCGACAGGCGGCGCTCGACGTCGCGCGCGGTCCGGCGGCCGAGGCGGGCTGCAGGAGACGGAGACGGAGGCAGCGACGCAGAGGACGCGGCGCTGGCCGCGGAGGTCGCGCGGCGGCGAACACGCGGGAGGGGAAACAGGCGGTTGGCGGCGGCGAGAAGCGCGGCGACGGGCAGCGGTTGTCTCGGCTTGGCGGAGCAGGCGGAGGCGACGAGCGAGGGCGGCCGGATGCGCTGAGGGCGAGGACGGCCTGAGGAGGAAGCGGGCGGAGACGGAGGGCGCGGCGGCTGGGCGGGCCGCGGGACCGGCCGGAGCAGATGAAGGAGGGGAAGAGTCGGCGACTCCGGCGGCGTCGGTGGAGCGCCGCGGGGGAGGAAGGAAGCGGAGGCCGGCGTAGGTGGGGTGAGGGGCGCCGGCGGCGGTGAGGGGAGGGGCGGTGCGGGGGCGTGGTGGGGGGGGGAGGACCCGGCGGCGGCGGTGACGGGGGGGGCGGGGGCGTCGGGGAGGTAGGTTGGAGAAACGAGGGAGGGGCTGCAGCATGGGGAGCGTGGGGCTGCGGGGGCCACGCGGGGACGGGCCAGGTGGGGATCTGCTGCGCGCGGGGCTGCGTGCGTGTGTTGTGTGATTGGGTGGGGTGGGTGTGTGCTGTGAGGGAGAGAGAGAGCTGAGAGAGAGGGAGGGACAAGTGGCAGCGTGTGGGGAGGGGAGGAGAGAGATGAGGTGGCGTTTGATTGGTCAGGTGATGTGGCCAAGGGTGTGGGTAGACTAGTTGGTAGGTTTAGAAAAAGGCGACCGTTTAGTTTTCTGGGGTGGTCGTCATCGATCTGGCCCGTTCGGCTGCCCCCACTAAATAATTAATTAAAATATTTATATTAAACAGCGTTTTTTGCAAACTAACAACGGCCAAAACAAAACACTCCGGTGACCCGGGTTTGCGCGATAAATAAGGTGGGGCGTTTTAGAAAACAAAACGGGCTTTGCGAAATAGTTTTATGCAAACAATGCATGATGATGACGATGCAATGCACAAATTCAACGCGATTTTCTAGTAGTTGTTTTGCGGGATGCCACAATTCGACACCACTAACAATGGATCTCGCCCTCGAGATCCGCCTCATGGTACCGGAAGAAGAGCGGCGACCTGAACTTCGCGCTTCGTGTAGATCCTCGCGACACCACTAACAAGAGGTCGTTGTCCGTGATCGTCGAGAGAACACTCCGGGGACAAAAGGTCGAAGGTAGAGGTTTCAACAAATAAAGCCACCTCTAACTCCGGTAGAAAGAGAGGACCGATGCATTCTCATCCACTTCAATGTACGCGAGAAATTAGAGTGAGTAGTCGGCATGGGGGCCAATGAAGGGTTCGCAACATAGAAAACAAAAATTTTCCTACGATGTGAACTATATACCAAGATCTATTTATACTAGATACAAACAACGGGCGGATGTATATCCATAGAGAACATACCCTTGAAGACCGACAAAGTTTAACGAGTCCAAACTCGTGGTTGATGTAGACGATCCCTTGCCGATCTCAAGATCGAGAGGAAGTCCTAGCGCCGCAAATCAGCAGCGCATCCGTGCTCGCACACACGTTCGAGGCACCGAGCAACCTCCGCCTCCTCGCCCAGCGATGCAGGAAGCACAACTCTTTCTTGCCGAATAGCCACCGGGAACATGTATCTCGCTAGTCCGAGACCATGGGGATAAATTCTAGAGGGGGAGAGAGATCCTTCACGAGGAGGTGTGAGTGAGAAGTGAGAGGAGGCTCCTTTAT
This sequence comes from Avena longiglumis, assembly GCA_030063025.1. Classification (NCBI taxonomy): domain Eukaryota; kingdom Viridiplantae; phylum Streptophyta; class Magnoliopsida; order Poales; family Poaceae; genus Avena; species Avena longiglumis. The sequence goes on from CP125979.1 coordinate 451,056,898, forward strand.
AGGAGGAGGGAACCCCAAGGGGTGGCGCATTGGGGCTGCCCCCTTGCCCTCCCCTCTTCATTTGGGTGGACACTCCACTCACAAAACTCCTCCAAATTCCTCCACTCAAAATCCCACTCAAAGATCCCATTAAATTTCCACCAAATTTAATGCAAACTCTCTTTAAATAAAACTCTTTTATTTTATTCAGAATTTTGTCAATTACTTTAATGACAAACATTCACAATAACCCTTGCTAGAATTCTATTTCACATGCATAACCACTTTATGCAATTTCACCAAAACCTGTTTAGGTATCTAGTGAAATAAATTCCTGCCTTGTTTATTCTTTCGCATGAAACTTTTGCTCCAATTGGATGTCGGTGTCTCTTAAGTGTGTCACCCTACGGTTCGTGAATAATGAGGACATGATCGAGACCCCTCTCGATCAATAATCAAAAGCGGATCTGAGACCCATCTTGACTCCCACACATTCAACGATGACTTTCTTGTGATCGTTTAACCTTTTACGCTAGTATCTTAATCCCTTTGTCTCACGATATATTACATGTCCGAGATTCGATCATGGGTATCTCCATACCTAGTTTGATCTCGCATCGACATGCACTCTTTTCTCGTCGTGATATAACATTCTAGTGATCAAATCACTTGCTTGCAAGCTAATCAATGTGATATCACCGAGGGCCCAGTATATCTATCCGTCATCGGGATGAACAAATTCCACTCGATCCATGAGCCTCAACATAACACTTTATTAGTTCTGAACCCATCTTTATAATCACCACATTACGGTGTGACGTTTGATGTTATCAAGAAACTCTTCCGTGTTAGTGATTGACATGATCTCATGGTCTAAGGATTAGGATCACTTCGTAAGTTGTTATAGCAATATAAACTCAATGACTTTGATCGTAATGCTATACTTGGATGAATGTTCACCACATCATTACACTAATGTTGTGATCCGTTATTAACAACATCCAATGTCCATGATCGTGAAACCTTGATCATCTTATTAATCAACGAGCTAGTTTATGAGAGAGGCTTAACTAGGAACTTTCGTTGTTTATTAAACACACATGTATTAACGCTTCCGTATTAATACAATTATAGCATGCAAAATAAACATCTATCATATACTTGGAATACACATAATAAACAATTTATTATTGCCTCTCGGGGCATATTCCGTTCGATCTCCACTTGCACTAGAGACAATAATCTAGTTACATAGTGATATATCTAACACCCATTGAGTTCGTGTTGATCATGTTTTGCTCTAGGGAGAGTTTTAGTCAACGGATCTGCTACATTGAGATCCGTATGTACTTTACAAATCTTTATATCTCCATCCTTGACATGCTTGCGGATGGAGTGAAACCGGCGCTTAATATGCTTGGAATGCTTGTGAGACCTTGGCTCTTTGGCATTGGCAATGGCACCATTGTTGTCACAATAGATCACCATTGGGTCCAACGCGCTTGCCACAACTCCTAGTTCGGATATGAACTCCTTCATCCAAACTGCTTCCTGAGCCGCTTCCGAAGCAGCAACATATTCGTCCTCCGTTGTTGATCCCGCTACCACAGGTTGTTTGGAGCTCCTCCAACTAATCGCTCCGCCATTCATGAGAAATACGTATCCGGATTGAGACTTAGAGTCATCCGGATCGGTGTCAAAGCTAGCGTCGACATAACACTTAGCGACGAGCTCTTCTTCACCTCCGTATACAAGAAACATATCCTTAGTTCTTCGTAAGTACTTAAGGATATTCTTGACCGCTATCCAGTGTTCCGAACCTGGATCCGATTGGTACCTACTAGTCAAACTAATAGCATGTGCCACATCCGGTCTTGTACATAGCATGGCGTACATTATAGAGCCTATGGCTGAAGCATAGGGGACTTTGTCCATTATCTCTCTTTCTTCCGCCAAAGCCGGACTTTGAGTCTTACTCAATGTCTTGCCTTGCAACATAGGTAAGAACCCCTTCTTACTTCCGTCCATTTTAAACTTCTTTAAAATCTTATCAAGGTATGTACTTTGCGATAGCCCTATTAGGCGCCTAGATCTATCTCTATAGATCTTTATGCCTAATATGTATGACGCTTCACCTAGGTCCTTCATTGAAAATTTGCTGTTTAGATAACTTTTAACACTGTTTAAAAGTTCTATATCATTTCTGATCAATAATATGTCATCCACATATAATATCAGAAATGCCACATTGCTCCCACTCACTTTCTTGTAAATACAAGCTTCTCCATAAGTTTGGATAAATCCAAACTCTTTGATCACCTCATCAAAGCGGAGATTCCAACTTCGTGATGCTTGCTTCAATCCATAGATGGATCGCTGAAGCTTGCACACCTTGTTAGTGAAGGGAATATGCCCTGAGAGGCAATAATAAATTGTTTATTATGTGTATTCCAAGTATATGATAGATGTTTATTTTGCATGCTATAATTGTATTAATACGGAAACGTTAATACATGTGTGTTTAATAAACAAACAGAAAGTTCCTAGTTAAGCCTCTCTCATAAACTAGCTCGTTGATTAACAAGATGATCAAGGTTTCCTGATCATGGACATTGGATGTTGTTAATAACGGGATCACAACATTAGTGTAATGATGTGATGAACATTCATCCGAAGTATAGCATTACGATCAAAGTCATTGAGTTTATATTGCTATAACAACTTACGAAGTGATCCTAATCCTTAGACCATGAGATCATGTCAATCACTAACACCGGAAGAGTTTCTTGATAACATCAAACGTCACACCGTAACAGGTGATTATAAAGATGGGTTCGAACTAATAAAGTGTTATGTTGAGGCTCATGGATCAAGAGTGGAATTTGTTCATCCCGATGACGGATAGATATACTGGGCCCTCTCGGTGATATCACATTGATTAGCTTGCAAGCAAGTGATTTGATCACTAGAATGTTATATCACGGAACGAGAAAGAGTGCATGTCGAATCGAGATCAAACTAGGTATGGAGATACCGATGATCGAATCTCGGACATGTAATATATCGTGAGACAAAGGGGTTAAGATACTAGCGTAAAAGGTTCCGACGATCACAAGAAAGTCATCGTTGAATGTGGGAGTCGATGGGTCTCCAGATCCCGCTTCTGATTATTGATCTGAGAGGGGTCTCGATCATGTCCGCATTATTCACGAACCGTAGGGTGACACACTTAAGAGACACCGACATCCATTTGGAGCAAAAGTTTCATGCCGAAAGAATAAACAAGCGCAGGAATTTATTTCACTAGATACCCAAAGGTTTGGTGAAATTGCATAAAGTGGTTATGCATGTGAAATAGAATTCTAGCAAGGTTATTTGTGAATGTTTGTCATTAAAGTAATTGACAAAATTCTGAATAAAATAAAAGAGTTTTATTTAATGAGAGTTTGCATTAAATTTGGTGGAAATTTAATGGGTTTTTTGAGTGGGATTTTGAGTGGACTTTTGAAGGGTCATTTTGTGAGTGGAGTGTCCACCCACATGATGAGGGGAGGCAAGGGCAGCCCATGCGCGGCCACCCCTTGGGGTTCCCCTCCTCCTATAAAAGGAGCCCTCCTCTCACTTCTCACTCACACCTCCTCGTGAAGGATCTCTCCCCCTCTAGAATTTATCCCCATGGTCTCGGACTAGCGAGATACATGTTCCCGTGGCTTTTCGGCAAGAAAGAGTTGTGCTTCCGCATCGCTGGAGCGAGGAGGCGGAGGTTGCTCGGTGCCTCGAGCGTGTGTGAAGACGGATGCGCCCGCTGATTTGCGGCGCTAGGACTTCCTCTCGATCTTGAGATCGGCAAGAGATCGTCTACATCAACCACGAGTTTGGACTCGTTAAACTTTGTCGGTCTTCAAGGGTATGTTCTCTACGGATATACATCCGCCCGTTGTTTGTATCTAGTATAAATAGATATTGGTATTTAGTTCACACCGTAGGAAAATTTTTGTTTTCTATGCGAACCCTTCAAAGTGGTATCGAGCGGATCTATGCGTAGATACTTTACACGGTAGTACACATATGAGTATGTGGGCGATGATGATCATGTTGTTGCTCCTTTCTTGTGATTTTGGATATTGGTGGCATAGTGGGATGAAGCGGCCGGACAAACTTTACATGTCCTCACATGAGACCATTCCACGCTTGACATGCAACTAGTTTGCATAAGTGGCTAGCGGTGTCTGTCTCTCCTACTATAGTCAATATCTATTTTGCAAGCGAGTTGTCAACAATTTGATTATCCTCGTGGTTCATGTTCGTAGGTAAGAACGGTTCTATCTCGAAAGCCCTCAGCCACGTAAAACTTGCAATGGATAAATTAGAGGCGTCTAGTTTAGATTGTTGCTGGGCTAGTGTTATGATATGGTAGTGTTGTAAGTAGAAGTATGAGATGATACTCTTACAACACACACATAGCGTGTAAAACCCATAGATTGTGGATTTACACATATAGGTATGATAGTGATCATACCACGATGCACATGATAGAGATCATCTGCGGGAACCATATAATTTCACTATTAAACATATGATGTTTGATTGCATCTTATATTGCTTGTTTAGCGCTTTGTTAAGCATAATAAGATGATCCCTCATTTTAAATATCAAGATAAGAATGTGTTCTCCCTTTAGTATGCACCGATTATGTTTTCGCCGCCCAAGACATCACGTGATGATCGGGTGTACTTGGATCCTCGACCATACTTGGTGTAAAACAGTTACACGCAAAAATACTAAGGTTCTAACTTGGCGAGCCTAGCATGTATGACATGGCCTCGAACACGACCGAAAGGTTAAGCATGAGTCATATAGTTGATATGATGCCCATTTGATGCTCGCTTTGAAGCTATACCGACTCACGTGATGATCGGACTTGGTGTAGTGGATTTGGTTCATGTAATCACCAAAAGGACACGAGGATGTCGCTTTTGAGTGGGAGTTCATTCGTAATATAGATTAGTTGAACTCAATCTATCATACACTTAGTCTAAACTTTACAAATTCTGTAGATGGCACCACCGCTTTTAATTTCAATGCGTTCATGGAGAAAGAGAAACTAGCAACGAACGGTAGCAACTTTCTTGAATGGGCCATGAATTTGAGGATTCTCCTCTCACTGCACAAAAGCAATATGTGCTAGAAGCGCGTTAGGCCCCCCTTTTGACGATGCCCCGACGAGGAGAAGAATGTCTATCTTACTCGTCGAGGACCACAACTTAGTTCATTGCGGCATATTGTATGGGCTAGAGCCGAACTTCAAAGCGTTTCAAAACGGCAATGCTTTTGATACAATGGGTGAGTTGAAAATGATTTTCGACACACATGTCAGTAGAGAGCTACAATGCTTCGTAAAAGTTCTTTAGCTGCATGATGGAAGAGAACAGCTCCGTTAGTGAGCATGTACTCAAGATGTCGGGTTACCGATAAGCTTGTGTCCTTGGGAATAACGATTCCCATTGACTTAGGCATCCATCGTGTTCTGCAGTCTCGCCACCTAGCTATAAGAGCTTCGTGATGAACTATAATATGCAAGGCATGAAGAAGTCTCTCCGAGCTCACAATGCTTAAAACCGAAGTGGAGATCAAAAGGAACATCAAGTGTTGATGATCAATAGGAACACTGGTTTCAAGAAAGACAAGAAGGGAAAACGGAAGGGAAGTAAAGCCTGCTGTCATGAAAAGAAACCCCGAGTTGGACCTAAGTCCGATGAAAGTGCTACTATTGTAAGGGGATCCATCGAAGCGAATCGCCCCAAGTATCCGCGCATAAGAAGGCCGGCAAGGCAAACAAAGGTATATATGATATACATGTTATTGATGTGTACTTGACTAGTGCTCGCAGATAGCACCGGGTATTTGATACCGTTCATTGCTAATATTTGTAACTCGAATCGGGTCATGAACAGCGACCGCTAGCAAGGGGTGAGGTCAAGATGCGTGTCGCAATGGATCAAACGTTGATGTGATCGCCATGAACGCTACCTCTCCACTTACCGTCGGGATTAGTTATAAACTTAAATAATCATTATTTGGTGCACGCATCGAGCATGAACATTGTATCTGGATCATGTTTGATGCAAAGTGGTTTTCATTCAAATCGAGAACAATGGTTGTTCCATTTATATGAATGAAATCTTTTATGGTCATGCACCAATGTTGAATGGTTTATTTCGTTGGATCTCGATGATAATGTTACACATATTCATAATATTGATGCTAAAAGGATTAAACTTAGTGATGATATATCCGCATATATGTGGCACTGCCGCTAGGTCATATTGGCATTAAACGCATGAAGAAGCTCCATTCGGATGGACTTTTAGAATCACTTGATTATGAATCATTTGATACATGTGAGCCATGCCTTATGGGCAAGATGACTAGAACGCCGCTTTCGGTTCAATGGAACGGCGACGATTTATTGGAAATCATACATTCTGATGTATGTGGTCCAATGAGTGTGTCGGCGCGAGGTGGATATCGTTATTTTGTTACTTTCACGGATGATTTGAGTAGATACGGTTATATCTACTTGATGAAACACAAGTCTGAAACCTTTGAAAAGTTCAAGGAATTTCAGAATGAAGTGGAAAATCATCGTAATAGAAAGATCAAATTTCTACGGTCCGACCGTGGAGGTGAGTATCTAAGTTACGAGTTTAGCACTCACATGAAAGAGTGTGGAATTGTTTCACAACTCACACCTGCCGGAACACCACAGAGAAATGGTGTGTCGAAACGTCGTAATCGTACTTTATTAGATATGGTTCGATCTATGATGTCTCTGACGGACTTGCCGTTGTCATTTTGGGGTTATGCACTAGAAACTGCTGCATTCACTTTAAATCGGGCACCATCTAAATCCGTTGAAACGACACCGTATGAATTGTGGTTTGGAAACAAACCTAAGCTGTCATTTCTTAAAGTTTGGGGTTGCGATGTTTATGTGAAGAAACTTCAACCGGATAAACTCGAACCCAAAGCGGAAAATGCGTCTTCATAGGATACCCTAAAGAAACTATTGGGTATTCCTTCTATCACGATCCGAGGGCAAGGTTTTTGTTGCCAAGAATGGATCCTTTCTAGAGAAAGAGTTTCTCGCGAAGGTGTGAGTAGTCAAGGTAGAACTCAAGAGGTTATGGAACCTTCTCTTCAAAGTATGGCGAGTAGCTTTACCGGAAGTTCGGAGTTGGCTCCACCTGAAGAAGGAACTAATGATAATGATCATGAAACTCCGAAAGAGAGTACTCCGAACCTCGCAGGTCAAACAGACGCGTGCAGCTCCCGAAGTACGGAAATCTGTCATAAATTTCATGGTTGATGAAAATAATGACCTGCGACGTATGAAGAAGCGATGATGAGCCCGATTCCAACAAATGGTTAGAAGCCATGAAATCCGAGATGGAATCCATGTATGAAAATCAAGTTTGGAACTTGGTGGAATTACCTCACCGAAAGGCCGTGGAGAACAAATGGATTTTCAAAAGGAAAACTGATGCCGATGGTAATGTGACCATCTATAAAGCTCGACTTGTCGCAAAGGGGTTTCGACAAATTCAAGGAGTTGACTACGATGAGACTTTCTCTCCCGTAGCGATGCTAAAGTCAGTTAGGATTATTTTAGCAATTGCTGCATATTTCGATTATGAAATATGGCAGATGGATGTCAAAACCGCGTTTCTCAATGGTAATATTGAAGAAGAGTTGTATATGATACAACCAAAGGGTTTTGTCGATCCTAAGGATGCTAACAAGGTGTGCAAGCTTCAGCGATCCATCTATGGATTGAAGCAAGCATCACGAAGTTGGAATCTCCGCTTTGATGAGGTGATCAAAGAGTTTGGATTTGTCCAAACTTATGGAGAAGCTTGTATTTACAAGAAAGTGAGTGGGAGCAATGTGGCATTTCGATACTATATGTGGATGACATATTATTGATCGAATGATATAGAACTTTAAACAAAGGTTAAAAGTTATCTAAACAAAGAAATTTTCAATGAAGGACCTAGGTGAAGGCCTTACATATTAGGCATAAAGATCTATAGAGATAGATCTAGGCGCCTAATAGGGCTATCGCAAAGTACATACCTTGATAAGATTTTAAAGAAGTTTAAAATGGACGGAAGTAAGAAGGGTTCTTACCTATGTTGCAAGGCAAGACATTGAGTAAGACTCAAAGTCCGGCTTCGGAAGAAAGAGAGATAATGGACAAAGTCCCTATGCTTCAGCCATAGGCTCTATAATGTACGCCATGCTATGTACAAGACCGGATGTGGCACACGCTATTAGTTTGACTAGTAGGTACCAATCGGATCCGTGTTCTAACATCGATAGCGGTCAAGAATATCCTTAAGTACTTGAGAAGAACTAAGGATATGTTTCTTGTATACGGAGGTGAAGAAGAGCTCGCTAAGTGTTATGTCGACGCTTAGTTTGACACCGATCCGGATGACTCTAAGTCTCAATCCGGATACGTATTTCTCATGAATGGCGGAGTTAGTTGGAGGAGCTCCAAACAACCTGTGGTAGCGGGATCAACAACGGAGGCCGAATATGTTGCCGCTAAGCGGCTCAGAAGCGCTTTGGATGAAGGAGTTCATATCCGAACTAGGAGTTGTGGCAAGCGTTGGACCCAATGGTGATCTATTGTGACAACAATGGTGCCATTGCCAATGCCAAAGAGCCAAGGTCTCACAAGCATTCTAAGCATATTAAGCGCGTTTCACTCCATCCGCGAGCATGTCAAGGATGGAGATATAAAGATTTAGAAGTACATAAGGCTCTCAATGTAGAAGATCAGTTGACTAAAACTCTCCCTAGAGCAAAACATGATCAACACCAGAACTCAATGGGTGTTAGATATATCACTATGTAACTAGATTATTGTCTCTAGTGCAAGGGGGAGACTGAAGGGAATATGCCCTGAGAGGCAATAATAAATTGTTTATTATGTGTATTCCAAGTATATGATAGATGTTTATTTTGCATGCTATAATTGTATTAATACGGAAACGTTAATACATGTGTGTTTAATAAACAAACAGAAAGTTCCTAGTTAAGCCTCTCTCATAAACTAGCTCGTTGATTAACAAGATGATCAAGGTTTCCTGATCATGGACATTGGATGTTGTTAATAACGGGATCACAACATTAGTGTAATGATGTGATGAACATTCATCCGAAGTATAGCATTACGATCAAAGTCATTGAGTTTATATTGCTATAACAACTTACGAAGTGATCCTAATCCTTAGACCATGAGATCATGTCAATCACTAACACCTAAGAGTTTCTTGATAACATCAAACGTCACACCGTAATGTGGTGATTATAAAGATGGGTTCGTAACTAATAAAGTGTTATGTTGAGGCTCATGGATCAAGAGTGGAATTTGTTCATCCCGATGACGGATAGATATACTGGGCCCTCTCGGTGATATCACATTGATTAGCTTGCAAGCAAGTGATTTGATCACTAGAATGTTATATCACGGAACGAGAAAAGAGTGCATGTCGAACGAGATCAAACTAGGTATGGAGATACCGATGATCGAATCTCGGACATGTAATATATCGTGAGACAAAGGGGTTAAGATACTAGCGTAAAGGTTCCGACGATCACAAGAAAGTCATCGTTGAATGTGTGAGTCAAGATGGGTCTCCGGATCCCGCTCGATTATTGATCCGAGAGGGTCTCGATCATGTCCGCATTATTCACGAACCGTAGGGTGACACACTTAAGAGACACCGACATCCATTTGGAGCAAAAGTTTCATGCCGAAGAATAAACAAGCGCAGGAATTTATTTCACTAGATAATCAAACAGTTTTCGGTGAAATTGCATAAAGTGGTTATGCATGTGAAATAGAATTCTAGCAAGGGGTTATTTGTGAATGTTTGTCATTAAAGTAATTGACAAAATTCTGAATAAAATAAAAGAGTTTTATTTAATGAGAGTTTGCATTAAATTTGGTGGAAATTTAATGGGTTTTTGAGGGATTTTGAGTGGACTTTTGAAGGGTCATTTTGTGAGTGGAGTGTCCACCCACATGATGAGGGGAGGGCAAGGGGGCAGCCCCCATGCGCCGGCCACCCCCTTGGGGTTCCCCCCCTTCCTCCTATAAAAGGAGCCCCTCCTCTCACTTCTCACTCACACCTCCTCGTGAAGGATCTCTCTCCTCTAGAATTTATCCCCATGGTCTCGGACTAGCGAGATACATGTTCCCGTGGCTTTTCGGCAAGAAAGAGTTGTGCTTCCGCATCGCTGGAGCGAGGCGGAGGTTGCTCGGTGCCTCGAACGTGTGTGCGAAGACGGATGCGCGCTGATTTGCGGCGCTAGGACTTCCTCTCGATCTTGAGATCGGCAAGAGATCGTCTACATCAACCACGAGTTTGGACTCGTTAAACTTTGTCGGTCTTCAAGGGTATGTTCTCTACGGATGTACATCCGCCCGTTGTTTGTATCTAGTATAAATAGATCTTGGTATTTAGTTCACACCGTAGGAAAATTTTTGTTTTCTATGCTGCGAACCCTTCAGTTAGCATCCTTAGGATCGACAAAACCCTTTGGTTGTATCATATACAACTCTTCTTCAATATTACCATTGAGAAACGCGGTTTTGACATCCATCTGCCATATTTCATAATCGAAATATGCAGCAATTGCTAACATAATCCTAACTGACTTTAGCATCGCTACGGGAGAGAAAGTCTCATCGTAGTCAACTCCTTGAATTTGTCGAAACCCCTTTGCGACAAGTCGAGCTTTATAGATGGTCACATTACCATCAAGACGCTTTTCCTTTTGAAAATCCATTTGTTCTCCACGGCCTTCGGTCGTGAGGTAATTCCACCAAGTTCCAAACTTGATTTTCATACATGGATTCCATCTCGGATTTCATGGCTTCTAACCATTTGATGGAATCCGGGCTCATCATCGCTTCTTCATACGTCGCAGGTCATTATTTTCATCAACCATGAAATTTATGACAGGATTTCCGTCTGATTCGAGCCGCACGCGTCTGTTTGACTGCGAGGTTCGTAGTACTCTCTTCGGAGTTTCATGATCATTATCATTAGTTCCTCTTCAACAGTGGAGCCAACTCCGAACAACTTCCGATCTGCGCTACTCGCCATACTTTGAAGAGAAGGTTCCACAACCTTCGAGTTCTACCTTCCGACTACTCACACCTTTCGCGAAACTCTTTCTCTAGAAAGGATCCATTCTTGGCAACAAAAACCTTGCCCTCGGATCTGTGATAGAAGGAATACCCAATAGTTTCTTTAGGGTATCCTATGAAGACGCATTTTTCCGCTTTGGGTTCGAGTTTATCCGGTTGAAGTTTCTTCACATAAACATCGCAACCCCAAACTTTAAGAATGATGCTTAGGTTTGTTTCCAAACCACAATTCATACGGTGTCGTTTCAACGGATTTAGATGGTGCCCGATTTAAAGTGAATGCAGCAGTTTCTAGTGCATAACCCCAAAATGACAACGGTAAGTCCGTCAGACACATCATAGATCGAACCATATCTAATAAAGTACGATTACGACGTTCCGACACACCATTTCGCTGTGGTGTTCCGGCAGGTGTGAGTTGTGAAACAATTCCACACTCTTTCATGTGAGTGCTAAACTCGTAACTTAGATACTCACCTCCACGGTGAGACCGTAGAAATTTGATCTTTCTATTACGATGATTTTCAACTTCATTCTGAAATTCCTTGAACTTTTCAAAGGTTTCAGACTTGTGTTTCATCAAGTAGATATAACCATATCTACTCAAATCATCCGTGAAAGTAACAAAATAACGATATCCACCTCGCGCCGACACACTCATTGGACCACATACATCAGAATGTATGATTTCCAATAAATCGCGCCTGCTCCATTGAACCGAAAACGGCGTTCTAGTCATCTTGCCCATAAGGCATGGCTCGCATGTATCAAATGATTCATAATCAAGTGATTCCAAAAGTCCATCCGAATGGAGCTTCTTCATGCTTAATGCCAATATGACCTAGACGGCAAAGTGCCACATATATGCGGATATATCATCATTAAGTTTAATCCTTTTAGCATCAACATTATGAATATGTGTAACATTATCATCGAGATCTAATGAAATAAACCATTCATCATCGGTGCATGACCATAAAATATTTCATTCATATAAATGGAACAACCATTGTTCTCGAGACTTAAATGAATAACCACTTTGCATCAAACATGATCCGATACAATGTTCATGCTCGGTCTGGGCACCAGATAACATTTATTTAAGTTTATGACTAATCCCGACGGTAAGTGGAGAGGTAGCGTTCCGACGGCGATCACATCAACGTTTGATCCATTGCCGACACGCATCTTGACCTCACCCCTTGCTAGCGGTCGCTTGTTCCGCAGCCCCGATTCGAGTTACAAATATTAGCAACCGAACCGATCAAATACCCAAAGTGCTACGAGCACTAGTCAAGTACACATCAATAACATGTATATCATATATACCTTTGTTTGCCTTGCCGGCCTTCTTGTCCGCCAGATACTTGGGGCAGCTTGCCCAAAGGGCCCCTTGCAATAGTAGCACTCGGTATCGACTTAGGTCCAACTCGGGTTTCTTTTCAGCGCAACAGGCTTGCCGCCTTACTTCCTTCCGCTTTTCCTTCTTGTCTTTCTTGAAACCAGTGTTCCTATTGATCATCAACACTTGATGTTCCTTTTGATCTCCACTTCAGCTTTTAAGCATTGATGTAAGCTCGGGAGACTTCTTCATGCCTTGCATATTATAGTTCATCACAAAGCTCTTATAGCTAGGTGGCGGGCAGGCAGAACACGATGGATGCCTAAGTCAATGGGAATCGTTATTCCCAAGGACACAAGCTTATCGGCGAACCGACATCTTGAGTACATGCTCACTAACGGAGTCGTTTCTCTTACATCATGCAGCTAAAGAACTTTTCAAGCATTGTAGCTCTCTACAAAGCATGTGTGTCGAAAATCATTTTCAACTCACCCATTGTATCAAAAGCATTGCCGTTTTCAAACGCTTTGAAGTTCGGCTCTAGCCCATACAATATGCCGCAATGAACTAAGTTGTGGTCCTCCGACGAGTCGATAGACATTCTTCTCCTCGTCAGGCATCATCAAAGGTGGGGCCTAACGGCGCTTCTAGCACATATTGCTTTTGTGCACAGAGAGGAGAATCCTCAAATTTATGGCCCATTCAAGAAAGTTGCTACCGTTCGTTGCTAGTTTCTCTTTCTCCATGAACGCATTGAAATTAAAAGGTGGTGCCATCTACAACAGAATTTGTAAAGTTTAGACTAAGTGTATGATAGATTGAGTTCAACTAATCTATATTACGAATGAACTCCCACTCAAAAGCGACATCCCTCGTGTCCTTTTGGTGATTACATGAACCAAATCCACTACACCAAGTCCGATCATCACGTGAGTCGGTATAGCTTCAAAGGCGAGCATCAAATGGGCATCATATCAACTATATGACTCATGCTTAACCTTTCGGTCTGTGTTCCGAGGCCATGTCTGTACATGCTAGGCTCGCCAAGTTAGAACCTTAGTATTTGCGTGTGTAACTGTTTTACACCCGAAGTATGGTCGAGGATCCAAGAACACCCGATCATCACGTGATGTCTTGGAGCGACGAAAACATAATCGGTGCATACTAAAGGAAGAACACATTCTTATCTTGATATTTAAATGAGGGATCATCTTATTATGCTTAACAAAGCGCTAAACAAGCAATATAAGATGCAATCAAACATCATATGTTTATTAGTGAAATTATATGGTTCCCGCAGATGATCTCTATCATGTGCATCGTGGTATGATCACAATCATACCTATATGTGTAAATCCACAGTCTATGGATTTTACACGCTATGTGTGTTGTAAGAGTATCATCTCATACTTCTACTTACAACACTACCATATCATAACACTAGCCCAGCAACAATCTAAACTAGACGCCTCTAATTTATCCATTGCAAGTTTTACGTGGCTTAGGGCTTTCGAGATAGAACTGTTCTTACCTACGAACATGAACCACAACGAGGATAATCAAATTGTTGACAACTCGCTTGCAAAATAGATATTGACCATAGTAGGAGAGACAGACACCCGCTAGCCACTTATGCAAACTAGTTGCATGTCAAGCGTGGAACAGGTCTCATGTGCGAGGACATGTAAAGTTTGTCCGGGCCGCTTCATCCCACTATGCCACCAATATCCAAAATCACAAGAAGGGAGCAACAACATGATCATCATCGCCCACATACTCATATGTGTACTACCCGTGTAAAGTATCTACGCATAGATCCGCTCGATACCCTTTGAAGGGTTCGCAACATAGAAAACAAAAATTTTCCTACGATGTGAACTATATACCAAGATCTATTTATACTAGATACAAACAACGGGCGGATGTATATCCGTAGAGAACATACCCTTGAAGACCGACAAAGTTTAACGAGTCCAAACTCGTGGTTGATGTAGACGATCCCTTGCCGATCTCAAGATCGAGAGGAAGTCCTAGCGCCGCAAATCAGCAGCGCATCCGTGCTCGCACACACGTTCGAGGCACCGAGCAACCTCCGCCTCCTCGCTCCAGCGATGCAGCGGAAGCACAACTCTTTCTTGCCGAATAGCCACCGGGAACATGTATCTCGCTAGTCCGAGACCATGGGGGATAAATTCTAGAGGGGGAGAGAGATCCTTCACGAGGAGGTGTGAGTGAGAAGTGAGAGGAGGGGCTCCTTTTATAGGAGGAGGGGGGGAACCCCAAGGGGGTGGCCGGCGCATGGGGGCTGCCCCCTTGCCCTCCCCTCTTCATGTGGGTGGACACTCCACTCACAAAACTCCTCCAAATTCCTCCACTCAAAATCCCACTCAAAGATCCCATTAAATTTCCACCAAATTTAATGCAAACTCTCATTAAATAAAACTCTTTTATTTTATTCAGAATTTTGTCAATTACTTTAATGACAAACATTCACAAATAACCCCTTGCTAGAATTCTATTTCACATGCATAACTACTTTATGCAATTTCACCAAAACCTGTTTCGTATCTAGTGAAATAAATTCGCGCTTGTTTATTCTTTCGGCATGAAACTTTTGCTCCAATTGGATGTCGGTGTCTCTTAAGTGTGTCACCCTACGGTTCATGAATAATGCGGACATGATCGAGACCCCTCTCAGATCAATAATCGAGCGGGATCCGAGACCCATATCGACTCCCACACATTCAACGATGACTTTCTTGTGATCGCTTAACCTTTACGCTAGTATCTTAATCCCTTTGTCTCACGATATATTACATGTCCGAGATTCGATCATGGGTATCTCCATACCTAGTTTGATATCGTTACCGACATGCACTCTTTTCTTGTTCCCGTGATATAACATTCTAGTGATCAAATCACTTGCTTGCAAGCTAATCAATGTGATATCACCGAGAGGGCCCAGAGTATATCTATCCATCATCGGGATGAACAAATTCCACTCTCGATCCATGAGCCTCAACATAACACTTTATTAGTTCTGAACCCATCTTTATAATCACCCTGTTACGGTGTGACGTTTGATGTTATCAAGAAACTCTTCCGGTGTTAGTGATTGACATGATCTCATGGTCTAAGGATTAGGATCACTTCGTAAGTTGTTATAGCAATATAAACTCAATGACTTTGATCGTAATGCTATACTTCGGATGAATGTTCACCACATCATTACACTAATGTTGTGATCCCGTTATTAACAACATCCAATGTCCATGATCAGGAAACCTTGATCATCTTATTAATCAACGAGCTAGTTTATGAGAGAGGCTTAACTAGGAACTTTCTGTTTGTTTATTAAACACACATGTATTAACGTTTCCGTATTAATACAATTATAGCATGCAAAATAAACATCTATCATATACTTGGAATACACATAATAAACAATTTATTATTGCCTCTCAGGGCATATTCCCTTCAGCCAATCCATCACGCACCCAAACTATTACTCTGCACAATCAGTAGAAAAGAGTGCAACCATTCTCGGAAACAGACTGAAGATCTCGACAAGCGAGGTTGAAACGGATAACGGAGTGACGGCATCGATCGGATATGGCGTTGAGGATGTCGTCGCGTCGGAAAACACCGGAAAGCACAAACAAGGAACAAAGAATGATAACGCCGTAGACGGATTCATCAGACAGCTTGAACACCGGATGGTAGAACACCGTTCTCAAAGGAGGAAGCGAAACCCTGAAGGTACGACGGAAACCCAACCACGAGAATTCCTGGACTCGAAGAAAGAGACGAGAGCGGATTCAAAACACGTAGGGGTAAGAGGAGAATAGCAGAGGGGTAAGGAGAAAAATCAGACCTAATCAGAACTATCCAACCGATTTTGCAAAATAGTTTTGACACTCTACTTCGGCCGTTAGCTAGGTTATCCTACAGGCTGGACTTGTGGGGTATCGCAACTGCTGAGCTCTGATACCACTCTGTAACACCCTCAAAATCGGACCTATGCAAGTTTGAGCAAAATTCGCCAAAACCCGCATAGAAACGATTCAAAGGTGCCCACCAGGCACTTTCGTGCGGGTGGAAAGCAGTAATAACATTACAACAGTCCTCGATGGGACCCACGAGCAGATATATATATATGACTCAAAGAGTCAAGAGTACAGATATAATATACAAAGATCCAAATCACCTTGAAAGCGATAGGCGTCCAGCTACGCACAAGATGCAAATGGGGCTAAGAGCCACGAAGAATAACCAATGGCGTCCATAACCCTGAGGCCAAGCGGAAGGGTAACCACTAACGACGTCGATCTCGAACCTGCTTAAACAAAAGGGGTGCCGACAAAGGGCAAAGGAAAAGAAGGAGCGTCGATCGAGGCGATACGGCGAGGCTAGAATTCGGCGGTCCTCGCCTACATAGGTATGGTGGACTGAGCGGCAGCGGCAGCATGCACTAAACAACCTATAGAGACTCGATACAACTGTCGGCAATCAGAGAGGGGTAAGAAATACCTATGCGGAACCAACACGATACTACCATCAAACAAACCCATCCTGGTGTTTCCCCCTCGAGACCAAACGAGGAAGTCAACAGGAACTCACACGGTTGGCGCTTTACTTATTCGATTATAGTTGCGGCGCTTTACTAGTCAGTTTAGATAATCGTCCCGATAAAGTAAACAAGTGGGCACTTTTGGTTAACCATTCCGTGATAGTTGCAACAATTACTAATCGGTCAGATAGCATGAGATAAACCCAAAACCCAAAGTTGTTGGTACTTTTATTCAGCCATTCCGTTGTAGTTGCAATACTTACTAGTCGATACATTTGCATGGCGACATCCAAACAAGCAATTGTGGGCGTATTAATTAGCCATTCCATTATAGTGAAGCTGATTACTAGTCATTATAAAGTCAAATTTATAGCGATAAACTTTAGTTATGCTTGTCTATGATCGAGATCGTGCTCCAAGTCGTCCATATCCATGGACACGGCTTTTCGAAAGTTTTACCGGCGGGGTGCACCAATAGCAACACACGCTCGATCAACCTCGGAAAAACCAAAACAAAACCCAACGAGGCTTTCACGACTGAACAATCACAGGATTCAGAAATATTTCAGGGGGCCACCTCTTTGAGTAGATCCCGCAACGGAGTAAGCAAGCTCCGAGACGGCCTCAAGGTTGCGCCAATGGTCAAGCGATCGGGAACCGAAAGTGTGGCTGGGCTTGTCGATACCGCGTAATCACTCCGCATCCTAAGCAAAGCGGTGTGCTCCTCGCACAATTTAAATACAGAAAGTAGCATGGCATAAGTACAGGATCGTAATAAAACCGCAAACTAGTTGTGGCCCCAAGAAAGAAGACTGAATCAAGCTCTGGCTCAGGGGGGGTCCCATATACCTCCCGGATGTGGATAGCGCGATAAATCAAGGAACAGGTATCAAGTACTCGGGGTCTTACGGGACACAAGTGGGCGTTCGGAAACCAAATATTTTCTATCGCCCACCGATGCCTCTGCTTATTTCAATTTTAGTTGTTAAACAGAAATTAAAGTGAACGATAAGTAAACTAGAATCATCTCCAACATCAACATGCGGCAATACATCAGCAACTGTGGCATATGACGACACACCTCAGCACTTGAGCAAGCAACTACGACGCGCAAGTCCAACAATCTACCAAACAACAGGTAATAGGAGGTGTCCAAGGCAATATATGGCTGCAAGGGATATCACGGGAACGGAAACTAGAGCATCGCAACACAGATAGCAATAGATCAACAGGAGGGAATAAATACTATAAAAGTAAGATAGGTAGAAAGGGGGGAGATGCTCGCCTGAAAACATTGTCGAAGGTTCAAACGAAG
Source organism: Avena longiglumis (assembly GCA_030063025.1). Taxonomy (NCBI): domain Eukaryota; kingdom Viridiplantae; phylum Streptophyta; class Magnoliopsida; order Poales; family Poaceae; genus Avena; species Avena longiglumis. The sequence goes on from CP125979.1 coordinate 451,075,331, forward strand.
ATCGGGGCGAAGCTCACATCAACTCAACGGCCTTATCCGCGAAGAAGCAAAACACTAGAATAAACACCGGATGCAATATTTAATACAACGGCAGAAAATCGGCATGATGCATGTATGATGGATGACATGGCAAGGTGCGATGCAATTAGGTCATATTAAGCGGAACCGGGGTCCCGACAATTAATTAATAGGTTCATGTTGTTTAGATTCCCCGCAATTAAATGTTGTTTGTACATGGCAAAAGATAGCACCGGTTCGCTACACAAATTTAGATGAGGCTGATATGAGACTAGATTTGCCCGCATATGGGCCCCATACTTAATTATTAGGTGAATCGGCGTAAGGCCCCCAAACCACAGATATGCATGCGAGATGAATGATTTAATGCAACAAGTAGTTATTATATTATAAAATAGGGTTCTCGGATAAGAGGTTCACACATTAGGGGTCTCGGCGATCTTGGGGTTCCGGGGTTCGGGGTTGGTCTCGGGGTCCAGGGTTCAGGGTTCGACGTCCTTGGCGGGATCGTTCTTGGACTCCGGGGGTTAGGGTCTTGGCGGTGCGTTCTCTGATAACGGAGGTAGATCTTGTCGAATCCGGGTTCTCGGCGGACTCGGCGTCCGGAAAGGGTACTTGGTTCGGTGTCGGGGGCGCATCGGATTTCCCGGTCGGGGCGTTCTTGTCGTCGTGACGGTCTTGTCGAGTTCTCAACTCGGGTCGGTCTTGTCTTCGGGGTGAGGTGCTTGTCGGTCTCGTGGTGATCTTTGCGTCCTTCCGGTTCGGGTTTTGGCTTCCGAGGGTAGATCTGGGCGTCCGAGGGTCACTCCGCGGCCGTGTTGCAGATCTTGTCGGTTCCACCTCGAAGACCTTGTTGTGCTGCAGCGGGGATCGTGGTGCATCGGGGTTCGGGTCTTTGGGGTTGTCCTTCTGCGCCATGTCGGAGATCTTGAGGGTTCGGCTCGATCGAGGTGCAAAGCTTGAGTGTTGACGCTGGCGATCTTCGGGAGGTACTCTGGGTTCCAACTAAGACGGTCGGTGAAGGACATGCAACGGAGTCGGTTCCACGAGTTCCGGGCAGCAGCTCTTGTCGTGCTTCACGCGATCTTGTTCCTTGTGCACTTGGCCTACTTGGCTTCGGCAGGTTACCTCGGGGTCGCATGAGCCGTACTACGGCCGGAGGCGAGCGGCTGCGCCGACGCGGGCCCTTGCGGTCGAGGCAAGGCGCACGGAAGCAGGCCCTGGGCGGCGGACCCAGCACCTAGCGAAGGGGGACGTCGAGCTGGGCCGGCAGGGCCTGAAGCGAAGGAGGAGGGCTCGGCGACGAAGATGGCGGAGGCGACAGGCGGCGCTCGACGTCACAAGGCGTCCGGGCCGGCGGGCGCTGCAGGAGAAGGAGACGGGAGGCCGGCGACGCGGGACAGAGGACGCGGCCGCGGCGCTGGCCGGAGGTCGCGTCGGCGGCGGAACACGCGGGGAGGGGGGAAACAGGAGGTTGGCGGCGGCGAGGCTAGCGCCGGCGACGGGGGGAGCGGCGGTTGTCTCGGGCTTGGCGGAGCAGGCTCGGAGGCGACGCGAGCGAGGGCGGCCGGGGATGCGCTGAGGGGCGGCGAGGACGGGCCTGGAGGAGGAAGCCGCGGGCGGAGACGGAGGGCGCGGCGGCTGGGCGGGCCGCGGGACCGGCCGGAGCAGATGAAGGAGGGGAAGAGGCGGCGACTCCGGCGGCGTCGGTGGAGCGCCGCGGGGGAGGAAGGAAGCGGAGGCCGGCGTCGGTGGGGTGAGGGGCGCCGGCGGCGGTGAGGTGAGGGGCGGTGCGGGGCCGTGGTCGGAGAGGGAGGACCCGGCGGCGTCGGTGACGGGGTGTGCGGGGGCGTCGGGGAGGTAGGTTGGAGAAACGAGGGAGGGGCTGCAGCGTGGGGAGCGTGGGGCTGCCGGGTGGGGGCCACGCGGGGACGGGCCAGGTGGGGATCTGCTGCGCGCGGGGCTGCGTGCGTGTGTTGTGTGATTGGGTGGGGTGGGTGTGTGCTGTGAGGGAGAGAGAGCTGAGAGGGAGGGAGTGGGACAAGTGGCAGAGTGTGAGTGGGGGAGGGAGGGAGAGAGATGAGGTGGCGTTTCAGGATTGGTCTGGGTGATGTGGCCAAGGGTGTGGGTAGACTAGTTGGTAGGTTTAGAAAAAGGGGCGGACCGTTTTAGTTTTCCTGGGGGTGGTCGTTCGGGTCGATCTGGCCCGTTCAGCTGCCCCCACTAAATAATTAATTAAAATATTTATATTAAACAGCATTTTTTGCAAACTAACAACGGCCAAAACAAAACACTCCGGTGACCCGGGTTTGCGCGATAAATAAGGTGGGGCGTTTTAGAAAACAAAACGGGCTTTGCGAAATAGTTTTATGCAAACAATGCATGATGATGACGATGCAATGCACAAATTCAACGCGATTTTCTAGTAGTGGTTTTGCGGGATGCCACAATAGGCTGCAATAATTATTGGAAATTTACATCCTATGATGCTTGTATATTGAACCTGTTGTGTGCTATGAACACAAACTTATCTCATGGAAACATCGTTGTGAGCAAATCATTTGAGATTACTAGACGAGTACCACGACATAGTATTAGCAATAAAAACACAAAGACTACTAGAGGAGCACCATAGGGAGCACCGCCATGGCCAAAAATTTGGACTAATATATACTAGTTTCGATCTAAAAGGCCATCCCGATAGCAATGATGAATTCGATTCAGAGCTAACAACACCAACATCTGAACGAACAAATAGCAGTGAGACGGAAGGATGGAATCACTAACCACCTCGAGCAGATCAGAAGAAGTTCTCCGTTGTTTGGAAGCAGAATGATGCCGCCGATGCTGACTTGACGACACCTCCTAGCATGGCCAACCCGCCCACTCGAAAAATCACCTATGTCGGAATCGGACACGTCGATTCACCGATCCACCCTTCTGATTCTCCACTCGAATGCGCCACACCCGATCTGCTCGTCCCCGCCGTCGACGGAGCTCCACCACTGCTCCACCAAAAAGGAAAGAAACCCCGCCCCTCGCGGCTTCCCGTCGGACAGGTTGCCGCCGTGTGGAGGGGGATTTACTGTCGGAGATCGAGATGGATGTGAAAGGGGCGAGAGAGGAGGAAGGGGAAGGAGACAATCTCGACTCGAGGATTTTCAACAGACGACGATAGCGACGGAGTGTTGTCTCTTTTTTTGGATGCTAGCGCCGCTTCATCCACGCCATCCGCTAGAGATCTGACGCGCGCCAGGCCGAAGCACCGCGTAAGACCGGAGCGTGCCCACGCAAGAAATAGAAAATGCGTATTTCTATTCACCACTTCACCTTTTGTTTCCTCCCCGTAGATATCTTAAATTGCCTATTGTTATCCATCTGACCGCTTTCTTAAATTATAATCATATCATAATTTTTTTCTTTTTTCTTTTTTTTCTTTGACCAACTAAGCCAAGGCTCCCTGTTGATTCAAGTACTCAATCACTCTTTTCGCAAAAAAGAAGTACTCACTTCACCAATCTTCTAGGGTTTATTGGCAATGGGGAGATAGAGAGTAGAGCTTCGTCGGTGTGTCTTCAGAGGCTTATCCTTCTTCTCAATTCATTATTTCTATATATACAAAATACAATGCAGTCTAGTCCCTCTACAACTTTATAATTACCTAAAATTACCACAATACTCACATGTAAATATGGCGCAAATATATCTAACAACCCAATTTATCAAATGATACAACATTACACTCTTAGTTAACACATTAGCTAGTCATTTTTATAAATTGCATAAATTAACATCACGGAGATATCAATTACAGTCAGCCTCTGCAACAACACATGCCCTATCGGCCTTACGGATGCACACAACTCGGAAAAAAGGAAGAATAATTACAAAAAAGAAAAAACCCGCTACAGAGAACTATTCATCGTAGCAACGATAGTAAGGGGGTGTTTGGTTCCCAGCCAAAGTTTGGCAGTTTGGCAAGTGTTTGGTTGTTGCCACACTTCAAAGTTGCCACACTTTACTATATACATGGCCCATATGCCATAGAGTCAATATTTTGCCAACTTTTGCCACGCATTGTGGCGGCCAAATTCTCAGCCACTCTTTTGTGGTTACCACATATGGAAAACTTAGGCTTCGCAAAATGTGGTCGGCAACCACACTGGACCTTTCCCTCTCCCGACCCCGTGCGGTGGCAGCGCCGCTACCGCACCAGGTCGTCGATCTCACCACAGCCAAACCACCCCTCCCGCGTGTCCCCCTCCTCTCCGCCGTTGCCAGATCCGTCACCGGACTAAGCTCCAGTGGAGGGGACCTAGCTCTCACACGCGATCCATCCATGACAGCGGCGGATCGAGTTTCAGGAAACAGCGGCGGCTCTCCAGCGGAACTCCGCTAGTGGTGGCGAGTGGGCGGTAGCCGGTGAGTTATGGCGGTAGCTGTCCTTGGGTGGTGGGGCCGCGGATGATGGCAATATCTAGGGTTCCTAGATCTCTAACTTCTTCGCCTCCTCGACATTGGCCGGTGCAATCCGGAGGTCTTCCGAGGCATATTATGCTTCACGAGGACGCCCTGGGCAGAGGCCATGGGGTTTGTGGAGGTGGACATCTTCTCCGTCAAAGGTGTCTGGCTTGCAGCTGGATTGGCGGATCTCGCGATCCTTATTCCGGTCCCAGTAGCAAGGTGGGAAGACCCAGATGCTGGTGAAAAAACGAGCTATTGGAAGGCGATTGCGGAGTTACCACACCATTACCTAGATGAAGGCATCGCCGTGCACCTCGGGTCGACCTCACTCATGCTACTCCGGCCGAAACCCTAAGATCTTCGGGTAGGGAGTTGGCGGTCCAGCGGTGTCGGTATCACGTTCTCTCCTAGGATCATCGCCTGTGGAACATCGTTGGATGGAAGTGATAGGAGAGGTGGAGCGGCTATCACGGAGGGGGGGGGGTGGTGCTACTTGGCACCGTGGTGGTGTCGGTGGCTGCTGTGGCAAGAGTCTACGCATCGATCTACATGCTGACAACGGGTTAGCGGAAGATATTGAAGGCAGAGACATCCAGAGCGTATGCGTAGGCGACACTCCATTTATATGTTGTGCGGTTCTAGGGCTTCTTTTGCATGAGTTCGATTCGCCGCGCCCAGGCACTCTAGCTTCTCTTGGGAGTGGAAATAGTGTGGTGAACTTGGGACGGGGTCAAAATAGGCAGTGATATGTCGGAAATGTATCTATAATTTTTGATGTTCCATTCTTGTTTAGTATCTACTTTGCTTTGCTTTGTCTACACTTTGAGGTGTTTTTATATGTTTTTTGGAACTAACCTATTAACAAGTTTCACAGTGATAGTTGCATGTTTTCTTATGTTTTTGGTTCTAGAAAGGCGGAAAATCAATATTCTCGGAATTGGACGGGAGAAAAGCCAAAGTCAATATTTTACCGTGGGCGACACGAATCCAGAAGACGAGACGGAGGGGCACCACGGGGTGGCCACACCCCTCCCAGGCGCGGCCAAGCCTGACGCGCGCCTGGGCAGGGTGTGGGCCCCTCGGGCACCCCCTGCCTCGCCTCCTCGCCTATAAGAATCCCCTGATGCAGAAACCCTAGGCACCTGATCAAAACTACGCGAAACCATCTGTAGCCGCCACAACCATCATCCCTAGATCAGGGGGATCTGATGTTCTTCCCGGCACTCTGCCGGAGTGGAGATCATCCGGAGGCCTTCTTCTCCGGTATGAAGCGTGAGTAGTTCCACCTTGGACTACGTGTCCATGTAGTAGCTAGATGGTTGTATTTCCTTCTTGTGCTTTCATTCCTAGATCTTGTGAGCTCCATTCATGATCAAGATCTAATCTATTTGTAATCATGCATGTTGTGTTTGCGGGGATCCGATGGATATTGAGATTACTATGTCAGATTGATTAATGGTTTTGTCTTTATGATTCTGTCATGTCTGTGTTGTTTGTGATCTTGCATGCTCTCCATTGTAGATGTCCACTTGTTCATAAATATCTTGGCCAAGTAGTTGGTAGTGACCCCAAGAGGGGATATTTATGCTCGATAGTGGGTTCATGCCTCTAGTTTGCAAGGGAAATGACAGAAATCTCTCCAGTTGTAGATGTGTTGTTGCTAATAGGGAGAAAACAACGGTATCTTGTTCATGGAACAAGTGGATTGTTTACCTTACACACTTTGCTTAAAGCAATTGTTTGTTGCTTGCAACTTAATACTAGAGGGGGTTCGGATGATAACCTGAAGTTGGACTACTAGTCATAGCTGTAGTTGGATGGCGTTCTATGTTTATTGTTGTATTTCCCAATCAAATCTCATAGGATCTTTTTGTGTGGTATTGCATTGTTATGCCTTTCTCAGTTACTACCAATTGCCCTGCTGTAATTTGTTTACCCTTTATGCCATGTTGTTTATCTAAGGAGAGCACCTCTAGTGAACTATGGACCCAGTCCAATCTTTACCATTGATACATATTCCACTATTACTTATTTACTTATTGCAAACCATCATCACCTTCCACACCATACATTTAATCCTTTGTTACAGCAAACCGGTGAGCTTGACAACCTCACTGATTCATTGGGGAAAAGTTTTGAGTTTGTGTTGTGCAGGTTTCCACGTTGCTTGCAACACCTGTGTGATGTTTCCTTTCTCCTACTGGTTCGATAACCTCGGTTTCTTATTGAGGGAAAACTTGCTGTTGTGCTGCTCCACACCTTGCTCTTGGGGTTCCCAATGAAGCGCTCCTACATCAACTCAGCGTTTCATCAAGCTTTTTCTACCGCCGTTGCCGGGGAGGCTAAGGACATCTTCACAAGGGGAGTCCTCCAATTCCTTTCTCTTTACTTTGTTTTTAGTTTGCTTAGTTTCTTTTGCTTGGTTTTGTTTTCCTCTTGTTTTCAAAAACTCCAAAAAAATAGTCTAGTTTGGTTTGCTTTCTTTATTCAAAAACACAAAAAAAGTTCCTACTCTAGCTGCTGCTGCTGTTTTTGGCTTGCCCACCTTTTCCAAAATGAACTCTGTTGAGAACACCAAGTTGTGTGACTTCACTAGCACCAACAAAAATGATTTCCTTAGCACTCCTATTGCTCCACCTGCTCGTGATGCTGCCTTTTTTATGAAATTAAGCCTGCTTTGTTGAACCTTGTGATGAGATAGCAACTTTCTGGTGCTAGTTCGGATGATGCTGCTGCCCATCTCAATAGCTTTGTTAAACTTTGTGAGATGCAAAAGTATAAGGATGTAGATGGAGATATTATTAAGCTCAAACTTTTTGCTTTCTCCTTGAGTGGAAAAGCTAAAGAATGGTTGCTATCCTTGCCTAGAAATAGTATTGATTCTTGGACTAAGTGCAATGATGCTTTTATTGGAAAGTACTACCCTCCTGCTAAGATTATATCTATGAGAAGTGACATTATGAAATTTAAATAACTTGATAATGAACATGTTGCTCAAGATTGGGAAAGAATGAAATCTTTGGTTAAGAATTGTCCCACTCATGGACTCACTGCTTGGATGATTATCCAGACTTTTTATGCAGGTTTGAACTTCTCTTCAAGAAACCTGTTGGATTCAGCTGCTGGAGGCACCTTTATGGGCATCACTTTGGGTGCTGCAACAAGACTCCTTGATAGTATGATGGTTAACTAATCTGAATGGCATATTGAAAGAGCTCCACATGGTAAGAAGGTAAATTCTGTTGAAGAAACCTCCTCTTTGAGTGATAAGATTGATGTTATTATGGCTATGCTTGTTAATGGGAAAGCTCCTTTAGATGCTAATCATGTTCCCTTAGCCTATTTGGTTTCTCAAGAAGAGCAAGTTGATGTGAACTTCATTAGAAACAACAATTTCAACAACAATGCTTATAGGAGTAATTTTGGTGGTAACAACTATAGGCCTTATCCTCCCAATAATGGCAATTCCTATGGAAACTCCTACAACAATGCTAGAAGTGCCCCCTCTGAACTTGAAGTCATGCTCAAAGACTTTATTAGTAAACAAACCACTTTCAACAAGTCTATAGAGGAAAATCTTTTGAATGTTGAGAAATATATTTCCTCTTTGTCTGAAGCTCAGTCTTCCTTGATTAATAAAATGGCTGCCAAACCTGAAACCATGGAAAGTACCTTTGCTGCTACTCATGTCATAAAAGTTACTATTGATGAAAATGCTAGACTTTTAGCCCAACTTCATGCTAGGTGGGAAAGGGAAGCTGAAATTGATAGAAACAATGGTGTGTGCACCATCACCACTAAACCATAAGAAGTCCATATTCCTCCTCCTACAATGCCTAAGCCTAATGAGTCTACTACTAGTGATGCCAAGTTTGATTTTGATATAGATGGTTGCAATATTTCTGAAGTGATTATGTTCTTGCAAAAGCTTGCTAGAAGTCCTGATGCTAGTGATATGCATGTTGATTTCACCAAACACATTACAGATGCTCATGTTGAGATTAAGGAAGAGAAGTTAAAACACAAATCTTGTATTTCTAGGAAAGTAGAAGATAGTTGGGAACCCATTATTAATATGCAAGTGAATGACTTTGATCTCAGAGCTTCATGTGATCTTGGTTCTAGTGTCTCTATTATGCCTAGGAAGATTTATGAAATGCTTGTTTTGACACCTTTGGAAGATTGTTATTCGGATGTCCCACTTAATGATAATGCGAAGAAGAAACTCATGGGGAGTATTAATGATGTTCTAATTATGGTTAACAATGTTTATGTCCCTGTTGATTTCTATGTTTTGGATGTTGAATACAATGCTTCTTGTCCTATTACTTTGGGAAGATCTTTTCTTAGAACTCTTGGTACCATCATTGATATGAAAGAGGGCACCATTAAATATCATTTTCCATTCAAGAAAGGTATTGAACACTTACCTATGAGGAGAGAGAAGTTGCTTTTTTCTCGTCCTTTGAAAGCAAGGATTGATGTTAATGCTGCCTCATTTGAAAATACTTGATTTCTTGTGTCTTGTGCCTAATTTAAAGGCGTTAAAGAAAAGTAATTGTTGGGAGATAACCTAAGACTTTCCTTTAGTCTTGGAAGTTATTAATTCAGTAAAGACCTCTCCTTGTCCTTTTTGTTTTCTTTTTTTCCAAGAATGACCTCTAATCAGAGGGAAGTAAAATTTGGGGAGTTGCTTTGCGGAAACAGATTTATGTCCTCCACCATAAAAATTCGTGAGGAGTATCTGTAACTCTGATTGAGCTGATAATTTAGTAATATATCCCCCAGTATGTTAGCTAAATTTTGTTAGTTCAACACTTTTTGATTTGAGCAACAAAAGATTTTCAAAAAAATCGGTTTCTACCTGCTTGTCTGTTTTGACAAATTTCTGCCATTATTTGCATTTGCTTCTTAATGATTCCTTTTTGAGTTCTCTTTTGGGGAATTGATATTTTTGATGGAGTTTCTACAGTAGCTTGTGTTTTTAGTGAAAAGTCTTGCTGTTCCAAAGCTGTTCCCAAAGATCTATTATCTTTTGAATACACTAATGTTGGTAATGAAGATTGTGTGAAGTTTTTTATGAAGGAAAAAATTCAGGTGTAGAGAGAGAATGATCTAATGATATGAAGAATGGACAAAAGCTCAAGCTCGGGGATGCCACCATGGTGTCACCCCAAGGAATATCCAAGAGGTACAAGCGTCAAAGCTTGGGTATGCCCAAGGCATCCCCTTCTTCATCAATAAAAAGCTTAGGTCTGTCTAGACATTCCGTTTTTATTGTTTCATGCACAGTTGTGTTTCTCTTGGAGCGTCTTAGTTTTCGTTTTCTTTGATTAGTTTGTTTAGTTTGCTTGAATAAAGTAGTTTGGACTCCCGTTATCATTGTGTTGTTTCAAATATGTCGATTGTTGTTGGAAAGGAGTAGCAAGTTCCTGCTTGAAAGTGCAAGAGGAGCTTGCATTGACTTTTACTTAGACTTTATCATGATATGCTAGGTGTTCTTTTGACCTTATTCTTAGTGATTATTGCTGTAGCATGTCTTGTTCCAAACAATTGGGATTTCTTAGTGTTCCTTGAAGAAATTATGCATTGTTTTAGCATGCAAAAGCATAGTCTTGTGGTATTCTCCTTTGATGCTTTGTTTTGGTTGACTTGGCGCATGATAACACCATTTTATGACTATGAACAAGTCACCATAGCCTCTATGATCATTTAGTATTTGACTTGTAATACCACTCTATGCTTTGATTAGTAATGTTTTGTTGCTCTGCATGATTATGGCCATTATTGCTCTCTTAGTTGGTTGTTCCTAGTCTTTTGCTAGCCTCCAATTGTATGAGTAAGCTCTACTCATGCTTCCAGCTCCCAAGAAACCAAGTTATTCCAAAGTGTCCACTATAAATCCCTATACATGGTGTGTTACACCATTCCAAGTATATTATTGTTTTTAGCTATCTTCCAATTAAAAAGTATTTTGTTATGTGAAAACTTAGTGATTAAAGCCCTCACCAACTTGATGGCACACTTTATATTCTTTGCCCCTGATAAACTTGAACCATTGTGTCGTCTATGTTGTATATGCTTGCACATATACGTTGGAATTAGGAGAACCATGCTGTCATGGGGAACATTTTCAACATTGCCCTTGTACTTTGTACACAGTTCATATCATGCTCTTTTGTCTATGGATGTCACCGGTGTGAAATAGTGAGGGAGCTTATAAGTCCATGGAGTTACGTATTTTGTGTTAGAGAAACGTTTGGGCTGCTAGCCTAAGCCATGCCTAATCATGGTGGAAACTTGCAGTATCACCATAGTGAGCTATCTATTAAGCATCCTCAATAAAAAGATATGCATATAGTAAACAAAAAGATCGCTGAGATGCTCATTGTCTGCTTGCCTTGTCATTTTGGTTATGGGATAGCTCCTGTACCATGTGCAAGGGGTACCCCATTGGCGGTTCTCTACGATACGCATGTACTTACAATGACAAGAACTTACATGTGACTGAAGTTGAGTAGCATGAGGTGTGGCCCTCATATTCAAGGGACTTGAGATTGCTGGCTTATACTTTTTCAAGCATATACTCCATAGTTTGTTCACATTAACATTAATCACTTCAAGATGCTTATGATAGGGGAAATGAGGGCTGAAATCTAACAAGTACCATAATTTTTGGAAGCTCTTTTTGAAACTCGAAATCCTTGCTTCCCTTTATGAGCGGCCTTTCTTCCACTATTATTGAGTCTCCACCTTCTACCTGTAGGGGTCTCAACCTAATAAGGTAGATTCCTCCTGTGTTTTACAATGCTAGTCCCTGGATCAATAGCTAGCATCCACAGTTAAGATGTAATATCAAGAAACAAAGGTCATAATATAACTTTATAACCAGGAATAACATAAGTTTATTACATCAAACATAGCTCATTTGGCTATTACATTACATTGCAGCGGAATAACTATAATCATGGGGTCCTTCATCTTCAAAGTGCCACCGGCAGATGTTGGTTGTAGAATTTGTAATCCTAATCAAACAATCTTCACTAAAATCAATCAAACCTGCAACATACAAGTTACAGCCACATAGGGTCAATACATTGCAATTGTATTGGCAAGTGTTACTATGGTAATATAGTGGAGTCTATCATCTATATGCATTTGGCTAAGTGGAGTTGAGGCTTGCATTGCTCAAAATAGATTTTTCCTTAACCTTTGAAAATACTAAGTCTTTGCTTTGATAGAATCATTTTTCTCATTCAAAGATTGAAGATCCTTTACAAGGCATCTCTCAATCAAAGATTGAAGATTTTAAACAACCCTTGTTCAATCCACAAGTTTTAACTTAGAAATTTGAATGATGAGATTCTTGATTGCTTCCATGTCTTGATGCTCAAATTGTCCTTTACCAGGGACATGGCTAAGTACTTAGATTTTACACTCTGCAGAGGTGGTGCACTTTCCCCACAAGACTTGGTTTCCCAAGACAAGATCTTTCAGAAGCCTTCCCTTAGACCAAAATGGACGTTGCTCCAACCTATCAAACACTACCACCCACTGTCCATATGGCTAAGTTCTTGCAACCTATATGATCATGGCAGATCCCATATTGCCAAGTGGTTGCACTTGAAGCTTCTCAACATTTGACATCTCAAATCTCTTTGTTCCTGGGTGGCCATCCACAAGTGAGATACACAAGGTCAACCATAAACATGGGCCTTTTGAACCACTCAACCAAAAACCACCAAGCAAGCCCATTCCACCCAGGGGATTCATTAACTTAGTTGTTTTATTAAACAAAAACATAAGTCCTCAGACTCAGAGATTTTTCCATAGTGTGAATATATTTTCCACCCATGTTTTCTATTAGCTAGGCTAAGCTTGATAGTAATAGGAATCTTAACTTAGGAAAATCCTACTAAGGATTCATCTACTAGGTTTTACTATAGCAAGGTCTATACTTAGCATAAATTCCATGCAAGTTTTACTTAGCAAAATCACTAATGCATAGTGAAGTAATGGGACAAAAAGTATGAAGCATCACTTGCCTTTTTGGTAGAGGGTATAGGTTCACTCCTTGTCCTTGAAACAATCACACTCTTCAAGTCACTATAATTCAATCAAGCAAGGCACAAACTTAATCTACCAATCAAGCAAAACATCACATAAAATAACAAAGTCAAAGCAATGCATGCAAGCATGAAAAAGATGGTTCTAATTGCAAAGGTGGTTTCCACTAGGCTTTTAAACTTTATAGGTTCCAAATTGGTCATTCACCAAAATGGCAAAGTCAATTGCAAAAGGGTTTTGGTCCATAAACCATTTTTAAATCTAATCATTATTTTATGTGGTGAAAATTATTTTTATTAAAGTAAAACTTTATGTTTTTCACCAAATGAGTTGCTATTGCAAAACTTGGTGTTTTGGGTTAGTAGGTTTGGTCTAAACCATTTTTCTCCAAAGTTCTTTACTCAAAATCATTTCCATAAACAAATCTATTATTTTTATTTGGCTAGAAATGGACCAAATCTAATATTCCATCCTAAACTTTTCCAAATCTATTTTCAAAACCATGGGTTGGTTCCTAAGGTCAGTAAGGTCACAACAAACCATTTTGCAAAAGTTTTAACCCTAAAATCAATTTTAAACAAGTTTTATACTCTAAACAATCTCACAAAAGAATCTGCAAAATCAAGCAAACTAACAGATACTATTTGCTAATCCAAGGGCATGGTTGGCTAGGTATTGCTCCACTGAATCCATTGATATAAAATTTGTAATTTTTGGACGTGTGGTTTGAAAGTTACAGCAATTACAAATTTGTATTCTAATCAGATCAAAATTCTGTTTTAAATCGAATCCTGTACACGTGGCTGCTTCTGATTGGACAATAACGGTTCGCTCGGATCGGATACTGGGGTGCGTTGGATCTAACTGAAAACGTGCGGCACAGATCGCTTGATACCCCTTCGCTCTTATTCTAATATCATCCGTCAGATCTAGATCCTGTGAACCATATTGACTTGACCATTTGACAGTGGCGCTGGCGGCGGCGACTGGCGGCGGCGACTCGCCGGTGATACAGGAAGCGAGGAAGAGGGGGAGGATGCTCACCAGGTTCGCAATGCAGCGCTGATACTCAACGTGCTCTTGGTTGGTGGAGGGGCGTACGGGGACGGGCAGGATTCTTCGCCGGAGTTCGTTCTGGCGACGAACGCGCGTGGTCGAGGTCGAGGACGACGCTACAGATCACGCCGAGGCAAGCAGAAGGCAAGGTTAGCTGCGCAAGATCAAGGCGGTGACGCGTGCATGAAAGAGAAGAGGAGGGGCGGTCGGATACAACCTGTGGGCGTCGTCGGAGAAGAGGCAGACGGCGGCGGTACTGGAGGTTGTCATTGGCGAGGCTCAGGGGCATCCGCAGTCGAACGGGTGGTACGGGGAGGAGTGTCTGGGAGTGAGGAAGCTGCTAGGGTGCTCGAGAAGGCAGGGGGTGGCGTGTACTGGCCTGAATTGGCCGAAGACGGTGGTCGGAACAGAGGAGCTCGAGGAGGAATCGGGGCGGCCTGGTGGCGTGCTTTGGGGAGGGGGCAGAGGGGAACGAGAGGGGAGGTGCTGGCGTTTTATCAGGCATGGTCAATGGCGGGTTTAATCCATCCTTCAATGCGAATTACTCCGGGTTTAACTCTTTGCAACGGCCGGGCGAGGGGGCGGGTCATGGTGGGAAGAAGAAGAAGGGCGTGGGGTCCTCTGGCAGTGAGAGAAGGGAGGGGAAACGCGGGTCCACGAGTCAGTTGCTTAGCGGGTTGTTTCAGCGGTGAGGAAAAACGATTCGGGGCGTGGGAACAGGTGGGCTAGGTGGGCTGTTGGGTTGGGGTAGTTGGGCCAGTCTGTTCCATATTTTTTTCTTCTGAAATCTTGTTTCTTTTCTAATTCTATTTTTCTGTTTTGAATTTCAAACAAACAAACAATTTTCAAATCAATTCAAACAACGCCCAAACTTTGTAATATTGAAATTAGTTCTGTTCAGTAACATGAACCAAAATCCAAAATAAAAATAATATTTTAAATCTTTTTAGGTTCCATTTATTAATTAAGTAAAATGGTCCATGGTTTATTAATAAAATAGGGTTTGGTTTATTTAATAAAATCTTCATTTGAACTCCAAATACTTTCAAAACCAATCAGTAGATTTTATTTGGAAATAAAGAATATTTGGAAAACTTGTTTAAAACAAAATAACCTTTTATTTTAGGGTCCATTAATAATTAAATAAAATGGGCCTTAGTTATTAAATCAAATAGAGTTTGATTTTATTAATAAAATCTTTATTTGAAACCTAAATATTTTCAAAACCAAATCAGTAGGTTTTATTTGGGAAATATAGAATACTTGGAAACTTGTTTTAAAACAGATAACATTTTATTTAGAGTCCATTATTAATTAAATATAATAGACTTTCATTATTAAATCAAATAGGATTTGTTTTATTAAAATATTTATTTTGAAATCTAAAATAAAACCAAAACACTTCAGTAGGTTTTAATTAAGAAAATAATATACTTAGAAAACTTATTTAAAATAATTTAATAAGTTTTGATGTTTTAATTAAAATGGTAAAACCTTTTATTTAAATAAAGTTGGATATTAAATCCTTATTAATTTATTTAAATAAACCTTTGCTATTTTTATCCAAAACAAAAAATGGTTTAGTTCAAATGTTTGGCCAAGGTTTAATTTGGTTTTATAAAATATTCTTTATCTTTGAAACTTCTATTTCATTTGAAAACAAAACTTTTCATTTAAGAGTTTCAAAATAGTATTCCCAAATGTTTTTATTTTTCCTTTTATTAAATG
Source organism: Avena longiglumis (assembly GCA_030063025.1). Taxonomy (NCBI): domain Eukaryota; kingdom Viridiplantae; phylum Streptophyta; class Magnoliopsida; order Poales; family Poaceae; genus Avena; species Avena longiglumis. The sequence continues at coordinate 451,090,664 of CP125979.1, forward strand.
TTTATCTTTTTTAAATCCCTTTAGGTTTTATTTAATTCAAATGGGTTTGAAGTTCCAATTGAATTCAAAAAGTTTCTTCTGGCTCTGAAAATCAAACAAAGTTTTTATTTTATTCATTTATTTTCACATTACAAGATTTGGAAAATCTTGGGATGTGACAGGCTACCACCCTTACAATAAATCTTGTCCCGAGATTTGGGGAGGCTAGGGTTACAAGCAGGTTCAAAACAACTAGGGTACTACAACCCTTAAAAAAATTCAAACAAAAATTACATATTGTCTTCTTGGAAAAAAAAACTTCTCTAAGCAAACTTTTGCATTGAATCCTTAGTTTCCATACTTGACTCATGGGCCAAGGTTGAGATCCCTCATAGACTTGTTTAACTTGTTCTCCATCCTTTCTGGACAATTGTTTGCATAGTGGCCTAGTTCCCTGTATTTGAAACATGTGACAAGGCTGAGATCCCTCATAGGCTGGTTTATCTTATGCTTCATCTTTTCTGGACAGTTGTTTGCATAATGTCCTAACTCTTTGCAGTGTTTGCACATCACTTGGCTAATATACTTCCTCATCTTGGGTTTCACTAGCCTTTGTTTGTCTTCTTGGCTCTTCTTCTTTTCTGGGCATTCATTGGCATAGTGTTCCATCTCTTTGCAATTTGTAACATTGCAACTGGCTTTTGTCTTTCTTCTTCTTTTTGGGTCTCTCCAAAGCTAGGAGTTCCTCTAGTTCATGTTCTTCATAGGTGGGAGATCTTTCTCTCTTCTTGGGGCTTTGATCTTCATGTTCCTTGGATGAATGATCCTTGTATCTAAAATTATTGCTAGCTTGGGTTCCTTATAGAATAGCATCTTTGTCATCCTTGTTGTCATTAGCTCTTTGGGAAAAGTTTTCTCTCATGTTGATCATTTGAGTAACCAATCCTTGCAACAATTGGGATTGAAGTTTCAAAATCCTTTGTATGGCTGGGTCTAGTCCATTGTTGTTGGCTAAAAGCTGAGTTGTCTCTTGGCTCAACTGGTTTTGGGTTGCTATAAGCTCTCTCATGTTGTCCCCTTGGTTGGTGTTGGTGTCATCAACCTTGATGTTGGAGTCTCTTGGAGTAGTCATCTGTTTGGGTTGGGTAGGGATTAGAGTAGGCAAAATATTTCTAAGGAAATAATTCTAATCACACATATCACAATTCACACAAGCAATGTGCAAGCAATCACAAACAAACATTTCACTCAATCAACAAAGTTCAAGCACATTTTTTGGCAACAAAATATTTTTGTTACACCACATAAGTTGGTGGTTTTGAATTAACTAAAATATGGTGGTCCATCTATATGGTTTACTGGTGATCTTTCCTTCCTTCTTGGTTGATTCTTCTTGCATGAGATCTCGGTTTCCTTGGAAAATCTCTTGGTCACAATACTTCAAATGATGTAGGCTCCTTCTAACTTTTGCATTCCCTCAGTCTCTAAATCTTGAGCAAGATTTCCTTGTCTTACTTGTAGTCCTTAGTAGTATCCAAGTTGGAAGTCCTTGGTGAATATGCTGAAGATGTTGAATTCATTAGAGTTGAAGAAGTTGAAGTCATTAGAGTTGAAGAAGTTGAAGAAGTCCTTTGAACATGGTGTAGTCTTTGGTCATGGGGTAGGTTTTTCCATCAAGTTGAAGCAGAAGAGGTGTAGAGTTGAAACCAAAATGGTTGAGGAAAGGGTTTACAAGTTTGTTTTGAAAATAAGTTTTTGGAAAAAAAATACAACTCCTATTTTTCTAAGGGTTTTTGTCCAATCCTAGGTTTACAAATCCTACAGGAAACACAATGCTCTGATACCATCTATAGGGGTCTCAACCTAATAAGGTAGATTCCTCCTATGTTTTACAATGCTAGTCCCTGGATTAATAGCTAGCATCCACAGTTAAGATGTAATATCAAGAAACAAAGGTCATAATATAACTTTATAACCAGGAATAACATAAGTTTATTACATCAAACATAGCTCATTTGGCTATTACATTACATTGCAGCGGAATAACTATAATCATGGGGTCCTTCATCTTCAAAGTGCCACAGGCAGATGTTGGTTGTAGACTTTGTAATCCTAATCAAACAATCTTCACTAAAATCAATCAAACCTGCAACATACAAGTTACAGCAACATAGGGTCAATACATTGGAATTGTATTGGCAAGTGTTACTATGGTAATATAGTGTAGTCTATCATCTATATGCATTTGGCTAAGTGGAGTTGAGGCTTGAATTGCTCAAAATAGATTTTTCCTTAACCTTTGAAAATACTAAGTCTTTGCTTTGATAGAATCATTTTTCTCATTCAAAGATTGAAGATCCTTTACAAGGCATCTCTCAATCAAAGATTGAAGATTTCAAACAACCCTTGTTCAATCCACAAGTTTTAACTTAGAAATTTGAATGATGAGATTCTTGATTGCTTCCATTTCTTGATGCTCAAATTGTCCTTTACCAGGGACATGTCTAAGTACTTAGATTTTACACTCTTTAGAGGTGGTGCACTTTCCCCACAAGACTTGGTTTCCCAAGACAAGATCTTTCAGAAGCCTTCCCTTAGACCAAAATGGACGCGTTCCAACCTATCAAACACTACCACCCACTGTCCCTATGGCTAAGTTCTTGCAACCTATATGATCATGGCAGAGCCCATATTGCCAAGTGGTTGCACTTGAAGCTTCTCAACATTTGACATCTCAAATCTCTTTGTTTCTGGGTGGCCATCCACAAGTGAGATACACAAGGTCAACCATAAACATGGGCCTTGTGAAACACTCAACCAAAAACCACCAGGCAAGCCCATTCCACCCAGGGGATTCATTAACTTAGTTGTTTTATTAAACAAAAACATAAGTCCTCAGACTTAGAGATTTTTCCATAGTGTGAATATATTTTCCACCCATGTTTTCTATTAGCTAGGCTAAGCTTGATAGTAATAGGAATCTTAACTTAGTAAAATCCTACTAAGGATTCATCTACTAGGTTTTACTATAGCAAGGTCTATACTTAGCATAAATTCCATGCAAGTTTTACTTAGCAAAATCACTAATGCATAGTGAAGTAATGGGACAAAAAGTATGAAGCATCACTTGCCTTTTTGGTAGAGGGTAGAGGGTAGAGGGTATAGGTATGAAGCATCCTACTAAGTATGAAGCATCCTTGTCCGTGCAACAATCACACTCTTCAAGTCACTACAATTCAATCAAGCAAGGCACAAAGTTAATCTACCAATCAAGCAAAACATCACATAAAATAACAAAGTCAAAGCAATGCATGCAAGCATGCAAAAGATGGTTCTAATTGCAAATGTGGTTTACACTAGGCTTCTAAACTTTGTAGGTTCCAAATTGGTCATTCACCAAAATGGCAAAGTCAATTGCAAAAGGGTTTTGGTCCATAAACCATTTTTAAATCTAATCATTATTTTATGTGGTGAAAATTATTTTTATTAAAGTAAAACTTTATGTTTTTCACCAAATGAGTTGCTATTGCAAAACTTGGTGTTTTGGGTCAGTAGGTTTGGTCTAAACCATTTTTCTCCAAAGTTCTTTACTCAAAATCATTTCAATAAACAAATCCATTATTTTTATTTGGCTAGAAATGGACCAAATCTAATATTCCATCCTAAACTTTTCCAAATCTATTTTCAAAACCATGGGTTGGTTCCTAAGGTCAGTAAGGTCACAACAAACCATTTTGCAAAAGTTTTAACCCTAAAATCAATTTTAAACAATTTTTATACTCTAAACAAGCTCACAAAAGAATCTGCAAAATCAAGCAAACTAACAGACACTATTTGCTAAACCAAGGGCATGGTTGGCTAGGTCTTGCTCCACTGAATCCATTGATATAAAATTTGTAATTTTTGGACGTGTTGTATGAAAGTTACAACAATTACAAATTTGTATTCTAATCAGATCAAAATTCTGTTTTAAATCGAATCCTGTACACGTGGCTGCTTCTGATTGGACAATAACGGTTCGCTCGGATCGGCTACTGGGGTGCGTTGGATCTAACTGAAAACGTGCGGCACAGATCGCTTGATACCACTTCGCTCTTATTCTAATATCTGAAGGGAATATGCCCTGAGAGGCAATAATAAATTGTTTATTATGTGTATTCCAAGTATATGATAGATGTTTATTTTGCATGCTATAATTGTATTAATACGGAAACGTTAATACATGTGTGTTTAATAAACAAACAGAAAGTTCCTAGTTAAGCCTCTCTCATAAACTAGCTCGTCGATTAACAAGATGATCAAGGTTTCCTGATCATGGACATTGGATGTTGTTAATAACGGGATCACAACATTAGTGTAATGATGTGATGAACATTCATCCGAAGTATAGCATTACGATCAAAGTCATTGAGTTTATATTGCTATAACAACTTACGAAGTGATCCTAATCCTTAGACCATGAGATCATGTCAATCACTAACACCGGAAGAGTTTCTTGATAACATCAAACGTCACACCGTAACCGGGTGATTATAAAGATGGGTTCAGAACTAATAAAGTGTTATGTTGAGGCTCATGATCGAGAGTGGAATTTGTTCATCCCGATGACGGATAGATATACTGGGCCCTCGGTGATATCACATTGATTAGCTTGCAAGCAAGTGATTTGATCACTAGAATGTTATATCACGGAACGAGAAAAGAGTGCATGTCGAATCGAGATCAAACTAGGTATGGAGATACCCATGATCGAATCTCGACATGTAATATATCGTGAGACAAAGGGATTAAGATACTAGCGTAAAGGTTCCGACGATCACAAGAAAGTCATCGTTGAATGTGTGGAGTCAGATGGGTCTCCGGATCCCGCTCGATTATTGATCCGAGAGGGTCTCGATCATGTCCGCATTATTCGCGAACCGTAGGGTTACACACTTAAGAGACACCGACATCCAATTGGAGCAAAAGTTTCATGCCGAAAGAATAAACAAGCGCAGAATTTATTTCACTAGATACCAAACAGGTTTTCGGGTGAAATTGCATAAAGTGGTTATGCATGTGAAATAGAATTCTAGCAAGGTTATTTGTGAATGTTTGTCATTAAAGTAATTGACAAAATTCTGAATAAAATAAAAGAGTTTTATTTAATGAGAGATTGCATTAAATTTGGTGGAAATTTAATGGGTTTTTTTGAGTGGGTTTTTGAGTGGAGAATTTTGAAGGGCCATTTTGTGAGTGGAGTGTCCACCCACATGAATGAGGGAGAGGTGGGGCACCTCCATGGCGGCGGCCATGCCCCTTGGGTTGCCCCCTCTCCTATAAAAGGAGCCCTCCTCTCACTTCTCACTCACACCTCCTCGTGAAGGATCTCTCTCCCCCTCTAGAATTTATCCCCCATGGTCTCGGACTAGCGAGATACATGTTCCCGGTGGCTATTCGGCAAGAAAGAGTTGTGCTTCCGCTGCATCGCTGGAGCGAGGAGGCGGAGGTTGCTCGGTGCCTCGAACGTGTGTGCGAGCACGGATGCGCTGCTGATTTGCGGCGCTAGGACTTCCTCTCGATCTTGAGATCGACAAGAGATCGTCTACATCAACCACGAGTTTGGACTCGTTAAGCTTTGTCGATCTTCAAGAGTATGTTCTCTACGGATATACATCCGCTCGTTGTTTGTATCTAGTATAAATAGATCTTGGTATATAGTTCACATCGTAGGAAATTTTTTGTTTTCTATGCTGCGAACCCTTCAGTGGTATCAGAGCCGGATCTATGCGTAGATACTTTACACGGGTAGTACACATATGAGTATGTGGGCGATGATGATCATGTTGTTGCTCTTTTCTTGTGATTTTGGATATTGGTGGCATAGTGGGATGAAGCGGCCCGGACAAACTTTACATGTCCTCGCACATGAGACCTGTTCCACGCTTGACATGCAACTAGTTTGCATAAGTGGCTAGCGGGTGTCTGTCTCTCCTACTATAGTCAATATCTATTTTGCAAGCGAGTTGTCAACAATTTGATTATCCTCGTTGTGGTTCATGTTCGTAGGTAAGAACGGTTCTATCTCGAAAGCCCTAAGCCACATAAAACTTGCAATGGATAAATTAGAGGCGTCTAGTTTAGATTGTTGCTGGGCTAGTGTTATGATATGGTAGTGTTGTAAGTAGAAGTATGAGATGATACTCTTACAATACACATAGCGTGTAAAATCCATAGACTGTGGATTTACACATATAGGTATGATTGTGATCATACCACGATGCACATGATAGAGATCATCTGCGGGAACCATATAATTTCACTAATAAACATATGATGTTTGATTGCATCTTATATTGCTTGTTTAGCGCTTTGTTAAGCACAATAAGATGATCCCTCATTTAAATATCAAGATAAGAATGTGTTCTTCCTTTAGTATGCACCGATTGTGTTTTCGTCGCTCCAAGACATCACGTGATGATCGGGTGTTCTTGGATCCTCGACCATACTTCGGGTGTAAAAAGCGACACACGCAAATACTAAGGTTCTAACTTGGCGAGCCTAGCATGTATGCACATGGCCTCGAACACGACCGAAAGGTTAAGCATGAGTCATATAGTTGATATGATGCCCATTTGATGCTCGCTTTGAAGCTATACCGACTCACGTGATGATCGGACTTGGTGTAGTGGATTTGGTTCATGTAATCACCAAAAGGACACGAGGGATGTCGCTTTTGAGTGGGAGTTCATTCGTAATATAGATTAGTTGAACTCAATCTATCATACACTTAGTCTAAACTTTACAAATTCTGTTGTAGATGGCACCACCGCTTTTAATTTCAATGCGTTCATGGAGAAAGAGAAACTAGCAACGAACGGTAGCAACTTTACGAATGGGCCATGAATTTGAGGATTCTCCTCTCTGCACAAAAGCAATATGTGCTAGAAGCTGTTAGGCCCCCACCTTTGATGATGCCCCGACGAGGAGAAGAATGTCTATCGACTCGTCAGAGGACCACAACTTAGTTCATTGCGGCATATTGTATGGGCTAGAGCCGAACTTCAAAGCGTCAAAACGGCAATGCTTTTGATACAATGGGTGAGTTGAAAATGATTTTCGACACATGTCAGTAGAGAGCTACAATGCTTGAAAAGTTCTTTAGTCGCATGATGGAAGAGAACAGCTCAGTTAGTGAGCATGTACTCAAGATGTCGGGTTACGCCGATAAGCTTGTGTCCTTGGGAATAACGATTCCCATTGACTTAGGCATCCATCGTGTTCTGCGTCTCGCCACCTAGCTATAAGAGCTTTGTGATGAACTATAATATGCAAGGCATGAAGAAGTCTCCCGAGCTCACAATGCTTAAAACTGCGTAAGTGGAGATCAAAAGGAACATCAAGTGTTGATGATCAATAGGAACACTGGTTTCAAGAAAGACAAGAAGGGAAAGCGGAAGTAAGGGCGGCAAGCCTGTTGCAGCGCTGAAAAGAAACCCCGAGTTGGACCTAAGTCCGATCGAAAGTGCTACTATTGCAAGGGGATCGCCATCGAAGCGCAATCGCCCCAAGTATCTGCGCATAAGAAGGCCGGCAAGGCAAACAAAGGTATATATGATATACATGTTATTGATGTGTACTTGACTAGTGCTCGCAGAGCACCGGTATTTGATACCGGTTGCTAATATTTGTAACTCGAATCGTGGGTCATGCGAACAAAGCACCGCTAGCAAGGGTGAGGTCAAGATGCGTCGGCAATGGATCAAACGTTGATGTGATCGCCGTCGGAACGCTACCTCTCCACTTACCGTCGGGATTAGTCATAAACTTAAATAAATGTTATCTAGTGCCTGCACTGAGCATGAACATTGTATCTGGATCATGTTTGATGCAAAGTGGTTATTCATTTAAGGCTGAGAACAATGGTTGTTCCATTTATATGAATGAAATCTTTTATGGTCATGCACCGATGATGAATGGTTTATTTCTGTTAGATCTCGATGATAATGTTACACATATTCATAATGTTGATGCTAAAAGGATTAAACTTAATGATGATATATCCGCATATATGTGGCACTGCCGTCTAGGTCATATTAGCATTAAACGCATGAAGAAGCTCCATTCGGATGGACTTTTGGAATCACCTGATTATGAATCATTTGATACATGCGAGCCATGCCTTATGGGCAAGATGACTAGAACGCCGTTTTCCGGTTCAATGGAACGGGCGACAGATTTATTGGAAATCATACATTCTGATGTATGTGGTCCAATGAGTGTGTCGGCGCGAGGTGGATATCATTATTTTGTTACTTTCACGGATGATTTGAGTAGATATGGTTATATCTACTTGATGAAACACAAGTCTGAAACCTTTGAAAAGTTCAAGGAATTTCAGAATGAAGTGGAAAATCATCGTAATAGAAAGATCAAATTTCTACGGTCTGACCGTGGAGGTGAGTATCTAAGTTACGAGTTTAGCACTCACATGAAAGAGTGTGGAATTGTTTCACAACTCACCGCCGAACACCACAATAAATGGTGTGTCGGAACGTCGTAATCGCATTTTATTAGATATGGTTCGATCTATGATGTCTCCGACGGACTTACCGTTGTCATTTTGGGGTTATGCACTAGAAACTGCATTCACTTTAAATCGGGCACCATCTAAATCCGTTGAAACGACACCGTATGAATTGTGGTTTGGAAACAAACCTAAGCTGTCATTTCTTAAAGTTTGGGGTTGCGATGTTTATGTGAAGAAACTTCAACCGGATAAACTCGAACCCAAAGCGGAAAAATGCGTCTTCATAGGATACCCTAAAGAAACTATTGGGTATTCCTTCTATCACGATCCGAGGGCAAGGTTTTTGTTGTTAAGAATGGATCCTTTCTAGAGAAAGAGTTTCATGAAAGGTGTGAGTAGTCGAAGGTAGAACTCAAGAGGTTGTGGAACCTTCTCTTCAAAGTATGGCGAGTAGCGCAGGAAGTTGTTCCGGAGTTGGCTCCACCTGAAGAGGGAACTAATGATAATGATCATGAAACTCCGAAAGAGAGTACCGAACCTCGCAGTCAAACAGACGCTGCAGCCCTCGAATCAGACGGAAATCTGTCATAAATTTCATGGTTGATGAAAATAATGACCCCGACGTATGAAGAAGCGATGATGAGCCCGGATTCCAACAAATGGTTAGAAGCCATGAAATCCGAGATGTAATCCATGTATGAAAATCAAGTTTGGAACTTGGTGGAATTACCTCACGACCGAAAGGCCGTGGAGAACAAATGGATTTTCAAAAGGAAAACTGATGCTGATGGTAATGTGACCATCTATAAAGCTCGACTTGTCGCAAAGGGTTTCGACAAATTCAAGGAGTTGACTACGATGAGACTTTCTCTCCGTAGCGATGCTAAAGTCAGTTAGGATTATGTTAGCAATTGCTGCATATTTCGATTATGAAATATGGCGGATGGATGTCAAAACCGCTTTCTCAATGGTAATATTGAAGAAGAGTTGTATATGATACAACCAAAGGGTTTTGTCGATCCTAAGGATGCTAACAAGGTGTGCAAGCTTCAGCGATCCATCTATGGATTGAAGCAAGCATCACGGTTGGAATCTCCGCTTTGATGAGGTGATCAAAGAGTTTGGATTTATCCAAACTTATGGAGAAGCTTGTATTTACAAGAAAGTGAGTGGGAGCAATGTGGCATTTCGATATTATATGTGGATGACATATTATTGATCGAATGATATAGAACTTTAAACAGTGTTAAAAGTTATCTAAACAAAGAAATTTTCAATGAAGGACCTAGGTGAAGCGTCATACATATTAGGCATAAAGATCTATAGAGATAGATCTAGGCGCCTAATAGGGCTATCGCAAAGTACATACCTTGATAAGATTTTAAAGAATTTAAAATGGACGGAAGTAAGAAGGGTTCTTACCTATGTTGCAAGGCAAGACATTGAGTAAGACTCAAAGTCCGCTTCAAGGAAGAAAGAGAGATAATGGACAAAGTCCCTATGCTTCAGCCATAGGCTCTATAATGTACGCCATGCTATGTACAAGACCGGATGTGGCACACGCTATTAGTTTGACTAGTAGGTACCAATCGGATCCGTGTTCGAACATGGATAGCGGTCAAGCATATCCTTAAGTACTTACGAAGAACTAAGGATATGTTTCTTGTATACGGAGGTGAAGAAGAGCTCGTCGCTAAGTGTTATGTCGACGTTAGCTTTGACACCGATCCGGATGACTCTAAGTCTCAATCCGAATACGTATTTCTCATGAATGGCGGAGCGATTAGTTGGAGGAGCTCCAAACAACCTGTGGTAGCGGATCAACAACGGAGGCCGAATATGTTGTTGCTTGAAGCGGCTCAGAAGCGATTTGGATGAAGGAGTTCATATCCGAACTAGGAGTTGTGGCAAGCGTTGGACCCAATGGTGATCTATTGTGACAACAATGGTGCCATTGCCAATGCCAAAGAGCCAAGGTCTCACAAGCATTCCAAGCATCTTAAGCGGTTTCACTCCATCCGCGAGCATGTCAAGGATGGAGATATAAAGATTAGAAGTACATACGGATCTCAATGTAGCGATCCGCTGACTAAAACTCTCCTAGAGCAAAACATGATCAACACCGAACTCAATGGGTGTTAGATATATCACTATGTAACTAGATTATTATCTCTAGTGCAAGTGGGAGATCAAGGAATATGCCCGAGAGGCAATAATAAATTGTTTATTATGTGTATTCCAAGTATATGATAGATGTTTATTTTGCATGCTATAATTGTATTAATACGGAAACGTTAATACATGTGTGTTTAATAAACAAACAGAAAGTTCCTAGTTAAGCCTCTCTCATAAACTAGCTCGTCGATTAACAAGATGATCAAGGTTTCCTGATCATGGACATTGGATGTTGTTAATAACGGGATCACAACATTAGTGTAATGATGTGATGAACATTCATCCGAAGTATAGCATTACGATCAAAGTCATTGAGTTTATATTGCTATAACAACTTACGAAGTGATCCTAATCCTTAGACCATGAGATCATGTCAATCACTAACACCGGAAGAGTTTCTTGATAACATCAAACGTCACACCGTAACAGGGTGATTATAAAGATGGGTTCAGAACTAATAAAGTGTTATGTTGAGGCTCATGATCGAGAGTGGAATTTGTTCATCCCGATGACGGATAGATATACTCTGGGCCCTCTCGGTGATATCACATTGATTAGCTTGCAAGCAAGTGATTTGATCACTAGAATGTTATATCACGGGAACGAGAAAAGAATGCATGTCGGTAACGAGATCAAACTAGGTATGGAGATACCCATGATCGAATCTCGGACATGTAATATATCGTGAGACAAAGGGATTAAGATACTAGCGTAAAAGGTTCCGACGATCACAAGAAAGTCATCGTTGAATGTGTGGGAGTTAGTATGGGTCTCCAGATCCCGCTTCTGATTATTGATCCGAGAGGGGTCTCGATCATGTCCGCATTATTCACGAACCGTAGGGTGACACACTTAAGAGACACCGACATCCAATTGGAGCAAAAGTTTCATGCCGAAAGAATAAACAAGCGCAGGAATTTATTTCACTAGATACCGAAACAGGTTTTCGGGTGAAATTGCATAAAGTGGTTATGCATGTGAAATAGAATTCTAGCAAGGGGTTATTTGTGAATGTTTGTCATTAAAGTAATTGACAAAATTCTGAATAAAATAAAAGAGTTTTATTTAATGAGAGATTGCATTAAATTTGGTGGAAATTTAATGGGTTTTTTTTGAGTGGGTTTTTGAGTGGAGAATTTTGAAGGGCCATTTTGTGAGTGGAGTGTCCACCCACATGAATGAGGGAGAGGTGGGGGCACCCTCCATGGCCGGCGGCCATGCCCCCTTGGGTTGCCCCCCTCTCCTATAAAAGGAGCCCCTCCTCTCACTTCTCACTCACACCTCCTCGTGAAGGATCTCTCTCCCCCTCTAGAATTTATCCCCCATGGTCTCGGACTAGCGAGATACATGTTCCCGGTGGCTATTCGGCAAGAAAGAGTTGTGCTTCCGCTGCATCGCTGGAGCGAGGAGGCGGAGGTTGCTCGGTGCCTCGAACGTGTGTGCGAGCACGGATGCGCTGCTGATTTGCGGCGCTAGGACTTCCTCTCGATCTTGAGATCGGCAAGAGATCGTCTACATCAACCACGAGTTTGGACTCGTTAAGCTTTGTCGATCTTCAAGGGTATGTTCTCTACGGATATACATCCGCTCGTTGTTTGTATCTAGTATAAATAGATCTTGGTATATAGTTCACATCGTAGGAAATTTTTTGTTTTCTATGCTGCGAACCCTTCAATATCATCCGTCAGATCTAGATCCTGTGAACCATATTGACTTGACCATTTGACAGCGGCGCTGGCGGCGGCGACTCTGTTTCGCGGCGGCGCCGGCGATACAGGAAGCGAGGAAGAGGGGGGATGCTCACCAGGTTCGCAATGCAGCGCTGATACTCAACGTGCTCTTGGTTGGTGGAGGGGCGTACGGGGACGGGCAGGATTCTTCGCCGGAGTTGGTTCTGGCGACGGACGCGCGTGGTCGAGGTCGAGGACGACGCTACAGATCACGCCGAGGCAAGCAGAAGGCAAGGTTAGCTGCGCAAGGTCGAGACGGTGACGCGTGCATGAAAGAGAAGAGGAGGGGCGGTCGGATACAACCTGTGGGCGTCGTCGGAGAAGAGGCGTACTTGGAGGTTGTCGTTGGCGAGGCTTAGGCGTCCGCGGTCGACGGGTGGTACGGGAGGAGTGGGGAAGCTGCTAGGGTGCTCGAGAAGGCAGGGGTTGGCGTGTACTGGCCTGAATTGGCCGAAGACGGTGGTCGGAACATAGGAGCTCGAGGAGGAATCGGGGCGGCCTGGTGGCGTGCTTTGGGGAGGGGGCAGAGGGGAACGAGAGGGGAGGTGCTGGCGTTTTATCAGGCATGGTCAATGGCGGGTTTAATCCATCCTTCAATGCGAATTACGCCGGGTTTAACTCGCCTGCAACGGCCGGCGAGGGGGGAGGCGTGGTTCGCGGGTGGGAAAGAAGAAGGGGGCGTGGCGTGGCGTCCTCTGGCAGTGAGAGAAGGGAGGGGAAACGCGGGTCCACGAGTCAGTTGCTTAGCGGGTTGTTTCAGCGGTGAGGAAAAACGATTCGGGGCGTGGGAACAGGTGGGCTAGGTGGGTTGTTGGGTTGGGGCAGTTGGCCCAGTCTGTTCCATATTTTTTTTCTTCTGAAATCTTTTTCCTCTTCTAATTCTATTTTTCTGTTTTGAATTTCAAACAAACAAATAATGTTTAAATCAATTCAAACAACGCCCAAACTTTGTAATATTGAAATTAGTTCTGTTCAGTAACATGAACCAAAATCCAAAATAAAAATAATATTTTAAATCTTTTTAGGTTCCATTTATTAATTAAGTAAAATGGTCCGTGGTTTATTAATAAAATAGGGTTTGGTTTATTTAATAAAATCTTCATTTGAACTCCAAATACTTTCAAAACCAATCAGTAGATTTTATTTGGAAATAAAGAATATTTGGAAAACTTGTTTAAAACAAAATAACCTTTTATTTTAGGGTCCATTAATAATTAAATAAAATGGGCCTTAGTTATTAAATCAAATAGAGTTTGATTTTATTAATAAAATCTTTATTTTAAACCTAAATATTTTCAAAACCAAATCAGTAGGTTTTATTTGGGAAATATAGAATACTTGGAAACTTGTTTTAAAACAAATAACATTTTATTTAGAGTCCATTATTAATTAAATATAATAGACTTTCATTATTAAATGAAATAGGATTTGTTTTATTAAAATAATTATTTTGAAATCTAAAATAAAACTAAAACACTTCAGTAGGTTTTAATTAAGAAAATAATATACTTAGAAAACTTATTTAAAATAATTTAATAAGTTTTGATGTTTTAATTAAAATGGTAAAACCTTTTATTTAAATAAAGTTGGATATTAAATCCTTATTAATTTATTTAAATAAACCTTTGCTATTTTTATCCAAAACAAAAAATGTTTTAGTTCAAATGTTTGGCCAAGGTTTAATTTGGTTTTATAAAATATTCTTTATCTTTGAAACTTCTATTTCATTTGAAAACAAAACTTTTCATTTAAGAGTTTCAAAATAGTATTCCCAAATGTTTTTATTTTTCCTTTTATTAAATGTTTATCTTTTTTAAATCCCTTTAGGTTTTATTTAATTCAAATGGGTTTGAAGTTCCAATTGAATTCAAAAAGTTTCTTCTGGCTCTGAAAATCAAACAAAGTTTTTATTTTATTCATTTACTTTCACATTACAAGATTTGGAAAATCTTGGGATGTGACACTACCTTTAGGCACCATTAAGAGAGCATAGTTATCATTCTATGTGAAGTGTCCCAAAACTTATTGATTGATGTATATTGTGATATTACTTGTTCTGGTGCTATTTGTTTCTAGTCACTCTTATGAACTTTGAAGGTGTCATATGTATCTATTCGCTACTCCATGAGGGACAAGCTGATTGCCACTATGCTATGTTTTCTGTATGTGAAACAAACAAACGTTTTTCAATGCTTGCTATTCATGATCTTTGTTTGTAGCCTTTCATGTTGCATGCATAGTTACTTTGTCCTACTGTTAGAACTCCATCTTTCATGCGCATGTTTAGAGTTCTTTGATCCCAGTTTTCAGTTCTTGCAAATGGTTTGATCTTTATTGTGAAGGTGCATGTCACCTCAAAAATTATTATTTTATCAGTTACCTACTCGAGGAGAAGCAGGAGTTAATCTTGGGGATGCTTGATACGTCGGAAGCGTATCTATAATTTTTGATGTTCCATGCTTGTTTAGTATCTACTTTGTTTTGTTTTGTCTATAGTTTGAGGTGTTTTTATATCTTTTCTGGAACTAACCTACTAACAAGTTGCCACAGTGCCAGTTGCCTATTTTCTTCTGCTTTTGGTTCCAGAAAGGCAGAAAATCAATATTCTCGGAATTGTATGGGA
This sequence comes from Avena longiglumis, assembly GCA_030063025.1. Lineage (NCBI taxonomy): Eukaryota > Viridiplantae > Streptophyta > Magnoliopsida > Poales > Poaceae > Avena > Avena longiglumis. Next base: position 451,105,680 of record CP125979.1, read on the forward strand.
CAAAAGCCAAAGTCAATATTTTACAGTGGGCGACACGAATCCAGAAGACGAGACGGAGGGCGCCACGGGGTGGCCACACCCCTGCCAGGAGCGGCCAAGCCTGGCCCGCGCCGAGGCAGGGTGTGGGCCCCTCGGGCACCTCCTGTGTAACATCCCAAAAATACTAAACTTGAATCATCAAACTCTAATCATCAAAATTAGGGTTAACAAAAACTTTTCTAAATAAAATTATGGAAGCATGCATGTGAGTATGCATTTCATTTTGAATTCTTTTGGACCACCTTGTTTGTGTGTTTCTTTGCTTGTAAAATGTTTCTTATGTGAAATAAACATCATCTAAACATTTCCCAAACTTTTCCCAAAGACAAATAAATCAAAACAAAGCTAAATGAGTGAATGGTCATTTTGACCAATTTAACTCCCATGACTACTTTGGCTGTCTCAAACTTTCAGAACCTAACATGAACTTTTCTGGATCTTTGCACCGCTTGATTGTACTCATAACAATGTATCAAGGCCCACTTTGTGATCATCCAGAAACTTTCAAATGCATAGTTTAAATGGCAATTCAAAATTGAATCTTTATCATACGAGAAGATCCCAATTTTTCAAAAACCACTCAAACAAGCTCAACTTTCAAAACCCAAGCATCTGCAGACTCACCAGCACCAACGTAGCACACCCACCAAAAATCTTTTCAAAATTCAAAACTTGAATTCTTGCGGCCATTTCATCAAACACATTGCAGACACAAATCAAACAAAATCCAAACACTATTGTGAGCAGTGATTCTTGCCTAACTTGTTCCCTCTCTAGCTCACAACCATCTCAGTAGATCATCTAGCAAGTTAAACCAAGCACTAGCATAACTGTGAGCTTGCCAATATCATCAATGGTGAACAGCCGAGTGCACCCATGCCACCCTAGTGTAGACAACAATCTAGGCAAGAAACTAGTCGTGCCAACTTTGTCTGGAAGATCACCTATGCCTCACCGCCCCCTCTCGACCAGCCCTGCCTCGAAGACACTGACCAGAGCACCCAGGAACGCTGCGCCCGTGAATCTGTCAACCATGCCGAGCATGCGCCAGAGCGCCACCCTCGACCTAAGCCCACAGACCGCGCGCCGCCCTCGCCGCGTGCATACACGATCACCACCGTCCCAGGAGACCGCCAGACATCCCCGTTCGCCGCCCCATGTCTCACAGCCACCGCTCACCGTCGAAGACGCCGCCTCTGCCGCGCAGAGCGTCGCGTGTTCCAGACAAAACCGCCCCTACACGCGCATTAAATCCATAGAGCATCGCCAGGAGACCACCAAGCGATCGCCACCACCGGCCATGCCTCTAGCAGCCCGTAGCCGTGTCGCCACCATCGCCTTCCCATGCCGTTCGGTCTCACCTTCGCGACTATAAATAGAGGCCTTCCCCGCTCGAATTCTTCACACCATTCCACTCCTCTCTTACCCAAAACCATCCCACCTCAGTCCCGGTGAAAGGCGAGCAGCGCATCGCCGAAATTGCGCCGAAGCAGGCCGCCTCTTGAGGAGAAGGGCGCCGTCGATTTCGTCCACCCTAGAAGCTTCCGCGACCACCCCTGAGTTTTCCGTCGTCGACTTCATCGTTCGCCCGCCTCGCCAACCCTCGCCTGAGCCCCGGTGAGCCCCCAACGACGCCCACTGGCCGCGCTAAGTTTCTGTCTCGCCGGCGTTGCCCAACGTCGACGATGCCACTCACCCGTTGGATTAGAACCAGATCGAACACACCACGTTGCCCCGTACCGCTTCGCACCCCCTGTCTCACTGACGCGTGGGGACAGCCACTTAAACAGCCCGCGGAAGCGCTATGCTTAGCAGGCCGGCCTAGTATCGTTTCCCGCCAAGCCCAGCTATTTGAATTTAACCTTTTCCATTTTATTTCAAACACACTTTTGTACCCAGTTTAAAAAATTAACCCAGGTCGATTCAGTGCACCAAATTGAATGAAACCAATTTTGTTAGAAAGGTCTGGAAGTGCTGAATCCAAGCCCGTTGGATTCAAGTCATTTGGATCTATAGATCATCCATAGTAAAAATAACAAGGCAGAAGCTTTTCTGCATTCAAACATTTTTCAAATTTAAACCATAATAGCTTTTGAGTTGATTCCAACTCTCAAAAATCACATTTAACCATACCTTTCAGAATAAATAAAAATATATAGGTTTACTTACAGAAATCATGTTCAAGTAATAAAATAATGCCCCATAGGCATTTCTAGTCACTTTATGTAATTAAAATAAAAGGGTAAAACCTTATTAAATTGTGACACCACTTTAAATCATATTCCCATGGACTAAAATATGTGGTGATGACATGTGTCAACATGATCCCATGTTTGGTTTGGAGAACATTAAATCTTAAGTAGTTTTTCAATGAGTAGAAATTACTTTGCTAAAAATAAAAGGAATTAAACCAAGCTTTAATCTTGTAATGTTAGTGATGATGCTAGATCATCTATAGGACCCTTTTGTGTGATGATTGCTGAAGGGAATATGCCCTGAGAGGCAATAATAAATTGTTTATTATGTGTATTCCAAGTATATGATAGATGTTTATTTTGCATGCTATAATTGTATTAATACGGAAACGTTAATACATGTGTGTTTAATAAACAAACAGAAAGTTCCTAGTTAAGCCTCTCTCATAAACTAGCTCGTTGATTAACAAGATGATCAAGGTTTCCTGATCATGGACATTGGATGTTGTTAATAACAGGATCACAACATTAGTGTAATGATGTGATGAACATTCATCCGAAGTATAGCATTACGATCAAAGTCATTGAGTTTATATTGCTATAACAACTTACGAAGTGATCCTAATCCTTAGACCATGAGATCATGCCAATCACTAACACCGGAAGAGTTTCTTGATAACATCAAACGTCACACCGTAACAGGGTGATTATAAAGATGGATTCAGAACTAATAAAGTGTTATGTTGAGGCTCATGGATCGAGAGTGGAATTTGTTCATCCCGATGACGGATAGATATACTGGGCCCTCTCGGTGATATCACATTGATTAGCTTGCAAGCAAGTGATTTGATCACTAGAATGTTATATCACGGGAACGAGAAAAGAGTGCATGTCGGTAACGAGATCAAACTAGGTATGGAGATACCGATGATCGAATCTCGGACATGTAATATATCGTGAGACAAAGGGATTAAGATACTAGCGTAAAAGGTTCCGACGATCACAAGAAAGTCATCGTTGAATGTGTGGGAGTCAGTATGGGTCTCCAGATCCCGCTTCTGATTATTGATCGAGGGGTCTCGATCATGTCCGCATTATTCACGAACCGTAGGGTGACACACTTAAGAGACACCGACATCCAATTGGAGCAAATGTTTCATGCCGAAAAGAATGAACAAGCGCAGGAATTTATTTCACTAGATACCGAAACAGGTTTTTGGGTGAAATTGCATAAAGTGGTTATGCATGTGAAATAGAATTCTAGCAAGGGGTTATTTGTGAATGTTTGTCATTAAAGTAATTGACAAAATTCTGAATAAAATAAAAGAGTTTTATTTAATGAGAGTTTGCATTAAATTTGGTGGAAATTTAATGGGAATTTTGAGTGGACTTTTGAGTGGAGGAATTTAGAGGAGTTTTGTGAGTGGAGTGTCCACCCACATGAAGAGGGAGGGCAAGGGGCAGCCCCATGCGCTGCCTCCCCCTTGGGGTTCCCCCCCCTCCTCCTATAAAAGGAGCCCCTCCTCTCACTTCTCACTCACACCTCCTCGTGAAGGATCTCTCTCCCCCTCTAGAATTTATTCCCCATGGTCTCGGACTAGCGAGATACATGTTCCCGGTGGCTATTCGGCAAGAAAGAGTTGTGCTTCCGCTGCATCGCTGGAGCGAGGAGGCGGAGGTTGCTCGGTGCCTCGAACGTGTGTGCGAGCACGGATGCGCTGCTGATTTGCGGCGCTAGTACTTCCTCTCGATCTTGAGATCGGCAAGAGATCGTCTACATCAACCACGAGTTGAACTCGTTAAGCTTTGTCGGTCTTCAAGGGTATGTTCTCTACGGATATACATCCGCTCGTTGTTTGTATCTAGTATAAATAGATCTTGGTATATAGTTCACATTGTAGGAAAATTTTTGTTTTCTATGCTGCGAACCCTACAGTGGTATCAGAGCCGGATCTATGCGTAGATACTTTACACGGGTAGAACACATATGAGTATGTGGGCGATGATGATCATGTTGTTGCTCCTTTGTTGTGATTTTGGATATTGGTGGCATAGTGGGATGAAGCGGCCCGGACAAACTTTACATGTCCTCGCACATGAGACCTGTTCCACGCTTGACATGCAACTAGTTTGCATAAGTGGCTAGCGGTGTCCGCTCTCCTACTATAGTCAATATCTATTTTACAAGCGAGTTGTCAACAATTTGATTATCCTCGTTAGGTTCATGTTCGTAGGTAAGAACGGTTCTATCTCGAAAGCCCTAAGCCACGTAAAACTTGCAATGGATAAATTAGAGGCGTCTAGTTTAGATTGTTGCTGGGCTAGTGTTATGATATGGTAGTGTTGTAAGTACAAGTATGAGATGATACTCTTACAACACACATAGCGTGTAAAATCCATAGACCTTGGATTTACACATATAGGTATGATAGTGATCATACCACGATGCACATGATAGAGATCATCTGCGGGAACCATATAATTTCACTAATAAACATATGATGTTTGATTACATCTTATATTGCTTTGTTAATCATAATAAGATGATCCCTCATTTAAATATCAAGATAAAAATGTGTTCTTCCTTTAGTATGCACCGATTATGTTTTCGTCGCTCCAAGACATCACGTGATGATCGGGTGTTCTTGGATCCACGACCATACTTCGGGTGTAAAAGCTTACACGCAAATACTAAGGTTCTAACTTGGCGAGCCTAGCATGTATAGACATGGCCTCGAACACGACGAAAGGTTAAGCATGAGTCATATAGTTGATATGATGCCCATTTGATGCTCGCTTTGAAGCTATACCGACTCACGTGATGATCGGACTTGGTGTAGTGGATTTGGTTCATGTAATCACCAAAAGGACACGAGGGATGTCGCTTTTGAGTGGGAGTTCATTCGTAATATAGATTAGTTGAACTCAATCTATCATACACTTAGTCTAAACTTTAGAAATTCTGTTGTAGATGGCACCACCTGCTTTTAATTTCAATGCGTTCATGGAGAAAGAGAAACTAGCAACGAACGGTAGCAACTTTACTGAATGGGCCATGAATTTGAGGATTCTCCTCTCTGCTGCACAAAATCAATATGTGCTAGAAGCGCCGTTAGGCCCCACCTTTGATGATGCCCCAGAGGAGAAGAATGTCTATCTCGACTCGTCAGAGGACCACAACTTAGTACATTGCGGCATATTGTATGGGCTAGAGCGAACTTGAAGCGTTTCAAACGGCAATGCATTTGATACAATGGGTGAGTTGAAAATGATTTTAACACACATGCTGTGAGAGCTACAATGCTTGTAAAAGTTCTTTAGTCTGCATGATGGAAGAGCACAGCTCCGTTAGTGAGCATGTACTCAAGATGTCGGGTTACCGATAAGCTTGTGTCCTTGGGAATAACGATTCCCATTGACTTAGGCATCCATCGTGTTCTGCGGTCTCGCCACCTAGCTATAAGAGCTTCGTGATGAACTATAATATGCAAGGCATGAAGAAGTCTCTCCCGAGCTCTTACAATGCTTAAACCGCAGAAGTGGAGATCAAAAGGAACATCAAGTGTTGATGATCAATAGGAACACTGGTTTCAAGAAAGACAAGAAGGGAAAACGGAAGGGAAGTAAGGCGGCAAGCTTTGTTGCACCGAAAAAGAAACCCCGAGTTGGACCTAAGTCCGATACCGAGTGTTACTATTGTAAGGGACCCATCGAAGCGCAATCGCCCCAAGTATCCGCGCAAGAAGGCCGGCAAGGCAAACAAAGGTATATATGATATACATGTTATTGATGTGTACTTGACTAGTGCTCGCAGAGCACCGGGTATTTGATACCGGTTCAGGCTAATATTTGTAACTCGAATCGAAATTGCGGAACAAGCGACCGCTAGCAAGGGGTGAGGTCAAGATGCGTGTCGCAATGGATCAAACGTTGATGTGATCGCCGTCCGGAATGCTGCCTCTCCACTTACCGTCGGGATTAGTCATAAACTTAAATAAATGTTATCTGATGCCTCCACTGAGCATGAACATTGTATCTGGATCATGTTTGATGCAAAGTTGTTATTCAGTTAAATCTGATAACAATGATTGTTCCATTTATATGAATGAAATCTTTTATGGTCATGCACCGATGATGAATGGTTTATTTCTGTTAGATCTCAATGATAATGTTACACATATTCATAATGTTGATTCTAAAAGGATTAAACTTAATGATGATATATCCGCATATATGTGGCACTGCCGTCTAGGTCATATTGGCATTAAACGCATGAAGAAGCTCCATTCGGATGGACTTTTGGAATCACTTGATTATGAATCATTTGATACATGTGAGCCATGTCTTATGGGCAAGATGACTAGAACGCCGTTTTCCGGTTCAATGGAACGGGCGACAGATTTATTGGAAATCATACATTCTGATGTATGTGGTCCGATGAGTGTGTCGGCGCGAGGTGGATATCGTTATTTTGTTACTTTCACGGATGATTTGAGTAGATATGGTTATATCTACTTGATGAAACACAAGTCTGAAACCTTTGAAAAGTTCAAGGAATTTCAGAATGAAGTGGAAAATCATCGTAATAGAAAGATCAAATTTCTACGGTCTGACCGTGGAGGTGAGTATCTAAGTTACGAGTTTAGCACTCACATGAAAGAGTGTGGAATTGTTTCACAACTCACACCTGCCGGAACACCACAGCGAAATGGTGTGTCGGAACGTCATAATCGTACTTTATTAGATATGGTTCGATCTATGATGTCTCTGACGGACTTGCCGTTGTCATTTTGGGGTTATGCACTAGAAACTGCTGCATTCACTTTAAATCGGGCACCATCTAAATCCGTTGAAAAGACACCGTATGAATTGTGGTTTGGAAACAAACCTAAGCTGTCATTTCTTAAAGTTTGGGGTTGCGATGTTTATGTGAAGAAACTTCAACCGGATAAACTCGAACCCAAAGCGGAAAAAATGCGTCTTCAAAGGATACCCTAAAGAAACTATTGGGTATTCCTTCTATCACAGATCTGAGGGCAAGGTTTTTGTTGTTAAGAATGGATCCTTTCTAGAGAAAGAGTTTCTCGCGAAAGGTGTGAGTAGTCGGAAGGTATAACTCAAGATGTTGTGGAACCTTCTCTTCAAAGTATGGCGAGTAGCGCAAGACCGAATTTGTTCCGGAGTTGGCTCCACATTGAAGAGGGAACTAATGATAATGATCATGAAACTCCGAAAGAGAGTACTACTGAACCTAGCAGGACGCGTGCAGCTCCCGAGCTGTACGGAAACCCTGTCATAAATTTCATGGTTGATGAAAATGATGAACCTGCGACGTATGAAGAAGCGATGATGAGCCCGGATTCCAACAAATGGTTAGAAGCCATGAAATCCGAGATGGAATCCATGTATGAAAATCAAGTTTGGAACTTGGTGGAATTACCTCACACCGAGAGGCCGTGGAGAACAAATGGATTTTCAAAAGGAAAAGCGATCTTGATGGTAATGTGACCATCTATAAAGCTCGACTTGTCGCAAAGGGTTTCGACAAATTCAAGGAGTTGACTACGATGAGACTTTCTCTCCGTAGCGATGCTAAAGTCGATTAGGATTATGTTAGCAATTGCTGCATATTTCGATTATGAAATATGGCGATGGATGTCAAAACCGCGTTTCAATGGTAATATTGAAGAAGAGTTGTATATGATACAACCAAAGGGTTTTGTCGATCCTAAGGATGCTAACAAGGTGTGCAAGCTTCAGCGATCCATCTATGGATTGAAGCAAGCATCGCTGAGTTGGAATCTCCGCTTTGATGAGGTGATCAAAGAGTTTGGATTTGTCCAAACTTATGGAGAAGCTTGTATTTACAAGAAAGTGAGTGGGAGCAATGTGGCATTTCGATATTATATGTGGATGACATATTATTGATCGAATGATATAGAACTTTTAAACAGTGTTAAAAGTTATCTAAACAAGAAATTTTCAATGAAGGACCTAGGTGAGCGTCATACATATTAGGCATAAAGATCTATAGAGATAGATCTAGGCGCCTAATAGGGCTATCGCAAAGTACATACCTTGATAAGATTTTAAAGAAGTTTAAAATGGACGGAAGTAAGAAGGGGTTCTTACCTATGTTGCAAGGCAAGACATTGAGTAAGACTCAAAGTCCGGCTTCGGAAGAAAGAGAGATAATGGACAAAGTCCCCTATGCTTCAGCCATAGGCTCTATAATGTACGCCATGCTATGTACAAGACCGGATGTGGCACACGCTATTAGTTTGACTAGTAGGTACCAATCGGATCCAGGTTCGGAACACTGGATAGCGATCAAGAATATCCTTAAGTACTTAAGAAGAACTAAGGATATGTTTCTTGTATACGGAGGTGAAGAAGAGCGTCGCTAAGTGTTATGTCGACGCTTAGCTTTGACACCGATCCGATGACTCTAAGTCTCAATCCGGATACGTATTTCTCATGAATGGCGGAGCGGTTAGTTGGAGGAGCTCCAAACAACCTGTGGTAGCGGGATCAACAACGGAGGCGAATATGTTGTCGCTTGAGCGGCTCAGAAGCGATTTGGATGAAGGAGTTCATATCCGAACTAGGAGTTGTGGCAACGCGTTGGACCCAATGGTGATCTATTGTGACAACAATGGTGCCATTGCCAATGCCAAAGAGCCAAGGTCTCACAAGCATTCCAAGCATATTAAGCGCCGTTTCACTCCATCTGCGAGCATGTCAAGGATGGAGATATAAAGATTTAGAAGTACATACGGATCTCAATGTAGCAGATCCGTTGACTAAAACTCTCCCTAGAGCAAAACATGATCAACACGAACTCAATGGGTGTTAGATATATCACTATGTAACTAGATTATTGTCTCTAGTGCAAGTGGGAGATCAAGGAATATGCCCCGAGAGGCAATAATAAATTGTTTATTATGTGTATTCCAAGTATATGATAGATGTTTATTTTGCATGCTATAATTGTATTAATACGGAAACGTTAATACATGTGTGTTTAATAAACAAACAGAAAGTTCCTAGTTAAGCCTCTCTCATAAACTAGCTCGTTGATTAACAAGATGATCAAGGTTTCGTGATCATGGACATTGGATGTTGTTAATAACGGGATCACAACATTAGTGTAATGATGTGATGAACATTCATCCGAAGTATAGCATTACGATCAAAGTCATTGAGTTTATATTGCTATAACAACTTACGAAGTGATCCTAATCCTTAGACCATGAGATCATGTCAATCACTAACACCGGAAGAGTTTCTTGATAACATCACCCGTCACACCGTAACACGGTGCTTATAAAGATGGATTCAACTAATAAAGTGTTATGTTGAGGCTCATGGATCGAGAGTGGAATTTGTTCATCCCGATGACGGATAGATATACTGGGCCCTCTCGGTGATATCACATTGATTAGCTTGCAAGCAAGTGATTTGATCACTAGAATGTTATATCACAGAACGAGAAAAGAGTGCATGTCGAACGAGATCAAACTAGGTATGGAGATACCGATGATCGAATCTCGGACATGTAATATATCGTGAGACAAAGGGATTAAGATACTAGCGTAAAAGGTTCCGACGATCACAAGAAAGTCATCGTTGAATGTGTGGAGTCGAGATGGGTCTCCGATCCCGCTTCGATTATTGATCCGAGAGGGTCTCGATCATGTCCGCATTATTCACGAACCGTAGGGTGACACACTTAAGAGACACCGACATCCAATTGGAGCAAATGTTTCATGCCGAAAGAATGAACAAGCGCAGGAATTTATTTCACTAGATACCGAAACAGGTTTTCGGGTGAAATTGCATAAAGTGGTTAGGCATGTGAAATAGAATTCTAGCAAGGGTTTATTTGTGAATGTTTGTCATTAAAGTAATTGACAAAATTCTGAATAAAATAAAAGAGTTTTATTTAATGAGAGTTTGCATTAAATTTGGTGGAAATTTAATGGGAATTTTGAGTGGACTTTTGAGTGGAGGGAATTTAGAGGAGTTTTGTGAGTGGAGTGTCCACCCACATGAAGAGGGGAGGCAAGGGCAGCCCATGCGCCGGCCACCCCCTTGGGGTTCCCCCCCTCCTCCTATAAAAGGAGCCCCTCCTCTCACTTCTCACTCACACCTCCTCGTGAAGGATCTCTCTCCCCCTCTAGAATTTATTCCCCATGGTCTCGGACTAGCGAGATACATGTTCCCGGTGGCTATTCGGCAAGAAAGAGTTGTGCTTCCGCATCGCTGGAGCGAGGAGGCGGAGGTTGCTCGGTGCCTCGAACGTGTGTGCGAGCACGGATGCGCTGCTGATTTGCGGCGCTAGGACTTCCTCTCGATCTTGAGATCGGCAAGAGATCGTCTACATCAACCACGAGTTGAACTCGTTAAGCTTTGTCGGTCTCCAAGGGTATGTTCTCTACGGATATACATCCGCCGTTGTTTGTATCTAGTATAAATAGATCTTGGTATATAGTTCACATCGTAGGAAAATTTTTGTTTTCTATGCTGCGAACCCTACAGTGGTATCAGAGCCGGATCTATGCGTAGATACTTTACACGGGTAGAACACATATGAGTATGTGGGCGATGATCATGTTGTTGCTCCTTTGTTGTGATTTTGGATATTGGTGGCATAGTGGGATGAAGCGCCCGACAAACTTTACATGTCCTCGCACATGAGACCTGTTCCACGCTTGACATGCAACTAGTTTGCATAAGTGGCTAGCGGGTGTCTGCCTCTCCTACTATAGTCAATATCTATTTTACAAGCGAGTTGTCAACAATTTGATTATCCTCGTTGTGGTTCATGTTCGTAGGTAAGAACGGTTCTATCTCGAAAGCCCTAAGCCACGTAAAACTTGCAATGGATAAATTAGAGGCGTCTAGTTTAGATTGTTGCTGGGCTAGTGTTATGATATGGTAGTGTTGTAAGTAGAAGTATGAGATGATACTCTTACAACACACATAGCGTGTAAAATCCATAGACCTTGGATTTACACATATAGGTATGATAGTGATCATACCACGATGCACATGATAGAGATCATCTGCGGGAACCATATAATTTCACTAATAAACATATGATGTTTGATTACATCTTATATTGCTTTGTTAAGCATAATAAGATGATCCCTCATTTAAATATCAAGATAAAAATGTGTTCTTCCTTTAGTATGCACCGATTATGTTTTCGTCGCTCCAAGACATCACGTGATGATCGGGTGTTCTTGGATCCACGACCATACTTCAGGTGTAAAACAGTTACACACGCAAATACTAAGGTTCTAACTTGGCGAGCCTAGCATGTATGCATGGCCCCTAACACGTAATCGAAAGGTTAAGCATGAGTCATATAGTTGATATGATACCCATTTGATGCTCGCCTTTGAAGCTATACCGACTCACGTGATGATCGGACTTGGTGTAGTGGATTTGGTTCATGTAATCACCAAAAGGACACGAGGGATGTCGCTTTTGAGTGGGAGTTCATTCGTAATATAGATTAGCTGAACTCAATCTATCATACACTTAGTCTAAACTTTAGAAATTCTTGTAGATGGCACCACCGCTTTTAATTTCAATGTTCATGGAGAAAGAGAAACTAGCAACGAACGGTAGCAACTTTACTGAATGGGCCATGAATTTGAGGATTCTCCTCTCTGCTGCACAAAAGCAATATGTGCTAGAAGCGCCGTTAGGCCCCCCACCTTTTGATGATGCCCCTGACGAGGAGAAGAATGTCTATCTGACTCGTCAGGAGGACCACAACTTAGTACATTGCGGCATATTGTATGGGCTAGAGCCAGAACTTCGAAAGCGTTTCGAAAACGGCAATGCATTTGATACAATGGGTGAGTTGAAAATGATTTTCGACACACATGCTGCTGTAGAGAGCTACAATGCTTCAGAAAAGTTCTTTAGCTGCATGATGGAAGAGCACAGCTCCGTTAGTGAGCATGTACTCAAGATGTCGGGTTACGCCGATAAGCTTGTGTCCTTGGGAATAACGATTCCCATTGACTTAGGCATCCATCGTGTTCTGCAGTCTCTGCCACCTAGCTATAAGAGCTTCGTGATGAACTATAATATGCAAGGCATGAAGAAGTCTCTCCCGAGCTCACAATGCTTAAAACTGCAGTGGAGATCAAAAGGAACATCAAGTGTTGATGATCAATAGGAACACGTTTCAAGAAAGACAAGAAGGAAAACGGAAGGAAGTAAGGCGCAAGCCTGTGCTAGCGCTGAAAAAACCCCGAGTTGGACCTAAGTCTCGATACCAGTGTTACTATTGTAAGGGATCGCCATCGAAGCGAATCGCCCAAGTATCCGCGCACAAGAAGGCCGCAAGGCAAACAAAGGTATATATGATATACATGTTATTGATGTGTACTTGACTAGTGCTCGCAGTAGCACCGGTATTTGATACGGTTCGGTTGCTAATATTTGTAACTCGAATCAGGGGTCGGAACAAGCGACCGCTAGCAAGGGGTGAGGTCAAGATGCGTGTCGGCAATGGATCAAACGTTGATGTGATCGCCGTCGGAACGCTGCCTCTCCACTTACCGTCGGGATTAGTCATAAACTTAAATAAACGTTATCTGGTGCCTGCACTGAGCATGAACATTGTATCTGGATCATGTTTGATGCAAAGTGGTTATTCATTTAAATCTGAGAACAATGGTTGTTCCATTTATATGAATGAAATCTTTTATGGTCATGCACCGATGATGAATGGTTTATTTCGGGTAGATCTCAATGATAATGTTACACATATTCATAATGTTGATGCTAAAAGGATTAAACTTAATGATGATATATCCGCATATATGTGGCAATCGCCGTCAGGTCATATTGGCATTAAACGCATGAAGAAGCTCCATTCGGATGGACTTTTGGAATCACTTGATTATGAATCATTTGATACATGTGAGCCATGTCTTATGGGCAAGATGACTAGAACACCGTTTTCCGGTTCAATGGAACGGGCGACAGATTTATTGGAAATCATACATTCTGATGTATGTGGTCCGATGAGTGTGTCGGCGCGAGGTGGATATCGTTATTTTGTTACTTTCACGGATGATTTGAGTAGATATGGTTATATCTACTTGATGAAACACAAGTCTGAAACCTTTGAAAAGTTCAAGGAATTTCAGAATGAAGTGGAAAATCATCGTAATAGAAAGATCAAATTTCTACGGTCCGACCGTGGAGGTGAGTATCTAAGTTACGAGTTTAGCACTCACATGAAAGAGTGTGGAATTGTTTCACAACTCACACCTTCCGGAACACCACAGCGAAATGGTGTGCCAACGTCATAATCGTATTTTATTAGATATGGTTCGATCTATGATGTCTCCGACGGACTTGCCGTTGTCATTTTGGGGTTATGCACTAGAAAGCACTGCATTCACTTTAAATCGGCACCATCTAAATCCGTTGAAAAGACACAGATGAATTGTGGTTTGGAAACAAACCTAAGTCATCATTTCTAAAGTTTGGGGTTGCGATGTTTATGTGAAGAAACTTCAACCGATAAACTCGAACCCAAAGCGGAAAAATGCGTCTTCATAGGATACCCTAAAGAAACTATTGGGTATTCCTTCTATCACAGATCCGAGGGCAAGGTTTTTGTTGCCAAGAATGGATCCTTTCTAGAGAAAGAGTTTCGCGAAAGGTGTGAGTAGTCGGAAGGTAGAACTCAAGAGGTTGTGGAACCTTCTCTTCAAAGTATGGCGAGTAGCGCAAGACCGGAAGTTGTTCGGAGTTGGCTCCACCTGTTGAAGAGGGAACTAATGATAATGATCATGAAACTCCGAAGAGAGTACTACCGAACCTCGCAGGTCAAACAGACGCTGCAGCTCCGGTGTCAGACGGAAATCCTGTCATAAATTTCATGGTTGATGAAAATAATGACCTGCGACGTATGAAGAAGCGATGATGAGCCCGGATTCCAACAAATGGTTAGAAGCCATGAACCGAGATGGAATCCATGTATGAAAATCAAGTTTGGAACTTGGTGGAATTACCTCACGACCGAAAGGCCGTGGAGAACAAATGGATTTTCAAAAGGAAAACTGATGCGATGGTAATGTGACCATCTATAAAGCTCGACTTGTCGCAAAGGGGTTTCGACAAATTCAAGGAGTTGACTACGATGAGACTTTCTCTCCGTAGCGATGCTAAAGTCGATTAGGATTATGTTAGCAATTGCTGCATATTTCGATTATGAAATATGGCGATGGATGTCAAAACCGCTTCTCAATGGTAATATTGAAGAAGAGTTGTATATGATACAACCAAAGGGTTTTGTCGATCCTAAGGATGCTAACAAGGTGTGCAAGCTTCAGCGATCCATCTATGGATTGAAGCAAGCATCGCGGTTGGAATCTCCGCTTTGATGAGGTGATCAAAGAGTTTGGATTTGTCCAAACTTATGGAGAAGCTTGTATTTACAAGAAAGTGAGTGGGAGCAATGTGGCATTTCGATATTATATGTGGATGACATATTATTGATCGAATGATATAGAACTTTAAACAAAGTGTTAAAAGTTATCTAAACAAAGAAATTTTCAATGAAGGACCTAGGTGAAGCGTCATACATATTAGGCATAAAGATCTATAGAGATAGATCTAGGCCTAATAGGGCTATCATAAAGTACATACCTTGATAAGATTTTAAAGAAGTTTAAAATGGACGGAAGTAAGAAGGGTTCTTACCTATGTTGCAAGGCAAGACATTGAGTAAGACTCAAAGTCCGCTTCGCGGAAGAAAGAGAGATAATGGACAAAGTCCCTATGCTTCACCATAGGCTCTATAATGTACGCCATGCTATGTACAAGACCGGATGTGGCACACGCTATTAGTTTGACTAGTAGGTACCAATCGGATCCGGTTCTAACATGGATAGCGGTCAAGAATATCCTTAAGTACTTAAGAAGAACTAAGGATATGTTTCTTGTATACGGAGGTGAAGAAGAGCTCGTCGCTAAGTGTTATGTCGACGCTTAGCTTTGACAATCGATCCGGATGACTCTAAGTCTCAATCCGGATACGTATTTCTCATGAATGGCGGAGCGTTAGTTGGAGGAGCTCCAAACAACCTGTGGTAGCGGGATCAACAACGGAGGCCGAATATGTTGCCGCTTGAGCGGCTCAGAAGCTTTGGATGAAGGAGTTCATATCCGAACTAGGAGTTGTGGCAAACGCGTTGGACCCAATGGTGATCTATTGTGACAACAATGGTGCCATTGCCAATGCCAAAGAGCCAAGGTCTCACAAGCATTCCAAGCAGATTAAGCGCGGGTTTCACTCCATCCGCAAGCATGTCAAGGGTGGAGATATAAAGATTTGTATAGTACATACGGATCTCAATGTAGCGAATCCGTTGACTAAAACTCTCCTAGAGCAAAACATCATCAACACCAGCACTCAATGGGTGTTAGATATATTACTATGTTACTAGATTATTGTATCTAGTGCAAGTGGGAGACTGAACGGAATATGCCCTGAGAGGCAATAATAAATTGTTTATTATGTGTATTCCAAGTATATGATAGATGTTTATTTTGCATGCTATAATTGTATTAATACGGAAACGTTAATACATGTGTGTTTAATAAACAAACAGAAAGTTCCTAGTTAAGCCTCTCTCATAAACTAGCTCGTTGATTAACAAGATGATCAAGGTTTCGATCATGGACATTGGATGTTGTTAATAACGGATCACAACATTAGTGTAATGATGTGATGAACATTCATCCAAGTATAGCATTACGATCAAAGTCATTGAGTTTATATTGCTATAACAACTTACAGTGATCCTAATCCTTAGACCATGAGATCATGTCAATCACTAACACCGAAGAGTTTCTTGATAACATCAAACGTCACACGTAATGTGGTGATTATAAAGATGGATTCGTAACTAATAAAGTGTTATGTTGAGGCTCATGGATCGAGAATGGAATTTGTTCATCCCGATGACGGATAGATATACTCTGGGCCCTCTCGGTGATATCACATTGATTAGCTTGCAAGCAAGTGATTTGATCACTAGAATGTTATATCACAGAACGAGAAAAGAGTGCATGTCGTGCAAGAATTAGATCAAACTAGGTATGGAGATACCGATGATCGAATCTCGACATGTAATATATCGTGAGACAAAGGGATTAAGATACTAGCGTAAAAGGTTCCGACGATCACAAGAAAGTCATCGTTGAATGTGGGAGTCAAGATGGGTCTCAGATCCCGCTTCGATTATTGATCCGAGAGGGTCTCGATCATGTCCGCATTATTCACGAACCGTAGGGTGACACACTTAAGAGACACCGACATCCAATTGGAGCAAATGTTTCATGCCGAAAAGAATGAATAGCGCAGGAATTTATTTCACTAGATACCGAAACAGGTTTTCGGGTGAAATTGCATAAAGTGGTTATGCATGTGAAATAGAATTCTAGCAAGGGGTTATTTGTGAATGTTTGTCATTAAAGTAATTGACAAAATTCTGAATAAAATAAAAGAGTTTTATTTAATGAGAGTTTGCATTAAATTTGGTGGAAATTTAATGGGAATTTTGAGTGGACTTTTGAGTGGAGGGAATTTAGAGGAGTTTTGTGAGTGGAGTGTCCACCCACATGAAGAGGGGAGGGCAAGGGGGCAGCCCCCATGCGCCGGCCACCCCCTTGGGGTTCCCCCCTCCTCCTATAAAAGGAGCCCCTCCTCTCACTTCTCACTCACACCTCCTCGTGAAGGATCTCTCTCCCCCTCTAGAATTTATTCCCCATGGTCTCGGACTAGCGAGATACATGTTCCCGGTGGCTATTCGGCAAGAAAGAGTTGTGCTTCCGCTGCATCGCTGGAGCGAGGAGGCGGAGGTTGCTCGGTGCCTCGAACGTGTGTGCGAGCACGGATGCGCTGCTGATTTGCGGCGCTAGGA
This sequence comes from Avena longiglumis, assembly GCA_030063025.1. NCBI lineage: Eukaryota > Viridiplantae > Streptophyta > Magnoliopsida > Poales > Poaceae > Avena > Avena longiglumis. The sequence goes on from CP125979.1 coordinate 451,122,880, forward strand.
CTTCCTCTCGATCTTGAGATCGGCAAGAGATCGTCTACATCAACCACGAGTTGAACTCGTTAAGCTTTGTCGGTCTTCAAGGGTATGTTCTCTACGGATATACATCCGCTCGTTGTTTGTATCTAGTATAAATAGATCTTGGTATATAGTTCACATCGTAGGAAAATTTTTGTTTTCTATGCTGCGAACCCTACAATTGCAAGTAGTTAAGTATTGGTTGGTGATTGTGTACATCGTATTTATTTATAGACGCTAGTACCGACCAAGGATACGAGGAGGAAGGAGGATACTACGAAGAAGAAGCCGGGGAGAACTTCAACCACTGCTCTACACAAGGCAAGCCAATACTTGCAAATTAACTTAGCAAGCCTATACTGATACTGATGCAAGCCTAATACTACCAGTTGAATGTGCAAGCTAACACTTGAAAGATACCCTAATAAAGCAAGCTTATACTGATACTTATGCAAGCCTAATACTACTAGTGAATGTGCAAGATAACACTTGCAAGATACTCTACTGATGCAACAAATCACTACTTGTTACCCTGACCACTATATGCCTTAAGCCTATGTGATCATATCCACTTGATAAACCAATCGTAGTTTTACTTGCAAGCTTTATACTTTATTTCTTTATCAAAGCTAGTACTTAGAGCTTACTTAAGTAAATTGTAAATATTAGAAAGATAATTGAAGGTTGCATAAAGAGCATAAAATTTGGCCTAAGCTAGATAATCTTAATGTCATTCTAAGGCATGATATTGAACTTAGTTAAACTCCACTGGTTTACCACACCTCATTAGTGCTTACCCCCACCTGTAGATGCTAGTGCTAAGCATATAACTTGATCAACTTTAGATGGGAATACTTGGTGGAAAAATGGTTATGAAAACCTTGGAATGATGGATCATTCTATTGAAATGTTTTGGACATGTGTTTCCGAACACCTGATGATTTTTGGTGATGAAAATATTGAGGCATGAGCCTTAGCCCTTTATAAAACTGATGGTTATCTGGATGCGATACCATTCCAATTTTCTTGTACAACCACAATACCCGAAGATTGGGTAGGGCTTGACTGGAAACTTATATACCTTAGTATTAGTTCCCTCACGGCCAAGGTCTGAGCTGAGGCTACCTTGTGAAGATTATCCACCTGTGCAGTACCCAAGATGACAGTTGGTCATGGTTGGGAGGCCAAACTCATAGGAGAGGTGCTTATACTAGGGCGTGTAATTGAAAGGTTAGGATTGATTATCCGCATACTGAGTATGGTGAATTCAGGATTTGTTCCTGACGGATGTATCGAATGTTGTGGTGAAAGTGTACAATCTCTGCAGAGTGTCAAACTATTCGAATAGCTACGTCCGCGGTTATGGACAGTTGGAGTGGCTATACTGTTCCCCCGTCAGACTTTTCAAAAGACTTGTCAAATGAATTGAGACTTTGACTTGGCCACAACAGGGTTGTGGCATGAGATACAAGTTCCCACTTAGGTGTTATAAAACTTCAACTAGCATTCGTTGCTTCTAAACTTAGTAGAGATAAATCTGGCTTTTGCAAAACAACCCTAGAGCCTAGTGTCCTATTATCAAAAACCCCTTTCACTTGTTAGTATTAGTTTGCGAGTACTTCAAGAGTACTCATGGCTTTGTCCCTGGCTATTCCCGTGGCCATGAAGAGGAGTACCTAGAGGATGGACCCCAGGAAGGTTACGACAACTAGGATCATCTCCCATCGTCAGCATTGCCTGTGACCCCGAAGATGGAGCTTCACCTACGCTGAAGGGAATATGCCCGAGAGGCAATAATAAAGTGGTTATTATCGTATTCCTTATTTATGATAAATGTTTATTTTACATGCTATAATTTTATTAATACGGAAACGTTAATACATGTGTGTTTAATAAACAAAAAGGAAGTTCCTAGTTATGTCTCTCTCATAAACTATCTCGTTGATTAACAAGATGATCAAGGTTTCCTGATCATGGACATTGGATGTTGTTAATAACGGGATCACAACATTAGTGTAATGGTGTGATGAACATTCATCCGAAGTATAGCATTACGATCAAATTCATTGAGTTTATATTGCTATAACAACTTACGAAGTGATCCTAATCCTTAGACCATGAGATCATGTCAATCACTAACACCGGAAGAGTTTCTTGATAACATCAAACGTCACACCGTAACAGGGTGATTATAAAGATGGATTCAGAACTAATAAAGTGTTATGTTGAGGCCCATGGATCGAGAGTGGAATTTGTTCATCCTGATGAGGGATAGATATGCTCTGGGCCCTCTCGGTGATATCACATTGAGTAGCTTGCAAGCAAGTGATTTAATCACTAGAATGTTATATCACGGGAACAAGAAAAGAGTGAATGTCAGTAACGAGATCAAACTAGGTATGAAGATACCGATGATCGAATCTCGGACATGTAATATATAGTGAAACAAAGGGATTAAGATACTAGCTCATCGTTGAATGTGTGGGAGTCAGTATGGGTCTCCAGATCCCGCTTCTGATTATTGATCCGAGAGGGGTCTCGATCATGTCCGCATTATTCACGAACCGCAGGGTGACATACTTAAGAGACACCGACATCCAATTGGAGCAAAAGTTTCATGCCGAAAGAATGAACAAGCGCAGGAATTTATTTCACTAGATACCGAAACAGGTTTTTGGGTGAAATTGCATAAAGTGGTTATGCATGTGAAATAGAATTCTAGCAAGGGGTTATTTTTGAATGTTTGTCATTAAAGTAATTGACAAAATTCTGAATAAAATAAAAGAGTTTTATTTAATGAGAGTTTGCATTAAATTTGGTGGAAATTTGAGTGAATTTTTGAGTGGAGAAAATTGAAGGGCCATTTTGTGAGTGGAGTGTCCACCCACATGAATGAGGGAGAGGTGAGGGCACCCACCATGGCCGGCGGCCATGCCCCCTTGGGCTGCCCAATCCCCTATAAAAGGAGCCCCTCCTCTCACTTGTCTCTCACACCTCCTCGTGAAGGATCTCTCTCCCCCTCTAGAATTTATGCCCCATGGTCTCGGACTAGCGAGATACATGTTCCCGTTGGCTTTTCGGCAAGAAAGAGTTGTGCTTCCGCTGCATCGCAGGATCGAGGAGGCGGAAGTTGCTCGGTGCCTCGAACGTGTGTGCGAGCACGGATGCGCTGCTTTTTTGCGGCGCTAGGACTTCCTCTCGATCTTGAGATCGGGAAGAGATCGTCTACATCAACCACGAGTTTGGACTCGTTAAGCTTTGTCGGTCTTCAAGGGTATGTTCTCTACGGATATACATCCGCCCGTTGTTTGTATCTAATAGATAGATCTTGGTACATAGTTGTTCCCATCGTAGGAAATTTTTTGTTTTCTATGCTGCGAAGCCTACATACGCTACCTTTATTATTACGTATTCCGCTGCTTGAAGTTGTATTAAGAACTGGATCATGATATCCCTATTTGTGTAAGAAATTATGTACGGTTTGTAATGGATGATGTACTGTGGTATCCAATTCTGTTATGTCTCGCAAAAATGGTAATCCTGGGATTGCGATTTATGGCATAACAGGCATCTGGGATTAAATATCCGGGTGTTGACAAGTTGGTATCAGAGCCATCCTGACCATAGGAGACCCTAGTTAGACTGGACATTTTAATCAAAAACTTAGTTTCAAAACCAAATAAAAACAAATATTTACAAAAACTTATTCTCATCCTTATCCCTTTGATTCTTTCATGAAAATTCATGTTCCTCAAAAAATCTTGCAAAATACATAAAATTTTGACACACTTAATCACTCTACTAACTTACTCATCCTATATTCTTATAGATGGACGTGAAGTACAGCAAGTTTTATCAGTTGGGGAATGCAGGAGACCTTATCTTTGAGAGGGATTTGGACCAGCTTTCGGAACTTCTGGAGCGTCCGCACCCCGAGTTCTTCGGAGCTTAGCTCAATGATCAAGGAGGAGAATATCTAAAGTGGCTAATTGTTGCAAGTCTCCGAGGAAAGATTGAACCTCCCACTACGGAAGGAATTCAGTTTACCTTAAGAGAGAACAACTGGCTAGATGGACTTGCCAGGGCCATACAGGAAGCTCTTTCCCGTCTGTGTGGGAAAAGCATCAATCAGATCAAGGGAACCCGCTTTGAGTTTTGCCCAAGGCGTGATGCTAATGGAAAACCACTGGAAGCCCCATACCACCCCGAGCTGAAGACTCAATAGGACCACCTCAGCTTCATGATTTACGATCGTCAGCAGGAGTTGGACAAGTGCCGTGACTACTCCAACCACAAGTCTGCCATCATCAAGACGAAGGATCAGACCATCGCCATGTTAGCAAAGGATCGCAATTCTCGCCGCCATCATCTCGACAAGAAGGAGCGCATCATTGCCCGTCTTCGCCATCGTATCTCATCTTTGGAGGATTCCATCCATGAGAGAGACATGCAGTTGGAAGAAAGGGAGAATGCAGGAGAGGATCTTCGTGGAGACCCTTACTCCTATCTCAGCGATGATGATGATTTTCTGGAGGATCAGGATATGGATTTCTTCACCGATGAGGATGATTTCGCCTTCATCGATGATGATGAGGATGATGAAACCACATATTCCGAGGAGTAGTAGCACTTGAGCACTAGCGTAGTGAGTAGTATTCGGTCCCACTGTATCGTAGTTTCCAGAATGGTTCTAAAACCATCTTTTTTTTCTTTGTTGTGGTGTGTGTTGTACTGTGTGCTATGAATGATTGAATGAAAAGAAAGTAGCTAGAAAATCTGAGTCAAACTTTAAAAACTTTTCAAATACCCAAGACCTTAGAAATTTCCCTCTTTTCTCACGATCTATCTCAATCTTCAGATGCCACGTGGAGGAAGTGATTCATCCCCAGACCCGATGTTGCAGATTCTACAAATGTTGACTTCTGACCGCGAAGCTGAAAGAGCGGAACGTCAAGCCAACCTAGCCTCCCTGCAGCAGATAGCTCAGCTTGCCCACAACAACCAAGGCCATGGAAATCAGGACAACCATGGATCTAAGCTCAAGAATTCCCAAAATACCAACCCACCTGTTTTCACTAAGTCAGAAGAGCCCCTAGACGCCGATGATTGGTTGCAAACCGTGGAAAATAACCTAGAAGTCACCGGAGTGGAAGCCAACGAGAAAATTCTGTTCTCCACTCACTATCTAGCCGGAGATGCCAGGGCATGGTGGAACAGTGTTCACGCAATGACCGGAGGCCAGATGATGACCTGGGAGGAATTCAAGGTCAAGTTTAGCAGAACCCATGTGCCACCAGGTTTGATCAAGAGGATGAGAGACGAGTTCAGAGAACTGAAGCAAGGACGGATGACTGTAGAGGAATACCGTGACAAATTCTTGTCATTAGCTAGGTATGCCCCGGATGAGATCGACACCGAAACCAAGAAGAAAGAAAGATTCCTGAATGGTCTGCATGATGAGATGCAGACGGTATTAGTCAATATCCCCTTTGCTGATATTGAAGCCCTTGTTGACTCGGCCATCCAAATGGAAGGAAAGATCAACCAAGCCAATGAGAACCGCAAGCGTCGTATGATGCATCAACCAGGAACCCATCAGACCCCAAAGTATCGCCCTAACCCATCTCCCGGATTTTCCCCAAGAATCAACAGACCCCCGACGAACCATCCGACCTATCCCAACCGTGGAAACCCTAGGCCCGGAGGAAATCACCACAATCCCAGAAACTCTAGCAATTTCAACCGTGCCCCACCCAAGTTCAACAATAACAATGTTACTGCCAACACCAACACTGCCCCGAGAACTGGAAGCAATGCTGTGCCTGTAGCAGCAAAGGACAAGTTGCAAGTGACTTGTTATGACTGTGGAAATAAAGGCCACTATTCCAACAAGTGCCCCAACAAGAAGAATGTCGCAGCACCCAATGCCAATGTCCCAGCTCATCAGCAGCGTCGTGTTCAGCCCGGAAGAAGATTTGCCCCAGGGAATTCGCTCAACCGCAATGGCCGTCTTTTTTTCATGCATGCTGAAGAAGCTCAGGAAGCGCCAAACGTCGTGCTGGGTATGTTTTCTGTTAATTCGGTACTTGCATGAGTGTTGTTTGATTCTGGTGCATCGCACTCATTTATCACTGAAGAATTTGCATGCACTAGTAAAATTCAACCAACCAAACTGAAGCATGTTATGATCGTCCAAATTCCCGGATCAACCACTAAGGCTAGGCAAATTTGCAAAGTCGTCCCTATCCGAATCCATGGCATAGATTTTTATGCTAATCTGATAGTACTCAGAACTAAAGGTTTGGAAGTAGTACTAGGAATGGATTAGATGTCCAAACATAAAGGATTAATTGACTATGCCAAGAAAGCCATAACTATGACCAGTATAGCCGGAATAGCAGTCGAGCATATATCTGAAACCTTACCTCGCCAATTCAAGTGTAACAACAGTATAGCCCAACCTACCATTGACCAAGTCCGGATAGTCTGTGAATACCCCGATGTATTTCCAGATGTTTTGCCCGGTATGCCCCCAGATCGGGATATCTAGTTTATCATCGAACTAATCCCCGGAACAGGACCCATAGCCCAGAGACCCTATAGTATGAACCCGTCGGAGCTATTAGAACTGAAGAAGCAACTGGATGCCATGCTGGAAATTGGATTGATTCAACCAAGTGTGTCACCTTGGAGGTCACCTGTCTTGTTTGTGGACAAGAAGGATGGAGGTAACCGTTTGTGTACGGATTATCGGAAATTGAATGATGTCACCATCAAGAACAAATACCCCTTGCCCAAGATAGAAGATTTGTTTGATCAGTTGACCGGTGCCAAAGTGTTTTCTAAGATTTATCTTAGGACTGGCTATCATCAACTCAAGATTCGTGTAGAGGATATTCCAAAGACTGCCTGTACCACCAGATATGGATTGTATGAGTATACAGTCATGTATTTTGGATTAACCAATGCCCCCGCTTATTTCATGATTCTCATGAATAAGATTTTTATGGACTTCCTGGATAAGTTTGTCGTTGTTTTCATCGATGACATTCTGATTTATTCCAAATCAGAAGAAGAACATGAGCTACACCTAAGGACCATTCTTGGAACCCTTAGAGAGCATCAGCTGTATGCAAAGTTTAGCAAATGTGAATTCTGGTTGCAGGAGGTAGGATTCCTCGGTCACATTGTATCAGCCGGAGGAATTGCCGTTGATCCTGCCAAAGTGAAAGATGTAGAAGATTGGGAAGCCCCAACCACTCAAACCCAAGTTCTTGCATTTCTCGGATTAGCGGGATATTACCGCAAATTCGTAGAAGGATTCTCGAGTATCGCCCGACCCATGACCCAATTGCTGAAGAAAGACAAGAAGTGTGAATGGACCGACAAATGTGAAGTGAGTTTTCAAGAGCTCAATAGGAGATTGATTTCAGCCCCAATCTTGATCATGCCAGATATCACGAAGCCCTTCGATATGTATTGTGATGCATCCCAGATCGGTCTCGGATGTGTGCTAATACAAGAAGGCAAAGTTATATCTTATCTATCTCAACAACTGAAGCAACATGAGCAAAATTACCCAACCCATGACCTCGAACTCGCAGCCGTAGTTCTACCCCTGAAGACATGGAGGCATTACCTGATGGGAAACCGTTGTGAGATCTATATGGATCACAAGAGTCTGAAGTATATATTCACTTAGAAAGAGCTGAATATGAGACAGAGAAGGTGGATTGAACTAATCAAGGATTATGATCTGGACATTCACTATCACCCTGGTAAAGCCAACGTGGTAGCAGATGCCCTTAGCAGATTGCCGTGCCGCTTGAACTCCATGATTTTGAAGGAGCAACCAAGCCTGCACAAAGAGATGGAAGATTTTCGAATAGAATTAGTGAGTGAAGGATTTTTGGCTAGCATAGAATCAGATTAAAGACGCTCAGAAAGGAAATGCTAGTATCGACGGAATCAAGCGTCGTATCGGTACAGGCAAAGTACCCGGATTCACTAAAGACGAAGAAGGAATTCTGTGGTACAAAGGACGCCTTTGTGTACCATCAGATTCTGAGTTGAAAGAAGTTATTCTGAAGGAGGCTCATGATACTCTTTATTCTATCCATCCCGGAGGAACTAAGATGTATCAAGATTTAAAGGAGCAATTTTAGTGGCATAAGATGAAGAGAGAAATCGGAAGCTATATCGCCAAGTGTGATATATGTTAGCGAGTCAAGGCCGGACATCAAAGACCCGCTGGATTATTGCAACCCTTACAGATTCCGGAATGGAAATGGGATTCCGTTGGAATGGACTTTATCACTGGACTGCCTACCTCTAGTAGGGGAAAAGACTCTATCTGGGTCATAGTGGACAGATTGTCCAAAGTCGCCCATTTCTTGCCCGTCAAGACCACATATCAGAGTTCGAAGCTAGCGGAGTTGTACATCGCTAGAATAGTTAGTTTGCATGGAGTCCCCAAGAACATTGTATCGGATCGAGGAACTCAGTTTACCTCGAGATTCTGGAAGAAAGTCCAAGAAGGTTTAGGAACCCGCCTAGATTTCAGTACCGCGTATCACCCTCAGACAGATGGACAAATAGAGCGAGTAAATCAAATACTCGAAGATATGCTGAGAGCATGTGTGTTAGAATATGGATCCAAGTGGTAAGACTGTCTGCCATTTGCAGAATTTTCATACAACAACAATTATCAAGCCAGTTTGCAAATGGCCCCATTTGAATTCATGTACGGAAGGAAGTGTCGCACCCCTTTGAACTAGTCGGAAGTAGGAGAGAGTCAGATTTTTGGACCCGATATCCTACGAGAAGCAGAAGAAAAGGTTCACAAGATTCGTGAGCACCTCAAGACCGCCCAGTCCAGACAGAAGAGTTACGCCGACAAGAAATGTAGAGACCATGCCTTCAACATAGGAGATTTTGTTTATGTGAAAGTGTCGCCATTGAAGGGAATGCAGCGTTTCCAACTCAAAGGAAAGTTAGCCCCCAGATATATCAGACCTTTCAAGATTTTGAACCGTCGAGGAGAAGTGTAATATTAATTGGAACTTCCCAAAGAGATGTCAGCCGTGCACAATGTGTTCCATATCTCTTTACTTCGCAAGTGTCTCGAAGTCCCCGAGAAGACCGAAGTGTTCAAAAATATCGATCACCGGACCATAGAGATCAACGATGACCTGACCTATCCCGAAGTACCCATTTGTATTTTGGAAGAAGCTTTTCGAACTACCCGAACCCGAAGCATCACCTTTCTCAAGATTCAGTGGAGCAACCACACAGAAGAGAAAGCTACCTGGGAGCGCGATGATCACATCAGGACAGAGTTTCCCGATCTCTTCAAATCCTAGGTAATCTTTTTCGTCCTTTTTCAAATCTCGGGACGATATTTTGTTTAAGGGGGGAAGGTTTGTAACATCCCAAAAATACTAAACTTGAATCATCAAACTCTAATCATCAAAATTAGGGTTAACAAAAACTTTTCTAAATAAAATTATGGAAGCATGCATGTGAGTATGCATTTCATTTTGAATTCTTTTGGACCACCTTGTTTGTGTGTTTCTTTGCTTGTAAAATGTTTCTTAGGTGAAATAAACATCATCTAAACATTTCCCAAACTTTTCCCAAAGACAAATAAATCAAAACAAAGCTAAATGAGTGAATGGTCATTTTGACCAATTTAACTCCCATGACTACTTTGGCTGTCTCAAACTTTCAGAACCTAACATAAACTTTTCTGGATCTTTGCACCCCTTGATTGTACTCATAACAATGTATCAAGGCCCACTTTGTGATCATCCAGAAATTTTCAAATGCATAGTTTAAATGGCAATTCAAAATTGAATCTTTATCATACGAGAAGATCCCAATTTTTCAAAAACCACTCAAACAAGCTCAACTTTCAAAACCCAAGCATCTGCAGACTCACCAGCACCAACCTAGCACACCCACCAAAAATCTTTTCAAAATTCGAAACTTGAATTCTTGCGGCCATTTCATCAAACACATTGCACACACAAATCAAACAAAATCCAAACACTATTGTGAGCAGTGATTCTTGCCTAAATTGTTCCCTCTCTAGCTCACAACCATCTCAGTAGATCATCTAGCAAGTTAAACCAAGCACTAGCACAACTGTGAGCTTGCCAATATCATCAATGGTGAACAGCCGAGTGAACCCATGCCACCCCAGTGTAGATAGCAAGCTAGGCAAGAAACTAGTTGTGCCAAATTTGTCTGGAAGATCACCCATGCCTCACTGCCCCCTCTCGACCAGCCCTGCCTCGAAGACACCGACCAGAGCACCCAGGAACTCCGCGCCCGTGCCTCTGTCAACCATGCGGAGCATGCGCCAGACCGCCACTCTCGACCGAAGCCCACAGACCGCGCGCCGCCCTCGCCGCGTTCATACACGATCACCACCGTCCCAGGAGACCGCCAGACATCCCCGTTCGCCGCCCCATGCCTCACAGCCACCGCTCGCCGTCGAAGACGCCGCCTCTGCCGCGTAGAGCATCGCGTGTTCCAGACCAAACCGCACCGCCCCTACGCGCGCATTAAAGCCGTAGAGCATCGCCAGGAGACCACCAAGCGATCGCCACCACTGGCCATGCCTCTAGCAGCCCGTAGCCGTGTCGCCACCATCGCCTGCCCATGCCGTTCGGTCTCACCGTCGCGACTATAAATAGAGGCCTTCCCCGCTCGAATTCTTCACACCATTCCACTCATCTCTCAACCAGAACCATCCCACCTCGTTCCGGGAGAAAGGAGAGCAGCGCATCGCCGGAATTGCGCCGGAGCAGGCCGCCTCTAGAGGAGAAGGGCGCCGTCGATTTCATCCACCCCAGGAGCTGCCGCGACTACCCCTGAGTTCGCCGTCATCGACTTCAACGTTCGCCCGCCTCGCCGACCCCCGATGAGCCCCGGTGAGCCCCCAATGACCCCCACTGGCCGCGCTAGGTTTCTGTCTCGCCGGCGTTGCCCAACGTCGATGATGACTCTCAGCTTTGGATTAGAACCAGATCGAACGCACCACGTTGCCCCGTACCGCTTCGCACCCCCTGTCTCACTGACGCGTGGGGGTAGCCACTTAAACAACCCGCGGAAGTGCTGCGCTTAGCAGGCCGGCCCAGTATCGTTTTCGGCGAAGCCCAGCTATTTGAATTTAACCTTTTCCTTTTTATTTCAAACACACTTCTGTACCCAGTTACAAAAATCAACCCAGGTCGATTCAGTGCACCAAATTGAATGAAACCAATTTTGTTAGAAAAGTCTGGAAGTGCTGAATCCAAGCCCATTGGATTCAAGTCATTTGGATCTATAGATCATCCATAGTAAAAATAACAAGGCAGAAGCTTTTCTGGATTCAAACATTTTTTAAATTTAAACCATAATAGCTTTTGAGTTGATTCCAACTCTCAAAAATCACATTTAACCATTCCTTTCAGAATATATAAAAATATATAGGTTTACTTATAGAAATCATGTTCAAGTAATAAAATAATGCCCCATAGGCATTTCTAGTCACTTTATGTAATTAAAATAAAAGGGTAAAACCTTATTAAATTGTGACACCACTTTAAATCATATTCCCATGGACTAAAATATGTGGTGATGACATGTGTCAACATGATCCCATGTTTGGTTTGGATAATATTAAATCTTAAGTAGTTTTTCAGTGAGTAGAAATTACTTTGCTAAAAATAAAAGGAATTAAACCAAGCTTTAATCTTGTAATGTTAGTGATGATGCTAGATCATCTATAGGACCCTTTTGTGTGATGATTGCAAGTAGTTAAGTATTGGTTGGTGATTATGTACATCGTATTTATTTATAGACGCTAGTACCGACCAAGGATACGAGGAGGAAGGAGGATACTACGAAGAAGAAGCCGAGGAGAACTTGAACCACTGCTCTGCACAAGGCAAGCCAATACTTGCAAGCTATTAACTTAGCAAGATTATACTGATACTCATGCAAGCCTAATATTACCAGTTGAATGTGCAAGCTAACACTTGCAAGATACCGTAATAATGCAAGCTTATACTAATACTTATGAAAGCCTAATACTACTAGTGAATGTGCAAGCTAACACTTGCAAGATACTCTACTGATGCAACAAACCAGTACTTGTTACCCTGACCACTATATGCCTTAAGCCTATGTGATCATATCCACTTGATAAACCAATCATAGTTTTACTTGCAAGCTTTATACTTTATTTCTTTATCAAAGCTAGTACTTACACTAGTGGAAAAAGGGCCATCCGTTCGCGCCCCCTCGGAGCATTAGTCCCGGTTGCGCCACCAACCGGGACTAATGCTGGCACGTCTTGTTGAGCGGGCACGGACCAGGGGCATGCGTCCTTGATAGAATCGTCCGGTTGGAGCAACCAACGGGACTAAAGGTTTGGCCACAGCCACGTGGCGTGTACGCTTTAGTCCTTGGTGGCTCCAACCGACGATTCTCCGCTCTATAAATGCAACGCCTTACGCCTCCACTGCTTTTTTCGAATGGTGGAAGGTGTGAGGGGTGTGCTAGTTTTTTCTCTTCTATGCATGCATTGAAGGTGTTTGATGAAATGTTTGAGTGAAAAATCCCGTTGAATTTCTCATAGAACAAAAATATAGAAGGTGTCCGAGACGCACTTGAGGTTTCTCCTCTTTATTTCCCTCGATCGAGGTTAGCAATCTTATCTTTTCTAGGTCATTGATACAATTCATGTGTCGGTTTGAATTGGTTATTTCACTATTTATGATGTCCTGTTTTTTGATAAACTTACTTATATGATGCAGATGAACGGTCGGGAATGGATGTACGGTGACCGCCGCGTAGCCGGGTATATCAAAGGCGTGGATAAATTTATCGATGTGGCTATGGCAAACAAAGAGAATGGATTTATACGTTTTCCATGTGTTCAATGTCGGAACAACAAGGAGTACTCTTCCTCGAAAATCATTTGCGGCCACCTGATTATGAAAGGTTTCATGCCCAACTATAATTGTTGGACCAAGAACGGGGAAAGAGGGGTTATGATGGAAGATGGTGAAGAAGAAGATGATGATAACAACTATCATCATATGTTTCCTGAATACAGTGATACTGCAATGGAAGACAATGGAGAGGAAAGAGGTGAAGAACGAGCATCAGATGAGTCGGCTGATGAACTTGGTAGGGTCATTTCTGATGCAAAGCGAGACTGTGAAACAGAAAATGAGAAGTTGAAGTTAGAGGGCATGTTAGAAGATCACAAGAAATTATTGTACCCAAATTGTGAAGATGGCAGCACAAAGCTCGGTACCACACTGGAATTGTTGCGATGGAAGGAAGAGTGTGGTCTAACTGACTCCTCATTTGAAAAGATGCTGAAAATAATGAAGCCGAAGTTTCCAAAACATAACGAACTTCCCGAGAGTACCTACGAAGCAAAGAAGACTCTCTGTCCTCTGGGATTATATGCGCAAAAGATACATGCATGCATTAATGACTGCATCCTCTATCGCGGTAAGGAGTATGAGAATTTAGATAAATGCCCGGTATGCAATGCGTTGTGGTATAAGATCAGACAAGATGACCCTGGTGATGTTGAGGGAGATCCCTCTGGAAGAGGGTTCCTGCTAAGGTTATGTGGTATGCTCCTATAATACCAAGGTTGAAACGCATGTTGAGAAACAAAGAGCATGCCAGGTTGTTGCGATGGCACAAAGAAGACCGTAAGAAAGACGGGAAGTTGAGACACCCTGCTGATGGGTCACAGTGGAGAAAAATCAAGAGAGACTTCCCAGACTTTGCAGGTGACGCAAGGAACTTATGGTTTGGTCTAAGTACGGATGGCATGAATCCTTTTGGGGAGCAGAGTCACACACTGCCCATGACTCTATGTATCTACAACCTATCTCCTTGGTTGTGCATGAAGCGTAAGTTCATTATGATGCCAGTGCTCATCCAAGGCCCGAAGCAACCGGGCAACGACATTAATGTGTACCTTAGGCCATTAGTTGAAGAACTCTTACAGTTGTGGGGCAAACCAGGTGTACGTGCGTGGGATGAGAACAAACAGGAGCCATTTGATCTACGAGGGTTGTTATTCGTAACCATCAATGATTGGCCTGCTCTTAGTAACCTTTCGTGACGACAAACAAGGGATATAAGGCATGCACCCACTGTTTAGATAAGACCAAGGTACATATTTGCATAAATGCAAGAAGGTTGTGTACTGGCGAATCGACGATTTCTTCCGGCCAATCATCCAGTAAGAAAGAAAGGCAAGCATTTTAAAGGTGAGGCAGATCACCGGAAGAAGCCTGAACTCCCTGCTGGTGATGATGTATTTGGTATGGTCAAGGACACAGAAGTAATCTTTGGAAAGGGTCCCGGCGGTAAATCAGTTCCGAACGACGTCGCTACAGGACACGCACCCATGTGGAAGAAGAAATCTATATTTTGGGAGCTGCCATATTGGAAAGTCCTGCGTGTCCGCTCTTCAATCGATGTGATGCACATGACGAAGAATCTCTGCGTGAACCTGCTAGGATTCCTAGGCGTGTATGGGAAGACAAAAGATACACCTGAAGCACGGGAGGACCAACAAATTATGAAAGACCCAAAGAACATGCATACACATAACAATACGGATAAAGGGCGTCACTTAAGTCGTGCCAGCTATGCTCTTACCAAAGCAGAGAAGGAAATCTTTTTTGAAGTCCTTTACAGTATCAAGGTGTCGTCGGGCTTCTCATCTAATATAAAGGGGATAATAAATATGGCAAAGAAAAAGTTCCAAAACCTGAAGTCTCATGACTGTCACGTGATTATGACGCAGTTGCTTCCGATTGCATTGAGGGGGCTTCTACCGGAAAATGTTCGAGTACCCATTGTGAAGCTGTGTTCATTACTCAATGCAATATCTCAGAAGGTAATCAATCCAGATATTCTGCCAAGGTTACAGAAGGATGTGGTACAATGTTTTGTTAGTTTTGAATTGGTGTTCCCACCATCCTTCTTCAATATTATGACACATCTCCTGGTTCATCTAGTGGAAGAGATTGCCATTCTCGGTTCGGTATTTCTGCACAATATGTTCCCCTTTGAGAGGTTCATGGGAGTCTTAAATAAATATGTTCATAACCATGCTAGACCAGAAGGAAGCATCTCCAAGGGATATGGAACAGAGGAGGTCATTGAGTTTTTTGTTGACTTTATTCCTGACCTTAAGCCGATTGGTGTTTCTGTCTCGCGGCATGAGGGAAGACTAAGTGGAAAAGGCACGCTGGGAAAGAAAGCAATGATATGTAGGGACGGGGATTCTTTCACTAAAGCACACTACACAGTTCTACATAATTCCACCTTGGCAGCTTCGTATATCGAGGAACACAAGAATATTGTACGCTCAAAACCGGGAAGCTTGAATCATGGATTACGTATGAACACATGAAGTCTTTCGGTAGTTGGATGCGGACACATCTCTTGAATGACACCACCGTTGGAGATCAGCTATACTTGTTGGCACACACCATCTTCTCGTATTGAATTTCCAAGGGTACGAAATAAATGGGAATACATTCTACACGATCGCCCAAGATAAAAAGAGCACCAACCAAAATAGTGGTGTCCGCTTTGATGCAATAGACGAGAATGTACAAAAGGACACATATTATGGTTACATAGAGGAGATATGGGAACTAGACTATGCAGTCTCTTTTAAGGTCCCTTTGTTTCGCTGCAAATGGGTCAACCTGAATGGGGAAGGGGTAAAGATAGACCAGTTGTACGGAATGACAACACTGGATCTCAAAAATCTTGGTTATAGAGATGAACCATTCGTCCTAGCCAATGATGTGTCTCAGGTTTTCTATGTCAAGGACATGTCCTCCAGACCGAAAAAAAGAAAAAAATATGCAAACGAATACATCATATGATGAGCCAAAGCGTCACATAGTTCTTTCAGGGAAAAGAAACATCGTGGGAATCGAGGACAAGACAGACATGTCAGAAGATAATAATAAGTTTGATGAAATTCCGCCCTTCACAGTGAAAACTGACCCAAGAATTCCGTTAAGTAAAGAAGATTCTCCATAGTTACGTTTGAAGCGATCATAAGGAAGGACATATGCCAAGAAGTTCATGCTCATATTATGTAACTCTAGTTCATGTCTTTCGCGGTTTGTGGCTTGACCGAAGGATATCTTTCGCGGTTTGTGGCCTTTAGTCCCGGTTTTGTAGTCTTAGTTTTTAATATTAATAAGTGTCTTGAGTGTTAGTCCCGTTTTGTGGCTGGACCGGGACTATGAAGAAGTTGTCCCGATTCGTACTTACCATTAAGATCTTATCTCCAAACGCGCGGAGTCACATATTCGGGAGTGCCTCTATGACCAGTTTCTTGGAGATGCCGGAGGACTGGGATCCGGCGGCATCTCCCTGAAACTGGTCGTAGTGGTGTCCCTGCTCTCGAAAACCATCTTGCAGCTTGTAACTTCTCTAACTAGATCAATACGCCTCGAAGCTAACTAATTTCACATATTAGCGAGTGCCTCTATGACCAGTTTCTCGGAGATGCCGGAGGACTGGGCTCCGTCGGCATCTCCCTGAAATTGGCCGCAGTGGTGTCCCTGCTCTCGAAAACCATCTTGGAGATGCCTCAAACTGGCTGGAGGACTGGACTCGCAAGGATGCCTATTTATAGTACAAGCAGCTCGGCATAGTGTCGACACTTATGAAATAATGTCGACACTCACCCCTATCATTAGTGTTGACTCGTGTTTTGTACCAGTTGGTGTCTCCAACCGGGACTACAGGTTGATCTTTAGTCCCGGTTGGTGACACCATTCGGGACAAGGTACACGCCGCACGACATAATGTCGACATAATGTTGTGCCCATATTATGCATGTGTCCCACGACATAATGTCCCGGTTGGTGACACCAACCTTTTTGTCGCACGGAAAAGCCCTTTTCCATTTTTCGAGCGCAAAAAACGGGTCGTTTTGTGATGTAACCACCAAAATGCCGTTTCAGAATGCTACCGTCCCATTTTCCTCAAATACTAGACCACCTTACATGGACTATCTCCCAACAGGGACATCTCAAACCTTTTCGTCCATCCCGGGTAAAAAGGACAAATGTCTGCCGAATCGGTAGGAAGTGGGTCCGGTTTGTACTACAGGTACATGATCTATCGCCCGTGATTTTTTGTAAAAATCATTTTTAGACTCGCAATATGTTGTTTCTTTAGAGATCCAATGCAATTTCTAACGATGCTCGTCCCCTATCTTCATGCACACCGGTTCGACCATAGTTAGAAATTCAGATAATTCAAAACGGGCATAATAAATTCAAAAAAATCTGAACAATGAAAATCCTTCACGTGGTTTCATATTATGTTACATAGTTGAAAGGAAAAATGCCAGACTTGGTATATTGATCATGTTTCGAAAAAACCTTCACAAAATGACCTATCATGTTCGAGGTTTCATGGCTTTCGGGCCAAATGACCGATGTTATGTGCTGAATCACGGCATAGTTTGTGATGTTGTGCCCATATTATGCATGTGTGTGGACATTGGTATGGAGAACAATGTTGCAGGAGGAATTTTTCCTTTTTGTCGCATGGAAAAGCCCTTTTCCATTTTCCGAGCGCAAAAAACATGTCGTTTTGTGAAGTAACCACCAAAATGCCGTTTCAGAATGCTACCATCCCATTTTCCTAAAATACTAGACCACCTTACATGGACTATCTCCCAACAGGGACATCTCAAACCTTTTCATCCATCCCGGGTAAAAAAGACAAATGTCTGCCGAATCGGCAGGAAGTGGGTCCGGTTTGTACTACAGGTACATGATCTATCGCCCGTGATTTTTTGTAAAAATCATTTTTAGACTCGCATTATGTGGTTTCTTTAGAGATCCAATGCAAGTTCTAATGATGCTCGTCCCCTATCTTCATGCACACCGGTTCGACCATAGTTAGAAATTCAAATAATTCAAAACGGGCATAATAAATTCAAAAAAAATCCAAACAATGAAAATCCTTCATGTGGTGTCATATTATGTTACATATTTGAAAGGAAAAATACCAGACTTGGTATATTTATCATGTTTCGAAAAAACCTTCACAAAATGACCTATCATGTTCCAGGTTTCATGGCTTTCGGTCCAAATGACCGATGTTATGTGCTGAATCACGGCATAGTTTGTGATGTTGTGCCCATATTATGCATGTGTGTGGACATTGGTATGGAGAACAATGTTGCAGGAGGAAGTTTTCCTTTTTGTCGCACGGAACAGCCCTTTTCCATTTTCCAAGCACAAAAAACGTGTCGTTTTGTGAAGTAACCACCAAAATGCCTTTTCAGAATGCTACCGTCCCATTTTCCTAAAATACTAGACCACCTTACATGGACTATCTCCCAACAGGGACATCTCAAACCTTTTCGTCCATCCCGGGTAAAAAGGACAAATGTCTGCCGAATCGGGAGGAAGTGGGTCCGGTTTGTACTACAGGTACATGATCTATCGCCCGTGATTTTTTGTAAAAATCATTTTTAACCTCGCAATATGTGGATTCTTTAGAGATCCAACGCATGTTCTAACGATGCTCGTCCCCTATCTTCATGCACACCGGTTCGACCATAGTTAGAAATTCAGATAATTCAAAACGGGCATAATAAATTCAAAAAAAAATCCGAACAATGAAAATCCTTCGCGTGGTGTCATATTATGTTACATAGTTGAAAGGAAAAATACCAGACATGGTATATTGATCATGTTTTGAAAAAACCTTCACAAAATGACCTATCATGTTCCAGGTTTCATGGCTTTCGGTCCAAATGACCGATGTTATGTGCTGAATCACGGCATAGTTTGTGATGTTGTGCCCATATTATGCATGTGTGTGGACATTGGTATGGAGAACAATGTTGCAGGAGGAAGTTTTCCTTTTTGTCGCACGGAACAGCCCTTTTCCATTTTCCGAGCGCAAAAAACGTGTCGTTTTGTGAAGTAACCACCAAAATGCCATTTCAGAATGCTACCGTCCCATTTTCCTAAAATACTAGACCACCTTACATGGACTATCTCCCAACAGGGACATCTCAAACCTTTTCGTCCATCCCGGGTAAAAAGGACAAATGTCTGCCGAATCGGTAGGAAGTGGGTCCGGTTTGTACTACAGGTACATGATCTATCGCCCGTGATTTTTTGTAAAAATCATTTTTAGACTCGCAATATGTGGTTTCTTTAGAGATCCAATGCAAGTTCTAACGATGCTCGTCCCCTATCTTCATGCACACCGGTTCGACCATAGTTAGAAATTCAGATAATTCAAAATGGGCATAATAAATTCAAAAAAAATCCGAACAATGAAAATCCTTCATGTGGTGTCATATTATGTTACATAGTTGAAAGGAAAAATACCAGACATGGTATATTGATCATGTTTTGAAAAAAACCTTCACAAAATGACCTATCATGTTCTAGGTTTCATGGCTTTTGGTCCAAATGACCAATGTTATGTGCTGAATCACGGCATAGTTTGTGATGTTGTGCCCATATTATGCATGTGTGTGGACATTGGTATGGAGAACAATGCTGCAAAAGGAAGTTTTCCTTTTTGTCGCACGGAACAGCCCTTTTCCATTTTCCAAGCGCAAAAAACGTGTCGTTTTGTGAAGTAACCACCAAAATGCCGTTTCAGAATGCTACCGTCCCATTTTCCTAAAATACTAGACCACCTTACATGGACTATCTCCCAACAGGGACATCTCAAACCTTTTCGTCCATCCCGGGTAAAAAGGACAAATGTCTGCCGAATCGGTAGGAAGTGGTTTCGGTTTGTACTACAGGTACATGATCTATCGCCCGTGATTTTTTGTAAAAATCATTTTTAGACTCGCAATATGTGGTTTCTTTAGAGATCCAATGCAAGTTCTAACGATGCACATCCCCTATCTTCATGCACACCGGTTCGACCATAGTCAGAAATTCAGATAATTCAAAACGGGCATAATAAATTCAAAAAAAATCCGAACAATGAAAATCCTTCGCGTGTTGTCATATTATGTTACATAGTTGAAAGGAAAAATACCAGACTTGGTATATTGATCATGTTTCGAAAAAACCTTCAGAAAATGACCTATCATGTTCCACGTTTCATGGCTTTCGGTCCAAATGACCGATGTTATGTGCTGAATCATGGCATAGTTTGTGATGTTGTGCCCATATTATGCATGTGTGTGTAAATTGGTATGGAGAACAATGTTGCAGGAGGAAGTTTTCCTTTTTGTCGCACGGAAAGCCCTTTTCCATTTTCCGAGCGCAAAAAACGGGTCGTTTTGTGAAGTAACCACCAAAATGCCGTATCAGAATGCTACCGTCCCATTTTCCTAAAATACTAGACCACCTTACATGGACTATCTCCCAACAGGGACATCTCAAACCTTTTCGTCCATCCCGAGTAAAAAAGACAAATGTCTGCCGAATCGGTAGGAAGTGGGTCCGGTTTGTACTACAGGTACATGATCTATCGCCCGTGATTTTTTGTAAAAATCATTTTTAGACTCGCATTATGTGGTTTCTTTAGAGATCCAATGCAAGTTCTAACGATGCTCGTCCCCTATCTTCATGCACACCGGTTCGACCATAGTAAGAAATTCAGATAATTCAAAACGGGCATAATAAATTCAAAAAAAATCCAAACAATGAAAATCCTTCATGTGGTGTCATATTATGTTACATATTTGAAAGGAAAAATACCAGACTTGGTATATTGATCATGTTTCGAAAAAACCTTCATAAAATGACCTATCATGTTCCAGGTTTCATGGCTTTCGGTCCAAATGACCGATGTTATGTGCTGAATCACGGCATAGTTTATGATGTTGTGCCCATATTATGCATGTGTGTGGACATTGGTATGGAGAACAATGTTGCAGGAGGAAGTTTTCCTTTTGTCGAACCAGCCCTTTTCCATTTTCCAAGCACAAAACGTGTCGCTTTGTGAAGTAACCACCAAAATGCCGCTTTGCATCTTGGTCCCATTTTCCTAAAATACTAGACCACCTTACATGTACTATCTCCCAACAGGGACATCTCAAACCTTTTCGTCCATCCCGGGTAAAAAGGACAAATGTCTGCCGAATCGGCAGGAAGTGGGTC
Source organism: Avena longiglumis (assembly GCA_030063025.1). NCBI lineage: Eukaryota > Viridiplantae > Streptophyta > Magnoliopsida > Poales > Poaceae > Avena > Avena longiglumis. The sequence continues at coordinate 451,144,056 of CP125979.1, forward strand.
CGGTTTGTACTACAGGTACATGATCTATCGCCCGTGATTTTTTGTAAAAATCATTTTTAGACTCGCAATATGTGGTTTCTTTAGAGATCCAACGCAAGTTCTAACGTTCTCGTCCCCTATCTTCATGCACACCGGTTCGACCATAGTTAGAAATTCAGATAATTCAAAACGGGCATAATAAATTCAAAAAAAATCCAAACAATGAAAATCCTTCATGTGGTGTCATATTATGTTACATAGTTGAAAGGAAAATACCAGACATGGTATATTGATCATGTTTTGAAAAAACCTTCACAAAATGACCTATCAAGTTCCAGGTTTCATGGCTTTCGGTCCAAATGACCAATGTTATGTGCTGAATCACGGCATAGTTTGGGATGTTGTGCCCGTATTATGCATGTGTGTGGACATTGGTATGGAGAACAATGCTGCAAAAGGAAGTTTTCCTTTTTGTCGCACGGAACAGCCCTTTTCCATTTTCCAAGCGCAAAAAACGTGTCGTTTTGTGTAGTAACCACCAAAATGCCGTTTCAGAATGCTACCGTCCCATTTTCCTAAAATACTAGACCACCTTACATGGACTATCTCCCAACAGGGACATCTCAAACCTTTTCGTCCATCCCGGTTAAAGGACAAATGTCTCGAATCGGAGGAAGTGGGTCCGGTTTGTACTACGGTACATGATCTATCGCCTGATTTTTGTAAAAATCATTTTAGACTCGCAATATGTGGTTTCTTTAGAGATCCAATGCAAGTTCTAACGATGCTCGCCCCTATCTTCATGCACACCGTTCGACCATAGTTAGAAATTCAGATAATTCAAAACGGGCATAATAAATTCAAAAAATCCGAACAATGAAAATCCTTCGTGGTGTCATATTATGTTACATAGTTGAAAGGAAAAATACGACTTGGTATATTGATCATGTTTCAAAAACCTTCACAAAATGACCTATCATGTTCGAGGTTTCATGGCTTTCGGTCCAAATGACCGATGTTATGTCTGAATCACGGCATAGTTTGTGATGTTGTGCCCATATTATGCATGTGTGTGGAAATTGGTATGGAGAACAATGTTGCGGAGGAAGTTTTCCTTTTGTCGCACGGAAAGCCCTTTTCCATTTTCCGAGAGCAAAAACGGGTCGTTTGTGAAGTAACCAAAATGCCGTTTCGAATGCTACCGTCATTTTTTTAAAAAAAAAACACCTTACATGGACTATCTCCCCTAACAGCTTCGTAATGCTACCGCCCCCATTTTCTAAAATACTAGACCACCTTACATGGACTCTCCAGGACATCTCAAACCTTTTCGTCCATCCCGGTTAAAAGGACAAATGTCTGCCGAATCGGGAGGAAGTGGGTCCGGTTTGTACTACAGGTACATGATCTATCGCCCGTGATTTTTTGTAAAAATCATTTTTAGACTCGCAATATGTGGTTTCTTTAGAGATCCAATGCAAGTTCTAACGATGCTCGTCCCCTATCTTCATGCACACCGGTTCGACCATAGTTAGAAATTCAGATAATTCAAAACGGGCATAATAAATTCAAAAAAAATCTGAACAATGAAAATCCTTCGCGTGGTGTCATATTATGTTACATAGTTGAAAGGAAAAATACCAGACTTGGTATATTGATCATGTTTCGAAAAAACCTTCACAAAATGACCTATCATGTTCCACGTTTCATGGCTTTCGGTCCAAATGACCGATGTTATGTGCTGAATCACGGCATAGTTTGTGATGTTGTGCCCATATTATGCATGTGTGTGGAAATTGGTATGGAGAACAATGTTGCAGGAGGAAGTTTTCCTTTTTGTCGCACGGAAAGCCCTTTTCCATTTTCCGAGAGCAAAAAACGGGTCGTTTTGTGAAGTAACCACCAAAATGCCGTTTCAGAATGCTACCGTCCCATTTTCCTAAAATACTAGACCACCTTACATGGACTATCTCCCAACAGGGACATCTCAAACCTTTTCGTCCATCCCGGGTAAAAAGGACAAATGTCTGCCGAATCGGTAGGAAGTGGGTCCGGTTTATACAGGTACATGATCTATCGCCCGTGATTTTTGTAAAATCATTTTAGACTCGCAATATGTGGTTTCTTTAGAGATCCAATGCAAGTTCTAACGATGCTCGCCCCTATCTTCATGCACACGGTTCGACCATAGTTAGAAATTCAGATAATTCAAAACGGGCATAATAAATTCAAAAAAAATCCGAACAATGAAAATCCTTCGCGTGGTGTCATATTATGTTACATAGTTGAAAGGAAAAATACCAGACTTGGTATATTGATCATGTTTCGAAAAAACCTTCACAAAATGACCTATCATGTTCCACGTTTCATGGCTTTCGGTCCAAATGACCGATGTTATGTGCTGAATCACGGCATAGTTTGTGATGTTGTGCCCATATTATGCATGTGTGTGGAAATTGGTATGGAGAACAATGTTGCAGGAGGAAGTTTTCCTTTTTGTCGCACGGAAAGCCCTTTTCCATTTTCCGAGAGCAAAAAACGGGTCGTTTTGTGAAGTAACCACCAAAATGCCGTGTCGAATGCTACCGTCCCATTTTCCTAAAATACTAGACCACCTTACATGGACTATCTCCCAACAGGGACATCTCAAACCTTTTCGTCCATCCCGGTAAAAGGACAAATGTCTGCAGAATCGGGAGGAAGTGGGTCCGTTTGTACTACGGTACATGATCTATCGCGTGATTTTTGTAAAAATCATTTTTAGACTCGCAATATGTGGTTTCTTTAGAGATCCAATGCAAGTTCTAACGATGCTCGTCCCCTATCTTCATGCACACCGGTTCGACCATAGTTAGAAATTCAGATAATTCAAAACGGGCATAATAAATTCAAAAAAAATCCAAACAATGAAAATCCTTCATGTGGTGTCATATTATGTTACATATTTGAAAGGAAAAATACCAGACTTGGTATATTGATCATGTTTCGAAAAAACCTTCACAAAATGACCTATCATGTTCCAGGTTTCATGGCTTTCGGTCCAAATGACCGATGTTATGTGCTGAATCACGGCATAGTTTGTGATGTTGTGCCCATATTATGCATGTGTGTGGACATTGGTATGGAGAACAATGTTGCAGGAGGAAGTTTTCCTTTTTGTCGCACGGAACAGCCCTTTTCCATTTTCCAAGCACAAAAAACGTGTCGTTTTGTGAAGTAACCACCAAAATGCCGTTTCAGAATGCTACCGTCCCATTTTCCTAAAATACTAGACCACCTTACATGTACTATCTCCCAACAGGGACATCTCAAACCTTTTCGTCCATCCCGGGTAAAAAGGACAAATGTCTGCCGAATCGGCAGGAAGTGGGTCCGGTTTGTACTACAGGTACATGATCTATCGCCCGTGATTTTTTGTAAAAATCATTTTTAGACTCGCAATATGTGGTTTCTTTAGAGATCCAACGCAAGTTCTAACGTTCTCGTCCCCTATCTTCATGCACACCGGTTCGACCATAGTTAGAAATTCAGATAATTCAAAACGGGCATAATAAATTCAAAAAAAATCCAAACAATGAAAATCCTTCATGTGGTGTCATATTATGTTACATAGTTGAAAGGAAAATACCAGACATGGTATATTGATCATGTTTTGAAAAAACCTTCACAAAATGACCTATCAAGTTCCAGGTTTCATGGCTTTCGGTCCAAATGACCAATGTTATGTGCTGAATCACGGCATAGTTTGGGATGTTGTGCCCGTATTATGCATGTGTGTGGACATTGGTATGGAGAACAATGCTGCAAAAGGAAGTTTTCCTTTTTGTCGCACGGAACAGCCCTTTTCCATTTTCCAAGCGCAAAAAACGTGTCGTTTTGTGTAGTAACCACCAAAATGCCGTTTCAGAATGCTACCGTCCCATTTTCCTAAAATACTAGACCACCTTACATGGACTATCTCCCAACAGGGACATCTCAAACCTTTTCGTCCATCCCGGTTAAAAGGACAAATGTCTGCCGAATCGGGAGGAAGTGGGTCCGGTTTGTACTACAGGTACATGATCTATCGCCCGTGATTTTTTGTAAAAATCATTTTTAGACTCGCAATATGTGGTTTCTTTAGAGATCCAATGCAAGTTCTAACGATTCTCGTCCCTATCTTCATGCACACCGGTTCGACCATAGTTAGAAATTCAGATAATTCAAAACAGGCATAATAAATTCAAAAAAATCCGAACAATGAAAATCCTTCGTGGTGTCATATTATGTTACATAGTTGAAAGGAAAATACCAGACTTGGTATATTGATCATGTTTCAAAAAACCTTCACAAAATGACCTATCATGTTCGAGGTTTCATGGCTTTCGGTCCAAATGACCGATGTTATGTGTGAATCACGGCATAGTTTGTGATGTTGTGCCCATATTATGCATGTGTGTGGAAATTGGTATGGAGAACAATGTTGCAGGAGGAAGTTTTCCTTTTGTCGCACGGAAAGCCCTTTTCCATTTTCCGAGAGCAAAACGGGTCGTTTGTGAAGTAACCACCAAAATGCCGCTTTTAATGCTACCGTCCCATTTTCCTAAAATACTAGACCACCTTACATGGACTATCTCCCAACAGGACATCTCAAACCTTTTCGTCCATCCCGGTAAAAGGACAAATGTCTGCCGAATCGAGGAAGTGGGTCCAGTTTGTACTACAGTACATGATCTATCGCCCGTGATTTTTGTAAAAATCATTTTAGACTCGCAATATGTGGTTTCTTTAGAGATCCAATGCAAGTTCTAACGATGCTCGCCCCTATCTTCATGCACACCGTTCGACCATAGTTAGAAATTCAGATAATTCAAAACGGGCATAATAAATTCAAAAAAATCTGAACAATGAAAATCCTTCGCGTGGTGTCATATTATGTTACATAGTTGAAAGGAAAACTACCAGACTTGGTATATTGATCATGTTTCGAAAAAACCTTCACAAAATGACCTATCATGTTCCACGTTTCATGGCTTTCGGTCCAAATGACCGATGTTATGTGCTGAATCACGGCATAGTTTGTGATGTTGTGCCCATATTATGCATGTGTGTGGAAATTGGTATGGAGAACAATGTTGCAGGAGGAAGTTTTCCTTTTTGTCGCACGGAAAGCCCTTTTCCATTTTCCGAGAGCAAAAAACGGGTCGTTTTGTGAAGTAACCACCAAAATGCCGTTTCAGAATGCTACCGTCCCATTTTCCTAAAATACTAGACCACCTTACATGGACTATATCCCAACAGGGACATCTCAAACCTTTTCGTCCATCCCGGGTAAAAAGGACAAATGTCTGCCGAATCGGCAGGAAGTGGGTCCGGTTTGTACTACAGGTACATGATCTATCGCCCGTGATTTTTTGTAAAAATCATTTTTAGACTCGCAATATGTGGTATCTTTAGAGATCCAATGCAAGTTCTAACGATGCTCATCCCTATCTTTATGCACACCGGTTCGACCATAGTTAGAAATTCAGATAATTCAAAACAGGCATAATAAATTCAAAAAATCCGAACAATGAAAATCCTTGGCGTGGTGTCATATTATGTTACATAGTTGAAAGGAAAAATACCAGACTTGGTATATTGATCATGTTTCAAAAACCTTCACAAAATGACCTATCATGTTCCACGTTTCATGGCTTTCGGTCAAATGACCGATGTTATGTGTGAATCACGGCATAGTTTGTGATGTTGTGCCCATATTATGCATGTGTGGAAATTGGTATGGAGAACAATGTTGCAGGAGGAAGTTTTCCTTTTGTCGCACGGAAAGCCCTTTTCCATTTTCCGAGAGCAAAACAGGTCGTTTGTGAAGTAACCACCAAAATGCCGTTTCAGAATGCTACCGTCCCATTTTCCTAAAATACTAGACCACCTTACATGGACTATCTCCCAACAGGGACATCTCAAACCTTTTCGTCCATCCCGGTGAAAAGGACAAATGTCTTCCGAATCGGGAGGAAGTGGGTCCGTTTGTACTACAGTACATGATCTATCGCCCGTGATTTTTTGTAAAAATCATTTTTAGACTCGCAATATGTGGTTTCTTTAGAGATCCAATGCAAGTTCTAACGATGCTCGTCCCCTATCTTCATGCACACCGGTTCGACCATAGTTAGAAATTCAGATAATTCAAAACGGGCATAATAAATTCAAAAAAAATCTGAACAATGAAAATCCTTCGCGTGGTGTCATATTATGTTAGATAGTTGAAAGGAAAAATACCAGACTTGGTATATTGATCATGTTTCGAAAAAACCTTCACAAAATGACCTATCATGTTCCACGTTTCATGGCTTTCGGTCCAAATGACCGATGTTATGTGCTGAATCACGGCATAGTTTGTGATGTTGTGCCCATATTATGCATGTGTGTGGAAATTGGTATGGAGAACAATGTTGCAGGAGGAAGTTTTCCTTTTTGTCGCACGGAACAGCCCTTTTCCATTTTCCAAGCACAAAAAACGTGTCGTTTTGTGAAGTAACCACCAAAATGCCGTTTCAGAATGCTACCGTCCCATTTTCCTAAAATACTAGACCACCTTACATGTACTATCTCCCAACAGGGACATCTCAAACCTTTTCGTCCATCCCGGGTAAAAAGGACAAATGTCTGCCGAATCGGCAGGAAGTGGGTCCGGTTTGTACTACAGGTACATGATCTATCGCCCGTGATTTTTTGTAAAAATCATTTTTAGACTAGCAATATGTGGTTTCTTTAGAGATCCAACGCAAGTTCTAACGTTCTCGTCCCCTATCTTCATGCACACCGGTTCGACCATAGTTAGAAATTCAGATAATTCAAAACGGGCATAATAAATTCAAAAAAATCCAAACAATGAAAATCCTTCATGTGGTGTCATATTATGTTACATAGTTGAAAGGAAAAATACCAGACATGGTATATTGATCATGTTTTGAAAAAACCTTCACAAAATGACCTATCAAGTTCCAGGTTTCATGGCTTTCGGTCCAAATGACCAATGTTATGTGCTGAATCACGGCATAGTTTGGGATGTTGTGCCCGTATTATGCATGTGTGTGGACATTGGTATGGAGAACAATGCTGCAAAAGGAAGTTTTCCTTTTTGTCGCACGGAACAGCCCTTTTCCATTTTCCAAGCGCAAAAAACGTGTCGTTTTGTGTAGTAACCACCAAAATGCCGTTTCAGAATGCTACCGTCCCATTTTCCTAAAATACTAGACCACCTTACATGGACTATCTCCCAACAGGGACATCTCAAACCTTTTCGTCCATCCCGGTTAAAAGGACAAATGTCTGCCGAATCGGGAGGAAGTGGGTCCGGTTTGTACTACAGGTACATGATCTATCGCCCGTGATTTTTTGTAAAAATCATTTTTAGACTCGCAATATGTGGTTTCTTTAGAGATCCAATGCAAGTTCTAACGATGCTCGTCCCCTATCTTCATGCACACCGGTTCGACCATAGTTAGAAATTCAGATAATTCAAAACGGGCATAATAAATTCAAAAAAAAATCCGAACAATGAAAATCCTTCGCGTGGTGTCATATTATGTTACATAGTTGAAAGGAAAAATACCAGACTTGGTATATTGATCATGTTTCGAAAAAACCTTCACAAAATGACCTATCATGTTCGAGGTTTCATGGCTTTCGGTCCAAATGACCGATGTTATGTGCTGAATCACGGCATAGTTTGTGATGTTGTGCCCATATTATGCATGTGTGTGGAAATTGGTATGGAGAACAATGTTGCAGGAGGAAGTTTTCCTTTTTGTCGCACGGAAAGCCCTTTTCCATTTTCCGAGAGCAAAAAACGGGTCGTTTTGTGAAGTAACCACCAAAATGCCGTTTCAGAATGCTACCGTCCCATTTTCCTAAAATACTAGACCACCTTACATGGACTATCTCCCAACAGGGACATCTCAAACCTTTTCGTCCATCCCGGGTAAAAAGGACAAATGTCTGCCGAATCGGGAGGAAGTGGGTCCGGTTTGTACTACAGGTACATGATCTATCGCCCGTGATTTTTTGTAAAAATCATTTTTAGACTCGCAATATGTGGTTTCTTTAGAGATCCAATGCAAGTTCTAACGATGCTCGTCCCCTATCTTCATGCACACCGGTTCGACCATAGTTAGAAATTCAGATAATTCAAAACGGGCATAATAAATTCAAAAAAAATCTGAACAATGAAAATCCTTCGCGTGGTGTCATATTATGTTACATAGTTGAAAGGAAAAATACCAGACTTGGTATATTGATCATGTTTCGAAAAAACCTTCACAAAATGACCTATCATGTTCCACGTTTCATGGCTTTCGGTCCAAATGACCGATGTTATGTGCTGAATCACGGCATAGTTTGTGATGTTGTGCCCATATTATGCATGTGTGGAAATTGGTATGGAGAACAATGTTGCAGGAGGAAGTTTTCCTCCTTTTGTCGCATACGAAAGCCCTTTTCCATTTTCCGAGAGCAAAACGGGTCGCTTTGTGAAGTAACCACCAAAATGCCGCTTTAATGCTACCGTCCCATTTTCCTAAAATACTAGACCACCTTACATGGACTATATCCCAACAGGGACATCTCAAACCTTTTCGTCCATCCCGGTAAAAGGACAAATGTCTGCGAATCCAGTGGAATGGGTTTGTACTATGTGTACATGATCTATCGCCTGTGATTTTTGTAAAAATCATTTTAGACTCGCAATATGTGGTTTCTTTAGAGATCCAATGCAAGTTCTAACGATGCTCGTCCCTATCTTCATGCACACCGTTCGACCATAGTTAGAAATTCAGATAATTCAAAACGGGCATAATAAATTCAAAAAAAATCCGAACAATGAAAATCCTTCGCGTGGTGTCATATTATGTTACATAGTTGAAAGGAAAAATACCAGACTTGGTATATTGATCATGTTTCGAAAAAACCTTCACAAAATGACCTATCATGTTCCACGTTTCATGGCTTTCGGTCCAAATGACCGATGTTATGTGCTGAATCACGGCATAGTTTGTGATGTTGTGCCCATATTATGCATGTGTGTGGAAATTGGTATGGAGAACAATGTTGCAGGAGGAAGTTTTCCTTTTTGTCGCACGGAAAGCCCTTTTCCATTTTCCGAGAGCAAAAAACGGGTCGTTTTGTGAAGTAACCACCAAAATGCCGTTTCAGAATGCTACCGTCCCATTTTCCTAAAATACTAGACCACCTTACATGGACTATCTCCCAACAGGGACATCTCAAACCTTTTCGTCCATCCCGGGTAAAAAGGACAAATGTCTGCCGAATCGGCAGGAAGTGGGTCCGGTTTGTACTACAGGTACATGATCTATCGCCCGTGATTTTTTGTAAAAATCATTTTTAGACTCGCAATATGTGGTTTCTTTAGAGATCCAATGCAAGTTCTAACGATGCTCGTCCCCTATCTTCATGCACACCGGTTCGACCATAGTTAGAAATTCAGATAATTCAAAACGGGCATAATAAATTCAAAAAAAATCCGAACAATGAAAATCCTTCGCGTGGTGTCATATTATGTTACATAGTTGAAAGGAAAATAGACTTGGTATATTGATCATGTTTCAAAAAACCTTCACAAAATGACCTATCATGTTCCACGTTTCATGGCTTTCGGTCCAAATGACCGATGTTATGTCAATCACGGCATAGTTTGTGATGTTGTGCCCATATTATGCATGTGTGTGGAAATTGGTATGGAGAACAATGTTGCAGGAGGAAGTTTTCCTTTTGTCGCATCGGAAAGCCCTTTTCCATTTTCCGAGCAAAAACGGTCGCTTTGTGAAGTAACCACCAAAATGCCGCTTCGTAATGCTACCGTCCCATTTTCCTAAAATACTAGACCACCTTACATGGACTATCTCCCAACAGGGACATCTCAAACCTTTTCGTCCATCCCGGTAAAAGGACAAATGTCTGCGAATCGGTAGGAAGTGGGTCCGGTTTGTACTACGTGTACATGATCTATCGCCCGTGATTTTTGTAAAAATCATTTTAGACTCGCAATATGTGGTTTCTTTAGAGATCCAACGCAAGTTCTAACGTTCTCGTCCCCTATCTTCATGCACACCGGTTCGACCATAGTTAGAAATTCAGATAATTCAAAACGGGCATAATAAATTCAAAAAAATCCAAACAATGAAAATCCTTCATGTGGTGTCATATTATGTTACATAGTTGAAAGGAAAAATACCAGACATGGTATATTGATCATGTTTTGAAAAAACCTTCACAAAATGACCTATCATGTTCCAGGTTTCATGGCTTTCGGTCCAAATGACCGATGTTATGTGCTGAATCACGGCATAGTTTGTGATGTTGTGCCCATATTATTCATGTGTGTGGACATTGGTATGGAGAACAATGTTGCAAAAGGAAGTTTTCCTTTTTGTCGCACAGAAAAGCCCTATTCCATTTTCCGAGCGCAAAAAACGGGTCGTTTTGTGAAGTAACCAAAAAAATGCCATTTCAGAATTCTAACGTCCCATTTTCCTAAAATACTAGACCACCTTACATGGAATATCTCCCAATAGGGACATCTCAAACCTTTTCGTCCATCCCGTAAAAGGACAAATGTCTTGAATCGGTGGGAAGTGGGTCCGGTTTGTACTACAGTACATGATCTATCGCCTGATTTTTGTAAAAATCATTTTAGACTCGCAATATGTGGTTTCTTTAGAGATCCAATGCAAGTTCTAACGATGCTCGTCCCTATCTTCATGCACACCGTTCGACCAAAGTTAGAAATTGAGATAATTCAAAACGGGCATAATAAATTCAAAAAATCCGAACAATGAAAATCCTTCGTGGTGTCATATTATGTTACATAGTTGAAAGGAAAATACCGGACTTGGTATATTGATCATGTTTGAAAAACCTTCACAAAATGACCTATCATGTTCCGGGTTTCATGGCTTTGGTCCAAATGACCGATGTTATGTCTGAATCACGGCATAGTTTGTGATGTTGTGCCCATATTATGCATGTGTGGAAATTGGTATGGAGAACAATGTTGCAGGAGGAAGTTTTCCTTTTGTCGCACGGAAGCCCTTTTCCATTTTTCGACAAAAACGGGTCGCTTGTGAAGTAACCACCAAAATGCCGCTTCGTAATGCTACCGTCCCATTTTCCTAAAATACTAGACCACGTTACATGGACTATCTCCCAACAGGACATCTCAAACCTTTTCGTCCATCCCGGTAAAAGGACAAATGTCTGCCGAATCGGTGGGAAGTGGGTCCGGTTTGTACTACAGTACATGATCTATCGCCCGTGATTTTTGTAAAAATCATTTTAGACTCGCAATACGTGGTTTCTTTAGAGATCCAAC